>OX438972.1:22706250-25412500 GCA_949316085.1 Hypercompe scribonia
CCGGGTCGGACCAAATGTTTGTACGGTCTGCAGATATTTGTTCGAAGTTTGGGTGTTTTCTATGTATAATATGTATGTATTTACAAAAAAAACTATATGAGTATTCTATTAGTATTCTTGACTATTCTTGGTTTGAAACTAGATGACGTTGTGTGTCAAATGTCTGAAATTTATACTTTTACTTCTAAAATACATTAAGAAATTTAAGTATTTAGATTTGCAAGTAATGAAGTTTTGACATTAAATAACATTATTATTAACAACGCCACACAATAACTCTGTAAAGAGAAGGAAAATTTGTAACAAACTCTACATCAACACGTCAGGCCAGCGTGATGTCATAGAACAAAACCTCCTTGCTCTAGAGAAACCTATGTCCAACAGTGGACTACTAAAGACTGTTGATGATGATGAAGCTTTAATAAAAAATCATGATGATTGATGCAGAGGTGACAGTTATCGTGGTAACTGTGTAAGCCTTACACTGCCACGATGACTGTCATGCCTTTTACGTCCCAACTGGGGTGTGAAAAAACATCTCACAAGGCCGCCATAGTGTAGGTCACCATACTGCATTGTCTGCATTTACAATTAGTATGGTGACCACAACTCTTGGATTCTATTCATACTTTCCATTAGGTAGAGTAGAGTCACTTTGGCAGGCTCTTAATATAGAAAATAAATATAATAATATTATTATTTTTTGCCAGTTTTTATTGACACCTATATGGTATCTTTTATTTTGTCTGAATACGAAGGATGATAGAAGATAATTGATATTATGCGATATTGTAATAAGTTAAACAACATAACTTATGTAATAAAATATTGTTGAGCAATAAGAACTGATCTAAATCAGCCAATTATCTTAATAAGTCGTCCCTAAGTAGCAAGATGCTTAGTTTTAAGATCTGTTTGTAATTATATTGTAATAGTTGATCATCATCATCATCAACAGCCTTTTACAGTCCACTGCTGGACATAGACCTCTCCTTAGGAAGGAGGTTTTTGCTTACTATACCACGCTGGCCAGACGGATTGGAATAGGGTTTGTTTTAAGTTTTCCTTCTCTTTGTAATGATGTTGTCTTGCATACGTTGTTCCCTTAGTCACCTTTTACGACACCCACGGGATAAACAGGGGTGGTAACACTATGTCTTCTTAATCCGTCACCACACGGGCAATAATAGTTGATAACCTAATAAAATAAATAAAAAAAATCAGAGGCAGTCACGAAGGCGGCGGACTGAAGTGAAAACTTGAAATCGTATTTGTATGCACAACAAAAGCTACCTCGCCCGCTACAAAGTTTTTGATCCTTCCGAAAGCGTAACATCCCACATCACATACATTGCTTTACACGCGCGCCTCAGCCAAGTGTCCATACGGAGAGCACCATGTATAACGTGCTTTTGCACATGACATACACACAGCATACATATAGCTTACGGAAAGCGTTCGGTGACGATGTTTGCCATGATTTTTGTTCACCCAAAAAGTACTCAACGTGCCCAAAGAAGTTTTCACTTCAAAAAAATTACCTTTTCTTCTCGCGTTTTTCTGTATACCAAATGAGCCCAAAAGCCAACTAGCTTCGAAACTTCACTGTTCATCTGTTCTAGTGTGATTGATTAACAAACATACATCCAAACTTTCGCTTTTACAATGGTACTAATATTAGGTAAGGGCCCTTTCAACGGTAGAAGGCCGTCTACACACCCACGGCTTGTCGCAGCTGCGATTGATATTTCTGCTTCGTTAATCTGCTCCTACACATTATTTTATACACTTGGTTTATTGGTACACTTGATATCTGAGTATAATAAACAGGTAATCAAGATGAATTTGATCACAATATTAGTGTGTCGACGAATATTTCAAATGTGTCGCCTGTGTGTTGAATTTGTTCGATGTGTGTTACTATTAACTTTAATTATTAGTTTAATTGGGTAGATGACTGTATCGTAAATAAATACCAATGTCCACTTCATTAAAACTAATATCATGAAAATACAGTTCACATTGCTTTTTATTATTATAACGAATTTCAATCAAATATACAGTGAAATATATTGTTCAATTGAGTAGTATGAAACAGTGACGTCACAATTTTGTATTTAGTACATTTTTCATACAAAATTAACGTTTTGACAGATGATAAAAAGTAACTAATTTGACTAAGGTATCATGTAGCCTATTATGAAGTTATAAGCAATTTAGTTATGTTATCTTGACGTCTGGACTGATATTCTTTCAACGTTAGAAAGTACTGAATATATCTCTTCGATTTGCAACTGACTCTGTGTGTTAACAGGAGGCAAGTAGCACACACTACAACCACCATGTTGAAATGTGATGAAATTTAAAATAATATCGGCTATTTTGATTTCTTTTAAAATTACCACAAAAACGTGTTGCGCTGTAATATTTCTGTAAAAACTTTGATAGTGCGATTTAAAAAGTATAATATAATATGCTAATAACTCAGAGTAGAACTACATTACACGAGTAAAGGTTCAAGTGTCTACTTGCTTATTAAGGGTAGTCGATTCGATTCCCACACGGGCGAAAACTAGTAGCATTCACACAGTGTCTGAGTCTTGATTCTGTATGAATCTGTTCGTTCAACGCTTGGAAAGAAATAAAATTTCTATTAATATGTATTAGACATAATATAATAAACATAAAAATTTGTTAGTATTTAAGAAGCACCAATCTTAATGCAATCAAACCATTAAATAAATATATTTAAATACGCATTTCGGTAGTCAATAAACTGACACGTTTTTACCATACGCCTGCGCAAAAACCCATGTGTCGACCGTGGGGTCCTAATAAAAATACGTCCTACACGACTTTCCGGCCATTTGCATTTTGTATCTGTGACGTTGGTGATGCAACTATCGTATGTTATTTGATACTGTTACATGCGCCCGCGCATGTCGCCATTGTTTTCTTAATCGGTTATTTCTAGGATGTGTTGTTTGTTTTATATTTGAATTAGAAATTTATTTTAAAAGCTCTCACGTAAAATTACATGACCATCAATGACTTGTATGCAGATTGCTGGCCATCTTTGTTGGTGGTCTGCATTAGATTCATTCGTTTAAGTTTCTTTATGGAAGGACTACGGTACTAAAGTATAGTACAAGGGTTTAATTTTAACCTTTACAGGGATATCACACCAGGGAAAGCTAAAACAACATTGTCTTTTGTCTTTGGGATGGGCTCTTTGATGAGTACTCAACTCTCTAACAAACCTGAAAGGAGAAATATGGATGCCATCTTATAACCAGCAATCGTCAATAACCGTGAGAGACTTTGAATTCAGATGGTGTAGAAATCACGACCACCAGAAGCTTTGAGAGTGACAAGAGAGCGCCCCCTAGTCTATTTGTAAGGTGCTAGTGGTTTCGATGCTCACCCAGGACATACATTGGGTCTGGGTGTAATTTATACGTAACATCGATGTATTTTTTGTTTTTTCTTTTGTTTTATTACTCCGCAGTAGATGTATTCCTGTATTGTGGAGGGCTTTACAACAAAAGACGGAACACTCAGTGAAGATGTGAGGATCACACAAAGTGAGGTTTAAACCCACAACATTCAACACAGTAGAAGGCAGCGAAGGGATCACTTTAATCACTACGCCACAGCGCAGTCAATTTTTAAATATACAAATGTGTTTATAGCCAGTTTGGTTGATGATGTACTTCTAGTTGATTTCGGCCACGGTGGCTAGCCTCAACGCAAACTAGCGCACTACGTACGAGATATTGTAGCGCGCAAGTGTGTGCACAAGCACAGGTGCACTTTTTGTTCCCATATACTGACCGAGGAAAGATCAAATGCAGGACCGACGGCTTTAGGTGCTCTTTACGTTAAAAACTCCAACTTCGAAGCTCCACTCCACAGCAAGCAGCAAGATCCACAGTATTACTGTAACTAGAAAAATTTATCATAGGACCTGTTCTGCCTAGTTCGATGCCAGATAGCCGTATGTGAAATGTGTGGAACTGTTATTATCATTGCAAGTACCGAATATGCAATGTACAATATACATGAAGACTCAATTGATTTCGATTTGATGGGTGATTCAGCACATTAGTTTAAACTAGGTCAACAAAGCGAAAAGTATAGAAGAATCAACATGAGCAATGATACGGGTTACATAAATTGAACTGATATTAGACCAGTTCAGTCCTGTCGGACGTAACAAAATCTGTATTTATAAATAAACTTATAAATATTTCAGACATTTGACACACAACATCATCTACATAGTTTCAAACTTAGCAGAGCTTGTGCTATGATAACTAGACTGACTGATAGAATATACATTTTTTTCGTTGTAAATACATACACATCCAAACTCCAAAACAAATATTTGCAGATCATACAGACATTTGGTCCGAGCCGGGAATGGAACCCGAGACGTCAAGTACAGTAGTCGCTTTCGCTACCACTACGCCATCGAGGCATCTTTATTATAATGATGTACTTCTAGCTGATTTAGCAGCCAGTCTTAACGAAGACCAGCCCAGCCAAATACGCAGGAAATATTATAATGTACAAGTGTGTACACAAACATAGGTGCACTTTCTGTTCCCTTACTCTCGCAATCCAATGTGACGGCTATCCGACACGACCGGGAAGAGATCAGGCGTGATATACATCTTAATATATAAACACCAGTAACATTTTTCCATTGAAATATGAGCTTCGTTTAAAAAGGCTTAGGATAATCACAGGGGTTTGTGGTTACTTGTCGTTTACTCCCCACCCTTGATAAGGTTTCACATTATTAATCACAGAATTGTACGTCTTCAATCGTGCCACTGTATGTGATTAAATAAACACCACAGCAATAAGATTTTGTGTGCGGTATCGCGTCTTTTTTTTATTTTAATAGCCTGCCAAAGTCTACTCGGCCTGACGGAAAACATGAGTAGAATCTGTAAGTTGAGCTTAACATACTCAATGTGAATGTAGACAATATAGTGTGGTAACCCACACTATGTCAGCCTAGTGATATTCCTTTTTACACTCCACTTGGGGACGGGTCTTCTCTTCCCTCATTCTGGACTACCACTCAAACGCTGCCAGTAGTTGAGTTGCGAATGACAAAGAGCAGTTTGCCACTATCATAACATAAACCATTCGCTTCTTTGCTCTTATACCACCAAAAGGCAAACGCATTTCTAAATCAATTGACTTATGAGATCTAATATTAGTATGTTTGCGTCCGCATGTCGCTCGACAATATAGGTACATAAGTTCAATTTAGCCGCACCCGCAGCTTTACTTGCAATTTTCTCATTGAGACAATCAGACCACTGAGGAGATGACAGCGGCTAGTGCATGCGCAATAGAACAAAGCGAGGACCTTGATTTTGCAGTGACATACACAGATCGTATGAAATATTGCCAGAAATTTGCTTGTAGGATTTACAAATGTAATTTAATGACGTACTGACTTACTGCCTACGTAAATGGGATGTAGAGTGCGAGAATTTATGGTTAAACTTAAACGTCAAAAAGTAAGTAAGAATGTATTTGTGCGTGTATTTATATACATCTGTTTGTGTGTGTGAGGGTAGATATGTACATACACAAATTATATGTGTGTATAATCTGCGTGGGTATAAATGGCTGCCATTTTTAAATAAATCCGCTAAGTTTATTGTTGAAATTGTCATTGTTTACTGTTGAAGGTTAATATTTTTTTATTACTTGATGATATGTAAGTAAGTTAGACTTTAAAATACAACACCCGGATGCGAAAAGCAATAAAAAAATTCTATGTCTACTATGGCAGGTTGATAAATATTATGAACAAAATAAATGACACAGGACAACAGCGCTGTATCTATAGAGAAGGAAAGCTTGATAAAAGTCCTGTATCAATCCGTTAGGCTAGCGTAAGGAGAGGTCTATGCCCAGCAGTGGACTATCACACACACGTGCCCGTAACCGTAATATCCAATGATCCAGTTCTTGTTACTTTGAATTACACAAATAATTCCAACGTATACATTCAAGGTGCATCCAGATAGTACACCCCGGCCGCCTGTTCAAGCCACCTGTCTGTCGGCTATGTACAAAGCCTTATTTTGCATAACTCGCGTATTATATGGATGTTACCCGCATTCGTTATCGTAACGATCACGGAACAGGATCTTTAAAAGATAAAAGATGATTGAATCTACTATCATTCACATTGATACATAAACTATAATGAAATTTGTATTAGCTAATATTATTTTTTGTTTGTTTGAATGCGTTAATTTCAGTGATTAACGGTTCGAATTGAAAAATTATTTTGGTATTCTATAGCTTATTTATCGAAGTCAATTTGTGGATCCCACAAAGTGTTGTCTCATGCGGGATTTTTTTTTGTTTCAAAAAACAACGCCCGCACTAGGAATAAATCCTGTGTCGTGGGGGTTTTCGGGCATTTGAAATCTTGTCTCTCACTGGGGAACGAAGAATCCAGGAATTGCTGTTATTAAGACATCCGAACCTTTCGTTCCATTATCACAACATTAACTTTTCCATTTGTTTCCCTTTCAAATCAATCCTAACTTTCTCATGGTTATATTCCACTTGAAGGGAAATATTTTATCCCATATAACATAGGCTATCTACCTCTTCGACGAAAACGGATGAGTTCGATACAGAAGTTTTTTTTTTCTACTTTAGAACCTGCCAAAAGTGACTCTGTATGACTGCAGTATAGTGATTCACACTAGTGGCCTAACGAGATGCTTTTTCACGCCTCGCTTAGAGACATAAAAGGCATGACAATCATCATGGCAGTGTAAGGGTCACACACCACGATAACCATTACCCCTGCATCAATGTGCCTCCGGTCTCGCACTCACCAACGAAACACGACAGCGTAGATGCTGTCGCTTTAGGATGATCTTCTGTGAGACAGTCGTACTGCCCTGGTCGAACTGGCCCGTTCGTGCTGAAAGTAGTGTGGCTCTACTACATGTTGTACAGTTTATAAGTAACTAGCTTCCGTCCGTTATTTGGAATAGTTACTTTGGGTTGACGCTTACTTTAACCCACGACTTCGTTTATATAGGTGAGTAAGGGAATAATTCTGTCATACATGATTTATGCGAAACGTTAACCGTTTACGCAGCGCAAATAGCGGAAGCTCTCAATAGGAACAATATCTCTCTCTTTTGAAACATTCTTCATTGGTGCTCCGTTCCTATTGATCTTAGCGTGATGATATATATAGCCTATAGCCTTCCTCGATAAATAGGCTATCCAATACAAAAAAAATTTCAAAGCCGACCTGTAGTTCCTGAGATTAGCGCGTTCAAACAAACAAAACAAACAAACTCTTCAGCTTTATGCTACTAGTATAGATACACTTTAAGAAAAATAAGTAACGCTGATAGAAATAAAGTAGACTGTTAAAAATGTTACCTAAATACCGTACCGTAAATAATGGCACAGATTAAACAAAACAATTATGTTGGTATATTTCTCATGTGTGTTTAGCAATGTTAAATTCTTATAATGATTATGTTATCTTGGTCGTTCTCATTGTGACGCAAGTTGTACCTCATTGCAAACATACAACATCTGATAACAGATTGTAACCCACTTGCGAGTTATCTAAACAGAAAATTCATCACTATTCATTATGTATGCGGACTTTTACTAAGAAATTGAATTAGTAAAACATTTTATTGTTTCAGTCTATGGTAGTATTATCTAGGTATTAGTCTGTTCGTCTTCTTCTGAGCCGCAAAGTTCGCTATTGTGACACTCTGTCTATATTTTTAATCTGTCGACACACGGATACATTACAATCTGTATTTTGTGTTTACTTGAACATATTTCGAATTAGAAGAATAGAGAATTGCCAAGTCACCGTTATTCCAATAACAGGCTTTAATAGTCCACTGCTGGACATAGACTTCTCAGAAAGGGGGTTTTAGCCTACTATACAATAAATATATATCAATTGCTAAGTAGAGACTAAAGAAAAACTTTTTAATGGTGAGAAAATAATAGATTTCAAATATTTAAATTTTGATTCAAAATTCGAATGTCAAAAATGACAAAATAAAATGGAACTCAAATATTAAAAATAGAAATCGAGATGACAGTTTTTAAAATATTGAACTGAAGGTTATAATGCCTTACTTAAAAATTATTTCTCCAATTAAACTAATCTAATTGGACCGGTTTGGTTTGTGATAAAGCAGGTAACAAATACACAGATAATCGAATCGTTGCGGTTCTAGCCATTACTCGTACACATTAATTGCCTTGCTGAATGAATCACTCCGTTAATAAACTGTTCAATATATTTTATGTGCTTTATTCATAAGCTAGTGACACGTCCCGACTTTGCATGGAAATATTTAATAATTTTGAATTTTCTCTGCGATAATATGCATGTGTTGTTTTTCAAGATGAAAACTCCATTTATAAAAAGTTTGAAGAATCTAAGCGTACGAAAACGGCAAACTACTTCGTTTTATAGTAAGTAATGATACTTAAGCGAAGTGAGGGGACATTAAAAATCGTATGTAAAGTAGTGACGCGAAATAGTTGAGTCATGTTTCGGATTTTAGAAATTTAAACGTAGTTTAAAATTGAAAGTAAAATATATTTTAAGATATTGAGTTGGTTGCGACTATGTAGTTCACATGATGATAAACTGCAAGTAACTGTTATTTAAAAGTAAGTAAGCAAAACAAATTGATTAAACTAGAACTCTTGCCAACTTTGCCAGAAGAATACTTGAAAATTGATTTAATTATATTTTTTAATTGTTTGTGAATCAATTTGAATCACTGGCTTTGCCGTTGACTCGAGATTCCCATAATGCTGTGGTCAACATAGTTTTTTCGACATTAACAAGTTAAATAAATGAATAAATAAATAAATACTTCGGACATCTGACACACAACGCTATCTAGTCCCCAACTAAACAGAGCTTGTACTATGGATTCTAAACAAGTGATATAAATACATTTATACCTTTTTTCCCCTAAATACAGACACAAAACACCCAAACTAAAAAAAACTTTCTTGCAAATCGTACAAAGACTTAGTTTCACCTAGGAATCGAACCCGAGACCTCAAGCATAGCACTCGCATACGCTTCCACTGCGCCACCGAGGCAGTCAAACTTCAAAGTTGAATGATACTTAAAAGGAATTGTTATTTAAAGTACTTACTAGTAAGACATTCGTACCAATATTTAAAGCGGTACTCATAAGTCCTAGTTTCTTCTTTCTATTATCTAGATGGCGGTATTTAGCTCGGCGGACGATTTGCCGCGCTAATTGTCATGAGTTAACGTTGTATTACGAGTGGACACGTCACTTGGTCACGTATATTCTTATTAATACGTGAATCATACTATGTGACGATCGATTAGGACTGTTTTAGATGTCTTTATCATTGATAAAGTCCGGTGCTAGGTATAGACCTCTAAGAGATCTAGATCTAGATTTGTGCTAAGTTTTCTTTGCAGTCCTATTTTCCTGCGTAATTAAGTCCATTAGTTGGCTCTTACGATACCCTAGGGATGAACAGGGCTGATAATTCCGTATACTTAATGTGTTCCGTTGCTTTTCATCGAATAAGTACAATTGCCAGCAGTTCAATGTAACAAAATTATTGCACTCAAAGATTGGCAACGTAGTTGTTTCATTTGCAGCGAGTGATAATGTACATCTGTTTCTGAGACATGAGGAATCTTTAAAGTTTCATACACAGCAAAATTGTTTCATTTGTCTAGCCGTTAGGATATCCGACTGCCATACAAGAGGTCTGGAGTTCAATTCCCGGATCGGGCCAAAAGTGTTGTTGAGTTTTTTTATAAGAAATTCTTAATAGCAGCCTGTAGTGTGGTAGCTTGGTGCACACGTGCTTCGAAAAGCACGTTAAGCAGTTGGACCTGGTTGTCAAGAACATATATGGCAATCGTTATTGAGAACTCAGTACTCTCAAATATGACGACAATTAGTTCAACCTCCGAATTCAGTTCATTCTCAGTGTTGCGGAAGAATATCTGATCATCAACAGCCTTTTACAGTCCACTGCTGGACATAGACCTCTCCTTAGCAAGGTTTTGGCCTACTATACCACGCTGGCCAGACGGGTTGGAATGGGGTTTGTTTCAAGTTTTCCTTCTCTTTGTAATGATGTTGTCTTGCATATTTGGTTGCCTTTTACGACACCCACGGGATGAATAGGGGTGGTAACACTATGTATTCTTAATCCGTCACCACACGGAATATCTGATGTTCAGTTACAACTGGTTGAACTAGTAACCGACCCCAACTAACCTTGGGAATGATAAAGGCCAGGAAGAAGAAGACAACAAAACAAATCGATCGACATCATCTAATATCTAATACGTCTCTCGTTCAATAGATACTTGTCTGACTATTGTGCTTTTGATGTGAGGACAATATTGGCTAATGACGGGTTCATTACAACCAATGATTATTACAATGTTCGTTTCATAACCGTGATTAATTGTACGCGTTAGTGGGACGGAGTCAGTAGATATTTTTGTCGTATGGACAATACAGAGCATTGTAACATAGTACACTACACTTATATAACTAGCTAGTTATGTAAGGGGGTGCGGGTAAGCTACCTTACCCATACAACTTCGTTCGCATCTCAAAAGCGTCACAAGAAATATTTTGTTTTGCGTTTTTGCAACATTTGTCGATAAATCGTCAATCATCAACAGCCTCTAACAGTCCACTGCTGAATATAGACCTCTCCTTAGCAAGGAGGTTTTGGCATATCATGCTGGTCAGGCGGGTAGATATAGAGTTTTTTCAAGTTTCCTTCTATTTCAAGTAATGTTGTCCTGTGCACTTTGCTGCCTTAGTCGTCTTTTATGACACCCATAGGATGAGTAGGGGTGGTGATACCCACACTATGGCGGCCTAGTAGATGCTTTTTCACACCCCACTTGGGGACCTAAAAGGCATGACAGTCATCGTGACAGTGTAAAGCTTACACAGTTACCACGATAACTGTCACCCCTGCATCAATGTGCCTCCGGTCTCACACTCACCAACGAAACACGACAACACAGATGCTGGCGCTTTAGGTTGGTCTTCTATGGGAGGGTAGTACTGACCCGGTCGAGCCGGCCCGCTTGTGCTGAAATCAGCGTGGTTCTACTACCTAGCAAAAACTCGTTTACAAGATTCAATTTTAGTTGACAGTAATACTAGGTTATATACTCGTATTTAACCTTCTAGCGTGAACTTTAATACCTCTATATATAGTTGTTAAAGTAAGTAATTCATGTTAAGCAGTGAGTGTCGCTCACATTAAGATTAGTCTCGCCGACCGACGTTCGGGCACGCCCCTCGGCGTGGTGCGGAAATGCTTTTATTGTAGAAACGGAGCCGCCGACCGCCTGTACAACAATATTAAGTGCTGCGTAAGTTTTGTTAGGTGTTTTAAATACTTTGTAAGTTATGTTGAGACATTTTTAAGAGCAAACAATTATTTTTAAATGTGTTTAAACGATCTAGAATTAACCAGGTCTTGAAAAACATCTTTATCTGTTTATAGTAAGAGCAAGAGTAAAGGTTAATCAAATATTTTTCGTGCAGACTTCGAAGGCTAATTACGAGTATATAAAAATGTGAGACACAAAGTGCAAGTGATATTATGTAAATATAGGCACTTAAATAATAACGATGTAGTCATTATTATATAAAGACGTACACATATAAACATAAAAAACCAATCGTTTTAATCTTAAATTTACCAAACCTCAACCTACTTATATCTACATTGTGAAGAAATTTAAACATATTTTAAATTAATTACATGTAGAATAAACAGTCGTGTTCGTCAAACAATTATTTGTCTTGGATAGCAATCATAGAGATAATTTTTAGGGACGTTTTGAGACGATTGTAATGAAATTCTTGCAAAATGCGAAGAGCTTCTTTAAACAAAGTATCGATTTGCATAAACCCTTCGATGCACGTTTTGTGACAGGTGCGTGGCTCCCATGCATTTTAACACGAAGTATTAAGTTCGTTACGGGACTGCTGAGCTGTTTACGATGAAATTACGCTTGAAACGCAGGTGTTCAGAGTCACACGTGGTGGGCAGCTGCTGGCCGAGGTTTAGTGCCTGGAATATTTTAATGGACTTAATCTTGTTGAATGTTTTATTGAAGGAATTTGTACAATTTCCTTAATGTATAAGAATATCTGTTTGATAAAGATTCACATCTAACAACTGACGTTGGCAGGACAGGTCTCTTAATTGTCGGCGTTACCATTATTAAGTGTTACCAGCAAGTGTAAGTCGTAACGTGTTATGACGTCTTAAAAAATTCAAAACTGAGTCAACATTCTGCTATTAGTGACTTACATTTGTATTAGATTGTGACTAAATTCGAGATTATGATAATAAATAATTAGAATCTATTATTATACTAGTAAATTGGCAACATTAATAGTGTCATCAACATTTGATTGACTACAGCTCTTCTTACATGCTTATCAGTTCAACTATTAGGTCACTTGGACCTACTCGGACCTGTTCGTGACCACGGGTAGCTTAAAATGGTCCAAACATCATACTTATAAATATATATATACATATATGTGTTCTCTATACATTTGTATATCCAAGATTGTGTTATGTCTTGTGTAGGGACTTGTATACCACATCACAGACTGTGGAAGATTAAAAGTTAATACATCTCAATCACTTCGAAAATGTTCTCTCGAACTGAATGTTGCCATACCATAGAGTTACCTACGACTATGCGACTGCCGGTGAGACGTATGTTATTTCAGTCGCCGGAAAGGGGACTATTTTCAGGGATTCTATTTCCACATCTCACCTACGTCCTACGTATAATATCGACGTAAGTAAAAATATATACTTTGATGTTCTCGGTGTCATTGCTGTACGGTTTTGTGTAGTTACGGTAATTTGTAGAGTAATTTACTTTATAAGTTTCTTAAGTAGAGTCGATAGTGTCGTCTGGCTTCATACTTTTTTGTGTAGCAGAGACTTTACGAACCATACTAGAAACAGACACAAAGAACACCTAGACTCAGAACAACCATTTGTGGATCACACATAGTGTTATCCCGTGTGCGGTTTGAATCCATAACACTCAACGCCGTAAAGAGCAGCGTGGCGACCGCTTAAACCACTACGCCATCCGTGCAATAGAAGTATAAGTGTAAAAAGCATGCATAAGAAATTACTATTAGTTTAAAATCTAGTATCACTAGTATACGTACTGAACTAATGTTGAATGAGGTAAAAAACGGAAAGGAGATGAGTATGGCAACCCTTACATGACATTTATTTTCAAGATAAGAATACGTGAACTATAGTTTCGATTTTATCTCAATACCATAAATAATTTTTGTAACTTCTTTTATTTTGAACTTAGGAAACCGTTCTTTATTCCATAAGAATGATAAATGATTGCGTAATTTATCTACACGATCATTTAAGTCGCGTATAATACATTTTGTTACTATACTAAAACAAAATAATAAAATATGTTGCCATGTGAACATACATTATATTGGTAGTTAAGGTATTGTAGTACCTTTTCCTTTCGATATTTAATTTACGATTATTAGCTTGAGATACAGAAGGATGTAATTTCCATAAAATGATTGTCGTTAAAAAGCAACTATGTATAACGCTTCATCTCTTCTAGTTTGTATTACATTGTAACATGCAAAGAAACTAAAAAAGGCTTTCTAGAAAGCACAAAGAAACCATAGAGTACCGTAAAAATCATCATGAGCATCAGCATGGCGTTGGCTACCGCTGGACATGACGTTATAATAAGTTGTGTTTAATTGTTAAATTGATGCAAATTAAATAAAATATAACGAGTCTGGAGTACAAATAATGTTACTCCTCAATATGCTTTCTTAGTAAATAAATGTCCTATGGTAAGCAGAACTTGTTTAGAACAGTAAAATCTTCAACACATGACTCACTATATCAAGATTTAAGATTTGAACAGAAATACACTAAAAATGATTTACACGACTCTGGAATGAAACCCACATAGCACTCCTATTTAACATTAACAAATTATGCTTAACTACGATCGTAAGTAAGGGTTGGGTTCATAGGGTTCTCACCAAGAACTTAGGACCCCAAGCCAACCTCACCTCCAAGTGGTGCACTTGCTGATTGACGGACGAGACTCTGACAAACAAAACAACCCTGGCAATAGACAATAGACTACTGGCAATAGACTCGCCACATATTATGTGGGACTAAAACTCTGGCGAAAGTGGGTGCTTAATATACCCTTGCTTACCCCTCCGGGGAAACAGGCGTGAGTTTATATTACAATCACATGTTACTGTCTGAAAAGCGAAGTAGTCCATTACAATTCATATTTTCAAGTCACAATCAACCTGACAATGTCTAAAACTCCATACTTAAAGCATTTTAAATATCATATAACTTGTTGCCATGACATCAACACACAAACAGACAAACACGTCACAGTGACTCACGTTATAGAAATACGATTTGGCTCGACCAGGATTGAACCCGGTCTATTTGCGGGCTGGCAAACTGCCAACGTCGTCTGATTGTTTGACCTGTTTCTACCAACTCCTCGAGTCGGCATTGCTGTGTATATTATCGTCGTATTGAATGTTAATGACAGAATACTTGACGCATTTGGTAACAAGCTTTGTTGTTATGTTAGGTTCTATCTTCATCAAAAATTGGACATATAATAGACAGTCTTATTGATATCAGGGTTTCCTACTATCAGAGTAACTCTTTTTCTATTAGTATTAGGTGAAAGTAAGCCTTAGTTGCTGGATGGTAGTCAGAAAATAATTCGTTCATAAATTCATGTTCAAAGAAGTATGAAATATTAATTTAAATTACTATAAACATAATTCTTTCTAGTCTTTATTATTCTCAATATATTTTGAGGTCGGTTACTACTTTAACCGGTTTTACTTGAACATCAGTTTTTCCGAGGGTGAACAGAATTCGAAGTTTGAACCAGTTGTCAGTATATGTTAAGTTACTGACTTCCCAATAATGATTGTCATAGATGTTCATGTCAACCGGGGCCAACTGTTTAACGTGCCCTCTGAAACATGGACTTAAAACACCGCTAATTGCCTTGCCGGGCTGTTATTGGAAAATTATTGGAAGATAAACCCAAAAACACTTTTTTACACGCGATTTGAACTCGAGAGCTCTTGATCAACAATAGCATACGGTAAACATTAGACTTAGAGCAACGAGGCAGTATCATTATATACAATTTTGATATATTGTAGTAAATAAGACAAAAAAATGTATAAAATTTGCAAGTTATTTTGTAGTATGAAAGAAAAAATTTGGATAGGAACATAAGTTCTTAAGCCAACAGATTAGCCTGTAGGAGTTCTTCTGACAACCGTTGCATTTTATTAAACCACTTAGCGTAACAGACAGAGAGTGAGACAGCGGAACTATCAAAAACCTATAATCAAACAATAACCATTTCTTTTCTTTATAGGATCCTAGTGGGTGCTCCAGAAGATCAGCTGTATTCTTCGTATGAGTATAACGTGACTCGTCCCGGTACAGTTTACCGGTGTGAACCTGGATACCGGAATTACGGGTCGGAGGCGGCAATCAGGACACTGGATAGGTGTTCACCTATGCAGTTCGACAAGAATCCAAGTTAGTAAATTTATTGTAATACCTTCTAGCCCGTCTGCCCCAGTCCTAAGACTTGCTGACTTTTGTTCAAAACATGTTAAATTCAAAATGGTGACATTAATGACAAAACAATGGAGTGTAATTCAGATTACTCTTACAGTTATAATCAGGGGGCAGTTAGTTTTCTTTTCATAATATAATTAATTCGATGTCTTATTATTATCTAAGCTCCTGAATGCAAATCCCATTGCCTTTGTTACAGTTAAATAAAATCTATGTCTGCGTGGTGACAGATTAAAAATACGTAGTGCCACCATTCCTACTCATCCCGTGGGTGTCGTAAGAGGCGACTAGCGGAACAAACTATTCAAGAAAATATCAGAACATAGAGAAGGAAAGCTTGAAACAAACCCTTCTGGCCAGTGTGTTATAGTAGGCCAAAACCTTCTTGCTAAGGAGAGGCTTATGCCCAACAGTGGACTATTAAAGGCTGTAGATGATGATGAATCCAAGTGTCAACCAGCAATAGCGAGTCGAAGTCGCCACATACTTGTAGCTTCATTCTTAATCTACTCATATGACTTTAGTTTCTAAGTTTATCCATATCAATATTGTTCACCTTCAAAGTCAACCATTCCATATTACCTTGACACCTTGAACAGTGTTTAAGTATATGCCGTATGAGATCACCCACTCTTTGCGATACACTGTTTGAAGTAAATTAACGAGACCTCTCTGCTAATTTATTTGTAGTTTATCAGACTTTATTAATAACATTATTTATTACACTATTCAATGTGTGAATCTTTTGCATAGTATAGCTTGATAAATGTTCAATGCATTTTAACTTATGATTGTCATATTTTATTAACCTTGTGGGTTCTTGGTGATATAAATTGGCGTTTCTTTTTGTGGCTGCCGTGAAAATTTTACTTATTTGAGTTTTTGGTGGTTTTATTAGATAATTCTTAGCACAATACGAAATTAACTTTGGTTAAAATTGATTTGTAGGGACCTATGACTCCTTGATATCAAGTAGGTTTATAAAAACAATTAGAATTTAATGCTTTCGAATTGGAACGTCTTAAACTTGTGCTAAGTTTTAAAATTTCGCTTTCTATGAAATAATCCTACTCTTATCTTATCCTACTGCTTACTGTAATATTATAAATGTAAAATAGTACAATTGTTGAATTGGAAATTGTTCAATTCTATGAAAATTCAAAAGACTACGAGTACAACGAAAACTGAAACATAATTACATTTTAAATTAAGCTTAAGTAAATTACGTGTTTAAGTAAATTTCTACTAACTAAAACAACGATCGTTCTCCATAATCCACCATTTAAACGAAGAGCCATTCAGGTTTTAACTTAAGTAGCATTACCGTGACAAGATACACGAGGTTCATCTACAGTCCGTTTGGAACAAAGCGGTGCGCGGGATTCATGCGCGCTAGTCTTTGTATAAATCAACTGCGCGTGCGCAGTAGCTGTCCCTGCGCTAGCGCAATGATACCCATGTTAGATGTCATGACGTCGTGATTTTAGTCGTTAGAATGAACGTGTACCATGCCTGTTGGAAAATATGAAGTGGAACTAAGATTAGAATTTAAAACACAATAGCTTGGACTCTTGAGACAATCCTATGTTTATGTATTTAATCGTTTTTCGTTTTGTTCGAGTTGACAAAATACGAATCAATAACATTGTAGTACATATAGAGAATTATGAAAAATTAAGCAGATAGAAACTGGAAAGCAAAGCTGTATATACATTCTAAGGGTATGTATAACTATATATATATTGACTGCACCAATGGCGTAGTGTTTAAACGGTCACCTCGCCGCTTTCTACTGCGCTGAGTGTTAAAGGTTCAAACCCCGCATAGGACAACACTTTGTGTGATCCATAAATTGTTGTTCTGAGTCTAGGTATTCTTTGTGTCCGTTTCTTATATGTTTGTAAAGTCCCCAGCGACACAAGATTTATTCCTAGTGCAGGAGTTGTCTTTTTCAAAAGATAAAATAAGATAAAAAAGATATAGTAGTTACTAAAGGCTGCTGATGAATGAAAAGAAGCTGGAGACCTGTTCGACAGGATTGACAAAAGAAGAGTTATGTGTTCAGGGTTTACGTATGTGGCTACTTAAATATTCTATAAGCTGATTTAGATAACTGTCAATGTATTGGGTATCGTTAGGATCATTATCCCATCCCGACAATAGTAACTTTGTTACATCAACATGATTATGATTTAATATGCGCCATACTATGACTGTAAGGCGCATATCAAATCGGCAACAAACTTAAAAATGCCATAAACATTTTGAAGAAAATTAGCAGTTACTACAACACTAAAACTAAAGAGTCCTGTAGTAAAGTCACTGTATTTCATAAAATTACTCACAAATTATTTAAAACCATGAAACAATTATTCGAAATAGTCAAAACGATGGTTAAGGTGTCCTTCATCTTAATCTACAACTTATGTAACTTATTAATTTTCTTTTTTTAATGGAAGTTAAAGTTAAAGTTGTTTCAAAACAGACGGTAAAGTACAACAACAAGAATCTTAAACACAAATTTTAGTTAAGTTTATTTTCATTAAATATTGTGTTAACCAATACATAAGCAAGAAACTTAACTGCCGTCATGTAGTTGGCTAAACACACATATTTCCATTTATCACATAACACAATACTCTATTCCACTTTTGTAACATACTATAAAATTCAATAAGGACCAAACCTTCGAAAGAAAACCCGCGTGTCATTGCGGTCTAACGCCTTAATTTAAACTGACCACAACGTCACAAAAGGCGCACCTGACAAATCAATGAGCCATCTGAAGTGGGACACAAACCAGGCTAATATTATTCATAACATAGTTGAATATAGGTCATTCGAGATAAGTGACGGCAGGTAAGCACCCACATGCGCGAGCGCAACCCACGTGATAATTGTGTTTCGCAACCAAAACATTTAAATGTATAGCACTATTGATATATTAATGTACACCTGAAACGAATACCTGTTTACCGGACTGCGTCAAAAGGGGGGTTATGTTTTACGAGCATATATACGCACAACGCCATCTAGCTTCAAATTAAGCAGAGCTTGTACTATGACAGCTAGATTGACTGATAGAATACTTTTAACTTCTTTGTAAATACATACATATTGTACATAAGAAAATGCCCAAACTCCAAAACAAATATTTACAGATCATACTAAGACTTGATAAGACACGAAACTCGAACCCGAGACCTCAAGCAAAGCAGTTGCATACGATACCACTGCATATACCAAAAGTAATGTTGCTTCAGTTTAAATCTGAAAAATCAGTAACCTCGAAACCAAAGTTCGCATACCCAGGTCTATGTGAACTTTTTTTTACTTTGTGAAAGCCAAAATCCAAAGACAAGCTATATTGTGTCATACACCATCAAGTGTTCTATATGCACGTTTACCCCTAAACCATAAAAAATACATTTCACCGTATATAAAGCTTCAATATTAAATCTAACAACCACTAATCCACAAATTGCCGCGCCAGGTCAAAAGAGGTTCATATTAAATTAGCGAAACGAAAGTTCACATGACTCATGGGGAACGAATGCATGAATCAGTTTTGTTCTGTAATCGAAGGCTACATCCATACGCTGTTTAATTTAACACGTACTTTTAATGTTCAATAAAATCGACCGTCTACGTCTTTTGGTAAATATTTATCGCTATATCAAATATTGTCTGTCAGAAATAATATTTTTTCAAAAAATTTATTGCTTTTTACGAGTGAAAAGAATGAATATTTTATTCATATCACGTATATTATTACGAGAAAAGATAATTGATTAATGTTCGTTATTACATGCTCGTATTTAAAAAAGAAATACGAACCAACCATGTATTTATTAGGGATATTAATTGTATCAAAGTGGGTTAAGAATCGACTCACGCGCATGATTCTTGTACGTTAAAATTAAAAATATTTCATTGATTGTATTAAGAGATTCTTTAGTGCGGTAACGTATTCAATGGCAGTTTATGGTTTTATTATATTGCTGAAGAGAAATGGTTGTTAATTTTATAATGTAATGAATGTGTTTTTTAGAATATTTTGTGCTTTGATTATATTTTTAAAAATATTCTGTGTAGTAAGCTCATAATTGTCAGGGGAGTCACTTGTAATATTTTTTTATCTAATCGCGTTCAATTCCTGGGTCAAATATTTTATAAGTATTTATATCAGTTGTCTAACACCCTATAGTACAAGTTCTGCTTAGTTTGGGACTAGATGGCGTTGGGTGTCAAATGTTCATAAAATGTCTAAAAAAGCATCTCTATTTTATCTACCTTACAAAATTTGTTCAATTTTCAAGAGCCTGTTTTCGACATTAATTTAAGAACAATACTAATTTGACTGCTTTAAAAATTGTAATACAAAATTATTTATTTATTTATAGGTTTGCCTACAATTGTTACATATTACTTAAAAATACATGCATGATAAAGAAGATATATGTGTACAACATGAATCGGCAAACACAACATATGTACTCGTACTTATAGAAAATATTTCGATTTTAGTATTAACACCGGTAAGATTTCAGGTAGTAATGATACAATTTCTTGTAGAAATTGGTAGTTTAAAATATAAAAACATACAAAACGAAACAAAAGAACACAAAGCCAAACAGACAGTAATGTTAACACGTCTAAGTTAATTGACCTACAGCTAATAATTATATTAGACGCCATTTGCATTTTGGATGAAACTTATTAACTCTAACACAGAACACGTACATTTTATAACCCTTTATCAATAACAACGACAATGAAATCGTTTAGAAACCAGTTCTGAAAGGACTTGCTTGTCTATTTAGACCATTCAATGATGACGAGCCTCTTAATATATCAACCAGTGGCCCGGACTGCTAAGTCGTGGGTTCGCCTCTCACCTAGGACAAATATTTGTGCGATGAGAACTATTATTTGCTCTGTGACTGGGTGAACTTATTCATAATATGTATGAATATAGAATTATTGAAGTATGTTTATCAGCTGTCTAATTACCATAGCACAGGCTCTGCCTAATTAGAAATCAGACAGCCGTGTATGAGGCTATTTATTTATTTATTATGCAGTATCTACTGACTGTATCCTAATATATTCACTTAAATGTTTCTTTGACATTTTCCTTGTTGTATGCGTACAAAAGAGATAGATAAGGTGGTTAACGTGTAATTAGCGTGACGTATTTACCTATAAGTGTTTATTTATACATTTTTGTGAGTTTTTGAATGCATTTATGTGTTAGTTTTAGAGTTAAAAAATGTTGGTGAGGCCTACTTTTAGGCCGCCGCAGCGTGGGTCGCCATACTGCATTGTCGGCATTTGCAATGAGTTTGGCGACCACTCTTGGATTTTATTCATGCTTTTAATCGGGCAGTTACTTTGATAGGCTTCCAAAAAAAGAAAATCAATAATTAAATATTTTAAAATTTGTGTTTAAGATTCTTGTTGTTGTACTTTACCGTCTGTTTTGAAACAATTTTAACTGTAACTGTAGGTAGTAGAGCCACGCTGATTTCAGCACAAGCGACCCGGCTCGGCCGGGGCAGTACTACCCTTCCACAGAAGACCAACCTAAAGCGACAACATCGGTGCTGTCGCGTTCCGTTGGTGAGTGCGGGACCGGAGGTACATTGATGCAGGAGTCACAGTTATCGTGGTAACTGTGTGACTCTTACATTGCTATGATGACTGTCATGCCTTTTACGTCCCCAAGCGGGGCGTGAAAAAGCATCTCAATAGGCGACCGTAGAGTGG
Organism: Hypercompe scribonia; assembly: GCA_949316085.1. NCBI lineage: Eukaryota > Metazoa > Arthropoda > Insecta > Lepidoptera > Erebidae > Hypercompe > Hypercompe scribonia. The sequence continues at coordinate 22,727,782 of OX438972.1, forward strand.
GTCACCATACTGTATTGTCTGCATTTGCAATGAGTATGGTGACCTCAACTTTTGGATTCTATTCATGCTTTCCTTCAGGCAGAGTAGAGTCACTTTGGTAGAATCTTAAGAAAAAATATATATAGAAACAGTAGAAAATCTTGTAATCAATGGCTTTGAAAATTTCACTCTTTAAAAAGTAGAACGGTTCCTATTTTGTAGTTTTGGGAAATTAAATTTTTGGATCTAGTTTTCAAATTATTTACATTGTTTCTTAGTTTCTTAGAGATTCATTATCTTATATATTACTCAATAAGATCGAGGAACCAGAAAGTTACTTGTGAGTAGAGTTTTATAAAGATAACAGAGTTCAAGTCGGTGAACCACAACTACCGTGCGAATGTACAGGAATTAGTGATGGACATCGCGTTGTCGATAAAAATAATACACCATAAAATATTGTGAATCCCTTTATGGTCATGAAATCTTAAAATCTATTCGAAATGTAAGGTTACTTTTTATCGATAGTTATTTAAGATGAAAATCTATATGGGATGAATAAATTGATCATGAATAAATTTATGCTGTACATTATTGCTCTTAGTATAGTGGTAGAAATTCTAATAAAACTCCTTTTGGTAAATATGTAGGTCAAATTCCCTAAAATAGGCATACGTCTCAGCGTTGGCAGACCTGTCAAACAGCTGTAATCGAAAATAATTTCAAACCCATCATAAAAACGTCTATAATTAAAAATTTTTTCGTTGTAATTGACAGTTATGATTTTTAAGCACTTGAACAGTGTACTCGTAATATGCGTAAACATATTTTCAATTACGATTCGGTAAATTACCGTTACTATGATGTGAGCTAGTTACAAAATTGAAAATTTTTATATTGATTTAATTGAGCAATTTTATTAAATTTATACGAGAAATAGTTAGTTTACCAAATTTTACACCTAAATTTATGTTACATGCTTGATATGTTTGTTGATAGAAATTAAGAGTTCACCATTACGTTATATTTTCTCTCGATTATTTATTGGAAGATATGTGAGGCAGGACTTTTGGTTAACAAATATTATGGTCATTAAATACATTTTACGTAAAACATGCACCTTGAGCGTATTCTACTACTAACACTACTGCTATCATGTCACTTAGTCGCATATTAAAATATTAATTTTATCGATAAAAATTGTCAATAAACACATCCCTATTTCATATCTTATCAGGAACAGTGTTGCATTTCACAAGAGCCTTTATTATAATTTATAATCGACGGTGGCTTCGTAAACAATTTGACTTTTTCTCCATTATCAGTTTTTTCTTATCAGTGCTCTTATCAACACTGAGGGAAAAGTGGGAGTGAGATTGTTGAGGATGAATTAGTCGTTGGCTTTGTGTGTATTGCTATAGCCTTTGGACTGAAGGTTAACTAGCCGATGGTGTTAGACGTAGGTCTTAACATTTTTTCGGAGGGTAAATCTTAGTTAGTAAATTGTAGGCGTTCAACACGGTTCTTCAGATTCGTACACATTTAAGTTTTCATTTCTAAAGTCACCTTCCTTTTGCTTTTTTGTTTGTTTTTTTTTATAAAAACGAACCAAAGTGACTCTATTCTGCCTGATGGAAAGCATGAATAGAATCCAAGAGCGGTAGTCGCCGTACTCACTGCGAATGGAGACAGTGCAGTATGGCGACCCACGCTATGACACGCTATTACATAACAGTAAGAACAAACTGTTGACGTTTTTTAAACACAAATTTGGTATATACCGCCTGATTGCATGATAAATATAAGAAGTGTAGAAGACTCTAGTAATAAAAAAATAAAATAAACCAACGTCAATAATCTCAACTTACTTACAGTCATACCAAAGATTCGCATAAAAATACAAAAAGAGCAACAGAGGTATTTAGATATTTAGGTACCTATTGTTACATCATCATCATCATCATCAAAGCTTTTAACATTTCACTGTTAGACATAGGCCTCCTTATGAAAGATTGCTTGTGCCCACATACATATCAGAGGTTTTGGCCTATTATACCACGCTGGTCACACGAGTTAGTATAGGTTTTGTGTCAAGTTTTCTTTTTCTTTGTAAGAACAATATATAATAATAATAAGCCTGCGTAATTTGCTCCCTAAGTCGGCTCTTACGACACCCACAGAGTGATCAAGAGTAGTGACACTCTATATTCCTAAGCCACCATATGGACAACAAAATATCACCTAATACTAAGAATTGTAAAATTTGGTTTGCGGCTTCGTTTCATGAAATGTAGATTTAGGAGTAAGACATTGTTGTAAAAATAATTCACGTTGTGACATTATCATTGTTATTCTGAGGTTGTGAAACTGATAGTAAGCATGCAGAACACGCCGCAATAGGCAATATTATGGAGTGTCGACTGTGATCGGAGTTAATCGGCATCTGTCGCCAAATACAGACGTGATTTGCCCACGCGCATAGCAACTTAAAGAAAGAACATGATTGTCATTTGTTTCTGTGTTTGTGTCTAGTGAACAAGAAATGTTTGGATGAAACTGCTCTGCTTGAGGTCTCGGGTTCGATTCCCGGGTCGGACCAAATGTTTGTATGATCTGCAAATATTAATTTCGATGTTTGGGTGTTTTCTATGTATAATATGAATGTATTTCGAAGAAAAAGTATATAAGTATTCTATCAGTCAGTCTAGTTATCATAGCACAAGCTCTGCTTAGTTTGAAACTAGATGACAGTGTGTGTGTGTGTGTGTGTGCCAAATGGCAGAAATATTTATTTTTTTATTTAAATGGAACTGATTTCGTTAAATTTTTTTACCTTTAGTATTATGTTATGTACAGTAGGCACAAACGTAAAACGACTACATTTGACTAATTATAAGTTAGTCACATTTACGAAGAAACATAAGCATTTCAGCTTTGGGAATTAATTGAGCAGACTGAATTAGGTAATCGAGGGAAAGATATATTGCTTATATGGAAGGGTATAGCGACTGTAAACAATTCTAACATTCTCCCATCTCACACAAGGCTGGCTGATCACAAACTAGGTAAATCCTGAACTGTAACCAAATTGCTAATAAAAAGACACATGCTATGTATAAGTTATATCTCGACAGATGCTCATATTTAAATAATTATTTGTCCTGAATGAGAATCGGACATTCTCCTGCCAGCTTAGCAGACAGGACTGCCGAAAAACCAATAGACTAGGCAAATGTTACTTATCGGAATGCAGACAATGCAGTACGGAGACCCACACTATGGTGGCCTAGTGAGATGCTTTTTCACACCCCGCTTGGGGACGTAAAAGGCATGACAGTCATCGTGACAGTGTAAGCTTACACAGTTACCACGATAACTGACATCCTTGCATCAATGGGCGTCCGGTCTCACACTCACCAACGAAACAGGACAACACGGGTGCTGGCGCTTTAGGTCTTCTGTGGGAGGGTAGTACTACCGCGGTCGAGCCGACTCGTTCTGCCTCCAATCAGCGTGGCTCTACGACTTGTTTACAAATTCGCCAATTTTTAACATGAAAATCCTCAATTTGCATTGTTGAGATAAACACTATTAGCTGTTTATTATTCAGAGTGACAACACTGACACCTTGCCAGGTCGAGTACGTGCTCTGGTTACCGCAAATAGAAACCATATAAGCGTATGTACATGGTGTTTCTGTGATAATACCATGACAACGAAACTTGTACCTTATTTTGTTTGAATAAGGCACATTTTTCGGAATGATTGTGATGTGTGATGTAACTTTTAGCATCAGCATATGAATATGTGTGTGTGTGTGTTAAGAAAAATGTTTCTTTTTCCATTTTGAATCCTATCACTTAATCTATTCACGTTGTTAGGGGTCATAAGCAATGGTTTTGAATACAATTATGTTTAACACGAGCGAAACCGCGGGGCAAGTTGGATACACAATAAAACTCTACGTCTAATAAGGCGTTTTAAAAAGATCCGTGATGTAGTTTTCAACTTGAGAGTTAAATCAACCATAGATATTGCAGGCTGATTATAGACTATGGTGAGCCCACATTATGACTTCATCGTCGGATCAAAAATGGAGATCGTGTAATACTTTGAATTAATTAAGTATACTTTTTTGCCACCTCAGTTGTGTTAACTGACTAAGTTACAAAGCACTGCCATAAACATTTAATGATGTTAATCATAACAGATTATTGACAAATCAACATATTGTCGTCCGGGAGTCGAACCCACGCGTGGCATTGTGCTTACGCCCCAAAAACAGTCACATGTGGGATTATACACTACGCGTATTATTGTACATGACCATAAAATTATAGTTTTTATGACATTACAATATTAATAAGTACTGATCGACAAAGACATCACATAGGTACATGACTTAATTTCGACGTAGGCATATGGTTGTGTGATTTTAGAGGTCGCGGGTTCCATTCCTGTATAGTACAAATGTTTTTTCACAAGTACGTCCAATTGAACCGATTCATTCCGTGCATAATACATATCGTATCATCAGCAATGGGTTATAGCTCGTTTATTTTATGGATTTACACCAACTGTTATAGTATATGTATCTTGTGTGTGTTTTATCTATTTAGAAAAAATATGAAAAACTGAAAACTTAAGTACTCGCAATTTTTACTTAGTTTTAGAAGTAGTCAGACCGAATGTTAAAAGAAAAAGCCATGTTGTGTTTCATTACTGTGTATTACAATATTGAAGATTATTTTAAATGAAGTATTAATGAATCAATAGCATCCTTTAACAGCTCGCTGCTGTGTAAAGGAGTATGCTCAGAAAGGTTTTGGCCGTCTACTGCTGAATGAAATCTCCCCAACGCCAACCATCTCGCTCTTGGGCAATCCGCATCCGTCCACTGCCAGCCACCTCCTTCAAGTCGTCGCTCCATTGCGCCGCAGGGCGTCTAACACTACGTTTGCCCAATCACTTTCACTTCAGTGTACTGATTCGCCGTGCGATATCAGTTACTCCAGTCTTTTCGAATAAACTCGTTACGAATTTCATTAGACAGAGAAACACCCAGTATCGCACGCTGCATCTACGCATCATGTTTTTTTTTTCTATATTAAGAGCCTGCCAAAATGACTCTACTCTGCCTGATGGAAAGCATGAATAAAATCTAAGAGTTTTGGTCACTATATTCATTACAAATGTAGAAAATCCAGTATGGTGATCCACACTTTGGCGGCCTTGTGAGATGCTTTTTCACACCCCGCTTGGGGACGTAAAAGGGATGACAGTCATTGTGACAGTGTAAGGCTTACACAGTTACCACGATAACTGTCACTCCTGCATCAATGCGCCTCCGGTCTCACACTCACCAACGAAATAGGATAACGTGGATGCTGGCGCTTTAGGTTGGTCTTCTGTAGGAGGGTAGAACTGCCCCGGTCGAGCCGGCCCGCTCGTGCTGAAATCAGCGTGGCTCTACTAGCTACTATCTTACGGGTTGGTTCTTCTTGCCTTTGTTCTGTGTGTTTGTCAACTCTTACGACACCCAATGAATGAGTAGAAGTTGTTACACTCCGTATTTTTAATTCATGACCACACGGAGAATTACGAATAAGGAAATAGGAATGAATCGTACCAACTCATACTTTTCTGCTTAATCGAATGCAACAATGATTGTTTATGTGATTAGCCACCAACAGTACAGTGAGTCATGTTATTGACTGATGAACGACGATATTGCCGTGTACTTTAAATGCATTAATATTTGCTAGCTTTTGAGCTTATATTTATTTTAACACTACTGTAGCTTCATTACATCCAGACTTCCACTTGTTTCTTTTATTTACTGTCTGCTTGTCAATCTAAAAATTGCTTTTAGCAATAATATCACCCATTGTACACATTTTCTGTTAGTTCTTTCCATATATATTTTTATAATTGGAGTACTGTAAAGATATTCCATTTATCTGTAGTGTCAGCGTTAGACCACAGCCAATGCAATTTATTCAAAGTGTCAACAATAAAGGTCTTGCCTAGTTGGGAATCAGTTGGCCGTGTGTGAGGTAAGATGTGTCCTGTTAGGCCTCTTAGGTTCGTATTTAAAATGTGTTTCAGTCGTGAATCTAATCTTAAAACTAATCTTAAGTAGGCGTTTTATTACCAAACGTTACTTAAAATGAGATTCACTGATCCATACTCAAGTGAGTGATATTAGAACGATGTTTGTGTCAAAATCTTCTCTCAGGAATAAATTTTGACAGGTGTGATTTTTGTTTACGGTAGACAAGTTGAAACTAGCCAGAAGAGGTGATTTCTGAGGCTTTTAAGGGGAAATTTGTTTTACTACGATTTATTTCTGAATAATTATGAAAGGTTTACTTAACCTTAATTTGTTTGTGAAAAATATTGTTTAGATGTATTTAAATTCAATTAAATTCACCTTAATTATTATCAATTCTCTGAAATGCACATTATACTATTCATTTAAATTAAAATCTTCTCAACCTTTTGGTTTATGACAAAAGTATAAAATTATTTTAAAAACATTAACATAGTTTGAAAATTGAATTTGACAAGATAACCATTCCAACGTTCCCTTATAGCTAATATCTAGACTTTATTTTAATATTTATTTTATTTAATTTTGGACGAGCTGATTCTCATTAATGTATTTCTACTGTTACACTAGCCAATAGAATACATAAATTCATACAAATTATGTTTGTAAAATATATATTTTTAATATAATTGACAGTGTGAAATGAAATGTGAAATTGTGCTTGAGGCCAGACTGTAAGTTGAAATCAATTCTTGATACAAGATTCAACCGAGTAAAACTGAAATTACAACACAACTTAAAACTTATATCAGGTAATCAGAGCTTAACGGATAAATGAGACATTTTATAAAATACAGGCCTCAGACTATTCGTTTATTTATCTTTCAAAGGTACGAATCTTTGATTAAGACTTCACAGATTAACACTAAATGACAGATTAACGAAAAATATTTATTGTTGAATGGTCTTTGGGTAAAGAGTTACCACTTCCAAATTAGCTTACGACGGACTGGGCGCGTTGTTTGATCGCCCACGTCATTCTGGTAAAGATTGTGTCCCACTACCGCATGCGTAATGTTAGTGTAGATAGGTATAGTTTGCCGCAGTTCTTTTTCTTATGAAGTAAAATGGTAAGCGTGTGTTATGTCCACGGACAATAAGAATTACAAGAACGCACAACACATTTTTTGGATATTTTCACCTTATATTTTGGACTCACTGTCAAAATTACTGGCGTCAAACACAAAGAATTCTAATCTGGTAATACCTACTTGGTATGTATAATCTATGCGCTATGTCAACATCGTTACCCGTTAAGGAGGTTTTGGGCTACTATATCACGCTGGCCAGATGGCTTGGTATAGGGTTTAATTCAAGTTTTCCTTCTCTTTGTAGTTTTTTCTTGTTTTGTGTAGTTCGTTCCATTAGCCGGAACTTATGACATATACAGGTTAAATAGGAACACTCCATTTTCTAAATCTACACGACATCCTCACGGGTGTGGATTTTTGTTTTGGCAATACACAACTGAAGTAAATAATTTACTTGATGTTTACCTCAAAATAGATCACGTTCAGTATCGATTACATCTTAATTAAATTAAAGAGAATACCGTATACTTCCGATTAAAGATACTTTATAGGTTACGGTACTAGTCGCACATATCGACAAAACGAGAACGTCTTATTAAACTCCCATCCAAGAGAATTAAAATGATTACTTTTAAAAAAATACATTTTCATATCAAAAGTTTGTGTCCATTCGCACTCGATGACAATTTCGGATATTTAACACACAACGCCATCTAGTCTCAAACAAAGCAGAGCTTGTACTATGATAACTAAACTGATAGAAGACTTATATACATCCTTTTTTTTGTAAATACAAACATATTATATATAGAAAACATCCAAACTCTGAAACAAATATTTAAAGATCACACAAAAATTGGATCCGACTCGAGAATCGAACCCATGACCTCAAGCATAGCAGTCGTATTCGCTACCGCTGCGCCACCGAGGCAGCCAAAAATCATTATTTAAATATCTTTCAATAGCATATCTCAAGCTACTTTAAAACACTTATATTTATATTTGTCTAGCAGAAAAAAAGCGTGGGCCTATTTCGTAAACGAGTCACATCCGGCGTCCGAATGATTTCTAACGTGTGTGCGTACGAATCTGGCTGAGAACTGTGAATTTGGTGAAATTAGCCGACGTGTCGGTAAACGCCTCGTAAAAAGTTATTACGCTTTTCGAGGACGCACGCGTTTTACGACGAATAAACGCGATGTTGGCACTGGAACAGTCATATTGTGTCAGTTACGTAATGTCTGACTTATTGTTTATTTGGGTAAAGGTGGAGAGTAAATTTGTGGGTATAATCTTCCGTTTTGTCATAGTGTAGAGTGTAATCCGCGTATATGAGTCACCTGATGGTCAACGCCAATAGACAACTGTAACTTCAGCAAGATTCAGCCATTCCTTCTTTGCTTTTCAAAGAGTGAGTGAGGTTAGATTAAGAAATTAGAGGGAACTGTGGCGACTTCCACATAAAGCGCAAAATAACATACTACAGCGCCATCTAATGAAGACACATCGAACCATGGAGTAACTATTAACCCTTGTATCGCGATTTAGAAAATCTTGAACCGATTAGCATATATACAACTATTCAACATTAATTGTGTGGGTCTACACCCGCCAGGCATGATCAGGTCGCCTGGTCGGAGGATCCTCCCTTTGTGCTGGAGTTTGTGTTTTAAAATAACGAAATTGTGTCACTTTAGATGCAGGTGTCGGTAGCTATATGCTATCAGGTATCCCGTTCGTCCACTATGTTATAACAAAATACAAAAACTTTTTTCATTTTAAGTACCTTTACCGTAAAGTATAAACTTAGCTTTCCGTACTCGAGTATTTGCAAACACGAGATACATTATTATTAAATTATACAAAGTTTTTTACATCTCGTTAAACGCAAAAGGCGTGAAGTCCTCTCGTCCATCAGTTCCTAAGACATTCGATCAAACGGAAAGACTCGGGTTTCGGTAGCGGCTAATGGCCTTCCTTTGAAGTCTGGCAAAGCCTTTAATCTTCGATCGTCGACTTGTATGGTAAATAAGTAGATTCACTACTGCACACATATTTCTTTTACTTTAAATTTTGAATGCACTCATTAGTTGACAGATGAAGTCGATTTTATTCTCTTTTATAAGGCACTTGGTTTTTGAATGGCCACATTGCATAGTGAAGTTTACGTTTTGCGTCGTGTATGGCTATTTAGTAGATAAATAGATTTGTAGGTGTTATATAATAGCCATTTGCACTAGCTATGAGGCACCGCCTGCGATTGACACATACATTTAGAATTAAGTTAAAATTGAATTATGAATAGAACTAGCCTTTGCCCGCGTCGAATTTGGTCTGCCTCGGTTCGATATCAGTTGAGTTGCTTTTACGTGAAACCAAACAAACTTACACTCAAATTTATAATATTAGTAGGATAAGTAAGAGTATGGCCATGATAGTACAACTTAATTAGTCGTAGAATTGCCATACTTTGGTATTTTTTAGTCAGTTCAACTGCAGCAGTCCCACGGCCTTAGAGAAAACGCTGTTAAGTAATTCTTGATTTGCTTTTCACTTTTCAAGATTGTCGGAAGTTCATTTCTTCCTCTATGAGGGACTCGAATGTCTTGAGAATAGTTGTTGCTGGATTCCACTTATTTCAGACACAGAGTGGCATATCGTGTGGTTTTTTCGCTCTATTCCGAATTATCTTCCCATCGCAAACGCTAGTTGGGTGAAACCACGAACGGGTTCCGTACATACAGACATAAGGCTCAAATTGTAGAGGGGAGGAAGTTACTCAAAGTGTGGTAATACACTTGTAACTCTTGAGGAGCCGGTGTCTATAGACAGTGGTAGATATTGACCGTTAGATGTTCAAAAAAGATATATTTGTACGTTGTGAATGTGTATATCTCCGCGTGGTGCCGGATTAAGAATAAGGAGTGCCACCACCTCTGTTCATCTCATGGATATCGTAATAGACGACTCAGTGAGCAAACTATACATCAATCATCAACAGCCTTTTACAGTCCACTGCTGGACATAGGCCTCTCCTTAGTAAGGAGGTTTTGGCCTACTATACCACGCTCGCCAGACGGGTTGGTATAGGATTTGTTTCAAGTTTTCCTTCTCTTTGTAATGATGTTGTCTTGCATATTTGGTTCTCTTAGTCGCCTTTTACGACACACACGGGATGAATAAGAGTGGTAACACTATGAATTCTTAATACGCCGTAAACTGTACAGAATCACATTTTTTTCCTATATTAAGAGCCTGCCAAAGTGACTGACCTGACCTGACTGACCATCTAATTTAAAACTAAGCAGAGCTTGTACTATGATAACTAGACTGACTGATAGAATACATATATACTTTTTTTTATAAATACGTATTTTACTCACACCTTTATACCTCTATTAAATACCGATATTTGTACCGGAGTTTGGATGTTTTCTATATATATCTCTTTTTTCTTTCTGGTTCAACCTGAGAATCGAACCCAAGGCCTCAAGCACAGCAATCGCATTCGCTACCGCTGCGCCACCAAGGCATATTGTAGGAATTGTATTTAATAGAGGTATGAAGGTATGAGAATACTTTGTATTTGATATTTGTATCGTAATAGAACACGTACATTGATACGTTAAGTCACTATATTTGTTCTTAATGTGTTGAATGACATCAGTAACCGGTTCGTTGAAACAGTAAAATTGACGGTACGTTGGCAAAACTTGTTATTAGGATTGTTAAGTTTTTCTATTAATTAGGATTTTTTTAAGTGGACTAACATGATGAACAGAGATTGAGCTAGTTGGGAAAACCATTACTTACTTTAGTTTAAAAGCAATCGATCGCAAATTATATTTCAAATGACATTAAAGAAAAGTACTTTAGGCGCTGTTGCACAATACTTAAGGTTTTTAACTTGCGTTTTTGTGTGTGAGAATTTAACTTGTGTGACTGTAAGACTTTATGTTATATATCTGTCACAAATAACTTTAAATACTCCCATTTCAAACATAGAGAAACAGATGCCGATAAAACATGATGCAGATAAAACTGCCTCGGTGGTGCAGCGGTAACGAATGCGACTGCTATGTTTGAGGTCTCGGGTTCGATTCCCGGGTCGGACCAATGTTTGTATGATCTGCAAATATTTGTTTCGAAGTTCGGGTGTTTTCTATGTATAATATGTATGTATTTACAATATATATATATATATATATATGTGTATTCTATCAGTCAGTCTAGTTATCATAGCACAAGCTCTGCTCAATTTAAAACTAGACGATGTTGGTTTTAAATGTCCGAAATATTTATTTATTAATTTATTTAGATAAAACTATTTAAAATCATTATCTTCTCTTAATTCAACGCTGATGATTTAAGAGTTTGAACAATTATTGAAATATGTTGAGATAAAAATCACTAAATGATAAACAAAAAGGGACACACAATTTTCAGCCCAGTTGATGCGAAACCTTTGAGTTTCTGATGCGTGCAGAAACCAACTTAAAAACTACATACATAGATGATCGACAGCCCTAATTTCCGTACACTCATGTATACTAGATAACTAATATGTATGTATTTATATATATGTACGTATGTATGTCCTCGAGGGAGCCGAAGGTGATTTTGAATGTGAAACGCGAATATTTGACATTCAAATTTGTTAGGTTAAGCTAACGGTACCTAGCGGTATTTACTCGAAGTTAGGGAAAATAATTTTACTTTAAAGGTTTAACAATACGTTATGGCCCGGTTTCACCAGCTCCTTATTATTTGACTATTATTTAAATTAAGCATTTCTGTTTGAATTGTAATAATATAGCAAACTTACACATCTCACACCCGGTCGTCTGATCGAAAATTGATGTATTCCTATCCGATTTTAGCTAAGGCGGCCACTCTCAACAGAGACCAGCCCACTATGTAGAAGATATCATACTGTATAAGTCTATGTGTAAAACATAGGTGTTTACTCTACAGGACAACTCGTGCTAACCTTGAAAGTTACCGTTTCAGAATGGTAGACATACGTTCCCGAACTAAACGGTTCGGCTCTTCCTTTCTGTGCAAATCAGTTAACGTCCCACTACGATCCCGGGTCTTTTAGGTGGGGCGTTAAGAAGCCTAAGCCACCGTAGCGAGGGTCACGATACTGCATTGTATTCAGTGAGTATGGCGACCACTGCTCTTGAATTCTATTCATGTTTTTCATGAGGTAGAGTAGAGTCACTTTGGTAGGCTTCTATAAAAAAAGTACACTCTGTTATCTCACTCGCAAAATCTTAAGGGATGGTTATTCACCTGGGGAGAGGTCAGACGCAGATGCGATGATGATGATGATGGCTTGCATGCTCTCCGAGGCACTAGTCAAGACCCAACCTTTAACCTCCAGGCTGTTAAGCATTTCTACAATGAAGAAAAACTCCATAACACTTTGGCTGGACCCGGGCATCCAATTCAAATTTTCTTGATCGACTGTCGCATACGCTAACCACTAGACCAATGAGGCAGGAGTTTGAAATTAAGCAGAGGCGATACTATTGTAACCAGACCGCAGGTAAATACATTTACTTATTTCCAGAAACGTCCTTATTAGAGATAAATTACATCCAGGCCAGAAACAAATGATCATGTTCGTCAGGCAATTATTTGTCCTGTGTGGGAATCAAACCCACGACCTCTAGCGTACGAGCCAGTCACCACAGATCCGCATATTACAATTCTGGTTGCGTTTTTCCAACGCGTTTTTACTTTTATTTGGCAATATTCGGATGCTTAATACGCCAGTATCCCTTCGAGAAAATAGGTGCGTTTGTCTGGGAATATAGACATCGAAATTATTCATTAATATTTAATTCAACTTGAGATTACACTGAACACTGTACGGTCTACTTGTGGTTTTTGTAACCTGACACGGCGGCGTGTCTGTCAATGTCAGATTATTTAAACTGTCAGAAATTAGGTCAGATTGTGGCTTTACAAAATAACTTTGATATGGCTTCAAATTGTATTTAATATGCTATGTTGTCTCCGAGATAAGATCTTGTTTATAAAAGCATGCCTGATCCTGAACTAGACAGTTTTCGACTATAGCGAAATTGCTGTTAACTGTACTTATATTTATGTTTGTTAAATAATGTTTTCATCTGTACTAATACTATAAAGCTGAAAGGTTTGTTGATTTGGTTAAAAGTGTTAACCTCAGGCACTACTGGTTCGACGTAAAAAAGTTACAGGATAGCCTAATTATCGAGGAAGGTTATATAAATACGCTACGGTATATTTATAGCCTTTCTTGTCTAATGAAAATTGTTTAAAGTAGAATTTATTCCTGTTGAGAGATGCAGACGTCATTACACAGTTCAGAAAGTTGTAGATAAATTGCAAAAAGCCTTTTCTTGATTAACATTTCCTACAAGTGATGTACTCTCCGTAGTACAAACTCATTTAGGGGGTAGGTAAGGATGTGTTATCGGGTCATCGTGTCACTCCGCTCGACCAAGACACCGTGACTGGTGTAACTGCACCTTTCTCTCTTTTTCACGTGTATCATTTTTATGTCATATGTCCTGTGTCGCGGGGGCTTTACAAACATACAAGAAACGGACACAAAAATTACACAGACTCAGAACAATGATTTGTAGATCACACAAAGTGTTATCAAGTGTGTGGGGTTTGAAACGCTCAGCGCAGTAGAGAGCTGAAACTACTACGTCGTCCGTGCAGTAAAAGATAATTGCAGGAGTAGTTAAAAGAGTGTAGTGCCTTGTGTATATAATAGCATAAGCATATAAAAGGATGTGAACGTTTCATACTTTTAAAAAGCATTCTTTACGATCTTAAGCTTATTTTGAAATATCGTTATCGGCAATATCGATTACCGGTCGTAAACACCAGGCATCCATCTCGCATGTACTTGAACAAAAGAGTATCGAGTCGAGTGGTATTCGCTGCGTTACGATTCTGAGAGCATTAATCGCATACATTGAGTTGATATTATAAATCCTTAATGTAGAGTGACCATGTTGTTTTAAATGTTCGAGATAAAGCCCCGATGAAAGTAATTGGGATGCAATTTTTTCTTGTCTATTCCTGTACCAGAGTAATATTATTAATTGAAGTTTAGTAATGTTTTCGTCAAAGCAATAAGTACCTGATTATCTAAAATTAATATATTTTTATTTCTGACAAGTAGCGATTAAGATATAAAAATATGCCAATTTTGAGGTTATGTGGTATCTTTAACAATATTTGGCAATAATCTAAGCTAAAATAAGCTTAACCGTACTTAGAGCCTGTTACCATAGGCTTTTTTTTATAAATTTTATCTTTTTCGGTCAGAGTTTTGTCTTGTGTTTATGTCTTCTGTCATTCAGTCAGAATTTCAATTTATTTAAGATCTAACTCGTACAGTTATAAAGAGACACATAGTGGTTTCAAACTTTAAAAGAAGACACAAAATGAGTACTACTCTTTGAGATGTGATATGAGATGATATCAATACTGTGGTCTCTGATGCATATTCGATCGCCTTACACGGCAAATTGAGACTTATTGTGAATAGTTATAATTGATAATTTCATTTTATATCTTACACATTATAGTCTACAGTAAATTACATTTTTGGGTGAAGTAAAAATTTTATAGGGACATGATCAGAGACTATCTATCTTTACCTACAGTTCAGAGATTAGTGACGTGAATGACATTACTAGTGTTAGTTGTATCCATACAGCTAAACAATTAGTTTCCCTAAATGGTAGTAATTTGTTTAAAAGTGCACTTTAGTACTGGGTGGGACCAGTCCAACACCTTTAGCCGATAATCAAAGCCGTTTACGCCACTTAATTAAAGCAAGCAAGCGATTTTCGACAAAAAATGTGGTTAAATCTCTTTAACAGTGTATTTGTTTAGTAAACAGATTACAGCCACTGCTTAACGCATTATGCGACTTAACGGGCTAAGTAGCTAACATCTAAACAGTGTGCGCACTCCAGTAGCGCCATTTATTTTGAATGCGTGCGCCTGCGCAGTTCGTCGACCGCCCGCACGTGGTGCTCCCCTAAACAACTCTGTTTTTATTTATTAATTCATTCTGTTTGCAAATGTTTATGTCTCTTCGGTTTGCAATCATTTACATAGTTATTTAAATAGTTTTGTGTAAATTACGATAGTTGATTTCTTTATTAAAAATAACGACTAAATTATTTGTTACAATTGTTCACAATAATTTTTAATTTAAGTGTCGTAATAATACTTTTTTAATTTCGGTTGACTTAACAAAACTTGGCCACAAATATTCCTGATGGGTGACCATCAATCTGTACACAATTGGGATGGACTAAATTGGTCGAATTGGCGGTGGACCACTTGTCACTAATTGTACCTAAACGTAGACCATTATTGGTAGATTGATTGGTACTTTTTAGTGTCGTACTCGTTCAACGAATGTTTTGTTGTGTAATTGATTTGGTTATTGAGAGTCGGATGTGTGTGTCAAAATAATATTTTAGGGTAATTTAAAATGATTGAGTGGGTTGTTATTATTGATTTATTAGTGTTTAATTACATATTTCAGTGTTGTAAAATTGTACTATGTACTGTTTTCGTTGTTTTGTGGTTAACGGATTCTTAACAAACTTGACATTTTTCTAAAAGCATCGCAAATATTCTAATCGAGTAACATGGAGTAGGTTATTGAATTATCAAGTTTTGTGAGGGTTGTTTGACATTGTTTTATTTTATATCATTTAAATGATTGCATGAATGACGTAGTAGTTTAAACGTTCACCTCACCACTTCCTACTAAATTGAATATTGTGGATTCGATTGCCTCATGAGACAACACTTTGTGTGATCCACAAATTGTTGTTCTGAGTTTGATTATTCTTTGTGTCCTTTCATGAATGTTTGTAAAGATCCCCGCGGCACAGGATAAGTACGAGAGTTGTCTTTAAAAAATAAATCAATACACGTTAAGAAATTATTAAAGAAGCTTATTTAGTCTTACAGAAGATAAATATTTGCCTGAACTGACAACACTAGACGTAATACGCGTGCGGTGCTGACATTTTCATTGCCTTTGTAATAATACGAGTGGTCTCCAGGGAAAATTATTTGAAACCTGTTTGAAAGCTACTTACTGTTCTTGGTATTAAAGCTCTATAACGTTCTACATGTACCGTTCAATTACAAAATAAATATTGGCCAAATGATTGGAACACACAATTTACTTGGAGCATGTTGGGAGCCACTTGACATTCGTCCCAGTACCACCAATACTGGCGTTACTGCTATTGGTTGAGCTATTAAAAGCGTTAATGCGATACGACTCAACGAATTTGTGTGTCTAATTTCTGTGTTTATTTAATAATTATACGGTTTATGAGATTTAGAGAGGTTCTTATTAAAGCTTATTAAGGGATATTATCGTAAATCTTGTAATTTTAATCGTCTTTAGTGATATTTTATTATTACTAGACGAATAAAACCAATACGAAGTTAAATTAAGATTATTTGGTGTTGTAAATTAAGTTAGTTTTACTTAAATTTATGAGCATATTAAAATATTTAATTTTGGTAGTAACTTATCGGATTCTGTGTGTCTATGTGGTAGTTTACTATGGTTTCCTTTTAAACTTATTATGGTTATTCTCTTTCTGTGGTTCGCCGAAACTTTCCTGCAGGTGAAGCTAGTTTTTTTTTATTGCAACCTACCAAAGTGACTCTATTCTGCCTGATGGAAAGCAGAAATAAAATCCAAGAGCGGTGGTCGCCGTACTCACTGCGAATGAAGACAGTCCAGTATGGCGATAGTATGGCGGTGTCTATTATTGATGTACCGATAAGTAGCTTCGTATGATTTATTTTGAAAACTATATGCTATATGCTATATATATATATATTATTTCATAATTTGTAATTTATGATGTTGTTACAAAAGGAAATAACAACAAACGTTTTTTTTATATCGAAATGTATTTTTTTTAAATTTATCGAATTTGTCGTATATATATCGTATATCGTGAAATATATTTTTCAATAAAAGTTATTATTTAACTGTACACACTCTGTCACTATGACTGTCTTGGCTTTTACGTCCCCAAACGAGGCGTGAAAAAGCATCTCACTAGACCATCATAGTGTGGGTCACCAAACTGCATTGTTTGCATTCGCAATAAGTATGGTGACCACAACTCTTGGATTCTATTCATACTGTCCATCAGGCAGAGTACAGCCACTTTGACAGGCTCTTAAATAATACTTAAACGTGATTTTTCCTATTTTTTACATTTTTATTATTTCTCTTACTATCTCCAGTTTCAATAACAGGAGGAAAGCTAGTTATGAACATTCATAAATTACTTAAATTCTACAAACAGCATAGTACGACTCGTCTTGTGTTTTAACGACATTCTGTAATTAACTCGAATCGGTCAATTCAGTATTTTAATCATTTGTTAAAATCTCACATAGCTATTATTAAAAAATCATGAGCACGTAACAGTGATACAAGCATTTACACCTTCGTAATTATAACAGAATGAACAACTGCTCTATTCGAGTAAACGGGTCGTTAATAACTCGTATTAATCAGTGTTTTTAATGACAGGGTGATATTCTTGTTGTTTAAAATGATGGACGTAACAATACGTAATTAGATGGGTCTACCCATTTTAATAACGGGTGCGAGGTTTGATTCAGTTTTGTAAATTGGAGGCGTAGGTTGATATGTAATCTACTTCATTTGGTTTGTGTTGTGAGGGAAAGATATTTTTTGGATATTAGTCTTTTGGCAACGCTGTAGAATGATAAACTTAAGTATTAGTTTCTCTGTTTTGTAAAAGAAGTTTAATATTCTATGATTGTAAAAAGGTGGTAAGCATCGAAATACTTGGCTACCGCCGTTTTTCGTGAGATCATATCTAAATTCTACTCAAAGAAATTTTGTACCGAAAAAAGGTCTTAAGCTGACTTACGAAGTAGGGTGTCTATTATCGATGTTCCGTCATTGAGGACATTTTGTTCATTGGACTGAATAATTCTTGTCTTTGTTTCCTACTATGTTACGGTTCGGTGGAAATATGAAGGTTAGGGGAACACCTATTATTGTTATCGTGACGTAATTTTAAGGTTATAAAAATGTTTTTTTGTACACTTGGGGTCATTTCATTGTAATTTATTTTGAAAATTCCCCGTTTCACGGTAGATGGGCCAGGGTTCCTGAGGGGTGACGGAACTAAAATATTAAGGTTATTATTTTAATGTTTTGTGGATGCGTTAAACACTTACGATTGTAATATCCTGTGTTTAGAATTATTATTTATTATTGAACAGCTGTAGTTTTTCGGGCATTGCGTTTACCAATTTACTTACCAATCTGGAACTCGTATTCTAATATGATCTAATTGATCTATTCTAAGTCTACATTCATATTTAAGTGTTAATTTGATATTAGAAATGGGTTACAATTCTATCGAATTCGGGATCCATCTATCTTGCATGATTAATTTACTATATATATTCATTTTTATAATATATATACTCGTAAGTCTAAGATTCTCATACATGCACTCACGCCTATTTCCTCAAAAGGGTATACAGAAGTGTTTTTAACGGCCACGTTTCTGATTATACATATTATATGTATAATGTGTTGTACGATAACTTATTTAAAAATATAATTATAGATCAATCAATTTCCTGGCAATCGTAATTAAAATCAAGTTTTTATGGGTTCGCTACTCACTTGCACATCATATAATCATAATAGGGTATCAAGATCTGACAACTTCCAACCGCGACCTGAAATCCATTGTGATTAAGACATCAATCACTTAACGAAGTACCTCACAAAAACCTTTCCAATATCAGCGTTTCCGTTGAGCACAGTTTTCGTAAAATCAGATAACATGGCTCACCACTTATGGCCACCAATCACATTAGTCTCCATATCTGTCATACAGCTTAATTACGAGAGCCATAACAGTTAAAAAATGGAATCCAGTCTCTATAGAAAAAATTGTAGTAATTTATCTTAAGTTACTGTCAATTTTAAATCATATAATGTTGAGTGAAGCCTTAATTTCAGCCGTGGGATATCATCACGACGAATAAGGAGAGCCATTATGAGTATCGGCAGTGATAAAAATCTGGATTGAAAGCTTTGGGTGGTATTTAAGTTGTAAAAGCAAATACGGGGCGGGGGTGGACCTTTTACCGTTATGTTTATATCTTCATTTTATCGTGGATGATAAGTAGCTTTCTTTTAACTGTATAGGTGGTCTGTATGTATGATTCTCAGAACAGCTCTTTGGTCAAGTTTCCGTAAGTTTAATTGTTGGATCCGCAAAAATATTTATTTCAAATATTTGCAGTACGCTGTGATTTTTCTTATGCTGTTCCTTTTTTGTCTCAATCTTTCTACTTGTAATAAAACGTGAGTTACATAGATGCTTGTATATCTGTTCAGGTGTTTGATAGGATTATAATACTTTTTAACCACGTGTCTTCCAGGTTTTGGCATTGCACTATGTAATAAAGTCCTTTTATGGTCTTACTTACTTGATCTTTTTCCTTTTTTTTGGAGTTATTTACCCTACTGCTAAGGAAAGTTATGGTTGCTGCACGTGTCTTGTATGTATGTATGTCATCATCGTCAACATCATCATCGTTAGCCTATCACAGTCCACTGCTACACGTAGGCGTCTCCAACTGCACGCCACTTGCAAGCCGAGGGTCTGTATCTATGCATGTAATATCCTTTATGACGTCATATCTTACAAAACACTACACGGATTTGTTTCATTAACATATCGTTAGATTCGTCTTGATAACCCAAGTATTCTTAGAGAGGTGACGCGAAAAAAAAACCAACATGACGACTGTGAGATGCTACAGTTTAAAGTAAAAATAATTATAGAATAATTATAATTTTTAGCTTATTCATAAGAAAATAAACAGTGATTCTGTGGTACGTTTAGGTGCAGATTGTCTATCATCGGAGATTGTAGGTTCATCGAGGGTTAAAAGTGAGAGCGAATGGGGTTTTGAAATCTTATTTTGTAAGAACATGTAAATAGACGGTTGAAAGAGAATAAAAAGAAATCAGTAAATACTTTGGAGGATACAATGGTTGCTATAGATGAGCAGTGTCATGATAAACCCCACACGCTATTCGAAGCCTTCTGGCATCCTCACAGATAGGAAGAGTATTTGAGGTTGAGTGATAATCTTTCTGGCATACAAGCTACTTCGCACTAGACAGCATGCAACAACATGTTAAATTAATTATATGTCCATGTGGTAACGGATTAAGAATACATAGTGTTACCACCCCTATTCATCCCGTGGGTGTCATACAAGGTGACTAAGGGAACAAAGTATGCAAGAGAACATCATTACAAAAAGAGGGAAAACTTGAAACAAACCCTTTTTTTTATTGTACATTGTAGCGGATGGAGGGGAAAAACCCGTCCCGTCCACCCGCGGCCACACTCAAGGCGGCATGAGGCGCTGGTATGCGCGCCTCCGCCGCCCGGCTCGCCGGCGGCGAATTGGGTCCGAGTGGATATCGTCCTCCCGGGCCTTCTCCGCCGCCTCCTTCCGCGAAATTACGTCTTCGCAGAAGGTTGCGACCGCGGTAAAACAACTGTCGCTACCGGCCATGGAGCGTATGACGGCCGGTAGCGAGAGATCTCCTCCAATAACTGCAGTAAGACCATTGAAACAAACCCTATTCCAACCCGTCTGGGCAGCGTGGAATAGGCCTAAACTTGCTTGCTAAGGAGAGGCCTATGTTCAACAGTGGACTGTAAAAGGCTGTTGATGATGACGATGAAATTAATTATAATTTAAATATTTAACAAACCACTACCGCCAGCTGTGTTTAAAGCACGACATTAACCATCATCAAATATTTTAATACTTTGTTAACGATAATCTCTACTAGTAAAATAAGAAACTGTTCACCATAAAATTATCAGATGAATTCTATGATCTAAAACAAATGGGAGAACAAAATTAGTATGTGTCGGAATATTAAGGAGGCCATTGGACATGTCCGTGCGAGTAGAGTAATAAAATATTAAAAATACGTTTCGATATGCAGTAGCGGCTAACTAGACAGTCGTGTCATTGTAGTGTACCGTCAAGCATAAAAGTGTTAAACAAAACATATTTCTTTAAATCTGTACGAAAATTGTGATTTAGGCTTAGTTTTCATACAGCATAATTATTTGCAGTTAACCAAAAGATAAGTTTACTATTTGTGTGAATGAATGAAGAATAAATTATTTTTTCACTTGTTGTCATAGTAAGTGGATAATCAGCAAGTGATTTCGAAGACTTTTTGCAAGAAATATTCTAAGACGTACCGTAATTCAAGTAGAAATTTTAACTATCTCTTCGTAAAATTCAATGTATGTAATTTAAACAAAAAATAATTAGAATTATAAAACACCAGAGAAAATACTTTTTCAAAACTCACTGTTTACGATTGTACTAACGCAATCAGTTTAAAAGCCTAACCCCAGCGTGATTAGGCGTAGAGCACCGAGGAGTGGCGGGGACGTAGCGCGGATGGAGGGGAGAGGCTAGCTGGTCATTAACTCATTAACGACTGCCATCATCATATGACGTCACTGTAATGACAAAGTGCTAATGTCCTATACATTAGTGATATGTGGTCACCCTATATTTTTGGTTACTATCGCCATTTTAGAAATATAAAAAATGTATTTTTTTTTATTGACATCACATTTTTTTAGTGGGCAATTTAAAACGGTCAGTCGACACTTGTATGACAAAATCCAAAGGTTGACTGGTCTTAATTAAAAAAAAGTCACTGGACAAACTGGACATTATTGATTTTAGAACATATCATTTATATACACTCACGTCTACATCCACAAAGGTTTCCGAGGTGTTTTAAACGGCCATGTTTTTCCGACTATAGTTTTAGTTCTATTTTACGAAGGAGGTTGGGAGCAAGCCTATTGCCGTCAACAATATAAGAGTTATGCAAGATATTCCTAAATCTTATATGACTTTTACTGTCTTTTCTTATGTTCAACAGTTTTCGAAATACAACTCCAGTAGCACGAAATAAAGGGTTATATTGTCTGAAGTCCAAGGACAACACACCAATTTGCCAAGACCAGGGAAGATGAGTTTATTTTGATTCCAATCGATGCAATATATAAACTACAATGTTGACCCTTAACCATTACAATCTTTTGCAGGGTAAAGAAATTTAATTGCATTCAAAAACCTTATCGTTTTAATTATCATACCTCACGCAATCGACAATGCTGTACATCATTACTCAAACCTTTTTGGTTGATAATTAAAACTGATGATAGCGTTCACTTTAATTTTAATTATTGTTGTCAGAATTAAGATTTGCTTTTGCTGTTACTTGGCCACGGGAACACTAGTTTGAAAGAGCTCTCACTGTTTCTCTCTTTCTCATTTTATGTTGATAAAAACAACGCTAAAAAATATTAATTAATTTTGTACAATGTAGAGAAATATATAGAGATTGTATAATGATAAACTTGATACTACACAGGCGTACTGGATAACAGTAAAAATACTGTAAGTATACTTAACTAAATTATTTTTTAGTTTCGTATTTAGTTTCTGTTATTTGCCGAATAGTTATTTGAGTATAACAATTGCGTAAACTATCATATATTTAAAATAAATACAAATGATAAATTAGATCATGTTTCGAGCAAAATAAAATATTGAAAATGTGAAATAAGTCCAATGTGATACAAGAAAATGCGCTACCATGCTCAAAAAAAAAATAAGGTTAATAAACCTTAACGCAATGATACTTTTTAAATAATGCATTTATCAACCGCGCCATTTTTGCCGTTCCAATATTGAATTCACTGTGTAAAACAAGATGGATGCCCGGTGAGCCGAATTAAGTTATAACACGATATGTCTTCCATCGTTACATGGAATATTGACTGTCTTTGCCTTTTTTGGTACGTACTTAATGGTAATTCAATAAAATTAAGTCTGTTTCGGGCATATTCGATACCCTTTTGACATTATATTTTTTAAATAATCTTGCGATGATAATTAAGAAGTAAATATGGAGTGGACTATAATAATAATAAATTAATAAATAATGGAGTGTAGAGACAAGGAAAATGATCAAATCACAGTAAATACATAAGAAATATTTTACAGAAATGAAACTCATTTTATCTTTTTGGACATTTAATTAATCCTTAGTTCTCTCCTTATTTTTTTTCGAAATAAAAGTTTAACTCAGTACCCTTCACTGCGCTTATAATTAAGAAGTCGTAACTTTTGTTATTGCGCCATTGTGGTCGATTTTGGAACTCTTATTTACTTCTTGCTAGCTGTTTGCAAGTTTACGTAAGTTGCCTACATCAGACGTGCTCCTTAAATAGACACTACATTTTTACTAAAAACCTTAAAAATGACGACATATTTGTTTTTTTTAATATTTGATTGTGTAGCACTGGTAACTTTTTATAATCTGATGTAGTATTTAATTTGAATATAAGCCCTTTTCGCCTTTATATTTTTTACAGAAACACTGTTATCATCATGTCATTTTAAATCACTCAAATATTGCTATTGAATTGCTTACACCAAATGTTAATGGCATGCCATTACGATCATAATGATTCTGCAATAAATTTAAAAGGTGGATATATGTCGTCTTTCAAAGATGTCCAAGACTTCTTTTTCCATGATTTATGTTTCAAAAAGATGCCTTAACGTATGCTTATTTAATTGTACTTTAATATATTTCGAATGGATATCATACGTTTTTACCCCGAGGCGCAAGGAATCGATTTTTGTATAGGGCTCGTCGGTTACTCATGTTTTTAAGGCGATTTTCAGATGTCACTAACCATCTTATAATTAATGTAACGTGGATAATTATTAAATATATAATAAATTATGGCAACATATTTTGAAGTTGCAAATAAAGTAATTTTAACAAATCTGTGGATCTTTTGAGTGACATAGGCGTGGCCACTGCCTTCGTTTTATTTTCATTTTTTTTTTAATTTCCCTTTTTTTTTGTTCTCAGGAAACAACGAGGATCGCCAAGGTCGTCCCATTGACCAGAAATCGAATCAGTGGTTTGGTGCTACACTTACCAGCACAGGGCGAAATGGAGCTATCATGGTAAGTTTTTATCTTTACGTATCAAGAATATGTCTAGTTCTATCTCAAGTAAATGGTTCTATGGGTTCTTAGTTCAAAGCTTGGGGTTCAAAATTTAAAAATGTACAGGTCGAAATCAAAAGCTTTTTATTTTTTAATTTAAGAATACATAGAAAAAAATGATCCAGTATTGTCTGTATACATTGCCCTATTACAATTTTAGCCTTATGACCTCATACACTGACCTACAAAGTTTATGGGATGTCTTGACGCACCCTTCCTGCTGCGCCCCGTCGTCAAGTCGTCAAGGTGTTCCGTAATGGAGACCGTGCTATCTTTGTTATGGCATAGATATGGCACAAACAATCTACAATGTTAGAGAATCAGATGTAGGGCAACACCTGTGTTTTAAATTACTAAAAAATAAGATTTATGTCCATATATTCAAAAATTGACATGTTGTTTTAGATTAGGCAAAAAAAAATTCCATTATTACAAATCAAGTAAGACAATTCTGTGACAATAAACAATAAAAAAGGGAACTATCAAACAACAAGCGGTTGGCTCCTTAGTCTAATTATACTGGCTGTCACTGACAGACTAAATATGACGTCGCATTTTCCGTTTTCAAAAATCGAATCGAATCGAAATCGAATAGATTTTTGCAAATCAGACAATATCAGAATAAAAAATTGTTTTAATCATAGAACTGATTTATTACCATAAACTTGGTGTTATTAAGTCGTTTGCTAAATAATTAAATGAGACAACAGTTTCGATCAGACAATATAAATTTTAGCTTTCTCCCTTTATTACTGTTAAAACAATAGACTCAATTTCATTAATCAGTTCCCCACAGTTGACATTTGACAAGTAGGTCAGCCCAAGGCCTCTATAGGGGTGCACACCATTAGGTTATGGGGTCGCCTTTACAGATTGTTGACTATCTGCGTCGCGAAATTACTTGGCAATATATGTGGATTAGGCGGGAATGACTTTTGACGTCTTTGAATCTTCAAATAAACTCTCAAAAATTAAAAAAAAACAAAAAAAGTATTAGAATTTTGAAGCATGTGGCATAATGTATAACCGGCGGCAGAGGCAAAGTTTAAATTAATTTATTTTTAAATCGGCAACCAGTAACATTAAACGTCTCATTCAAACGCATTGCAACAGTTTAAAATGCACATGTTGTGAATTAACTTTATTTCTCTCGTTCTTACTGAGAACACTCGCGTTCGGTTTCAGAACTTTTTTCCTTCCATATTTGAAATCAGTCAGAAGAGCGTTCGCCGAAGCAGAGACAACTAAACTTTTTATTTTCTGCTTAAGGAGTTGGAATTTTTATTTCGGAATGCCGAATTAGTGCAAAAAGTGGCCTCTCTCGCCGACTGCAATTTGTTTAGGCATTTTGTTCCATTTGCACTGGAAGCAAACGCGTGAGGAATGTATAATTGTTTAAACGCATAGGCTGTATCTATAAATGTCTTTGTGATTTTATGACGATAAAGCATGTATTGATGATTCAACATTCTTTTAAAAAATGTAGTGTAAATAATAAATACTCATATTGTGGTGGCTTTCCTTACAAAAAATATAATTTATTTTTATAATACAATAACATCAATAAGAAAAAGAAATCCTAAAAATGAATGGTGTCGTGGGACACCAGGTAGGAACGAAGTTCCTTCGGATAATGTGGAATCGACACAATTTGCAAAAAAAATTGTGCTCAATTTTATGTAGGTTTTCTTGATTTTTCTCTTAAATTTTGCTGATTAGTTTTTATTTAAGTACAAGAAAGTATTTAGGAAATTCAGTATTTTAGGAAATAAAATAATAAATTCCTTAAAATAATAAAATAATAAATTCCTTAAAATAAAAAAAACATCGTAATTCAAATTTCAACTGAAATAACAAAAAAATAGATAGTATGAAACGTAGCACAAATGACGCGCTTTCGCGCCTGCGCACGTCTCATTTAACGGTTTTATTCCACGCACTTTTTTCCACAGATTTATTCCACAGATTTATTCCACGCACTTTTTCCACGGATTTTTTCTTACGGTTTTACTATCACATTTTTTTCAGTTCGGTCCCGCAGCGAAATCCCTATCCCCTCCAAGCCTGCCGTAAGGAACTTCGTTCCAAAAATAAAAATTGTTGAACTTTAGTAAAAAAATAATGTAATTCGAAGTTCCGATACGGATTTGGTAACCAAGCCTTTTGCGGAAAAGCACATCTTATCGATATCATCAGATAAGTTCTGTCTAAGGCGCCTTTAAGGTTGTCTATTTGTATATGTACTTATATGTGATTGATGTAAGATGTTGTCGACGTCGCCATATTTTTTTGCTGTCAGTATTTATACAAACCTTGTCGAGAGAAATGTGTAATTATTTTCTTATTAGTATCGATTGATTATTAAGTGTCTCTGTTTTTATATGGTTGTGTATTCTCACGATATAGAGAATGCCATTGAATATTAAAGAGATGAGGTAGGTATATAAGGAAGAAATAAAAGTTTGCCACACATTTAGACCAAAAAAATTTGGGGAAAAATAAGAAATATGTAAGAAAGAAACTTCTTTAAAAAACAAATTTTGATTTAAGCGCATTCAAAACCTTTCCTTGAAATTTTTTACAGTTTATTTGATATAGAAACTTGTTGCGTAGCTTAAGATCTTGTATTTATTTAGTTTAAACATTTTGATAATTAAAATGAATCAGATCTAATTATTTTATTTTATTGTTTATCTATACAGGTCAATCTCACGACAAATTTTTGTGTTAATTTATTTATAATTTAGAGAATCGACAGCTTTGACAAATTTGAGTAACATAGAGAGTTGCGTTAGCTAGCCAATTTAAGATCAATTAAATAATAATTAACTATACATTTTAATCAGGTTACAGTGCAGTTTATAATATAAGTAATCAATAGGTTACAAAGAACAAGTGTAGGAGTTTCAAAACAACAAAAAAACATTTAAGAAACTAAATCTAGTCATTGATCTAAGAAAAAGTATATTATTCTCTTAACTAAGAACGTTACTAGAACTAATACACAAATGTTTATTACTCGAGAGCATACATAACAGCGCAGATATCTTATATTTCATTGTTTTATCCGTGTGGTGACGGATTAAGAATACATAGTGTTACCACCCCTATTTATCCCGTGGGTGTCGTAAAAGGCGACTAAGGGAACAAAGTATGCAAGACAATATCATTACAAAGAGAATGAAAACTTGAAAGGAATCCTATTCCAACCCGTCTGGCCAGCATGGTATAGTAGGCCAAAACCTCCTTGCTGAGGAGAGGCCTATGTCCAGCAGTGGACTGTAAAAGGCTGTTGATGATAATGATTGTTTTTATTATTCGTTTCATTCTGGATTGCTTTTAAAGTCCTAACTAAAGTGTAGTGTACCTTCTTACTCATTGTCGCACTACGCAACGGTAGTCTGGTATACAATACCTTTGGTATTAAGTCCGCCATTGTATATTTAATGCATACATTTATTAAATAAATAAATGAGATAATTACTTATTTGTGTCTCGCTAGTGGTGTAGTAAATAAGACAAAGTCATATTTGCCCACGCCATCTGCCATTGCCCATCTGATTGGTAGAATCATGAACAGAATTCCTTTATTCCGCAAGCAAACAGTGTCCATAATGCGGCTTTTGGCTTTTTATACCTTTTGGCTTTTTATAACGAAGTTCCTATGGCCACCTTCCAGATCCATGATCAGACCAGAAACATATTTGCACCATCTACCGAAGACACACCGAACTATGAAATAACTAATCCTATATCAATAGAAATTGTCACGCCGATTAACATATTTGCACCTTCCTGATATTAACCGTGGGGCCCACGACCCGCTAGACATGATCACCTTCCTGGTCGCAAGATCCTCCATTTGTGTTGGAGGGACATGACACTCATTCTTCCACACTGACGTCAGTAATAAAATGCGCATTTTTCCAAAATTATTATTTTACCAATATGTTACCTGAATATTTCTTAAAAATTAAATATATATTCATTTCCCTTTAAAGTATAAATTACGTAAGGAGGTTGAAGCGTCGATTTCTTACACTATAAAGTTAGCAATACGTCATTATAATTGCAAATAAATTTCCCGAGATAAATCGCGGGATAGATCTCACGTCGCGTCAGTCGGGCGCAGTGCGGCGCGACATGCGCATACGCAGCCCGTTAAACACATAGATTAATTGTTGTGACAGATATGAATAGTGATATGACATTGCTTAGAGACGACTGCTGGTATGAAGGTTTATAGTCTTTAAAATGTTGCAAGCGATAAAAAATAAAAAATCAATACTTGTGCTATGTACCATATTAGCAATAGTCTCGAATATTCTATTAAGTTAGAATAAAAAAACCTTTAGGACAATTTTTAGTTTAATTATTTTTTTTTAATTTGCGTAGAAAATCTTATAAAAAAAGCGTGATAGAGGCAGGCATTTTTTTTTTGGCGTTTAAAAACTTTGCTGCAATTAATTCACTATTATAAAGTCAGTAACATCCCCACGAATCTAAAATAATATAAAAAAAACATATACCTACTCCTCCGTTCCCTTACCTACGTTAGCTATAATTTATTTTCTGTCTATAAAATTACCCATTTACGCATCTATTTCCTTATTAGGACTATGTCTATCGCCGTCCCTAGATAGCACTAAACGTTATTGATGTGACAAATTCTTGCCACTAAACGTTACATTGTATTGTCTATTCCCTATGAATATTTATCTATCAGCTTTCGCGCTAGGGATGTGGCTGACGCTATATTCCAAACCACTACCCTCTATAATTGCGCCTATAATAGAAAATACTGCTTCGTTCATTAAAATTTGTACACTATCGTATCTATAGTCCTCAAATAAGTATATCTTAATCTTTGTGTCAGTTGTCATTAGTGTCATTTTTGAACTTATCAGGTACATTTTAGGTGTAAATTTGTGTAATGCATTGCATTACTGCTACAGACATAGAGCCATATTTTAAGGACTGTTAATCTTTGACTATTTCTGCAATCTTTGATTGGTCAAGAAACTAAAGATGGCCGCCACAATTCTTGGCAATTTGTTTCTACATTATCCAAAGATAAAAAAACCTATTGAATTAAGCAGTTATCTTTTGTGTTTATTGACGATTAACATTAATTTCTAACGTAATTTACTTTAATTTGAAAGATTATATTTTTGCAACATCCTCTATTCAAACTTTTTGAGCTAACAAATTGTTCGGTGATTTGTCAGAGTCGAATACTTGAGTTCTTGCGGCGCGCACCTAATATGGCTGGCTGTTCTTGACAACTACACCCATCCGATTTGGACCCGCGTCGCCATATATAGTACGTTTCTTTTATTGTCTCCATTTGCTGAGAATTTTTATGTGAAATTTCGGCGTGTTTCTTTTATTTTTAAGTAGTATATCTATTTATTTTTTGCGGTGAGTTTTTGTGGCGAAATTGTGGTTTAAACGCTGAGATTTTTTAAACTCCTGTAAGTATGTGAAGTATGAATTATTTTAAGAAAGCTTTTGATGTTATTTATGATATTATTATAAGGGAGGAAAGTATGATAAACGTTTATTTTTCCTGTAAGTGGTAGGTGTAGAAAATGTTTTGGTTTTCACGAAAATTGAAAGTTTAAACGATTACCTAACCAAATGTCACAGCACCACATAATTTCCTGTTCATATTTTAGGATTATTTAGACGTTTACTGTGTCTGCGTTTAGGTACTTTGTGTCCTGTGATTGTGTTTTAGAAACATCTGTAGTATGAGGAGTAGCCTTAAAGTGTTGGAGATTAAGTATATATAATTAGTATGACATTGTTTTTTACGACGGGGTGGTAAAATATGGATAAAAAGTTACTTACAAATTTTTTTACCATCATTCCTCGTCTACTCTAGACAACGAAGACTATAAGAATGTCTCTTAATGTAAACTATATAAAAAGCTTAAAAAACTTCCAAACAAATTTCTTATCAAGTAACAAGAATCGTTACCAAAAAACCTGTAATTGAATTACTTTGGTGAAGCTGGAGTCACCACAGTTCATTAATATCACGGTACTTAAGTTCCCATTAGTCGAGACCCCATATCGGTCACGCGTCAAACGTGACTCTAAAAAAAAAACAGCCAAGAGAGAGTTGTGTAATGTTGATGTAGATATTTCTGTTCTTACCCTTGTTAAAAGGATTTATCACCATCATAAACAGTCTTTAATAGACTGGACATAGGTTTCTTCTAAGAAAGAAGGTTTAGGCTTACCATGACACACTCACCAGACGGATTGGTATAAGATTAATTCAAGTTTTTCTTCTCATTTGGGTCTGCATCGCGCAATGAAAATTCGCATCAATTTTTGCTTTACTTATTTATTCTGTTATAATTCTCCTAATCTTAAGTAATATCTGTTTCATAGTTGTGTGTATTTGAACTGTACTTTTAAATTATTTTAGATTTCCAGTTTACGGAACCCTAAATATATTATTCATGTTTTTAAGCACATTCATTAGAACTCGTTTTCTTCAATTCATTACTGTTAACATTGTTATATTTTTTACCAATTCTTAACGGTTAGTTAAAACGTATTGTAGCTAAGTAGATATTAATTTTTTTGGTGTAACATTAGACATATTTCACGGTATTAGACATAATTCAAAACAACTAAATTCAAATTAAATCGATTCAACTGTTTAGGAGTTGTGATGCCATGGAAAGACGCACATAACATCCTTTCTTTGTACGTTTTGGGTTGAAAATAATTGTTAGCAATAGGGACAAGTAAAATTTCTATGACCGTGAGGTTACGGATTAAGAATATAGAGTGTCACCACATTTATTCTTTTCATGGGTGTCGTAAGAGGTAACAAAAGGAACAAATTACGAGTACATGGGACAACGTCACTGCAAAAACAAGGAAACCTTGAACATATTCTATACCAGACCGTCTGGCCAGCGTGGTATCATCAACAGCCTTTTACAATCCACTGCTGGACATAGGCCTCTCCTTAACACGGAGGTTTTGGCTTACTATACCACGCTGGCCAGACGGGTTGGAATAGGGTTTGTTTCAAGTAGTGTGGCCGCGGGTGGACGGGTTTTCCCCTCCACCTGCTATAATGGCCAGCCGCGAGGAGGCGACGTCCGCGTGTGCCGTACTTCGCCTAAAATAGAGAGTTTATCCGCAGATGGTGCCCGAGGTACGGGCAGGCGCTAGGAGGAATCTGGATGTCGTAATAGCAGCGGTTCCCGGATCCCTCCTATCTCAGGCGCAGAGTGGCACACCGTGTGACCCCGGTGGGGTGACGGCCCGAGGGGGTTTCCACACGTTAAAAAAAAAAAAAAAAAAAAAAAAAAGGGTTTGTTTCAAGTTTTCCTTCTCTTTGTAATGATGTTGTCTTGCATACTTTGTGCCCTTAGTCGCCTTTTGCGACACACACGGGATGAATATGGGTGGTAACACTATGTATTCTTAACCATAAAGAATACATAGTGGTATAGTAAAGCGAAACTTCCTTTCAAAGGAGAGGCTTACGTCCAGTAGACCGTAAAAGTTGTTGATGAAACAATTTCTATTTTTATATAAGTATTATTATTACTATTATATTATAATAATATATAGGTATTACTATTTATATATTAGTCGGAGTTTCGTTGTTTCGTACTAAACTCTTCTTCTTTGCCTGTTTTTCCAATTACAGTTCACCTGGTTACTTTTTTCTGCATAATCCTTTGGCAGAGCACTAAGTCCGCTATTACTAAGTCCGCTATTGCTAAGTCCGCTATTGTTTAATTTCATTTTATATACAAAAAAACATTAAAACTAATAGTTACAGAATCACAATAACCTTTGTATCGTAATGGAAACTGTAAAGGAATACATACAATTACCAGTAGCAATCAGTGATACATTCAATTTACTAATTAACAGATTCATATAAATCCAATCGATAAGATCTGGTATTAACAGAGGCACACTGGACTCAAATGCAATAAACATTAAATCAGGATATGCTGTTGTTGCCTGTTGTCTCATTTTTAACGATCTTCAGAGCTGAGCTCCAGGGCGTGGGTTTCATTTTCATTTAGAATAAACATTTTTTATTGTAATTGTGTGATTACTATTGACCGATAAACTTTGGGTTAAATGATTTCTTGCGGTCAGGCGCTAGGAGGGATCTGGATGTCGTAATAACGATCCCTCCTATCTCAGGCGCAGAGTGGCACACCGTGTGGTTTTAGTAGGTCCGATTCCGACCCATCACCCCGCCGTAACGGGTGGGGTGACGGCCCGAAGGGGTTTCCACAAGTTAAAAAAATGATTTCTTGTGTGTTTGCGGCACATGTAGTTTAGGACATCCACAGGCTAGGTGGATTAGTGATTTGCATATGATGGCTGGCAGGAGCTCGATGCGAGAAGCCGAGGATCGAACCAAGCGACATGCAACTGGACAGACCGATGTCCAGCAGTGGGCTGCAGATGATGATGATGCCATTGTATTGAGTCTGGGTGTGACTTGTATGAATGTATTTAGAAGTATATTAGTATACTTATTAGCAGTCTAGTTAACATAATATAGACTCTGCCTAGTTTGAAATTAGACGGACTTGTGTGCAATATGCCAAGTTACTTTTGATATTTGTTTCGGTGTTTGAGTATTTTCTATGTACATTCAAACATAAAAAATGATAAAATAATTCCATCAGTAAATCTAGCTTACATAGTACAGAATTTCTTTACTGTGAAACTAGATGGCATTGTGTGTTAACTATCTGAAAATATTATTATTAAACTACTTAATTAAATTAAAAGAGTATTTAAGAAAGTGTATTTTCCACAAAATTATATATACCTTAAAATTTTAAATATCTTATGCTATTTCTACAGCCTCTCAGTGCGTCACAACCCTTAGCGTCCACTGTTCCCGGTCATGGATTAACTGCGGCTCTGACGTTAAGATGTACCGATACCACGTGATCACTATCACCAACTAAAGTGCCGACTGCATGCTTTAATTGCCATATACTTTGCTATTCATAAATATTTAAATGAAAATCATCTTTGTTACAAAGGCAACACAGATGAAAATTGCTCTGCTAAATTGTGGTACCAGGTTGGGTTCAGGAAACAATGTTTGAAATTGATACTTATAATAAGTAAAGTAAAGTCCTATTTCAATTTTATTTAAATATTAAAAGAAATAACTAAGTTATTTGTTGATTCTAACTTCCCGCATATTGTTAACTAGCTCGTGCAACCTTGTCTTTGTCCCCTATTGCCCACAGCGTGATGTTATACATCGTAAATAAATTTATTTACGATAAAAACGTCACAGCGAGTGAACCATAACAGATAGAAATATGTTGTCTCGGACTTTCCTTTACAACTGTTAAAGGGGATCAATTCTTTTATACATTCTTTCTGTTAAACTTAACTAGCTCTCCAGAGGAATAACTTTACCTTATTTTTATAACATTTTTCGTTAATATGCCACTCCTTTTTGTTGTAGCGTGTTGATATATAACTTATAACCTTTCACGATTACTGGGCTATCTACCACTGAAAGAATATTTCAAATCAGGTTAGTAGTTCCTGAGATTAGCGAGTTCAATCAAACAAACAAACAAACACTTCAGCTTTGTACATCAGTATAGATGATATAGATAAATATCTGTCATTTTAATGAGTAAATAAATAATGACTAAATAAAGTATACATACAAATTTAATAATAATATCATTATCATCATCAGTCTATCGCAGTCCACTACTGGACATAGGTCTCTCCCATTGCACGCCATTTTGATCGATTTTTGACGTCTCGTGTTAAACTTCTGCCAGCCATCTTGCGTATACCATTATTCCACCATTGCAAACCTAGTGTAGAGGCCTTTGGGTGTCCTACACTACGTTTGCCAAGACGCAAACAAAGAATAACCATAACACATACAGGTATTTCATTTGCCGTGTGTTCATATAAATACTAAAAACACTACAGTTACTTACTACAACAATTTTTCTACTTCTCGTAACAACAATTATTTTCATTACCTGCCTACCCTACCTTTACGAGAAACGAGTCTTACGTCGAATATTTTGATATAACTGAATTTTCTTGAAACTCCATGCTATTAATATTTCATATTAGCATCATTAAAAACTTTACATTTGATCTGGCAACAATAATTTCTTATTGGCACTTGCAAGCTCCTTTTATTTGGTTTGATGTAGAGATCGTTCCGTTTCCTGCGCCGGCGCACATTGGCATTATAAATAGCCAGCATTTCCTGCAGTCTCGCGGGGTGTGAAGCTTAAGATTTGTTTTATTTACACCGTGTATTAATATTATATAACGAGACGCGTGTATATCCGTGTGGTGACGGAGAGTGTCACCATCCATATTCTTCACATGGGTGTCGTAAGAGACGATTAAGGAAACAAAATATACAAGATAACATTAATGGAAAGAGAAGGAAAACTGGCAACAAATCCTATACCAACCCGTCTGGCCAGCGTGGTATAGTATGCCAAAACGTGCTTGCTAAGGAGAGGTCTATGTCCAGCTGTGGGCTGTTGTTTTGAAATGTTTCTAGCTCGGCCTTAATCATTTTGAAGGTAATCATAAGGAAGGTTTTGCGGGCTTTTAAATATAATATTACTTGACCTACTGATCGATCCGTCAACGCCGAGCCCTAACCGCTGGGTTAAACCCATTTGAATCTGTGGTAGCAGATACCCTGTATTTTGGCAAGATCCATTGGTGTAAGAAGAGTATTAGAAGTGTCATTCCTAAGGCTATCAAATAAGGGATGAACTAATTAACCGAAAGGGAAGATATCATCACGCAAGCGAAATGATAGCAATAGCTAGCTATATTTAAAATAATTATTCTAAAACATCATTCCCTACTATTATGGTCAACCCATTGGATACTTCGAAATAGGGACGGGTATCGACAATAAATACTTCCATTGTTCCTCGGGCTTTAGCAAAATGAATGTTCATACAAGATTTTAATGTATCCACGTATCCTGGATGTAAATCGAGCTTTTGGAATGACTCCACGCAGATGTAATATTACAATATCCGATACAAACATGTCAACTAATTTAAAATAAGAATGACGATTTTTTTTATGTGGCCACATCAAATTGGTACCAAAATTGCTTTGCTGTGCAATTCTTTTAGGATTAATGTGTTATTTGTTTGTCGTGGGGTGGCCTAATACGATATTTTGTTTATTAAATTTATCACTTTAACAAGTATTAATACTTTTTGTACAATCTTTTTACATATAATTCTACTGTACGCGTGTACGTCACTGAATTTCTCCTAAACGACTGGACTGATTTTAATGATTTTTTTTGTATGCGTTTGGGTGGCATTCTGGATGGTTTAGATTAAAAAATCATCTCGGCAGAAGAGATTAAATGAAAAAAAAGACTTGCGGTACGAAGTTTGCCGGGTCAGCTTATTTTTACGTAATGGTTTCTTTTTGTTGGTTGTACGTAGGGTAGTACCCAGTAAAGGTAATATTCGTAGTAATGTAAGATTGTGAATACAGCATAAAAATATGTAACATTACAACGCTCTCATGAAGTGCATCTCTATTTATTCCAAATTTGATTTAAACCGCATTTTTAACTGACAAAGTATTTTTGTTTTACTCAATTTATAATACATGACATTAATTTTTACCCAATTCAATCACAATAAAGCTTTTTGTTATACTAAAGTCAAATACGTATCATTATACTTATATCATGAAGTCAAAACAAAATCTGTACCGAGATATAATGTAGTAGCATTTATTGCAGTCCTTACGAGGGCCAATTTGTCTCGACTGCTGAATGCTCTCAACTACTCAGCCGCCATTGTTATATCGCTGGCTTCAACTTTATGGCTCTTTGTTTTAGCTGTTATTGGCTAGACTAGGCTATCTATGTGCTGAATGGGCTCAAAAGGCCAATGGCCAAATCGAAGCCTTAGTTCGAACTACGAATTGTTTTATTGCTGTTTTCTATTAATAATTATACAAATAAGTAATGTAGGCAATAATAACACTAGGCAGAGTAGAGTCACATTGGTAGGTTCTGGAAAAAAAATAGAAATGTCTGTTTGTAATTTTAAATAAACAGAAAATATGTACGGTACCTACTTACCTACATGAAACAAAAATTCAAATTTTGTCTGTCTGTTTGTTCTGAATAATCGATTCGATTTTGATGGGACTTTCATTGGCAAACAGCTGATGTTACAAGGGGTAACGTACGTTACTTTTGATTTAGGAAAGAAAGTGACGGGCAAACATAATTATTTCTTTTTTTATTTAACCATTTACGTATCAATATTAAACTCCTAGAGCCTCTAGTTCAGTTTCGTAGTTTATTTTACGTCGTAATTAGAGCTGCCTTGTTGGTCTAGCGGTTAGCGTATGCGACTGCCGATTAACAAGTCGAGGTCAATTCAAAAAGTGTTATTGAGTTTTCCTGGTTACAGAAATAGTACATCACAGACCGGAGTTAAGAAGTTGGGGTCTTAAACTCGTGTCTCGGGAAGGTAGTAGAGCCACGCTGATTTCAGCATAAGCGAGCCGGCTCGACCGGGGCAGTACTACCCTCCCACAGAAGACCAACCTAAAGCTCCAGCATCCGTGTTGTCGTGTTCCGTTGGTGAGTGTGCGGAGGCCCATCGATGCAGGGGTGACAGTTATCGTGGTAACTGTGTAAGCACTGTCACGATGACTGTCATGCCTTTTACGTCCCCAAGCGGGGTGTGAAAAAGCATCTCACAAGGCCGCCATAGTGTGGTTCACCATACTGAATTGTCTGCATTTGCAATGAGTATGGTTACCACAACTCTTGAATTCTACTCATGCTTTCCATCAGGCAGAGTAGAGTCACTTTGGCAGGCTCTTAATATATAAAAAAAAGTACGTAAAGCCGTTGGTTCTGAGTCTAATTTCGTGCCGGTCGTATTGGATAACCGTTCCATCGGATTGTGACAGTGAGGAAACGGAGAATGCAACTGTATATGCGTACCACTTGTACACTATAATATCTTCTGCGTAGAATGGCTGGTCTCCACTGAGATTGACCACCGTAATCGAAATCGGCTACGAGTACATCATTATCATATTTTTCGTGTATTAATTCAATACGATTAATAATTCAATGCTGTTGATCACTGTCATAAACGGTTTTCAACCTAGGAGATAATTAATAGGTAACGAAGCGAAACACATTCTGAAAATGCATCATTATTTTCAAAGGCTTCCATGTTATTTTAATTCCAAAAGCATATCACACCAAACGTTTTCTGTATACAGTGAGTACCTGCTCGGATATTATAGCTTAATCTATGGGTTGGGTACCGACGCGTGCGTTTGAGCATTGTGCTTGCGCACGCGCCGGTCACGGTGCGGCGTTGCACGAATTAACGGGGCGGGGTGCTGACTGACGCTCACATTGTTCACAATGAAACTTGTAATTAATGGCATGTGATTTTATAAACTTTAAGTTGTACGTAGGTTGTGAAGGTTTCTGTGTGAACTATTTTTGTATCTTGTGTTGTAATGCATTTTTTTGAAGCCTCAAGCTTTGCTTTGTTGTCCAAAGGACAAATTAAGTAAATATCTTGATTAGTAATGTTCCATTCGACACAGCAAGTGCCTATCCAACGGTATCCGTATAAAGAGGCAATCGCGGGTGAAATTACATTTCTATCTGTGTTATGACTGCCGATCAAGAGGTCTCGGGTTCAATTCCCAGGTCGAGTCAAAAATTATTATTGAGTTTTCCTGGTTGCAAAAATACTTATTAACAGATCGGAGTTTGAAGGTTGGAGTCTTAACCCCCTTGTCTCGGAGAGCATGTAAAGTCGTCGGTCTTGAGTTGATCTCTGATAACCGTCCCATCGCGATCATACTATGTGAGAGTGAGGGAACAGAAAGTGCACTTGTGTTTGTACACACACACAAGACTGATCGTTGTGGTCGAAATCGGCTCGGAGTACACATCATGTTATTTTATGAACTATGAACATCTTCCAATATCGTTGCTCATATTATTAGCAGTTTTAAAGTACTATGTAACTTTGATGTCCATAACCAAATCACACCTCTGTTCCTTTATCGTATCGATCGTATTTACCTACATTTAATCAAATAATTATTTGAAAGTGCAGTTTAAGTCGAAATATGACATGCTATTTAGTGCTGAAAGTCAATCACTATTTGAAGATTTTGACACTAATCAGGAAAAAATATAAGTACATATCCGTATTAGCGTATCTAGAATATAGACACTAATAATTAGTATCTGTATCCACAGAAGATTTGGCACATCACTTTTCTAGGCTGTAATACGTACTTATTCCTAATCTTATTAGCATTTGTAATCTTAACTTAAGCTCAATGCAGATGGAAAGCTTAATCAGCTTTCTACTAATTAGTAATTATAATCATTCTTAGTAAAGATCTAACGAAGACTTTATCTATTGTGTTAAAAATGATAAATGAACTAGCTAGCTGCTTAGCTGTAGCACATTGATATGAAATGAGGAATAAAAGTGAGGCGAAAAAAGAGAGAAATGTCTTTGAAGCTGGTTGTATGCTGTGTCAAAGTTAATTTTTTT
The DNA here is from genome assembly GCA_949316085.1 of Hypercompe scribonia. Taxonomy (NCBI): domain Eukaryota; kingdom Metazoa; phylum Arthropoda; class Insecta; order Lepidoptera; family Erebidae; genus Hypercompe; species Hypercompe scribonia. Next base: position 22,766,742 of record OX438972.1, read on the forward strand.
TTGTTTTGTTGTGTTGTGTTTTGTTTACTGTGTAAATTTGATAAGTGTGAGTAATATTAAGCTTCAGGTAAATAAGTAATGTTTTCTTAAAAAATGATAATTGATGACTTTTTTTTTATTTATTATGTCTTTGAGTACAAAGATGGATTTAGATATTTTCCATAAGTTGACATGTTAAATGTGGAGATATTAGAAATTCATTTTTATAAAACAGCATGTAATACATAAGCAAACGTAGTGTAAGGCGTCCTGCGGCGCGATGGTCCTATGACTTGAAGAAGGTGGCTGGCAGTGGATGGATGCGAATTACCCAAGAACTGGATGGTTGGCGTTCCTTGGGGAAGACCTTCGTTCAGCAGTGGACGGCGATAGGTTGATGGAATACATAAATACACATAATTTCCTACCTAGTAGAGCCATGCTGATTTCAGCACGAGCGGGCTGGCTCGACCGGAGCAGTACTACCCTCCCACAGAAGACCAACCTAAAACGCCAGCATCCGTGTTATCGTGTTTCGTTGATGAGTGTGAGACCGGAGGCCCATTAATGTAGGGTTGACAGTTTTGGTGGTAGCTGCAAGCCTTACACTGTCACGATGACTGTCATGCCTTTTACGTCCCCAAGCGGGGTGTGAAAAAGCATCTCGAAAGGCCGCCGTAGTGTGGGTAGTACTGCATTGTCTGCATTTGCAATGAGTATGGTGACCACAACTTTTGCAATCTACTCATGCTTTCCATCAGGCAGAGTAGAGTGACTTTGGCAGGCCCTTAATATAAAAAAAAAAAATTTCTAAAACTGGGCAGTATAAAAGAATTTTTAAAATTCAGGCCACAATTGGCAGGGTAATCGGTGAAAATATTTAAACAAAAAATACATACAGTGAAACCTAGAGCTTTAGTGAAGAAGCTTAGCTTCTAGAATTAAAGTGAATCTGATAAAGTGTTAATAAAATGTTTCTACAATAGAAATTTCAAAGTTTGTCGAGTAAACCTTACGTAGCATTTAATAGTAAAGAGCATACCAAATGGGTTTTAAAGTAACCATGGTACCTATTACGATATATGGCCGGTATGCGGGTAGTTACAAACATTTCGATATTATCGGGATCGAAGCGTGAAGATCGCTATCTCTCCGTAGATGGAGCTAGGCGAAGGATGACGAAACGAAATCTGTTCTGATAAGTCTCGGACGAGTTGCGACCTACAATATCTGTCTGAACATTATTTGTCAAAAGCTCATTACATCATTTAATATGTAACAGTGATTCTAATATAAGTTTTTGTACATACATCCAAAATAAAGTTAGATATCCTTGCTATACTCACAAAAAATAAAATTCCACCGCCATATTTTATAGATACAAGTACAAAATACAGAAAGTACAAGTCGTGTTGTACCAGGCAGAGGATTCTGACTTTAAATCACGCAAAAATTTCGACAAACCGTGGAATTTCTTTTATCATTGTCATTAAAGACCAAAAAACAGATGCAATTACTAAAATATCGTTTAGTATACATACAACAGCTATAATCATACCCAACTATAACTTATTATAAACATGTATAATTTAGAAAACATACGTAATGGTTGCTCTCAAATCGTTAGTTTATTTATTAAACATGTCATCAAATTTCAAATAAAAGTCTATAATGAATATACATTACGATATTATAACATTATACTCTAACTTAAGTAACATATTTGTGGTTAATAGTAGCTTTCATATTGAACTTTGCTATGTCACCTTTACCACCTAATTTCCTTTCGATAAAGATAAAAGTGGGCATTGGAAAGACTTACTCTTAACTATCAATGACCTTTTGAGTAATATAAACTTATTGAGAAAGGAAATGGCTTATTTATGACTGTAAATAATTATACTATAAAATTAAGAAATTTATAGACGTCTTGTCACAACAGTTAAAGTGTTATATTTAATCAAATGAACACAACTTATGTTATAAAATCTATATTTTATATTTATTTGGCGGCAGTATTTGAATTTGGAATTCTGTAAAGACTCAGAATTAATGACAATTTAAAAAAACATATTTTTTTAAAACAGACAACAGACACTAGACATTCTAAATTTGAAAGATGCGTCATTTCTTGAGAGTCAAAAAAGTATCGATTACAACATTATTTGACGGTTCTCTTAAAAACGAAGTATTTGCTTAAATTCGTTAAATCTTATATAGTACTGTTGTTATAAACAGATAAATTGCGTATTCACTTTACTCCTAAAATAGCTTAAATCAACAAAGGAGCTAATCAAATATGAGCTTTCTATTCTAATAATTCAGACACAGTTATCACTGACCCACATTCTGTATCTACAACTTACACTAACTGCTTGATTCACAGTTAGAATTCTGGAAAAATGTACCTCCTTTTATAGAAGTTCTGAGTACCCTTTCATTGAGTAACGGACAACGAGACAATTAGAGGGCCAAGGAGGGAACTGAGGTAAAAACGTATTCGTCTAAGTATAGACACTTGCTGATAGGCTTGTGGAGAATGTGAAGGATTTAGACCGACCTGGAAGCGTTACTCAAGCGTTGTGATGTATTAAAAATGTGTGATAAATGACTGTCTGATGAAGACGATTAGTTGATGTGTCTGGATGTAAATTACCACTATTATAATATGTATGAGTTTACAAAGTTAGTTTTTCGTGTTTCCCTCCCACTACGATTCCTTTAAACGGGGCGTGAAAAAGCATCTCACTAGGCCGCCATAGCGTGGGTCGCCATACTTCACTGTCTTCATTCGCAGTGATTCTATTCATGCTTTTTAAAAAACCACTTTGGTAGGTTTCTTATTTAAAAAAAAAACAAGTACTTTTATCAGCTGTCTTGTTATTGTAGTAGATTAATGTATCTGAGATGTGTCCAGTTAATAAAATGACACATTACAATATAAAAGTGGTCGACTGAATTTACTTTTTCAAATACTATGGACATCATTGATGTCACTAGAAGAATAAAGAAAATACGTGTGGCGACTGAATACGACGCCATAGGTCGCATCACACTTTGCTGTAGAACCCTTGGTTCACGCAAATCGTGACCGACCCCGAAATAAATCATTGCTCTCATTAACTTCAAAATTAAATCGGCCCCTTCTTTTTACTTTTTTTTACACCTAAAATGGGTAACATAAACTTATTGCTAATGATTTTACACTTTCAGTTGTAAATCATAATGTACTACCAACAGACTATACTCAAATTGAAATGAGCCATTATGTTTGAACCTTATTGAAATAGCTCGTTCACTCATTTCGAACGCACTCACTAAATACGGCCGACTTGATGACTCATGTCCTTTTAAAATAAGAATAACTGCGAAATGCGCACACGCACGAATATGTCGTAGAATGTAACGGTTTTTTAGAACTTTTTAAATGTTATAGTTTATGACAGATAACCCGTTTTATTTATTTATTTACAATTTTTAATAATTTGAATACATAGTGGAGTATCGATAGATTTTCGATTTACAACGACATTTGAATTTGTACTCAATTTAAGAGGATAATTTTATAGGATACCAGAGCCTATATGTTAACACTCAAATGAGTCCTCTGGTCAAAAGATAATGATTTTAAGTGGTATTTTCATTGCTTTCAATCAAGTGAGTGAGGTTACTGAAGCCAAATCGTACTCCTCTTGATTCTGGGGGCTTCCCCCTGGTAGTAAGAAGTATTAGAGAAATATTGAAAAGACGTAAAAAGGGAATAGTGAAAAGACAATGGTGCACTTGTGATTCCAGAGTTGCAGATACTCATGGAAGGTCAATTACCAATAGGTCACCCATCTGCTTGTTTCTCCTAACCACTCCTAACCAATATTGTCACCTACGCAAGAGATACAGTACAGTGCGCGTGTGTGCGCCAACGCAAGGTACTTTCTGCTTCTTTGCTCTATGAGAGCCCGTTTCGATGGCTCAGACAGGGGTTAAGACCCAACTTCCAACCCCCAGGTTGTTATTAAGCATTTCTATAAGCAGAAGAATTCCATAACACTTTTTGACCCGACCTGGGAATCAAACCTGTGACCTTTTTATAGGCAGTCTCATAGGCTAACCGCTAGACCAACGAGTCAGTCAGTACCTCCTAAACCATCTAACAGCTTAAAAAATATTCATAAAGGAAGATAAGTGTGCCAGTACTAGGAATATTGCTGCGCAGGGTTCATTACAAACACATATAAAACGGACCAGAATCAGAACAACAATTTATGGATCACATCAAGAGTTGTTCAAGTGGGTTTGAACTCACAATACTCAGCGCAACAAAAAACAGCGAGGGGACACTTACACCACTACGCCATATGTACAGTTGCTAATTTCAAAAAATTCTGAACATGAATTTTACCACGGTACACCATATTTTTTGAACCACAATAAGCCACAGCAAAGCATGGTAAGGTACAGTTTATAAAAATAAAATTCCAGTCACTTCCAGCGTATTTCTTAATCAGCGTTGACCGTAGTAGGTCAGTCACTTTTCTTTGTGTCGTCTAAAAACGCAACCGTTTGAATGCAGTTAATTTTCGAGAATCTCACACAACTCTCTTTAGGGAGAGAGTTAGAAAAAGTTGTAACTTGTAGTACCGTAAGATCTATATGAGGCTTGGATCCTGGTTTCTTAATACAGACAGACGGGTCTGTAGATTGTTAGGTCATTGTTATTTTAACGGTAATACTTGGTGTATTACAAGGTGTGAATTTGGAAAAAAGACATTAATGTTTGTAGGTGACGTGATCCGAAGGGATTTTCCACCCCAACAACAAAACAAAAGGACAGCGCGGTGACCCGAAAATTACAAAATCAAAGGCGTAGGTGATTTTTGATACTTTGAATGCAAACATGCAAATGTTCTTGTCGATATGTAAAGGGCAATCCCTCAGCGATCGGTAGCTGAAAAAGCATCTCATTAGGCCGCCATAACGTGGGTCGCCATATTACACTGTCGTCATTCGCAGTAAGTATAGCGACCACCACTCTTGGATTCAATTCATGCTTTCCATCAGGCAGAATAGAGTCACTTTGGTAAATACATAGAAAAAAAAATTACCGACCGCTGTATATGTCTGTCGCAGTGCGCTAAGAACACACCTCTGCCATCACACACACACACACACACACCTCTGCCCCAAATAGTATATTTACTAATAGATTAAATTATAATATTTGACATACGATATTAATATTATATACACAGATTTAAACCACTGTGTATGCTTTGTCTACAATGTTAATAATTCGTTAAGAAGAACCTAGTATAAGTTTGAATATTAAATGTAAAAAAACAGAAAAAAGATTAAAGATCAGGATTTATTCCAGAGGTCTAGCATTCGATTCCCATCTCGGAGAATATTTAGTGACGAGCGCGATCATTGGTTCTGTGTCTTGATGTAAGTAACATATAACAAGTTTATATTTAGACATATAACATATATATGTTTATTTAGCGATATGTGTGCCAGATTGACGGCAATAGTCTCGCCACCACGAACATATACTATAACTACAGTCACTAGAACCTTTCTTTCTTTCTTAAAATAAAAGATTTGAGTGTAACTACGGTAATCTAAAAATCAATCATGAACCTAAGAGTAGCCATCTTTGATAAAAACTTTACACAACCTGAGCATTTGCCTGGATATCCTTTAAAGCACCATTCCCTACATACCATATTTCAGATAGCTATTCCCTGATCTCGAAGATAATGCTGAAATAATCGTGGAACACTTAAAACCGATTACTTGCGCTTGCGCATCTAAGGGCTAGAGTACATTGTACACGGCACGTAAGTGGAATGCGTTGTTCACACTTGAGCATGTAACGATTTATGCTGTTTGCTGTAAGACAATGGATTGTTAAGTGAGAATTCGGCTTTATTTTAAAAGGAAAATGTTGTTTTTTTAGGTACGTATTTGTTGTGGTTACGGTTTTGGGGTCAATAAATGGACCTACGCATTGAATAACATAAATGCTTCTTCTAACTTTGTATTATGCAAAGGCAACCAACTCACGATTTCTATCTCCATTGAATACTAATATTCGTATGTATAATAATGCCAATTACATTATTTTTCTATAAAGCAATTTCAGAATCCAAAAAAAATCGATTTGAAAGAAACCCCACTTTCTCAAAGTTGAAAAAAAATAGATGTATACAAATTTTACTTCTGTTTAGTATTCAAATTTGTGATCAAACTCACAACACTCAGCGCAGTAGGAAACGGAGAAGTCACCACGTAAACCACTACGCCATACAGCCAAATTGATGTTGACGTCCTGTTGTCAATGTAATAAGAATATTGAAACTTAGTCACGAATACATTCAATAAAGCGTAACGATTTCCAAGACATAGTCATCTGATTTCCGTTATTGCGCAAGAAAGCATTAACTGTTTATAGTTTGGCAACTAATGCAGGCGCTGACTCACACAGGACAGCGAGCATCCGTCTGTTTGAGTATCTTGCATATTTAGACTTTAAAAACTTATTATTTTAAGGGTGTATATTTTGAAATGTCTGGACCATCATCAACCGCTTTTAATAGTACACTACTAGACATATATCTCTCCTCAAAAGAGAGGTTATGGTCTAGTTATCACGCTGGCTGTTTCCCTTCTTGTTGCAATGCGATTGTCCAGTAGAGTTTCTACTTATCTTGGCGCTTATGACACCCAACGGATTAATACGGATCATGACACTCGTATACTGAATCCGTCACCACACGAACCACATATTAGCCGTGGTTTTTGAGAATTTGGAGTGTTTACTTATAGCGATATTGAGAATTAAGTAACTAAAGAGCAAAAGACAGGATTTCAAATTCGAGAAAATAAAACTTGTCAATTTGTAGTATTAAAAATAAAGATGAAGTTTTAACTCATCATAAGTAGTGTAGTAGTTGACACCAATTCTGATTTCCATACGCAAATGAACTTAACTGTCTACTGTAAATCATATGACAAATGTCTCTTCAACACAAACGAGTAAAGACCTGAGGAATTTGTGACGAGCGGAGTGGGTGACAGAGCGGTTAAGCCCATAGTATATCAAACATACAAACTTTTTTGAAATTCCAAAACGAATCATACGAATGGAAGGCACTGAAGAGTTTTTTTGTTTATCAGTCAGTTCCATCATCAGATCAATTCCGATAATGATTAGGTAATTATGTTGTTATAACTATTAAAGCATGTTAAACACCTTTATTTATCCTATAGGTGTCGTAAAAGGTTACTAAGGAACAACCTACGTAGGACAACATCTCAGCAAAAAGAAGGAAAACTCTAAGCAAACTCTATACCAACCGTGTGGCCAGCGTAATACAGAAGATTATTATTAATATAGATTCTATTCATGCTTTTCATCAGGCAGAATAGAGTCACTTTCGTAGGTTGCCATAAAAAAAAAGGGGAGGTCCAAAACTTCCTTTCGTATAGGCTTATGTCCAGCAGTGGACTGTTAAAGGCTGTTGATTAAGACATACTTATAAATACAAACCTATAAATTTTAAAAGCACTATCGAAGATTTGCATTGTACCGTAATTTCCTTTGACAAGGTGTAAATTTCTATACTAAGAGAAGCTAATTAGTTATACTTTCTATTTAAATAAAATCTGATATCGTTTAAGTACAATTCGCTTGGCTTCTGTCAATGGTCTACCTTGGACGTGCTGCTACTTAGACGACGGTACCTATAACAAATGGTACTTAAAATACGTACCAACTATGAGAAATAGTAGCATCTACGATGCGTTTACAACCTATTAACGCCTACATAACATATTTTATAGGTGTGCTTGTAATTGCTGTGTTTTATCACAGTATTCGTTGATTGTGATTCACTATTCAGTATATATACTAGCTTTTAGCAGGGACTTGCTGGCGTCAGTATCCTTTTTTCGGAGATGAAAAGTAGCCTGTGTCCCGACTATAATCTATTATAACGACATATTCCACCCAGATTCGTTTAGCTATTCTGTCGTTATTGAGTAGCAAACATCCGTCCATCTATTCATTGTTTCATATTATAAAATTTGTACAATTACGGTTAAACTCTAGGTTAAGCTCTAACCTCTTCTTGTTTTTTTATCTTTATAGCACGTCATAACATTGTTGACATTTTAAATGTGACTTTAGGATAATGTGCAGGAGTAAAGGTTATCATAATTTATACAGTAAATAGATTCCTTAATCGTGATATGTCTGTAACGTATTAAAAATATCCTCAGATCATACAAACAAAGTCTGTTTGTATTATGATCTGAGAATATCACCTACTAAACAACTGAAATATGCTGTTGTCAAATGTTAAATAGATCACTTCGGTTAACAACATTTCATTAGGTAATTCACGCCGATAGAAAGACATAAAAAAGAACCATAAAAAGGTAACATCTTCGTATATTTTCCCTTGTCAGACATGTTCCTCAAAATGCCCGCCTAACCTATTTCAATGCGCTATAGACGCTGTGTTCGTATTTATTCTCGTAACTAAACCAGGTCGGGTAACACAGTGCCAATGCTGGAATACACTTGGGCAATCATTCCCCCCAAATGTATTGACAGCCTTTGAAGTTCCCCAATAGTAAAATAGGTCGTGTTTCGATAACTCGGAATCGTTTTATTTATGGGGCTTTCGGCAACCCGTATTGTTTTGTAAGAGGAAGTGGGTTAATATGGTGATATGGGATGTCGAAATGAAAAGGTTCATAGAATTATTGGGTTCGTTTTACCTGGGACTTCCCGAGTGAATTTAGTGTGTTCGTGTGTCACTGCTGTAGATCTTGGTTTGAGCGTAGATCTTGGTTTGGGCGGTAATGGGCGTGTGGGAAGGATTAGTTCAATTAATGTCTTTGGAACATCAGTATGGATGAATACTCAAGATAAGTTAATACGTGATCCTTGTATATTGTTCAGGGTCTTTAGACTTCTTTTAAAATGTATCAGCCAGGTCATCTTTTACTGGTCTCGCTTTTACTAACTGATCACTTTTCTGTCCGTATAGCGCAATACTGCATTTAATTTTGGGAGATCTCAGATCCTGGATTTTTAAATAGAAGTCTCTTTCCAACTAAAATTTATCTGGTAAATTGTGCCCGTGTAATATTTCTATGATAAACTTGTGGACAAAGTTCAGTCATTTCAATTTACATAAAATGAACTTGAAAATACTTGAGTTTAAGTACTTGCTTAGCGTTTATGCCTGAAGCAGTGTAGTGCTGGAGAAATCCTGGTGTTATTTGTTTTACTATCAACAAAGTTTTCTATTATGAGTTTGCAGAAACAGGTAGCTAATTTATTTACTTAAAGTAAAGTAAAATTCCAGGTTTTAAAAGAAGTAGACAATAGTAGATGATATTAATGAAAAATTTTAATTTGATTTTGCCTGAATTAGTCTGGAGACACCCTATAGGTCTTACAACTGTCGAAGTCTGTCGTTACTTCAGACGACAAGCCAATATAATTTTATCATCTAGCTATAAAAACTTTTCTATTACAAGACTAATTTTCTAGATTTAGAATTTAATGGTCGTTCTAATTTATAAATGATGATGATAATGGTAAAGAAGTGAAACGCTAAAGTCCAGACTGCTAATATGCTAATATTATTTCTAATTCCCGAAGTAAAAAGGATGGGTATTATACTTATATACATATTTTACGTGTGTGTTTGCGTATCTATAAACGTATGTATCTGTCTATGGCATAATGGTTCGTTTAATGATATGTTTTAGGTTTTCCTTCTCTTTGCTGTTGATGTTGTCTTACATATTTTGTACTCCTGGTCGCCTTTTACGACACCCATCCATGGGAAGAATATTTAATCCGTCACCACTTAGAGACGGACCATAACGTGGTGTAGTATTCCCAAACCTCCCTTTTAAGAAGAGGCCTATGTCCAGCAGTGGACTATTAAAGACTGTTGATGAGTGTAACAGTTATAATTCAGGCATATTATTTAGCGAAGATTATCTGTTTATTTCCCTTAAATCATTGTATAGTTGATAATTGTATTTTATTTTTCTCACAAATGTGAATGTCGAGTGACTAACACGCGACCACAGACTCTCAACACTTTTCTTTGTTCGTTCGTAAGCAAACAGCTGATTCACAAGACACTGAATGATTCATTCGTCTTTGTCAATGAACTTAACATATTCAATAACTGGGTTCCGTATTTATACTATATATGTATCAAATATTTTATAATGTAGATAAGTAATTTATGATATGTTTGATAAACACGTGGCAGTAAATTATTCTTATCATCAAAATTTATACATAATGTTCAATTATTTGCCTGACTGATAGAGTCATCAGCAAAGAACCCAAACTAACATAATACTTTGGCAGTTAAAGCTTTTTAAGTACAAACTATGAAAGGAATTTTAATAATTTCTCTTATGAGAGACTAAAACGGATCGTTGTATTTTGAGTTTGTCATTTTCAAAATTATAAACAGTCAGAAATTATCAAGCGAAGCCCCATTTAATGGTTAGTTATTATTATTAAATATTGTTTTGGATTCCATTGACTAACTGTGTGACAGATATATTCACCTCTGCATATACCCACTATGAAATATACGGTGAACCAAAAATTCGTTAACATTTGAATCTAACATCCCGCGCAACAATGTTACGGGAGTTCTTGGAACTGATGTTACTAGATTTTGCTGGCTACAATCGTAACACATGGTTTTAACAAAATGGAACCACTTGTCACCCATCCAATGAGTGCGTACAGGTGGTCAAAGACATGTTAACGAAAAAGCTGACTTCCAGACAAGGTGACACTCCATGGCCACCCAGAAGTCCAGGTCTATTCCCAGCAGACTACTTTTTACGAGACTATTTGAAGAATCGTATCTACATCAATCGAATCGAACACTTGTCTACTTCCAACTATAAGAAAAAATTAGCGAAGAGTTGTTGGCGATCTTACGGTTTCTTTGCCGACGAGTATTCAAAAATTTAGTCTTCGCTTAGACGAGTGCAAACGTCGAAACTTTGGTCATGTATACGATGCAATTTTTAAAAAAATAGATGCCAACCCTTACCTTTCTTGTAAATAAACAATTTTTATAATATATCAAATGGTTTTTATATGATTTTTTCAAATGTTAACTAATCTTATAGCTATAGAAAATATGTAAACAGACCAGATTGAAAAATTATTTCAATAAAAAATATATGTTTAATGTTAAGAAATTATTAAAATACAGAACCCTAAGTTCAATGAACTGCATTTATCAGTTGAAAGTCTGTAAATAATTGTATATAAATAATCCATTTTATGTTATATTAACGTCTAACTATATATTCTGTAATAAATTCCAACACAATGAATAAGCAAAATATCAATATTAACATTACACTTGCTATGTAAAGTTTACATTTCATTAGCTTTTCATTTTACGAGAGCAAATAATTAGAACTCTAAATAATTTTACTCTAACTACGTAACGTTTTCTCATCACAAATACCGCATTATCTCAAGACAAAAGTCTTTGACTGGTGTGTGTTGTCAGTGATTACTTACGGCACAGAGACGTGGTCGCTCACTATGGGCTCAAGAAAACTCAAAGTCACCCAAAGAGTAATGGAGAGAGCAATACTTGGAGTTTCTTTGCGTCATCGAATCAGGAATGAGGAGATCCGCAGACGAACCAATGTCACCGATATTGCCAGTAAAATTGCTAAACTTAGGTGGCAGTGGCGGGGCACATTACACGCAGAAGCGATGACCGATGGGGCCATACAGTTTTGGAGTGGCGACCATGTACTGGGAAAGGCAGCGTTGGTAGGCCTCCTACAAGGTGGTCCGATGACCTGGTGAAGATCGCGGGAAGCTCCTGGATGCGGGCGGCACGGGACTGGCTGTTGTGGAGCACCTAGGGGGAGGCCTATGTCCAGCAGTGGACGTCTTTTGGCTGAGATGATGATGATGATATGTACCTGTGTAAGGACCGTATAAAAAAAATGATTACATCCAAACAGTATCATTAGCATTCATGGGAGCCGTCAGAATTATTTTCAGGGCGTATCTACGTCTACACATGCCATTGAATAATATAAAATATAGGATTATATTAGGTTTTTACCTATCAAGTTGACATTTTTTATTAAATAAACTCAGGTTTTTTACTGTATGTTATATGCATATTAATGGGAGTAACCACTCATGCAATCCATGCAATTTTTATCAACACAGCAGCAGTTAATTAGAGCCCTTATTGAAGAAATTAGCTGGGTGACAGGCAACAAATTTTTCAAAGGTATTTTGTACTGCCTTTCGGGTAACATTACTGTGCTGGTGTATTCGAGTAAAACTATGTATTTTTTCTATGTATTTTATTTTCTGACGAAGGATGCAAGTGCACCTTCTTGCATTCCTCTCCCGGCGCTCATGTTATTAATAATAGTAGGTAGTCAACCTTTGACCACGGCAAGTGCCATCAGGTAGGTAATCCAAAACTATGTATTTAATACCTATCCCGAGTGCTTTAATATCCACATTATTAAATAGTAGCAGTAGTCAAAACTCCAATTTTGTCCATAAATTTCTCATACAGATTAGAATCTTGATAGAATAACTTAATCTCACCGAGAGGCCGTGTGAAGTGTGATTATGGCATTCTCCATCAAAGTTTTTACGATCTTTGAATGTTTGTCAGACTGGTCACTGCGTTAGTGAGTCATGGGCCAAGATTTTATCGTCAAAAGATATTTTACTGAGTTAAATTAAAGCCAGGGAATCCGTTTATAAACGACGTGTCATGTTGGACTTAATACAGTAGTTGACAGTTTTGGCGGGAATTTCGTTCGGGATTGTTTATTAATTACTGTAAGAATAGAATCTCTTCTTACTTATTTCTATGTAAACTTACATCTACCAATCCGTCTGGTCAGCTTGGTATATTGGGCTAAAGCTTCCTTTCTACGGAGAAGCTTATGTCTAGCAGTGGACTGTTAAGGGCTGCTGACGTAACTCAGGTCTATAGTCATAAAGGGGGTGAGCACAGGTGTATAAAACGCAAACAACTATAATTTTATTTATACACTTTTACGTTTCCTTTTTTTTGCTTTCACTGCGTGAGAGATCATCGACATCCAAATTTTCCTTTATTGTGGAGGAGACTTGGACTCAAAAGGCAGCAACGAACTTGGGTCTTTTGAACATGTTCGTTTTCTTCCTACAAGATAAAATAAATAAATAACCGCTAATTACCATTAAATCATTGATAATTCATCATCACTCCACAGTTTTCAACAGTCCACTGCTAGTCATAGGCCTCTTCTTAGCAAGGAGGTTTTGGCCTACTATACCTCGCTGGCCAGATGAGTTGTTATAAGGTTTGTTTCAAGGTTTCCTTTCGTTTTGCAGTGATGTTGTCCTGTGTAGGGAGCTACGACAGCGTCAATCGTTTAAGGGTACCAAAGCAGCTTAGTATCCTTAGTCGCTTCTTAGGATACTCACGGATTAAAAAAGGATGGTATTCTTAATTCATCACCACACGGAAGTAGCCACACTACATTGAAAACTTATAACAATTATTATCATAATATTGTCTCTAGTAGCAATTACCCTCAATTACAGAATCATTTTAAAGATTTTCACGCGACAGTACCACAATTGTATTTATAAACAAACGAAAGAAAGTGTGTTTGTATACGTTGCATTGGTTTACGCAACGAGGGGTCATTAAATACAGAATGTTTGTCGACAATTTACGACCATCGATGAGCCATAAAACGCGTGTAGTGGCCAGAACTGACCCGAATTCAACCTACTTAAAAATCAATGAAATGCGTTCGACGCCAATTTTGATGTCTCTAGGATGAGACGTTGGTGCATTGTGTCATTATGTATTTATAAAGAAATATAACGTCATATCTTTTATTACGCCATTCGTTTCTATATCCGGTTGGGAGAATATTTTAATCACTTTGTCCTTAGCTCGTGTAGTTTTAATATATAGGTATAGATTTTTTTGTAAACAAACACAAAGAACACCCAGACTCTTTTACATTTCATTTATTATGAAATGTTTTCTTTATTTAGACTAAGAACGATGATTTGTGAATCACACAAAGTGTGGTACCATATTTGAACCCACAACACTCAGCGCAGTAGAAAGCGACGTGGCGGCTGCTTAAGCCATTACGCCATCTGTGTGCTGAAGTGGACGTAATGAATGATATACGTTTGTTTTTAAAAAGATTAAGATACAGAACAGCAAAGTTACCTATGAAATACTCAAGAAATGAAAAATAAATGTGGATATTCCACTCGTCTCTTAAACAAATAATTCTAAATCTGCAATTTCCTAAGCTACCATAATGTCCACGATAACAGTCAAAGACAAAAAGATACATTTTCTCTAAAAACTACTGCAATAAGCACTATACTCATGGATGCCGTAAAAAGAGTGCAAGGGGGTGTGCTCACACCCCCCTGGCAAAAAAGAAAATACATAGAAAAACAAATATTTTTAAGTTATTTCATAAAAAAAAGTCGATTTCATAAACTTAGAACAATTCTATTTTTGAACGGGTTTATAGTATGTGAGGATGTAGATGCACCCTCCTGAAAATAGTTCTGGTGATTCCAAAGGCTTCCGGCCAAAGGATTTCCAAAGGATTAATAAGTACGTAGTAGTGGGATTGACACATTACCTAACTTTATACGAGAGGAGCCGCGAACGATAGCTAGTTATCAATAAATGTCTGTAAAAACTTGAAAATACACATTACAGTTACTTATAGTTTTATATCACCATAGTTTTATGTTTTTAATAAGAATAATTAAAAAAGAATTATTTCACTCGTCGCTCTATGAGAGTAAATTAATATCTAACATCGCACGGCAGTTTCCGCCAGATGGCAGTGTATTTCTATAATGTTAGTTTGTTTTGTATTAACACTGGCGCACGCGCATGCAACTGTTTTTTCTCAACTTTCTAACATCGATAGGGTTATCAAAATTGACAAAAATAAATAAAGCTGAACTCTATGCTTCGATTACTTACACTTATTTTTAAAATCGTCGATACAAATAACGGAAAAATAAATGAAAGACATTTTATGGCTAACAAGGTAAACACCACCTTTGCGTCTTGTCTCCATATAAATAAAATAACCATTGGTTAGTCTCTAATTCGTAAACTGTATTGATAAATATTCATTAAATTTGTATAACAATACAAGGAGCTTATACGATAAATTAATTTTATAATTTAACTACTAAATGTACTCTGCCATGCTTTACTGTGGCCAATTGTGGAAGAATAAGACATAAAAACAAACCCGGAAAACAAATAGAAACAATCTTTAAACCTGCTTGTTTACCGTATCAAACTTGGAGCTCTGTCGGTGGCAACATTTTTAAATATATACATTGATAAATATTTTGCCGACGCTACCAACCCTGAGTTAACAGGATTACAGGAGCGCACAGCGAATGTTTTAACAGTATTATAGTTAAAATTAACTACCGAGCGGTTTTCAAGTTCATAATACATATATTTACATACGTATCCATACTGTTTTTGAAGACTTATTTTAGGAAGTTATGTTTTTGTAAACTCAACAGCTCTTCTGAGAATTATAAGGTCAATGATACACGAATCTTTGGTTCTTTTGCGATTAAAACCAAGACCTAGGTTATCTGTGTAACCGCTGAATATTGATAATATAAACATAGACATTTGTATTTAAAACGAGATATTTTCGTGTAATCTCAATGTTTAAAAATTACTTAGCTTAATTTAGTAAACATTATTTAGGTTGAAAGGTCTTATATATTAATAGAGTAGAAAATGAGACCTGTGAACATAAATAATCTATATGAATTAACTTATTTATGCAAAGGAATACGAATTTATTTAATAAATAAAGCATGCATCTGATTTACAATAAAAAATCAGATCAAAAATAGTTCTCATGTGAATAATATAAAAGCAACTGCAACTTACCTCCTTTTTGTTCTCAGGCATGTGCCCCTCGCTACGTATCCTTCGTCTCAGCCAAGCTGAACCAGAGAGATCCAGTAGGCACGTGCTTCGTGGCCAGTTCTCCAGACCTCAACGAAGTCAGAGAATATTCACCTTGTCGAATTTGTAAGTATCATCTACAATTGGCTCTGAGATCAAAAGGCATGACTGCATGAAGGTCGCACGTTCTTATTCATACTTTTGAAAGGGATAATTGTATTTACAATCAAACGTATTTATGTAATTATTGGATTCAGTTGAGGAATATACACCAAGGCTACTTAATTTTGTATTCTCTTACATTTTTTCTTACATTTCATCTGTGACCGCAAAAAGGACCGCCGAAGCACCTCTGAATACATTTATTTGCCCTTAGTGGTCAAGTATCTGTAACAGTTAAAGTCTCTGTTCAATTTGTATTTTATGTTACAACCTTACAATTCAGTCCCTTACCAGTGATAAGACTCCTTTAATAAGAAATGAAGTTTTACATATTCATTTGTCATTGGTGTTTACAACCCTGTAATAGATTAGGGGTTTTATTACTTTGTTATAAAGGTAAAAACTTTAGATTTTCTAAACTTAAGCGTCAGAATACTGCAACATAGTAACGTGTAACGGGTTCCAATAAAGCCATCATGGCGGTGTACAATGGCGGTCATGAAAGCGCGCGAAAATCAACTCACTTCCGGCGGTAATGGCGGCGAGCGGGAATTAGCGTGACGAGGTTGACGAGCCTCGGGCACTAAACATGATTTACGATAGCACTTTTGTGTAAAACGATAAAAAGTGTCGTGTTTCAAAAATAGTGTTGTACATATTTGATGTTTTTTCGAAATGTGATGAAATTTAATACTTGAAATTTTTATTTGCGATCACCCACGACGCCCTTAAAATGTACAGCAGTTATATTTTTATCTGTGCTATAGATTAGATATATTATTCATCATCTGGTACCCCGGTTATTAGTACCTAAGACGGCGTACGTTTTTTGATCGGTTCGAGTCCGACATAACCAGGTGTTACCCGGGGCAAAAAAAATATGCATATTGTTCGTGATTCTTCTAAATTATTGTCTTAACTGACTTCATAGAATAGGAAAATGTTCTCATGTTGGTTATATTAATATTATGGTTGTTATCTCAGAATTAATTCATAAACTGACTGTCTTTTCTTATTTCCCCTTTCTGGATGGTTATAGAAATTTGCCTCTTCCGATTTCATGTCATGCAAATTTAATAAATCTAACAAAAAATACTACGCATAACCCGTAAAACTGGAAAATACAGTTTGTCATAGTCCCAGAATCTTGACAAATAAGCTATGTTTGCAATTTTTTTTTGCATTATCAGATATACATATTTTTCAATGTCTTTGTAGATATTGAAAGATAGTTGGTCATCATGCCTATTAAATAGCATTTTATAATACAAATAACCTCAAGGCTCTTTGACGAAGACTGCTTTGAGCATTTGTCTGCGTTTATGCAAACATACAAATCTTTAAATAATACACAAGTTAAAAAATAAAATTCTCATTATTTTAATCGGCTATCTGATCTATGTCATCATCATCAACGGCCTTTAACAGTCCACTGTTGGACATAGACCTTACCTTAGAAAGGTGATTTTGGCCACGCTGGCCAGACGGGTTGGTATACGATTTGCTTGAAGTTTACCTTTCTCTTTGCGTAGTTTGCTCCTTTAGCCTCTCATCTCTTACGAGACCTATGGGATGAGTAAGGGCGGTGACACGTCGTATTCTTAATCCGTCACCACACGGACATTTCTAAATAAATCTATATACACTTCTAAAATGACAACCATTTTGTCCATGCATGCTTATGTTTAAAATCTGCAACAATCTCATTTCGCTATGAAAACTTTTTCTCATTTCAGCTTTTTTCTCTTCTCTTTAGTATAGAAAATCTCTCATTCTTTTTTCTCATTCTTATTCCTCTCCACGCTCAATATTTGTCTTTATTTGGTCGTCGTTATTGTCGTCAGAATTCTGTTGTTCACCCGTGTAAGTGTACTGTTACACACCAACTTATATATTGTACATATGTTCCACTGTTCCGTGAGGAAAAACTACATCAAATGGCCTGTCGTGTACCCATAGACATCCTAGCATGTAGTTAAACGTAACTTACAATGGGTCCTGTAGAAAACTAGACCTTTAGTTTATATTTATTTGGTACTGCATTGTTACACTTTCTTAATTTTTGTGTTAAATGGCTTTTGAATGCAGTATTGATAGCATAAATATCAGATTATTTTATTTTTAATTAATACGAGGCTTACAATATGTTAACTGAATAATTATGTATAATATTTATTTTTATAATTAGTTATTATATATTGATGACTATAACTATGTATGCTTTGTTTAGGG
The DNA here is from genome assembly GCA_949316085.1 of Hypercompe scribonia. Classification (NCBI taxonomy): domain Eukaryota; kingdom Metazoa; phylum Arthropoda; class Insecta; order Lepidoptera; family Erebidae; genus Hypercompe; species Hypercompe scribonia. The sequence goes on from OX438972.1 coordinate 22,785,161, forward strand.
CACCGTTCAGTGGACGAAGGTGAGTATTTTCTGAGGTAAAGTTTGATGTGTAAATTGTGAAGTGCACTTGTCGGAAAGTAGACATTCATACACTCCATTATTAATGAACGAATCTTGCTCCATATCATTCATTCGATTACGCTTTGAATGCATAAAAGAATAAAGAAAGAATTTCTCCTTATACCCCTACATAAAATTTAAAAAAGTATGAAAAGAAATATGTTGGTAACACAGATTTTAAAAAAGAATACGTTCCATTCAACCTGTTCTATTTACGAAAGTGCAGAATATAATAACAATGCTGCATGTACTTCTCTTCGTGTATGTGTCGTATGGTCGTAATAATATATAAATGTTGTCAGTCAAAATAACATTTTATTAATTGTTAAGATAGAAAAAATTAACTCAACAAGATTTCTATATTCTCTCAACTGTTTACATCAAAACTACTCATGAATTTGTCTGTCTCGTTTCGTGCATCCAAAGGTTGTCTGTAAGAAATTGATAAGCCGAGGAACACTTGAAGCAAGGAATCATAAGATTGGTGTACATTGAAGATTATTCTGTTCTATATAGTAACTGTATAGTATAGACAGAAATAATGAGTAAATACGGCTCCATATCTCTCATAGACAATATTGTTTCTTAAGGATTACGTTTATCGATTACATTAATTTGCAGACAATGACGATATGTTTATTAAAACAGGACAATCACATCAATACATATCAAATGCTTAGGTCACATAGTACAGATGTCTACTGAACGTATTATGTATAAAATAAGATTTGGTTTTTCTCAGTAGCATTTTGTGGTAAAAAATCTTTTTAAAGAAATTGATAAGCAAAAATATAATATTCAATTTGTATATTTTCATCTTAAAATATACAAATTTTAATGTGCTATTCTATACATCAGGTGAATTAGGATTATGCTTTGTCTCTTAAGAATTTTATGTGTCATTGTAGTTAGAAATTGGTTTAAATTTGAGTCTAGCGGTTGAACATCGTATCGATTTTGAACCTAAAAAAGACATCATTGTAAGACAGAACTTAGTAAAATATTGAAATTTTTGAATTCAATCAATCCGCTGGCGGCAAATTTAAAAAAAATAACGAAATAGTATAAACGCAATGAATGTTTCGAATGCACCCTGTACATATTATACTGTCGTGCAAAAACGTTTAGTTGCTACATAATTGTTTTATTCATTGCAATTATTAATTATTAATTGATATGTTTTTAATTCCACAGCGAGCCATGGCCAACGTAAGACTGGCATGTGCCAGGCGGGTTTCTCGGGAGCGATTTCAAAGGTAAGAAAGTTCTTGGTTGTTTTTTAATTGGTAAGACTTGTGTTGTATTTTTTATATTTTGTCTATTTTAAATTGTTTTTTTTTTAAATGTCTGTACATACGTAGACTGACAAACGTATTACGGTAATATCTACTAGTAATAATAATACTTTTATTTAAAAGAAACTATCTTTTGTCTTTGCTTGTGTAAATTAATGTCAGTTTTAATTTGCACCCCTACTTTTCTAGTTTAAAAATGACTCTATAGTATTCCAATCCATAATCTATCTCACTGCTAAATTTCATCTAGCTGAGTTCAATCATTCTGACGTTATAGGTTATCAAACATCTGTTCAACCTTTCCAATTGTCTATGATAATAAGAATTATTTTATTTAAATATATACATCACACATGATTGGATCGGGTCGGTGTGATGCCAAACTAGGCAGAACCTGCGCAATAGCAACCAAATTGCTGATATACACACATATATTTCTTAATACATACATAAATTGCAGTCAGATAAAACAAATTACTGTGGTCATCATACAATTACTTGTCTTAGGTAGGGATCGAATCCGCGATCTCTTGCTAAGCAGTGAGGATTACTAAACACTAAACTCGTCCGTATATAGAGGAAATTTTTAAGTACGTCAGCCATACTTTAAGTACGTTTCCCTTCAAAAAAAAAATCGATTCTGTGTTGCAAGTTAAAAAAATACTACAGTTTATTATCTTTTTGTCACACCGATTAAGATTCGTTTTCGAGTGAAAAATGATACCTTTTTCGCTGTCTTTTATTGCCGACAATGAAAATTGTTGTAAATATTGATAAATGGTTGAATTAAAAAGCAGTTACTTCGAACCTCAATCGTGGTTGCATATTAGCTGCGGTATTTTCGGTAATGGGCGGCCATTTTGTCTTGCGATAAGGTGGCCAGTGACTTTGGTTAATTTGTTAAACTTCGTTACTGAAGTTAAGTAAAGTAATATTCATTAATTTTGGTTGTTAATTTACACAAAACCTGTTGAGAAAAAATCTTTATAATATAATGTGCCTTATTTTGTTTTTAAACGACTTTAAAAAGGGCCTTAATTGTTTGTATTTTTTTAATCGATTTTCAAGTTCTCCCTCAGATCATAAATAATTGAAGAGTAACTTTACTTCTATAATGGGTAGTAGGTAATTTAGGATTTCTTTAAAAAAAATAAAAAATGTGAACAATAAGGAAACACGACTGGGTTTGGCTGGTCCTGCATTCTCGATGAAGAGACGTATCGGTTTCATAAAAACAATGTAATGCCCTAAGATTCATCCATTTTAAAGTTATAACATTATTTCGTGAGTATAACCTTTTTTCCAAAAAATCCATAAATTCCTATAGGTTTCATGTAAAACATCGTGATTTTATGATCGTGGGAATAGAATTATTTTTGCCCATAGAGGAATTATCTTCGTGATCGCATCGGGCAGCGTTCGCGCACGTGATGCGCATGCGCACTACGCAACCGCAGACTCCGGCCCTTATGAATTATTTAACTTTTATTGTTTCGCACAAAAAAGTAAAACAAGAAACATTTCTATTTCGAGAATAGTAGTGAATTTTATTACTGTTTTATTAACTCGCTATATTTGGGATACAATTGAGATTTACCGCTAAATTCTGACAGGACAATCCTTTATGCCTATTATGGGGAACAAGACTTTATTTGTTAGTATCTCGGTATATTACTTAGAAAATTGTAAAGTTCTGTACTAAATGGTTAACATGTTTTTTCCATGTAAGCTTTTCCATTTTAAGTCTCGTGCTCGGTTTTCAAATCATACCTACATACATGAGCCGTTTGCTAATTTCTAACAAAGGAATTAATTGTTAATCTTTCTTAAAATTTGGTTTTGTACGATTAAACATAGACGCATACCTACACCCGTTCATGAAATATAGATAGTTTCAATTTCTTAAGTCCTCAAAAGGTCTTGAATTCATAAAATTTTATTTGACATTAAATCAAAGTACGCACTTGACGCAACTTAATCTTCTATGATAATCGTTAAAAAGTTAACTAAATCGATTTAAATTCGAGACACAACAAACAAACAATTAATTGTCATTATCTAAGAAATAACAATAAACATGATAGGAGTTACTACCCTACGCTGTGTTGCTTTAGCCACAGATTAAAAAAAAAAGTGACAGATGACGCCACTGCACCCATTTTAGTTATTGTGTGGTAAGTAAAAAAAAAGAAGTAATATGCTTATCACGTCTTCTGTAAAAAGTAGAAAAAATATTAAAATACTGATATCTTGTTATTGTACCAAGTTATTATTTGTTATTGTTATTTGTGAGATTATTTTCATGATTTCGAAATTAAAAAAAAAAATGTGATCCATATAATTAAATATTTTAATAGTAGATGAATAAATAAGACTAGAATATAAATAAGAAATTAGATTTATTAGATCACAAACAGCTTTGATAATATTACTTTATTATTAAAACAAACTTACCCATAAAATAAGAAACTTTTGAGGCATGCACAGCTACTGCAATCCAAAAACCTTTTTTAGTACAACGCAATCGTCATAATTATTTTTTAATTAAGTAGCTACACTCCCGGAAAAAACAGATCCATTGCAAGCACGAAACACCTATAACTTCTGTACGTTCATATCGCACTTCTTAAGTATTCTAAATTCTGTAGTCACCACCTACAAGATAGCCTTCAAGATTCCCTTTACTTCTAAGAAAACTAAATCTGATACTGTGATGGAATCTGAACATCTTGGTGTGGATACGGAACGTGACATATTTGCTAAACAGATCTCTGTATTCTTGTGTATGTTGATTAACGTATATTAACCGCACGGATGACGTAGCGTTTAGTGCTGTATTCGATCCCCTCTTGGGACTCCACAATTTGTGATCTTAATGTAATTTTTATTTTTATATTATTAGCTCATCGTTTAAGCTCTATCAAATAAACTCGTTCTGCAACAACAACATTCAAATTAACGACCTATTTTTAGTTTCAATATATAACATGACATTCTGATTCCAAACTAGAGAGAGACTGTACCATAGCAATCAGACGAATATGGTTTTTTTTTCTCGGTGATGTAGTGGTAGAAATAAGTCTGCTGTGCTTGAAGTCTCGGGTTCGAATCCCCGGGTCGGACCAAATGTTTGAATGAAATGCAAATATTTATTTCGAAATTTGAGAGTTTACTATGTATAATATGGATGATTTTATTTTTATTCTGAGCCTACCAATGTGACTGTACTCTGCCTGATGGAAAGCACGAATAGAATCCAAAAGTTGTGGTCACCATCCTCATTACAAATGCAGATAATGCAGTATGGTGATCCACAATATGGTAGCCTAGTGAGATGCTTTTTCAAGCCCCGCTTGGGGACGTGAAAGACATGACAATCACTGTGTCACCCCTGCATCAATGTGCCTCCGGTGTCACACTCACCAGCGAAACACGACAGCATGGATGCTGTCGCTTTAGGTTGGTCTTCTGTGAGTACATGTTATAGATAAATTACACTTCCACCAATAATAGTGCTCTCCAGTCATCCTGTGTGGGAATAGCACCTACGACAGTCAGGATAGTTGACCACTAGACCAAATGACTAGGCAATAATAATAGCATGTTGAAAGCAACGAGGCTTTCGCTCGTACCGCTATAGTCTAGTCATTCTGTTGTAAATTGTGTGCCAGTTTTGAGGCATTGTAAAAATCCTTGGAGATTTATTGCTTCGCCTTATCTGGTCCATCAGTACTCTATAATATTATAGCCTCATTTTGCTCTTTGGGTACGACTTACTAGTAAGATAATGTTGAAACTTATGTTATGATTTTGAAAGAAATAGAAAGCTGTAATATCCATTACTTTAATTGTTTTCAACTTCACGTCATTAATAATTTTGATTTTTTACGTGTATTTACAAATGTACCAAAATTTTGGTAATATATTCTGTAATTGGATGGAGAGTAGAGACATCTAGTGAATTTAAAAGGAACTATTTTGTAATTAACAATTAGGCTATGAATATGACGCTACGCTACGCTACATTACGCTAAAAAGTCCGTGAACAGAAAATAAATAATGTATGTTTGTAGTAACATAAGATATGTACGTGTCTAATGTTTTAACATACTCGTACTTAAGATCTCGTTTCCAATGAAATAACCAAATTTTATTATTAATCAAACAAAAATAAGCTGAATATAAAAATAACACAATAAACACTGAAGACAAAGTCAAATAAAATTATTTAGGAATACCAAAAACTGAAAACAAAAACTTAAACCGGAATTTACCAAAATTTAGTTTCAAAATTCCATCCATTACTACGCCTATGTATTATAAATTTAGTTTAAATCTTATTACGACATAACACAAAGAAAAACGTCACAACTTCATTAAGCTTTAAACCTTTCGATAACCCGTCCTAACTAGCTTCTTAGCTGTATCATTTTATTGGGCTGTCCCTCCAAGGTCCATAAAATTGTCGCCACCTCGTAGCAAGGTGATGAATTCTATAGGAACGTTTCTATAGATTCAAACTCCATTTTGTTCTATTAATTGTTCAATATACTTGCATATTTTACATATGCATATCAAAGAATCGATATAATATTAGTTATTGAGTTGGGTTGTCAAAACATCAATGAAAATTGGAACCCTTTTCTCTACACATAGGAGTTATTCTGAGAAAAGTCATTGGTTAATTAATTTGTTATGTATTCAAACCTGGGAGGTATTCAGCAATAAAAATACTAATATTTTAACTAAAAATAAAAAAAATTTGTGAGATTCTTATTTTCTTAAGATATATAGAATCCAGAATGTTCTGGACTAATATGGTGAAGTAAATTCAACAGTGGAGGTTCATCAACGAATCACAGTAATAAAAACTCGAATTGAACCCGAAATCCTTTTCGAATAGTGCCAAGATATTTTATTCCTCTACAGAAATTCCTATCGTGGTCTTCACGCATTAATTTTACAAAAATGTTCCTCCTTACCAAATCCAGCAGAATGTGTCGCTGTGGTCACGTCAAACATATACGTAAGCTTACAAACATGGTTTTGGAACGCGTCCGTAAGCGGTGGCCATTTGCAGACAATGGCGGCGGCGCAATGCGCGGGAAAATCGATGCATCCCACCGCACTTTGCGAAATCGCTGACTATACTTTGTGAGGTCACTTTATTGACTCATAATTGCTTTTGGGGCCTGACTATATTAGTTATAGCGACGAATATCATTAAACAAAATAAGTTATAACGTACTTCGTTTGTTTTAAAAACATATACTTACTTTACTTGTTCAACTTTGTCGTTTAACAGTTTCAAAGGAAAATACGACTTTGTAAGCTACTGACAAATTGACTAATTGATGGAATACTATAAATTATTGAATGTATAATAATATACATCGATATATTATTAAATTTATTATAATACATTATTATACTTATTAGTTGTGTTTCTTGATTACCAAGTGTCGACTCAATAGTAAGAATATATTTGCTGGTAACCTCAGCATAAAAATATGGGTCTCTTGTCACTAAATAAATCGATGTATGCCTAGATATTTATGTTCACTGTGATTTGTAAATCTTTACAAACACGTTAAACAAATATAGGTAGAGAGTTCGACTGTCTTAATAAGTACATACTCCAGTCTCGTATGTATTTTTTTAAATTTTCGTTTCTAATAATCTGTGACGGCCAATGTTATTGCTGAATGTGAACCAACGAGAGTTACGTGTCCGCCTGTTGTGTAGTTTGATCAGCTTCGCTGTGGGTATTTCAAAAATGCAGATTAACATAGTAAAATTTATTTAAAACTGAAAATATTTCAAGAGAATTATCAACTAATATCTTTTTTTTTTGCGGTAAACTGTACAGTGTACATTCTTTTCAAGCTTTGTCCTAAGTAGATGCTGACAAAATTGTGTTTATAGCATGTCAAGCAAGAGTCTAGACTAGAGTATTACAATATTAAATCATAAGTTTTCTTAGCTATGCAAATCAAAATGCAAATAGCACGGAAGAATAACTTTAAGGGCTCATAAAATAAAGACGATTGTCATTTAAATTCACCTCGTTGAGGCGACTATAGGTTGTAAATACAAAATTCATGTGATTTGAAACGCTTCAGATATTTATGCACATTTTAATTGAATATTCAATCGCAACTATAGTTTTATAGCTTCAACCCTTTGGACACACCACGGGTCTTTGTGACCGGGTACAATAGGCAATTGGTATAAATGTCGTAAATTTAAATGTGTTTTTATGGGTCCTGTAAATAGCAGACTTGATGGGAAAATGATGGGTAGAAAAGCATTTTTCTGACTAAATTTCAATAATTATGTAGTTTTTTTCAATTTGTGGGGAAATGTAATTTATTATCAGCAATGTGATGGTACTTTAGTGTAAAGTATGATATTGTTTTAAGAATATCAATCTCTTTTCGATAGAGAAGTTTATGTCCATCAATGGACTATTCCACTCTATTAATGGATAGAATACCTATATTGAAATATTTCTTTGTATATACTTTTGATTTTCAAAGCTCAATGATTTATTATTTTTAACCAACTGTCTTTTGCCTGTGGTTTCCTCCTCAGATATTTTTCTACAGTAGTAGACATTATATTTTTTTGACTTTGCACTTGATGCGCATGAAAACATAACAAATTCAAATATTAAAAGGCGGTAACAACTTCAAAAATTTAGTGTTATCATTTAATAACCTATTTCTACCCACTAAACTTGATGTCTTTACGTACGAAACTTAACATCTAAAAAGAATACAACCAGAAGACGAACCCCTATTTTTGTCAACAACATTGAACATAACCTATAATATATTACCCAAAAGTACACTCTTGTAGATGTAAATATAATCATGATATTAAAACAAATTATTCACTTACAGACAAGATCAACCAAATAACTTAGTGTACTTACATCGCTGTGACATTTTGCCCCCACGGGACCGCGCCATTGCTGCACCGCGCATGCGCTGTAGCACTGTATATGGCGCGAGGCGCACGCGCATATTTATTCATTGGCCACGTACGCTGATTCAATGCTAAAACGACTAGGCCTTTATCTCGTTTTTAGGGCTACCGACTCCATTTTTGGATTATGAATTACTATTTTATTTTTTACTGTGGTGACAGATTTATACGAGTACATGTGCCCATAAGCTTCATGTTTTAAACATAGTTTTGGAACATAAATCAACTTGCAGTTTTATAAAGGCGGGTTCCCTAAATCAGTTCTATAGCATGTAATTTTGGTTTTATTAAATTGACCTGCATACAACTTATTTACTTACTTCGGTTCCTAAATGTTGGAGAGCCATAGACACTTTGGCACATTCTGGCCTGGCCATTCGACTAGGCGGTAGCGTGTTCTCTTGAGTTGCGATTGCGTGAGCGGTGGCAGCCACTTATTATTGGAAGTCCTTCTACTCTAGTGCCTCGTGCAAGAAAAAAATATTCTGTGCGTTGTGAACTTTACGCGAAAACCACTACTTTGAAAGCCAATCGGGCTTGCCTTAAAACACCCGTTGCAATGACTGTTACAACTTGTGTAAATAAATAATAATAATGATGTAGTTCTACAAACGACAAACACAAATGGCTTTAAAAAATGTTTGTTTACCAGTTTTTAGTAGCATTTTGTTTCTTGTCGAGTATGTAACTTGAACGTCGCGGCTTATCTCACATACTTGTACACACGCACGGATTTGTGATGTCTGCTTTTTGTCTTTGGTATGCTTGGTACAAGTTTTTGGCGCAGGCGGCAAGAGACTGTAACCAGTAATGACGATTAAATTCATTGTTTTTGTTGTAGTGTAATACATATTATAAATATGTATAATAATATAAATATCTTCGATTAAATAATTGCTTAAAGCTGTCATGATTTTTAAGAGAATTTGATGAAATAAAGATATATTTTATTCATACTTACACTGTCATTATCACAAAGTAGCAACATTACAATATTATGGGTCGATATATAAATATGTATATATATACCTTACGATTATAATACGAATATCTATTACAATAAAAAATAGCCTATGCCCATTCTCAAGTATTTACAGCATTTCCATGTCAAATTTTAATAAAATCGATACTACGGCTAAGCCGTGAAAGTGTAACAGACAAAGTTACTTTTGAATTTACAACTTTAGTAGGGATCATATTTTTAGTTTTGTAACGCCTACACTAATTCGTGACAACTTACAAATTAAACCAAACCACGACACTTCATTCGTAGGCCACTAAAACAGAGTGAGATGACATCATACACTTATAAACCGATACACTTTATCTATCCTGCGAGCAATTAGGACGGGGTGAGGACATAGATGGGCAGGGAATGTTGGATCAGAGCGCGGACTGTGCATTACCATAAGTATACACATAAAATGTTCGGATCCCCAGTCGTAAAACACTTCGGCGCTGACATAAATGATAGAGTGGAACTTGACGGGGTCTTGTCGGTTTATTGTTTTAGAAGAATAAAATGTCCAGTAATAGAATTTATTAACTGTAGACAAATTCCCAATGTAAACAGTGTCGTAGTTTCTAAAATTACATATTACCAAAGATTTTGTAATCTCTTGGAAAGAAGTGATAGAATTGTTCTTTGCAAACAAGTTTAATCTTGTCATAATGTATGAAATTCCTAATTTATTAAGACGAATACTTTGTTTAAGTATATGAGTTTCTTTATTCCACTACTCGAAGAGCTGGTTATATAATGACTGAACAGACTTGTAAGCACAAAAGATCGTTAAAAACCTCAAGCTATCCCAAGAGAAGCTCATATGACACCATGTTACTATAGTGATAAAAGTCGTGAGAAAACGTTCCTTTTTTCAATTATTATTATTTATAAAAATATATCAGTACTGTATCTATTTTAATCACATTTTAAGTATTTGTTTCTAATTGAATGATTTTACACTAGACTCTAGACTGACAAGTGTTTATACTAAACTTTCTTGAACTATCTTTGAAGCAAATATGTCGCTTTCATTAGGGACGCACTATTCACTAAGACGTCTTGGATATCATTATCATCATCATCATCAGCCTATTTAAGTCCACTGCTAGACATAAGCTTCTGTCATCGCACACTACTCTGATCGTCTCGTATATCTTTCTTTTTATTTAATTTTGGCGTTTGTTGTTTACAGGACGGACAAAGATTATTCATGGGTGCTCCAGGAAGCTTCTTCTGGCAAGGTAACGTAGAGCTTACACAATGACAACGCTTACCATCTAATGTAGATTGCATAAGATTTTGATTACACCAATTTAGAAATTGTAGTTGCGTAGAAAACTGCGCATGATGGCTGACTAGAACGATATGAAAAATCGCTAACTGGTTTTTAATTAACTTCATCATGGATATGTACAATAATATAAACATAAACTGGAGCAAATATCAAAAAGGAAATTTTGCTATTCGTTTTCTAGTAGTCATATCGAAATACCTAAAAAATAATAATCTCCAGAATTGTCTGGACCCATGAGAAAAGAAGTCGCCCTGAAGAGATCGATTGGGCAATCTAAAATAACTGACACTCAAATTATCCACAGGGCGATCGTTTTCAATAGATCCGAAAGAGTCGTTCTTCTACTATATGCCGAAAATACCGGAAGAAGGTAAACTTGAAATGACGTATCGCCAGATTGACATCTTAACTCTAACAGTAATAACATAGAAAGGCTTCAAATCGCCTAATCCTATATCAACGCCTTGAAACATGATCAATTGTTTTAAATTACATTTTTGTTGTTCGAGTATAATTATGCTTTTAAACTGTTTAACATCGATGTCGTCGAAAACAGTCGCTAACATAAACTTATTGCTTCTAATAAGCCTCAATTATGCTTCTAAATTATTCTAACCGACCCAATTATTGAATAACGTGTTTTTGATTTTAAAGTGTCAAATCTACTGTCTGACACTTGTTTATGTTAAGAGTTAGGTTTATAATAATCATTAAAGTATTATTTATTTCTTTCGTGTCAATTTAGACTAGTTTTTTTTTTGGTAAATTTATTCAACTTTTTAAAAATAATGTTTTACTATTTATCGAGTGTATACTTGAACATTAAAAATGTGTTTAAAATAAATAATGAAATCTCTATTGATTACAGATTTGACAAATTAATAGTCGTGTTTAGTTTTGTCACGTTTGTCATCAATAGCTATGAAATCATGAGCTTTCCACAAATCATGGTTGTAAGGTTACCCTATGGGTTTTTACCAAATACCTATCTCATGTCCAGAAATTTGAGAAACCATTACTATCTTCTTAGTTGTAGATTATAAACAGTTTAAACTGCACGAGATGTGAGATAATACGAGTAGACTATATCCCTATGTTTCCTAGTATCTCTGTGTTAACATTTCATGTATCTTGATGATATCATAGTATGCAGTCACGGTATAATGCAACACTGTTTCCTTCTCAATGTGAATAAATCTACACCATTTTCGACACACTGAAGGATTGGCTTATTGGATATTACAAAGAAAAGCATGACTGCTTTAAAAAATCATCACAATATTCTCACTTCACATCGTCAGTGGTAAAACATCTAGGATTGTAAAGTTGAATTTTGTACATAGGAATGTCGATACCCAAGTATAGTTTACAATACTGGTTTGATTAATAAGGTAAAACGATGTTATAACAGCAAAATTGTCCATGCTTTAAAACTTAACAAATTAAACATTAAACTACGAAAATGTTATTGGCTTTCACTGTCTAATGGAACACAGTAAAAACCAGAAAGAATAACGGATAAATTTAAGATCCTGGTATTTTATAAATATAAACTATATGTTTGGCTATGTTCCATTACGACTGTCTGTCAAAATTAATTCCACCATGTACATTACTGCGGCCTCTGTAACATGGATCTGGTGATATATAACATATTAAAATATCCCTGAATCTACACGCTTGGCAGGGAGTGACAACACGTTTTGGTATTATAATGCTTATAACATGTTGAATGAAGGGTTGTTACGAAAACACGAAAACCGGAAGAGTAAATGCATCCATCACACATACATTTTTGATTGCTGGTTCGCTTGAACATCATCTATTGACAGATCATGGAAACATGAATGATTGCCGTTTTGTGATGTTTCATTGTATTAAATATAAATGTTATATTTGAACGATTTTGAAAGTCAAATACCTTCTTTGGTGGTTTATTTTTTTTTGGTTATTTAATATATTTTTATTGCTGTAACTCCAATATCTGGAATCATTTTTAAATATTATTATTATATCATATTATTAATATTATAAATTTAAAATCGTTCAATACATTTTGTTCAAGAGTAAGACTTCAAAAAACTAAAAAGAAATATGAATTTAATTATAGGTCAGCTGATGACTCAGACCATGGGTAGCAGACCCGCTCTAATTGCAACTCCAGAAGCTAGTCCCAAATATGATGACTCTTATATGGGTTACTCAATAACTGTTGGAGATTTCGCTGGCCAGGGTATCCAGAGTGTGGCTGTTGGTGTACCTAGGGCAGCAGAATTAAAAGGCTTGGTAGGTATATTTTCTATAACTTAGGCATTTAAAATCTCACATTATCACTTATCTTCTCAAGTGTGAGTATTAAACGCATGAGTGAGTAACTAAACAAATGGTAAAAATAATATTTTTCAGGTCGTACTGTACACTTGGGAACTGCAAAACATCAAAAATATTAGCGGCTCTCAGATTGGAGCTTACTTCGGCTACAGTCTTGCCTCTGGAGATATTGATGGCGATGGTTTCGATGACGTCATAGTAGGTGCTCCTATGTTTACCAGAAAGAAGGTTGATGGCTTCGAACATGGAAGAATTTATGTTATTTATCAAGATAAAGAAAGGGTAAGACCTTAGAATTGGACCTTCATAGTGCTGTAAAGAAGAAAATAAATCTTTCTCGTGTATTATTTATAGGTGTTTGTATGCTAAATTGTTAAAATTTTATTTTTCAGTCTTTTACGAGAAGCCATGCTAGGACCGGTGACGTATCCCGAGGTAGATTTGGGTTAGCTGTTACATCACTTGGTGATATCAACTACGACGGATTTGGAGGTAAGTACACTTTATACAATTTATTTCAGTTTTTTCGGATTAGTGAAGGCAGAGGTATACCTAGCAAAGAATCACTCAGTTTTTGCTAAATTTTATCCCACTTATGTAACAGATAGTAAGCCTATTCCCGTCATCCTATTTCTATAAATATAATAGATAATTTTTGTGTTCATCATACAATATTTATCCCTAGTTGAAATCTCGCGAGCTTTGGCTTAGCAGTCAAACGCCACTAGACTAACAGGCCAACTGGATTAATTTATCATAATATTTTTATTTATAGACATTGCTGTTGGAGCTCCTTACGGCGGAGAGAATGGCCGCGGTGTGGTCTACATCTACCTTGGCAGCGAACTCGGAATTTCTGAGAAATACTCCCAAGCCATCACAGCTGAAGAAATTTCACCCACACTTAGCACTTTCGGCTTTTCCTTATCAGGAGGAGTGGATTTGGACAACAACAATTACACTGATCTTGCTGTTGGAGCTTACAAATCTGACAGTGTTGTGTTTTTAAAGTAAGTTAACCATGGAAACGTTGTAAAATGTAGCTATATTTTCCACATTTGTCAGAGATTTTGGTAAATTAACGTATTTGAAAGTTTCCTAATTAATTCGCTCACATATTCACAAAACTGCAGAATATTCTACCTTTCCTTTCCTTTCTATAAATCTTAAAATAATTTAGGCTGACATATAACACACTCACAATTACTTCAGGTCCCGTCCCGTAGTCAAAGTATCAGCAGATGTGAAGTTCCTCAGCGAAAGCAAGCTCATCTCCCTCACTGACAAGCAATGTCCTCTGGCTAACGGCACAAAGGTTGCGTGCGCGCAGGTCATGTTCTGTCTTACGTATGGAGGCGTCAATGTCGATCAACAAATTAGTAAGTATTTATATTTTTGCAGATGATTTGGTATAGGATTTGAATAGGTTTTCTTTCTCTTTGCAATGTTGTTGTCCTGCAATATTTGCTCCTTCAGTCAGTTTTTAGGATACTCCAACTGAATGAAAAATATTTTTGCCATTGAATAAAAATATGTATGTCAATATTCAGAGTCATAATAATTTCTTGTTTGTTTCCAAGCACAAGGATATATCTGCTATTTTGGTAAGTGGTCAAGGTAGTGCTATTACGTGGTACATACCATGGAAGTACCCACCATAATGTCACTGTCCATGTTATGTCATCATCATCATTCAAGCATGTCTTAATGACGATGACGGTAGTGATATTATAAACTGTACATACATATATTTAGATGTTTCTGACACTTTTTAGCAGCTCTAACAAGCGGTACTAGTGGCACTAGAATTGATATTGTTGTAGTTGTTGTCATTTATATCGAATATAGCAGTTACTTCTTTTGTTATCAAAAATAAAGTAGGATCATAAAATTTTTAATCATTCAATAGTATCGATAGAACATCTTTTAAATTTATACTTCTTCACATTTTTTGGAAGATCTTCGATATAAATGACTAAAATCAACCATTAATACCAACTAATATATACTTTGTATTACTTTACAGAGTTTGAAGTAACCTTAGACTTGGACTCACGACAGACGACATCGAAGCGACTCTTCTTGGTGGAAACGAGGGAGACGACATACAAAACACAGATACAGCTCACACAAGGACAACAAGAATGCAAGAATATCATCGTGTATCTAGATGTAAGTGAATGTAGAAAGAGTACTAAACACGTATTCGTTAAACCCAATGACGTCTTATCTTATTTCCTTTCTACTTTATCTCATGTTTAATTGAATATAAAAGATATACATTTCCGTAGTCCAATATTCATGTCAATGGATTTTTGTACATTTGCATGACCATGATCTGTTTTCTATTTGTAGAAGGAAATTCGTGACAAGCTGACCCCTATCGAAGTGAAGATGTCATACGACCTGGTATCCCAGCCCTCCGGCAACATTGTGCCACCCGTGCTTGACCAGACCAGGAGCATCGTCCACGCAGACTCGCTCAATATTTTAAAGAATTGTGGACCTGACAACATTTGTGTGCCGGATCTTAGGGTAGCCGCTACCACGTATGTTCTATTTGCTTACTTTCATAAAATTTTCTTGATACTTTAAAATGCAAAGAGCCTAGTCAGAACTAGTCGCATTTTCCCCAATGTTTAATGTTGAGAAGTTGTATAAGAAAATAATCACACATCTCACACACGGCCGTCTGATCCAAAAGTAGACAAAGCCTGTATCACGGTAACCAGACTGCTGGTAACCATACTAACATATATATTTCTAAATACGTACATATTATAGATAAATTACACACAGAGAGAACAAATGATCGTGTTCATGACACAGAAATTTATCTTGAGTGGAAACAAAACTTAATGACTTCTGGCTTAGCAGTCAGAATCACTTACCAATTGTGAGATGCAATATTAATACTCATTAATTAGATTAATATATCTCCTTTAAGTGGCGTTAATATGTTCTTAAATGGTTTTCATGTGGTGGTAGATTAAGGATATGTAGTATCACGACCCCTATTCATTCCGTGGATGTCGTGAGGTGCGACAAAGGGAACAAACTATTCAGGAAAATATCACTACAAATAGAAGGAGAACTTGAAATAAATCTTATTCCAACCCGTCTGGCCAGCGTGGTATAGTAGGCCAAAACCTCCTTGCTATGGAGAGGCCTATGTCCAGCTGTGGACTGTTAAGGGCTGTTGATGAAATGGTGTTGAAGCACTTTAATCTATTGTTAGACATCGCCAGAATAAAAGTCCAAAGAAATAAATAGATATCCCGTCGTCAATTTCACAAAAAAAAAATTGTTTACCTATCCATTCTAGCAGTAACTGGATTTTTCATCGGTTTTTGTTCACAGACCAACAATAAATTACATCCTGGGTTCAGGCGAAAACATTAACATCGACGTTAAAGTGGAGAATTCTTTGGAAGATGCTTTTGAAGCTTCGTACTATTTGCTCATACCTTCAGGAGTTACCTACTCTAAGATGGAACGGTTAGACCAGGATAACTCGAACACACCCATTTACTGCTCCATCAGCAACAGATTCATTAATGGAAATAGTACATTGAAATGTGATTTGGGTAATCCTATGGCAAGTGGACAAAAGGTATGTTTGAGCATCTATCTCAAGTACTTAATTAATTTTTAGCTCTGATTGCCTATAATTGGAGGAGCACAGAACATATGTTTTGTATTCTTATACTTATATAAGATAGGTGTATCATTCGTTGGTACTCCAAAATAAATAAAATAATAAAATAAACTACCAAATCGTTTGTATTTTTTAAGTAAGAAATATTTGGAAATAAAATTTGAATAACTTTCATTTGTATTCACAAATACTTGAATCGTCGGCCTTAATACCTATTATTCTCAATTATTCTTACAAGTTCTAAACTACACCAGATTTTCTTATGTTTTGTCTAATTCTATTCTAAATTCTCTCAACAGCTTAACTTCCGCATAATCCTGGAAGTTGACGCCAGGGTCACATCACTCAGCTTTGACATGGAAGCCAACTCGACCAATCCAGAACAGAGCACCACCTTCGACAACACCATGCATATGAACATTGCTGTAGTTATTAAAGCCCAACTTTCTGTGATTGGGTAAGCTGGAAATTTATTTATTTATACTCACAAGTATCTTGAGAAAATGGTTAACTTTCCGTACTATACTCCAGTTTATGACGATGGGACAAATGGTACCTCTCATCTAAAAGATTGCTATAGAACAGAGACAAAAATTAAACATGAGAAATGCTACAAAATTTTCAGATGCAGCAAAATTATAAATTCTGTAAACTAGGTGTACAATATCAGATTAAGAATACAGAGTGTCACTACCCCTATTCTTCCCATGGGTGTCGTAAGAGACGAGAAAGGGAACAAAATATGCAAGACAACATCACTGCAAAGAGAAAGAAAGCTTGAAACAAACGCTGTACGTAACAGCGTGGTAAAATAGGACAAAACCATTTTTCTAAGGAGAGGCCTATGTCCAGCAGTAGACTGTTGAATGTTGTTGACGATGATGTTGACAATGATGATGATGATGATGATGATGATGCTGATGATGATGATGCTGATGATGATGGTGGTGATGATGATGATGATACACTATCGTTTGAGCCATTTAAAAACCGTCTTAATATTTCAAATTGTAATTACAGAACATCAGACCCACCAGAATTACACTACAATGCGTCTCTATACGCAAACATAGAAAACAGTAAAGATGACACCAAACTGGGACCACAGATCATTCACAAATACAACATCAAGAACGAAGGTCCTTTTACCGTGGACGAGACAGAAATTTACTTTATGTGGCCTTATGAGACACTCGAAGGTAAGATCAAAAGTTGTGGTCACCACACTCATTGCGAATGCAGACAATGTAGTATAGTGACCCACACTATGGCGGCTTAGTAAGATGCTTTTACACGCCCCGCTTTGGGACGTAAAAGGCATGACAGTCGTCTTGGCAGTGGATAGTACACACACTTCCCACGACAACTGTCATCCTGCATCAATGGGCCTCCGGTCTTGCACTCACCGACAAAACACGACAGCACGAATTCTGTCGCTTTAGGTTAGTCTTCTGTGGGAGGGTAGTACTGCCCCGGTCGAGCCGGCCTGTCTGTGCTGAAATCGGCGTGGCTCTGCTATCTAAATGATGTGCTTTTGTAATATATTTTGTCCGTGTGGTGATGGATTAAGAATACATAGTGTTACCACCCCTATTCATCCCGTGGATGTCGTAAAAAACGACCAAGGAAACAAAGTATACAAGACAACATCATTACAAAGAGAAGGAAAACTTGAAACAAACCCTATTCCAACCCGTTTGGCCAGCGTGGTATAGTAGGCCAAAACCTCCATGCTAAGGAGCGGCCTATGTCCAACAGTGGACTGTAAAAGGCTGTTGATGATGATGATGAATATATTTTACATTGACATTTAGATCCGATTATAAAATTATATTATTTTCTTTGAAAGTCACAGTCCGAAGAAAATAATAGAAAGTCAAAGTACTGAATATAATATTTACAAAAGTAAAATAGAATCAAGTGCTTCTTATAACGTCATTGCAAAGCTATCAAATATGATGATCAATGATCTCTGGAGTGCGGACTCAGATTATTATAATCTCTATACAGAATACGATTCACTATCTACACCTATTCTTTGAGAATATCAGATCGTTTTGTTAAGTTGTTAAAACGAGTTCAAAAGGTCGTTTCGTCCAACATCTTGATAGATTACAGCATTGACCTAATCTTGCTTGAACTCAGCTTCTGCAAGAATTAGTTATTTCCAAATTTAACACCAATAATTGAGTAAAACTTACCGATTTTCAGGTGAAAATCTGATGTACATGCTAGTTCAGCCGCAATGGTTTGGTAACGTCGTGTGTGACGTCGCTCGTCATGTCAACCCTGAGAATCTGTTTGTGCAGAATCCTTACGCTTTCCTGCTTACGAAGGAGAAAGATGGTAAGTTATTAATAATTTCAACAAATTAATTCAATAATTTTCAAAAACATCCAAAACTGCGTTGATCTCGATATTAAAATATATATGTATATATAACACAAATGTAACAGCAAAGTGACTGCCTTAGTGGTGCAGTGGTAGTGAATGCGTCTGCTGTCCTTGAGATGTATTCCCATTCGGATTCGATTCCCGGGTCGGACCAAATGTTTGTATCACCTGTAAATATTTAATTCGGAGTTTCAGTGTTGTAAATATTTACAAAAAAAAAAAATATGTAAATATTTTATCAGTCGGTCTACTTATCATAGTAAGTACAAGCTCTGCTTAGTTTGAAACTAGATGGCGTTGTGTCAAATGTCCGAAATATTTATTTATTATGAATAAATTCTGTATACCCTAAGTTATTAGTAACAGTCCTTATAATATAGCCTGATCTCTGTGACAAATGGCTACGATACGAACGAAGTAACTTTGAACAAACGATTTCATTGTATATCAGCCATATAAATATAAAAAAGCACCTAAAATGTACCTCATAAGTTCAATAGTGACGCCATTGACAATGGTCATAAACAGCAAGACATATTTTAAGGACCATAGCTTTACACCACCATGCCTGACCTCGATGGATAACAATAGACACGTTCCTAAGTTGCAATTAATGACAAAATGTGTTTATTTAGAACTCTACTCGCCCCTTCAGGGATAAAGGCGTTAGTATATATATAATGCTAAAAAAGTAATATTAACAATAGTAAAAGTGCTACTCATCAAGCGCTTTCTGCGAGGACTGTCAGCTATGTAAAATACAATTACATTAATTTTTAAATTGAACCTTATGTGTCTTAGCAACAAGGACTATTTTACCTTTGAAGATCTATATATCGATATATATCTCTTTTCCTTACAGCTATTGTAAGCAGTGATCAATACACTACTGGTGGCAGCGGATATTATGGACAAGGTAGGCTTTATATACAGTTATTGTAGAGGGTGGGCCAAGAATTCGTTAAAATTTGAATCTAACATCCCGCGCAAACATGTTACTGGACTTCGGACCGATGCTACTGGAATTTGCTGACTTCAATTCATGATTTCAACGAGATGGAGCCACTGGAGATATATCCAATGAGTCCCTGCGGGTAGCCAAAGACATGTTTCTGGAAAAGCTGAATTCCAGACGAAGCGACATTCCATGCCAAAGTCCAGATCTATCCCCAGCAGACTTCTTTTCATGGGGAATAAAGAGTCTTATGTCTACATCAATAAACCGAATACACAACGTCAACTGAAAGAAAAAATCAGCGAAGAGATGTCGGTGATCTCGTGGTATCTTTGCCGACGAGTATTCCAAAATTTCGGTGCTCACTTAGAAGAGTACAAACGTCGCAATGGTGGTCATTTAGACGATGTAATTTTTAAAAAATAAATTTCAACTAATTAGGTTTCTTGTAAATAAGCAATGATTTTTTTAAACGATTTTTCAAATGTTAACTATTTCGTGGCCTATCCTATGTAATGCAACAGAACTCAGTGAGACATGCTTGTTAAAGATAATATTAATTATACATAAATTTTAATTGCAGTTTACTGGGAACAATCTTCTTCTAGTGGTAGTAAGGTCACCGGCGGTAGCTCTTCTGGTGGTCGAATCAACCAATCTCAAGGTCAAGGACAGTTTGTCACCGATCAAAGTTCCAGCGGACATTTCAGCAGTGGCCAATTTAGTGTTAACCAAAATGTGAATGGCCAAAATAGTGGCAGTCAAGGTGCCAATGGACAATTCAGTGGTACTCAAGGAAATACACAGTTCGTTGGTAGTCAAGCTGGTGGTCAGTTCAGCGGTCAAGGTGGTCAATCATCAAACTCATTCCATTATAACAAGATTGATGGCTCTTATAGCGAAGGATTGAGTGCCGAAGAACAAGAACAGATCAGAAAGAATCTGGCAGCAGCAGCTCAAGGTGCCATTAACCAAGGATCTAGCGGTAGTTTTCAAGGCAGTCACTCCCAAGGCTCAAGCTGGACTAGTCAAGCAGGCTCTGCTCAGGGTGGATTTGGCCAAGGCCAAGTTGTAAGGGTAAAGAATAAAACGATTATCTACGATGAAAACCATAACATTATTTCTGAGACTGAGACCAGCACTGAATACGGTAATCTAGGACACGAAGGAGAACCTGGTAGCTCATTCAATGTGTAAGTTTTTTGTTTTTTTTTTTTAATTTCATTTAGTAAATTTTGCTCTATAAAAACAATTTAACTTGAATTTACTTTTTCTTCTAGATATGCTAACCAAGGTGGCGTGAATCAAGCTTCTTCTCAGGGGTCCTGGCTTGAGCGTTCTCAAGGATCTGGTACAGTTGGTGCTGGAACCTATAACCAAGGTTCTCAAGGTTACAACAACCAAGGCTCAGGCAGCTATAGTCAAAACTCAGGAAGCAATTCTCAAAGCGCTAGAGGCTCGGGCCAGGCTTTCGTCCACGGCTCATGGGCAACAACTGAAACAGTGAATCCTGAAGTAGCCAAAGCTGATTCAGCAACCTTTAGAGGATCGTCTAGTGTTACTGTAGTTGGTGATGAGGAAGAAGACAGTCTTGAAGGTTTTGGAAGCAGTGCAGCATATAATCCTAATAATGAATTCAGATATGGTATCGCTGATGTATCTGGAAGCGGTAGTAGTCAAGGTAGTGCCGCAGCCGGGCATAGTGGAAGCCGTCAGGCTAGTGGTAGCAGCTACCATTCTGGAGGAAGTACTTACCAATCTGGAGGTGGCTCTTACCAATCCGGCGGTGGTGCTTACCAGTCTGGTGGTGGTAGTTATCAGTCTGGTGGTGGCAGTTATCAGTCAGGAGGTAGCAGCACACAGAATGGCGGGTCATATCAGAGAAGCGGAAGTAGTTACTCGTATTCTTCGCAATCAGGTAAGCACATCAAGATTTTATAATATTACATTTTTGATAGATAATATTTAAATCTTACTTTCATATCTTATATATCAAGAAGTTTTATTTGGTACTTATTATACTATACATTTCTCTAAAATTTAAAAGCAAGGATATTCTTAAATTCATAATTAGCTGTATTTAGATGCTCAATATTTCCCTGACCTTTCTCCAATAAGAAACTGTCTCCTTTCGTCTTCGTACTTCGTTATTTTTATTCATCTATTTTTACACCAACAACTCTTTTCAGGTGGCCAAACATCTTATGGTGCTCATTCTGGAGGAGGTTATAGCTCTACTTCTCGACAGCAAACCAGAAGACGACGACAGGACGAGGTAAGTTCTGTTTTTCAATTTCGTTAATATCGCGAATTTAACGCTCACATTACAGAAAAGAGTTTCAATAAATCAATTTCATCACAGGTGGATCCCCAATTGAAGAAGATCTTAGAGAAGTGTGAAGAGAAATACAAGTGCGAGGTGCTAAGGTGCACCACTGGACGTATGAGGAAGGGAGAAGAAGCATGGTTTGCGTTCCGTTCCAGGATTAACGCGTCGGTGCTTAATGAAGTAAGTAAATTGTACCTATGTGATCAAATATTTCATGCAAGGCAAGTTCCTTATTTACTTGTTTTTAAAATTTGAATAGTGGTATAGAACCTTCAAAACTAGGTGTGGATTGATTTTAAGTCTACTATGATATGACCGGAGGCCCATTGATGCAGGGGTGGCAGTTATCGTGGTAACTGTGTAAGCCTTACACTGTCATGATGACTGTCATGCCTTTTGCGTCCCCAAGCAGGGTGTGAAAAAGCATCTCACAAGGCCGCCATGTGGGTCACCATACTGCATTGTCTGCATTTGCAATGAGTATGCTGACCACAACTCTTGGATTCTATTCATGTTTTCCATCAGGCAGAGTAGAGTCACTTTGGCAGGAAAAAAAATATTTATAGATATGGGTAAATTTTAATTTTTTACCTCAGACCCCTGTAATTCAAGTTCTAGACGATATGGAAGTTCTACAGAAAGATTGTTATCGGACTTCTTAGGGTTCGAAGTATCTGTATCAATACATTTGTATCAGAGATATTTGTATGGCCACTAGGACCGACCACTTAATGTGATCTCCACTAGAGTGATAGTTGTAATATATAAATATGATAGTTGTAAATA
The DNA here is from genome assembly GCA_949316085.1 of Hypercompe scribonia. NCBI lineage: Eukaryota > Metazoa > Arthropoda > Insecta > Lepidoptera > Erebidae > Hypercompe > Hypercompe scribonia. The sequence goes on from OX438972.1 coordinate 22,808,259, forward strand.
GTATCGGGTAATTCTACTATTTCTTTTTATCTTGTTCGGTATTATAGCTGTAACTATGATCTCTCAAATCTTATCACGAAGCTTCAACGAAGGCTCAGTGGAAAAATCATTTTTTTTCAGGATAGTTTCAGAACTACTTCATCCTTATCCAACATTAAAAGCTCACGAAAATATTTTACCATCATACTAGCTCTTTATTTTGTTACGAAATGTCCCAAAGCTTTGAGACAAAAAGCGACAGTCAGTTTGGTCGCACGACTCTAGAGTACTCAAGGCCGCAGGCCCATTGATGCAGGGGTGGCAGTTATCGTGGTAACTGTGTGAACCTTATACTGCCACGATGACTGTTAAGCCTTTTACGTGCCCAAGTGGCGCGTGAAAAAGCATCTCACTAGGCCGCCATAGCGTAGGTCGCCATTCTGCATTGTCTGCATTTGCAATGAGTATGGTGACCACAACTCTTGGATTCTATTCATGCTTTCCATCAGGCAGAGTACAGTCACTTTGGTAGGCTCTTAATATAGAAAAAAAAAATAGACTTCCGTTCGGTTTAAATCTTTATTTTGAATCCACTAAATTGTGTTTAGATCTCCAAAGAGCGCGCGGTGATTCTGTCGACGCTGGCGGCGGCGCGCGTGTCGCGGCTGCCGATGGTGGGGCGGCCCGCGGCGCCGGGCTGGCGCACGGCCGAGGCGGCCACCGTCGTGACGCCGCAGCTCGAGGCGCTGGACAGCGGCGGCATCCCGCTCTGGGTCGTCGTGCTCGCTGCCGTCATCGGCGCCTTGCTGCTTCTGCTGCTCATCTTCTTACTTTACAAGGTAAGTCACCAAACTACTACAGCTGCTTGAACTGTGTCTTTTATCCTTTCATACTTGCATTATAATATCAAAGTCACTTATAGAATCTAAATTTAAAAAAAAGTTCTGAAGTCGGTGCGATTCGGTACCTCATCATCTGTTTGATTGGAAAATCCATTCCAACTACAATAAAAAATGTTGTAATTCAATATTGAAAATATTACTCAACAACATTGCTACTCAACTGTTTTCGTAACTTATGAAATATATATCGTTAGGATAAAGTCCCAAAACGCTTCTGATACTATTTTCTAGACTAAGCCCAATCCGATCGCAACTCTAGTCCATAATAGTCGATAGAAATCTCCATTCCAAAGGACCATTAGCTCCCATGAACAATTAATCTTATTAAAATGAATTGAAATTCGTTAGTGTTATTAAAATTTAGAGAGAATTTAAACGGTGAGAAACTGTAGAAAATGCGAGGAAAATAAAAAATAATAATTCCTTCCAAGCATGGATTAGCCAATTTACGATATTAACTTATGTTCCAGTGTGGATTCTTCAAACGCAACCGCCCTTCGGATCATGCAGAGCGACAACCCTTAAACGGTCGTGACGAACATCTTTGATATCCAACCACGTCGCTCGGTGTGACGTCCGATACGGGCGGGACCACCGACCGCACGTCCGACACGCACGACACCTCCGACAGCTCGGCCACTGACGCGGCGAGTGACGTCACAAGCCGCGACTCAACCAGCTTCGACCGGTATTGACTGGTTTATACCGCTATTGACATCACAAAGTCATTGTTTAAATTTTAGCTGTTTTAGTGTTGGACTCTGACGTCAAGGTCGGTTTCTGTGTAGTGTAGATGTGGTGTTGTTAATTTATTATTGCCTTATAAAATTGAAAAAGAATTTGATTGATGTAATTTTTATCATTGTTTTACAAATCGGACTTAATGATAAAAATTACACTGGTTGAAGTCCGAAGCTAGTGTAAAAAGTGGGAGCCATATTTATTTTACAACGCAATAGTTTTACCTCATGATTTAATATCGAACTTTTGCAAACCAACTTTTCAGATCTTTTTACAAAGAAACAAGAAAGGTTTAAATTTGAAGTACATTTAATTTAGTATCATACTAGTCACGGTAAATAATTTTCGGACTCTATTTAAAAACTGGAAAAAAATGTGTAAGAGTGACTCGTATGTGTGATATTCATATTGCTGAAATATTAATAATGATATTTAAGCAAGACGAGTTTCAACAGCAAATAAATAATTGTAGACAAATGAAAGATTAAATCTTGAAGTGTGATAAGTGTAAAAAGTGTGTATGTAATGTGACTTGTGGTGAAATGTGATCTAAGTTAATAATTAGGTATATACTAAATTCCGTAGATAACAACATAGTCACAAAAATGTAACGAATAGTTGATTTTACACAGAAATAAATACCATAAATAGTTTTGTAACTATTTATTGTATAATGTGCTATATTTGTTTGAAACTGATACAAAAAATTCTGCATCTATTGATATGTAGATTTATATTTAAGCTATTTTCATGTCCAATAATTTTAATCAACTATTCGGTACAGCTTTGATGACAAATACTTCGAATGCAGAGAATGATCATTTAATGGTACTAATAAAAATGCTTTACATAATTAAATTTCTTACTTTTTTTTAGGAGGCAGCATCTCATTGTAGCGAATCTTTCTATATCCAATAAACTATATTGGATCTTTTTATAAATAGTTATATTAATAACGAAAACGGTTTTGGAATTGTAAACAGTTATTTACAACGTTTTGGCAGCTATTTACAGGTTGAGTTTTAAGTTTTGTTCTGCCGAATTTTGCACGAAACTAGCGAATAAATTGATATTTTAAATACGAAGAGATGGCTTAGAACTTCGTAATAGAGTTCAAGATTTCTCTCTTAGAATTATGTGTGGAGTTAGAACTTCTACGGTAGCTTACGATACTTTTAAAATTAATGCAATCTTAGCAATAAATAACACTCACCTGTAGAAAAAAAAAGTATTTTTAAAAAAGTAAGATTTTAGAGTGCCTTAGTAATACATACATATCTAAATAGCTTAAATTATGCTTAGAAACTCCTTAAAACGTATTAAGTATGTGCCTTCTGAAACTGCCAGTTACTAATTAAATATTTTAATGTAAATATAATACTAGATTTTTTTGCGACATTTTTTCACAAAATAATATGATAAAAGATTTTTTTTTTATTCTAAAATACGTCATCGGGGTTCGCAGTCAAGTGCTATGTCGACTAACGACTACAACCCCCATACTGTTCCATTACAAAACCCTCATTATTGCCGGGGTTTTGTAACACTTACTGCACTCTTCGTTCGTAGTGTTTCAAAACAGTTTCGGCTTCTTTTTGTAAGATGCCAAGTTTATAGTTTATAGTAAATAAATAGAAATCAGGTCTTAGACAATACACATTACGGTAATAACATGATAATGTACTTAATAAGTGTAGTAACTATCAAAACTGCGAAATATTTGAGAAATCTAATAAAAATGTTCGGGTAGATTTGAACTTAAGATTTACACAATCTTTAATATTATTTTGTGAAAAAATGCCACATTTATTAATATCGTATAAGTCATTGTTAAAATTTTGTAATTATTTTTAATTATTTATTTTTTACATTGTAACTATGAAGTACACAGCTTCTACTTACAGTTTATGATCTACTAAAATCGTTTAGATGCCATAAAACAGTAATAGTGAATAGTTTTGGTTGTTTTATCTATCTATAATAATATAAATAATTTCTTTGCATTTACCAAAAAAAAAAACGAACTTGTAATAAATTTTTGTTTTTTATTTTAAAATCTTGTTTTACTATTTTTCACGCACAGAAAACGTATTCACGCACAGTGCTGCTTTGTGAATAAATACTTGAATGTCGCTGATACAAATTTACACTCTCGTAACAACGCGTATGGCTCCTTCGCAGTCTGAAGCATAAAGCTGTCATAATTTACAACATATCATCATCATCATCATCATCATCATCATCATCATCATCAGCCTATCACAGTCCACTGCTGGACATAGGCCTCTTCCATTGCACGTAATTCTGATCGATTTTGGGCATCTCACATTCAACTACTGCCAGCCATCTTACAAAATACCAGTAAATCATATTAATTTACTGTACAAATGGAAATACGACATTTTTCTAACACGATTTTTCATGTATGTTTATTAAACAATATATAATTAACATATAAAGATATATCTGAGTTATAAATGAAAAAAATTAGTAGACAATGAATATTACAAAAGAAAACTGGATTCACGAATGTCAATCATCAATCATCATCATCATCATCAACAGCTTTTTACAGTCCACTGCTGGACATAGGCCTGTCCTTAGCAAGGTTTTGGCCTACTATTCCACGCTGGCCAGACGGGTTGGAATAGCGTTTGTTTCAAGTTTTCCTTCTCTGTGTAACGTCGCTGATACAAATATACACTATCGTAACAACGCGCGTGACTCCTTCACCTGCCAGCATGCAGCATTAAACTGAGCAGTTTGTGAATCGTTTCATCATAATTTACAACATATCATCATTATCATCTTTACGAATGTGCAATATCGAAATTATTTTGAATAATTATTTTGAACTATATGGTGTCACTACACCGATTTGCCTGTTACGAAATATCTATGTGATATCTATATGATCTATGTGATAGTATCACATAGATATTTCACAATGAAAAGACTTTAGATGTGTTGCCATAAAGATCCTTATATGCAATGTATAATTGTAAGTATTAATCTATAACATATATCTGAAGAACTTCCTGCCTTCTAATACCAAAATTACTCTCATGCAGTCCTTAATAATCCCAATAATCGACTATGGTGATGTGTGTTATTACGACCTGAATGCAGACCTTCTTAACAAACTAGACCGACTTCTCAATAACTGCATTCGATACATTTTTAATCTTCGAAAGTATGATCATGTGTCTGCTTTACGTTCCCAATTAAAATGGTTACCTATTCGCCAGCGCCGCAATCTGCGAGCACTAACTGCCCTATCCTCATTTCTCAACTCACCGTTTTCACCTACATATCTGACTCCGTACCTCCGTTATCTGTCCTCTAATCACGACAGAAACCTTCGCTCAGAAAATAATCTGCTTCTCTTATGTCCCTCTCACAACTCTGATTTCGTGAACTCTTCGTTCTTTGTTCAGGCAGTACTACTCTGGAATGCGCTCCCGCTCGAAGTCAGGATGTCCACAAACCGTTTTACATTCAAAAAGAATGTACATAATCTCCTTCTTAACGAGATTGAAGAATCGTCTTATCGATAGTTGGCTCAGCTTACAGTCAAGTTGTCATAGTGTACGAATATAATCAAAATGTGTGTGTATGTGTATATTTATGTGTGTATTTATAACGTATGTGTTGTATGTGTTCATGTATGTATACGTACTCATGTATTAGATATCTTAATTGTCAAGATAACCGCTGTGCACCTGCCTTACAATATTTCTATACCACCTTAAGGTTGACTGGAAGAGAATGCTTTGGGCATTAAGTCCGCCGCTGTACAAAGTGCATAACGTGTAAATAAATAAATAAATAAAACATATAATATGATACCATGTAGTCCTACGCGATGAGTACTAGGCAACTGATATAAATATATATATACTTTTTTTGCAACTACGTAGTTAAAACCTGGAACTCGCAAACAGCGCACATGTCTCCCTCCCACTTTGACACTAGGTCCTTTAAGCGGGCCATGAAAAAGTATCTCGCTATACTGAATTGTCTGCAATCGCAATGAATATGACGACCACCATCATAGGATTCTATTCATGCTATCCATCAGACAGAGTAGAGTCACTTTGTTAAGCCCAGAAAAATTATACATATCGTAGATAGAAAACACTCTAACGCTGAAACAAATATTTGTAATTTGGTTCGACTTGCAGAATCGATTCTGAGACTTTAAGTACAGCACACTCATATCTACCACTGCGTCGCCGAGAAAACAAAAAATCGAAAACAGATGTCAAAATTAAATACCAGTTTTTATTCATCAAATTTTGGTAATTCATGGTGACTGGTCTGCTGCTACATAACATAATGTCGTTCCACATCTTACTGTACTAAGTTATCCTCGTTGCTGTCAGCAGACACGTCAAGTGTATCTTTAGTCTCACTCTGAGAATATTCTCTCCTGTTATCATGTTTTATATTGAATGTTACATTATTAAACTCACTTTTGACATCACTATAAACATTTGAAATCATATTTTTATTATTAGAACCACGTTTTTCAACATTCTTGCTACTAATATTCCCGTTCACAAAATTTTTCACTTTAGCAAAAAGGTTGCTTAAAGTATTAACTATACCGTTAGCTGCATTTTTGAATTGTATTGATATTTTATCCATTATACTATGACTACTCACTTTAGCTTTAGGATGAATGGTATAAATGTCATCAAAGTCAGTTATTGCTGTATCGGGAACATTTTGAACCAAATTCGTGGCATTTTTTAACACATCATCAGGTAATTCGTTTTCTCCACCTGACACCAATGTTATTAACACTATAATCACTAGATATTGCTTCATATTTTTTATCGGATACTTATCAATACATAGTTGGTCAACGAATAGTTACTTTTTTAATTTATAGAATTACCCACTCACATTTTCAAAATTCAGACTGCATTTTGATGTAACTGTTTATCGAGCAAGTTTTCAGCAAACCAGCATGAACATTTTAAAAGTAAGTCTTTGCTATTTTTATGTTAAAATCTTTCGTAAAATAACTTCGTATCCTTCTTAAAATCATTGATTTTTGTGGTTTCTTAATAAATACATGCAATGGCTTGAATTTTTTTAGAATTGATTTCGAAATTCACAATCACAGAAAGATTTTTGTTGGCGTTTGCGGTATCACTGCAAAAGACCAGTTGATGTTTAACAAGCGTTGAAATTGAAAAGCAAAAATAACGATTTGAAAACAAAGCGCTGGCTATTTGTAAACTTTTTGTTTCTTGTCGTTAAAAAGAACAATATTATCTAGTATAACTAGAAACTTGTACATTGCACATATTTGGTTTCTAGTGGATCATGAACATTTAAGTCTAAAGTCAGTCACATTTTCTTTTTGGGTTTGTGTTATTTAATGAATTTCTGCTACAGTTTTTAGGATACGTCTGTCTGTAGACTAAAAAGACAGGTAGATCTATAACTTTCTAAATGTAATTTTGTAAGTTATTAATTATTTGTTTAAAACAGAAGCGAGTTGAATTACGTATATACATAAAATAATAACTGAAGGTGCCCAGTTGATTCTTAAATCTAAAATTGAATTGAGACATTCAAAAATTTGATATGTGGATTTAAAAGGGTATTAATTTCACATATTAATGAAGGTATTTTGATTCCAAATGGTAGATTCAAACAATCGCATAAAGCAAGCTCTACACCTTTATTATACGTATTAAGTTTTATATAATTACTAGCTTGCGCCCGCGACTTCGTCCGCGTGGAATAGTTACTTTGGGCTGATGCTTTTTTTTTTTTCTTTTTAACGTGTGGAAACCCCCTCGAGCCGTCACCCACCGGGGTTTACGGCGAGGTGGTGTGTCGGAATCGGACCGACTAAAACCACACGGTGTGCCACTATGCGCCTGACATAGGAGGGATCCGGGAACCGCTGCTATTACGACATCCAGATCCCTCCTAGGGCCTGCCCGCTAAAGCGGGCACCATCTGCGGATAAACTCTCTATTCAGGCGACGTACAGCACACGTGCAGGTCGCCTCCTCGCGGCTGGCTACTATAGCGGATGGAGGGGAAAACCCGTCCGTCCACCCGTGGCCACACTCAAGGCGGTATGAGACGCTGATATGCGCGCCTACGCCGCCCGGTTCGCCGGCGGCGAACAAACCGGCAGCGTGTGCTGAGCCGAGTCCTCACTGCAGTCGCAGTGGTGACAGGCGGGACTCAATTCCCTCCTAGCGACCGAGTGCAGATACTTCCCGAAGCAACCGTGCCCGGAAAGGATCTGCGTCAGCCGGAAGGAAAGGGTCCCGTGGTGTCACCCTGCCCACTCGGCGATGACCGGCTGGAGAGCCTCCACGGCGGCAAAACCAGCACGTGGAGCCTCCAGCCGGGACGACCAACGAGTCATTGTGGCTCGACGAGCGGCCTCACACCACTCGCGTATTTCTTCGGGCGGCGGCCGTATGCCGCTTCCCGCCCGGAAGTCAGCGGTTCGCCGATAAACTTCGGCGAGCACTGCCGCCTCCAAATCCCACGGAGGAGTTCCGGCCAAGGCGCACGCTGCCTCCGTCGACACAGTGCGGTAGCCGCGTATGGCTCTAACCGCCAATATCCTCTTCGGGCGCCAGAGGCGTGTCCTATTCTGGGCGGTCAGAGCCGCCGCCCACACCGATGCACCATATAGCGCCATTGACCGGACAACCCCCGTGTAAAGTTGTCTCGTCGCGACGCTGGCTCCACCCAAATTGGGCAAAAGTCGCCCAAGGGCAGAAGCAGCGTCGACCAGCTTTGGGGTAAGATGCCGGAAGTGCTCGTCGAAGAGCCACCTACCGTCGAGGATCAGACCCAGATACTTCATCTGGGCCTGAACCGGTACGAGGACCGAATTGACAACGATGGAGGCGCCGGAGGGTGGACCACGACGAGGCCCATGGAACAAAAGGGCCTCCGTCTACTTTAACCTTCGTTTATATAGTTGAGTAAGGGAACACTTCTGTCATACATGATTTATGCGAAACTTTAACCGTTTACGTAGCGCAAACAGCGGAAGCTCTCATTAGGAACAAAGTCTCCCGATTTTGAAACATTCTTCATTGATGCTCCGTTCCTATTGATCTTAGCGTGATGATATATAGCCTATAGCCTTTTTCGATAAATAGGCTATCCAATACAAAAAAAAAAAATCAAAACTGACCTGTAGTTCCTAAGATTAGCGCGTTCAAACAAACAATATAAACAAACTCTTCAGCTTTATAATATTAGTATAGATAATTATATTTCAGTAAGTTATCAAATAAATGGTAATAGTTACGATCTCTATTTCCATACAAATTGACGTCGCCCACAAAGCAGCAGATATCTAATATATGATGATGATATTGGGGGAAAAATCTAATAGCGATAAGCACAATTCAACGTTTTTATTTTTTATAACAAAGATTGCAAAAAACAATAACATCAAGAAAAACGTACATATCAACTGATAAGAAAAGCGTTATAAATACACACACTATCGCACGGAACTGTGGATCTGACACCAAATAATTAACAAAAATCTTTGGTTCCTTGCTCTCTAAACCACATTTTTGTGGTACCGGTTTGTTTGTCATCTTCAAGTAACTATCATTAAAAATGTTGATTAGTTACATTGTATAGCGATTCAAAAATTTGAGAAAATTTGTGAAGCTTTAAATTAATATAATATTGTGACCATTTTATTTACACCATACTTTTGCACCGTCATACAATCTGTTCAATACGCTTAATACCTCTTCAACTTTGATAGAACTTTTTCTCCACCATCTATCCGGCCAATGTTCACCATATATCTTTGTTTAAATTGACTCTTGGATATTTTATTTCTATAAAATATATTTCATTATTCTCATTAGAAACATATTTTTGGGTCAAACTCTCGGTCTTCTTCATACAAACTCCACTTACTTCACATTGTCCGCGTGACCTTAACTTTATTGACACTATAATCATTAGAAACTGTTTCATATATTTAAAAAAATAATTAAAAACACATAACCCGTATTCGTAACGATATTTTCATTCGGTTATTTGTCTACTCATATATAATTTGTAGCATATCTGGCAAATACTTCTTGTAGAACGCAAAAACTTTCTAACACTTGTGAACGCGTCATTTGTCATTAATATCTGTAAATTTAAGTCACTGCATTTATTTATTTAAATATAAATTTATATTGTGAAAAAGATTTGTGACCATTTTCAAGAAATATCAATTTTAATACGTCCATGCACTTGTTCGGGAACTGTTCTAATGTTATCGTAATGTAATGTTACCGTAGATATTGTTAATCGAATTGAATACCTAAATACAATGCCAGTGACAATTGTGTTTTAAACATCGCGATCATAGAAGGGATTACAATGGTACTTTTGTTCTAAGTCGCGTGTAGTATAAACATTAAAATATTTCTTCCTTCAACTCATTAGTAAACACCAGAAGTCAAGGCGTGAATATAACAATGATATTAGAGAACAATTAATTAAATTTTTCATAAAAAAAATTATAGAAAAGAATTTACCATATTTGTGCAGCCTCACATGCTTGTAAAACAAATAATTTGGTATGTTTGTAGTCACAAGCACTTTACAATTTACAATAAAATATTTGACGTAAGTAAAAACTTACATTAGAAAATGGAATATTTATTATAATAAGGTTTACAAATTTACGATGTTATTTTTTAGGAAATTAAAGGAGAGCCAGTGTCGGATTAAAAATAAAAACAGTTGCTCAATGACATTAGAATAAATTTCAAATAATAATCTGGAATTATAGACTTAAAAATGTAATGTAGTTTTGTATACTCTAAAAAGAGTGAGATAGAAGGAATACTGTAAAAGGGAAGTCTTGGATTAAAACTAGTGAATTAGTTATGGCTACCCCGAGATTATCTGTTCGAGAAGAAACGAGAAAGTCCTATAAAAATCAATAAAAATAATGCCTTCATACTTTACCATGCATTTACAATTACAGCCATTTACATTTAGTCGGTGATTTAACGAGTAGTAATTATCTCCAGTGAAAATTGAAGAATCTACCCTCGAAGTGGTTGACGACTACGTGTATCTAGGACAAACTATCCAGTTAGGTAGGTCCAACTTCGAGAAAATATGTCAATCGTCGAATCCAGCTAAGTTGGGCAGTTTTCAGGAAGCTACGTAAGGTTTTTTCGTCACAAATACCGCAGTGTCTCAAGACAAAAGTCTTTGACCAGAGTGTGTTGCCAGTCATGACTTACGGCTCAGAGACGTGGTCGCTCACTATGGGCTTGATAAGAAGGCTCAAAGTCACCCAAAGAGCGATGGAGAGTTCAATGAGGGGAGGGAGGATGTTTGGGAGATGTGATGACGCAAGGCTATCGACGCAAGTTGCGTCCCACACCTTACTCATATTACATGGCAGTATCGACATACCATCTGGTCTCGTCTCATCCTCTCGAACCCTACCATTGGGCTAAGGTACAACTAGAATGCCAGCGGTAACAAGAATACGATGATTAATTTGTTAATATTGACATGTCGAGATATCACATCATCACACAACATTCTTTAATAGGCCACTGCTTACATAGGCCTCTTTTTAAAAGGGGGTTTTGGATTACTAAATCACGCTGGCCATTTGGCCAGCGTGATATAGTATCCTTCCTTTAACAACAATCCTTTAAAAACCTATTTAGGTTTTTAAAGGATTGTTTAAAGTTTTCCTATCTATTTGCAGTGATGTTGTCCTACGTAATGTGCTCACTTAGTCACCTCTTACGACACCCATGGGGTGAATAGGAGTGATGACACTCCATACACTTACACATGGATATATGGAAAAAATTAATAAGAATATCGCTTTCAGCTACTGTCAGTATACACGCCTTAGATCTTAATGTATACTATAAAAATATAGATTTATTCTTGTGTTTCTTTTAAAGAGTGTCGTGAGGTCAAAAGCTTTTCTTAAATCACAGCTGTAAACACCCATTTGATATTATTACATATGGTATGTTGTTATTATCAATACATAACTATATATTAATTCAATAGGCATTATATCTCAGATGTGGATGTACTTATTAACATATGTAAGTAATTACATATGGTATGTTGTTATTATCAATACATAACTATATATTAATTCAATAGGCATTATATCTCAGATGTGGATGTACTTATTAACATATGTAAGTAATTCAACGCGTTGCTTTTCGGGTAGAAAGGATCGCTATAGGGAGTTACAGTTTTCATTTGACACAAAGTACCGAGTAATATATATTATGTTAACCTAGTATTTTTTTAATTGGAATATATTTCTTAGAGGGCAAAAACAAGCGAACAATTTCAATGCACATCATGACCACATGGTTATGCTTTTAAATCGCATTTATCTACGAAGAAGATTAATGAACAATCAAGGATTATGGTATAACAAGCTGCTTAAGAAAGACACAAGTTTCTACTGAAAACTTAACAAAAATCAATATTTATGGCTAGCTGAAAATCAATTAACATTGAACACCAAATATACATTTATTTATAGAATGTTAAGAATGTACAAGTACAAGTAGAAACAGCAACTAAGCATATAACCTACTTTATAATCTTTAGCATGATCCAACTCTGTTTCCCAAGACACAGGCTTTGGCTAAGTTTGGGAATCAGAATTTGCACCTACAGAGTAATATAATCATATAAACGATGTACCCGTAAATGATGTACGTATAATGCTGTAATTTAAGAACCAAATAAACATTTTTATTTATTATTTATTTATTTTAAGAGAGGGTCTTTTATTGCCAAATAATGGTCCAAACATTGACAAAGAAAACTCGTTTTCATTACATTTAGCTTTATACAGTTATCATTACGATTCAATCAATTACTAAAATATTTGTCAATAACTATGTGCACAAGTTGATGTTGTCTACAAGCCATCAGAAATCTTACTTAACTATAGGGAGAAAAATCTAACAGCAATAGATACAACACAATGTTTATATTTTTAAACAATAAATATACTCATAAGAAACATGTTACAAATATAATTGGAACAAATTACATTAAATATTAACACAAAATCGTAAGGAACCAATCTACAAATTTACATTTTTGATTTCTTGTCTGTCAGCACAAACGTCCAATACTTTTTTGTGTGCAAAACCTGTTTGTATGTTGTCTTTGGTATATACTAAGTCACTATCACTGTGTTTGTTTATTTCTACATTTTGTAACACATTCCACATTTTTTTATATTGTGCAAATAATTATTGGAAACACTCTGACAATTTTCTTTTTAACCATTGAAATGGCCATATTATAGCGGCCCAAACTTTACCAAAAAAATGTTTCATTTCTCTCCATATTCCGTCCCACCCAGATTCACCAGGCATATTGAAGATCCAAGACACTGAATTATTGGTTTTTTCGATAACATATCTGCGATTAATGTCATCTGTAACATGTTGTTGGACCAAACTTCTGGTATCCTCCAGGAAATTACCACTTTTTTCATATTGTCCATGTGACGCTAATGTTATTGACACTATAATCACTAGATATTTTTTCATATTGTTATTTACCTACTCACATCCGATCCACACACATCCAAAACATACTTTTTATGGACCACTAAAGTTTTCCAACACTTCTCAATATGAGGTATAATGTATCTATTTAAAATTAAGCCCTTGCATTAGTTTGTTTGTATATTTATATCGTTCTCTACCAATATAATTTTTAATACGTCTATGCACTTGCTCGGCAACTGTTGTAATGTGATTTTTACCGTAGACATTGTTAATCAAAATTCGATACTGGATTACAATGCCAGTGACAGTTATGTTTTGAATATCGCGATTATCAAATGGAGTTCAATCAAATTTCTGTTCTAAATGCAAGGCTTCTAGTATGAAAATATTTCTTACCAAGCAGCAGAAGTCGAGAAGTAAATATAGTAAGACATCAATCATCAAAAAATCAACTAATTGTTGATTTTTCCTAAAGTTTTGAATCTTTTCAGAAATAAAGAATTAACATGTCATAGAATTTATTTTATGTTACTATAAAATATAAATTTGTCTGTAGTAACAATCACTTCACAATTAACAATAATATGTTTAAGGTAATATTGCAGAAGAGAATATCTATTTATTATTTTACGATGCGGTTAGTCATATTATTTGGTAAAGAAATTTAAAAAAGAGGAGAGAAATACATTAAATATAAAAAACTGTAGCTCAAGTTCAAAATACATTTAAAATAAGACTTGAGAATTCGACGTTGTATTATATATTGTGCAGAGTAAAAGATGTAACATAGTCCTGTAAACCCTGAAAATTAATAAGGAAGTAGGGGGTAACATAAAAATCTTAGTTTAAAATCTTCCATAATTTTATGTTTAATCTTTACAAATTTGATAACTATTGTTTGAAATTAACAGATAAGGTCCAGTGTGTTCTAAGCCCACTTCTTTTAAATGTTTTGTTGGTTATATTTTTGCTATTATCTTCATAATCTTGGTAATCATTTCAATTAGTTTCTTTGGTAATGTATAATTGAACCAGTTTGGCTTTGGATCATTACCATTACCGATAACATTCAGGTTCTTATATGTTTTGTTATTAATATTTTTTTTACAGCAATTGATATATTTGCAAAAAATCTATCCCCGTCTTTATTTTTATCTAGAATCCTAAATGGGTTGCGCAGGATTTTCTTAAAATTTTCACTAACATTGTGTAATTTAAGAGAAATTTAATTTATTATATTATTAGTTTTCTTCTCTCCTCTTGTTCCATAGCTGTAAATATAATTACGAACTTTATCCATTGAATCTCGAAAAGTTTCTTTGACTGTATTCAATTTTTCATTCAGTCTGTGTTTCAACACCTAATGCAAATACTACCATTACAATAAATCGCTTGTTAGTCTTATCAATAATCGATACACACATTTTAGTAATGCATACCATAAAAATAATGATTAATAAGTTGCTTTAAAGGAGTGTCGTGGTGTCAAAGGCTTTTCTTAAATCACACTTGCAAACGCCCATATGCTTTGTTACTATATAGTTATTACTATCAATACATATATATTTCACCAATCCAATAGGTATTTGGTAAAGCTAATAACATTTGAAACGTAAAATAAAAATTCGCAGGTCGAATTATTTATTGATTTGATAATTTAACGCACTATTTGCTGAGCTGTAAGAACTGCTGCAGGGAGTTACGATTTTTTATTTCACACAAATGTGACATAAATTAATCTAGTATTTTCTTTGTCACAAAGTTTTTTCATAGTATAGAGGAGTAAAATAACCAATCATCTGATTGTGAAAAATTACGCCCATCAATGTACACCTGTAATTTGGAAAGCTGAATCTCACTACTAGCGCATGGCGTTTTCCTCCCAAAATGATCTCGGGTCCTTTAAGCGCGATTTAAAAAAGTATCTCACTAAGTTGTCATAGTGGGAGTATCGGATTTTCTTCATTTTCAATATTCATGGTAATCACCACTCTCGGATTTTATTCATGCTTTCCATCGGGCAGATTAGTTACATTGACAGGATCTATTTACAAAAAACTAATGGTCCCCTCCAGAATCATCTTCTGCTTAACACTGGTTTTCAATACTGACATATGTCAATGTATTCGATGAGAATTTTGGAAGATAAATTGGAACCACTGCCGGATGTACTATTGGGCTCAAATTTGATGTTCCCATATATATTTGATTTGTATCATGGTGTGTTACCATGGCGTGTTGTTGCCATACGAACTTTTTAAATATACAAGGTAATTTTTAAATATACATCGAGTTTGAGCTTATTTATTTCGTCTTGATGAGTATTTTGGTGGTACATGATATCCAGAGTTTATAAGAAAATTGTTAAAAACGGCCTCCCATTAGGAAGTTCTTATAATTATTTGTCAATAAAACAATTAACTTATAAAAAGCACACCAGCACAGAGTGAGACAGAAAAGCATTGATATTTTACAGTGACTCATATTACGTGACTCATTTTTACCTCCCCCCTCCCTCTGTGACTAACTTTATCACATGCTATACGTTCTTATCCTCCTTCTCTAGTTTTCATGTGGTAGTTCAAGGATATGGTTTTCAATCCCATTTCATATCATTACAAAATAAAGGTTTAGCTATAAATTGGTTAACAAATTTCAAACAGATGGAAAAAAAAATTCAAACAAGTTAAATACATTTAAGCATAAATTATAACTAAGCAGCCCTAAAGCATTTAGATCAAAGACATAAACTAACGCATACAATAACAAGCAGGTCTTTATTGCATTTCCGTTTCACAGTCGACCGATCAACCAGACAGACATTTGAGAAACTCGAAGCGAGCAAGATTTAGGAATCCCTCTCTAAATGTACAGTCAGTAGAAAACATTGTAACTGTCACAAAACGGTAAATCTTAAAATTTTGTTACCCCACTTTAACGTATAACACTTACTAGTACATATACATGTAATTGCCTTAGAAAACAGTGTCTTAGTGTTATACTACAACACTAAAACAGTGTTTCTTCATTTTGGACTTCACTTAACTTGGACATTGGTAAATCGACTTCAATATGCAGCGGTGACAGTTATCGTGGTAACTATATTAGCCTTACACTGTCACGATGACTGTCATGCCTTTTACGTCCCCAAATGGGGCGTGAAACATCATCTAACTAAGCCACCACAGTGTGAGTCACCATACTGCATTGTCTGCATTTGCAACGAGTATGGTGACCACAACTCTTGGATTCTATTCATGCTTTCCATCAGACAGAGTTCAGGTTCTTAATACAAAAAAAAATCTCTCAATGTTAAGTCACATGGTATAAAGAAAATATTAGCCAATAATACGAGAGAATAGAAGTGTATATATTGTAGAAAGAGATTTGATGAATAACAGTTGCATCTTGGCTAGGGGCAATTTATGCTAAATAAAATGATTCGGTATAAACTGTATCCATCCGGCAAACTAAGGAACTTTCTTATAGCAGGTTTAATATCTAAAAACGTTGTTCGAGACCAATAACAGCATAGTGCGATCAAAGTCGAAACCAAAATATTAGTTACCCTTACGTTCCCTGGAGGGAGCTGTTACAAACTTAGATCGCGCTATCGTTGTGTTACACGCGTTAGTTTATAAGGCCTACAAACATTTTGTATGACGAGAACAAAATTGTAGGAGTACAAGACTGTAGTTTAGTACAAGGCGACAGTCAATTAAACCGTGGAGTCTTACGAACACATAGTACAGTGCACAGTGGTTTTATTTAAATCCCTATTAGTGTCACACACCCAGTCCAACGATACCACGCTTGGTATCAAACAAACGTATTTATATTATCATCCATCGTAATAGATTTTTCTAGAATTCGTATTCCTGAAACGGTGGTGAGAACAAGCGAATTCTTTGATTCCTTTATTTTCATTGCTCTGGAGAATGGGACCCTTGACACGTGTAACTTGGTAGTCACCGCCACTAAATCAGTATCTTCATTATAATATGGATAAAGGAACCTGTTGGTTGAGGACAACACAGAATCAGTGGTTGTGGCGAGTGTCGGGGGAGGCCTATGTCCAGCAGTAGATCTCCTTGAAGAAGGTGTATCTTACATATATAAATGCAAAAGTACCAGTACACTACGTACTTTTAAACTATAATTGTATTAAACATCTTTCGAATAAGAACAGTAATTTATTAATTCATATTGTATAAAACATCTGTGTATTAATGAAATAAATCAATGTGCATATAATTTGTCTGCTAACCTTACCAGTTAATTTGATTCCTAAAGTCAAGTTTATTCTGTTTATCTCACTGCTCTGCCAGAGAATACAAGTGAAATACTATTAGTAAACATTAATAAAGATGGAGAATTTACATAATATGTTATGAGTGAAAATGATATTGGTGTAGTACAGTTGTCTCAAGTCCAATAACCTCGTTATCAATTCTGAAAAAAATAACTTATACAACAATATGGAAAACCCAACAATTTTTGAAGTGAAAACTTCTTTAGGCGCGTTGAGCGTTTTGGTAGAGGGTAAAATCCTCGGTTCGCGTCACCGACATGCTAATGATAATAGTATATCTATAGCTATGGAGAATATGATATTATATATTATATATGAAATTTATTATTATTATATATTATATATGATATTATATATTATATATAGCTATATATGAAACATAAAAAATTTCATATAATTTTTGCATATAGTTTTAATTACTCTCAACTTAATAGTTCCATTTTCACTTCTATCGGCAGTCCCACGACTGCTATTTTGTTTAGGCTAGTTTTGTCTCTTTAAGTTAAAAAACAACAAACGTATGCCATAGAGTAAATGTTTTTCGTTTTGATTGTATAAATATTATTGAAAACAGCAGGCATATGCATATACATATGTATTCCAGTCCTTAGCGATTTTATTTGCAATGCCATTCTATTTCAACAAAAATGTCACTATAGCTGTACTACGAGTATATATAGTTTTGCGTTAAACGAAAGTAATTTACCGCCATATGATTCTTTTAACCCATTACCTCCCAACCATCGAAAACTTTAGAATTTTCTGTTCAAATCCCAAAATATATTTGCTAATACAGTAAGAAAAAATAATGTGAAGCAAAAAACAAAAAAATATTTATTCTAGGGTGTGAATCAACCTGTCCTATATCTATGATATTGGGATCATATGTCAAGAAAAAAATATATTATTACCACTTTATTGGCAATTTCACGTTTAGTAAAGGTTGCCCAACAATTTAAGGAAATTTGAAGTATATAATTCCTTTTATTTATATAGCTATAATTAGCTATATAAAACAAACAACAATGCACTCTTAACGGCTACAAAATATATAAACTTAGAAATTACATATCTAAATAATGTCACTGTATTTTTTATCAAAATATATTTTTTTAGCGAAAAAGTTGTTAAAAATGTTTGCTATTTACAAAAAAGGCTTAAAATTAAAGCCACTTTTAGAAAAAATTGGTAATCTGGTGTCCTAAGAATATGACAGTGGGAAGTAATGGGTTAATATGGAAAGTGATACCCACGAGCTCCAACGCATTTATGTTGAAAAGGTCTCCTAAATTCACTCATGTTTTGAGAATTCGCATAGTTCAGTTCAGAAATTGGCGTTGTACTTTGGTCTTTATTAACATCGTTTATTACTTTAAAATGACCGCTATGCATCTGTATGATCGTTTGCACGCTCGTTTCTCTGTATATGTAGTATCAATTTCTACAGTTATGCTATCAATTTCGGTTGTCACTCGCAAACAGACGCTATCATCTTTATATTCCTCACAATATCTTCTTCTAGCAAATTTATAGAATGGGTTGTGTAAATGATTGGTTATGTATGTACCAATTTCGTACACTTTCTGATAAACTCCCGTGGCGATGTTCTTGGAAGCAACATTTCTCTTCAATTTTTTAACTATATCATTAAATACGTTGCCATTTACACTTATTGAGAAAATCATTATCACTATAATCATTGAAAATAATTACATAGTTATCTCAAACTCTGTCAATCTTTTACAATATTTTTGTATTGAGGTGTATCGTGGCTCCCTGATATTAACTGACTTTATACTTGGGTGTACTATCATCGTTTCCTTTGCCACTTTTGTTTATAAGATTTTTTTTAAATATTATCAGGTTCATATTACTCATTTAGATTTATATATCAAGATAACTATAGTTTTTTAATGCTTTAACTTATGTCTGTAAAAAATATGAGAAAATAAAACACGCTTATTCAACAACAAAAAACTACACAATACCATAAACAAATAATATAATAAAGTCATAAACTAAAGGATAGAATGGTATTCCCGCGGTAGCGAATGCGACTGTTGTGCTTGAGGTCTCGGGTTCGATGCCCGAGTCGGGCTAAATTGTTGTATGACCAAAAAACGATATAAGTATTTACAAAAAAAAAGTGTATAAGTATTCTATCTGTCAATCTAGTTATAGTACAAGCTATGCTTAGTTTGAAACTATATGGCGTTGGTGTGTCAAATGTACAAAATATTTATTTATTTAATTTTGTATGTTAATCTTACTAATATTATAAATGCGAATGTAAGTTTGTTTGTTACCGTTGCACGCGAAAACTACTCAACCGATCATCATGAAATTTTGTACACATGTTCTTGGAGGTATTAGAAGTAACATAGAACACTTTTTATTAAAAAATAATAATATATATTTATTTAAAATGATCTGTTACGAAACTTAATGTGCCAGACCAAATTCCACGCGAGCGAAGCCGCGGACAAAGGATTAAATTATGATCAAAGTTTGACAACTACTTATTGAACAAAATCGGCTGGATGTTCTAGAAGCTTAGAAACTACCTTCGTATGATTAAGACAATAAGCACAATTATCTTTTTGTTTTGTCTATATGAAGAGCCTGCCAAAGTGATTCTACTCTGCCTGATGGGAAGCATGAATAGAATCCAAAGAGTTGTAGTCACCACACTCATTGTAAATACAGACAATGCAGTGTGGTGACCACACTATGGCGGCCTAGTGAGATGCTTTTTCACGGCACGCTTGGGGACGTAAAAGGCATGACAGTCATCGTGGCAGTGCAAAGTTTACACAGTCATCACGATAACTGCCACCCCTGCATCAATGGGCCTCCGGTCTCGCACTTACCAACGAAATGGCAGCATGGATGCTGGCGCTTTAGGTTGGTTTTCTGTGGGAGGGTAGTAGTGCCCCGGTCGTGCCGGCCCGTCGTACTGAAATCAGCGTGACTCTACTATCTAATAATATAATAATCTAATCTTACTCAAAATCTTTTAAACACTACTCCTGACGTCTTAAATAACCAAAAAGTCGTCTTAAAAGGTAACAACATACTTTATCGAAGACTCAGTTATAGTGTCCAATGTGGACAATTTTGTTACACACATATAAACACATGGTTCCGCAAGGAGAGAAATTATCCGCTTACATTCACGAATTCATATATCTGTGTATTAAGCATGACTTCATTTCTTTCATACATCATCATCTTCATCATCAAGAACCTCTAGCAGTCCACTGTTGGACACAGACCTCTCCTTAGTAAGGGGATTTTACTCTTATATACCACGCTGGCCAGACGGGTTCATATAGCGCTTGTTTCAAATTTTGCTTTTATTTGCAGTGATGTTATCGTGCGTAATACTCCCTTGGTCGCCTTTTAGGACACCCATGGGATAAGTAGAGATGGTAACACCTTTTTTTATTTTTTTTTTTTTTTTTATTTTTTTTTTGTTTTTTTTTTTTTTTTTTACGCGAGGAATGCTTTTCGCACCATACCCTCCGGAGGGACGAAGGGCGTGTGTGGGACTCCCGGAAAACCGGTATACCCACTAAACCCCGCGGCGGCCTACCTCGGCAGTCGGAAGGAGCTCCAGGAACGCATTAGCGGCTTCTAGAGTCCTCCCTGCCGTACCTCACAAGTGAGGTACATTCCGGGCACCTCATGCCCCAAGGACAGGACGCTATCAGTATCAGGGATGGTAACACCTCGTATTCTCAATCTGTCACTTCATAGATTATATATATTTTCATATACTTTCACATATGTTATCAGCTATATTTGGTAGATAGAATCAACACTCTTCAGTTCGTTTGCAGTCTGCAGTTAGATTTATCCTTACAGAAGTCTAATTGCACAGTAAATGAGTCCCGATGACCTAACACTAATAGCTGCAGTAAAAAATAGCTGCAGGTAACAACATTATAACTCCTTATCAAGGCATTGTTCACATATGTTTTCGTTGCATTTCCAATTCTACATTCATAGAACATTGTACATTTCTAGTAGGATAATTTAATACTAACTGAGTAAATATAGAGCTTGGCAGAAAATAAGTTTACAAAAAATACTAACATGTTCTACGGAGATGAACTCATAAGTATGAGTTAACATACGAGGGGGCGTTTTTAAGTTCGCGGAATGGAGGGTATTGAGTAATAATAAAAACACAAAATTATTTTTCTTTTTCTATATATTCCCCTGCAACACGAATACATTTTTCAGATCTTTCAATTAGTTTTTTATTCCCTCGTAAAAAAAAGTTTTATCTTTGTCTGAAAAATACGCCGAAACCGCCTCCTTAACCTCCTCATCAGTTGAAAATTTCTTACCACGTAATTCTTTTTTCATTTTTGGAAAGAGATAATAATCACTCGGAGCCAAATCTGGACTGTAGGGTGGGTGATTCAAAATATCGAAGCCCACCTTATGCAGGGCAGCCAGTGCGACTCGGCTCTTGTGAACGGGAGCATTGTCATGCAATAGCAGGACACCTTTCGTTAATTTTCCCCGTCTTTTTTCTTTGATGGCTTCTTTTAACTGTTCTAAGATTGAAGCGTAGTATTCCCCCGTTATAGAAATGCCTTTACCTTTATAATCTATCAATAATATTCCTTCTGAGTCCCAAAAAATCGTTGCCATGAGTTTCCCAGCCGACTGTGAAACCTTAAATTTCTTGGGTGGTGCTGTGCCCTTTTTGTGCCACTGCATGGAGTCTTGTTTGGACTCGGGTTCATAATGATGAACCCAAGTTTCATCCCCAGTAACAATTTGATTCAATACGCCATCCTTGTCTTCATTGCAGAGGTCCAAAAACGCACGTGAACATTCCACGCGCTGTTGTTTTTGCAATGGCGTGAGCATTCTCGGCACCCACCGTGCGCTAACCTTAGTCATGCCAAGATGATCGTGTAAAATTTTAAAAATTGTTGTATCCGATACTCCAACCATTTCTGCGAGTTGTTTCTTTTTTAGTCGAGCATCTTCCAATACAATTTTTTCTACTTTTGCAATAACTTCTGGCGTAGTCACCTCAACGGAGCGCCCCGGCCTCGGGTCGTCTTCAAGTGATTCCCTGCCTTGTTTAAATAAACTATGCCACTTGTAGACCATTGTTTTTCCTGGGCAAGAATCCCCGTAAACCGATGACATCTCATTGAGTATGGTTTGAACAGACTTTCCTTGCTTAGTAAGGAACTTTATCACCGCACGGAATTCAATTTTCTCCATTTTTTTCACTTCGTTCCCGATTAAAATACTTGGTCAACGATAGTTTAATAACTAATGATCCAATCACAACAAATTTTACTATGCAGACTAATTATGAGTCACTGAATACGGTAGGCATCAAAAGAGCGCGTTTACCCGCCTTTTTCACTGTCATTCCGCGAACTTAAAAACTTACCCTCGTATAATGTTACTTGTGAAATTTCTTATACTCCCTACACGACTTTACATAAAAGAAAAAGAAAAATATGAGAAATATGTGTGTCATATGACACTACTACATCACATATAATAACGATTTAACGTAGGGATAATTTGTAAAAGTCCAAAATCTAAACGTCATAATTGAAACTAATCTATGTTAAATTAATAAACTGGAAAAAAACTTAAAGAATTCATGCTGCTAGTATGTCACAGTATAAAATTTGTTTTGACTATATTCATGACAAGGTTGAAAATAATTCATTTATATTACCGAAATCACTTATTTTCTTGAAGTCTACCAGCTACGGAAACACTATACTCGTAATTTTTTCAAAGAAATAAGTAAGAAATACACTGACAGTACATCATTTCATGTGATTACGATTAAAACTTCGACCAATATTGAAATTTCAGATTCAACTACAGAGATTTATGTAACAATTTTTCTCACAGTAAATAAGCTGTATTACCATAGAACGAAGGTAATACATATCATCTAAAACTTAGTTCACAGACATCAAGATTACGTCATCCAGTCTCACACAAAGTATTACATTATTACATAGAATACAGTCGTAACATTTAAATCAATTGAAAAATAAGTGTTTTGTTTTATATTTTCTTTGTTCAAATTTTGTGTTTGCTTATGGAGGTCGATGATATTAAAAGTATTTTAAAAAATATCTGAGGTGTCACATAGGGCGCCCGATAGGAACGAAGTTCTTTTCGTTTTGAAATAAGTATTAAAAGAGGTATAATTAAATAAATTAACAATATTTATGAGTTAAATTAAAAATGAAATAAGTGAAGGAATGCTAATAAAATTGTAATCAATGTTTTTTTGAAGTTATGAATATAAACATTTTGTTTTATTTTTAATTATTATATAAATATCAACTTAATTACAAATTTAATAAGTAAATTCAATCTTAGTAACAATAGGTTTATGGTAACTAAAATAAGACACATATGTTTGTGATTCAATCTTATGTAAGTTCCTTGAAAAAACTGCATCGTTAATCACTTTCACAATCCATTGTTTATTTTTAATAATATTAAAAATAACTAAAACTACATACACATGAACACGACAAAACAATGTACGCATACACAGAAGACGCGCGCGTCGCGTGGCTTGTCACTGTCGAGAGAGAGAGAGAGAGAACGAATGAGTCGAATCCTATACTCGGCCTGCTCCCTCTCTGAGCGCTGCGCACTATAGCAAAAGTGTCGTGATGATTTTTCGTGACGCTCGCCTAACCCCCGTAGCCAGCGTACCGTGCGATAAGGAAGTTCCTTCCAAAAAATAAAAAATACATATATGTCTGTCACCTACAAAACATTTTCAGGTATATTTACGTTTCATTAAACATTTTAAGATTATTCTTATAGCGTTAAATAATTTAATGTGCCCTCACCCATTCATAATGCTTCTGCTATTACTCCTGGTGGCTAATATCAACAAGCAATTGTATTCGTTAAAACTCTCAATGGCTTGTCTCATTATGTAAAAATTCAGGTCAGGTATTATTAGACGATATCGGTTTAGATCGTGTTGTATGGTTTAGCAATAAATTCAAAGTTATTTAAGCAAACTCAACATATTTCTATATTGCGAGTATGTTCCGCAAACCTGAAATAAAATTAGAAAAATCGTGGAACATGCTGATATGAGAAATGATAAATAGCTTTAACGTTTTCTTATTTAAGTTGAAATATACCCTGATTAGCGGAGTAGGCCAAAATCTCTTGTCTAAAGAGAGTTCTTTATACAACATTGGAATATTGATACTCAAGTAAAATCACAACTTCTAGCAAAGGCAGTCAAGGAGACAGAAGATCTCCGTTCCTCATCCTGATGAGGAACGTGATCTCCGTTCCTCATCAGGGCTTTACTATTTAAAAGAAACCCACTAACCTATTTTGGTTCACGTAACGACTTGGTCCATTCTTGCATGCATTTTTCACTGTATGAGAAACTAATCCACAACTTCAAATAATTTTGGTGACACATTAAGAAAATATCAATATTATCTCTTTGTATAACCATTACTTATTATACACAGACTCAAAAACATCAAATAGTCATTTAATTACAAATTTTCACACAGTTTTATTTCCTTCAGGTCTCTTTTCCAAACAAATGTACCTTACTCTTATTTCTTACGTTGCTTAATTGCTCTGTTTCTTTTACATTATACACTAAAGTTTCTACTCCAGTAAAACCCCAAATCAAACAAAATTCTAAGCCTGAATAGTTAGAATTTAGACAGTCTATCGGCAAGTTTCCCACGTATTAAACTTAGTGCTCTATCCACAACTTTGTGCATAGGAACTTGGTGTAACACAAACGGTTCTACTTCATACTGGTGTACCTAATAACATGAATAATAACTTCAGAATTACATTCAGGGTTAAATACATGATAATTACTACTACCTCTGTTACTAATACTATTTTAATTATAGGACTAATTACTGTAATAATTGTGTCGACTTATACTATCAATAAAAAAAATACAATTTAGTGCCATCTAACGAAGACACATCGAACTACGGACTAACTGCAAATCCTGCATCACGATATGAAAAGCTCTCACGCCGATTAGTATATTGTGTTAAAATTTCCAACATTGGGCTGTTGTCCGCCAGGTATAACTATCTCGCATGATCGGAGACCTGTTCTGGGTGTCACATGTACAATCTACGATAACTCATTCTATTTATCTATGTAGCGACTTCCACATTACAGCACAAACAAAGAATATACAACAGCACCATCTAGGGAAGGTACATCGAACTACGAAGTATGAACGAAATGTATGAATATAATGAACTACGAAGCAACTACTAATCCTGTATCGTGAAATAGAGATTCTCGCGTCGATTAGCATATGTACAACATCCCAACACCAACCGTTGGGTCGTGGTCCACCAGGCATGATCACTTTGCCTGGTTGGAGGATCCTCCCTTTGTGTCGGAGGGACATGAGACCCGTACCCTCCACAATCTATAATGTTCATATCGAAATAAGCAAAATACGAATAAAAATTAAGATCAAGTCTCTTTATTCTATTGGGTATTCTAATTAATTAATATCTGTGACAGTATAGTTCTCACACATATTTTCATCAACAGTCCACTGGACACAGACCTTAAGAGAGGGGGTATTAGCCTATTATACCTACAGTATATGGTTTGTGTCAAGTTCTTCTCATCCTTCCTTTGTTCTGCATAGTTTGCTTGGTTAATCAGTGCTTAAGATACCCGCTGAAGAAATAGAGGTGGTGTCAATCAGTTTTCTCCATCCGTCGCCACATGGGTAGCTTCCACAATCTTCATACTAGGTTTTGGCCCCTTCTTTAATGACACAGAAAAAGACATCGCCTAAAATCGCCTCGAAACAAACAAGCATATGGCTGCACCAATATTTTTGATCTATATTTGGAATGAAGTTCCTTATCGGAGGCTAGGGAGCTGGCTAAGAAGGCTAGACGGAAAAAATTCAGACGGAAAATTGTCACGACACTTTTTGCTATAGTGCCGTGTGGCGTGCGCATGTTTCTCTGTCTCTCTCTCTATTTCTCATAGAAAGCAAATCAATTATTTTCGTTTCGTCTTTCAATAGAAAGTTCAAAGCAAAATATTGCTTTGAACAGTGTCGTGTCGCGATGATCATTTTTGTTTTGTTAAGTTTATACAGGTTTTTTGTACATAATAAATAATAAAATAATAGAAGACAAAATTTATTACTTCTTTACTTAAATTCCTTCACTAATTAATCGAAAGGAACTTCGTTCCATCCGTGTGTCCCTTGACACCTCTCTACTTTTTTATTAATTTGTTTAAAGAAAATATCTACACCTAACTAACACTCTGCTGTTCAACATATTGTAAGAAGTTATATCCCGAGTGAGCGAGTGACCCAAATGTCAAAGAGTTATAGATGTTCAAATCAAATAGAGATGTTTTTTATCGATTATGAATGATCAAATATAAAACTAACAGCACAACATACTCTAATTGCTACTATTAATTGCCAAAAATAGCTATATTAAATACTCGACCGGTTTAAATACCAAAATATGAACAGCGACACATGATTAAAATAAGTATTCCTAATTTTTTTTTACTTTTATCTATGATAAACACAAAATAATTAAAGATCATAATTTAATTCTGTTTTGTTTACAACATTGCATAATATTTAAAACCATTTTAATACAAAAAATCAATAAATATTGTCGATTCAGTCTCAGGCTCTCACTCATTCCCACTTCAATCAATAACTTACTTCCACTTTTCTTTTTTTTTCTTATTTTTTTAAGACAACACCCTCACTAGGAACAAATCCTGTGTCGCGGAAAACCCCACAAACATACAAGAAACGGACACAAAGAACACCCAGACTCAGAACAACAATTTATGGATCACACAAAGTGTCGGCCCCTGTGGGGCTTGAACCCACAACACTCAGCGCAATAGAGAGCGACGTGGCGACCGCTTTAACCACTAGGCCAACAGTGCAGTTCTTATACTATAGATTAAATAAATTAGTAGATCCTTATAACCTATATATTCTTTATTGTGCTCTTCGGTGGCGCGGCGGCAGTGCGACGGCTGTGATTGAGGTCTCGGGTTCGATTCCCGGGTCGGACCAAATGTTTGTATGATCTGTAAATATTTGTTTCGGAGTTTGGATGTTTGCTATGTTTAATATATATGTATTTATAAAAAAAGTATATAAGTATTCTATCAGTTAGTCTAGTTATCATAGCACAAGCTCTGCTTAGTTTGAAACTAGATAACATGTGTCAAATGTTCGAAATATTTATTTATTGTCCTAAGATTGTAATTCATATTATTTATAACAAACAGTTCACTTCAGAAATCAATAAATATACAAAATTATTAATTACAAAGTAACCTCAAAATCTTTTTCGTTATAATGTGTTTTACCGGAGTGTCCGTCTTATAAACGATATCTGAATAGATTTTTTTTAACTATAATGAGTATTTTTCCATAGCTAAAGGTACTGGGACGAATCATATCATGTCGTTTACGTGACAAAATGGTAATTTCCAAAAGGGCATTGTTCGAAACAATCCAAGTATGGGCAATAGACAATATATATAACTCATAATCTAGTGATATCTCGACGCGGTACGGACAGCAAAACAAAGGCACCGTCTGCAACATAAAGTTGTCACAACCGACGCCGTGAAACACACGAAGGGTATAAATCATATAAGCATTGGAGCTACCGTGACAGTGTGCCGATATATCTATTCACGTATGATTATACACCATTGATTTGAGTGGGACATGCAACTAGTTATATGACATCAACCTGGACTTATATTCTATGTTACTTTATTTTCTTTTTTATATTTCTTACGGAGAGCCGGCACTTATGACCCGACCTAACCGGGGTGATAATACTACGAGCTCACAGAAAACAATTGGAAAGTGACTGTATCGTAAATAAATACCAATGTCAACTTCATTAAAACTAATATCGTGAAACATCTCGGCAAATACAATTAACGTAGCTTTTTATTATTATTAGGAGTTTTAATCAAATATACAGTGAAATATATTGTTCAATTGAGTAGTCTAAAACAGTGACGTCACAATTTGATATTTAGTATATTTTTCATACAAAATTGTCGTTTTGACAGATGATAAAAAGTAACTAATTTGACTAAGGTGTCATCTAGCCTATTGTAGGTCTTAAACCTTTTTGTGTGAGTGTGAGCTGTGAGTGAGTGTCCTCCAAAGGTGTGGTAAGCTCTTACCACTCTTGTGGAGGTCACTCAGGGTACAAGAGACCGGGTTGCCATTTTTAAAGTATTCATGAATATAAATATTGTCAACGCTCTGTATGCCTGTGAATCAGTACGATTGGTAGATGGTATCCATTCCTCCAGACACTAAGCGTTAGACCAAGAGGTCAGTATCATGATAAATGTTCGATATTAATCCGAAATATTTTATTTCAACCGTAAAATAGGAAAAGAAACCGTAAAATATTTACCGGAAAATTGCTATTACAACTTTCACGCAAGACACTCGTTTTCAAGTCGTTATGTTATCATAACACATCCGAAATTCAATTCTGACTGTAACTGCCCCTCTGGAGGCCGCGTACCCTTCGAAAATAGACCTTACAGCCTGAATCATAAGGTCGTAGATGTGATTGTATTGAGTAAATCAGAAATAACTAAGTAACACCCCGGGTGAGTCCAGAAACGATATCATAGAAGCATTATTAAGAGCTCGTTTGGGATTCCTACCATGTTATGTACATGTTAAGGTATTGTTTCCAATAACACAATACGACACGATAATACATAGATGTAACTCACGTGTTTTATCAGGATCAGATGCTGCACTTGTCACGGCCGTATTCTCACGTCTAGTACACAAACTAATCAACAACAGTACTAAAACATGATACAATACTGTTTTTTCTGCATATCAATGACATATTAGCCCTTGGTAATATACATTAATATGCAGACGATGGTACAGTTCGTAGACAATATTTTGGATACCCTACAGATGCGCTACCAGACGCCGAGGAAAAACAACAGGAGTTTATCGCTAAGCTTGACGCATAGCAGTTAAAATAATAATGTAACACATATATTTATACATAAAAAGAAGGTGAGTTAAATAATCAAATAACTAACCTAATATCAATACAGAAGTCGTGTATCAATGGACACGAACTTAACCCTCCAACGCCCATCTAATATGCAGGTCTCGTTCCACACCACGCGACTAGATCATCCTCTCTTATTGTGTCAATACTGTTGGTCGCACATGCTGCCAACGATGAAGATATTTTTAATATCGAATATTTTTAATCGAATCGATATATTTTTAATCATGTGTTTATTTGCAATAGAAAACGGCATCTCAAAAGGGGAATACGAAAATACGAAAAATTAATGGAAGTTATTTATTACGCCTTTTACGCTTTTTTTTAACGTTCCTTATCGCGCGATGCGAAGGAGTCTAGACGGAAAAAATTCAGACAAAAAGTTATCACGACACTTTTTGCTATAGTAAAGTAAGCCGTGCGGCGTTCGTATGTTTCTCTGTCTCTCTCTCTCTCTCTCTCTCTCTCTCTCTCCTCTCTCTCTCTCTCTCTCTCTCTCTCCTCTCTCTCTCTCTCTCTCTCTCTCTCTCTCTCTTTCTCTCTCTCTTTCGTCTTTCTATTTTGCTTTTAACAGTGTAGTGTCGCGACGATTATTTTTGTTTTTTTTTGTAACTTAAATGAAATAAAAACATTTTATTACAATTTCTTCACTAATTAATCGAAAGGAACTATATTCCATCCGGGTGTCCCTTGACACCTCACATTTTTTTAAACTAAAATGACTTTGAATGACAATGGCTTTTGAATTGACGTCGACGTCGATACAAAGCTTTATTTGTAATTGTAACTAGTTACATTACTTTACAAATTCGATTACTTTTACTAACAAGTTCGAGTTCTTCAGAATCAGACTGGTTACTCTGGCTCAGAAAAAAACAGTTTCACTTTGCATGAGAACTGAAACACCCAAATTTTCGGTTTATTTGTTTTCTAACCGGTTTTCTGCGAAGCGATAGTTTCCCACAGTCCAAAATAAAACAATCAATTAAAAATTTTGTATATCTATGATGATCTTCGGGTGACAAAAACATAATTATTAAAATTTCAGCTATGACATTATCATTAATAAAAAAGACAGTCCATCCGGATTGGAAATATAACACCATAGCAAACTCGCATATACAGAGGCACAAAGAAATACAACAATAATCTAGTCGATGATAAAATATTGCATAAAGTCATCATGTTCTCTGCAGAAGCCTCTATCTCAGTAATTTTATTGCTTATATTAGTAATATTGTTTATTTTGTTAATTTCGGGCACATGCTCGACGAACGTGGACTACATATCAGAGTATATTACGTGGTCGTGGCTAATATTAATTAAGATAGTTCTGGTCGTCTTCCAATTCGGCAAAGGATGGGTTATAATTGAATTGTGTGTATTGAAGAGGACTTATCTGACTATGTCTATAGGTTTTTCATCTAACGTGGATAGTATAGAATTATCTTCGTATAATATATGAAAATATTTCTAAGTACTGCAAGAATTAAAATAACAGGGTCACACCTATGTCGGTGAAGGTCTTATATTACTAGGAGTAATTTGAACAGCAGTGACCTACGAACGCATCGAATTATGGCACCCGGCAAGTCTCAGAGAAAATCAAACTGTCTTATAGCCCGGAAAGAAATTAATCAGAAAAGAATTGGAGGAGTTGGAGGAGAAGTCCCACTCCTATAAATTACTCTTCGTGTATTGATGGACTAAGAGTACAGAGTGTCATCACCAGTATTTAACCCGTAGGTATCGTAAGAGCCACATGTAGGTGTCACTGCAAAGGGGAGGGAAATTTGAAACAAATCCTTTATCAATCTGTCTTGCCAGCATGATACAGTAGGCCAAAACCTCCTTGTTAAGGAGAGGCCTATGTCCAGCAGTGAACTATTAAATGCTGTCGATGATGATAGTAATGAATCTTACATGATGGTAAGAGATTACCGCCGCCCATTGACACCCAAAAGCAAAGGAAGGAATTTCTGTTTATCAACTAGTTTTCTGAGAGGAATTTGTGCTATTCTTATCGAGTTGGCTGATTTTTGCCGAAGCATGGCTCTCTGGTTACCAGGCATTTTGGGAAATAAAGTAAAGGCTGATACTTCAGTAACCTTCTTCATTCGCTTGTGTTTTTTGTTTTTCTTTTTATTTGTTAAAAAACCAAAATGGCTATTCTCTGCCTGATGGAAATAAGTAGAATCCAAGAGTGGTGGTCACCATCCCCAACGTGAATACGGATAATGTATGTACGGATGACTGACGGCTTCGTGAGACGCTTTTTTTAAGTCCTACTTGAAGAACTCGGGAGGGTATTGTGTATTCTTCAATAATGGCGTTTCGTAATTATTATATTACAAATTAATTTTAATGTAAATTTATGTAATATTCGGTACAATAACTTAATATCAAACTTCAAGACTAGCAAGTATGTAAGTAGCCCGAGCGAGACTTAGACTATCCTTCATACTCATAACTTAGTGCTTAGTTCGGCAAACTCACGCCGCGTGACACACCATGCATCTTATGCTACCGAACTATTATTGTGGCAGTTTACAATGAAAGTGAGAATATATATAGTGTTTTCATCTTTTTTGGACTAGGACGTAGTCTGGCAACATTATGATATTACATAAGATCAAAAAGTAGATTTTAGTTAAGGACTATCCAGAATTTACGTCACACGTGAAGGGGGACATATAAACCTTTTTGAATAGATTTTTTTTTTATATTTATAATATCATATTTTTACATACAAATTAATAAAATTAAAGCGTCAGTTTGTAATTGCACATTAACAATCTTACACGTACTTACATCAAAATGTCAATTGTTGTGATTTTTTGTCTGTCCGTCTGTTTGTTTCGGCTAATCTCTGAAACGGCGGGACCGATTCTGACGACCCTTTTCTGACAGATAGCTGATGTTAGCTCAGCAGCATCAGCTATCTGCCAGTGAAAGTCCTGTCAAAGTTACTCTTTAGGTTGTTTTTATTACAAAACACAATAGGTTTACGCGAAAATAAAATTGAAACTGATGGTTGAACTCTGGAGCCTTTAAGAGTAGAGTGAACAGGTTTCTTTTGGATGGGCGTGTACCACCTTCGTCCTCGTCTACACTTTTCATCAGGTGAGATAGATGACAAATGCCTATTCCAGTACAAATATAAAAAAAAAAAAATAAAAAATGAAATAGTGCAAAATATCCAATACAAAAGCAACAAAAACCCGGGTAACACCGCAATTTTTGAATTACTACCTGCTGCACCTGGTAATTAGAAAAAAAATATTTATATGTAAATAACACAATCCTTCTCAATTACTCCAATTAACACCTGCTACTCACAGCTCTGCATCACCCAAAGACATTTGCCTTATCTGAGATAAATGCCATAGGCATTGACAAGAGTATAAATAAATAAATTGAAAACAATAAGTTGTTATTGGTTAAAAAAAAAGAGATTTAAATAAAAATAAACTTAATTTCGAAACTATTGATTTAACTGAATATCTTCTAAGCGTAAAATTGCAACGTACGTCACACATAAATCAGATTAGGGAGGAGACAGTCTCACAAGTATGATCAGATGTGACACGACAAGGAAAATGGTGGTCAAAAGATATAAAATTCGTGTAACATATTTTATGGATGGCCCCTGATAACCTCTAAAAGGTTTTTTATTAGTTATTTCACTAGATTTAACAACGTTCCGTAATGAATAGTTAGCTATATCAGAAATCAGCAGTTACAAGCAAAAGGAAAACGTTAAACGCCGACGATGTTGTGAATAGCAAAAACTGAAAATAAATTAAAACTGTTCTTGAACCCTCCACTTCGTGGTTCCGTATCGTAGTTTTATATAAAGAGTAATAAAATATTTTATTTTTAACAATATTGTAAGTAAGTAAAAATACCGTTAAAGACTATTTCAATGATACCTAAAGTTCAACAATCTTAAAGTAAAATAGGTAGTAGAGCCACGCTGATTTCAGCACGTACGAGCCGACTTGACCGGGGCAGTACTACCCTCTCACCGAATACCAACTTAAAACGACAGCATCGCGTGTTTCGATAATAAGTGCGAAACTGAAGGCCCGTTGATGCAGAGATGACAGTTATCGTGGTATGTGTGTGAGCCTTACACTGTAACTCTCATGCCTTTTACATTCCCAAGCGGGGCGTGCAAAAGCATCTCACTAGATCGCCATAGTGTGGCTCACCATATTGCATTGTATGCATTCGCAATGAGTATGGAAACCACGAATTTGGATTTTATTCATGCTTTCCATCAGACAGAGTAGAGTCTTTGTCGATCAACAATATAGGATTATATATGTATATTAAAATATCAATTTAATACTTTCATGACTATTTATGAGCGCTAAGAACCTAATTTTTTTAACGTCCATAGACAATATATCGATGATTAATTAATATATCTATGACTGCACGGTTAGTGTGGCGGTTTAAGTGCTTACCTCACGGTTTTCTTCTGCGCTGAATATTGTAAGTTCAAACTCCATATGAGACAACATTTTGTGTGATTCACAAACAGTTGCGACACAGGAATTCTTCAAAAAAAAGAAGATTATTAGATTCCAATTTTCGTTACATTTACTGAAACGATTGTAACATTTAAAACACTAAGAAAATTGTATAACAAAATAAATTTTAAAATAATAAAGAACTTAATGGTTTTTGTTACTTTTAAAGGAACCCTAGAAGAAGTGTAAAAGTGAAACAACAGCCAGCTGACCGGAAGCAATTTGCTGTGTTTAACGATTTCCGTACATTTTCCTGTAGATTTTTTAAACGAACCGTTTAACCTAACAATTTAGCTACTGAGTTATACTATGCTATGCAAACTAGGCAATAGTTTTTTTTTACCAACTAACTGAATGTTATTATTTTATGATATAGAGGCGGAAACAAACTGAAAAGTTAACTTACAGACAACGCGATCTAGTCACAAAGAAAACAGAGCTTGACCAACTGATAGAAGTACATTTATACTTTTTTTATATACTATATACACATAATATACATAGAAAAAATGGAATTAAATACTTGAAAATCATACAAACATTTAGTCCGACCTGGAAATCGAACCTGAGACTTTAAGCACAGCATGCCCTGCTGGCCCATGTACGTCTCTCTCACAACAAATATTATCAAATATATGTAAAAAGAAAAATATTTTCAATTTATCCTAGAAAAACTACAAAAAAAAATGAACTTACAGTTAAAAAAATAAACCACATTATCTTTTCTTGTTTATGGTATTTACGAGTATTCGTCAATAATCTTCATTCAAAATAAAACTAAGTCTCAATAAAACTCCGATCACGATTCGCCCGTATTCAACTCAATTGTATATATGTATAACAGTTTATCCGCTTTACCCTGATATTTACAGAGGATTGTCGACAATCCCGGATAAAAATGTTTACTTTATGATCTGTTGGCTTATTGACACAGTAAACCAAAGGGCCACTATCCAAACTCGATAGTGCCCCGCATATTTTATTTTTCTCTAATAACTCTAGGGATTTATAAGATTGGATATGGTATTGGAGTGTTTAAATATTTATCGTATTGGTCGATTATAAGATATCTTAGAATACATATTGTGTTTGTCTATCAAGCTGTTTTAATATTCATTATTTTGAATTTTTATGTGTACAAATAAACGAAATTGGAGGTACGGTTTGTAATTTCAAATTAACTTTTCACTGCATGCATATGAAAATATATACGATATATCAAAAATCAATCATTAAAATTTTAAATAGTTTGTCTGTTTATTCCAGGTGGGAATTGGATTGATTTTGGCGGGACTTTTTTGACAGATAGCTGTTATTATGAGGTCTATAACTTAGGCTACTTTTGTTTTAGAAAAAAACAAGGTTACCCGAAATCAACATTCAAACAGATAAAATACTGGACAATATGCGATACAAATGGCTGGCTAATACATAATATATAAATAAATATAGACTAAGTTGTATTTTTGTCTTTAAATAGCGAGTGAGTGTCCTAAGAATCCGAGGACTTCTTAAAATGACTCCATAAGACTTGTGACTCTTGACTTGCAGATATTAATGAACAATGGTAATCACTTAACATCAGTTGACCCGTGTACTTTTGTAAGCAAGCCTGAATTATGGTAGCCAGAATACTGGTAAACACACATGTCGTCTTACATATGTCTTATATACTCGTATAAACAGCCACGCTGATTTAAGCACGTGCCTGCTTGATAGGGACAGTTCTACTCTCTCACAGAATACCAACCTAAAGCAACAACATCCGTGCTGTCTTGTTTCGTTGGTGAGTGCGAGACCGGAGGTCCATAGAGGCAAGAGAGACAGTTATCGTAGTAAATGTGTAAATCTTATCCTACCACGATGACTGTCGTGCGGCATGACTCATGCCTTTAACATGCCCAAACGAGACGTGAAAAAGCATCTCACTAGGCGGTGTAGTGTAGTGTGGGTCACCATACTGTATCATCTGCATTTGCAATGAGTATGGTGACCACAGCTTTTGTATTATATTCATATTTTCTAGAAGGTAAGAGTAGTCACTTTGGCAGGCACTTAAAATTAAAAAAAATTCAGACACAGAAATCGTGCTCATTACCCTATTATTTGTTCTATGAGAGATTCGAACCCACAACCTCTGACTAAGCAATCAAGGTGTCTAACCACTTGTCCGACAGACAATTCAGTAATCTTCAGAAACAATACTAATAGCCCATAGTTTAATTTATATCATCACGAGTACATTAATACTTAAATCCGAAATTAAAAGACCGGTAACAAGTAACGGAATTGTAAAAGAACCCATACTCCATTCATTATTTAAATTAGGCTAAACTTCTTCGAAATATATAAAGTTTAACTCCGTAATGATAGAGTATAAGTCATAGATGTTTAATAAAACAAGAACCCTTTACAAAAGTTAGTTAGAGAAACTCAAGAGTTTATTATTCTGAGTAATATAAGTTGGGAATAGCGTGGGACTACTGACAACTGACTTATACTTGTTGATACTTCTTTGTGATTTGAAATTACTATGTAAATATGATCGTGGGTATACGTACGCTCTCTTTAGTGCCGTATTTACTTTACAATTCTTAAAATATATCTTGATCTATGTGAGAGTTTGCTACGAAACCGACGAAGTAGGTTTGAGCAAGCAATTTCATTTCGAATTACCTATATTTTCATTATCTATATATCCATTTTATCACAAATGAAGTACAGTGCATTATAAACATAAAAATTCTTTAAACTAGTGATAATTGTCACAGAGCACAATTGGGTAGATGACTGTATCGTAAATAAATACTAATATTTACTACATTAAAACTAAAATCGTGAAACATCTCGGAAAATACAATTAACATAGCTTTCTATTATTATTACGAATTTCAATCAAATATACAGTGAAATAGATTGTTCAATTGAGTAGTCTAATACAGTGACGTCACAATATGGTATTTAGTACATTTTTCATACAAAATTGTCGTTTTGACAGATGATAAAAAGTAACTAATTTGACTAAGGTGTCATCTAGCCTATTGTCAAGCTATAATTTAAGGAGTATAGGTCCAGAGGGACGCGTGACCAGGACGGCAGGTCGCTAGGCAGTCTAGTCTATATTAAGAGCCTGCCAAAATGACTCTACTCTGCCTGATGGAAAGCATGAATAGAATTCAAGAGTTGTGGTCACCATATTCATTGTAAATGCAGACAATGCAGTATGGTGACCCACACTACGGCGGCCTTGTGAGATGCTTTTTCACACTCCGCTTGGGGACGTAAAAGGCATGACAGTCATCGTGACAGTGTAAGGCTTACACAGCTACCACGATAACTGTCACCCCTGTATCAATGGGCCTCCGGTCTCACACTCACCAACGAAACACGACAACACGGATGCTGGCGCTTTAATTTATTCTTCTGTGGGAGGGTAGTACTGCCCCGGTCGAGCCGGCCCGCTCGTGCTGAAATCAGCGTGACTCTACTACCTACCTACATTATCAAATGACCTTGCTACACGTTTATTCCTGTCATAAAAAACCTTACTTTAGCGTTGTTGTATTGCCACTAAATAGTTTAAAGTCCAAAGTAACAGGAAAATGGCAAAGGGTTTGTATCTTTCGATATATACCATCCATCTGTCGTACAATCTATTAAAATATAAACATAATTTCCAGTCAATTATTTTTCTTATAACGAAATAACAATGAACATTCTTAGTGTTTTATATAAATATAACAGTAAGTAATCCGAAAGTCTTATCTAATTTACTATATATCACACATATAAACGATTCCAATAAAAGAATTCTTAGAAATGATTGACGCTAAACATTTTG
Organism: Hypercompe scribonia; assembly: GCA_949316085.1. Classification (NCBI taxonomy): domain Eukaryota; kingdom Metazoa; phylum Arthropoda; class Insecta; order Lepidoptera; family Erebidae; genus Hypercompe; species Hypercompe scribonia. The sequence continues at coordinate 22,846,243 of OX438972.1, forward strand.
TGTAACGGACAATAGCAAGCAAATTGTCTGAACATTAGAAGCTCTGAACATCAAAACAAATAAGGATCTCTATAAGTATCAAAGATGAGATCCCGTCTTTACGAGTGGCCATCGCTACGGAGCGCGATATAAACACCAATAAAATAAATTGGACTATGCTTCGGATGGGAATGCTCTCAATCTTGGAATATAGCTTTTGCTTGCGACTTCACTCGACAACGGTAAATTCGACTTATCTATTTATACCAATATTATGAAGCTGGACAGTTCCTGTTTGAATATACTAATCTCAGGTAATTCTTTTAACGTTAGAGGAGCCATTTATCAAGAAAGGATAGCCTATATCTAACGTCACGGTATGACCAATATCAGACAAGAATTAATGAAAAGTAATGCAGAAACGGCAAGATAATATTCCTTTTACGAGAAGTCAAGGTTGCACTGGTCGAATAGTGTTTAGTAAGCTATCATTATTATGATGAAAATGAAAGATACAATTTTGGCTGTGATAACCAGCACATGTGATAGCAGAGTTTTTATAATACGTAGATCTCACAAAGGATTGTTTTTAACCTGCGACTGAAAAGAAAAAGTGTGATACCTGTAAATTGAGCCTCGGGAGAAGTAATCAGGCAAAAAACCTCGCGGCTACACTTATAAATATTTTCTTTTATCATCTAACCTTCAATGTCTGCGTTACTATCTCGTCTGTGAAACTTCAAATTAGTATTATTTGATACAGATAAGAATTTCAGAGCGCCCAAAACAAATTGTTTTATGCTAATTTCGTTTGAATGTTTAAATATTTCGCTAGGATTAATATTTGAGTTTGTAAAAAATGTAAAATACAATTAAGTATTGTATGAAACGGAGGCTCTAATAACTATAATAATAACATCAATCATTTCAGACAGGGCAATTTGATTCCAAACTAGGAATCTGTTTCTATTTTAACCAGTCTTCTTTTGAACATATTTTTTATTAAAATTTATTAAAGATAAATTACACCCAGACATGAAAGTGAGAATCGAATCTACAGTCTCTGGTTTAACAGTCAGGGTCGCTAACTACTTGCCCAACAGGTTCGTCAATTGAGGAACAATTGTGACCAAGAAATAGTCAGGATTCAATGGTGATAGTCTCATAAGGTAATGTGTTTTACTATTTTGTCTTTAGCATGGTTCAGCGAGCCATTTTATAATTGAACATGAAATAAGAAGACAATAGGCAATACAAGAAGGCATTCAACGATCGCTGTGATCGTTACTACATAACTACTACAGCTTAACAACGGATAGCGTATTGATTTGAGCGGTCACCTTCTACTATGCTGAGTGTTATGAGAGATCACAAATTATTATTCCGAGCCTGAATTGTGTTTGTGTCCGCTTTTGCGTGAGTTGTCTGTAAAAAAAAGGGGTTTTCTTTCTGTGCTTTCAAATAATTTCACATTAGTTACACAAATTACCAGAGGGTAGCACTACAATGTTATTACGTAATTTTTAAAGGTTACACTCTAATTTATTTCATAATAAGTTGTTTTATTTTTTTCATAAACTTTTACGAGAACTAATTTATAATATATAACGTACTTATTATACTAGCAAAAGAACTGAATAAAATAAAAAATATTTCGGACATTTGACACACAACGTCATCTAGTTTCAAACTAAGCAGAGCTATAACTAGATTGACTGATAGAATACGTATATACTTTTTTTTTGTAAATACATAAATATTATACATAGGAAACACCCAAACTTAGAAACAAATATTTGCAGAAACATTTGGACCGACCCGGGAATTGAACCCGAGACCTCAAGCACAGTAGTCGCATTCACTACCGCTGCGCCACCGAGGCAGGTAAGCTTAATGAACGTCAACACCATGCAGATAACCACAATGACGTAAATAAAATACTATGTGTTTTTTTCACGTTTAAAATATTGAAAGCACCTCTCAAAAACACGTACTCAGTACAAATTCTGAAAGACGTTTATTTTCTCCGTAATTGGTTCACAAAGCTTTGACAGTCGTTCGTTCGAGCACCAAATTTATTTTTGCGAAGTGCGTGCTTGGAGACTTCACTCCTATATGTGTTGGAAAATCTCTTCACGTATTAATGCTATGGTGATAAATTTTGTAAATAAAATGTACTTTAATATATTATGTGAATATGAATAGAAGATACAAATGGGCCTGGTCGACCAGAGTGTTAAAACGATTTCGTTTGGTTTCTTTTTACCGAGTAAGGGAGGTTACCGGAGCTGAAACTGTTTTTGAGTATTTCATTTTTTCTTTTATTTGGGGAAGGGAGAAAGAATTAGAATTGTCGAAGCACTGGACGAATGTCCAGTTCTTAAAAACTTCAATGGCAGGCAATCATGTAAGCTCGATTTGAAGGAACTGTCTAGTGATATTTCCTTCAAACCGAGCTAGGAATACTACGCATACAATAGTACTATTTTATCTACATATGTAATCGAAAAGTCTTAATTAAGTAAACAGTCTTGCCGATTCATAAAAAAGGTATCTTAAAACTTTCTGGGAATATCTTTGTTCCAGGAGTCTGCACATCATTCTATTTTGTTCGTACCTACATACACATTTCAATCCTTTGAATAAATACAATAAATTTTCCTTTTAAAATAAAACAAAACACTTACAAACAAATACTTCAAAAACAATATATTGAATTAGACATGCATTAAAAGTATAACAAAAATTAAAAATATTTTATTGTTGTTATTGTCACACAACGATAAGGACATAAGTACTTTGACAAATACTTTGTCTTTGCAAAATACAATCTTGTGCTTTTCATTATAATGTTTAAAAACAAAACATGTATTAAATTGTTTAAATAACACGCAAACAAAGAAACCTTAAACACTCGGACAAATCTATTTACTTTAAAAGAGTTCTACAAATTATAATCCTGACTGTTGAGATCGGGGCTCTATGCCCACACCTCACACATCATATCAACAGCCTTTAGTAACCGAAAGCTGGACTGGCAATACCTAAAATTAGTTCTGTCTTAGAATATTTTTAGTTTTTATTTGAGAACCTGCCAAAGTGACTCTACTGTGCCTGATGGAAAGCATGAATAGAATCCAAAAATTGTAGTCACCATAGTCATTGCGAATACAGACAATGTAGTATGGTGACCCACACTATGGCGGCCTATTAAAATGCTTTTTTGCGCCTCACTTGGGGACGTAAAAGGCATGACAGTCATCGTAGCATTGTATTGCACACACTTGCTACGACAACTGTCGCCCCTGTATCAATGGGCCTCCGGTCTCAAATACTCACTAGTCTCAAATATCCATATGTTTAGTAATATATTAGTATAGTACGTTTATTATCATACTACCCACCCAGGGTACCTACCCTGACTGCACGGTTCGCCTAGTGGTTTAAGCAGTCGCCACACCGCTCTCTACTGCGCTGAGTGTTGTGGTTTCAAACCCCTCATGGAACAACACTTTGTGTGATCCATAAATTATTGTTCTCTGAGTCTGGGTATTCTTTGTGTCCGTTTCTTTTATGTTTGTAAAGTCTCCCACGACACTGGATTTATTCCTAGTGCGGGCTTTATAAAAAGAGAAAAAAAAAAGAAAAATTAAATGACTCTGCTTAACATAGAATGACTTGAACTTGTTGTATTAAAATACCTAATAAAGTGCCTTTACTCTGCCTGATTGAAAGCATTAATAGAACCCAAGTCTTGTGTTCACCATACTCATTGCGAATACAGACAATACAGTTTGGTGACCCAGACTACGGCAATCTAGTGAGATACTGTTTCCTGTCCCGATTGGAGATGTAAAAGGCATGACAGTCATCGCGGCAGTGTAAGACTCACACACTTACCACGATAACTGTCATCCCAGCATTAATGGACCTCCGATTTCGCACTCACATACGAAACATGACAGCACGGATGGTGTCACTTTAGATTGGTCACATGACAGTTATGTCCTGCCCCGGTCAAGCCTACCTGCTCTCGCTGAAATCAGCTTGACTCTACTACCTTGAAACGACTTTATGAACATGTCTTCATATATTGACAGTTGTGATCCACTTCCTACATTCACTTGACCATGTAGTCCATACTACGTTAGAAATTTGTTCACAGTATATAGGATCACGCTACGAGCAATAGTTAACACAGATGAAGTTGCCTGGATCAACTAGTATTGAATAAATGGTCAAGAAATATGTTCCATGAAATCGCATCTAATTCATCAACAACCACAATTTAATTCTAAACTCAGTTCTTTCATTCAGTAACTTGCCGCAAGACAACAGAATGTAGGTATGTATGTTTGTACGTATACATACATTTAACAAACTCTTAGTCAACTGGCGTGATTTACGATTTGGTATAGAACCATCGCTTTATTTGCATTTGACTCAGAGGCTGCCTCGCCCCGACGAGTGTTCTCCAAACCACATATACTTAAATTAAGGTGCGTGTAGACTGGAGATTACTGGAAGTTTGTAAACATTTAACAATAATCAAATTTCAAATTGTATTTAAAACGCTAAAATAAGTTGATATTATTATTAAGACCAAACATATTTTAGTAATAAACAGATATGAGAACTATTAAATCTTAATTATTTATCAATTTTTAGTTGCTTATATTTGTTGTATCAATACCAAATTTTGTGTTTATAGAGAATAATGTAATTAAGTGCATTCTGATGTGTAGAACTAGAAAATGGAGTCGTTTGTACCTATCATTTCACCAACTTGCTCGTTTTAACATTTAATGTACCGTCGTTGATGCACAAGTATATAAATACGTGGGTGGCGGGAGGTGCAAGTATATCCCCTATTAGAAAAAAAAATACATAGAAAATACGATATTTTTAAATTTTTTGCTTGTCTACATTAGCGTGTGCGTAATGTTACTTGAAAGACAGTACAGAATACCTACATATGAAAAATTTGTTGCCTTTCGCCCAGCTGATCTCTTTATAAACTGCCACTGTATTGGCAAAAGATGCATAGATTGTATGAGTGATTACTTTAATTATATTAATAGACACAAAATGTGTCGAAAAAAAATGTTAACTTATTTCATCAAAAACGTTAATTTCATAGCTAAAGACCTAATATAATTCTTAATTTTATATTTATTAATAGTATATGTAGATCTAGATGCATCCTCCTAAAAGTAATTCCGGCTGTCTATGATCTAGATCGTAACTAGGTCCACGATGAACGCATAACAAAATGCAAATAATGTTATCTTTGGCTAAATAGATGGCGCTGTACAAATTCTCTGAATAGCAATATTGTTTGGTTACCGCGCTCAGTGTAAAAGTTACCCCGAGTGTATGAATATGGACGATTAATAAATAGCTTGTCAAATCAGCAGATCAGTTCAGAAATTCAAGTAACTCCCTTGTGTACACAGCACGTTAAGTGCAGTAACACTGGCCCGTGCTTATATATCGTTTTTAAACGTTTGTTTTTTTTTTCACTAAATTGCTTAGGAATTATTCAGTATTTCTATTATGAACACATCCTAAAGATTTCCTCAATTCCGAACGAAAACGTCGATAAAGAGTGAAGCTTACGCTATTATAAATCCATTTCCTCAACTTCGCAGAAATTGTACGAACGTTGATCTTGAAGTGAATAAAACCGCATTGCATGAACATACGTGGCTATTTCATATTTAAAAATAAATCTCTTATTTTATTTCGACTCACGAATCAATTATTCTTGCGTACATTTTGACAGTGTCAATGTTGACACAATTGAAAACTAGTGTCATTTATGATCTTGTTATTTTGTACTCTATTGGTGTAACTAGAAACTCTCTGCGATGTTTTTTATTACTGTAAAGTCATGGTAAATATTTGTGATACGTCTAAAATTAACAAATAAACCTTTAACATAAAGTGTTTGCTACTGTTATAGGCTTCTGAGAGTGAACAATAAACATTATTGTTGCAAATCTAATTTTTTTTTTGTTTTATATTAATAGCCTGCCAAAGTAACTCTACTCTGCCTGATGGAAAGCATAAATAGAATCCAAGAGTTGTGGTCACCATACTCATTGCAAATGGAGACAATGCAGTATGGTGACCCACACTATGGCGGCCTAGTGAGATGCTTTTTCACACCCCGCTTGGGGACGTAAAAGACATGACAGTCATCGTGACAGTGTAAGGCTTACACAGTTACCACACTGTCATCCCTGCATCAATGGTCCTCCGGTCTCACACTCACCAACGACACACGACAACACGGATGCTGGCGCTTTAGGTTGGTCTTCTGTGGGAGGGTAGTACTGCCCCGGTCGAGCCGGCCCGCTATTGCTGAAATCAGCGTGGTTCTACTATCTATGAAAAAGTAAACAGTGAATCAGATGCACTAATCAATTAAAAATATGAAAATTAACACTACACTTTACCATTTATAAAAGATTTCTTTATTTACTACTATCTATTATACAGTTTATTTGGGTAAGTACAACATGGTAAATAAATCATTTCAGTTACGGGATGTAACTAATTTTTTTTTACTTTCTAAAAAGGCAAATATTCAATTAATAATTGGCCAACTATACCTTTGGTATAACCAACCCTATGTTTTTGTTTCAGAGAGTCTTCTGTTTAACTTCTTATATTTTGATAGCTATAGAAACTAAGTATACTTACATAATATAGAAATTATAAATAAAACAATAATAAGTCAGAAATTAATTATTATTTTTATTTTAACATTAGAGCAATCACACTTTTATAAGTTTTTAAATCTGACAGGTTATATGATTTCACTATTACTACTTTACCTTTTGTTCTATATTAGGTAGGTAGAACATCGCTTTTACTCTTTGACAAATATTTCAGTGTTTTGGATGATCACCAAGGTTCTGTGAAGAAAGTTCATTGACCATACTTGTCTTAGGTTTGCCTCCAATGGAAATATCCGCACAAGAGTAAAACTCTTCTTGAATGCCACAACCCAACCGACGTATTCCGTCGGAACATTTGCCAGCGTTGTTGCCAGAGGTATACTTCCATTGCAGTACACAGTGTTCACATATTAGGTCAGCAGGAAGGCGGTAATCCACGTTGTAAGACCCAGTTTCTCTTAGCGGATAGTATTTAGTTCCACCACCTACTAGTTCCAAGAGATAGCCGTCGTCGAAGCAAGCTTGCTCTTGGTAATAGGGTTGGGTGCAGATGCGCAGTTCCCAAAAGCCCTTATGAGCGGCGGTTAGGTTCACGTTGGTAGACATGACTTGGCCTGGTTGATAGTGGGCGACGATGATCCCCACACCGTAGATACCTCCAAGTTCATGTTTTCGAGGTTGTGGTTCGTCGTAAGGATCGCCGCATATGCCACATCTACGAATCATTCATGTTCTTTTAATAATAATATTAGACTTTAGATAAATTAGTTTTAGTAGAGTAAAGTAGTAGAAGTTATCATAAGGCAGTAGAGCCACGCTGGTTTGAGCTCGACGGGGCAGTACTACCCTCTCATAGAAGACCAACCTTAAACAACAGCATCCGTTATGCTATATAATGCTTACCCCGCGACGCAGAATTTATTATTAATAATTATAATTTTAATACTTACTTGCCACCATTGAAGTAATGCTGGTAAGAGATTCCTCCGCAGTTCATACCAGCATCATCAAAGTCAGGTGTGACGTTGTAACCAAGACGCCATACTGATGCTCTGTTTACAGGCAGCATCAAGTGTCCGTGGGATTGAACGTTTGCCACTATACAAGCTAAGGTCAGTAAACTGATCCAAGCCATCTGCCAGAGAGACAGAAAATACAACAAATTTTTACAACTTCTTGAACTTTTGAAAATGGCTGGTACCAGATGGATGCGGACTCCCCAAGACCAGAATAATTGGTGCTCTTTGTGGGAGACCTTCGTTAAGTCGGTAAACAGGTTAAACGAACTTAAACCTTTTCTCATAGAAGTAATTTCACAAAAATCTAAAAAATACTTATGAAATCCTAGTGAGAATACTTATTGTCAAATTCTGTCAGGGCTTAGTTTTCATTTTAAATAATTTATTTCTGATAATGTTATAGTTTCAAGATCCCATAATCCTAGAAGAGTAATTTAAGCTAGTTAAGCAACTGAAGTCGACCTGTATCAGATTGACTTACCACTGTTTCTACGGATGAACTTTGTTGTCGAAGAATCTAGGTGTCGTCAAATCGCTTACAGATTTCTACCAATCACTTGTTAATTATAACAAATTTTATCCTTCTCTGATTTAATGTAAACTCTGAAACACTTTAAATACTATATAATTTGTAAGCAAGTGCATCGCGCCTTTCAAGATAATAAATCCGAAACGCATCGACAGAAAATAAGATGCGTTGCTAATTAAATTATTGTTGTCATTTGTTATCAAAGAGAATAAGTATCACTTATTGTTAGTATTGAGACTCCATAGACATTATTTTGATAAAAATGATTTTATACTTATTAATAATACTGTAGGTGAACGATGTAAAATTTATTACTATAGTAGGTATGTGTAGAAACATAATAGATATTCTTGTAATTGTATTATTAATGATAAAGGTAGTGGCAATACTTCAGGTTATTAATATTTTAAATTATATATATCCTCACACATATTACACACTGTTCATAGTAACTGGCTGTTGTGCCACAAGTTTATCTATTTATAGAATAAGTATAGCATAATTAATCTATTTTTAAATGTAAAATAAACCTTCTGAATAAGTTACGTAGTTAATTACGTTAGCTGCAATCGAAGGCTCGAAAAAAAAGCGAAATGATTTTAAATCTATTTAATTAACTCAAATTATATTACAAAACTAAACCTAATGAGCGATGATTCTACTTCTAAGTAGAAATATAGAATAATCGCTCTTACAGAATGTTGCAATAAATATTACTTGCGACATCGATTGACGTCATCGATACATTAGCAATTTGGTGTACTTGTACTGGTGCATGTGCAACATCAGCGATCTTCATATATCAGCACGATGTAAGTAGTTAGTAAATAAAAAAGTATTCAAGGTACAAAAAATTTGTTTAATGTAGTTTTTATGTAGAACGACAGACCCTGTATGGTTCATTAAGTCCCGAGTGTGAAGTGGGCTTATTCGTATGCTGGATCACTACACCACTCTCAATTTGGCTTAACAGCCTAAAGGAAGTCGAAATATGACCGTATTATCATAGCACTGACATAATAACCCCTAATTTGAATTATATATTTCGAATTGGATGTATACACACATTTGTACCACTATGCTGTCAAAGGTTCATATATACGTGATCCATCGGATGCTTACCACCAGTTAACCGGTTTTTTTTTGTCTTGTAAGTGCATAAGAAGAAAACGTCTCATTATAGACATGGCTGATATTATATTGTAGGGTACCCCATATCCTCCTATGAAATTACGATCAGCCACATTGCGTTATTCCATTTAGTGGCAAATCTGTTGAGTCCTAGATCTAATTTCCTGAAAGATTATCTTTATAGTTTTAGAAATGAAACATAATTTAGACGATTAGATAAAAAGTGTACATATGCTTTTCCATCAACTCAATTCTCGTGGTGAATTCACTAGCAAAACAGGAAACAACATACAGGAAACATGAAGTTTCCTCCTTCTTCCAAGTCCTCGTACAATCTGAAATGGTGAATGATTGTGAGTTCCTCGTCGCTCAAAGGGTTTAGCCTATCCACATAAGGTCCTGTAGAAATATGTTAGTTAAGTCCTGAGAGTAGCAAGTTTTTAGTTTCGGTAAAGCCTCAAACAGTATTTCACACTTAATAACACCCATCTGAAGTCGCTGCCTTTATATCTAGACACCAGTGGAGACAGTGAAAGTAATATCGTGCAGTCGTCAGGTGATGAGAAATCTTCGTGAGTTTACTAAATTATTGGATCCGGCTAGATTAAAAAGAGGCAGCTAAAATACATGTTACACATTACGTTACCATAATGTTGAATTCTTTGATATTTGTTTAAAGATTCTGATAATTAAGTTACGAAACTTCGTCCACGGATTGAAGAAAATCATAATTTTACTGCCCTTTTGCCACCATTACCAAAAAAAAAGAAGTACTTAACTACTAATTATTCTACTGATTCTTACAAAAGATTCTGACGATACTACTGATTGGTATGGTAATTAGGTGAACTTACATTTTCTAAATTCAGATCTTTCTTTTGTATATCTTCTTTGAGCTGTTTCGCTATCCTAGCGTCATAGGGTTCCAGTTGGCTCACTATAGTGAATATCACATTTTTTAAAATTGCAACAATAGATAACATTCTACCGATCAATTTTTTGCATTCGAATGTGTCCTATAATATAATCGATATTGGCACAATTTAAAAATTACCGTCATTTATGGTCTCGTTATTACGTACTCTATTGGTGTAACTAAAAACTTTCATGACGCTTTTAATTACTGTGTACTCATTGAAAACAAACGAGACACATCAAAATTAATAAATAAGCCTTCCATATGAAGTGTTTACTACCGTTATAGGTTTCTGTGAATGAACAATAAACATTATAGTTATAAACCTAGAATTTAAAAGTGTAATGTCGCATGTGTATTGGTGCGCTAATCTCTTAAAACTTGATTTAATTCTTTACTATCTGTTTATTCAAGTCAGTGCAACATAGTTAATAAGATTATTTCAGTTACATCCCTTCTACTTTCTAAACTAGCAAAAAATAATCAAATATTCAATTGATAACGGACCAAGTGTACCTTTGGTATAACCAATCCGACGTTTTTGTTTCAGAGTCTTCTGTTTTACTTCTAAAATATTCGTAGCTATAGGAACGAAGTATTGATAATTTACATATCATTGAAATGTCGACCCAGAAATAATGTGAATAAAACAATAGTAACCCAAAAATTGATTATTACTTTTATTTTACCATAATAACAATTTTGTAAGTTTCTAAAATTAGCAGGTTATATGATTTCAGTGTTACTATATTATCTCTTCTTCCATGTTAGAAGGAAGTTCAGTAGAATGTCGCTTTTACTCTTCAGAGAAATACTTCACTGTTTTGGATGATCACCATGTTGCTATGAAAAAAGTTCATTGACCATATTTGTCTTAGGATTGCCTCCAACGGAAATATCGGCACAAGAGTAAAATTCTTCTTGAATGCCACAACCCAACCGATATTTTCCATCGGAACACTTTCCGTCGTTGTTGCCGGAGGTATACTTCCATTGCAGAACACAGTGTTCACAGATTAGTTCAGCAGGGAGGCGGTAATCCACGTTGTAAGACCCAGATTCTCTTAGCGGATAGTATTTAGTTCCACCACCTACTAGTTCCAAGAGATAGCCGTTGTCGAAGCAAGTTTGCTCTTGGTAGTAGGGTTCGGTGCAGATGCGCAATTCCCAAAAGCCCTCATGAGCGGCGGTTAGGTTCACTTTGGTAGACATGACTTGGCCTGGTTGATAGTGGGCGACGATGATCCCCACACCGTAGATACCTCCAAGTTCATGTTGTCGAGGTTGTGGCTCGTCGTAAGGGTCGCCACATATGCCGCATCTATGAATCATTCATCTTCTTTTAATAATAATGTTAGACTTTAGATAAGTTAGTTATGGTAGAGTAGAGTAGTAGAAGTTGTCACAGTTATCACAAGGTAGTAAAGCCATGCTGATTTCAGCACGAACGAGCCGGTTTGATTGGGTCAGCACTACGCTCTCACAGAAGACCAATCTAAAGCGACAGTGAGTGTGATATCGGAGACCCTTTGATGCAGGGATGGAAGTTATTGTGGTAAGTATGTGAGCCGTACACTGATACGATGGCTGTCATGCTTTTTACGTCCTCGAGTGCAACGTGAAAAGGAAACTCACTAAGCCATCATAGTGTGGGTCACCATACGGGACTGTTTGCATTCGAAATGAGTATGATTACGATTACTCTTGGACTCTATTCATGCCTGCTACCATATTTAATATAAGATCCTTACAAACAAACATATTTTTTTCTTTGAATACTCACTTGCCACCATTGAAGTAATGCTGGTGAGAGATTCCTCCGCAGTTCATGCCATCATCGTCATAATCCGGTGTCACGTCATAACCAAGACGCCATATTGATGCTCTGCTTATAGGCAGCATTAAGTGTCCGTGGGATTGTACGTATGCCACTACACAAGCTATGGTCAGTAAACTGATCCAACCCATCTGCCAGAGAGACAGAAAAAAAATCAAATTTTTACAACTTCTTGAAGTTTTGAAAGTGGTTGGCGGATGGATACGAACTGTCCAAGACCGAGACGGTTACCGCTCATAGTACCAGGTTCCCGTTATCATAGAAGAACGCTCTAAGATAGTTAAGCAACTGAACTTGACCAGATTTGACTTACCACTGTTTCTAATGACGAACTTGGTTAGAGAAGAATTTCGGTCTCGTGAAATCGTTTACAGATTTATAAGTGACGTTTTTATACTTATTTCTTAAACACTTGTTAATTACAACAAATGTTGCCCTTCTTTGATTTAATGTTAATTCTGAAGCACTTTAAATACTTGAAAGTTTGTAAGCAAGTACACTGCTCCTTTCAAGGTAATAAATGCAATCCGAAACGCACCGAAAATGTAACAGAAAATAAGATGCGTTGGTAATTAAGTTATTGTTGTCATTGTCAAAGAGAAGAAGTAACACCTATTGTTAATACTGACACTCCATAGATATTATTTTGGATAAAATGTTCTTCATTCTTATCAACATTAACTATTACTGTTGTAAGTATGTGTAGAAACATAATAGGTATTGTATTAATTGTTTTCATTTAATGACAAAGGTAGTACAATACCTTAGGTTATTAATATTTTTAAATTATAAATATACTTACACATTTCACATACTGTTTACAGTAACTGGTCATTGTACCATAAGTTTATCCTTCTGTAGAACAGGTGTAGTATAGTTTATCTAGTTCTAAATGTAACAATACACATTCAGAAAAAGTATGTTTTTATTAATTAAGTTACATAATTACTAGATAGATTAATATTCAAGACATAAGGGACTAATTTTTATACATAATTTGTGTGAGACACCTCTAAAAAATGAATTTCATTAACATCATGTTACGGCACTTCAAGTTACTTTGTACATTAAAATATTGTATTATGTGTTATTATTATTATTATGTATTATTGTATTGTTATACGTTATAAAGCAGACGTATATATATTACACATGTATATTATACATGTATATGATACATAAAATATTAAACAGAACTTTACATACAAGTTTATCTTTTACAACAAACTGTGCTCGTCAAAAAATGAAACCGAGAAACGCAAGCCATCTGGTAACTCGTCCACCTACAACGAACTATGGTAAAAAGAATATTGAATTTGAAGGAGTCAAAATATACAATAAATTACCATTAAATAAAAAATGCTGCGACACTGACTAAATTTAAAAAAATTTTTGAAGAATCACATAATAGCTACCTGTTAATTAGTACATTTTACTATTAGTATAACATTACAAAAAAAAAGAGGAAACATAAAAGGACGAAAGAGAAAAAATATTATAAAAATTACAACAAAAAAAAAAGAAAAAAAAACGATTGTACTTACCATACGAATGTTATATCTAGTTAAAAACTATCGTATGGTCCAAGAGCCCGTGAGTGCCAGACCTTCGTCATTTTATAAAAGCTGAAAGTTCTTCTATGTGTGTCCCTAGTACAGGTAAGAATGATCCCCAAACATGAAGCTGAGGCAGCGGTGGCTTTGGCAGATAACAGGCAACAAAGGTATGTAAAATTCCATCTCAAATTCGTCATAATATAAAACTTGATTTTTTTATATTTGATTCATAATAATATCAAAACTCGCGTTGCTCATTGCCAGACAGTTAGTATGGTTCCAACCCTCTGCCGGACACCCCTAAACTATTATAATTTATAATTATACTTACGTTATATTATAAAACCTAAATTTAATATATAATTTTTTGGGAGCCTATTAAACTATGTTTATATAGTAGCCGGACAGTTTCGAAGGTTCTATCATCTTGCCAGACGCATTCAAAGTGAGCAATAATCGGGAGAGCAAGGAGCGAATACAGTAACTAAACGTTATATTATAAAACCTAAGTTTCATATATAATTTTTTGGGAGCCTATTAAACTATGTTTACATAGTAGCCGGACAGTTTCGAAGGTTCTATCATCTTGCCAGACGCATTCAAAGGCGGTCCGAATTGTACTCGCAGCACTTACGACGTTTAAACTGCTAACGTGTGGACCGATTTAGTGAGCGCGCGATAACGATGAAAATAATGAAAATATTTAGATTTAATTAAAATAAATTAATTTCTCTGTAAATTTCTTATCTTAAAAAAATGTGTCCTTTGGTATAATAAACACTAATATTTGATTTACTTTGTTTCATTGGCTTTATAATTTTAATAGCATTGACAATAATAAACTTCTTAAAAATGAAAAATAATATCAATTAAATTATTAGATTTTCGACATGATTGACATTGTATGAGAAAAATTTTACTCAGTATTATTTTAAATATTTGTTATTGAAATTGTAAAAATTAATTAATGAAATTTCTGGATTAAGAAAAAAATAAACTGCAAAATTTGAAATTAATAACAATGGGTGCGCAGTGAAATCCCGCAATAGACTAAGCGCTCTGTTTCATTCGCACTAGTTACTGTATACGCTCCTTGCTCTCCTGATTACTGCTCACTTTGAATGCGTCTGGCAAGATGATAGAACCTTCGAAACTGTCCGGCTACTATATAAACATAGTTTAATAGGCGCCCAAAAAATTATATATAAAATTTAGGTTTTATAATATAACGTTTAGTTACTGTATTCGCTCCTTGCTCTCCCGATTACTGCTCACTTTGAATGCGTCTGGCAAGATGATAGAACCTTCGAAACTGTCCGGCTACTATGTAAACATAGTTTAATAGGCTCCCAAAAAATTATATATGAAACTTAGGTTTTATAATATAACGTTTAGTTACTGTATTCGCTCCTTGCTCTCCCGATTATTGCTCACTTTGAATGCGTCTGGCAAGATGATAGAACCTTCGAAACTGTCCGGCTACTATATAAACATAGTTTAATAGGCTCCCAAAAAATTATATATAAAATTTAGGTTTTATAATATAACGTTTAGTTACTGTATTCGCTCCTTGCTCTCCCGATTACTGCTCACTTTGAATGCGTCTGGCAAGATGATAGAACCTTCGAAACTGTCCGGCTACTATGTAAACATAGTTTAATAGGTTCCTCAAAAATTATATATGAAACTTAGGTTTTATAATATAACGTTTAGTTACTGTATTCGCTCCTTGCTCTCCCGATTATTGCTCACTTTGAATGCGTCTGGCAAGATGATAGAACCTTCGAAACTGTCCGGCTACTATATAAACATAGTTAAATAGGCTCCCAAAAAATTATATATTAAATTTAGGTTTTATAATATAACGTAAGTATAATTATAAATTATAATAGTTTAGGGGTGTCCGGCAGAGGGTTGGAACCATACTAACTGTCTGGCAATGAGCAACGCGAGTTTTGATATTATTATGAATCAAATATAAAAAAATCAAGTTTTATATTATGACGAATTTGAGATGGAATTTTACATACCTTTGTTGCCTGTTATCTGCCAAAGCCACCGCTGCCTCAGCTTCATGTTTGGGGATCATTCTTACCTGTACTAGGGACACACATAGAAGAACTTTCAGCTTTTATAAAATGACGAAGGTCTGGCACTCACGGGCTCTTGCTCTAGTACATCTTTGGTTCAGTTGCATTCTTGTTTACTTTGTTCGAGTATTTTATAAGTTCAAAATGTATTTATTGACTACCCACTTTTGTTATATGTTAGGTTAAAACGCTCACTTAAATTGTTTACATTTGTGTATGTTTTCTCAGTAAGTGAATTTTGTAAATTCTTTTGAGAAATAAAGATTCATTAACCGTAAAATACACCGAGAAAACTAATGATTATAGTCGAAATAAGGCAATCAAGCGATTTCTAGGTATCTTTAAGACTGCCAATAAGACATATTTTCTCAATAGAAACAATAAATTAGTGTTAATTAATGGCAAGTCCCTTTTGAACAATAATTTATACTTCTATTTGTCAAAGAAGACCGCTTTAAATCAAGTAACCTAGTTATTGGTGGATTTAATTAAATCTGCGACTGATTACGAACGGAATTTGGTTTGTCGCTAGACTCCGATGTCCTGACACAGTTTGATATTGAAACAATCGAGATACTGAACTGGGATTGTCGGAAACTATAATGAACTTGGATATGTCATAGTGAGAACTCTTAATTGGTCAAAAGTATTTTTAACCGCCTGAATTATTTAAAAATACTTTTGATCACAACATAAAACGCTGTTATAACCTCATCTAACCCAAATGATTCACCTACGACAGAGAGGACCTGGCGCTCACCTACCACAGTAAGCTCGCTTCGCTCGCTCACCTTCATGCGATAATGATCACTCTTCGAACCTAACCTAAATAAACAGTAAAAAGTATTTGATGCAGCAGTCAAAAATGTTTGTCCTACGCTGGTTAAATATATTTTTGGCCGGTTTAGTGTTCTGACTATAACATATCAATTATGATCCAACCTTCATTAAGAGGTTCTTTGGAGTTATCATTAAAATAGACGAGTAGTCGTTTATTCTGATATATATGGCTAGGTATTTTTTAGTTTTGCTCAGTTTACTGAAATCAAAATATTTTCTGAATTTATTCACTAAAACATATTATTATTTACTCGAGATTATTCATGAGTACTAGCAGTGTTGAATGTTTTTTGACATATACATCTTGATTGATTTAAAATTAAAATCAATCAAATTAAATATAACATCTTGATTGAATTTCGAATTAATTTTAAATTCTTTTCATCTTACAAAAATCCATACACTAATATTTTATTTTATGTGGGACTGTGGTTATGTATACATATAATATATATATCTACCGATTTCAGTATTGTAAGGGTTATCATCCATCTTAAATACAGAGTGGATACAGCGGCCTATTCGTTGCAGGGTTAATTAACAGTGCTTAAGGCCGCGCAATGTAATAATGTGGTCTTCAAGACCCAAAGTTTATGTGTTTCGGTCTTGTTTTATTCTCAGCGTCGTAGCGGTTAAATGTCGGATTAGTTTGGATACGAGATTGTTCAATAAGCTGTTTCTAGTTTGAGTTCTTCGTCGGATGGTTTCATTATACAGAGTATGTAAGTGACAGAAACAGATTTTCAATCGAATTCAAAAAAGATTCTCAACTCGATTGTTTCTTGTTTAAGTTTGTTGTCTCAGAACTCTGTCACTTACGAACCGAATTGCAAAATAGGTTTTGTTCTTTAATTCTTCTTATTTGGTTTCGTTCAAGTTTGAAGAAAGCATTAGGTAACAGTATTTTGTTACATCATGAATTGATGTGGCGTGATTTTTTAGGCTTAAAAGGCATCAACAAACGAGTACTTATGAATCTTAAATTGAGTATGACCATGGGCGGCAATTGTCACTTTCCATCAAGACAAACAAATATTTAACATTAAAAATATTATTAATATATTTAACACACTTATTCAACAATCTTTACTCGTCTGGTAAAGTTAAATGTAATCCCGCAAGACTTACCTCTTTCAAACTTTACCTCTAAAGACCTCAAACACCGATATTATTTTGATTAATGCATAAGTACACAAGCTGAAAGTGAGAGAAAAATCTTTCATCAATAAACGCTTTTAACACACAGAACTATGTACCTTACCAGCAAGAAAATAAAGTTAGAATTTGAATGTGGTGTATATACAACAGAGGCGTACTCAGAAGTTGTGGGTAATGAAAAATGTAAGTTGCCGAAGTTGAAGGGTAGTCGGTGCTTACGGTGGATATCGCGTGTCGAATGACAAATTGCCCACTCTGACCCCGGTTGATCCTTTCCCAACTTTACCCCAAGTACTCTGAAAGTTAGCAAGAAATAAATATTACTCTGTTTTGCGAGTTTTAATCGCAGAATTTCATTCTAAATATGTACAAAGAAATTGAAATATTTAACATAACGAAGGCGGTTTTGCCATATGGGTAATTAATCTTAACCTAATTAATGATACGTGAAACATTAAGTGTTTCACGTATCATTAATTAGTTTAACCATTTCAGTGTAAATGTTTTGAAAGCCTTTGAACTTCGGATCTAATTAATAGCGTTTTAATGTTATATCTTAATTTGATGGTGAATAACTCAATACAATATACTGAGATGGCTTATGAGGCTTGGTTTCTTTTATTTCTTTACGTCGAAAAAAGAACTTTTTCCCTTAACTGGTCGATGTCAAAAGTCTCGTATTATACTTTAGCAGCTAATTGGCAACTTTGCCTTTTTTTTCTAGCCTAATTAGTCTTTAAGGAAATCTAGAATTACCTACATACTACTGCATTGACTGCACGGATGACGTTATGATTTAAGTGGTAACCTCGTCGCTTGTTACTGTGCTGGGTATACGTGTGTTTCATCCGTGATCTACAAATTGCTACTCTGGGTCAGAGTGTTATTGTGTCTGTTTTCATGTATATATTTCTTTTATTGTTGTCGTTTTTAATCAAATGAAATAAATGCTATTTTCAGTGCCTTTAACAAAAGGTATATTTACATGATAAACCAGCAGTGAGTACTATCTGGGTATTTTTGCTCCAAAAAGCTTTTTGGGTATAGACAATTAATTACCTGTCATCAAGTGAGCTCAATTTACATGCAACTTCAAATGAAAAAGGTTATTTTTAATTTTCTTTTTAAACAGATGAGTGATAGGACTTTTAGTTCGTTGATTACTTCTAGCACTTCGTACTTATAACGAAAATAAAAGTATAGTTACAAACTACAATGACAGCTTTGGTATCTATTTATTTATTAAACGATGAGAAGAAAAGAAGCTAGACTAGTTTGGAACTTGAAAATATGTTTACTCACAAAGGCTTTCCCACGATACCCATATAACGAGGTGAAAATTCTATCTGAAGTTAAAATTAAAAGTTCTACATACATATATACATAACATCACGCCTGTTTTCTCCGAGGAGTAGGCAAAGACATATTAGACGCCCACGTTTTGGTCCCCCGTAATAATACGTAGTAATGGGTGGTAAGCCTATTGTCACTAATCTATAAAAATTCTAACTATCTGCAATACCACAAGGTAGAGAAACTAATGGTAGATTTAAAAAAATCTGTCGTTTTCAAATTCGGACAAGTTTGTGCCAGAAATAGTAACATTATCGTGGGATTATATTGATTATATCATTAATTCCATCGATAAGATGTTGATGAAAAGTAACTGCTTGTAAAATAAACAAAATAAGTAAAAAACTTAATTGGTTATTTATTACTGTCATATTCATCATCATCAATAGCTTTTACAAGTCCACTGCTGGACATAACCTCTCCTTCGAAAACAAGTTGTGGCCTGCTATATCACACTGGCCAGGCGGGCCGTCAAATTAAATCTCTTTAATTATAGCTATTATACGACTATTTTCTAAAGTAGTAATTTAAATTTGAAATCGACTCTTGATTCGGTTGAATATTTGTATCACGTGCTATATCAGCTCTATTTTTCAACCGATTTAAATCATTTTTTATTTAATTGATTTAGTTAGACTTATGTTAGTCCTGTGAAGGAGATGTTGACATGTTGATTTAGTTAGACTTAGATGCACAGAAGAATATTAAAAAAATATTTACTATGATTAAAATTAATAAATTTATTAGGTTTCTAAAAAATATCAAATATTTTAAACGTCGATACGAAGTCATCTAATATCGTAGTAAAATATTTTGGAGTTTCATCTCGGGAACTGATACAGTATTCATGGAGCGTCACCCCCTATCATGACGGAGCATTTGGCTAAATATGGCTACCCTGTTTATTAAATAACATGACTTGGCTAAAGCCTTGCGAGTCATCGTACTGAATGCGTCCATTAGCCAAGACAAGGCTGGTTAATTAATGATACTTTATTGAAATAGCATCTTTCTTTTGAAACAGTTCGGGAAGAAAAACTCAAATTTACACCATAAAAGAAATTTAATTTTTACCCAATTACGTCTATAACATATTTTTAGAGTAGGTGTATACCCACATATGTCAGTTATATCCACGCTGAGTGTTGTGGGTTCAAATCTCACATTGGACAAAACTTTTTGTGATCCACAAATTGTTGTTTTGAGTCTGAGTGTTCTTTGTGTCCGTTTCGCATATGTTTGTAAAGTCTCCAGCGACACAGGATTTATTCCTAGTGCGGCCGTTGTCTTTTTAAAAAGAAAAAAAAGTGAAGTTTTTCACAATACATAAGAGAAAACTGTTTCCTAAACGGTTCAGCCACTTCTGAGATTAGCGCGCACAAACCCACAGATAGACGAAAATTCTTTTGAGTTCTGTTACTTTAATAAAGACGCACTCGTTAGTTTTTCTTCAATCTCTTTAATGTGTAGACATCGACTTATTACAATTTTATTATACATAATAAAAAGATATATGTACAGATGTAT
The DNA here is from genome assembly GCA_949316085.1 of Hypercompe scribonia. NCBI lineage: Eukaryota > Metazoa > Arthropoda > Insecta > Lepidoptera > Erebidae > Hypercompe > Hypercompe scribonia. The sequence goes on from OX438972.1 coordinate 22,866,864, forward strand.
ACTTCGTTGACTTGCCTGAGCATATACTCGTATTTGAAATAATAGCGATTTTAGTAGGTGACGTTTTACCTTGGTACGAGTATTTGAGCTGAGATCATTTAATAGATCTGTGCCAGGGTAATTTTAAGATGGTATAGCGCATTGTGTGCACCATTATACAGGATCGAAATGATTCGGATATACTAGTTTTGCCTACGTTTAACGGGAAGACACGGGAGCGTACACTATTTGATTGTAGGCGCATAATTTTAAGAGTAGATTTTTGCGTCAACTTTATCTTGGCACATCATCATCAACAGCCTTTACAGTCCACTGCTGGACATAGGCCTCTCCTTAGCAAGGAGGTTTTGGCCTACTATACCACGCTGGCCAGACAGGTTGGAATAGGGTTTGTTCTAAATTTTCCTTTTCTTTGTAATGATGTTGTCTCGCATACTTTGTTCCCTTAGTCGCCTTTTACGACACCCACGGAATGAATAGGGGGTGGTAACACTATGTATTCTTAATCCGTCACCACACGCACATTACTGTGAAATTTTCTTAAATCTGTACCAAATAAATGTTTTCTTTATTTACTTTGAAAATTGTTGTCTTTTCAGATATTTATGTATTTTGGATTGTAGTTTAAAGAGTCACCAATCGTCAGGCTCTTATAAGTAGTAACTCTGGCGAATTAAATAATCCCCAATTTATTTATTTTTGAATAATTGAATCCTTTCTGTCACATATGACAGATTATTTATTTATTTATTTATTTATAACTTTATGCACAAATACATGCATCGGCGAACTTAATGCCTAAGGCATTTTCTGCCAGTCCACCGATTGGGTGATGCAGAGAAGATATGAGATAAGTGCACTTAAGGATAAGAAGTAATTGCCAGAGAAGTATATAAAGACCAGATGACCATAAATAAGTAAATATACTTACATAAACACATAAATATATAACACATACTACATACATATATAATACACATACACACAACTCGTATACATACGTGCATACATATTACTACTATAAGATATACTAATACCAGGTGGTGAACTAAGACTTCGCCATTTCAGCCAGTAAAAGCTTCTTCACCCGAACCCTAAACGAGTCGCGACTTTTAGCCATCCTGACTTCGAGGGGAAGCGCGTTCCAAGAAACGATAGCCTGCACGAAGAACGAAGAACCGACAAACTCAGTGGAGTGAGAAGGACAGAGTAGAAGGAGATTATTAGCCGAACGTAGATTTCTGTTAAGGTTGTTGCTCAATAATTGAATTTGTGATGTTAAATAAGTGGGAGGGGATGGGGAATTGAGAAAAGAGTATAGTAATGAGAGTGCACGCAATTTTCTGCGTTGACAAATAGGTAGCCATGTGAGCTGGGTCCGGAAACTGGAGATATGATCATACTTACGAAGGTTGAAGGAGAATCGAATGCAGTTATTGAGAAGACGTTCTAGCTTGTTGAGGAGATCTGCATTCAGGTCGTAATAGCACACGTCACCATAGTCGATCAGAGGGAAGATTAGAGATTGCATGAGCGTTGCCTTAGTTTTGACGGGGAGGAAGTTTTTCAGGCGGTATAGTGTTCTCAGGATTCCAGTAACCCTCTGGCACACGTATGTAACTTGATCACGCCAGTTCAGTGTACAATCAAGTTGTAAGCCTAAGTCTTTCACTGTTGCACAAATGGGTATAGTGGCACCATTTAAAGTAATCTTGGGCAGCACCTCAAGGTTGACTCGGGCCATTAAACGGCTGCTGCCGATAATTATTACCTGACACTTTGTCGGGTTCACAGATAACCCAAACCTCTCCGACCAGTTTTGCATAGCTTTAAGATCTGTGTTAATGAAATCGATTGCTGTTGCTATGTCTTCAACGCTGGCTTGAGCGTACAGTTGCAAGTCGTCAGCATACAGATGATACGCACTACAAAGTTCCAGAGTTAAGAGGTTAATAAACAAAGAGAAAAGCAGAGGAGAGAGTATGCCGCCTTGAGGGACACCAGAGTCGACATCGCACCAATCAGAGCAGAGATCATCCACATGAACGGACTGCTGGCGTCCCTGAAGATAAGATGAGAACCATTCAAGTGCTTCGGGCGAGATCGCTAGATAGGAGAGGATGGATAAGAGAATATCGTGACTGACGGTGTTAAAGGCGTTTGAGTAATCAACCAAAACTAAGACCGTCACTTTTTTATCCTCCAAAGCCGCTCTGATATCACCAGTCACCTTGAGTAAGGCAGTGGTAGTGCTACAGCACTACTACAGCACTGGCTACAGCCAGGCCTAAAACCGGATTGAAATGGGCTTAATAAATCATTTTTGTAAATGAAGTCAGAGAGCTGCTTATGCACACAGGTTTCAAGAACTTTGGAGAGGAATGGAAGGATGGATATCGGTCTGAAGTGATTGGGCAGAACAAGATTTGTGATCTTAGGTAGAGGAATGATGTAAGCTTTACGCCAAAGTGAGGGGAAAGTGCCAGAATATAAGGAATGATTAATGATGTGGGTAATGGCGGGGAGAAGTTGATCATGTATATTTATGACCATGCGTCTGCTAATTTGATCGTAACCCACAGCGTTGGATTTGATGGAAAGGATTATCTTTTTGATCTCATCCTGCTTAACTGGAACAAATTGAAACGAGTTAATATTAGGAGAATTTAACCTCGCCAGGTAATTGACAGTACGATGCTTAGTTAGAGGATCTAAATAAGTAGAAGTAGAGAAATGTAAATTAATGTCGTTCAAACTAACTATCATCGGTTGGTGAGTACATGTCTGCTTACCAATACCCAGGCTTCCAAGGAATTTCCAGGTATCGGCAGGGGAGGAATAGGCAAGGTTGTCTAAAATAAAGCGGCGTTTAGCATTGCGTATCGTCTGGTTACATCGGTTCCTCGCTCTTTTGTACAGATTCCATTTTTCATCTGTGCGATCCCTCCTATATCTACAGAAAGCCCTATCCCTTCGCCCCATAGCTAAAAGAATGTCCCTTGTCATCCAGGGTGCAGGTGGTCTCTTGAGTTTGATTTTTTTTATAGGTGCATGTGTCAGATTAGTTCATGGAATTTGGTATAGGTACACGTAATAAGGTATTTAAGAAAGGGTGGAATAAAGTACTTTATCCGAGGGTTACTTGGAATGAAAAGAAAATTTAAAAAAATATTATTTTATTTCCATTGTATACACAATTGATATGTTTGTTTCAGCTTACTATTATATAATACTGAACTTTAAGCATTTAAACAAAAAAAACCGACAATCTTTGAGAAGTTGTTATACATCATATATATATAGTTTTTAAACAATTATACATTATAAATATAATTAGTATTAAGAATAATAAGAGACCAGCCAATCTCCTGCACAGTTGAGACTGGCCATCATGGCCGACATCTTCTAAGAGTAGGTACAGTACATTATGTTTACAAGTATGAAAACTGTTTATTACGGCTAAGATAATTAAATAATGACTCAATAATTAATATACATAACTTTTAATAGAAAAATACACAACTACTGTGGCGATTATCACATACAATAAAACAAAAACATACTTCAGCGCCATCTAACGAAGACACACCGAACCACGGAGTAACAGTTAATCCTGCATCGTGATATATAAACTTCTTACTATTAAATACAACGACCCAACATCAAATGTTAGCAATGCGTTTGGGCAGCGACCTACAGGCATAATTACATTGGAGGAACGCGTTTCATGTGTCACCAATAGAAAGGGAGGATCCTCCAATCAAGCGAGGTGATCATGTCTGGCAAGCTAATTGGCGCAAGAATTTCTATATCGCGATACAGGATTAGTACTTACTGCATAGTTCGATATGCCTTCGATAGATGACGCTGTATGTGGATGTCGTCACAATCACCTTATCGAATAATCCCTCAATTGTGTGTGTTGGGGGCATGACGCCCGTTCGCCCATGAATTATTATTTATATTTAACTATTAAATGAAGCTTCTTCAAGAAAAATTATACGTACTACCAGTATTGATAATTTAGTTATGTCACTTATATGTGTACAGTATACGGCTGTTGTGGAGAAGCTTGGAGGAGGCCTATGTCCAGCAGTGGACGTATTTTGGCTGAGATGATGATGATGATGTGTACAGTTGTGATGTGATGAGTAAAAGCAAGCACTTGGGACAGAATTCGATTTCCTAAAGGCAGTTGACTGTTATTGGCAGCTGTGACTGATACGAGTACATACTTTTATTTATATGGCACTTATAGACTTTTTTATATCTCCCCCCGTTTGATTCTGGGGAAAGATTCAAAAAGAGTCAACGTACTTGGGACTTCTGAGTTGCTCGTTTGAACTACCATATAAAATGTGATACTTTTCGAGTTTTTTCAATATCACTGTCTTTTCCATATTCGAGATCTGTGATTTTCCTTAGCCTAGTTCGTGTTTTTCTAACCTCAATTTACCTTCCTTCCTCGTCTTAAATTCATTACATTCTTAAGCAATAAGCGTGAGCCAAACGGCCAGCTTTAAAAGAAAGTAGCCAATACCCTTTACAATGAATAAAAACGAGACATCAGTTTTATATTTCAAGCTTAGATTATAAGATAACTTTAACACATTTTAAAATATTTTAATAACAATAATATTTCGAATATCTGACACACAACGCCATCTAGCCCCAAAGTAAACAGAGCTCGTGCGGTGAGTACTTAAGAACTGATATAAATACATATTATTGTACACTTTTTTTAGATAAATACACATGTTATACATAAAAAACACCCGAACTTTTCGGAGTCTTTTTGTTTCGACAAATCGTTGCAAATCATAGAAACATTTGGACCGACCCGGGAATAGAATCTAAGACCTCAAACTCGTATTCGCATATGTTACCACTACGCCTCGAGGTAAAAAATTTAATTTAGTTAATTATTTTAAACAAAGTAACATTATTTTTATACAATTTACCCCTTGTAAGCATAATAGGTACCTAAAATATTTTTTTCATAGAAGTTTTTCCGAAATAATAAACAAAAACATATTAACACCATCTAAACAAAATATAACCATCTCAATTAATTCACTTAAACTGCTATCCATGCTGCAGATAAGTTCCTACAAGAAATTCAAGGACCAAACTAGCAACAACAAAATAGCAATATCGAAAACTCAACACACTTTTGACACTCAATCACTAGATGTCGCCACTTTCGAGTTGGTTCTGTTCTCCATCAATAGATGGCGTTACACCACATTCAACATCACTCACAACTCATCTCTCTTGGAACCTCCTCTGCGAAGCGCGAGGTCGTCGTGTTGGAACCACGTGGCATACACCCTGCTGGGCTCCGGCGATGAGTGGCGATGAAATGATACCGGTCTGTCGCGGGCTAGTACTTCACGAGCGTAGTCTTGTGGACGAGCCTAGGATGGACAATAAATGTATTCGCATTTACAATCGTTCTTACAATCTGTAGCGACAGATTAAGAATACAGTGTTATTACCCCTATTCTTCCCATAGGTGTCGTAAGAGGAGACTAAGAAAACAAAATGTGTAAGACAACATCATTGCAAAGGGAAGGAAAACTAGAAACAAACCCTGTACCAACCAAAACCTCAAGAGAGGCCTATGTCCAGCAGTGGACTGTTAAAGGTTGTTGATGATGATGATGATTATCAATCATTATTACGAGATGGAAAGGGTCTAGCATCAAAATAGAGTATAATGTGTTATATAATAAATGAGGTCACAATATTGTGAGATACGATAGTCGAACCCTGTGTTTGTACAGCTGTCGTGTACATTACTCGTATGATTATAATTACCTATTCTTTATCTATTATCTACCCTCATAATAGTTATCTACTGCGATATCTACTACTCTAATAGTGATATCTACTGTCGAGTATTTACTTAAATTGTGATTAGTTAATAGTGCTGTGACGACGTCCACATTACGGCACAAAGAAAGCCATCTAGCGAGGATACATCGAACTACGAAGTATAAACGAAGCGTATGAATGTAATGAACTACGAAACAACTATTAATCCTGTATCGCGTTATAGAGATTCGCATAGCAATTAGCATATATACGATATCCCAACATCAACCGTTGGGCCGTGGTCCCCCAGGCATGATCACCTAGACTGGTCGAAGGAACCTCCCTTTGTCAGAAGTGGGATATTGTTTACAGATTCAGAGACACACGGCCAGTGGTGTTCTAAACCATATGCTGTTTAAACTTGTTTACAGTTAGATTCTTATCTCAGTCTTTTCAAAAATAAACGAACAAATAAGAAAATAGTTCCTATTTCTCTTCTAATTACGTAACGTAACTTACCTGATGGAACAAAGGCGAGTGCGTGAGCGTGAGGTTGAGCCTGAACCGTGCGCAGGCGCCGAGCGTCATGTCGTCGGGCGCGCTGACGCCCGCGCACGCGCACCTCGACAGCTTCTTCGCCGCGGCGATACTAAGGACGGTCCCGCCACCGCCCGTTATGTAGTCGTACCCTAATTTATAAGCCTTTCAAATAAACATGCAGCTTTCGTAGATCCACATTTATATAACGACAGAGACAGGTCTCTTGAACTAGAGGTTCAATAGAGTTCAATTCCCGCCGAGGACAATTAAATGTATAACGAGCACGATCATGTCTTCTGTGTCTGGGTTCTACTCGTAATGTCTTTAGAAATTTGACAACGTTAATCTTACCCAATGCAAAAACTGAAAATAGTTTGTTCAGAATCAGCGATAGCAACAATGACACTAGTTTTTAAACCTGGTAATTTTATCCAAGTGGTATATTTTATCCCAAATGTCTTTCAAAATTTGTTAAACCTGGACGCACTACTTAATAAGTAGGGAACGTCCAGCTGTCGGCGGTTGTTAGGCATTTATCAAACAAGCGGTGTAAAGTTAGGGTATTCCCCATTTAGTGTGCGCTCTGCATCGCTACTTTCACCCCCGCCTCAGTCTCGTCTACCGAGTGAACAGCGAGCGGGTCATTGACACTGGGTAACAATATTTCCATCAGGACAACGATCCAATAATGAAGTATTTATGGTTCTATTTTCTTTTAATTATTATTATTATTATTTTAATAATATGTGTGCGGTTTATCATGGGCATGGGAATGGGTGTCGTAGGTGCCGAATAAGGGAACATCGGACCGGAGAAAATTGCTGCAAAGAGGTGGAAAACTTGAAAAAAAACTCTTATTTTTACGTGTGGGAATCCCCTCGGCCCGTCAGCCCACCAGAATTTGCGATGGGGTGGTGTACCAGAATTGGACCGACTAAACCCACACGGTGTGCCACCCTGCGCCTGAAATCGAAGGAATCTGGGAAAAATCAACTCATCTGGCCAGCGTGGTATAGTAGGCCAAAACCTCCTTTTCAAGAAGAACGTCCAGCAATGGACTGTTAAGAGCTGTTGATGTGATAATAAGATTTCGGTGTTAGTAAAAGTAATCTTGTATAAGTATATATATCTGCAGTTCTGTCACCATAACACAAGATCTGCCTAGTTTGACATCAGACTGCTGTGTGTGTGATTTGTGACTTAATTAATAAATTATGATGGCAAATCGCTTCACAACTGAACACCTAATAAACCAAATCAACAAGCCTAATCTTATCTAATGGTTACTGATCATGAGTTTGATTTTCATTTAGAACAAATATTCACATAAAGACACTAACCTTTAGCAGCGGTTTCTTTTTTCCCATAACCGTATCCGTACCTCTCGCCGAGTACGGTGACGTCATCGCCTCCTCGATAGCAACTCAACACCTCGCATAGCCTTTGGACCCTATATCAAATAACCCTTTATAAATTACTTTTGTATATTTTTCTTTATACTTTACATATATATCATATATATCCTATATATCCTTATATTTATATATCCCTATAATTAATGTTATTATATTTTTTTTGCTAAGAAGTTCGTATTTAGAAAATAGTGACGCATCGATCAAACTGCGATCGCTGACCAATCAGGTTAATAAATTACGATTTCAAACTCTGCAAGACAACTGAGGTAGGTTGAAAGTTCCTTTCTAATGATAGGCCTATGTATGTCCAACAGTGTACTGTTACGGCTGTGGATGACGAAATCTTGGAACCTGATTGCTGAAAAGTAACTACTAGGCTGAAACTGCATCGTTTTGCCCAAGAACTCACCCCAAAATCGTATCATCATCAGCTAAGAATATCCACTTGACCTGTGGCAAGCCCCTCACCATCTTCAGCACCAGTTTCAATATAGCTACAGTCTTGGTGCAGTGGCCGGTCTTGCTGTTCGGAACGCCCGTGTCAACAGCTGGTATGGAGTGATCTAAGAAATAGTGATTAATAGACATCATATTAAAATTATTGAAATTCGGCTCGGCAAAGAGAATGTAGGACGCCCCTTTTACATGTACCGATGATTTGACGACGGTTTTAGCGACGTAAACTATAATAGACTAATTAATTAACTGATAAACAAATGTAAATCAAATAACCTCAGCTCTAAAGTCCTTAATATTTTTGTTAAAACTGACTTTTTTTCAGCAGTCATAAAAAAATAACCGTATCTGTGAAAAACTTTTTTTATAGTATAAGTAGGCTGTTCGTGTCGTGACGGATTAATACGACGTGTCACCACCCTATACACCATCCAGGGTTGTCGTAAGAACCGAATAAGGGAGGAAATCACGCAGTTAACAACGCAGCAAAGAGAAGGAAAACTTGATACAATCCGTGTACTTGATACAAGCCAGCGTGGTATATTAGGTTAAAACCTCCTTTCTAAGGAGAGGCCTATGTCTAGCAGCCTTTGGTAGTTAAAGGCTGATGTGATGACAGGTAGATAACCAAATGAACAGACAGATCAACTTGAAAGTAAGCGACAATTGCTGTACGTGGACACTTGCAAAGTCAGAAATGCGTTGCAGCCCTTTCAGTCCCTCTCCTAGAATTACAGGGATGTGGTTTAGGTTCCGGTAACTTCACTATCTCGGTGAAGAGCAATAATAGAAATGCTTTGTACCGAATTTCGTTGAGTTTGTAATATCTATCACCCCTGACGAGCCTGACACGTATGTGCCGGAGTATCACTCTTCCAAATGCATAAATAAATATAATCTTTGTATTTATTGATGTTGGAGAAAAGGATAATTCATATATACATTATACCAATTCACTGAGCGTCGGGGTATTCCTACAGTAATTTATTCTCAGAGTGACTGCACAATTTTCACAGCTTTATTTCTTTAAAAGGAAGAGACGATTTCGCAAATGTGATAAAAAGCTCCCCGTCTGATTTGCTAAGGTTGCCACGGGTATCTAAAGTTTTAGTAACATAAGCGAGCGTTGGCACGTTGCCAGATAAATCAAGAGAATATTAGACCTATTCTAGAAATATTATTGAGGAAACTAGCTAGTACTTGCCGCTTTGTCTATGTAACAACGGCAGACACCGCAAAGTACACTGTTCAGAATTGATTAGTTGTACACATTACAATCCATGTCCATGTGGTGATTCGTCCGTATTTATCCCATGGATATCGTAATAGGTGACTAAGAGAATAAACTACGCATGAGGAAACGTCAAACGTCACAAAGGAAAGGAAAACTTTAAACAAATCCTATACCAATCCGTCTGGCCAGCATAGTATAGTATGTCAAACCTTCCTTTCTAAAACAGCGTTTAACAGTCCAGCAGTGGACTTAAAGGCTTAATGGCAAGTCATGAGTGATCCGTCTACTTCTTGCTGTCGTACTGCATAAAAAATGTGCTAAAAGCATGCAGACGTAAGGTGTGTGTGTAACAATATTCCTTTCTTTAACACAATGTTTTTATCCATATACACAATTATATCGTTGTTATATCGTAAGTTTCGAACTGCCAAAAATATGCGGTACTATAATGATATATAAATCAAATATAACATACCATCAGTGTCACTAAAGAACTGCAGATTCTTGACATGACGGCCCCAAGTTTTCTTGACAACCTTGACTCTGGTGGGATGGAAACCGCTCCAGGTTTTAACCGCGAAGAATATCGACTCCTGGGATATAGCACTGCCCTGCCGATAACGTGGTGATCAGAATACATGGATGCCTTTTGAACACTTTCAAAGAGCATAATTTACAAGGCAGTAAAGGTGTTAGTTCTCTCATTTTGCCAGGTATTCATGCGGTAGACAAACGAGTGATGTTAAATAAATCACAATCGAAGCGAGAACTTTTACAGTGCAATGTAGGATCGCACAACTTCACTTAAAATCAATTTTTTTTCTAGAACAACAATCGTTTTGCTTTAATACTCACACACACGTCAAACTGTCGAGGATAAGTTGCACAATTGTCGCCCGAGACGATACAGAAACTCAAATCCGGAGTCATTAAAACTCCCGAGTCATTGCCACTACCATACACCAGCTGAGCTAATTCAAATGCTGGATCGATTGAGAAGTCCGCTTCTAACTTGTGTTCGCCACTTTCTATTTGGTTTAACAACCTAAAAGAAGTCGAGATATGACCGTATTATCATGGCACTGACATAATAACCCCTATTTTGAAATATGTGATTTCGAATTGGATGTACCACCAGTTAACTGGTTTCTTTTTATCTTGTAAATGCGTAAGAAGAAAACATTTAATTACAGACATGGCTGATATCATATTTTAGGGTACCCCATACCCTCCTATGAAATTACGATCAACTACATTGCTTCATTCCAATTAATGGCAAATCTGCTGAGTCCTAGATCTAATTCCTGTAAAGGTCTCTGCCATGCTTGTTTTTATATTTTGAGAAATGAAACGTGATTTAGGTAATTTGATGAAAAAATGTACACTTACTTGTCCATCAACTCAATTCTCATTGCGAACCCACTAGCAAAGTTGGGGTACACGAATCCTCCTTCCTCCTCCAAGTCCTCGTAGAATTTAAAGTGGTGAATAATTGTGGGTTCCTCGTCGCTCAGAGGGTAGCCTATCCACATGACGTCCTGTAGAAGTATGTTAGTTAAGTCCTGAGAGTAGTAAGTCTTTACTTTTTTATGACTTCAACAATATTTGACGACGACCTTACCTTTTGTTTGTCAGCACCTGCTAAAGCCTCAAACAATATATCACACTTAACAGCTGTATGTGTCTCTAGGAAAAGCACCCATCTGATATCGCTTCCTTTATATCTAGACACCAATGGAGACAGTAAAGGCAGTATCGTCCAGTCGCCAGGTGTTGAGAAATCTTCGTGGGTTAAGTGAATTATTGGATCCCGCTAGATTGAAAAAAGCAGTTAAAATATATGTTACCGTAAGGTTAACTTTGATATTTGTTAAAAGATTGTGATAAATCCGATACGAAACTTCGTCTACGGATTAAAGACGACAAGTATAACTCACGTGACTTTTGCCACTGTCACAAAAAGAGGTGTAGTCCATCAATGCCATAAAAATGAGAAAGATTACTTAACTTTTAATCATTCAACTGATTTAAAAAAGATTCTGGTCAAAATCATCATCATCTCAGCCAAAACACGTCCACTGCTGGACATAGGCCTCCCCCAAAATGGGAGTGATTTATCATAATCGCCTCGTTTAGCATGCGGGTTGGCGATCGCAGTGAGATGGTGTACTCAGTAGGACGCTGCTGCCCATCGTCTGATGTACTATCCCTTAGTCGACTTTTACGACACCCACGGGAGGAGATAGGGCGGTGCTATTCTTAGCCAGTACCACACGGCGCGGCCAAAGTACTTCAAAGATTTTAACCTATAATAATGGTGACAATTTAACTTACATTTTCCAAATTCTGAACTTGCTTTTGGATGTCTTCTTTAAGCCGTTTCGCTACACTGACGTGATAGGGTTCCGTTTGGCTCACTATAGTAAATACTACGTTTCTTGACCCTGCAACAATAGATAACACTTCAGCGTTCAGCTTTTTGTACTTTACTGATCTATTTTAAGCCGCAAAAACTAATGTCAAACCTTATCCACCCCTTCAACTCTGAAGTCCTTTAATTTTATTATGTTGGGTATTAGAAAGTTCAAGATAACTGTCAGTTGAGACTTGAAAGAAAAAGCAACTCTCTCTCTCTAAATCTCGGCATATTCTAACCTTATACTTTGGTAAAAAAGGACATATCAGAAGATTGCCTAGATCTCATTATCTCGTCATACAGATTTAGCGTGTTATCTGATCGAGAAATCGTCAGAACACACATTTTCAGATACGTTATTCCACCAAATAATAGACACGGTTAAGCCTCCCAAACTAATATCGTCATAAGCACATTAAGCAAGTAATCCTTTATCATCACGCCAGCTGACAATATCACACATAAACATCGATCACCCAAGCCATCAAATTACACCGAACATGATTTACGTCGTCGCACGACACCGTTGCAGCATTATCGTCAAATTATGACGTATAGCGTCGGTGTATTGAATGGATTTGGTTCATGTCTAATTTATCACACTAGATATCAGAAATTGGAATATATATTCTTATTTCTCATACGCATAATGATATATGTTAGAACTAAACTGGTAATTAACAATACACCCACCAAGGACGGTCACTTTTACCATACTGATTAAAATTATCTGGCACAGCAGTCTCTTCATAGCACTATGAGAGATGAAGGGAAAAGACAATGAAAGTACCGAAGTCATAAATAATTCAAAGAGGCTCAAATTGAGATATGTAAATATACTCGTAAAAAAAAGAAAAAAAATTAAGCTATTGGTTACCTGTACCGTCAATTTAAATACTTATTTACAGAATATAGGACTTTCTAATGTTTTATCGTCAGTGAGTCAGTGTGTTTGTATGCCAGCTACTCTATTTACATACAAATCTATTTTCCAAAATGTAAAATTCACTTATTATGAACAAGTAGAATTCACATTTCATCAGATTTTTTTTCTATATTAAGAGCCTGCCAAAGTGACTCTACTCTGCCTGATGGAAAGCACGAATAGAATCCAAGAGTTTTGATCGCCTCATTGCAAATGCAGACAATTCAGTATTGTGACCCACACTATGGCGGCCTTGTGAGATGCTTTTTCACACCCCGTTTGGGGACGTAAAAGGCATGGCAGTCATCGTGACAGTGAAAGGCTAACACAGTTACCACGATAACTGTCACCCCTGCATCATCAGATCTGACAACATAGAACATAGGACCAGCAAGGAGTATTTACAAACAGCAGAATTTGGTTTAATTTATATTTAAATATTATCTTGAAGTATTATTTTTTATATCAAAAGACATACGTAACTTAAACATCGCCAATGCTGTCAAGCTTACACATCCATATTTAATTTCGTCTTAAAATTCGCATCAATCTTCTAAGTGTTGGATTTTCAGAGGAATCCAAACGAAAATCGATCAATTCCGGTGGAGGGCTATGAATAATGCAAATCCTGCGATCACCTGAGGTGTGACACATTAAAATCGCATTCGACTTTATGACGTCCCCTGGGGGTGGGCAAAGATGTTTTACCGAGGCTGAGATAACTTAAGGGTTACGAAAAGTAACATTTAACCTTTTATTTAATAGGTGCGTAGATTTGAAAGCGTTTTACGATCTAAAAGAGCAATCAGTCGTATTAAAAACAGTGAAAAAATCAGGGTAGTTGAATGATAAGATTCACCAAGTACGTGATACAATAAAGATTTCTACTGAGATTTTTACTTTGACCATTATGTTTCCACTATATACTAAGCCACTAAACACACATAAACGAACGGTATATAATAACTTGTAATTGTATAAGAAAACCTAAGTCCTTAAATTTCAATCAGGGTTGCAATTCCACAGTTCTCCTATTTAGTACATTTATCCATAGATGATTCTCATTATTATTTATATAATACTAGCTGCGCGCGTCGCTACGCCACCAACTAAAATAATTTAAAGGAAAGACATTAAAAAAATTTCATCATCATAATCATCAACCGGAAGACGTCCACTGCTGAACATAGGCCTCCACCCTAGAACACCACGCCGTACGACTGGACGCCAACTGCATCCATCAGCTCCCCGCGGCGCGGAATATGTCGTCGGTCGTTTTTGTGTTAAGGTAGCCGGATCACTTCCTTGCTACAAAAAAAAGCACTATAAAAAATAAGAAGGAATTATTCATATCAACTCAGAAACCTTCGTGGGCTCATGCACAACAACTTTGCTGAAGATAATCACACGATCAAATGCATAGATTACGATTCTATAACGGACATACAGACAGACAGACAGACAAACATTAATTTATATACATATATATGTAGATAACACTATATAGATGTTTCTATAGTCAGAGATCTAGAATTTTACCAGCATCAACATCATTAAATTATTTTCGTCAGCAAAACAAGAAAAATTAAGTATCATAACGTCAATAGTTTTATAGACACTATTAGACTCAAATAGACTCTTAATAACCGCAGCAATAAATCCGAAAACAACTTCAGACACCATCTTATCGTTTACTTTTTAGTATAGAGTATAAAAATCACTAATACTCTGCTTTCAAAGATCTTTAAATAGGACCTTGTTTGTCTAAGGAAACCACTACATTCGAGAGTTGATGATGCATGAATAAATTGTGCAGCTGGAGTAGCGAGGCGATAAATAAGACCACTTTTTATACACAGTTTAGTACTTAAATGAAAAAGAAAATTAATTGAGACTTAACTGCGTTGTGCAAGGTTTCACAGTCAGGCTGATTAAATAAGCAAGCCACAGTATTTTTTAGTATATACTAGCTGACCCGGCGAACTCTGATCCGCCTTAGGGGCAATAAATCAGCAGATTTTGTTTTTTATTCAATTCAATTTTGTATTAGAAAAAAAAGGAAAAAAAAATAATTAAAAAGTATCCTATGTCCGTCTCCTGGTTCTAAGCTACCTCCCCACCAATTTTCAGCTAAATCCGTTCAAACGTTCTTGTGTTATAAGTGGTGTAAGTAACACCACTTTCTTTTATATATATAGATTTATTCTGTAGCGTTATTAGGACGAAGAACTAGCTTACGATATACTTCTTTAGACTATGTGTTATTGAGATATGTTTTGGGTGTTGTGAAGCTACGCAACAATATTTTATTTTGAGGTAAATACTTTGATGTGATTGATGAGAGTTCCACTTGGTTCAGCCTAATTTGTTATAAATATATTACTTATCAATTACGACATACAAGCTTTTTGATTTGATCAATATATTGTTAAGGATCGAGCCAAGTGGCGAGCAATTGAAGGGTGCAAGGCGATAGACTGATGACGCGGATGTCGTCTTTAAGAAACAAAAATGAACAACACATGTCAGAAAGCAGTTTGACCATCCAGAACGTAGTTTGAAACTTAAATTAAGTTTCGCTAAAGCTGTTTTAAATAGCTGAGTCTGCAGACCCTTCACGAAAAGCTCTTAAGCCAATGATTCAGTTACGAAGTGAAATGAATTAGGCGCTCTCAGACCGGTACTTGAATTCCAAGAACAATTTGTAAGCCATTTAAATGCTTACGTCTAATTTGTACACTTTAATCACCATTGAAGAAAAGTAATTTTAAATATTCCTGTATAAAATAAATGAAATTGCCCATTTTACCTGTAGGTACTGCGAAGAATTTGAATAGCAAAATAATCTTATTGCAGTCGGTCAAAGTATATAAGCTCATTCAAATGATCATGAAAGGTAACGAAAGAATAGAATAAGAAAAGAAAAAATTTGCACTTCTATTTACCAATTTTAAACAAAGTGAGCGAAATTTGTTCAAAAATTCGTACAAGATAATTTTAACTTGAATGAATTTGTCTATTAGTAGATGTTTGAATGAAGCCTAAGTAGATACTAACTTGATGTCATCATTCGGTTACATTTTTAGATATTAATTATAAAATCTAAGCTATTTTAATATCGCTGAATATCAATGCAATTTCAGTTGAATTGATTTTATTTAATTACTATCCGTTGATGGATTTCATTTGTAACCATAATTTATATGAATTCGTTAACGATAGGGTTGCCGGAGATTCAAAATTTTGAATAGTTTGCTGTTCCAAAATTGAATTCAAAATACATGTTTTTGGTAAATTATGACTCAATGCGTGCGATGGACTCCAGCATGGCCTTTGAGTTCCGTAAAAAAATTATTTTCAACTGCAAAAAACATTTGAGAAAAACAAATTACTCAGAAATTTCTTACTTTATAATTATCGGACTCAAAAAACTCAAAACTGGTCAGTCTTAGTTTTTGTTTCCGAATTTAGAGACTACTTTTGCCAACCCTATTTATAAATATTAGGCATTAACAGCAGTAACAGGCCCCGTTTTATCGCTCTAAAATAGATCATTTTAGTACCTACTTCGGCGCTCTAAATCTTTGCATTGGATAGATTTTTATTATCAGCTTGATTAGTCTGAATTCATGTAACGATATAATACTATCGTACGGATATGTACTATAAAATATTTTAATGTATGTAAAAGTTTTACTTTTAAAATTAGTTTTGCACTAAATCCACAATAACTTCAATAAACAACATAGAACAAAAAAGGTACTTCTAATAGAGCTTTAGTACCAATTTTTCGTTCAAGACTTGTATCCTTTAGATCCAGTCCCACTTAGGCAGACGGTCGTTTATAAAACAAAACAAATAAATTTTTTGTAATGTTACACAAACAAAAAATAAAACAGAGGAAAGAGTAGAAAGACCATGAATGTCTTCTATAAAGATGAAGGACATACATTTTAGAACATGCCAATTCATGTCAACCTCACGATCCTACTGCAAAATTTTAGATCACTACAAGAGTTTTATAACTGGTACACCTCATGCGGAAACGAAGGTAAGGGTGTACTAATTCTCTAATCTGTGACGAAAGTCCAACACCAGATTTTTTTAATTGCTAGCTATATATTCATAGATATATACAGATCAGTATCATCATCATCAGAAAGGTTTTAACTTATATATAATGTTGTACTGTACACCTCATTGATATTTTTGTTGGGATTAATGCCGTGCCCACATTCCCACCACTACAACTGCCGTACACTAGGATCAATAGTAGTGACCCTCGAACATAGAAAGTTATGACACTCGGGAATTTCCAGAAAAATTAAACTGTCTTGGAACACGCAACAAAATTAATCAGAAGAGAACTGGAGGAGTTGGAAATATAATAAGTTCACATCCCTCCTTAGCAAAGCGGAAGACAAAATGAAGCAAAAATAGGCATACACCTTTTTAAAACAGGGATAATCATAAAATATTATGGGTCCTAAGTGAGCTTTATTTAATTCTTATAATATATATAGCAGAATCGTCTAAACGCACGGCAATTCACCCTAGTTGACACAAGATTGCCATAGCAAGCCACCCAAATGTCATTCGTAAGAGTCGGGTCTTGCTCAAGCCCCATTCTACATAGTATCACATTCCACCAATAATAAACTGTCGTCAGTGTCAGCGTAGAATACATCTGGATGGTATGTATATGGTAAGAATATTATCAAAGCCTATATTCCACAAGTATGAAAAAAAACTGATTCATAGAAATATGAATCAGCATCCTTTATCGCTTATATGACGAGAAATGCTCTTAAGAAGTTGGTCAGCGGTTTAAAAGCAACTACCCACCATTGTGAGACAAAATACAGCGGTCTTTCCCTTTGCCAGATTCTCATTTACAACCGCTAAGACTTTCAAAAAAAGAGAGATGGTTGAAAGGCTGGTAACGCACTTCTTGCAAGTATCCAATATTTTATCTGCTCCCTTTCCCGCGTATCATAAAGTAGGTATAACTTTCTAATTTGAATTGCCATTGCCTTTTAGCATCGAAAAGGCGTAAATAGAATGCCAGTTCATCAATAATTCGTGTACCGTCACAGGAAATGGACGGGTTTCCATCGAAACCCATTGGGAGAGCCTCCGACAGTTGTTTTTAGGTTATGTGAGTATGCATACGCGATACAAATGTACATTTTGAACTGCCGACATCATCGAAGCAACACTATTGGGATTATTGGCGTTCAGTCAATATTTAAGAATGAAATGTGAGTGAAATATATAGTATGTTACAACAAAAAAACTCACGAATAATAATATAACAACTAAGTCATAAGTTTTCTTATTTATTTAGTCATTCATATTAAAAAATAAAGTTTTAAAAAACACAGTTACGAAAGTCTGTTCCAAAGAAAAAAAACATACAGGTGAAGCTAACAAAAGTGTTTTAAAAACATAAATCCTTTTTGTCTTTTTAAAAAGGAAAAGGTATTATCGTATTAACTTTTTTGCTTTGACTACATATGTGGTACAGTTAAGTTATGTACTCGTAATGTTTTACTTTCTACAACAAGCGCGTTGGTGTCTTTCGAGCCAATCAAGAAGAGAAGTTGTAGTTCCAGTAATCTTACCCACTCGGTGAAAGATATTCTTCACATAATCGCAAGGCTTTTAAAACACCTATCCAGCGATGAGGTATCGATGGGATTTGATTGGATAGACGCAATGAGTTGTACAAGAAAACAATCCACAATCCAATCAACGTGACTCCATCTTGTAATAATATACAATATGACATCCTGAAGACGGACGTACTAATAGGCAAGTGGACGTTTGTACTATATGGTTTCCTTTTAGAGGCTACGGAACCCTATAAAAGCTCACAAAGGCAAGTCCTTGTAATATTAATTGAAAGAAAACTTGAAATCTTTTAATTTGTCTTCAGTTAGTCGCCAATTTATATTTTATTATGCCACCGTTCAAGCTGTGCTTTTGGTCCTATTGAAGTATTTGTTGGACTTTTGTTGTGAAAATTGATAATGAATTTAGACATAGAACACATCTATCTACCTCAGTTATAGGTTAATTAAAATTGTTACTAATTTGATGTTACGAGTATAATTACCCGACTACTTCAGAAGGAGGGTTCTGAGTATATATATAAAGAGAAAATAATCCACACTACGCCATCTAGCTCCAAACAAAGTACGCTTGTATTATGGGTACTACACAACTGCTACACATATACATATTTACTTTTTTGTAAATATATACATATTATACATAAAAAACACCCAAACTCCGAAACAAATATTTCCAGAACCATACTGCGGCGGGAAAGGATGTCATGTCCCTCTGACACAAAGAGAGGATCCTCCAACCAGGCGAGGTGGTTATGCCTGGCGGACCGCGGCCCAACGGTTGATGTTGGGGATGTTGTATATATGCTAATCGTCGCGAGAATCTTTATTTCGCAGTACAGGATTGGTAGTCGCCCAGTAGTACATTATACTTCATAGTTCGATGTACCTTCGCTATTCGCAGTTTGATGTATCTTCGCTAAATGGCGCTGTTGCACATATATTTTTGTTTTTGGTGAATGTGGAAGTCGCCACAATACAAACATTTGGTCTGACCCGAGAATCAGACCCGAAACCTCAAGCGCAGCAGTCGCATACACAATCATTGCTCCATCGAGGCAGTCAATGATATATACGAGTATTGTATTTTTTGTAAATATTGTATCTATAAATAGATAGATATGAATATAAATACATAGGCACGCTCTGTCGTCCAAACAGCTTGATGAATATTGGCTTTCGAGGTGTCATGTGTTTAAATTGTGATAGTAACACTAAGTATAATGTTAAGAATAATAAAAATTAAAGTCACTTTTACTTTTTGAGTGCGTTTCGTTTTATTCATGTGTGCATTCATTTTTTTATTCATGAAAATTACATATAGTGTATATACAAGATCATAACATGCTTGTCCCGGTTGGGAACTGAACTCGCAAACCTCAGCTTTACAGTCAGTAACACTAACCAGTTACTGAATATACCCACCCACCTCCATCTTGAATTACTCTGGTATCTACTAAATAATCATTCTTACTTCTACTTCTTCAACTGATAAATTTGTAAGTCCAAACCGTATGCACTAAATCTTTGATAGTGCCGTCATAAAAATCCAGGTAGGTATATCGAAGAAAAAAGGCTGACGAATACGAACATTATCAGGTGCGACGGAATTGGGAGTGACATCAATAATTCCAGAGCACATCGCACGGATTTCACAGTATCTGGGGGATTGGAGCCGCTTTCAAATTCCTAAAGTCCTCAAGTTTCAATTTTACAGCTCGATTTATTACGCAGCAAGGCCAGTTTAAGCTGTTGTCCTAGGGTTTAAATATGTCTTGCTTAGTTTATCTAGAGTATGAATAATCGGTACTGGATCACAATGCCGAATAGGCGAGTATCGGTACAATCTATTTTAATTTGATCTGACTATTTAAAATATTGATTTATGAAAATGACATCTTGATGAAGTGCTTCAAAATACACACGCGTGCGTACTCACATAATACACATGCCTTTAAAACAATTGCTCTTGTGTTAAAATGTTTTTGAAAGAGATTTCCTTTCAGAAATAATTATATCGTATCCTATACAGTTTTAGTATTTTCTGTCCTTTTCTTTTTAATACGCTTTTTTTATGATTATTAGCTTGGGTTGTATCTATGTATATATGTAACGTAATCTTTGAGCTTAATTTTCACCGGTTTCTAAAAATCTGATCAACTTGAAACTTTGCACACGTCGCAAGGACCGATGACAATGCGATAATTTCATAATAGATTTATGAGTTTGTCACAGACTAAAAAATGAAAAATAAATAATAGTTTAAAAAACTAAAAAAAACACGCTTTTATTGCTAATCGAACTAAAAACTAGAAAATAATCTTTAATGACAAAGAGTCTAATATTACAGTAGTGGAAGATCGAACAATCAATCATAGTGAATCGCCTCAAAATAAAATTATAATAAAATTTAAGTTATTAACAGAATAATTCAATTCAGAGTAAAAATCGTGGGGTGCTCGATATTTTAAATATTACAATCATTCTATTGGCAACTATCTATGAGAGGATAGTTATGAATCGCAGTAAAATGTACCCGATTCGATCTTCTGCTACTGTAATATTAGACGCTTTGTCATTAAAGATTATTTTCTAGTTTTTAGTTCGAATAACAATAAAAGCGTGTTTTTTTAGTTTTTTTTAAACTATTATTTATTATACTTCTATACAGACCTGTAACAGTTTCCATACTACAACTTACTACATTTCAAAGAATTAACTACCTTTTCAGTAAACACCTAACTATCGTCGTCATCAACAGCCTTTAACAGTCCACTGTTGGACATAGGCCTCTCCTTAGCAAGGAGGTTTTGGCCTACTATACCACGCTGGCCAGGTGGGATATAAAGTTTGTTTCAAATTTTCCTTCTCTTTGCAGTGATGTTGTCTTACATATTTTCTTCATTTAATCGCCTATTACAGCACCCGTGGGATTAATATTGGTGGTGAAACTGTATTCTTTATCCGTCACCACATGGAAAGCATATGATGACAATGAATTATCAATGTATCAACCTACCGCCGTCCACTACTGAATGAAGGTCTTCCCCAACGGACGCCAACCAACCCGGTCTTGGGCAATTTGCATCCATCCGCTGCCAGCCACCTTCTTCAAGTCGTCGGCCCATCGCGCCGCAGAGCGCCCACACCACATTTGCCCAATCGTGGTATCCGCTCTAGTACACTTCGGCGCCAGCGATATATTATTATATTATTATTATATTGTTAGAAAATACTAATAAGTAACGAAAACAAACGTCTATAAATCCTAGGTATAACCCTCCCTGAGATCCCGTCTCCGTTTTCTAATGCTGAAGTCTAAAGTTTCCATCTGGCAATCCGGATAACGTTAGAATAAATAGGTACACCTTTGATAAACACAGTAGTTTTAGATATCCGTCGCCTTGACTCAACTTATTCCGATACATCTTAAGATCGTATCAAATTCAACTTTGAATATTGAGCAGACGATACCCTTCTAGGTTTGTAAGGTTCGTCTCAATTTCCGATACTTCGATAGTTGAACTGTAACTGGAACTTAAATGCAAATTTATTCTCTTAACCGGAGAGTGAGTTTTTGTCCAAGAGGGCAGATAAATCGGATATTTTTCTTTCTAAAAATGTTTGTCTCATCAAAAACATTAGTCGCTCACTGAAGACTACAGCAGAGAACACGGCATCTCTCATGAAAAACTAATGCACTAATTTATTTGTTAATACGTCTTAGTATTTTCTAAGTTTTCCATCAGGCATTTATATTTTACTGCCATGAAAAATAGCTATTATAAGTTCTACCAAATCAAGATAAGTGCGTAAGAAAGGGAAATTAAGTTTTAAAAAGTTAAACAAAACGAACGCAATCACGGACTAAATCTAGTTTTACTCTATATTGGGGATTACAATAATCCTTTAACGTAATCACCTCGAACACGGTAACAATTAACGTTTGATTGTGTGCATTGGTGCGCACGGGATTGCACGCGTTTGCACGCATTTGTCCACAATCGCGTTTCTCCGTCAGACAAACGTGTGTGATTAAGCTCGTATGAATTCGTCCGAATAGCTCATGTATAGGAAATATGAGGATTATTGATTGTTTTGTTGACAAAGCTGAATTGGTGCCATTGAGTGGGCAGTCGGAATTATGGAAAGTAACGGTTCTATAGAATTGTTGTTGTTAATGGTTAACAATGTTAAAGAGAATTAGTTTGGAGTTCTTAATACTGCCTTTTACAACTTACCATTGTGGGAAAGTATCATTTGGAGTAGGCTTTTTTTTTAAATGTGTATTCTAATAATAATAATACATCTTTTTATTTTAATCCAGATTAATTGCAGAGCTAACTTAATACTAAGAAAGTACGAGTGGCGATGTTCGCGAACAATAATATTTAGTATCGTTAAGTACAAATATATGTACACCATATCACGATAGATGGCGTTGTACCACTAACCTGAATCGCGCTATCGTTTCGCTGCCTGCAATGTACGATAAATCAGATAACAGTTGTAGTTCATCCACCCTACCAGTAAATCCTTATAGGTAAACCAGGTCATATTTACGCTAGCCGTAACTGTCGACGTTATCGCTCGAAAGCATTCTCTTACAGGCAACTATAGATGGGAAAGTATAAGGTAGCGTCTAGTGTATTAAAGAGTAAATAGGAAAAAAAAATTAAAATAGTATACCTAAGTTATAGATAAATAAGTATACGCCTCATGGAAAGTGTTCGTCAATACTTATCAAAACAAAAAAAAACATTACTGTTTTCGTAATTGTTTGCTAAAGACCAAATAATCCTACTCCGTGAAGTATGTACTTCAAATTTAGAAACTAGTGTACTTTAATTTCTATAATTTTCATATAGTGACTCAATGTCTTAGAAATTAAGACAAATTTAATAACATATTTCAACCCTGCCATAAAAATTTAAATACACAACCTTGAAAAAAAACCCTCCTTCTAGAGCAGATGGGTAAAAACAATATTACCACGATAGTCTGAAGAATTTACTACAGTTAATAGTTAAAAATTTTGTTCTAAAACAACAATATCCACCTACTCAAGAATAAAATCTACAAGCAAACTTAATAACTTGTTCATTACGTCACAGTGGACTTAGAAACTTAAATTCATAACTTTCAACAATGTAATGTAAGCTGATGTTTTAAGAGACCCGTAGTCAGGCTGCATCGAGACCGCTTATGTAAGAGACAGTGACAGAAGAAGTACGATAAGACTTTAATTTTGGAAGTACTTTAGAAATGATTAAATTGTGTCTCAATTTTAGCTTCAGATACAGGATTTCAGAATTTGTATAAAAGCACAAAAAAGGACAAGAAGATGCCGCTACAGTATAGGATATGATATAATTATTTCTTAATGGGTTATTTTAGAAGATTTTCGTAAAAAACAACCTAGAAAAAGTCTGGAATAAGGTGCAGATCAAGATATAAGTTGTCAATAAGAGCTAAATACTCGGTACTCGGGGACTGCTGTGGTAAAGTTATTGCATTTTTTAACAACTTATGTAATTATAATATTTCGGAGCAGCTCGACTCGATCCGTGCGAGCTTCGTACAGTCTACACGCATATGTCTAGTCGCACGCACAGAAACACCACGCCGAAGTGTGCCGAACTGAAACGACGTTAGACGATGCACGGTGCCGGTCGGAGTGTTAGGTTTATTTTCGTTACGGAGTTTCTTGATTCGGTCGCCGCGCTCGAAGCCCTTGATAAAAGCTATGCAATAACTTAATAATAACACTAATTATTTATTGTATTAAATCTCTTTACAAGATATTTTATCATCCTACGAGAAATTATTTAAGATGATTTGTGTTTTGGTCAATAGTTCTAAATAAAAACTGTTCCTAGATTACTTTTATATTAGGGGTAAAATAGCATATGGTAAGATTTTTGTCGGTTTGATTTCGACCTACGGCACCGCACACTCTAGCAGGATAACAGGAGTAAGATATTTGATACGGAGCAGGGGAAAAACTTTACTGGATTAACTTACGACAAACATTTTCGTTAGGACATCTGTGAAGGAATTTGTTAAGGGATAGACGATGTTGTAACTATATTTGTTGAAAACGGTTACTAGCCCAACCATTTGGTCACAAAAAAGGAGGTGGGTGGTACCTGGAAAGTTTGCCGGGCGTTTCGAAAATTGGTTATTTCATGGATTTCAGTATTGGTTATTTCATGGAATTCAATAATTTCACTTTTCGAATCGTATGCCATTTCATGCATTCATTGCCACCTCGTATCTCCGTCGCTCGTGCCGCCATATTAAAAAAATGACACCTAATTATAGTTAAAAATTCTCGGTAAATTTTCCAACTTACCAAATGAATAAACTATACATCAATAATCATAAAATATATATATATATATTAAGAGCCTGCCAAAGTGACTCTACTCTGCCTGATGGAAAGCATGAATAGAATCCAAGAGTTGTAGACAATGCAGTATGGTGACCTACGCTATGGTGGCCTGAGATGCTTTGTCACACCCCGCTTGGGGACGTAAAAGACATGACAGTCATCGTGACAGTATATGGCTTACAGTTACCACGATAACTGTCACCCCTGCATCTGCAAGTTCATTATTTTAACGCAGACTCTCGATACATTCCCCCATTGTTATCTGTGAGATCATTCGAAATCAACATGAGCTAAAAAGCTTTATAGCAAGACGACCTGATAAGTTACTTCACTATGTTTCCTTAAATTATTCACAGCAATACCCCTCACTTCTTAAAACTTTGTCTTCGATGGAAATTCAAATTCGTAACTTGCATGAAAAACTTCCACATTGTAAATAGGTAAGAAAGAATTTGTCTCAGCGTATTGGCTTTTAAGTTTCCGTTGGTTAAATGTAAAATAGATAAACCTTATGTGTTTCTTACGGTTTTTGTATGATATTGACATTTTTAACTAACTTAGATTTGTATAATAACTAGGTTTACCGGAGGCCAAACAACTGGGATTATTCAAAAGGCAGCAATACGCTTTGGTCACTTAAGCTAGTTGATAATGTATGGGCGTTAAAAAAATACTGTGATAATAATCTGTCGTCATCAATTTTCGTCACTGTCACTGAATTTATGTACAAATGTACATATTTAAGTTCTCTGTATACGTCCAAATTCGATCTAATATGGATGATTATAACTTTAAACAAGTCCAATTAGCTAACAGTGGGATATACATAAACAATCACATATTGTTCGAAGTAACAGAAGTTTAAATTCAACCCAACAACCGTACAGCGTTCTGATTGATGTGAGAACTCTAACCCAATTAAATAATTAAAGCATAAAACTTATTATTGTTACACACTGGGGTTCGTGACGAATACACAAATATACCTAAATTAATAAAACTCCTCACCACTCTATCGCAGAACTAGAGTTAAATAAATAATGGAAAGCAGGTGCATATAGCCTTGTACCTTAAATATCCACAAGACTTGTGTAAACCTTTAGAAACCAACATCAAAGACGTCTACTGACATAGGCCTTTTTTTCTTCTAACATGTGTATACTCCCTCAGGCCGTCACCCCAACGGGGTTTACGGCGAGGTGGTGTGTCGGAATCGGACCGACTAAAACCACACGGTGTGCCATTTTGCGCCTGACATAGAAGGGATCCGGGAACAACTGTTATTACGACATCCAGTACTGACATAGGCCTTCTCCAAGCTTCGTCACAACAAACTGTCCCGTGCTACCCACATCCAATTCTTATAAATATCTAGTTATGAATCGACTTAGTCACAGCTCTCTGGACACTTGTAGAACATGGTGGACGATCTAAATTCTAAATAAAAAAATATATGACATCAAATTTGAAAGCTATTGTATAGGGTGGGCCACGAATTAGATAACATTTAAAAAATCGTATAAAAACTATTTGATTTATTATAAATATTGTTTATTTACAAGAAAGCTAATTAGTTGCAACTTTTTTAAAAAAACTACACCGTCTGATATATCACCGTTTTGACGTTTTCACTCTTCCAAGAGAACATCGAAATTTTTGAATACTCGTCAGTAAAGACACTATCTTTTCTCTGATTGTTGCTTTTAGTTGACGTAGACGATTTGGTTTATTGGTGTAGATACGATTCTTCAAATAACCCTATAAAAGGATAGAAAAATAGAAGGGGATAGACTTCTGGGTGGCCATGGAATGTCGCCTCGTCTGGAAGTCAGCTTTTTCGGCAACATGTCTTTGACCACCGACGGGGACTCATTAGACGTGTGACAAGTGGCTCCATCTCATTGAAACTGAGTGTTACGATTGCAGCCAGCAAATTCCAGTAACATCAGTCCCAAGAACTCCCGTAACATGTTTGCGCGGGATGTTAGATTCAAATGTTAACGAATTCTTGCCCCATCTTATAGAACAGTGTTTTATATTACCACATTATAATGTTAACCAGTGTAATGGAAAAAATAAATTGTGATTAAACCAACCAAGACTAACGAAGAAATAATCAAAGCTTAGTGAATAAATCAATCCATACTAATTGAACAAACGTAGTTTCGGACGGAAACTTTGCCTCTGGAATTAAACTACACGATGGACTGCAAAAAAAAACAGACTAAAACAGAATGAATTGCATATAAAGTATCTAATTAAGAAACTAACAAACACAATTATAAAAAATGCAAAACCAAGTAACGTTGTTCACACATGTATTTCCTGTCCTACATCAATGAGTTAAGAAGACCACTTGGAATTAAAAAAAGTCGAGAGGTGTCAAGGGACACCCGGATGGAACGAAGTTCCTTTCCAGTAATTAGTGAAGGAATTGTAATATTTTTTTTTGTTTCTTTTAAGTTAAGTTTAAGTTTTTTAAGGTAGTAGAGCCACGTTGATTTCAGCACGAGCGGGTCGGCTCGACCGGGGCAGTACTACCCTCCCACAGAAGACCAACCTAAAGCGCCAGCATCCGTGCTGTCGTGTTTCGTTGATGAGAGCGAGACCGGAGGCCCATTGATGCAGGGGTAACAGTTGTCGTGATAACTATGTGAGGCTTACACTGCCACGATGACTGTCACGCCTTCTACGTCCCCAAGCGTGGCGTGAAAAAGCATCTCACTAGGCCGCCATAGTGTGGTCACCACACTGCATTGTCTGCATTTGCAATAAGTATGGTGACTACAACTCTTTGGATTCTATTCATGCTTTCTATCAGGCAGAGTAGAATGACTTTGGCAGGCTCTCCATAAAAAAAAAGGTCTAAAAAACCAAAAATAATCGTCGCGACACTACACTGTTCAAAGCAAAATAGAAAGACGAAACGAAAATAATTGGCGTGCTTTCTACAAGAGAGAGAGAGACAGACAGAGAAACATGCGCACGCCGCACGACTTATTACACTATAGTATAAAAAGTGTCGTGACAACTTTTCGTCTGAATTTTTTCCGTCCAGCCTCCTTCGCAACGCGCAATTACGAACTTCGTTCCAAAAAGTATGTTTGGTATAACCCGTCAAATAACTTTATCTAAAATTTATCTATTGGAGTACAGTGTATCAAATATTTAAAGTTTCTTTACATATGAGATTACACTTTTTTCATCAAACTCCAGATCTAATAAGAAGTAGTCGTTGTTGTAAGGTAGAAGAGAAGTTAAAAAGGAAAGTAAGGTAGTAGAGCCACGCTAATTTCAACACGAACAGGCCGGCTCGATCGGGTCAGTACAATCCTCTCACAGAAGACCAATCTTAAGCGACAACATTGCTGTAGTGTTTCGTTGCGTCCCCAAGCGAAACGTGAAAAAATATCTCACCAGGCCGCTATTGTATAGCTTACTGTATTGCCTGCATTCACAATGATTGTGGTGACCACAACTCTTGGATTCTATTCATGATTTCCATAAGGCCGAGTAGAGTCGCTCTTAAAATAAAAAATAAATATAACTTCACTGATCCAATACTGGATTCAAGCAAAATGCGATATCCACAACCGGTATAGTCTTCGAAGATTCCAAGCCACCAATTTATTAATATCTAGAGGTATATAAGGTAAACTGAAGCCATATCGAAGCAGCAATCAGTCACGTTACTTGATATCAAACCTACAGGAGACGGTATACCACTTTGTTCTGAAACTAAGACGCCTTACAAAACTTACTGTTATTTCTAATTAATTCCAAAAACCAACTGTTGTTTACTTGCATTCGTTAATTATATATCATACAACTTTTGCACATATTTCTGGTTTTTCCTAATTTTCAATGTGGTGACATCGTTCCTGTAGCTTTGCTGTAATCAGTCTCTAAGTGTGATTTCGTAAAAGGGACGGAAGTTTATTACAGGAAGCTGGGGAATCATGAGCTCATTTGAGAAATGAGAGCGCGCGATATTAGAATCTACTGTCAGTTGGTAGGGGAGATGTCAGGTGTTAAACATAATTTTTAATTACTGTAACATTTGCTCGTCTTTTTCTTTTTAAGGGTCCGGGTAATATGAAAATAAACAATAACATTTAAAACATCTGTCGTCAAAAGTTAAAAGGCCACACATAGCCAAGGTGCCGACGCAATAAAATACTCTTAAACTAAAATTATAGTCGGGCAAATGTAAGCATTAATTAGGCCTCTATTGACTTTATGGGATAAAGGACTCGTGTGTATACGAGTATTATTTTACGATTAGCTTTCCAATGAATCAAAGAGTGAGAATTTTTAGCCTACAAAAGGGAAATCACTGTTATTTTTCCGTATAAACTAACTAAATGTACGTAAATCGAACATATTCAACGAATCGTAAATATCCGAGGATAAATACGATATCAAAGCGATATTTATTCGCGTACAGCTTCGAAATCAATAGGCGAAGTGCGATTAATCGTTCGGAAATGAAATCGTCACGGTTGGGTGGCCACGTCGTCCCATGCAAAGGCTCACTGTCGTTCTACCTTTCCAAATTTATATCAAAGCTATCTGAACGATAGATTTGTATACGCTTTGAATAGTGCACCGGCAATTACTTTGCCGATAACGGTTCATAATGTTATGTTTGAATTATTTTATCATTTTAGAATATCTGCAGAAATATAGGGTTTTACCTGAATAGCCGGGAGATAGAACAGAAGACAATCCTACCAGGTTTTTCCTTTCTACGGTACTCCTGGTTCTTTGGGTACTTGTTCCCGAGATGGCGTTCGATTTTTGGTCCGTTCGAGTCCGACATAACTACCAGTAGGTGGTATCCGAGGAGATATATGGACAAATAAAAGTGGATGATAGATATTCATAGAATCGAATGATAACTACGTTTAATGGATTGCGAAAAAGGATTTATTTTTGAGTATTTATTCTTTACGTAGCATCACATTTGAACGAGAACTGATAACAAAAACTCTATGGTAAAAACCATAAAGCTTAAAACCAATGAAGGACCGTTGGAGTATATCCATATAAAAAAGCATCACAAAATATAAAAAGCTTAGTTTTTTTGAATAAACTTTCCGTTTTTTTAATAAGAATTATATTTTATTCTACACCAAGTCCCGGTGTTTCAAGAAAACAATCAGATAGTTTCAAAAATAAACTGCGAAACGCGAACCATAGATGAATATTAACCGACAGCATTAAAAAGTTAACCACCATTTTAATGCTTTTAATAACCTCTTTTGTACTTTTTTAAAGCACATTGTTGTATGACACCCTTAAGTAAATACTGGTGACTATATAATGACAGTTCAAATTATACTGGTTTATTATACCGGTTCAACAAATTTTTCTTTGTATGTTAATTGCAGTCCGAATAAGCTTTTGAACTAAAGATAAACTATAAAAATGCCTAATAAATAGGAAATTTGGGTTAAAGAATTCTAAAAATGTTGCCACAATGTAGATACACTAAAAAATGTTAAAAAAAAATAATGTGACCATAAACCAACCTCACATCACTAACCTCCATTCTAAGGATTGTAAAAAGCTGTTGATGTGATATAATTATTTTTAATTTCTACTTTTAGATTGTAATCAAAATAGTTGTGCGATAAAGATATTTATATCTCTATGAACATTAGTAAAATTTGATGGATTTTTTTTATGGATAGAGTATTCGATAAATTGACACTTAGTATTTATGTAATATTATTGTATTAATTCTCTAACTCGGTATAAAAGAAAGTAAAAATTTAAATTAATGATACAAAATAACTTACCATAGCACCAAATATAGTCTACGTAAACGAGAATTAGCACCAACGTTACAACTGAAAGAAAAAAAATATTTGTAAAAAAATATGATCGAATAAACATATGCTACATCACTATCAAAGTTCTGAGGCCTAAAGCATTTAATTATTTTTTTTCGATGACGTCATTGACAATTAAATCATAATAGTTGCTAAAAATTTTACTATTGTATAAGATCGTGTTAAATAAACTTTGAATATGGAATACAGTCCTACCTCTCGCGTACATATTGGCGCGAAACTTGGGAACGAGGAGCGTGCGCTACCCCCGTCACACAAATCGGTACTGAAGAACAGCGGAGACAGAACGTTCGAAGCTCAACTTTTTGTAATTTAAAAAGCAGCAACAACCTCTTCTATAAAGCCTATCATAAAATATTTTTCCCATGAGTATTAAATGCAGCTTAGGCGCTATTGACATATGGAAAAATATAACAATAACTTTATTAAATTAACGGCTTATAGATATTATGGCCTATTGAAAATAGTGATTAAGTTATTGACATTATTTGAACTATGAGATTTCCAATAGGAATATAGACATTAACTAAGGACTGCCGCGTCATTTTCTTTTAATTTACTTTGAAAGTCTAATGTAATGTTACTAAAAAAAAAAAAAACCGGGGAAACCCGGAACGTTAATTACAGATATTTTATTTTCAAAGAAAAAATCTGTATATAGTCAACTTGTGACTGCACGAATGGCTTAGCGGTTTCGCGGGCACCACGCCAGTCTCTACCGCGCTGAGTATTGTGAGTTCAACCCAACAACACTTTGTGCCTGAAATTGTTTTTCCGAGTCTGGTTGTTCCTTGCGTCTATTTCTTCTATATTTGTAAAACTCGCCCGCGACACAGGATCTAATCTTAATAAAAGCGTTGTGTTAAAAAAATATTTGTATTGGATTGTTTCACATGAAAGGAGGTATACCTAGACCCTCTGTAACGCTGGAAATAGGTTCTACATTTCTTAATAACATAATATCATGATTTTTTAGTGTGCTTGTACATTGGTTTTAAGCTTTATTTATTATGTTTATTGACTTCCGACTTTCGGTTTCGGCCAAAAGTAGGAGAAACTTTCGGTCACGCCACTGTCCATTGTAAGTCGCATTGTGTTAAGGTTAGGTTTTACATATAAACGATTAACATTCAGACTGTTTTCTAGCGTAAGAACGAAAAATATCCAGTAGTTTCGAAGCAGGACAATTTTTATGTTTTAATAACATGATTTACAATATCATGTAATGCAGTAAAATATTTGTTAGACTAGACTCGAATAGAATGAGAGAGGTAGATTATTGTATTGCCAGGATTGAAAACACGCGTCTTACAGTCCTTAAAACATAGCTTGATCTCTGTGACAGATTGCTACTGTGGCGGCTTCTACATTACAGCACAGGGAAAAATATACAACGGCGCCATCTAGCGAGGATACATCGAACTACGACGAAGTATGAACGCAACGTGTGAATGTAATGAACTACGATACAACTACTAATCCTGTATCGCGATATGGAGATTCGCGTGGCAGTTGGCACGTGTACAGCATACCAACGTCAACCGTTGGGCCGTGGCCCACCAGGCATGATCACCTCGCCTGGTCGGAGGATCCTCCCTTTGTGTCGGAGGGATATGATACTCGATCACTTCACACAACGAAACCGACGAAGTAACTTTGAACAGTCGATTTAATTTTATATCACCTATATTTTCATTCTTCACATGCCAGTTTTATCAGAAAAGAAGTGCAGTC
Source organism: Hypercompe scribonia (assembly GCA_949316085.1). Taxonomy (NCBI): domain Eukaryota; kingdom Metazoa; phylum Arthropoda; class Insecta; order Lepidoptera; family Erebidae; genus Hypercompe; species Hypercompe scribonia. The sequence goes on from OX438972.1 coordinate 22,899,286, forward strand.
CATTATAAATGTCAAAATTCACGCCTAAAACGTACCTCATAAGTTCATAAATGACACTAGTGACAAGTGTCATAAAGATCAAATTAGATCTTAAGGACTCTATAGTTTATACAGTCAGTCAGCCCTTGACCTGTAGCCACCGCAAATTGTTTTATAATTTACTCGATTCTAAGTAATAAGTAAATGTAATAATAATGTCATTATTGATCATGAGTTATGTGGTCATATTAAACAGGAATAGCTTGAACAAATATTATCGTGGGCACAAGACTTTATGTCATAACGAGTTCTGCTAATTTTATTTTGAAGTGTCAATATTGATTTATTTTATGTAATAAGTCTGAAACTGTATGCATTATCAGCCTTTTATTTTACTGGGTTATCAGCATAAACATTAATAATGCTAAAGAATTTATAATCACAATAATAAAATAATATTAATTAATGTTGGAGTATTTATTTTAACATCTTAACTGCTCTATTCTATGTGATACTGACTGTACCCACTGAAAAATGTCTACCATCTACGAAGAGTACGAAGTCCAATTTTCGCAGACGTAAATTAAAAAATCAATCACATTGATTATCCTATTCGCATTTCCCCTAGTTACAATACAAATTGTGGTTTTTCACTCCGAACTCTATTGAACGAGACACAATTGAAGAAGGACGAGATAAGTGATTATTTGAAAGAGTATTAATTAGTACCTGCGGGAGCATAGACAATGTGTCCTCTTCCACTCTATTGTTTTTTTTTTCGCGAGATGATTCTATTGATTATTTATTTAATCTGTGTGGTGATGGGTTAAGAATGCAGAGGGCCACCGCTCCTATCCGTCCCACGAGTACTAGTAGTCCCTATACTAACCCTCCAAAAGGCCAAAACCTCATTTTTAAGGAGATGTCTATGTCATGCAGTGAAATTTGTCCAGTTGTTATTATTCTTTATTACAATTGTTTATAAATATTCATTGTAAATATATAAATAGAAAAAAATATTATTACATTATATTAAGTGACAATAAGAATAATTATTTATTTCAATGTTATGTTCGAAGAGGGGGGGGGGGGGATAAGTCCGTACGTTCAGAATTACTTGAACATAATTTTGGAACCTTCCGTATGAAGTCGCTAGTGCCTTTTTCTTTTTTTTTTAATAGCCTGCTAGAGTGACTCTACTCTGCTTAATGGAAAGCATGAATAGAATCCAAAAGTTGTAGTCACCATACTCATTGCGAATACCGATAATGCAGTATGGTAACCCACACTATGATGGCCTATTACGATTTTTTACACCTCACTTGGGGACGTGAAAGACGTGACAGTCATCGTAGCATTTTATTGCACATACTTGCTACGACAACTGTCACCCTTGCATCAATGGGCCTCCGGTCTCGCACTCAACACTGAAACACGACACACGGATGCTGTTGCTTTAGGTTGGTCTTCTGTGAGAGGGTAGTACTGCCACAGACGAGCCGGCCCGTTCCTGCCCCAATTAGCGTGGCTCTACTACTTAGTAAGAAGACTAGCTGCTTCAGAAGTAGACCAGTGCTACTTGGATATGAGGGGCCCGTTTGTAAGACAATGGACAACATTGAGCCCTATTGCAAGACGTCTCAGCAGCTACATCATCCATCGCTTTTTCTTTTGTATATCAGTGACAGCAGCAATGGGATTCATTGAGGCACTATTAAGGTATAATACATCAGCATCCAGATTACGCGTAAGTACGGTCCATCTGGTAGTGGATTAAGGTATGTTGATGACAATGCTGGTCCAGACTACATTTATCACAGGTACTGTGAATATCGCAAAAACTTAGCAACAGCGAAATCAAAAGTTAAGTATTTTAGCGTTGCCACATAAATTGTGTGGAGAAAAGCGCTGCAGACACGTCTGCCCGGTAAAATAAAGTGAACACTTTGAAAAGGTTACACTTTATGGACTGGTTCATAACAGACGAGTTTTAAGTTTCGAGTTTGTCTTCGTGTGTTCATGGAATGCGTCAAGAAAGACAGGAATAATATTCTTTTATAGGTAACATGTAATTTACATGACAGACGTAACTCATTTGAGAACTAAGCTGATGGCCACAAGCAATAGAAAGTGTAATTATTTCTTTTTCAGTCACATAATGTCAGACGCTACACATTTAACCTCTCACCTACTACTTGATAGCCAACTCTAGTGCACATTGATTGGTCAAAATAATTACCGCGTGTCAGGGAAGCACGCATCTAGTAACACACTTCCGTCCCTTTTCACTAAATCGTTCCCACAGATAACAGGATAGTACAAATGAATATATGGATCTAATTATATTGTTTAAATTGCGTATCGAAGACTTAGTCATGACCACTACGAGTTTAATATATTTAAGAGAGCCCGTAAAGCCGTCCTGCGCCTGATCTCTCCGATTGTTTCTGAAAACCGTCCCATCGGATTGTGGGAGGGGGGGAAATATAGAGTGGGCTACGAATTAGTTAACATTTGAAAAAATCGTATAAAATGTTTATTAACAAGAAAGTTAATTGGAATTATTTTTTTAAAAATTACATCTTCTAAATGACCACCGTTTCGACGTTTGCACTCTTCTAAACGAGCACCGAAATTTTCGAATACTCGTCGGCTAAAAGTACTGTAACTACTGTAAGAGCTAACGTAAACTAATTAACATCTGCGGTTAGGATCGGAATGGTAATCTTACGGGAATCTAATATGTCTGATGCCAAAAATACGAATGTGTAAGAGTAAATTTCTGAGCATCTACCTTGTTTTAGCTCTGCATCGCCCTATGGTCGACTGCTGGACTAAATGCTTACGGCATTAACTCCACCTTTATCACTTTTTATGTGGATAAAGTATAAATAAATAATAAATTGTATTTATTTTAATTGATGTTCAAAAAATGTTTTATAATGGTGCTAAAAATCTCAAATAACTTTATATTTAATGTCTCTTTTAAATAACTAGACCCACTTGCTTTCGAAAGAACTTTGAAATTGAACACGAATCGTTTTTTATATTGTAACTGTATTACTATAGTTTATTTTTTATCCACTGTTGTATAAAAGTAGACCCTTAACTTTATAGTTGATTTCTTCTCCATTCGAAACGAAAAAAACAACAATTTAGCATTCATTTTCGCCACTACGAATATGGCGAAAATCTGTAAATGATCCAATGACGTCATCTTTATAAAAGTAGTTGCCAAATTTTACCTATCCTGTATTTTATAAAATCAGGGTTACTATGTGTGCAGTGTGGGGACTGGCCGTTGACGAGGCCATCAGCACGATTTCTTGATCCTCAAGAGGCTGACGAAATTACCTACACAACTCACGTGCAAAATCCATCTGTACATTAACTATTAAATGACTTGTACCGGCTCCAGCATTAACTTTGCATGAAAAAGTTTGGTGTATCGCTTTACGCAGTACTTTTTGGTGAAACGTGACTTAAATTGAATTTATGATGAGGCAACTAAAAAAATATAAAAAGAATATGCAGTTGCAGTTATTCAGATGGTCGATGGGACTTAAGGTCAAAATGCTTTAATGTGTTGGCTCCAAGATTGGCACATTGGCAAAGCTTTCTCGGATTTCGATATCATCATTAATATCATCAGTAGCCTTTAGCAGTCCACTGCTGGACATAGGCTTCTCCTTAGCAAGAAAGTTCTAGCCTACTATAATATGCTCACCAAACAGGCTGATATAGGGATTTCGCTATGCCGATGAGTTCCGGGCAGAGTCCGCTAAGATAGCGCAAACCTGAATTCAGAATTTACATGTAAATACAAATTACAATTTACTACAAAAACATTTAACATGTTATGCTTATTTTGCATACTCGTGTGTGTGTGACGCCACAGACTGGACGATTATTGCTATCAACTCTAGCATAATTATAAATATGACCCCAACTATATTTTTTTTAATTATATTGTATCGTGAATTTGTCGCACAGTTTCGCGTAACAAGAGATAGTTGATCATTCTGAATAGCACATAGGTCAAAGAACACTTAATATTTCAATGTTTTTATGAAGGTGTGAATTTATATTATATTTTATAGCAAGAAGTCTGCATAGTAAAATGCACCAGTTCATTTAATTTTTGATTAGAGCTTAAAAATGTGGTTTATTGCGAGTAGGGGAGTGTTGAATACAGCGCAGACAGTATTACTGAGCCCCAGTTAATAGCTTACGTGCATATTGCATCTGCACCACTTCGTGATTGGCTTTTTAAGTACCCCTGTTGGTTTTTTTCCCTTTTGTTTCTGCTACCAAAAAGAACTTTAATTGGGAATCGCGTATTGTCACAAATAGATATCGTCGCTATTTTTAGGTATTAATACTTTTTTAGATTGATGCACGCGAAACATGATGCCTAAATGTTTTTATTTTTTAGGAAGCGAAATTGTCATATATACTTTGGATGTCGAGAGTATTTACGAGAATAGTTTTAAATATTAAAATGAATGAATTATTTTCTTGTTGCATCCTTTTTAGACCTCTTCTTTTACCTAATTGGGTTGTAGTTTTTAAACTATTTTGTATTTAATACTTCTCCGTTACCCGGATGGGTATATATACTGGTTGTGTTAAATTTACATCGTCGCATTCTAAGAAAGCGTGAAGATCGCAGCATCAATATGTACAAATAGGAACATTAACTGAAACGACTAGACCGCACTACCTCTACGATTGCATTTTAAACATACATTTTGACTAAAACAGGATTATACATATTTATATTTACATATTAATAATGTGCTCGTCAAGGCTTTTCTTTTGTTGCCAATACGTGATGATTATCGCAGTTTAATTTGTTTCGAGATTAGAATCTGAGCTTTAAATCCCGCCACGTAAAATTTTCACAACCTGTCACTCAAGTCATTGTTAGAAATCTATTAAAATCGGTTCAGTACTTTAGGCGCTATGGAATACACAAAAAAACTAACACCCTTCCTTTCTTTCTTCGTAACATTTCGTTAAACTAGTCAATTTTATGGGGTGCTCGTCGCTATTGCTTATCACGATATTTTGCCAGGCGCTTGATATGCACTACTATGAATACTCTTTGTTGTCGCTGCACTCTATAGGTCACGTCATTCAATACCCTACTAATCATCTTGTAAGGGTTCTCACACTTAGTCTATAGGTCGCCCCTCCACTTTTTTAAGACTGGACATCTGTGAGCACTCTTACAGACAATTATGCTTCAAGCGTCCTCTCGCTGCATCTGTGGCATATGACCCCAGAACCTTTCTTAAGAGAAGCCTTGACTTCTATTACTACCTCTAAGACTTCATGTGGCTTAGGATGGCCAGATATCCTGTTACCACTTAGATCTCTAGAGGCTGTACCAATGCTTCCTGCAGTGAGGTGTGATGATGAAGCCTCACTACAACCGGTCGTTTTCTTTCTCGAATCTTTGTGTCATTTCGTAACAACAAGTTAAAATGAAACTAAACTATTATTTAGGGTCGGGTTCATCCGGTTTTACCTGAATATCAGTTTTTCAACGTGGCGACTGGTAATGGATCTGAGGGCTATCTGGATTCGAAGGTTGAACTAGTTGTCGGTATATTTGCTCTGTTTGCGTTTAGGGTTTGGGTATCTGCAAAGCCATAGTGAGAATAATCGATTCAGATTACAATTGAATTGATCCATCATCAATATACACGAAGCATCGATATCGTTGAATAAAACAGAAATAATTCAGTCTCTGTTTGAATACAGACAAGATATAAAGATCATAGGTGTGTTTTTTAGATCGGGTTAAATATATTAGGTACTATTGTGGGTACAGAATGGAATCCGGAATAGAAACCAGTAACTTTAACTTTATTTTACTTTCGTTCTGGAGATTTCTTACCTTCGATATTATTTACAGAACCTAGAAACTGAGCTTTGCGTGGTATTTTTTTTTGTTTTACGTTATAACGTTTTCTAAAAATGAAACCTAGTTAGATCGATTTATCGTCGCCGAAATCCCCTGCAAACAAAATTTCATGAAAATCGTTAGAGCCGTTTCCGAGATACAGATGTCAAGAATTGCTTGTTTAAAGAGAGTTTAGCTCAAGATTTGGATATAGTTTCGCGCTCCAAAAGATCAAAAAAATGCATGCACCATCTTTTCGATGTTAGTGTGTTGTAAATAATGTTGAATTTGGAAAATAAATCTAAATGTCTTGCTCAACACGTGACATTAGTTTTTAGTTCACACACATTATCACTTGACCTCCAACTAAGCAAAGCATGTAACACGTAAAGCTAGATTGACTTAATGAATATTTTAATAATTATTTTTTTGTAAAACCGTTTATATAATTTATATCTAGGAATCGAACCTGAGACTGCTGCTTAGCACTTGAATACGCTATTACTGTACCATCGCTGTCAAAGCCAATCTGTGTATTATACTCCTACAAAAAATTAGACAATGGGGCGAAAACCATTCACATTAAAATCAAATCTTTTAAACGATATGCTTACAAAGTTCGTGGCTTTAGGAATATGACTAATTCACAATACATTACGTGCTGTTTGGTAACGAATTACGAGTACGAAGTGTCACTACGCCTATTCATCCCATGGGTGTCGCAAGCGGTGACTAAGGGAGCAATTATAAAACAAGCCCTATAAAAACCTTATCTGGCCATCGTGGCATAGTAGGCTAAAACCTCTTTTCTAAGAAGAGGCCTATGTCCAGCAGTGTACTGTTAAAGGCTATTGATGATGATGATGATGATGATGATGATGATGATGATGATGATGATGATGATGATGATGATGCTGATGATGGTGGTGATGATGATGATAATACATTACTACAGAATAAGAATTTCTCGAAACTCGCGTGCAAACAATACATAACTGTACATCTATTCTCATATACATTAACAACAAAGTCAAGTAACAGGTATTACATGTTGTGCAAATGAGCTACTATATTTTTAAGTCTATATGTATAAAATTCTTATGTCACAGTGTCAGTAATCAAACTCCTTTGAAACAGCTTGACCGATTTTTACAAAATAATTTTGTATGCATTCTATAGGTCTGGGAATTGGTCTAAGTGATTAGGGTGGCCTACAGCACAATTTTAATTTATATTATTCAGTCAATTTTAGTACCTACATGAATATCTATATATATAAAAGAAAGTGGTGTTAGTTACACCACTTATAACTTAAGAACGGACAAACGGATTAAGCTGAAAATTGGTGGAGAGGTAGCTTAGAACCAGGAGACGGACATAAGATACTTTTTATCCCGTTACAACGGGTTTAAGTAAAAAAAAATCTGCTTATTTATTGCCTCTAAGGCTGAACAGAGTTCGCGGGGTAAGCTAGTTATGGATAAATTACACCCAGACAAAGTTATTTTTCTTTATTTCAAGAGCCTAATGCTCTACTCTGCCAGATGTAGAGATGAATAGAATCCAAAGGATAGGAACCAAACCCACAATTACCATTCTTAATTTACTGGCCATTGACAACCAGAGAAACACCGAGGTGGTTTCGGTAAGTTTCCAGACCCCTTTGCTCCAAATGAGTGAAGGGTGTCTATGAGGATCGTCCACCCTAAAGAGGTGACAAACAAAAAAGTACAAATGATATTTATTGTAATGTAATATTACAGGACAGAAAATAAATAGAAAAAGAAAACGTTTGTTTTTAATTTTTTAACTAAAATATGGCTTTTTTTTTATGAATGTATATACAATGAATTATATGACAACCGATAAAAAAATTGCAAAATATATTCTGAATACAGCAGTACTTTTCAAATTATTCCATATTAAATACAGTTATTATTGCGCCAATTAATTATAAAGTAAAACATGCTGCACTACCCTCAAGTTATAGACAAGCATAATGTCTTTCTTATTTCTATGACTTTTCTCTATATCTCTCCTTCTGGTTCAAGTCTATGGTTTTTTCTGACCTAAGGCCAGTGGTCTTAGGTCAGAACATACCATAGACTCTTTGGTCTTAGACCACATTCACTTGATTGGACTTGTCCGTTTAAGCTGGACCGCTTAATTAGGTATTGAAAGCTGGGTGCAAACCTTCTCCTTAAGTATGTATCATCTTTATATCTACTATTCCTATTACACCATTAAGTGGATACTATGAAAACTGAATCAAAATTAACCCAATTCTAAGTGGGTGAATGTTCATTACGAACAAAGTGAAACTAATACTTAGATAGTAAAAATATTGCAAAAAAGATGACATTTATAGGTGAATATCATTTCTTTCAGTTTTCACTGATCAGTAATACATCAAGAACTGTATTTTTATTAACATTTAAAATGTATTAAATATAAAAGAAAAATAGTTTTAAATTTTATTGAAACACGCTAAAATATCAGACGACCGGTATTTTTTTTTAACATTAGAAACATTGAAAAATTAGAAACTAAAAAGGAATTATCTAAAGATATATTTTTAAATAATGACAGTCTACTTAAGCTTTGTTTTTAATAAAACAAATATATATTACGATTAAATTAAATAGTACCTACCTTCAAAACTTTTTAAATACTTTCTAGATTTAACTTTACAACGTTTGCTCGTTAATCGTATTATAAAGAACATACTCACATAAATTCATTTTCAATACAAAGAGTCAGTAAAAATATCGTTCTACAGTTTCAAACTTGTAAAAAAATATTTGTTTTGATAACGATAAACGATTTCCAGTTCAAGCTGTATGATATTCCATACCACAAAAATAAACAAACATTGCGGCAACATTAGTTGTCAAAACTAAGCTTTAACAGGATATTAATGCATGAAAAATAGTTCACACTACTCTGGAACGCCTCAAGTAATTTATAGCCAGGCCGTTACAGAGCGAAAAAGGAAAAGCCTCTAGAGAGGTGATTTATGTGGTCAAGTGCTTTGACGCTATTATTTAATGGAGGTAGTGTTATATCATTACAAGTCCGTAGCACTAGTACATAAAAAATAAACCTAAATAGTTAGCTTAATAGACAAAATAAGATTAAATACACATGTTAAAGTAACCTTTGACTATTTTTTGTCCAATATTTGAAATCTGTTATTGTATTGAAAAACCGTTCCATTATATGCCGTTCTATAACACACAGCTTTGAGTCTTCAGATTAAATATTTGTTATGTGTGTTGAGCTACTGATGAAAGTAAAAACAAGGAACATAACTAATTTGTTAATTTTTCTAACAGCAATCGCAGAACGAAAATAAAAAGAAGATATGGACTAATAGGGTTGCAACGCAACTGTTACTCGTCACAAGTGTACATGGACAGAGAGTTATTTACCATTGAGTTAACCATCCTGCATTATTTGACCTCTTAGAATATAACAAAATAGATACATACTCGTACAGGCTTTTACCTACTTCAAAAGTCAGGGACTTCATGTCATTAAGTAAAAAGTTTTTTTTAAAACACGTTCATGTCTATATCCCCGAGGTGATTTAAAAATTCACTTCCACGCTACGTATACTACTTTACAGACATACATGAAACGGACAGAAGGAAAACCCAGACTTAGAAAAACTATTTGTGAATCACAAATTGTTCTTCCATGGATTGGGATCGGACCAATAATATTTCGGTGCTATAGGAAGCGACGAGACTACCGCTCAAACCACTACCGTCCTACGTCCGTTTGTAAAGAAATTACTATTTTTCTTACATTATTTTAACATAATGACAAAAAATAATTCTATAATTTATATTGCTGTTGTGGATACTCTCACTCACACATTACACATCTTTTATAAACAAAAACATACACTGATGCCATCTAACGAACTCACACCGAACTATGAAGAAGCTGTCAACTCTATATTGAGATTTTAAAGTTCACACGCTGACTAATTGATTAGCATAATTAATACTTCACAAAATCAATATCAAGATGATCATGCTTGGTGGACTGTAGTCCACCGAGCATAATTATCTCGGTATTTCAGAATTTCCTTCTTTTGTACAGACTTTCTGTCAATCTATAGACTCAGAGATATAATTCTGACTTAGAATTACTATTGAATTGATTGATTTTTAGTTAAACAAGCAATTAATACGTGGATTCCTCAGCATGGACGTATCCGTTGTATTTTAGCGTGTATGCAAATTTTGTGAGGATTGTATACGAACGGTAAGTTGGGTATGTACTACGGACGGATATATAGTGGTTTGTAAATTTTAGATTTTGTAAGCCATGAAAATAGTATTCATAAGTTCCAGTTCCTTTTGGATTATATTTAGTTAAACTGGCAACACATACACCGTCAAATCCTTAAATATTGTTTAATGTTAGGTATGAAAGAATGTTTTATATGAAATGTGAATATTATATGAAATAAAATATTTTGTATAAAATCTGTTAAAGTAATTTGTAAAATTTAAAATTGAGCGTTTTTAAAAACGTCGAAATAATTTTGTAATTACATATTTTGAGACTTATATTTTGTACAGTGCATATTAGATGTACCAAAATGCTAGCAATACATTAATACGGTTTTTAATAATAATATTTTTTTGATTTTTGATGTTATAAAAAAAGTATTATTATTTTAAGAGAGAATCCACTTTGTGGTGGTGCTATAATTATTAATTCTAAGACTCATAAGATAATGACAATATCGTGAGAATAGGGTTAACTCTTTTTAATGGGTCATAGTTTCTTTATTTATAAGTTATTTTATGTAATTAGAACTTAGATCCCAGGGTTTAAATATATAACTGTAAGAATCCGGTTTAATTAAAATTTCAATAACTTTAGAAGTTCGTAAAAATGCTAATCACCTATTTTTGAACTGTTGAAGAGAACTCGGACCAAAACATACGCAACATACGCAACAGATATTGAATTAGACTGATATCAATACCGATACTAGGTAGAGAATGAATATCGCCCATATGTACTTTTTGTTGTTGTTTGATCTTTGGACTTATGAGTTACAGATATATAATGATTTATTAATGTTATCACATAGATAATTATACGTCAAATTTTTAAATTAGGTACGATAAGTTAAGGCATAATAAAAATTTGAAATTAGATGAATGCGGAGGTCCAGAGTTCAGTCAGTTGCAGCTAGTCTGTCCTGTCAAGTGGCTGTAGTGTTTTGGAACTTTTTTTACGAAAGTAAACTTGAAAGAAAATGGATATGACTGTGCAGAAACAACATGTAACGGATAAGGAATTAAAGGAGTTAATGCCTGATTTACCAAAAGGTCCATTAGATAATTATAGAAAACAGGCATCGTTCGATTGGCGCCGAATGAAACTTGCGTACGATAGTGTCAGCACAATTAAATTTAAAGTAAGTTTTTTTAATATTTATACACTGTAAGGGGACAATTTGTTAGAACTTTCTCACGTAATATTTATTTAATTACTTAGATTAGGCGAAACTAAAATTTTAAAATTCAGTTAGTGTAATGTAGAAGACAAATAGAAAAAAAAACGAATAAGAATTTTATGAAACAAAAAGTTTGTTAAAAAGTGTTCTAATTTTAAAACAAGGTTTGAAGTTGTATTGTGAAAATTTTTACTGTACATCACACATCACATTTTTTTTTATAAATAATATGCAATATCATAGGGCACAAACCTAAGAGTACCCAACATACACAATATCACTACGACATTGCATGGAATCTGAATATTCTCAGTACACAATATAAAAATTTGATTGTAGTGTACCTCATTAATATTATATAAAATGTAATTTTTTTGATACGTATATGCAAATTTTTTGAGTCGTATTAGTAAAATTAAAATTGGATTTTAGTTTCATTTAAGTTCAATTTATAGAATGTATAGGATAAAAATTCATGAACTAATGCTATTTAAAGGACTCACAAAACAGGATGAATATAAGTAAGTGTTAGAGAGCATGCACTATGTACCATAGTACAAACAAATTGGCTCAATTGAAGTGATACCTGAGCCTTATAGAAAACTGTTGCTACAGTTTACTGTAAGGCCTTTAATAGCCTACTGCTAGACATAGGTATCGTCTTCAAACTTGGTTTTGGTTAACTGCACTACGCTGGCCAGACGGGATGGGTTTCTTTCAAATTTTCCTTCTCTTTGCAATGATGTTGTCTTGCGAAATTTGCTCACTTAGTCAAACAGGGGTGGTGACACTATATTCTTAATCCGACACCACACAGAAGGAGAAGAACCCTCACCGTTATGGTTACATATATGTAATACAATCATTTATAAATTATCTACTAGTTTTGGCTTCCCATATTAGATTTAGAATGTGGTAATAGCTAAGAGCCTAGACCAACACCTTAAAAGGTTCACATTAGAACTACATCAAGGATCTGATGCAAAAGGCAGTCCTCCTTGTCACAGCATATATAGTGAGGTGGTCGTTTTTGGAGGCCATTGCCCATTTCACAAATATCTGAGTTTTCTGAATTTAACTTATTAAGACTATATACTTAACTTTATCCAACCTATTAGTATTCTAATAAGCTTCTTAATTCTTCTTTTTCTTAATTCTTTTCTTCTTCTTAATTCTTTTTTTTCTTAATTCTTTTTCTTCTTCTTAATTCTTTTTTCTTCTTAATTCTTTTTTCTTCTTATTTCTTTTGTCTTTTCAATTCTTTTTTCTTCTTCTTAATTCTTCTTTCTTCTTTTTCTTTTTAGCTCGTCTTTCTTCTTCTTTATTCTTATAGCCTAGTATTCTGACAATCAGTATTTAATTATTTTATTATCAGAAATTACACATTCAGTTTTTGCCTTAATGTGTGTTTTATGAAGATATGAAAATCTGGATACCACAAAGCTGTATATGATACTCAGTAGGTATGAGTCGAAAAAATCAGATAGTTTAAGAAGTTGAGAATCATCAAAAAATTTGTTTTGTAGAACAGTTGAACCACTTCATAAGTTCTTTAACCCAACCACATTCCTTACATGTTCTTTTGAATATAAATTAACAAACAAATGGCTTTTTAAAACAATTTGTAATATAGAAAATAATTTCAAACAAAAAGAGATCATGGCTGCTTTTCCTGTTCAAGAACTTAATATGAAATACCTTTTTTATAAAGATTATTTGAATAATAAATAAGAATATTTGACTGGGCATGTCAGATATTGAAGAAGATGCTAAAACATGTAGGAGAAACACAGTTTCCAAAATGCTACTTTACCAGTTTTGTCACTTTTTTGTAAAAGAAACAAACTTGTATGACAAGTCTATCTAGACATTGAGATTAAAACAGGTTTAAACAAAAAGGTGCAACGAGATAATTAGTGTTTTACTTTAAGCTGTGTTTTTACTTCATTCAAAATAACCAGCTCCATAGCGTGGGAATTTTGTTGTTTTTTTTTCAATAGAATTGACTGAGTGAGTGATGTCCTACATCAAGTTTATATTGTTACCTTGTTGCTTCCTACTATACAATGTTGAATCCGATGCCTGGATAGGACAACACTTTTTGTGATCCACAATTTGTGGCTGTTTTATATATGTTTTTGGAACGAAGTTCACTATCGCGGTTGCGAAGTAGGCTGGACGGAAAAAATTCAGACGAAAAGTTGTCACGACACTTTTTGCTATAGTGTAGTAAGCCGTACGGCGTGCGCATGTTTCTCTGTCTGACTCTCTCTCTCTCATAGAAAGCAAGCCAATTATTTTTGTTTCGTTAAAGAGCCTACTGGTTAAGTTTATATTACATATATTTGTTAATAATAAAAAAATGTTACAATTCCTTCACTAATTAATCGAAAGGAACTTCGTTCCATCTGGGTGTCCCTTGACACCTCTCAACTGTTATATGGTTATAGTTACCCACAACACAGGATATATACCTGGTGCAGAAATCGTCTTTCTATGGAGAAATAAAAAAAAACTGTCATAATGTTAGAAATTCCAATGAATTATAATATAATTTCTGGATATAGAGTTTGAATTTATGTACGTACATGGACAAGTTTTATCTTTAACGAAGGATTTTTTTTTCTGTACTGCTTAAAAAATGTATGCATAACTTCGTAATGGGTGGTTAAGTAGTTGAGACATGAAAATGTTGCCATTATCACTCTGACTCGTTATATATTTTAACGACTAATAATGCTAATGGTGATCTACAACAACACGGCACAAACAAATTGCAATAAAACAATAAAATAAATGATATTTGTGTTTTGGAGACCCTCGGAAGAGTTTGATATCGCTCAGTACTTGGATTGTGTAGGTTTGATGGCAGCCGTTTTGTTTAAAAAATCAAATTTAAGCCTTACACTAATGGACTCAAAGGCGAGAATTGTTTTTTAACACGTTCAACCTAAGATATAGCAAATTAAATAGATCGAGGAGTGACATAAGTCAGGGGCAATTTCAATTTTAACTCTGGTAGGACTACATTTATGTAGTCAGGAATCGGGCAAAACTCCAAATTGATTGTAGATAATACTTCAGATCGTAAACAAACTTGAGGACAATACCCGCATAACCTGGATCGTATGAATCAGTGAGAATGTCCGTGATAAAGAAACTAATATATTTTACGTGTTCTTGTCTCTCCGTTGTTCCTAGAAAGTAAGTATGTAAGTCATATTAGCCGTCGCCTATGGATATTTGCGTCTCAACATTTACAAGTGTATTGTCATTCTTTGCCTCCTCGGGGCAGAGGTGTTTGAATTCCGGTGAAAATGATAGCGAAATTTTCAACAATTCCACATGCAACGACTTCTGTTGCTAACAGTATCTGTGTTCGTTTTTTTTATTAATAAGTTATTGTTATCTAATACTACACTGCAGAAGTATTTCTAATTTAGCATGTGATTGTTATAGAATGAAATATGGAACTTCATGGAAAACCATCCGCTTTTCAAACACGCAGAAGCCACCCGTGCCCTGGATGATGAGAGGCATACCACAACAAAGAGGATGTACACTATCTTCAATGAAAACTTTTTGCCAATTGAAAAGGTAATTATCCATTTTGGTTTATACTTTACCATGATTAACTTATAAATTAGTTTAGTGTGATCCACCACATAATTCACTGCTCCCCTCTTAAGGGTCACACTTTGTTGTTTTCTAGCCTAACTTTTACCTGTGTTTCCGCCCCTTGTGTATAGGTTTTTTTTGCGGTAAAAACTGGCCTGCGTCCTTTTTCAAGAATCAAAGTACAGTGGAATACCGGTAATTCGACAAACGTTTTGCAGGGCAGTGTCGGACTATCAAATTTGTCGGATTATAGAGTACCGCCTAAGACCCCATACAGCCCGGCTTTTTTTACAAAGGAGTAATCCTTGTAATCCGACAAATTACAGACAAATTATAAAATTCTATATGTTTTCTTCTGGGCTTGTGCCGACATTATTAGGTATGTATACGTAATGCACAATGAATAAACGCTTAAGCTGCACCGCTATCACACGTAGTCAAATTCAAACTAAGCAATCGGAATTGAAACAATACCTACGCGTCGACCATAAGTTGTAACCTGTTCAATCATGCACGATCTATATTAGCGAAAATTGTTTGATTGATGTCGGATTACGGGGGTCCGGATTAGACAGGGGCCGGATTACCGAGGGTCCACTGTATCTCCATGTCAAATTTAAGTTGAATCGGCTTAACGGTTTATCCGTGAATGCGAAGCATACAGTAAGTCACTCTAGGTAGTAGAACCACGCTGATTTCAGCATGAGCGGACCGGCTCAACCGGGGCAATACTACCCTCCCACAGAAGACCATTGTCGTGTGTTTTAGTGAGTGTGAGACCGGAGGCCCATTAATGCAGAGGTGACAGTTATCATGGTAACTGTGTAAGCCTTGCACTGTCACGATGACTGCCATGCCTTTTACGTCTCCAAGCGGGGTGTGAAGAAGTATCTCAGTAGGCCGCCATAGTTTGAGTCACCATACTGCATTGTCTGCGTTTGCAATGAATGACCGCAACTCTTGGATTCTATTGATGCTTTCTATCAGGCAGAGTAGAGTCACTTTGGCAGGCTCTTAATATAGAAAAAAAATATAGTTACTCATTTGTAACGTTAGTAGGGACAGCATGGGCTCAACTTCTTACGAAGTAGCACAATGCTAACCTTACTATCCTACAAATCTTATAAATGCGAAAGTTTTTGAGGATGTATGGATGTTTATTAATCTTTCACGCAAATACTGCTGAACAGATTGAGGTGAAACTTTACAGCAATGTAACTGATAACTGACATACTCACGGGCAAAACCTAGTTAGATATAAAGCTTAAGAGTTCATTTGTTGTTGTTTTTTCTAGAAAAAAAAATATTATTTTAGTTTTGGTGGAAGACTATAACATCACACTACGATCAATGGGAAATGAGTGTTAAAGAAAAATGTTGCAGACAGGGACGGCTTTTGGGATCCCTGTCTACAAGGTTTTTTTGGCGAGCAGTGCAACAGGGGTCTCGATTACCCCCGTTTCATTCCGTGGTTTGCGATGTGTCGGAATCGAATCGAATAAAATCACACGATATGCCACTCTATACCTGGAATAGAAGAGATTTGAGAACAGTTGTTGTTTCTGAACACCTGCCGTGAATAACGCGGTCGCTACCTTTGGGGGTAAACTATGGCAATTAAAAAAGGGCGACGTTTGGTAATGGGATCGTGGTAGTAGGATGGTGAAGTGAAAATCTGCAGAATGGCTTGACTCTCAATAAAAAACTGTTGATAAGAGTAACAGTTTTTACTATTCGCAAAATTAGTTTCGTTTTTTGTAGGGTATTTAAAGCTGTCGGGTTGGTTGCTTTAGTAAAAATAAGAGTTTTCTATCCTGATTTTATTTTCTTCAGACATGTATTGGATATTTCTTTCACGCTCTGCCCGATCACTTTGATTCTATAAAATTTATTTGTTGCAATAAGAATGTATGCGGCAATGAAGTGAATTTCACTTGTTAATTAAATACATTATCATATTTAGTCAAGTACAATGGTATGGCTATTGTCTATTTACACGTATAAGTTTGCATATATAACATGTTTTGTTGGTAGGCGACGACCTACGAACTTGAATAAATATAGAAAAGTGGTAAATTTATTTTCTTACACTGAAATTTACACAATACAATCGCAAAAACCACAATAATGTCTAGCAAACACTCAGCGATAAACCCATCACGCTAATTACATGTTAACTAATGACGTCACTGGTTCGGAAGTCATTGATTTTAGTGCTCAAGTTCATATATAAACACTTTTGTCTGTTGCCTTTCACTGAGCTCCTCACACTCACTTACCATCAGATTGGCCGCGTGTATTCCGTTTATACCATAAAATCATGCCTCGAAGAGCACGTAAAACCTTCATCGCCAAAGGTCGTGTCGCATAGCCGTCCCATCGGGTTGTGAGAGTGAGGGAACAGAACGTGCACCTGTTTGTGCACACAGTTGTACACTCTTATATCTCTTGCGTAGTTGGTTAAAGTATATTATTATTAAAAGTTTTTATTATCATTATGAACAGTAAATTAGACCAGACTTTTCAAACAATAATGGATTAAATAGAAAGATAATAATTTGTTACAATAAAATAAATGATCTTTGGACTGATGATAGGGGTACTACGTATTCTGTATATTATGCGCTAGCTGAGTCGGCAGTCAGCTCATAAACCATGGCAGAAGCTTCAAAACCTATTTGAATAAATTAAAATCCAATTAAATAGGATTTCTGAAGTTATTGGTTGATAAAAATACGAAAGCTAGGTGTGAAAATAGTGAATACTAACAACTTTACGTATTATAGTACGTTTATAGTAGTTACGTAGTTACGTTTATAGTACGAGAGATGTTACCAATTCACGAGAGAGTTAAGTTGTTGATAGCAGCTTAACAATTTTGTTATGATGAATTTAGAGCATATTATATGTATATAGAGAAATTCAGGATTAGTAACTGCTCCATAGTCCGATGTGTCTTTGGTAGATGGCGCTGTGTATATATTTTTGTTTGTGCTGTATGTGGAAGTCTCCACACAAGTATGCATAGCATGATGTAAGAACTTGCCTATAGTATTTTAATGAATTTAAATTGTATAATTATTGCGTTTAATAAAATTGAATGTCATTGCAATACATTACTGAGTAAATGATAATAAATTAAATTATATGTTAAATTAGAATTGTAATGGAAATGTGACAATTTTTTTTTCTTAATTTCTTTACAAGGTGAAGTAAAAATGAGCCTGCATGAGCCAACAAACTGTTATATAGCACGGCAGAAGTTTGTAACCTACGTAAATTTAACATATATTCCTGTAAATAAACAAACAAATAAAAAAAGAAAAATAAAATCAATAGATACTTTCATTAGCGGTCTACCGTAGTCCACTGCTGGACGTAGGTCTCTCTATAGGCATACAATTGGGAGAAGTGATAGCGTAGCTCATAAGTCTCAATATCCCCTCTTCGTTGCGTACCTCTAAAACTAGCTGAAATCCAAAAAAAAAAACTAGCTGGCGTCGACTTCTTTCAAAATTGACTAAGGAACTAAAAAAAAAAATACATTAACTATTTGAATATCAAACACGTTTGGGCGAAGTTAAAATGTGATATGGCACAAACTATAATAATATTAAAAAAAAATGTCACGTATGTGACAATGGCGTCACAGGACCAATGTTAATTAGGCTTTCTTTCCAGATAGCGATGGATCCAATGCTGTTCCAAGCTGAAAGCGAAGCCATGTTCATGTTCGACAGTTCCTTAGCTGTGAAAGTGTCTCTCACATTCCGAATGTTCAGCAACGCTATCCAAGGCAATGGCAAGTCACACCATTACCATTTCATAGACGACGTGGCTAAAGCGAAGATTGGTGGATGTTTCGCGTTAACAGAAGTTTCACATGGCTCGAATGCGAAAGGCATGAGAACGACAGCTACCTACATTCCAGAGAAGAGACAGTTTGTTATGCATAGTGCTGATTTTGAAGCTGCTAAATGCTGGGTTGGCGCGTTAGGTAAGCGTTAATACATTTACCATCTCTAGATATTTTTTATTCAATATTCAATTCATCTGTTCGTTACATCATAGCAATATGGTCAGTTACAGCTGGCAACATAATGAAATACAACTATTTCATGTGACAGATTTGACCCCACCAGTTGCCTCTGCCCGCAAATATTTTTGGAACTTTGCGATGTTATACCTTGCATAAAGTTCTGTTTATGCAATTTATACAAAAAAAAATTGCCAGAAACGTCGAACCTGGCATCTACTGAACATCAAAAGCAGTTCGTTTCTTGAAACATACAACGAATTTAATTTAAAGTACAAGTTCGTAACACAAGGATTTGGTTAATTATATATTGTCAACAATTAATTAATGTATTTATGCACACAGGTAAATGTGCAACTCACGCGATTGTCTACGCAATGCTACTGTCGAAAGGCAAGAATCATGGCCTCCACACATTTGTTGTGCCGATACGAGACCCAAAAACTCTGAAACCGTACCCTGGAGTGATTGTCGGGGATATTGGAGAGAAGATTGGACTGAATGGCGTTGACAATGGGTATGTTATTTGTTATTAGATGTTTTTGAAAAGCATAGTATTCAATAGTGTACGCAGACAATGCAGTGACATGACAACCCACACTACGGTGGCCTAGTGAGTTTTTTTCACCCCGTTTGGTAACGTAAAAGGCATAATAGACATCTTGGCAGCGTAAGGCTCACACATTTACCACGATAACCGTCACCCTGCATCAATGTATCAAATCTCGCACTCACTAACGAACCGACACCCCGGATGCTGTCACTTTAGGTTGATCTTCTGTAAAAGAGTAGTACTGCTCTGATCGAGTTAACCCGATCTTGCTGAGACCAGCATGGCTCTATTACCAACTCTTGTCGATTACATTTTTTCCACCTATATTCAGTTCAATCAGTCGAAAATCTAAGAAAATTTATACAAACTTTCATCCCCTATTTTATCCCTTCAGGGTTGGAATTTTTTAAAAGCCTTTGTTAGGGGATGCGTACGTCATAGTAGCTTTATGCATGCAAAGTCTCAGCCCGATCGGTTTAAAATTGACGAAAGTTTCATGCAAACTTTTATCCCCTATTTTATCTTCTTGGGGGTAGAATTGATCAAAATCCTTTGTTAGCGGATACCTACGTCATAACATCTACCTGCATGCCAAAATTTCAGCCCGATCCGTCCAGTGGTTTGTGCTGTCCATTGATAGATCACTGTCAGTCAGTCACCTTTGAGTTATATATATTTTGATATCTGTATTATACGTATTCGTATATATATATCACAGTGCACTGATTGGGGTTTAAAAGGTAAATATAAGAATATTCAAAGTTTTTCAAATTAAATTAAATTACTCTAGATATTTTACCCGATTGCCCATTAAGTAAAAATGATATTATTAGTTAAATTACTTGTAAAATATATAATATAATTGTTTAGGTGAATCATATTTATAAAGATTAAAATTTGGAGCATGTAATTTTAAATGGAATTTTCGCACAAAGTCGAGTTTTTGTCCATATTTTTCATAATTACCATATTTATGATTGTTATTTTTAAAGTTATTTTAAGAAACGCACAAAAACTAAACACTTCCTCTACTATCTCTGAAATTAGGAAAGATTTTGGAAAGTAAATAACGAAAATGGTTTGTTTACTAATGAGTGAGAAACAATAGTGGGCATAAAAAACTCGATTCTGTACTTATAAATTTGCAAGTTATCCAACGAAACTATCTGAATACAAGTCTAATTGCATAGATGACGTAGTGCTTTAAGCGGTCGCCACGCCATTTTCTACTGCTCTGAGTGTGGTGGGTTCAAACCCCATATGGAACAACGCTTTGTGTGCTCCGTTTGAGGTCCACCACGACACAGAATGGATTCTTAATGTGGTATTTGTCTAAAAAAACAAAGGTTTATATTTATCTTTCGGTATATTAATCAGGTGACTGCCTCGTTGATCTGACGGTTAGCTTATGCAACTGACGAGCAAGAGGTCTCGGATTCGATTCTCTGGTCGGGCCAAAAGTGTGGTATTGATTTCTTCTGATTTTAGAATTCCTTAACAATAGCCCGGAATTTGGAAGTTGGGGGTCTTAACTCCCGTGCCTCGGTAAGCACGTAAAGCCGTTGGTCGTGCGTCTGATCTGTCTCTAGTCGTGTCTGGTCGTTGGCTGGCTGTCTAAGAGTACATCATCACGTATTAACCCAGTAGTATTCTTTTAGCTTCGTAATGTTCAACAATTACCACTTACCCAAGGAGGCAGCCCTGGACAATCTGGGTGGGGTTGACGACAACGGTGACTACAAGACTCCGTTCAGGGACCCTAGCAAGAGGTTTGGAGCAGCACTTGGAATTTTATCAGGTAAGCATAACATAGCATATTGTGGTGATGGATTAATTTCCGTGTGGTGGCGGGATAATTGCCGTGTGGTAACGGATTAAGTATACAGAGTATCACAACCCCTATTCATCCCAAGGGTGTCGTAAAAGGCGACTAAGGGAGCAAATTCCACAAGCAAAATCGCTAAAGAGAACGAAAACTTGATATTTCTAAATACGTTTATATTATAAATATGCAAACTAAGAGCGAACTGGTCATTGAACTTACAACGTTTGATAAGTCGTTGGTTTCAATTAAATGTTTACATTTAGTACAAACAAACTATTTTTTATGGTTAAGGAATTGCCCAGACAAAGGTATCATTTTTAAGCGACTGCTTTAGTAGGGTATCAAATTTTGAACATGTTTCCCATCACTACTGCTGCATAAAGTTAAAGACACTGTTAAAGACTGCTCAAGGTTAACTTCCACCAAGTGATACGTCATCTCTTGTCTTTTGTACCATAAAAAACATGAATTAGTGATGAATCCTAGTTTGAACTCAGAGAGGGTTCATTATTCCGGATTTACGACAAGTTCCAACTTGATTATTTGAAATTCTATTCGACTCCTTCGATGCGCCTTTGGTATAACTATATATGGTTTGGTTTTCCGTTCCCACCTTGAAACAATTCGTACACATACTCGATCAGTCACTGGTGAATACCTTTTTCAAATACCTGGTCATACTTATGCATATATGTAATGGTAAAAAGTTCTTAATTTGAAACTGATAACAGATTACAATAGTGTATATAATAGGGTTACCACCAAGAACTTAGTACCCCCAGCTAACTTCACCTGCAAGTGGTATACCTGCTAATCAATAGACGAGGTTCTGGCAAACAAAACATCCCGATTACCGGCAATAAGCTCGCCAGCTATTACGCGGAACCAAGACACTAGTGCAAAATAAGCGTTTAACATAGGTCTGCATACTCCTCCGTGGAAATAGGCATAATTTTCTGTATATAATTAGCAGCTATTCACTACTGAACATAGGCCTCTCCTTAACAAAGAGGTTTTGGCCTACTATACCACGCTGGTCAGACGGGTTGGAATAGGGTTTGTGTCAAGTTTTCCTGCTCTTTGTAGTGATGTTTGCCTGAATATTTTTGTCCCTTAGTCACCTTTGACGACACCTACGGGATAAATAGGGGTGCTAACACTATGTATTCTTAATCCATCACCACACGGACGAGTACCTATAGAGTTGTATGGACTATAGTAGCTATTACAGTATATCAAATTTTTGGTGGTGATCAGATTTCAATCTATTTGAGTCATTAGATATGTCTTAGCTAAAAGAGTCAGTGATACAGGAACCAGGAGTATGTGGTGTTTCGACTAAAAAACAACCCTGCGGCCGGTGTCAGGCGTCCTACTCTAAAGGGGACCCGTGCCATGTTATTACAGGTCCCCTCCTCTGGCCAGGCTCTCTCCTGGGGGACGCTACAAGGTACCCCCGCTGATCTGGTTGCTGAACTTATAGTTATCGCAGCGATTTATTCACCACCAGAGGAAATAAGACCAATCTAGCCTCATCTTAAACGTCCAAATAGATCTAACCATTTAGGCTACAGAGCGTGTCAACAAAACGTGCACACATTCACTCAATAAACATTGTCCTCCTGATATAGACAGGTGAAAAAAAAGGTAGAAACAAAGCTGTTCATTGTCTTTGCCTTCTCTATTTGAAGTGCCTACTTACATATCTACATTATCAAGACGTAGTAACTATTAATTATCAGACGATTCTGAATTATAAAAACGTAATAAAATGTACTCTGATAATAGTCTGTTTGTGGTATATTTTTATCAATAGTCCATTCGCTAGTCCTATTAGATCGATAAGTTATTACGAATATCATTATAAAAAAGAAATAAGCTGTCCCGAGGCATCCAGCAAATTTGATACATCGAAATTATTGAAGTGAAAACTTCTTTAGGCGCGTTGAGCGTTTTGGTAGAGGGTAAAATCCTCGGTTCGCGTCACCGACATGCTAATGATAATAGTATATCTATAGCTATGGAGAATATGATATTATATATTATATATGAAATTTATTATTATTATATATTATATATGATATTATATATTATATATAGCTATATATGAAACATAAAAAATTTCATATAATTTTTGCATATAGTTTTAATTACTCTCAACTTAATAGTTCCGTTTACACGTCTATCGGCAGTCCCACGACTGCTATTCTTTTTTTTTATGGAGTATTACAGAATGAGAGAGAAATTTCACATACAATAACAGGCTGTGGCGACGCGTCGCCTTGCCAATAGCCGTTATGACACTGCATTAGATGTTTCACGTGAACTTTGTTTAGGTTAAGTATCGCGTGAATAACCAGCTCTACGAAACTGGTTACCAAGGCCTCGCAGGAAATCAGTATTAAGGCATTCATTCATTGCTTGTTATCGTATGAAATTTTATTCATATGTTGATACACAATTATGATTACAGGTCATTATCTTAGTGTAATAGTGTCATCAACATCAACAGCCTTTTACAGTCCACTGCTGGACATAGGCCTCTCCTTAGCAAGAAGGTTTTGGCCTACTATACCACGCTGGCCAGACGGCTAAGAATAGGGTTTGTTTCAATTTTTACTTCTCTTTGCATTGATGTTGTCTTGCATATTTGGTTGCCTTAGTCGCCTTTTACGACAGCCACGGGATGAATAGGGGTGGTAACACTATGTATTCTTAATCCGTCACCACACGGACTGTAATAGTGTAGCAAACAAGAATATTATCTGGACATAACACAATGAGAATCACAGAATGAATTTATTGGAGTCGATTCGAAAGAATTCATTCTGTGAGCATTGAGAACAAGTGGATTCTCTCCGCCATTAGGTTGAGCACCCATGGCGCGCGCATGAGTTGTGCATTTTGCAACAGGTTCGTGTGTCAAGTTACTGATTGTTTCTGGAGTTACAGATGCATATGGACGGTGGTAGTCACTTACCATAAAAAAATTGACCAATATGTACCGTTTTAGCTATTAATTGGTGTTCATATCGTTTTAGGGGGTCGTGTACACATTACGTCGATATCTACGTACTACTTGCTGAAGGCTATAGTGATAGCTATCAGGTACTCGGCTGTGAGGAAGCAGTTCGCTGCTGAGAATGCTATTGAGGAAACACCTGTTCTGGAGTACCAACAACAGGTAATGGCCATATGTTTACATACAAACTCACATAATGTATTCAGGTCTGTATAATTAAAATTAATTCTAAATTGAAAAATGTATTCTTACGTGATTAGTTTTATTTTTTTATGAAACTACCTGCACTCTACGCTTCACACGTTTTGATTGATGAGAAACAAGGATTAATACTGACGCGAAAATGCCTAAAAACCATTCTGAAACCGCCACAGCGTTGGAGTGTCAAAATTTCAGCTCAGTCGGTACAGAGCTTTTTGAGTTTTTGAAGCATATAAACCCACTTAACATCTATATATCATCATCAACAGCCTTTTACAGTCCACTGCTGGACATAGGCCTCTCTTTAGCAAGGTTTTGGCCTACTATACCACGCTGGCCAGACGGGTTGGAATAGGGTTTGTTTCAAGTTTTCCTTCTCTTTGTAATGATGTTGTCTTAAATACTTTGTTCCCTTAGTCGCCTTTTACGACACCCGCGTATGAATAGGGGTGGTACCACTATGTATTCTTAATCCGTCACTACATGGACAACAATATTTTGTATACAAATATAGAGAAAAGTATAAAGACCAAATACCATCTGAAAGTTATTGATTTTACCACTTTTTTCTACAATTTTTTAAATTTTTCAAAATCTTTTTCGGGCATTGAAACAACGCCATCTAGTCTCAAACTAAGCAGAACTTGTACTATAGGTACTAGACATCTATTATATAAAGTAAATACGATATTATAGATAGAAACAAATTTGCAGATTATACAAACATTTGGTCCGACGGGGAATCGAACTCGAGACAGCAGACGCATACGCTACCACTGCACCACCGAGACAGTCATTGGTGTTATTGGTGTTATGTTTTTAATAAAGTAATTGGTTTCAGCAAATTCGCTTGTTCCCGTACTTGGCGGCGACATACGCGATGAAAATATTCTCAGTTTGGCTCAGTCAACTGCATATTAATATCACTATCAGCAATATGACAGGTGAGTCACTTATTAACATAGGGGTTCCCACACGGGGGGTTCTACAAACGTTGGGGTTCCAGGGATTTCCTTACTAGGGTCCACTTGGTTCCTTGGCTACTGGTACCTGAGACGGCATGCGGTTTTTGGTCGGTTCAAGTCCTACATAACCACCTTACCCTGAACTGACTGACTCACTATATTAACCGTTTCTCCGTTCCTCTACCGGACAACTCGTGCTGGCCTTGGAAGTCACCGTTTCAGAATGGTAGACCTACGCTCCCGAGCTAAACGGTTCGGCTCTTCCTTCCTGTGCAAATCAGTTAAAGCTTGGAATTCATTACCAGTGCATGTGTTTCGCTCCCACTATGATACCGGGTCCTTTAAGCGGGGCGTGAAAAAGCATCTCACTAGGCCGCCATAGCGTGGGTCGCCATACTGCACTGTCTTCATTCGCAGTGAGTACGGCGACCACCGCTCTTGGATTCTATTCATGCTTTCCATCAGGCAGAATAGTCACTTTGGTAGGTCGCTATATAAAAAAAAATGAACACAACTTAGAATTAATTTTTACCTACTAATGTTACTAATATAATAGAATTCAGTTAGAACGTAAAAATATCTGATCAGGTTTTAAAAAGTGAACAGGTGACCTCTGTATGACGTCTAGATTCAGGCAAGAGAAACTTGGCCCACAGTCTATGAAATAAATAATTCTTCCACGTGATTTTAGATTTTATATTGAAATACAATGATATATTATGTATGTGTGTTTGTGTTTATTTGTTCGGACTCCGCCATCTCATTTCTATTCTTCATTTCTATCCAGCGATTGTCTGAAACAGCTCGCAAATCGCGATAAAACTGCCATTTATACAAGTTTTCGTCTTTATTTCAACCTTATAAGATTTTATTTGGGACGTGTTTGTAAAGTGTCTGCTAAGCGTGTGCTTGTAGCTTTTGGCAGAAACACTTGAATTGTACTATATTCCAGGTGGAGATAACAAGGCAGCGGAGCGTGGCATAGAGCTGCATGCTTTGTCTTCGGCCGTCAAACCCATCTTCGGGTGGACATCGCGCGACGGCATACAGAACTGTAGGGAGTGCTGTGGAGGACACGGATACCTCAAAGGTTTGCATTTTATTGTACTAAAGGAACAGATTTTTTTTCTTTTTTTTCCTTTAACAAGACAACGCCCGCATTAGGAATAAATCCTGTGTCGCGGGGGACTTTACAAACATACATGAAACGGACACAAAGAACACCCAAACTCAGAACAACAATATGTGGATCACACAAAGTGTTGTCCCATGTAGGATTTGAACCCACAACACTCAGCGCGGCGTGGCGACCGATTAAATCACTAGGCCAATCGTGCAGTCTGAATATAGAAATGTGGTGTCCTACTTGAGCGACGAACACGACACGACACGATGCAATGCAACGTGATGCTATACGTGAGAAGTGTCCTACGTGATTTTAAGTCCATATTTTAAAACGTGTCTCAGTCGTGAATCTAATCTTGAAACAAATTTTAGATAGATATTTTATTATAGAATGTCACCTAAACCAAGATTCACCGATCTAAACTCAAGTGAGCGATAGCTTATTACAGAATGATGTTTATAACGAAATATACACTCAAGTATA
Organism: Hypercompe scribonia; assembly: GCA_949316085.1. Lineage (NCBI taxonomy): Eukaryota > Metazoa > Arthropoda > Insecta > Lepidoptera > Erebidae > Hypercompe > Hypercompe scribonia. The sequence continues at coordinate 22,926,490 of OX438972.1, forward strand.
GATTGTAACAGATGTGATCTATGTTTACATGAGTCAAGCTGAAGCTCGTCTCAAGCGGTGATTTCTAAGATGTTTTAGACGAATTAAACGTATTTTAAGTTTTGTTTTAAAGAATTACTTAATATTCATATTTCCGTTCACTTTAATTAACATTGATTAATATTGAGTTCACTTAAATATACGTTAAAGTATTTGTTTAATTAAAAATTACCACAAGCTTTGGTTTATGACAAAATATAATATTATTATTGAATATAATAACAAAACCAACAACAATTTGAACGTTCTATTAAAGCTAATAGCTAGTCATTTTTATTTTAATATTTTATTTTACTATATTTAATTTTGAGAAATTTGATTTTTATTAATGAGTTTAAATTGCTGCATTAGCCAATGGTGCATTATATATAAATTCCTAGAAATTATGTTTCAAAACTATATGTTTCAATATAATTTGCTGCGTGATACAGAATAATAATGTCAATAAAGCGAAAACGTAATTAAGAACAGATTGTAAGTTAAAATCGATTACTGAGGCGAGTTTCAGCTGAGTAACGCTTAAATTTATTCTATAATAAGAATGACGTTTACATATTGATCTGAACTTAAAACTAGTTTCAGGTAATCAGAGTTCAACGTTCTTTTAAAATAGGGTCATCGTTATTACTTCTCCATTCATGGGTATATACAGTACAATTTTACTTAAAAGTTCGCACTTAAAGACTTAAAAAAATAGTAAAAAAGAAACACAAAAAGAAAACAAACTCATTTTTTTACAAAGAAACATATAAGAGTTCCATCATTTATATTCAAAATTAAGAAACACTTCTAAAATGTTCAAACAACATTGTCGAGTATTGCCATCTACTTTAGATTACATTATTGCTACCATTAAGTCTGAATTTCAATTAAAAGCGACAAATTCTCAAAAACCGATGATTACGACAATCAATACTGCATCGACCAATGTCGCGTCTGGTTGCCCACAAAACAAGTACACGTTACTTCGCGTCTCGTCGCGGACTGATGTGTTAATCGCGTTTGTCGCGTTCGCAACGTCGCATCGTATTTATCGCTTATTTACGACACCCTATAATCCTAGTTCAGATATGTTATTTTGTAAGTGATGTTTCTTCCCAGTTCAGTATTGGATAGTAATAATAATAACCTCACACATCTCACTTATGACCGCCTTATCTCAAAATTGGCAAAGAATTTAGCCACACATGTGTCATCATTACTTGTCCTGGGTGGAAATTGAAGCTACAACCTGGACTTTAGCTGTCAGAATCCCTAACGACAACCAATGGGACCGGCACATTTCACTAACTATAAGAAATTCAGGATTATGTTTAACGGAGTCGTAAAATTTTGTATACAGCCGCAGCTTTAGGTGACCTTCGCAACGACAACGACGCCAACTGCACCTACGAAGGGGAGAACAGCCTTTTGCTGCAGCAGACCAGCAACTGGCTACTCAACGTGTGGTCCAAGAGAACTAAGATCACTGAGGCTGACTCACCGCTGGGCTCATTAACGTTCCTGGAAAATGTTGATAAGTTGCTCAGTGACAAATGTCAGTGGAACAATGAAGAAGAGTTTCTTAATCCAGCTAGTAAGTAGAACTTGAATATAAAAATTAATGCATACATTGATAAAGCTTAGACCCTAACGCAAAACCTCTACATATTTGGAGGCCAAGAGAAAACTCAAATCATGAATTGAGGCGTTTTAAGACTCGTACTTGACTGCTTTTGTGTTTCCTAAGGTCAAATTGAAACGAGAAGAGATACATGACCCGCATTCATAAGTCTCTCCCATAAATCTCACTCTCAGCAGTTATTATTTTGAACAAATTTTCCTTCTAACAGTGAAGTTGTCCTGTGTAATTTGCTTCTTTACTCGGCTCCTACAGCACTCACGGGATGACTAGGGGTGGTAACACACCGTATTTGAACCTGTTACCACGCGGATAAGATTCTTTTATCACACGGATAATAATACTACATATATTTTAGTTAATTTTATTGTATTTCAGACCTGATTCACATGTACAAATGGTTGACTGCGTATGTACTGAAAATGACTGCAGAGAAAGTGGACATGCTCAAGTCTGAAGGCAAGAGCAACTTCTGGGCCAAGAATGACTCGCAGTCGTTTAATGCTGTTACATTATCCGTTGTCTATGGAGAGGTGAGAATGCCTATTGCTATAGAATATATCTATCCATACTTATATTACATATTCGAAAGTAACTCTGTCTGTCTATCTGTTACGCTTTTACTGCTAAACGGATGTACCGATTTCAATGAAATTTGGCATGGAGATATTTTGATTTGAAGAAAGACCCAGGTTACTCTTTATCGCGATAGCCAACATACACGCGGACGGAGCCGCAGGCAAATAATTTCGTATTGAAGACAATTAATTTCGACAATAAATAAAAAAGCACGAGACTGGAAAAATAATCTACAATAGGCTAGATGACACCTTAGTCAAATTAGTTACTTTTTATTATCTGTCAAAACGACAATTTTGTATGAAAAATGTACTAAATACCAAATTGTGACGTCACTGTTTTACACAACTCAATTGAACAATATATTTCACTGTATATTTGATTGAAATTCGTAATAATAATAAAAGCTATGTTAATTGTATTTTCCGAGATGTTTCACGATATTAGTTTTAATGAAGTGGACATTGGTATTTATTTACGATACAGTCATCTACCCAATTGCATCTATTGGGTTCAATCGTGATACTAAACTAGTCAAAACCCAACTCCAAATAAGAAATACGCTAATAGTTGTTCTGGTTTTGGGTGTTCTATGTGTACATTACATGTATGTTTAATGTATGCGAGAGTTGTTTTTTTTTAAAAAAAAGGAATTAAAATAAATCCAACTGAGGAGTTTAATGACGTACACGCGTACAGAACATTTATGCATCAATATAAGTTTTGTTTGCATTTTAAATTACTAAAAACACTGATTTGAATCACAAATTTTAAACATCGAGCTAAATTTTAAGCATCATTTTACATATCTTCACCTGTCCAAGTTTGTGAATCTATGGAATGACAGCTCAAGTTAAACTGGTTGTTTAGTTTAACATATCAACAAGTGTAACACGATTTCAACTTCTTATATATAATATACTTGCTTATCCTGCAAACTCTGTTCCGCCTTAGAGGCAATAAATAAGCAGATTTTGTATTTTATTCAATTCAGTTTTTTATTAGAAAAAAAGTTAAAAAAATAATTAAAAAGTATCCTATGTCCGTCTCCTGGTTCTAAGCTACCTCCCCACCAATTTTCAGCTGAATCCGTTCAGCCGTTCTTGAGTTATAAGTGGTGTAACTAACACCACTTTCTTTTGTGTATAAATATACAGCTGTATTCTTTTGCCCCATAAAGTAATAAATATTTTATTTAATAAATGATTATCTTTCAGAACTATGTATTGAACCATTTCTACAAATCAGCGCTAGCATTCGAGGACGCTAAATGTAGGGATGTGTTACTCACAATGGTGTCTCTGTACGGAACATTCCTTATTGAAAAACATCTGGCAACACTTTATATCGTGAGTATTAAATATATCTGTTATGTAAAACAAAAAAGGATTACTAACAGAAAAAAATAAATTAAACTTTTGTTCTAAGTGCACATTTTAGGTTTAGTTTTGTTATCTATGGTTAAGTACAATAGGCACTGAGAAGGGGGTGCGTCTATGGTTAAGTATCTGTTTAAAATATATTTTGTTTTACCGTTTTTATGGCATATGTGTGCATACAAGGAGACAATACTAACGTTATCTGTGGGAAAAAACATTACTCGATAGTAACACAGTATTTTTTCTCATCTGTAGGTAATTTTGCACTGTACAACCTAAATTGTTCTTTATTGTGTTAGCACAAGGTCGGCATTTCTTTAAATAGTTTACTATACTATTTCCTATATTATTAAGAACCTGCCAAAGTGACTCTACTCTGCCTGATGGAAAGCATGAATAGAATCCAAGAGTTGTGGTCACCATACTCATTGCAAATGCAGACAATGCAGTATGGTGACCCACACTATGGCGGCCTAGGGAGATGCTTTTTCACACCCCGCTTGGGGATGTAAAACGCATGACAGTCATCGTGACAGTGTAAGGCTTACACAGTTACCACGATAACTGTGACCCCTGCATCAATGGGCCTCCGGTCTCGCACTCACCAACGAAACACGACAGCACGGATGCTGTCGCTTCAGGTTAGTCTTCTGTGGGAGGGTAGTACAGCCCCGGTCGAGCCGGCCCGCTCGTGCTGAAATCAGCGTGGCTCTACTAGCTATCTACTTACTTTATACTATTAAGACCACCGTCTAAGTGAAGCATGTTGCGTCAGGGCGGCTACCTGAGCGGGACGCAGGGCTCGCTGGTGCGCGCGGCGCTGCTGAGGAGCTGCTCGAAGCTCGCGCCGGAAGCCCTCGCGCTGGCCGACACCCTGGCTCCGCCCGACTTCTGCCTCAAGTCTGTGCTGGGAATGGCCGACGGACAGGTCTGTTTACTCCAACGATTAATATACACTAGATTGTTTTTGAAAAACTAGCTAAACCCGCTCCGCTTTATCACATTGTGGTTGCGAAAAATATAAAAAAACATCATTAAGGCAGGACTGCCTCGTTGATCTAGCGGTTAGTTGCGACTGCCGATCGAGAGGTTCTGGATTTGATTCACGGGTCGGGCCAAAAAAGTGTTATAGTGTAGTATTCTGTTTTTTAAAATGATTAGTAACAGCCCGGCAACATTTGGAAGTAAGGGTCTTAACCTCCGTGCTTCTGAGAGTACGTAAAACCGTCGGTCGTACACCTGATCTCTCTTGGGTCGTGTCGGATAACCCTCCCATCTTATTGTGAGAGTGAGAGAACAGAGAGTGCACTTGTGTTCGCGTATACACTTGTATGCTATAATATCTATCTTTGAACGCGCTAATCTCAAGAACTAATGATCTTATTTCAAAAATATTACAGTGTTAGATAGCCCAATAACCAAGGAAAGCTATATATTATATATGATCAAGCTACGACCAATAGAAATAGAGTATCTGTGGGAAACGTTGCAAAAACAGAGATTTTTCTTTTTAAGAGTTTCTATTCTGCGTAGACGGTTAAAGTCTCACAAAGATAATGTACAAAAGTATTATTTCTCTTTGAAGGGTCCAAAAAAGGTCCACGACAGCTTATATCTATCTGTTAAGCTTGAATCGCTATAATCTTTGTGGTAAACAAATAAAATCACATGTCACTGTGTAAAATTACGCTACGGGCAAAAGGAGACGCAATCTTGGTTGGATGGGTCGCCTAGAATACATTAAACAAAATAGGTTAATAAATTCCCATTTCATAGAGCTCATAAAAGAAATTAAAGTAATAAAATCAAATTAAGAACCTCCTACAGATATCAATCAATCAACCTATCGCCTTCTACTACTGAACGAAGGTCTCAAGGAACGCCAACGATCCCGGTCTTGGGCAATTCGCATCCATCCGCTGCCAGCCACCTTCTTCAAAAAGATATATTGATTAATAATTACTGACATCCATTACAGGCATACCAACACATCCAATCCAACGTAATGACGTACCCTGGAGCCATGACCAGGCCGGAGTGGTGGCGCGATGTTGTCTACTGGCAGTCATACACACCATCTAAGCTGTAAACTTCGTAACAAAACTTCTTTGATAATAAATACCTCTAATACCCAACTCACAATTATTAATTCTTAGACGATATTTATTTTAAGACAACGTATGTAATTAATCGTGAACAAATACGAATTCATTTGTGATCAAAATAAATACTCAATAGCGGTGTTAATAGTAAAACAGTGTTGCAAGTTAAATTAAATGTTGCCAATATAATAAAAACTAATTAAATTTGTAAATATGAATGTTTTATGTAGAAGAATTTTAGTGTTGTGATATAATGAAAAAATAAGGTTTATAACAGACGGTATTAAGATCGGTAGAGAAAACAACCGACTATATTGTATTTACATATTTTAGGTAAATATTTCTTGTATTTACATGAAGTAGAATGTGATAATTAATGTTGGAATGAATTTACAGATGTTTACTATTTATATATAGATATATTTATGACATTGTTATATTTTTGGTGATGAGTACTTATTTTACAAATAATTGTATTATTTTACAATAAATATTTTATACAATTGTTATTGTTTTTTATTGCAAAGACGTTAAAATACACTCAAAATCGATTACTCAATTAAATGCGGCGTCGATCCTTATGTCCCAAATTCACATGGTAGAGTGTCCTCACAGGATGGATGCTACAAGAGTACTGATAAGTAAGAGCATAAGCTCACACTAATAGCTATCGGGAAAACAGAGGGTACGTACGAAAGAGAAGGGCTGCGTGACCTGAATTGCACTTTATCACACAGCATTAAGGTCAGTATTTCGTTATATTTATTATTCTTTGCTTGTTTTTATGTATTCTTTGAGAGTGAGAGAGATGTGTGTGAGCCTTTAGCACTCATTCAATCTGTTGTCATCCATTAATTTTTAAACCCTATGCATTGGTAAGTGGAAAATCAAATTGGTTTGTAATTGAATCCTGCATATGTAATGTGTGATGTCAATCAAGATGTCTGGAACGCTTAGCTTTAATTCTCTTTGCTTTGTTTGTGAAAACATTTCTTTTCAGGAAGTGCCTCAAATACGAACGTTAAAAATGTGTTCGTGTAATTTGTTGAAATTTGTAATTGTTGCTATTTGCTTTGTAGGGTAAGTTCTTATATACGTAGATATTTAATTACTTTTGTGGCTTTAGGCACATGATGCGTACACCAGACGAAGAGACAATCTTTACAGACAGGCAAACAAATAGACAAACAATATAGCGACACTTTAAAGGGTGATTTCCACCGAATGACTCATCGTGTCGGATCGAAAATGTTTTTACAATTATTAAATGATATTAAAACACCCAGTAACTTGACCACAGGCCAGTGGCGGATTTGCCAAAAGGCTGAGTAGGCTAGAACTTCGAACGGCGAATTTTTAAGTTCGGCAAATTTAGACAAAAAAATTGTTTTGTTTTACAGAAATAAAAAAAACTTATAATATAGGTACACGGGAAAATTTCACATGGTGAAATTAGGTAGAGATTCACCAAAAGCATCAATAAGAGTTGTGCGCTGGCAGCGCACAACTCTTATTGATCTGTGCAATTAGGGCGATTAGGGTGGCTAATAGAAAACAGCGTCGGTTCGATTTCGACACGCGATTGCATGGGTTAGTGGAACCGGTAAATACATAAATCAGCCACTGGTAGGGAGGAAGGGCCTAGCTCCTTATTTTCTTTTGGGGAACAACGTCTTAAAATTGCCTTATTGCTGTTGAATAACCACAACTTTTTCCATACCACCAGAGTGAAGCCGGATACATTCCCAATCTTGAAACATGTTCACGAACGTAGAGAATTGGAGCATGTGCTCATAGATCTGTTGGAAGTCGTCAGCAGAAATTACGAGGTGACGTGCATGGCAGTTATATGTGATGAAGTATACTTGAACGTGTTCAGTGGTTCGATGTTTCGGAGGTTGGCTGCTATACCGTTTGTGATGGTAGGTATTAAATTTTTCGGCATGTGCGCATGGGCAACTAAATACGTGGTCAGTAGTACGAAGTGTAATTTGTAGATGATGTAGACATGTGATTTCTATGAATTGTTACTAAAAATATTAAAATAATTAATTCGAAAATGTAAATGATAATCTAATATATATTACATAGTAGTATATAACACATTTGACACATAGTGCATAGTTGTGTATCCACAGTAAAAGCTCTGCTTAATTTGAGACTAGATTGCGTTGTATGTCAATGTCCTAAAATATTTAAAAAAAAGTACGGGACTACTAATGATTAAAGATATTTGAACTAGAGCATTACCTGATTATTCAAAAAAAAATTATGATATTTAAAACTACATTCTCTCTAATCATTAACAATAAACCTAATAATTTAATTCACATTCAAAATACAAACCATTAAGCTCAATATTAATTGCAAATATAAGAAGTAAGTGTTACACAACTACAGCTAAATTAACTCATACCTGATCGTCTCCGGTGGAAAGATACCCATTACACTTGCAGCATCGCCACGTTGTATGACAATAGCAAATCTTTCCACCAGTAACCAACCGGAACGGGGATTACTCCATAAATCTATGACTAAGTTTCTCCACAAATTTCCTGGTGTTGGCAACTCAGCCGTCCATGGTCTTCACCGCCACAGGAGTGAAGTGGTGAAACTGCTCCAAAGCCGCATATTTCTGCCTTTTCCTATAATCCCAGACGAAGCACTTTCCGTTCTTCTAAGCCTTAGAATCTAAGGCACCAGAGTGAACCCATCCAACCTCTAACTGTTCGACTTGCTTAGACCCGGGGCACAAGCAGACACGGAATGCTGTCCAAAATGAGGGCCCTGCGGACAATGTCATTTAAAGTATGATGATGTGGCAACCTTCTTGAGCAGCGACGGCAACTCAGAATATGTGACTGTCGGTGTCTACCACAGAACCACAGATACACACATAGCTTTCGCAAATCTTGTAGCCTAGGCGGAGGACAACGGCCGCACGCAAAGACTCGCCATCCAGCAAAGTCCCCAAGTGAGGCGGAGGCGAATAAGGTGTCTTGAATTCGTCTCACCCTCACATCATCCCACACCGTCTGCATGTGCACTCTCCCAGAGAACACTCCACTCGAGTTGAGGATCAACTAAGCTTATGTAGCATCCACCAAAAACGCATGATTGACCTTACCACCGCGTGATTCTAATAACTCAGTGACAAGGTTTGCAACGCCAAAAAAGCTGGGAGGCCCACATCCTGCACACTACGCGCTCCCACTGGATCGGGAGACTCGCCTGGGTCTATTGTTTCTCATCCATGGAAACGTTAAGGATGGATTCCACTACCGATTTCTGTGCTTTGTCAAATGATGAATAGAGGAGGAGCCTCCAAAATCAAGTAATAGTGTATCGCAGCAGGTAATTTAAAAATAATAAAATATATTATTTTAATAATATGTTCTATTGTTCCTGGCATTTGAGCAAAGTGATGATGAATGCGTTCTCAGTAATCTTAAATCATATTTTAATAATAACGTTCTGAACAATAAATCCTCTTTTTTTACTACATTATCATAATTTAAACATTTATTTACTATTATTTCTACATTTACTAGACACAGCTAAACTTTATATTGCTTCCTATTTTTGAGAGTGACTTCGTCCCAAAAGCGATTTAATTCTCAAGGAAGCTCAATGTTGGCAGACAGCTATCAAAGAAACTACCGAAAACACAATGTTACATTGCACCGACCAGCTTCAGATGAAAATTGGGCCTATTTAAATTGACAATTTTTACACTATTATTACACTTATAAGTATTTTAAACATCAACACACTTAAAATACCTTACACATTTATAATACCTTCAGAAAAATGTCATTTTTTCTAAAAACAAAGACCTTCTATTGGATGTTAGATCGTGGTAGAGGATTACGAAGATTTGCTATCACCGAACTTCATCACTTTGGAGTCGCTGAGAGAAGCAAGGAAAGATGGATGTAACGTTTATGTGGTATTGTTAGCCAACGGAGTGCAAGCTGCGAGGCTGTTGAAGTTTGGAGATAGGTAATTGCTTGTTTTTTATAATTCAGTTAAATTAATATGTACAAATTTTAATTACATGTTTTTCGTTCATATCAAAGCAATTTTCGATTATTATTTTTTTGATAAAAGTTATTTCTTTGATTTTTTCTGCATTGTACTCTTGGCAGTGTATTCATACTTACACATGGTGAGGAGAACAACGTCCAAAATACAGAGGCCATAAAATGGCTACAATTATATAGTATCGATATCAATTGTGTAAATTAAAGTCCCTTTCATCTGCGTCACTAATAAGGTTATGATCAGCCTATTGTAGTCCACAGCTGGTCATGGGTCTCAATTAATGCACGCCACTTTGATTGATTTTGGGCTTCTCGCCTCTAGCATTTCGTGTATCACAAATAAGGTGACATTCTGTATCAATGTGAATGTTTTTTGTTTCTAACAGACACCGTGTTCTCGACACAAGAGCTAAATACATCATGCTCCACGACTTCCGTTTATTTCATAGTGATTATCATTATCTCTGGCGGCGAATCGTCTACGTCATTTTCTTAAAGTACCACAAGAAAGATGTCCATAGGCCCAATAGCAAAGCTTGGTTCGAGCTATCCACTGTACCTTTCCCAAACCCCATTAAAAGTGTACTCGTGCCTAGAAGAGTGGACATATGGAGAAATAACATCTTCCATTATAAAAAGTCTCTTTTTAATGACAAAACGAATAAGTTTAATGGCGAAATCTTGAATGTGGTATACCTAGATCACGTACCTTCGGTTGTAGTAGCAAAGAGTACCACCGGAAACAGGATTGGGGGAGTTGAAATCGAGGTAAGATATTTATAAGTACCAGTCAGTCACTTGCTTTGCCTATATTACACTGTTGCGAAATATCACCAAGATTCGTGAATTCGTTATTCTAGATTAAGTTTTAATAATCATGCATTTAGCTACGGAACAATTAACTTTACTAGAATAAACACAAGGTAAAATAAAAATATATCGTCACGTTGGCTTGTTTACATTGTGAAACGATTCTCGGAAGCGGTCGTGTCCGAATGTTCTGTTAGCAATTGGCACTTTCGGGCATAAACCAGTGGCCTGAGACGAGTAATATAAGCAGGCACCTCGTCAACTGCCAGACAATGCAGTTTGAGCTACAATGCGATACATATCAAAGTGATTTAAGTCATTAACTACTCTAATTATTTTTAAAAGGTTACATATATTAATATCTAACAAGAATTAAACTGCGAGACATGACATAAAGTAAAATGAAAGTGATTAAATAGGCAACCAAATTATATCCAAATAAAGTAAAATGAAAGAAATGTAAAACGCGTAATATTTTATTCGTAGAAGGAACTCTCAATGGCTGTTGTATTTATTCAGTACGACGACCTTTGCAGATCCTGCAAACATTAGCAGAAAAGATAAACTTCAAACCGAAATTGTATCAGTCTCCAAATGCGGATCTCCATAAATGGGGCCAGAAGCAATCGAATGGTACATTCTCTGGACTCTTGGGGGAGATGGTACACGGCACGGGGGATGTGGCTTTAGGAAATCTACAGTACACCCCGTACCACCTGGAACTAATGGATTTGAGCATACCGTACACTTCTCAATGTTGGACGTTTCTGACGCCAGAAGCACTCAGCGATAACTCTTGGAAAACTCTTATTTTACCTTTCAAGTAAGTTATTTTTATATTTATTTTAACGTTATATAATATTATTAACTTTAGTTCTATTTGTGTAACGCTCAAATTGCCTGCCATCTTATTATTTACATGATCATATCATGTAGCCCTTCAAAAATCTCCGTAACAGTCATTTTTTGTTTACCTCGAGTTTTTGATGTTGCAAACTTGACTGAAATAACTTCTTTTAAGGAATCCTACATCACTATTTCACTGTATATTATTTACCCGGTGTAAGAATACTTTTCAAGGAAAGAGTTTTAGCTATAGAACTCAAATTAAGATGTCAATTAATATCAATTTGTTTTTTTATAATTTACAGTAAGGGTTGTAGTTTATTACAATAATTGTTATCATCCTCCTCATAAAAAAGGGGGAAATATATAAGGTTATAAGCGAAACCGGACAGGCTAAGTCACACGGCTAAGGCGGAAGTCCACAGTCTCCTGCGAGCAAGTTATGCTTGCAAAGGAGATGTCAGAGCGGGATCGGGAGAAATTTAGAACTTTCCCGGTCCGCCGGGCCCGGGAACAGTTCAGTATCGCAGACGACTCGGGCGCTGGAGATCACAGAACGATTTCTGTCCTCCATAAGTGCAAACCTGAGGGTGACAGGTGAGACCATCCGTCATCCTAGCAGAAGCAGATCAGGATGGCAACGCGACGTGCTACGAAGCGCGCGCTCCTTTGGTAGTAGAAAAGGGGTCATCTGCAAGCCGTAGGTAGATGACCCGAGGTACGTCGGCGTTTCAAGGATTTCCTTTCTAGGGTACACCTGGTTCCATGGCTACTGGTAGGGTAAGCCACGAATTAGTTATCATTTAAAAAAACTGTTAAAAAAACTTTTAGATAAAATATATTAAAAGTGATTGAACAGAATTTATTTTCTAAAAATTACATCGTTTAAATGACCACCGTTTCGACGTTTGCACTCTTCTAAGCGAGCACCGAAATTTTCGAATAGTATTCAGTGAAGATACCGCGAGATCGCAGATATTTCTTTGCTGATTTTTCTTTAGTTGACGTAGTGTATTTGGTTTAAATTTAATTTAAACAGCAAATTTTAGATGTAGACACGATTCTTCAAATAACCCCTTAAAAAGAAGTCTGCTGGGTATAGATCCGGACTTCTCTGTGGCTATGGAATGTCACCTCGTCTGGAAATCGGCTTTTCCGAAAACATGTCTTTGACTACCGGCAGGGACTCATTGAATGTATTACAAGTATCTCCATCTAGTTGAAACCATGTGTTACGATTGTAGCCAGTAAATTCCAGTAGCATCAGTCCCAAGAACTCTCGTAACATTTTTACGTGGGATGTTCCCCACCCTATACAAGCATGTTTATTAGCAGTCTGCATAGATCAGTCTGAGCTACAAACTAATAAAAATAACGAATAATCGATTTTTAAATAAATGGCAATATCAATTCTTTTCAGGTTATCGATGTGGTTGGCGGTACTGTTAGTACTGCTGACAACAGGAACTATTTTCTACGGGTTAGCAAGATACTATAAGAATCTTCAACAAATTAAAATAGACTACAGGAATAACTCTAAAGTTGAACAAAATCCTGAAGGTTGTATCATTTGTATGTATTTTTAATAACAACTTCCCTATATTGGCGGACCTGTTGGTCTAGTGGTTAGTGGCCGTAATAACTAAGCTATAGATCTCGAGTTAGATTTCGGAATCTGGCCAAAAAGTGTTATAGGGGTAATTGCCGGTATTTCACGCCCGTGCCTTCGTGTACGTTCAACTGTATCAGCTGTAGGTCTTTGTTGTCATAAACATTTATTACAATCGTCATTGGGAAGTCAGTACCCTCAAATACACTGACAACTAGTTTAATCTTCGAATTCTGTTCACCCTCAGGGTTGCGGAGGTCCAATGTCAGTCGCTCCGTGGAAAAACTTATATTCTGATAACTGAAAAACCAGTTGAACTAGTAGCCAACTCCAAATGATCTTGGGATGAATAAAGATGACCGGAGGTCCATTGATGCAGAGGTGACAGTTATCGTGGTAACTGTGTAAGCCTTACACTGTCACGATGACTGTCATGCCTTTTACGTCCCCAAGCGGGGTGTATAAAAGCATCTCACAAGGCCGCCATAGTGTGGGTCACCATACTGCATTGTCTGCATCTGCAATGAGTATGGTGACCACAACTCCTGGATTCTATTCATGTTTTCCATCAGGCAGAGCAGAGTCACTTTCGCAGGCTCGTAATATAGAAAAAAAAAAGATAAGAAAGGTAATATAGAAATACTTAAGTGTATTTACCAGCAGTCTGATCAATATTGCACAAGCTCTGCCTAATTTGGAATTAGACAGTCGTGTGTGAGGTGTGTTAGGTGTTTATTATTATATATCCTGTGCCTCGAGGGAATTGAGACATAGATGAAAACGAGCATAAAGAACACATCAGAACAACCATTTGTGTATCATAAAAAGAGTTGTATCATTTGGGGATAGAACCTACATTTGAAATGATTTATTTATCTCATATACAATAAAAATTACGTTTGAATTTGCCCTAAAAACTTGCAAATTTATGTAGATGTACATTCAAAATTCAAAGGAAAAACAGATCAGATGCTGTGCAGTTAGAAGCGGCGAGGTGATGGCTTGGATCGCTATGTCATCCGTACAAGACAAAACATAATAATCTAAAGTCTAGAGGATTTCTATAGAATACTTAAGTATTTACTGTTGTTGATTCTGGACAAGATAACGTACCAGACGCGGCACTGCGGTGACACTTCTGGTACTTTCTCGCGTACGAGAAACAGGACATACCACGCAAAAATTTTTACAAACACAAGGATGTCTATTCGCAATAATCTGGACGTTCGTGTTTTTACTAAAAATGTGGGTTTATCCTATTACGAGAACCTGTAATAATATGTAATAGTACTCCAATTTTCGGATTATTTTTCGTTTTAGTTGATAACTATGCCAATTATTTGTAATAATAATGTGTTTAACTCTTTATAACTTAGATGACTATATCAATACTATTTAACTAATGTACTGATTAGGGTAGCACTGTTGCCTTCCAAAGACCAAACCACGGCGTCCAATGCAACGACCACCAGTTGCACGCGGAAGGTGGTACACGCGATCTCATATTACTGGCGCGGCTAATGTGGTTCCTGGCATGGGAAGAGTGGCTCGACGGCCACGAGAGGGGCGACGTGACCACCGTTAAAGTTCTGACACTGATCGGAATGACTGACGGTGGTCAATGCTGAACACCAGCAACCGGACGGCCCGACCCGCAGACGCCAACTTATTGGGAGCGGGGGCCTTTAACCTTTGTAGGAGACTGGCCAAGAGGAGAAAACCTCTATAAAAAACCACACGGATAGGATGGCTCAGACCATATATCCAAAAGTGCCTCCGGGTGTCCCTCTGTTACGCAGAGGGCACATGTGAAGGTTATGTCGGAAGACGACGACTCATAGGGGCGACGGGATCGCCGTCGGAAACTCTGCGTGGAGTATCTGACGGTAGTCACTGCCGAACTCCGGCAACCGATCGGCCCAACCCGTAGACGCCGAGATATCGGGAGCGGGGGACTTCTCCAACGGGAGGAAGGGTGGAGAAGTTCGCGAGGAAGAAAACCTCTATAAAAAATTACTCCTAACCCAAGCTGAGGAAGCCCGGTGAAGAGGTTAACGGCTGGGGGGGTATCCCAGTCGCTAGGGCAACACGACGTAAGCTCACGTTAAAGAGCAAACAACACAATGGACGCGACCTATAAAAACGTAGTACCCCAGGAGGGTACCGACCGCACCGCGGTCGGAGAATCCCTCAGCACTCCGGGTGATACCGGAGTGTTCAGCCCACCGTACTCTGGGGGGGCACAGTTGCGTGCAGAGCGGTGTCCGAGTCCGGGCACAACGATTGGGGCGCACACGCCCAGTTTTGTGCAACCCACAACGCCGAGTTCGGCGTCATGCCGCGCCCAGTCAGGCGAACGAGGCAGAAGAAGTAGGCGGGCGCCAACAACCGAGCGCACAACTACAGAGCATGAGCAAGAAATGGAGTGGCAGCGTGAGGATTCAGGGAATAGCGATGCCTCATCGTTCTACTCTGCCTCCGCGCGGTCATCCCAAGTCCGCAAGAGGAAGCCGAAGGGTCCAGCGGAAGAGAATCGACGCACTAAGGTTGCGCGGTCTAGACGGGGTTCAGCAAATGGCGGTAGGAGTGAATCGGGGACGGAGACGGAGACGGAACGTGCAGGTGCAGTTGGTTCATCCACTCCTCTGATCCCCTCAGAAGAAGAGCAGTGCCGCGAAAAAGCAGCAGCGGAGCTGAAAGGGCAATCCACTAACGGCATAGATACCAAAATCCGGGAGTCCCTGTCGGCAGTCGAGAAGGCTTTCGCGGGACTGAAGGGAGCCAAAGGCGGCAAAAGAACTGCCGCCAAAGAGGCTATGACGACCATCAGGGCCGGTGTGTCAGAACTCCTTATGAGAACGAACACATCGATCCTGACAGATGCAGTAGGGAGATTAGAGCGAGAGAACAAAACACTCCGCTCCCAGATAGTCTCCCTACAAAAGGAGATGGAGAAACTCCGCCATGGGGGCCAAAAACTCCTCCAAAATAACCCGGCACAGTCCAAAGAGGGGACAGGCAGGGCCACGCCCTCTAAGGTAAGTAGCGAAGCAGCAAGCCGGTCCGTGCTGAGGCCAATACCGGACCGAGATCAATATGCGGTCACACTGGATCGTGTGTTGGCTGAAGTCCGGGCTAAAATGCTAGGGGAGCAACGTAAAGAGAGTCACTCTCCTTTAATTCGCGTAAATGAGGCCACGGGTGCAAGGGCGGTGGAGGTCAACTATCCGCCGCCAACTAAACAGAAAAAAAAGAGGAGGAGACGAAAATGGACTACCCCACAACCTCTAGCGACACATCAATCCACGGGGCAGCAGCAAATTGTGGCCACGTCGACAGAGGAAACTTGGGCCATGGTTCTTGGTCGAAAGACCAAAGCCAAGGCCGCAAAACAGGCAGCAACCACGAGCCAGTCAAAGGGGAAGCCCCAACCTAAGAGGGTTGTGCCACGGCTTCCCGCAGCTGCGGCTGTCACTGTCTCCGTACCTCCTGGATCTGAGACGAGGATAGCTACGTTAATGGAGGCCGCAAAGGCTAACATTAATCTGGGTGATCTAGGCATCACAGGCGGGCTCCGTACCAAGCGAGCGATGACTGGGGCCCTCATTTTGCAGATCCCCGGTGAAGGTAGCGCCGCTCTGGCGGACAAATTGGCAGCACGCCTACGGGAGGTACTGTCCAGCACGGACGCTATCATTGCGCGTCCTTGTAGGGCAGGTGACTTACGGGTGTTGGACTTAGAAGAGTCCATCACCCAAGCTGAGGTCGCCAAAGCTATAGCAGCGGCGGGGGAATGTCCCATTTCCGACGTCAAAGTTGGAGATATCCGTATTTCTTCGTCACGGCTGGGTACGGCTTGGGTCCGCTGCCCGCTTGCGGCGGTTCGCAAAATTGCGAACGCCAAACGGGTGCAAGTGGGTTGGGTCTCGGCCAGGGTGGAGGCATTAGCAGCACGGCCGCTGCAGTGTTATCGGTGTCTCGAATTGGGGCATGTGAGGGCGAAGTGTCCCAACGAGACAGACCGCGGTGCGCAGTGCTACACGTGCGGTGGCATAGGCCACGTGGCGCGCACATGCACCGCAAAAGCGCCCAGGTGCCCTGTCTGCTCGGACCTTGGCCGTCCCGCGGATCATCGGCTGGGGAGCAAGAAATGTTCTCCACCGAAGAAAAAGAAAAGGGAGCTACAGACAGCCCCCGCTCCAGTCTTGGCGAGAACTGACAATAGTCAGCACTTGCTGACTACAAGAATGCCACAGCCGGCAACCCGTCCGGCAGAGGAGGTAATGGAGGCTTAAAATTCATGCCTCCCCAGAAAGTTTTGCAGGGTAACCTCAATCATTGCCGCGCAGCGCAAGATCTGCTGATGCAGATACTCGCTGAGCGGTCGGTTGCCCTAGCGGTGATGGCGGAGCCGTACTGTGTCCCGGATCACCCTCGGTGGTTCGGGTCGTTTGACGGCACTGCCGCTATCTTCTGGGCAGGGGTCGAAAATGGCCTCCACTGTACCCTCCTTCAGCGAGGACTGGGGTTTGTGGCAGTTGAATGGGGCCCCATGGTCATCGTGGGCTGCTACATATCGCCGAATTGCGGCCTCCCCGTATTTGAGGCGTACCTGGACGGCCTCAGGAGCTGCATCTGCACGTACCTGTACCGTCCGGTACTTGTCCTGGGCGATTTCAACGCCCGCTCCACACAGTGGGGAGATCGTCTGGACAACGTGAGAGGAAATACACTCGTTGAGTGGGCGGCGGGACTGAACCTCGGTATTGTGAACCGGGGCTCAGTGAGCACCTGCGTGCGATGGCAAGGGGAGTCAATTGTCGACCTGACGTGGGCGACTCCCCTTGGTATCGAGCAAGTGTCAGGATGGAGGGTGGCAGAAGAGGTGGTCACTTTGTCGGACCACCGCCACATCGTCTTCGATGTGGTCATCTGCCGCCCGGCCGCAGGCCTAGACCACCGCTGTAGCTGCACTCCGCGACGATGGTCCCTCAAGCGGATGAACCGAGATATGCTCGTCGCCGCAGCCATCGTCGCAGATTGGCCAGGGGAAGAAGAACGGGTCTCGTCTGATCCAGAAGCGCAGGCGGCCTGGTTCCGTGGCGTTATGACTGACGTCTGTGACGCGTCGATGCCACGGGTCAGATCGGGAGGCAGGAGGGGTTCTGTGTACTGGTGGACAGCGGAACTCGAGCAACTTCGCACAGCGTGCTCGAGAGCCCGTCGCCGGTTTCAAAGAACCCGAAGAAGACGGCGAGCCACAGCCGAGGAGATTGCCGAAGTGAGGCGGGAGTATGGCGCCGCAGCAAAAGCTGTAAGCCTTGCAATCGCGGAAGCCAAGGCTCGGTCTTGGAAGGAGCTCATACAGGGACTAGACAGGGACCCATGGGGGCGCCCTTATAAACTTGTATTGGGCAAGCTCAGACCGTGGGTCCCACCACTGACTCAGACCCTGGATCCTGTATTCGTGGGCAGAGTCGTAGATACTCTCTTCCCCAGGGACCAGGGTAGTCCCTCATGGCCTCCATTGCTGTCGGATTCCACTATGTGGTCCGACGACTTTGAAGTGACGGAGGATGAGCTGGACCGAGCCATGAAGCGACTCGCCGCCCGCAACACCGCTCCTGGCCCGGATGGGATTCCGGGTCGAGCATGGGTGTGCGCTTCGGTGATCCTAGGGAATAGGTTGAGGCAACTGTTTACCAGCTGCCTCCGTAACAGCGTATTCCCTTCCGGCTGGAAGGAAGCCAGGCTGGTACTCATCCAGAAACCTGGCAGGGCTGCAGATACTCCCTCGGCGTTCCGACCTATATGCCTGTTGGACGAGGCGGCGAAACTCTTTGAAAGAGTTATCGCCGCCCGTATCAGCCGACACCTGTCGCTAGTGGGCCCTGACTTATCAGACAACCAATTTGGCTTTCGAGAGGGACGTTCAACGCTCGACGCGATCGAACGCGTCCGCTCCTTATCGGAAGAGGTTGTCTGTCGGGGGGGAGTGACGTTGGCCGTCAGTCTTGATATAGTCAACGCCTTTAACTCCCTGCCGTGGTGGGTAATTAGAGAGGCACTGGTATATCATCAGTTGCCCCTCTACTTGCAGCACATCATCGGGGCCTATCTTCGCGATAGGTCCATATCCTATGTAGGTCGGGACGGTGAACTACTTCAAAGGGAGGTCACATGTGGGGTTCCCCAGGGGTCGGTCTTAGGACCCCTTTTGTGGAACCTCGCGTATGATGCGGTCCTGAGGACCAGTCTACCCCTTGGAGTGAGTGTCGTCTGCTACGCGGACGACACTCTAGTACTAGCTAGGGGGTATGGCTTCCAAGAAGTCCTGGAGCTCACCGAGTTAGGGGTGACCTGTGTCGTCCAAAAGATCAGCGATTTGGGTCTACGGGTTGCACCTCATAAGACGGAAGCCCTGTGGTTCCACAGGAAACGCGGAGGTGTCGTTCCTACCAGCTCGTTTATAAGAGTGGAAGGAGCGGAGGTCGAGGTCGGTCGACACATTAAATACCTCGGCCTAACCTTGGACAGTCGCTGGAGCTTCGAGGAGCATTTCGAGCGGATGATCCCACGAGTTCGGGGGGTGGCGGGCTCCCTACAAAGGCTGTTGCCTAACATAGGGGGCCCGCGAGAAGAAGTGCGCCGCCTCTACTGTGCGGTGCTACGATCCATGGCTCTCTACGGAGCGCCGATATGGGCCAAGCGCATATCGGCCTCCTCCCGCTGCAGAGCTAAGCTCAATCGAGCGCAGCGGGTAGCGGCCATTCGGATCGTACGAGGATACCGCACCATCTCGTCTGAGGCGGCAACAGTCCTGGCACGTTTTCTGCCCTTTGATATCCTGGCCGATATGGACGCGAGGATCTATGACCGTATTCGCGCTATCCGCCGGGATGAGAGTGGGGAAGACCAGGACGAGCTCGAAATGCGGCAGAACGCCCACCGACAGGCATTGACACAATGGCGCGCGCGGCTAGAACAGCCACAAAATGCGCGCCAACGCGCTGTCGGTGCCGTTCTGCCCAACCTCGAAGCTTGGGTAGGTAGGGAGGGAGGTCGCGTCACCTACCGACTGACGCAGATACTCACCGGGCATGGTTGCTTCGGTGAGTATCTGAATAAGATCGGACGCGAGGAGACGGCACACTGTCACCATTGCGCAGCCGACTGGGACTCCGCCCAGCATACGCTGGAAGACTGCCCCGCGTGGGCATCTGAACGCGGAGTCCTAGTCGATAAAATAGGACGAGACCTATCGCCGCCAGCAATCGTTGCTGCCATGCTGGCGGGTGAGGCAAGCTGGGCCGCAGTGGTCTCTTTCTGCGAAACTGTTATGCTCCAGAAAGAGACCGCTGAACGGGATCGGGAGAGGGCCGATCCCGAACGAAGAAGACGCCGGCGGCGTTATGAGCCGCCGACGGGACCGCGAGTCGCCAGAGAGTGGGGTCCTCTGGTGGCGGATTAGTTGCTGCGGTCTGCGATGGAATGATTTGTTTCGGCCTGGTAGCAAAAATGCGATCGGGTCGCAACAAATTATAACAACCGGACTGATAGGTGGGGTTGCCTTTATGGTGCCCCCAGGATAGGGTCTGACTAGGCGCGGCGTTGATTCTGGAGGGGACCTGAAATAATATGGTCCGGGTCCCCTTCAGAGAAGGACGCCTGAGACCGGCCGCCGGGGTTGGTTTTTAGTGGAAACACCACATACTCCTAGCTCCTGCATCCCCAAGGAGTCGGAGATCCGAAGGGATTTTCCACCCCGACAAAAAAAAAAAAAAAAAAAAAAAAGGGTAGCACTGTTATTTAATTTTTTAAAGAAAATTTTTGGAAATTATGTACACTTGCCTCAATGGTCACTTGCGTCAATGGTCTATAAACATTGACTTCTCACTTATAACTGGTGTGTAACATGGTAATTCGACTCCAGATAAATATATGTACATGTTTTGAAATACATAGGTACATACAAATTACAAAAAAACCATACCCAGCAACAGAATAAATGATTATGTTCATCACACATGGTCCAAGAGCCCGTGAGTGCCAGACCTTCGTCATTTTATAAAAGCTGAAAGTTCTTCTATGTGTGTCCCTAGTACAGGTAAGAATGATCCCCAAACATGAAGCTGAGGCAGCGGTGGCTTTGGCAGATAACAGGCAACAAAGGTATGTAAAATTCCATCTCAAATTCGTCATAATATAAAACTTGATTTTTTTATATTTGATTCATAATAATATCAAAACTCGCGTTGCTCATTGCCAGACAGTTAGTATGGTTCCAACCCTCTGCCGGACACCCCTAAACTATTATAATTTATAATTATACTTACGTTATATTATAAAACCTAAATTTAATATATAATTTTTTGGGAGCCTATTAAACTATGTTTATATAGTAGCCGGACAGTTTCGAAGGTTCTATCATCTTGCCAGACGCATTCAAAGTGAGCAATAATCGGGAGAGCAAGGAGCGAATATAGTAACTAAACGTTATATTATAAAACCTAAGTTTCATATATAATTTTTTGGGAGCCTATTAAACTATGTTTACATAGTAGCCGGACAGTTTCGAAGGTTCTATCATCTTGCCAGACGCATTCAAAGTGAGCAATAATCGGGAGAGCAAGGAGCGAATACAGTAACTAAACGTTACATTATAAAACCTAAGTTTCATATATAATTTTTTGGGAGCCTATTAAACTATGTTTACATAGTAGCCGGACAGTTTCGAAGGTTCTATCATCTTGCCAGACGCATTCAAAGTGAGCAATAATCGGGAGAGCAAGGAGCGAATACAGTGACTAAACGTTATATTATAAAACCTAAGTTTCATATATAATTTTTTGGGAGCCTATTAAACTATGTTTACATAGTAGCCGGACAGTTTCGAAGGTTCTATCATCTTGCCAGACGCATTCAAAGTGAGCAGTAATCGGGAGAGCAAGGAGCGAATACAGTAACTAAACGTTATATTATAAAACCTAAATTTTATATATAATTTTTTGGGAGCCTATTAAACTATGTTTATATAGTAGCCGGACAGTTTCGAAGGTTCTCTCATCTTGCCAGACGCATTCAAAGTGAGCAGTAATCGGGAGAGCAAGGAGCGTATACAGTATCTAGTGCGAATAAAACAGAGCGCTTAGTCTATTGCGGGATTTCACTGCGCACCCATTGTTATTAATTTCAAATTTTGCAGTTTATTTTTTTCTTAATCCAGAAATTTCATTAATTAATTTTTACAATTTCAATAACAAATATTTAAAATAATACTGAGTAAAATTTTTCTCATACAATGTCAATCATGTCGAAAATCTAATAATTTAATTGATATTATTTTTCATTTTTAAGAAGTTTATTATTGTCAATGCTATTAAAATTATAAAGCCAATGACACAAAGTAAATCAAATATTAGTGTTTATTATACCAAAGGACACATTTTTTTAAGATAAGAAATTTACAGAGAAATTAATTTATTTTAATTAAATCTAAATATTTTCATTATTTTCATCGTTATCGCGCGCTCACTAAATCGGTCCACACGTTAGCAGTTTAAACGTCGTAAGTGCTGCGAGTACAATTCGGACCGCCTTTGAATGCGTCTGGCAAGATGATAGAACCTTCGAAACTGTCCGGCTACTATGTAAACATAGTTTAATAGGCTCCCAAAAAATTATATATGAAACTTAGGTTTTATAATATAACGTTTAGTTACTGTATTCGCTCCTTGCTCTCCCGATTATTGCTCACTTTGAATGCGTCTGGCAAGATGATAGAACCTTCGAAACTGTCCGGCTACTATATAAACATAGTTTAATAGGCTCCCAAAAAATTATATATAAAATTTAGGTTTTATAATATAACGTTTAGTTACTGTATTCGCTCCTTGCTCTCCCGATTACTGCTCACTTTGAATGCGTCTGGCAAGATGATAGAACCTTGGAAACTGTCCGGCTACTATGTAAACATAGTTTAATAGGCTCCCAAAAAATTATATATGAAACTTAGGTTTTATAATGTAACGTTTAGTTACTGTATTCGCTCCTTGCTCTCCCGATTATTGCTCACTTTGAATGCGTCTGGCAAGATGATAGAACCTTCGAAACTGTCCGGCTACTATGTAAACATAGTTTAATAGGCTCCCAAAAAATTATATATGAAACTTAGGTTTTATAATATAATGTTTAGTTACTGTATTCGCTCCTTGCTCTCCCGATTATTGCTCACTTTGAATGCGTCTGGCAAGATGATAGAACCTTCGAAACTGTCCGGCTACTATATAAACATAGTTTAATAGGCTCCCAAAAAATTATATATTAAATTTAGGTTTTATAATATAACGTAAGTATAATTATAAATTATAATAGTTTAGGGGTGTCCGGCAGAGGGTTGGAACCATACTAACTGTCTGGCAATGAGCAACGCGAGTTTTGATATTATTATGAATCAAATATAAAAAAATCAAGTTTTATATTATGACGAATTTGAGATCGAATTTTACATACCTTTGTTGCCTGTTATCTGCCAAAGCCACCGCTGCCTCAGCTTCATGTTTGGGGATCATTCTTACCTGTACTAGGGACACACATAGAAGAACTTTCAGCTTTTATAAAATGACGAAGGTCTGGCACTCACGGGCTCTTGCTCTAACAACTATTCGTCTTGGGTGAGAATCGCACCCACGATATCTGACTGAGTCAGGGTCACTATCCTCTTGTCCAAAAGCCACAACACACACATTATAGGTGTCAATGAACACAAACAGCTTGCAGTGACTCAAGTGGTACGCGAATAAATGAGTTAAGCCAACAAAGTTCTTAAGTAAAGGCCTCACTATTTACTTTACAGATGCGAAACCCGGCCTGTACGTATTTGGAGAAATAATAAACAGTATCCTTTACACATACGGAATGTTGCTAGTCGTTTCTTTACCTAGATTACCCACCGGTTGGTCAATTAGGTTTTTAACTGGATGGTATTGGCTGTATTGCATTCTCCTTGTCGTCTCATACCGTGCCAGCATGACCGCAATTCTGGCCAACCCTGCCCCGAGGGTCACAATAGACACCCTTCAAGAATTAGCAAACAGCAAAGTAACTTGCGGTGGATGGGGTACTGAAACAAAGAAGTTTTTTGAAGAGTCCTTAGATGAGAATGGGCAGAAGATTGGTGCTAAGTTCGAAACTATAGACGATCCTTTACAAGCTGCAGATAAAGTCGCTCAGGGGATCTATGCTTATTACGATAACTCGGACTTTCTGAAATACGTAAGCGTGAAAAGGAAAAACACTGTCGTGAATACTAAGCAGGAAAATGTAACAGTGGTCATTGCCAGAAAAATTGACATCGAAAGAAATTTACATATCATGTCTGATTGTGTTGTCAATATACCTATTTCGATTGGATTCCATAAGAACTCCCCTCTAAAACCCTTAGCCGACGTTTATATCAGGCGGGTAGTCGAAGTTGGTCTAGTTGAAAAATGGTTGAATGACGCAATGCACCCTATTCGCACTCTAGAGACAAATGAGGATGAAATCAAAGCTCTGATGAATCTTAAGAAGCTCTATGGAGCATTTGTTGCTCTGGCAGTTGGGTATTTTATGAGTGCCGTGTGCCTTTGTGGAGAAATATTGCACTGGCAACTAATAGTTAAAAGAGATCCCAATTTTGACAAGTATGCCATGGATTTGTATTACAAAAATAAAAATAAGAAACATTAATACTTTTAAAATTTATTTATAATTATTTACATGATTATCTGGAATATTTATTGAAATAAATACTAGTTGAATATTGTCTATTTTTGTTTTTTTGTATCAATTTTGTTCCTTAATCTATTTGACTAACATGATTAAATATTTAAATTATCACCCTCAACATTTCAGTCATAAAATATCCTATTTCATGAAATAATCAGAAGTTATAGTTACATTAAAAATTAATTAAGTATTCATAAATTGACTATTATTTTTAGCTAAAAGTTAATGAATACATTATGATATGTACGCAGAATTATGCTAAACTATGTAAGTACTATACAGTTAAACACTTCGTCATAGGTTGTGATGTCCTGCACTAAAAAATTCATTATTAAACAGATTGAAGAGAATCAAAGTCATATGAACTGTCTATACTTCAGGATATGACCATTGCTAGTGGTTCTTGCATAATTTGTAATAAATATACAAAAAATCTAGTCAGTATATCCTACAGTACACATTAGTTCGATAAACAAGTTAAAACTCTATCCTACACTGGTTTTTGTTCCACAACAAAACCAGGTGGAACTGCACCTTCTGGGGCGTTTTCTATAATCCATGGATGTTGTAATACATGAGTAAGAGGCAATCTTTGTTCAGGGTTTATAACTAGCAATTTCCCCATCAAATCCCTGGCCTTATCAGATACAAAGTCTGGATATTTAATGATAACATATCTTATTTTCTTATAAGTTTGGTGCGAGTCTTTGGCGTCAAATGGTGGTATGCCAACTAGTAGCTCGTAGCACAGCACACCAAGACTCCAAATGTCAACGGCATAGCTGTGAGGTTTCCCTTCAACCATCTCTGGGGACAGATAGTCTAAAGTACCACACAGTGTCATTCTTCTAGAAGATGGTGAATGCACTGACCACCCGAAGTCTGCAATCTTAAGCTCCCAATTATGTCCAACAAGTAAATTCTCTGGTTTAATGTCACGATGTATTACTTTCTTGGTATGACAGTATAATAAAGCTTTGCATAAATCTCTGATGTAAACAGCTACGGTTTTCTCGTCAAATCGTTCCCGCTCTTTTAAAAGTTTATAAAGAGATCCGTGCTTTGCATATTCCAAAATCAAATAAATTCTTTTCTCATCGTGAAAGTAACCATACATGCGTAGAATATTTGGGTGTCGTAGACGGCACTGTATCTCTACTTCGCGACGAACCTGATGCTCGATTTCAGAATCCAAGATTTGACTTTTAAAAAGTACTTTTAGAGCAACCACGTAATGCGATTCTTTCTCGCGGGCTAAGTAAACATTTCCAAATTTACCTTTACCCAGAGGACGTCCTAAATCGAAATCTGACAGCGACCACGATTTCTTTTTGTCTTCGTTTTTAACTTGACCTTCAGTTGAAGCTAGCCCTTTGTTGTCTAAAAAGTTTACTTTCGTTGTTAAAGGACGGCTTGCAGGTGGTGCTGGCACCTTGAAACTGTCAATAGTTATTTTTTGCAAGTTTAAATTACAACTGCAACATGACCGACCAGCAGTCAGAGGACGATTTTCTTTACAGCTACATTTGGCAACGTTCATTTTTACAACTTTTGAACTCTACTCGTTTTTTAATTAAATTAAATTTGAAGTTTTATTTTTCAATCTCCACTCAAAATTCAAACAAATAACGTTTTCTTACAAAGATTATGTTCTCTGGCAGTTAACAGCAGTGTTACCAATACCAACGTCAAAGAATTCTACACTGAACCTGAAGTAAAATGAATCGATTGTTGAGTAGTCTGATCGTAACAGTAGTTAACATAAATATAATTACAATTGATCTTTGTAGTGTTATTTCCTTATAAACTATATGTGGTACTAAATGAATTGATAACAACAGTATCATTCTTTGTAAAAACAATTTGTGTGAAAGTACATTACCATTATTTTCGATCGAATCAAAAAAATTAGGTACTACTGTGCTACATGTGCCAGTTCTTTATATAAACTAGGATTGACAATTTACATTAGCTTGAATATAGCTAGGTTCAAAAAAGTATTTTCGCTCAATACGCTAGTCAGTTATTACTCACCTTATGTGTCGTCACCTAAATTTTAAACTAATTAACATTAAAGTTTTCCACTACAATGATTTTTGATGTTTTGCTACCTAGGACTAACAGCAATTTATATAGTCCCAAAGAAACTAAATAACATTGTACTTACTGTACATCTTAACGCAAAGATTGAGTGAACATAATCTAATTTAGTTATTGTGTGATATTTAAATCTTTTCCATATTTTTGAAAGAACCTAAAGTCACATATTTACATTATAGATATCATAATAGTGACAGTAAGCACGTCTTTGTCATCTCTATCACACTCCACATATTCACTCATTCTCATAACGGTTATGGTGGGTGCATTGTTAAATTGACTATACGGTTGGCCTAGTGGATTAAACGGTCGCCACGCTACTCTCTACTACGCTGAGTATTATTGGTTCAAATCTCACATGGGACAACACTTTGAGTGATCCAAAAAATGTTGTTCTACGTCTAAGTGTGCTTTGTTACCGCTTCTTGGACGTATTAAAATTCCCCTACAGGATTGCAAAAAGAAAACGAAAGATTGTTATATATATGACCAAATCTAGTAATGATTAAACATTTATTACTCTAAACGTGATAATAGTTTATCTGGTAGTACAGGTAGCGCCTCCGCAGTGTTTGAAATATTGAATAGTATTTGATGGTGAATACTTTCGGCATGGTAACATTGTTCCGTCCGAGTACTGGCAAATCGTCAGTAACTGAAAATTGCCAACAAGTGTTCTATAAAATTTGTAAAACAATTTCGAAAGGTATGTAATTTATAAAATATACAAGAATATTAATGTGATGGCTTTTATTAATTAATAATGTGTGCAAATAAATCTCTGTTGAATTTAAATTTAAGGTTATGTTATGATAAAATGTAGGTCTTCAAATTGTTATAAAACTATGAACTGATTGTTTTTATAATGAAGACTGGACTTAAGGTAGTGCTGCTGAGCAATTTTTAACATTTATACTTTAATTTGCTGGTGAAAGTATTATTTGCATGCATTCTTAAATAACCAACACAGAAGACCATAAGTCATTAAATAACCGCCAAATTGACCTGCAGCTTATACATATATGTGTCATTAAATACTTTTTCTACTTCCATAGACCGTATATAGGTTTCCAAAATGTTATAAATAATGAAATTGTAGAAATTTAACATGTTACAATTTATTACTCACTAACAATATGGATTGCCACGAAAATTTGGAAAAGTTAATATTTTTCATTTTAAATTAGAAGTGGTATCGACTTTCTCTATAAAAGACTCTCTTTCTCTATAAGAAATATAAAATGCGTAATACATGGAGATAATATGGTTTACTTTTTAATTTATAATGCAAATATTAGTTTCAGAACCTGACCCTATATAATGTCTGATGATGCAGAGCAACAAGCTGAAGAAATAGAAGTTCTGATATCAATTTATGAGGGAGATGAAAACTTTAAACAAATTGATGCTAAAACTTACCAATATAAGGTCAGTATATATGTGGCATACATTTATTTTATCATAGTAATAACTACACATCTCACACACGACAGTCTGATCTCAAAGCAAAGCCCAAAAAACCATACTAATAAATATAAATTCTAATACACACATACCATAGATAAATTATATTCAAATGCAGGGTGGGAATTGAATTACAATCAATGTTTAACAGTCATTGTCATTAATTAAGTGCAACTGGTTGATTGATAATGTATTTTACGATGTCAGATGTCTTATATACAGTGTCAGATAACATTTTGTGTTGTCAGCTGCCTATTATTTGGTTTATTAGGTTCTGTTATTTTAACTTACTAGTAAAATTAATCACATAAAAATAAATTGACTTTTAATTGATGCATTGAATATTTTGCATTTAAATACATAATTTAACAGATTGCAAATTACATGTTGCTGTGAAACAAGATAACTGTTTGTAACACATTTGTGCATGTACACACTTGGTAGAACAGTCAGGCCTCCTTTGATAATTCAGCATTTGGCTAGTTGTATTTGAGTATTTCTTCTTGCTTAAAATCTGTAACTAATAAATATCACTTGATACATCACATATATGGCCATTTGATCCTAAAGTTAAGCTAGAGTGTGTGCTATGGTAACTAGACTGTTAATGAACATACAAAAAAGACCTAGTTTGTGGTCGGTTATGTTTTCTGGGTGATGTTTATACACACAACTGGCAAAGATCAGTAATAGATGTTATAAACATTCCATTAATCTTACACTGCCACAATGACTGTCATGCCTTTTACGTCCCCAAGTGGGGTGTGAAACAGCATCTCACTAGGCTGCCATAGTGTGGGTCACCATACTACATTATCTGCATTTGCAATAAGTATGGTGACTGCAATTCTTGGATTATATTCATGCTTTCCATCAAGCAGAGTATATTCGCTTTGACAGGTGCTTAAGATAAAAAAGGTAGATAAATAGGACTTTTATATTGTCACTTGGCATTTCATTCGCTCTTTAAAAAAAAAAAATTGCATTTTAATGAGTTTATTTTTTTTCATAATGTATACTAACAATCTTTTTAATTGAGGATCTGTGCAAGTTTATTGTACTAAGCTGTTTGAGATTATGCTATAATGTGGATGAAACTAAAGAATATGGCTTATATTAGATATTTTAGAAATATTAATGTTTCTGTCAATATTCATAAAAACCCCACTAAAATAAGAACAGAATGTCCTTTAATTGTAATTTAAAGAAACTTTTTTTGTTTTAATTTCAGTATGTAGATGGAGAAAAATCATTTATATTGGAGATATCATGGGGACCTACTTACCCAACAGAGAAACCTATTTTTAATATGGAAATTTTTTACAATCAGAATATGTAAGTATGAATTTTATTAAATGACTCACTATACAGTCTGTTTAACAAGAAAGTGACAGTCATTATTAAAAAAAAATGCACCACGACACCGTCAATTTTTTTTGTCATAATCAGCTGCAAAATATGTAAAAAAGTCTGAAAGTTTCGTTAAGAAGTGGGTAAAACGATTTTTAGAGATTGGGTAAAATAAATAAATTGTGCAGTGAGTGGAAACGACAAAATAACATCGTTACCATGGCGTGGCCGGCAATGTCTTCAAATGCGAATCCAATAGAAAATGTGTGGTCCTACATTAAAATGCAATTAAGGGGAAGGCTAGTACCAGTATTCACAGAGAAGCAACTGTGTTATCAAATTAGGAAGATATGGCGGTCTTTGCCACCGGAGTACGCGGAAAATCTCGTCAAAAGTATGGAAAAAAGGTGTGAAGCTATAATAAATAATGACGGCGATTGGACAAGTTATTGAGTGACTGCGCAAAAGCTAGCATTATGCACTTCAATAAAATATTTCGTAAAAAGAATTCAGATTATTTTTTTGTGAATAATGGCGGTCACGTTCTTGTTAAACAGATTGTACTTAAAGTTAGAGTATGTGAATCAATGGGCATCACCATGAAACTGCTAATTAAAACAGAATAAATGATTATAACATTGTGCCGATCAAAAAGATCCGATTGGAGTGTTTAGTAATTGCTTTTTTTAGAAATTTGAATTTGAAAATAATTTAAACATAGACTATACAAAATTTAAAGATACATTTCGTAGCTGGTTATGTATAAAATTTCCTATCATCTGCTGAGACAATGCAAAACTGATGCTTTTGTGATAATATATGTTGTTCCATAACTTGAAAATGTGAGGACATTTCGATGACTTGCCATAATCTGTTATCTGCTGCTGCCTAGGAGGAATACTAACGAAACTAAATATATTTTTGATCAGACGTCTTTCGTCGTCAATCGACGTCACGTCAATTTTCTGTTGATAAGTCACCATTTCTCAAAACTTTACCGTTATACTCAAAAACATTCTTACATTCTTGAGTTGAATATCTTTTTAGTTTACCGTCAGATGAGATATATAACCGTTTTCCATTATATGCTGAATAAATCTGTTTCTGGAAAAACTTCGATCCTGTTCTATTTTTTACGGTTCTCAGTAATTTATCCAGTAAATTACATGTAGATGTGTTTTCTCGTTCAGTCACAGAATAGATACACATATTAAGTGCGTTACTGCTTAAGAGAAAACCCTGCGCTTCTGGAAATATGGTTCTATTTTGCTTGCCAGCTATGCACTTAGGAGTCAGAGCTAGCATCTTGCTTTAAACCCATCCATCTCGCTGATATAGTGACGGTTTAGTTTTCCAGATGGAAGTATGATTTTGTTGTATAACACTATCAGAATATCCAAATATACTTAAAAGTCTGTCTGCTCGATAATTGAACGCTTGAGGGTTTTGGTGATAAAATGTATTGTAATAAAAGATATGGAATCCTGATGAAGGTTTATGGTCATACGATGCAATATAAGATTGTGAAGTAGTAAGATATGGCATAGCTTGAAGCTGGTAGGATGGAACATAGTGATAAAATGAATTGTAATAGAAAAGTAAATATTGAGAAGTAACTGAAGCCTCTTCTTGAAGTGATGCGTTTTGATGATATTGTGATGGAAGGCGATGGCAGTATGGTAACTGCTGATAATAAGGGACTATACGTTTACGTAAAATTTGTTGATACGACAGGGTGAGGCGAGGGGTTGATCGATTGTCGTTTAAGTATGGGTGAAAATGTAATGATTCTGGAGAATAGTATTGTTGGATACCGGTATACGCTTGAGAATGTGTTTTCACCAGCAATAGAAAATTATCAATATTGTAAATATCCTGAAACAATACAAGTATGACTATTTTGATAATACACATTTAGAAGCATACTTTTAGTCTTGATTTCAAATAGAGTTACTTTGTACTACCAATGGGCAGTAGGATAGAGCATTGAATAGAACCAGAATGTCGCGTGAGTCTACACCCATCGGGAGATGTCATGGAGATGCGTACATGGTTGAGGGAGATTGGTCTAGACAATCATGTACAAAACTGAATTAATGCCGCTATATTTCAGGAAATAAATCCTTTTAGAATTATTGTTCAGCTAGCGGGTAAAATTTCTTAATATAAGATTAGCGAACTCGAATTCGCCATATTTAAGTAGAAAGAAACCTACAGTCCGGTTTCTGCGAATGTGGATACATTTAATTATGCTCCTTGTCATATGGGGTCGTTGAAACAAAAGGCCGCTAGCTGTAGATTTCTTTCTACCCAAGTATTTTTGTAACTAAGCGCAATAGATTTTTTTCTATTAGAGAACTAAAAGAACACTTACATTTGAGACCAATCAAGTAAACCTTATACTAACAAAATATTCGATGGCTTGAGGTCAATTTTAAATGTCATGAATTTTGGTGCTTGCCTTCATATCTAGACTACTTTTGCCGTTTAAAATATTTACTTATCTATGACCTATGCCTTTATGAAATGAAGCAATCGTTTGAATTCCGATAACCTCGCGAGTGACCTTACACCGGTTAATATAACAATGGTGTCTTACCTGTTCATGTCGATGTAATTGTACTCCAAACGTACTACTCTTTGTTACAAATAAAGTAGTCATATAGCATTAAAATTGAAATTACGTTGGTTTTTTATATAGTATGTTGTTTGTAAACTATTCAGATTTCATCGGATATCGCTCGTGTTACCGATGACAAGATTTAAATTAAAATGTAATACCAAACATCCTGGCTTTCGAAGGTGGTTCATTAATATGAACTAGAATCGCTTGGCCATCGAATTTTGAACATTCTGAATGTCATTGTTGATTGATATAACCTCTGAGACAATTAAGGTTACAAAATATGCGAGACAACATCACTACAAAGAGAAGGAAAACTTGAAATAAACCCTATACCAACCCGTCTGGCCAGCGTGGTATAGTAGTACCTATTTTTTAAGAAGAGGCTGGACGTGGTCCAAGCGGTGGACTGCTAGAGGCTGTTGATGATGATTGATGATGATTATAACTTATGAACTATCATTAAGAAGAAGAATACTAGCCTTCTATTATCTTTTTCCGTGTTTTACCGTAGGAGAGACGCTATGCAAATAAATAATAAATATTTCAGACATATAATACACAACGCCATCTAACTTCAAACCAAGCAGAGCTTATATTATAATAACTTGATTGACTGATAGAATACTTATATACCTTTTTTTTGTAAGTACATACATATTATACATAGACAACATCCAAACTCCGAAACAAATATTTGCAGATCATACAAACATTTGGCACCACAGTCGCATATGCAGCGTATGATATACTACCACTACACCACTGAGGCAGTCAATATTGATATCACGATCTACTAGAAAAACGATGTCAAGCAATTTTTTCACCGCTTTTCACCTAGTAAGTGAATTACTAGAGCCCAAACCCCTTACCCTCTCGCCCTAATTTCTAGAGGAAATTCAAAGTCTATGGGCGAGGGTAGTCGATTACCGTCCAAAAAATGGTTTCTGGCAGTGAAATAGGCAACATTATCCCTGGTAATGTAAATGACATACAAATTTAACTTTTTTTCAGATTACCCTCAACTAAGCAAAAAGTATTGTCCATAGTAAATGCTGAGGCAGAACAATGGCTTGGTTGCGCAATGACGTATACGCTGTTCGAATGCCTGAAGGAACATTTAGCTGATATACTCGCCGAACAGACTGAAGAGGTCATTATATCTAGTAGAGTGGAAAAAATTGAGATAGAGGATCAGGTAAATGCCAATAGTTATGCGAGATATTATAGTGTACAAGTGTGTGTGTGTACAAACACAGGTGCACTCTTTGTTCCCTCACTCTCACAATCCGATGGGACGGTTATCCGACACCACCAGGGTAAGATCAGGTGTAGGACCGATGGCTTTGCGTGCTATCTGAGGCACCGGGATTAGGATCCCATCTTCAAATTTCCGGCTGCTATTAAGCATTCAATGATCAGAAAAATTCAATAACACTTAACAATTAGACCAATGTGGCACTTATTTTGAAATATGCTAATGTAGAAGAAGTAAAAAACAAAAACACATGAAATTAACAATTATTATTTCAGAATGAGACTACTAAGAAGCCAGAGAAGAAGGAGCAGCTAACAAAAGCTCAGAAACGACGAGCGTGGGACAAGGCGGAGTTAGGTCGAGCGGGGGAGAAGCCCCGCGGTTACGATTGGGTGGATATCGTCAAGCATTTATCTCAAGTGCCACACCAGCCCGCGTCATGACACGCGAACCTCTAGGCTAATTTAAACGCACACATTAACACTGCATTTATGTTCAACTACCCGCAACTAGAAAGCTACCCAGTAGATGCCGATATTATCTGTCATAAAATTGTATTCTATATCAAGCTGTCAGAACTATTATAGGTTTACTCCAGCTTTATTTCGGGGATGCAACTACCTACTTCACCCTTAAGGTTGATATTGTAATGCTAAATAGCATCTTTCCTCAGAGATTGAGCTTTCAAATACTTTTCGTAGGCTTAGTTCTAGGTGTTCATCTGATATTTATTGTAAACGAATCTCTGACTATGTTTCTTGAGGGTAGTTTTGTAGAAAATCGAATCATATAACATAAATTAGCTTCACGATTATAAAAACAATGTAAGTGAACGCATCCTATGTTTTAATGTGTTGCTAGCTCTAATAAATAAAAAACAAAATACAATACAGTAGTATATAATTAAAAAAAAACATTTTTTACGTGTATTTATGTAAAAGAATCATATATTATACTAGCAACACTAATTAATATGTATGGTGTAGATCTTCACAGGACATTTTTTTAATATGGCCAGGATTTTTAAAAGGCAACATTGATTTGTGTAATAAAAATAAGACCTATGTTACCAGTTAACAAATAGGCAATGTTGACTGGCCTGTGGGTCTTGTGAGAAGACGATTTTAAATGGTAAATTATGAAGTGGGTGCGATCCCACCCAAGATATATTAGTGTAATGAGTATGATTACTTGTTCTGTGTCTAGGTGTGTTTATCTTTAATATATGTATATGTATTTAGAAATATATAAGTATCTAAGCAGTCTGGTTACTACAATGGAAGCTTAGTTTACGGTCAGACGCCCGTGTGTGTGATGTGTCAAGACGTTAGTAAAAAATACGTAAAAAGAATAAAAATAAATTATATTTAAAATAAAAATAAAATTATAAGTTGATGTTAAACAATATACTCGCTGAAATTTTATCATTTTGTAATCTAAATCGTTGATTCTTTTAAATAGAAATTCTTCTAAAATAATCCAATTAACTTAAAAAAACTATTAGAGTACAAGATCCCAGAGCCGTAAGACACAACTTATTTTCTAAAGCATATACTTTCGGTTCTCAGTAGTCTCTTGTGTGCTTTTTAATACCTGAATGTTTGTGGAGCTTGCCCGGTGACACCTGCGCAGGTACCAGGTGAGAAAGGTAATTAAAAATCAGAGTTACTTAACTTAAATTTTTATGACTGATTTTTATATATGTTTTGTAGAATATTACTCTGAAGTTACATAAAAAAATCAGACGCTTTCCATGGGCCAAAACTTTTAACAGACGCTTTAAAGCTCAAAGAAAAATAATGAACTTGATTTATTTTTAAATGTCTGATTACAATGTTATACTTAATCAGACAAATTGCAATGACATATAGGTATCTTTTGGTAATTTGGTTCTTTTGTTGGCTTGTATCCATGAAAGTTTTCCGCGTTTACAGTCATTTCAAAACCATTCGGTGTGACGATGACGAGACCTCCATTCCTGACGATCAGCATTTTGTATTTCAAATTATAATTTGAAACCATCTTCTTGAAGTACACCATAAATGCGTCAGCGTCCATCGGGCCGTTTCTATCGTCAACGTGTTGTCGAGCGTTAGCTAACCCCTGTTGGTCTTGTCGTGCCTGGGTTGAACTTTTCGTCTGTTTTTTAATCTTCTGTTGTTGCTTTTTATGGTTTTTACCCTGGATATGCTCTACAAAGTTATTTTTATGTAACTTTATGTCGCAAATTTCACATTCCACAATAGATCCTTGGTTCACGGAGGGTGTTTCATTTACTGAGGGTGGATTGTCGTCAGTCAGTGTTGAAGTGTGTTCAGGTGCAGCTAAATAGTACTTGTTGCCCACCAAGTCATGACACCACACATCGCTGATCTTACGGCGAAACATTTCGTCTATGGGATGAGAGATTAAACGAGCGTGTTTCTCATCGTCGATGTGCAATCTCTTCCCATCTAGCGCGACCATCTTGTCGCACACCTGACACAACACTTCGGAGGAGCTCTTTCTAAAGCTGTGGAAGATATCCACGGTGGTCTTCAGTATATTGCCGTTCGGTGCCGCCAGTACCAGGTGCTGAGGATCGTTCACTTCAATCCACTCGCAAACATTAATCATATATTTCTCATTCATTTTCTTAGCGTATAGCTTAAACTCTTGGATTTCGCTTGAAACGCTCACGTGAGCAACCACATTATACGTTTGGTCTATATTATATGTAGAAGTAGATGGTTGTGTAATATTCAGTTCTCTCTCTCTAGCTCTGTCATGTTCAAGCACAACGAAAACATCTTCCAACTGATTACTGTTAGACCCTGGAGCTATTTCTTCTAGCTGAAGATCGTTTGACGCTAAATCTACTGGTTCAGGCAGATGAACGTTCGACCCTAAATCTGTAGTATCAGGCTGGCGACTGTTAGACGTTGAATCATTATCCACTTCGTAGAACAGAATATTGTCAGGACTCTCGCAGACTGACTCGGACTGCTGCTGTTATTCGTCAATAAAATTTTTGACGAACACTTTTAAAGCGGTCTCTTTGTCGATAGACTTGTAATGTTCTACGGACAAACCGTGTATCAATGTCTGATCGTCAGGAACCAGCGTCATGCAGGGCGAGCAGCAATATAAGTCATACCGGTAATTGTTCCTATTATTCCTGCAAAGTAGTTTCTCATCACTGAACAGACTTCCTACGAAAATTGTACTTATTTTCTTCTTATTCTGGTGTATGAGGCTCTGAGCGTGCTCCCTGAAGTATGCTCTCGGAACGACTATGTCGCACACGTGACAATTGATCACCTCTGTCTCATCGTAGACATCCTCTTCAGCTACATGCTTCGACACCACTTTTACTTCGAAGACGGTCGTCTCCTCGTCTAGAAATATTTTGGGGACTATCAGCCTTCTCCCCGTGGTAGGGTTTTGCAGGTGCGTTATAAAGTCGTCTGTAGACAGGTGATCCTCGCGTCTCAAGGGCTCCTCGTCTTCACCGGGATTCCTCTCCATAATTTCGAGCAATCTTACTTTGCTGATCATAATGCTGAAGAAAAATAAACCAAATACAATTAACCACTTTAAAATAAATGTAAAAAACAGTATTTAGCAATGTACCAACTCCGAAACTGCAAAACTACACGAACAAGTGGAAAATGGAAGATTCAAATGATTTTATTTTGTTTTAAAATACTTTTATCAATTGATTTTTTTGACTGAAACAAAACAAAATCATTTGAATCTGGAAGATTTAAAATACTTTTATCAATTGATTTTTGACTTGTTTTATTTGATTCGATTGATTCAACTCGATAGACTTTGTCGCAATATTGCATGTACGTTTAATTTAGTTGACAAATAAATTATTGTTTTTTATATCAAACCTTTATATTGGAATAAGAAATCAAACCAATACAAGGTACAAAGCCACGCTTTTTTAAATTTTCTTTCGATGATTGAACGTTATC
Source organism: Hypercompe scribonia (assembly GCA_949316085.1). Taxonomy (NCBI): domain Eukaryota; kingdom Metazoa; phylum Arthropoda; class Insecta; order Lepidoptera; family Erebidae; genus Hypercompe; species Hypercompe scribonia. Next base: position 22,964,044 of record OX438972.1, read on the forward strand.
GGTTCGGCTTATTATTTAAGCTTGTTTTTAAGTTTATTAAAACTATAATTTGTATTCTCTTTTTACTTTAAAAAAAAATTAAAAGAAAGTTATAGGATCGTGCTTTTAATAGTGTTAACTTACGGTAATAGTCTTAGTAAAGAAAAAGTCCACACAAAGTTCTTGAAAGTATATTTTATTGTATATTGATATACACAGTTCACACAAGAAACTTTTAAACAGAAATATGAATAAATAGTTATTAGGGAAGGTGAGAAGATGCGAAAAATATAAGATTTAAATATTGAATAGAAAAGTAACAACAATTTATGATATAGACGGTAGCGGTACGTCTCGGGCGCAATTTACAGTCAACTAGCGGCGCGACGCGTATGAAAGGAATGTGTAGACTTCGCTCGGAAGCTCGTCTCGCCCACGACCGCGTTTATTAAACAGAGGCTCCACCAACACGTGCGTGCGTCAGCAGGGGGGGCCGGTAGTGAACCTTTCGTTCGCTACCCCTGTCGTCGCCTCACGAGTAAGGAACTGGCGCGTCCTGGAAGAGGTTGAGACGCTCTCGGATCTCCTCTACATCCGATATGAGCTCTCCCGGACCCAGGGCCCCAGCAGGGGTCACGCGGCACGGCGTTCTTCTCGCTTTCCGCGGTGGGCTGTAGCCAAACTAAATAGGGACCTACCAGAAGAGGCGGCTATCATTCACTCTTGGCTGTCTCGCAGTAGTCGCGGAGATTGTCGGCCTCCACGGAAAGGGGCTTATTGGTGGTCCCAGGAGTTGGCGGACCTCTGTGCGGCCTGTACACGTGCCCGGAGGTCCTACACTCATAGTCGGCGGTGACACCGCGAAGAAGGCGAGGAGGACCAGCTTCATGAGGAGTACCGAGAGGCGCGGAAAACGATGAGCGGTAATCAAGTCTCAGCCAGCTAGCAACTTCGGCCTCAACAGGAATACCACACGCAGGAAGCGCCCACTCCAACCTGGTTACCCTACGGCCTCATCAGCTTCTAGGCACAGCATACTGCACCTACGGTCCAAGTAAGCATAATCTCTCTCTTCCGTTTACGCAGCAGCCAGCCACTACGCAGCAACCGCCCCGACTCACTGGGGACTTCACCGCAGCACCGCGCACCGCATACAATCCCGACTCACTGGGATCTGCGGACTTCAGCCCCGACTCACTGGGACTAGCGGCATTTAGTTCTGACTCACTGGAACTTGCGGCACTCAGTTCCGACTCACTGGAACTTGTCGACCGTCTTCGAAGTAAAAATGGTGTCGAAGCACGTAGCTGAAGAGAATGTCTACGATGAGACAGAGGTGATCAATTGTCACGTGTGCGACATAGTCGTTCCGAGGGCATACTTCAGGGAGCACGCTCAGAGCCTCATACACCAGAATAAGAAGAAAATAAATACAATTTTCGTAGGAAGTCTGTTCAGTGAAGAGAAACTACTTTGCAGGAATAATAGGAACAATTACCGGTATGACTTATGTTGCTGCTCGCCCTGCATGATGCTGGTTCCTGACGATCGGACATTGATACACGGTTTGTCCGTAGAACATTACAAGTCTATCGACAAAGAGACCGCTTTATAAGTGTTCGTCAAAAATTTTATTGACGAAGAACAGCAGCAGTCCGAGTCAGTCTGCGAGAGTCCTGACAATATTCTGTTCTACGAAGTGGATAATGATTCAACGTCTAACAGTCGCCAGCCTGATACTACAGACTTAGGGTCGAACGTTCATCTGCCTGAACCAGTAGATTTAGCGTCAAACGATCTTCAGCTAGAAGAAATAGCTCCAGGGTCTAACAGTAATCAGCTGGAAGATGTACTCGCTGTGCTTGAACATGACAGAGCTAGAGAGAGAAAACTGAATATTACACAACCATCTACATATAATATAGACCAAACGTATAATGTGGTTGCTCACGTGAGCGTTTCAAGCGAAATCCAAGAGTTTAAGCTATACGCTAAGAAAATGCATGAGAAATATATGATTAATGTTTGCGAGTGGATTGAAGTGAACGATCCTCAGCACCTGGTGCTGGCGGCACCGAACAGCAATATACTGAAGACCACCGTGGATATCTTCCACAGCTTTAGAAAGAGCTCCTCCGAAGTGTTGTGTCAGGTTTGCGATAAGATGGTCACGCTAGATGACAAGAGATTGCACATCGACGATGAGAAACACGTTCGTTTAATCTCTCATCCCATAGACGAAATGTTTTGCCGTAAGATCAGCGATGTGTAGTGTCATGACGTGGTGGGCAACAAGTACTATTTAGCTGCACCTGAACACACTTCAACACTGACTGACGACAATCCACCCTCAGTAAATGAAGCACCCTCCGTGGACCAAGGATCTATTGTGGAATGTGAAATTTGCGACATAAAGTTACATAAAAATAACTTTGTAGAGCATATCCAGGGTAAAAACCATAAGAAGCAACAACAGAAGATTAAAAAACAGACGAAAAGTTCAACCCAGGCACGACAAGACCAACAGGGGTTAGCTAACGCTCGACAACACGTTGACGATAGAAACGGCCCGATGGACGCTGACGCATTTATGGTGTACTTCAAAAAGATGGTTTCAAATTATAATTTTTAATACAAAATGCCGATCGTCAGGAATGGAGGTCTCGTCATCATCACACCGAATGGTTTTGAAATGACTGTAAACGTGGAAAACTTTCATGGATACAAGCCAACAAAAGAACCAAATTGCCAAAAGATAGCGAAGATATATATAATATATAAATACAAATAATCTGAACACATCGATCAACATACTTTAACATAATCAAACACAACAAAACACAATACAAAGTATGGTCCGCTACAGTGACCAATTACTCGGATTCATTAGTGAATCACTTCAAGAACCAGGTACCGTACTTTGATTTCTGGTTTACAATTTATTATATTGGAGATAATGATAAGGTTAATGACTTGAATGGACAGTTCCGCGATGTACTCAATGATGAGATTTGTAATGATTACTATGATGATGATGAAGATGATTAAAAAACAATCAAATAATTATTTTTAAAATGATTAATTATACTTTGTTTATAAATTTTATCTTAATCAAATAGATATACATATTAAAAGCAGTATTTTTCAAATATTAAGATAATATACTCTGAAGTGCATGAGCATAGTACTCTCGCGCTCATACTCATGGTTGAGTAATTTATGTGTTTAGGGGATGTTAATCACATAAAACAATCAGACATTAAAAAACAAATTAAGTTCTTTTATTTTTCTTAGGGCTTTAAAGTGTCTGTTAAAAGTTTTGGCCCATGGAAAGCGTCTGATTTTTTTTTATGTAACTTCAGAGTAATATTACAAAACACACACAAAACATATATAAAAATCAGTCATAAAAATTTAAGTTCAGTAACTCTGATTTTAAATTACCTTTCTCACCTGGTACCTGCGCAGGTGTCACCGGACAAGCTCCACAAACATTCAGGTACTAAAAAGTACACAAGAGACTACTGAGAACCGAAAGTTATATGCTAGAAAATAAGTTTTCTTACGGCTCTGGGATCTTACTCCATTATACTTTTGCAACTATGGAGTCGAAACAGTCCAAATGTCGGCATCAAATCTAGTCGTAGTACAATTTTATGTGCATTTAATATCCCAATGTAAAATAAATAGGTATTTTTGAGCAGAAACCATTTTGATACATAATACAAAACCGAATAAGAATTTCTTGTAAAAATCTAAGATTTCGATGTATATCTCTGTACTGTTGAATATAAAATTTTAAAAAAATGACCTCTGTTCTTGTAATTAATACCCTCAAGTATTTCTTATATTTAAAAATATAATGGATAATTTGTAATGGTGTAACTAAATTCGCTCAGTCTGAACTAACTCTCCTCGAATTTGCCCCTTTTTTGTCTGTGCAAAAATCCCTATGGATACCACCGAAAGGTGGTTATGAACCCCGGCGTACCTCGGGCCACCTACGACTTGTAGAATTATGTTCCCCCCGTGTGAAGATCCTGATGTTCCCTTTTCTGCCTGACCCCAAAAGGGGCGAGCATAGTCCGTAGCGCTCTCAACGCCAACCCGGCCTGTTGCTAGGGAGACACATGGCCTCACCTGCCACCCTCAGGCTTGCGCTTATGGAGGACGGAGATCGTTTAACGATCGCCGGCGTCTGAGTCTTCTACGGTACCTGGACCGTTCCCGTTCCTGTGTTCTAAACCTCTCTCGGTCCCGCTCTACCATTTCCTTCGCAAGCATAACTTGCTCACAGAAAGAGACGGCGGAGTTCTACGCGTTCTCGCTCCGTATCATGGCTGCAATCATGTTACTGAGCGAGAGAATACCTACTCTGATGGCTGCCACGAGGTTGCGTCTCTGCTCCACCCATGCCGGGCATTCTATCAGCGTGTGTAGTGCTGTATCCACGGTCCGGCCATCGCAATGGTGGCATTCAGGCGTTGCTTCTTGTGTATTCGACACAGGTGATCGCCGAAACATCCGTTTCCAGTGATCACCTTTTTTTTTTTTTTTAACGTGTGGAAACCCCCTCGGGCCGTCACCCCACCAGGGTTTACGGCGGGGTGGTGTGTCGGAATCGGACCGACTAAAACCACACGGTGTGCCACTCCGCGCCTGAGATAGGAGGGATCCGGGAACCGCTGCTATTACGACATCCAGATCCCTCCCAGCGCCTGCCTGCTAATGCAGGCGCCATCTATGGGTAAACTCTCTATTTTAGACGACGTACGGCACACGCGGACGTCGCCTCCTCGCGGCTGGCCATTGTAGCGGATGGAGGGGAAAACCCGTCCCGTCCACCCGCGGCCACACTCAAGGCGGCATGAGGCGCTGGTATGCGCGCCTCCGCCGCCCGGCTCGCCGGCGGCGAATTGGGTCCGAGTGGAGATTGTCCTCCCGGGCCTTCTCTGCCGCCTCCTTCCGCGAAATTACGTCTTCGCAGAAGGTTGCGACCGCGGTAAAACAACTGTCGCTACCGACCATGGAGCGTATTACGGCCGGTAGCGAGAGATCTCCTCCAATAACTGCAGTGAGGACCCCACGCTGCGCCGCCCAGGTGGAACAAACCGCCAGCGTGTGCTGAGCCGAGTCCTCACTGCAGTCGCAGTGGTGACAGGCGGGACTCAATTCCCTCCTGGCGACCGAGTGCAGATACTTCCCGAAGCAACCGTGCCCGGAAAGAATCTGCGTCAGTCGGAAGGAAAGGGTCCCGTGCTGCCGCCCTGCCCACTCGGCGATGACCGGCTGGAGAGCCTCCACGGCGGCAAAGCCAGCACGTGGAGCCTCCAGCCGGGACGACCAACGAGCCATCGTGGCTCGACGAGCGGCCTCTCGCCACTCGCGTATCTCTTCGGGCGGGGGCCGAATGCCGCTACCCACCCGAAAGTCTGCCGTTCGCCGATAAACTTCAGCGAGCACTTCCACCTCCAAATCCCACGGGGGGGTTCCGGCCAACGCGCACGCCGCCTCCGTCGATACGGTGCGGTAACCGCGTATGGCTCTAACCGCCAATATCCTCTGAGGGCGCCAGAGGCGAGCCCTATTCTGGGCGGTCAGAGCCGCCGCCCACACCGGTGCACCATACAGTGCTATTGACCGAACAACCCCCGTGTATAGCCGTCTCGTCGCGACGCTGGCTCCACCAAAATTGGGCAAAAGTCGCCCAAGAGCAGAAGCAGCGCCGACCAGCTTTGGAGTAAGCTGTCGGAAGTGCTCGTCGAAGAGCCACCTGCCGTCGAGGATCAGGCCCAGATACTTCATCTGGGCCTTAATCGGTACGAGGACCGAATTGACTACGATGGAGGCGCCGGGGGGTGGACCACGACGGGGCCCATGAAACAAAAGGGCTTCCGTCTTATCTAGGGCCACCCGTAAACCCAGCGCCTCAATGCGCCCGACCACCAAAGAGACTCCCACGGTGGCCAGGCGCGCCGCCTCTTGAAAGTTCGCCCCCCGGGCCGTGACCAATGTGTCATCTGCGTAACAAATTACGCCCAGCCCGGGGGCAAGACGACCTCGAAGGGCCCAGTCGTATCCCATATTCCACAGGAGTGGTCCGAGGACGGACCCCTGTGGAATACCGCACGACATGGGCCGCCGCCTCAGAATACCATCTCGGTCCTCGTACACGACGGTACGCTCCTCAAGATAGTCTGCCACAAGCCGCCTCAGGTACTCTGGCACCCCGTGGTAGTGGAGTGCTTCCCTGATGCAGCTAAATGGCAGACTATTAAATGCGTTGGCGATGTCCAACGACGCCGCCAACAGCACGCCGCTACAGCTCACTGCCTCTTCGGTAACGGCCCTCAGGCGCAGCACAGCATCGACCGTCGAACGCCCCGCCCGAAAACCAAATTGGGCGTCCGACAGATCCGGGCCCACCTCGCAGAGGTGCCGGACGATGCGGGCAGAGAGTATCCTCTCAAACAGTTTACCCGCCTCGTCCAGCAGCACAATGGGCCTATAGGCCGCCACCGAATCGGCAGGGCGTCCCGGCTTCCTTAATAGGACCAGCGTCCCGCTTTTCCAGCACTCAGGGAAGCGTCCGGACGACAAGCTAGCGTCCAAGATCTCCCTGAGGCGGTCCGACATGTGTTCGAGGGCACGGGCCAGCACACGGGCAGGTATCCCGTCTGGCCCAGGGGCGGTGTTCTTAGAGCGGATCCGTAGAACAACCGCCCCCACCTCCGATTCCCTGACGGGCGGAACATTGTCCTCGTTTCCCCCGTCGTCTCCGGCCATGAAGACCATCGACGGAGGTGTGTGATCCACCCGCTGCTGGAAAAGGCCCTCGACCACTTCCCGCAGGAAGCTGGGCTGGAGGGTCTCTGTAAGGGGGGGCCCGACGCACGGAGCTTTTGTCGCGCCGCACGATAAGGGCGACCCCAGGGGTCACGATCGAGACCCTCCAGCATCTCCTTCCTCTTCACTTCTTTGGCGCGGCTGATGGCCAGCTTCAGAGTTTTTTCCGCGCCTCTCGGTACTCCTCATGAAGCTGGTCCTCCACGCCAACTACGCGGTGTCGCCGCCGACTACGGGTGTAGGACCTCCGGGCACGAGTACAGGCCGCGCGGAGGTCCGCCAACTCCTGGGACCACCAGTAAACCTCCTTCCGTGGAGGCCGACAACCTCGGATGCGGGGCATGGCCGCATCGCAGATCTGCGTAATCGCATCGCAGAAACGACCAGCCCCCATGTCGACCTCCTCGGTCGGAGCCTGCGGAGACAGCCAGGAGTAAATAATGGCTGCCTCTCCTCTAGTAGGTCCCTATTCAGTTTGGCTACAGCCCACCGCGGCAAGCGAGAAGAACGCCGCGCCGCGTGACCCCTACTGGGGTCCTGGGTCCGGGAGAGCTCGAATCGAATGTAGAGGTGATCCGAGAGCGTCTCAACCTCTTCCAGGACACACCAGTTCCTTACTCGTGCGGCGAGGGCAGGGGTAGCGAACGAAAGGTCCACCATCGACCCTCCCTGCTGTCGCACGCACGTGTTGGTGGAGCCCCTGTTCAGTAAACAGAGGCCCGCCCGGCAGAGGTCGATGCCGAAGAAATCTTCGTGCTAGAATATTAGCCGTTGGTAGTGATGAACACCATCGCCAACGTTACCAGGGTGCACCACGTGGAGGTTTTCTAGCCAAGCACCCCTTCCAGTGATCACCTGCGTCAGCCGGTATGAGAGAGAAAAAAATCGGCTTATTACAGTTCCTGGTAGCTTAGATCCATTACTATACTACAATAGAAGATACTTTTTTAAAATGAATTTATTTTGATAACTGGAACATAAACAATGTTAGAATAACAATTATTTGAATATGGTTGTATCAGGGATGTCTGACCAAAGCTGCATCAGGGAAGCCCTCCACTACCACGGGGTGCCAGAGTACCTGAGACGGCTTGCGGCAGACTATGTTGAGGAGCGTACCGTCATGTACGAGGACCGAGATGGTATTCTGAGGCGGCGGCCCATGTCGTGCGGTGTTCCACAGGGGTCCGTCCTCGGACTACTCCTGTGGAACATGGGATACGACTGGGTCCTTCGAGGTCGTTTTCCCCCCGGGCTGGGCGTAATTTGTTACGCAGATGACACATTAGTCACAGCCCGGGGAGCGAACTTTCAAGAGGCGGCGCGCCTGGCCACCACGGGAGTCTCTTTGGTGGTCGGGCGTACTGAGGCGCTGGGTTTACGGGTGGCCCTAGACAAGACGGAGGCCCTTTTGTTCCATGGGCCCCGTCGTGGTCCACCACCCAGCGCCTCTATCGTAGTCAATTCGGTCCTCGTACCGGTTCAGGCTCTTCGACGAGCACTTCCGACAGCTTTCTCCGAAGCTGGTCGGCGTTGCCTCTGCCCTCGGGCGAGTTTTGCCGAATTTGGGTGGAGCTAGCGTCGCGACGAGACGGCTATACACGGTGGTTGTCCGGTCAATGGCGCTGTATGCGTCGGTGTGGGCGGCGGCTCTGACTGCCCAGAATAGGGCTCGCCTCTGGCGCCCTCAGAGGATATTGGCGGTTAGAACCATACGCGGTTACCGCACCGTATCGACGGAGGCGGCGTGCGCCTTGGCCGGAACTCCGCCGTGGGATTTGGAGGCGGAAGTGCTCGCTGAAGTTTATCGGCGGACGGCTGACTTCCGGGCGGGTAGCGGTATACGGCCCCCGCCCGAAGAGATACACGAGTGGCGTGAGGCCGCTCGTCGAACCACGATGGCTCGTTGGTCGTTCCGGTTGGAGACTCCTCGTGCTGGTTTTGCCCTCGTGGAGGCTCTCCAGCCGGTCATCGCCGAGTGGGCAGGGTGGCAGCACGGGACCCTTTCCTTCCGACTGACGCAGGTCTTTTCTGGGCACGGTTGCTTCGGGAAGTATCTGTACTCGGTCGCCAGAAGGGAATTGAGTCCCGCCTGTCACCACTGCGACTGCAGTGAGGACTCGGCTCAGCACACGCTGGCGGTTTGTTCCGCCTGGGCGGCGCAGCGTGGGGTCCTCACTGCAGTTATTGGAGGAGATCTCTCGCTACCGGCCGTAATACGCTCCATGGTCGGTAGCGACAGTTGTTTTACCGAGGTCGCAACCTTCTGCGAAGACGTAATTTCGCGGAAGGAGGCGGCGGAGAAGGCCCGGGAGGATGATATCCACTCGGACCCAATTCGCCGCCGGCGAGCCGGGTGGCGGAGGCGTGCATACCAGCGCCTCATGCCGCCTTGAGTGTGGCCGCGGCTGGATGGGACGAGTTTTCCCCTCCATCCGCTACAATGGCCAGCCGCGAGGAGGCGACGTCCGCGTGTGCCGTACGTCGCCTAAAATAGAGAGTTTATCCGCAGATGGTGCCCGAGGTAGCGGGCAGGCGCTAGGAGCGATCTGGATATCGTTATAGCAGCGGTTCGCGGATCCCTCCTATCTCAGGCGCAGAGTGGCACACCGTGTGGTTTTAGTCGGTCCGATTCCGACACACCACCCCGCCGTAAACCCAGGTGGGGTGACGGCCCGAGGGAGTTTCCACAGGTAAAAAAAAAAGGGATGTCTGACCAGGGGTGCTTGGCTAGTAAAACCTCCACGTGGTGCACCCTGGTAACGTTGGCGATGGTGTTCATCACTGCCAACGGCTAATATTCTTGCACGAAGAGGAAGCCATTTTCTTCGGCAATTCAGCCGAGACTTTTTTCCAACAGAGCGGTCGTGTCTGTCGGATCCTCTGTTGGTTCTTCGCTCTTTGGAGCAATGAGGAGGAAAACATCGGTAAAAAATCAACAAGCGGCGAAAGCAGCGGCCAGGACGCCTGCACCGAGGTTAGGGCCCAAAGCAGCGGCTAAGGCTGGAGCGGAGTACCCATCGCTCTACACTCCAACCGCTGTACCTGGCACCTCCACAAGTGTTTCCTCCACATCTACCCCTACCACCGGTGGTTGGCAGGTAGTCGGGGGGCAAAGAAGTCTCGAAAGCGGGGTAAAAAGGCAGCCCGAATAGCCGCCACTACCCCACAGGTGCCATCGGTTGCAGTGGCTACCGCGAAAAAGCCGCGCAAACTACAGGAGCCTAAAAGCGCGGCTGTGGTGGTCACCGTAACACCGGAGGTGGCTACTGGCGGACTGTCCTATGCAGCCTTATTTTAGAAGGCCCAGAATAGTTTCGCCACTGATTTCGGGACTGAAGGGATCAGGTTGAGCCTTGCCCAGACGGGAGCTCGAGCCTTCCGAGTTCCCCGGGGCTGAAGGCACAAAGACAGCGGACAGGTTTGTCGAGAAACTGAGGGGAATCTTTGCAGCCGCGGATGTAAAGATCGCCAGGCCTACCAAGTGCGCAGAGTTGCGCGTGTCGGGCCTGGATGACCCTGTGACGGCCGAAGATGTCCGCGTTGCAATTAACGAGAAGACGGGCTGCAACGCGGACAGCATCAGGGTCGGCACCATCTGCCTCAGTCCAGGTGGGCTTAGCGCTGTGTCGATCAGTTGTCCCGTGGCGTCGGCCAATATTTTGGGCGACGCTGGCAAGATCCTCATTGGTTTCGTGAACGCCAGGATTACAGTCCTGACGCCCAGACCAATGAGGTGTTTTAAGTGTCTGGCATCGGGACACACACGCGCCAAGTGTGTTAGCTGTTTTGACTGCAGCGGACTATGTTTCTGCTGCAGTCGACCGGGGCACAAGGCAGCCGAATGCTCTGCCGCCCCTCACTGCGCAGTGTGTGCGGCGGATAACAAGCCCGCCAATCACCAGATTGGGCAGGGGGCTGCAAACTTCCGAGCAGTTTGCGCTGCTTTGATATTTTCTTATATAAGTTTTAATGAGTTAATTGCGGTTTTTGCGTGTACGAGACACGCAGGTCTCAGTCACACTCAGGTCAGTGAGTATTGAACTTTAGCTCCCCTTATAGTTTTTGCAGTGCCACTCTCATGGCATAACTTTAGAATTTATGGAAACAGTGAGCTACACGATTAATGTCTTGAATAAAAAACTACGACTCCGTGGCGTCAGATGACCTTTTTCAGATTTTATTTTCCACATTAGTCACCAAAGTGCGCTAAAGTTATTCTTGACTTAATATAAGTGGAATTTTGGCTGACTTATTTGGTAGACTTGCGTAACCAAAGATGACCTGTAGTTATACATATGTGCACACCTTCTGGTTTCGTTTTTCTTATTTTCTAATTTCTTCTCTTTTTGTGTCTCTTTAACTGCACTGCTCCTACTCATACATAGATAAAGTAAGGTAAAATCTTGCTCCTATTGGATAATCGATCTGTTTTTTAGTATTTTTTTAATATAATGATTTGTTTAAACCAGTTATAGTAACACAATATTTTCATTTTTCTACAGCTAACAAAAGCTAAGTCTTTAGTTTATTTACTAATTCCTATTTCTAATTTACATCATACCTACTGCTTTCATAAAGCCTTAAAAAATGAAATCAAGTTTGTAAATATTGTCAATATAAGTTTCTAGCGCATCAGCAAAAGATTAGCATTATTTTAGATTTCTACACTGGGCAATATTTCATTACTTATCCGTGACATGCATTGTTATATAACTCACATTCTTTGAAGAGAGTTAAAACTTCTATCCAGCTTAAGTAGGTATGTCAAACGATCCAATATCTTATTTTTCTCCTCCAAATGATTCTACGCCTTGCGAAGGTTGGAAGTCAGCTTTATTCTCTTTCTTACTTTACTGTATATTCTTTTTCGTTTCTTGCGACACCAAAAAGATGGGAAGCACTTGTGATTACCGTCTATGTTCGTTTAATGTCTTAAGAAAAAAATGATTAATTCAAGAGATACTCGATCTCTACACAGGCAAAGATGCCATGATCCTCTGGAAAGAGTCATATCAATTATTTATAACTCACCGCAGGTATATGACCGCCGTAACGCGTGCATCATGCTTTACGAAGCGTGATTCCTGGCGACCCACTGTGACACTCGACCATGGCAAAGAAAAGAAATCTTTAACGATTGCCGTATTCATTTGATTTGATTAATTAGGCTTTGTTTTTGTAACACAAATGATTAAAGAACCACACCATACGTATATATCACATACACCACCATAATGTATTCCGTAATCGTAATAATGAAAAAACATTTTTTTTATGCTGACCATAATGGACCTATACTCCAAAAAATTAGTAATATACGAAACATAACAAAGCAAGTACAAAATCTGTTTATTTTTTATTTTTCTTTATTTTAAAAGCCTGCCAAAGTGATTTTACTCTGCCTAATGGAAAGTATGAATAGAATCCAAGAGTTGTGACCACTATACTTATGGCGAATGCAGACAATGCAGCATGAAGTATGGTGACCCGCACTATGGTGGCCTAGTAAGATACTTTTTCATACCTCGCTTGGGGACGTAAAAGGCATGACAGTCATTGTGGCATTGTATTGCACAAAAACATTCAAAGATTAAATGGATTTTAAATTTGCATTGTTGAACAATATTGCAAAAAAATCCTTCTTGAATAACTGTGCCGGCTCCTGATATACTCCCATCTGCAAATTATTGTACCAATGCAACATTTTAATTCAGTTGCGCGTGAGACGCAGTAAAGAGTGCACGTAAATTTACTGTGTGTCGAGCTTGCAATATTTGTATAAGGTTATTAGTTATTAGCGATTATGGTTGATAGTAATTCGGTGTCTGGTGAAGATGACGAGGATAAAAGTGATACGGATATAATTAATGAGTGTGAAAGTGAACTACAAAATTAATCTCAAAATACCCTCGGCAACCTACATTTTACTCAACAAATGCATCTCTTGAAACTGTTTTCAGCATGGAGGAGATGGTTAAATGTTTTAAAAAGAAAGACACAGCTCCAGGAAATGATCTCGTTACATACTCAATGTTATATAATTTACCCTCTGTAGCTAAATCTTATTTGTTAGATATTTTCAACTTAATATTCATTAGTAGCATAGTTCCTTCGCAGTGGCTTGATGTAAGACTTTGCCCAATTCCTAAAGCTAATGATACTGTGGGCTCCATTCTTAAGTTTAGACCAATCGCGTTATTGTCTTGTGTTTGTCAAAATCAAAACGCATAGAATGGTTTGTTGAAAAATAAATATTTATCTCCTAAAACAACAGGTTTTAGACGTTCATAATTAACATAGGATTCTTTGGTGAGGTTAATATGTAACATACAGATAGGATTCAGAAACAAGTTATCGACTCTTGCATATTTTCTAGACATTGATAATGCATGTAATAATATTTTGATAGATGAAGGTGGCCATATTTAGTGACAGTAAAAGTGCCCTGCAGCAGTTGGCTCGATACGCTTCTGGCTCCAGAGGTGCATCGATAGCCTAAGATATTTTGAATCTGTTACATTGGTTTCAAAATAATAACGTATCTCTAAAGTTGCAGTGGGTGCCATCGCATATCGGATTAAAGGGAAATGAGCTGGTTGACACTTTAGCAAAAAATGCAGCTGTTAATGGTATCATTATTGATATAAAACCTTGTTATTTTGAAGTCCTTCCTAAATTTAATGCTAATTGTTATGGAATTTGGAAGGAATATTTTGATAAACTATCACGAGAAAAGGGAATATGGTACAAAACGATGCAGTGTGAAACTCCTCGTATCCCATGGTTTTCAAATACCATTATCTGTAAAAGACATGTTGTTACTGCTCATAGGTTGAGGTCTGGACATGTTCCGCTCAACAAGTTTGGCTTCTTAATGAAGGAAGTCAATAGTCCTAACTGTAAACAATGTGGAATTGTTGAAGATGTCCATCACTTGTTAGTGGAATGTGTTCGATACAGAAAAGAAAGGCAAACATTACTGTCCAGCTTAAAAATTAATGTCTTAAATGTAGGTACTTTCCAATCCATCTTATCCAAGCCGTGTAGTAAGAATGCAATCAAAATTTACGAGTTTATTTACAATTTAAAGAAGATGTGATTGTCTGTCCAAATTATGAATCTTGATTTGAATCTTTGCTGTTATTGCTATATTTATGTTATTATGTAAACATAATTTTAGAAAATTCCTGTATGATGTGGTTGGTTATTGTGGGATACAATGAGGCCGGCATAATCATGTTTGATTAAAACCTCTACATTATATATGTAATCAAAAAGATAAAAAAAAACACTAGTACATTCAAAAGCTATGTATGTGGAACTGACTCATAAGCCTTCTTATAATCTATCCAACATGTCGCCAGACTCTTACGACTACGACATACCTGTTGGCTAATGGTCCTGTCTGTGATAAGGAGTTCTATAGTGCCACGGGCCCCACTTCTATATCCATTTTGAGAAATAGAAAGTACCGAATTATTATATATTATTTATGTGTGTAGTAATTTTGAGTCTCAAAATAGATGTTAGAAGTTTATATGTAGTTGGTAAACAAGTAATAGGGCTAAAATTTTTGGGATCCATGGCATTAACAGATTTATAGAGTAAATGGGTTACACCAGTGGTTAAAAATTGTGGTACTGAACCAAAACCCAAAACTGCTTGGAATTGTGATGCCACGCATGTGAGCTTCGGAACCACTTAAGCCAAAAGTTGTGCAATCCGTCTGGACCGGGTGATTTCCAATTCGGTAAGGAACGGACTGCACAACTTACATCATCTTTATTAATAACAATGGGTTCCATAGCTGTTATAGACTCACACGAGCGTTTGACACCCTCCAACCAATCACCCTCTGTATTAGTGACAGGCACTGACCAGATGTTACGCCAAAATGAATTTGTGGTATTTTCATTTGGAAAATGGCCATCACTCACACATGTAATCGTTTCCTCCCATTTCTCATTCCTTTTTAACAGTCGATTCTGATTATACCGATCAACTCGTTTTCTATAACGTCTTATCCTATTTGGCCATGCATAAACTTTCTGCTTTAGAAAGTCTATGCGCTCTGTGACACAGGACATGTACTGTTGAGGACTAATGGTAGTCCCCAAAAATGCCTGTTTCACAAAGCGCATGAATCTTGGCCGTGTATTACCGGTTTTAAAACTACTTAATTTACCAATGAGTGTCCTAGTCTCAGCAATACGACGTTCAATTCTATACTGCCACGCTGGTACAGCATTTTTGGGTCAAGTAGTACTGACACGTTCAATTAATTTAACACCAGCTACTCGACAAACTGCAATAGCCGCACAATATAGAATAGAATGTGTATCACTAAGATCTTCGCTATTATCAAAATAATCCGATAATAACAAATTCAGGGCACTCACAAGCTCTAAATTGCCTTTATGAATGGGCAAACGGCATAACCTTGGTCTACTATTAATATTTACAATTCGGTATTTCTGAATCGCATCCTCCAAAGCATTCCTTATCTTATGGTTATATTGGGTACTTACGGATATAACTTCACTCTCCACTAGTTCATCAACATCTTTAATACCTGATGCCAACTGAGGTGTGCTATTGGCCACCACAGTGTGTGACGAAGAAGAGATAGTAAAGCTTTTCCGTATGTCAGAGCGTATTTTCTCAAGTACTGCGTCATCCAGCAGGTGACAGCGCTGTATAGCTCGTACTTGATCCGACAATCGTTGTGCTGAAATATTGATGGTTGGTTCAAACTCCTGAAACAGAGAGGCTAGTCTAACGCGGTACGCAGTAAGGTTCAATTATGCCCGCATGACATTCTCGTTTATCGATTTCGTCCGCTTCATGCGGCGCACGTCATCACCGGTAGCGGGGACCCTGTTTGAGGTCAGTGGTCTTCGTGATGTCAAGCTGGTCGGTGGCCGGGTACTCTCCTGCCGACCTTGGCGACATCGGCGGAGAGAAAAACTCGTCGCTGGAACTAGAGCTTGACGCCTCTGCAACAGCCGGAACTATAACTGAATATTAAGTCCATCTTTGTCATGTTTTATGAGCATAAACCATTAACAAAAAATAAATAAAAAATATGAGGCTCTATTAAAAATCTTTATAAAAGATACCCTATTCATATTGTTATTTGTTTTGAATATTATATTTTTTAAAAATAGCATCTCATAAGTTTACTGCCCCAATTAAATATAATAATCTATATATATAAAACAAAGACGAGTTTGTTACAACACTTATAACTAGAGATCTGCTAAACCAATTCTCATGGTTATTGATTCGTTGGATTTGTCTCCGCCTAGAATAGCAGAATACATCATAAAAACAATGAACTCGATATGTGCAATGTTTAATCCTTTGCAATAAATGCTCATTTTTTTATTATATGTCAAACATTTGTCGTCCAATCCTGTCAAATATTGTAACAACTATTTATGTGTGCGTTCAGAAATTTATTTTGTGTAAAATGTCTCGAAAGTTCAGGTACTGTTATATTTGTTTGTTTTAGACAATAATTTGTGTAAATTATTTATTAATTATTTATTTTATATTTCCGAAAAAAATAAATAAGATTTATTCTACAGGTTAACAAAATTTTAATCTCTTTTTGTAGGTTGTCTATGATTTTTCTTGATAAGCTATTGTCTATAATATTTCATATCATATTTTGTTATTGGTCTGTGTTGTTGTTTCGTGTGGTTTTGAGCGAGTGCATATTCAGTATTACTATTAATAATAATGCCGCGTCCTAGATGATCTAATCTTTCCCCTAAGCACACGCTGCTAGCGTTAAAAATTTTGAAACGAACATTTTATCATGTGCTTCAAATCGCATCACATTAACAGCCTTTATATGTCCACTACTGGACATAGGCCTTTTCTTAGCAAGGAGGTTTTGGCCTACTATAACACGCTGGCCAGACGGGTTAGGTATAGGTATGGGGTTTCTTTAAAATTTTCCTTCACTTTGCTATAATATCGTTTTGCGTAGTGTGCCCCTTTTTTTTTTTTTTTTTTTAACGTGTGGAAACCCCCACGGGCCGTCACCCCACCGGGGTTTACGGCGGGGCGGTGTGTCGGAATCGGACCGACTAAAACCACACGGTGTGCCACTCTGCGCCTGAGAGAGGAGGGATTCGGGAACAGCTGTTATTACGACATCCTAATCCCTCCTAGCGCCTGCCCGCTTTCGTGGGCGCCATCTGCGGATAAACTCTCCATTTAGGTGACGTCCGGCACACGCACACGTCACCTCCTCGCGGCTGGCCACTATAGCGGATGGAGGGGAAAACCCGTCCCGTCCATCCGCGGCCACACTCAAGGCGGCATGAGGCGCTGGTATGCGCGTCTCCGCCGCCCGGCTCGCCGGCGGCGAATTGGGTCCGAGTGGATATCGTCCTCCCGGGCCTTCTCCGCCGCCTCCTTCCGCGAAATTACGTCTTCGCAGAAGGTTGCGACCGCGGTAAAACAACTGTCGCTACCGGCCATGGAGCGTATGACGGCCGGTAGCGAGAGATCTCCTCCAATAACTGCAGTGAGGACCCCACGCTGCGCCGCCCAAGCGGAACAAACCGCTAGCGTGTGCTGAGCCGAGTCCTCACTGCAGTCGCAGTGGTGACAGGCGGGACTCAATTCCCTCCTGGCGACCGAGTGCAGATACTTGCCGAAGCAACCGTGCCCGGAAAGGACCTGCGTCAGTCGGAAGGAAAGGGTCCCGTGCTGCCGCCCTGCCCACTCGGCGATGACCGGCTGGAGAGCCTCCACGGCGGCAAAACCAGCACGTGGAGCCTCCAGCCGGGACGACCAACGAGCCATTGTGGCTCGACGAGCGGCCTCTCGCCACTCGCGTATCTCTTCGGGCGGGGGCCGTATGCCGCTACGCGCCCGGAAGTCAGCCGTCCGCCGATAAACTTCGGCGAGCACTTCCGCCTCCAAATCCCACGGGGGAGTTCCGGCCAAGGCGCACGCCGCCTCCGTCGATACGGTGCGGTAACCACGTATGGCTCTAACCGCCAATATCCTCTGAGGGCGCCAGAGGCGAGCCCTATTCTGGGCAGTCAGAGCCGCCGCCCACACCGGTGCACCATACAGCGCCATTGACCGGACAACCCCCGTGTATAGCCGTCTCGTCGCGACGCTAGCTCCACCCAGATTGGGCAAAAGTCGCCCAAGGGCAGAAGCAGCGCCGACCAGCTTTGGAGAAAGCTGTCGGAAGTGCTCGTCGAAGAGCCACCTGCCGTCGAGGATCAGGCCCAGATACTTCATCTGGGCCTGAACCGGTACGAGGACCGAATTGACCACGATGGAGGCGCCGGAGGGTGGACCACGACGGGGCCCATGGAACAAAAGGGCTTCCGTCTTGTCCAGGGCCACCCGCAAACCCAGCGCCTCAATTCGCCCGACCACCAGTGAGACACCGGTGGTGGCCAGGCGCGCCGCCTCTTGAAAGTTCATCCCCCGGGCCGTGACCAATGTGTCATCTGCGTAACAAAGTACGCCCAGCCCGGGGGGAAGACGACCTCGAAGGGCCCAGTCGTATCCCATGTTCCACAGGAGTGGTCCGAGTACAGACCCCTGCGGAACACCGCACGACATGAGCCGCCGCCTTAGAACACCGTCTCGGTCCTCGTACATGACGGTACGCTCCTCAAGATAGTCTGCCACAAGCCGCCTCAGGTACTTTGGCACCCCGTGGTAGTGGAGTGCTTCCCTGATGCAGCTAAATGGCAGACTATTAAATGCGTTGGCGATGTCCAACGACACCGCCAACAGCACGCCGCCACAGCTCACCGCCTCTTCGGTAACGGCCCTCAGGCGCAGCACGGCATCGACCGTCGAACGCCCCGCCCGAAAACCAAATTGGGCGTCCGACAGATCGGGGCCCACCTCGCGGAGGTGCCGGACGATGCGGGCAGAGAGTATCCTCTCAAACAGTTTACCCGCCCCGTCCAGCAGCACGATGGGCCTATAGGCCGCTACCGATTCGGCTGGCCGTCCCGGCTTCCTCAATAGGACCAGCTTCCCGCTTTTCCAGCACTCAGGGAAGCGTCCGGACGCCAAGCTAGCATTCAGGACCTCCCTGAGGCGGTCCGACATGTGTTCGAGGGCTCGGGCCAGCACTCGGGCAGGTATCCCGTCCGGCCCGGGGGCGGTGTTCTTGGAGCGGATCCGTAGAACAACCGCCCCTACCTCCGATTCCCTGACGGGCGGAACATCGTCCTAGTTCCCCCCGTCGTCTCCGACCATGAAGGCCATCGACGGGGGTGTGTGCTCCACCCGCTGCGGGAAAAGGCCCTCGACCACTTCCCGCAGGAAGCTGGGCTGGAGTGTCTCTGTAAGGGGGGGGCCCGACGTGCGGAGCTTCTGTCGCGCCGCACGATAAGGGCGACCCCAGGGATCACGATCGAGACCCTCCAGCATCTCCTTTCTCTTAATTTCTTTGGCGCGGCTTATGGCCAGCTTCAGAGTTTTCCGCGCCTCTCGGTACTCCTCATGAAGCTGGTCCTCCCCGCCCTCTTCGCGGTGTCGCCGCCGACTACGGGTGTAGGACCTCCGGGCACGAGTACAGGCCGCACGGAGGTCCGCCAACTCCTGGGACCACCAGTAAACCTCCTTCCGTGGAGGCCGGCAACCTCGGATGCGGGGCATGGCCGCATCACAGATTTGTGTAATCTCTTCGCAGAAGCGACCAGCCCCCATGTCGACCTCCTCGGTCGGGGCCTGCGGAGACAGCCAAGAGTGAATAATGGCCGCCTCCTCTAGTAAGTCCCTATTTAATTTGGCTACAGCCCACCGCGGAAAGCGAGAAGAACGCCGCGCCGCGTGACCCCTACTGGCGTCCCGGGATCGGGAGAGCTCAAATCGGATATAAAGATGGTCCGAGAGCGTCTCAACCTCTTCCAGGACACGCCAGTTCCTTACTCGTGCGGCGAGGGCAGGGGTAGCGAACGAAAGGTCCACTATCGACCCTCCCTGCTGTCGCACGCACGTGTTGGTTGAGCCCCTGTTTAGTAAACAGAGGCCCACCGAGGCCGCCCACTCCTCTACGGCCTCGCCCCTAGCGTCCGTCCTGGGGGAACCCCACGCAATGGACTTTGCGTTGAAGTCCCCCAGCACTAAGACGTGCCCAGACGTTAGACGCCGCATCGAGGTTTCCAAGTTGTTAAGGAAAACCTCGAAGTCGTTCAAACTCCGGTTGGGGGAGAAGTATACACCATACACAGTGATCCCCCCCCACTCGGCAGCAACATATCCAGTGCCCTTGTCTCTTAGCGACAAGGGCGGGGAATGAGCCGCCGTGGAGCCGACGACTGCCACGGGCGTAGTGTGCCCCTTCGTCAACCTTTACGACACCCACTTATCAAGAGATTCACTATCACTGTATTACGAATAAATTAGACAATGAGACAGAGAACCAATAAATAATCATGCTAAATGGCTTAGGAGTGAGGATCAATTAAAGACCTGGTTTCCTCCCCCCTCTCTATAATTTGTAAATTAAATTATTCCAGTACTGTGATTTGTATATAAAGTAAATTTGTATGCTTGGAAAATAATATTATTTCATTGGGACAATTCTTGCTTTCAAACAATTAAATAAACTGCCTCGGTGGCGCAGTAGGGTAGCGTATGCGACTGCTGTGCTTGAGGTCTCAGGTTTGATCCCCAGGTCAGACCAAAAGTTTGTGGTATCTGCAAATATTTATTTCAAAGTTTGGGTGTTTTTTTTGTAAAATGTGTATGTATTTATAAAAAAAGTATATATGTATTTATATAAGTCCGCCATTCTCTAAGTGTGTTCCGCGGAACCCTAGGGTTCCGCGACATCCCTGTAGGGGTTCCGCAAGAATTTAGAAAAAATTCCAAACACCTCTCTCTGGTCGACCGTTCTGACGCGGCGTATCACGATTCACGAGGCGCAGCCGACCTTAGTCACCTCGTACAATTTTACTATGCCGCCACCGCGG
This sequence comes from Hypercompe scribonia, assembly GCA_949316085.1. Classification (NCBI taxonomy): domain Eukaryota; kingdom Metazoa; phylum Arthropoda; class Insecta; order Lepidoptera; family Erebidae; genus Hypercompe; species Hypercompe scribonia. Next base: position 22,984,845 of record OX438972.1, read on the forward strand.
ATATCTACTTGTGAGCGCGAGTCCCTTTGATAAAAGCGCGCGAGTCCCTTTGATAAAAGCCGCCCCTGAGATTAACAATAATTGTAAACAAGCTACTTTCGGCTCTAATTTTAAAACGTAAAGTCGAAATTGTTTACACAGCATTTTTTGTATTTCTATTTTTATTTCGGCTTGTTATTTATCAAAGGCGCCGACTCGAGTATTTTTGAGAATGTTCGAGATCTGGCTAGGACTATAAAAGCGGCGATCGCGCCTCGACGCTTAGTTAGTCGACGATTAGTGTTCGGAGTGATTAGTACCTACTTGCTAGAAACAAAGTGTTTAGTGTTCTACTGCTGTATTCTGATTGTACATTTCTTCTTTGGACTAAACTCTTTTACGCAGTAACGATCGTGCGTTATTTTGACCCCACCATCCTGACATGTAACATTATTAATAAAGAAGAATGGAACGTTGGCTTACAGGCGTTAAACGTGTTGCAACAACATCTTCTAACGAAGCCGAATGTTCAAAATCAGATCGCGCGGAGTATACAGCAATTACCGATCCAGACGATTATGCAACGACGTCAAGTTCCACGGTTTCAAAGGCGAAAAAAAGGAAGTATGATGAATCATATATCAATTTCGGATTTGTTGATTCCAACGGCTCACCTCTCTGCATGTTATGTAGTAAACTGCTTCCTAATAGTTCCATGGCACCTGCCAAGTTGCGCCGGCATTTAGAAACTGTACACCCCGAGTCTAAAGACAAAAATAAAGAATTTTTTGTACGTAAAAAAGAACAGTTATTGGAAAGTCAAAAAACTATGATGCATGTAACCCAAACTATCAATGAAAAGGCCACAGAGGCATCATATTTAGTTAGCTATCGCATTGCACAAGCAGGTGAAGCGCACACTATCGCTGAGAATTTAATAAAACCATGTGTGTTAGACATAACAAAATGTATGCTCGATGAAAAATCTGCAAAGCATGTTTCTACTGTGCCGCTATCAAACGATACTGTTTCACGGCGAATTCATGATCTGGCAAGCTACGTCAAACAAGAATTAGTTACACGTCTACAAGAAACACGATTCGTCTTGCAAATAGATGAGTCTACTGATGTCGCTGGTCTGGCTATCTTGCTGGTTATCGTGAGATATCCATATGAAAGTTCTTTGGAAGAAGATATGCTTATGTGTTCACCGCTGCCCACAAAAACTACCGGAGAAGAAATTTTTAATAAAATAAATATATTTTTTGGGGAAAATAATCTCAGTTGGAACAATTGCATTGACATTTGTACAGATGGGGCCAAGGCGATGACGGGTATTACAGCAGGACTAGTGTCACGAATAAAAAATAAAGCGCCTAATTGTAGTTCCAGCCATTGTATCCTGCATAGACAAGCACTTGCGATGAAGCAAATGCCGTCAAATCTAAAATTAGTTATGGAAGAAGCGGTAAAAATAATTAATTTTATCAAAACACGACCACTACAATCCCGATTGTTCTCATTATTGTGTGAAGATTATGGCAGCAAACATAAAACACTGCTGCTCCATACAGAAGTGCGATGGCTGTCTAGGGGTAAAACTTTAACAAGGCTATTTGAACTTAGAGCCGAGTTACAAATGTTTCTTTCAGATACTGCTTTTAATTTGAAAGACCGTTTGTATGATAAAACTTGGTTGTTCCGACTGTCTTTTATGGCGGATATCTTTCAAAAACTGAACGAATTAAATGTATCATTGCAAGGTAAACATACAACAGTGTTCCAGGCCTGTGATAAAATAACTGCCTTCAAAAGAAAATTAGATTTTTGGATTATTTGCGTTGGAAAGAGAGAAATAGAAAGCTTTACCTCACTCAATGAGTTTGTTAGCGATAACGATTCAGAAATGTTTCAAGATGATGTATTTGAGGAATTGGTCAAATATCTCACTTCGATGCGCGCATCTTTTGAGAAGTATTTTCCCGAAGAACAAAATACAAAAATGAAACTGAATTCATGGATTCATAATCCTTTTTTACCCAACTTACAAAAGCCCGAAAGTATGTCAAACGAGATATATGAATCTCTTTTAGATATGTCATCAGACACAAGTATGGAGGTACTGTTCAAAACGACGCCTCTCAACGATTTTTGGTGCAGAATTCGTGATGAATCTCCAATGCTTGCCAAAATGGCTCTGAATATTCTTCTCCCGTTCCCAACAACATATTTGTGCGAAACAGGATTCTCAACCTATGCAGCTACGAAAACAAAATACCGCAATAGACTGGACGCCGAACCTGATATGAGACTTCAACTGTCCTCTATCAAACCTGATATCAACCAATTGATGAAAAATAAAAAACAGTTTCATACCTCCCATTAGATTTTTTTTCTTTTTTAATAACTTCTATTATTATACTTGTTATGTAAGTAAGTAATAACTAACTGTTACATTGTACTTTTATTATGCTTATTAATAAAGAATACACTTTTAAAAACTATTGTTTTATTATAGGGTTCCGTCAAGTATTTCGCTTTCCAAAAGGGTTCCGTCACCAAAAAAGATTGAGAACCGCTGATATAAGTTGTCTAGTACCTATAATACAAGCTCTGCTTAGATTGGGACTAGATGGGGCTGTGTGGCAGACGTTCGAAGTATTTAAAAAAAAACATTTTATCTTACATACTTGAGTATTGTTTTTTTATTTAATCATTTATCAGCAAGTAAATATGATCTCGACAACAAGTGACACGATTCCCCAATAATCTATTCCTCACGCAATCCTTTATTCAACAGGTGGTTTATCTCTTAACCGCACTTTCTGTTGAACGGCGCCGAATGATGTATTTTTCGGGCAAATTGAGCCCTATCTTTGATAACCTTATTTAAACCTTCCCTGGCCAATAGTGGCTTATACGTCTAAGATTGTAATCGTATGTAAATGAGGTATCTGTCGGGTTTACGACCTTTTGAAATTGGAGTGGTATCGTAAAATTGTAATGTTTGGTTTGGAAATTTGGTAGGTGGTTGTTTGTACCGCGCTTTACGATATTTCTGAAAACACAATGTGGAGTAGCCAATTTCTACTATCTTAGATAAATTGGAGCAATCATTCATCTGTGATATAAAATCTTTTTTGAAGTCCTTTACAACCGACTCTGAAACTACATCGTATTACGATTATAACGTTACTTACGATCCATTAACATAACTTATACTTAACTAAAACTAAGTTAGTAAGTGATTATTAAATTAATTTAAGCAATTGGACACTTTTCTGTTAACTCAGTGAAAATTACTTGGGCACTCTTGTTTAATAGGCGACGTTATCTTTGATTAATATTACCTGTTTATATTGTTACAGCAAGTTCATTGACCTCTATTTCTAATCGCATCATTTATCGGGTCCGGTGCTTGCTTAACATTTATAAAGTATAAAAATTTCCAATTAGTGTTATAAGAGGACAACATAAATTTTATAGCAAACTTGTGTTTCAGGGTTCTCCAAAATTTAAATTTTTAAGTATGTAGATGCGTACATATATTCTAATAAATATTAAAGTCTGGCGAGCGTTTTGAGTCCTATAATTCAATATAGAAAAAATATTATCCAACAACCTATTGTTAAGCATAATTAGGTACCATGAAAACCCATGACACTTATTCTGTACAAAATATGACTGTGCGCAATGATTAACACAATCATTTACGTTCTTCGGGAGTGTAAATTTTCCTTGTGCAAACTTATTCACCGCAAGCTGTGCGCGCGCGCACCTCGCGACGCGCCCTCTAGCGTACAAGTTCACGTACCGCCGACCGAATACTAAAATAGACTGTGACATAAATCTACATAAACGGTCTTTATTTTGGTCCTCCGCCATTGTTTTGGTCTGCGATGTCAAGTATAACACATTCAAAGTCTCTATTACTTCTTTCATTCTTGATTTACAATGTAATATGAGAGATAAATACTGCAACTCTTTGTGCGCATACGCATAAGAGTATTGTAAAGTTTTCTGAGAAACAATAAGCCTGTGTTGTTATTTAAATAATGTGTAAGTTAGCTTCCAAATACAAAGCATTGTTCATACATAAATAAATAATACGTATATTATACTTGTAGCTTAACGACACCACACGGCTTCGCAGTTACGTTTAAGTGTCCATATTTCAACTTAAGCATAAATGAATGTAATTTAAAAATAAACTGTTAAAGTATAATAGACAACCAACGAGAGATATTTGATTGTAATTAGGCTTAGTAATATATAAAACAATGGTGATTTGTTACAAAATTATACATATATTTGAAAAGGCGACTGTAAATCAAAAGGTATCGGGTCAGGCCCAAGAGTATTATTGAGCTTTACCGATTATAAAAATGCTACGAAACAGCCTGGAGCTTGAAAGTTGGGGATTTAACCACTGCGTCTCGGAGAGCAGTTAAAACATCTGTCCTGCGTCTAATCACGCCTGTTCATGTCGGATAGCCATCCCACTGGATCTTGAGAGTGAGGGAACAGAGAGTGCACCTGTGTTTAGGCATACACTTGTGTATTATATTATTTCCTGCACAGTTGGTTGGTCTCCGTGGTCTGAGACTAGCCGTTGTGGCTGAATTCGGTTAGAAGTGCATCATTATGTTCATAATTCTTTTTATCATAGCTGGCAGTACAGTTTGATTACTTTTTTGTCAATATGTGAGACAAGAGTTGACTTCGTTCACATTCCATTTCAAATCCATTACCGACAAGGTCTTTCCTTCGTACTTCACACGGCTGAGGAGAACAAGCGTCACGCTCATTTCTTTTTTTATTTAATTCTCTAAAATTATTTTTATATTAGACATACAATTAAAAATTCTTCAATCTCTCTCAGATACTCTCCTGTCTATTAGATATATGGTATTGTGTTACGCATATGGTTCTGAATACTTTTATAGTAATAAGTATTCCTTAAACAAATCAATTAATAACTTGAACATAGTAAATGTAAGACCTGTGATAACAATACATAACAGTTTACTCGTAAGGTGTACCCTACTACCTACTTTTATAAATCGCTTCAATATCGACAGTGCAAACACGAGTTGCAAACTACCCGACATTATTTTCAATAGTGTCTCATTATTCTATAATAAACAAAATTCAATTCGATAAATACTACAATAACGGATGACATCGATGTAGAAGGTATTGAGTGCAGAAAATTGAGTGATCCTTCTGACTGTTCACAACTAATAATGTGTTCCAAGAATGACTCCCTTTTAGTTTTAACGGTTAATATTCGAAATATTAAAGCTAATTTTGATATTTTTCTAATGTTTCTCTTAAAATTTACTAAACCTGTAGATGTAATTGTTTTAACAGAATGTTGGACGAATGAACATTTCTTACCGCCAAATAAACTACTCAAAACAACTTAGGGCCCACTTGATTTTTTTCGGAACTTCGACCGTAATATTTTTATTGCCTGCTGATTTGTAAATTGAAGTGTGTAGACTCCAAGTGCATATGTTTACACATGGTCACACGTTTGGAATGTCACGTTTAGGGTGGTTCCTAAGTGGGTAGACGGAAAAAACTAAAAAATGGGTCAACTCAGCGTTTACGAACTTTTCTAATCACTTGTGTTCTGCATCTCATAACAAACACAAGTTGATATTGTATCGTTGTTTATCATTTGCTTCGGTGTTATTGCTTTGTTTAAAATAACAATGCCCGGATTTCGACGTCATATGGACCCGGAAACAGCTTCCAGAGCTGTAGTTTTGCTTCAAGAGGGCAATTCACAGAGATCGGTAGCTTCACGCCTCGGTGTGTCTAAGGCATGCGATCCGAAATGTTTGGGAACGTTATCAGGAGACAGGTAGTGTTGCCAGGAGACGAGGTGGTGGTAGAAATCGGGCCACCACTTCCCAGGAAGATCGGTACGTTCGACTTACTGCACGTCGAGAGCGCACTGTGACAGCGCGTACCGTACAAAATCGCTTACGTGATGCTACTGGTACCCGTGTAAGCGATCAAACCATACGGAACAGACTTCATGAAGACCAACAAAGATCCAGAATGCGCGCTGTGCGAATAAAATTAACCAGGGCACATCGTGCAGCGCGTTTAAGGTTTGCACGTGAACATCTCGAATGGACCATGGACAATTGGAGAACAGTGTTCTTTACAGATGAGTCTAAAGTTAAATTTTTCAGTGATGACAGACGGGTACGTGTCTGGAGAAAACCAGGGGAACGTTTTGAGGATCCTTGTATTCGAGAAACTGACCGTTTTGGTGGACCCAGTATTATGGTGTGGGGTGGAATCAGTCTACTGGGTAAAACTGAGCTGGTATTCTTGGATGAGGGCAACGTAAACGCCGCCAGCTACGTCCAACAGGTCATCCAACCTCATGTCATCCCATATTCACAGCGAGTTGGTCAGAATATACGGTTGGTCAGAGTACACGGGTACCAGTAGCATCACGTAAGCGATTTTGTAAGGTACGCGCTGTCACAGTGCGCTCTCGACGTGCAGTAAGTCGAACGTACCGATCTTCCTGGGAAGTGGTGGCCCGATTTCTACCACCACCTCGTCTCCTGGCAACACTACCTGTCTCCTGATAACGTTCCCAAACATTTCGGATCGCATGCCTAGACACACCGAGGCGTGAAGCTACCGATCTCTGTGAATTGCCCTCTTGAAGCAAAACTACAGCTCTGGAAGCTGTTTCCGGGTCCATATGATGTCGAAATCCGGGCATTGTTATTTTAAACAAAGCAATAACACCGAAGCAAATGATAAACAACGATACAATATCAACTTGTGTTTGTTATGAGATGCAGAACACAAGTGATTAGAAAAGTTCGTAAACGCTGAGTTGACCCATTTTTTAGTTTTTTCCGTCTACCCACTTAGGAACCACCCTAAACGTGACATTCCAAACGTGTGACCATGTGTAAACATATGCACTTGGAGTCTACACACTTCAATTTACAAATCAGCAGGCAATAAAAATATTACGGTCGAAGTTCCGAAAAAAATCAAGTGGGCCCTAAGTTGTTTTGAGTAGTATATAAATAACTACAGAATGTTTAGATCCAATGTATCGTTAAACAAAAACGATGGCGTTGTAGTTTATGTTCGGGAAGTGTTTGAGGTGCGTTCATTTGAACCCCAGTGTTCTGAAGGAAATTGTATTGTGATTAATATTGCAGATGACATATGTATTATTTGCACCTACCGCCCACCCTGCTTTAAAAATCCCCTTAGTTACATAAATTCATTAGATAAGATTATAAAAACATATAGCATGAAAAAAGTAGTTATTTTAACTGGTGATTTAAATTTGGACATTATGTCAGATAATCTTAATTCTATCTCGGCAACATATCTAAATCTGACCGCCAGCCATGGTCTAAAGCAGGAAATTATTGTCCTATTAGACAAAATACGTGCCTAGACCATTTCATGGTAAAAGCTACTGCAAAAGTTCGAACATATGTTTTTGACGAATTAACGGATCATTCACCCATCCTATTACATATTGATTATATATCCGCTTCCAAAAAAAATACACATGTTAGTAAAACTAAAATTGACTTCGACGGTATAAAAAAATGCATGGAGAATGAATCATGGAATGATTTATACTCGGTATCAAACGTTAATCAAGCTGCTATAATATTAGCACAGAAATTAGAAAGCTTTGTAAGCAGCAACACCTCTATTAAGAAGATTTCAAATCGTAACAATCCTTTGAAACCTTGGATAACTATAGGTGTAATAAAATGTATACGTAAACGAGATGGAATGCACAAGAGAGTAAAATCGGATTTAAATAACTTAGGAAAAAAGGTGAATATTTAAGTTATAGAAATCGGTTTAACGATCTTTATTTCCCATTAAGACAATTGTCACTTACATGAGAACAATATTAAACAAATAACATAACATTAATATCTCGGTGCGGGTAGAACAAAAATAAAGTTGCTACCGCGTAAGGAGCGAGTTCTCTGCATTCCTGTGATAAGGTGGTGCTCTAAGTGAAAACATGTTGCTTAAAATGTTTCATTATTATATATCTGAATAAATAATTTATTTTTGAATGTTTTCAGAGAATTCGCTTCTTTTACATCCGCGGGAAGTTTGTTGCAAATCTGTGCTCCCCCAAACGTTAAGTTGCGTTTTCCATAGTTAGTTCTTATGTTAGGCAATACGAGGTGATTGGCGCGACGTGTGGCGTATTTATTGGCTTTACCTTTCATTATGAAACTAATTTGTGAATGTATGAGTTTATGATTTATTTTATAAATTAGTATACATGTGTTGTACATAAAAAGTTGTTTTATGTTTAGTAGTTTAGTGTCTCTGTAAATAGTTTTAGTTGGTGTAAGAAAGTCATAATTATGTAATACTTTGATTATTTTATTCTGTAAGACTTGAATTGGCCTTAAGTTTGTATCAGATGCATTTCCCCATAACTCTATGAGGTACAATAAATGAGGTTTAACAAGGGCATTGTAGATTAGAGGCCGAACTTTTTTGGGAATACATTTCACTATTCTGTGTAATGAGCCCACAAGTGAGGAAAGTTTATTTGTGATATGTTGTATATGGGCGTTCCATGTTAAGTTGCAATCCAGTATCAAGCCAAGATATTTTTCTTGTTTACTAATTCGCAACACTTCCCCGTTTATTCTAAGTTGAGGATAATCGGAGAGTTTTTTATTTTTGACTTTAAATATTATGTATGATGTTTTCGAAGTATTGACTGTAAGGAGGTTGTGCTGAAACCATTTTTGTAGTATGTTAAGATCAGACTGAGCACGTTCAGCGATTTCAGTGATATTGCTTCCAAAATAAAACAAACATGTATCATCTGCATATAAAGTTAAATGTCCCTGTAGCCCTGCTTGGTGTATGTTGTTAATATACACTAGAAACAATAAAGGTCCTAGGACAGATCCCTAAGGTACTCTGCAGGTCAACCGTTCGCGACTACTTTGGTATTCTCCCACTTTAACCACCTGATATCGATCACTCAAGTAAGATTCAAGGATGTTGTAGGCGGAACCGGCAATACCAATTCTCAAAAGTTTTTTTAATAGCAGAGAATGACTGACGGTATCAAACGCTTTATTTAGATCAATGAACACCCCCAGTGCTATCTGTTTTTTGTCTATTTTGGTTTTGATATTGGTAATTAAATCAATAGTAGCACTGAGTGTGCTAAATTGAGATTAGTTAAATACTCATCCAGTCTTTTATATATAATCTTTTCTAATATTTTGGAAAGTACCGGCAACACTGAAACCGGTCTGTAATTGCCAGGATTTGATTTAACACCAGATTTGTAGATAGGAGTGACTCTAGCAATCTTTAACTTATCCGGAAAGGTCCCACTCTTCAGAAGCGAATTTAAGCAATATGTTAGGTTTTGAATGACAAGGTCTTTTATACATTTTAAAGCTTTCGTACTTACACCATCAATTCCTGTACTTGTATTAGGATCTAATCCATCAATAATATAGGACACTTCTTTGATAGTACATGGGTGAAAATAGATTAGTTCATAGTGTAACAAATTTTGGCTAAGTTTAGGTAGTGTATATGTGTTAGCATTGCCGTTAGTGGTAGGTATCAAGTTTGCTAATTGTGTTCCTATGCCTGCAAAAAACCTATTGAAAATCTCACATACCTCAGTGGGTGTAGTAGCTATAGTGCCATTTTCAAGCCTCAAATTTGGGGGAGCACAACTAGCAGGTGCCCTATTATTTGAAAGGTTACTGATTAATTTCCACATGTTATTTGGCTTTCCTTCAGATTTTATAAATTCACCGTAAACCGTAAACGTGTACCGTTTTTCCTTTGTGTCCTTTATTTTTTGCGCTAAGAGATCTCCTTTGGTTTTGAATTGCATTTGTAAAGTACGGTTGTTAGGGTCCTGTTTTAATCTAGCCCACAGCGTATTCCTTTCGCTTATCCCTGCAATCACTTGTCGGTCAATCCATTCCTTTTGGGGTTCATTAATTATTTTATATTTTTTTATTTTGGCTTCAGTTATAACCTTTTTTATGTAGTCGTCCAATACATTATAATTATGTGTATTATTTTCACACTGTGTAGATTCCACGATTTTATACAGTTTTGAATACTCTATAGCCTCATACTGTATTTTCTGCTTCTGTGGTGGAATAACTCTTTTAAGTTCTAGATAGATGTTCTTGTGATCTGATAATGATGACTCAATTATAGCCATGTGCGTTAAAATATAGCGTACTCCACGGCTGTCTCATAGTGCAAATATTTGTATTTCCAAAGTATTCGCACATTGATGTCGGCTTAATTCAATGTAGAAACACTCGAGGTTGCGCTAAAAATAAGTCTGTTATTGCGTCGATAAATGTCTCCCGGTCACCCAGTTTCCTCTTATATGGAAATGGGTACCGCACGAACGTCCTGCACTGTCTATATTGTAGATAATTTAATATATTATATACGCGGTTGTACCGGAACTGACGGTTGTATAATGATGATATGTTGAACATCTAAAATAATATACGGTAATACCCCGCTTTACGCGACCAACTTATGCGCGATTTCACTGTAACGCGAAGTTCAAATTTCGTGCTCAATTGCCTCGCATTACGCGAAAGAGTGCGTATAAGCATAATGTAGTCAATAGATCTATTTTACCGTAAAAAATAATTAATAGTATGTATTGCATTAAGTGTTCTTAGAATTAAAGTGATTGATTAAAATGATTCGTATTTTTTGTACACATTGCATTTTGACTATGTTTAATCTTAAACCTCGATATACGCGAATTTCAGTTAACGCAATTTTTCCGGAACGTATCCCTCGCGTAATGCGGGGCATTACTGTATACGTTTCATTCAATTAAATCAGCAGTTTGAAATTTAAATGGAATAGTACTTTGAATTAAATTGGTAAAAGTTATAAATAAGATATTCTAGCGGATCTACAGTAACCATTTTCGTGTTCAAAAGTTGCTTTTCGCTTATGTACTCTAAAAATCGTATCCGTTGTGCTTGTCAGATATCTGCTGACCAGACATGTCAGAAACCTCATAAAGCCAATCATAATAGCACGATCGCCACGTGTTTCACCTGTATACAATAAATAAGCCAAATGGTAAATCTTACATTATTTATCAGTAAATAAGTACAAAAAATAAGAAACTAGACCCGAAACTGCTATAATTTGTACTGTTTAAAATTAGCAATAAAAAATATTTTGAAAAAATATTGATTCCAAAAAAATATAAAATATTTTTTTGGAATCAATTTCTGGCTACCAACGAGACTGCGGGCAGAATAATTTCAAATTTGCGGTAGGCTTTTCCGAATATTTGCCATAACTTCGTAGAGAATGCAACTGGCACAACGAAGGTCGCTGCCGTACCGACTGCGGACGGGTGGAAATAGCCGGACGTATGGCAATTTCCGTTTGTAATGCCTACGAATAATGCTTAACATCACAATTGATTACACGTTTGTGGTATCGAGATCGATAATCGTAATCTTATATGGAGGTGATTATTAATCGATATAACTTTTCTCCTTTGTCCGACAGATAGATATTGTCATTTGACAAATGCAAGATGACGTAGATAACATTTTTTTGATGTTTCGCGACTTGTATGCTTATTAGATATGTAAAACATAATTAGATCGTGGTTACACTTGTGGATACCACGATTGAGCAAACGTAGTGTAGAGCGCCCTGCGGCGCGATGGATCGACGACTTGAAGAAGGTGGCTGGCAGCGGATGGATGCGAATTACCCAAAACCGGGATGGTTGGCGTTCCTTGGGGGAGAGTTTCGTTCAGCAGTGGACGGTGATAGGATGATTGATTGATAAACTTGTAAACTTTCAACTTATTTTCTGATTCCAAAAATCGTTTATTATGCAAAATAACAATTTAAATACTATTTGAATTGGCTTTTATTCTTGGTATTTGAATATTTTAAAATTGAAGTGTTTCAATGGGTTTTGAGATAAAATAAATAACACTGTTTCTGTCTCAAACGATCTCGTTACCTGGAACAAGTAAAGAAAACGATGAGTATCATACAACAATCATTCGTATTGTGTCCGTTCGTCTGTGCAGAAGACCGCGGTATAGACTTGACACAGAAAACGAAATAGTAGTAGTAATAGTATATTCACGCGGTAGTGAATGCGACTGGTGTGCTTGAGGTCTCGGGTTCGAATCCCGGGTCGGACCAAATGTTTGTGTAATCTGTAAATATTTGTTTCGAAATTTGAGGGTTTTCTATGTATTATATGTATGTATTTACAAAAAAAAAAGTATATGTCAGTCTAGTTATCATAGCACAAGCTCTGCTTAGTTTGAAACTAGATGACTTTGTGTGTTAAATGTCCGAAATATTTGATTGATTGAGGGGTCGATTTGATTCGAATATGGACCTACTATCGTGTTGGATGAACACAATATTTTGCTGAAAAATTCTGATTTGATAACATTTTAATCAACTGTAACTCTAAAATTGTGAACGAAGGAGAAATAAAAAGAACCTATCTCGTTTTTTGCTGCCTTTGCTCCTAAAAGTATTCGTCACTATGTAAATAAAGTACTTTATTTACGATTGTCTGACAAAGTATTTAGTCCGTTATATGGGTTCAACTTGGAAATGAATATCTCTTACGTCCTACTTACCGTGCATAATATAACCATTAGAGCGACGACAACATACCAAACATGTAATAAATTAGGGCGCGGATGAGTTTTCAATGGAAAGTGAAAACATAAAATAACACTCGAGTGAATGATGCTTTCAGACTTCAGTCTTATCGCAAAAAATCTTACTCATTGTTTACTATGAATATAACTAGGCTCCGAAGAAGTCCGAAGGCTACTTGGTACATTACTGGGACGACGCACGTGGGTCACTAGGAGCCAAAGTAGGATGGAGGGCGATGGGGTGAAAATGTCATGTTACCCACGCTGTGTGGGCGTGCTCGCAATTTAGATGGAACAGCTTTATCGCTGCGCTAATGAAATTAATAAAGGTCACACAAGTAACCGAACCGCTCATTTACCATTAATAGGGATACCCTTGCATAAATTCCCAGAAACCTGAAATTTGTATAGATGTTAGGATTAGGTTAGGAACACCATTGTTATGAACTTGTGAAAAGCTCCCATCGATCCCATGTCTGCTAAAAAATTTATTTAAGGTCAAAGGTCGCAAAAACGGGTTTTTTGATTTTTTTAGCGAAATGGTTAGTTTTATGATAAAAAAATATCAGGTAAAAATTGTAGATCATTCAATTATCCACAAAAATTGTCCTAACACTTTTTTTTATAACACCAACCATTTTTGGGAATAAACAATTACAAAATTTTATTACGCTGTATTGTCCATAATATGCATGACTAAGTTGCCTACAACATCATTGGGCTTATAATATAAGTAAAACTAGTATAAGTAAAAGTCTACGTGACTAATATAGTACATTCATAATGATGGTAAAAGAAACAGAGTCACTAATTCAAATGGACCATGTGCCCTTGAACAACATCTGCCTACCGTTCAATTGTCCGTGTGGCAGTATCCCCCTGTGTCCTGTGGCAGTACCTTAATTACCGTTAGTCTTGAAAATTTCTTCGTAGTGAGAAGACTTAGTTATTTCAAATATTCTCTGCTAAAATTTGTGCTGTATTCACTTTTTGTTTAAAAGATGTCGCAATTCTGTTTTATTTACACTAAACTCTTATCTTCAAGTAAATGTGATACTGTTGATCGTGGCATGAAGACGTTAAATGACGCGAGTATTTAAAGAGGGGATGAATTTACTGATAACTTGGAGAACGAAAAATCTGTGACAATTCACTGTCACAAACAATACACTTGAAAGAGTATAATTGCAGCAGCAAAACGGCAAAATGAAGAGGAATCAGCTAGTACCTCCCAAAAAAGTCCTTCTCGTACGCGAGCACGTATGAGTGAATTATATTTTCTTTAAAAAATTGTTGTTTATTTTGCGGCGTTGAATTGAATGAGGAATACGAAAAGAAACAAGCACAGAAATCTCGTAAAATTTGTAAAGTTACAACTCTTTCATTTAAAGACTCAGCTATGAAAGCAACTCAATCTAGTTCTGATGACATCGCAAAAACTTTTGTTGCTCGCATCGGGTTCGAACATGATTTAGTTGCTGCTGAAGCTAAGTATCACAATGATTGCTTGTTTTATTTTTAAAACCGACCACTGGAGGTCAAGTCGGTCGTCCTCAAGATGAAGCATTGAATCTCGCCATGGAGCACATATTTTCATACATTGAAAATAGTGATGACTGCCAGTTTACGTTAGAGCAATTAAAAATGTTTGTAAAAATGTAAGTTTTATTTACTAAAAGAAAAATTAAATTATTATTGAAGTTAAATTATGGTGATAAAGTCATTATTACTGAGAAATAAAGACAATTAACATTTGTATGTTTTCTCGATAATTATCATGATTTTATCAATTAAGCTTGGAGTGGAAAGGAAAAACCTGAAGGCAAATAAGAGCGATTGAAGAACCTAGCAGCTGCTGCAGCAATTATTCGGGAAGATATTTAATCGGTAGCCATCGATAATTCTTATTACCCTCCACCAGGCCGTTACCATCAGAAAACCACGTTAAAAAAACGCGCTACGTACACTACCTCATAAGTGGCGTGGATACTTGTATATACGAGGGGGCGTTTTTAAGTTCGCGGAATGGAGGGTATTGAGTAATAATAAAAACACAAAATTATTTTTCTTTTTCTATATATTCCCCTGCAACACGAATACATTTTTCAGATCTTTCAATTAGTTTTTTTATTCCCTCGTAAAAAAAAGTTTTATCTTTGTCTGAAAAATACGCCGAAACCGCCTCCTTAAACTCCTCATTAGTTGAAAATTTCTTACCACGTAATTCTTTTTTCATTTTTGGAAAGAGATAATAATCACTCGGAGCCAAATCTGGACTGTAAGGTGGGTGATTCAAAATATCGAAGCCCACCTTATGCAGGGCAGCCAGTGCGACTCGGCTCTTGTGAACGGGAGCATTGTCATGCAATAGCAGGACACCTTTCGTTAATTTGCCCCGTCTTTTTTCTTTGATGGCTTCTTTTAACTGTTCTAAGATTGAAGCGTAGTATTCCCCCGTTATAGAAATGCCTTTATCTTTATAATCTATCAATAATATTCCTTCTGAGTCCCAAAAAATCGTTGCCATGAGTTTCCCAGCCGACTGTGAAACCTTAAATTTCTTGGGTGGTGCTGTACCCTTTTTGTGCCACTGCATGGAGTTTTGTTTGGACTCGGGTTCATAATGATGAACCCAAGTTTCATCCCCAGTAACAATTTGATTCAATACGCCATCCTTGTCGTCATTGCAGAGGTCCAAAAACGCACGTGAACATTCCACGCGCTGTTGTTTTTGCAATGGCGTGAGCATTCTCGGCACCCACCGTGCGCTAACCTTAGTTATGCCAAGATGATCGTGTAAAATTTTAAAAATTGTTGTATCCGATACTCCAACCATTTCTGCGAGTTGTTTCTTTTTTAGTTGAGCATCTTCCAATACAATTTTTTCTACTTTTGCAATAACTTCTGGCGTAGTCACCTCAACGGAGCGCCCCGGCCTCGGGTCGTCTTCAAGTGATTCCCTGCCTTGTTTAAATAAACTATGCCACTTGTAGACCATTGTTTTTCCTGGGCAAGAATCCCCGTAAACCGATGACATCTCATTGAGTATGGTTTGAACAGACTTTCCTTGCTTAGTAAGGAACTCTATCACCGCACGGAATTCAATTTTCTCCATTTTTTTCACTTCGTTCCCGATTAAAATACTTGGTCAACGATAGTTTAATAACTAATGATCCAATCACAACAAATTTTACTATGCAGACTAATTATGAGTCACTGAATACGGTAGGCATCAAAAGAGCGCGTTTACCCGCCTTTTTCACTGTCATTCCGCGAACTTAAAAACTTACCCTCGTATTATGGACAATACAGCGTGATAAAATTTTGTAATTGTTTTTTCTCAAATATGGTTGGTGTTATGAAAAAAAAGCGTTAGGACAATTTTTGTTTGACATATTTTTATTATAAAACTAACCATTTCGCTAAAAAAATTAAAAAAAAAAACATTTTTGCAAACTTTGATCTTGAATAAATTTTTTTGCAGACATGGGATCGATGGGGACTTTTCACAATTTCATAATAATGATGTCCCTGACATCTATGCAAATTTTCAGCTTTCTGGAAATTTTTGCAAGGGTCATTGTCTAAATTGACCGGACCATAGTACGATGCGCCCGCGCAGCTGCCCGGTGCAATGTTCGGCGCACATTTTGCGTTATAGTAAACGTCCACTAATTAAACTCGCTACGTTTGCATTAATAAACTGTTTTATAATTTTATTACTGGTATTGTACTAGTTTTGATCTTATCTTAATTGCTTTAAGTTAAAAACCAATGATATATTGTTCTTATTGGATATTTTTAGCTGTGTTATATTATATTTACATAGTACAAAATGACGATGCTTATGAATGGCGGCCTAGTGAGATACTTCTTTCTTTCTAATTAATTTCATATTATATCATATTGTATGTTGCAAGATATATCTATTGTGACGAGTGACATAAAAAAAAGATATTTTAAAGGCACAAATCAAATATCATATTTTTTTTTAATTTAAAACTAGATACAATTTCAGTAGGTTCCTTGCAGGACACTATCGATACACAGAATACTTGCACTAACTAAGTCAATAGAAATGATTAGCTTGCGTTTAAATCACGGCCAATTAGCATAGCAGTGCGAATGCGATGTTGCCTGTATGACATGCATCATCGAGTTCAAATTACGTACTCAATCAATAATTAAATAAAAACCTGTTGGTTTCGTACACACGTACTTAAATTTCTAATAAATATAACTCTTGTGATTATATTTTAATCTAATTAGAAAGAAATTCCTCAAGAAATTTTGACTGTGTATGTGATGATTAATGTAATGTAAAAAAGAGAGAAGTGTTTGTGTTTCAATGTTAGTTTTCTTAGTTTTACCTTGCAATAAGATTATGAAGAGCCTTGAAGAGTAGGGAGCGGCATTCGTACGAGAGTTCACTTTCTCACGAATCCTGGTGTCCTGCAAAAAAAACAATAAATGTTTAATTATACGGTTCTGTCCCAATATAAGATTATAAAGAAGGAATATCTCCAGTGAAGCATCACATTAGCCATGACCTCATTTGAACAGTATTTCAACTTTGCCATTAGCCTAGTTACTGCTTTTTGTCTTCTGAAGTTTATACTTTAACGTAAACAAACATAAACAAATAACTAAATCTTCAGATAATATTCCAATAAACTGGATACAGACAGACTCAAGGTCGATATGACCAGAGATGCGATTTATGTGAAATACTTCCATTTAAAATGCAAATACAAAATGCAAAATATCTATTTTGTATTTGGCATTTAAACGCCTTTTAACGAAAGGAGGTTTTGTCCTATTTTACCACGCTGTTACGTACAGCGTTTGTTTCAAGCTTTATTTCTGTTTGCAGTGATGTTGTCTTGCATATTTTGTTCCCTTTCTCGTCTCTTACGACACCCATGGGAAGAATAGGGGTAGTGACACTCTGTATTCTTAATCTGATATTGTACAACTAGTTTACAGAATTTATAATTTTGCTGTACTTAAAAATTTTATAGCATTTCTCACGATAATTGTTTTTCTCTGCTCTATAGCAATTTTTTAGACGAGAGGTACCATTTGTCCCATCGTCATCATCAACTGGAGCTTAGTACTGAAAGTTAGCTATTTTCTCAAGATACTTGTGAGTATTAATAAATAAATTTCCAGCTTACCCAATCACAGAAAGTTGAGGATTAATAACTACAGGAATGTTCAAATGCATGCTGTTGTCTAAGGTGGTGCTCACTTCTGGATTGATCGAGTTGGCTTCCATGTCAAAGCTGAGTGATGTGACCCTGGCGTCAACTTCCAGGATTATGCGGAAGTTAAACTGTAGAGAGAATTTATCAATTTTAAAAACATAATTAGACAAAACATAAGAAAATCTGGTGTAGTTTAGAACTTATAAGAATAATTGAGAAAAATAGGTATTAAAGCTGATGATGCATATATTTGTGTATAAAAATGAAAGTTATTGAAATTTCATTTCCAAATATTTCTTACTTAAAAAAATACAAACGATTTGGTAATTTATTTTATTCTTTTATTTATTTTGGAGTACCAACGAATAATACACATATTTTACATAAATATCAAAATACAAAATACATGTTCTGTGCTCCTCCGATTATAGGCGATCACAGCTAATAGATAGTTTTATAGATTTTACAGTATCAGATTAATAAAAATTAATTAAGAACTTGAGAGAGATGCTCAAACATACCTTCTGTCCATTAGCCATAGGATTACCCAAATCACATTTCAATGTACTATTTCCATTAATGAATCTATTACTGATGAAGCAGTACATGGGTGTGTCCGAGTTATCCTGGTCTAACCGTTCCATCTTGGAGTAGTTAACTCCTGGAGGAATGAGCAAATAGTACGAAGCTTCAAAAGCATCTTCTAAAGAATTCTCCACTTTAACGTCGATGTTAATGTTTTCGCCTGAACCCAGGAAATAACTTATTGTTGGTCTGTGAACAAAAACCGACGAAAAATCAAGTTACTGCCATAATGGATAAGTAAACAATTTTTTTATGGAGTTTTTTATAAAATTGACGACGGGATATATGTATTTATTTTCTTAGACTTTTGTTTTGGCGATGTCTAAAAATCGACTAAAGTGCGCCAACACTATTTGATCCTTTGAGCCCTTGAGCCTTTAACAGTCCACTGCTGGACATAGGCCTCTCCTTAGCAAGGAGGTCTTCGCCTACTATACCACGCTGGCCAGACAGGTTGAAATAAGATTTATTTCAAGTTTTCCTTCTCTTTGGAGTGATATTTTCCTGAATAGTTTGTTGTTGAATTAGTTTGTTCCCTTTGTCGCACCTCACGACACCCACGGAATGAATAGGGGTCGTGATACTACATATTCTTAATCTACCACCACATGAAAACCATTTAAAGAACATATTAACACCACTTAGAGGAGATAAATTAATCAAATGAATGAGTATTAATATTGCATCTCACAATTGGTAAGTGATTCTGACTGCTAAGAAATCATTAAGTTTGGTTCCCATTCAGGATAAATCTTTGTGTCATGAACACGATCACTTCATTTTCTGTCTGTGTGTAATTTATCTATAATATGTACGTATTTAGAAATATCATCATCATCATCAGCCGGAAGATGTCCACTGCTGAACATAGGCCTCCTCCCTAGAACGCCACGGCGTATGACTGGATGCCAACTGCATCCATCGGCTCCCCGCGACTCGGACTATGTCGTCGGTCCATCTAGTGGGGGGCCTACCTACGCTTCGTCTTCCGGTACACGGTCGCCACTCGAGAACCTTTCTTACCCAGCGGTTGTCGGTTCTACGAGTGATGTGGCCTGCCCATTGCCACTTCAACTTGCTTATTCGAAGAGCTATGTCGGTAACCTTAGTTTTCTTGCGGATATCCTCGTTCCGGATCCTATCACGCAAGGAAATGCCGAGCATAGCCCTTTCCATAACTCATTGAGCGACTTTGAGCTTCTCCATGAGGCCAGCAGTAAAAGACCACGTCTCAGTTCCATATGTCATCACTGATAACACACACTGGTTGAAGACTTTCGTCTTTAGGCTCTGGGGGATCTTGGACAAAAAGACATCTCGAAGCTTCCCGAATGCTGCCCATCCGAGTCGGATTCTTCGTGCGACCTCTTTGTCGAAGTTGGACCTACTTAACTGGACTACTTGTCCTAGGTAAACATACTCGTCAAGAACTTCGACTGCATCGTTCCCAACAATTACCGGTACAGGTGCGACATGGACGTTAGACATGATTTTCGTCTTGTCCATGTTCATTTCAAGATCAACCTGCTGGGAAACTCTGCTAAGGTCGTTGAGCATGGTACTGAGATCCTCAAGCAACTCCGCCATTATGACTATATGAAGTATATAAGTATGTCTATCAGCAGTCTGGTTACCATGATACAGGTTTTGTCTACTTTTGGATCAGACGGCCGTGTGTGAGATGTGTGAAGATATTATTATTAAAAATATTATTATTATTTGCTTGTAAAATTTGTCAACATTAATCATTGCGGTAAGCTCGACTAGTTCTGACTGGGCTATCTTTGTATTTTAAAATATTATAGATTTTTTTAAAAAAATAATTAGATAGAACATACGTGGTAGCGGCTACCCTAAGATCTGGCACACAAATGCTGTCGGCTCCACAATTCTTTAAAATATTGAGCGAGTCTGCGTGGACGATGCTCCTGGTCGGGTCAAGCACGGGTGGCACAATGTTACCGGAGGGCTGGGATACCAGGTCGTATGACATCTTCACTTCGATAGGGGTCAGCTTGTCACGAATTTCCTTCTATAAATAGAAAATAGGTCATGGTCATGCAAATGTACAAAAATCCATTGATATGAATATCGGACTATAAAAATATGTCTTTTATATTCAATCAAATACGAGATAAGGTAGAAAGGAAAAAAATAAGACGTCATTGAATCTCTTTCTAAATTCACTTACATCTAAATACACGATGATATTCTTGCATTCTTGTTGTCCTTGTGTGAGCTGTATCTGTGTTTTGTATGTCGTCTCTCTCGTTTCCACCAAGAAGAGTCGCTTCGACGTCGTCTGTCGTGAGTCCAAGTCTAAGGTTACTTCAAACTCTGTAAAGCAATACAAAGTATATATTAGTTGGTGTTAATGGTTGATTTTCGTCATTTATATCGAAGATCTTGCAAAAAATGTGAAGAAGTATAAATTTAAAAGATGTTCTTTCGACACTATTGAATGATTAAAAACTTTATGGTTCTACTTTATTTTTTAAAACAAGAAAAGTAACTGCTATATATGATATAAATGACAACAACTACAATAATATCAATTCTAGTGCCACTAGTACCGCTAACATACAGCTGCTAAAAAGTGTCATAAACATCTAAAAGTATGTACTCGTATATACAGTTTATAATATCACTTACCGTCATCGTTATTAAAACATGCTTGCGTGATAATGATGATGATGATGATGTAACATGGACAGTGACATTATGGTGGGTATTTCCATGGTATGTACCACGTAATAGCACTACCTTGACCATTCACCGAAATAGCAGATATATCCTTGTGCTTGGAAACAAACAAGAAATTATTATGACTCTGAATATTGACATACATATTGTATTTTTATTCAATGGCAAAAACATCTTTTCATTCCGTTGGAGTATCCTAAAAACTGACTGAAGGAGCAAATATTGCAGGACAACAACACTGCAAAGAGAAAGAAAACCCATTTCTAATTTTATACTAAATCATCTGGAAAAATATAAATACTTACTAATTTGCTGATCGACATTGACGCCTCCATACGTAAGACAGAACATGACCTGCGCGCACGCAACCTTCGTACCGTTAGCCAGAGGACATTGCTTGTCAGTGAGGGAGATGAGCTTGCTTTCGCTGAGATACTTCACATTTGCTGATACTTTGACTACGGGACGGGACCTGAAGTAATTGTGTATGTTATATGTCAGCCTAAATTATTTTTAAGTTTATAGGAAAGGTAAAGTATTCTGCATTTTTGTGAAGATGAGAGTGAATTAATAAGAAAACCTATAAATATGTTGATATTTCTAAGTCTAGGCCGAATGGTGAAAGTATAGCTGCTCTTTACAATGTTTCCATTGTTAACTTACTTTAAAAACACAACACTGTCAGATTTGTAAGCTCCAACAGCAAGATCAGTGTAATTGTTGTTGTCTAAATCCACTCCTCCTGATAAAGAAAAGCCAAAAGTGCTAAGTGTGGGTGAAATTTCTTCAGCTGTGATGGCCTGAGAATATTTCTCAGAAATTCCGAGTTTACTGCCAAGGTAGATGTAGACCACACCGCGTCCATTCTCTCCGCCGTAAGGAGCTCCAACAGCAATATCTATTAATAAAAAAACATTATGATAAATTAATCCAGTTAGCCTGTTTTTAGTTTAGTGCTAGGTGATCTTGATGACTTTGGGCTTAGAGACTCCTATACAGAAATCTGAAATAAGAGATACATTTAGCACCAAGTCAGCTGTTGTGGTTGATGATCTCTATATATAAATTATACTATAAAAGCAAACGCGAAAATAAAGAACCACCATTAAACTCGGAGTCTATTAGACTACCGGGAGCCCCCTGTACGCTGTACATAGCGGAGTATTTAACTTCTAGAGTAAGACCTCTCTTTTATATGGCACGCTCAAACGTCAAGACCAAAAAACTTTTCGCGGCATGGACTTCATTTGGGAGGGTTTATCTCAAGAAAGAAATTGATTCAACACCGATCCGTATAGAAGAGGAAAGGGATCTCTTGGAGTATACCAAGTGACTAGTGCTCCTCCAGTGTTTTCATTTTTACTTAACTTGTCTTGCATGTTTTCTTGTTTTGGTTTACTTACATTTCTATATTAATTTGAGTGTGTACCTATTTTTAACTTATACTTTCGTAATTAGAGACATTAATGTAATCAGTCATAATACTCACCATCCACAATTTAACACAAACTTTCAATACACATTATTTAAGCGAGAATGTCTAATCACTCGTAGTAATATTATCTCATTATATATTTCACTGTGTCAATCCCTGATAGTTAAGCCGTTGAAAGTCCCAGATCATAGCTTTCTTATTTCCTACCTTCCCAAGTCACGTGTGAAACGTGAACTAACCATAGTCACGTTTCACACGTGACTATGGTTAGTTGATCTTGTCAGTTATATAACAGTATGCAAAACATAGATACAATAAGCTCTGATCTGGACTCAATTAAAATAGTAAAGACTGTCACGTGTGACATAGTAAATTCGAAAAATTACATTACGACTAAGAAATTTAATATCATTATTTTGACTCAGAACATCCGCAGCATTACTTGCAACATGCCAAACTTCGAAACTCTTCTACAAAGATCTGCAATAGTCTGGGACGTATTGGTCCTCACTGAATGTTGGCTCCCGAGAGCAGGGTCTATCCCTGCCCTTGATGACTACAATTATGTGGTGACTACTTCGCACAAATCACAAAACGAAGGTGTTGTTATTTACTACAACAAGCTTCTCAATCCAACTTTTGAGGAGCCTACCGTCACTGATACCAACTGCTTGGTCTTGAAATTGGATCGAGACACATGTGTCATTAGATTGTATCGAGCACCAAGTGAAACTAATACAAGGGGTTTTATTGACTCAATTAACTCACTACTCCATCAACTTAAAATCTTCAAAAATATATTTTTTTGTGGTGATATAAATATCAATATAGCGCCAAACAGTCCTGATAAGCGATCTTACGACTACCTGAACACCTTGGCTGGTCATGGTCTGTTCCCTGGTCATACTTCTCCTACGCGTGGTGTTACATGTTTAGACCATATAATGGTTAAGACCAAGCTAGATGCCACATGTTTTATTTTTGAAACATCAATCACAGATTATGAGAGTGTAGCTATTAGCTGTGCACGTAAATCTCGATTACCTTACCATAATAAAACGCATCACTTGGTTAACTTTGTCAAACTCAATAAAGTTGTGGAAAATATGGACTTTCAGCTCATCCTGGTTTGTCAAGACCCAAACATTTGCACTGATCTCCTCGTATCATACCTATCCTCATCGATTACTGCATAGTTTCATGGGGTGGTGCAGCCAAGACTCATCTTCTCGAAATTAAACGAGCGCAGCGTGCTATTCTCAAGGTTGCTGCTGGTCTCCCCTTGCGTTTTCCAACTGCCGAACTATATCGGGAATAGGAGTACTTACTGTCCGACAAACGTTTGTTTTGCAAATTGTTCTTAAAATGCACTCTGAACTTCAGTTTGACGGTAACCTACTTAAAGATAAAAGACGAAAGGGTAAGGTGTGTCCCCGTTTTAATTTCAAATCTGCACTCGCTCATAGATTCTTCTGTTTCCTTGGGCCATATATCTACAATAAAATAAACAGTATCCTTAACATATACCCTAAAAGTAGATTTGGCTGCCTCCAAATTTTGAAACAGTATCTAAAAACTCTGGATTACGATGCAACTGAGAGTATTATAACCGTCCTCAGATGAAGTTCTAGTCTAAATGTCCTTTAACCTCTTTATCGTTGATCTAAAACTCGCTTAAAAATCGCCTGGTTCTCTCTTTACAAATTACACACACACACTCACACACACACACACACACACAGAGACACACAGACACACACACTCATACACACACATCTGTTCACGCGCATGAACATACTAATTACTGCTTAGTTTAAGTAGACTTTTTGTCTTCTAGAGTCATTGTGTTTCCTCTTTGTTTTCCTTTGAATATTGTAAAATCTTAGTTTATTTCATTGTTAATTCTCTGTCATGGTCATTATTGTCGTCGCATTCATGCTGTGTAGAGGGCCTGGTGACCCGTAACACAGGTTATATTTTTTTTAACCTACATCGGGCACCAGTCTTTCACAAAGGTAGAATGCGGTAACAAAATCACTATGGTATTATCTTAATGTATGCCACATTTGTGAAAAGAGAATAAAGGTTATTTATTATTATTATTATCTAGACTGCTAAGCTAAAGATCGGGGGTTTGATTCCTACTAGGGATAAATGTTGTGTGATGAGTACAAAAACTTTATATATTTGGAGAAATAGGTCCCCGGATGACAGCAATTGCCTTACTACGTGTTACATAAGTGGGACAAAAATTCAGTTAGCAAAATATGGGTGCTTGATATGCCCTTGAATTCATTAGTCTGAAAAACTTAAAAAAATTGTACAACGAGTACTTGCCTCCAAATCCATCGTAGTTGATATCACCCAGTGATGTTACAGCTAACCCAAATCTACCTCGCGATACGTCACCGGTCCTAGCATGGTTTTTCGTGAAAGACTAAAAAATAAAATATTAACAATTTAGCATGCAAACACCTGTAAACAATTCACAAGAAAGATTTATTTTCTTCTTTACAGCACTATGAAGGTCAAATTCTAAGGTCTTACCCTATCTTTATCTTGATAAATAACATAAATTCTTCCATGTTCGTAGCCATCAACCTTCTTTCTGGTAAACATAGGAGCACCTACTATGACGTCATCGAAACCATCGCCATCAATATCTCCAGAGGCAAGACTGTAGCCGAAGTAAGCTCCAATCTGTGAGCCGCTAATATTTTTGATGTTTTGCAGTTCCCACGTGTATAGTACGACCTGAAAAATATTATTTTTGCCATTTGTTTAGTTACTCACTCATGCGTTTAATACTCACACTTGGTATGATTACTGATAATGTGAGATTTTAAATACCTAAGTTATAGAAAATATACCTACCAAGCCTTTTAATTCTGCTGCCCTAGGTACACCAACAGCCACACTCTGGATACCTTGGCCGGCGAAATCTCCAACAGTTATTGAGTAACCCATATAAGAGTCATCATATTTGGGATTAGCTTCTGGAGTTGCAATTAGAGCGGGTCTGCTACCCATGGTCTGAGTCATCAGCTGACCTATAATTAAATTCATATTTCTTCTTGGTTTTTTGAACTCTTACTCTTGAACAAAATGTGTTGAACGATTTTAAATTTATAATATTAATAATATAATATAATAATAATGTTTAAAAATGATGATATTGGAGTTATAGCAATAAAATATATTAAGTAACCAAGAGAAAATAAACCACCAAAGAAGGTATTTGACTTTCAAAATCGTTCAAATATAACATTTATATTAAATACAATGAAACATCACAAAACGGCAATCATTCATGTTTCCATGATCTGTCAATAGATGATGTTCAAGCGAACCAGCAATCAAAAATGTATATGTGATGGATGCATTTACTCTGCCGGTTTTCGTGTTTTCGTAATAACCCTTCATTCAACATGTTATAAGCATTATAATACCAAAACGTGTTGTCACTCCCTGCCAAGCGTGTAGATTCAGGGATATTTTAATATGTTATATATCACCAGATCCATGTTACAGAGGTCGCAGTAATGTACATGGTGGAATTAATTTTGACAGACAGTCCTAATGGAACATAACCAAACATATAATTTATATTTATAAAATTCCAAGATCTTCAATTTATCCGTTATTCTTTCTGGTTTTTACTGTGTTCCATTAGACAGTGAAAGCCAATAACATTTTCGTAATTTAATGTTTAATTTGTTAAGTTTTAAAGCATGGACAATTTTGCTGTTATAACATTGTTTTACCTTATTAATCAAACCAGTATTGTAAACTATACTTGGGTATCGACATTCCTATGTAAAAAATTTAGCTTTACAATCCTAGATTTTTTACCAGTGACCATGTGAATTGAGAATGTTGTGATGATTTTTAAAGCAGTTATGCTCTTTTTTGTGCAGTGTATCGAAAATGGTGTAGATTTATTCGCATTGAGAAGGAAATAGTGTTGCATTATACTGTGACTGCAAACTATGATATCATCAAGATACATGAAATGTCAACACAGAGGTACTAGGATACATAGGGATATAGCCTACTCGTATTATCTCACATCTCGTGCAGTTTAAACTGTTTATAATCTACAACTAAGAAGATAGTAATGGTTTCTCAAATTTCTGGACATGAGATAAGTATTTGGTGAAAACCCATAAGATTTGACACTTTAAAATCAAAAACACGTTATTCAATAATTGGGTCGGTTAGAATAATTTAGAAGCATAATTGAGGCTTATTAGAAGCAATAAGTTTATGTTAGCGACTGTTTTCGACGACACCAATGTTAAACAGTTTAAAAGCATAACTATACTCGAACAACAAAAATATAATTTAAAACAATTGATCATGTTTCAAGGCGTTGATATAGGATTAGGCGATTTGAAGCCTTTCTACGTTATTACTGTTAGAGTTAAGATGTCAATCTGGCGATACGTCATTACAAGTTTACCTTCTTCCGGTATTTTCGGCATATAGTAGAAGAACGACTCCTTCGGATCTATTGAAAACGCTCGCCCTGTGGATAATTTGAGTATCAGTTATTTTAGATTGCCCAATCAATCTCTTTAGGGCGACTTTATGTCTCATGGGTCCAGACAATTCTGGAGATTATTTCTTTTTTAGGTATTTCGATATGATTACTAGAAAACGATTAGTAAAATTTCCTTTTAGAATTTTGCTCCAGTTTAGTTTCATATTACTGTACATATCCATGATGAAGTTAATTAAAAACCAGTCAGCGATTTTTCATATCGTTCTAGTCAGCCATCATGCGCAGTTTTCTACGCAACTACAATTTCTAAATTGGTGTAATCAAAATCTTATACAATCTGTATTAGATTTTAAGCATCATCATTGTATTAGCTCTACGTTACCTTGCCAGAAGAAGCTTCCTGGAGCACCTATGAATAGTCTTTGTCCATCCTGTAAACAACAAACACCAATATTAAATAATAGGTAAGCTATATGAGACGATCAGAGTAGTGTGCGATGACAGGAGCCTATGTCTAGCAGTGGACTGAAATAGACTAATGATGATGATGAAGATGATGATGATGATGATGATGATGATATCCAAGACGTCTTAGTGAATAGTGCGTCCCTAATGAAAGCGACATATTTACTTCAAAGATAGTTCAAGAAAGTTTAATATTAACATTTGTCAGTCTAGAGTCTAGTGTAAAATTATTCAATTAAAAACAAATACTTAAAATGTGATTAAAATAGATACAGTACTGATATACTTTTATAAATATTAATTATTAAAAAAAGGGAACGCTTTCTCGCGATTTTTATCACTATAGTAACATGGTGTCATATGAGCTTCTCTTGCGATGGCTTGAGGTTTTTAACGATCTTTGGTGCTTACAAGTCTGTTCAGTCATTTTATAGCCAGCTCTTCGAGTAGTGGAATAAAGAAACTCATATACTTAAACAAAATACTCGTCTTAATAAATTAGGAATTTAATACATTATGGTAAAATTAAACTTGTTTGCAAAGAACAATTCTATCACTTCTTTCCAAGAGATTACAAAATCTTTGGTAATATGTAATTTTAGAAACTACGACACTGTTTACATTGGGAATTTGTCTACAGTTAATAAATTCTATTGCTGGACATTTTATTTTTCTAAAACAATAAACCGGCTAAGACCCCGCCAAGTTCTACTCTATCATTTATGTGAGCGCCGAAGTGTTTTACGACTGGGGATCCGAACATTTTATGTGTATACTTATGGTAATGCACAGTCCGCGCTCTGATCCAACATTCCCTGCCCATCCATGTCCTCACCCCGTCCTAATTGCTCGCAGGATAGATAAAGTGTATCGGTTTATAAGTGTATGATGTCATCTCACTCTGTTTTAGTGGCCACGAATGAAGTGTCGTGGTTTGGTTTAATGTGTAAGTTGTCACGATTTAGAGTAGGCGTTAGAAAATTAAAAATATGATCCCTACTAAAGTTGTAAATTCAAAAGTAACTCTGTCCGTTACACTTTCACGGCTCAACCGTGGTATCGATTTTATTAAAATTTGACATGGAAATACTGTAAATACTTGAGAATGGGCATAGGCTATTTTTAATTGTACTAGATATTCGTAATATAATCGTAGGTATATATATATATATTTATATTTATACGATTTATATATATATCAACCCATAATATTGTAATGTTGCTACTTTGTGAGGATGACAGTGTAAGTATGAATAAAATATATCTTTATTAAATCAAATTCTCTGCAAAAGCATGACAGCTTTAAGAAATTATTTAATCGAAGATATTTATATTATTATACATAATATTTATAATATGTATTACACTATAACAATAACAATGAATTTAACCGTCATGACTGTCTCACAGTCTCTTGCCGCCTGCGCCAAAGTAAACTTGTACCAAGCAGACCAAAGACATAAAGCAGACATCACAAATCCGTGCGTGTGAACAAGTATGTGAGATAAGCCGCGATGTTCAAGTTACATACTCAACAAGAAATAAAACGCTACTAAAAAACTGGTAAACAAACATTTTTTGAAGCCATTTGTGTTTGTCGTTTGTAGGACTATATCATTTTAATTTATTTACACGACTTATAACAGTCATTGCAACGGGTGTTTTAAGACAAGCCAGATTGGCTTTGAAAGTAGTGGTATTCGCGTAAAATTCAGAACGCACAGAATATTATTTTTTCTTGCACGAAGCACAAGAATAGACTTAGGACTACCAATAATTAATAAGTGGCTGCCACCGCTCACGAGATCGCAACTCAAGAGAACACGCTACCGCCTAGTCGAATGCCCAGGTCAGAATGTGCCAAAGTACCTATGGTTCTCCAACATTTAGGAATCGAGTAAGTAAATAAGTTGTATGCAGGTCAATTTGACAGGTAGTAGAGCCAAGCTGATTTCAGCATGAACGGGCCGGCTCCACCGGGCCAGTACTACCCTCCCACAGAAGATCAACCTATAGCGACAACATCCGTGCTGTCGTGTTTCGTTGGTGAGTGCGAGACCGGAGGCCCATTGATGCAAGGGTAACAGTTGTCGTAGTAAGTGTGTGCAATACAATGCTACGATGACTGACTGATATTTGATACTCCTAAATAATTTTATTTGACTTTGTGTTCAGTATTTATTGTGTTACTTTTTATATTCAGCTTATTTTTGTCTTATCAATAATAAAATTAGGTTATTTCATAGGAAACTAGAACTTTATGTTAAAACATTAAACACGTACATATTTTACGTCAATTATTGTCGTGTCTTTCACGTCCCCAAGCGGCGCTTGAAAAAGTATCTCACTAGGCTATCATACTGTGTATCACCATACTGCATTGTCTGCATTTGCAATGATTATGGTGACCACAACTCTTGAATTCTATTCGTGCTTTCCGTCAAGCAGAGTAGAGTCACTTTGGTAGGCTCAGAATAAAAATGAAATCATACATATTGTACATAGTACATAAATATTTGCATTTCATTCAAACATTTGGCCCGACCCGGGGAATCGAACCCGAAACTTCAAGCACAGCAGACTCATATCTACCACTACATCACCGAGAAAACAAAAAACCGTATTCGTGTGATTACTATGGCACAGTCTCTCTCTAGTTTGGAATCAGGTTGTCATGTTATATACTGAAACTAAAAATAGGTCGTTTATTTGAATGACAATTGGAAAGATTGAACAGATGTTTGATAACCTATAACGTTAGAATGACTGAACTCAGCTAGATGAAATTTGGCGCTGATATAGATTATGGATTGGAATACCATAGAACCATTTTTTATACTAGAAAATTAGGTGTGCAAATTAAAACATTAATTTACGCAAGCAAAGACAAAAGATAGTTTCTTTTAAATAAAAGTATTATTATTACTAGTAGATATTACCGTAAGATGTTTGTCAGTCTACGGTTGTACAGACATTAAAAAAAACAATTTAGAATATGTACATAAAATATAAAGAATACAACACACGTCTTACAAATTAAAAAAGCAACTAAGAAGTTTCTTACCTTTGAAATCGCTCCCGAGAAACCCGCCTGGCACAGGTCAGTCTTACGTTGGCCAGGCCTCGCTGTGGAATTAAAAACATATCAATTAATAATTGCAATGAATAAAACAATTATGTGGCAACTAAACATTTTTGCACGACAGTATAATATGTACAGGGTGCATTCGAAACATTCATTGCGTTTATACTATTCCGTTAAATTTGCCGCCAGCGGATTGATCGAATTCTAAAATTTCAATTTTTCACACTTTCACACAATTCAATATTTTTCTAAGTTTTGTCGTAAAATGATGTTTTTGTTAGGTTCAAAATCGATACTATGTTTACCGCTAAAGTCAAATTTAAACCAGTTTCTAACTACAATGACACAAAAAAATCTTGAGAGATAAAGCATAATCCTAATTTACCTGATGTATAGAATAGCACATTAAAATTTGTATATTTTAAGGTGAAAATACACAAATTGAATATTATATTTTTGCTTATCAATTTCTTTAAAAAGATTTTTCACAACAAAATGCTACTGAGAAAAACCAATTTTTGTAGCAATCAAATTTCTGAATACATAATGACATTATTTTATGCATAGTACGTTTAGTAGCGACTGTCCGTGATTGTCCTGTTTCAATAAATAATTTGTCACTGTCTGTAATTATGAAAAAATATTGTCTATGAAAAATATGGAGCCGTATTTACTCATTATTTCTGTCTATACTGTACGGTTACTATATCATCACCATCATCAACCAGAAGACATCCACTGCTGAACATAGGCCTCCCTCTTAGAACGCCACGTCGTACGACTGGACGCCAATTGCATCCATCGGCTCTCCGCGACTCGGATTATGTCGTCGGTCCATCTAGTAGTAGTACGCTTCGTCTTCCGGTACGCGGTCGCCACTCGAGAACCTTTCTTCCCCAGCGGTTGTCGGTTCTACGAGCCATGTCGCCTGCCCATCGCCACTTCAACATGCTTACTCGAAGAGCTATGTCGGTAACCTTAATTTTCTTGCGGATATCTTCGTTCCGCATCCTATCACGCAAGAAAATGTCGTGCAAAGCCCTTTCCATAGCTCCTTGAGCGACTTTGAGCTTCTCCATGAGGCCAGCAGTGAAAGACGACGTCTCAGTTCCACATGTCATCACTGGCAACACACTCTGGTTGAAGACTTTCGTCTTTAGGCTCTGGGGGATCTTGGACGAAAAGACATCTTGAAGCTTCCCGAACGCTGCCCATCCGAGTCGGATTCTTCGTGCGACCTCTTTGTCGTAGTTGGACCTATCTACCTGGACTACTTTTCCTAGGTAGACATTCTAGTCAACAACTTCGACTACGTCGTTCCCAACAATTACTGGTATAAGTGTGACATGGACATTAGACATGATCTTCGTCTTGTTCATGTTCATTTTAAGACCAACCTGTTGGGAAACTCTGCTCAGGTCTTTGAGCATAGTACTGAGATCCGCAAGCGACTCCGCCATTATGACTATATCATCGGCAAAACGAAGGTGAGTAATGTACTAGCCATTTATGTTGATGCCAAATTCTTCCCAGTCTAAGAGCTTGAAAACGTCCTCCAATGCGTTTGTGAAGAGTTTCGGAGAAATAACGTCTACCTGTCTCTCACCGCGTTTTAATTGAATTGATCCCGTGCTCTGGTCCTGTAGTTGGACTAACATAGTGGCATTATTATACAGAGACTTTAACACTTCGATATAACTATAGTCAATTTGGCATCGCTGCAGGGATTCAGGTACTGCCCAAGTCTCGATTGAATCGAAGGTTTTTTCATAGTCCACAAACGCTAAGCACAACGGCCTATTATATTCCTCAGTCTTCTGAATAATCTGGCGTAGCGTAAGAATGTAGTCTATGGTACTAAAGCCTTTTCGGAAACCAGCTTGTTCGGGGGGTGGAAGTCATCAAACCTGCGCGCGAGATGGTTCGTAATGACTATATAGAACAGAATAATCTTCAATGTATACTAATCTTATGATTTCTTGCTCCGAGTGTTCCTTAGCTTTTCAATTTCTTACAGACGACCTTTGGATGCACTAAACGATACCGATAAATTCATGAGTAGTTTTGATATAAAAAGTTCAGAGAATATAGAAATTTTTTGAGTTATTTTTTTCTATCTTAACAATTAAGAAAATGTTATTTTGATTGACAACATTTATATATTATTACCATACGACACATACGCGAAAAGAAGTACATGCAGCATTGTTATTATATTCTGCACTTTCGTAGATAGAACAGGTTGAATAGAATGTATTTTTTTTAAATCAGTATTACCAACATGATTTTTTTCATACTTTTTTAAACTTTATGAAGAGGTATAAGGAGAAATTCTTTCTTCATTCATTTATGCATTCAAAGCTTAATCGACTGAATGATATGGAGCGAGATTCGTTCATTAATAATGTAGTGTATGAATGTCTACTTTCTGACGAGTGCACTTCACAATTTACACATCAAATACTCACCTTCGTCCACTGAACGGTGCCCTTAACAAAGCATACATAGTTATAATTATCAATATATAATAAATAATTATAAAAATAAATATTATACATAGTTATTCAATTAACATATTATGTAGTATATTGTAAGTCTCGTTTTAATTAAAAATAAAATAATCTGATATTTAAGCTATCAATACTGCATTCAAAAGCCATTTAACACAAAAATAAAAAAAGAGTAAACAATGCAGTACCAAATAAATATAAACTAAAGGTCTAGTTTTCTATAGGACCCATTGTAAGTTTAACTACAGGCTAAGATGTCTATGGTACACGACAGTCCATTTGATATGCATTTTCCTCACGGAGCGGTAGAACATATGTACAATACATAAGTTGGTGTGTAACAGTACACTTACACGAGTGAACAACAGAATTCTGACGACTATAACGACGACCAAATAAAGACAAATATTGAGCGTGGAGAGGAGTAAAAATGAGAAAAGGGAAAGAGAGATTTCTATGCTAAAGAGCAGAGAACAAAGCTGGAATGAGAAGAAGTTTTCAAAGCGAAATGAGTTGCAGAGTTTAAATATAAGCGTGCATGTATATGTCCTACAAAATGGTTGTCATTGCAGAAGTGTATATAAATTTATTTAGAATTGTCCGTGTGGTGATGGATTAAGAATACGAAGTATCACCACCCCTACTCATCCCATAGGTGTCGTAAGGGAGAAAGGAAAACTTCAAACAAATCGTATATCAACCCTTCTGGCCAGCGTGGTATAGTAGGCCAAAATCACCTTTCTAAGGTAAGGTCTATGTCCAGCAGTGTACCGTTAAAGGCTGTTAATGATGATGACATAGATCCTTTAGAAATTCAAACTATTTGAATAATAACCGTAATGATTAAAATAATGGGCATTTATATTTATTAACTTGTGTATTATCTAAAGATTTGTGCGTTTGCATAAACGCAAACAAATGCTCAAAGCAGTCTTCGTTAAAGAACCTTGAGGTTATTTAGAGTTTGTTTTATAAAATGCTATTCAATGTGGATGATGACCAACTTTCAATATTTAAAAAGACGTTTGGAAATGCAAATATAGGAAATGCAATAATCTCATAATGCAAAAAAAATGGCAAACACAGCTTATTTGTAAAGATTCTGATGATACTATGATAAACTGTATTTTTCAAGCTGTATTTTCCAATTTTACGGGTTAGGCGTGGTACTTTTTCTTAGATTTATTAAATTTGCATAACATGAAATGGAAAAGGCAAATTTCTATAACCAGCTAGAAAGGGGAAATAAGAAAAGACAGCCAGCTTATAAATTAATTCTGAGATAACAACCATAATATTAATACTTATAACCAACATGAGAACATTTTTCTATTCTATGCAGTCAGTTAAGACAATAATTTAGAACAGTCATAAACAATATGCATATGTTTTTGCTACGGGTAACACCTGGTTATGTCGGACTCGAACCGATCAAAAAACGTACGCCGCCTCAGGTACTAATAACCGGGAACCAGGTGTACCCTAGGTGACGAATAATATATCTAATCACAGCACAGCACAGCACAGACAAAAGTATAACTGCTGTACATTTTAAGGGCGTCGTCACAAATAAAAATTTCAAGTATTAAATTTCATCACATTTCGAAAAAACATCAAATATGTACAACACTATTTTTGAAACGTGACACTTTTTATCGTTTTACACAAAAGTGCCATCGAAAATCATGTTTAGTGCCCGAGGCTCGTCAACCTCGTCACACTAATTCCCGCTCGCCGCCATTACCGCTGGAAGTGAGTTGGTTTTCGCGCGCTTTCATGACCGCCATTGTACACCGCCATGATGGCTTTATTGGAACCCGTTACACGTTACTATATTGCAGTATTCTGACGGTTAAGTTTAGAAAATCTAAAGTTTTTACCTTTATAACAAAGTATTAAAGCCCCTAGTCTATTACAGGGTTGTAAACACCAATGACAAATGAACATGTAAAATTTCATTTCTTATTAAAGGTGTCTTGTCACGTGTAAGGGACTGAATTGTAAGGTTGTAAGATAAAATACAAATTGGACAGGGACTTTAACTGTAACAGATACTTAACCACTAAGGGCATATAAATGTATTCAGAGGTGCTTCGGCGCTCTTTTTTGCAGTCACAGATGAAATGTAAGAAGAAAACATTTAAGAGAATACAAAATTAAATAGCGTTGGTGTATATTTCACAACTGAATCCAATAATTGCATAAATACGTTTGATTGTGAATACAATAATCCCTTTCAAAAATATGAATAAGAACGTGCGACCTTCATGCAGTCATGCCTTTTGATCTCAGAACCAATTGTAGATGACACTTACAAGTTCGACAAGGTGAATATTCTCTGACTTCGTTGAGGTCTGGAGAGCTGGCCACGAAGCACCTGCCTACTGGATCTCTCCGGTTCAGCTTGGTTGAGACGAAGGATACGTAGCGAGGGGCACATGCCTCAGAACAAAAAGGAGGTAAGTTGCAGTTGCTTTTATATTATTCACATGAAAACTACTTTTGATCTGGTTTTTTATTGTAAGTTAGATGCATGCTTTATTTATTAAATAAATTTGTATTCCTTTGCATAAATAAGTTAATTCATACAGATTATTTATGTTCACAGGTCTTATTTTCTACTTTGTTAATATATAACACGTTTCAACCTAAATAATGTTTACTAAATTAAGCTAAGTAATTTTTAAACATTGAGATTACACAAAAATATCACGTTTTAAATACGGATGTCTATATTTATATTATCAATATTCAGCGGTTACACAGATAACCTAGGTCTTGGTTGTAATCGCAAAAGAACCAAAGATTCGTGTATCATTGACCTTATCATTCTCGGATGAGCTGTTGAGTTTACAAAAACATAACTTCCTAAAATAAGTATTCAAACACAGTATGGATACGTATGTAAATATATGTATTATGAACTTGAAAACCGCTCGGTAGTTAATTTTAACTATAATACTGTTAAAACATTCGCTGTGCGCTCCTGTAATCCTGTTAACTCAGGGTTGGTAGCGTCAGCAAAATATTTATCTATGTATGTATTTAAAAATGTTTCCATCGACAGAGCTCCAAGTTTCGTTTTTTTTTTAATTTGTATCGACAATTTTAAAAATAAGTGTAAGTAATCGGAGCATAGAGTATAGCTTATTTATTTTAGTCCATTTTGATAAACCCATCAATGTTAGAAAGTTGAGAAAAAACAGTTGAATGCGCGTGCGCCAGTGTTAATACAAAACAAACAAACATTATAGAAATACACTGCCATCTAGCGGAAACTGCCGTGCGATGTTAGATATTAATTTACTCTCATAGAGCGACGAGTGAAACTACTTTTAAGGGAAATGAATATACATTTAATTTTTAAGGAATATTCAGATAACATATTGGTAAAATTTTAATTTTGTAAAAAGATGCATTTTATTACTGACGTCAGTGTGGAAGAATGTGTGTCCTGAATGTCCCTCCAACACAAATGGAGGATCCTGCGACCAGGCAGGCGATCATGTCTAGCGGGTCGTGGGCACCACGGTTAATATCAGGAAGGTGCAAATATGTTAATCGGCGTGACAATTTCTACAGATACACGATTAGTTATTTCGTAGTTCGATGTGTCTACGTTAGATGGTACAAATATGTTTCTGGTCTGATTATGGATCTGGAAGATGGCCATAGGAACTCCGTTATAAAAAGACAAAACTACCAATCATGAACAGAACTCTTTTATTCGGCGAGCAAACAGTGTCCATAATGGGGTCGCGGGCAAATATGACTGTGAATTATTTACTACACCACACTAGCGAGACACAAATAAGCAATTATCTCTTCTATTTATTTATTTAATAAATGTATGCATAAAATATACAATGGCGGACTTAATGCCAAAGGCATTCTATACCAAACTACCGTTGCGGCAATGAAAGAGAAGGTACACTACACTTTACTTAGGACTTTAAAAGCAATCCAGAATGAAATGAATAATAAAAACAATCATCATCATCATCAACAGCTTTTTATAGTCCACTGCTGGACATAAGCCGCTCCTTAGCAAGGAGGTTTTGGCCTACTATACCACGCTGGTCAGACGAGTCGGAATAAGGTTTGTTTCAAGTTTTCCTTCTCTTTGTAATGATGTTGTCTTGCATACTTTGTTCCCTTAGTCGCCTTTTACGACGAATAGGGGTGGTAACATTATGTATTCTTAATCCGTCACCACACGGACAAAACAATGAAATATAATATATCTGCGCTGTTATGTATGCTCTCAAGTAATATATATTTGTGTATTAGTGCTAACAATGTTCTTATTTAAGAGAATAATACACCTTTTCTTAGATCAATGGTTAGATTTAGTTTCTTAAATGTTTTTTTTTATTTTGCTTATTTTTTTTTACATTTGTAATGGAATAGGCGTTTGTTCTCCATCTCACCTGATGGAAAGTGTAGATGAAGACGAAGGTGGTACACGCCTATCCGAAAGAAACCTGTTCACTCTACTCTTAAAGGCTCCAGAGTTCAATTCATCAGGAAAAATAGACCCAGGCAGGTTGTTCCAAATTATTGGCGACTTACACCAAAAAAGAGCTGTCAAACCGTTTAGTTCGACTTTTGGGTATGTCAACAACGTGTGGATGAAATGTTTGCCTGGTTCTAGTAGTCCGATAAAGGAATGGAGATGGCTCAATCAGTTCGAAGAGAGTTCGAACCTTTGAAAGACTTGATAATTTCTTTGACGCCGCTTGTGCCATAGACTCAATTTGTTGGCCAAAGTTGAAGTTAGAGGTGATGGTAATACCTACAAGCCCTAGATGGTTACACTGTTCTCTCGACAAGGTTTGTATAGATACTGACAGCAAAAAAATATACCGACGTCGACAATATCTTACATCAATCACATATAGGTACATTTACAAATAGACAACCTTAAAGGCGCCTTAGACAGAACTTATCTGATGATATCGATAAGATGTGCTTTTACGCAAAAGGCTTGGTTACCAAATCCGTATCGGAACTTCGAATTACATTAATTTTTTACTAAAGTTCAACAATTTTCATTTTCAGGATTTCTTTTTTCTATTGATGTTATTGTATTATAAAAATAGATTATATTTATTGTCAGGAATGCCACCACAGTATGTACTCACATTCCATTTTTTTAAAAGAATGTTGAATCATCAATACATGCTTTATCGTCATAAAATCGCAAAGACATTTATAGATACAGCCTATGCATTTAAACAATTATACATTCCTTACGCGTTTGCTTCCAGTGTAAATGGAACAAAATAGAAATAAATCTTATTTTTAGTAATTTAGAACACAGGTGTTGTCCTACATCTGATTCTCTAACATTGTAGATTGTTTTTGCCATATCTATGCCATAACAAAGATAGCACGGTCTCCATTACGGAACACCTTGACGACTTGACGACGGGGCGCAGCAGGAAGGGTGCGTCAAGACATCCCATAAACTTTGTCGGTGTATGAGGTAATAAGGCTAAAATTGTAACAGGACAATGTATACAGACAATACTGGATTATTTTTTTCTACGTATTCATTAATTAAAAAAAATAAAAAGCTTTTGACTTCGACCTGTACATTTTTTAAATTTCGAACCTCATGCTTTGAATTAAGAATCCATGGAACTATTTACTTAAGATAGAACTAGACATGTTTTTGGTACGTAAAGATAAAAACTTACCATGATAGCTCCATTTCGCCCTGTGCTGGTAAGCGTCGCACCAAACCACTGATTCGATTTCTGGTCAATAGGACGACCTTGGCGATCCTCGTTGTTTCCTGACAACAAAAAAAAAGAAATTAAAAAAATGAAAATAGAACTAAGGTCGATACGTCTAAGTCACTACCGCGCATGAATCCCGCGCACCGCTTTGTTCCAAACGGACTGTAGATGAACCTCGTGTATCTTGTCACGGTAATGCTACTTAAGTTTAAACCTGAATGGCTCTTCGTTTAAATGGTGGATTATGGAGAACGATCGTTGTTTTAGTTAGTAGAAATTTACAACACGTTATTTATTTAAGCTGAACTTAAGATGTAATTATGTTTCGGATTTCGTTATACTCATAGACTTTTGAATTTTCATACAATTGAACAATTTTCAACTCAACAATAGGCTAGATGACACCTTAGTCAAATTAGTCACTTTTTATCATCTGTCAAAACGACAATTTTGTATGAAAAATGTACTAAATACCAGATTGTGACGTCACTGTTTTAGACTACTCAATTGAACAATGTATTTCACTGTATATTTGATTGAAATTCGTAATAATAATAAAAAGCAATGTTAGTTGTATTTTCCGAGATGTTTCGCGATATTAGTTTTAACGAAGTGGACATTGGTATTTATTTACGATACAGTCATCTACCCAATTGTACAATTTTACACTTATAATATCACAGTAAGCAGTAGAATAGGATAGATAAGGATTATTTTATAGAAAGCGAAACTTTAAAACTTAACAAAAGTTTCAGATGTTCCAATTCGAGGGCATTAAATTCTAATCGTTTTTATAAACCTACTTGATATCAAGAAGTCATAGGTCCCTACAAACCAATTTTAACCAAAGTTAATTTCGTATTGTTCTAAGAATTATCTAATAGAACCACCAAAAAACTCAAATAAGTAAAAATTTCACGGCAGCCACAAATAGAAACGCCAATTTATATCACCAAGAACCCACAAGGTTAATAAAATATGACAATCATAAGTTAAAATACATTGAACATTTATGAAGTTAATACTTAATCAATACTAATTGAATAAAGTAATAAATAATGTTATTAATAAAGTCTGATAAACTGCAAATAAATTAGCAGAGAGGTCTCGTTAATTTACTTTAAACAGTGTATCGCAAAGAGTGAGGTGATCTCATACGGCATATAGTTAAACACTGTTCAAAGTGTCAAGGTAATATGGAATGTTTAACTCTGTAGGAGAACAATATTGATATGGATAAACTTTGAAACTAAAGTCATATGAGTAGATTAAGAATGAAGCTACAAGTATGTGGTGACTTCGACACGTGAACTTGCTATTGCTGGTTGGCACTTGGATTCATCATCTACAGCCTTCAATAGTCTACTGTTGGACATAGGCCTCTCCTTAGCAAGGAGGTTTTTGCCTACTATACCACGCTGGCCAAACGGGTTGGAATAGGGTTTGTTTCAAGTTTTCCTTCTCTTTGTAATGATATTTTCTTAAATAGTCTAAGTTCTTAAATAGTAGTTTCTTAATTAGTCGCCTCTTACGACACCCACTGGATGAATAGGGCTGTTGACAGTACGTATTTTTAATCTGTCACCACGCAGACATAGATTTTATTTAACTGTAATCAAGGCATAATCATAAATACCGACAGATTATAACTGACTGTGATAACAGTGTAATCTGAATTACATTTATATATACATACATTTCAATATTAAGGTCGCCATTTTGAATTTAACATGTTTTGAACAAAAGTTAGCAAGCCTTAGGACTGGGGCAGACGGGCTAGAAGGTATTACAATAAATTTACTAACTTGGATTCTTGTCGAACTGCATAGGTGAACACCTGTCCAGTGTCCTAATTGCCGCCTCCGACCCATAATTCCGGTCACCAGCTTCACACCGGTAAACTGTACCTGGACGAGTCACGTTATACTCATACGAAGAATACAGTTGATCTTCTGGAGCACCCACTAGGATCCTGCAAAGAAAATAAATAGTTATTATTTGATTATAGGTTTTTAATAGTTCCGCTGTCTCACTCTCTGTCTTTTACGCTAAGTGGTTTAATAAAATGCAACGGTTGTCAGTGGAACTCCTACAGGCTAATCTGTTAGCTTAAGAACTTATGTTCCTATCCAAATTTTTTCTTCCATACTACAAAATAACTTGGAATTTTTACACATTTTTTTGTCTTATTTACTACAATATATTAAAATTGTATATAATGATACTGCCTCGTTGCTCTAGCGTTTACCGTATGTGATTGTTGAACAAGAGCTCTCGAGTTTAAATCGCGTGTCAAAAAGTGTTTTTGGGTTTATCTTCCAAAAATTTTCTAATAACAGCCAGGAGTACGGCAATTAGCGGTGTTTTAATTCCGTGTTTCGGAGAGCACGTTAAGCAATTGTTCGCAGTTGACATGAACATCTATGGAAGTCAGTAACTTAACATATACTGACAACTAGTTCAAACTTCGAATTCTGTTCACCCGTGGAAAAACTGATGTTCAAGTAAAACCGGTTAAAGTCGTAACCGACATCAAAGCATATCGAGAATAATAAAAACTAGAAAGAAGTGTTATATTTTTAGTAATTTAAATTAATGTTCCATACTTCTTTAAACTTTGCTACTCGTAATTATGAATTTATGAACGAATTATTTTCTGACTACCATCCAGCAACTGAAGCTTACTTTCACCTTATACTAATAGAAAAAGAGTTACTCTGATACCAGGATAACCCTGATATCAATAGGACTATTGTATGTACAATTTTTTGAAGTTCGAGTGTTGATTACACTATTAATGTTGCCAATTTACCAGTATAATAATAGATTCTAATTATATATTATCATAATCTCGAATTTAGTCACAATCTAATACAAATGTAAGTTACTAATAACAGAATGTTGACTCAGTTTTGAATTTTCTAAGATGTCATAACACGTTATGATTTACCCTTACTAGTAACACTTAATAATGGTAACGCCGACGATAAAGAGACCTGTCCTGTCAACGTCAGTTGTTAGACGTGAATCTTTAACAAAACAAGAATACCATTCACAAGAACAGACATTCTTATATATTAAGGAAATTGTACAAATTCCTTCAGTAAAACATTCAACAACATTAAGTCCATTAAAATATTCCAGGCACTCAACCTCGGCCAGCAGCTGCCAACCACGTGTGACTCTGAACACCTGCGTTTCAACCGTAATTTCATCGTAAACAGCTCAGCAGTCCCGTAACGAACTTAATACTTCGTGTTAAAATGCATGGGCGCCACGCACCTGTCACAAAACGTGCATCGAAGGGTTTATGCAAATCGATAGTTTGTTTAAAGAACCTCTTCGCATTTTGCAAGAATTTTATAACAATCGTCTCCAGACGTTCCTAAAATAAAAATTATCTCTATAAAAGACAAATAATTGTTTGATAAACGCGACTGTTTATTCTACGTGTAATTAATTTAAAATACGAGGGTAAGTTTTTAAGTTCGCGGAATGACAGTGAAAAAGGCGGGTAAACGCGCTCTTTTGATGCCTACCGTATTCAGTGACTCATAATTAGTCTGCATAGTAAAATTTGTTGTGATTGGATCATTAGTTATTAAACTATCGTTGACCAAGTATTTTAATAGGGAACGAAGTGAAAAAAATGGAGAAAATTGAATTCCGTGCGGTGATAAAGTTCCTTACTAAGCAAGGAAAGTCTGTTCAAACCATACTCAATGAGATGTCATCGGTTTACGGGGATTCTTGCCCAGGAAAAACAATGGTCTACAAGTGGCATAGTTTATTTAAACAAGGCAGGGAATCACTTGAAGACGACCCGAGGCCGGGGCGCTCCGTTGAGGTGACTACGCCAGAAGTTATTGCAAAAGTAGAAAAAATTGTATTGGAAGATGCTCGACTAAAAAAGAAACAACTCGCAGAAATGGTTGGAGTATCGGATACAACAATTTTTAAAATTTTACACGATCATCTTGGCATGACTAAGGTTAGCGCACGGTGGGTGCCGAGAATGCTCACGCCATTGCAAAAACAACAGCGCGTGGAATGTTCACGTGCGTTTTTGGACTTTTGCAATGAAGACAAGGATGGCGTATTGAATCAAATTGTTACTGGGGATGAAACTTGGGTTCATCATTATGAACCCGAGTCCAAACAAGACTCCATGCAGTGGCACAAAAAGGGCACAGCACCACCCAAGAAATTTAAGGTTTCACAGTCGGCTGGGAAACTCATGGCAACGATTTTTTGGGACTCAGAAGGAATATTATTGATAGATTATAAAGATAAAGGCATTTCTATAACGGGGGAATACTACGCTTCAATCTTAGAACAGTTAAAAGAAGCCATCAAAGAAAAAAGACGGGGAAAATTAACGAAAGGTGTCCTGCTATTGCATGACAATGCTCCCGTTCACAAGAGCCGAGTCGCACTGGCTGCCCTGCATAAGGTGGGCTTCGATATTTTGAATCACTCACCCTACAGTCCAGATTTGGCTCCGAGTGATTATTATCTCTTTCCAAAAATGAAAAAAGAATTACATGGTAAGAAATTTTCAACTGATGAGGAGGTTAAGGAGGTGGTTTCGGCGTATTTTTCAGACAAAGATAAAACTTTTTTTTACGAGGGAATAAAAAAACTAATTGAAAGATCTGAAAAATGTATTCGTGTTGCAGGGGAATATATAGAAAAAGAAAAATAATTTTGTGTTTTTATTATTACTCAATACCCTCCATTCCGCGAACTTAAAAACGCCCCCTCGTATGTATAAGCTTATGCACATAGTAGATATAAGTAGGTTCAGGTTTGGATAATTTAAGATTAAAACGATTTGTTTTTTATGTTTATATGTATACGTCTTTAAATAATAATGACTACATCATTATTACTACATACTTATACTACATCATTATACTACATTTTAAATAATAACGACTACATTATTATTTAAGTGCCTATATTCACATAATATCACTTACACTTTGTGTCTCATATTTTTATATACTCGTAATTAACCTACGAAGTTTGCACGAAAAATATTTGATTAACCTTTAACCTTACTCTTACTATAAACAGATAAAGATGTTTTTCAAGACCTGGTTAATTCTAGATCGTTTAAACACATTTAAAAATCTCTTTAAAAATCTCTCTCTCTCTCTAAAAGTCTGCGCTTAAAAATGTCTCAACACAACTAACAAAGTACTTAAAACATCTAAAAAAACTTACGCAGCACTTAATATTGTTGTACAGGCGGACGGCGGCTCCGTTTCTACAATAAAAGCATTTGCGCACCACGCCGAGGGGCGTGCCCGAACGTCGGTCGGCGAGACTAATCTTAATGTGAGCGACACTCACTGCTTAACATGAATTACTTACTTTAACAACTATATATAGAGGTATTAAAGTTCACACTAGAAAGTTAAATACGAGTATATAACCTAGCATTACTGTTAACTAAAACTGAAGCTTGGAAACAAGTTATGACAGTAAAAGTTTCAGGTTCTACTGGTTTGAATTTTGCATAGCCCATTTATTGTACGTATGGTGACAGATTAAGAATACGAGTGTCACCATTGTGTCACCTTACTCATCCCATGGGTGTCATAAAAGGGTGACTAAGGCAACAAAGTGCATAGGACAACATCACTTGAAAGAGAAGGAAACTTGAAAAAACTCTAAAACTACCCGCTTGACCAGCATGATATAGTAAAAATAAGTACGTATACGAGTTCTAAAAGTTCTACTATGT
Source organism: Hypercompe scribonia (assembly GCA_949316085.1). Lineage (NCBI taxonomy): Eukaryota > Metazoa > Arthropoda > Insecta > Lepidoptera > Erebidae > Hypercompe > Hypercompe scribonia. The sequence continues at coordinate 23,029,539 of OX438972.1, forward strand.
TTCAAAATAAACAATTACAAGTTTATATTAACGAAATATTGCAAGAAATGAAAACTTACAATATTCAGGTATTGATTAATTATAATTTTGATTCACATTAGGATAAGGTATTTATCGGTAAGGTCGTAACCATCAAGGTTTTATACATATCTATCGTTAAACTTTACTATTATGCGATAGGTTGGCAACACAGCAAGATTATCATTAAATGGTTTACCACGAGTTACTTGTCCCTTGGGTCCTTTTTTGTTTTTTCGAATGACGATCCCCATTTCATCTACATTTTTCATATTTTTTTCATTAATTTCATCACGACGATGATTTGAAGATTAAAAGACTTCAGGATTGAAGGCTAAATAGAGAAATGGAGCAATGTATGACGCTTATATGTCTATAATCTTAATCAATTTGAAGTGTTTATTTTTAACATGACAATATCAGCTTTCTAAAAAATATTTACCTTTTAAGAATTACATTTTATTTGCCTGTCTATTTGATTAGAACGTACATACAAACCGACAAGCTAACGGCAAAACTAAAAATCACACTACTTTTATTGATAGATAGTTAACGTTATGAAGGCGTTATAAAGAAAGTAAATATATTTTTCATGAAGGAAATATACTTTAAGGCGTTTTTAATTATAACAATTTTTTCGAAGTTAGTCGTCTGCCTTGGACTTATTTTATTACATATATAATTCCATTTTCATGATTTTCTTCCTTTCTATTTAAATAATGCCGGTATCGTAGTGTTCAACAACGAGGTCGACTTTAGTAATAAATTGAAATATTTTATCTCTAGATATATATAGATATGTGGCAGTGCTTCTAAACCTGATTCCTGACATCAGACTTTAAACAAACAACAATTATCTTGTATGAAATCTATATATATCTATATATATCTATATATCTATCTATCTATACATGATGCAAAAACTTTGGACCCCTTTCTATGAAAATTGCGCGAACGCAGGAGCATAAAATTTGGCACGCTTATAGTTTATGTGTAGGAGAAGTGCAGAACGCTAATATTTTTCAATAATAATGCTTATAAAGTACATTAAATCAATAAATAAAACATTACACACACTACTATGCATTTCACACTCACATACATACACAAGTATTTGTTTTTTTTTTTTCTATATTGAGAGCCTGCCGAAGTGATTCATTTCTGCCTGATGGAAAGCATGAATAGAATCCAAGAGTTGTGGCCACCATACTCATTGCAAATGCAGACAATGCAGTATGGTGACTCACACTATGGCAGCCTTGTGAGATGCTTTTTCACACCTCACTTGGGGACGTAAAAGGCATGACAGTCACTGTGGCAGTGTGAGGTTTACACAGTTACCACGATAACTGTCACCCCTGCACCAATAGGCCTTCGATCTCATACTCACCAACGAAACACGACAACACGGATGCTGGCGCTTTAGGTTGGTCTTCTGTGGGAGGGTAGTACTGCCCCGGTCGAGCCGGCTCACTCGTGCTTAAATCAGCGTGGCTCTACTACCTAGAGATTGAACTGGCATACATACTCTGTGGTCAAATTGTTTCTTTTGTTATTCATTTTGTCTATAGACATAGACATATCAAAGAAAAAAGTTTTAATTGCCTCATTTAATATAAAAAAAGATTTTAATAATAATGCATAAAAAGTACACTAAATTAATAAATAAAACATTACACAAACCAGCATGCATTTGACACACGCATACACAAGTATTTGTACACGTATACATACTCTGTGGTCAAATTGTTTCTTTTGTTTATTATAGACGTAGTTGAATGTCAACCAGAAAAGTTTGTTTACTGTGGTTTCATTGAATGTCAAACAGAAAAGTTTTATTTGACGAATACTACGTGAAATACTGAGCGCTTATACAAATCTATGTAATATATATAAGTTGTGTAGCAGTAAGATACATTTAAATGTACACGGACTATTATTATATGTATAAAGAAAGTTCTGTAGCAGCAATCTGCAATAACAACATTCAGGTACAAAAAAAATATAATTTGCTATTGCTGGTTCAAAGTAATTATTGTAGTTGACGATTTCAGTAATTGCATATACTTCAGGATAAATAAGAGATTCTGAGAGATACGTACATTAAAATGTGCACAAATTATCAGAATTAACAACATCATCATACAGGTAAAAACTTTTTCTCTTCTTGATTTCAGTAATTTAATGAAAGAACTTTAATTATACCTCGACATAGAACATTAACGGGTCGGAGTGAGAGACAAAGAAGAAGGAATATTTCTCTAAGAGGAAGGAATAATTTCCCATCAGTAGTATTCGATAGTAATATGATTTTGAGAGATACATTTAAATGTGCTCTAAATGTCATTCCAAATGTGTTTTTAAGTTATGATTGTGGATTAATGGATTTAGAGTGCAGGTTTTGCAATGCGAAACATTTTGAATCTGAAGTGACTGTAGGCAACCGAACTGCATTCACTTCATGTTGTCACAAGGGTGAAGCAATATTACCACCCTTAAGTCAAAATGAATATTTTAAATCATTGTACGATGGACTTACTTCAAATGAACCTTAAATAAAAAGTAAATCAAAAAATTGTTTTGAAAATATTAGGAAATATAATTCATGTTTTGCTATGGTTAGCTCAGAAACCAAAGTTGCAACCAAAGTTGAAACAAGTGGAATGTATCATTTCAAAATACATGGTGTTTTTTATCACAGATCAGACCCAATGACTACCGCATATGGTCGCTCACCATGTTATGCACAATTATATTTTTATGATGTTGTCACTGCTATTAATACTCAATACTCAATACTTAATACTTTATTGCTTTACCATAATGTCTCACAGGTAGTCAACATAAAATAGTACAGTATCAATTATGGACCCTGTCGGGCACAGCATATATTTATTTTGTGTTGGTGGGAGAGAGGAAGATGCCTACGTTTACACTTATATACCTATTTAATTACTCATTGTTATATTTATTTTTACAGGATTTTTATACTAACTGTCAACGAATGCCTTTTATGTTGCAGTTTTAATTTTAAATGTTCTATGTTCATGTCATATATTTTATTGTTATGTTATTCTTATTTTATTGTATTATGTCATTATTATATTTTATCATGTCTTTATTGTTATATTATGTAATGTCGTTATTATTTTATTTTATTGTGCCATTATTTTATATTTTATTATTATTATACTTAATTATTAAAGATGTAGATATTAATTGTTTATTGTATTTTTATTAGGTATTTTTTTTTATTTACATTATCATCTAAATATTCTTTTATACTATAATAACATTTGTCAATTAGGAAAACCTTTAGTTTTTTACAAAGTAATAAATTCATTCTCGTTTTTATACTATTAGGGAGTTTATTGCATACTTTAATAGACATAACTAAAGGGCCTATTAGAGTGCATTGTCAGTCGTGAATGCAGTAGGTTTAGTCTGTCTTTGTGTCTATATGAATATTTTGTTTGTTTATCTTCGCGCTTGCTGTAGAATTCCGGGTATTTTCTGACGAACTTGCACACTTCCAAGATGCAAATACAAGGTAAAGTTAGGATTTTATGACTTTGGAAGTAGGTTTTACAGCTATCTATCTGTTCTATATTGACCAAAATTCGAATGAGTCTCTTTTGTAAGGTAAATAGGGTGGGTGCATCTGTACTATTACCCCACACAATATTACGCCGTAGAATAGCCACGAATAGGCGTAGGCATAGTAGATAGTGAGTGCTGTAGGTAAGTCTGTCAATTTCTTTACTGCTTGTAGTATTAATTATACTAGTGGTCGCCCAGTGGTCGAAATTCGACCATAATAAATTTAAATTGTAAGTGACTTAATATATATTATTAAAATATAATATTCAAACATTATTAAGGTTCTACTGTCGAAAACTAAACTACTATAACCACAGATTTGACCAAGACTGTTATTTGCCAATCTCTTTTTTGAACAAATTATATGAAATTAAAAAGAAGTAAAATAAAGAATACCTATTTAAAAAAATGTTTATTAAAACAAAACATGCTATAAGAAGATGCAAAACAAAAAAATCATGCATTAAAAATACTATCCATTTAGAGCATTTTTATCGCATATTGCAATAATTTAATTAATGATTTAAAACTTCTCTGAAAACAATGTTTTTTGTAAAAACTCTTTCATCGTTTGCTAAATGTCTTGGACCGTTATATTTAGATATATATAACCTTAAACCATCGAATGAACGAACTCTACTTACTGCGACATACAATTGCCCGTGTGTAAAGACTGGCCAATTTAATAAAACTCCAATTATTTGCAATGTTTTGTCCAATTCCAGTGAAATTTTACGCATTATGTTGTTGTTACATGTTTGATTAATACGTTCTTGTAACCTATAATTAATAGCAGTGTCAACATCATAAAAATATAATTGTGCATAACATGGTGAGCGATTATAAGCGGCAGTCATTGGGCCTGATCTGTGATAAAAAACATCATGTATTTTGAAATGATACACTCCCCTTGTCTCAGCAACTTTGGCTTCTGAGCTAACCATAGCTAAACATGAATTATATTTCCTAATATTTCCAAAATAATTTTTTGATTTACTTTTTATTGAAGGTTCATTTGAAGTAAGTCCATTATACAATGATTTAAAATATTCATTTTGACTTAAGGGTGGTAATAATGCTTTACCTTTGTGACAACATGAAGTGAATGCAGTTCGGTCGCCTAAAGTCACTTCAGATTCAAAATGTTTCGCATTGCAAAACCTGCACTCTAAATCCATTAAATGAGATTTAGAGCACATTTAAATGTATCTCTCAAAATCATATTACTATCGAATACTACTGATGGGGAATTATTCCTTCCTCTTAGAGAAATATTCCTTCTTTGTCTCTCACTCCGAGCCGTTAATGTTCTATGTCGAGGCATAATTAAAGTTCTTTCATTAAGAACCAGCAATAGCAAATTATATAATTTTTTTTTTTGCACCTGAATGTTGTTATTGCAGATTGCTGCTACAGAACTTTCTTTATGCGTATAATGATAGTTCGTGTACATTTAAATGTATGTTGCTGCTACACAACTTATATATATTACATAAATTTGTATAAGCGCTCAGTATTTCACGTAGTATTCGTCAAATAAAACTTTTCTGTTTGACATTCAACTATGTCTATAATAAACAAAAGAAACAATTTGACCACAGAGTATGTATACGTGTACAAATACTTGTGTATGCGTGTGTCAAATATATTCTGGTTTGTGTAATGTTTTATTTATTGATTTATTGTACTTATTATGCATTATTATTAAAAAAAATTTTTATATTAAATGAGGCAAATAAAACCTTTCTTTTTGATATGTCTATGTCAGTACTCTATGTCTATGGACAAAATGATAGTATGCGTGTACAAATACTTGTGTATGTATGTGTGTGTGAAATGTATGGTAGTGTGTGTAATGTTTTATTTATTGATTTAATGTACTTTATAAGCATTATTATTGAAAAATATTAGCGTTCTGCACTTCTTCAACGCATAAACTATAAGTGTGCCAAATTTTATGCTCCTGCGTCCGCGCAATTTTCGTAAAAAGCGGATTAAAGTTTTTGTATCGCGTATTAATATATAGATTACGGTCGAATTTCGACCACTGGGCGACGACTAGTATGTTTAAATGTCTAAAGATTATACGAAGTTATCGCCAATAAACTTCAAGATTTTATTTTAAACTGATACTATGACCAGACTTTTTTTGTAATTTAGTAAATGATTAAACAAATACCGCATGCTTCTGCCAACGCGCTCGAGTAAAAATATCTGCCAAATTCTATGTAAACAATGATCAATATCTTAATAGCTATTTAAATAAACATGTTATCATCGCTTAAATGATAATCATAGACATGAATAAAATTAATGGGCTCGAAAACCCATAAAGTCAAAACATTTTTTTTTATTGGAAATATAAATATAATTAATACTTACATTTTTCTATCGCCATCAACATGCGCCTGAACCGTAAATCCAAACATAGAATTCTGGTTACCCTTATAAACCACCCTTGATGGTATATCTACGTTAAACCCTAACGCGCCAGTGCAAACGCACAAAAATACACACAAAGCTAACGCCATTGTCAATTACACAATCCTCACAACACAGTAAAATACTAAAGAAATAATATCGCACACTATTTTAAATTTACATAATTCGTCCTCATGTCGTTCGAATAACTTTATGATCGTTTATCGTGGCGAGCGGCGACACGTGCTCCCCGTGCGGCGTTCGATACTGAACTGAATACCTGACAGTTATACAATTGTGAAAAATGTAACCGAAGTTAACTTTTTCTTGGTACTAGTAAGTAAATAATAACAGGATAATATTTATACGCATGTAAAGTGTGTATTTCTCTTTAAAAAAAGACCCATACGTGACGGAATACTGTTACTTTAATTAGTTCGATTTCGGTACAACACTTCACCGTGAGCTCCGGTCAGGAGTGTGGACACCCGTGGGCATACCCACACCACCACACTTGCTGACCATCGATCTATCTATCAGCCTTCACTAACGATGCAATTCATCAGACTTAATTTATACGTCTGCCAGCTCTAGCAATTCAGCACCTATCGCAGTCTTGGGCAGTCCGCATCCATCCGCTGTCAGCCACTTTCCTTAAACACCGGTCAATCGCTCTGCCGCACGACAGGCAGACGATTGCACTAGGCTTGCCTAATCGCAATCTTTACTTGAGCAGATGTAGGCTCCAGAGACCATCAGTCTGGAGACATGTTCGACCTTATTTATGCTGCATAAGTAATTAATAAATAAATATAGATTATTGCACGGATGACGTAGTGGGTTAAGCGGTCATCACACCGTTCTAGTGCGCCAAGTGTTGTGTTCAAACACCACATAGGACAACACTTTTGGGTCATCAACAAATTATTGCTCTGAATCTGGGTGTTCTTTGTGTCCGCTTCATGTAAATATGTAAAGTTACCCGCAACACACGATAGGTGCCTTATTCGGAGTTGTCTTTTTAAAATAAGAAAAGACCACGAGCTACAATTGGGTAGATGTATCGTAAATAAATACCAATGTCCACTTCATTAAAACTAATATCGCGAAACATCTCGGAAAATACAATCAACATAGCTTTTTATTATTATTACGAATTTTCATCAAATATACAGTGAAATATATTGTTCAATTGAGAAATCTAAAACAGTGACGTCACAATTTGGTATTTAGTACACTTTTCATACAAAATTGACATTTCGACAGATGATAAAAAGTAACTAATTTGACTAAGGTGTCATCTAGCCTATTACGTCATTTGACAAAATGCTATTAAAACCGTATAAATAAATACATCATGCTTAGTGTTAAAAATTCGTTTCATAAGTGATTGACCAGTGATCATCATTAGGATACATTAAATGTACAATCGGAGTCATTAAAAGCTATAGGTAAGCTCTCTATTATTAATTTAAAATATTTATTATTATTAACAGCTAAGAAAATGAATGTTATTTTTTTATTGTAAAAACACGAATCCCAGACGTGTCACTTGATGGTGAGTAGGTAACCACCACCACCCCTGGATAACCTGCAACTCTTGAGATACAAAAGGGGTTTGAGTATCAAAATCATGCCAATATTGAGAATATACTAAAAAAGGAGATAAATATCTCTTCTTTAATAAATATTTCCAATTTCTCAAAAGATAAGACAATGGAAAGAGGGAGGTATTGGTTTTATGGATAAATTGGAGAGGGTAAGCAACTCGCGTCTTCTACTTTTATGAAGCCGTAACTAAAAATGGATTAAAGCCAAAATAAAATTACATTAATGTCATATTTACAACATTTATTTAACAAATACATTAAATACGAAATCACGGTATCGGTTCTTATAAAAAAAACGCGATAATACAAAATTTACGCTTACATTAGAAATACTTTACAAAAACTAAATGCAGTACTCTATTTGTGCTTACTTTATATATACTAAAAAGTTTTCATTATGGCGTCATTTGACAGTTACTTTAAAATTCCATAAACATCTTTGGTATTTAAGCAATCTTTTTATAATTAGCAAGGCTTTTTGTCCAAAAAATATTAAATTTTAAATTTATATACACTAAATGGTAATGGCTACGGTTTATTCACAAAAAGTAATAAGGAATTATGTTAAATTTTATATGACAACGACAGACAGACGTGACATTATAATTTCTGTACAAAATTTATTAAGTTCTATATGTATGATTACCTATGCACAAATTGCCATATTATTAGTATGTGCCGCAGTAAAAAATATCTTAATACTTACCATTTAGAAACAAAAGATAATTGACATTTATAAAAAACAAAAGACACCTATTATATTCAGTTCTTTTTTTTAACTGAAATACCTCAACTTAAACAACGATTTTAATTAAATTAAAAATACTTAAAAAATAATTTGCTATTCGTTCGACTAAAAACAAAAGATAATCAACAATCATCAACAACAAAAGATACTTATTCTAGTAAGTTCTTTTTCTGAACTTAAATACCTCACCTTAAATTACGATTTTTGAAAACAATTTCCCTAATATTAAATTGATTTTTAATCTAATCTTATGTAACTTTATGTACTTATAATTACTATAAGCGCGATTTAAAAATTAACATTAGAATAGAATATCATTTATATTTTAAAACTATCATACAATTATTTATCGTAACTTACTTATAATTACTGATACCTTGTCGCGCTGAAAAGCACGTTTTTAATAAGTATGTTATTTTCCTCGCTAGAGAGCTCCGATAATAAACGCGTCCGATTGCTGCAAAATTCAAAGTGCTACAGGAAAAATCGCGACTCGAGGTCTTCACATCACCCCGCAAGGGGTGCGTGCAGGCTGGATCAGAGCGGTTTGCCCCCTGCTAGCGGTGTCCTGTTTTGCTGCCCTTGGAAAAGAGCAGGTCCTGGGGTTGTATTTGGACGTCTGGTGTTTTGAGGCGGGATTGTAGCGCTCTTCACGCCACTCCGGCGGTCGGCTCGAGCCAGATGAGACCCCAGGTGACACCTGGAGAGGTCCAGCTCTGAGCGACCAGCGACAGGAATGGTGGATTGTGCGCAGTCCGCCTCGGTGTCTGGTTCGGGTTTGTTCAGCGTCTCACACCGTGCGGTGGTCTGTGAGGCGTCGTTTTTCTCTTCTCCTTTTCCTCGAAGGTTTGTTTCGATTGCTTCAGTGTGAGTGGGTTCGGTATTTGGGTTCGGTCTGAATTGACTCTCCAAGTGTTCGGCAAAGATTTTTGCTCGGTCTTCTGCTCTATATCTCGGTGCACCGTCTGCGTGTAGCAATGGTCGCACTGGGGCTGGGGATTTCGTGAAGCGGCGGCAGAGTCGGTGGATAGAGGGTCAGTCGTCACTTATGTCCTCGATGTGTCTCTCCCAGCTCTCAGTGTTGTATGGGCTGATCTCGACCTTTACTTTATCCACGAGCCGGTTCAAGCGAGTTTTCATCGTGGGGCAGCACGAGCTCTGCCATTGTCGTCGTAGGCGTCGTTTTTCGGCGATCAGGTGTCTTAAGTGCGCCGGCAGGGGTAGAAGGCGCCCCTGGGCGTGCTCAGTGATCGTAGTGGCCGATTCGAGGGTGCTTCTGATGCTGTCTGTGAGCTCGGCTGCTAATCTTTCGACGTAAGCCGGGGAGTTGATTGGCCGGGATGGTGTGGTAGTCTCCAAGATACCTGTAAATATGTCCCAGTTCATTTTGTACCATGGTGCAGGGGTAGTCTTAGTGGGCTGCTGTGCGATGACGACGAGCACAGGCTGATGGTCAGACTGTAGCTCGTCGTCTAGCACTTGTTGGGTGATCTGGCGGCATCTGTCGTTGTGCACGATGATGTCGAGTACGTCTGGTGCGAGCGCTTGTTGGTCCGGGTAGTGTGTAGGTACCTCCGGACCCGTAGCTGAGTAACCCTAGGACTCGGTTTCATCGTGCAAACGTACGCCAGCCGTGTTTGTGCGTCTTGCGTTCCACGTTGGGTGTTTTGCATTCAAGTCTCCCGCGGCGATGACTGGGTGATCTTCCTGTAGTAGGTTGTACAGGTCGTCGAACTCAGCCCGGGCGTTTGGTGGTCTGTATGCGGCGTACATCTGTATTTGCACGCCTTTCATATGTAGCTCCACACCCAGCGTATACGCAGTGTTGAAGGGAGTCGTTGGGGGCGGTTGGTGTACAGTGCGTCTCCGAATCAGTACCGTCAGACCACGGTAGTTGGTGCCCATCTCTGATCTTTCATCCCGTCGGTAAACGAGGTACCCCGGCAAATTCAGTTTGGACGAAGGTCCCAGGTGCTGATAAAGCACCACGTCGATGTCCTGATCTTATAGGATCTTATATCTTATAGGAGTGGGCGAAGAAGCGCGACCGTAGATTGGCATCTACGGTCGCGCTTCTTCGCCCGCGGCCTGGCAGCCGCGGTCCTTGTCCCTTTCGCCCCTCTTCCTCCTTCACCCTCTTTTGGAGGTGAGGACTTCTCCGCGTTGCGTGAGGCTGTTTACTTCGACCATGAGCAAAGTCCCCTGTCTCCTCTCGCCTAGCGGCTGCGGGTTCACCGGGGCCGCTCCTTGGCACTTTTTGTCATCTTTCGGGGCGACGGTTGCTGCGGCTGTGGGTGCAGCGGTGCCGGTGGGGGTCATTGTTGCAGCGACGCAGGAGGGCGGGGAGGGGAGGTTACTACGCGGGCGTAGCGTAGCTTCTCTCTCCTTCCTGCCTCTCCTGTCGTGCGAGTCTTGGGTCTCGCTGTGTGACCGGGCAGTGCCGCTTCGCTTCCAGATCTTCCTCTGGACTGTGCGGGCGGCGGGTGGCTCCGTGAGCTTCCTGCATCTCCATGGCCTTGACCTGGTTGTTGTCCAGTCCTAGGGTGGAGGTCGTTCTATGAAGTGGCGCTCGTCCAGCAAACAGATGAGCTATCTGTTGCGCCTTCGAGCCTTTGGTGTCGTTTGCGGAGGGGCTGCGTCTCTAAAGTAGGAAGCACTAGAGGCAGGTCCCTTACATCCTCTAAGTTTTTCTCTTTGCTGCCCTTGTAAGAGACCCTCACGGGCACTTCAGGGATCATCGTGTAGATGAATAGCTTGTTCTTCTCAGCTCGGTCCTGCACACACAAAATAAAGTCATACAAGAGAGAGACACAAAGAACATCCAGACTCAGAACAACAGTTTATGGATTACACAAAGTGTTGCTGCTCCTATTGAGGTTTAAATCCACAACACTCAGTGCAGTGAAAAGCGGCGAGGTGACCACTTAAGCCATTATACCATTCGTGCAGTCACAATAACCGTGATTCTTAGATTCTAAAGAAAGCAACACGCTTGTGATTCTTAAGTTATAAGTGTCCAAGGGCGGTAGCAGTCACCAAGACTCGTTTGGTCGTTTCTTTAGCATGAGTTTGCCAAAGTAACTATACATTGCTCGGTGAAAAGCATTAATAGAGTTCAAGAATGGGAAACCATGCTCTTTGTGAATGCAGACAATGCAACACGATGACGCTCATTTTTTTTTGTTTTTAACGTGTGGAAACCCCCTCGGGCCGTCACCCCACTGGGGTTTACGGCGGGATGTTGTGTCGGATTCGGACCGACTAAAACCACACGGTGTGCCCTTCTGCGCCTGAGATAGGAGGGATCCGGGAACCGCTGCTATTACGACATCCAGATCCCTCCTAGCGCCTGCCCGCTGCCGCGGGCACCATCTATGGGTAAACTCTCTATTTTAGGCGACGTACGGCACACGCGGGCGTCGCCTCCTCGCGGCTGGCCATTGTAGCGGATGGAGGGGAAAACCCATCTCGTCCACCCGCGGCCACACTCAAGGCGGCATGAGGCGCTGGTATGCATACCTACACCGCCCGGCACGCCGGCGGCGAATTGGGTCCGAGTGGAGGTCGTCCTCCCGAGCCTTCCTCCGCCTCCTTCCGCGAAATTACGTCTTCGCAGAAGGTTGCGACCGCGGTAAAACAACTTTCGCTACCGGCCATGGAGTGTATGACGGCCGGTAGCGAGAGATCTCCTCCAATAAGCCTCCAATGAGCCTCCACGAGAGCAAAGCCAGCACGAGGAGTCTCCAACCGGAACGACCAACCAGCCATCATGGCTCGGCGAGCGGCCTCACGCTACTCGCGTATCTCTTCGGGCGGAGGCCGTATGCCGCTACCCGCCCGGAAGTCAGCCGTCCGCCGATAAATTTCGGTGAGCACTTCCGCCTCCAAATCCCACGGCGGAGTTCCGGCCAAGGCGCACGCCGCCTCCGTCGATACAGTGCGGTAACCGCGTATGGCTCTAACCGCCAATATCTTCTGAGGGCGCCAGAGGCGAGCCCTATTCTGGACGGTCAGAGCCGCCGCCCACGCCGGGGCACCATACAGCGCCATTGACCGGACAACCCCCGTGTATAGACGTCTCGTCGCGACGCTTGCTCCACTCAAATTGGGCAACAGTCGCCCAAGGGCAGAGGCAGCGCCGACCAGCTTTGGAGTAAGCTGTCGGAAGGGCTCTTTGAAGAGCCACCTCCCGTCGAGGATCAGGCCCAGGTACTTCATCTGGGTCTGAACCGGTACGAGGACCGAATTGACTACGATAGAGGCGCCGGGGAGTGGACCACGACAGGGCCCATGGAACAACAGAGCCTCTGTCTTATCTAGGGCCACCCGTAAACCCAGCGCCTCAATACGCCCGACCACCAAAGAGACTCCCGTGGTGGCCAGGCGCGCCGCCTCTTGAAAGTTCGCTCCCCGGGCCGTGACCAACGTATCATCGGCGTAACAAATTACGCCCAGCCCGGGGGAAAGACGACCTCGAAGGGCCCAGTCGTATCCAATGTACCACAGAAGTGGTCCGAGGACAGACCCCTGTGGAACACCGCACGACATGAGCCGCCGCCGCAGAACACCATCTCGGTCCTCGTACATGACGGTACGCTCCTCAAGGTAGTCTACCACAAGCCGCCTCAGGTACTCTGGCACCCTGTGGTAGTGGAGAGTTTCCCTGATGCAGCTAAATGGCAGACTATTAAATGCGTTGGCGATGTCCAACGACACCGCCAACAGCACGCCGCCACAGCTCACCGCCTCTTTGGTAACGGCCCTGAGGCGTAGCGGCACGGCATCGACCGTCGAACGCCCCGCCCGAAAACCAAATTGGGCGTCCGACAAATCGGGACCCACCTCGCAGAGGTGCCGAACGATGCGAGCAAAGAGTATCCTCTCAAACAACTTACCCGCCTCGTCCAGCAACACGATGGGCCTATAGGCCGCTACAATAGTAGCGATGTATGTACGATGATCAATGCTCTACTCATTATTTTATTAATAACTGTTTATTGCAAGAGGTAAATAGTATTAGGGATCTAGGTGTTGTACTAGATAGTAGTTTTAATTTTAAAAATCATTATAATCATATTAGCAACAGGGCGTCAAAGTTAACAGGTTTCATAGTAAGAAAATTGAAAATTTTTAAAGAACCGTATCTTACAATTGTTATTTATAATAGTTTTATTAGGAGTATTTTGGAATACTGCTGCATAACCCGGAATCCATTCTATCAAGTGCATAGTGATAGAATCGAACGAATCCAGAAAAGATTTGTATACAATTTATGTTATTTAGAGAACAAGTGCCATTATTTCGGCTCCTATGAAACTAGGCTGGGTCACTATAAAATGATAAAATTAAGTACACGAAGGAAGATATTGGATGTTTTGTTTTTATTCAAGTTAATCCATGGCCATATTGACTCCCCCGTGTTGTTGGCAATTTGTATTCCTCGCGCTGGTAATCGCTTAGTGAATCGAACGACGTTTGCTGTGCCCCACTACCGCACCAGCATAGGTCATTCTTCGCCTATGATTCGCATGCCTTGTCTCGCTAACTCCATCCGTAATTAAGTACATGTTTTTGCTGGTTCTTTGGTTTCGGTGAGGTTCAAACTAAGAGAGTTGATACAATTATATCATTGTTTTTTATTTTTTTTAGTGTTTTGTATATAATTTTTGAATGTTACACAGTGTGTCTATCTTAGATTACCAAATATGTTTATGTTAGCTATAGCTATATAGTTTAAAATTCGTGTAAGATTTACATCTAGTAGATGTAAATCGGAAGTAATTTTGATATATGTATAATAATGTATGTCTTTAAGAGAGATTTTACATTAGTTTTGTGAATTATAATGAAAAAAGAAAAAAAAATTATAGGAATCTATATAATAATATCAAATAACCAATTATAGGGAAAAAACCAACACATTATTGATAGGCGGAATTCATTATAAATTTTTTTTATAAATTTATTTATTTATTTATATAAAAGAGTTACAATAGTTCTTACAGCATTGATGCAATCATAATCTCCTTCGAGATTTACCGTGCATCAAGGTCATCGAGTCATAATAAACAAATTACAAACTATATCTTACTACGGTAATATTATATAAATGTACAATGTGGGTAGTTGCCAATAAATTTATGTCGATTGTATGGGTGCAGACAACGCCCGCTGTCCACACGAATCACTTTTTCTAAAATATTACAATTTAGGCATGAATGAAAACAAAAATACTGTGATACAGGTTGTTGCTCCGTTTTAACAAGTTTCTATTAACTGTTTTGTTGTTTATTTTTATTGTATATCGTTTTTAAATTATTTATTTTTTTTATATGATAAGAAATATTGTTGTAATTTGTTTTTTATATTCTTGTGAGTTATTGTGTCTCTCAAAGATATTGGTAGCTGATTGATAAGATTTGGGATTGTATATTGTAGTGTCCTTTTACCATGTAGATTGTTATATTTAGGGAGTAATAACTTTGAGTTTGTAATGCTACGTGTCTTAATTTCGCTGTTATCAATTATTTTAGTTCTCTTGAGATTTTTGTTAAAAAATTCTTCTATCAGTAATATTAACTTGGTTTTTTCATGTATAAGGTATGATTTTGCATAATTCAAATAGTTTATGGTAGTTATGTTCGTAATTGATTTTAATATTATTTATTTGGGACAATGGTTTTTAAAAAACGTAGTTGCAGTGTGGTTATTTGGTCAAGGTGAGTCTTACATGTTCTACAGTAGCTGGATAGTGCATTTGATATAGTTGATTTTACCAGAGACTTATAAAGTAGCAAGAGTATTTGATATGGTATTTTATGTCTGATGATAGAAAATTTTGCTAGTATCCCTCTTAATTTATCACCAACTTCATTTATACGTTCCCTACAGTTTAGGCGATTGTCTATAGTTAGGCCTAAGTATTTTTGTTTATCAACTAGTTCTATCGCGCTACAGCTACATATCAAGCTTTTAGAAAGGTGGCTGTGCATGCACTTATAAGAATGTGCTTTTAATGTAGGTACTATAGCACTTGTGTTTTGACTAGAGCTAATGTACATTAGTTTGGTCTTCTCCGCATTTAGCACTAGACCTGCATCGTGTGACCATTTATTTAATAGATCAAAGTCATCTTGAAGCAAAGCTTGGGCTTGTTCGACATTCCGTCCAGTTGCTAAAAGACACGTATCGTCAGCAAATTGAAAAGTCTCGTTGTTTTGATTATGTTGACAAGTCTATTGACGTATGTAAGATAATGTAGTGGCCCAAGGACCGAACCTTGCGCCGTACCCTCTGTTACGCCAACTGATTCATTCCTCACACCACCAACCTGTACCACATAATTTCTACCGTTTAGGTAGTCCTTACACCCAGCAGCTTACCTCTTACTCCGCTGTCATGAAGACATTCCACTAAGGTGTCGTGACTAAGCGTATCAAAAGCTTTGCTGTAATCGATAAATAGCACTAATACGTGTTGTTTTTTATTTAGGTGTTTATGTATGCTGTCCGTGAATGCTGATAAAAGTTGTGTAGTATTCTTTTTTGGTTGAAAACCATACTGATGTTTGTTAAGTATCTTGTTATTGTTATAAAATTCGTATATTTGATTACTAATGTACTTTTCAGTAATTTTGTCAATGGTAGGTAGAATCGTAATAGGTCTATAATTGTCGTATGTTGACTTGGTACCCATTTTATGTATTGGTCTAACGATACCAGTTTTTAATGTAGGAGGGTAGATATTAGTTTGTATACTTAGGTTAATTAAATTCGAAATCACTGAACTGATTTTTGTAGAAAGTTTTTTTATATCAATAGCTCTGATATCATCTACGCCTGGAGACTTGTTGTCATTCAAGGAACTAATGATTTTTTTTACAGACTTAGGGTCCGCTGGCTTTAGACGCATGGTAACATTAGCCGAGG
Organism: Hypercompe scribonia; assembly: GCA_949316085.1. Classification (NCBI taxonomy): domain Eukaryota; kingdom Metazoa; phylum Arthropoda; class Insecta; order Lepidoptera; family Erebidae; genus Hypercompe; species Hypercompe scribonia. The sequence goes on from OX438972.1 coordinate 23,045,864, forward strand.
TTTTATACTCCGATTTATTTAGTAATGATCGTGAGCATTTAGGTATAATTTCTTTTACACATCTGCTAAATGTTTGGGCAAAATTATTTGCAATATCTTTATAATTATTATCACTGTTTTTTAAAGCACTACATATAACATCATCAATGGATTTTTTCAATTACCCGTTATTCGATTTAGGATTTGCCAAAGTTGTCTAGGATTGTTTTTAGTTAAAAATATTTCTGACTTAATAGTTTTATATTTAGTTTTTCTAATTAATATGTTTGTGTGATTTCTTGATTGATTATACTTCCGTTTAAGAATCAAGTTATTTGGGTCCTTTATCCATTTCGTGAAAAGATAATCTCTATGCTTACAAGCCTTAATGATCTCTTTATTGATCGAGTTATTCCGAGTCCGACATGAGTCTGATTTTATTTTGATTCTATACTCTGACTGTTCATAACACTCTTTAAATTGGGTATACACATAATTGTATAAAGTTATTGGGCACTTAAAATTATTAGCTTTATCCCAATCTACTTTTTGAAGAAGTACACCAAGTTGTTTACCGTTTAAACCAATTTGAGTTTTAGGAACACTCTGTATTCGGTCACCAACGCACGCAAGTACCACCGCGCGATCATCGGCCAGTGTTGTCGCCAGAGCTGCCGTAAACAGGTCCTGTGAGCGGGATCGTGCATAAATATGGTCAATACAAGATTTTGTTATATTTTTATATATATTTCAATTCGAGTGTGTTCTGTGATCCCGCACACAAGACCCATGCCGCTCAGGATATTATTGTATTTATGTTTTACAGAGTTGTTAAGTTTTAGATCTTTGTTAGTGTCGCCTATCGGATACAAATCGGTTGTATTCGTGAATTTATTTAGTGTAGCCTGCAGTTCCGCAACAAATAAAGTTTTGCTGGAATTTAGCAGTCGGTATACTGCACACAGACTCGCTGTATAGTTTGATTCCGTAGTGACGGTGAACAATATACTTTCGAAGTCTTTACATTCATGATAGTACATTTGTGTTTCTTATTTACATATAAAATTATACCACCACCTTTTCGGCACTTTCGTAAAGCAGTAAACATTCGGTAAGATTGTGACTCATACAAATTAATAAGTTCTAGTCACGAATGTAATCTATGACACACATGATACTTCAGCACAATAGAAACTGAACGCTAATTTCAACAACGTGACTATCATCTTCGGTAGTATAGTGGTAAGTATCCCCGCCTGTCACGCGGGAGACCGGGGTTCGATTCCCCGCCGGAGAGATCTCTTTTTGGTATTTTTATGTACTTTTTAAATTGTTTTAATACTTGTCACGAAATTTGTGATAACTATTCACAATTTTCCTGCAACTTGTTTTTTTGTTTCATTTTTTCTAGGAACATTTTTACAGCTTTTATCTCACGACCACACTCCATTGTTTTATAGTTACACAAAAAGTAATTTTAATTTCGCGTTATTTTAAATTTTATCGATGAGACATGTATGTATATGTACATGTATATATTAGTTTGTTTAAAATATCTACATTTAACATGTTCAAAACATGGTTTACTGGTCGTTTCTTGAGAAGTAAAATTGGTTTTGTGTGAATAAAAAAAACTTCCAAAACAAAAATTCAAGCTAAGAAATCATTACTTGTATACGTAATATAAGTTTTCAAAAATATTAATGGTACAAACAGAGGATAGTACAGAGTACTATTTTGTTAAAACTGTACCTAATACTCTTTTTTGTAAGAGAAAACATTAGGCGGGCTGGCGCCGCACCTCGGCCCGCGCCGCGCACAGGATCACGTAGCCGCGCGTCTCGCAGCCCTTCAGTACTACCTGCGAGTTCACCAGCTCGACTGCAAGGGAAGCACTCATCGTTATATATTTATATGATCCATTTGCTTTTTAATTTTACAAATCATTAGCAATCGAACTATCCGTACGACGACGAGGCGTACTCACTGAGGCAGGCGGTGTGCGAGTTGTCGTCGTCGAGCACGTGTCGCACGTGCGGCGGGTGCGGCGCGGGCGCGTGCTCGTCGCTGCCGCCCAGCTCGTCGCTGAACACCACGGGCGCCGAGCCGCCCGCCTCCGCCACCAGCGCCGCCAGCATGCCGCCGCCCGGCGCCGGCCCCCCGGCCCCGGACCCTCCTCCACCCTGCATTTAATAGTCATTAACTTGATGTACATTGTATGTACAGTGGACTAAACTGGTGTACGACAAAGTTCATTCTATATTGTGGATTTTTTTGATTTTAGACAACAATCGTTGTCCCAAAATCACAAATGAAAAACCTACAGCTGGCTAAACACATTATCCATGTGAATAATCTGTCAAAATCCTGAACAAGAACTTGCCATCATTTATTGGAAACATGTATATTTATTGTAATTTCTATGACAACTATATTTATTACGTTTTTAAATTCCAAGAAATACTTTATTTCGATTACCTGCACAACGGCGGGTGGTGGCGGTGATATAACGTCGGCTTCGCGCTGGTTCTTCGATGACGTGTTAGGTTGTTCTTCTTCCTTCAAAGCTTTGGTTGATAAATTTTTCTTCCATCGCTAAAAAAACAATACTTATCTGTTACTTAGGTATATTATTAAAAAGTAAACTTATATAAAGGTCCAGAAAGGGTTCAGCGATCTAAAGAAACATTCCGAGAGTTAGAAAAACAGTTACCAAGCGAAGTGCAAACGAAGCCAAGATAATTAATAATACTTTCATATAGTTATTTTTATTTTTTTGCTTTTTTTACGTTAATCATCTGGTTTTACTCTAGGTCTAGTATGAGTTTACTTTGCGTCAGCACGACGGTCACGGTGATTCACCAATCGTAAATTCACACTAGCCCCTCTATATGTAATCATTGATATTATTATTTACAAAAAAAAAGTATACAAGTATGCTATAACTTAAGCTAGCTTTCACAGTACAAGCTCTGCTCAGTTGGATACTAGAGGGCGTCGCGTGTCAGACGGGTGAGACGGATGAGACGGGTAGACAGGTACGCACCTGGGTCTTGATGTAAGTGTCGATGAGGCCGAAGGCCAGGTCGCGGTTGAGCTTGGTCCAGGCGTCGCGCAGGTCGTGCACGGCGAGGCATGTTTACAAGTTTCTAGATTTAATATGAAACTTTTTTAGTATTTAGAAATTTATTTTAGATTATATTTTTTAAATTAATTTATTTACTTACCTCGTCACCTTCCTTCTCTTCAGTAGCTAAGGTCTTCAGCCATATCTCGGCGTCATTAAGATTACAGTTCATGTACACCGTAGTCCAGTTGGCCCGCGGTTTTCTGACCAAACCATCGTTAGTGGCCACCAGGGAGAGGCGGTGTTTGGAGCCGCAGGTGACACGGACCCCTAACATCTCGATACCACGTTGGAGGGACGACGATGACCAGTAGAACACCTTTAATATTACAAAATAAAGGTTGAAGATAGTGATGGAAACTGGTCCTTTAGTATAGTGACAATTTAAGCTTCCCCTTGAGAGGTGTCGGCATAGGGGTCAAATGTAATGACCCCTATGCCGACTCCTCTCAGACCGCGCCTAACTCTGGTAGATCTTACTCTGTTTAATCTAAATAAACAATGTGTTACCTGTAAGTTGTGCAATGTGACAGACACGCTAACGTTGCGGTAGTGCCGCGACAACTGCGGTTTGCGCGGGCGCACGTTCTTGAAGATGCGCCCGCGCCGGGTCGGACGCGTTATACCCGACAGTATCAACTTGAGGCTCTCGAACCACCTAAGAAATATAATATAATATTATTCGAAGTTATCCGTTTGTGGTCCACGATCAGACCTATAGATCGTAACGTGATGTTACGTAGTCTATAATCTTTTTGAATACTCTACCCAAAACAAATATGGATTGTTTAATCTGCTCGGTAGGTTTAGAGATTAATATGTTTATTTTTTTCTTTTTAATGAAAACAAACAAGTACTTTAAATTTGTAATACATTTTATATATTTACTAGACAAACGAACTTGAACTTAGAGTTGAGTAAAAAACAGAAATCTAACATTATTTACTTATTTAATAATGAGAGTTGACTCACATTAACATATATTGTGTAAGATTTTATTACACTGAATTATTACTTCAATTGGACAAAATATTAAAAAAAAAAATAACACCTACAATTTTACAAGTAACACCTTAGCACTAAATAATTATAAAAAAAAATGACAACCAAAACCTACCTTAGAGTGCTTCTGTACAATAAGAGGACTGGACCACTGCCCTCCTTGTCCACCAGTTTCGTCTCCATACTGAGATGCAGGTCGAGCCCTTGTGAACGAAAGGCTCTGTACGAGTCGTGCTCCTAAAAGACAACATACAGATAATAAAAAGAAAAAACATAAAATATTGACCATAAAATCAAAGACTAGCTTTATCAAATTACCAATTCCAATTTCTGTGATGAGATTTGGGTGTTTTCTATGTATAATATCAATGTGTTTACAAAAAATAAGAAAAGTATATAAGTATTCTATCAGTCAGTCTAGCTGTCATAATAGCTCCGCTTAGTTTGAAGCTAGATGGCGTTGCGTGTAAGATGTACGATTATTCATAATATTATTAGACGCTTGGTATTAGTTATCCAAGTGGCAAGTACTTAATATGCGGCAAGCGGAGGTTTAATATCTTATTAGATAAGTACCTAGTATCTATGTGTGATTAATGAGAAATGTTACATTTAAAATACTTATATTATCGTACAAAACTCTATGTTTTTTTTAAACACCTGATATTTATGTAATAATTACTCTTTGATACAAGACTCATATCAGGTCTGAATATTAAATATTAAAAAAATATATCCAATAAAAAAAAATATCTGTTCTAAATATTCAAAGTACCTGATTACCGGAATATTCAGGCAGTCTTGTGGGCGCACAGGGCGCTACGGCGTGATGGTCGCGCGGGTCGGCAACGCATTGCCAACCCAACTTCACCGACAGCCGCAGCGCAGGCACCTGCAGGACTCTACAGTCGTCGTACTTGAACCCAAGAACCCAAGTTTACCTGTGAAATGTCATTTGTGAAATATAAATAATTATTGTATATTTAATTGACTGTAAAGTTGGCCTAGTGGTTTAAGCGATCCCCAAGCCGTTCTCTACCAAGCTGAATGTTGTGTGTTCAAACCCCACAACTCTTTGTGTGATCCACAAACTGTTGTTCTGAGTCTGGGTGTTCTTTGTGTCCATATGTCTGTAAAGTCCCCCGCGACACAGGATTTATTCCTAGTGCGGGAGTTGTCTATTTTTAGATAAAAAAAAATAATACAGCCTGAGGATTAATTTTCCATTCAAATAAGTCAGAATCTTTACTATTTTATTTGTTAAATTTTTGGAGGTTACCTGTGAGCAGTACCAACTTAGACATTACACGTTGTACATACCTAAGTTACAATGCACAATGACAAGTTCTTAGCACGGCCCAGCTTAACTCTGCCATTTTACAGCACAGGTCGTAGTACCACTTGAAAGGCATCATACTCCGTTCCAACTCTTGAGGACCCCATGGGTGGCCCTGATCTATTACTACGGTGCGAACGGCTGCAAGGGAAATGAAAAAATATTAGTTTTCTTTTTGAGTTGGATGTACCTCTTTAAATTAGGGATTTCAAATATTTACAATGTTATGTCGATGGTACTGCCATCTGTCTCAAAATTACAATATGCTACTAGAAAATTATTCTTAATTATTTAAAACCAATTTCGCCAGTTCCTGATAAAGTTTCAGATAGTTACCATATAACACTTTTGAACAGATAAAAATTGGTGATATATATTATGTATGTCTGACAAACATGTCTCTATCCCAGACTTGTGAAACCAAAATCTATAGTACTTTGCAGATAAGTTCACATTAGTCTATCAGGGATTTTATCAGCAAGTCGTGAAACTGGCTCTTCGAATTATATGTATGTACATTTCCTTTTAGTACAATCTGTAGCAATCTGTTGCATATGATACCTCAACTAATATCTGACCAGACAACTTGAATCATATTTCTTTGCAATTTGTCTTCCTGTAACATACTTCCGTCCCTTTTGAAGTAATGATTTTCACAGAAATAAAAGTTTGTATGAAAAAGAAAAAGGCAAGACAAATCTATAACACAAAAGTCAGGAAGCATTTGGAATTAAGTAACCGCAACCATTGGAACTGACTATAGTTTTTGTGATTAAAGTAAACAAAAGCGATCATCATCGATTAGTATTTAAGACAAAATTCATTACAAAACTAATATAAATGAAGAATATGTTGCCACTCTTTAAAATATGATACTTTTTTGGTAAGAAGTACCTCTGGGTGGCGGTTGTTCCTCAGCTGCAAGCAGGATACCCCACATCTTCAGTTAGCTTATATGATTGTGGGACGCCACGGAGCAAGAGTTGCCACTGAGCGCAAGACATGTTGATACTGTGGCACCAGAGGGTCATGAATTCGATACCATCTTTGGGCCAAGGACTGTAAAATTTAAGAAAGCACTTAATTCTCCAGATTTGGCCTCCTCTCTCTATAGTATGTTATCGTATTTTGTTATCTTACATTTGGAAATTATTAAATCAAAATGATAATTCTAAAATTAGTTTTGTTTTTTTAAGGCATTCAGACATTTAAATCATTCATTCAAATGTTTGTAGGATCTGCAAATATTCGTTTCTATGTCTTCTATGTATAATATATAAGTGATCATGAAATGAAATTATATATTTCTATCAGTCGTCTAGTACCCACAACACAAACTACTTGGTTTAAGACTTAATCTTTTGAGACTAAAAGACTTTTGTTTTTTGTGGGTAAGTGTCAAAAAGTGCACACAAAAAATTATTTGCCCATAATTGTATTTAATTTAAAATACCTACATTTCCTAAAAACTGTTACAAGTTCTTGCTTAATACACCATAATATCGGGCTGCACCTGTTTGTAGGAGTTTACGTGTGGATCTTAGCCAATTTGTAGTCACCACCTACACTACTACTGTACTACACTACACAACAATATGTCACAGTTGGTGAACATAAAAGCCCCTCCAAAATCTCTAGAGGAGTCCTTCACCAGAAGAATGGCAGAACTGAAGTCACAGCTTCAATCCACAAGTACCTCAAAGGACACGGTTGCAAAAATTGCTGAGGAGTTCCAAACTTTTCGTGTACTAATATACAGTATGTTGGGACTGTTACGGAAGCAGACTAAGAAATGCACTCAAGCTGTTGATGCCATAGAGACAAGACATCATCGTAGAGCACTTCTACTCATGGGGGTTGCAGAGTCTGACGGTGAAGACTGTGGCAGAGTAGCACTTGACATAGTAAACAACAAGCTGCAACTGAAAACATGCGCTGCAGAGTCCTTCACTGTCTGTCACAGGCTTGGGACATCGGATACAGATCATCACCGGCCCATCTTGGTGGGATTTTGTAGCTTGCAACTCCGATCGGTGGCCTGGAGGGCTAAATCTGCTAGTAAAGGTTGCGCTGTTTCTATCCGTGAATTCCTCATCAAAACAAGACAGACAGTATTTGCCAAGGCCCGAAATCACTTCGGCACCCGTGCATGTTGGACTAATGACGGTACAATTGTTGTTAGGGCCGCTGCCGGCATCCGGTGTAAGATCACTACCGTTGAGGACCTGATGTCAAAGTACCTAAAAGCTCTTTATGCAGTGGGGCCCCATGGCAGAAGTGGTAAAGAGAATAAGTCGTCTGGCCTGCACTAGAAAAGTCCGGTCAAAATATAATACATCGGGCATATTCACATTAACGTTTTTCTGAACGTAACTCGTTAGGTAACTGGCAGGTAAACAATATAGTCTTATTTTATTTGTTTCTACGTAGCCTTGTCTAATTGTTTATTTAACATCAACAACATATTTAAGTCATCATATTTGACATTCGTAAAGAGACATATGTATGACGGGTTGCGTTCGGAAATACATTGGTGGACAACGTAGCATGTTAATGTACTATCACTATTTGATACGTTTTATTGCACTTGTATTTTAATTTGTCTTTTTAGTTGTTAGAATCAATTTATGTGTGGTGTTAGCTGGTGGGTGGTGCAGAGGAGTAATTTCGTGCCAACAGAGTAAGGTATTCCATATTTTGAAATATATTATATACGTATACGTATAAACAATTCTATTTTTTTTTTACATTTATATTTATTCACTATTTTGTAGTATATTTTTATTGCTTATATTTAATAAATATGATATCTGATGATTATGATTCTGACAACACTGCTTACGAGTATATTTTATCTACTGTAGATGGTAGTTATGCCTCTATACTATATCTATCAGTTTCAAATACAACTTCAATGATTTGTCCAAACCAGCGTCGTCAATACATACAAATATTATTAAGTTAACTACCAAGGAAGTAAAGCGTCTAATAATTAAATGGCTTTTGAATCTTTCACACGCTGAAACTGAATTGATTCTTTCATACCACGGATAATAGTAGTAAAGGATAATACACACGTACACACACATACATATACACACATACACATACATACATATACACATAAACACAAAAGACTCACTCTCAGCTATAGACTAACTTCTATATTATTTTTTATGTTTTGTTTTTGTTTGTTTTGAAGCTTGTTTTAATTTTTTTTTATATTCTCCCATTCTTTTCCCACCAATATTTGTAAGTTCCTTGGAACTCTAGGTATCGGTAAGATGCGATCAGGTGGTCTGCAGGAGACGGTTGGTTTGGGGCATTTGAACCACCATTTTTGTCTATCTGCTCATTTGGATTCCCAAACCGAGTATCGCACTGTTGATTACCTGACAATTTTAAACAGCCCTAGCATAAATCCCTTCCGATTTTCTCCGGTTGCGTCGGGTGAAATCAAAAAGATTATATTCTCTATCAAATCCAATGCTGTTGGTTGTGATAAAATCAACCGACGTATGATCGTAACAATTATTTACCACATTTTACCTATAATCACCCATATAATAAACTACTCATTATATTCTGGAATTTTCCCATCACTGTGGCGCAAAGCTTGTATCATCCCTTTACCTTTGATGATAACCCTAAATATGATACACGGTCCCTGTGGAACTCTTAATCAAAATTCACCGTGTATGATGGATGGTAAATGTTCAAAACGATATCATCGGACATTAATATCGGCAACAATTACTGGTAATGACGGTAATCCACTGTATCGTTGCCGATCGACAGCAGACAATGGAAGATCAACAATTATCAAATTAGTAATCAACAAGATATTGAAAAAGATAATCATTGGATTATTCCATATTCGCCCATTTTATCAAAGATCTTCAAAGCACACATCAGCGTTGAATCTTGTCATTCAGTGAAATCTATTAAATAAATTTGCAAATATGTAACCAAAGGGAGTGATATGGCTGTGATTGGAATTGGTGCAGAGAATTCCAATGATGTGAAGTTACCCAATACCAATTAGGCCGCTACGTTAGTAGTAATGAAGCAGTTTCGCGAATATTTTCTTTTCCTATTCATGAGAGACACCCTACTGTTGTTCACTTAGCTGTGCATTTAGAAAATGGACAAAGAGTGTATTTTACAGCACAGAACGCAGTACAAAGAGCTGCTCAGCCACCATCTACTACAATAACCAGTTTTTTTGAGACATGTCAAAACGATGATTTTGAACAAACATTGCTATATTCTGAAATGCTAAAATATTATACTTGGAATCAATCCTCAAGGGGATTTATACGACGGAAACAAGGAAAATCAGTTCCAGGATACCCAAATGTGTATTCCACCGACGCAATTAGTCGAATTTATTCAGTACACCCAACGTCAACGTTTGTAATTGCTAGAAAATGACGCTCATTGGGATCAAACTCTCAATGATGCTGTAATATCATCAACACGCTCATCAAATACGAGTATTGTTTTCTATAATCATTTCTACATGCTTCCCATCAAACCCAATTGATTTGTGGATCAAGTACAAAGATTATATGTGTGATGATATTTTGTATCAGACACGGAATAGAATGGGAAATCCAAATATACAAATCAGTGAAGAAATTTACAACGAAACAATGATTTCAATTGAGGACATGTACTTGATGATATCAAACAAACTATTCAATTAGGCCTGACCACGCTCAATCGTCCAATGCATGATGCTTTTAACCAAGAGTTGCATCGAGAAAAAGTGTATGATCTCAACACTTTGAAAGAATTAATTCAAACAAATCTTCCACTGTTGAATGAACGACAGAAGTATGTATTTGATATTCTTATGAAAGTAACAAATGATGAAACTGAAGGCATTTACTTCTTAGATGCACCTGGTGGTACAGGAAAAACTTTTTTGATTTCATTAATATTAGCAACAATTCGTTCACAAAATAAAATTGCACTTGTACTCGCTTTGTTAGGAATCGCAGCAACTTTGCTTGAAGGTGGTCGAACAGGCCATTCAGCACTAAAATTTTCATTAAATATGGAAAGCAATGATACTCAAACCTGCAACATTTCGAAGAACTCTACAATGGCAAAGGTATTGCAACAATGTCAATTGATTGTTGAGTTGAGTGAATGCACGATGGCACATAAAAAGTCTTTGGAGGTTTTAGAGAGAACCTTAAAAGATCTACGGAGCAATCATAACCGATTTGGTGGTGCAATGATTTTATTAGCAGGAGATTTTCGTCAAACATTGCCAGTGATTCCACGATCAACGCCAGCTGATGAACTCAATGCGTGTCTAAAGTCCTCCGATTTGTGGAAACATGTCAAAGTACTTCATTTAAGCAAGAATATGCGTATCGAATTGCAAAATGACCAATCTGGAAACATATTCTCTAAACAACTCATTGACATTGGTAATGGCAAATTTCCTATAGACATCTTGACTGGCTGTATTAACTTTCCTCAATGTTTTTGTCAGTTAACTCGATCAAAAGATGAACTTATTCAGAAGGTGTTGCCAGATGTTTCTCAAAATTACAGAAATCATAATTGATTAAGCGAACGAGCTATATTGGCTGCAAAAAACATAGATGTAAATGAATTAAATTTAAAAATCCTGATGTTCCCTTTTCTTCCTGGCCCCCAGAAGGAGCGAGCATAGTCCGTAGCGCTCTCAACGCCAACCCGGCCTACTGATAGGGAGACACATGGCCTCACCTGCCACCTTCAGGCTTGCGCTTATAGAGGACGGAGATCGTTTAACGATCTCCGGCACCTGAGTCTTCTACGGTACCTGGATCGTTCCCGTTCCTATGTTCTAAACCTCTCTCGGTCCCACACTGCCATCTCCTCCGCAAGCATAACTTGCTCACAGAAAGAGACGGCGGAGTTCCACGCGTTCTCGCTCTGTATCATGGCTGCAATCATGTTACTGAGCGAGAGAATCCCTACTCTGATGGCTGCCACGAGTCTGCGCTTCTGTTCCACCCATGCCGGGCATTCTACCAGCGTGTGGAGTGCTGTGTCCACGGTCCGGCCATCGCAATGGTGGCATTCAGGTGTTGCTTCTGCGTATTCGACACAGGTGATCGCCGAAACATCCGTTTCCAGTGATCACCTGCGTCAGCCGGTATGAGAGAGAAAAAAATCGGCTTATTACAGTTCCTGGTAGCTTAGATCCATTACTTTACAACAATAGAATATACTTTTTTAAAATGAATTTATTTTGTTAGTAATTGGAACACAAACAACGTTAGAATAACAATTATTTGAATATGGTTGTATCAGGGATGTCTGACCACTTTCGGATCCAACAAGAAATCTTTTTTAAGGAGTTGGCGTTCTTTGCTGCTCTCAGACTTCCCACAGTGACATTGCCACATTTTTTTTGTCTTTCGCAGTAAACTACGAAAGCAGTAAAAGCTATACGTTTGATAACCAGCATTAAAACTGACAGCCCAAAACTAAGGTTCTACTGCAGAAAATTGTGCAATCAGTTGTTCGTGTGACATAATTTTGTTAGTAACAACTGCAACGCGACAAAAAAACAGTACTTACTTGTGGGTGACCGATGAGCCATCCTTGAGATACATATTCGGTAAAATCTTTACATTTTTAATCTGGCTACTGCTAGCTTTTTTTCGGTGATCCCGATGGTATGTTACAACGATGTCACGAGTTTATTGAAAAGTATTCGTCCATAGTTCTACCAATTTTCACATAGCAAAGCGATTTCGTTACATACATTTTATTTTTATATGAAGTAAAAGAGACCTCAATTAATTCGAGACTATTTTCAAGAGATGCAAAATTCGGAAGGAGCTGCGACTGCGTTTAGCACTCTCCATGCGAGGGCACCATTCTTCTGAACATAGTACATGTAACATAATCTATAACAGATTGTAATATGTAAATAGAAAAAACACGTTTTTCGAACCACAAAGGTCCAATATTATTTTCAAATTAAAAACAAAAAATCTATTATCTAAATTTGAAAATGACAGTTACCGTTTGCTAAACAATACCATTGCCAATTTTAAAAATACAAAAAAGACAGCAATGATAAGCATTTGTCATCTGTGACATCTCCTGTAAACAATGAGGTATACAAAGCGGCAGTGGTATACGCCAGCAGAAATAGCCATACACGATACGTCGACGGATTGTTGGATCTCGCTAAACGGTACGGTGTATGACCTTACCAGTTGGCTGGAGGAGCAGCTCAAACTTTGTAAATGCACTAAAGAATGCTCGTGTAAAGTGAAGAATTGGTTCTGCAAAGACACATGCGTGGAGTACTGCCCTTGTTTCAAACAGGGCTACTTGTATTGTGATGCTAAACGGGTGTGTAGTTTCACCATAATTTGTTGTTTTGCTGTAACGTGCATCGAGTATAATGATAAGACATACAAGTGAGTTTAGGAAGCCAGGTTTAGGAACGGGTGGTGATGTTGTTAACAAGAAATATTACCGCATGGAAAATGTTCACTTATTCCCGATTAAAATGACTTATAATGATTGTATATAAAAAGTATGTCTGCAACTGTACGGAACTTTAGAAATTGGTTCTAGTAAACTTATGCCATATTCTCTCATGCATTAATAATTAGGCACTACCTGTATTGTCAGCGAGGTTCTCGGCCAGATACATACTGTTACCAATACGAATGACAAAGCAAGTTATGTACCTAAACCGTCATTTTGTGTGTTGTTGTTGTATTAAAATTGTTATATTACTGTAGATGTTTCACCTTCCAGCTAGCAATGTCAATACTAGCGTTCGCTGGCAAAGACCTTAGCCATTGGTTCAAAGGTGAAGACTGGGTGTATTACACACACCCTATTGTAGGTTCGAGAACGACATACATGATTTACGGCCATGGGAGTCAACAACCAGTAGTCCCTTCTACCCTGTGGAGGCCAATCGAGAAACCCTGGTGGTTGAATGAGAAGTACATGATCGGAAAAGCTACGGCTCGAACTAGACCTATCAGGATCACTAATACCATAACTGGTAAGTTAAAAGAATATTAAGAAATAGTGTTTTTTGCTGACATTGTGATGTTATTTACAAGCTACTCGATACAGGATTAGTAGATTAGTCGTGAGTTATCGCGATTCTTCGGGAGATGGCGCTGTAGTATGTTTTTATTGTCGTATGTGGAAGTTGCCACATACGCAAATACACAGTACAAATGGTTGTGCTCGTCATACAATATTTGTCCTAGGTGAAACTTGAAGCTATTTGACGTTAGATTTATAAACGTTTAGATTTTGTTCAATCTTTTAAAGGTTAACATTACATGTAGGTGCAACAGTAACTCTGGAGGTATGTTCAGAAGAGACTTTGTATGAGGTGATGATGAGATATTACCCTCACAATCGACATCTATCTTCGTACACTTGGCGATATTTAGGCAAACCGTTGTGTTATAATAAGACACTGGCTGAAAACAACATACCTGATGAACGGGATCGATTCAGTGACGTAGATTTGGCCGAGAACATCCACATACCCGCCATTCTGATTTACTACAATGATGATTTAACCGAAGGTATGAAATATTCTGGCCGTTCTTATAGTTTGATTTGAGGTGTCACAAAAGAAAACAATGACAGACGCATTTCGAGTCAGAGAGAGTATTCGAGTGATTGTTATTGGCTGAAGTCCTATGTGTCTACCTTATCTGATTTGAGTAGCGCTCGTGTTTGTCTTTCGTTTTTTCTTCATGCAGTAGAAACTTCTCTTGAAGATCCTTCGAGAACAGAGTTGGTTGGATCTTATTGACAAAAACCATCCTGGTGATATGACGTTTGTCTGTAATCGGGGGAGTGACAATCACCATGCTTCCGGTATACAAACAAGCATACGTCTCACCAAAGACTGGTCCTGTCATTCAGGCTCCAAGTGACAATGCGAGTCTTGGGCCTGTTGCGCTATCTGTTCGGATGAAAACTTTACCGCCTCATTCCCAATCTAGGCAGAGCCTATTAAACATGTTTTTATATGACTAAAGACATAGTAAAAATAATGTTTTCAGATCCACCAGTCACCTATTGTCCTTGTGGAGATCATACATGCGTATTGGGACTTCAACAGTGCACTAAAGAGAAGGCACCAGTTAATATTACATATTAATATTATGGCTCTATTACTTTTTCTTTACTTAACTGCTTTTCTTAAAATAAATTTAGATTATTTACGTTCATTTATTTATTATTCAAAGAACTGTTTTGAAATGTTGTGATTTTGGAAGTCCTTTGTCAGTATTTCGACTCTTTCGAAATTAATTCATTTTGTTTATAAGAGCTAATGACACCGGAAAATCGAATAATTACCTTTTAATCATCGATTTTTTATATTTGTTGTTGTTTGTAACTGAAATAATATAATAAAATACACTTATTTAATTGTATTTGTTTCATTTCACTTCCTGTAAACTGAACTCGGTTTTAATTAGCAGCTGTATTCCAGCCTCTCAGACCGGGACCAAAGACACACAATTGTCACTTGTAGGGAGGCTGAACTGGCAGAACTATTATTCAGCTTCCCAAAAACTAAGACACACACCAGTTCATAAAACCCTTTAGTAAATACGCTTGGTTAAAAAATCATAGTTTCGCTCGAGCAGTTTGCGCTGCTTTGATATATATAAGTTTTAATGAGTTAATTGCGGTTTTTGCGTGACTCGTGCTCAGGTCAGTGAGTACTGAACTTTAGCTCCCCTTATAGTTTTTGCGATGGCACACTCATGGCATAACGTTAGAATTTATGGAAATGCTATACAGTGAGCTACACGATTAATGTTTTGTGTAAAAAACTACGACTCAGTGGCGCCAGATGACCCCTTCAATTTTATTTTCCACATTATTGGATTTAAAATTGACGAATTACAGATATATTTTGAAAAATTCTATCAAATAAAAAAATTATGCATTTTTAATGAAAATTTACCTACAGCCATGGGCGCTGCCAAAATTATTTTCAGGGGTGTGCAGATGCACCAGAAAGATGTTGGTACATCTACACATTATTAACCGATACAAAATATAGAAGTATATAAGTCTTTGTCTATGGAGTTGACGTTTTTATGAAATAAGTTAACATTTTTTTTCTGTATGTTATAAATCTATTAATTTGTCACCTATAGAATCTATGTATATTTGTCAACACAGTGGCTGTTTATTGATACCCTTCTTGAAGAATTCAGCTAGACGAGAGGCAACAAATTCTTCAAAGTCATTTCATACTGCCTCTCGGGTAACATTAGGCACCCACTGGTGTGGTTGCATAAAAAATATGTATTTTTACTATATATTTGCTTTTTTGACAGTGGCGTGGTGTTCTAATAAACAATTTAGTGCTATGAAGTCACCAAATTATGCTAAAGTTATTTTTGACTTAATAAGTAGCATTTTAACTGATGAACTTATTTGGTAGACTTGCGTAACCATAGTCACAACTACTTGGATGAATATTTGTAGTACATATGTGCACACTTTCTGGTTTCGTTCTTTTCTTTCTCTTTTTCTGTCTTTTTAGTTGCACTACTTCTACTCATAGATCAAGTAAGGTTAAACCTTACTGCAATTGGATAATCGATCTGTTTCTTAGAGTTTTTTTACACAATGATTTATTTTAACCAATTATAGTTACGCAATATTTTCATTTTTCTACAGCTAACAAAAGCTAAGCCTTTAGTTTATTTACTAATTCCTATTTCCAATTTACATCATACCTACTGCTTTTATAAAGCCAACAGTTTCGATGGATGTTATTGTTCAACTTTTTATGTTAGTTAAAAAATTAAATCTAGTTGGTAAATATTGTCAATTGCAAAAGATTAGTAGGTATTATTTTAGATTTCTACACTGGAAAACATTTCATGACTTATCCGTGGCATGCACTGTTATATAGCTCACATTCTTTGATTTAGAAGTAAAATTTCTATCAAGTTTAAGTAGGTATCTCAAACGATCCAATATCTTACTTTTCTCCTTCAAATGTTTCTACGCCTTGCGAAGGTTGGGAACCAGCTTTATTCTCTTTCTTACTTTACTGTATATTTGTTTTTCGTTCGAAAAAGATCGGCAGGACTCGTGATTACCACCTATGCTCGTTTAATGTCTTAAGAAAAAAATTACGAGGCCTATCGGTCGGTCACAAGATTAACAATGTTTTCAACATATAATATTCAAATGAGACACTCGATCTCTATACAGGCAAAGATGCCATGGTCCTCTAGAAAGAGCCATATCAATTATTTATAACTCACCGTAGGTATATGGCCGCCGTAACGCATGCATCATGCTTTACGAAGCGTGATTCCTGGCGACCCACCGTGACACTCGACCATGGCAAAGAAAAGAAATCCTTAACGATTCCCGTATTCGTTTGATTTGATTAATTAGGCTTTGTTTTTGTAACACAAATTATTTAAAAATCAGACGTGCATAATGTATTCTGCAATCGTAGTAATGAAAAAACATTTTTTGATTTTATGCCGACCATAATTGGCCTATAAGGTTAATGATTAGGCTCCAAAAAATTAGTAATAAAAACACAACAAAACAAGTACAAAATTTGTTTATTTTTTATTTTAAGAGCCTGTCAAAGTGATTTTACCTTGCCTGATAGAAAGCATGAATAGAGTTGTGGTCACCATACTCATTGCGAATGCAGACAGTGCAGTATGAAGTATGGTGACCCGCACTATGGCGGCCTAGTAAGATACTTTTTCACACCTCACTTGGGCACGTAAAAGGCATGACAGTCATCGTGGCATTGTATTGCACACACTTACCACGACAACTGTCACCCGTGCATCAATGGGCCTCCGGTCTCGCACTCACCGACGAAATACTAGAGCGTGGATGCTGCGCTTTAGGTTGATTTTCTGTGAGAGGATAGTACTGCCCTAGTCGAGCCGGTCCGTTCGTGCTTAAATCAGCGTGACTCTACTTCCTTAAGGTTGTACTTTTTTGCTGAAATGTTCACCCCTTGTAACAAGCACAACGAAGTTTCAGATGTGTACGAAAAACTAAATATAAAACTAAACTAAGAACATTCCAAGACTAAATGGATTTTATTTTTGCGTTATCGAACAATGTTCAAAAAAATTCCTTTTAACACAACGCTAATGAATAATTGTGCTGGCTCCTGATATAGTTCTTAGATCCGCAAATTATTGTATCAATGCAACATTCAAATTGAAAAGTTATAGCACACACAATAAAAACAGGTCCTAATATAAAGTAACCTCTTTCGTAATGTTTACATTTTTTTATATTTAACAATAATAAAAGAGTAAATGTTCAGTAAAATAAGAAATCATGTTTATTTATTACAATACACACAATACACAGTGATTATAGCGTGAAGTTGCGCTTTCATAATTTTCCAATGAAATCATAAAATTTACATCGACCCCACGCGATTTCGCTATTTCTAGTTATTAATATACTGTCTTATTTGCGTACTTACCCGGCGAGACCACCACGCATGCGCGGATCCGATAATTGTACTCACTTGTTGCCCCAAATTAAAGCCACCACAACCCCATGCAAAGTTTGAATAAAAATAAATAACCCGCCATTTGTGTCCATAGACTACAGCGAGTAGCATAACGCGCGCCCGTGTGACGTATCAGCCTGGATTGGCGCCTTTTTGTCGGGTTTTTAATTTTGTATTTGTTTGTGTTTTTTTTTGTAATTATGGACTTTGCTTATATCTAGTGAATTAAATATAGTTGTATAACTGATTAAAAAAATATAGTAATTACATAAGTGTTATTTTAAGTGAACAATGTGATGTTTGGATTTTATCTAACTACCTACTTATGTAAGTTTTTTTTACAAGATTTTAATAGCTGGTAACTTAAAATAATAATAATCTATGAATTCACTATAATTAATCCATAACCTTAAACTGAATCAAAATTTTTGACACTTTGATTTGATAAAACTAATTTTTGAATATTAATACGACGGGCTAATGGTGAGTGATCCTTATTGCTCCTTGCGTGCGTTCGGTTCCCATCTAGAACAGATAATTGCGTGTTGAAAACATAACTTCGTAGTTGATGCATAATTTATTTACATTGTGTGTGTATACTGATTTGGTAATATGTTTATGTATGGTTGCTAGTAGTTGAGTTACCTTAGTCTGTTTTAGTACCTTAGTAAGTCCAATTAGGGTCCGTAATGTAACTTTAATCGATTGATCGCTCTTTCGGATGACTTTTAGTTATTACATAGTTAATTAAAAAATAAAAGATATTTCGTCCCCGATTATTTCACACATAATGGAGAAAATTAAATACTTTTTGATTGAATTAAAAAAGATATCGGACGTTCTTCCCGTAGATTAAGAAACCTGAAATTTGGTGAAAAGAAAAATAGTAAAGCACAAATGAAGGATAAAATATCTATTATTAAAAAAAAAAGTTACGTTTCAGTTTCAATATTTTAGGGTTCTTTAACGCCCTGAGAACGCCAAGCATAAAATAATAATCACAAGTCATCAAACTTAAAAACTTGAACGTAATTTCATTTTTTAAAGTGGCAAAGGTAAGCCTCCATTTATGTTGCGCTTTCTTTTATTATTTTACACTAAAAGCCCTAGGGGTATAAGCATAGTGAATTTGACCTGAAAACATATCGGCACGATATTGGGAGATTTTTAGGTACTATTAAAATAATAAGATCCTGAAAGTTTCAGACCTTTAATCCTATTAGTTTTAAAAAAAAAGTAAAAATATGTTAAAATCAGATAAAATGAATATTCTCATGTTTCTAAATCTACGGGAAGAACTTACGATATCTTAAAGATATTTGAGTTTGTCCATTATGTATGGCATAATATATGACGAAAAATCTTCTCCTAAATTACTTTAAATTGGATATTTTTCTATGTTTGCTAGGAAGGCAGATAATTTCCTGGCAAACATTAAAATGAAAGAAGGCAATTTTGTTGACAGATATATATTCGTAAGACGATTTTGGGGAAAAACCGTGAGTTGATTTGATGAAGTTAAATCTAATTACTAATCTTCATGTTTTATTATGAAACTCAGCGTTGTGGCCTAAAAGCAAATTAAAATTTAAAAATATCTGAAAAACTCAATGGTTTTCTGTTTTTTTTTATTTGTAACATATAAGAATGAATATTGTTCCCGCCACTTCCTTGTTCTGTTGATTTCAGAATCGATATCCTCTCGTAACTTGTGACTCATAAGGGCAGGGCTGAATAAACAGAGGGTTGGTCATAAAAGTAAAAGCATGTCCATCCATCGATTTACTTATATTGATTTTGTAAACCCCATTTAAGATGTATCGTTCAAGGCCATTTACAACCCCTAGATTACCCTTGTTGTATTTAACGATTGGTGAATTAAAACTTAGGGAAGTCGAATTACTCTGGCAATTTTTTTCAATTATTTTATTAGCTTTTATCTATTGTTATCTTAAATGAATCGACAGAGGAGAGAGTATCTCTTAACGAGGTTACAATCAGAATCCCACTCAATGCCAATTGTACGCATGCAACAATGTTTTGGTCTATGGATTTTTAGATCTATCAACGACAAAACAAAATTAATGTCCAGTATATAATAACTGACTGTATAATAATAAAACTAACAGTATTATAAGTCACTGACACCATATTTAGTTGCTAACCTAAGTAGTGATGATGGACATAAAGCTATCAAATAGCTTACAATCACGGAGCGAAACAAAGACATCAAAAAACAAACCATTGTGTTATCTGAATCGGAACAGAAGATAACGCGCTTATCGAATTGCTCTATTGTCTATAGGCCATAGACGACACATCCGGTGGCAAAATAAGTGATAAATTAAAAAAAAGGTGGGACGAGTTGAACCTGAGTTCATATTTGAAATTAGATCGTACTCGGAACGGGTCAGTCAATGTTTCTGGTTGAAAGATTAGAAAATAAACTGAATATAGTTAAAAAAACTAAAAAGCACGCTTATGAAAGTCGATTACAAACAAATATACAGGCGAAGGTAGTAAAAAGGTGTTTAAAACTGTTTTTTTTTAATTAAAAAATTACAACCCTTTTTCTTATTTTATAAAACCTTCTGATGTGAGTGAGAATAAACAAATTTCTAATATGAAGCGTAAATCTTACTACCTAAAATCGTCTCAAAAACAACATTTTATTAAAGACCAGTTCTTGTTCACAACAAGAATAGAACTATAATGAAACTAAACAAAATATAAATAATAAAATTTATAAATATTATAAGAATCGATTAGTAGAGTTGTCCTCCTGCAAAATTCACAATCAATCACAAGAGATCAGATCTCGGGAAAAAGGCGGCGGAGAGGGCCCTAGAGAAATTTCTACTAGGATTCTAGAACTCAATTGACCTCATGCTACCCTGAGTGATGATAAATAAAAAAGTAGGTCGAAATTACTAATTTCAATTGTAATATTGAACCGTTTTTGATATATAATATATATGCTGTCCTAATCGACTGCAGGAATGGCGTATAGGATTCCTACTGCACCGAAGTGTTGTGGATCCAAACTCACATGGGACAACACTTTCTATGATCCACAACAACAATTGTTTGTTGAACAACAATTGTTCCAAGTCCAAGATATTCTTTGTGTCCGTTTCATGTATGTTTGTAAAGTCCCCCGCGACACAGGATTTATTTCTAGCGCGGGAGTTTTCTTTTATGATACAAATATATATATATATAACAACACGTTTACAAAAGTATATTTCACGAAGCTATTATTAATTTTTCAAACACGTATTGTAGTATTCCTTACACTGTATTGTATTAAAATGGTGTTTTTTTATTTTGACAACGTGATTTGCGATGTATCAACGTCGTTCTTTCTCTTTTGCTTATCAGTTTGATTTAAATGGCGTAAAAAATACCACGTTTTATGAAGAAATAAAATCAAATACGACGATTTTAATTATCAGGTTATTGAAACATTATAAATAAAAAAATCACACATTTACAAAAGTGTGTGTCACAAAGCGATTTTTAATTTTTTAAAAACGTATTCTTTGGAGTATTCTTCACACTGTATCGTACTAAAATAGCGTTTTTTTTATTTTCGAGATATCTTTTCTTCGTCTACATAAAAAAAAAATCTGAGACAAAAAAAAATTGGACCATTTTTCGATCTAGGCCTACCTACTCAGCCTATTGGTAAATCTACCTCTAGAAATAATAAGAATACCAGTTTGACAGTTATACCATTGGCGATCACTTTGGCGGTAAACCTTTTCAAAATTCAAAATTTTCTTTTTTGCAGGTTATCAAAATGGCAACACTCCCGATTTTCGTATCACTTAGCAGGTAAATATAAAAAGAGTACCCCATAGTATATGACATTTACTTAACTTTTTTTTTAAATTGCACTAGTCTATGGACCTCTTCAGTAGTCTATGGTCTACGGACCATGACGCCTGTCACTAACTATCAAAATTTATTGCTTAAAACATGTATTATATTTTAAGACACTATATTTTCAATGATGCTGAACATTTTAACTATCATTTTATGTGTTTTTAACGGCCATCGCTCGATCTCTACCCCTTATTGTACAAAGTTATCCCCACAGGACCGAGGAAGTATATTTTAAATACAGATGACGGTAGTTTGTTAAAAATTAAAAGTTATTATCGGTTTTACGACATTTTGTTGTTAATGTTAGCTGACGTTTCTTTGTAAATGGATTTTAAAATAGTTTTTAGGATATATAGTAGTGGTTATTAACGGTTCTACAGACATTAGTAGCCATGAATAAGATAATCTTACAATAATAGAGTTTTTTAAACGACTTCTAAATTAAAAGCTCTCTTGTTTACATATTATTTATGTTTGTTAATTTGAAAAAATAATATTTTATATTGTTGTTTCAATTTAGTCTCATTAATAAACATATAAATTAATCTTCATATAGTGACGAATTAGGAATACGGAAAGCCACCACACCACGGGTACTCATCCCGTGGACGTTCAACTACGCAGGAAAGAAAAAGGAAAAGAAAAATGCATAGAGAAAGGAAAATTCGAAATAAATCTTTACTTATATGTACAACAGTGGGTTGTTAAAAGTTGTTGATGTAATGATACGGGACTAAGCTTGGAAATATTTTGTTTTACTTAAATGGTGAGAAGAGGTTGGATCATAAGAATATTAAATATAATTCTTTATATATATATAATTTTCTAGTGACCCAACCTGACAACAATGACTTTTATAAATTAAATTTGTTTATGAAACTGAGTCATTCCTCCATTTTTTTACCTTCGCGGAAATAGACAGTTGGTACGACTTTTTGAAAATATTCCTTGAATGGTTTAAATACGTGTCTGGAACCATGGTAATGGGAAACATATGACGCTACCGTTGGGGTTTTCTTATTTGAATCGGTTCTAGAATTAGTTTTCTCACCGAAGTACATTCTTTTTTAATACTTTATTATAGTATCAAAACGAAATCACTGTATTCGAACAGGTCAGTGTCTATTTTTTTTAATAGTAACATCCTTTCTTCTTCATGATAAATAAACAATGAAAGCCCAAACACTACTTACCGTGTATTTGCGCCTTGTACGAGCGTTGTATGCGAGATTTGACGCTGTTGACGTCCGGCTGCCAAAGCGCGCTTCCTGCCTCCCTATTAGGAAGTAAATGCCAACGTGCGCACGCGCAGGGCTAGCCGAAAACGTTTGTAGCGGAATTTTTGGTTATTATCATTTGTTTTTTTTTTTATTTCATATACTATAAATATATTTGGCACCTTAAAGAATTGTTTTTTTTAAGAACAATCCTTCCTCTTTGCTTACTTAATGTTTATCTCTATTAATATAAATATATACATAATTTGGCGCCAAAACATTGTCATTTTAATTTGTTATGATTTTATAATTGTCCCTTTGCAATTACAGCGAACCCAATAACATTTGAAACATCAAAATCCATGCAGTCATTTAGGCTATAGAGCTTGCCAATGCCAAATACAATGACATACACTAGAAAAACGATGCTCCTTTGCGCAATCGGACAAAATCGCGCGAAATAACACTTAGTCGTCCCTGTCGTAAACTTGATATTCATTCAGACCATGATCGTATTGCTTTATCATGTTTGGTACAACCGATGGGGTTCCCACATACAAATGGCGATATATAAGCTCAAACAACGCTCCCCGCTGCCAAAAAAGGAAGTCCATTCGCCGTTTGTAACTTGTTCCATTACAAATACTGCCTATTAATGTGCTACTGGTTTGATGCGATAGGTTGCTTTGAGTTATTTCATGGAGTTTTATCTTTATGTTCATCTGAAGCAGTCCCAATTCGTAAAGTAATATTTTGATGAAACGACTTCATGCACTTAGGACATTTTCGTTCGTGAAACTTTAACCGCTTGACACATCTCATACACGATGGTCTGAGCCCACCTTTTTGTGTTAGTAGAGTCACGCGGATATTAGTATGAAAGGATCGGTTCGACAATAATGTGGTGGCGTGAATCGAATCGTTGGCCTGGGAGATCCTCAGAGACAATGGTATCACTGGCCGCCCGTGGCAACTAGAGGGATTTATCTACGGTTAACCACTCTAGAAAGTTGCTTCGTCAGGTCATGTATAATTCACGTCATGTATAATTCATTGTGAATTGACGGTTGGACTCGGTAACCACTTCCAGGAGGGTGCACGGGCTCTTTCGTCCAATGGATCGGTCACCATTACATAATAACACAGTATCTTGAGTCTCGATTTTACATTCATCCTGGCAGCACCAAGCAAAACAGTGGCAGTTTATTTTTCGACAGACCCGCTTTTTGAGGTAGAGTTCACAAATATCCAGGACACCATGCCACCCTCAGTGTAGTCCACTAGCATCTCCAAAGTATACGACCGGCCATACTTTTCCTAACGAAAACACAAATACGCCGCCCTTACGAGATGGCATATGGTCTCACCGTCTGCACTGTCTTAACGACTCATCATTCTCCATCCACTTGTTCCGTGTGGATTTCAGATCTATATGCCGAATCTACGTGTGCTTCTATTGGTCACATTACAGAAATTGAGACAACTCATTTCTTTGACCACCAGAGATGGGCAGAGGATAAAGCGCAGGAGCAGTTTATAACCGCGGAACTGGTTTTTCTAGGAAATTTTGTTGCCAACCATGACTCCTGATTGGAATCTTCTAGAACTCACAATGCGAGCCGAATCATCCACGCGTTCATTTTCATGTATGACTTCACCCAGCTGGTACTCCAGTCCACCAGGATACCAGACATACTGAGACAAGCAGCCTCCTTGCGAGGCTTACTGCTGACAAGTCACCTAGCGTAGTATAGTGATCATTCGACCACTACGTGGTCTGCTGTGTACAAAACGACGGTTATGGCATTACTTGTCAGCAGACTAGAATGGAATGCTGGATTATTTTGCAGCCATCCTGTGGGCTTAACGCTGATTTAAAGATAGGGATTTGTTACAAAGTGCACCTACCGTAACTAATGAAATCATCGTTGACTAACGGTGTGGAATATTATATTCCCTACAGTAAAGTCGCCTACACAATGTCTCGTTCTTGGTTTCATCGCGAGTGCACCCATGCTGTTGCACATAAGCAATCGGCCTATCGCGCATGGATCAAGAGTCCGTGTCAAGTAAAAATAATCGAATTGAGAACCTTGAGAGCTAATGCCCGATTTATTAAATTTTTTTCAACAAGTGGGTGTCAAACTTTCTCTTAAAGTTGACTCCCTTCATCTGCAATTCGATTCCTTCCTACAAAACCTTAGGCAGATCAGTGACGAACATGGAGAACATTTCTAGCAGATCCATTTTATTAGAATTGTCGAGGATTCTGGAACCATCACTGATTACCATACCATACAAATACCGGATATTTTGGGACCAGAGGCCCATTGATGCAGGGGTGACAGTTATCGTAATAGCTATGTATGTCTTACTACACTGCCACGATGACTGTCATGCCTTTTACGTACCCAAGCGTGACATGAAAAAGCATCTCACCAGGCCGCCGTAGTGTAGGCTACCATATTGCATTGTTTGCACTTGCAATGAGTATGGTGATCACAATTTTTTGGGTTCTATTCTTGCTCTCCATCAGGCAGAGTGGAGTCACTTTGGCAGGCTCTTCATATAGAAAAAAAGAAAAAAATCAAGAAAAAAGGATTTTTTTTTTTAATTTTGCAATGTTTCTATTAAATTAAAAATATGTTGGAAACGTGACGTGTTATATTTGTGATTATAATGCTTTTAATTTCAAGGACAAAAATCATGTACACTGGTGTTACTCAAGTATGAAATATGCTATAAATCTTTTGTTATTGGTGTTGAAATGAAGCAATACTCTATCATCACTATAATTTACTTTGATCAAGACTGTGTTGGATAATTGTTGGAAGCCACGCAACGTTTTTCTCACAGCAATATTTTATTTTAGATTAATATATTGATTTTGAGGCGAAACTAGTTTTTACTACGATGTCTTGGCTAGTCTATTCGGGAAGGAGATTTGAACTTTGTCTGCGAGTGTTATTTCCTGAAACAAAGTTTCGGCCATGAGAAACGACTAAAATGATGAGGTAGTATCTTTAACATTTTCTATCGCAGCAATCAACGGACGTTGACAACTGCTGCTCTTCCTCAGCTAGGCTTTGATGAAAGTAATCATTACTTAAGACATCATACTTGTACACACACTTCGCTCTTCGTTAGGCTAGAGCTGTCTAGTCTGGAATGCACTCCCACTGGAAATCAGGAGGTTCACACTACATTTCCAGTTTTAAAAGAAGATCCACAGCTTCCTTCGTAGTGAGATGGCAGAATCATCCGATCGGCAGTACTCCAACCTATAGCATTGTAATTAAAAGTGTGCGAATATAATGAAAATATACATATAATGTATACTTATATATCCATCTGACCAGCGTGGTGTAGTAGGCCAAAACCTCCTATATAAGGAGAGGTTTATGTCCAGCAGTAGACTATTAAAGGTCGCAGCGATGAAATGGTTGACATTATTTAGGAAACCTTTGTTAGGTGCCCAAAACTTACGTCATATCTACACCACATAAAAATTGACTGGAGTAGAATGCCCTGTGCAGTAACAATATGTAAAAAAGTGCATAAAGTTATGAAATATAAATATGCAACCGTTTGTAATCGCCGAGTAAACATTATTACTTACTTTAGAAATTACTATATATATTTTTTTTATAGTAACCAACCAAAGTGTCTCTACTCTGCCTGATGGAAAGCATGAATAGAGTCCATGAGGGGTGGTCGCTGTAGTCACTGCGAATGAAGACAGTGCAGTATGGTGACCCACACTATGGCGGCCTAGTGAGATGCTTTTCCACGCCCCGCTTAAAGGACCCGGGATCGTAGTGGGAGGGAAACACGTGCAATAATCTGTGGCTCACATTCACCCTTTAGATCAGAAGACTTTTATAAGATTCCTTTCAATAAAACGTCATGTAATACGTCAACTTTATGGGATATCAATACTAATTTTGACTGCACGAATGGCTTAGTGGAAGTGTTGGTAGTGTTGTGGGTTCAAAGCCTTACAATTTGTGTGATCTACAAATTGTTATTCTGAATAGAGAAAGTCTCCCGCGACACAGGACATATTACTAATTCGGGTGTTGTCTTTTAGAAACAAAAAAAAACGAATTTCAATAAAAGGCACCTATTATGGCAATTATTTTAGTTCAAGCTATTATATTTTCCATCTCCTCCCGTGGGTCTCGTAAAAGTCGACTAAGGGATAATACACCAGAGGATGGACAGCAGCATCCTACTGAGTACACCATCTCACTGTGATCGCCAACCTGCATACCAAGCGTGGCAACTATGGCAACCCCCAATCATAGTTAGAGGAGGCCTATGTCCAGCAGTGGACGTCTTTTGGCTGAGATGATGATGATGATAATGATATTATATTTAGTGTTTATTTTGAGAACAGGTAAACAATATTTACAAAATAAAGAAACTTCTTACATGTATCCCTTCAACTAACATAATTCGAAGAGTTCAATAATTGGCAGAATTTAATACAATATCAACCACTAACTGTAAATAGCAACACTGAATCAGTTTGCAATTAGAACAAAACATACTCGAACTTGTTACAGCCTTATTGAGGTATTAATTTACGAGGATATGATTAAACGAAGGTTCGGTACTAACTGTACCACATTAAGGGTGGTGGAACCGGTCTGTACCGGAACTTGGTAATGACAGGCCTCACCGGACGTGCGTACCAAACCAGCTTTATGCTTTTACCGTTCTGTATCAATGTGTTTTAGTGGAGTATTTTACAATTGAGCCTTATCTTTTGTTGAACATTGCTGTGGTCTGTGCTCCTTAGATAATTTATAATAAAAAAATATTACTTTTACGTTTATTTTATCGGCTGGTACTCAGAAGTCGGCAGTATGTGGCCTCACACGCTATACTCTAGCAGGATTCTAACCATGCTATTTCAGATCCTCCCCAAACTTCATTTACGATAGAAATCCTTTGATTTTTTTTAACACGCGACCGGAGCTGTGGCAAAAGCTTCTTTCTAATTGTTTCTACTAATTACCTACCAATTATAATGAAGTACTCTATGGTATTTATAGTCTATGGACCAACGATCGATATTCTAGTAGATTTCAAAAATTATAATGGATTTTTCTCATGGTCGATCCCATTTATCAAGATACTCTAAGTGATAATTAATCTGTCTGCAAGAAGTCAATGCACTTGATGCTGTACCAACGCCTACATTTATATCGAAAAAAATATTATAAACAAACTGTATAAAATTATTATGGATTTTAAAAGGAGATGTACGAAGGAGGTATTATTGCAAAAAGGTATAATATTGAATATGGTTCAAGATTTTTAATGTTATTCTCATGCGTAAATATTAAAATATTTTCTCGTAACTGTTTTGATCCGCCTTTTCTGTTTCTACTGAGGCTTCGAACAGGTAACGAACTGAGAAGCAACCTCAAACAACTCAATAAACTTACGGAATATTGCTCCATTAATGATGAACTATCTTCATTAGACTAATTAGTCGAAAGGAAGCAATATTTCTTCGTTGAATGATGGAAAGGTTAAGACCGTAATATGATTAAATTACTGTTAGTACATACATCATTATGTTATCCCACGTTACCGCCTAGGAAATAGTAATAACTGCAAATTTCTAGTTACTGCAATGGTAAAAGACGAGTATGGGAAACTAGATATAATTGTAAGTATGGGATAAACAGAATTTCCTGTAATAACTTCAAGATTACTATAAGTTAAAACCTTGTAATCTGTCAAGTTTTACAGAGGTCGTCCAATAAAGTGGGTTGTGGATTGCTTTTGCGTTTTGTTTTTCGCTTCCTACCGTTATTGTAGTAAATAAGGTCCACATTCCCTTTCTCCTAATGTTTAGGTACTCTCTAGATCACGTTACAGGGGGCATTACTGCATTGTTGTTGGGCGAAAAGCTTTGTTATGTTGATTTTCGTTGTACTTGGCGAAAACTATGATTAGTTTTGTTGTAACTGTTAAACAAACTATCGCCTATCATCCCTATACTCCGAACCTTCGAATACTAATGTCACATTATGAGAAGGGAAAGCTACAACCTTGAAGGTTAAATCGAAAAGAAAGACGCAGAGGCCATAGTTTGACCAAGTTTGCTCTACTCTCAACATTATGATCCATACTGCGCACATTGTTCAAGACAGAAATAGGCGGTAAGCTGTTATTCGCTGAATGACTCCAAATAGGGGTCACGATCCTTAGAATTGAGGATGATCACCTAAATACAAGTACTTACGTATTATTTCTAGGTCTGGGCCTGTCCAGAAACCCTTATCAAAGAGTGAAGCTTCTTGCAACAAATACAGACGTCGCACTGTACTGGTAAAATTGCTACCGGTTTTTAAGTTTTGGAGGTCGAGTTTTTGTTCTGCTGAGTGTTGCGACGTTGTTACTACATATGACAATTGATCAGTTTATCAGTTACTTCATCTCTAAAATATAAAAAAAATGAATAATACGAAAGTGAATTTTTTAAATTCATACTTTGAATTGGCACTTCAAAACCTCTTACGTAAACTATGTCGTTCAACAGAATACGATTTCAATTTAAGTCTTTATTGTACTGTTATAAAAATAATCTCGCTATAAACAGTATAAACAACCGTATCCAATATTTTATAATCTTATATTTCTAATAAAACGGATATGAGCCGAAATCCTAACTTCCAAAAATTGCGCCAACGCACCGTAAAACCCACCGTACCATATTAAGGATGCGGTATTTCTGCATCAAGAGTATTTCAAGTAAATGTTACCTACCGCGCCATATAAGGGCAGGGTACATCTATAATCATTCGCGTTTTAATTAATTACCATTTATTAAAGCACATCACAATTAATTTTAAATTGAAGATGTGTTTTGTTTGTGTGTTATATTTCCAGTCATACTAGCTTCTCTGGATGAATATTACAATGTGTCTTGTAATGACCCTGGCAACTGGTGTGAGCAAAACTTCGTAGTGACTTGTTGAATGGTATCGCACTTTACAAAATAGATGCGATTTTGAGAATAATATTGAGTGATTTTCTCCTGATGTTGACTTAATTATAACAATACTATTTATGGTGGGAGAGCAATTATGGCACACATGGATAAACGCGAACGGTGTGATACAAAACGCTTATAGATCATCTTCTTAGCCCTTATTATTGCCAGAGTTATTTGGGGTCGGTTACTAGTTCAACCAATTTTACCTGAATATCAGTTTTCTTCCAGGAGCGATTGGTGTCGGACTTCCGCTACCCTACGAGAAAACTGAATTGGAAACTTGAATAGGCTAGATGACACCTTAGTGAAATTAGTTACGTTTTGTCATCTGTCAAAACGACAATTTTGTACGAAAAATGTACTAAATACAAAATCGTGACGTCACTGATTTAGATTACTCAATTGAACAATATATTTCACTGTATATTTAATTGAACTTCGTAATAATAATAAAAAATTATGTTAATTGTATTTGCCGAAATGTTTCGCGATAATAGTTTTAATGAAATGGACATTGGTATTTATTTATGATACAGTCATCTACGCAATTAGTTATCACTATATTTGAGGGCACTAACTTCCCAATAACGATGGCCATAGATGTTCATGGCAATCAAGACTGACAACTTAAAGTACACTCCGAGGTTTGGGCATGAAACACCGCCAAACTTGCCTACTCTGGGCTGTTAAGAATTTCTTGTTGGAAAAACTCACTAATATTATTGATCGGGCCAAAAGTGTGATCAATAGTGTTGTCTCGGGAATCGAACCCGATGCCTCTTGATGGGCAGTCGCATACCCTAACCGTTAGACCAATAAGACAGTTTGTAGAGCAATCTCTTATTGATAACATACTAATTGAAAGCGTTGGTCCGACGACCTGGTGAAGGTTGCGAGAAGCTGCTGGATGCGGGTGGCACGGGATCGGCTGTTTTGGAGAACCTTGGGGGAGGCTTATGATGATGATGACTAAATGATTAATTCTTTGCTTTTCAGTTTGAGTTAATTTACCGAAGGCCCGACCCCTCAAAGTTTTCAAAGGACGAAAGTGCTTTTATGTCTCTTGACATTAAGGTTTCACTGAACTGCGGTAATCGCTTTTCATCAGGCTGCTCCATCTGTCCCTTATGCCATAAAAAACTTAAACACGATTGGATCATTAATAATAGTTTTGTATTGCAATTTCACATTTCTTTATAAGATCAAGTTTTAAAGGATCCATAGATGATTGCTATTATGACGTCCTGCTAGCTCAGAAATTACACAACAATAAATAGATAAATAGAGATCGTATAAGAATCTGTATCCAATCATAGGAATCCCATATCAACAATGAAACAGAGGTACATATTGTCGAACGGTGAAAGGCACCATTATCAATGACAGTTGACAGGCCTTAAGAGAAACTCGTGGGAAATAGTAGGCAAGAAATTATTGAGGAGCTTGGTACTGTCTTTTTAATACATATGTATTGTAATTGTAGACCACAGCTTTGCCACGAGCTATCTGCGGTAACTACGTCATAATACAATCTATGGGTTGACCTCTGATTCATCAACGCTAAGCCTAAGTTGTGCTGCTTCACATGTTGCAAACACCCGCTAAGCAAGAGTTTTTATAAATAAGGGTTAATACTCGTATGGAATTTATTTATTTATTTATACTTTATGCACTTTGTACATCATCAACAGCACTTTTACAATCCACTGCTGGACATAGGCCTCTCCTTAGCAAGGAAGTTTTGGCAGACTATACTACGCTGGCCAGACGGGTTGGAATAGGGTTTGTTTCAAGTGGCGTGAGGCCGCTCGTCGAGCCACGATGGCTCGGTCGTTCCGGTTGGAAACTCCACGTGCTGGCTTTGCCCTCGTGGAGGCTCTCCAGCCGGTCATCACCGAGTAGGCAGGGCGGCAGCACGGGACCCTTTCCTTCTGACTGACGCAGGTCCTTTCCGGGCATGGTTGCTTCGAGAAGTATCTGCACTCGGTCGCCAGGAGGGAATTGAGTCCCGCCTGTTACCACTGCGACTGCAGTGAGGACTCGGCTCAGCACACGCTAGCGGTTTGTTCCGCCTGGGCGGCGCAGCGTGGGGTCCTCACTGCAGTTATTGGAGGAGATCTCTCGCTACCGGCCGTCATACGCTCCATGGCCGGTAGCGACAGTTGTTTTACCGCGGTCGCAACCTTCTGCGAAGACGTAATTTCGCGGAAGGAGGCGGCGGAGAAGGCCCGGGAGGACGATATCCACTCGGACCCAATTCGCCGCCGGCGAGCCGGACGGCGGAGGCGCGCATACCAGCGCCTCATGCCGCCTTGAGTGAGGCCGCGGGTGGAGGGGAGGGGTTTTCCCCTCCACCTGCTGGCTATAATGGCCAGCCACGAGGAGGCGACGTCCGCGTGTGCCGTACGTCGCCTAAAATAGAGAGTTTATCCGCAGATGGTGCCCGAGGTAGCGGGCAGGCGCTAGGAGGAATCTGGATGTCGTAATAGCAGCGGTTCCCGGATCCCTCCTATCTCAGGCGCAGAGTGGCACACCGTGTGGTTTTAGTCGGTCCGATTCCGACACACCACCCTGCCGTAAACCCCGGTGGGGTGACGGCCCGAGGGGGTTTCCACACGTTAAAAAAAAAAAAAAAAAATGGTTTGTTTCAAGTTTTCCTTCTCTTGGTAATGATGTTGTCTTGCATACTTTGTTCCCTTAGTCGCCTTTTACGACACCCACGGGATCAATAGGGGTGGTAAAACAACGTATACTTAATCCATCACTACACGGACAGACTTCATACATCGGTGGACCCCAAGGCATTTTCTTCCAGTTTACCTTAGGGTGGTGTAGAAATATTGTAAGGGAGCTGCACAGAGGTTACATTAACAATGAAAATATACTCTACATGAGTAAACATGTACATACATGAACACATGCAATACATACGTCATAAATACACACATAAATATACATTATGTCATTTTAAAAGTTATAAATAAGAAGAAATAATCACGCGAGCGTGGCTGTCGGCAAAGGTATTGTCGCGGGCAATAGCTGGTTCAAGAATAAGTTTTTATTTCAGCAATTATATCTTATTTTTTACGATTTTAATAGTTTTATCTGTTACGTACAAAAGATTTTATCAGTCAATCTCACTTTCATAGTACTAGCTCTGCTTAGTTTAAGACTAGATGGCGTTGTAGACCAAGTGTATGAAAATATTGTTATTAAATCGTTTTGCAACATCTAATATGTATAAATATCTAAACGCTAAACAGAATTAAATAAATAAATATAATGTAATGCATACCTAAATATATACATATTGTACATAGAAAATACCCAAACTTCGAAACAAATATTTGCAAATCATAAAAACATTTGGTACGACCCGGTAATCGCCGAGACCCCAAGCACAGCAGTCGCTTTCCACCACCGAGGCAGTTAATGATGAAGAAGAATGGAATAAATTATCATTTTCAAAGGGAATGTCTTAGTGCTGCTAATTTTGGCTATAGAAAAAAATGGTTTGGCCTTTTTTTTTATTCCACTTGCGAATAAAACTTATAGTCGTGTCATTTGCGACTGTGAATTTTCTATTTTTGAATAGTAAATGACAAAAAAATCTTTATTTGACGACATCGGCCATTTAAATCAATTCAGCCATAGACAAAACGGATTCTTAAAATCCTTTTTTTACTTCTTACCTTTATCCAACGATTCGTAAATCCTTAAAAGGAAAATATTAAATTCCATAAATAATAGCCGTGTGAATTAAATTATCATACAAACACTTAAGCTTCAAATTAAATGATTAAATTCTACTGACTTTATGAATATTCTTTAAAATAAACATCGCAAATAGATTTTTATGTTAATTGTAGAGATTGGAAGATACTCTAAAGATAAATGAAAGTTCCCACGGTGTAATTTTCTTCTTTGTTATAAACCTGTTTACTGATATAGCGGTTTTATCTTTAAATACTTTAATAAAACTGTGATTCATGTGCGAATATAAGCATTTATAATAAACCCTTGTTTATCTGTAGCCTTGTGGCACGTTTGATTTTAATATGTTTTGCATGTAATCGAGTTATGAACGTAATCGATAATATTAACTAATGCGGTCACTTTGTTAACTGTCATCAAGGCAAGTGTTGTGGGCGCTACTGCCGTGTTATATATACATTAAATATTATTTAGTTTTTATCTTTTTATCTGTTAGTTTAGGTGCATAGGGTTCTCACCAAGAACTTAGGACCTCAAGTCAACCTCACCTGCAAGTGGTAAACCTGCTGATCGACGGACGAGGCTTTGGCAAACAAAACATATCGGTTACTGCGATAGGCTCGCCATCGCCACAGCTATAACGTGGGATCAAAACACTGGCGAAAAGTGGGCGTTTAGTATGTCTCTGTCTACCCCTCCAGGGCGTGATTTTATGTATGTTATGTATGATCTATTGGTACTTAGACAAACTTCACGCGACCTTCTAGTCTTCTTCTTCTGGCTAGACTACGAGTAAATCTAGTACAGAGAGGCTTTTTAAGGTCTTGCGGTAACGCTGCCGTCTTTTGAGGCGGTAGAATAATTTTGAAGTGATCTATCTATTTGCACTTATATTATCAGTGATATTTTTTACAAAATTAGTTATTGTATCGCTAATATTTCGGATTGAATAGCTTACCAAAATTATAAAACTCAAAAATGAGGCGGGTCAACATGTTGAACAAATACAGTTTTTACTACTAAGAACTTGATAACCCAAGTTCAACTTTATTAAAATGTATTTTAAATGGAGGAATACGTTTGTGGCCAAAAGCAACCACAGACAAAGTTTAACATGTACATATGTATGAAAACGAAGCTTATATGTTACGTCATATCGATAGGCATTCTCCAAAGACAATATTTGTAAATACTGTACGTGTTCTATACTAAGATTTTCTCATAGCGAATAGAATTTCCTTACAATGTTGTCGTGTAGGACAATAATGGTAGGTTAGTGAGCATTCCTCGGTTTTGTAAAGGTATGGTCAGTAAGCATGGAGGCGGTAAGATTTCTTGGGAAATATGCGCTAATATGCAGCGTCTCGTCATGCGCTGTTGGGCTAAAATTGACACTCTTAGGGTCAGTTATACCAGTTTCAGGTAAAGTTTCAGTGTCTGCCGTATGCATACATGTTATATGACTGCCTCGGTGGTATTGGTAGCGTATGCGACTGCTGTTCGATGTTTCGGATTTAATTGCCGGGTTGGATCAAATGTTTGTATGATCTGTGAAAAATTGTTAAAAGTAGATATGTAATATCCGTTGTCTAGTACCCTCAGTACAAAATGTACTTCGTTTGGGCCTAGCTGACATTGTCTGAATGTGGTAAAATATTATTATTATATTACACTGTCAAACAGATAACGGTTCCACAAAGACACAAAGAACACCAAGACTCAGAACAACAATTTAACACACAAAGTTTTGTCCCATGTGGGGTTTGAATCCACAACACTCAGCGCAGTAGAGAGCGGCGTGGCAACCGCTTAAACCACTAAATCTTATATATATATAAACCAAAGAGAGATGTATGAATATGGATATCTGACATATTCGTCTCCATCCGAAACTTGCGAAACCGAAATCTGTGGTTATCTAGCGGATAAGCTCAAAATAGTCAATGAATTTATCAGCAAGTGGTAGCCCTTAGTTTTTGAACTAATGACTGAGAAACCGGAATTAATGAATTTCATTGTTTAACACTGGTTTAAAACTCCAATCGAGACGACCTTCATAGACCAGAGCATGAGATGATTTTGCCAAAACACAACTATCAGTTTAGTGGTTAAACGTAAACACACAAAGGAAATAACATTTAAAAACAATCCTGACGTGTCACCTTGCGATCGTATGACCAGTTTGTGAATCGATAGGATCCTTTCAATCGTTAACTAGAACAGGTGGTACATTCTACAACTAAAATAGCTTAGCTTTTTGTGATTCAGTTGTGGTTTAAAAATAAGATATACACAATTACTACATGTCTTTGGACGTCTATGGGTACAAGGTTGTCGGTAGTAATTTCTAGGAGGAGTTCATTGTACCACTCGGTATACGTCTTCTAACATTCCAGGGCTTCTTGTTACTTTAAAACTCATTTAAAACGATTTCATACGGACTCAGCTAAATAGCAAGTTAAGTTTTGTTTTGGTCTCTGATAATTTCACTCAATCGCTGATAAGCAGTGAAAAAACGGTGGCAGTCATGAAGAGTGCCGATAGAAGCGAAAACTTAAAACTATGTTTTGAAATTTCAGTATTATACTCTCAATTTCATTCTTTAATCTATTATTTTTCTTTATTCTAACTGCCCTAGGTGGCGCAGCGGTGAATGCGATTACTGTGCTTGAGGTTTCGGGTACGATTCCTCGGCCGAACCTAATGTTTGTATGATCTACACATATTTGTTTCGAAGTTTGGGTGTTTTCTATGTATAATATGTATGTATTTACAAAAAAAAAGTATATAAGTATTCTATCAGTCAGTATAGTTATCATACACAAGCTTTGCTTAGTTTGAAGCTAGATGACGTTATGTGTCAAATGTCCGAAATATTTATTTATTTATTTTTCTATGAATTGATGAACGAATCAAAAGAACGGACAATAGGATAGGTTACTAAACGTCAAACTATAGCCACGGATTTTTTTTTTGCATAATATACTATGGCGTGACGTCGTAACTAGGGTAAAATCATTTATATTCAATATTGAATTGAAGATATCAAAACAAAGAGCACAATAATCAATAGTTGGCTCAGCTTATATTCAAGGTGTTATAGTGTACGAACATCATCTAAATATCTTTTTATTTTTTATTTTCTTTTCTATATTAAAAGCCTGCCAAAGTGACTCTACTCTGCCTAATGGAAAGCATGAATAGAATCCAAAAGTTGTGGTTGCCATACTCATTGTTAATGCAGACAGTGCAGTATAGTGACCCACACTATAGTGGCCTAGTGAGATGCTTTTTCACACCCATACCCACCATAAAAGGTATGACAGTCATTGTGACAGTGTGAGGCTTACACAGTTACCACGCTAACTGTGACCCCTGCATCAATGGGCCTCCGATCTCACACTCACCAAAGAAACACGGCAACACGAATGCTGGCGCTTTAGGTTAGTCTTCTGTGGGAGGGTAGTACTGCCCCGGTCGAGCTGGCCTGCTTGTGCTGAAATCAGCTGTATATTTATGACGTATGTATTGTATATGTTCATGTATGTATAAGTTTACTCATGTAGGTTATATTTTTATTGTTTTAAACCTAGAAATTTACACTGTGAATCGGTTGTCGGATCTAGTTCATCGTTTCCCTAAAGGGACCTTCCTTAGTTCGTAATGAGAAGGTACAATGTCTTTGCTGTTGACACGCTATAGTCATAGTTTGATTTAAATAGATGTGTTTGTAAACAAACAAGCGGTCCATCTGATTGTGAGCTATTAATAATAAACAGATATCAAAAGGCAAAGAGAGATGGAGCACAGATGATTTCTACTCAAATTGAAGCCTTTGACTTTTAACAACAAGGCCGTCATAGTGTGGGCCTAGGCTGCAATAACATGGGTCACCATACTCAATTGTCTACATTCGCAATGAATATGGCGACCACCACGTTTGGATTCCAAGCGTGGTGGTCGCCATGTGACGGCCTAGTATTTAAAAATTAAATGACTTCAATTTGATTAGAAATCTGCTGTGCCCCATCTTACTTTGTCTTTTTGTTTTGTATTCATGCTTTCCATCATGCAGAGTAGAGTCACTTTGATAGGTCAAGAATTAAAAAAAAAAATGCTGTAACACTTACCTAAAGTAACAATCAAACACAGAACAAATGATTGAATTCGTTACACAAAATGAGTCCTGTATAAGATTGAACCGACTCTGGCAGGTAAAATTGCTAACAACTAAACCAAGAGACTCCTTAAAATATTCGACTCTATCGTAAAAGACAAGGTAAACCACAATTTGAAATATGTAACAAGTTTAAACCCCTGATCAGAATTTCGAGAACAAATAGCGCACCTGCGACCTACACAGTTCGGAACAGTCACCGCGGCCGTAGGGCCACCTTCACTAAGTCCTATATCCGGTACCAATTTACGTTAAATAATTGTACTTAGGTTATTACACCGTACGGTAAGCAACCAACCTTGCATTGTTCTAATAGCGTTCCAAATAATACAAATAATTGCATTTGTAAAAATTCTAAATAAATATTGCTTAAAAAACTTGACACCCTGACTTTTATTATCATTATTATTAGTTCGTAGTATCCTCTGGTCTTTTCGTGTCGTGACGGATTAAGAATACATAGTGTTACCATCCCTATTCATCCCGTGGGTGTCGTAAAAGGCGACCAAGGGAATAAAGTATACAAGACAACATCATTACAAAGAGAAGGAAAACTTGAAACAAACCCTATTCTAACCCGTCTGGCCAGCGTGGTATAGTAGGTCAAAACCTCCTTGCTAAAGAGAGGCCTATGTGCAGCAGTGGACTGTAAAAGGCTGTTGATGATGATGATGATGATGTAGTATCTTCTGGTTTAGCGGTCAGGATCAAGAAGAATAGAATTTATT
Organism: Hypercompe scribonia; assembly: GCA_949316085.1. NCBI lineage: Eukaryota > Metazoa > Arthropoda > Insecta > Lepidoptera > Erebidae > Hypercompe > Hypercompe scribonia. Next base: position 23,084,591 of record OX438972.1, read on the forward strand.
CGGATAAAAGATCACTAAGACTTTATTTTCTATTTATTTCTGTACTTTAAGACCCTGCCAAAGTGAATCTAATCTGCCTGATGGAAGGCATGAATAGAATCCAAGAGTTGAGGTCATCATGATACTTATTACGAATACTGACAATGCAGTATGGTGACCCACACTATGGCGGCCTAGTGTGATGCTTTTTAAAGCCCCACTTGGGACGTAAAAGGCATGATAGTCATTGTGGCAGTGTAAGGTTTATACTCATATCATGATAACAGTCACCCCTGCATTGATGGGCCTCCCCACTCACCAACGAAGTAGGACAGCAGGGTTTTATTATACTCCTGACAACTTCATGAAGTTCGGTTAAGTAATTTAGGCGTTAAAGTGGAATATACAAACAAATGGTCTGTCTAATAACAATTTAATCATTTTGTATTTGTGATAGGCATTTCATATTCATAAAAGAATAATTAATGAGTTTAAACTATGACTTATGAGTGGAGAATTTGACAATAATTGAAACTGTCAAATTCCTTTTTCACAGCCTTATTGTAATGCTAATATGAACATCTTTGAGTAAGTTCTGAATTCTCTTTATACTTATGTAGATTCATTGACTGGTGGTTACAGATGAACAACACCGCTGATTCGTGAGAGCATTATTCCTTGCTGTTCATCACCAACCACGAAAGCACCAAATCTACTCTTTTTATATTTAGTCACACAGTGTTTTCAGTCAACTAACGCTTTACGTTGGCTGAATAAAAAGAAATAAGAATGCTATGGAGACAGCTCACAGCTCCAACCATGCATACACCAGCGGAATGCAAATGAGTTCAAACTCGATCCTTCAATAAGCTTCCAATCAAACAGTCCATTGTTCTTCGTTTACGAGCAGCGTTGGAATGCAAACAGGAATCGAACCGGTGCCGCTGCGATAACAAACAAACTTCCTGATTTCTGTACATGGATTTTTTAATTCAATCTTTGTTTTAACAGGTATTCGATGTAATTTTGTTAACATTGAATTTGGTGTTGCATAATTAGATACTAGAGTTAACTGTGGTACAATGGCCGCGATAACGTGGTGGTTCGGATAATATTCAGTTCAAATCAACTATCCATCTTGCAACATTCATAAAAGTTATTAACTTGTATTAGCGACCAAAACTATGTTTGGAGTTTAGGCTACACGTTTATAAATTCAGTGAGTCAGGACAATTAATCTTATGTATAGGTATGGATTATACGCAAACTTCAACGCGTTGTCTAAAATAAAGGAGTAGGGGAATACAGTTGAATAATAAATTCAACAATTATCTGATATCTAAAACCATAAATACCGATGTTTGAGAAGCAGATGTTTGCCTAAATATGTTGACGAATTCTATAAAAAATAAATTGTCGAAATCTTCATACAATAGAATATGTTAAACTATTCCAATACAACCCTTACTGAATATATATCCTCCGTAATTAAATAAAATAAATATATATCCTCCGTAATTAAATAAAATAACCTTGAACCGTGTATTCTATATTATATATTAAAACAATAATTTTAAATTTACAACAAGGAAACATTCGACCATGACATCATAAAGGGTCTTGTTTGACCACCGTTACTGAGTCCATAATTTATCAATTTTAAACTTTATATACTTGGGAATAAGGGTAGTATGGTTTTGTTGGTTTAGTAGTACATCCTGTGGTGTGCGCGTGCGCGGATGTGGCGTAGGCAGGCTGGTAATAAAGCCATGTAAAGAGTCGATAGCCTCAAGTGTGGCTATGTTCGAATGGTTACCGGTGTAAGTGTTACAGATATTTTAAGTTTAATTAAGCTTTTTAATATCTGTGTTAGCGAGTGGTCTGAATAAAGGTTGAAATGTGAAACTGAGTTTTACATCGAATAACAAATAATTTAAAAGTAAAATTATAAACCTCGATGACAAAAATGAGTATACAATATCAATTCTTCTTCCTAACCGTTCCCTCCCTACTGAGGGTTGTGACTCCTTTTCATCCTGTCAACTATCTGTCCCATCAGTTGCGACCAGTTGTCTGATAGAGTGTGAAACTTATTAGCATCTACAGCTGTTCAGAGATCTGACCTACCCACCCTCTGTGTTTCTTTCTTTCCACTTTTCCAGTGACGTTCAAACGCTCCAGATTGTCATCATTTCGAATACCAAAATCCAGTTCTTCCAGCCTTTCATTAGCACTTACAGTTCTTAATTAATTCAGAAATTAGTTATTGGTTAAGGCTGGATCTATATGTGAAGACACCATCATCATAATCTTAAAATGATTCCACTTACAGTGTGAGGTGACGAATTAGCAGATTTTACTGAAAGTTCTCTCACACTTTTGAAGTTCTTTATTATATACGATATCTGTGGTTACTGCTGAAGCAGATCTCCAAGACTTTCAGTGATTTACACTGTAGCCAGTCGCTCTGCGTAAAAATCGAAGTTAAAACAAACTAGTTTGGAAAAAAAGCTCTGACAAAGAAGAAAGACACTAAATGTTTCTAGGCACATTAGGTCATTTTTCATTTTAGATTTCACGGACACTAGATTCTCTTCGTCTCTTTTTCGTTCCACCTTCATTATTTCATAAGAATCAGCTATAATTATTTGTCGACTACATGTGTTAATTGTCAAGGAAGATCTACTTGCAATCAAATTTGTCAAAACAGTTATGCACTGTAATTGCATTTAAAAGTTTAGACCTGAGTATTTTCTATTAACTTTAAGATTGGTTTAAAAATTAATTATTGCTCTGATTTTCATTACTGTACAAACAGTGCAGTTACCATTTGTTTCTACTTGTGTCATTTTAATATTCCACGGTGTTAGCTAACAATTGAACTAAGAATGTCGGAGTTGTCCTAAAACTGTTACCATGTTTAACGTCCCCGCAACATTGTTCGAGGGGTTCCCACCTGTTGTCTCTACTAATAAAGAGAACCTGTATAATTAGTCTTCAAACCGACGAACGGCGCTATTGTTTGTCACTCGCGCAGAACTGACGCGAACGCCGAGCGCTAACCACGCTTGCGACCGATCATACGCTCTGACCAGAGTTCGATACATGCATCGATAAACGCACACGGATCTGAAAAACGCACTAACAAACTAAAAAAGTGTATTCTAAATTTAATTGAAAAAATTGAAATCTTAATTTGAAAATTTGAAATTTGTGTCTACGAAATCTAAAAAAAATTGTTATTTCATTTGTAATTAGAAATTAATTTGAAAATTTGATTGTTGCTTTTTGTGCAGGATTTGGAATAATTTAAGTGTAGTGTTGCCAGCTCGTCTCGAAATGACCCCGGTTGGGCTTCTGTTCAAAGTGAACAGGTACGTTTTGTTTGCATGTAACAAGAGAGCGTTAAATATTGAACATGAGATGTTAATGAGAGTCGTGATGCGTGTTCTATGACATTATTATTCTACTGATGTGTGTATTGTAATGGTCTCGAACGTTTAAAGCTGGGATGCTTTAAGATTATATTGTTGATCGTCTCGTGGTGAATGCGAAATGTTCGACTATTGAGTATTGTGTAGGTGTTGGATTATGTTAGAGAGATATTCTAACTAAAGTTAGGTTCTAAATCCCACATCTTTATGCGCATAATTTAACAGTACTTTGATGTACACACATATTTACGCGTGTATTTGATTGGTGAGTTGGTGTGTGAAAAACCTTAATTTGAATTAAAATTGACAACAATATATTTACTACTTGTACACATACACATATATTATTGAGCAACTTTAAAGAGGAGGTTTATTTATTATACTTAATTAATTTTCATGTTTTCAAGAAACAATGGTTCCAAGTGGATATCGAATACCTATGTTTTTTAAACATGACTTGTTACACGAAAAATGTTGTAAATCAAAACTCAACTTGTATTGTTTTATTTAAAAAACTATTTTTTTGTTTAAATACAAGTTGAGTAACTCGGTATATTTTGGTAATGCATTAAAGTAAGGTCAAAGCATCATTTCTTAATTATGCGTTTTATATTACGCTACAGGCTTTCTTTTGTTGACGAGGCGGAAAATCCTTTCGGATACCCTGCTCCTTGGGGTACAGGAGTCGGGAGTACATGGTGTTCCCACTAAAAACCACCCTGACGGCCGGCCTCTGGTACTCTACTCTGGGATTACGCTACAGTCCACGTACCTTATTACGTAAAAATGAATAAAACCTTTGTTACCATTGTAGGAACTGAAATATCCATGTTTTCATAGTAGCAAGTAAGCATATATTTTATTAATACATGCATAGGGTTCCTACCAAAAACTTAGGACCCCAAGTCAACTTCACCTGTAAGTAATACACCTGCTAATCGACGGACGAGGGTCTGACAAATAAAACATCCCAATTAGCGGCAATACCAAGGCTCGCCATCTACTACGTGGGACCAAAACACTGTCGAAAAGTGGGGGTTTAATATGCCTCTGCTCACCCCTCCGGGTAAACAGGCGTGAATTTATATGCATATGTATTAATACTAATTAATGTTAGTTGTCTGAGTTGAGGCTAAGCCTTTAAGATTTTTTTTGCTGAAATCTACGCTACAATAATTGAAGCCCAGTTTCAGTAACTTCATCAATTTGTATTAAAATAAGTTTTGCCGAATATGCAGCTTACATAGACATGAATTTACTTGCAAAGAGTGTCGTACCGTATTACAATAAACAAAACGTTGATAAATCACGTGTTTGAAGTTTTACTGCTAATGGCGCGTTAGGGAAAGGTGACAGTATATTTTTACAATGTGCACGCACACCGTCACGAAAAACCGACACCATATGAAATTGTACTAGCTATTTAACATTTTAGTTATTTAAAATTTAAATAAAATTTATTTAACTAAATAATTTATTTATTTTAATAGCCTGCCAAAGTGACTATACTCTGCCTGATGGAGAGCATAGAAAGTTGTAGTCACCATACTCATTGCGAATGCTGACAATGCAGTATGGTGACCCATACTATGGCGGTCTATTACGATTTTTTACGCCTCACTTGGCAACGTAAAAGACATGACAGTCATCTTAGCGTTGTATTGCACACACTTACCACGACAACTGTCACCCTTGCATCAATATTATAATGCGGTATAATAAAACTTTCTTTCAATGTAGTAAATACTCTTTTTTCTAACCTATTTCTATTCTATTAATGTCGTTTTCTCTACAAACATAGGATAACGAAAGGATCAAATGTTTAAAAGATTTTTATCTCATTACACCAAAAAAGTATAGTATATATATGTTCTTCTTACGGGCGTACTTAAGTACACATATAAGTTTTTTCTAAAACAGAACCTTTTTAATGCAAAATATACAACTCACGCTTTTCACATAAGTTTTATTGATTGCCCTCATCCCTTTATAAACTAAATGGGGATAATATTTAATTTCTTACTGATGTAAACCAGAATTTCTTTTCTTAGAGTTTATGACAAGCTAAGATGGTCTTTATCAAACGAGTTATCTTTCTTCAATTGAATTTCAAGTAAATTAACAGATTTACATACACATGTAGCTTCTTATAGCACGCCTACGATAGTTTCTTTTGATGGGGTGGACAATTTCGTTACGCTCTCCAAACATCCAAGATAAGACGCCCAACACCAATGGCTACACACAGTTGCAGGCATTTAAGGGCAGCGGACTCTACTTTCCATCAAGTGAACCGAAGATTCGTTTGTCTCAAATATCAAATAAGTCATGTATAAAAACATTCGTGGGGTGAGGGATTAAGAACACAGAGTGTCACCACATTTATTCTTCCCATGGCTGTCGTAAGAGGCGACTAAAGAAACAAAACACAACACAACATCACTGTACAGAAAGGAAAATTTGAAACAAACCCTACACAAATCCGTCTAGCCAGCGTGGCATGTTAGACCAAAGCTTCCTTGCTAATTAGAGGCTTATCTCCCGTAGAGGATTGTTAAAGGCTATTGATGAAAAAAAATATATCGAATAAAGATCTTATCGATCGGCTCACCTATCTTTTTACACATCTTTCAAGGAAGGGTCACGTTTTTCATATTTTGTTTCATAAAATTCTTCATTACCTGATATCTTCGAAACCGCTGCACGGATTTATATATGTAATTAACATATCATTCGATTTGTCTTCGTAATTCAAGGATTCTTAGAAATAATCGACATAATGACTGTGAAAAGTTCTAGTTTAAAGTAAAATAAAATGTTTTTGGGATAATGCTGTATGGAGAGTGTTCTGACGAACTCTTCCAACTGATCCCATCCTCTCCGTTCTACAGGACAACTCGTGCTCGCCTTGGAAGACACCGTTTCAGGATGGTAGACATACGCTCCCGAACTAAACGGTTCAGCTCTTCCTTCCTGTGCAAATCAGTTAAAGCCTGGAATTCATTACCGGCGCACGTGTTTCCCTCCCACTACGATCCCGGGTCCTTTAAGCGGGGCGTGAAAAAGCATCTCACTAGACCGGCATAGCGTGGGTCGCCATACTGCACTGTCTTCATTCGCAGTGAGTACGGCGACCATCGCTCTTGGATTCTATTCATGCTTTCCATCAGACAGAATAGAGTCACTTTGGTAGGTTTCTTATTTAAAAAAATGGATGTCAAAATAAAGGGCTCATGAAACAATCTCAAACAGTCGGTACCTATTAAATAATCTAGACTGAAATTTTTCTATCCAAAATAGGTCTCAACTATTGCAGTCGACATGTTTCGTATTAGAATTTATTATTTGTTTTATTCATGTGTGTATTGACAATGAAATTATTTCAATGTAGTAGTAAGTAAGTTACTTTTTACAAATCTGGACTGTATTTATTTTTATTTAAAATTATTAGTGCCTATTAGTTACTATTTGACTGCCTCGATGGCGTAGTGGTAGCGAAAGCGACGGCTGTGCTTGAGGTCTCTTGTTAGATTCTTGGATCGGACCAAATGTTTGTATGATCTACAAATATTTGTTTCGAAGTTTGGGTGTTTTCTATGTATAATATCTATGTATTTACAAAAAAACAGTATAAAAGTATTCTATCAGTCTGTCTAGATATCATAGCACAAGCTCTGCTTAGTTTGAAACTAGATGGCGTTGTGTGTTAAATGTCCAAAATATCTATTTGTTGTCCAAATATTTAGTTACTATTCGACTGCCTCGATGGCGTAGCGACAGCGAAAGCGACTGCTGAGCCTGAGGACTCGGGTTCGATTTCTGAATCGGTTTGTATGATCTACAAATATTTGTTTCGGAGTTTGTGTGTTTTCTGTGTATAATATGTATGTATTTTACAAAAAAAATTATGTAAGTATTCTATCAATCAGTCTAGTTAATGTTACTTATTTTTAAGTCGTTTTTTTTTATTTTTTTTTTATTATTTGAGTTTACTTCATTTTAGTATATTTTTAATAAATGTTTTGGTTTAGATGCCCTGTGCTTAATAAGGCTAGACGTGTTTGTAAGTTGACCTAAGAATGAGGAAGATCTAATTACTTGTCTAACGGTTATCCGATGTTACTTGACTCGATACTTGCATATTGAGTACGATTCAAGCACGAAGTTACACGTGACATGCATTTTTTCAATATTATTCATTAAGTAGATAGTCTACACATTATTTACAATTTGAGTTCAATCTAAGTTTGAATAATCTCATAAATAGGCTTGCTGGTTAAATGGTTAGTAAACCTGGCTGGGTTCCAATCGTGGGTTCGATTCCCATCCAGGATAAATAGTTGTATGATGAGTTTCATGTAGAATAGCCATAAAAAATCTACATTGAGCAATTCTGTCGTTGAATTCAACCGAGTGGGAGAGGCTACTAGAAAATCAACTGTTGAACTGCAGGTATCCATTGACAGCGGTTGTCACTTACCTTCAGGTTATTCTAAAACAATAGGCCATAAAATAAGTGCGAGTGAAAGTAATATTAACAATATCCTCACACATGTGGCCATCTGATCCCAAATTAGACAAAGACTGTACGATGATAACCAGACTGCTGTTAATTGACACAATTATACGTTTCTAAACGCATACATATTATTGACACAATAAGTGATCATGTCTCTTACACAAAGTCTGTCTTGGGTGAAAATGGAACTCCTGGTTTAGCAGTCAAGGTCATAAATCAACAGGTGGAAGTGTTTAAAATATATCTAGCTCTTCCCAAGGTAATAAGTTTGATACACTAATGGCCGTCTATACAAACGGAGTCCTCATCAACCTAAAGCCATAGATATCTTATAGACGAATTTTATTACATTGTTAGTTAATGAGTGTATCATTTTTGTACGCATACGTAGTAATTAAAGCGATTATAAGATGGTACGGAGTATTTTAACGAAAGATTCTGTAGACACACGCGATCAGTAAACATTCGTTCATCTAACCAGTTATTAAGTTTTTCCTTCTTATGATATCAGAAGGTGAGTCATTTTTCTTGGGCTTAGAATTATTATAACTCTACATGATAATACCGCCAGGCTTTTACGTACTACGTTGGCTTTATCGACTATGGAATCAAAGAGCCCGCTTGTCTTCTACGAAAATGAATCAACCACCTACCACCCAGCTCTATCAACAATACCATTAACCAGCACGAAGTTCAAATTTGTTTTAAAGTAATTTATTAAAATTTTCCGTTTGATATTGGAGATTGTTCGATGTCACTTGTTGCTTCTGTCGAACTGCACAAAAGTAAGCCTGTGTGGGCCAGCGAGTACCCACAGTTCGCTTGACTTCCACTTTGTAACTGGTTGACAACTTAAAATCAAATCTACAAGTAAACTGTGGCTAAAATTAGCTATTGTCCGTGGTTTCGCTCGCGTGACAATTTCTTACTCCGTACTGGCTGTTACCCGTGGCTTCGTCCGCGTGGAATTTATATACTTCCAGATTTGGATATTGCTTAGTATTTCATTGGTTTTAATTTTGAATTCGCATAACCTCATCTAATATATAAAATTCTCGTGTCACAGTTTTCGTTGCCATACTCCTCCGAAACGGCTCGACCGATTTTGATGAATTTTTTTGTGCTTATCCGGTATCTATGAGAATCGGCCAACATTTATTTTTCATCCCCCTAAATGTTAGGGGTAGTACAACCCTAAATTTTTTTTTTTATTTTTTAGACAAAATTTTTAATTTCTATTTTTTTATGATACAACATACAAAAATACATACAATCCTCAATTTTCACGCTTCTACGATCAACCCTTATTTTTTAATAGCCATTTTAGTAATTTAATCATTTTTCATCCCGCTCAAATTACTTCGAAATAATTTATATGGCAAAGCAACGTTTGCCGGGTCAGCTAGTTTTTTTCTAAAATAAAAGTAGTCATAATGACAGTCAGTGACAGTGTGAAAAAGCATCTCACAAGACCGACATAGTGTGGGTCATCATATTGCATTGTCTACATTTGCAATGAGTATGGTGACCACAACTCTTGGATTCTATTCATACTTTCCATCAGGCAGAGTAGAATCACTTTGGCAGGCTCTTAATATAGAAAAAAAAAAGTTTAGTCTAAATGTTGGCCGTGATTGCCTATAATTGGATGAGAACAAAACATGTATTTTGTATTTTTGTATTTATAAAAGATATGTGTATCATTCGTTGGTAATCAAAAATAAATAAAATAAAATTAAAAAACATAGTCTAAGTTACGCCTTGTAACTTCAGATCTACCAGTGAAAGTAATGTTAAATTCGATCCAACCGATTTAGAGATTAGAACAACAAGAGACAGACATACAAACATACAAAAAAATATATTTGGATTTTTATAAGTGCCGTATTTCACATGCATTATGTGAAAAACTGTTAATTTGAAATTACAAACAGACAATTCAATTTTATTTATTTGTATAGATTTCTAACTTCGAAAATAACTTCCAAACAACATTAATTTTTTTTCCCATAGGAGCACAATTTCCTTATTTAATGGGTGCTTACAATATAAAAGGCGATATAAAAGTGAAGGAGCTTTTACTGGACGAATGGCGACCCCTTAGTTCATCACTTGATAATTTTAATTCTCTTTTAGGAATATATATGTATGGGTATATACGTGTTGTATGTATGTGTATTATATATGTATGAGTACATTTTTTTTATATAGCCACCTACCATAGTGACTCTATTCTGCCTGATAGAAAGCATGAATAGAATCCAAGAGCGGTGGTCGCCTTACTCACTGTGAATGAAGACAGTGCAGTATGGTGACCCACGCTATGGCGGCCTAGTGAGAAGCTTTTCACGGGATCGTAGTGGGAGGGAAACATGTGCGCTGGTAATGTATTCTAAGCTTTAACTGATTTGCATAGGAAGGAAGAGCCGAACTGTTCAGTTCGGGAGCGTATGTCTACCATTCTGAAACGGTGACTTCCAAGGCCATCACGAGTTGTCCTGTAGAGGAACGGAGAGGAGAGTATGTTTATTTACTTATTTATGCCCAAACTATTTTAAATGTGTTGAATTCTCTATCAACTATAACTTTTCCTTAAGTGCACCTACCTTATCTTTTCTCTACGTCGTTCAATCGTTTAACTGGCAGAAAATTCCTTAAGGATTAAGCGTCAGCTCATAACGTTTCCAGTTTGTAACCCCAGTGGTAAATCACTGAGACTTTTTTTTTTACAAGCCTGAAAAAAGTGACTTTACCTGATGGAAAGCATGAATACAATGAATCCAAGGGTTGTGGTCACCATACTCATTGCGGATGCAGACAATGCAGTATGGTAACCTTCATTATGGCGGCCTAGTAAGATACTTTTTCACGCCTCGTTTGGGGACGTAAAAGGCATGACAGTCATCGTAGCATTGTATTGTACACACTTACTACGACAACTGTCGCCCCTGCATGAATGTGCCTCCGGTCTCGCTCACCCGCTAAAGCCGCACCCCTGTGGCTGTGTGGCTAAAGCTTCCACTTTATTGAATCAGTCAACCAGTCTGTGCAAATAATTTTATATGTATACATTAATACAGCATCTGCAATCTTTTGACCTTTACAACAACAAACGCTTCAGTAAAATTTAACTTTTTTGTACCCTAAAATTCATAAGCTAAGCAGTAAGCTTTTAAAGGTTCAGCAAAGCCTTCAAAATCAATGTTTCATGGATAAAACAATTCATAACATAATTTAGGCCTCTGGTAATTCACCGACGCTAAAGGAAAGTCATGCGTTTCGAAGCTTGATTTAAATGTCGAAAGATTATATAGATGTTAGGTACAAGGTAAATGTTTCTTTGTATCAATAAAAAGAAACTACCATCTAAGCTACTGCGATAAATTTCAATATATAGAGTGGGTCAAGAATACGTTAACATTTGAATCTAACATCCCGCGTTAACATGTTACGGGTGTTCTTGGGACCGATGCGACTGGAATGAGATGTAGGCGATCCCGCGGTTTCTTTGCCGACTAGTATTCGAAAATTTCGGTGCTCGCTTAGAAAACGTCATTTAAACGACGTAATTTTTAAAAATGAAACTAATTCGTTTTTTGATACGATTTTTTCAAATGTTAACTAATTCGTGGCCCAGCCTATATAACTAAACGAGCTATGGAGGCAGGTTTTTTAATGATATGGCTAGTTACAAAAGCGTCAATGGAACCACTGACTGCAATCAACTTGACTAAACAAAAGAAAATAGACTGACGAACTGTTGACAAACTAAACTATCATTTCTCATCCACTCTTGCGTAAGCATATTCAACATTAGAACAAGAAAAACTCCATTCCAGCCGTCCTCTGATTGAAAATTGGCGGAACACATTTGTGGTATACGATTTACGCGTAATATCAATTGTTAAATAACATTATGCGTATTAACACAGTCGATCGTTAAACTTGTTAATGGCTATTTACTTGGTGATTTATTGTTGTTGATGTGTACCATGTGATGTTGTTACATGACAGTTATTTAATTGTCGTTTTTGCCGCTCGTGACAATAAAACTTGGACTTTATCTAGTATTGTCATCGTAGTTTTCAGTTTGGAACCCGTATTCATGAACAAGAATGACCCACGAGTCAGAAAAAGTTTCGAAGTGAATAAAACAAACCGATCTGTCAGGACTTTGCTTATCAAGAAGAATCGTCTTTTGACCGAGTAGTTTTGTATACTTTCAGCTTAGGTGCGAATAGGTCTTCATCCTATTGTTCAAAGGTGTTTCTCTTCTCTAGAGCGCAATTTGTATCAAAAGCAAATAAAGTTTAATTGTTAAATTAAATGAACGGGCTGGCTCGACCGGGCCAGTACTAACCTCCCACAGAAGACCAACCAAAAGCGACAGCATCCGTGCTGTCGTGTTTCGTTGGTGAGTGTGAGACTGGAGGCCCATTGATGTAGGGGTGACAGTTGTGGCGTGAAAAAGCATTTCACTAAGCGGCCATAGTGTGGGTCACCATACTGTATTGTCTGTGACCACAACTCTTGGAATCTATCCATGTTTTCCATAAGGTAGAGTAGAGTCACTTTGGCAGGCTCCTAAAATAATAAAAAATATAAGTAAAAAAAATCTGAAAACGTAAACTAACCCACAGCGCAGGTCTTAATGGGATATTCTCCTCAAAGTATGTTTGTGGCTCCACTCATTATCATATTCATTGAAGCATTAAATCGTATGTATTTCTGCCACTCCTCATCAGCATATCTGTGTTAACACGAGTGGTAACGCGATAGCCGTGCTTGCACCGCCCCGCACTACAGGCCGTGGGTTCCCAACGATATCGGTTACAACAAGGTTTGATGCTATCATAGATTTGTTTTGTATAAATAGAAAATGTACTGATTTAGTTTTTAATATATGCTTAATCTATGCCTCGTGGCTCGAAGACCATGTTACGTCGTAATCCCAACTGCCATCCGAACATCTGTGGAAATCGTTGGAGTCCTAAAATGTCGACAATTGTCTTTCTACAAAACGGCAATTATTTGGTGGCAGTTGCTTTACGTAAAAAATCAAAGTCAAGCCGTGTTGTAGTAGATTGAAAAGTGATCCCAATCAAGTTTGAAAAAAAGATCGGATTATAACTTATTGTTTTACTTACAGTTAACAGTAAACATGTTCTATCCTACTATAACATCTTACTAATATTATAATTGCGAAAGTTTTTGTGAATGTATGTATGGATGTTTGTTACTCTTTCACACAAAAACGATAGAACGGATTTAGATGAAACTTTATAGTAATGTAGCTATTAAGACTTTGTGTAATTTAGCCATATTTGTTTACTTTTTTTAAGAGCCTGCCAAAGTAACTCTACTCTGTCTGATGGAAAGCTCGAAGCAATACTCATTGCGAACGCAGACAATGCAGTATGGTGTGAAAAGCATCTCTCTAAGTGGTCATAGTGTAGATCACAATGACTACCTAGTTAGATAATTTTCACGTCCAGGACGGTAAAAAGCATGGCAGTAATCGTGTCAGTGTAAGGCTCACACACTTACCACGACAACTGTCACACCTGCATCAATGGGTCTCCGGTCTCGCAGTCATCAAAGACTAAAGCACGAATGCTGTGGTTTTAGGTTAGTCTTCTGTGAGAGGGGTAGTACTGCCCCATACGAGTCGCCCGTTCGAGCTGAAATCGACGTGGCTCTACTGCCAATAGATATACCGTGTGTAACTGACGGACGTATGTAAATTCATACTTCCTAAATGTTCATTAATATTATAAAACTAAAGAGTTTGTTTTATTGAACACGCTAATCCAGGAAATACTTGTTCGAATTAGAAAAATACCATAGAACATCACGCTAAGACACAAAAGAGCCGAGCATCAATGGGCAAAATGTAAAATTCTTGTGAGACGCAGTCGAAGCTGTACGGGTCAGCTATGCAGATGTATTTACAAATAATTTGTTGCATTCTGTTTCACTTAATAGGTACTCAATGGTATTTAGGTTGACTCTAAAGTCTTGCCAGCCGTACGTAAAGTAGATTTAGAAACAAAGTTGCATTATTTATGTATAGTTAATGAAAGGCCGACCTCGTGTTGTATAACATTTCTTGATTATCTTTTTACTCAGGAAGTACTAATACTAGTAATAACCATTCTTACATCATCTTCCTAGTATTAACTATTCCCAAGATAATTTGGGATCGGCTATTAGTCCAACTGATTTTACTTGAATATCAGTTTTTTCACGGAGTGACCGGCATCAGACCTCAGCCATCCTGAGGGCGAATTTAATTCAAAGGTGGAACTAATTTTCAGTATATTTGAGGACACCGATTTCTTAGTAACGATGGCGATAGATGTTCATGACAGCCATGACTGATGGCTTAACCTGGTCTCCGAAGCACGGACGCGAAACACCGCCAGACTTCCACTACGATCACGGCTCCTTTAAATGAGACGTGAAAAAGCATCTCACTAGTGGCGCAGTATGGCGCCCCACGCTATGGTGGCCAGGTGGCCATAGCGTGGGGCATCATACTGCACTGTGAGTTATTCACCGTAAGTATGGTGACCACCGTTCTTGGATCCTATTCATGCTTTCCATCAGGCAGAATAAAATCACTTTGGTAGGTTAGGTATAAAAAAAAATCTTGTCACAGGAATCCAATAACTTTTTTTGGCCCGATCCGGGCATCCAACCTGAAATCGTTAGATCAACGAGGCAACTATACAATCAATACAATCAATAGACAATCACAATTATTTTTCTTTATAGTTAAACTATTATAGCTTTTGGTGCGGCTTAATCACTGTAAATATTAACCTATGTTATTCTGATGTATGAGCTATATTACTGTAAAGTTTCATATAAATCTGCGCAGTAGTTTTTGCGTGAAAGAATTACAAACATCCATACATCCTTACAAACTTTTGCATTTATAATATTTTAAGTTAAAATGTATTAAAAAGTTCATCGATAAAGAGTCTAGGTACGTTATTTAATATAGTGCCATCTATTAGAAAGCGCGAATATTTTTTATAAAGTCATCTGACAGATTTTGTACCGTATTATAATCTATAAAATTTAGAGTGATTCGAATACGCATCATAATGGATCTTCCCATGGGCATGAGATGTTTTGCCGCGGTAAAAAGTAGCCTATATCACTCTTCAGTCTCCTAACTATCTCCAGACATAAAAATTATAACATAAAATTGCTCCGTTGCAGCGTGTAAGATAGACAAACATTCAACCAAAGACAATTTCGCATTTATCATATTAGTAAGAATTAAACTCATTGTAAAGTCGCTTTATAATGATAAGTAATTGGACTGGCTTTTGGTCTTATTGTTAGTGATCTAGACCGCTAAGTTCGATTTCCAATTAGAACTTAATAATTGCAAGAGCAGGATGGTTGGCCCTCCTTGGAGATCTTCGTTCAACAGTGGACGGCGATTTCAGTGGAGTTGGGTTTTTGAACACATAATTTTTATATTATAATTTTAAAACTGTTGTTAAACAACTAATTTTTAACTAAAATAAAACTCAAATTCGACAACTAAACCCCTGTTTTAGTTCACAAAGTACACTTAATTCGTTTCTTGCATTAGTTATGGTAATGATATCTTGAATCTTGAGATCGTAACATCTTATTTATTAACTATTACTGCCACAATTACTAGTGATTTAAACTAACTACCGGTTGCTAAGACCATATCAGACTATTTAAAACAATCTGATAGAATTTTAGAAAGCAAAGCTTGTCAGATTTGCAGGCGAATATAGACAACGTATATTACTTGCTTATTAGTGTTTTGAATACGTTTGAATTTAGTCATTAGTTGATTATTTACAATTTGAATTAGACTTCTAAACGATAAAGGAACATTTAAACTTATTAATAATAAGAAATATAACGTCTGTTTGAGAACTGCTTGGAAGGATGTAGGCGTGTCAACTATATACTATCGTCAATATTTGCTACTTGTAACAAAACACATAAATGTTGTCATGTACAATGTATGCATAATTTTCTTAACTTTACGCACGACTAGTCGTAACTGTAGGCACTTACTTAGAGCTTGGTGTAACGGTTAAAGGAATCCCCCCCTCCTCCCACAGACTCAGGGGAAAGAAAGGGTCTTGGTAACTTTACTCTCTCGGTGAAAAGCAATTGATTCTTTATTTGTGGGTATCAGTGTGCGGCGGTAGTTACAATTAGTTAACCCGTCTGCACGTTTGCGCTTCTATACCATAAAAAAAGCGAATGGTTCAAAGTGCAGTATTACATTTTATAAGGTGGGCCACGAATTACTTACTTAGCATTTGGAAAAATGGTATAAAAAAAATCATTTGATATATTATAAAAATTGTTTATTTACAAGAAAGCTAATTCGTGGGCATTTATTTTTAAAATCACATCGTCTAAATGACCACCGTTTCGATGTTAACATTCTTCTAAGGGAGCACTAAAATTTTAGAATAGTCGTTGGCAAAGTGACCGCGAGATCGCCGACATCTCTTTACTATTTTTTTCTTTCAGTTGATGTAGACACTATTATTCAAATAACCCCATAAAAAGAAGTCTGCTGGCGATAGATTTGGATTTCTGGGTTGACATGGAAAGTCGCTTCGTCAGGAAATCAACTTTTCCGAAAACATATGTTTGGTCACCGGCAGGGACTTATTGAATGTATGACAAGTGGCTTCGACTTGTTAAAACTATGTGTTACGATTGTAGCCTGCAAATTCCTGTAGCGTCGGTTCCAAGAACTCCCGTAACATGTTTGCGCGGGATGTTGAATTCAAATGTTAACGAATTCTTGGCCCACCTGTATATAACAGAGACAATATTATTTTTTGCATACATATAATTCTGAAAAAATTATCAAGTTTCGTGTTTATCTCCCATCAATTGCGATTATACGCTTAATACTTGATTGGTTTATTATGTAAATGGTGATTTACTGGGTGATAGCTTACGACATGTGATTGATGATGTAATTTAACACTGTGATGGTGATTATCACGATATTAATGAGTATGCGAATAATGAACCAATATCTGTGCTATGATTTCTAAACATCTCGGTGGTGTAGTGGTAGGGTATGCGACTGCTGTGCATGAGGTCTCGAGTTCGCTTCATGGGTCGGACCAAATGTTTGCACGATCTGAAAATATTTGTTTCAGAGTTTGGACGTTTTCTATGTTCATGTATGTATTTACAAAAAAAGAAAATAAAGTATATTAGTGTTCTATCAGTCAATCTAGCTGTCATGATACAAGCTCTGCTTAGTTTGAAACTATATGACGTTGTGTGTCAAATGGCTGACTATTTATTATTCTAAAAATTTTTCGTCATTGAACTTTCTTCTTTCTTCTTCTCTTTAAGTTGAGATAGGGAAACAGAGAAATTCGGTTTGTTTAGTTTGATATATAAGGTGTTGGGGTTTTTAGCTGACTGCGAGAGTTATATTTTTAGAGTGTATCTAAGTATGTATATTTGTAGGTGATGCCAAATAAAATTACAAATAAATTATTTTGAAAGTAGGTACACCATAGACTATCTAAAATCAGTGTACTGTACCATATCTGTATAAAGGTTGTCTGGAAGAGATTGTCGTGAGCGATAAGATTACCTATCGTTATGTAGATTTTCATTTATGTCTGTACAAAATTTATACTGTAGTGATGAGCGATTAATATGTATATATAAGTAAATAAAAATACCTTCAACAAATTTAAAAGAAACGAAATAAGCATGTAAAAAGCCAAAAGAGAGGTAGGTCCTTTTCACAAGGTTGAATGAGTTCTATGGTACAAAAATTAAAACAATAAAACACTTCTAAAAAGTAAATAATAAATACGTGTTAGCCCTTATAGTTTAAATAAGTAAAATTTTTATCCAGGTATCCTCATTGCGTCGGGAGGGACTGGGGACGGGACTACCTACCCTCTCACCCCTCATACTTAGACAAACTTAAGTTACTGTTGACTTGCTATTTACTGCGGTCCTCCCCGACGCGACGAGGATACCTGGACAAAAATTTTACAAATCGCTGCACATTTTAATAAAACATAGCTAAGAACACTCTTGATTAAGTCGCCTTTCTGATAAAAAAAATTATCCAAATCGATTCACCCGTTTGGGAGTTATACACACACGTCAAACTTATAACACCCGTCTTTTGCGCCAGGAGTTAAAAACAAAAAATATTCGATTTTTTGTGGGTAGAAATAAAATCAAAATCAAAATCAAAATCATTTATTCATATAGATCACACTGTGACACTTATGCAGGTCAAGGAAAATGCCAAATGAGACGTCAGCCGATTTACCTACTACCAGTTCGCTGACTGAACAGACAACAGTAGGGCCTTGAGAAAAGAACTGGCAAGAAACTCAGGCCACTCTTTTTCATCGCCAGGTTTTTACAATTTCTCAGGTGTTACAATCTGTGATTGCATCGAGAGCGACGCCACCACATCATACACGAATAGAACTAACTGTTTCAAATTATTGTCTGATAGTAGCACTCAATCAGCCAGACGCACTCTAGCACTTTTAATGGTCAAAGTTCAGTTGTGGATGAGTGGTAGCTTCATCCTCCGTTGACAATTTCCAGTAATATAATATCAATAAAAATAATAAAGCAATCATAATAATAATTAAATAGATCAAATTTAAATTGAATTAAATGATTTCTGATCATTAAATAAATACGTAAACGTAAGCTGTGGAGCGAGCAGTTCATTGCCAAACCTTTTTATCATTCAAATAATCCGAAATAGTATAATACGCTTTTTTACAAAGTACATTTTTTATATAATTTTTGAATTTGCTTTCGGATAGGTTTCGAGTATTTATAGGTAACTTATTGTAAAACCTCACGCATTGCCCCATAAAAGAGTTATTAACTCTATGTAGGCGTGTAGTGTGTGCAGCAAGATTGTCTCTATTGCGAGTGTTTAAAGTATGCCTATCTGACAATTTAGTAAATTGCGACTCGTTTTTTTTAACATACATTAAATTAACAAAAATATATTGAGAAGCTACAGTCATTATCCCTATCTCCCTGAACGCCTCCCTGAGTGATACTCGCGGGCCAAGGTTGTAAATAGCCCGGACGGCTCTTTTTTGAAGAACAAATATTTTGTGAACGTCTGCGCAGTTCCCCCAGAGAAGAATCCCAAAAGACATTACACTGTGAAAGTAGCTAAAATAAACTAATCTTGCTGTATCTACGTCTGTTAAACATCTTATTTTCTTTACAGCATAGGCAGCGGAGCTAAGCCTATGTGATAGTTTTTCAATATGCGGACCCCATTGTAACTTAGAATCTAAAGTGACACCAAGAAATACAGTAGTATCTACAGGTTCTAATGCTGAGTCATTCAATATTACATTGGTACTTGTGTGCCTTACATTTGGAGTGGAAAACTTAATGCATTTGGTTTTTTTCTCGTTTAAGAGAAGGTTATTTGTTCCAAACCAATGACCTATTTTTGAGAGTGCATTGTTGACTTCGTCAAAATTCTTCAAATGTCGTTTGGTTTTAAAAATAAGTGATGTATCATCAGCGAACAATACAATCTCTAGAATATCTTTCGCATAATAAGGTAGGTCATTTATATAAATAAGGAATAAAAAGGGACCCAGAATAGAACCCTGCGGAACTCCCACGGTCACTGCCGCGCCCTGTGACCTCTTGCCATTTACATCGACTTTCTGTATTCTGTTATTAAGGTATGAGGTCAAGAGACTGAGAGCTTTGTTCCTTATCCCATAGTGGTACAGTTTCCTGATAAGTGTTTCGTGTTGAACGCAATCAAACGCCTTAGATAAATCACAGAAAACACCAAGAGCGTCACGTGAATCCTCCCAGGCATCGAAAATATTTTTGAGTAATTCCACTCCTGCATCCGTAGTAGACCGTCCTTTTGTGAATCCAAATTGATTCTTGTGAAAAATGTCATTTTTTTTACAAAATGACAACATTTGATTTAAAATGATTTTCTCAAAGATCTTGCTCAAAAGTGGCAAGATCGAGATTGGTCTATAGTTACTTGGATCGGTTGTACTACCAGATTTAAAGAGTGGTATCACTCTACTTTGTTTCATCAAATCAGGAAATGCACCATCTGTGACACATGCGTTGAAGATAATAGCCAGGTAAGGAGAAATATCATTAATTATTGATGCTACTATATGACTAGATAGACCCCATAAGTCTGCGGTTTTTTTCCTTTCAAGGCTTTTGAATGTATCTAAAATGTCCTTTGCCGTAACTACTGAAAATTCAAAACAATTGTCACATTTCATCACACAGTCCTTAAGTATACAATAAGCTTCAGTAGGAGATGATGGCAAAGTTTTCGTACATGAAGCAGATATGCTTGAGAAGAATTTTTCAAATTCTGTGGCCACCTTCTCATCTGTCTTCACATCAATATCTTCAATATTCAAATGATAATCATGGTTGCGAACTCTTGATTTTCCTGTTTCCATGTTTATAACATTCCATGTTGTCTTGATTTTGTTATTTGACAATTTTATTTTATTTTTTATATAAATAGATTTGGCTAAGGAACAAATTCGTTTAAAATTTTTAGAGTATTTCTTTACGTATACCTCAAAGTCCAAGTCGTGATTGTATGATTTCTCATAATATAGGTTGTATAATGTTTGCCTGCTTTTGTAAATGCCTGGAGTTGCCCAATCACTAAATGATATATGATCATTAATTGTTAATGTTTTTGGTGTAAAAACTTTGTTAAATTCTAAAATGATTCTATTAAATAATAAATTGTATGCAACCCCGCAATCATTGTGATAGGGCAAGTCCAGTAATTTCTCCGCCACCTTATTTTTAAAATCTCCTAAGCGTTGTACAGTAACAGGAACAAATGTTTTAATTTTTTTCTCATCACCTAATACTGCCTCTTTCTGCCATGACATGGACATGGACATGTCCGCAGTGATCAGAGTCTAATGAATGTATTATGGAACTGTCACATGGTTTCCTGTTGGTAAAGATATTATCAATACAAGTAGCTGTGGTGGCAGTTATCCTAGTTGGCTCAAGAAAACAGTTACTTAAGTTATAAGACCTAAATAAAACTAAAAGAGACCTACTTAAATTGGATTTTTCTAATAAATTAACATTAAAATCCCCACATACTATAATTGTTTTGTTATTGTTACATGTTTTACATAGTACATCCTCCATATGTGTTTCAAATATATCAAAATGTGCACAGGGAGGTCTATATACACTTACAACAATGTACCGCTCAAGCTCTACACAAGCTATCTCAATCACTCGCTCTACAGAGAGATCTACTATGTCAGTTCGTTCTTTGTATTTAATATTTTTGCGAATTAATATAAGTGAACCACCACGAATTGCATTTATTCTGCTGAACGAACTGCCAATAATATGGTTACTAAAGTTGAACATGACCTGGTGGCTCTTTAACCAATGTTCAGTTATACAAAGAATGTCAATATTGGTACTGTTCATGAACAACTCCAGCTCCAAGTCTTTACCATGCAAGCCTTGTATATTTTGGTGGACTATTGTCATATAATTATTTTTAATAATTTCATTACTGAATTTTTTACCAATAGGTAATATATCATTACTACATGTTTTACTATAATTTTTAGAAATTAATTTTACTTCTTTATATTCAGTAATTAAATTATTATTGCAGGAGGTCGACTCCATTGTCTCAAAACTTAATTTAAATTACTTGGAACAAATTCCAGGATTGGTTCATTTAAATTACTTGGAACAACTTCCAGGATTTGTTTATAAAATTTACTTGGAACAACTTCCAAGGTTTGGTCATCTAAACTACAATTCTGCTCAATAGAAGCAGTGGTTATAGCCAAAGACTTGGCTGAATTAAAAATATGATATGATAGCGAAATTGCTATCTGTCGCTTAAAATAATTACGAAGATAATAATTATCTTTCCTCAATAAAAGTTTATCTCTAATGATTACATTAGGGTCAAAAAATATAAATTTATCATTGTAATTACACATAGTGTGTAATTTCATGTTACACCCATACCTATTATTATTTTCCACCTGTGACAGACAACTGCTATAGGGAAAAGCAAATAATATAATTTTATTCACATTCAGTTCTGAAAGTATGTCAAAATATTGTTTAACTAAATTTGAGTTTGCATTGCCTCTTCTCCCGATACATATAATTAATGTTTTAGCAGCTATTGTAGAATTGCAGTGGTT
This sequence comes from Hypercompe scribonia, assembly GCA_949316085.1. Lineage (NCBI taxonomy): Eukaryota > Metazoa > Arthropoda > Insecta > Lepidoptera > Erebidae > Hypercompe > Hypercompe scribonia. The sequence goes on from OX438972.1 coordinate 23,106,787, forward strand.
ACTTATAATTTTATCCAGTATTTGTTTATAACTGGCACCAGGCATACAGTAATTTGTTACCCGAGAACCTATTTGGCTATGTAATAAGTAACCCATGCTTTTACCTATATCGTCGCTATACATAATTATGTCACTGTGTGATAAGACCTTATTATTGTAGGAAGACGTTCTACTCAATTTCTGTGTTGTAATAGGAGGCTGAGAACTTTCCCCGAACACATCCGTCACCGTAACACCTGCCTGAGCATGCTGATTGCTAGATATTATGGTGTTATAAAGCTTCTCGTTTTCATTACATAGCTTGACCAGGCTATTCAGCGCCAAAATGTGTTCAGCAATTTCTCTCCGAGAAGACTCATATTTGGCAGATAAGTTTTTTAATGATTCTAGTAAACGCTCAATCTGTAAATGTTGTTGTTCTATGTCACTGTCATATTTGGTTTTATTATTTTGAATGGTAACCTGACAGTTTAATAATTCCTGTTTTAAATGTGTACTTTTATGTAATGATTTGTAAGATCTAACAGGGTTATTTTTCTTAATTAGTTTCTTAGTTTTATTGATAAACTTATTGATTTTAATATACTTCTTTAATTTATTGTTGCTAAATAGTAATTGGTTTGTTTTTGGTACTATATAGCTATTATCCTTTGTTAAATCACTCATAATAAATTCATGTGTCTGGTTATCGGTAAATGAGTTGTCAGTATGGTGGTTTATGGATGTACCAACCAGTTCATCGAACAATGTATGGGTGTGTGCTGTCTGAATGGTTTGGTTGGCACTCTCCATTTGTGTTATTGTATTGTGTGCTTCACTTAACCTATACTCTAGTTCAGTATTTTTTTTTAAAGTTGAATCAAATTCTACACTACACCTATCAAACTTTTCGACTAATAATTGAAGCATATTCCGCTCATCAGTTATATCAGATATTTGCTTACCAAGCTCTGCCATTTCATTCTTCAGCTTTGTATTACTATGTATTAAATCTAGAACTTCCTTCTCACTATCATCTTGTTCTTTTTGAAGACCCTCACACAAATTCTTATATTTCTGTAATTCATTTAATGTTAGTTGGAGTTTCGATTCCTCCAAACGTGCTGTTACTTTTCTAGTAGTCATTCTTTGCATAGTTTTAGTTGTTAAATATATTTTACAAATCAATAAGACTGCGCGAAAGACTTACAAAAAAAAAAAAAAAATCCAAATAACCCTCAATTATTGAGCATAAAAATGAGATTAATACTATCAAAATACTACTTACTTTTTAAATTTAGTTGTAAATACGTACACAAGCAACTTGATGATGATAATTAATGCACTGATTAACTTTTAATTCACGATAAATTAAGCTAAAATAATCTAATAAGCTCTTTAACTTTTAAGTTTGTCCTACTTTTGACAGCTCAACTTTTAACACTTTTTTCTTAAAAAATAATGTCTCACAATTTACAGAAAACAATTAATAAGGTAATTTAATATAAAATCTATAAAATAAATGTAGTAACAGTGTTAAAAACAATTAGAATAAATAAAAAAATCTAATAATTCAATAGGAGAAGATATTTTACAATGCTACTATCAGTGTTGCCACAGGTGAAAAAAAAATACTATGAAGAAACAAACTAACATATACAAAAAATTAATGTAATTTTTATTTGATTCCAAAATTATAAAATGATACTTAAAAGTAGGTACGTCGTTTACCTAATTATATAACTGCAGGTACTAACACTGATTCCCAAACTAAAGCCTATATCTTAGGAAACTGTTTGGTCTTGCTAAAAATGATAAAATAGATTGTATACTAAATTGCTGTTTCTATTTACTCATTCTTAACATTTCATTTATAGGTTACGTATGTTAATGCACTAATGCACATGTATGCAATGTGTGATTGTTTGTGCTATTGTAAGAGTATGGGAAGGTGGTATCTAGGTGTGTGACTGTAAGAATGTGAGCGTGCGTGTGTTTGCGTGTGTGTGTGTGCATGTGTGTGCACGTGTATGAGCGAGTGCGTTTATGTGTGTGTATTGATATATAAATGTGATGAGTTTGTGATAGGTAAACGAGGAGATCCACCGTCTGTGTGTAGTCAAGTTTCTGTAGCCAGTTTAACATTTTTAGTTTGACTGGACGTGAACTTAGTCTTTGTTTTTTAAGTCATTTTACAGTTTAACACTACGTGTCTGCCTTCTCGCGAAGGAGGTCCTACATATTATACGACGACAGACCGATGACTAGTCCACGTCACTCGATATCTTTCAGTGTCATTATTACACTACTGGTATATAATTAAGAGTTTAACGAGCACACATAATAAACAGATACAACTTCACGATCCATTGCATCGATTATAACGCTATTAAACAAAACACTCGTACGGAAACATCGAGATCATCGCCACACAAAAACATCCCTATCTCATGCGCGTGCGCATATAAAGAGAAGCGCTACATTATTTTCTTCGCATAAACGACTAATTACAACCGTCTATAAGAAAAATTAAATACTTTTTATTGTAGAACATACTGTATATCACGCCTGATTATGTTTCATTTCATTATAAACTTTATATTATTGGAATAAAGTTTATTTTGGGTAATTTGTTGAGAGTAGACGGGGTATAAAAACGGGATAGCAATTAAAGTAGGTATGTGATAACGTACAATGAATGATTGTTAGAAGATGGATTAAGTTTTCTTTCCGTTGATCTATTTGGATATAAAAATAATTAGTAGATTACTTGTTATTAGGCAATTATCTACGTTTACATGGCTCGTTTAACATTATTATGACATCATTAGGTAATGCTTAGCTTTTCTAGGTTCCTTAAGACTACCTTTTTTACCAGTTGGAGTTTATAGTAACGTAAAACAAATCGTGAATATTAATATACTTTGATTTTGTTTATTAGGTAAGCTTTTCACTCATCATTAAAAGAGAATGCAAATATCACGTTATATATATAAATAAAACACGTCGAAACGTGAACTTCCTTCTTTTAAAATTGAGTAAAAGAGTAATATCAATAGGTTACAAAGTACGTAGCCAGGTTTTTAAGTACCTCTCAAGAATCTTAGTGTTGTTTTAATGGCATAGGGGCAGAGATACCGACGGGTCTTTATGAGAGAACGCCACCTGTGGTCATCTGCCACTTATCTTATTCTTATGTCTTATGTGTAAAAGATAACTTTCGCACTAGACTCAGAATCAGGCTCAGATCACGTAAAGTGTTGTCCCATGTAGGGTTTGAATTCGCAATATTTAACGTTGAAGAATGCGGCGAGGTGACCGTTTAAACCATTATACCATACGAGAAGTCAAAAAGTCAGAAGTGGGTAATCACGTTTTGAGACTCCCTCCCCTCTCGAGCGAGAATAGGGCTCCGGTACCACCAACAAAATGCATTGAAACAATTGACTGAAACCGATTTTCTGTAAGGCCATGGCTATTCATATAGGCCGAGGCATGATTCCTACACGGTATAAAATCAGCTCTCATTAGTCTATTGCAAACTTCTTTTTTTTTTATTTTATACTTCGTATTATATACGACTATATATGAGAACCACGATCCATCTTTTCTTTTAAAGAAACGCATTAAAATATTATATCTTTGTATTTTGATGTCTGTCTGTGCTCGAAGAAGTGACAGTGGAGGTAGCAGTTGAAGACATTATTATGTAATATATATTTGTGCATTACTTTTCATTTTGTTCCCATGTTAAGATTAATGATGCTAAGCTCACTCATGCTAAGATTAGTCCGTGTGGTGACGGATTAAGAATACATAGTGTTACCACCTCTATTCATCCCGTGAGTGTCGTAAAAGGTGACTAAGGGCATAAAATATTCCGAAAAATATCACTACAAATAGAAGGAAAACTTGAAACAAATTCTATTCCAACCCGTCTGACCAGCGTGGTATAGTAGGCCAAAACCTCCTTGTTAAGGAGAGGCCTATGTCCAGCAGTGGACTTGATTATACTTAGAGCATTTTATTTAGTTTTTCTTTTTGTTTTGTTGCAGCGAGGGCTTGTTTACTTGTCCCGTCAACGCTTCCCCTGTGGACTACGCGAAGGTAATTGATTAAATTATATTTACTTATCTGAAAATTAAAATGCTTGTTAATACAAATGTTGATAAGGAAGTAAGATATTTAAAAATAAAACATTTTGTTTTTGTAATTTACAAACCATGCCACCATAGGGTCTTTTTTCACATTCCTCACCGTTTCATTTGAAATTACATATTTTTTTTAAACCAATCTCGTAATCATTAAAATAGTATATTACAAAATTAGTATATTACCACTTTAAACCTGGTTTTAACATTTAAAGGTTGCCTGGAAGAAATTGTTTTTAGCGATCAGGCCGTCATTTGTACATAGTCACCCAACTGATATGTTCTTGTATATAATCTGTAAAAATGTTGGTGTACAACAAAGTTTTTTCTATTCTAAACAATAATAGAATTGTAGAACAATCAGAATTCTCATTACTCTTTAAATACCTACGAAAAGTTTATTTCAACGTGTAACAATGAGTTCAATAAACTGGTTAAAACTGTACACAATTTAAACAACATACACATACGAATACTAAAATTAGTACTGATATTAATAAATACGAATTATTTTCACAAGAGCATAATAAACATATTAATTTAACTTATCACATGCGGTTCCAATAAGCTGCGCACGCGCTTCCACGCGGGTGGTCAGGGGGCAAGCAGTTCAAGCAGCTGCGTGTAGATGGCGCTATTAACAATTATGGTTTAACTCGCTACAATGCAAGACCAACTTTAAAGCAATTTTATTATCTCATAAAACTACTAGATTTCTTAGAAATGTTTGAGTACACAATATTAATTCTAATGATAGTAAAGTTCTGGTGGTTTTAGTTTTACGTAGTGGTTGTTTCAGTATAGGCGAGATTTTAAATTAAGAATGGATATAGACCAAATGCCTTTAGTATAGTCTTTATTGGGTTGGTATTCTTATACTACTAAGGTAGTTAATAAATACAAGTTTCACTTGGTGGTATGTAACTAAGCGCCGTGGATTTTTTGGTAATGAGGTGGAAAGTTCTTCACAAATAGTTCCTATGCTCTAGCGAACTGTGGACCCACGGGTCTTTACAATTTAAAGAACCGCAATGGCATTTTCTGCCGTTAAGGTGAGAGTACGCTCTAGTCTCTAAAGTTTGAAGAGTTCTTAAATCGAAAATTATTTCAATGAGTAGGTAGCGTGTAGTGTGGCCGCTGCAAATGACCCGAATCAGGCGGCACCTCAGTGCGGCTGGGGAGTGTCGTCTAAGGCGAGTTGGTGTTCCGCGTCTTACTGTGTAGAATAGTAAGAGGCGTGACAGTGTCTTCCACCGGGGGTGACCCTGGTTATCCCCGTCGTGAGTTACGGCAGGGAGGACTCCAGCAACCGCTGATACGTTCCTAGAGCTCTATCCAACTGCTGAGATAGGTCGGTGAGGTTGATCGGTTCTCCGGGAGTGTCACACACACCCTTTGTTTCCCGTACGGAGAGTATGGTGTGAAAAGCATTCCTCGTGTCAGAAAAAAAAAGGATACCGTGTAGCGTAATGTTGTCTTCAAGTATCATATTTCTGATGAGCATACTAAACAACGACTTACTTTCATTCGTTACACATTTTCTCCAAGAATATCTGTCTCACATCACGCACCCATCATGGGGAAACCTAACTCAATTTATTAAAGAATTCATCATATTATTTTCCTATATCGTCCCATCACGAGTAAGCGTGATGATATTCAGTAACTACTTACGCGGAATAAGCAGCGGTAGTTATCTGGAATTGATCAATTGATTGCACCGTGCGCAAACGCATGTCAGATCTACCCACTTTCGCAACCAATCATACTATGTTATAGTAACTTATTACATATAATCATTGTATTGAAGACTTTCCTTATTCGCGAAAATAACTTATATTACTGTGTAAATTGCGCATCAATCATAATTCAAGCATGAACCAGTCGTGTTGCTTGCAGCAACAATATAAAGAAACAATCATGTAAAGACACGCTTTAGATATATAAAAAAAAGTAGTTGCGCCCTTAAAATTGGTCCAGCTGTTTGAGGGTGAAGTAATAACAAACGTACAAACCCACAGTCACGAACTTTCACCTTTATAATAGGTGAACGACAATATTTATGACAACAATGTCACTGTCAGCATTGATCGCGTTAATGCTGGAGCAGGAGGCGCGAAGGGGACACGGTAAAGGCCACTAGCTTCCAAGTCGCTGCTTAAGGCTCGTTGCGATTCCATCTTGGGGCGATATGACCGCTGCAAACAACTCGGGGGGTGTCGTTTTAGGCGAAGTTCTGTTGCTAAGTATGTATGAGTATAATAGTAAGAGGCGCGGTGGAGTCCCGTCTCAGGGATGACTACATCTAGGGATGTGCTCCATTCATGGGGTATGGCAGAGAGGACCCCAGAAGTCGGTGATGTGTCGATGGAACTCCTTTTGATTGCCGAGGTAGGCAGCCACAGGGTTTTGTGGGTAAACCGCATCCGCAGGAGTCCCATACACAGCATCTTTTTTGCGAAAAGCAATCCCCGTAAAAAAAGGTTTCTACTAAACACCGAATAAATCTTGCGCAGCCTTGTCAATTGTCGTAATATCATAAACGTAGTATGTATAAGAAGGAAGGATTTCGTAAAGTTTACTGCAATTTAGTAGTCTGGAACTTTTACCAGAAGTCAAATATTACGACATCTTGTAATCACATCCAACCATTTGACAACCCTACAAGAACATTCAGACTAGACTGAACCACTTTTTCAATCCCCCTTCAGATATAATTTAACTCTGGTCCTACCTATGCAAATCTATTGCCATGACTGACATGATAAATATTTTTGTTCTATTTTATTTATTTTTACTTAAAAACAAGTTCCAGCGTTTGAACTTGCCGCATTAAGCTCGTGGCTTGTGTCGCGTCCACCAAGACGCGATTTTGCATTATTGCTAATCTTGTAGTCCAAAAACTCTCCAAACCACACTAAAAAATACTAATAATCAGTTTTTGTCACTAATTTAACAGAAACGAATTTCAAGGTTTTGTTCTTAATGACGTAACAACAGTGTTTTGGTGACGTAACAACGTGCGTGCATGCGTGCGTAAATGCGAGCGTGCATGCGTGCGTGCGTCCGTGCGTGCGTGCTTGCGTGCGTGAGTACGTGCGTGCGTGCTTGCGTGTGTGAGTGCGTGTGTGTGTGCGTGTGCGTGCGTGTGTGTGCGTGTGTGTGTGCCATTTTGCAGTGAGAACCATTCCTTGTTTAGCGGATGCTATTGCTTTTGACCACGACATATTGTGAAAGATAAGCACGGTATCATTTGCGGACTCCAGACTCAAGACTTCCGCATTTGAAATAGATATATTAAGAATATTCATATAAATTCTAAAGTGGGGACCCAGACTTCAGACCCAGACCCAGGACAGGGGACAATATTTCAGCGTTATCAACAGTCTTTGAAAAGGTAGTTTTACCACTCTGACCAAACGAGTAGGTATTGGATTTGTTTTACGTTTTTCTTCCGTTTGCAGTGCTGTTGTTCTGCGTTATTTGGCCCCTTAGTCGACTTTTACCACACACATAGGATAAATACACTCCATAGATAATATATTTATATATCGACTCATACATTTTTTACTATTACCGAGCAAATTTGCATCTCATCACGTCGCACACAAACGCCATAGTACAATACCTGACACCAATATCAAACTAGTTTTGTCAAAATAAAAAGCGCACAATTTAAAATACAATAGTCTTTACGCCTTCTCGGAGTCAAAGAATTATTGTATTCGACACATCAATCGATTACAACCGAATATGACACGGTACATCTGTTAATCGATCGATTAAACATCAATTGTGCCTACAAAATCAAAACACGATAATTTGGCACGCGAAATGCGTCGGCACAGACAACATAAGAATAACAACAATTAAAGTCAACCTTTTTATCAATAGGTTTAAGGTTCAATTCTATATGCTTTTGAAGTCTAAAGATTGGTGTCACTCACCTCTCGCGACGACCTTGCAATGCTAACCAGTCACGCGACAAAGTTTTGTCTCTTTCTTACTTTGTGTGTTGACTCATAGTGTAAGTGGGTGTCTCTCTCTTCCGTTGCAAAGGTGTACAGTTGTTTCGCTTATTCGCTTATGCTAAGGAGTATTGCGGACGTTGTGGTAGTTCTTGGTTTGTTAACTAGATGGCGTATTAGAACATAGCATGGCCACACGGAAGCTTTCAGCCAGACTGAGTCGTTTTTAATTTTATTTTTGCCACAAAAAACTGATGAAACGTAGTGCAAATGTATAGATTATTAGATTCGGATCTTGTTATGTTACAAAAGAAAACGAGTACCCAGATGTAACAATCTGGATATTAAACTAACTAATACTTATGTTATATATGTTACTAAATAGTTGAGAACTTTTTCATTTTAAAGTGATTCAATTCCAATTATACATGCGAAGCAAAGTTCATTAACTGTTATTGTTATTGTTGTACAGTAAGGTTCATTAATTAAAAAATAGTATAAAGAATCAGTTCGTCATCAAATTATCGTTACTAAAAGTATGTTATTACCATTCTAAATTCGATCAAGGAAGTGTCTAATTTCGCGAAATGTTATAAGTTTTCTGTATTTTGTAATAAGAGTTATATAATTAATTAAAATTATCAAGGAAGACTTGTTCTGTACCTCAGCAATATAAGGTATTTTAATTCTATCAGAAATTCGATAAGGTACGGTTCATGTCCGCTTCGCTGTAGTGTACACGACCAGCCTATCTGACGGCTGCGCAGACGCAGGTCGTGAGAACCGCAGCGAGTGCGGAACAACGACAGACAACGTTGCGGTCTATCTTCCATAATAAGATCGGCATATTATCAACACTAGGTATGGCTACATTGGTATTATAGAAACACATTTGCTTCTTATTATTTTTAAATGTGTTCTAACAATACGACATGACCCCATCGTCTGATGGACCCCACTTTATTTCATCACATCTTTGGGGAATACTAAAGAATTTTCAGTAGCTAATGTTTGATCAGTGGGTGACCATATTTTGATGGTTAAAAAAAATATGTACATATCCATAAATGAAATTTTTTTTTGTATATTGTTGTGTCACTTCCGGTTCAAATAAATTAAAGTACTAAAATAACATTAAACACGCGTTTTTATTTAAACACATCATGAAAAATAAAATAATTTTTTCCTGAAAACTTTTACTCTCAACTTATAAGTGGTTGGCGCTGCAACTCCTGTGCTTGAGGTCTCAAGTTCGATACCTGGATCGGGCCAAATGTTTGTATAATCCAGAAATATTTGTCTCGGAGTTTAGGTATTTTCTATGTACGAGTGTTAAAAACAAGAATATAAGAGTTCTGTTTATCAATCTTGGTGTCATAAAATAAATTCTGCTTAGTTTGAAGCTAGATGGCGCTGTGTGTCAGATGTACGAAAAAGAAAAGAAAAAAGTGTTTTAACAATTATATGATACAGAAACTTATAGTGAGATTTACGAAATCATATTTACTTAGTTTGAAAGTATTAAAAAGCGACATCTTACGACAAGCTTTTTATTTACCGCGTGACAGGTTTCTCAGTCTGTTCATCATGGAATTGACATTCATCACAAACGGAACTAACTAGAAAAATTGAAATTTGAAAAATATTTATTCAAGTCGGATCAGTACTTCCAGAGATTATCGTTTTCAACCAAACAGACAAACAAACAATTCTTCAGTTTTATAATCTAATATATAAAATTCTCGTGTCACAGTTTTCGTTGCCATACTCCTCCGAAACGGCTTGACCGATTTTGATGAAATTTTTTGTGCTTATCCGGTATCTATGAGAATCGGCCAACATCTATTTTTCATCCCCCTAAATGTTAGGGGTAGTACAGCCCTAAATTTTTGTTTTATTTTTTAGACAAAATTTTTAATTTCTATTTTTTTATGATACAACATACAAAAATACATACAATCTTCAATTTTTACCCTTCTACGACCAACCCTTATTAATAGCCATTTTAGTAATTCAATCATTTCTCCTCTCCGGTCGAAAACTGGCAAAACAAAGTTTGCCGGGTCAGCTAGTATTAGTATAAAATCTATTGATTTTTTTCACACTAAAACTACTCATGTATTCGTCTATTAACAGTCGATTTATTTACGAAAGTTTACATAGAAAAAATATTTTTCACGACACGGCCGTCATTTGTACATGTGTATCAATTTGATGTACCCTTATGAAAACACAACTTAAAATCTATTGTATTGGGTGGGCCAAGAATTCGTTAACATTTGAATCTAACATCCCGCACAAACATGTAACGGGAGTTATAGGGAACGATGCTACTGGAATTTGCTGGCTACAATCGTAACAAATGGTTTTAATAAGATCGAGCCACTTGTCATACATCCAATGAGTCCCTGCCGATGGTCAAAGACATGTTTCCAGAAACTGATGTCCAGGCGACATTCCATGGCCACCCAGAAGTGCAAGTCTATCCCCAGCAGACTTCTTTTTACGGGGTTATTTGAAGAATCGTGTCTACATCAATAACCCAAATACACTATGGCAACTAAAAGAAAAAATCAGCGAAGAGATGCTGGCGATCTCGCGGTCTCTTTGCCGACGAATATTCGAAAATTTCGGTGCTCGCTTAGAAGAGTGCAAACATCGAAACGGTGGTAATTTAGACGATGTAATTTTTAAAAATATCCAACTAATTAACTTTCTTGTAAATGAACAAGTTTTATAAGACATCAAATGAGTTTTTTATACGACCTTTTCAAATGTTAACTAATTCGTGGCCCACCCTATATCATGTGACTAATCAAAACTTGCAATAAATAGCCTCTTCAGTTCCAAATATCTCTGAGAGGACGAGAAATCGAAAGAGATGGAATATCAAATGGTTTTTTTTTTCTATACGATGTTTTCAAATGTTAACTAATTCGCCACCATCTTATATTTAAACATATTTATGTCTGTAAAGCTGTTAAGCAAGCCGGCTTAAAGCTAGAGGTCCGAGTTCCCTTTACATTGTCAAGTTTATTATTACACTCCACTTAATATACGCTACATTGTGTTGCTAACTAACTAACAGTTAGTCTTAACTGTATTTTACACTAACTGACGCGCGCAACTTGGTCTCAGCCTCTCAAAACGAATAACTTTTCCCATTTGTCATTGATGCATAGCTCCTATTGGGTGTAGCGTGATGTTGTGTAGCTTATAATTCTCCTTGGTTTCTTGGATTCTTTTAAATATTTCGGATATTTGACACACAACGCTATCTAGTTTCAAAGTAAGCAGAGCTTGTACTGTGATAACTAGACTGACTGATAGAATATATATATACTTTTTTTTTTGTAAATACATACATAGAAAACACCCAACCTTGAAACAAACATTTGCAGATCATAGAAACATTTGGTTCGACCTGGGAGTTGAACCCGAGACCTCAAGCACGGCAATTGCATACGCTATTATTACGCCACCGAGGCAATCAAGTATACGAGTTTTACTATCCGGGAACCAGTAGTTACTGAGATTAGTGTGTTTAACCAAACAAACTCTTTAACTCGTAATGTTAGTATAGAATAATGTACTGTTCGTCGGGTTGTAGCTCTTGAACATAGTAATATTTAAAACAATTTTATGCTAAGTTTTAATTTGTTTTAGCTGTAAAATCTATAAAACATAGTCTAACTTACCTGTTCTGCACCAGGTTATTTACTTCTGACGACTTGAACTCTATGTCTCGAAAGAATACACACTACAATTTTAATCATATTGAACAACCTCCTTGATAAGGAGAGGCTTTCCAGCAGTGAAAGGCCTTTGGAGGTGATGATGATGTTTATATGACTGAAGAAAAAATTGTCTATGATAAGACTAAGCTGTTACTTCGATTCTCTCTTTAGACAAACACTTGAGATTTTTTTCATGGAAGCCGTTTTTTTTGTCGTGGTGGAAAATCCCTTCGGATCTCCGACTCCTCGGGGGCGCAAGAGCCAAGAGTATGCGGTGTTTCCACTAAAAACCACTCCGGGGGCCGGTCTCAGGCGTCCTTCTCTAAAGGGGACACGGACCATATTGTTTATGGAAGCCTACCAAAGTGACTACTGACCTGATGGAAAGCATGAATAGAATCAGTACAGTATGGGGCTCTTCAAGAAGGGGGTAAATAGGTTTTTAAAGGGTCGGCAACGCGCATGTGATCCCCCTGGTGCCGCAGGCGTTCATAGGCTGCAGTAACCGCTTACCATCCCGGGGGGCGAACTTTCAAGAGGCGGCGCGCCTGGCCACCGTGGGAGTCTCTTTGGTGGTCGGGCGCATTGAGGCGCTAGGTTTACGGGTGGCCCTAGATAAGACGGAGGCCCTTTTGTTTCATGGGCCCCGTCGTGGTCCACCCCCCGGCGCCTCTATCGTTGTCAATTCGGTCCTCGTACCGATTAAGGCCCAGATGAAGTATCTGGGCCTGATCCTAGACGGCAGGTGGCTCTTCGACGAGCACTTCCGACAGCTTACTCTAAAGCTGGTCGGCGTTGCTTCTGCCCTTGGGCGACTTTTGCCCAATTTGGGTGGAGCCAGCGTCGCGACGAGACGGCTATACACGGGGGTTGTCCGGTCAATGGCACTGTATGGTGCACCGGTGTGGGCGGCGGCTCTGACCGCTCAGAATAGGGCTCGCCTATGGCGCCCTCAGAGGATATTGGCGGTTAGAGCCATACGTGGTTACCGCACCGTATCGACGGAGGCGACGTGCGCCTTGGCCGGAACTCCCCCGTGGGATTTGGAGGCGGAAGTGCTCGCCGAAGTTTACCGGCGAACGGCTGACTTCCGGGCGGGTAGTGGCATACGGGCCCCGCCGGTAGAGATACGCGAGTGGCGAGAGGCCGCTCGTCGAGCCACGATGGCTCGTTGGTCGTCCCGGCTGGAGGCTCCACGTGCTGGCTTTGCCGCCGTGGAGGCTCTCCAGCCGGTCATCGCCGAGTGGGCAGGGCGGCAGCACGGGACCCTTTCCTTCCGACTGACGCAGGTCCTTTCCGGGCACGGTTGCTTCGGGAAGTATCTGCACTCGGTCGTCAGGAGGGAATTGAGTCCCGCCTGTCACCACTGCGACTGTAGTGAGGACTCGGCTCAGCACACGCTAGCGGTTTGTTCCGCTTGGGCGGCGCAGCGTGGGGTCCTCACTGCAGTTATTGGAGGTGATCTCTCGCTGCCGGCCGTCATACGCTCCATGGCCGGTAGCGACAGTTGTTTTACCGCGGTCGCAACCTTCTGCGAAGACGTAATTTCGCGGAAGGAGGCGGCGGAGAAGGCCCGGGAGGACGATGTCCACTCGGACCCAATTCGCCGCCGGCGAGCCGGGCGGCGGAGGCGCGCATACCAGCGCCTCATGCCGCCTTGAGTGTGGCCGCGGGTGGACGGGACGGGTTTTCCCCTCCATCCGCTATAGTGGCCAGCCGCGAGGAGGTGATGTGCGCGTGTGCCGTACGTCGCCTAAATAGAGAGTTTATCCGCAGATGGTGCCCGCTTTAGCGGGCAGGCGCTGGGAGGGATCTGGATGTCGTAACAGCAGCGGTTCCCGGATCCCTCCTATCTCAGGCGCAGAGTGGCACACCGTGTGGTTTTAGTCGGTCCGATTCCGACACACCACCCCGCCGTAAACCCCGGTGGGGTGACGGCCCGAGGGGGTTTCCACACGTTAAAAAAAAAAAAAAAAAAAAAAACCGCTTACCATCAGGCGGGCCGCATGCTTGTTTGCCACCGTCGTGGTATAAAAAAAAAAAATCAGGAGTGGTGATTGACATACTCATTGTGAATGCCGACAATGCAGTAATGCGACCCATGGTATGGTGGCCTATATGAGTACAATTATTTGCTGTGTTTGGGTGTATTTTACATAGTGTCATGTTTATCAACAATCTGGTACCCAGAGTACAGTCTCTACTTGGTTTTTTCATTAATGATAGTGTCTCAATTTGTTATCACCTTCATAATAAAAATAATTTTACACTCTACGATTGCGTCGGTGGCGCAGTGGTAGCGTATGCGACTGCTGTGATTGAGGTCTCGGGTTCGATTCCCGGGACGGACCAAATGTCTGTACGATCTGTTAAGTTTTAGTTTAAGTATTTAAAAAAAGTATATTTATATATATATATAATTTTAGTTAGTATTAGTTGTCATAGTAAGTACAAGCTCTGCTTAGTTTCGGACTAGATATCGTTGTGTGTCAAATATTCGAAATATTATTATATTATATGATTGTTAATTTCATAGATTAAGTTATATAAAAAATGTGTTTCGACAAAATGGCAGCTGATATTTTAGGCTTTGCAGCTGTCAATATTGCAAGCAAATAGGGCTGATATTAATATCGATATGTATGTAACATATGTTGAGTAAATAAATTACATTTTGATAGTTAATCCGATAGTTTACGTCATATTTACATCACCAGAAGACTAGGCTAGATGACACCTTAGTCAAATTAGTTACTTTTTATCATCTGTCAAAACCTCAATTTTGTATGAAAATTGTACTAAATACCAAATGGTGATGTCACTGTTTTAGACTACTCAGTTGAACAACATATTTCATTGTATATTTGATTGAAATTCGTTATAATAATAAAAAGCTATGTTAATTGTACTTGTCGAAATGTTTCGCGATATTAGTTTTAATGAAATGGACATTGGTATTTATTTACGATACAGTCATCTACCCAATTGAAGGTTCAAAAAACGTTTGTGTGTACTTATGTACATACATAAGAAGTTAGATTTCTTTGGTGTAACAAGATAAAAATCTTTTTAAAAATTTGATCCTTCGCGTAATTATATGTTTGTAGAGAAAACGATCCTCAAAAATAGAAAAAAAACATATTTAATACATTGAAAGAAAGTTTTATTATAACACTTTAGCTAGATAAACGTATATTGTTTAACTATCGCAAAATAATTATTTGTACGTAATAAAAAACCAAAATGTTTACTAGCAAATTTCATGGTGTCGGTTTTTCGTGACTATGCACTTGCACATCGCACGTGAATCGTAAAAATGTACTCTCATAATTTTTCCCCAGCGCGCCAAAAGAAATATAACTTCAAAAAGTATTTAATAAATTGAAAGAAAGTTTTATTCGCACCAAAAGGAAACTTGTGTTTAAAACTAAAATGTTAAGTAACTAATTTCATGGTGTCGGATTTTCGTGACGGTGCGCGCGAGAAACGTAAAAATTTACTCTCTTCATTTTTCCCTAACGCACCAAAAGAAAATAGTTCAAAAAGTTGCAGCAGGAAGTTAAGACCATTTATCATAAAATAAACATTATTTAATGTTTATTAATATTTTTGCTGTGATAACAAATTCAGAGCCATCTAATGAAGACTACCTGTACTATTTGATTGCTGAATAGTTCTGTATCGCGTTATTATAGTTCCTATTCTGTTTAAAGTTTTAATTAACTATTGCATAGTTTATCTTAGGAGTGGAATCATCATCAGGGTGGATCTTTGGTGGTTTTTAGATCATGATTATCATTCCTTTATGATGAAAGATTTCAGAATGAGATATCCCATTTTTGAGGACCTTCTCAATTCGGTAGTGTTTATTTATTTATTGAAACTTTCTGCCAGCTTTTTTCCTTTCAATTTTGAAAATCTGCCAAAGTGACTCAACTCTGCCTGATGGAAAGAAAAAGAAACAGAATTCAAAAGTTGTGGTTATCATACTCATTGTGAATACAGACAATGCCGTATGGTAACCCACACTATGGCGGCCCAGTAAGATGCTTTTTCATGCCCCACTTGGAGGTGTAAACTGCATGACAGTTATCGTGGCTATGTGGGGTTCACACACTTACCACGATAATTGTCACCCCTGCACCAATGGGCCACTGGTCTCACACTCCTCAACGAAACACAACAGCACGGATGCTGTTGCTTTAGATTGATCTGTGAGAGGGTAGTATTGCTCCGGCTGAGTCTGCCCGTTCGTGACTTCACTACCTTATAAAGTTTCGGCAAACTTGTTACAAAAGGTAAGGTAAGGTAAGGTAAGGTATAAGAAAGAAGAAATTGAAGAAGAAATAGAGAGGTAGGGCATAGCGTGATATTTTCCGCTCAAAACTTGGAGCAGCCCGACTGGGGAAGGACCTCCGCCTTACAGAAGACCACAGCCAAATAGCACTGCATTTTCGGCAGTGCTGTGTTCCTGTGGTGAGTAAGGTATCCAGAGCTCTAGAGAATTCGCTGTTTTGACAACGGGGGACCAGTGGTGCTTATAATACTGCTGCTGGCTTGTGTGGGCGCGGGATGTGGGCGCGGCGGTCAGGAAGACCCGCTGAAACGGTTATCCGCTGGCCGCCCGCAGGATAGATGGGTTCCCGAACCCAGGGATCACTACAACCTCCACCCTGGGAGGCTGAACCGCCAGCCTGCGAAAAATCCCTGCAGTAGTAGTCGTGCCGGAGGAGGAGACCGGAGTGGAACCCGACTGCTGCTGCAGGGGGGGAGCGGGGGCCCTTTCGTACGCCGCGCCGACAAATCGCACTACCCGCATCGACCATGGGTAGATTAGTACTGCCCCATTGCCCCCTTAGTTGTCAACACAGTGAATCCTCACAAACCAATTAAACCCCCCCCCCCCCAAAAAATGACGAAGAAAAATAGGAAAAAAGTATCTACAGCGGCATCCTCTTCCACATATATGGACTTCTGCAACATCAGGGGACTTCACTCCAACCTGAACGCAGTCCACCTTCATCTGGAGATTGCGCAGCCGACCCTCTTATTTCTTACGGAGACACAGATATACTGCCCGGCCGATACATCACACCTACACTACCCCGGCTACAAACTCGAACACAAATTTCTGAGACGTGCCGGTGTATGCATGTACATCCGGGAGGATATCTGCTGTCGCCGTCTCCATTTTTATGAAGACAGGGTCCTGTCAGTATATGGGTGCGCGTAGACTACGGAGGTGAGACTCGAATCTATGCGTGCCTATACAGGTCTCATAGCGGTGACAGGGAGACTAAAGCACTCTTTGAGCACCTGCAGGTGACGACTGACAAAATTCTTGAGCGGTACCCTCGTGCTGAGTTGGTGATTTTAGGGGATTTTAATGCCCACCACTGTGAGTGGCTAAATTCGCGATCCACCGACTTTGCAGGCAGGTGGCAGGTCTACTCATGAATTTGCTCTGGCCCATGGCCTCTCACAACTGGTACATTCTCCAATAAGAATACCTGATATTGAGAGCCATGCACACTCTTTGCTGGACCTTCTGCTGACGACGCGTCCGGACGACTACACTATTGCAGTGGACGCACCTCTCGGCTCGTCCGACCACTGCCTCGTCCGGACCGAAGTCCCATGCCCTCGGCATATTCCACCTCGCCCAGCCAATTTGCGCCACATGTGGCAATATAAATCAGCAGACTGGGATGGATTGCGTGAATTCTACGCATCGTACCCGTGGAGGCAACTTTGCTTCACGCCAGAAGATCCTGACTCCTGCGCAGCCGCTGTCACTGAGACGATCCTGGTGGGTATGGAGTATTTTATTCCCAACCCATCAGTAGCTGCGAGGGAAAAAAAGCGACCGTAGTTTAACCGGCTTTGCAAGGAAGCCAGGCTAGTCAAGCAGGCCGCCTATAGGGCTTGGACCACGGCCCGTACCAATAAGGATCCGAACATCTCTGATGTGAGACGCAAACTAAATGCTGCCTCGAGGTCCAGCAAAAAGACAATTGCCAGAGCCAAATTCGATTTCATCGGCAGGATTGGTGAGCGACTTACGAGCTATCCCTCTGGGAGTCGTGCGTTTTGGTCTCTTGCTAAGGCTGCCGAAGGAAATTTTTGCCAGTCGTCTTTACCACCATTGCGAAATGCCGATGGTAACTTGGCCCATAGTGCTAAAGAGAAAGCCGACCTGCTTGGGCAACTCTTTGCCGCGAACTCGACCATGAACGAGGATGGAAGTGCGGTACCGCCTATTAACCCGCCGTGCCAACACACTTTGCCGGAAATACACATTTCGCAAAGAGAAGTGCGGCGGGAACTAAACTGTCTAGACGTTCATAAGTCGAGTGGGCCAGACGGCATACCTGCAGTGGTGCTCAAAAAGTGTGCCCCTGAGTTGTGCCCTGTACTAACGCGACTTTTCGCGATTTCCTACCGCAAAAGGCAAGTGCTGTCTTCGTGGAAGACTGCCCATGTGCATCTAGTGCCAAAAAAGGGTGATAGATCGGACCCATCGAATTACAGGCCTATAGCTATAACCTCCCTTCTCTCTAAGGGGATGGAGCGTGTAATCAACACACGGCTCCTCAGTTACCTGGAAGAGCACGATTTGATCAGCGACCGCCAGTACGGTTTCCGCCGCGGTCGCTCGACTGGTGATCTTCTAGTGTATCTCACTCACCGGTGGGCTTCAGCCATTGAGAGTCAAGGTGAGGCTTTGGCAGTTGGCCTGGATATAGCAAAGGTGTTCGATCGGGTCTGGCACAGGGGTCTTCTATCGAAGTTACCGTCCTACGGCCTGCCCGAGGGTTTGTGCAAATGGGTGGCTAGCTTTTTGTCCGGCAGACGCATAAAAGCCGTCGTCGACGGTAGCTGCTCCGAAAGCATGGACATAAACGCTGGTGTCCCGCAAGGCTCCGTGCTATCTCCAACACTATTCTTGCTGCATATCAATGATATGTTGACCATAGATAGCATCCATTGTTATGCGGATGACAGTATTGGAGATGCGTATTACACGGGCCGGGCTAACATCCCTCGTACCGCTGTAGTAGAAAGTCGCGAACAACTTGTGTCTCAAATCGAGAGCACTTTACACAGAGTCTCCGATTGGGGTCGGGATAACCTGGTCCAATTTAACCCCTCTAAGACACAAGTTTGTGCGTTTACTGCTAAAAAAACCCCGTTCACTGTAGTTCCACAATTCCAGAATACACCCCTTACCATCTCACAGAGTATTGGGATCCTCGGTGTCGATATCTCCAGTGACGTCCAATTTCGGACTCATTTGGAGGGAAAGGTGAGGCTGGCATCAAAAAAGCTTGGTGTTCTGAATAGAGCGAAGCGATATTTCACACCGGCACAAAGGCTACTACTGTACAAAGCACAAGTTCGGCCTCACATGGAGTATTGCTGTCATCTCTGGGCGGGAGCACCGAAGTACCAGCTTGAGCCTTTCGATTCAGTCCAGAGACGTGCTGTGAGAATAGTCGACGATCCTGATCTCACGGACGGTATCGAGCCACTAAGTCTTAGGAGAGACTTTGCCTCCCTGTGTGTGCTCTACCGTCTCTACAATGGGTTGTGTTCTGAAGAATTGTTTGATATGATGCCCACAGCCACATTCCACCATCGCACCGCTCGCCATCGTCAGGGAGCTCATCCACATACATTGGAACCTAAATGGTCGCGCACAGTGCGGTTTCAGAGAAATTTTCTCCCGCGAACAATCCCATTATGGAATGAGCTCCCTGCCACGGTTTTCCCTGGGAACTACAGCATGGGGTTCTTCAAGAAGGGGGTTAATAGGTTTTTGAAGGGTCGGCAACGCGCACGTGATGCCCCTGGTGTCGCAGGCATCCATAGGCTGCGGTAGCCGCTTACCATCAGGCGGGCCGTAGGCTTGTTACCGTCGTGGTATAAAAAAAAAAAAAAAAAAAAAAAGACAAAAAAAAATCTTGTTAAGAAAAATTTCTACAGATATATTTGATAATTTCTCAGGAGCCCGTCATACATGGAGCGATTAGGTAAACCCTTTTTCATTTGAAACAGTAAAATGCCAGTTTGGTTCCATTTAATTTCGAAGAATATGAAGTTTTTGTAATTCATCATGACGTAGGCACTCTAAAGTCTCTGCTTTAATAGCTATTTTTTCTTTTGTATAGCTGCGATCTACTGTGCTCCTTTGCAATGCAAAGTTGTGTGACAGAATGTGTTGAACACATGTGTCAGGCACTAAACGTTCCATAGACCATAGCATCTTTCTCCTTTGTCTCACAATGTGGGTGATTATTGTTTTATGACTTTGAGAATGAGTAATAAATGTCGGAGATATGTCACGCTATTGTAGCTTTAGAGTCATGTGGTCTTGACTTCCCTAACTGTTCAGTATTGACGATTTATTTGAAAGATATATTGTGATTTTTAGCCTATAATTCCTTTTTTTTTATTTCAAGGTTTGTGTTAACTTATTTCTAGTTATTTTAATATTTATGCCATCATGTGTTGAACGTAGGCTGCTGTTTAGAGAAGGTTTTAGCCGTTTATACCACGCTGGTCAGCAAGGTTGATAGGGGACTTGTTTTAACATCTCCTTTCTCTGCAGTGCCATTTTCTTTGTATAATTTGCTTCCTTAGACGGCTGTACACTTACAGGTTGAACAAGGGTGGTTACAGTCCATGTTTACGACGATATATATTACACACATACATAAAATCACGCCTATTTTCCCCGAAGAATAGGCAGAGGCATATTAAGCGCCCACTTTTTGACAGTGTTTTTGGTCCCACGTAATAGGTGGTGAGCCTATTATCGCTAATCAGAATGTTTTGTTTGCCAGAGTCTCGTCCACCAATTAGTAAGTGCACCACTTGCGTTGAGGTTGGCTTTCAGCCCAAAGTTCTTGGTGAGAATGCAATGCACCATATGCGTATAACGAGAACATTTAACAAGAAAGTCAAATATTTAAAAGACGTTAGAAGATCGACGAAGATCTTATTTCAATTGGGTATTTGCATGAAAATGATTTTTCAAATAAAGTTCAGTTAATAAATTCTTTGATACACATAAAATACCTACGTAAGATTAAAATTTAATTTTTACAAATTATTTTTAAATAAATAAATAAATAAAAGTGGTCAAATATGATGTAAAAATCACGTGATGTGAAACGTGATGTGTTTGGTCTGACGTCATTGTGCATATTATTGGCGCGGCATTTGAATGTATGATAAACGACGAATGATAAATTATTGAAAAAAATTTTAAGTTGGTTTTTATTTAAAGTGAGTTTAATTATATTTTATCGTTAAGAAGAAAATTTACTGAAAATAGCGTAAATAACAAATAACAAATTTAAATGGAATATGCACAATGACGTCACATACACAAGAGGGAGCTACCTGTACGTTTAAATTTTAACAATTTTTTTATTGTTAAATAGTTTAAATGTTTATAAATAAAAAAAAAAAAATTTTAAAAATAATAACACATAACTATTTAATGGATTGGAAAATCATGCAAATACCCAATTGCTTTTATTTTCATTATCAAATCAGCCTTTATCCTTACAACGTTAGTAAGTCGTATATTTAAATTCCTACGAATTAAAAAAAAACTCCTATCAACTCACACGGTTATTAAAGCGAGAGTAATAAATGAAATATCACAAAAGACATTTGATCCACAATAGAAAAAGATTGGTTACACAATAGGACACGTCCAGTTCACCCTTTTAACTTCAAGGGGCGCAATGATTCTGTTTTGTAAAACTAATTCCGTCTTTTTGATATCAACGATGCGTGAAAATAAAAAAAATACTGTTGTCTATACATATTACGAGAATTGGGGTGAGAAAAAACCACTTTCAGGGTTGTTTAGTTGCGTTAAAGGGTGATCTTGAGAAAGGTGATGATTGTTAATACATTTACATTTGACATTTTGCATTTGAGTTAACTCTAGTTTTGTCAAATATCACCAGTTAATTATTTAAAGCGCTATATAATAAATATTTCAGATATTTAACACACAACGCCATCTAGTTTCAAACTAAGCAGAGCTTGTGCTTCGATAACTAGACTGACTGATAGGATACTTATATAGTTTTTATTTGTAAATACATACATATTATACATAGAAAACACCCAAACTTCGAAACAAATATTTGCAGACCACACAAACATTTCGTCCGTCTTGGGAATCGAACCCGAGACGTCAAGCACAGCAGTCGTATATAAGCGAAGATTAACTGCACAAGATAAGTTGTATGGAAGCATTTTGATCTCTACGAATATAATTCTTTCTACTACTAGTATTATCCTTGTGGTGAAGAACTGCGAATACGAAGTTTCATCACTCCTATTCATCCCGTGGGTGTCGTAAGAGACGATTAAGGGGGCAAACTGGGGGATCACTGTAAAGAGTAGGGAAATTTGAAACATAACCTATAATAAAATTCTCGTGTCACAGTTTTCGTTGCCATACTCCTCCGAAACGGCTTGACCGATTTTGATGAAATTTTTTGTGCTTATCCGGTATCTATGAGAATCAGCCAACATCTATTTTTCATCCTCCTAAATGTTAGGGGTAGTACAACGCTAAATATTTTTTTTTATTTTTTAGACAAAATTTTTAATTTCTAATTTTTTATGATACAACGTACAAAAATACATACAATCTTCAATTTTCACCCTTCCACGATCAACCTTTATTTTTTAATAGACATTTTAGTAAAAATGGCAAAACAACGTTTGCCGGGTCAGCTAGTAACCTATAATAACCCGTCTGGCCTGCGTGGTATAGTAGTTAAGGAGAGGCCTATGTCCAGCAGTGTCAAAGCCTGTTGATAGCATTGATTGCTTTTTTTATCAAAGTATACACTAAAAACGATCACATCTCATTTTTCAACATGTTATAACGACTTCTAAATCCTTATACATAACATATCTAAAACATTCAATCTATTAATTCACATCAATGGAATCTAAAAGATCAATCGCGTCCTATCTAACCCACCATAGACAAGATTTCTTAAGCCATAGACACACAAATGTATGGGTCTTTTGTATGGCAGCATTTAAATTAAAGATTAATCTGTGTATGAGATAATAATGTATGCCTGTGTCAGTGACCTCATTTTGAAAAGGACCAATTTGGACATATTCAAGATAGATAAAGGTTTTGTTACACTGCAGTGGCAAGGTGCTATATCAATGGTAAAATATGACCTACATAAGAATTGAAATTGGTGTAAAATTAATTACTTAATGTTTTTGTTATTTTAGATTTGTTGGTTTAAGAATACATAGTGTTACCACCCCTATTCATCCCGTTTGTGTCGTGAGAGGTGGCCAAGGGAATAAACTATTCAGGAAATTATTACTACAAAGAGAAAGAAATCTTGACCAAATCCTATTAAAATCCATCTGGCCAGGGTGGTATAGTAGGCCAAAACGTGGTTGCTTTGGAGAGGGCTATGTCCAGCTGTGGAGCGTTAACAGCTGTTAATGATGATGATGATGAAATAATCTCATATTTCATCAAAACAACTCCTGAAGTGACGTAATTGTTCTAGCTAAGTGCGTAATGCGTAATTTTTATCTGGTAAATTTTAAAATATTTTAATAGACATTTTACTACTCTTATTGAGTTTTATATTATAATTTTTTGTAATGATTATTAGAAACTTGTCACTAATTAAAGTTTTGTTTTGAGAATTGATAATGTCTACATATTCCCTTCACTTCCAAATCCTTTAAAAAAAAATAAAACCGTGAAAATAAATTTAGTACCTAATAATAAAATCCATTTACGCATATACTTCACTACCTATTGTTAATCTCTAATTATATAAAAATAAAATACCCCTTACTAAAAACTATCAAATTACATATTCATTCGAACATTTTTACCGACGGTTCGCCCTAATGTAACGCTACCTTTGCTTTTTATAAAGGTGGGCATGATAAAAATGGATAGCAGGACATTATGATGTAAAGTAGGTGCAAACAATGCAGATAAGACGATGGGACGTGAGGGAACGTGCGGCCACCGGACTGAGGCTGGATTGTCTACGGAATATTCTTTATGGATGGGTAAATAAAATTGGTAATGAGAATGAGTCATGTACGTACGCTAGAATACATAACAAGTTTGGTGTTTTTGTGCGGGAATTTTTTGAGAAGTTCTGATTTAAGTTTTATCTCCAAAGGTTGATGTTACGTCTCTTTCTACTTCGCTGGTTGTTGTGGGTTCAAACCTCACAAGGGACAACACTTTGTGTGATCCATAAATTGTTGTTCTGAGTCTGGGTGTTCTTTGTGTCCGTTTCTTGTATGTTTGTAAAGTCCTCCGCGACACAGGATAAAAGAGCAAATACAAACTAATTTAGAATTTAATTTTCTTGTCGTACACACTGAAAATTTATAAAAAGATAATTTAAAAAAAAATCTCATCATAAAACTTCGTTCCAAATTCAGTTTCAATCAGTTCAAATCTCTTATAGAATGTAAAGTTTTAAACATCCAATATTGACTATATATGCTTACATCATATTGAATCAGAAAATTGAACTGGTAATCTATTAATCTTGGTAATAACTTACTATGAGAAAACCTTTTGTGACAGTGGCTGTCATTCGCCATGACTCTGGTGACCATAACTCTTGGATTCTATTCATGCTTTTCATCAGGCAGAGTAGTCACTTCGACAGGCTCTTAAAGTGAAAAGTGTTATGTTTTATTTGCGGCATTAATTTTTTAATTGCAAATGACTATAGAAAAAAAATGTTTTTAGTCGATTTACTAAGTTTTTGAGATAACTTCAAATAATGTGAGAAAAGAGGGAATTGTATGCAGCTCGTGATTTCCAACCTGCATCCATAGACAAACTTTACATAAGTCTTTTTTTCGATAAAACTATTTAGTCTATAAAAACTATAGCAATTAAAAACAAAACAACTTTACACAATAACTTAAAAGTTTATATGAAGACAATTATCTAGGCCGATATGTTTAACTCAAGTAAAATGATGCAATAACAACTTCGGGTTCACAGAAGCGAAACAATAAACTCTATCTGTACAACATTAACGGTCATTTGGACGTTATCTACAACTTTCTCACGTTAAGAACATTTTATTTGTCGTGCGCATACGCAACATGTCATGTAGGGTGAAAGTACCTATTGTGGTCATACTGGCCGACACACAGATTAGATTAATATAAAAGATGCGCGCTCATTTTTAAATGCTCCAATGTTGTAATCAAGAGTATTGTGGTGTAATAATATGGTTTGATGGTATTACGTGTACCTGGACCTTCTTATGAAATGAGTTGAAATATATCCTGATACTCTCGTTAACTCATTAAAAAATTCTAGATTTTTTAAGAAACTGTAACAGTATATTGTTATTGACATTTCATTACAGATATTCTTGCGTAGTATTGTATTTATCCCATGTGTAAAACTAATCAGTTAGTATAGCGAGTATTTTCTCACACATCCTAACACGTCACACACGGCCGTAAACTAGGCAAAGTCTGAACTTTGGTATCCAGACTGCTGATAAACATACTTATATATTTCTAAATACATATATATTATAGATAAATTACACCCAGATACAGAACAAATGATCGAGTTCATCACGCAAAGACTTGCCCTGGGTGGGTATCGAACCCACAACTTCTGGCTTAGCAATCAGAATCACTAACCACTACATCAACAGGGCCATCAGAATTTATACATTTACTGGCAATCAACATCTGTATTTGGTAACTTACCTAATTAGTTGAAAATTAAATCTGTACTGTGGGCTTTTGCAAAATTAAACATGCATTTTGTGCCTGGACTCTTATTTTCAAGTGTAGAAACTCCTAATAAGTATTTTGTTTTGAAAAAAATCATTCCGTGTTTCTTGAGTGGCCACTGTATATACAGAAATAGACTATCTGGTAATCACACAGATTGTAGGTAAGGGGATCTGGAGTCTTTAACTTATTCTGTTAGTTACTACTATCGTTATATTTAGAACTATTTAGAATAAATGATTGCTCTCCTCTATCACCACTTTATAAGAATATTTTCTTCTTAGATTTTGTTTTAAATTTTGACCTTGACCTCTTTTTCAATAGCCTTTTATAGTCCACAACCAGACATAGGCCTCTCCTTAGAAAGAAGATTTTAGCCTACCATAGACGGGTTGGAATGCTGTTTGTTTCAAGTTTTCCTCCTCTTCACAGTGTTGATGTCTGCATAATTTGCTCCCTTAGTCGCCTCTTGCGACACGCACGGAATGAATAGGGGTGGTAACATTCCTTATTCTTAATCTGTCCAAACACAGAAATCTTCACCTCTTAGCAAATTGCAATCAAAGATTGCTACAACTGTTATTTTTTTAAATTAAAAATGTCTATAAGAACTGCTACAATGGCTGGCGTATTTCTTTTTTATTTCTATAATGATAATTATATTATGTTTCTTGTCCACTCGGTGCATTCCATAGTTGAGAGCGCATATACATCGTATTGGCTGTAAATCATGGCAGTCATAGGTCACTCGTCTATGAGCGTCACTGGATGATCAAATAGTGTGGGTGATTCTGTACATTTTCAAATATGTTAGTAATAATTTCAAATTCTTGCCAGTAAGTGTTAATTCTACTATTAAACTAGGTCTATCTATCTAGTATTATTAAAATTATTTCTTTATATTTTTCGTTTTACTAAGTTAATGTTAATTTCGTCAATCAAGCCTGTCTCGTGAAATAATTGTTCAAGTAGTTATTTTGCAAGTTTTGTATATTTTCTTAAAGTGGTATTAAAGAATTTTTTTTTAAATGTTTTGATTAGAGTTTCGATTTCTTTCTCTTTCTCCTCCTGTCAGAGATATTTCGAATTGTAGAGGTTATTTATTGCAAATTTTGACTAGTCACATTGTATCTAGTACTGTATTTATTTAGGACTATGTCCAGCAGTGGACTGTTTAAGGCTGCTGATGATGATGATAGTACTGGTACAAATGGAAATAAATATATAGAAGCGAATTTATGTCTCTAACACAACGGATAGATCCTTCGATTTTGTCAGAAAGTGACCTACGTCAATAAGTATACATAATTACATATATTTATATGAAAGTCGCCATAGTGCCTAGTTTTACTACACGTATTAGAAACGTAAAATACAAATATACTCCCATTGGTGCAGGGGTGACTGTGGTAAGTATATGCAATACATTGCCACGAAGCACCCTGCTTGATAGAAAGCATGAATAGAATCCAAGAGTTGGCCTAATAAGATGTTTCACGTCATGCTTGGAGATATAAAAGGCATGAAAAAACATCTTAATAGGCCATCACATTGTGGGTCACCATACTGCATTGTCTGCATTCTCAATGAGCATGGTGACCACAACTCTTGGCTTCTATTCATGCTTACATCAGGCAGAGTAGAGCTAGTTTGGTAGGCTCTTAAAACGTATGTATATAAAAGATATTTGCGGTAATCGACCAAAGTTTATTACAGCTGGCCAGCGTTGTATAGTAGGTTAAAATCTTTTGAGATCTTACATTCCACTATGTCCAGCAGTGGACTATGAAAGGTTGTTGGTGTGACCATGTGACCGAAGTGGTCAATCTACATTTATATTGTGTAACTTATCATGAATAATTTTTAACACACAAATAGTATAACTCAACTTACAACTCCAAATTTCAAAATACTTTCCCTTGAGAATATTTTCTTAACTTAAACATTCCTTTCACACAAAATCACCTCCCAACTTACAATTAGACTAACCCTAATCTCTATTCAACGTGCATTTGACACCATTCTCATTTTTAACGGACCGAATGGGCCCATGATGGATTATGATTACGGACGATAAATGTACCGGTCACCCTTCCGAGTGACAATGTGATATATCCAACTAAATATTTTATGCACTTCTTTATTTTTGATTGATTTATTTAAAGAGATTTAAAATATGCTTCACGGCATTTTAACTCGGTTGTTTTGTATGCGCTATTGGTGACAAATGTTATTTCTGATGATGAGATATAATACAGGGTGTGGATATGACTGTTTCTGATTGAGAGTGACTAATGGTGTTGTCACCCTAATTTTCAAAGTTCACACTTTACAATCCAAGTATATTGTTTTCTGCGTGATTAAAAAAGGTGTTTTTATGTAATATGTTTCTTACTCCTTTTTTGAAATCTGTAGCATTTCGTGAACTGGGACGGAAGTAAGCAGAAATGATTGCTGGACATACTCGTTGGTCTCTTCTTAGAAAGGTGGTATTAGCCTACTATACCACGCTGGTCGGAAAAATTGGAGTAGGGTTTGTATCAAGTTTTTCTGGTCTTCACAGTGCTCTTGTCCTTTATAATTTGCTTCCTTAATCACCTCTTATGACACCCATAGGATGAAAAGGGATGGTGGCGCTTTTTATTCTTAATCCATCACCACATGGACTATGTGTGTGTATTACGAGCACACATAGTCTGTGTGGTGATGGATTAAGTACTTAAATTTATCCTGTATTATTAAGTATTGAGCATTTATGATGATCGCTGCATTTGGTTCACTAGAAAGCCAAAGTTTCCTTTCCCCAGGAAGTGGTTCTATTACAGATGGAGCTGTCAGTAGATTAGCCATGTACCTAATAATAACAAGTGGAGACCACATAAAGCCGTCGGTTCTGCGCCCGATCTCTCCCTGGTCGTGTCGGACAGCCGTCTCATCGGATTGTGAGAGTGAGGGAACAGAGAGTGCACCTGTGTTTACGCACACGCTTATGCACTATAACATCTCCTGCGTTGTTGGTTGGTCTCTGTTGCGATTGGCTGCCGTAGCCGAGATCAACTATGAGACCCTAATAATAATAAGAGAAGACACTGAGTTGAAATTTTAAAACGATATTTGGAGGGACGAGGTATCATGTCAATTGCCACGCGAATCTCTATATCGCGATACAGGATTAGTAGTTGCATCGTAGTTCATTACATTCATACGTTGCGTTTATACTTCGTCGTAGTTCGATGTATCTTCACTAGATGGCGCTGTTGTATATTTTTCTTCGTATTGTAATGTAGAAATCGCTACACGATAACTGTTTAATTCAGCATTTCTGTGTATATTTTTCATCAATACATCCACAATATATCACAGGGTAGTAGAGCCACGTTGATTTCAGCACGAGAGGGCCGGCTCGACCGGGGCAGTACTACCCTCCCACAGAAGACCAACCTAAAGCGCCAGCATCCGTGTTGTCGTGTTTCGTTGGTGAGTGTGAGACCGTAGGCTCATTCATGCAAGGGTGACAGTTATCGTGGTAACTGTGTAAGCCTTACACTGTCACAATGACTGTCATGCCTTTTACGTCTCCAAGCGGGGTGTGAAAAAGCATCTCACAAGGCCGTCATAGTGTGCGTCACCATACTGCATTTGCAATGAGTATGGTGACCACAACTTTTGGATTCTATTCATGCTTTCCATCAGGCAGAGTGGACTCACTTTG
Source organism: Hypercompe scribonia (assembly GCA_949316085.1). Taxonomy (NCBI): domain Eukaryota; kingdom Metazoa; phylum Arthropoda; class Insecta; order Lepidoptera; family Erebidae; genus Hypercompe; species Hypercompe scribonia. The sequence continues at coordinate 23,136,149 of OX438972.1, forward strand.
GCAGGCTATTAATATAGAAAAAAAAACGGCAGGGCACAGCCTATCACTTATAACATCAGTACTTGTATCTACACATTTTTATTTTAATTTACCAACAGCATAGCAACAACTCACATACTTCAAAACAGACGAGCTTAAAATTTAACTGCATTATTCATCACGAACGGTTCAAATACACATAGTTACATATAAATGCAGTAGATAATGAATGGAAAAATGTTCAGGGGTCAGACACGGTCGTGTGTGTGTCTATGCGGGATCTAGATTGGAGATTATAAGCGTACAAATTGACAAATGATATTTTACGTTTTTTAAATGGTTGTGGAACTCTTGTTTGTTATGTTGTAGGAGGTAATAGTATAAAGAATGATAAAAAGTTTTTTTTTACATTAAGAGCCTGCCGAAATGACTCTGCTCTGTCTGATGAAAAGCATGAATAGAATCCGAGAGTTGTGATCACCATACGAATGCAGACAATACAGTATAGTGAAACACACAATGACGGCCTAGTGAGCAAACCTCATAATATTTATTTATTATTTCTCTTCATAAAAATGATTCTTACAATAACATTCGTTTCTAAAACCACATTTAGTTATTGACTGGTGCCTGTGATAGGTGATATCTATGTTACGGGTCACCAGGTCCCTGCGCCACTTAATTTGCAAGTTGAGCTAACGTATAGATAGCGATATGCATACGAGAGAAGGACAATTGCACTGACGTATCACTTGAGTACAACTCAACACTCACAGGTTGATCATCAGTATCCACACTCGATGTTAGCACGGTTTTCTATGAAGCCGTGTTATCGCTCCGGTTGAGTAGGTTTTCTCAAGGATACATAATATTTTAGGCTTTTGAAATAATAGACTAAAAGTTAACAAAACATGTCATCTTAATTTTGTACAATTTGAGTAAGCTTAAATGATACATACAGATAATACATAATCAAAAACTTTGTAAATATTTTTTATTTGACTGCCTCGATGGTGTAGGGGTAGCGAAAACGACTACTGTGCTTGAGGTCTCGGGTTCAATTCCCGGGTCGGATCAAATGTTTGCATGATCTACAAATATTTGTTTTGGAGTTTGGGTGTTTTTTATGTATAATATGTATGTATTTACAAAAAAAAGTCAGTCAGTCTAGTTATCATTGTACAAGCTCTGCTTAGTTTGAAACTAGATGGTGTTGTGTGTTAAATGTCCGAAATATTTAATTATTTAAGTATTTAATTATTTAAAAATCAAAATGTTGTTTGCTCCATGAACAGTTAAATGTAGCTGACCAGACGTAAATGGAATTACAATGGCAAAATTAATATAAATTATTATAACTGTTTTATAACGCATTATTATGACTCTCGTTAATTTTCGGAGCGAACTGGCAGTACAGCCACAACGCTGGTACCCGACGTTATATTTATGTAGGTAATATTAAATTCATGTATGTGTATGGTTACTTATATATCGTAAATAATTATAACAATGTTTATTGGTTAATTACGTTAGCTACAATCGAAGACTCGAAAAAAAAACCGAAATGATTTTAAATCTATTTAATTAATTAAAATTGTAATACAAAACTAAACCTAATGAGCGATGATTCTACTTCTAAGTAGGAATATAGAATAATCGCTCTTACAGAATGTTGCAATAAATATTACTCGCGACATTGATTGACGTCATCGATGCATTAGCAATTTTGTGTACTTAATAAATATTGGTGCATGTGCAACACCAGCGATCTTCATATATTAGCACCATGTAATTCCTCCCCTCTTAGAACGGCGACTATTTTAGCACGTTGAGTGAAAATGTTGACAGGATTTTATCAGGGTTTCCATCTCCTTCCAGGATTGTGGTCGGGAGCGGCTGTTTTTTTTCATAGCGTTGTTACATTTACATAGATGGCGCCGAGATATTACGATTATAGTGATTATACCTGCGCTTAGTAGAACTCCGTAGAACGGGATTGTAGTGTGGTAAAAGGTGCCCGTCAGCGTTGTTAAGTTAAACTGAAATCTGTACTATAAGTTTTTCCTGAATTCCAGGTAGTTCTTGGAGATCGATAGAGTTCAAATCGATGTGAGTAGCCGTGCTAGCGTGTTTCTCGGTGTCATAGGGTATTTTCATCAATTTTAAAGGCTGGCCTTGAATTTCATTGAAGTCCTTTGCATTAGTGAATTCTTCAGATTTCAGGCGACATCCAACGGGAATCGTGGCAAGATAACTGCCTTGGAGTGACGTGTAGTCTTTTTGTTTACAGATTAGTTGTGCCTTCGTTGACTAACCGAAAGATAGGACGTAATGCTGATCGTCTAATTTTTCAATGGGTTCTTTCATCAAGGTAAATATTGCGAGTTGGTAGGATTCTTGTAGGACTTGGTTGTTAATCAGCTCCTGGGTGCAGTCAGCTTTGGTGCGGATCTGATAAGAAATTCCTTTCTCAGAGAGATACCTGGGGCAACTTCGGGCATTCAGCCTCTATGTACACATAAGACATTTCGTTAGTTGCAAGGAACGGAAAGGAGTGGAAAAGAGCCTGTGCGTGTTTATTAGGTACGACTGAAAGTCTATAAAAATCATAACTATTCTTGGAAAAGATTGGAAATTAAAAAATAAAAATTATTTTCTTGTCTTCAGTCTTCAATATGATCCTGGTTTAATAATATCGTACTATTCTCTAAGTTCTAAATCTAAAATTTGCCCTTGGGCGTAAATAGTTTTGAGTTTCTTAACCATTGATTCTAGTATTTCTATATCTATCATAGAATGGTGCGTACTAGACGCGCGAATAAATCCTAAACTATTTTCTATCCTAATTAACTCTTGAAGTAAGTCTTCTATATTATCATTTAATTCTTCTAGAAGTTTAGCGAACTGAGCGTATTGTATTAGGCTGTCTTCTGTCAAAGCATTATTCTGTAATATTGTCTCTAACGTAGAGTTAATTTCAACCTGATTTTTACTATCTGCTCAAGTACGTTGTTATGGTTAGACATCCAATTTTTACTCATACTAATATGATTATTAAATTCTGTCGCTAATATATTTTCATTGTTTTCTAGTACTCTAATTGCCTTATTGTATTTCAACGCATCTTGGTGATCTAGGTTCCCGGTTAGACTTTTTATTATTGATCCTAATCCATCTACAAGACCTCTTTCTCGTTTGGGTTCTAATGATTGTAATTGACTTAAGGCATTGCCAAGCTTATTAGTGAGATATTTTATTTGAATTTCGTATAATGCGTAAATGTCGTTAGTCATTTGATTTCGGCAGATATCTGATATAGATCTTATTTACATAACTATTACGAACTTTGTGAAATTCAATATTTTATCTGTGCACCTACAGTATTATATTTTCGCATCGCCTAAAGGCAGACTAGGAAAGAATGCCTCATGGCATTAAGTCCGCCTTTGTACAACATATTAAAACTTGAAACTCACTACCATCGCACGTGTTTCCCTTCCACTATGACTTCACGTCCTTTAAATGAGGCGTGAAAAGCACCTCACTAGGCTGACATAGTGTGGGTCTCTACACTGAATTATCTGTATTCGCAAAGAGTATGGCGACCACCACTAATGTGCTCTATTCATGCTTTCCATCAGGCAGAGTAGAGTTATTTTGGCACGCCAAGAGTAAAAAAAAAAGCTTGTACAATAAGTTTTACATTTTGCAATCGAAGATTTATCATATTACAGTATTATATATACATCAGTACCTTTTCATTTATTTCAGGTAAGCACATAACTCATCATGACAATCTCCTTTTGAAGATATATTACTTTAAAATTCTTCATTTCGTAAGGTAAGTACTTTCGGACTTCAAATTGACACTTTACTAAATAATTGATTTAAAATTAACTACAAAAAGATTTGCTCAAAAGGAAAGGTGTACATTGTGGCGAGATTTTTATAGGTGGCTCAGGGGCAGCTGCTCAAAGCACCTTGCGCAGATGTGAGCGCACGTGTACAAGAGAATCAACTCAAGTTTTATTTTTGCTTTGAAAGCGTATCGTAAGATTGGCTCCATCATGATTTTATAGATTTAATGGCCGTGGCAAGGTTTCATGAGTCGTGTAGTCATGTTTTCGTTGGTTTTCTGACTGCACAGATGGCGATTTGATTTTAAGGGTCACCGGACTAACTGTTGGGGCGTCAAATGTCGATTACCACATTTTGAAAACAGTTTAATAAAACTAAGAACTTTACACGTTCACCCTAAACTAGGGAGACCTTGCACTATGCTATCCAAATCGTTGACAAACAAACTTTTTATATATTTTTAGGCTTTATTTAAATTCGCTTCAAAAAAAAGGATGAATCGGTTTTTATGAAACTTAAAGGATCTGTTATTAATCAATGTAGTTTTGACCACTAATGAAGGCCACCAATGTCAAATTACTTTTACCTGGGTGAAAAAATCATTTACTGGACTCCACTCTTTCATCTTGAGTATCGCTTATACATTGAGGATTATTTAAAAGTTAGCAAATAATCGTATCTACAAAAACCATCAATAAGCATCTTAATAGGCCGCCATAGTGTGGGTCGCCATATCACATTGTCAGCATTCGCGATGAGTATGGTGACTACAACTTTTGAATTCTATTCATGCTTTCCATCAGGCAGAATAGAGTTACTTTGGTAAGTTCATGAAATAAAAAAAAATAAAAAAAACCATAGACAAAAATGAGGAAAGAAAGTTTACGTCTAACGCCACACCATGTTAAGTGATAGCAAAAAAATTGGGATTTCAACTATGTTCTACTATATTATGAAATGAATTCTGTTATTTGTTTTGTGTTTAGGGGTTAGTAATCTATAATATGTATGTATTTCAAAATATATAAGTGCGTTGCCACCCCTTAAGTCTCCTTACTCAGAAGCAGTGGTTCGGGGCTCTGGAAATCTCACTCTGTGAAAAACAAAAAATAATCGCTTAAATCGGTTTTTTTCTGAAGTTATTGTCTATGACTCCGATTGAGGAACCCATATTTGCTAAAACATGGTTCTTTCACAAAAAAAATGTCTATCTCGTGAGTCGAGCGTTGATTTTACTTCTGCCTTCTCTTTTATAATTTTATTATTTTAAATGTACTCGATTATACATTTGTATAGGCCACAATCAGTTTTACTACCGTAAAATAAGTTTGTAGCCACAAAAAAACCCATGCATTCGTCTTTTCACAGTCGCATTCAAATGTTGCCTGTAAGAAATTGATATTTAGCAATAAGACCATCAGTCATACTTGCTATTTTAATTTGATGTAAATACTTTAGTAGAAAAACAAAGATTTTTGGTCTTCAAATAAGACTATTCTATTCTACTTTCGATTTTTTTCATTGTTGTGGAAATCGAAAATTGGAAAAGGAACCGATCGGTGTTGAGATTACGTGCTCAATGTTCAAGGTTCTTAAAATGTAAGCTTTAATTAGAAATTACTAATATATAAATACAGGAATTAGGTAATGCGTGAATAAATAAATATTTCATATTAATTTTGTATATATTTTTACGTTTTTTTGAGAATAATAAAAATTAAATTAAAATTTAAAAACCCCCGACACAATATAACACTTCTAAAAAGCAAACAACAAATACCTGTTAGCACTTATAGTTTAAATTAGTAAAATTTTTATCCAGGTATCCTCGTCGCGTCAGGGGTGACCGCAGTAAATAGCAAGTCAACAGCAACTTAGGTTTGTCCAAGTATGAGGGGCGAGAATATAGACAGTCCCTAGCCCCGTGCCCACCGATGAAGTGCTATATTGTGTCGGGGGTTTTTTAAATTTTAAATTTAACTGTTATTTCACTCTTTTTAGACTGTATTAGATTATCTTTGCTGCAGCATCAGATTTCTATGTACCTCGGTCTTTGTCACTAACAGTACGTTTATCCGCTCATCGAACCCTTTTCAATGAGGCTAAACGCGATATATTTACTGTTAGTTGTTGAGGATTTAGGTACTCTACAGACTATCTTGCCTGCAACATCAGGTCAAGGTCACCATATTATTATCATGTTATATGATTAGCTATATGTATCAAGTTTCGACTCAATCAGTTCAGTAGAATTGTACTAAGAGTCCATTAAATGAATTACCTCTACATCATGTCGGAAAAGAGCTGACGGCCTTTAAATGGCTGCACAGATTTTCATAAAACATAGCTAAGAACATTCTCGATTAAGTCACCTTTTTAACAAAAAAAGAATTATCCAAATCGATTCACCCGTTTGGGAGCTATGACGCCACAGACAGAATGACACACACACGTCAAACTTATAACATCTCTCTTTTTGCGTCGGGGGTTAAAAACAAATTGATAGACAGACAAACATGTTTTAGGAGAACGGTATCCTAAAAAGAATTTATCAATAATTTAGTTGTTAGTTAGATACTGCAAATTGGTGATTTTTATTTCTCAATCCTTAAATCAAAAGTAGAATAAATATGAGTGATTTTTAACTAATAAAATTGATTTTATATCTAGCTGGAACGGATTTCTCGTCTCAGACAGATCGTTCGTTGACCCTGTTCGGTCCTGTTCTGTCTAGGTCGATACAAGGTCGCTGATAACAGGTCTTAGTCCGTGGACACGTCACAACTTGTCGTGAAGCCTTTTGTTGCGGTCTTCACCCTAATCTGTTGAATTTTCGCGCAATAATACGATTGTATTGTGAAATATTGACAAGTAGGTTCAATAAATATAAAATATGATGCCATTTAAGGCTTTAATTGTGTGATATCTTGAATTAGATGTAGTGTATGGAGACAGTTGGTAGAGGTCTCGGATTAGATTGCCAGTTCGGGTCAAATAGTGTTATTCAATTTTTCTGGTTACAGAGATACTTAATAATATCTCGAACCCCGGCAGTCTTAAAGTTAAGTTGGGGTTTTAACCCCCGTGTCTCAGAGAGCACGTAAAGCCATCGGACCTGGGCCTAATCTCTGCCCGGTTGTGGGTAATGTTGGATAACCGTCACATTGGAGAGAGAGAGGGAACAGAGATTGCACCTGAGTTTGCGTACACACTTGTACACTATAATAGTTTCTGTGTATTTGCCTGGTCTTCGTTGAGTCTGGCCGCCATGGCCGAAATCAGTTATATTCGAGTATATATCAGAATCACAATCCATCTTTTCTTTTAAAGAAACGCATTAAAATATTATATCTTTGTATTGTGATGTCCGTCTGTGCTCGAAGTTGTGACGGTGGAGGTTGAAGACATTATTATGTAATATATATTTGTGCATTACTTTTCATTTTGTTCTCATGTTAACATTAATGATGCTAAGCTCACTCATGCTAAGATTAGTCCGTGTGGTGACGGATTAATAATACATAGTGTTACCACCCCTATTCATCCCATGGGTGTCGTAAAAGGCGACTAAGGGAGCTAAATGTGCAAGACAACATTATTACAAAGAGAAGGAAAACTTGAAACAAACCCTATTCCAACCCGGCCTATACCACGCTGGCCAGACGGCCAGCGTGGTATAGTAGGCCAAAACCTCCTTGTTAGGGAGAGGCCTATGTCCAGTAGTGGACTGTAAAAGGTTGTTGATGATAATTGATGATATTAAGGTTAAATGTAACTAAGAAAGCTTTATACAGAGGGTCCACACGATGATAAGTCCAGTTCGGAAAAGTTTAATTGTCTTCTTAAAAATGTTTGACATGCAAAACTGTTCTTGTAATCTATTTGAGGAATAAATGATCTCATTTGAAACCGAAGCCGATGATAAAGTACGCAAGGCTTACTGAAACAGGCTGCAAAAACAGAAAACCAACAATTATCAAAATTTCTATGAAAATTCATAGTTATACCCAATTTTTTGTTTTATTTTTATATATAATTTACAAAATCAAATTATTTCTATGTTTCATTAACTGTTTATCGAATACCCATAACGGTTCTTACCTGTATCATTCTGTATTATTCCGTACGTATAAAAATTGAATTTGGTTAGTCTTAATCTTAATACAAGGATTATTTGAAATGATAATCTATATAAGATTGAAAATGTCAAATTTACATAAACAAAGAGACCTGTTTTGAAATAATCAGAGTAATATAGATAGTGAATGTACACCGTGCTTGGTCACCATGAGCAGCGGACAGCGGTAGTCATTTTTCTTCAGCTGATCCGTCTGTTTGTTTAACCCCATCTCATATATAAGTTTTATTAACAAAAATTAAGCTGAACATTCCGTTAGATTAGTAAACATGACAAGCAAGTTAATATATGTAAGTAGATAAAAACGGCCTCGTTGGTCTAGCGGTCAGCTTATGCAACTGCCGATTAAAAGATCTTGAGTTCGATTCCCAGGTTGAGTAAAAATGTTTGTTGTTTTCCTGTCAAGAAGCTTTTAATAACTACCCGGACTACGTAAGTTGGGGGGTGTCTTTTTTTTACATTAACAAAATGCCTGCCAGAATGACTCCACTCTGTCTGATGGAAAGCATGAATAGAATCCAAGAGATGTAGTCACCATACTCATTACAAATGCAGACAATACAGTATGGTGACTCACACTATGGTGGCCTAGTGAGATGATTTTTCACGCCCCGCTTGGGGACGTAAAAGGCATGACGGTCATCGTGGCAGTGTAAGGTTCACACTATTACCACGATAACCGTCAACTCTGCATCAATGAGCATCCGGTCTTGCACTCACCAACGAAACACGACAATACGGATGCTGGTGCTTTAGATTGGTCTTCTGTGGGAGGGTAGTACTGACCCGGTCGAGCCGACCCGCTCGTGCTGAAATCAGCGTGGCTCTACTACCTGATAAAGGGTTTCACGCCCGTACCTCTGAGAGCACGTTAAGCCATCGGTTCCAATTGTCATGAACATCTATGGCAATCGTTATTGGGAAGTCAGTTCAAATATACTGACAACTAGTTTAACCTTCGAATTCAGTTCACCCTCAGGATTGCGGAGGTCCGATGCCAGTCGCTCTTTAGTCGGTATTCAGGTAAAATTGGTTGAATTAGTAACTTCAAAAAATCTTGGGAATAACAAAGAAAGTTTACTACCTCAATGGTGTGCTGTGCTTGGGATATCAATTCCCGGCTAAATTACCTGTAAATATTTGTTTCGAAGTTTGGGTGTTTTCTATATATAATATGTATGTAGGTATTTACTAAAAAGTATATGTGTATGTATGTATATCAGTTGCTTAGTACCCATTTTTTTTTTTTTTTTTTTATACCACAACGGTGGCAAACAAGCATACGGCCCGCCTGATGGTAAGCGGCTACCGCAGCCTATGGACGCCTGCGACACCAGGGGCATCACGTGCGCGTTGCCGACCCTTCAAAAACCTATTAACCCCCTTCTTGAAGAACCCCATGCTGTAGTTCCCAGGGAAGACCGTGGCAGGGAGCTCATTCCATAACGGGATTGTCCGCGGGAGAAAATTTCCCTGAAACCGCACTTTGCGCGACCATTTAGGTTCCAATGTATGTGGATGAGCTCCCTGACGATGGCGAGCGGTGCGATGGTAGAATGTGGCTGTGGGCATCATATCAAACAATTCTTCTGAACACAACCCATTGTAGAGACGGTAGACTACACACAGGGAGGCAAAGTCTCTCCTAAGACTTAGTGGCTCGATACCGTCCGTGAGATCAGGATCGTCGACTATTCTCACAGCACGTCTCTGGACTGAATCGAAAGGCTCAAGCTGGTACTTCGGTGCTCCCGCCCAGAGATGACAGCAATACTCCATGTGAGGCCGAACTTGTACTTTGTACAGTAGTAGCCTTTGTGCCGGTGTGAAATATCGCTTCGCTCTATTCAGAACACCAAGCTTTTTTGATGCCAGCCTCACCTTTCCCTCCAAATGAGTCCGAAATTGGACGTCACTGGAGATGTCGACACCGAGGATCCCAATACTCTGTGAGATGGTAAGGGGTGTATTCTGGAATTGTGGAACTACAGTGAACGGGGTTTTTTTAGCAGTAAACGCACAAACTTGTGTCTTAGAGGGGTTAAATTGGACCAGGTTATCCCGACCCCAATCGGAGACTCTGTGTAAAGTGCTCTCGATTTGAGACACAAGTTGTTCGCGACTTTCTACTACAGCGGTACGAGGGATGTTAGCCCGGCCCGTGTAATACGCATCTCCAGTACTGTCATCCGCATAACAATGAATGCTATCTATGGTCAACATATCATTGATATGCAGCAAGAATAGTGTTGGAGATAGCACGGAGCCTTGCGGGACACCAGCGTTTATGTCCATGCTTTCGGAGCAGCTACCGTCGACGACGGCTTTTATGCGTCTGCCAGACAAAAAGCTAGCCACCCATTTGCACAAACCCTCGGGCAGGCCGTAGGACGGTAACTTCGATAGAAGGCCCCTGTGCCAGACCCGATCGAACGCCTTTGCTATATCCAGGCCAACTGCCAAGGCCTCACCTTGACTCTCAATGGCTGAAGCCCACCGGTGAGTGAGATACACTAGAAGATCACCAGTCGAGCGACCGCGGCGGAAACCGTACTGGCGGTCGCTGATCAAATCGTGCTCTTCCAGGTAACTGAGGAGCCGTGTGTTGATTACACGCTCCATCACCTTAGAGAGAAGGGAGGTTATAGCTATAGACCTGTAATTCGATGGGTCCGATCTATCACCCTTTTTTGGCACTGGATGTACATGGGCAGTCTTCCACGAAGACGGCACTTGCCTTTTGCGGTAGGAAATCGCGAAAAGTCGCGTTAGTACAGGGCACAACTCAGGGGCACACTTTTTGAGCACCACTGCAGGTATGCGGTCTGGCCCACTCGACTTATGAACGTCTAGACAGTTTAGTTCCCGCCGCACTTCTCTTTGCGAAATGTGTATTTCCGGCAAAGTGTGTTGGCACGGCAGGTTAATAGGCGGTACCGCACTTCCATCCTCGTTCATAGTCGAGTTCGCGGCAAAGAGTTGCCCAAGTAGGTCGGCTTTCTCTTTAGCACTATGGGCCAAGTTACCATCGGCATTTCGCAATGGTGGTAAAGACGACTGGCAAAAATTTCCCTCGGCAGCCTTAGCAAGAGACCAAAACGCACGACTCCCAGAGGGATAGCTCGTAAGTCGCTCACCAATCCTGCCGATGAAATCGAATTTGGCTCTGGCAATTGTCTTTTTGCTGGACCTCGAGGCAGCATTTAGTTTGCGTCTCACATCAGTGATGTTCGGATCCTTATTGGTACGGGCCGTGGTCCAAGCCCTATAGGCGGCCTGCTTGACTAGCCTGGCTTCCTTGCAAAGCCGGTTAAACCACGGTCGCTTTTTTTCCCCCGCAGCTACTGATGGGTTGGGAATAAAATACTCCATACCCACCAGGATCGTCTCAGTGACAGCGGCTGCGCAGGAGTCAGGATCTTCTGGCGTGAAGCAAAGCTGTCTCCACGGGTACGATGCGTAGAATTCACGCAATCCATCCCAGTCTGCTGATTTATATTGCCACATGTGGCGCAAATTGGCTGGGCGAGGTGGAATATGCCGAGGGCATGGGACTTCGGTCCGGACGAGGCAGTGGTCGGACGAGCCGAGAGGTGCGTCCACTGCAATAGTGTAGTCGTCCGGACGCGTCGTCAGCAGAAGGTCCAGCAAAGAGTGTGCATGGCTCTCAATATCAGGTATTCTTGTTGGAGAATGTACCAGTTGTGAGAGGCCATGGGCCAGAGCAAATTCGTGAGTAGACCTGCCTGCAAAGTCGGTGGATCGAGAATTTAGCCACTCACAGTGGTGGGCATTAAAATCCCCTAAAATCACCAACTCAGCACGAGGGTACCGCTCAAGAACTTTGTCAGTCGTCACCTGCAGGTGCTCAAAGAGTGCTTTAGTCTCCCTGTCACCGCTATGAGACCTGTATAGGCACGCATAGATTCGAGTCTCACCTCCGTAGTCTACGCGCACCCACATTACTGACAGGTCCCTGTCTTCATAAAAATGGAGACGGCGACAGCAGATATCCTCCCGGACGTACATGCATACACCGGCACGTCTCAGAAATTTGTGTTCGAGTTTGTAGCCGGGATAGTGTAGGTATGATGTATCGGCCGGGCAGGATATCTGCGTCTCCGTAAGAAACAAGAGGGTCGGCTGCGCAATCTCCAGATGAAGGTGGACTGCGTTCAGGTTGGAGTGAAGTCCCCTGATGTTGCAGAAGTCCATATATGTGGAAGAGGATGCCGCTGTAGATACATTTTTTCTATTTTTCTTCGTCATTTTTTTGGGGGGGTTTAATTGGTTTGTGAGGATTCACTGTGTTGACAACTAAGGGGGCAATGGGGCGGTGCTAATCTACTCATGGTCGATGCGGGTAGTGCGATTTGTCGGCGCGGCGTACGAAAGGGCCCCCGCTCCCCCCCTGCAGCAGCGGTCGGGTTCCACTCCGGTCTCCTCCTCCGGCACGACTACTACTGCAGGGATTTTTCGCAGGCTGGCGGTTCAGCCTCCCAGGGTGGAGGTTGTAGTGATCCCTGGGTTCGGGAACCCATCTATCCTGCGGGCGGCCAGCGGACAACCGTTTCAGCGGGTCTTCCTGACCGCCGCGCCCACATCCCGCGCCCACACGAGCCAGTAGCAGTATTATAAGCACCACTAGTCCCCCGTTGTCAAAACAGCGAATTCTCTAGAGCTCTGGATACCTTACTCACCACAGGAACACAGCATTGCCGAAGATGCAGTGCTATTTGGTTGTGGTCTTCTGTAAGGCGGAGGTCCTTCCCCAGTCGGGCTGCTCCAAGTTTTGAGCGGCAAATATCACGCTATGCCCTACCTCTCATAACACGCTCACAACCCATATAACAAGCTCTGCTTAGTTTGAGACTAAATGGTGTTGTGTGTCATATGTCCCAAATATTATTAAATATTATTTTATTAAATACTGGGGCAACATCAAAGTCTTCAATTAAGAAGACAAAGGTTGCCATTCATCAATTCTTATTTCAAAAATAAGTATAGAGTTTTGTGTTTCCGAATACGGTTTCAAACATGTTTATAATCCTGTTCTGAACGTGTCGCGACATGTTCAAAGGCTGTGTTAAGCTCGAGAGCTGTTCATTGATACACATTTTGTATTATCGGGCTTTAAATCATATATTAGTAATAGTGATATGACTAAAAATTTTAAAAAATGTATCATCTAGAAACTTTAGTCACCAACACAGCTATTATTAACAATTTCATTATAATTATGGCGATGGCAGTATAGACCAAATATATCTACTTTTTTTTTATTTTTTTCACGCGGGGAATGCTTTCCGCGCCATACCCTCCGGAGGGACGAAGGGCGTGTGTGGAACTCCCGGAAAATCGGTCTACCCACTAAACCTCGGCATCAACCGCTGCAGACTTCTGAGTAACCCGGCAGCGGGAGGCACCCGCCAGGTCATTAAACCAGACGGGCGTCCCATAGAGAACCAGGAATTTAAAAACCCACATATAGAGGCGGCGTACTTTTTCCCGTGGTCCCCCGAGATTGGGTAACAGACGATGCAGCGCACCTGCTACCCCCCGCACTCGGGAAAATATACCTACCTAATATTTATCTGAGGCATTTATGTATTCGATAAATACGTAAACGCGTTTATTAGCTGTCTGTTAATAGCATTCTTCATCTATTATGTTTCATTCTTCAAAATTATATATTTTATTCAAATTTAAATAGGTTAGTCAAAAAAAACCTTAAAAACAACTATTGCAAGTACTTCAAAACGCACAAAGAAAAGATTTAAGAATCTTCTGTTTACCGTCGTTTCAAAAGCAACCTTTGATAATTTGAGTTGAAAATTCTTTAATAATCTTACAATGTATATCTTTAATCTATGTGAAATATTCCGTTACATTCATACACAAACACACGTGTAATACATACATCGAGCTGACACAATAAACTATATTATTATAAATTTCATAGAATTGATTTAAAGCATCGAAGTATTATGATGAGAAAATAATATATTGTTTATTTTTAGGACAATGCTCGCATTAGAAATAAATCCTGTGTCGTGGCGGACTTTATAAACATACGTAAAACAGACAATAAACACTCAGACTCAGAACAACAATTTCTTATTCACACAATTTTAAATAACAGAATTAAAACAAAACTATTAAAAACTTCAACATCAAATCTAGCAAGCACAATAAATTACTTCATAAATGCCTTACTTAACATGTTCGGACATACCTTAAAAGCGAACGTGTTTCATCAAGTTACCTTTCAAACATGTCATTAGACTGTCCCATTACTAAAATACACAAACATTAATGCATAAACTACGGTTCGCTTACACCTAGCCCCATAGACAAGGCCAACCATTCGCCTTAACAACCAATAATATAGACCTCTTCCTACGCATACATTCTACTTTGTAACATCTAAAATCAAATACAAACAGCCGCTGCTAAGTTCAACTTTAACTGGTTTTGTATACGTCATAAAAACAGTTGCTCGAACGGTATCGCAAAAACCAATAGAGATAATTAGTTTGATTGAAAATAAGTTTAAATCCTAGTGAAGTAATATAAATTTAGTAGTACTTTTGGGATTTATGTATATTTAGGTGAATTAGGCCTACCCATGATGTAACATGGGCATAGACAAAAAAATTTTTGGTTCAATCAACAACTTCTTTAAAAACCAAACCAATATTCAACAAGACAAAATTTTATATGTATGTATAAAGTAGTATTTATGACGTTATTTTTTATTGCTGATAACTACTTACAAAGTAGTAAATACATCATGTATGACGGATACATTCCATCTAGATTATTACACAATTAGCTGTCCAATCTGGATTACTAAACACTGGACTGACACGCTCGTCAGAGTTTGTGTAATGTATCAATAAAATAGTGTAAATAGTTTTTTCCAGGTCTTCAACATAGGTCATAAACATTGACCACATTGGTAACCTCGGTACAGCTATCTTACAAAATTTCTACACCACTTAAAAGATGGCTGGTATAAAATATCCACGGTATTAAGTCCTCCAATATACATGAATGCATACACTTCTTCAAATTAATTGATAAACATTATACCAAACTGTTGTATACTCGTAGAAAAGGCGAAAACGAAAGTTAAAACCCTTAAAAGAATACATTTTACGTAAATAATTTACAAACAGCATACGTTTATAACGATAAGAATCTGTTTGAACACCTGCCAAGGTCGTACCAAAGTTTTTGAGAGTAATAATAATTTAAACACCTTGTTACAAAAGGGGCCGTATTGGTTTTTGTATTGTCCTGTAACACGCTACTAGTATTTACTTGGTAAACTTATTTTTATCCAAGATAAGTGTGCTCGATCTTCTTTTGAAGAATACAAAATTTCATGACTATCTGTTTAATTAGAGTTGAAAGAGAATAAACACATAATTTTGTTAGTAAGTGTTTACAATGTAAAGTAAACAACAAAGGAATTATATTACATAAGATACGAAATCTTAGAACAACCTATATTACATAAGATACGAAATCTTAGAACAACATGTAACTACATGTAAAGTCGATAATTAAACAGAGACCTCAACAACAATTTAAAACATACATTTTTTGCGACAATTCACAAACATCTATTTATACTACATTCTTTTCAAAAAGGCAGAAAGTAAAAGCCACTTATCTTTAACAAAAAGACACTGAATATAAAAACTCCACCATAAAAAGACAAAAGATTACAATCCTTTGCGGCACAAAAAAATATCAACTTGAAATGAACCTGAAATTCAAATGACGATCAGGTCATAAATAGATTACCCATCAGCAAAATTGAACATGAAAAAATAAATTCTTAACTATGATAGGGTTGTAAAGAAGTGACATGTTGATACATGTCTTAATATGCATCAACAAGTTAATACGAACTTGAATAACTGGCTAGTATTACAGTAGTAACCAGTAAAAAGTGGGGCTGAATCGTCAATGCCGTTGTGTAACCGTTTGTGCAGTTACATTTTCTTATTATTTTTTTAATTAAAAACGATGTTTAATAACCATTTTCGTTTAATTTTATACTATTTACTAATAATATATTCATTATAATTAGGCGTGCCCAATATTTATTAATCTTGTCAATTTATTTGCAAGATGTGATATCATAGTCGACCATGCTTTTCCAAATCCCGTTTGTTCCACCCATTTGCAAAACAATAGAGACTTTCATTTGTTTATTGTCAATAAGCCGACCCTTCCGTTTCATTATCTTTACAAAGTTGCTCACCGTTGGGTAAAGATTGTGCAGGTAAATAATTTACCGAAAAAGCGTCATCAAAAAAAAATGCAAATCAATTTGCAGTCCGGTTTCAATAAATACCCAATTGGTCATGATAGGTCTCCGAAACATTTAGACTCATCCTACGGTTGCCTGGAAGAGATTGCTTTTGGCAATAAGGCCGCCCTTTGTACATTATATATCTGATTACAAAGTCAAGCATACAAATGCACTCTCTTGTAATTCTGTAAAGTATCCAAATAAAGAATTTTTTATCAATCTATCTAATAGAGTTCTGCAAAGATAGTTCAGATTTTGCAATTGACTTACAGGTTGGAACTTTCCAACATCAGTCAGTCGAAGTTACAGATATAATGCATGTGTGAGCTATAGGTATTCTTTCTTACCTATTTTTCCATTCTGATGAGTATTAAACACCATACTTTTTAATTTAATTCTTCAAGTGCAAGGTTTAACGCAAACAGACTTATCCCAGTCACGTTACTTTGACTATAATTATAGCTTTTAATAGTTCTCTGTCTAACCCTTTTAGAATATAATAAAATATATTATTATATTATATGTATATTGCATACGCTTAAAAATATAATGTGATCATCATTTTCCTAGTTTTTACTATTCCTAAAATTATTTGCACTTGGCAACTCGTTCAACTGATATTACCTGAATGTCAATTTTAAAACGGTGCGACGGGCATCGGACATTCACAACCTTGAGTACGTACTGAATGCGAAAATTGAACTACTTGTCAGTATATTTAAGGGCACTGATTTTCCAATAACGATTACCATAGATATTCATGACAATTAGAATTGATGGCTTAAAGTGCTCTTCGAGGCATGCGTGAAACCGAGACCTCTTGATTGGCAATCGCATACGCTAACCGCTAGACAAATTAAGTAATGAGTTATAGAAATAGTTAATTTTTTACCTACCACGTAATGTAACATAAACAATTAGTTATTATCTTTATTTTTCAATTTCTACAAATATGCTGTCTATTAATGTTACGCGCAAAATTTTAAGTGAGTAGCTGATTTTACGGCACCTTCTGTTATATAACCTTATTGTATTCATGGCCGTATTAATATCTAATCTGTACCTTTTCTTAAGAGTGAAGGATATTTAACTACCTACTGATAGTTAAGGGTGAAATTTGAAATAAATAATTTGTACTTTTTTGCTTGGAAAATATTGCATTTAGCAATAAGACTGTCCTATAACGAAAATTATCTCTCTGACGTGGGTATGTATGATGCTATTTTACAAATAAATAGATCTCTATCTGTCTGTATATTATTACTATTGCAACTTTGGCTGTATACAAATATAAATTTACTGCACGGATGGCTTGGAGGTTTAAACGGTCGGCAAACCACTCTCCTCTGTGTTGAGTGAAGTGGTATCAAACCCCACGTAGGACAACACATTGCGTGATCCACAAATTGTTTTTTCAGGTATTCTTTTATCGTTTCTTGTATGCTTATAAAAGTCTCCCACGATACAGGATCTATTACTAATACCTGAGAAATTAAAAAAAAATATTAATCATTAATCTATACATTCACACATCACATCCAGTTAACGCAAGTAATTAAATTTGAGTAAATTGTACAGAATTGGAGTATATATTGTTATACTCGTAGTTATGAAACAAAAAGTTAATTCCTAATACGGGAGTTGCCTCAAAAAAAAAATAAAAAATATATAAGAGTGTAAGTCATAACATGACACAATATTATATAAAAATAAAAGTGGTTGTCCATTTCAACGGTAAAATCTATCTCAGTTCATTTAACAATATAGTATCAATAGAACAATTATGTCTCTGTCGCATTATTATCCAAAAATATCTAAATTTCTTTTTCTTTTTGCGAAACACCGCAGTTTATTTTTGTGCTAGTAACAATTGACGAACCAATTTAACGGTGTACTCATAAGGGTTTCTGCTTTATACAAAGGTAACCAACAATATTACGGTATTGCGTTTTGGAATAGACAAAAGATGCAGAAAACAGTGTTGCAACAACTGTAAACTGTGACAAATAAAGGCTTACCACTTATTTCACAATTGCTTTTAGTTTCGCTTGTGTTTTTAATAGGGAGACATAAATGGAGGTAGTTTGACTTGATGGGTCTTATTGTTAACCGTTTATTTATGTGTTTTGTTGTAAAAGCATAGGGAGCATATCTAATTGGCATTACTGGCTGTTAAACTGAAGATAATGTCTTTTTTAATTTGGGCGTGTTCTAAACTGACAGCTATTTTACTCTATGACATCTTTTATGCTAAGTCAAAGTTGTCTGTGATTAATTCGCAGCGCCCGTTAATATTATTTCTCCTTTTAATTTATACACAATGTTAATAAAAATAAATGTGGATTCTTCAATATTTTTGTTTAGGCAGAAATCTAATGTCGCGGGGGACTTTACAAATATACATGAAACAGACTCAAAGAACACTGAGACTAGAAACAACAATTAGATACAAAGTGTTGTCCCGTGTGTAATATCGGACCCACAACACTTCAGTGCAGTAAAAAACGGTGAAGCGAGCGCTTAAGTACTACGCCATTTATGCAGTCAAATTGATGTTATATTGTTTTACTGCGTTACATGGATATAGATACAACGTGTGTAACAATAATTAAAGAATAACAATTAGGATAGATAGAGATGAAATCTCATAATAACGAAAAACTAATAGCGAATCTACTCTGAAACAATTTATTACTGTCAAAATTCAATAGTTACTGAACGACAATATCTACTTTTGATTTGCATTACGAGCCTATACGACTGAACTACGAGTGATATAAAATTGTAAATGAAAATATAAAATATTATACCAATGGAAGTTATGTTTATAAGTATTAACTTATAAACAGTTTAAGTAACTTTTCATTGTTATATTGCTAAGCTCAAGTCTCCCGCAGAGTGTCACAGGGAGCTATCCTGGGGGCATCGTAAATTGACTTCCCTTGATAGTCGAACCGATAATATGTAATACGTTTTAACCACGAAAGAAGAGTGCTAAAGCTCCTGATTTAAATTATTATTTCAAGATATCTAAAGAATGCTCTATTAGTAGATACAAGTAATCAAAGGTGAACGATAGAAGTCAACATGTCCTTTTTTACCTTTGAATCTAAATTTGTCAAAGTGTAAAGTGCCGACTATTTATCGGGAAGTAAGGGCCGTCACACATAACTTCATTACTAAGAAGGAGACCTCCCATAATTGTCGGTACAACAAACATCCTCTCTATCGGTTTTAAGGGAATATATCTCAATGAAGCCGCCTGCCCACCCGTCGTTAGAGTTTGAAGATACTAATAAATGCCACCTCTGATGACGATAAAATTTGTCACCATTACAAATAAATTTTAACCTTAATGTTATGTCTTAGAATTTAAAATAGATTGATTAAAAATAGGTCATAGTGACAAGCGGATTTGTGTTTTATTTGTTTAGTGAAAAGATGCAATTTTGGCGTTGTGTAAAATTTATCAGTGATAAGGTGTCAAGCTGTGATACACAGGTTAATGGTAGAATACATAGCAGAAGTCGACAACCTAAAGAATATAGGAACAAGGAACTCTATACTTACAAGCATAAGGTTCGAAATCTAAAGGCGATTGAATTGGATAATCGAGTGGCAAGTAAAGAATCAATAGCATGTTGACAAGAAGAAAATTATAGCGATTGTAGAACGGTATGCTTTGAGGTGCGATATTTTTGCTTTTAGAAAGGCCACACATGGATTGTGTTACTAAGAAATGTGTGACTCAGTGTTGACAACAATTGTTGCATTTAATTTAGAACTCATTTCACCGTAAAATAAATTCTGAGCCGTAACGAATTTGAACTGTTGTAATAATAAAGAATATTTTATTTATCTTTGTTTATGAACACCTATCTATATTGATGTAGAATGTTACCTGAACATATAATCATCAATTATATATGTCAACAGCATTCAATAGTTAACTGTTTGACATTGGCCTCTCCTTAGAAAGGAGGCTTTGATCTACTATAAAAGCTGGCCAGATGGGGTGGTACAGGTCTTGCTTCTAGATATTGTCTTGCGTACCCACTAGAAGAATAGGAATGGAGTCGTCATTACATTGTCTCTCAAAATGGCTTAGGCACTGAATGCCTATAAACACTGCTCGGTATTATTTATTCAGATATTTAACACACAACGCCACCTAGTTTCAAACTAAGCAGAGTTTATACTATGATAACTAGAATGACTGATAGAATACCTATATACTTTTTTTTATAAATACATACATATGATACATAGAAAACACCCAAACTCCGAAACAAATATTTGCAGATCAAACAAACATTTGGTCCGACCCGGGAATAGAACCCGAGACCTCAAGCACAGCAGTCGTTTTCGCTACAACTACGCCATCGAGGCAGTTGAAGTTAGTAGTAGTAAGCAGTTAGTATTAAAAACATTGTTTATTTATATTTCACTAGGATGGATGTTGTTTACTTAATAGATAGCAATAACCTGGATTCCATCCCTGTGAGAGTCGTAAGAGCTGACTAAGCTCGCAGACTACACAGGACAACTTTCCTGCAAAAAGAGAAAAAAAAACTCTGCCAACCCGTCTGGCCAGTGTGGTAATTCTTTTTTTTTTATGTTAAGAGCCTGCCAAAGTGACTCTACTCTGCCTGATGGAAAGCATGAATAGAATCCAAGAGTTGTAATCACCATACTCATTGCAAATACAGACAATGCAGTATGGTGACCCACACTATGGTGGCCTTGTGAGATGCTTTTTCACACCCCGCTTGGCGACGTAAAAGGCATGACAGTCATCGTGACACTTACAGGCTTACACAGTTACCACGATAACTGTCACCCCTTTTTTTTTTTTTTTTTTTTTTTTTAACGTGTGGAAACCCCCACGGGCCGTCACCCCACCGGGGTTTACGGCGGGGCGGTGTGTCGGAATCGGACCGACTAAAACCACACGGTGTGCCACTCTGCGCCTGAGAGAGGAAGGATCCGGGAACAGCTGTTATTACGACATCCTAATCCCTCCTAGCGCCTGCCCGCTACCACGGGCACCATCTGCGGATGAACTCTCTATTTTAGGCGACGTGCGGCACACGCGGACGTCGCCTCCTCGCGGCTGGCCACTATAGCGGATGGAGGGGAAAACCCGTCCCGTCCATCCGCGGCCACACTCAAGGCGGCATGAGGCGCTGGTATGCGCGCCTCCGCCGCCCGGCTCGCCGACGGCGAATTGGGTCCGAGTGGATATCGTCCTCCCGGGCCCTCTCCGCCGCCTCCTTCCGCGAAATTACGTCTTCGCAGAAGGTTGCGACCGCGGTAAAACAACTGTCGCTACCGACCATGGAGCGTATGACGGCCGGTAGCGAGAGATCTCCTCCAATAACTGCAGTGAGGACCCCACGCTGCGCCGCCCAAGCGGAACAAACCGCTAGCGTGTGCTGAGCCGAGTCCTCACTGCAGTCGCAGTGGTGACAGGCGGGACTTAATTCCCTCCTGGCGACCGAGTGCAGATACTTCCCGAAGCAACCGTGCCCGGAAAGGACCTGCGTCAGCCGGAAGGAAAGGGTCCCGTGCTGCCGCCCCGCCCACTCGGCGATGACCGGCTGGAGAGCCTCCACGGCGGCAAAACCAGCACGTGGAGCCTCCAGCCGGGACGACCAACAAGCCATTGTGGCTCGACGAGCGGCCTCTCGCCACTCGCGTATCTCTTCAGGCGGGGGTCGTATGCCGCTACGCGCCCGGAAGTCAGCCGTCCGCCGATAAACTTCGGCGAGCACTTCCGCCTCCAAATCCCACGGGGGAGTTCCGGCCAAGGCGCACGCCGCCTCCGTCGATACGGTGCGGGTAACTGTCACCCCTGCATCAATGGGCCTCCGGTCTTACACTCACCAAAGAAACACGACAACACGGATGCTGGTGCTTTACGTTGGTTTTCTGTGGGAGGGTAGAACTGACCCGGTCGTGCCGGCCCGCTCGTGCTGAAATCAGCGTGGCTCTACTACTTAGGGCCAAAACCTTCTTTTCAAGGAGAGGTATATGTCCAGTGATGGATTATTAAAGGCTGTGGATGTCATGGTGATGTGCAGCCGAACTTGATTAACATTGACGCGTGCGCATTCTTTACAAACTTGTGTATAAATGGTTTGTATAATCACTGAAATTGTTTCTCAAATATTCCGACTGAATATAAGTTTCTTAGAGTTATTTTTTTTCAGTTTTCACTGCAACAAGTAACGGCGTAGTTCATAGAAAACATAAATCTAAGTCAATAGGCACTACCTATAGGTTTCAATTGCCTATTTCTTGCGTGAAAACCAACGCGAGTCGTCACCTTAAGAAGCTTATATGTTATGGTGGTCGAACGGTCAGAGCTGAACCGACTAAAACGATACATTTTTCCGTTATCAGGTTTTGCCGAGACTTCAAGTGTGTCTTCTGAATGAGTTTTGATTATATACAAAGCAGATTTACTTGGCCGTATGTATGGTCTAAGGAGATCTAGTTTTTTACATCTTTTAGAACACACAGACGTACATAATTTTAATTTCAATTTTAACAGACAACCTTATTGACAACAAAGCTCTATCTGGAAGTTGTATGACTTTCTTTTACATACTCCTAAGAAGGAGTAAAGATAAGTTTTTCTTTTAAATAAGAATGGTGATAAAACCGCTGAAGATATTGTCTCCAAAACCCAAATACAATTTCTCTTATAATACCTATCAATATATTCGAAAGGTCAGATTAACCGGTTGATTGTGATGTTACTGGCCGTTAACACGGAGTGGTCGATCAGCTGGCGCTCCTACTAAAGAGGTTCAACCGGTTTTTTTCATAAATAATGTTGATTCTAGATACACATTTAAACTTAAATTAGCCCATAACGTACTTTATTTTCGGTTATATGAATCAGCGGGTTAACGATTTAGCTAATTGTGGATTCTAGAGATCCCTAGCGCCCGGTCCAGGGTTCAATCTTCGATGTCGTTAAAGAAATGGTGATACTATGATCAGTAATGGCACGACAGCCGCACGAAAAAACGATGTGAACCTTTTTTCTGTTCCACTTATCGATTGAGTAAGGTCTCTTCACCGCTTTAGGTGGTAACGTGGTAAAAGTCTTGAGTTGTAGGTGTCAATGTGCCACGATATTCACTTACTACCAGGCGATCCGACTCCTCACAAACTCCTATTACAGTTTACAACTACATCTTGTATACACATAGACCAACTCCCAACACAAGTGTTTAGCTTACTGACAATTATTTGTTTTTGATTCCTAGGACTTTATCACAACACTAAAACTTAACCTAAAATTATCATTATGGTCAAATCGACTTATCTCATACATCGGAGTGATTATCAACCAGTTTGAACATCACTACACATACATTTTTAAAGTGAAAGCTACAATCAACACAATATGTTGCAGGCGGTCCTTTTGTGCGTCATTATTTCTGTCAAATATGCTTGTCTGACAGTGCAAACAGCGTGGTTGAATGTCGTAAATACTATGGTTTATTGGTGTCTATAAAAATGGTGATGGATGAACAAATAGACTGTTTTATTTTGAATAAGTGAGGTTTGGAATGTGACATGTGTTGGGAATAGTAAGGATAAGCTTTGGTAATGAATTAAAGTTGTACCTGAATATATGGATATGCAGTGGCTAAGTGAATTAGACGGGCAATTGCCACTGCGTTAAATGCCGGTTTGGCAAGTTTTTTTGTGAAGTATTTGCAGTTTGAGATTTCAGAATAACCAGACTGTTGGTGTTTGACCTTACTCAAAGTGTAATAGCTGGTTTTAAGATTTATTTTTACATAACAACTCTGCGTAATTTTTTTTTATTAAGTACATATACTGAAATTATTTACGCTCATTCTTTTTATTAACCACATAATAATTCTTGTAAGATATGTTTACAGTAATAATGGGGCACATGACGTTCAAAGTCAATTCAATATGTATTTAAAGCTATCCTAAAGATTAATGTAGATATGTCATGTTAGATCCCTGTAATAAGCTCACTGGTTTCGCCCCATAGTACTTTCAAAGGTGATAAAAAGACAAAAGAGTTTTATTTCAAGAATTTATTTCAGCACCAAATGCCAACAGTCGAGCATATAAATTATACATCATATAAATTTTAGAACAAGTATTCCATCTACACTGTTTTTATCGAGTAAATAGTTCCCCTTTGACACGCCATTTAAATCTAACATTGTTAGTATAACAACTTTGATTTCGTCCGGTCTCCTTTACGTCACTAACGCAACATTATCAGTTGTCAATCTATCAATCACATAAGCAGCTTATGGGAACAAACACATGTAAAACACATGGACAAATACATTAACTGGAGTGATATGAAAATTGGAGGTCATTGTCCCGTCTGTTATGATAAAATATCGGGTAACTAGCAGTTTGTATCAAATGTATAGAAAGTCAGGTTCAATTCTTTTTAAAACATCGTTATTTTTGTTATTTAGAGCCAAAGAGTACTACAGGGGACTTGATGTTAAGTAGCTATCGACGCTCATTAACACCTGCAACTTAGAGATACAAGTGTGTTGCTGTCTTTAACGGCCTCCAGCTTCGGGAGAGAGGCTAGTTGGGTCTCTGATAATCTCATGACGTTTATTATTTGACCCCGGTTTCCTGTGAAATTATAACATAACCACTGTCTTGTTGAGTCTATGTTGATCCTATGTGTGCCGAGGTATGGCTCTCTTCTTCTTCGTAAGTCATTGTATCTTCTAAGCTCCTCTGACTACTAGTATCAGTATTCAGAATGTGGTTTGATACTACGCTTCTGTAACCGCCAGGAACATACCTACTATTGCAAAATGTCAAAAAAAACCTTACGCCACCACCGCAAAACTATCACATTTAAACCTGTAACATAAAAATGGTAATGGTAATAACATAAATTTTATAGGTAATAGAGCTACGCTGATTTCAGCATGTACGGGCCGGCTCTACCAGGGCAGTACTACCCTCCCACAGAAGCTCAACCTAAAGCGACAACACCCGTGCTATCGTGTTTCGTTGGTGAGTGCGAGACCGGAGGCCCATTGATGTAGGGGTAACAGTTGTCGTAGTGTGTGCAATATAATGCTACGATGACTGTCATGCCTTTTACGTCCCCAAGTGAGGCGTAAAAAAGCATCTTAATAGGCCGCTATAGTGTAGATCACTATACTACATTGTCAGCATTCGCAATGACTATGGTGACTACAACTTTTGGATTCTATTCATGCTTTCCATCAGGCAGAGTCACTTTGGCAGGCTCTCGAATAAAAATAAAATAAAATGTAGTTTTGTTATGTTAAATGCACTAAGAAGAAACTGAACTGCCAATGAAAACATAACCTTTAGTCTTTGACTCCAAATACGTTTCTCAATATTAAAGTAAAAAATGATAAAATGCTAAATTTAGGAATGTAAAGATAACGCTTTGTAGTATGCCACAGACACTTCAAATGTAAACAATATGGTCGACAAGAGGAGCGGCCGTGCACAAAAAACTTAACGATATTTAATTCGACGTGTTGTTTTGTTGTATTGACTTAGCCGATATACGTTAGGAATTAAGTACTTTAAATTTAAACATACAACGGTTACTTTTATTTTAAAATACTTCATTGAAAAATTTAGAAGAGTATTTCATCTATAACCGTCCACAACTGGACATAAGGCCCTTCTTAGAAAGGAGGTTTTGGCCTACTACACTACACCAGCCGTTTTAGTCAGTCCAATTTCGTCGCACCGCAAACCCCGATGGAGTGACGGCCCGTGGAGGTTTCCACAGATTAAAAAAAAGGGTTTGTGTCAATTTTATTTCTTTTTGGACGGTTATTATCTTGTCTAGTTTGTTGCCTTAGTTTTTCGACACCTGCTGTATGAATAGCGGTAGTGACCTCCATACTCTTAATCGGACACCACACAGACTGGTTGATATATTATACCTAATTATAACCCATAGGCCATTTGTAACAGTAAAAGAACGGCAGAAAATCTATGTACACTATTTCCCATAACGTCACATCCCGGAAATTGAGAGCAAAGACGGATAAGTTACATACTGATGCCACTTCATGAATAACCATACCTATTTATTATAATTTATATTTAGTGTAGATTGTGTATATCTTAAAAAAACTTGCTTCGTTTATCAATTTAACGTTTAGCTGGGAAAGAATGTCAGTTATGCGGTAATTATGGCTGGCAGGAAGCGCTGAATCAGATTTCATTGTGGGACCGAGAAGACATTTTCTTTGCGCACATCACGGCTGCATTTAATTGGTATTAGTGTGTTTAGTCACTTATTTGTCATACATATACGTAATATATAATATATATATATATATATATATATATATATATATATATATATATATATATATATATATAATATAATATATATAATACGCCGTACGGCTGGACGCCAACTGCATCCATCGGCTTCCCACGACTTGGACTACGTCGTCGGTCCATCTAATGGGGGGCCTACCTACGCTTCATCTTCCGGTACGTGGCCGCAACTCGAGAACCTTTCTTCTCCAACGGTTGTCGGTTCTACGAGTGATGTGTCCTGCCCAATGCCACTTCATCAACATTAACAGTTTTCAATTGTCTAAAACTAGCGAAAGACCTCTTTTTAGGAGTCTCCCTTGGTTTTGGCTTATTATGCTTACGTAATATACTAACAGTAAACACTCAATATTAAGTGGAAGTCGAACGAGCCGTACCATTATCAATTATCACCCTTTTACAGTCCACTGCTGGACATAGGCCTCTCTTTAGCAAGGAGGGTTTGGCCTACCACACACATGCTGATCAGATGAGCTTGTGTGGGGTTTGTTTCAAGTTTCCAAGAGAACCACTTCTCATCGAAAAGAAACAACAATAGGAAACAATTTACGGCCAACTCCAGCGACTAGACTGCTGAGTTTGATTCTCACGTAGTACAAGCATTTTAGGAGACAGATGGTTCAAAATATACAGTTAAAATAAAAATTCAGTATGGGCATTATATAACTTATATTATGACATCTCTGTGTGGTGACATGTTAAGAGTGTAGTATCACCCTTCCTATTCTTCCCATGGGTGTCGTAAGAGTCGACCTAGGACTACATTTTCACGTATCCCAGTGATCCTCTCTCTGCATATCTGTTATATAGGTATTTAAATCAGGTATCAGTTGTTACTCTATGGGGTTCAATAATAAAGGGAGAGAGAGATAGATAGAGCCTTCTATTGGACAATAGACTCAGCAAGAGTGTGTTTTATGTGAGGAATGCGTCCTACGTCACACGAACGGTTATACGGCTCAGTAGCGGTGTTGTTATGGTAATCGAGTTCGATACGGTTTGATGTTTATAATTCTCTAAAGGATTTTTGATTAGTCCTATTTGAAAGTATTCTTTGATAATTGTAATTTACGTTACATTTTTAAATTTTTGTTCATTTCTATTTAGTAGTTAGTCGTGTTAAGCTGTCATACGTCTGTCGCCGCGTCGGTAGCGTTAATACTTATAAGACTTTCTTCAAGATTATTGTCATAGTATAAATATTTTGTTAACATATTAATCTAATGAAATTAAATTATCTTTGTTTCTGATTGTTTATAGTGACATTAAGGAAGATCTTAAATGATAATGATGAAAAGGGATAGTTAAAAAAACAATAGCTTTTGATTGATTAGTACTTAACCTTAGTCTCGGTTCTCGTAACGAACAACTTTTTCGTTTATATTTTTGTAAAGTTGTTGGATTGACTAATCCCTGATATTAAAATTAGACTGCCAAAAAGGAAGTTATAAAATAATACAACAAAAACCAAACCAATATTAGCGTCTATTGCAATAGGAATTCATTTTTTTTTTAAAACGATAGCTATTTTTCAACGTTTGCAATGACGTAAATCCAATTCAAACAAATATTTTAGATTCAACCCCTTGGCATTTACGAGAATATCGTGCTTCGTCATAATACAGTAACTGACATATTCTAATTGACGGAGGTCGCATCCAGGACAAACAAAATACATATGAAATGTTCCAACTTATTCTATTTCGGACCACCCCGGGTAACACAAATAGGACTTAATTGGGCCAGAGATTAGTCCAAGATAAAGTGCCGCATTTAATATGTTATGAAGTTGTTGACAAAAGAAATATTTGGTTTTATTTTTTGAGGTTTAAGGTGTGTTTGTATTGAAACTAAAACGATTTTATGTCGTGGACGGCTAAGGTTTATTCATTCGAGCAGAAATGGTTACCGTGCATAATGACTAAGTGTTTTTTTTTACTACACTAATGACGAGACAATAAACCCTTTGATGGTAAGATTGTCAATCAAAATGTGGTAAAAAACTGTCAGTAAACAGCTCTGAGTACATGAGATTTTTTAAATGAAAATACGTACTATAATTAGGTAGATGACTGTATCGTAAATAAATAGCAATGTCCACTTCATTAAAACCATTATCGCGAAACATCTCGGCAAATACAATTAACATTGCTTTTTATTATTATTACGAATTTCAATCAAATATACAGTAAAATATATTGTTCAATTGAGTAGTCTAAAACAGTGACGTCACAATTTGGTATTTACTCTCCTACCTTGCTCTCCTGATTACTGCTGACTTTGAATGCGTCTGACAAGATGATAGAACCTTCGAAACTGTCCGGCTACTATGTTAACATAGTTTAATAGGCTCCCAAAAAATTATATATAAAACTTAGGTTTTATAATATAACGTGTAGTTACTGTATTCGTTCCTTGCTCTCCCGATTACTGCTCACTTTGAATGCGTCTGGCAAGATGATAGAACCTTCAAAACTGTCCGGCTACTATGTAAATATAGTTTAATAGGCTCCCAAAAATTATATATAAAATTTAGGTTTTATAATATAACGTTTAGTTATTGTATTCGCTCCTTGCTCTTCCGATTACTGCTCACTTTGAATGCGTCTGGCAAGATGATAGAACCTTCGAAACTGTCCGGCTACTATGTAAGCATAGGTTAATAGGCTCCCAAAAAATTATATATGAAACTTAGGTTTTATAATATAACCTTTAGTTACTGTATACGCTCCTTGCTCTCCCGATTATTGCTCACTTTGAATGCGTCTGGCAAGATTATAGAACCTTCGAAACTGTCCGGCTACTATGTAAACATAGTTTAATAGACTCCCAAAAAATTATATATAAAACTTAGGTTTTATAATATAACGTAAGCATAATTATAAATTATAATAGTTTAGGGGTGTCCGGCAGAGGGTTGGAACCATACTAACTGTCTGGCAATGAGCAACGCGAGTTTTGATATTATTATGAATCAAATATAAAAAAATCAAGTTTTATATCATGATGAATTTGAGATGGAATTTTACACACCTTTGTTGCCTGTTATCTGCCAAAGCCACCGCTGCCTCAGCTTCATGTTTGGGGATCATTCTTACCTGTACTAGGGACACACATAGAAGAACTTTCAGCTTTTATAAAATGACGAAGGTCTGGCACTCACGGGCTCTTGGACTATAAGATAGTACAAGGCACCGGTAAGTATACTATCGGGCCAATACTAGGGTTGAAATTCCACTTTTAATAGGTAAGGTTAAATTCATAGTTGCTTAGTTTAGAAGTAAACAGGACGCCAGACTCTAGAATCTAGAGTTGCTTTGTCTCGGATATTCTGTAGGATATGATATAAAAATAACTAAGTAAGTAGCAGAACTATCGATAAAGACATTGGTATTTTGTTTTAAGGCCACTTTTCTATCTTTATTCTCTTAAGGTAAACTGAAAGAGACAGTGATAGAAACAGGGAAGTGGTGTGATCTATCCTCAAACCTTACTACATATCACATTTGTTCCTATTGTCAAGAGGACTTCAAACCGCATACGTAGCCATTCGCACAATAATGTACAACAAATCAAAGATGGCGATCGGACAGCTGATAGTTGACAGTTTGCATTGTGCTAGCCCATCTGCTGTGTCACTGCGCGGGAGTCGCTCAATAGTGTTTAAAAATTTTCAACTAAGCAGGGTTTTTGAAAGGATTCTTGTGAAGAGTAAAGGTATTCCAAAATCTCATACAATAACTTCAATAAAGTGTTAATCTTTGGTAGCCATGTTATGCATTTGGTTAAAATAGAGTGTAATTATACAGCCAAACTAAATAGGGACCTACTAGAGGAGGCGGCCATTATTCACTCTTGGCTGTCTCCGCAGGCCCCGGCCGAGGAGGTTGACATGGGGGCTGGTCGCTTCCGCGATGCGGTTACGCAGATCTGCGATGCGGCCATGCCCCGCATACGAGGTTGTCGGCCTCCACGGAAGGAGGTTTACTGGTGGTCCCAGGAGTTGGCGGACCTCCGTGCGGCCTGTACTCGTGCCCGGAGGTCCTACACCCGTAGTCGGCGGCGACACCGCGAAGAAGGCGAAGAGGACCAGCTTCATGAGGAGTACCGAGAGGCGCGGAAAACTCTGAAGCTGACCATCAGCCGCGCCAAAGAAATTAAGCGTAAGGAGATGCTGGAGGGTCTCGATCGTGACCCCTGGGGTCGCCCATATCGTGCGGCGCGACAAAAGCTCCGCACGTCGGGCCCCCCCCTTACACAGACTCTCCAGCCCAGCTTCCTGCAGGAAGTGGTCGAGGGCCTTTTCCCTCAGCGGGTGGAACACACACCCCCGTCGATGGCCTTCATGGTCGGAGACGACGGGGGGAACAACGAGGAAAATGTGCCACCCGTCAGGGAATCGGAGGTAGGGGCGGTTGTTCTACGGATCCGCTCTAAGAACACCGCCCCCGGGCCAGACGGGATACCTGTCCGAGTGCTGGCCCGAGCCCTCGAGCACATGTCGGACCGACTCAGGGAGGTCCTGGATGCTAGCTTGGCGTCAGGACGCTTCCCTGAGTGCTGGAAAACTGGGAAGCTGGTCCTATTACGGAAGCCGGGACGGCCTGCCGATTCGGTAGCGGCCTATAGGCCCATCGTGTTGCTGGACGAGGCGGGTAAACTGTTTGAGAGGATACTCTTTGCCCGCATCGTCCGGCACCTCTGCGAGGTGGGCCCCGATCTATCGGACGCTCAATTTGGTTTTCGGGCGGGGCGTTCGACGGTCGATGCCGTGCTGCGCCTGAGGGCCGTTACCGAAGAGGCGGTGAGCTGTGGCGGCGTGCTGTTGGCGGTGTCGTTGGACATCGCCAACGCATTTAATAGTCTGCCATTTAGCTGCATCAGGGAAGCACTCCACTACCACGGGGTGCCAGAGTACCTGAGGCGGCTTGTGGCAGACTATCTTGAGGAGCGTACCGTCATGTACGAGGACCGAGACGGTGTTCTGAGGCGGCGGCTCATGTCGTGCGGTGTTCCGCAGGGGTCTGTCCTCGGACCACTCCTGTGGAACATGGGATACGACTGGGCCCTTCGAGGTCGCCTCCCCTCCGGGCTGGGCGTAATTTGTTACGCCGATGACACATTGGTCACGGCCCGGGGAGCGAACTTTCAAGAGGTGGCGCGCCTAGCCACCGTGGGAGTTTCTCTGGTGGTCAGGCGTATTGAGGCGCTGGGTTTACGGGTGGCCCTGGACAAGACGGAGGCCCTTTTGTTCCATGGGCCCCGTCGTGGTCCACCCTCTGGCGCCTCCATTGTAGTCAATTCGGTCCTCGTACCGGTTCAGGCCCAGATGAAGTATCTGGGCCTGATCCTTGACGGCAGGTGGCTCTTCGACGAGCACTTCCGACAGCTTTCTCCAAAGCTGGTCGGCGCTGCTTCTGCCCTTGGGCGACTTTTGCCCAATTTGGGTGGAGCCAGCATCGCGACGAGACGGCTATACACGGGGGTTGTCCGGTCAATGGCGCTGTATGGTGCACCGGTGTGGGCGGCGGCTCTGACCGCCCAGAATAGGGCTCGCCTCTGGCGTCCTCAGAGGATATTGGCGGTTAGAGCCATACGCGGTTACCGCACTGTATCGACGGACGCGGCGTGCGCCTTAGCCGGAACTCCCCCGTGGGATTTGGAGGCGGAAGTGCTCGCCGAAGTTTATCGGCGAACGGCAGACTTCCGGGTGGGTACCGGCATTCGGCCCCCACCCGAAGAGATACGCGAGTGGCGAGAGGCCGCTCGTCGAGCCACGATGGTTCGTTGGTCGTCCCGACTGGAGGCTCCACGTGCTGGCTTTGCCGCCGTAGAGGCTCTCCAGCCGGTCATCGCCGAGTGGGCAGGGCGGCAGCACGGGACCCTTTCCTTCCGACTGACGCAGATTCTTTCCGGGCACGGTTGCTTCGGGAAGTATCTGCACTCGGTCGCCAGGAGGGAATTGAGTCCCACCTGTCACCACTGCGACTGCAGTGAGGACTCGGCTCAGCACACGCTGGCGGTCTGTTCCGCCTGGGCGGCGCAGCGTGGGGTCCTCACTGCAGTTATTGGAGGAGATCTCTCGCTACCGGCCGTCATACGCTCCATGGTCGGTAGCGACAGTTGTTTTACCGCGGTCGCAACCTTCTGCGAAGACGTAATTTCGCGGAAGGAGGCGGCGGAGAAGGCCCGGGAGGACAACCTCCACTCGGACCCAATTCGCCGCCGGCGAACCGGACGGCGGAGGCGCGCGTACCAGCGCCTCATGCCGCCTTGAGTGTGGCCGCGGGTGGACGGGACGGGTTTTTCCCCTTCATCCGCTATAATGGCCAGCCGCGAGGAGGCGACGTCCGCGTGTGCCGTACGTCGCCTAAAAGGAGAGTTTATCCGCAGATGGTGCCCACGGTAGCGGGCAGGCGCTAGGAGGGATCTGGATGTCGTAATAACAGCTGTTCCCGGATCCCTCCTATGTCAGGCGCAGAGTGGCACACCGTGTGGTTTTAGTCGGTCCGATTCCGACACACCACCCCGCCGTAAACCCCGGTGGGGTGACGGCCCGAGGGGGTTTCCACACGTTAAAAAAA
This sequence comes from Hypercompe scribonia, assembly GCA_949316085.1. Taxonomy (NCBI): domain Eukaryota; kingdom Metazoa; phylum Arthropoda; class Insecta; order Lepidoptera; family Erebidae; genus Hypercompe; species Hypercompe scribonia. Next base: position 23,169,411 of record OX438972.1, read on the forward strand.
AAAAAAAAAAAAAAAAAAAAGAGTGTAATTATATGATTAATAAAACAGAGACATGAAATAGGTTTATTTTTAATTAAATTCGTCTTTATATTAGTTTTCATATTGATGAAGATATTCTGCTTATTTTTAAAATCATCTTATTTTGTTTTTTTCTTCAAAAGTAACATATGTTGCCAGTAGCCGTTGTTTAATTACCTACTTAGAGGTTTTATCCCTCCTAATTAAGGAGAGATCTATGTTCAGCAATGAATTGTTTAAGGTTCTTGATGTGATGATGAAGAGGTTTTATTTTCAAATTTGGATCAAACGAGAAGTAGTTATAACATTTTCGACAGCCTTTAATAGTGCTGGAAATGGACCTTTGTTTAGAAAAGAGGTTTTGATCTACTATACCAGGCTAGTCCTACGAGTTTGCTTCAAGTTTTCCTTCTCCTTGCAGCGCTATTTTCGTGCGTAGTTTGCTGTTTTAGTCGTTTCTTACGATACCTACAGGATTAATAGGATGACATAAAATAAGAATTAAAATAATATCATTCTCGATTGATTTGTTTGGCGGGTGTGTTTGATGCCCATTTGAGAGGCCAATGTAACATCTCTATAACATTACAGTGTGCAAAAAAGATTTTTACCGTCGCTTAGAATTACTTATGACGTAGGTACGTACTCCAAATCTAGGACTTAATAAATTACAACAAATTAATGTGTAGTCGGTTTACCGTAATATAATTGATAATCTGTGATATCCTGCGTCTAAGAACTTCCGTACATTCCGGCTACTCGATGGTTCATTCATTCATTCATTAAATGTACTTATGAACGGATATTGGCTCGGTCTAACCGCTTCTTCCAGTTAATTTAAAAGTAAGTTGAATTACAACTAGCCACTAGAAAACTTTATTAATTTTATAATTTACTTGTTTGATGGGTTTGAGCAAATTATAAGTATTATAAAGTAAAAATTGGTTTTATCTCTGTGTACAAACTTGTACAAAATGTATCGGTTACTATGTCACAGAGACCAGAGACAAAAAAGGTTAGTTATAGATATGCTAGTATTGCAAGGCGCGGCAATAAAATTTTACCTACATGCAACATTATTATAGACGCATACAATCATACACACGCTAATACTTGCGAAGATGTAGGTAGAATCGTACTAAACTTCTTCCCCCTCCATTGATTGCAGACGCACTTTCTTCTCTTGTTACAATTACATGATTTGTCTGTCCTTTTGCTTCTCTAGATATAGAAAAATAGAAAGAAAAAAACAATAGTCGCTGGTGCGATGTCCCTGTCACAAAAATCATCCTCAAAAGGGAGGTAATTCCCCCTTATCAAATTGTTCGATACATCGTCTAGTATTTAAGTTAGTTAGCATGTATAGAAAGCTGTTGGAGCGTAAATACGTCTCAAATTAGTACAGCGTAACGCCTCGTATTTGTGGCATTTCCTGTTTTTACACTCACAGGTGGAACTTGACTTATTAATATAACATCTATTGACTAATCAATACGAAGGTTTCAGTGCTTTAGTTTAGTAATTGATTTTATTTAAATGTGATAATAATTATGTTCATTTCTGTTCCCATGAAATCAGAAAAGATTTTCAAACATTTTTATGTTTCAAAAACTTTAAATTGCTTTTACTCACCTGTTTAAATGTTACTTAAAATATTAACAAAGATAACATTTCTGTAAATAGGTTTAAGTAATTACAGCTTTATGCGTTAAAAACTGCACACTGCAGAACATAATCGGTGTTGCCACAGAAGATAAGACGTTAAACAGTCGCTTTCTTACCTCCTTGTGTTTTTTTTAAGTAATACATACTGTAATGGCTGCAATAAAACACTTTAACATCGCCTTACACCCATTGTAGTCAAATTTTAGATGTCTGTTTATTGATTTTTAAATTCAGAAAGTTATTACTGGCGAGCCTGACAAAGTCATCCCAAAAGAAAAGTTACACTCTCGTTGAAAGCTTCTTTCGTAACAATTAACCTGTCTACTTACCGTCTTCATCCATTAATATGTAATTATCAACTGTAACAAAATTGGATTGTCTAAAAAACAAACTCACTTCGTAATCCCTAAGTAATTTTTAATGCGTTATAAACTTGGTCGGTGTCAACTATTTAAAAAAAGAATAAAATATAATCTTGGCGCCACGAGTTGTCGATGGCACGCTAGTGACGAGCATTGCCTCGATTATGATTATGTCTCGGCTGTAGAACGAATTAGTCAACTTACACAACAAAACACATTGTCACCAACCATAATTAGTTCAGTTAAGCTAATAAATGCAACTGAAAATAAATTGTGGCCGTATTCGGTAATTTATTTGGTGTTATTTTCACAGTGAATGATGTGTTTGAAACTTGTTCTAAATTTATAGAGCATGTGTGTTTAACTTCGTACGTTGTCGAAGCCTATTTGGAATACAGTTTAACGCATTCAAGAAATCATTCAGTCATCTGTTTTATTTCACACTTGGCAGCGAGGAAGTCAACTTACATATGCTAAAGAAATGATCGTGAATAATTTTTAGGATTTTATAGCAACACGAATAAATACGGTTTTGACTTAAAAATAAATGATAAATTAACTAGGTATTTGTGTACGATTAGGGGTTTATTTATGATCAATCGAATCTGCTATTTTAGTAGATTTTTTCTTATTTGCCTCATAATAAAATTATATTAGCCACTTATTACACAAATGTACCATTTATCAAAATGATGATGAAATAACGGACGTAAAGGCTCATAATAAGTAGTGTTGTAACCATAAAACTATAGTTACGTAAAGACACTTAAACACTCAATTTAAATAACCGATAACAGAACAATGAAGAAAATGTGAAAGCTAAAATCCGGTAGCATCCATCCATACACATGTTAAGCTTATCACAAATTAGAGTTCAAAACTTATGAGTTGTCACAAATAAGTACCAACGAATGACAGGCCTAATAAAAGTGTCACTGGCTTTGTTTCTTTTTTCTTAACTGTCGATGTCGCCTCACTATTTCATGATTTAAAAGTTCCATGCCCTTTCTTTGTTTGAATATTCGAATTTAGAATCAGTTCGTAATGAGATTGGGTTTAAGTGTGATGATTGATAGGTTGTTGGAGCGTTTCAGGTGTTTAAGTTAATCAGTTATGGGTTGTTTCACAGTAAACCTGTGTGTTTAAGCGTCAGATACAGGAGATTTACAAATATTACAGATTTATCAAGCATTTCCTGTAATTTTACGTTGTTTTTTTTTTAAATTTGAAAACATTTCGTAACGTATCGTTTTTGAATTAAGAAGGTTTCTATGATATCGTCCACAGTATAACAAATATAACACTTTTAGCATAAACTATTGATTGTGTTTGTCTTTTTCTAAATTAGCATAAAACCTTATTTCCATTTTGTCACTTTGTCTGTAGCATATAAGTTGGCTTGTTTTATTTTATAAATAAAAAGATGCAGTAAAGTAAATATCTAAAAATAGTAAGTTTGTAAACAATATTTCAAACTTTCAACGTAATTTATGGGCCCGTGTAAGTACATAGTGTGGGAGTGTCTCAAACTCGTAACTAGCGAATCCAAGTTTATTTCGGGTTGTCAGACGTTAAGAATTTTGCTGGATTGCGAGAGTAAGTTACCGCTTACTTACGAAAACTAACATAGAACCTTAACAAATTACTTTGCGTCCAATTTCTTCTTAGCTCTGAATCAGTCATAACTATTTTGTCTAAAGAAGTTGTAGACTGTTATTTCTTTCTGAAAATCATTGGTTAACAGTAATTTTGTTCACCCAAATGTACCTACTCAGATGAGTATGCGTGCCAGTAGAATAATTCTAACAAAAATCTTGGAAAACTGAACCAACCGGTAACAAGAGCTTATACGTGATATGATCGGTAAATGATTATTGTTTTCGAATTGTCACTTACAACGAAAAAAATTCTGAAATGTTCACATGAATATAACTTTTTTATTGAACCTTTAAGACACAAATAAATATTCTGAGGCTATTTGAAAGATAAACGTTATTTACAATTTAAAATTGTCAGGTGTTTTTAATTTAACATCTGGCAACACAATTCCTATGCCATTATTGTAAACTTACACAACCTATTCACGTGCCGGATGCAAACCAGTTCTAGAAATGTATGTACTTTAAAAGGACTTAAGCTCGATCAGGTGACCAAATTGGTTGGTGTTGCCTCGTTTTGTGATCGAGTAAATTGATATACCTTGCTTATCCGCACAACTGTTCCTACTACCACTAACTAAACGCAGTAAAATACATTTTAGACTATTTGAACGTTCTGTTTTGTTCTGACTTTTTCTTAAGACATATCCATGGAAGAAGAAAATTGATAGGGAGAAAGAGGAAGGGATATTACAAGTTTGGGGTGCTCCAAGAAAATTAAAGAGATCAGGTTTATGTACCTATGTGTACATTTACTTGTTTGGTAAGGAGTAGGTAACAGGCAGATAATCCACCTTACACACATAAAAGTAAGAAAATTGGGTAGATGACTCTATTGTAAATAAATACCAATGTCCACTTCATTAAAACTTACATCGCGAAACATCTCGGCAAATACAATTAACACAGCTTTTTATTATTATTACGAATTTCAATCAAATATACAGTGAAATATGTTGTTTAATTGAGTAGTCTAAAACAGTGACGTCACAATTTGGTATTTAGTACACTTTTCATACAAAATTGTCGTTTTGACAGATGATAAAAGTAACTAATTTGACTAAGGTGTCATCTAGCCTATTCTAAATAATTACCTTGTATTTAATTAAGGTCAGATTCAGGTATTAATTTAAAGTTTACAATCCAAAGACACACTTATTTAGTTTATTACTGGTACAAACTGTTACAAATTACATATTTAAAAAATTTAAAAAAAAGAACTTTCCGAAAGTTCCTAATTCAAATTTCTCACGTACTGTCGTCCGCGTGTTCACGTCCGATAAGACAATCCAAAATAAAATGGCGCCAATGAGGTCATATTGTCATTGTTAATAATCACTTCTCGGTAAGCTCGTGTAGTGAGCACACGACATTGCCCATTATTATCATGACGTTCATAGTTTATTGATACTGTTGATTGTTGAGGAGTTATTGAACTAACGACGCTATGTGTTATGCAATGAACTTAGTTGAATGGAGGTATGGCGTTAATGAAGTCTAATTCGTGACTATATGGAATTCATTTTCAGCATAATTACAATTAGCAGTAACCAATGAATGAATCGATATTTTTATGGATTATTTGGTTCGATTCTCGTTTTTTTGTAGCCATTCTATGTTTATATTTTCCAGCTGAAAAGTTTCTTTTATTGAATGTGCTAACCTCAGGATCTTGAGTTGTTCGATTCGAAAAATTATTTTAGTTTTAAATAAACTTATTTATTGAATTGGTTTTAACAATGAACCATTTTAGTTTAGTATGTTTCTCATTTGCTGTCATTCAAATTGATTAAAAAAAAACCAGCCAAGTGCGAGTCGGACTCGCGCACAGAGGGTTCCGTACAAATTGTGTTTCGTACAAAGGTATTAAAGACCTGGGTGTTTGATATGAATTTCAATGTAATATCTCTACGTGTTCATCAGGAAAGGGGTAGTAACTTTAAAATTATTAAAAATATTTTTATTATATAACGTAACTAAAAATTTATAATTTTCGCAATTTTTCTTTATCTGTGCTATTAGATGTTGTTTCGTACTAATTTTCAAGATTTTGAATTCACAGGACCTGTAGGTTTTGACTCCCTTGCGAGTTTCGAAAAGTTGCGGCAATTTGTGTCATAAACGGCTGTATCTTTTAATTGCTTCGACTTAGAAATTTGATTTTTTCACAGCTCCAAGGGCCAGTAGAACTGAGTTTTTGATATAAATTTCAGCTTAATACTGCCACGCGTTCCTGAGAAAAAGGGTCTTGACAGACGGACGGACAACAAAGTGATCCTAGAAACGTACCGTTTTTTCCTTTCAAGGTACGAAACTCTAAAATATTAAATCTAATGGTGAAAAATTTGGGAGTTAAGTACCTATACAGTTTACCATTATGGGGGGCACACAATAAACTCAGCAATACTTATTTAATTACATTAAATAAAAACCACTTAATAAAGTGACTCTTACATAAATATACTTTTCATAAAAGAATATTAAAAAAAAAACCTAACTCATTAATCGTCAGCTAATGATCATAAAAATCCATACCCCAATATGGGATATGGGTCACAAAAATAACCAACAGTACCACGTGTGCCTCAAAATAACAAAACACAATACCCTAAAAACTAAACTGAATGTTTACTCATATGTTCGTAAGATGGTCCCGCACCATATGGAAGCGGTCATTTTGCTATACTCAAAACCATCATTGTTTTTTCTCGACTCGTGACACACATGGTGTCTCGTTCAGAAACGGTCACAGACAAAGATTTAGGGGAAAGGAAGTGTCAAATTGACAATAGGGTCATATTATATGCTATGAGGGCAATCTTCATGTTGGACAATTTCTTGAAGTCTTAGGAAAAGTTTTCATAAATACGAATTTATAGAGTGATCAACGAATTTTATGGTGTAGTACCATATAGGCCTATGTCCTGCAGTGGGCGTCTTTTGACTGACATGATGATGTTGATGATGATTAATTACCCTTTTTTACTAAACTGTAAGAGCCTGCCAAAGTGACTCTATTCTGCCTGATGGAAAGCATGAATCCAAGAGTTGTGGTCACCATACTCATTGCAACTGCAGATAATACAGCATGGTGACCCACAGTGACGGCCTTGCGAGATGCTTTTTAACGTCCCGCTTGGGGATGTAAAAGGCATGACAGTCATCGTGGCAGTGTAAGGCTCACACAGTTACCACGATATCTGTCATCCCAACATCAATTGGACCACTTTTTTTTGCTGCCAATTTTTATTATTAATTTTCACTATCCAACCATTAAGATGCCTCGTTCACATAAAACTTCCCCTATATATGTTATTCAAATAACACACGTTCGATTATTTGCTTTTCCCAGAGCAATATTATTTTATTGCGCAATTAAAACACTTTATTATTTTAAATAAAATGTTTTTTGAACTAAACAATACCTCACATGAGGGGTACGCATAAAGGTAAAGTCGTGCGTTTAGGAAACAAGAGTTACGGATTTGTTGTTATAATTTATTAGGGTTTGGTAATAACTATCAAAGTAAAATTAATCATATGATGTATAATCTCATTATCAATAGTGTAAAGAGAATTCACGGGCATTTTTTATTAGTACTCTGATAGCGTGTTTAAAATAAATGCATATACGAGGGTAAGTTTTTAAGTTCGCGGAATGACAGTGAAAAAGGCGGGTAAACGCGCTCTTTTAATGCCTACCGTATTCAGTGACTCATAATTAGTCTGCATAGTAAAATTTGTTGTGATTGGATCATTAGTTATTAAACTATCGTTGACCAAGTATTTTAATCGGGAACGAAGTGAAAAAAATGGAGAAAATTGAATTCCGTGCGGTGATAAAGTTCCTTACTAAGCAAAGAAAGTCTGTTCAAACCATACTCAATGAGATGTCATCGGTTTACGGGGATTCTTGCCCAGGAAAAACAATGGTCTACAAGTGGCATAGTTTATTTAAACAAGGCAGGGAATCACTTGAAGACGACCCGAGGCCGGGGCGCTCCGTTGAGGTGACTACGCCAGAAGTTATTGCAAAAGTAGAAAAAATTGTATTGGTAGATGCTCGACTAAAAAAGAAACAACTCGCAGAAATGGTTGGAGTATCGGATACAACAATTTTTAAAATTTTACACGATCATCTTGGCATGACTAAGGTTAGCGCATGGTGGGTGCCGAGAATGCTCACGCCATTGCAAAAACAACAGCGCGTGGAATGTTCACGTGCGTTTTTGGACCTCTGCAATGACGACAAGGATGGCGTATTGAATCAAATTGTTACTGGGGATGAAACTTGGGTTCATCATTATGAACCCGAGTCCAAACAAGACTCCATGCAGTGGCACAAAAAGGGCACAGCACCACCCAAGAAATTTAAGGTTTCACAGTCGGCTGGGAAACTCATGGCAACGATTTTTTGGGACTCAGAAGGAATATTATTGATAGATTATAAAGGTAAAGGCATTTCTATAACGGGGGAATACTACGCTTCAATCTTAGAACAGTTAAAAGAAGCCATCAAAGAAAAAAGACGGGGAAAATTAACGAAAGGTGTCCTGCTATTGCATGACAATGCTCCCGTTCACAAGAGCCGAGTCGCACTGGCTGCCCTGCATAAGGTGGGCTTCGATATTTTGAATCACCCACCCTACAGTCCAGATTTGGCTCCGAGTGATTATTATCTCTTTCCAAAAATGAAAAAAGAATTACGTGGTAAGAAATTTTCAACTGATGAGGAGGTTAAGGAGGCGGTTTCGGCGTATTTTTCAGGCAAAGATAAAACTTTTTTTTACGAGCGAATAAAAAAACTAATTGAAAGATCTGAAAAATGTATTCGTGTTGCAGGGGAATATATAGAAAAAGAAAAATAATTTTGTGTTTTTATTATTACTCAATACCCTCCATTCCGCGAACTTAAAAACGCCCCCTCGTATAATAGTATATGTATCCGCAGTAAGTATGAACCGCAGTAAAATGCACCCCACGCTTTTTACTCTGAATTGAATTATTCTGTTAATAACTTAAATTTTATTATAATTATATTTTGAGGCGATTCACTATGATTGATTGTTCGATCTTCTACTACTGTAATATTAGACTCTTTGTCATCAAAGATTATTTTCTAGTTTTTAGTTCGATTAGAAAAAAAATTTTTTTTTTTAGTTTTTTAAACTATTATTTATTTTTCATTTTTTAGTCTGTGACAAACTCATAAATCTATTATCAAATTATTGCATTGTCATCGGTCCTTGAGACGTGTGTAAAGTTTCAAGTTGATCAGATTTTTTGTCACCGGTGAAAATGAAGCTCAAAGATTCCGTTACATACATACATATATACAACCCAAGCTAATAAAAGCATGTTAAAAAGAATTCTCACCATAAAATTAAATATTAACGTTCCAAATTCGAATTTTGTTTTCTACATAAGGGCTTAGAAATTTGAATTTTGAGTTCATTTCATTTTTTTTTCCTTAGTTTAAAACTTTGAGTTCATGGAGATAATCAGAAATGATTTCTTAGCTGTTAAATAAATTGGACATTTTGTCAAAAAGAATGTTGTATACTCAGCACTGCTTGATTTTAAAAGAAGTAGCTGTGTTTCGTTATGTAAGAAGAACTTTCTTTACCTCCTACATTCGCATTCACAATAACTACATGATAATTACACAATAATAAAATATTAATAGAGTTATATTTTATTTAAACATTTGTTTAATAATATACACAGAAAATCTAATGGAACCATTAAGCGGTAACCCCATAAAAAAGGGGAAAAAATAGACTAAGGGTCTACTTACAGTTTTACGGCCTCGATTGCAGCAGTGGCACTAACTGCCGAACCCACTCTATTGTTGTACCGACAAGCATACGTACAAAGAATTAGGACGAACATATTGTTGTCTTTGGTAAAAAAAAAATAAAAACAATGGCCACCCATCTTGAGGGCTGTGAACAACGTGTTCACCAATTTATGGATAGCCAAATTTGGACATAATTGTTTAAAAACTTACCATTAGTGTAGAATTAATATTAATAAATTTATAACTATGAAAAATATCTTGCTAATGCTGTTTAATTCAGTTTTGTTAAGAAGACAGAGCATCACCACCCCTATTCATCGTAAGGGTGTCGTAAGAGGCGACTAAGGAAACAAATTACGCAGGATTACATCACTGCTAAAAGAAGGAAAATTGAAAAAAAAAACTCCAGACCAACCTGTATAATAAGCCATAACCTCCTTTCTAAGGAGAGAGTAGACCAGTGAAGTGGAAGAAGTAGACTATGATAGTCTGTTGATGATGATACAGTACTGTATTGTTCAAACTAAGATAATTATTTAAACTTTTTACTTTTTTAAATAGAAAAAAATGTGGTTTATAGTTTTTAAATATCAGAATAAATAATTTAGTCTTAATGTAACCTAAACTAATGGTTAGTTATCAACGTTAGGCTTCCATTGCATACTGGTAACATCCACACGTGTGCTTACTTCCCACGCCATAAGCTTATTGAAGGTATTATCACCACATGGTATTGCACTAAACCTTCGTAATTAATATTTTCTATTATCTATGATGATTAATTACGCTGCGGGTCAAATCGATTACACTCTATTGTTGTTGATTGGACATATCCGTTATAGCCGGAAGTGCTCGCAATACACCCTTATTTTGTGGATTGGGGTTAATTAGATCGATAGATAAGGGTTTGGTTGTAAATGGTTATAAAGAAAAAAAATTGCTAATCGTTATTTTTTTCGTTTACTTTACATCCATTTGTTTAAGGGACTAAACAGTTTAAGAGTGAATTGTTTTTAGAAGGACAAAGTTACCCCAAAATATTGACGTTCAAAACTAACTATAACAAAGGTTAAAGTAAACTAATTAACATAACGATACCTTCACTAAACTATTTTACGGTATAGGAAAGTAATTTACGAGGGACCAAAATAGTATAGATTGACATACTCGTATAACTAATTTCGTACAAGCGTTTAGTAGTTTTTAATAATAACATGGGGTAACTTTGGACAAAGAACAGGGGGGCTATGACTTTGGTGGGAAAATGAGACATTTCTATGATTGAAACTTTTTAGAAAGTGTAGAGAAGTCTTTTATTACCTTTCCGTGTTCTTGTCTAGTAATTGTAATATTTTCATAAATTATTAAAGTACTTAGAATTTAATGCCAATGCCATTTAATACCAATGCCATTTAATGCCAATCGGTAGATTCGATAAATGTTTTACTTAAATACTTTCTACGTTAAGGTGCATAAAAATCGTAATATAACTTTATTGGCTGCATTGTTATGGCGATGACACTAGTCAAATATTTTTTATTATTTATAGTATGGCGCTGAGATCCTTTTCAATTTTGCTTTCGCTTTCTCAGTTTTAAATAAGTACGCTACGTTCACTCTGTTCATTAATTCTTTAAAGACAAGAGTATAACAACAGTTGTAGACCTCCATTAATATATTCAGTGCTATTAAATGCTCAAGTTAATGCCAAAAATAACACATAATTGGTTGGCAGCAAAAAGCTGGCACCAAGAAAACTAGACATTTATACAGTATATAGCACTGATAGATATTTTTATATGTACAAATATAAAAACGGTAGCTGCCGTCGAAATAGGGCATAAAAATCTCTTAATTGTAAAAAGTACAGTCACCACACATTCTGTGCTAGCGTGGATAAATCATCTTGACATTTTACACGTCTTTGTTTTAAGTTGAGATCACGTACGTCTTTATAGTTGCTTTTTTACTCAACATCGATATTGAATAGTCAATAAATGTCAACGGTACTCAAATATATTTAGGTACACGATTTAATCTCTTACGTACTGTGTGTAAAATATTATTTTAAGTTCAGATAAATTCGTTATTAGTATACAATTTATTTACGTTTAATTTTTGGTTAAATAATCAGAAAGTACGTAATAGCAAACTTGGAAATAATGACGAATCTTTTTTAGACTGCGTAACTGTTAGACTTTTTTCCAATTTGGCAATTAATCACCTCGTTATATTATTGCATCCAATAGAATACACGAAGTATCGCAGGTTACAAATCCTACTGATTTTGATTGATTGATCTTGATTATTTTAGAAAAAATATTAATTATAGTTTTCGGATTTGCTCCAATGTCTGATAAATGGTAATAAATACCTCAGTACATATAAAAGTACAATCAATAAAGCTGTCAATTTTTCAATGATATCAGATTTAAGATCAATTAACTGCATAATCAAGCAGTTAAGAAAAATAACTATAACTGAAATATATCTCTCACCTCAGTCGCCTTACTTCGATCTAAGTTACAAATACTTTTATACAAGCAAATGGCATATATAATTAAGTTATTAAGTCATCGTCTTCATGCAAACCACAAATAAATGCAAACGACCATAGAGAGCGGCAATAGAAATTAAATTTAGATTTATTTCAATTTGCGCAATTTGCTCGTCATTTGATTGCGGGACACGTATGTATACATCCGCTAGCCAGTGTCATCCCAGTCTTAGGCATATATATTTGTCTATGACTCATTTCGGATACAATTTATTGTTATGAATATATGCTATTTGTGTTTACATTCGAGAGTGTCATTGTCGCAACAGCTTAGCAACAATCTTACATGTGGTCATTGAAATCTATATGACAACTAGACTATATGAGATAATGATTATAATCATATGTTTTGCTTAGAAATCTTTCTGATGTTTGAGAGCCATCAGAGTGATATCACGATCTCGGAGAAAAACGGAGTATTCCTAACAACATCGACCAGTTCTAGGCCCAAGGGCCCAATCAAGTGACCCGCCTGTAGTCACAGTCGGCGTGAAGGGCCTCTTCGACAGACCGTAGGCCTGGTATAGTCACCCCGAGACCCCTCCCAAAGGGGTCTACAAGAAGAACCACAAGAGACCTCCTGTTCTGGAGGCTGGGTTCAAGGGACGGTACCGCACTTGTGACTCTTCAATTAGAAGTACCCATAGACACTGATAGTAATTTTCCATTACCATCAAATCTACTTTTTTACCAAGATTTAAGATTAAAAACGCGTATTAATAACAAAAATCATTTTCTATAATATTAAAGCCATTAATAATAGTTTAGTCGAACTAACACAATATTTGATGGCACTAAAGGCCATGAATCTACTCCTACCCATTATATCCTGGGTCCTTTGGGCGTGGAAAAGCATGTCACTTGCCCACCATAGTGCAGGTCACCATGGCGTGTTGTCTGCATTCGAAATAAATATGGTGACCATAACTCTTAGACTTTATTCATGCTTTTTATAAGGTCGAGTAGAGTCAATTTGGTAAGTTAATATAAAAAAAATCTATTACTATACAATTCTCTGAATTGGACTTAAAATTACTTAAGTATTCGACAGAGAACTAGAATAACTGACATCGCACGGAGAATCAGTATGCTGAAGTGGAAGTGGGCCGGCCATGTCTCCAGACGAACCGATGGTCGCTGGAGCCGAAGTGTACTAGAGTGGATACCACGACTGGACAAACGTTGTGTAGGACGCCCTGCGGTGCGATGGACCGACGACTTAAAAAAGGTGGCTGGCAGCAGATGGATGCGAATTGCCCAAGACCGGGCTGGTTGGCGTTCCTTGGGGAGACCTTCGTTCAGCAGTGGACGGCGATAGGTTGAATAGAAGTATCTTCTTAATCTTTTCAAATCTGGTTTCATATTTTGAAAACTATGATTAAGATGAAGTTTGTTGGCTATAACTAGACGACTTGTCTAGCCACTAACATTAGTTGCCATAAAAATACATGCCGCCAAATTTTTAATGATGTGAATTTCCAATTTTTTCATATCCAATAACATTTTTGGATCTTAAGTCTATAAACATTTTTTTAACAGATAAAAACAAATATGGCATTCTAGCTCTGGTTACGTCAGTAAAAATCATGAGTTTTACTTTATTATAATTTCATACTTAATGTTGATTAATCATGGCAGTCTTATATTAATTAAAGAGTATATTTATTTTCTACCCTGTCAAGAAAAATGCGCTTGGATAATACGAGTATATGGAACAATTTTACTGCCTTTGAGGTGACAGAGAATTTTCGTGGTCCGTTTGTTAACTGTTAATTTATTTAGTAAATTAAACTCATAAGATGATAGACCCATATGATAAGGACGAGAGAAGGTTTGTGTGTCCGGTTACTTCACTAACTCGAAAAGCAACAGATTATAATATTTAACACCAGTTTTTTGTGAAGCATTGGAACTCCGTTTGAGCCGACCATAACGTGTCAAATCATGGCTCTTTCTCTAGTAATGAACACATACCGATTAATATATAAACTTTATTTGTCAAATAAATAAAACAAAACTATCACAAGTCAAAAAAACGTCATTTTTAATCACTCATAACCCCTTCGCTGCAGAAAACATTTAGCACATTATCTAAGGTTACTTCACGTGCACTCCTAACCCTCTTGTGTCGTGAGAACAATACGACAGAAGGGTGTGTTTTGTACTCCTATGTACATAAAGGGATCTCGGATATTAATGAACCCCTTTTTGTAGAAATCCATCTTCAGTTTAGATGTTATTTGATAACTAGTGAATGTATTATGAGACCAGTTCATCCCTCACGAGGGGAATGAGCTGGTCTGATAATGCATTAAAAAAAGAATTCAATGCTTTTGTGTGTAGTGTGTTAGATCTACATATGTATGTGTTGTAAATGAGATTGGTTTATTAAGGCGAAGTTAAAAAAAATCTCTTTTTTTAAAAAAAAAAAGACAACGCCCGCACTTGTAATAAATAAATCCTGTGTCACAGGGGACTTTACAAACATGCAAGAAACGGACACAAAGAACACCCAGATTCAGAACAACAATTTGTGGATCACACAAAGTGTTGTCCCTTACGGTGTTTGAACCCACAACACTCAGCGTAGTAGAGAGCAGAGTGGCGACCGCTTAAACCACTTTTTCTTTTTTTCTTTTTAACGTTTGGAAACCCCCTCGGGCCGTCACCCCACCGGGGTTTACGGTGGGGTGGTGTGTCCGAATCGGACCGACTAAAACCACACGGTGTGCCACTCTGCGCCTGAGATAGGAGGGATCCGGGAACCGCTGCTAGTACGACATCCAGACCGCTTAAACCACTAGGCCAATCGTGCAGTCCTTGAAAATGAAATAATCAAATCCTATACTAGTAGAGCTTGTATACGATATATGTTACATCCAGACACAAAACGAGTGATTGTAGTTATCACTTAATTATTTGTCCTGGTTGAAAAACGAGCCAATGACCTCTAGTTTAGCAGTCAGTACAACCAGACCAAAATACCCGTTACTTGTATCTTATATACAAAGAAGCATTATTAAATTAAAGGACGGCTTAGCGAGTAAGAGTTTCCTTTTTTCTTTACGGTTGTTCTCAATTATCTTGATATACGTATAGGCTTTCTTCAGATTACGTAAGCAGCACGTTTCCTGTACTACTAAAATACAAATGCAAATTACGCTTGTAGTTTAAATTTACCGCAGGCACAGTACTTAATACTAAAACTCTGATCTTCGAAACGCAACGGAAGTTACAAGTCTCCATCGCTACTAAATTCTATAAATGTTGTTTAAATTAAAACTAACTGCAACTTGCAACAAAAGGTTTTGACCCCCTACAAAGAAAACAAAAGGTTTTGAACGCTTACTTACAATTAATTTGTCTATTTTTCCCAAAAGGAAGTAAAAACAAAGCCATCTTACCATCATCTATCCACTTTCCTTGAAAAACCACTCCAGTTCGCCCTTGAGTGCGCATGCGCCGCGCTGCAGGCGTCAGCTGCGCGCGCACGTGGCGTCAGGAAGCGACACGCAATCCTGCGCACCCATTGTTTCGGATTTGCGTCTTTGCACCCCTTAGTATACGAACAATTATTACGTAAGGGCTGTCAAACGTAACCATTTTACAGTTATTTATTTTATTTAAAATTCATTGAGTATTTTTTTCATATACCCATTGCATCATATCTGACTCATCCGTTATCTAATTTTTACAGTTTTAAAGAAAGGTTGTTTTTGAATAATAAATAAAAAAATAAACTAATTAATACATGTAACTTCGTCTGCGTCTTGCGAGGCCGGAGAGTGAAAAATACTTTACAATTTATTCTCATAAAATGTATAAAAAGACATTGAAATTGAAGCAGTGAGCAACACAAATACCGTGATACGAGATATTTGTTTATTACGAAATATGTACTTCGAAATAATGTACTGTCGTGGCAGCCATTGTAATAGACAACCCTTTGAAACTTTAGCCTCATTTATTTATAGCAAACAACGCAATATTTTATAAAAGCTGACCTCTGCTGTTCTAATATTGACAACCCTAAATTTTAATACAACTTGAATAAAGGGAGAGCGTACTCCAAGACCTTCTTCTTTACGCTTTCCTATCGCAGTGTGTGGGGTGCCTCCCTCATTATGTGCAGTTATTTTCTGCGTTTATAAGCCGTTGCTAATTTTTATGAACGGAATGGCTCCAAGCCATGTGTTTTAAGGCGACAATAACCTATGCTACACTTTTATTGGCTATCTAGGAATATTAAAACCTTTCTGCATGCTTTACTTCGCAAAGTAATCGAATAAAGTAATATTTTCATACAGTAATAATGTAATAAGTCATATTTAATTAAAATCTATATTAAAAAAATTCTTTGGGTTGTAATTTACTGAAAATTTTGGGATTTTATCAGAGACCACAAAATTAAATCAACACAACAATACAGATTAAATAAAATATAAACAAAAATAGTATTAATTTAAAATACTGTATGTCCTGCGACTAAATGTCACAAAACATATAAAATTATTATGCTCGTTACTCATTACCAGAGACATAAATTATACATCTTTAAAAAAATTTTTTTGGGGTGTCCTGTTTGTGTCCTGTCAAAGACCGCACATTTGGAAATACTACAGATTCGTGATTGATCCCTTTGAACGAACTTATAATTTACATTCACCCGTTAATAAATTTTATTTATAAAAAAATCCTTTTGTCCATAATTCGAAACAACAAGAGACTTCACATCAAATTACCGAAGCAAACTGTAAACTAAGTACCAATTCATCAACGCTACTTCTAAAACGCTTGAAAACTTTTTGCCCCAACAAGAGGCAGCCCGCCGATAAACAAAAGAAAATCCGTCGAACTTAAACCCGTAGGTGGCCGCAACATGCACGCGGCGCACGTATCGCTACACCACCCTTCGCCCCCCCTACTCGGTCAAGTCGCAACTTGCACAGGCTGTAGTTTTGTTGCCCTCCTCATTCGTCCGCGGACCGTTGTCGAGTGCGCGCGTGTCGCTCACTGCCAAAGTTTAGTGAACGAGTGTTGTGCTTATGAACAGTCAAGATGGTTCGGAGCTTATCACAATGGACGAAGACGCTCAGCTTTCCAGCGAGGCTATCTCCTAACCGTACTTCGAAGGAAAGCGTTGGCAATGGCCAGTCGAGTCCTGGAGTGTCGCCGACCCCCAGTGCTTCATCGCTCCCCCAAAGCTCGGATAAAACCATCACACCGATTCCAATCACGGAGATCAGTCAAATCGTAAGTCTATCTTTTCGATTGGGACAAATTCCTATTGCTAATTAATTTTTAAGTAAGATATGGGTTTCAATTTATGTTGCACGCAGCTGCAACATAAGTGCCTATGCGTTTTGAATGCCAAGTTAGTTCATTACATACGAAAACTTGCGGTTTTGCCATTTCACAGAACTGTGTCTCTAGGTGTATCTAACGAATACAAAATCCTGTTTGAATATAAATTTATGTACGATTTATCAGTGTTTTAAGTTATGCGTTCTTTATGTAATCGTCCTACGCTTAATATTTTGCAACTTTTAATTGGAATGTCCTCGACTAAATATTTAATTTGGCTACCATATTTATTAGAGCGTTATACATAACTTGTAAACGTCCTTGTGAAAAATACCAGCATAGTTACCCTACTTTAAAACAATAAGATTAACAGTATTGCATGACAATATACTTAGTCTGGCCATAAATACTGTTACACTTAATTATAAAAAAATATTACATTTGAATTTCGAATCTGTCATTTTTATACGATTGTTCATTGTGTTTTCTCATTTTGGCGCCAATACATTGTAAAATATTTTGCGATATTAAAATGGTGTGGGGTGATAAAGAGAACCGAATCGCTGTGATAGCATTACACAAAGTAGGTATGGAGCCAAATGCAATTTTTAAAACTCTCCATACACTTGGTATTAGTAAAATGTTTGTGTACCGGGCTATTAATAGGTACAATGAGACCTCCTCTGTTTGTGACAGAAAAAGATCTGGCCGTCCACGTAGTGTTCGTACGAAAAAGGTGGTCAAAGCAGTAAGGGAAAGAATTCGAAGAAATCCTGTCCGAAAGCAAAAGATTTTATCTCGGGAAATGAAGATAGCACCTAGAACCATGTCGCGTATTTTAAAAGATGACTTAGGACTTGCAGCCTATAAGAGACGCACTGGCCATTTCTTAACTGATAATTTAAAGAAGAATAGGGTGGTAAAATCGAAACAACTACTGAAGCGGTACGCAAAGGGAGGTCACAGAAAAATTTTGTTTACGGATGAGAAAATTTTTACAATTGAGCAACATTTTAACAAACAAAATGACCGTATTTATGCTCAAAGCTCTAAGGAAGCTTCCCAATTAGTCGACAGAGTGCAACGTGGACATTATCCGACTTCAGTGATGGTTTGGTGGGGTGTTAGCTATGAAGGAGTGACTGAGCCATATTTTTGTGAAAAAGGTATCAAAACATCGGCACAAGTGTATCAAGATACCATTCTTGAGAAGGTAGTTAAGCCCCTTAACATCACCATGTTCAATAACCAAGTATGGTCCTTCCAGCAAGACTCGGCGCCGGGTCATAAAGCTCGGTCCACGCAGTCTTGGTTGGAATCGAACGTTTCGGACTTCATCAGAGCTGAAGACTGGCCGTCGTCTAGTCCCGATCTTAATCCGCTGGATTATGATTTGTGGTCAGTTTTAGAGAGTACAGCTTGCTCTAAACGCCATGATAATTTGGAGTCCCTAAAACAATCTATACGATTGGCAGTGAAGAATTTTCCCATGGAAAGAGTGCGTGCTTCTATTGATAACTGGCCTCATCGTTTAAAGGACTGTATTGCAGCCAATGGAGACCACTTCGAATAAGCTTTTTATATTTTTAATTGTTTTATATTTATGTATTAAACTGACACACTGTAAAAGTAATAAATGTTATTTGCAGTTAACAATTTTCTTTTTTCTTTATTACAATATTTATGGCAAGACTAGGTAGTTACCGATGATGACACAATGATGCCACAATGCTCTTATGAAATTTACAATTTGTTGGTGAAAATTACTCGTTTGTTTACAAAACAATACAAAAACTAACAGTCCTTTACACAAATAGGGATATAGACCGTTAGTTCAAACTTTCCCATAGTCGATAACGACGTGTATGAAATTTGAACTGTATTTTATGGAACGGCAATACCATATTGGTTCGGATATTAAGTACAGCGCAGCATTATTAAAAGGAAGTGTATCAAAAATTATATTCGCTTCGAACTATGCACATGTTATCGAGTAGTACACTACGTGTTCGCTTGTCAGGCACGTACGATTAGTGCTGTGGGAACCTCCGATGGATAGCGAAGTGAACGATAGTGTATTGAAATTGATGTGTTCGAAGGTGGACGGGGGCCGGTGTGCCCGCGCACCGTTATGTCCCCCTTGCACTTACCTTGGCAAGGCCGCGTTGAGATGCGAGTTTTTTGCGAAGCATGAAAGCATGACTTTCACCTTTTAAGACACCTTTCTAAATACTGAAGTCTGTATTTGATTCAGGTCTTAGGTATTCAGTTTCAACTTACAACTTGTCAGTGTTATAAGTGGGACACCTACGACTTGTAAAATAGTTGATTC
Source organism: Hypercompe scribonia (assembly GCA_949316085.1). Lineage (NCBI taxonomy): Eukaryota > Metazoa > Arthropoda > Insecta > Lepidoptera > Erebidae > Hypercompe > Hypercompe scribonia. The sequence continues at coordinate 23,189,107 of OX438972.1, forward strand.
GTTGAAACTGTAACTCGAACAGTAAAACAAACATACTTCTGTAATATGTTTTATTTTTTGATTTGCTTGTTGAACAAAACCTTTTTTTTTTAAACGTCAAAAGCGTAAATCATAGACACATCAGAGACTTATCATTGGTTTACATCTATTTTTGAAAAAAATATTATCAACCATAAAGTTTGATTTTGGCGGGCTTTTGAGAACACCTATTTACTTTTTCTGCTATTGAATGTTATATCATCGAGGTAAGTATTTTGTAAAAGTAAATTAGGTAATCAGTAAATAGTTTCTTTTTAAACGGTGTCAGTTTAATAAGCGTAGAAATATTTCCAGCAAGTTATATGTTAAGGTCATTAAAATTTATAATACGTAGATTGTCTTATCTCGAAGAGATAAGTCAGAGGTAGATAAGATCCTCTGATAGGTACCTGAACTTACTTTAATTTAACAAATGAAATTAACATTTACCGCGTCTGCAATGGCGACTAAGAGAGCAGATTTTGGAAGTCAAAAAAGTGTCAGACTTAAAAAAATATGTATACCAAAAAATATATTGATGTGTCTCCTACCATTAACTAACTTACTTAACTTGGAAGATACACAAACTTCGTCGTTCAAAATTATTATAATATATAACAAAAAAAGTCATAATTCTGTTAACACAGTAAATATACAGTATACGTAATAATACATTATGTATTTCGTAGAACTGACATTGAAAAAAAAGTGAAACGTAAACAGTAAATGAACTCGCTCAAACATTTGTAATAACATTATCGCCAATTATAGGTAATTACATCAAATTACATTTTTACACGCATTCATGAATTACATAGATTAGACTGAAAAACATTATGATTTCTACTGTGATATTATTAGTAAATGAGAAATTGTTTTACGATAAAATGAAGGATGATAGATGAAAGACGTAGTAACTTCTAATTTTAATTATACTTATCATTTCATTCAACAATATACAGATAAGAAATTCTAATATAAAAAGTAATTTTAGACTTTAACCATAGACAGTGGTCAAACGCGAACCTTTAAAAATAATGCTAAAGACAAGAATATTCGTTTGTTCATTCGTTTTTGAATATTTATTTGTAGCATCAAAGATTAAAAACTTTGCCGGTTTCATTTTATTCAATTTCCATTTATGATTAAATACTATATCTTCAAATAAAATGAAGCCGAAAAATACAACTTCATCTACCTATCAATAGGCCATCTTGTTTTTAGTGATTTATTAGTTTTATGCTTAATATACAAAGTATTTCCATTTATTGGATGCGATAAAACTGATTTACAATTTGTTGCGAAACGTAATATGTTGTAAATCACCCATTGTTATAGGCCTATGTAAAATAAAACCATGATTTTGAACAGTTATTTGTCGTTATTACGCCTAAAAAATGACTATGAACCTTAAAACCTACATCATATCAAGTCAAAATGATACCTTTTTAAGAATAAAATTCTTGGAAAACATGCACAAGTAACGTAGGTAGGTACATACGGACAAGAATCTCGTTAGCCTAGTTCTTTTTACTTTATTTTTTATTGTTGATCTCAAAAACGCATTTGACATGAACTTGTTTCAAAAGTGAGACTAACTTTAAGTGTAGTCCTTTATTGTTATTTACATTTAATTGAAATCCATCACAGAAATACTGACTCATTCATTAACTACAGAAAACCGTCTTGACGACAATTTGCAATAAAACCTTTTTGTTAAACTTACGATTATTGTAGATGTCAAATTGTTGACCTTGTCTTGAAATTACTACAACGAAATTTTTTATCGTATAATTTAATGGCTCTCTGGATTTTATGGTGCGTTTTTTAGCGTGTTCGAAAATTTAAAACACATTTGACAGACGACATTAAAAATCACAATGTGCCTGGATGACTAAATCACAAGAAGAATGCTATAAATGTTAATCTCTTGTACTGTAAAGACATTCATTACTTTTTAAAATATTTTATTCAATGTTGCAACTTAAAATATCAAAAAACTAATACATTAGCTACAGTGTTACCAGTGAAGTAAACAAATAATTAATTTGTTTCAATTTTGAGAAATGAAACGCGGCATGCGTCGGTTTACGTATGTATACATATAGTATAGGTATACATTTAAACGTTGTAGGTAGTCATTCGACAGGCAGAATTTTACGCATTCCTTTCTCGGTTATTATGATTTTAATATTTCGCAACTGAAATAACGTCTTCCAAGATTCCAAGTAAGTATCACGAAGAGGCGCATATTCTTTTAAAATGTTTTTACGGTATTTTTTTCATAAAGGGTTTACATATAATATGAAAAACTATGACATTATGCTTAGTCTAGTAAATGAGAAAAAATGAACAAGTCTTGCCAGTAAATATTCGTTATGACTTAATGTTATTGCCATACTAAACGATATTCCGCATGCGTACTGACTGTTACGTTACTATACCGCTAATGGATGTTACAGGTTCACGATGTTTTAATAGTTTTGTCTGATTATAAATAATGAAATGTGTATTAGATATTGGAAATGTTAATTACAGTGCATTTTCTTCTAAGGCGATAAATATTATTAAGACTATACTCGTACTTACCAGTATAAAAATTGCTGCTGTATAAAAAAAAAGATCTGTTTCTAGAGTTGCTTTTAATTTATCAGTAGTTTTTTATTTCAAAACAAGTATAAAATAAAAGATATTAAAAATATATTTTGTTGAAGATAAGTGCAACAACCTCTTTGATTTGAATATTAATATAGGAAAAATAATGCAATACAAACCAAACATTTTTTTTATTACATAATCGCAATCTAAGTTTTAAACGATTACACATGTAATAACATGTTGTCATTAAAAGCTCTGTGACAAAATTGTTTATGCTTTTAAACGTTATCAAAATATAAACGACATATAAATATCATTGTTATGATGTATAAATAGTATCATTATTTACAATCGTTCGATTACTTTCTTACATAATAAAAATAAGGCTGAAGTTGGTTGCCCGCGGCTATGTATTAGGTATTTTATTGTGTTGGCTGTGGAACGAACATCTGCGTGTCAAATTCCTGTGTGCCATGTGCAGGCTTGGGAAACGAACCGTGCACATGAGTAGAAAAAAAGTTTTATTACTTATAATGTTTGGTATTGGCGGGAATGTGTTTAAGGTTATGGCAATGTTACACGATGCGGTTGCTTGATTCTTGATTAGTGACTGGACTATGTTAGGGTATATGATTAATCTGACCGTAAGTTCCTATGATGTTGAAATCAATAGCGTTTATTGTTTTTCTACATATCAAAAGAGGGGCTTAATAATAATAATTTAAAATAAATAACTGATTTCGACAAGATCACTGAGTAGACTTTGTTCTATCAAAATTGCTTAAATATGTTTTAGGGTAACAGTGTAGTCTTTATTTAGAGTCGTTTTGATTATAAATTATAATTATATTAAAACGAAAATAAAATATTAATAAAGCAATTAAACGAATCTTATAATGTGTTGATTTAAGTTTACTTTAAGTTTTAACAATGAATAAGAGACATTAAGACGCCATCTTTATCGTCAAGTTTCTTTTTACGTTACTGAAGTTATAACAACGATGCCTGAAGTTTTATTTCTACTGAAATTGAACAACTTTAGTCAATATTTGATTTAGAATCAGAAAAGTTGCTTTTAACGTTGATTGAATGATAAAATTTGCGTTTTCAATTGACCTTTCATAAATAAGATTACTTTCTCATTAACGACAAGGAATGTTTTATTTCACAACCAATTTTTTTAATTAGATATAAAATTAAAGGAATGGTAATTCACGTATTTTACGTTTGCGGTAGCCATTACGGATTTCAAGGTTTTTTTAAAAACATTAATAATAGCGTGTGTGTTACTGCAACTAAAAAAATACGAGTATTTATGAAAAGGTTGATTATTTTTTGACATCTTAAACACTTTTGAATAATGTATGGAAAAATCTCAATGCGTTAGAAGCGTGCTTCATATTCAATTGTAACCATAGATAAAGGAAGAGGGTGTTTTTTGTAGTGTCAGCTGTTTTGGACTTTAATACCAGGGGTGATTCGCGTGATAAATAATAGCGGCATATATTGCTCTATTTTCATAGCCTTTGTGACTATTTTCGTTTGTATAATATTATGTGATGATCCTTTTGAAATGTATTGTAACAAAGGCTTATCAATATCTAAGAAAATATTGAAAATATGTGTCCAAATGTACCGACAACTATAAGAAAAGACACCTAGAAAGAGATGAACATATTAGCGATATTGGAAGTGAGCAAAAAAGAACAAGTATCAAATATCGCTAACGGATATGACGCTTTGATATCCGAGATACGAGTATGTACTTATCGATATAAATCGAGTAAGGGGATGCGGATGTTAAAAAACTGCACTGATAAAATGACATTTCCGTTTTGAAGCAAAATAAGAGCTAAAAGATATAGAGAAAATTATTTTAGTTTTTTTTTTATTCAAAATGTAAAGTTTTATTTACTCACGGACACGATGGGGGTAGATATACTTAGCACATCTTAGTGAACTGATCTGAAACAAGGCAGAGTCTGTAATATGGCAACCAGACTTTTGATAAACATATTAATATATTTCTAAATACTTACATATTATAGATAAATTACACCTAGACCCAAATGATCATGTTCATCACATAGTTAATTTGTTCTGGATGGCAATTGAAACCGCAACCGTTGTCGATGCAGATCAACTATAACTGTACAAGTTATAAACCTTATTGTAGTCTTCCAAGCAATGGGATCGGTTATAAAAAAGATATGGAAATAATGTCAAACTCATTAACAATAATTAATTAACGATATACTACGTATCTCTAATCGCAAAGGTCTCTATTCTCATATATCTAACCTCTATGCTGATTTACAAATAAAACCAATAAAAAAAATACCATAAATGCACAAAATCAAAGTACTTCTGCATCCGCCTACCGTGAAAGAATTAAAAGTGTGCCTATTCGAAATTCAAAAATTCCTTCACAGCACCTGCTGGAGCAGATGTTCGGATACATTAACCAAATTTGATATTGTATGAAAGTTTTGAGAGATTTCGAATACATGTTCCACGGAACAGCTGTTGAAAGTTGCCACCTAAAAAAACCTTACCTGTGGCAAGAATTACGGGGTAAAACGAATGCCGATCAGCTGATGCCTACCATATGGCATGAATGTCATTAAATACTCGATTTTTTTATAGTTGTACTTATTCACACACACACGAGTCGCATTAACTTTTTTTTTATTATAAAGATCAGATCTGTATATTTTATTTTAAATAATAAATTATAATTTTGTTATTAACATAAAGAAGGTCACCACTTAAAGGTTTATTTACTCGTATAAGCGTTCTAAACAAAGTGCCCTTCATGGTTGCCGTCTGTTTTGTGTCCAGTGCCCTAATGTTTATTGCTACATGTCCATTGGGAGTATTTTTGCCTCCCTACCCACTCTTTAATAGATCCTTTGATATTCTATGGAATCGACTGTTTTATTTAGTAAAGTTCCCCTAACGTTTCTCGTTCTATTAGTTTAAATAGTAACGAAACGACACAGAAACAAGAAACAGTGTTGCTGAGTAATTACAGTGATTGTAAACAGCATGTTAATGTCTGTTTAAAGAATTCTAAGTATTTCAACTTGATTATTACTTAAGCTGTGTCACAATTAAGTACAAAAAGTTACTTTTTATATATTTTGTTAGTTTTGATTATTCTCATCATCTTAATGACGTATGACCTTATTAGACATGACCGTAACTATCCTGAGATCATTTATAATTAAAATATATGATACCAGATGCTTTGAACTGCCAATCATTCAATTATTAAAAAAAATAACAATCGAATCATACGATAGTGATCATTATCAACTTTTCAACAATTATAAAAAAAATTAGTATCATCGATTTTGTAACGTTTTAAAAATGGAATGCTACAATTATAGGTTGTCTGTGTTGCTATATTGTAATTATATATTCCTAATGGAAGAATTTGAAAAGAACCTTTTTTGATTAAAGGGTTATCCATCACTTTGGATTGCTATTCGTATATTTATTTTTTTATGGTGGTAATAATGCATAAATATGGTATAGATTACAGGTAAAATGCACATTAGATCGCTATGGTATTAAACCCCTACAAAGGCCGTAAACACCGTATGTTGTTTTCAAATTATGATTTCATGTCAAAGTGGGTCGTCCCTTTAACTAATTAAAACAAATTAACCTATCAAATGTTATCTACAATCTTAATTATTCAGACATCACGGAAGCTTCTCATTCACTTTATTTATCAGATGGACAATCCTGTTACGGTTGCATGTTGTATTACTATTTCGGAATATTTTTAGTAAATGAACAATATCACGGAAGCATTTTGATATTTATTTTTTAATAAGATATAAATGTCTGAACTAAAATGTATTAATGGTGGTCTGTTTACTAATAAAAAAGATATGAATGAACGTGGTGTTTTTTGTTCGAAATATGAATGAAAAAGTGTGCGCCGTGTAATTAGTAAAATTGACACTCAATTGACCGGATGTGCGGCCATACTTTTAAACTCTGATCGCGATCCCAATAATCCAACCGCACTTGATTTCCGGCGGCCTTCAACCTTACGCAATCTGTTATAACTCTTACATCTTTCATTTAAAGTTTGTATTTGAATGTAGTACTTGAAGACGTTGACATGCTTGCGCGTGTACTTATATAGTACCTATTTTATTCCGTGGGAGAATTCTTGAACCGTAAACTTTTAGGACGAGTACAGCATTGAATATTTCACAAATTCTATGGAATCATTAATCTGTGTATTTACGTCCTAATTTAGCTCTTTATATGTAGATAATTAGGGGCTAATTTGCTAAAACGATTTTAAGCTTGAGTGCATAAGAATGTTCTATAAACTGTATAAGAAACTGGAATTTTAAATATATAGTCTTGAAGATAAATTATAGACGAGGTGGAACAAAGTAGTTTTTAGTTCATGATGGTTAGATGGCAACTACAGCCATCCGAAGACAGTGGTCAAAAAGCAGAAGCCTTTTATTTCATACTTTGGATACTATGTAGAAAAGCACTGTGCGTACATACATAAGGACAGCCTATTTCCTTGAGGGATACGCAGAGAAAGTTTATCTGCACTTAGTACGGTTCTGACACACCTCTTTTGCTTCGTCCACATTTATCAATTACTGCATGGCCTTTTCTCAGAATATCGCCAATTCGGCCAGTAAATATCCACCGTGAACAATTTCTTCGGACACTTCTCACATATTCGCTCTATCAAATACCTTCTGTGAGCCTTCTGTCATCCGTATTCTCTACGTGACCAAAACATCGAAGCATGCCCTTTCCAATCTTTGTCATTACATTTTCTTTCAGTCCGCAACGCCCTCTTATAGTTAAACATTAAGAAATGTTAAAAGTACTAAATATTATGTTTCAATTCTATTATAAAATAAAAATGTTAAACATAAATAGATGTTGGTCGATTAATTGCTTTTAAATTCTGTCCTATAAATCTTATTTTAAATGCTATTGACTTATAATAACGTTGTCAACACAAGTCTATTTGTACTTAAGTCAATGCGAATATTTCGTATTAGTCATTACAAAAATCAGGTTGTACGAGATTGCACGGCCAAGTAAAGTTTAGTCATCGTTTTGTAATGCGCACACGCACCTCGCTTTTTAATTTATTAGACCTATATGGTTGGTCGGAGCCGTATCCGAAATTCTCCGTGAATCCGATGGTCGTTATTGATTCTTGGGGCGAACTCTCGATGTCTCACCGAATGTAAATCAACCGTGTTATTGAACTCAAAAAGTCTAATACTTAGGTAAATTATGATGATCTCTTTTGAAACCTAAGTTTTTATTGAAATTAAAAATGTTTATGAGAATCCTTGAAATAACTTACCGCTTTAGTGTTTATTGAGTTACTTGTCTTACTTAGTGTTTGAAAGTTAATTTAAAACTAGAACCTTCAACAAACTATGGTATTCAAAACGGATTAAAGGATTTTTTTTCCATAAGAAATCACTACCGTCGATAAGAGAACCGTACCTAAAAGACAGACTGGTTCTATAAAAAATAGCAATTCTCCATCTTTACTCGTGTAATTACATCCGCCATATTTTTTTACAGCAAAAAGCTGTCGCATTTACACCGCCATTGTGTTAACTTTGAATACGACAGCGTAATAATATCAAATTATAGCCTGTAATAATTTAAATATTCCAAATTTTTCGCAAATAGCAACACGGGATAACCGCGTCGATTAAAAAGGTTTTTATTGTTGCAGCGTTCCCACGGATGGAGCACACGAACGCGACTTTTTTTCTTTTATTATATGCATCCGCGCCTCAGGCTTGACTCTTGAAGAAGCCAAACTGCTTTCGTTTGAATCTCGTTTGATTGTTAGTTGAGGTATCAGACACTATTATTATAGTATATTATTAGCTGTGGTTTTTGTGCGTAAGTGCATTTTAATGAATATAAGTAGCGAGATTTATTATTACGTTAATTTGTAGTGCGTCCTCAAAGTAAAGACTTTTATTTAATCTGTGTACATCTTTTCCCGCCTTATTTTTCGTCAAAGTTGTCATTACTATTGTAGTTCTTTTTTTATTGCACTAGTACAAAGCTAGTTGATTATTATACTTGTCAGGTTTTTTGTCGTCGAGAAATCACAGTATTGCATGATTACTTACACTAGCTGTATATTGGGAGCCTATATTTCAAACCGGTTTGGATGATTCGCGAGTTTCTGCTGCCGATTTATATGTTATTTCTCACAATTTAAGCATGTAATTTGTTTTATACCTTTAATTACTTTACGCCGCCGGTATTGTTTGTCGAACAGTAACTCTAAGTGGCATAACAGCGTGGAGTATCTTAAGAAGTCAATAAATTCTAAACAGTATTGATTATTTCTAGTGTCAATGGCACAGACAACATCAAAAGTTTAAAAACGGAATATTCATATTTAATCTGTTGATTGGTATCCATATATAGACGGACAGGTGTCTTTATAAAAATCGCGTAGGCGCTAGAGGTGTGGTACCCTTACAAACAAATTGAAGTTTGCAGTTGCCACTCTAGCAACGGCCAGTGTGCAGTGAGGTCTATTAGCGTATTTTTTTTTAAATTCAGAAAATGAGTTACGTCGAGTTCCTCTATGATTTACTCGAGGTAAGATTTTTTTTAAATTTCGGTCAGTGAGACACAGACTAGCGCCGTAGTCGGTAGATAATGCTAAATGTGCGAATGTCATTGAACTGTGGTCATCTTGACCTTATTTATGAATGAAAGTAACTTGTTAATTTTTGTACGCTGGACTTTAAATCAAAATATTGTTTTAACACTAGACTAGAGACTTTATCTATTTCGTATTGGCTTAATGGTCTTTAGAAAGTCTTTTGATTATCTATGGCGAACTTTATTATAATCTTCAGAGTACAATTGTTTACTATAGTTTTATGTTTAGGTGAGCGTTTAATATCTTTTGCATTAAAAAAAACTGGGGCTTAATGCATACAGAATACAGTACATTACGTGATAAATTTACCAGAGAAATACTTAGAAACTTTATGACGTCATTTTTAACCTAAATATATTGTGACATCAGCTTTGACAAGAAGTCGAGATTTAACATTTCTTTAAACTTGAATGGAACCAGAAACATGGACCATCTTTTTCTAAATGATGGAGTTCTTATTATTTCCTAGTAAATTAAAATCAAAATTCGTTAACATTTATAAAATAATATATAATAAATATTTAAGTTTTTAACATCTTAGTATATTAGAAAACTAAACAGGTGTGTACCATAATGCCATCATTACAAGCACCTCATTACTATATTCCTAGAAAGCATTATATAAACTGTAGTAAGTGGTTCTGGGTCCATCCAATGCTCTTATAAACTCATTACATTGTAGCAGTATACCACAAAAACTATGGAAGTTGTAATAATAGAATGCCTGTATCAACTGTTTAGATCTAAAGCGAATATAATAAGATACCTATCAAGAACAATCAACCGTAGGTATAGAAGTCGTACACAAAGACAATAACAATAAAAAAGTTAAGATAAACACAACACATGAATATAAAATATTTTGAAAATAGAACGAAAAACTTTTTTTTGTTTATTCTTTTGCCAGTATAGTTGCCATTACATTAAATAAATATACAGATATTAAAAAGTGAATAAATTAAATTTAAAACCAGTAGAACATAGACAACTTAAATATTTTTCAAGTACAAACATGTCATAACGGGCTAAATTGTATATAAGGTCATGAATTCCTAGCTCTTCATTCTTGTCTTTGGTTCTCAGTAATATCCGTAGACTAAACGTGTCGAGACAAGCTCATAACGGCTCACCTGACCAGAATACTTAATGAGTTGAATACTTGCTACTTCCTAAAGTAGATTTAATGTTATCAATTTTATTCCAACAGCCTTTGGGAAATTTGCTAAAATATTTATAGTTGATGATTTTGGTGATACAACTTTGCGATTAAGGTTAATCAGGTAGATAATAGTCTGTACTTACCTTATTAGGTTTATTATTAACGAAACTTAGAAAGTTCCGGGATAAAAAAAAGCTATGAATTAATTACTTTATTAGTATTTTATCATCGTTATTATTGGGTAACATTGTAAAGGAATTTTATTCTATAAATGTGGGGTCACTAGAACAGATACATACATGAAATTTTGTATAAATTGCAAGTCTTAACATTCATGTGTGTAATAAAGTGTTGAGACATAAAGACAGCACTAAAGAGTTGGTCAAGGATATCGCCTAAAGAAAAACTCATACTTAATGAAGAAGTCACTCCTTCCAACTTTTTAAATATTGGTTATGAAACCTCTGTTGTTACGAGGCGCCACAGATTAGTAATCCACGTAACAGTTAATTTCAAAAATGGAATATCTAAGAAAATAATTATATTAGAAGTTAATACAATTCTAATTTTAAAATACAAAACAAGGACGGCTTAGTTACACTATTTATAACTCAAGAATGGCTGGAATAGTTTTCATGTTTAATTTTTTGAATTTGTCTCCACCCTGAATAGCAGATATTTAAAAAATTCACGAAATAAACTATGAAGAAAATTCGTTTTCCTATCTATTGTGCATGAAACCGGATTCAAAGCACTACTGTCACTAAAACACAAATGAAACTGCGGCCAACTGCTAGTTTGAAATAATCAGCACAAATATCTAAACATGGAAGCCGTTATGTACGTAAATAAATGTTAAATAAAACAGTTGCTAAGTCTTCTTGCTCAAAACATTTACTTTACGCAATGAAATCAAATACCAGATAATCTAGAAATCAGCCGAAGAATGTAGCAACGTTATAGGACCAGCCGGCGGCTTTGCGTCACACGATTTATTTAAATGTAAGCGAATGCCGTATTATGGTATCCGGGAATATTTGCCATTTACAAATTAATAATACTCTTGATAGTGGCAATATTTATTTCATTTTACACGTAGATGGCGGCTGGCCAGCGCCGAGACCAGTGCTAGGTGTTGCTGACAGCTTTCTTCTGTGTGCTTGTCGAGAGCTTGTCTAGTACCCTGAAAGAATAACAAAAATCTATGAAAAAAAGACAAAGACAAAACATTGGTATCTGGCTTTTGTGTTGGTAAATCATTTTTTTTAATTTTTAGGTAACGTGACGATTCAACTTAAGTGGACAAATCCCTTAATTTTGGGAATAACCTTTTTTTCCGCAGAGGGTTTTATGGTTAACAATAAATAGAAATTGACATCACGTATGTAATTAATTGTAAATTAGCGCGGCAACTCATTGCGCGATATAGCATCAAAAGTTAGCAACGAATTCGAATTTTCTTCGCTCGTAAGTGCAGCAGAGGCTAAAAATAAAACGTAAACAATAGGCTGGATGACACTTCAGTCAAATTAGTTACTTTTTATCATCTGTCAAAACGACAATTTTGTATGGAAAATATACGAAGTACCAAATTGTGACGTCACTGTTTTAGACTACTCAATTGAACAATATATTTCACTGTATATTTGATTGAAATTCGTAATAATAATAAAAAGCTATGTTAATTGTATTTTCTGAGATGTTTCGCGATATTAGTTTTAATGAAGTGGACATTGGTATTAATTTACGATACAGTCATCTACCCAACTGTCATCAAAATTTTCAAAATTCGAAAATTAAAAAATCTGTTTCTGTTTTTTGGTGTCAGAACAGTCCGTCGCTTAATATCGTTTCTTTATCCATCTTTGTTTTTTACGTAATGCAAAACAAATGCGTATTTTCATAAATACATTTGCTTAGGGATTCAAGACCCGAAATTCACTCACATTACACAACTGCCTTTAATAATCCACTGCTAGACAGAGGCCTCTCCTCAACAGCCTTTTACAGTCCACTACTGGACATAGGCCTCTCCTTAGCAAGGAGGTTTTGGCCTACTATACCACGCTGGCCAGACGGGTTGGAATAGGATTTGTTTCAAGTTTTCCTTCTCTTGGTAATAATGTGGTCTTGCATACTTTGTTCTCTTAATCGCCTTTTACGACACCTAGGGGATGAATAGGGGTGGTAAGACTATGTATTCTTAATCCGTCACCACACGAACATGGCAATGTATGACACAGATAAAAAAGAAATTTCAAGAAACAAATCACATAAAGAGCTCCAGTCCACAAGTACAGTGGATCAAGTGCGACCTGACAATCACTAACCGTTTTATTCAATTGGATAATTATGTTGAGAGTACAGCAATTGGATCGCGGATCCATCGATTGCCGGAAACTTTCATTAAGGACCGAGGGCCGGTTGTACTGAACGGTCCTGGTAAATCACTTCTGCTTGATTAAAGGGCGACGAATCCCAACTTGTCATGTTTGAAAATATTTGCTATCAGCGTATCTATTGACAATAATGGCCCTATTCTAGTTCTTTTTCTTTTCATAGTGCCTCTCCGCTATTGAAGGTTGACAGTCAGCTCTGCATGCTCCTTTCTTTTTTTTGCTAGACGGAACAGTCCTTATATTCTGCATCTCTGTCCACTCTCTAATGTTTCTGAGCCACGATTGCCTTCTCCTTGCGACGTTGCATTTGCCTGATATGCTCACCATCATAATTATATGAATAATGCGATATTGTGGGTGTCGTAAAATGTGATCCGTTCGTTTGTTTAGCCTAATTTTAGTTCGGTTGTATTTATGATAGTAGATAGGAATTTATGTCCAAGTATATTTAGAATGTACATTTACCTACTTTTTTTTGTTGTAATAAAGCATAAGCTTTATTGTCACTGCTTTGAATTTCCAAGTCTCTTTCTTATACGCACCAAATGGACCACGTCAATGGCCGAAAATTTGTCACAGATATTTATTTATTAAATAAATGGAAAACTTACACCAAGAAATATCAGGCAATTAAAACAGACTAGGCATCTGAGAGCAAATAGGTTAAGAACAAAACAGTTAAGAAAACAAACGATACTAAGTCCTAAATTCCAGAATAACTGCGTAGGTTTCACGTCGCATTATGTTTATTTGAAAACCTTAAGTTTAGACGCAATCTTGCCGAGAACACAATTAAAAAAGGGTTAATGTCATGTCATCTACATAATTTATTAAAATAGAAATAGATTAAAGTCTGAAATTTCACATGTGCTTCTATTTATCCCGCGAAAATGATAATAACGCAAAAGTATCCGCGATATTTTACACACAATTACAAAAGCCTGAAAAACCAGAAATCGCAATAGGATTGCCCGATTCTACCTTGAAGCCGCAAACGTATGTCACGGGGCGAATACGACAGAGTATTTTCTGTATTTTCATAAATTTATATTCAGCATTAAACGATATAAATATATAAAACCGATTCGTGAACCAATTAACCCTTTAAATTTACGATAGTTAATAAAATTTATAAGGTGATACAATCATTATTAACGTAAAAATCTTTCAAACGATCGTTAAACAGCGATATTTCTCGAAAATAAACTCTTACAAGATGCTTTTATCACCTCTCTATAAGTAGACACGCGTAAATAAACCCCTTACACCTTGACAATACACATCCCTTTCTAATATCAAACGTTAGACAAAGAACCTAATACATAATGGCATTGATGATAGTAGTTTACGCAGTCGCCACGCCGCTCTCTACTGCTGAGTTTTGTGGGTTCAAACCTACATGGGACAGCACTATGTGATCCACAAATGGTTGTCCTGAGTCTGAGTGTTCTTTGCGTCTGTTTCTTGTATGTTTGTAAAATCTCCCGCGACACAGGATTTATTCGGAGTGCGGGTGTTGTCCTTTTTTTTAATGATGTTAAAAATATGTGTAAAAGTATGTGAGTTAACATTTAACTAATTGTTTTTAAACGCTCGACGTCTGTTGGTCGCATGGTTACGTGGGCTATCCAACACTATTATTCATATATTTTTCATTCATATTTTTTTCAATTGAAACCAATAGGTCCTCTGATTAGCGCGTTAAACCAACTTCTTGAGCTTCATAGTACATTGAAGCAAAACTAAATACGTCACGATAGCAATAGCTGAAAGGCGACAAAAGCCACAATTTATGACATCACAACCGATAGTAAAAAGTGACTCAAAACTGGCTAATGAAACCAGTACGTTTTGAGTATAGTCATGGGAATAAATGAATCATAAGAAAAACAAAGGAATTTCCGACTTTATCAGCTCGTAAACCCTTAATGATGTGGTAAGTAGAGATAGCCGTCGATACTGTTAATCTTAAAATTACAAAAGATATTTGGATAATGGTTTCCAAATCTATATAAAATTCTGAGAACACATTCACAAGTACATTCATCTGTTTCTAAACTAGAAAGAGCCTATACTATGATAATTGGACTGTTAATAAACATATACATACATATAAATAAAATTTGGAGTGTGTTGTTTGTAATTTTGAAATAACCGCTTTTTACTATATGCATATAAATATACACACGATACACACACCAAAATAACATTATTTTTCAATTTTTGTCTGTCTGTCTGTCTGTTTGTGCCGGCTTATCTCTGAAACGGCTGGACCGATTTCGAAGGGATTTTCATTGACAGATAGCTGATGTTATAGGAAAAAACTTAGGCTACTTACATTTTAGAATTCTGAAATTATAAAAAAAATCCACGTGGACGAAATCGTGGGTGCAGCTATAATAAAATAATATTATAGAAAAGTTTATTTATTATTAATTTACATACATATTTTACATAATCTATAAGCTACACTCAGACACAACAAATTAGTGTGTTCGTCACACAATCTTTAACTGCCTCGGTGGCGCAGCAGTTGTGAATGCGACTACTGTACTTGAGGTCTCGGGTTCGATTCCCGGGTCGCACCAAATGTTTGTAAGATCTGCAAATATTTGTTTCGAAGTTTGGGTGCTTTTTATGTATAACATGTATGTACTTAAAAAAAGTATTAAGTATTCTATCAGTCAGTCTAGCTATCATAGCACAAGCTCTGCTTAGTCTGAAACTAGATGACGTTGTGTGTCAAATGTCCGAAACATTTATTATTTTTTTATTTATCCTGGGTGAAAATTGAAACCACGACCCCCGGGTTTGCACTCAGGGTAATTATTCACTAGACCAACAGCGAGTACGGGAACATACCTTCGTAGAATACTTGCGTCAAACTCCATTCAATTTATATAATCATCAATTTTAAATCTCAAAAGTAATTCATCATCTGCAATTACAATTGCAAAACTAAAGTAATAAATTATCAGAGCAGTAAATAAATCAAAATGGCGGGTTTATTGACCGGATATCGCAGCCTCCGCGGTCGGAAATGACGAGGCGTTATCTCGGGATGCGCGCACGCACCGTGATGAAGATTATCGCGGCGTCAATAACAACATTTTAATTTAAACGAAATAAGTTTCAGTCTTAGAAGTGTAGATTTAATTTAGTATTTTCAGAATTTTCAATATTAAAGTTTAAATATTTATGTTTTTAATGATATCGGTGTTATTATTTTTTTAATTTTCTGGTATTTTAAGTGTCAAAAAACAATAAGACCCATAACACATATGAGTATTTATTAAATTGTCAAGAGTTTCTACTCATGATACTTCAGAAATAATTAGGTAGATGACTGTATCGTAAATAAATACCAATGTCCATTTCATTAAAACTAATATCGCGAAACATTTCGGCAAATACAATTAACATAGTTTTTTATTATTATTACGAATTTCAATCAAACATACAGTGAAATATATTGTTCAATTGAGTAGTCTAAAACGGTGACGTCATAATTTGGTATTTAGTACAGTTTCATACAAAATTGTCGTTTTGACAGATGATAAAAAGTAACTAATTTGACTAAGGTGTCATCTAGCCTATTACGCCTGTTGTATACCTATTTTTTACTTACCTGGACTCCAGTAAGTCACATCAAGTACCTAAGCCATAAAACTAGCGTGTTCCTACCTGATACCTATATCTTTAATTTTAAAATATATTTATTTAGAAATATATAAACATTTAAAGAAACTGGTAAGCGGTAGTATAAGATCTGCATAGTGGGATTAGACTGCCGTGTGTAACACGTATGAATTTATCATTACTATATTATTATCTTAACAACAAAAATATCAGCAATATCTAACGTTCGTTCCCTACATACCCACAAAAAATCACGACTGTTTCCCCAGAAGGGTAGGCAGAGGCGAGGTTTTGGTCCCACATAATAAAACTGCGAGTCTATTATCTCTAATCGGGATGCTTTGTTTGCCAGAGTCTCTTCGAGGTGCACCACTTGTAGGTGAATGGCTCGGGCCCTAAGTTCTTGGTGTCAACCCTACGCACTCAAACGTACGTTCTTAAATAAAAGAAACAAACAAAAGATAGCTTTTATTAAAGGTGAACAGCTTAATATAATAGCTTGTATTCCCACTAGTGCACTAAACCACATCGTAAAGCTCTTCATTATCTTATCACAGCTATAACATCCCACGCGGCACGGGTCTTAAACAATGATATTATGAAATGTCGCATACCGATTGTTAGAGATAAATTTCTGAAAATCATTTATTTTAGTTAGTTTTAAGTTTAAATTTAATCTGGACGAAAAAGTAGTCAAATTTAATTACAGCCATACACAACTCGTATAATAAGTTTTGTGTTTATGGTGTTTTGTGTGCTTATATACCATATTATACTGCCTCGATGGTGTAGCGAGAGCGTAAGCGGCTGCTGTGCTGGAGGGATCGGGCTTGATTCTCAGGTCGGACCAAATGTTTGTATGATCTACAAATATTTGTTTTGGAGTTTGGATGTTTTCTATGTATAATTTGTATGTATTTACAAAAAAAGGTATATAAGTATTCTATCAGTCAGTCTAGTTATCATAGTACAAACTCTGCTTAGATTGAAACTAGATGGCGTTGTGTGTTAAATATCTGAAATATTTATTTATCTATTTTTAGGTTTTGCGAAACCTGAAAAGAAATTGACACGTTGGGTGACAATATTTTCGCGAGGCTGATAACTTATTGAGGTCTTTATTTCTATTTTTTTAATTGTTCTTGTAGTAATATAGGACAACACGTGTAGGCTTTGAAAGTCACCATTTTAGAATGGTAGACATACGCTCTCGAACTAAATGATTCGACTCTTCCTTCTCATGCGAATCAGTCAAAACCTAGAACTCACTACCAGCTTATGTGTTTCCCTCCTACCATGATCCTGGATCCTTTAAGCGGGACATGATAAAGCTAGGTGGCTATTGTGTGTCACCATACTACATTACCTGTAATGAGTTTGGTGACTACCACTCTTGGATTCCATGCATGCTTTTCATCAGGCAGAGTAGAGTCGCTTTGACAGGCCCTGATAGAAAAGAAATTTACAAATATTTAAGGTATATTAACATTTTTACTTTTCAAGTCTTTCTCATTCAATATCTTAAGATGCAAATATATCTTAGTAAAAACTTAAAAACTGGTAAAACTAACATATTAGCAGTTTACATAATAATTAATCTGTGTCGTACATTACGAACCGCGGTCAATCTCACAAAGCGTCGATCAAGATAACCATCTGATCCTAAGCTTGACAAGCTCAAACAATGACATTGCATAAATCTATGTGAAAACGTCAAACGTAAAAATGGATTCGCAGTTATTTATTACTGAACTAGAGAACTTTAAGAGTGTTTTATAAGCTATTGTTATTTAGGCAAATGGATTGATCACTTGGTGGTAAGTGACTTAGGTAACCTCAACCCATCGCGAAATGGTTATTGAACATTTTGTGCGGTTGTGATATCACTCTGAACGGGGAGGTCCAGTACTCTACATCCCAGTACACCTAGCCCATTTAGGCGCCGGCGGTTAGTTTCTACGGAGATTAGATATTATAATGCACAAGTTATGCTCAAACACAAGTGCACTCTCTGTTTCCTCACTATTATATTTCGATGAGACGGCTATCCGGTACGTTCGGAACTCTCCGAAGCTCTCCGGGCTGTCGTTAAACATTTCTATAATCTAAAAACGTTTTATAACGAATTGAATCCGAAACCTCTTGATCGGCAGTCGCATACGCTAACCGCTAGAGCCACGAGGCAGTTAATCATATACTATTTGGACTGTGCAAGTTTTTTTCAAGTTTAAAAGCCGTATTATAGATAAAGAATATATAAAATCTAGGCACGTATCGGTACTGCTTGTATTGATTAAACATTTATCTGTTCCGATATTGGACGATTCAAAAGTTTGCTAAACTAAGCTAACATTACCTAACAAATAAGTTAAGTTATTAAAACGAAAATTACGCATTCAACCGGTAATAAAATATAATAATATTTATTTTGTGACAAACGAACTTGCTAAAGAAATACACTTCTTATTTCTTTTTCTTTTTTTTTAAAGACAATGCCTGCATTAGAAATAAATCCTATGTCGCGGGTGACTTTATAAACATACAAGAAACGAACCCAAAGAACACACTTGAATAATATAACTATAATCAGAAGAATATGTGGACACAAGACGAAATAGACGCTAATTACTAAACGAATTAAAACCATAAACAATTAAATTGACTTTCACAAGTAAACGCCACGATAAATTATTACATTACAAAAGCGATCGTAGTGCTTCAAAGCTTGACACCAGCGACCTCTGCCGCTTCCGGCCTGTGTGTACTGTTTGATTTATTGTTCGTTACTGGAATCGTTCTACTCTACAGTTGATAATGTCTAGTCAATTTAATTGGACATTTTAGTATCTTATTGTTTGTTTAATTTGTACTGGAATGTTACATTTTTAGGCTTCGAAGGTTTTGTTTATGGTAAGTACAAAAAAAAATTAAACAGCTCGTGGAGTTAAAATCTCTTTAATTATTAAAAAAATGTAGATGAAGAGACAAGAATTCTTTTAATATAAGACTATGAGATGTTTGCCTGTATTTAGCTGATAGTGTTTTCATGGACTTAAGAATTAATTATATATCGAATATCTACGTATAACGTATTTCAATGGCATCGTTAATAAGCTAATAAAAAAAAGTTGTTCATTTTAATTCTTTCAATAATATTATTTTTATTCGATATGTTGGTTTATCGATTATTGGATCTGTTATCATGATCATAACCTATATAAATATTATGTGACTTGTCTTATTGAACTCATAACGTTCGTACGTCACGCGGGTCGTACGTGTCAAAATGACAGTTCGTATGCGCACACGCATCGTGTGGTTTCTTTCGGAATTAGTCGTTTGACAAACTGATGGCGGTTTCTGTGGGTATTCCGGAATGGACTTTCCTAGAATGTGTACATGTCTAAATTATTTAAAGTCGGATTTAGTTAGGTAGCGTTTAGTTCGCGTCCTGGAATCGGATTATTTAAAGGTAAGTAGAAATAATAGCTTACTGTTATACGATTCTTTTCGTTCTAATTCTGATTTATATTATATTTCTGAAGGAAGACAGTCTTATAAAGTAAGGACTAATAATATTGAAAGATATTTAGTTAAGTTCATTCATAAATTAACTCTCCATTTTGTATTTAACACTTGTATATTCGGGCCTATACCCTTGAAGGGTCAAGCAAAGGGTTTAACTTTAATTGCACTTAAAACAAATATTACAATTATAAATATGTACCATCATCACCAGCCTTTAAGACTCCACTGCTGGGCATAAGCCTCTCCTTAGACAAGTATAGGGTTAGTTGCAAGTTTGCCTTCCCTTAACAGTGATGTTGTCTTGCATATTTTCTTCCCTTGGTCACTTCTGACGACGCCCACGGACAGAATCAGGGTAGTGACACTGAGTATTCTTAATCCGTCACCACACGGTGAATAAAGAAATTACCATTATTGCAATAGGCGTTTAGGAAAACTTTATCGTGCGTTTTATATTTAATAACAAATATATAGCAAACACTAAACAAGAAAGAGGCTCGTTATAAATCTTATCAGAGAATCATAGCATACGTAGGAAGAGATCGTAACGGGTGTTATGAAACAATGAACCCTAATTGTATTGTTACCACTTTCATACAAAACGATCGTTATCTAAAAATGCGTACGTTCACATGGACTTTATAGAAATTGTCGTACCGTTATGAAATAACTTAGCTAATGGAAACGGACCGTATTAAATTTCGACCGATGAAGTTAAATAAAAGTAGGTATTATTATACAAAACTAAATTAGAAAATAAAAATACATACAGTGGAATATAGAACCTTCTCTTTTTTGCAGTCGGTTAAAAAAAATGTTTACTTTACAAGCTCATAAAGCAAAAATTAAATACAATACTATTAAAAACATTTTACATGACTTCGTCATTGAATTTGGCTTACAAAATTCTTTTACCTGATTAAATCGTATGATTTTAACTATTTTTAATATAATATTATTAAAGATTTCATCATCATCATCATCATCATGATCATCATCAACAGCCTTTTACAGTCCACTGCTGGACATAGGCCTTTCCTTAGCAAGGAGGTTTTGGCCAGACGGGTTGAACAGGGTTTGTTTCAAGTTTTCCTTCTCTTTGTAATGGTATTGTCTTGCATACTTTGTTACCTTAGTCACCTTTTACGACACCCTAAGGATGAATAGGGGTGGTAACACTATGTATTCTCAATCCGTCAACACACGGACCGATTAGAGATTTAGTTTACCATAATTGTAAACAATATATTCCGATAAGACTTACAATCATTACAGTGTAGGAGTAGAATTATAAAGTACTACTTCGATTCATTCATAGACAAACAGCTTTCATCAATGGAGTGGTCGGTACGCTCACATAGATAATGTATCATTTATTTTTGTTTACGCAACGTCTGTAGATAATCTTCTATAATCTATACATTGATTAGTTACGTCCACCATATTGAATCATATGTCAACACAAAAAACCGTTGTGTGTTGGGGAGTTGGCGCCTTGTCATCGAGCCCTAGGGTATAAAGCCATTTATAAATAGGTCTTAATAGCTATTTATACTAAATGTGCGAATATGTAAATAAAACGTTAACAAGTTGTTTGTGAAGGGTTTTCATGTTATTTCAGCATTCCCGTACGTTTATCCGATAAAACAAATTATCGACAACACTTTTCAATGTATTGCTCTTAAGGAGTGTTGTTCTTGAAAATAGACCACTTCGTTAGAAGTGAGGAACGCGATATCAATTAGTTTGTCTGTCATCGGGCCGCGGCTCGGGTTGCCCACTTATTTCGTTCAAAAACGAACCACACCATTTGGGTTGCATTAATTCATAGTTTGTTTGTATAGATGTTTTAATTAATTTTGAAATAGGAGCGCTCAACTTCTTTAGAAAGCTTTCAAAATTGTTTCTTTTCTTGTTTTAAAAGCACAACTCTTTTTGAACACTGTAGTTTGCTATAACATAAATTACTTGTGTTTTACACGCGTTTTTTAATTACTGAAACGAGCATAGGCCCTATTTTTCTTATTAATTTAAACATCTTACATACGGTTGCCAAACTAGTCAGAGCCTGTTTTATGATGACCAGACTGTTGATAAATATACTTAAATTTATGTATAGCTGATTAATAGACCATTAGACCAGTCTTAATAATCAAAATGATGAAATATTTATAGAGATCAGTTTCATCGCAAAAGAGTATAAATCAGTATTACTATACCGTTTTATATTCTAACAGTGTGTCCATTTAGCTCGTAATATCTTCAATAGACTACAAAAGATATTAAAAACAAAATAAACCCGTAAAAGGTCTGACACGTTACACTTAAAAGTACCTTTACAATAATGACAATAATAATTAAATAACATAATCATACATCATTACATATTCCACGGTAATGTTCCGCTAGCGGGCGTCGAACCCGCTTCCGCTCGCACCAGAGTTGATGCCCATCGCGTCTTATTATTTACATTTTATAATACCGTACTTGTATGTTCAGTGAATTGTAATAGACATGCATATTAATTTAGTATAACGCAACATGTACAATTGTTAAAAAGGTTTGTTAGTCTATCAAATAATGTGTTTTGTAACAAAATTTTGATACCTAATGCTTGAATATCAGAAGATTTCGGACAACGCAGCTTCTAATATAGTTGATTAACACTCGTGAAGTTTATTTGCCGTGATAAATTAATTATATAATGACTAATTCGTATAAAATTAATGTTTTTTTTTATTTACTAGTACTAAATATTCAAAGCACATGCCACGCGCGAACCTAAAGGTAATATAGTAAAGATTCTAACCTCGTCTCAAAGGTCCCTCGAAGCTTACAAGTTCACTTTGTTTACTACGGATACACTCCAAAGTAATCCCTAGATATATTTTCATCGTTTTGTTTACATTCCCACGTCAGCGCGTGTCGATAGCTTAACATATACCAAACAGTAAATTTAAATTTTAATACAGTAATAACGTTCAAAAATCGACCATAGCTGCAAACATATAAGGAGAAATTGAAGCTGTTTGATAGGCAATGTTAAACTTGTACGCACATCGCCGTCAGTTGTCAATCAACGTAGTGTTACTTGATGAAAGCAGAAGTAGGAAAACGTCAAAGTACAAACAAGGAGTGATACGATAATAACAACGAAAAAGGAAAAAAATAGTACACAGTACAAACTAGTCAACCCGCCATTTTTCAATATAAACACCAGTAACAGTTGAGTTCGCATCATAATTTATATCTTGAATTCCATTTTTAAACGATGATGGGCGCGTTCATTTGAACCTTTTTGTAGATTCAAAAATATTTAAGGCGACGTGTTTTATTGGTAGTATCCATTTTGAAAACTGAAAGATTTTTCATTTTAATAGTGCAACTTATTTGAATACATACATATGTCTGTCAAAAATAACCATTTAATTAAATGATTATTTTTGAGTTCATAGTAACAGTTGTATGGTTCTGGTGAATGCGTGCCATATGCCCTCTATTCAAAAGGTTATAACAGCAGAAGTCGTGTTAAAATTCACCCTAAATGGAGCTCGTAACAAATTAGAGCCGCCGAATTGTCACCCGCGTACGCGCAACGGACACGGTCGTTAAATGGATTGTCACATACAATTGTTTTGACTAAAATAACATTCGCCAGCTTGCAACGTAGTAGATTTTCGCCATCTGACCACTAGTCGTTGCAGTTTAAATGAGGAAATACACTAAAGGTTTTAAGTCTGTATTACGAGAAACTAGCTATCTATCTAGCTATCTAACAGACTCTAAAGGTGCATCCTTGCTACAAGAGATTTAGTTAATCAGCATTGTTCACGTAATATATAATAACGTACCAACGCTTCTGTCATTTATTCTCCATCCTCCACCAAGGTTTTTGCCACATAAAAGGTGGGTTAACGGAAATATCAAGTTTAAGGTTTTGTTCCAATATCGGAAGTTAAAGTTCCTAGAATATCTGAGTATCTAATGTAATGTAATATTAGTGCCCTCAAGGTCTTGTAATGTTGATAGCCGAGCGTGTAACCGCGTGGGTGCAGTGATGCAACCCCGGGTAGTAGGCGTTTAGTTACCTTGTAAATAGATAAGGTTTTTATGCCATAAAAGCTTCGAGAAACTTGCTTGTTGTTTAGTATATTGTAATAAAAATTAAAGTTAGTTTTGTTTGTTTTATAAATATTACATAACATTGAAAATTCCTTTTAAAACAATTTCTTGGATTTTTTGCATGGACGGTTGTAGGAAATATAACCAACCTTAAATAAAAAAAAAGTTCTGAGGCCGCAAAGAAAGACAACTGCTAATTTGAAATCATCATTTTTTTAAATCGATTACACGAATGCCGTCGAATGCTCCATGTCTATTTATTGCAAAAAAATTTATAATACAGTTGATTTTTTTTAGTTTTTCTAATGTTTACTCACACCGACAACGTAGGGTTCTCACTAAAAACTTAGGACCCAACCCACATCCCGATTAGCGGCAATAGGCTCGTCACCTACTACACGGGACCAAAACACTAGCGAAAAATGATTTGTTTGATTTAATATGCCTCTGCCTACCCCTATTGTCGATACCTAAATATTATCTGTTATTCTTACCTCAGAAGCTATACTCAGTTTGGTTCTATTTAGAAAGTTGCTGTATCACATTTTCTTTACTTATTATAAACACATTTAAAATGCCAATTATTATATTTGATTTATATGCTAATAAGCTAAGTCTGAACTTTATACTTGCACAAGACTGCATAGCAATAAAATATGCCTTACAAGTCAACATGATTTTATAAAATTACCATCGATTCGATAGCGCGTCTTATGTCCTAGGCCAGTCCATACATGGGTGTTGATGTTACGTAGCTGTAACAATAACCTACTTCTTGTGGACTATGAAATCTGTGGCGAGACCTAAACCAGTCAGCGTCTTGAAATTGGCAAATGATAAGTGGCTACCGCTGCTCATAAAAGTCTGCAACCGCAACCAGAAAGTTACGTGGCCTTAGATAAATCTTGGTAAATGCACAAGAGACGTTATTGCAAATCATTGATAAACAGTGTCAATTACTGATCTAGATATTTATTTGCATTGTAAGATTAAAAACAAAATAAAATTTAGAACGTACTTATACCACACACGAAGATATATTCTTCTGAGATTAATAAATTATGAGCAGAATTGATATTATCACTCATGTGTCATTTATTTTTATGATCCATCGCCCTTGAGTTCCATGTAAATTTCATTAATTATAGAAGCTATTAATGTTTTAATAAATATAATGCGTGTAGGTGGTTAAGGTCTCATTGCTTAATATGGGTCCTACTTATCTGCGACTGTGTTTCTTAAGCTTTTTGTCCACAAACATATGCATGTATTATGTCAGAAAATTGATTAATTACATATTTACTAACCCCTTATGTCTTAATTCATGCCAAACTTAGCAGAGCAAGGAAGTTAATACATGGTATATCTGTTAGTTGTTTACCGTAAGCAACAACTAAACGCTCACATCGTTTGACAGTTATATTTAAAACAAAAAAAAATAAGTAGTCGACTGAATGAAATATAGGTGTGGCAGTGATGGCTATACGAATAAGTTACATATATTATAAAGCTGTCTAATGTCACCTCGCACAGCGATATTTTATAAATGGTAGCGTAGCATCCTCAATTTCCATCTATCCTTTTGCCGTTTAATAGTTCCGTAGCAAAACGTCATAACGACCGCGTCACTTCAGCAACCTGTTACGTTTCGATCCTGCTTTATTTACGATACAACGAGTTCTATAATTGAGCGATGCGGGAGAACTGAACACATCGCGGTCCATCTTTTTAGTGTACGACACAAATAACATTCTATATTTGAAAATTTATACACCACCAGCTTTGAGAGCACCTAGTTCTCCTTGACAGGATGATCGATTATCGCTCCTATCTCTCTAACTTAAAGATCATAGTTAAGTGCATGCGCAGGATAAAATAAGGTACTTCGATTTACTTGAATAGAATATGCTAAGGTGGTACGTTACGCAGCAGCCATGGCGATGACCACATGCATCAATGTTTGTAAATAGAAACATCGTACTATAGAACAACTTTGATCTTTCTGTTTCGTAATGCTTGATGTCCATGGCTGGTTAGCTTCAACTAGACATTTAAATGAATGGTAGTGGTTCAATGTATAGAAATGACAGGTGTTAACTTAAATTATCGACTAGGACGACTAGCTCTATGCGACAACCAGAGACATCTTCTGAGTAAATATTTTAACTCATTTGTGTTTACTAACAACTTTTAGCGTCTTTACCTTTTTTATTTTTGTAGTAGCACCAGTTAACACACGTTTTTCAGTTCTTGCCGAAGCGGTTTCATAGAAAAATTAGCTGCAATATGTGAAAGTGGCGTGCTCAAAGGAATTTAACGAGTATATTTGCTTGTTCCATTACCCAGCTGGTTTGGGAAGTGAAAAATCACGCTTATCTCGACACAAACACAAGGGAACGGTGATCCGTGGAGCGAGCCATCTGTTCGTTGCACCCATAAAGATAACGAAAATGTACAAACGGGAACGCATTCACTACGTATCAGTCGTTTGCGGTGAACGCACCCGCGCCTTTGAATAAATTACGCGCGAAAAATAGTCGGCCATTTTACATATTTCCGTACGATGTGTTCCATTTTCGAAAGTACGGTGTGTATACAGAGCGCTCGTTTGATATTCTCTTTGAAATGTAGTTTATTTTTAATCGCGTGCCCTATTTAATCCGTTATGCGTAGTGTAGCAAGCTCCTGAATCAGTCTCAGCGGCAACCGTAACTGTTGGCGACGTGTTTTCTGTTGAAATTAAAAAAAAAATTGCCAAAATGCTTAAATACATTATATCTAAGATAAAAAAGGTATACATTGAAAGGAACGTTCATAGATGTATGTAACATTGTTTTAAAATATTTTTTATTTTGTTACAGATCTACCCTGATCCTGAGTCGGAGAAGGCTATAATGGGATCTGTGGTATACTGCATTCATCACAAAGAAGGATGCCAGTGGTCAGATGAACTACGCAAATTGAAGGTGAGTGAGAACGCACGATATTTGTCCAGATAAAGAGAAGTAGGTAAATAGATCAATCGATCTATCATTTTGTGTTTGCGCTGAGTATATCACGACCATTATTTATCTACATTCACAATACTATATTTACTCGTACGGTGTGTGCAAAATATTCGCTAGGATTTTATTTAATTTTGCATAGGATTGAATTTATCATTATGTTGGCGAGAAAACCATCTTACAAAACTGTTGCGTTTATTTTGTCCATTGCACAGATGCTCTACTAGTTTCGGTCATTACAAGGACACTTAATCAAGAGTTGGAGCTACCTACCACGTCTGAGTCAGCCCTCTATTTGTACCTAATCGATATTTAATTAAAATATTTATTTCTTTTTCATGAACTCTGAAAAATAGAAAAGATTTCGCAAATCACACTTTAAGTACTGAAACTAAACAAATAAAGTGTTTACAATTTCAGAACGTTATAATAACAAAATTATGTAATATATTTTTTTTTTTTCTTGCAGGCGCACCTGAATACGTGCAAGCACGACGCAGTGCTGTGCGCGGCGCAGTGCGGCGCGATGATCCCGCGCGTGCTGATGCAGGACCACCTGCGCTACACGTGCGCGCGCCGCCGCGCCAACTGCGAGCACTGCCACAAGGAGTTCTCAGGAAGCGCCTTAGAGGTACTCGTCTTTCTTGGCTTCAATTGAGAGCGACATGGCAAAGAAGTAGAAATTAAATTGAAGGTCACGAGAAGTCGGTAGAGGCTGGATCATGATGACCGATGTGGGAACAGAGTAACAAAGCAATATGGTATAGGAAGATGAAATTAACAAAAAAATTAATTACTTACGTACATGACAAGAAAAAGTATTAATTAAAAATAAAATAATATTTACATTAATATTAAAAGTCATATCGTTAACGAATAGTAAATGAGAACTCGTGGTACATATTGGTATCGCTATTAACTTCTCACAATACGCTTACAATGTTCATAGGATATTTTTCTTTTAACATTTCACACAAAATATTATTAATTACAAGCATCATTAAGCATTGTTAATTGGTTTACATTAGAAATGATACAATTTTATGCTGTTCCGAAAGCGACTAAGGATTCAGAAATTCCCCAGTTAAATTCTGGCTGCATTTTATCATCATTGCATATATTTTGCAGGAACATCAAGGGAATTGCGGTCACGAGCCCGTATACTGCGAGAACAAATGCGGCGCAAAAGTGCAGCGTCGACACACGCAACAACACATTCAACAACATTGCAGCAAACGTCTCGTGCCTTGCAAACATTGCGGACAAAGTTACACTCAGGTGCGAGTTCATTCGTGTTAGGCGATTTTGACACATATTAAATCGATTATCGAATATTGTTGGAACATCGATTTTAAGAGTCAAAAATTATTTTTTATTGTGAATATTTACATTAATTTTGGGTAGTAAAATTAGATTTATGAAAATTACTTGTTCAATAAATGCATAATTTACTAAACAACACTTATACAATTGGAGTCGATGCTAATGACAAGGTTAAATCGGTAGTATTTTTAATTTGCAAAAGAAAAAATGGATAATTATTATCAGAGTACAATCGATAAACGAAACTAAAATCTATTTACTACCTTAGCGATTAATCGTTTATGATCTGATAGCTTCGGTCGAATCGGATCAAGAGTATTCGAAGACTCAGTAACTAGATAGAAGAATACTAACTCAATAATTGTGTTGACTAATGCGGTGCGTGTGCGTGTGCGTGCAGGACACGGTGAGCGCGCACGGGCTGTCGTGCGCGCGCGCGCCGGTGGCGTGCCCGCAGCGCTGCGGCGCGGGCGGCGTGGCGCGCGCCGACCTGGCGGCGCACCTGCGCGACCACGCCGCCGCCGCCGCCGCCGCCGCGCTGCCCTGCTCCTTCAGGGACGCCGGCTGCAGATTCAAGGTGAGCCGACTTACGAGCGTCTGCTCGACGCGAAACGACTCATTCTTTACGTTTCTTTTTTAACCCCTGCTGCGCTTATGAGCGAAAAAAATGTACAATTATTAAAAAGTTAACATAACGATTGAACATATGAATTGTAGATGTAAACACTATTAAATGTGACGTCGATTTCTATTTATTCGTAACTATAAAGCTCTCTCTCTCTTCCGTTGGGGAAGAAAAGTTCTTGAGTGGCGACCGCGTACTGGAAGACGAAACATGGGTAGGCCCCCCACTAGATGGACCGACGACATAGTCCGTGTC
Source organism: Hypercompe scribonia (assembly GCA_949316085.1). Lineage (NCBI taxonomy): Eukaryota > Metazoa > Arthropoda > Insecta > Lepidoptera > Erebidae > Hypercompe > Hypercompe scribonia. Next base: position 23,218,490 of record OX438972.1, read on the forward strand.
GTGGGGAACCGATGGATGCAGTTGGTGTCCAGTCGTACGACGTGGCGTTCTAGGGGGGAGGTCTATGTTCAGCAGTGGACGTCTTCCGGATGATGATGATGATGATAAAACTCTCCATGGAAAAAAATATTATCTCCAAAAATATTAGAGTTAGTCCACTTAAGTTGACTTCGTCAAGTTAACAAAATATTTAAAAAATTGATTTGCAAACACAAAAACCAAAGGTACCAATGTTTCGTTTTATCTGTTTTTCATAAAAAAAAATTATTCTTTAAGGGTACAAGACAAGCTCTCGACAAGCACACAGAAGAAAGCTGTCAGCAACACCTAGCACTGGTCTCGGCGCTGGCCAGCCGCCAGGCGCGACAGCTGGACTCGCTGCGAGCCGCGGTCGCGCGACTGTCGGTGAACTGCTCCGGCGCGCTCGTGTGGCGCATCTCCGACTGGGCGGCTAAAATGGCCGAGGCCAAGTGCAAAGATGGAGTCGAGCTTGTTTCCCCCGCGTTTTACACGAGCCAGTATGGATATAAGTTGCAGGTTAGTCGAGTTTATATTCGATTTAAATAATCGAAAAATCCAATCAAAAGCACTGTCCTTTTGATCCGGGGGGTAGTGAACTTCGCTGTTCAACTAAAGGCCGTGGCTTAGATTGCCACCGGGAAAAATGATTGTATTACGAAATTATTTTTTTGTTCTGGGTTCTGTATTTTTTATAAAAATGCATGCATGTAGAAATACCTAAGAATACTTGTCAGCAGTTTATTTATTGTGCTACAATAACATGTTCTGCCTTGTTTCTAATCACACTGCGTGTAAGATTTTTCAAGTTGCATAAATTCTTATAATAGAACACTGAAAAGATAAACACATTTTACTATCTATGTTATTTTATTGTCGGAATTTGGCTGTTCTATATTTGTAAGTGCCATTATTCAACTTTCACTAGTTTGGCATTTGTGCCAAATAAAAACGTCGTTATAAAAAGACGTGCAAACAAAAAATGGCCGCCGTGTTATTGGTTCATACCATAATAATATTTCATTGGCTTTCTCTTATTGTCAATCTATTTTTGTATTTAGATACAATTATCTCAGCGTATCTGTTAGTAAACAAACCCATGCTGTTATATTTATATCACTGAATATTATTCGTACCATGACTAAACCCTCGCGGTCGTACTTAATACGACAGATTTAGAGAGTTACTCACGCATCTAATTTTATTTTATTTTGCGGGTAGATGATAAATCATGTCGTTTGTTGATTTAGGGGACAATTCAGAATTACTGCTATGAAATTACCCATATAGTAATATCGTTATAAAGTTTTAAAAAGCAAGTAAATGACCTGAGAGTTAGAGTACAGTTAACAATTTCTACATACAAACATTCTAGTCTATGTATGTAGGATGTAACATCTTGAAAAAAAGTGGGTGTGTGTGTGTCGTTAAACACACTTCTGTTAGTTTTACTTACGTTACAGTTAGAGATTGGATGGGGAAATTGAGGAGGGTAAGAGATCAGGGCAATTGGTTAAATCTCGAATGTGACTAACTTCAATTTTTTTTCAGGCATCACTTTTCTTGAATGGCAATGGCGCCGGTGAAGCTACCCACATGTCCGTATACATCAAGATTTTACCAGGAGAATACGACGCTCTCCTCCGCTGGCCGTTCGCTCACACAGTTTCCTTCACACTCTTCGACCAGAGCTCAAGTCCGGACCGTGCCTGCAATATCGTTGAAAGCTTCGTTCCAGATCCAACCTGGAAAAACTTCCAAAGACCTTCAAAGGAGCCTGACGCGCTCGGCTTCGGCTTCCCGAGATTTGTCTCCCACGAGATGTTGAAGAAGAGGAATTTTATCAAAGATGACGTAATGTTTTTAAGAGTTAAGGTAGATCCAAGTAAGATTGTAGCTGTTTAGGAAATGAGTTATCTGTGACCTGATATTGGAAGTAATACTCACGCGTATCGAAATAGGGTACAAGTTCGTTTGTTCAGCTATGCCAAACTTTTCCTCTGAAGGGTTTCCTATAAAGGTGACTTTACTGCAAATTGAATTGTCCAGCCTAAAAAGACGAGACGAGAAGTTGTATTGAATGGAATGGTAGCGTTGTTTATTTTTCATTGGATGTTGTAACATAAGTCATGGACACATGTTTCAATTTAGACTGCTAGCTGTAATCCGCGTGAATCTGTCGTCTTAATTTATGGTGTTATGATATTTTAATCTTAATATATAATATTAACGTGTTATGTTCAAATTATGTGTCAGTGAAGATCTTAAAAAGTATAATTTAAGTTGAATAAACTAAACATACTGAAATTAAGCAATTAACACGAGAACTGTTTAGTCATTATTACTCAGTTTTAAGTAACTCTAAGTCATAGTTGTAATTGCAGAAATAAATTAAGTTTTGTACATTTTTGTAAATATTAGTTGTAGTGTGCGCATACGCAGTTGTTATCCTTTCACTAAAGATCTCTTGAGTTTCATTGCCGGCTGAAGAACGTAACAAGCTCAGCATGTGTTCAAGGTAATCTGTATCTTAAGTGCTTGAAATAGTGTACATATTTTCATAACTACATAAGACTTATTTTCCTGTGCCATATTCTACATATATTTTAAACTGTATTCTTTTCATTATCACGTATTTCATGGTTTTATAACGGCATGCATAATACATTCATTTTGATGACTTACCTATCATTTGTTACTAAATCCCACCTATAGTTTTTTTTCAATTTAGTTAAGACAATATAAAATACACACATTTTTATAGTGTACTGCAAAAATAGTGTGTAAAAAATTTAAGCAAAATGTTCAGGACGCATTTTTGTTTGCCTTGAGCGAATAAAATCGAAGGCTTTATGAAAAATGCTTTGGACTCTAATAGCTTAATCTCCTAAATAATGTGATCACGATGGCTTAACCACGAAAGCGTCATGCATATGCGTTGGCTCAGCTTGAGTGATAGCCTCGCTACTTATTTTTTCGTTGCTTGATACCCAAGTAAGTTACTAAAAACGCAATTCCCTCTTTCCCCAACACACGAGTATCCATAGACGGCGGTATGACATAGAAAAATATATAGAAACGCTTTGAAACATCTGAAGCTTCGTTATTTCGGCAGATCTTTGTATATATTTACTGTTTTTTACAAAAAATATAGGTATTTATCGGTTTTTATTTGTTTTTTAATCATTACTGTACATACTTCTTGTAAATAAATAAAAAATATTTTTTTAATTATTCGTTAAGCTGGAGTTAAACCAAAGTATTGCGATTGCTTTGCGTTTAAAAATATAATGTGTATTGTACATTTCCATTTTGCAAAGTGAATCAAAATAAAGCACGGCTAAAGCTGTTGTAATATAATATATATTATATCTTTATATTACATGTAAGTTTTTGTTTTAACGTATATTGTGTGCTTTTGTGTTTAGCAAGCAGTGTAACGCGAATTTTACTTCTGAATCTAAAAGATTTATTGGAAAAGAATTTAACTGGTATATCACTCGTTTCGTGTTTATTCTGTTTAAATATTTATGATCAACGGTTTTGCTTAAGTGTGTATTTCGAGGGTACCCGGCTGGTTTTGTAGTATTTCTATTTGTGCATAGAGTATTCACTTCTTAAAACAAGGTCTGACGTTGGTATCCGTAACTAGCCGGCCACTTCTGACACACAGATCTAGGTAAATCCGTGAATGATCAATATATATATTTAATATCATTCAATGAAAATTATTATTTTGTATAATTTAATTAATCTTCAACTTGTATAATTATGAATCACTCTTGATATTTTTTCTTCTTATATTTGGATCTCTTCAAAACGCTTTTATAATAATTAAATCTCAACTGTAATATAACATTCCAGTAAAAAACATTATTATAAGTCTGGCAGCCATTCTGTACTTATTTATTTCGTTAATATTAAGCTGTGGGTTGGCTGTGAAACGTACGGAGACAAAATATTAGCTTGTTCTTTGAAAAATTAAAAAAAATCTCTTCACATATAAAATGTCAGTTTCTTTTTAGCCGTACATCCGGATATCCGGATATTACTAATAATTCGTGAGTATATAAACATTTTAATCAAAAAGTAACAAAATATTATTTACTTTTCATAGTAACCCCAAGCTTTTTATAACAGTTTAAGTGTACGGCTAGGCATATATCATTATAATATTTAACCATAGTACCTATACTAAGACTAGTTAAAATAAATAATGTCTAGTATTTAAGCTTAGATGTAAGTATAAGATATAAGTGTTCGTCAAATCTAATTGTCATGTCTTCATTTAGACGTTATTAGGAATAAATATAATTTTTGGAAAAGGCCTTTTTAGATTATAAGAAACGGCCAATATAGATGTTAAGAGGAAATATATTTTTTCCGTATAAATATAAAGATTATTATTTAACAAACACCTTATACACATACGCGACCTCAACATTCAAGGAATAGATACTGCAATGCCATCTTTTTGAAACACCAAATTATGAATTAACTAAAAATCCTATATTTTCATTCTTATAATTAATTATACACTGGTATTATAAACTGTCCGTCTAATGACGGACACGGTGAAGAATACGTAGCGTCCCACCCCTATTCATTCCGTGGGTGTCATAATAGGCGACTAAGGGAACAAACTATTCCGGAACATATCACTACAAAGAGAAGGCAAACTTGAAACAAACCTTATTCCAACGTTCGGCCAGCGTAGCATAGTAAGCCAAAACCTCCTTGCTAACTAGAGCCTATGTCCAGCAGTGGACTGTCAAAGGTTGTTGATATATGAAAAGGTCTGTATAACATTTTTAATTTAAAATCTAAATTGAGATAAAACTAACATCACAGTATTTAATTAGTACCACATTATCTCCTAGATGGCGCTGATCAGTAACGTAAATCGAGATATGGTTTCGTGGCACGACTATTGATGAAATTTTGAACTATTTTTATTAAATAGTCTTTGTCGATTCAGGACCTAGAACTCTTGTGTTCTCTTGACTGTAGAGGAGTTCGTCGTCTAGTTTGGTACATCCTGAGATAAACCCTTGTTAGGCTTTCAACTAAGACCATCAACACCTTGGGTACAAGTAAAGAAAATTTCTAGAAGGATACTGTAGGTGTTAGTTCCCACCTTCTGTCACTGGATTTATTAATGTTAATAAGTATTTATGACTAATCTTAGACCTGTATGACAATTAATAATAAGTATCGACAACTTATTACTAAACTAAAAATCTATTTAGATAATGTTTCATGCAGTTATAACATGCTTAGTCGAAACATTTTTTTAAAAAGAGCCTGCCTAAGTGACTCTACTCTGCCTGATGGAAAGCATGAATAGAATCCAAAGAGTTGTGGTCACCCTACTCATTGCAAATACAGACAATGTAGTGTGGTGACCCACACTATGGTGGCCTAGCGAGATGCTTTTTCACGCCACGCTTGGGGACATAAAAGACAAAGTCATCGTGGCAGTGTAAGCCTCACATAGTTATCACGATAACTGTCACCCCTACATCAATGGGTACACTACTACCCTGTCACTTTACTATCGGTGTTATAAAAAATATAGGTTATTATTATTTGCGGGGCAATTATATATTACAATTAGTAATGGAGAAACTTTTATGTATTATTTTTTATTTAATTTGGGATATTTTTGAAGAGGATACCTTAAAATACTGTAGGATATAGAACCTTCTTCGAACTGGTTTGATAAAAATGTTTTAAAAAAAAATAATATACATAACTTTTTTAAATAAAAAGAAAATTACTAAACAATATAACTTGACATCAAAAAGAGCTTTCTATTAGAGCGGTGGTGCACTACGTCCGATGCGAAGACGTAGAAATACAGATCTAGGTATCGCTGACTGAATTTTGATATTGCCTCTTGCATTAGCACGGATTTCTAATCCGTGGTTACGGCTTTAGAAAGCTGGCTGATATACATATCATAGATACATTACATTCAGATAAAAAATATAATATTGCTTACCACAGAATTAGTTCTTAGTTCAAAATCCAACCAGCTAAGCAGTTCGAATCTCTAACCACTAGACCTATTGGTCTAGATGTGGACCAGTTGAACGTTCGGTCTGAGTTTGAGAATTGGTCCTTCTCCGATTCTGTTGCCATTTTAAGAATTAGGCATTCTGGGCCTGAACCACATTTACATTTACGTCTTTTTCAATATCTATTTTGAAATTGTTTAGTTTTCTAGTAATTGTACCCTCTAGTTGTGTTGGCAACACTAAAATAGTCTTTTGACGGACACTTTTGTTCTTGTTTCTTCGCTCTTCTAACTTTCACAGAATTCCGATAGATGCCACTGTTACATGAAATCTTGTAATAATTTTTTTGGTTGAATGTCGGTAGAAGGTACGATATAATGATGTTTATGTTAGTTTAGTCTGTTGTCTGAATTTAGAGCTGAGATTTTGTAATTTGATATTGATTGAAATTACAGATAGTGTTACATTAAAATAATTAAGTTTTTTTTTATTGTTCGAGAGCTTGATGATGTCCTCGACGTATCCGCCGACGGCAACCCTATGGCAGGTTCCTGGCGTGTACACGGATGTGACTGGCAAAATCAAACTTTGTCCTGAATGTGCCTTTACAGGTAACGCAGCAGAGTTGAGTTACCGAGAATCTATAATGGTACAAGCTGTGTTCTGTTTGAGTCTAGAAGTCGCTGTGTAAGATTTTTTTTCAACATGTTTACTTGAAAGATATCTGAAAAAAAAACAGGCGAACCTTATACCAGTTTTATAAGATCTCACCTACCACCTGATGTCCAACTGCAGCACTGTACTTGTTTAGTGGTTTCGTGATGGTGATCGAATTCAACACACTTCCTGGTCGCTTTTCACGGAATCACTCCTAAAGTTTGCTTGAAAGGCAGGTGGATGATGTCTCATCATGTATAGGGGACATATAAGCAGGTAGACTAGATAATCTGATGATGAGTGACTTACGCCGCTCAAAAACATCGATCAATTTAGTAAATTCGGTCCTTGGAGTGAAAACTTCTATAGTCGTGTTAGACAACTTTTTGCAGGAGAAAATTCGCGTCAGCAACATGCTAATATTTAAGATCTAATTGTCAATCTTTTTTATATTATGTACTTACTGTGTTTATGAAACCATAATATGTTTTGACTAATAATTAAATCATATATACACATATACTTGTTGCTCGGAGTGCAGGTAGATGTGAAAATCAGATTAACGTAAATAATTTTTATACGAAATTTTTGAATTTCAAAAATAGTACAATTTTAAGTTTTCACTTCTGTCGGCAGTCCTCATGGCTGCCTCCGTTTTTTCGTTTGGAAGGTCATTCCTTTTGGCAGTAAATCCGTCAAAGATATTGTAATTAATTAAAACCAGAATGAGTGTGATAACTTTTTAATGAATCACAAGATCATATCTTAAAATATTTTTTTTGAATCACAGATATTTTCTTGCTGTATTTATTTAAGTGTAGTTTAAAAATAAAGTGAAATAAGGTTTTGACTTCTAAAATTGGCGTATTTTTAACACATGCAAATAAAATTGGAGTGTTTGTCTATGATTTGAAACAAAAACCACTGTTTCCTCAAGTGCTTAAAGCTGTTTACATGATATTAAAACATAAACCTTTTTTAAAAAATTGAGTCTGTCAGATATTGGTCTGTTCAGACCAATATCTGAAACCGCTACATCGACTTTCACTAGGAGATAGAGGTTACTGAGCAACATACATTGCTACTTTTTATCTTGGATCACCCAATCGCGATTTACGCAGCAAAAATCTCTAATAAAGTCAATGAAGTCTCTAAGATAAAATTCAAAATTCAAATCCTATGCGAACGAAGTCTACGGCACAGCTAATTAGAAGTGAATTCAGACAGTTCATAGTATTGTTAATTGATAACCAAACATTACGAGGGCGGTTCAATAAGTACCCGTGTTAGAAATGAAGACACCATTTTCTTTCAAAAATTTTTTTTTTATTTTTCAACATAATCTCCTTTTAGGAAAATACACTTCTCCCAACGTTCCTGCCACTTATTCAACCCCTCCAAAAAATAGGATTTGTCGAACTCTCCAAAATACGCTGTCTCGACAATGACTTCCTCGTTTGAGCTAAATTTTTTTCAGCCATTTCTTCATGTTAGGAAAATCACAAGGAACCATGACTCGAATGGCTGCCAAATCCAAACTAACCTATCAATCAGCCTGAAATTTGTTTTGCTGTAGTTTGATATATGGCAGCACACAATAATAACACCAACTTCCCTCAAGAACGCCCTCTGTCGTCAAACACGGGTACTTATTGAACCGCCCTCGTACTCATTATCATCTCAACAGATTTCCTCTTCTTAGAAAGGTGTGGTTGGTATATGGTTTGTTGCAAATTTTTTTTTCCTTTGCAGTACTGTTGCTTTGTGTAGTTTGCTCCCAGTCGGCTCTTACGACATACAGAGGTGCTGTCACTCAAGCATCACCATACAAAATCAACAATTCAAAAAAAAAAATCCAATTAATTTTTGGTGAAAGATGAGAAACCCGATTACACAATTGAAAACCATCATTTCATTCAACAAATAAAGACTAATACAAAAATGTTTAAGTAATATAACTGGCAGCTTAAGTTATATAACTTTGAATGTACATGACTTTGTAAATTTCAGTTTTTTATTCATTTTCTTGACATGTTAATTATTCAATGAATCGTGTTTATGTTTTTAATGTAACTTTAACAAACTTATCCCATTTTTTTGTCGTTTCGACTGCAGGTACTATGTGTTCTGTGAGCTACCTGACTGGCTGAAGGTAGACGTGTTCAGTGATGACTGTTGGTGTGCTTTCTTTTGAGCCTTCTGTAATATATAAATGAGCATATACAAGAGATGTCGCAACTTGTAAATACTTGGTATTCTATAAAAAAAAACTCCAGCACAAAAAATATTTCTAGCGTTGCAAGGAACTATACAAATATACTTGAAACGGATATACAGAACACCCTGATGCAGAAGAACAATTACTGTATCACACAAAATGTTGTCCTATGTAGGGATCAAACCCACAACACACATTTTACGACAAGGCAAGGTGGCTACTGAGCCTATCATGCTATACTATTTTTTTCTCTTGAAGTAAAGTAATCCTAAAATAAATTAAATTTATGTAACATGTATGTACAGTAGCGCTCAAAAGTATTTTGACAACTCAATTTTATGCCATATCACAAAAAATGATAACAAAATTGTTTCCAATCAAAGATTATATTTGAAGTAATGATACGTTTCACAAATTAAGACACTTAAAAGTAATGTATTTCTACACAAAAAGAAAACACAAGACAAGGAAAGTTTTTTATTTTATAAAATAAAAAATTATTATTTTTGATATTAACTATTAGTATTTTGTTGCATACCCATTGGCCTTCAAGACCCCTTCACAACGCGCCGGCATCGAGTCAACTAGTTTCTGCAAACGATCAATGGGTATTCGGCTCCATTTGTTACTTAGTGATTCATATAAAGCATCTTTATTTATTTATTTATTTATAACTTTATGCACAAATATATGCATCGGCGGACTTAATGCCTAAGGCATTTTCTGCCAGTCAACCGATTGGGTGATGCAGAGAAAATATGAGGTAGGTGTACTTAAGGATAAGAAGTAATTGCCAGAGAAGTATATATAGGCCAGATAGACCATAAATAAGTAAATATACTTACATAAACACATAAATATATAACACATACATACATACATATATAATACACATACACACAACTCATATACATACGTGCATACATATTACCACTATGAGATATACTAATACCAGGTGGTGAACTAAGACTTCGCCGTTTCAGCCAGCAAAAGCTTCTTCACCCGAACCCTAAACGAGTCGCGACTTTTAGCCATCCTGACTTCGAGGGGAAGCGCGTTCCAAGAAAGGATAGCCTGCACGAAGAACGAAGAACCGACAAACTCAGTGGAGTGAGAAGGACAGAGTAGAAGGATATTATCTTTATTTGAATAGTTTCGACATCTTACGCGGCGATTCAGTTCTTCCCAAAGATACTCTATCGGGTTTAAATCGGCACTTTGACTTGGCCAGTCGAGAATTATGATTTTAGCGAGTTTCATGAAGTCGTTGACATGTTTCGATTTGTGCTTCGGGTCATTGTCTTGTTGAAAATACCATCCAGGTGCCATATTTGCTTTAGCATAGGGTAGCATTTGTTGCTTTAATATATCTGCGTACATAAAGCGATCCATAGTACCTTCTATCCTAACTAAAGGTCCGACTCCACGGCGAGAAAATCATCCACAGACCATAATATTGCCACCTCCATGCTTTACTGTGGGTATTTGGTATCGAACATCAAATCTTTTGTTTACAGGACGTCACACGTACCGTATACCATCAGATGACACTAAATTAAATTTGCTTTCGTCACTCCACAACACCTTGGACCATTCTGAACTCATCCATAATCAGAACCGTTTCGCAAACGCAAGGCGCAGCTTCCTATTCCTTGCAGGAATTAGAGGTTTCTTAGTTGGACGTCGTCCATGTAATCCGAAGTCCTTTAGTCTGTGTTTTACAGTTGAAACGTGTAAATTCACGTCGTAATTTTCCTGTAACTCGTTTTTTATTTGCACAGCCGTTTTTCGGACATCACTTGTCGATAACCTTTTTATCAAATGGTCTTCCTTAGCGGATGTTTTTTTCGGACGGCCACTTCGAGGCTTATTTTCAATAGTTTTACGTTTATTATAAGCTTTGTTCCACGAACTAACAAGTTGTGATACTTTAAAACTTCGAGCAACTTCTGTTTGCGTCATTCCACTTTGTAGGGCAGTTATCACAGCATTTTTAATATCATTTGAATATTCTTTAGTCTTAGGCATGTTGATAAACGTGGAGTAATTATACCTTATAGACAAAAATATATGCAGTGTGAGTAGAATTGCTGCCAGCAAGGAACTGAATGGTTGTCAAAATACTTTTGAGCGCATGTATAGACGTGTTTTGTTTTTAACAAAGAAAGAAAACAAACAAGTTCCAACTTGTAACTCAGAGGATGAAATACATCATAAATAATAATATAAAAAATACTAAAATTATTTTGAAGTACTCAATAAAAAGATAACTGCAAAAGTAGTCTTGTCAAAATAGTTTTGAGCGCTACTGTATGTATGAGTATGAATATACACAAGTATAAATATATTATAGTTAATGATAAGCTAGTTTGGTACAATAACTTCATCCTGTCCTACTCTGAAATGCCTGATGGAGTCCATACATACTGGCAAAACATAGTGTAACATTTCTGTAACTATATGGTGTGCAAAACGTTATTGAGTAATTTAATATAACATGAAAAAAAATATTTTAAGCATTTACATCATTTATTATGTGGACAACTGAGTGCAACCACTATAAATTACAAGTTTACGATATTGAAACTAGAATATATTTCTGTCCTCAATTTTGGAAATCAGGTCTGAAAGGGTTACAATGTTACCCTCCATGCAGTTACCTGTTTATATTAACACTTTTCCGTTCAAGGTAAAAGTGAAGCAGTATCTAGTAAAACAATTGGTAAAATCAACTTCCACATGATTCTCATCTACTATTATTAACAGTGTCTATATGCATATATATGTATTTGTCATTTAGTTTGTTTATTCTCATACACGTTTCTATCAATATGCACCTACTTGCTGTTTGGTTGACTAGTAGATTACGTCGTCGGTATAAGTCCACCAATGCACCAAAAGTGTATGATGTATAAAATAAATCCCTACTAACATTATAAATGCGAATGTAAGTTTGTTTGTTACGGTTTCATGCGAAAACTACTTAACCAATCATCATGAAATTTTGTACACATATTCTTGGAGGTATTAGAACATAGGATACTTTTTATTAAATATATATATATATATTTAAAATGATCTGTTACGAAACTTAATGTTTCAGACCAAATTCCACGCAAGCGAAACTGCAGGCAAAAGCCAGTAAATAATATATTTCCTTTCAATGTTTTAACATATTTTTGACTAAAAGTACTCACCATCTGTATCTGTAATAAATAATCCATGGCAGACGGCAGCAGAGGCTTAGCAGAATTGATCTCCATCATCGTCAAATGATCAAGCCTACCGTAACCCCCTCCAGATTTCATGAGGGCATCCATAGAAGTTCTTAATTTTGACATTCGTATATCCCAGATGTCTTTGATAATGGTCTTGATTTCTGCTGCATTGGGTACATCTTCTGATGCAGCGCCTAAGATGAGTTTGGCTTCTACCATGTAATGCTCATTTGGCATTTTTGTGAAGAATCTAGAAGTGATAACTGTTTGATTTTCTTACTATTTTGTTGAAAGTATATTATATATTAATTATTTAATTTTCTTTATTTTATTAATACATATAAATTACAATTATATATATACATATATGTAAATTACAATTTTAAAAATATTTGAACACAAAAAAAATAGTGTCTGTACTGGTATTAGGCAATGGGAATAAAATACTGGTGATTAGAACTCCCAAGACAGAAATCTTCTCACAACAAGTGCAGTTTTGAGAGGTACTCCTTTCAGCTCAGGCCCTTATTCCAGTTGCCTTACATAAACCTCTACAGACCTTGGTCAAATATTTCTTTTTTTCCCTTATATTTTATTGAATTATTTTTATTCATTAAAATATTCATTTACATTTACTGAGTCTAGTTTATTATATATTTTTTCTGTGTTAGTTACTTATCTTTTAGTAGTAACTGTCGTCGTAAACGGCAATATAATCTTAAGAATTGGCATCAATCATACTCAATCCAAAACAAGTACTAAGTTTAAATAATATTACGAACTTTCTAATATGAATGAAAACTAACCTAGACCGTTTTTCCTCTTCCTTGATATTTTCTAAAATATCCAAATCCATCCAATCCGGTGGCACTATACGGCACTTTTGCTTCTGTTTGAGCATCATAGCGAGCCATAAAGGCACATTCAAAGGTAAACCAGCCCGAAATGGTCCAAATTCACCACATATTAAATAGATTTTGTCGTATGTAAAGTTGGGTATGATGCTGACAATTCTGTCCTCACCAATAAATTCTACTTCGTATGGATCCATATATTTAGTATGATATTAAAACGTTTTACTTTAATGGTACAAGTAGGAAAACAATAACAAAACAACTTTTTGACAGTAGCTTTGCTAACTAAAAAAGAGCGGGAACTGGATCTGAAACGTAATGCTGCCAGTAACGTGTTTTTTGTTGAAATCGTTAAACGCTAAACCGTATCTAATACCGTATATAATACCTCAATTATAAGTTTTTTCGGCATATACTCCATCGAATAATAAATTGTTTTTATAATTACTATGTTCCAAAATAACTTATATTTATTTAAACATAATAAATGAAATACTGATACTACTCTGTTAATCCAAGGGCTGGGAGCTATCCCTTGAACTGGCAAGACTAAAGATGAATTTACCATAGATAAAATTAGTGGCTATTCTAGTGTATATACAGTATTGATATTAAATCATTATTTAAAATAATTTCTAAAATACGTAGTTCATTTTGATAGAATTTAATTTGAGCTACGACTGACATCTATTGTATAGTTTTAGAAACGCATTTAAGAGAAGAAGTCACCATTTTAGTCTTTTACAAAAGATGACGCTACTAGTATGATTTTTAGCAAAATACTTTCTAAGGTACTTTTGTAAATAATTCAAATCTCAAACGGAAACATGTACCAAACTAAATAAGTAATGACTGTAATTTCATCATTATTAGAAGTTAGAATGGACTTGACTAGAGTCTTAGATTTCAGTATAACTATAAATTAATAGCGTAGCGATCGATGCAAATCGTTTTGGCAAAGTGCAAGCTCCTAATTACTAGCCGTAAATTAGGGTGGCCGGTTGACAATGTCTCAGACGGTTGATATTTATGGAAGGCCTCGTTGGCGGGGCCCGGACTTTTGCCACCCTCCATGTCTGTCATAGACTAACGTTTTATGTGACTTTGGAACTGAATTGACGGTCTTATTTCAAAATATATTATTCGAGCTCGTAATTTGAACAAGGCAGAGTGAAATGAAGGATTATATAGATTTAAAAGATACCAATCGTCAGTTTTTGTAACATTTCTAATAAAAAACTATTTAAAAATAGACGTTAGTAGCTTAAATAATGTTGTCAGTGCACTAACACTTGACTGACAACTTCATGGTAAATTGTTATAATCTCTAAAATGAGACGATTGCGCAGCTATATTTATTAACTTTTTTTTTATTTTAATAGCCTGCCAAAGTGACTCTACTCTACTTGATGGAAGCATGAATAGAATCCTAAAGTTGTAGTCACCATACTCGTTGCGAATGCTGACAATACAGTATGGTGACCCACACTATGGCGGCCTTGTGAGATGCTTTTTCACACCCCGCTTGGGGACGTAAAAGGCATGACAGTCATTGTGACAGTGTATTGCACACATTCACCACGACAACGGTCACCCCTGCATCAATGGGCCTCCTACTTTAACCATCTTCTTTTTTTAATTCTTCTTCGACTATAAACCTTTTAACTTCCTTCATTTTTTTAATTTTCTTCACTGATCTGTATAACTTTGGTTAATACCTTTACGTTGTAAAGTGAGGATGATAATATTAAAAATTACATTCATGATGCAAACAAAGGTTTGATAAATAAGTAGGTAGGTATTTATGTCACTGGCAATAACATATTATATGTACACACCGTATTTATAGTGAGCGAGTCTTGTTTTGATTTTCTTTATTATGCACGCTTACCTTAAGAAGTTTAATGCATTAAAGGTTCACAATTTAATTGGGAACTTCTAAAATACAAGAAAGTAAGGTATAAATGCATAAAACAACATACTACATTGTTAATTATAAATACAATGAATTTCTTAAGAGTCGGTTCGCGTTAAATTCAGCAAATGTCAATTATATTTAAAAAATATGTCATGATACTTATTTCGTTCAAGAAACCATTACTTAACGATTTTACAATACATAAAGTACAATGTTAAAACACTATCTTGATGTAAGAAAAACACATTTCGAACAAAATAAATAACAAAATCTGTCTGCACGAATGGAAAACACACTCAGACATCTTTCTTCTTAAATCTGCATACAAATTCGTGAGATCGCGCGCAAATTCGCCCAGTCATTTAAAAGCCATTCTGTTTCAAGCGGGAATGTTGTTTTTTTTGCCCATAAATATGTCGCAAGTGACATCTAGCTTTAAGCTGCCATCTACCAGTAGCGATTAGTATTCACGTTGCGTATTTATAAATATAGATGGCAGAATCTGTCACTCAAATCTTATCTTTCGAAAATGTTAATTTTATTTCTAACTTACCTAGACATTTTCTTTTGATTAAGTCGTTGAGATATTTAAATATAGTTCATTGTAAATTACGAGTTGATAAATTAAAATGAAATACGTAGGATTTTAATTGATTTATGATATAGAGAGTACCAATAATGAACACCAAGAAAGAACCTTCAGATACCAAATAGTCGAGTGTATGAAAAGTGCTAAGGTCGGAGTCAAACCTAATATATCTGAAGCGCAAAGCTTCCATGTCACAACATGCATTAAGATCTGCCGAACTTTGTAACGAAACAAAATTTACCATTTGCAACATATTATAAATTACTTTATTGTAGTAGTAGAGATTTAGGATACGAGGCATATCAATAATCTAATTGTTGGGGATCGTACTTGTAATGTGGTCATCCTTCACAATTTTGTTATTTCGAGTAATCTTACAAGTGCTGGTACTACTATACCTAAGAAAACCTCTAAAAAAACAAAAAGTTTAATTTAATAAACTAAAATATAAAGTTAAGAAATTAGTAAACAAAGATCACCTTGTTCTTACAGAAAACCGATTTTAAGTAGATATTTCTTTTGCAGTAGCCAGTAGCTTACCTTTAAGTGACCTATTTGCTACAAAATATAGTATAACTGCTAATTACGTTTCTTGCAGACAACAACGAAGAATTCCTAAAGTGATTTTTGTACAAAAAAAATTAGTTCGTTCATATAAAAGCCAAAGTAACTCTCTCATTAAGCACACAAGATAAGTTACAGCAAAAGTTACATAACACGCCGGTTTCACAGTCGGTTATTAAGTGAATTATTATAATTACCCATAGCCTCTGCCAGTTGCAACTTTCTACACTTATCTTTTTCTTGCCGAGGCCAAAGTTACCCCCACAAACTCTTATGTTTTGTTTTTAATATAAATGTTTATAGCCAGTGAATTGCTTTGGAACAGTATTTAAATTTAATTTTCATGAGTACTTTTATCTTATTAATATTTTGTTCGGAGTTTTGTGTTAACTTAAGATTATTGTGAAGGGTGACATATTTTAACTAAATCTTCGTTCAAACTAGAATTGTATGACTGAAAAAAAAAACGATCTGTTTAAGATAAAGTGTATCCAACTTGCAATGTATTAGTTTGTTAAGAGATATCTTTGAGGTTCTAATTTTTAAAGGTCCAATGTTAAGTGGATTTGTGTACGTACCAAAAACTAAAAAAATCTGCATCGATTGATCTCAAATATTGACATGATAAACCAAAGTATTCATAAGTGAAGCTTGGCCGGGTACAGTTATCGTGATCAATAAGTATTATAATTGCCTGACAACTTGACCTGGATACTGTAGCCGTGGATACACTTGGTCATATTAACTCTTGTGTTAAATAAATTATAATATGTATAATATTTGATAGTTTTTGGAGTTATAACTTAGAGTTGTAAACTAGCTAATTAATTATATAAATCACGTTGACATTCGACTGACAAAAATAATACATAAATATATTATGTTTGTCACCTCTTTTCCACGGAGTCCTATAGGAGTTCTCCTTTGTCCAGCAGTGGACTTTTTAAGTGTGTTAACAATTTTGTTTGTAAATTTATAGGTTAAACAAAAGAACTCTCAAAATAGCACAGAAATTGATTTTATAGATTGTACAACAGTCAAACTTAAATTAACATATTAAAATATATTTTTACTAAGGAACTGAACCTCTGATATTACACTCGAAAGTTTGACAGTGAAGCACAATTTGTACTACCAGCAATATAGTCTTGTAAAACTTGCTACCGTTTAATGTTCCGGTATTATAATGAGACGAAAATCTTTGTAAGATATTAAGCTATTGCATAAAGTAGGTAATTAAGCTTACAGATAATAACTTAAAACTAACGCGAGTGTCTGTAATGGATGGTCTTAAGATTAAGATGCGGAACGCACGGAGAATATTGAGGTTCTCAATTACAAGTGTTAATTCATTTTATTTTTGTGGCTGTTTTTTTTTATTGGGCAAAGAAAGGCACCTTACCGCTTGGTCTGTTCTAACCACTTTGGTATTTAGTCCTTTATTCACAACTTATCTTACAGATTGATTGAGATGGACGAAACTAGGAGGAGAATGAGTATCAAGATTGACCAAGACCTTCAGTAAGAAGAACGCCTAGTAACCAAACATGTTATGTCTTAAAAGTAAACACATAACATCTCTATGATTCTTAATTTCTATTCGAAAATATTGTTGTATACAGCCTTCAGGCTTTATTGTTTTAATAAGTGAGTTGATGACTCATATTTTTTCTCTAAAACAAAATTGTTTAAGACCCGTACGGTTATCTTTTACATTTTCAAAACTTATTCATTTGACTTTGTAAATGTTTTTCGTGTCTGCAAATTTTTTTTGTAGCTCCCAATTTAATATTCTTAAAACTTAATACAATTGGGTAGATGACTGTATCGTAAATAAATACCAATGGTCACTTCCTTAAAACTAATATCGTAAAACATCTCGGAAAATATAATTAGCATGGCTTTTTATCATTATTACCAATTTCAATTAAATATACAGTGAAATATATTGTTCAATTGAGTAGTCTTAAACAGTGACATCACAATTTTGTAGTTAGTATATTTTTCTTACAAAATTGTCGTTTTGACAGATGATAAAAAGTAACTAATTTGACTAAGGTGTCATCTAGCCTATTGTTAAATAGTACAACTCGTAGTAATAGTAATTCATATGTGACTTATCACCTCAGTGCCATTTTATTAATTGATGAACTTACTTAGATTGATTGCAGTTATAGCGTAGCGGTTAAAATTGTCGCGTTACTATTCCGCCAGTCTGAGTGTTGAAAGTTTTATTCATAAAACAAAAATATTCACCAGATATAATGTATCCATCGCCACCGTTACTTAAACTTTGTAGGCAGTTTAATAGCTTCAGAGATGTCCTTGATATACCCATGAACTCATTAGGCCGATTTCGATTCACAATGTTTAAGCATTTCTTAACAAATCCACATCGAATATGATGCAGGTAGGTTTTTGGTTTAATTTTTATCTTTTCTTTGTTTCTTCATATATGTATGTAACATATACCTTAAGCGATCGTATTGTTGAATTTCGTTTAGCTTTATAAATAAACCAAAGTGATTAGTCTGCCTGATGAAAGGAATGAACAAGATCCAAGAGTTGTGGTCACCATACTCATTGCACATGCAGTATGGCGACTCGATGAGTATGGTGGCCTAATTAGATGTTTTTTCACGCCCACTTGGGGATATAAAAGACATGGTAGTCATTATTGTAGGTCCAGACACTTACCACGATAACTGTTACTTCTACATCGATGGTCCTCCAGTCTCGCAATTACTAACGAGACACGGCAGCACGGATGCTGTCGCTTTAGGTTGGTCTTCTTTGACAGGGTAGTACTGCCCAGGACGAGCCGGCCCGCTCATGCTGAAATCAGCGTGGCTCTACTACCTAGAAAATGTAGATGTTATTTTTCTATTTTTTTCGGAAATATTTCGGAAATTTAACACACGACGTCATCGGGTTTCAAACTAAGGAGAGTTTGTGTTATGATAACTAGACTGACTGATAGAATACTTAGATACTTTTTTTTGTAAATACATACATATACATAAATACATACATAGAGAACACCCAAACTTCGTAACAAATATTTGCAAATCATACAAATATTTGGTCAGACCTGGGAATCGAACCCGAGACCTCAAGCACAGCAGTCGTATTCACTACCGCTGCGCCACCGAGACAGTCAAAATATACGTTTACGTTGTTCCACTCTTTTTGTTGTTATTTGTTATTGTATTCGTGTAAACAAATATTTACAACTTTAAATAAATAAATAAAATGTTTTATAGTCAAATATTTGATCCAACTTTGGGTATTCTTCGTACAAACTGTTTTAAAGTCACCTGCGACATTTTTGTATATTTCATTATTTGTTAATTTCAAAAGAAAAAAGTAGGCAAAGCCACAAATACGTGTCCTATAAAGTTACTAAAACAAAGTTCTTTTCTACATACTTTAGCAGCGATCGCTCCGTACTCTAACTTAGCACGTGTCAAAAATTAATCGTTATAAGTTAGAGCCCTATGATTCATGGTTTGATGGTTGAATAACCCATGATATGAGCCGTTACGTTCAAATGGTATTCCATGGCATTCGACTGTTACTAACGACCGAAGTTTTCCATATAATTGTAATATTAATGAGATGGATCTGAGTTTATAGAACTGTGGGATTTAGGAGATATTTATCATTGACTTTTGTTCAAATTGCCTCTTTAAATATTCTAGAGGAAGGTTCTTATTTCGATGGACTATTATTCTTTTTGTCGTACGTATGTTATGTGTAATCTCCGTCATTTGAGAAACGATTTTAATAATTTATTTTTTGAATTAAATAGTGGGTGAAGTTATCAGAGCTCAAACTCCCTATGTTGGTTCTTAGGCAGCAACTCATCTGTGCGTCTTGAGTTAACGCTGTCCATGGACAGTATTGACTTATTTTGCTTTCTACCCCCTATACCATAAAAATAAAAGACTTGGTGCAATTTTTCATCACGTCGCCTTTAATGGTCCAGATCTCTTTGTAAAAAGGAAATTTTGGCCTACTACGCTGGTCAGACAGATTTTCATAGGATTTGAATCAAGTTATCAAGTTTTCCCTCGCTTTGCAGTGATGTTGTCCTGAATAATTTGCTCCCTTAGTTTACCACACTCATGGAATAGACGTAATGACACTCTGTATTCTTAATCCGTCACCACATTTAAATTGGAAGAATAGTTTCTACCTTCAGAAGTAGAATATCCTCTTTCAATTTAAATAGAACTTTAATTTGTTGTGATTTGACTACAATTACGATTACATCGCACAGTATGCTCCCACTAGTCAGGCAGTTAGTCTGCTTGACTCTCTGATGGCTCAGTATCCGGATGTCGACATATTCTACAACAAATTCAGTACTCTTTTGATTTTTGTATGTTCCTAAGTGGAAGGGTTGTTAGATACGTATATATACATAAGTATTTATTACTGTTGTAATATTATAACGTAATGGTTCGCTGTACGTGTTGAGAAAATCGTAAATGCAGTGAGTAGATGATTAAATAAATAAATCAATATACTGCTTTCACTGTCAGTCACTGCTTATAAATGTTGCCAACTACTAGAATTGATATCACTTCGGTTGAAATGTGACGAGTCATGGTTTCAAATTATTTAGAATTATATAATAGAAACAAATACCTAATATCCACAGAAACCAATATCGTACCCACGATACAATATACGCATGCCTACACTACATACACTGAGCTACCATCGCCACAAGTTATTCCAAACTCTTAATACAAAATATGTCTTCAACTATCACCAACAACTGTAAGCAACACCAAAACAAAGCAATTTTAATATCACCACACCGCTGTGGGGATTTTATTTATAATAGCAATAACAATGCTCAATAATGACGGAACCATTTACCCACCAGTATAAAGAGAGCCGCGCGTATTGTTGTGTTGCTTAGTGATGGAAAAAGACATGTGACACATATGTTTCGTGTCGGTTTATTGAAGACTAGCTTTGTTCCCCGTATTACTTAAGTATACAAAGTTGTAATACAAATAAAATATATTAAATCTATATTAAAGAAATTAAATATAGCCTAATAAATGAAACAGCTTCCTAAAAGTATATTGAAACTACTAAAATGGATTGAAAACATTTAGAGTTAATCAAATAAAAAGAAAAGAAAAAAAAACATTTGCGATACAGTAATATAAGATATACAACGTGTATCTCATCTGTAACCTAAGGAACTGTTATGTTATGTTTGTTATATTATAATATGGATGCGTTATTACGACACCTGGTTTTAGTACGGTATGTGTTAGAATGGAGTCCGTGTTGTGACAGATTAAGAATACATAGTGATACCACCCCTATTCATCCCGTGGCTGTCGAAAAAGGCGACTAAGGGAACAAAGTATGCAAGACAAGATCATTACAAAGAGAAGGAAAACTTGAAACAAACCCTATTCCAAGCCGTCTGGCCAGCGTGGTATAGTAGGCCAAAACCTCCTTGCTGAGAAGAGGCCTATGTTCTGCAATGGACTGTAAAAGGCTGTTGATGATGATGATGATGATGTGTTACAGAAGTTCGATGGTTGTGTTCCCCCGTCCTGCGATATTCCGATTAAAATTCTTAGAATATTTTTATTAGGACGCAAGCGATTCTACAGGCAGCTGCAGTAATCTTACATTCGACACCGACAATTACTAGTATTAATATGTAAAGAACATTTGGCTTTAACAACAGTTACGCGTGTACTCAAAATCTATACTGATTTATCATCAGAAAAAGAATTTTTATCGCTAACATTTGTTGTGGAAGATACCGTCGGAGCCGGTAGTGGATATATGCTGTATAGTGTGACCGTTATAAAAATTGTGCATTTTTTAGACAGGTCATACCAGCAGCGGGTTGCGGCGTGCCTGAAACTGCCTGTAAAGGTCCGGTGTCTCGATGTACTCATGAGGTAGAACGTGGCTCTAGTTGCATATTTTTTTTATAATTCTTGGACCATGACAGCTACATGAATAATCAAATTTACCGCTTAGTAGATACTGTGCCAAATAGCAAATTAGCCAAGAGAAGCTTCCGTCGCGACGTCAACTTCATCAAGTTGACACGATTTAGGAATGGAGTGACAGGTGGGCAGGGAGGGATGCTGTAATAGTAAGGGGTACATGCTTTTAATATGCAAATGATTTTTTGAATTTGCGGATGGTTCTGTATTACAAGATATAGCCACCTGCGTTTTAGAAATCTGAGACTTACATTACGTAAAGAATTTGTGTATTATTTCTGCATCGGTATGACTAATACTGAAACAAGTATAGCGCAATGACGGTGTCATAGTTTGAGCCTATAATTTGAATTTTTAAAAATAATTTGATTAGAGTATCCTATTTACGTATCAAAACAGCTGACCCGTACAATTTCATTTGCGTTTCTCAAGAGGAATATTTTTTCCTATGTTTCTGTAATATTTTCAGCAACTTTGGTTAGCGGCTCCGTACGCGTATATCTTGGTTATCGCAGTAAATAGTATGTCCTTACTCAAAGTAAAAGAATCTTCATGGTTCAAGTTCATTAAAATCGGTGCAGCAGTTTAGCAGTGAAAGCGTGACAGACAAACGGAGTTACTTTCGAATCCATATTAAACATACTTTTTTTTCTTTTTTAAGAGCTTGCCAAAGTTACTGTACTCTGCTTGATGGAAAGCATGAATAGAATCCAAGAGTGGTGGTCACCATACTCATTGGGAATGCAGACAATGCAGTATGGTGACCCAAACTATGACGGCCTAGTAAGATGCTTTTTCACGCCTCGCTTGGAGACTGAAAAGGTATAACAGTCATCGTGGCAGTGTAAAGTACACACTTACCACGATAACTGTTACCCCTGCATCAATGGGCCATAGGTCTCGCACTCACCAACGAAATACGAGAACACGATACTGTCGTTTTAGGTTGATTTTCTGTGGGAGGGTAGTACTGCTCTGGTCGAGCCGGTCCGATCGTGCTGAAATCAGCGTGGCCCTACTACCTATTGTCTTACTAGCCTGGTAATATTATAAATGCAAAAGTTTGTGAGGAGAGATGAACACACACTGAAATCACTAAACGGGTTTGGATTAAACTTTACAGTAATATAACTTATATATCAAAATAAATTATGGCGCTACTATTTACTGCGATGATCGAAGTACACGAGGGTGAATATAGCTTATAGCCTCTCGATAAATGGATTATCAAATGATAAAAGAGTTTTTCAAATCAAACTAGAGCGGTTGAGATTAGCGACTTCAGTGAAAGACACAAACTACAGCTCTATAATATTAGTGTAAATACCCTTCAAACATTTCCCAACACTATGTGCACAGAGGTCATGTTAAATCAGCCAGTTGGTACAATTTATCGTCGGTTTTAGGTTCGGTTCCCGAGTCACGTACGGCCGGGTGTCCGTCACGAACTGATACGATGATTTGATCCGATGACGCGTCCCGCCATCTACGTTATGGCGGCTTATGTCGTTCTCGAATATTTTCTCTTATTGCCGGACTGGCTAGGGATTGGCAATAGATATCTATGTCTATGGTTATATAGTTATCGATAGAATTATATTATTATATTTGTAGTAGATATGGTAAGCATATACTTGTTAAGTCTCCATACAGTTGGACAGATATGGATATAATTTGTCACAGAGAGATAGGTTCTAATCTCTAATAAAAGATAATTTACTTTTTATTGATGAAAATTATCATTATCAACAGTCTTTAACAGTCCACTGCTGGACATAGGTCTCTTTTTAACAAAGAACTTTAGGCCTACTATGTCACGCTGGCCAAATTGGTTGGTATAGAGTTAGTTTCAAGTTTTCCTTTTC
This sequence comes from Hypercompe scribonia, assembly GCA_949316085.1. Lineage (NCBI taxonomy): Eukaryota > Metazoa > Arthropoda > Insecta > Lepidoptera > Erebidae > Hypercompe > Hypercompe scribonia. The sequence goes on from OX438972.1 coordinate 23,242,407, forward strand.
TTTATCATGTTAATTATTTGACCGTTTTTATTTGTTTTTTTTTATTGTTATGACATTTAAGTGTTCAAAACCGTGTGCTTAAGTCATAGCATAATTTTATAAAGGGCGTTAACCAGGCTTACTGTTTTGCGAACAGGTGGGTAAAAATTGAAACAGGCCGATACACTAAATGTATTTATTATTTTCATTTTTTTCTATTTCACATTAACAAAACAGTGAATGAACAGATGTAAATGTTGCCACATTTTTTCCTAAAAACAAAAACATCCTAACCTAAAAATTTTAAAACCAGCATCAGTAAGTCTGAGGTAATGGCTTCGTAATCTATCTGGTTGTCCCTTGAAGATGCTAATTACAGTCAACGACGACGATTCTCGCATTTGCATGCCAGTAAATCTGGCCGACGGAGATTTAGTTGAGGACACACGAACACATTTCTTTAAAAAGAATTGCCATTTAAATATCTTTGTTTTTAGTACAGATGAGGTGCAAAAACACTATGAAGACATTCTATTTTCAAATTAAAATTGTACATTTTTTGAAAAAGATTTTGAGGTGACCATAGACAAAGCACAGACAAAGAATATTTTGTAAATATTTGAAAATGAATGTCAGCGGTGTTACAAGAAGCCTAATAACCGCCTCCCTAATTCTGGGTGGTGAGAACACTCAGATTTTATAGGCGGCAATAGTCGCTTGTCATCAGGTGAGCTGTCTATTTACTTGTCCTTTATACCATTAAACAATTTCATTTAAATAATTCCTACAAAATAAAACTTTAAAGAAAATTATGCTTAAGGAGAAGAACACTGAAACTTTTCAATATTATTTGTGACAAAATAAAAGAAAAAATATTTAGCTTATTATCAATAAGTGGCAGTTAGACATAGAACGAGTGAGTAAGTAATATGTCAGCGAATAAAAACTGCAAAGTATTTACTTTTAGGAAAAATATGTATAAAGGAAGATAGAACATAAAACTGTTCAAAATATCGGAATCAGATCATTGATGTACGTTACATATTTTGAAAACGAATACAACATATATTTTGAAAATAGAACAAGTCGAACCGATATTAAATTTCACCCTTCGATTCATAGGCAAGTATTCATAGATTACAGACTTGAATGAATATACAAAATATATTGACATTGTCTACGTATTACAAAACGCGAGTTTCGATCGTCAAGATGAGACGTTGGCAAACCAAAGGGGGAGAGCAGGGGTAACTCGCGCAAAACTATAAATTCCAGTTTAATTACCCCCGGGCAGCGTCACATCATGGATTCAGACAGTTTTATGACGATTTACGGGCACATTTCGACGCCGGGACCGGCCCGCATAGGGATTTCCACCGGCCAACCAAGCAAGGTCCACCCACCCGCTTTCTCAACAACACGATTCTTGAAAATGAGACGGTCGGCTTGAAAAACTTAGGGGTCTTTGTCGTTTGGTCGGTATTCGTCACCTTTTACACAGCCGGGGGGTTTTAAGGCTTCCAGTTCTTTATGGTAATGAAATCTGAGCAGGGTGACGTGGCTAGGTGATGGCTGCGAGAGTTTTTGTTGTGCCTCCCTCTCTCTTTATTTATTGTGCGTTGGGGGTGCAGAAGTTTGGGACAAAGTTTGCCGTACAGAATGTGTTCGTACGGTGTTGATGATATCGACTGAGCGAATTGTTTTTGTTCATTTCTATTTGGGAAAAAGGTACAATAGCTTGGATATCAGCGGGATAATAAGCAGATGGGTTGGATTCGGTGAATTGTGAAATCGACTTAGATTTCCTTGTGTTTTTCTTGATGTGAGTGACGTCACTGATGTGTTGTCTTTGATGAGTTATAGACTGTTATCAGTTTTTTTTGTTTTAGTGAAATCAACGCTAGTATTTATCTTTTGTGTAATGGTATAAATAAATTATGTGACATACTTTTTGGGTCACTGTTTTTATACTAAATTTGTTTTACTAAATAAGTATATACCACATGGTATTAACTTAATAGTATTTTGATCTATTAAAATTACTTAATAGGTATGTGAATCTTGGATACTGGTATACAATTCACAATTTTAAGTTCAAATAATGTCCATATTACAAGAGTATCGTAATATATCATGATTCGACATGTGACTTAGTTGCTTAGGTCTTCTTATCTTTGCTTTCCCTTTCAAAGTTTGCTGGTGTTTAAGCAAAAATTACTTACGAATTTATCTGAATAACTGTTGATATGTACGTAATGAGCTATTTCTATATAAATCTACGTATAACGGTGGTACAATAAGCGGAATATTGTAAGCATGTAACCAACACAAGGTTAAGTATTTTATGTCTTTATGGCTCATCCATGAAAATACTACACTTGTAAATGAATTATACATACACTTTTACGTAATAATATCAACTGTAATTTTAATCTGCCTGAATCCAACCGTTGAGCTCATAGTTTTACTGAGTCACTCTTTCTATAGACAATTGTAGAAAAACAGTTTATTATTGCCATTAAACAAAAAATACGAGCAGAAATATAAAACCTTAAACTTATTCTACAATTGAAATGTCAACTTTAAATAGAGAACAAGATATCCAACTACAAACAGCCATTTAAAAAAAGAAAAATAATTGACATTCGAAGCACAAAATCCAGTTGTGATCATAACAGTTTAACAGGCAATTTTATCTGTCGATACAGAACGTAGACTAACGAGTCTTTATAAGCAATAAACGCACAAACAGACGTTTTGGTGTGACATAAAATCAAATCAACAGTTATCCTGTGAGCCTACATCACAATCGGGTTTAATCGCGTATGTGACAAGTTAGCTCGTACAACCAAACGGCCAGGGTAACGTGGACTCCGATAACTCGCTTTTCTGTGTCTCTTTTATCTTTTCTAGTACATAAATCGGGGAGTGGGGGAGGTCTGAGCGAATTTGTCGGTCCGTAACACGCTCTGCGCTCGCTCCCGCCCGATATCGCCTTGAGTGACGGACAAGTATGCATTCAAATGGGTTACTTTGGTTCCCTCCCCTGTACAAACATCGTGGCTAGATCCTCCACCAATTTGGTACAGAATTTGTTGTGGAATGTCGAATGCCTTTTGAGGGTTAAATTGCATTTAATTTGCAATAAACAACGCCACCGTTTTGATGTATATTTAAATGTTTGTTCAAACGTTTTTGCTGTTGGCTTTTAAATATAGTTATATTTTTAGGCGATTTTAACTACAGACAATTTTTTTATTTGTAGTGTAGTGTCTTTAGCCATCTTTTCTTCTATACAAATGACATTGAAATCTTTTTCGCGGCTGAAAACCGATCTTGAAAATGCTTTGCGCTATTTGTTTGAAAAAAATCTTGGATGTATGATATCTTGAGTGGTGAACGCGTACTGGAACATTCAGCGTTGGTAGGCCCACCACAAGATGTTCCGATGATCTAGTGAAGCCTGGGAAGTAATTGGATGCGAGAAGAACAAGACTGGCTGTTATGGAGAGCCTTGGGAGAGGTCTATGTATGTTAGTACATATAACATTATGGACTCTGTCAGAAAAAAAAAGAAATATAGGTATAGAGGTGTAAGTTTATGTATGTAGTATTGTGTAGTGGGTTTTTTTATTGATTATTAACGTACCTCAGACGACTTTTACACCACCTGAAGGTTGACTCTTTCGTTAACCTTTAGGTAGTGTAGAAGTCGTGTTGTCCGCCGATGTACAAAAATATACATAGCGTTGTAAATACCGAAATCGTGAATTATCTTGTGGCGACGGATTAAGATATTGTGTGAGACCAGAGGCTCATTGATGCAGGGGTGACAGTCATCGTGGTAATTATGTAAGCCTTACACTGTCACGATGACTGTCATGCCTTTTACGTCCCCACGCGTGGTGTGAAAAAGCATCTCACTAGGCCGCCATAGTATGGGTCACCATGCTGCATTTGCAATAAGTATGATGACCACAACTCTTGGATTCTATTCATGCTTTCCATCAGGCAGAGTAGAGTCACTTTGGCAGGTTTTTATATAGAAAAAAAACGAATCACATCACTACAAAGAGATGGAAAACTTGAAACAAACTCTATACTATTTTGTTTGACCAGAGTAGTTTAGGAGCGTGAAACCTCTTTTCTATGGAGAGATCTCTGTCCAGCAGTAGACTATAGGTTGATGTGATGTGATGTTAAATAAAAAAAAATATATTAACGATTATACGGTTGTGGGTTCGATTGCCATCCAAGATAAATATTTGTGCGACGTGCACGTTTATTCGTTTTATGTTTGGGTGTAATTTATCTATAACTAGCTTACCCCGCGAACTCTGTTCTGCCTTATGGACAATAAATAAGCAGATTTCTTTTTACTTAAATCCGTTCTAACGGGATAAAAAGTATCCTATGTCCGTCTCCTGGTTCTAAGCTACCTCCCCACCAATATTCAGCTAAATCCGTTCAGCCGTTCTTGAGTTATAAGCGGTGTAACTAAAACCACTTTCTTTTATATACATATATATAAATGTGTATTTAGAGATACGTGCATGTATTTAGAAATATTATAGTTACATATAGTCTGGTTACCATAGGCTCTGTCTAATTTGGAGTCAGATCGTGTGTGAGTTGTGTGAGGTTTTTTTTTTTATTACTTTTTTATAAGAGGTAGTGTGGCCTAATAGTCTTATCAATAAGAGTGACAACAATTGAGGTCTGGTAACATGTAAAAACTTGTTTGTTTCTATTTGTGAAACGAAAAAAATCTTATACTTGTTATGATATTTATTTGTGTATGTATGTATGTAGATTTACATCAACTTAAGTATGTATATGTATGTATTTATGTATTTGTATAAACTTTACTATGTCTACTTATTTTATTCAACACCTGAAACGCACCTACTTCCTATTTTCTCTGCATCACCCAAAGGTTGACTGGTAGAGAATGCCTTAGGCGTTAAGTCCGCCTATGTGCATAAAGTGCATGATGTATGAATAAATAAATAAAACTATATTCTGACATAATTCACTGTACATCTTACGCCCCTGACAACCCACCACCCACACACACACGGACTAAGAAATAGATATATGAGACAGGCTCTCCGCACCCCCTGTAATGACTGGGATGCAATAAAAACTAACTCGTCAACAACCAAGATATATTGACGATTTATGGGGTAGATGCTGTAGGGGTGGTTATGGTAAATGACGAAGTAGTAACAAGTGTTAGTTTGTCTGCGGCTTCGATCACGTGAACATTGATTTTTGGGTATTAAAGTACCATATTATATTGTAGACTATAAACTGTCACCATGTCAAACCATATCTACATCAAATAAGCCTAATCGGTGTAACTGTTTTTTTTTCGTTTGGGGAGAAGGAGATATTAGCGGTGTCTAAAAGAAAATTTCTTTTTATAAATATATACAGTGGACCCTCAGTAATCCGGCCCCTGGCTAATCCGGACCCCCTTGTAATCCGACATCACTCAAACAATTTTCGCTAATGTAGATCGTGCATGATTGAACAGGTTACAACTTGTGCTCGACGCGTAGGTATTGTTTTAAATCCGATTGCTTAGTTTGAATTTGACTACGTGTGATAGCGGTGCAGCTCAGCATTTATTCATTGTGCATTACATATACATACCTAGTATTGTCGTCACAAGCCCAGAAGACAACATATAGAATTTTATCATTTGTTTATAATTTGTCGGATTACAAGCTACTCTTTCAAGCGACAAATTCGATAGTACGACACTGCCCTGCAAAACGTTTGTCGAGTTACCGGGGGTCCACTGTATTACTTGAGAAGCTGCCTGGGAGGTGAAGCTGATCCCGCTGTCTCTAAGATCCTCACCGACCATTCTCTCATAGGTTTACTCATGTTAATAAATGCAGACAAGTGTAATCAGCTTACAGTATTTCGAAGTGTTACAGAAAACTTTAAGTCCACTATTGGAACTATCAGTTAGTGAGTTAGGCAGTCAACCTTGTTGGTTAAAAATTGAAATGTAAAGATTCAAGGAACTTTTTTTTTTTAAATGTACATTTTATTTGTATGGTGTATGAGTAAATGTCACTTACCAAGTCCTACAATACATCAGTAAGGTATCTGTCGAAGTGTAGTAGTCTAATGTTTTTAATGCATATTATGGGGTCTATGGTGTTTTATGGGGCATTGTATGGTTAATGGTGTCTCGCCGCCTTACACAAGTTTAGGGGGGTTTCGGTAACGTTGTTGTGAGCAATATGTGGTTTTATATTATGCATATTCAAGACAGTATAAGACAGTATTTAAAAAAAGATTATGATTTATAAGCAGCAACTAACAATGCATATTAATAAAACCCTATATCCGTCTGTCTGCCCAGCGTAGTATAGTTGGCTAAACCGCCTTTCGAAAGAGAGTTGTCGAAAGGGAGTCCAGCAGTGGGCTGTTAAAGGCTTTAGAATTAGAAACATTTAAATTGTTAAAAAAAATATTTAATTGTATCACGACTTCATAGAAAATCAATGATAAGCAATTATTTCGGTGTTTCGGTGCTTTGTAGTATCACCAAGGCAGCGAGACCACTTAAAAAAGTCTTTATTGTCCTAATTTATTTTTTAAACTGTACAAGTAAACAAAACAAAATATTTTATATCTCTAGTATACTTAGTTAGAAAATACAATAGTAGAATATAGTTTTACATAGTTAATAACGTAGGATTACATAGTTTAAAGGGTTCACGATGACCACTAGGCAGAAGTGTTGCCCTAATTCCGTACAACACTCGTCATAATAACTATTCATTCGTCCCAAAAGACAGATGGCACTAACACTTAAACTTGACGACATTTACAATAACCCTTGTTTTAAGCGAAATAGCGCTTTTAAGCGCAATATTAAAGGTATTAAGTGCATACGCGTAGCATATTCGCAGTACGGAGCAATTAGACGTATAAATAAATTCTCTTTACAACCGACAGATGGCGGGAACGGGGCGGCCATCTTGCGCAATATTCATAGGTGATCTAATTAGGACTCATTTGTATTGTTTACTTTTGTCTGTTATTAAAACGATTTTGTGTTATGTTAATAGGTTAATTATTTTAATTAATGAAGACTTGTTTATGGTTGTATTTAGAAAATTAAGGGTGGGTTTAATTGGGTGTTCTTGCCGAACCAGCGGCAATATAAAGTCATTACGTTACAAGACATAAAATATTTCAGGATCATCTTATTCTTGGTTTGACTGGCTTATGACTTGACTTATCACAGTACCTTGAGTAATTTTTTGAGTTTTACAGTTTGTATCATTTTGAAGAATGTTTTTAACCGAGTGCCGCCGCAGGGTTATATTTCTCTCATGTTTCTTGTATACATGTATGTAAACATCTAATATTCTTAATAATATAACCTCATATCTATATATATTATGTATAAGAGTAAAAAGGGTATTTCTTTTTTTGGATACTGCAATATGGGTATCAAATTAAAGGGTTTTTAAAATGGGGCCGAATTTTAAATTGTACATTATAACCATATTTAAATTTTAAAAAAATAATCTAATATCTTTCAAGGCTTGTTATCTCGTGCTCTTGACTTTAATAATTAATAAATCATCCACACTATGAAAATGCCTGGAAAGAATTAGGTCGTTTACGGCATTTGTAACAAAAAAGTACGAAATTCTCCATCTCATTATAATCGTAGGTTAAAGTGTAAAACAAAAAAAAATAAAAATGACAAAATCCGATCATGTAAAAAAAATTAATACCAACTAATAATGGAAATAAAAACTGAAAACAAAAAACAAGTTCACTCCAGAAGTGTAGAAAGCAATTACATTATTAAAATATTAAAATAATCATGTTTTTTTTCGGTTTTTATTTAAAGCTATGCGTTGGTTGTTTATTATGAAGTCTAGTTTTAAAATTTTTTTTGAAGGTTTTTTTTTTACTAGCTACCCCATCGACCTATTGTGTTGTATTCGTGTTGCTTAAGACTGACTGATAAAGTCCTATAGTACTACCTGCCAACTGTACAGATCAGTGTTATTAGGATAAGAAGAAAAACCTATAGACACTCAAAAAACTTATATTTATTTCCTAAGTTTTTTATTGTATTTAAACCTGGTATAAAATCAAGGATATAAATGATAATTACTTTGTTATTCTTAGATTTCTATCAACATACTAAAAATAACGACAGAAAATCTTAATATTAAGCGACCTAATACATTTGATATTTTCATTTTCCGTCGGCTACACTGTTCCAGTTACATCATGAAAAAACTATTATTCGATTTAATTCAATTTAATTTACTCTACCAGAGTGAATGGCAACCCAAATAGCCAATAAATGTAACTAACAGAAATAATCAAATAGAAAAGGACAAGACCATCGGTAAGTCGGCATAGACAATACAAATCGTAACTAAACTCCTACACATTAGACTCCTAATTTCCAATTAGCAAGCAGGTAGCGTAAAAAGACGCCATTAAGAGACGCTTCTCGATATCCAAGCTTTAGGGTGGCAATTCCATGATGCCGTTTCTGTTTCTGTTATAAAGAAAGCACAATTATGTTTGTTAAATACTTTGAATTCGATATATAAGTAAATAACTATTGAAATTTATCTAGAGATTTAGATTTATGAGTATATTGCAGACACTAATTAATTATTTAGAAAATGTATGTTTGCATACTACTTTACATTTTTTCACCATAAGCTTTAAACCCTAATTTTTAATATTATTATAATATATACTATTTAACTATTAGCGGGTGCATAGGGTTCCCATTAGGGCCCAAGTTAATCTCACCTGCAAGTGATGGACTTGCGGATCAACGGACGAGGTTTTGGCAAACAAAACATCCCGATTAGCGGCAATAGGCTTACCACCTAGGTAAGTCTATTGCCGCGAATGCCGGACCTATTGCCGGACCGACCGACCGATGATGCGTAGGACCAAAACACTGTCGAAAAGTGGACGTTTGATTTACATCTGTCTGCCCCTCCGGGGAAATAGGTGTGATTTTTTTTTAATTAACTGTTAAGAGTATTATATTTTATATATATGAACTGTATATAGACCAAATGTAATGGCCACATAAATATAATAATGCTGAAGAAAGTAAAGAACTGTTTATTTGACGATTTTACAAATGCTTTCATATATATAAATAGTATATTCAGGTTTAGTGAAGTTTACGACCACATCAGTTTCTCCTTTGTTTCAACTTTCCATCTCTTTTGTTCTTGTGAACACCATACATCTATTATACTACTTTCTTTTCACTCTCTCAAGTCTCGAATTTGTATTTTGTTTAGGTTAACGTACGTATACCAAAATATATTAAAGCAATTAAAATACAAAAAAGATTATCATAGTCAATAATTAAGAAAAATATACATAGAATTAAAGAATAAAATATTACGACTTCGCAGCACCGATTCCCGCCAAAAGGTCACCGGGCAGCCATCTTGTAGGTCATGCGGTACGTTCGGATACACACGAGTGCGAATTATTGTCCGCGCCATTGCATATGCGATGTTGTTTATTGAATTAATTTTGTTCATTGTGATTTTCTGTGTCATTTCATATCCGAGATTTCTCTTCATTTTTTTATATTTGTTGTTCAGAGAATTTGGATTGGGATTGGATATATGCCTGCATATGTTTTAAATACGCTATAGGAAGCAGGTATAAAGCCAGGATTTTTATTATTTAACAATATTGTTTGAATTAGATTTACAACTGTGTTTAGTATTGACAGTTTCCAATTTGATAAACAAGTGGTTGGGTACTGTGACCGCCAATCTGCCACAAAATTTTGAACAAATGTACGCTATTATCAGTTCTGTGCAATGAAACAGATAATAGAAAAGATATATAAATTAAAAGTAAACGTTACAGTATAAATATAATTAAAAAGTTATGTTTTAAAATCGTGTATAAAAATACATTGCAAAAGATTTAGAGATATTTACACATACAAACAGCCGAGCAGTTGTGTCTTATACTGTAAAAGAGGCTCTTGTAAAAGAGAATCACTTACCTAAGCATAGTAATTTCCAGGAAAACACTTGACAAAAGTAGGCTTCGAAAAAAACCATTGAACGAGAAATGCGCAACACCGGGGTAGTTGGTGCTTCTTGAGGGAGGTCTTCGTACAGTAGTGTAAGATTTTACCGTAATGACAATGGCTGGGCAAGTATTTTAGACAATAGATTATTATATTCCATGAAAGCCTCTTTCTGTGTTTTAAACAATAAAAATGAGTACTTATAGCTCAAAAAGATACTTTAATATATTTCACTTAGAAAATCCATCCTCCTTGAAATACTTCCGCAACAAAATGTAAGACAATGCATAAATAAAAGGCAGATTACCATCATTTTGCGTCTGCTAACTAGGCTCTGTAATATAGTAAAAGCAAAAACGCGTGGGGACATCACATTTACCGTAATTAGAAAAGTTTGATACGTTTTGAGAAAGGAAAATTAGTATTTTGTGGCTCCACTCGTTTTGTACAAGCTATAAAAGCCGTTAACTGGCGTAGTAACAATCGTTGACGGTGGCTGATACCGAAATGTTAACTTTTACCTAAATTTGTCATGATAATTGCCTTCTGTTATGTCTGCGTCTATTTTTTGACGTGGTCACGTGACGTGAAGTACGGCTAAAGGTTATATACATGTTTTTTTTGAATAAGAACAACCATGAACTCTCAGTTTGAACTAAAGACTTCAAGCTGAGAGTTTTGAGGAGTAATAAAGAGCGAAGTCAGTGTGGCAAAGTAATAAAAATTATATTTTTAGGTTATTAAACTCCCGTTTAGTCTTTTTGGGATATAGAGGTGAGTGTATTCAGTCTACATCGAATTCCATTTTGTTATTAATGATATTTTAGTCAGTATTCAAACTAGGCGATACATTGTAAATACTTTTAGATAAAGTTTTCGATGAACACGAGAGAAACGTACGCAGATTGAATTACAAAGCGGTAGTTAACAGGCGCGGTATAACCTCCCCAAAAGCCTAAACAGTGAAAAGTTACGTCCATAGTTTGGAAAGCAACCGTAGTGACGGTGTCGGACCAAATCCGAATGTTTTATTCTTAACGGGAACACGAGTTAATTGCTTAAACCCTCGTCCATCCCTAGTTTTAAACGACAATTTATTTTGGTTATAGTTCAGTACACTACAGGGTGTGTAGACATGATGTTTATGTCAACTACGTTAAAAAAAAGATGAATTACACATTCAAAACGTATAGGCATATAAGTAAGTTCGAAAAAAAAATGTTTTTGTGTGAAAGTCATGACGCAAAGAAGGTGGTTTGACTCGAGTGATTGCACCACTTCACACACAGCCATTGGTAAGTAATTTTTTCCTCCACCGATTACGTGAGGTTATCGAAGTTAAACAAGGGGATGACACTCCTGTTTTAGCGCAGAGTAATTAAGAAATTATATTATAAGTGAGTTCAGTTAGCTATAAATGTTAAATATTCGAATTGTTATTCGCTTATCAAAGCCCTACTTAACTTAATAAATAAGTAACCTGCTGAATGTGCATGAATGTGTTTGGATATCCAGTAACAAGAGTTCCAAGTGTTCATAAGCTATCGTAATCACTACATTCAAAATATTTGTCAGTTACTGAATATCTTGAATATATCAGTTTGTTTAAAGATAACTTCGATGTCAGGAATATATTTCGCGCGTAACTTTACAAACATATACTCAGAAGAACATTTTGTAGATCACAGAAAGTATTGTCTCAAGTGATGCTTGAACCCACAACACTCAGCATAGTAGAAAACAGTCAAAGTGACCGTTCAAACTACTACGGCATCCATAGAGTCCATTCTTGTCACTTTGACAAATTAGTGTAGTTATCACTGTCAAATAAAAGTTATTTACTCTGTGGCGGCAGTAGCCATGACCACATCACCCTGTACCCATAACACGAGGACATAAAATTAAATTTATATGACAAACTATTGTTTAAAATTCAAATTGTACGTGTGAAATCTTGCCCTCCCTTAATTGTATTGACCAAATGTCCCTCCACGAATTACGGAGGACGGGAGGGTACGTTCTGTGTTCGTGTGAGGAAACACAATAATAATATCGAGATACAGGAGTGCTTCTGCCGTCCTAATGGCTTTAATAAAGGTACGAATTTACGTCGCTTCATATTTATGATTTTATTTCGATATATTTAATTAAAATTTTAGTGGCGTTTAGAATCTTCTTTGTGTGTTTTTGGTTTTGGAGTTGTAACGTTCAGTAATCATATTTATATTTGAAAGTATTTAGGTATTATTTTTCGTTTGTTAGAATTGTATTTTATAATCCAATATAAGAAATTAACAGTCGTAAAAGTTTCTCTTGCAAATTATTATATTGTCGTGGCAATATTATTTTCATAATCTTTTTAGTATGAAATAAAATAGTTATAGCTTTTATTAAGGATATGTGTGTGATGCTTTGACGTATGTGTTTACGTAATGGAGTTTTAAAAAGCATTGAATATAGTGACAGTCGAAAAAATACATTGCACTTAACAAGTGTCAAATTACTATGGTTCTAGGCTGTTTTATTTAATACATCTTAAAATGTATTTTAACACCTAATGTAGCAAACGATACACGAAATCTCAGCGAACAAAAAAGACAAGATACATGTCATTGTAATTGAAGTGGCGTGTCCTACGTCCAGCAGTAACCTGTGATAGGCTGATGATGATGACAGACAATTGCTTGAATAACATGATCCCAAATGTCGCCAATTCTACAATCTCCATGTTAGGTTAACAGTCATTTCTTTCAAATGACCAGAAAGAAGCAGCCCAGGACGATCAGTTTCGAAAACCGTGCCTTTTTCTTTTAAAGATTTTTTATGTGTTGCCAGTAATAAAAAATAATGACGTTGTTAATTACATCGGTGTGTAGATTACACCATGGATTGAAAACCGTAACATTTAAACCGGTGTAGCTGGTTGGATAGCCGTAGTTGCACATCTATTAAACGTAACAGGTGGAGGCAACTGCCCCGATGAGTTACTGTTATATTTATGTTCGTGTGTACGTCCCATCGTAACTCAAGAACCTAGTGCATCGATTTCACGATGGTCGCTCGTTTCGGGAGTATAGTTAACAATTTATTGGCAATACGTGGTCATACGGTAAACGTGTAAGTTATATTATTATAAAATAACTATTTTTTTCTGTATTAAGAGCCTGACAAAGTGACTCTATTCTGCCTGATGGAAAGCATGAATAGAAAGGGAGACTACCAAGAGTTGTGGTCACCACACTCATTACAAATGCAGACAATACAGTATAGTGACCCATACTATGTCGGCCTTGTGAGATGCTTTTTCACGCCCCGATTGGGGACGTAAAAGGCATGACAGTCATCGTGGTAGTGTAAGGCTTACACAGTTACCACGATAACTGTCACCCCTGCATTTAGAAAGAGTTAAAAACGTCTGATATTAACATAACACAGCTACCAGATTATATTTGACGGGTCTATTGATCTAGTGATTAGTGGTCCTGATGGCAAATTAGAGGTCATGGGTTAGATTTCCACCCAGGACTAATTTTCTGTTATGTTAGCATGTATTTGGAAATTAATGTATCTGGTTCATGGCAAAAAGACTGTCTCTTATTACCTAAACAGAATAAAAATGGTAGTTGGCGATATGTCTACCTGGCATCTGTAAACCTAGAAAAGGTTAATTGATTTTTTTATAGAAGCCTACCAAAGTGACTCTACTCTGCCTGGTGGAAAGTATGAATAGAATTCAAGAGCGGTGGTCGCCATACTCACTACGAATGAAGACAGTGCAGTATGGCGCCGCACGTTATGGCGGCCTAGTGAGATGCTTTTTCACGCCCCGCTTAAAGGACGCGAGATCGTAGTGAGAGGGAAGTAGTACTGTTAAATAAATAAATGAAGTAAACAAAACAAAGCCCCGATGTTTATCTACATTCAATAGATAAAAGAAAAGCTAATACATTTACCTTCATCAGTGCAAAAAGCAGGTCATCATTAATCCCCACGACTTTATCAGACGCCGAAGCCATTTTCACGAACAATTTCGATTTAAGTATTGATGAATTTAGTATGGCGACCCACGACTGTCTGATGCGGGTGTATCCCAGACATGTAGTCCAGGATACACCCGAATCAAGCAGTGTAAACATGACGATTAGTCAAGCAATTATGGCGGTGAAGCGTTACAAATAAACTCATTTTCACTTTTTACTATCAGTAGCTTAAATAAACGAAATCTTACGTAACATTCTAATACCAGAATATACATAACTACCCTCTAAAAACGCAATGTACGTACATCCGGTTGTTTACCGACTGTCCGCGCCGGATGTGACTTCCACGGCCAGATTCCACTACCCCCATTTCCTAAATTAATAGTACATTAGATTATTTGCTGTTCAGACGGCGACAGTTAGTTTTTAGTATTCAGTTTGGCAGAAATTATGTAAAATTTCTTTAGGGTTGTGTGTGTATAAGGTGCGCAGAAGAATTAATGACGAAAGAAAAGTAAAGCTGGGACGTGAATCGTTTTAAGGAGACTAAAGATTGCCTGGAAGAACTTGTATTTAGCGATAACTGATATGCTCTTATATATAATCTGTGTGAATTTGGTGTACAATTAAGTTTATTCTGTTCTACTCTCGTTGGGCCCGGTGTTGGTGTCCAAATGCCAGACCACTTCCGTATTAGGAATATTTTCTAAATAATATATTTTACAAAACAAACACCCAGACTCAGAACAACAATTTGTCAATTATACAAAGTGTTTCCCTATGTAGGGTTAGAGCCCACAACACTCGTGGAGTTTGAAAATGGTGTGAAGGCCACTTGAACTTCTATGTTATTTGTGCAGTCTAGCGACATTTTAAAATTTGATTGTTATATTGACGAATAAATAAAATAAAAAAGGGTAAAATAAAAAAAAAACTTTTTTTTGAGTCTCTCGCAGTTTTCAAATTATACAGTCGTAGAAAAAAATGCCTCGTTCGCCAATTATATATAATAAGTTATTTATCATTCAGCTATGTTAAGTATTACCAGGTTAAATTATGTACAATTGTATAGATTGCCTCCCTTAAATATTTCAGACAGACTGAACAACACTCGTCCAGTACAAACGAACGAGTCCATAAAGGCACAATCACACTGCGAGCTACAATTACAATTAAAACCATTTATCACTGACAAAATTTAAAAAGAGAACAAATGAATGAATCAACGCGTCCAAACACTGAACGGTTGGGCAATAAACAATGACGTCACATCCCCTTCCTAACGGCAGATCAAACACGTTTTCAATTCTCATCAAAAAAAGTAAAACGTTATGACATTCCTAATAAAAACCGCTCGCAATATTCGTTGTACTCACAGCAATATCGTAATGAACACCCTGTATACACGGCGGCCATTTAATCTCGCACCTGTATCAGCCTGTATAGTTTTGGTGCAAGTTTAAAGCTATAAGTGATATTCAACCTTTATCCTTGGGCGGTGTATGTTGGGCGGATTTTGGATTTGTTCTTTTCAGAAGCAGGACGGACATCTATAGGTATGCGAGTCAATCTCCAAACTATCGCCTCATTCCCACAAGTAATACTCTCCGTGTATCTCTCTCTCCTGAAAATGGCCCCCTTGGGGTGACTCCATATAAATTGGGAAAAATTAAAAAAAAAAAATGCTGTGTCTTCAATTATTACAAATATTTACGTTCTGTTCTACACTGTACTCATTAATTTGTATAGATTTTTTAGTAATTTTTAATTACATAGATGTGTTTTAACACAAAAAAAAATATAATGCAATGATTATATTCCTTAAAAATATATAAACAAAGTTTCCTTTGATAGAAATTGAAAAGACGTTTTAAGAGTTAAGTAGTTCGAATAGTAGCCGTGAAATTAAGAAATGATACACATGGATGATATTTTTTAACGCAAGTAACCACAATATTCAAACCCGCTACAGCTTGTAATTTAGACAGCAGTCCGCTGACGGGTCGCTCGCTAAACGGTCGGCAGTTTGGTTGTCCTAAGCAAATAACCTGTGCCATCTGCGTAAGGGTGTTTCACATTAAAACATTGTTTAGCAATCCGACATGCGTCATTAGGGCGATGTGCTGACCGAGCTAATAACTGACGGGTTTTTTCCTTCATTACCTTCCTCTGTTCTCTTGTTGATTTTTGGTGTAAATAGACATTGTTTGGTTAAGCTAGTTTTTGGTAAGGGTGGTTAAATAGGATCAGGTGTAAAAAGGCCAAGTTTGGTAATGAGGGAATGATTTTAGAAGTTCCTGTTTGTTAATGAATAAGTAAAACCCTTTTTAGTCTTGAAATATCTATGAATTGTCATATCGATGTGATATGGAGGATTTAGATCGTCTAAGTCCGTGGGAAATTGCGGCGTTTATTGCAAGGAACTGAGAATTTCGACGGTTTTTGACCGTCTTCTAAATAATACACAGTCACACCAATGTGGCAGTCTTTGACTTTAATCTATTGAAGATGAGAGTGGTAGAGTATATTCTCTATTATGGATTTTTTTCTACCAGGGTAACAGTTAACATGATCTAACTGCCTCGGTGGCGCAGCGGTAGTGAGTGCGACTGCTGTGCTTGAGGTCTCGGTTTCGATTCCCGGGTCGGACCAAATGTTTGTATATTTATTTCGAAGCTTGGGTGTTTTCTATGTATAATAAGTATGTATTTACAAAAAAATGTATATAAGTATTCTATCAGTCAGTCCAGTTGTCATAGTACAAGCTCTGCTTAGTTCGAAACTAGATGACATTGTGTGTCAAATGTCCGAAATATTTATTATTATTTGTCTTCCCTTAAACGTCAAAATTTAGAATCATCTTAATCTTAAAATACACTTACGCGTAAATCACAATATGATTGACAGTGACATTAGTATGAAGTTTCAGAAGCGGCTTGCACTTCGTACCGAAATTTGAGCAGATATTTTTGAGTTTTTGAAGCGTACACAAACCAACTTGACAGTTTTCGTTTCGATTATTATTTTACATATTAAAAAAATATTTTAACAATTCATCAACTTATAAAGCCTTCAATTGAAACGATTCAAAAATCAAAAACGAACGCAGCTATAAAATATCTACCTTCCATATTCAAAAGTTACTGTTATCTGTGCAATGTAACTTTACCGCCAATCGCAATCGAACGTCAATGTCTGCGATGAAGAAATTAAAAGTTTGTCAGTTGGCCTCGGGCGGTCGCCGACGCCTGTAGCTTCGCCAATAGTTTGATTACTCGAATGTCAAGATAATCAAAATGATTTAAACTTACTTCAATATTCAGATATTTGTTATTTATTGATAAAATATATAAAAAAATGTGTCATTCTTTGTCTAAAGACACTAATACTCAATACTTCACGGAATATCCATGATGCATACTTTTTATACCTTTATTACTCGATTAATTACCATAATTATTAGGTGGTAGAGCCACGATGATTTCAGCACGAGCGGGTAGGTCGACCGGGGCAGTACTACCCTCCCATAGAAGACCAACCTAAAGCGCCAGTATTCGTATTGTCGTGTCTCGTTGGTGAGTGTGAGACCGGAGACTCATTGATGCAGGGGTGACAGATATCGTGGTAACTGTGTAAGCCTTACACTGTCACGATGACTGTTATACCTTTTACGTCCCCAAGCGGGTTATGAAAAAGCATCTCGCAAGGCCGTCATAGTGTGGGTCACCATACTGCATTGTCTACATTTGCAATGAGTATGGTGACCACAACTCTTGGATTCTATTCATGCTTTCCATCAGGCAGAGTAGAGTCACTTTGGCAGGCTCTTTATATAGAAAAAAAAATGAGTTTATACAAATAATACTAACATATTGACTTAAGACGAGCAGAATATAGACTTTGTAGATAAATAGTTAGTAGAAATATTTATTTATGTTGATGTGTATATGTATATGAATATAAAAACATAAATGGTTCCTTATCACTTTACAAACAATAAAATACGGATTCAAATGTTTATTTCCAAAGATTTAACGTCATAAAAAGCTTTGATTACAGTCAATTATAAACGTATATCTATGTGTGTGGGTGGAGTGTGGTGTGTAGGCGGTATGGGTACTTTATAAGTAGCTTAATGGTCTTTAGCTTGATTTATATCTAATATATAGTTTATTTGCATTTTCTGTTTCTTATATACTACTGTAATAATATAAGAAGGAGGGAAGTCTCCTAATACCAGCCTCTCTTTGCTTAACAGGAGTCCTCAACCACTAGGTTAACTGTTAAAGACACGAATAAAGATATGATAATATATCGTTTTTTTTAAAGTGTGTGTGTGTCACCAGGAACTTTATAAACATGCATGAAACGGACTCAAAGAACACCCAGACTCAGAACAACAATTTGTGGATCACACAAAGTGCTATCACATGTGGGATTTGGACGCACAACACTTGTCGTATTAGGAAACAGCGTGGCAATCGCGTAGCCACTAGGCCATATGCAGTCTTTAAAAGTTCACCATTTTTTTTATACTGTTTTAACCAGAAGATATTTCTATATGACTTTGATGATAATATTTGTTTTTGGACTTTATGCGCTGACGGTTGCTTACGAGATAGAGTGTCAAATGTTCGTTCAGAAAATTTGAAAGTTCGTAGCCGTTGGCAAAAGCTAGTAAGTACTAATACTTAAAACTAAACAAGTAAATAAGAAGTCAGGTTAGACGACCAAACAACACTGTACTTCTGTTGTCACCTAAACGACCAATATCTTGTAATTCTTATCCTAGCCCCGAGATATTGTCATCTCTTTTCCCCATTGAGCTCCACAAGTTATAATTTGATGAGGTCCCGCGGATGTTTTCACAACTTTTCATCGAGTATGAATATTAAAGGGGCTTCACTTTTGGCGCCCACCGTGGGACTCCCTTATTATTCCTTAAGGTTAATGTGGGAAGATTATGTTTGTGTATTTCGTGTTTTTTTTTTATATTACTAGGATGAAATTTTTGTTATGAATAACTGAGAAATGTAGGGTGAATATTGATTATTATTTTTTCTGAAACACTTAGTTGTGTTAATAACTTTTTCTTTTAAATAAACCTCAGTCAGATCTGACGTTCTAAAATTGATGTTACTAAAAAAATTACTTTCTAAAAACTTCAATCGCTTTTTGTCTATGATATTTGACTTTGACAGCTGTTAACAACTGTCTATCTAGGATTACTTTTTGCTTTTAAGGCTCTTTGCTTTGGAGAATCTTCTTCAAGTTTATCTTTAAAACTTTTTTTATAACGAAAAGGAAAGACAAGATGTCCATCATCGCTGGTTACCTATTTTATCTATATCCATCACTTGTTAATATACATAAATATTTTTTAAATCTTAGAACTAAGCACTCGTTTTAAAATGACAGTAGTACGACTTTTAGTGGCAGCAATAATTCAATGAATTTTCACTATCAAAAAGGGCTTTAAAATGGTAAGCGACAATATTCAATCCTGCATTCTATTTCGAACATCAAAAGAATCAAATTCCAGTAAGCAATATTTTCTCATACGTACATGTAGAGTTAAAGATGTGTAGCTGGATAAGGTTTGGTGGCTCCTCGGAGAAATCACAGAGCTCACGGAGATCTAATTGAACATATCTTCAGCATCGGATTAATTGGATGGAGATGAAATTTTAAATGTCAAGACTTTTACGGCAAGAGATTCTGGAGTCTCGTGTGGTTTTAATTACAGTATTTTCGAAGATCTCAAGCGGTTGTAGCGTCTGGATACAAATTTTAAAATTTCGATCATATTCAAGTTTGTTAGTTTTTTTTTTCTATTTAACTTAAATTATACAGAATAAGCCAAGTAATATATTTTAGTTAGTTTATTAAGTGTTCTTATTAACAACACAAAGAGTTAAGCTTGATTGGGTCTGGATGACTTGTATTCTGTCTTGAACTAACTTGAAAGAATACAAATTCAGTTTATACTTCATAATTTGGGTAGGTAAGTCAATAAATTTTTGTTACTCATATGAAAATTGAAATATTCTAGAATGATCTATGTAATAATAGAAAAAACTATCCAGAGAGTGTTGAATCAATCGAATCATAATGAGATTTTTCTGGAATATTTAAGAATATTTTGAAGTATCCTATACGTTGTTGTATTGAAGCTTCTGCGACACAGAAAGTAAACATATGTCAAGTATAGGGAATAGAACAAACAAATGCCAGGGAGATATATTGTTTGTTTAAATGATAAGTAAATTGCATCAATTTCTTATGAAATGACTTCACTATTGTTTCTACTGTGATTGCAAACACTAGGTCGTGTTCTAGAGGGTGTACAACAATTCATTCAAGGAAACACGTGGCCAGTAAGTGTATTTTTTAGACTTATTTAGGTGTAATTTGTATTTATGACAATAATTTCAATTCATTGGAAAATTTAATCGATGTTCAAAATCTTTTTCTTTGCACAAAAGTGAGATAAGTACAAAAAATGTTTATAAGGAGTTGTTTTCTGTGTATCAGGTAGCAATTATTTTATATTTCTGCAAAAGTTTCCATTTACTTTCGACTCCTCTCCGTCGTAGCTCTCTCTTTCTGGATAAATGGTTTGTTTACATTTTTTTAATTCAATTCAATAAAAATTTACAAAAAAAGTAAAAAAATGCACATTTTTAAACAGACAGTGGAATGAACTCTGTTATTATACTGTTTAGTACCAAATGGCTAAGATCGAGTGTCTTGGTGGTGTAGTGGTAGGGAATGCGACTGCTGTGGTTGAAGTTTCGGGTTCGATTTCCAAGTGCACATATTTGTTTCAGGAGTTTGGATATTTTCCATATATAATTAGCATGTTTTTACTAACTCATTCAGTCTAGTTGACGTTGTGTGTCAAATATCTGAAATAATTATTAACTTAAATAACAGACATGTTATCGCTTCTACCAATACCCGCTGACTTCATAGGCCAACAAATGAAGGGATTCCCGGTGCCTCCATCAAACGGCAGGGCCAGGGGTGCCCCAGAGAAATCAGCGGCGTTCATATATGCCGCTGTTAATTACACCAATTTCCTACGTAAATATTGCGCGTATTGCCGCAAATAATTAAAATATTTAAGGAAAAAGATGTCTTCTTACGGTGTACCTCGGATAATGACTCCAGTGAATGAATGTTTAAATACCAGGCTGATTTACCTACCTACATTCCTGAAGGGGTAGGCAATAGCATCATTCACAGACTATGTAAGTTGATTCTATTTGACTACATAAATAAAAAATATTTATTATGAGATGCATGAACTATGCATTTATACATGCAGGAATTGTAAATATTACAATGATGAATAAAATATAACTCATACCAAATGATTAAAAATAATAAACGTCTCTAATAGAGAGCAACGCAGCTATACACTTCGGAAATTAGATGGACTGCACGGATAGCGTGGTGGTTAACGCGTTCACCATGCCGCTCTCTACTGCGCTGAGTATTGTGGGTCCAAACCCCGCATGAGAAAACACTTTTTGTGATTCACAAATTGTTGTTCCGAATCTGTATTTTTTGTGTCTGTTTCATGTATATTTGTTAAGTCCTCTGCGGCACAGGATAAGTGCCTAATGTGGAAGTTATCTTTAAAAGAAAATAAAAGGAATATGGGTAAATGGGAAGTTTCATACGAAACGGAAATTTGGTAAGATGACAAAGCAATGGTAAAAAAGAGTCATTGCGTCTTCGGAGTCACAAAAACCCTGACTTTCTCGAACCATTCTTTATACTATGCAGTTTATTTGTATAAGATCTTCTTTCATCTTTTCTTGCCATATCTAACGACGGTAATAGGCTATCCCTTATTTTTAATATACCTGTACCTACCCTTTTTACGGCTGCTGTCATGTTCACTAAAGTTGTTGGATGGTCAGAAATCGTCTGGATTGTCCAGACATTTCATTTCAAGATCAAAGTTTTTAATAAATTAGGAAATTTGATGTTTTGTAATTCACTGTCATATTTTGATAGGGCCGTTTTAGTTGATTTGCCTGTTGATCTAATGGCAAAAGATCATAGCTGCTAAGACAGAGTTTATGAATTTAATTCCTGTTGGGATAAAATATTGCAAGATGAACGAAGTAAAGAAAAATAAATAGGGATGTCCATTAGCTGAATCGTTATTATATCATATGCTCAAACTAAAAAAAAAACTTTTGTCTTTTATCAGTAACTGTTTACAAGTGACTAATAAATGACAATTGAAATCTCAAAAGACTCCGACGTCAAATGTAAAGTCTTAAAAAAGGAATGTTCTATCAAGTTTAACGGTTAGCAATAAAGGTGTGCTCTGATTGGTCGGCTGGAGTGGCTAGACGGAGGGTGCATTTGCACAAAGGTACAGAAATATGTGACCGGTGCTAAACATTAACGATTATAGTCACCAAGTCACGTCTAATTGCGAAACGGATGGTGTTATTCAATATTCTGGAGACGCAAGTTTTAGATAATTAAATTTTTATTTATTTAATCATTATTAACAGCCTTTTACAGTCCACTGCTGGACATAGGTCTCTTCTTGGCAAGGAGGTTTTGGCATACTATTCCACGCCGGCCAGACGGGTTGGAATAGGGTTTGTTTCAAGTTTTCCTTCTCTTTGTAATGATGTTGTCTTGTATACTTTGTTCCCTTAGTCGCATTTTACGACACCCACGGGATGAATAGGGGTGGTAACACTATGTATTCTTAATCCGTCGCCACACGGTTTAGTTTAGGTTTTATTTATTCAATACTAAGTTATATTTGTACTTATTTAGTACTTAAGTGGCAGTAGGCGGGGCACATTGCACGCAGAAACGATGATCGATGGTGCCTTAAATTTCTGGAGCGACCGCGATGATACGCCCCCCATAAGGTGATCCGACGGCGTAGTGAAAGTCACGGTAAGTCATTGAGTGCGGCGGCACGGGACCGGCTATTGTGGAGAACCTTAGGGAAGGCCTATGTCCAGCAGTGGACGTCTTTTGGCTGAGATGGTGATGATAATGATGAAGTTATGTGTCAATTACAAGTAGTTTATATTACTTTGTTTTAGTTCTTGACGAAATTATCCTATTTAATTAATATTATGATCCTATCTCTCTCCTCCTATTTAATATTATGATAATATAAAACAGTTAATATTGAAACAAAATAAAGTAACATCATTTTAGTAACGCTTATAGTAAATTTTAAATGTGTTTTTTTAAGCAAAACCAGCCTGCAATCTAAGAAACAAATTTCGATAAATTACACGATGGTGATAACTAATATTTTCGCTTTAGGCTTATTATATTCCTAATTACTTTACAGTGTAATGTAACATTAGTATTTCTTCATTTCCTCATGGATTGTGCAGCACAGTATCGTTAAACTCTGCTAGAAACTGTAAATAATTCTAACATAACAACATCCAAGCTAATTGTAAGCTCGCGTTATCGCGAGACAAACGCGCTGGCTCCACAACGCATAATCGTTACCACTTTTTCGTTACGGGAAATTAGCGCCTTTTTGCATTGTCTCGTCCACGATAGAAACTGTTATGTGTTGCTATTGCCATTGCCTTTGTTGTTTCTTTTCGTATTGCCGTACGTAATTGGGACTGAGTATTATTGAGTTAATTTTTTAAAGCCGGATGTTTCTGTTTATCAGTTTTAGGGATGGTTGGGAATAGGGTAGTTGACTGTGTAATCAATAAATACCAGTGTCCACTTAATTAAAACACATATCACAAAACGTCTCGGACTACATATGTAATTATTATAGTTTTTTGTTATTATTACGAGTTTCAATCAAATAAACATGGCAATATATATATATTTTGTATTCTTTTCAATTTATTTATTATGAAAATAAATTACAAGCTTGAACTTAACGATGGTTGCCGCATTTAATTCGTGGCGTGTTGTGGCAGCCAAGGCTAGATTTTGCATTATTCAAAAATTCTTCCAATCACGTCAAAAATCACTTATTACGAGTTTTTATCATAAAAAACGACACTGTAAATGTTAAAAACTAACTAAAGTTATGCTTTTAAACTGAATCTTAATGACGTAACAACAGAATTAGCACTATTGTCACCGAATTTGAGTAATCTAAAACAGTGACATCACAAATTTCTATTTAGTACATTTTTTATACAAAATTGTCGTTTTGGTAGACGATTAAAAGTAACTAATTTGACTAAAGTATTATCTACCTCATTCGATTAATTTAATCCAGCATTTAGGTTGTGTATTAGAGGGATAGGATACGTATTTCTCCATAACTGCAGAGAGAAGGAAGTCTTGAAACATCCGTCTGGCCAGCGTGGTATAGTAGCCCATAACCTTGTTTTTAAGGAGAGGCCTAAGTCAAACGGTGGACTGTTAATGACTTGATGAATCATGCGTTACTGTTGATAATTAACTAATGAATAAACTGAAAATATATAATAATAGTCTTTATACTCTATTTATTCGGTGAAATTGCCTTGAAAATGTGAGTTGTGTATATTGTTGTTAAAAATTTATGCAATTTTTTATTTACATATGTTCCACTGGATTTTGAAGAATAATTCTATTTAGTGCACTTAATATCGACCTTAAATTTATGATGAATTTAAGCCAAAATCCAGAAGTCTTTACTACTAATGAGCGTTCTGACTAAAATAATTTTTATTTCTACCAGGAATTAGGTTTATTATTATCAATAGCTCTCTAGCTAGATACTAGTATCAGTGAAGGGAACTGATTTTTTCATGTTATTAAGGGTGAACGTATTCATGTGGTGACGGATTAAGAATATAGAATGTTACCATCCCTTTTCATCTCATGGGTGTCGTACGAAGCGAATAAAAGAGGTAACTACGCAGCAAAACAACACTACAAAGAGAAGGAGAACTTGAAACAAACTCCATCTGGCTAAAGTGGTATAGTAGGCCAAAATCTTCTTTCTATGTAGAAGTCTATGTCCAGCAGCGGACTGTAAAGGCTGTTGATGATTGTTGATGAAAAGCGAATGAACAGATAACCCGCTAGTAACTGCTACCACTGCAACTTTAGAAACACAAGTGTCTTTACGCAATATGAGGTTCCTCGAGCGGAATTAGGGTAGAAAGGGAGGGTTCAGGTAACTCTAACTCACTCGGTGACAATAAACAATAAGAAAAAAATGCCAAAAGTAACATGCAGTATTTTTTGTATTCAGTGGCCTCACACTAGGCAAACCTGTGGGTATTTACGATTACTGATTGGGCTCCAAAATATGCTCGGTTGACATCATACAGGGTTGCTTGACAGATTAATAGGCCTGTATCTACAGGCTAATGTTACAATCTGCCGATATGATTAACATGATTATAAGATAACATTTAAGACCTATTCATGAGAATAAGGAACAAATCAAACCACAAACAATATCACAATCAGAGTGTCACTATTCTGAGTCCACCAGGAATCATTATATCATGTGCTTTAAGATTTTTTTTTCTTCTATATTAAAAGCCTGCCAAAGTGACTCTAATTTGCCTGATGGAAAGCATGAACAGAATCCAAGAGTTGTGGTCACCATACTCATTACAAAAGCAGACAATGCAGTATGGTGACCCACACTATGGTGGCCCTGTGAAATGTTTTATCACACCCCGCTTGGGGACGCAAAAGGCATGACAGTCATCGTGACAGTGTAAAACTTACACAGTTACCATGATAACTGTCACCCCTGCATCAACAGGCCTCCGGTCTCACACTCACCAACGAAACACGACAACACTGGCGCTTTAGGTTGGTCTTCTGTGGGAGGGTTGTACTGTCCCGGTCGAGTCGGCCCGCTCGTGCTGAAATCAGCGTGGCTGTACTTACAGAAATTTTCTGTCACGTCATATGGTGTAATAGAGTAACGTTACATCAGTTTTCTGTAACCCTTTAGACCGAAAATGTACTCATGGTATTTAATAAGTGTAAAATACTCCATCCTTTTCACCAATCACTCACTGAATGTACGAAGAGAAGTGTTTGGTACAGTGGCTGCAGGGCGCTATAGATAATGGTGATCCATCTGTCTGTTTAATTAACATTCCACCTCACCTCGGCGTCAAGACGCGCGAATTAAACCAATATCACTTCGGCACTTATTGACGGGGGTTTACGGTGTTGTACAGCAGCACAGAAATTAAACTGCAATATAATTTCTTCTTAGGAAGGAAGTTTTTATAAGATGTTATTTTAAAAATATATTTTTTTGTAAGTAACGTTCTATTAGAACATGTGTGATATGTTTTTCAAGTTTAAAAGAAACTAGTCTTGAGCAGAATCAATACAATAAAAAAATAAAGATGGAAATCGGTTTACGAATTGGCAAAAATTGTGTATCGTGTATACTTACAGAATATTTGGTCTAATTAACAACCCTTCTCCTCTGTACTTGTTTGAAGGTAGCTAAAAAGGATATAGAACTGTAAGAATATTATGAGGATGAACATTACTCTCCTCCGGATGTAGTCGGGTAAAGTGAGAGATGAATCCAGACCAGCTTGACTCAGTCTCAGTTTAATATTTGACGGTATATCATCTAAAAGATTAATTAAAAAGCTTATAGAATTGCTTTTTTTAAACCTACAAACTAATTGGTGTAATTTGACGTTATAACATTTAGACATAGATCTCTGTGGTTTGTTTCGGTATTTCTTTCTAGAGTGAGTCTTAAGAAATACCAGGGATTTACTTTCAGAAATAAATAATATTTATCATCATTAGTACAATCTCTTAAAGTCGTCTACTAAATGTATAAGTATAAAAGAAGGCTTCCTAATATATGTACATGTACACAAACTAATAAAATAGATTATTTTAGATAATACCTGTGTATTTTTATATGTATGCTGCAGCACTACACCGCGAGCTGACGCAGAGCTCCTTCGCGAGACGAGCGTTCGACAGCCTCCGTTACCGAATCGACACAGGCATCCTACACATTAAACACTACACAACTTGTATATGTGCGGTATTTAGAGCAAAAGTTTAAATATCTCGGTTCTAGTAGATATTGTAAAACCATTTTCAGATTATTTTTCAGATACTTAATATCTTTGGGAAATTAAGTAAACCTTTCACTGTCTCGAAATAAAAACATCTGTAAATGAATGGGTATATGCATGTACGATATTTGCGATTTCAAGTATGTATTTACAATAATTGGCAGGAAAACTTTAATTGTGCGATGCAGATTCAGTAGGTACTACGTAGTTCGGGGTATCTGACAGTGTAATATGGACAGTGTAATTGGTTAACATTGATGTCTACAAAAAAATCTTTTAAACGAATCTTTTCTAATGTTTCTTAGGTCAATATGACGATCCCAGGATAGGGTCTGACTAGGCGCAGCGTTGATTCTGGAGGGGACCTGAAATAATATGATCCGGGTCCCCTTCAGAAAACGTCGCCTGAGACCGGCCGCCGGGGTGGGTTTTAGTGGAAACACCATATACTCCTGGCTCCTGCGTCCCGAGAAGCCGGAGATCCGAAGGGATTTTCCAACCCGAAAACAAATAAAAGAAAAAAAACAGGTCAATATGGCGATATTAAATAAGAAACTTAAGCAATACCTTACCTAATATTTAGATTTCAGAAAACTATCGTTACCTATTTAAAAACTATTACACTATTCACAATATATCTACGTAACTCTCAATTGTCATACTAACCTAATGTATCTATTATATTATCTAGATGTCTTTAATTCTAATGTTTCACAAGATTGCACTCTCTTTTACCGTACAGATCTTATTCCTGTCTATATTAATGCGGCCAATTTGTAGGAGGACGCGATCACCTCATTTGTCGGGAGCGGGACACGCAAAACAAGTAGCTGGGTTGCCAACGACAAGATTATAATGTCCCGGTATATTTGGCGCAGAAGTTTTGGATGTTTATTTACTTATGGGAGTGAGAAAGTTACAGAGTTACCTGAAGATTTTTTTTTATTTGATTCTTAAAATTGGTTTGGATCAGAAACTTTAGTAAATTTGCTGTTTTAAAAGTAATAACCGACTAACGCTTACTTAGCAGCTTCTCATTACATTGACTTTTAAGTTTGTCAATTTTTAACATAAATTAAAAATGCCATGTACAACAAATATGATAATGCATACATGATAAACAACATGCTTCTTCTAGCCCCCCCTCACACCCCCAAGTTTATCAATTCCTGCTTCTTTGTGCAGTCAGTTCTTCTGTGGAATGCACTTCCCGCCGATATCAAGATGTCCGCAAATCGCCACACATTTAAGGCGAAAGTACGTGATCTACTTGGAAATAATTTGGTAGAATCGTCTTAACGAGTACCCGAGTGAGTATTTACATATAATATTGTATTAATTTTATATATGTGTATGTTTATGTATTGTATATGTACTATTTATACTGCATTAAACTTTTAAAATTTAATTTCATTATTTTACCTTTGCACCTACCGCATCATGTTTCTACATCATCTGAAGGTTGACTGGGAGAGAATGCCCCATGGCATTAAGTCTGCCTTTGTACAACATGTGCATTAAGTATAAATAAATAAATAAACAAATAAATATAATATTATAAAGCTGAAGAGTTTGTTTGTTTTGTTTGTTTGAACGCGCTAATCTCAGGAACTACAGGTCGGTTTTGAAAATTTTGTTTTGTATTTGATAACCTATTTATCGAGGAAGGCTATAGGTTATATATAATCACGGTAAGATCAATAGGAACGGAGCACCAATGAAGAATGTTTCAAAATCGGAAGACTTTGTTCCTATTGAGAGCTTCCGCTGTGTGCGCTGCGTAAATGGTTAGTTTCGCATAAATCATGTATGACAGAATTGTTCCCTTACTTACCTATATAAACGAAGTCGTGGGTTAAAGTAAGCGTCAACCCAAAGTAACTATTCCAAGCGGACGAAGTCGCGGGCGGAAGCTAGTAAATAAATAAATAAATAATTTATTAAGTTATTACAAACTAATTAAGTCATCTTTAAATAGCAAAAAGCTAAGGTAGCTTTATCCGTGTAATGATGAATTAAGAGTACAGAGTGTCACCAATCCTATTCACCCCATGGGTGTCGTAAGAGGCGACTAAAAAAACAAACTACACAGGTCTACATGACTATGAAAAGAAGGAAACTTGAACAAACCCTATACGAATAATAGTAGGCTAAAACCTCCTTTCGAAGGCTTATGTCCAGCAGTGGACTGTTAGAAGCTGTTGATGATGGTGATGAAAATAGCTTTGTATAAACATTTGTAAAAGTTATCAATTTGGAAAAAAAAGTTTAAATTCATTAAAACATACTTCACAAATACAAATAAGAATCATATATATCACTAGGTATGACCGATGGTTCCAGAGGACAATGCATTTAAACAAATTAAAAAAAAACTGAAAAACCACTACATTAACTTTACCACAGTAGGATTCATACTTGAGAAATCGCAGAATATTAAACTAGCATCATCAACAGTCTCCAACAGCCCATTGCTGGACATAGGCCTCTCTTAAGCAAGGAGCTTTTAACCTGCTATACGACGTTGTCCAGACGTGTTGGCATAGAGTTTGTTTCAAGTTATCCTTCTCTTTGTAGTGATGTTGTCTTGCGTATTTGTTGATGAATAGGGCTGTTAAAGTTCTGGAGTGGCGACCGCGTACTGGAAAACGCAGCGTTGGTAGGCTCCCACAAGGTGATCCGACGACCTGAAGGTCGCAGGCAGCTGCTGGATGCGAGCGGCAGGGGAGGCCTATGTCCAGCAATGGACGTCTTTAGGCTGAGATGATGATGATGGTGAGGGATGCTAACATTACATGTTCTATATCCATCACCACACGGGAATTGTCATATCAAAATTAAAGTTGGAGGAACTGGCACTACGTATAGTTACTTAGTGAACTGTAAAATACAATAATTTTTCAACTAATTATTGTATTAGTATCTGAATTTTAATAAATGGACTACCCTCACTTTAGGGTAATCCCCCTATAGCGGGCAACACAACGCATTACTAACAAGTACATTTGTTATTAATCGTTAACTAATTAGAGTTTAATTAAACAGCGCTGTAATGCTATGAAAGAAGAACGCCGGTTCTAATGCCCTTTTTACTAACACAGTTTTGTCTTACTTCTGCCAAATACAATCGGGTTTTAGAAAATATCTTACAAAAAAAAAAATTTTGTTGTTTGTAAGAAAGAAAGATAACTTATTCTTTGTAAAACTCATACATTTTTTTCTAATAACACAATTTTGTCAAGTATCCTTTACCTACCTTTAATCCTCGCACCTAAAGATCTAATGTAGTAATAAAAGAAAAATAACTTTTGTAATTAATACCCAAAAACTTTATATGTTCTAAACAGATCGTGATTAGTAAGACGTCCAAAGTACTAACCACCATACAGATTACTGTTTGAGAAAAAACACATATCAAATTGCGTAAAAATATTTAGTCCACAATTAAAATGAATCGAGCAACACTTCCCAAGCCAAAAGCCATAAACGCGTTTAGACTGCAGAGCGTGCCAAAGAAATATACATACACTCGCGAAACAGCACAGGTGCAGTGAGATAAAAAAGAAATCATTTAACATTTTCTTCTGCATTATCTCGTGATTCTCTTGACACTCCTTTCCTACGCCTACAGACGATCAGAAACATGATTACATACTCAATACCTGTTTGTTTCCTACAATAATCTCATCGTCTCCTCATTTTAGTATCTTTCGAAACATCTTCGGGATTGTGCGAAAACTTAATCAAACCAAACACTCCCCGAAGTCATCATCGCGACTCGATCTAAACAAATTTGAGCAGCACAAAAGCTTAGTGATAGAACTTTATAACAGCAACAGAACTCATTTATTCACCTCAATACAACGTGTTCAGATAACATCTAAATAGCATTGAACTCATATTAAAAGGCCCAAAATCACGATAGGTTGACAGATGTAGAACATTTGGAAAAGACAAGAGAAACTATTATTCTACATAACTGTTTTACACTTAGTTAAGACTATTCCGAAATGGAATAACCTTAACTAACTAATGGAAAGCATGAATAGAAGCCAAGAGTTGTGGTTGCCATACTCATTACGAATGGAAACAATGCAGTGTGACCCACACTATGGCGGCCTGGTGGCATGCTTTTCATGCTTGGGGATGTTAAAGGCATGACAGACAACTTGGCAGTGTAAGGGTGACACACTTACCACGATAAGTGTCACCACTGCAACAATGCGGCTCCGGTCTCACGCTCACCAACGAAATAAGACAGCACCGATGCTGTCGCTTAATATTGGTCTTCTGTGAGAGGGTGTACGGCCTCGATTGATTTTATCGTATTTATAGAATTTTACTCAATTACTTTAAATTTTTCGTAAAATCCAATTACAACTGCAATAACTAAACGTTCGTGTGAACAAAAACAAAATACACTCGTCCATTTCGTAAACTTGTCATGCGTAAACTCTGTTTAGTTAGAAAATAGAGGTCGTTGTGTGTCAAATTGCCGAAAATATTATTATATAAATTAAATTACGTAAAAAACTATATAATATTTAAATCGACATTTATGAAGGAACTCACTGGTTTATGATACAAGTATTTACTCCTATTGTTGACTGTATAGAGTATACGAGTAAGGGAGAAATTATTTTAAACTGATTAATCTAAGAAAGGTTTATTAATAATTTTTGTTCAAATGACTCTATTGATCGTGAACATTACGTAAAAAGGCAATTCGAGTAATTTGACAGAACAACATTTTATTGCCGGATCAAGAAAATCGTAAACGAATCATTTTGATTTAAAAAATATAGTACTTTACCATTTTATTGACAATAACGTCAACTCATTTGTGACAAGCTACGGTCATAGGTATTAGTTGTTTAATGCAAATGTCTTTTAAACGTCATTTGAAAATTAAAACTGTAGATTGTCTGTGATATTGTCAGCCAAATAAAAACAACAAAAATCCCAACTATGAGATACACAAGGTGCTACAAAAGTCCCATACTTGCCTGTCATTGTCATTTTATAGATGTAAAAAATTGAAAAATATATTGGTAACTGAACGTCCTTTTTCGTAGTGTTATTTTTGATTTATGTATGAGTGATCATTCACTTGTGAATAGAAAAAAAGTAAAAATGGAATTACAACATGTATACACCTTTTTTGTTTTTTTCCTTTTTTTTTCAAACTTTTACGCACAGCATATGTTAGGTCTATTGTTTCCCAAATAAGTTGCCACACACTTATGATTTTAACACAATCAACATGAATTTGAACAGAGTTTTTGCGTCAACACTCGTCTACTCCATTCAAAGTTCAGTCAAATTATTACTAATAGACCCATGTCTGACACACTATCATTAAAATATTCCTCTTAAATTTGCTTTTTAATAAGTCAAATGCCACGGAGAAATTAAATCACCAATACTCAGAGATTTTTGTTAAATATCCATTCAGCACTTTCTTTATATCTTTGGGCGCCTTACTTTAACAGGTATCGAATAGTCCCTGTTAATCCAGAGTCGATATGAAAGTCCAACAAAGAGATTATCGATACCACCCCCGACTGATGTGTAACAATGTAGTACTTATCCATGAGGGCAGAAAATATACTTAATATTTTTTACCTAAACACAAACAAGATATCGTTTCAATAATTGTCCTGTGGGGTTTTTGGAAAAAGTGTTGGCTATTGCTCTAGTGGTAGTAGACCCGAAAATTCTATTTTTCGGTCATTTATTGAAATAGATTCTAGGATATAAATAAATATGTATTGTTTTTGTTATAAATTTAATATGCATCTTTAGTTGACAAGTTTTTTTAATACGAGTAGTATAAGTGGGTAACAAACAGACAAGTTACCCAATAATGAGGGACTACCTTCGAACACAGGCATAAATAACTTAAGGTCTCAGAAAGTGTTGATGTCATTTAAGTCTGTAGCGTTTATGTGGCAACACTGTTTTTGACTACGCCACTTATTATACACAGAGTTGGATACACAAAAATGTTAAGTGGCCACTCTGATTAACAAAAGTGTAATTCAAGCTCTTGGAGACAATACTGTGAATATTGGTACCTCCTGAACAGTAAATCCATATTGAATATATTCTGTGTTTAATTTGACCATTCAAGTGTTAGATGCATCAGATAAAAATATATTGTGGAGTAACACAAACATAGCAACTCCAAAAGTCCATTTGAGTCTATTTGACGACGACTCTCAATATTAAGTCACGTGGTCAAAACAAAATATTAGCCAATAACACAAGAGAATAGAGGCGTTAATGATTGTAGAAAGAAAATCGACGCAAAACACTTGCATATTGGCTAAGGAAGCAAGAGGAAGGCGTTTTAAGTTTTCATAACCTAACTCATTTTATAAAAACAAATTAAAAGATTGTTTAAAGTTCGATTCTAATATATTAAAGTAATAGGTACAGATGTTTATAACACTTTTATATATTAATCTTAATCCCACCCTAAATAAAAGGAAACGGTGCTTACCCCAAACCTGTGTCAATCGAAGATCGTTATCACACGGCATCATTAACTGAGTTCGGAACAAATTTCATCGGAACATCGGTACAAACTTCTCGGGACAACGAGAAACACCTTACTAATATTGTTGAGGGGGCACCCCTTGATCACCTCCAATCGATTAACCCTTTGATTCGTCGACAAAGAGAGTTTGTTTTGTTAACGATTGAACTAAAATGTCGAATTAGTATTTTGAGAAAGTGTATGAGTATGGGAGATAGGAAACTTAGCTTGTGTTTGATCGATGAGATTGTGTGTATGTGTTTGTGTGTTTTACAATTTTTAATAGTACACAGCTAGACATAGGCCCCTTCCATGGAAAGAAGTTTGTATAGTATAGTAGGTAAAACCTCTTTTAAAGAGAGACCTTTATCCAGTGGACTACTGAAGACGTACAGATACTGCAAGCATACGGGCGATTGCAATAACTTACTGTTAACCTTTACGAACAATGCATATACTTTTTTTTTTTTTTTTTTAAGAGCCTACCAAAGTCGCTGCTCTGCCTGATGGAGTTGAGGTTACTCTTCTCAATATGAATGCAAACAATGTAGTATGGAGACCCACACCATGGCGACCTAGTGAGATGCTTTTTCACACTCCGCTTGGAAACGGAAAAGACCCGACAGTCATGGTGGTAGTGTAAGGCTCCCACACTAACCACGATAACTGTCGCTCCTACGTCAATGAGTCAGTCTCGCACTCACTAACCAAACCCGACACACGGATGCCGTTGCTTTCGGTTGATCTTCTGTGAGAGGGTAGTACCTTGGTCGAGCCAGCCTGCACGTGCTGAAATCAGCGTGGCTCTACTAACTTGTGAACTTTTTTCACAACTTAAAGACTTTGTTGTGATGTTACAGCTTTATATATGTACATATTCAACCTCTTACCGGCTCCTTGGTGGTAGACACTAGCTCGGTCGGGTACTCAAACAATGCAAGCAGTTTGTGCGCAAGTTTCATCTAACCGTGAATTATTGTACAAGTTGTAGTCTTCATATTGTTTACCTTGTCGCGCGAACCAATACCAATGCTAAGTGATTAAGAATACTTACTGAGAACAGAGATTAGCATAGAGCAGTGGGGTAAAAAAGATTTGTAGTTATAATAACTAAAACATGTCAAGCATGACCATCTCATGCCAAATAGGTAAAGTTCACACAGATTTACGAGTAAATTACAAGAAAATGAAAATAAGATACTTTGAAAGTCTTTTTTTCTGTTGTATAAAGAAACAAACGAGTTAAGAGGATACCTGTAGCTCAATTGTCACCAGCGTGTTTAACAAGAACCAGAGGGGGTTTAGGTTCAGAATACCTTACTGGTTGAACTAGCTCACCTACTTTAAATATCATTCCAAGACGATATTTCAAAATAAAACATGACAATCTTCGCGAAAGCATGCGCTACGTTACGTCATATTTAGCCAAAACTCCTACACTGTTATATGGACATCCAGCACAATTAGTAACTGCTAAGGATTAGCCATATAATCATAAATATATATCAATATAAGTCCTTGTTAATGACGACAACTTGACAAGAAATTAAAAGGATTGATTTGAGAATTTTTATCAGATTATGTAGCTCCAAGCCATTCTGTGTTCAACACGAGCACCGAACTACACAAGATACAGTTCTCTACTCAAATTCCAAGTGTTCTCTAAGTTAAACTGAAATAACTTATGAGAATCGGCCGATCGCCTTTGTCGTAAGCTAGAAGGCAATTATCATTAATTATTATTAAATGTGACATTTTAGTGATAAACGGTGGGCCGATAACTTGGGCAAATAACTCAAGTAAGGGTGGATGGGTCCAAAGTACCGCGGTGTTCAACTGTTTGATTTGCTATTAGCTTTTGAGGGGTTGAGGTTTGTTAGTTTGATTTAAGCGGTAGTGGAAGGTTATTTTTGGTGTTTGTGTGTGTTAGGGAGAAAGGCTTCGATCGTGTGTGTTATGTACTTATGTAATATGTTATTATATTAGTGAGTGTACGTTCATTGCTATGTAGTAAATACGAGTAGAACCAAGGCTGATAGATGATTTTGAAATGATTGTAATTATACTTATTAGGATATGATAGATCGTGATAGATACCATGGCAACGGATGGCGTAGTGATTTAAGCGGTTGCCACGTCGCTCTCTATTGCACCGAGTGTTGTGGGTTCAAACCCCACACGGGACTATACTTTGTTTGATCCACTAATTGGTGTTCTGAATGTGGGTGTTCTTTGTGTTTATTTCTTGTATATTTGTAAAGTCAGTAGAATAAGTGGGAGTTAAACGTGGGAGTGCTCTCCCACGTTTAAAAATATACTAAATGAATAAAAGTGACTTGTTGAGTCCTGATTATAATCGAAAA
Organism: Hypercompe scribonia; assembly: GCA_949316085.1. NCBI lineage: Eukaryota > Metazoa > Arthropoda > Insecta > Lepidoptera > Erebidae > Hypercompe > Hypercompe scribonia. The sequence goes on from OX438972.1 coordinate 23,278,406, forward strand.
AAAATCAAATTTTAAATATTATTTCCTTTTTATTGGCCTAGTTATTAATTCCTACATCTTCACCCGCAACTATTGTTATATTTAAGCTGTGGACTACTGCAACATTGTGACCTTCGCAGTCCTATCACACCTTTACCCGAGTAATCACAATAAATAATGGTAAAATACCAGCAAATTTGTATATTAACCAACGCGCGTCACTTGACTTGAGTTATAACGTCTACCCAACACTTAGGCGAACCAACGGCATTAGCATTAATTTAAAATATTATTTATAGTTTGATGTTATATTCGACAATAGATATACGAAAACATGGATTTGACATAATGATCTTTGTTTGTCTTACGCACATATAAATCAACGCCATCTAGCGAAAAGAGGTCGAACTATGTAGCTATGAGTGATCCTGTGTAACGCAATGAAAGTTTTTAAGTTCATTACTACGTACATTATGCTTCCAACCATGTTCCGGACTTGACGCTGAGGAGGACTGCGCATACGCCGCCATCTTTGTCCCCGATCGCTCGAAGCTGGTGCTCCTAAGGTGTCGTCTGGTTTGGGCTGATTGCCAAAGCGGCGTAAAGAGAGTAACAGTTCCCCCTTATATACAAGATTGTCAATCTCATCCCAGACCTGCCCTTATTCAGGAGGAACGAGACACCGATCGCTGGTAAACTCCATGAGACAACGGTCAAGCTTCGGCAAGAATAAGTCAGTTCAATCGTTTGATACCAAAGCTTTACTGAAGGTATTTCAGGTGACCTGTTTCCGTTGTGTAAATGATTCTACACCACAATAAAAACGACACAGAACAGGATTCAAATCCTTCAGACGATTACTTTAATGTTCAAGTTTGCTTGTATTTTCATCCATTAGATGTAGTGCCTAGAAGTAGTGTGCACACAAATTTTCAGAGCTTAATGGTGGCACCGTGTTGATGATCTCGTTAAGAGTAAGATGACACCAAATGACCGTAATTATGTCGAGTTAAGGGGCAGTAATACGCCGGGGTGTTTTGCCCAATTCTGCGTCGGGTTTCTGTGTTTATTAAAGTTTTTTATTTTTATTGTTATTGTTAACTTTGAATTGGTAGGTATTGGTTATGAAAAGTTTGAGAACATCTGTTGTTTTTTCGATTGTTGAGTATTTTTAAACTTTTAATGTTAAGAAGTTGACTGGGGATGATATTTGAATATTGTACTTAATATTCTGAAAAACGAGCTACATTTTTTAGTACCTAGTTATACATTTTCAGGAATTCATTTAAGTTAATAATAATATTGTGGCATATTTACAGTTAGTCAATTAGAAAAATATGTACATCACATAGTTTTATTCAATGTGTTATCGATTAACATCTTACATTTAACTTATGCAATGTCCGGTAAGTTAACGTTCCTTTGTACGTAGACATTTATTAATCAAAACGAATAATTTTTAATTGGCAATAAACACTATTGTTTATTATGATTGGCAATCGAAATATGTAACTTCAACTTTAAACTTAGAGAAATGATCAAACGCACGATGATGTATGCTGGATTTGTGAATTGATATCCGATGTTGTTGATTCGTTTAGAGGAACGACTGTTATATTTCTCTAACTCGAAGGGAAGACCCTTCGACCAGGTGAGGTGATCATGCTTACCGGGCCATGGTTCAAAGATTGATGTTGGGATGTTGTATATATGCAATTCGAGAATTTTAATACTGCGATACAGGATAAGTAGTTACTTCGTTGTCCGTTGCTCCGCAGTTCGGTGTGTTTTCAACAGATGATGGATGATGAGTGAATGTTGACACAATACTCATGAATTTTAATTACCAGTTCATAATAATGTCAAGTGTCCGTGTGGTGACGTATTAAGAATACATAGTGTTACCACCCCGGTCGTAAGAGGCGACTAAGGGAACAAAGTATGCAAGACAATATCGTTACAAAGAGAAGAAAAACTTGAAACAAACCCTATTCCAACCTCCTTACCAAGGAGAGGCCTATGTCCAGCAGTGGACTGTAAAAGGCTGTTGATGTTAATGTTGAATAATGTCAAGAATTTTTGATGAGGTTAAAATAATGATAATAAACCTCTTTGAGAAGTAATCAAACTTATTAAAACTTATTTTAAACTAAAATTTGACTATTATTCGAATCCGTTACATATTATGTTATCACTAAGTCATTATCAGTACCTATATCACCTTCCACTGCTTAGCGAGGACCCTCCAAGGAGCAGGTCACCACCATTCTCTCAATAATGATCTTTTAAAAAGTATCACCGACATCTCTGTGCATACTAATGAATTGTAACCAACTAATCACTAATTTTCCACTGGTCGTATTTTTTCTTAAAGTTAAAATGGTGTCCCGTTCTGCAAATCTTAGTTACATACTTTAACTGCCTCGGTGGCGCAGTGATAGTGAATGTGACTGCTGTGCTTGAGGTCTCGGGTTCGAGTCCCGGATCGGACCAAATGTCTGCATGATCTGCTAATATTTGTTTCGTAGTTTAGGTATTTTCAAAAAAAGTATATTAGTATTCTATCAGACAGTCTAGTTATCATAGCACAAGCTCTGCTTAGTTTGAAACTAGATGGCGTTGTGTCAAATGTCCGAAATATTGATTTATTTATTTATACTTGTCGTAATTGGTTCAAAAATAATGCAGTCATGAGATAACAAAAATGAAATACTCATTAAAAACTCATGTTTTTTAAATAAACAAAAATGGACGGAGCGCTAGATTTACAAAGGTGAAATACAACAAGAATGCGACGTTCAATAATAAAAAATATTGTGTCTAAAGCCTTATTTACGGTACGTTTGAAGTAAATGATATGATATTACATGAATATAATGAAACTGTAAAATTAATCTCTATACCTACGTACATATATGTGTTATACCCTAGCCGGCCATATTGGCGTCCCGACCGGACATACTCGTATTTAAGCTATTTTATTTATTTTGAGATACAAAAGGCCTTATCGGCGGATATATAGCCTAACTGCGTGTTCATAGTTGGATACCTTATTATGGTGATATGAATATGTTTTGATGAGCATGTGAAGTTTAAGGTAGCTCAGCGTGCGATGGAGCGTGCGATGCTGGGTGTTTCTCTGGCTGATAAAATTCATAACGAGGTTATTCGACAGAGAACTAGAGTAACTGACATCGCACGGAGAATCAGTATGCTGAAGTGGAAGCGGGCTGGCCATGTCTCCAGATGAACCGATGGCCGCTCCAGCCGAAGTGTACTAGAGTGGATACCACGAATGGTGGATGGGTAAACGTAGTGTAGGGTGCCCTGCGGCGCGATGGGCCGACGACTTGAAGAAGGTAGCTAGCAGCGGATGGATGCGAATTGCCCAAGACCGGGATGGTAGGCGTTCCTTGGGGGAGACTTTCGTTTAGCAGTGGACGGCGATAGGTTGGTTGATGAATATGTATAGTACGATAATTTTCAGGTGTAAATAACTGGAGTACTGGGTACTTTACTTTCTAGCTTACATCTGGTCCCCGGCTGCTGATGCTCGAGATAGTGTCATCATTATCAACCGCATTTTATGGTCCGCTGCTAGACATAGACCTCTCCTTAAAGGAACTTTTGACCGTCTAAGCCACGTTGGCCAGACGGGTTGGTGTAGAATTTTTATCAAGGTTTCCTTTGCAGTGATGTTGTTCTGGATTTACTGCCTTAGTAGCCTCTTGCAACACCCATGGGATAAATAAGGATGATGATAGTCTGTGACCACATGGAAACCGACACGTAAATCGGCAGCCGTCAACACACTACACCGAGATGGCGAGCCTAGTCGGTTCGAGTCATAAAAACATAAAGTGTTTTTTAAACTATGAGTTTCGTCACTAACACACTTTAATAAACTTTACTTGTAATATATGCAACTATCTTAAAATATTTTGAAATTAAATATTAATCTAGTAGTTAGGTAGTTATAAACTGTTTTATCAATATGAATGTGAAGGTACCTATTTCAATACTATAATTTGGTACCTTGGAATTCATCTAATGCTGAAAGCAAAAACTATTTTTTTGTAACATTTTTTTTTCTTTTAATATACTAAATCTACATAAACCTTTTTCTTTTCCACTCTTCTGTCGTCGTTATTTTCAGATATGAAAGTAATACAGTTGAATTTACTGTATGGGGTCTCTTATTTTGAACAAGGACTGAGGACTGACATCCTCTCAATAAACAAGCCTTCTCATAGTGGGCCACGTTATCTGACTTTGATGGGACGCACCGCCGCGCCGGACCTGGCCGACGGTAGTTTTAAAACGTGCACCACACGTCCGGTTGTTGTAAATAATTACGGCTTTTGTAGTTTTTGTCCGGCGATTATGCGTAATGACCGACCCTGTGTAGTTACACGTGTACGGTCGGGTAATGTAATCGGTTTCATATCATTTGTTTTGTTCATTAATGTTTTTGGGTTTGTTTTTGTTTTAGATTATTGTTTATACAATGTTGTGATGTGTAAGGTTTTCATAGGACAAAAAAAAGTTTCTAGTGTTTGTGGAAACTTAAAATATTTAGTTTTTATATGTTTTAGCTAGTTAGCTTATATAAATCTACATCGTATAGAAAACCAGGTCATGTCAGTATGATAGTGATGAGATTTAATCGTAATCTACTCTAGGGTAAATCTACTCTCAGTGATGTGTTTTTCCATCGAGTATTTATTAGGTTACCTTTCTATAAAAAAGTTCTTAACCGAGCTAATTACAGAGAATCTGCATATCAAACAGTTTAACTTGAATCGCACATTAAATTACAAACCTACCCAAATATTCCTACAAAATTATTATACAAGGTCTCATGTCTATTTACGTTCAAAGACAGACCATCAAACAATATCAAGATATCATAAAAAGAAGCAAATTCATCCCAAAAACTCCATCTACCTTATATCAGGGCAGTCCCTTAGGAGAGGTTCTGCTCCCGATACTCTGTATCTGACTATAACATAAACATGGGGCACACTATTAAAACTTGGACTCGTTTTGTAAGCCGAATTATTATACGGACTACCTCCTTCTATCTCGATGGGTAGCGCAGGGTTGCCAGACACATTTACATTTTATACCGACGGTAGATACGAAAGACTTTTGTTTAAATTTTATCTAGGAGTAGTTTTTCGGCAGTTTATTGCGCTCCCTGATAAGTGGGGGGTAGACGGAATGGAGGTGGATTTAGATTGCATTGTGTTTTTGAAATGAAAGACCATTTTGTGTGCGTATTAGGTTTTAAATGTTATATTGTTTGAATAAATATTGTTTTTTAATAGTAGATGAGTTTATTGAAATTTCATTTATTTGTGTTCTTAAAAAAGTTAGGTGTTGCTAGTTGAGCAAGATAAATTATAATTTTAAATTTAATTTAAACGTGGTTCAGATGGTTATGAGTTTTATGTAAATTGAAAATTCTATGTATCTTTTTTGCTTAGTCTTAACGCGTAGTGTTACCATTCAAAAGGAAGAGAGACGTATTACGATGTTTTTATTATCGCATATAATTCAGATTTTTTTTTTACTGGCACGGTAACAAGATATACTATTATAAACTATGAATTAATTGAATTTAATTTCAAGTGGACTTAATGATTCCAGTTTATTTTGCAGTTAAAAAGATAACAATCTGAAGAATGTTAGTCATTTTACTCAAAGATTAACTATTTTTAAGTTTTCGTTTTGTATAAGATAGTGAGTTTTTTGAAATGCCACTTTTAATGAAATGTGAAAAATGAATTTTAAATCAAGCAATCTTCATAATTTATTAACTTGTCCTTCACCTTTTTCTTAATAAAATCATCTACTTACATTACAGAAACAAATTTTTTATCTCTTTAAACGAATTGCAGTAAAAAATGTTAACATACGAATTCACACCTATAGTTTCGAGCAAAAAAGTCTGGCAGCCCTGTCGGCTAGCTCGTTGTCCGGCACAGTCCGGCTGCTGTCTCATAAACATGCCCTAGTATCAGCGCGTAATCTTCCGGATTTGTCGATCAGCCCCGCTATCCACTGGCCAGATTTGTACGGGGCTTTACCGCCGATATGCCACATACGTTTTGCTTTTCTTCTGCGATGTTTATGTACAGGTGGGCTTTGTTTACCGATATTTGTGATTTGGCCTGTGATTTTATTTGGGTTAGTTTGAAGTTGGCTTTGATATCGGAGGGTTGGGTGTAATGAGTTCGTTTCGTAATAATGGTGAGTAGAAGTAGATTTTTGTATGTGAGAGGTGATGAGATGTCCTTTTTCGGTTTGTTTTAACTTGTTCTGTTTTTCAATACCTCTAATAAGTTTATCGTTAACCTTTTTACAGTGGTGGATATATCCCTTTATATTTACTTTTTTCTACGTTTTGCTAAACATATTTTGTGCTGGTCATTCTTTCGGAACTGTAATGCAATATAAACTAAAAAATATATGTACTTGAATTTTGTCTTAAAATCGGCCTCAAAAAGTTCTAGCGTCAGTTAATCTTGAGCTATCGAATGCTGCTTGCTAGAGAAAAATGTTAGCATTAGCCAACGCTTTATCAACATTTCTTCGTAATATTATATCACTAGACTTTAATAGTTAGACCAGAGACTGTGTGGCCTCTCTGCCTCTACTCTCTATTGATTTTAGACAAAATTATAGAATCTGTCTAAAAATACTCAAAATGGCGATATCTAGAGCAGTTCATGCATATTAATGTTGACAGACGACGACGCGGGGTTAATCAGAATGACGGCGTCAACTCGATTGGTCACAACTTTTGATAATATTTATATTTGTTATATAAATAGCTTGACATACTTTAGCATTTTTAAATATATAAAATATGGCATACAAACCTATCAAATTACTGTTATAGTTATAATATCAGTTTTTGTTATTGTAAGGTCGATTTCAGTCGGTCACCGTGATTATCAGCACTTTAAAGAACAGTCAACTAGCTCCACGTGTACTGACGGATTAAGAATATAGAGTGTTAGCACCCCTATTCTTCACAAGGGTGTCGTAAGAGGTGATTAAGGGAATAAAATATTTAAGACAATATCTTTGCAGAGAGAAGGAAAACTTGATACGAACGCTAATCCAACCCGTCTGGTCAGCGTGGTATAGTAGGCCATAACCTCCTTGCTAAGGAGGGGCGAATGTCCAGCAGTGGACTGTTAAAGGCTGTTGATGATGATGACGAATTAACTTATCGAACGATTAAGTTGCTTGCTGTTAATCGATTACGAAATAGTAGGATTCTTACACTCTTCTGTAGTGTGTTAACTTTCGTGATGTTTCATACGAGAACAGGATTTTTTTATCAATTGAATATCTTTCGAGAATTGCAAACATGACTATTGTATAAAATATCGAAGTAACACTAATTGATTTGTATATTCATTATTTGTATTGTCATTACAATATCGTTTTTTGTTCACGGGGTTTAAAATCCATTCGACACTCAATGTGTTTGGGGACGTAGGAGTTAGGACTGTGTCATGTTTCCATCAAAAATCACGACCAGCTTAGCTCCCTACTCTGGGAAGGAAGACGACACCTGACCTCCAATAAATGTTGTTGATGGCCATGAGAACATTTTAGAAATTGTGTATTGTTTCTGGCGCGCTTGTTATTCTAGTGGTTAGTCGCCCTGACTGTCAAGCCGGAGGCCGTGGGTTCGATTTCTATACCGGACAAATATCTGTGAACACGTTCATTTGTTCTGTGTGTAGGAGTAACTTATCTATAAATAAAATACAATATAATTATCAGTAGTCTGGGTAGAATAGCGCAGGTTTTGCCTAATTTGAAATCAGACAGCCGTGTGTGAGATGTGTGAGATTTTTTTTTTTTAATCTAACGCCACTATTATGATATTTGATAAAATTTTGTTAACATCATAAAGAGGTCAATTCTAACCAGTGTTAGTGACAGATGTGGCCGTCAGAAAGACGAAAAGTTATTATAGTCTGTAAAATGTAGCTTGATCTCTGTGACAAAGTCATTTTAGAACTTACGAGGTACATTTTAGAGTAGATTTTTATGTTCATAATGTATTGTACTTAATTTCTGATAAAACTAGCATATAAAGAATATAAATATAGGTGATCCAGAATAAAATTGCTTGTTTAAAACTACTTCATCGATTTCGTAGCTTATTGACCTGTTGGTGAGTAATAATGACTGCTGGGCATTCTAGGAGGTTCGATTGCCACTCCGAGCGAATTAATTGTGTACTTAACGTGATAATTTATTCTGTGTAATATTTAATTTATCTATTTATATAGTATTGTGAGGCCTTAGTATAATTCTGGTTCCATATAATCACGAGTATATTAAGAAGACAAATAACTGTAAGTTTAATTTCAATCTTAATTAAATAAACTCCCATTAAGCAAGCCATCAGTTTTTCCTAACGAGTTAGATCCAATTGATTACCACTAATACTGCCTCCAGCCAGTACAAGGTTCTACAAATTGGCGAGCTATATCTCAAGGCGACAACGGCCTATCAATAAAGGCCCGCCACCAGGCCTCCATCTTGCCAATACAGACGCTGGTAAATTGAGACAACCGATTTACGAGCTGACTGTACATTGAGGTATTAGTCCACAATTGTTTGTTGTTTACAAATATACGGTATATATTCATATGAGAAGAGAATTATTTGTGTATTTAAATTTTTATTTAAATTTATAAATACAACATTTAATCAGAGAAGGGTAGAGAGCTTTGGGGTCCAGTAGCCTCTTTCGGTTGGTGACAAGAAACGAGAAAATCGTTTCGCACCGGTTTATTGTAATGCAGTGATATTTGGTCCAGTCTGCCAATTGGTGCTGAAGTACGGTTTATCCCGGCACAGAAAGTGAAAGAACAGTTATCGTGGAACACTAAATAACAATCATTGTTTCTGTTGAATGTCATTCTAAAAGACCCTCCAAAAAGTAACAGACCTTCTCTTCCTCTATCCGTGGATACAAATACAAAAGTTTTCACTGATTTCGAGTGCTAGTACAATTTATGCTAACTATGAATTGATGCAGTCTTTGAATGCAACCCGTTATCCCCCACTTTAGATTCGATGAAGAGTAGTACAGCTGCAGTGTCCAGCCATTCAAGACCACCACAACGCATTCTTCAATTGGCTTTAGCGTCCTATCTCTGAACGCTCCGAAACCAATCCAAGACGAAAGCACTAGTAACATCAATCTATGTAAACAGGCTCAACACAGCCTCTTAAATCAATAGGTCTTTGTCCAGGTACTTTAGAGCATCGTGAGCATTTGATTTAATATAATGGCCATGTGGGAACATTAGACGATCAATTGACCATCAATTGTCGAGTTAATTTGCAGTAAATACGATATAATCCGGTCGGCTGTTCGCCGCTGGATTTGACAATGTTATAGCATGATTAGTATATATCGCTTAGATTGGAATAATCTGGGAAAGTAAACCTTAATTATTGGTACAAAGATCATTGGAGATCACAAGTCAATATGATCCCTTGAAATGAAATAGTCTTACATTTGTATGATAGTCACATATATGCATTCATTTGTATATTCAGGATTAATTTTGCATTGGTTGCTGTGGTTTGGTTTAGTGCTACAATGTAGCATGAAAAATCTTTGACAATATACATATGTATATCGGTATATATATACCGATAATTAGTATACATTCTTACTCATATAGATAAGGATAGTATAATTTATATCAATCCATTCAATTCATCCATTTACAGGCGTTTGTAAGTAAATTTCGTAAATTGATTTTAAATAATACACATATAAAATCAAAGAAATTCAATTTCAAACCCTGAATCTAAAAGTAACAACAATTTAAAACCAAGTCTTAACTTATCCTAAAACAAAATCCCTTGGCATACAAAGCGCGTAGTTGCACAAAGACAATAATTCGATACTAAGCTCCGCACCGCGAGAGACTCACCTGACTAACTGCCGCTAACCACCGCTAACCGTTTCTAACCGGCACGAACCGGTATAATCCGTCCGGAACCCGAGCGATCCGGTTCGCAAAACTTTGTTCTGTCATGCTTGCTTTGTGGTGTACGCGTTCTGCCAGTTGTCGTGTACTCTGCAAACGATTAGTTAATGGATTTCAGTTATTGTGTTGCTTTGTTGGTAATTGGATGAACTGATCCTTGTTTGAAGTTATTAGAACGTGAATTATTATTTAATTTGTGTAATAAGAGGTGGTCGTGTAATGATTAAGAAGTCGGACTTGTGGTGAAGTGATTCTAAGAAATAAAGCTAATCCTGAGATTTTGGTAGAATAGTGAATATTGGTACAGGAACATCAGTGCTAGCAACTTACTATCAAATTTGTTTGTTAAAATGTAATTCAAAATTTATTCTTTGTGTAAGTTTAATTGTAGCAATTTGTATTCAAACGCTTACGTTTCGCTAATCATAACTTTAGCGCCTCTTTCAATAACTCGCAAGCGTATTACCGTCCATCGGGCAAACATATGTCTAAATAAACATAGTTAAGTTACACATAAATTATATTTAAACAAAGAGCAAATAATCGTACTCATCACACAATATATGTCAATAACCAGTTTGGCAGTCAGGTTCGCTGTTCAGCTCTATTAAAAAATCTGCTAGTCAATAACACTTATTCTTGTGCGACCATAAAATAAATGGCCAACAATCACTTTACCCTTTTAGTTAAATACCAACGAATGCTGTTCCCTCCAGCCCCTGCCGAGAATGTCCCCGTAAAGATGGTCACCGTGGGTTTAATGCGCCGTGCTTGCTGCGGCTCATTGCACTCCTGATATTTGTGTAGCTATCCTACCTTTAGACGTGCTAGTGAATAATTCGGTACGAATTGGTGACGTTCAGAAGGTCAAATTTTTAAAAAATAAAAATCTAAATAATTTAAAAATAAATTATTTTGTTCTATCATATATAAAAGAAAGAAAGGAAATAGGTTAAAAAAAATAATTAAAGGCAATTTTATCGGGTCCAGGCGGAACTTTGCAACGGGTTTAAGCTGATTTCTTTCATGACTGGTTACTTGTGAATATATTGTACCTTCCATGGGAATGTATAATTTATTTTTCAGTTGGAAATAAAAAGTAAATAATTAAAAGGCAGAAACACAAATAAAGGGGAAAAGTGAAAAGAAATGTGAAAAGGGGAATCCACTTGCAGTAGCTTGACTGCACGGATGGCGTAGTGGTTTAAGCAGTTTAAGTGTTGTGGGCAAACGATTAGTTGGATCAACCGATCGAAAGCGATTGACACTCACAACTCGAGCGTCACACGTGTGTTACCGCTATTTGAGTGCCTCCCCAGAATCTTTAAGCGGGAACTTCGGTATAAATCATGGAAATATTTACTTAACACTAGTTTTCTGTCCTACCGTAGTATAACTCTGATCGAGTTTACCTCTACTAGGATTGAGATGAGATCGTAGGTTCACCCTGTCATTGGTGATGAAACTTGAACAACGAGATCTATTGACCTTAGGTTATTCACTAAAAATACTAAATAGCTAGTATAAATCAAATTTATTTTATTACTAAGCGAGTAAACCAAAGTTAGCTTTGTGTCAATCGCGTCTCAACCTGTATGAAGTGACTCGAGGCAGCTTAAACCGGTTTAAGGCGGCGCGGCGCGAGCTCACCGGCGGAACTTTGTTTTGTCACTTTCGTCGGTTAAGAGCGAGTTGTGTTTACCAAAGTACGTGTAACGATCTAATTGAATTGATTGTCTATGGTTGATGCGAATTAAGTACCTGTTTGTACTCTTAATAATGATTTTAAGAAATCGATGTTTTGGAGATCTTAAGAACATTTTTGGAGGTTTCTTTTATTGAGATTCTGTGATGTCTTTAGTTACTTTTCAGTTCTTTTGTACTCTGTGCCAATGATGATGATAACGTACATTTTTTGTATGTGTTTTTATTCAGGTCTTTAAAGGATTGGATTTAGAATTGTTATAGGTACATGGCGTTGCAGTAGGATTATAGGAGTCTTGATATGGATGTCGTAATAGCAGCTGTTCCCGGATCCCTCCTACGTCAGGCGCAGAGTGGCACACCGTGTGGTTTTAGTCGGTCCGATTCCGACAAACCACCCCGCCGTAAAACCCGGTGGGGTGACGGCCCGAGGGGGTTACCACACGTTAAAAAAAAGGATTATAGGAGTCTTAGTTCATTTTATAAATATTAATAACTTTACGCTTCACACACACGGCAGTCTGACCCCAAATTATGTAAAATCTGCGTTATGGTAACCAGACTGCTGATAAACATGCTTATATATGTAGTTCTAAGTATATACAATTTTAAACAAATAAAGTATTTTCCAAAGCCATTATTAAACGTCGAAATTCTGAGTAACAAATTATAAAGAAACCTCACCTTTTTTTGAAATCGGTTTTAAAATATAGAAATATCTTTCTATCGCTTTTGGCGACTACAGTGGTCATCAGAGGTCAAATATTCCTTTTAAGTACATTATTTCAGTTGACACTTCTAAGAATCTCCAAGTGGGTCATAGAATCGAAGGTTCAATAGTGAAATACAACAAGAAATCATTAATCATTGCATTGTTGAACTGGGGCGACAACGAGTCAGCTTGTATTGTGGATTTGTTGACAGGGATCACGAGTGGACGACAGACGACCTATTCTGGCAGATTTCAAATGTAATCGCAGTTGTAAAACCAACAAGTGACAAATAAGTCTTCGCTATGCTATATGATTAATAAACAGGAACATTATTAAGATTGGAAAGAATATAGTTTAAAGTAAAAATAGTTTGGTATGTGTTTTAGACACTGGAAAATTTTTCTTGATGCAACATACATCGTTAAGGTAAGCAGATTATACAATTTGACAGTACTGTAGGAACGGCGTGGCTGTTTTAGCGGTCACCTGTTGTGTGTTCAAATCCCACGTGAGGCAACACTGTATGATTCGCAAATTGTTGTTCTGCATCTAGGTGTTCTTTGTGTACGTTTCATGTATCTCGGACATTTCGGACATCTGACACACAGCGCCATCCAGTTTCAAACTAAGCAGAGCTTGTACTATGATAACTAGATTGACTGATACAGTACATAAATCCTTTTTTGTTTGAATTTATAGAAATAAAATTAAATAAATACGAATGAGACATTTTACTTCAGAAGATTCATTATTTCTTTACTTTCTTTTACAGTCCACTGTTGGATATAGGCCTCTACCTAGCAAGGAAGTTTTGGCCTACTATACCAAGCTGGTCAGACGGGTTAAAATAGGGTTTCTTTCAAGTTTTTCTTCTCTTTGTAATGATGTTGTCTTGCATATTTTGTTCCCTTAGTGGTCTTTTACGACACCTACGGGATGAATAGGGATCGTAACAGTATGTATTCTTAATCCGTCACCACACCGACATTCAGAAGATTACTGGAACTTATTTATTGACAACAAAAAGGAATGCTCAAAATCGGAACAGTTACTGCTTTTTGGGGAGGTCTTCAGTCAGAAGTATATGACTAAATGCTGTTGATGATGAACGTTAGTAACATAGTATATTTATTCTCTTGTTATTTGAAAGTCATTATATGTAATTGATAATTTTCATATTTATTTACAGCTATTTCATATAAATTCGTATACACGATATATCGATTTATCACAAATTCATCTATTTCGATATGTGAATCTAAATCAACAACTTAAGATCAAATAATCAAATTTAATATTTAACTCCAAAACTACAACGTTAATGTTGCTCCAGAATAACACCGTAGGGTTTTCACTCACTATAGTGAACAATCGCAAATGAATGGAGTGTAGACAAAAGGCCTCTCCTTTGTGCTAATGAAGAATGGTCACCCTTACCCCGTGTCGTGTTAGTGTTAGGTTAGATTAATATCAGCCTGTGATCTGTGGATGTAACAAAAATTAACTTTGTTGTTAATTGGGTACGTATTTGTGGGATTCTGAAGATCCCTTGTAGTTTCATTAAGTGTATGTTACTTGGGTTACTAATTAAAATAGTGTTTATTGCACGATACTGAGTGTTTGATCTGAGATCTGTTACAGGTGATTGTTTTTTTTAAGTGCCTGCGAAAGTGACTTTACTCTGCCTAATAGAATCCAAGGGTTATGGCCACCACACTCATTGCGAATGTAATATGATGACACTATGGTGGCCTAGTGAGATGCTTTTCCACGCCCCTCTTGGGGACGTTAAAGGCAAAACAGTCATCGTGGCTGTGTAAGGCTCACACACTTACCACGATAACTGTCACCCCTAAATCAGTGGGCCTACGGTCTCGCACTCACCAACGAAACACGACAGCACGGATGCTAGCGCTTTAGGTTGGTCTTCTGCGAGAGGGTAGTACTGCCCCGGTCGAGTTGTCCCGTTCGTGCTGAATTCAGCATGGCTCTACTATCTCTTTACATATTACTTCTTAATAGATACCACATTGTTTGAAAGTTTGTTCCAATTTAGATTCATTAAATTTTAAGGTATGCAAATACATTGTGATTAGATATTTCAAGGTCAAACTCAGAATGTATCGAACCATAGTGTTGGGACAAGGTTAAGACGTGATCGATTTTGGGTGGATCTAAGTTACCGATTTTTTTTTTATTGTTATTTATGTACAAATACTTTTTGAATATTTTTTTGTCATTTCTTAGAAAACTAACAATATGCATTAAAAATTATGTACATATATTTCACTGAGTTTTGAAATAGATAAGCTTAGTAAATATTTGTGTCACAGAATTCTTAGGATTCGTCTTCCTAAATAATTGGAATGCAATAACCTCCATCGGTTTGTCATAATATAAGGATTTACTTTTGTGAAGTGTCTTGAATACATCCACTTTCAATCACAATCGTTTTGGTGGAAAATTAGTGTAGAACGTGGTAAACTACACGTAGTTTCGATTACATGTACCTTAACTGTAGTAATCAAACAGTATGATGTATTAATTACAGATTAAATAATTTCTAATAATCTATATACTGAAATAACATAAATATATGGCGGCCCGCTGATTATGTGTTATTTTTTTTTTACAAATATCTTTGTGACTTTTTTAATCCTATCTCGATTCGTCACATACATATGTTTTGGTAAGTTGTTTCTGTAAGCGATAATACTAAAATAATGTTTCAGAAATAAGAGCAGCAACGCCGAATAGAGTTGTAGATGTCAAGAACTCTACACATTACAAACTGATGTCAGGATTCTTAGCCTCACTTCATATGCTAGCTATAGCAAGCATTTGTTGCACGCGTTTGTAGCCCTATAGGCGACATCTATTAGGGGACAATCTATGAAGAAAACAAAGAATACGGTATTATATATATTTTAATATATATTTAGACGATTTCTGTTGCGCATTAGTGTTGAATTCCATTGCTATGTTGAGGATTTCAGGTTTACCTTCAGTACCAACATCATATGCCTAATATGTGGTTTATTACACGCATCTCAAGGCATCTCATTGAAAATCAGCACTATAGCTTAATTTGTCATGTAAAAGGATAGTAAAGCTCTGAACAGGGTGGTCTTATTTAGCCAAAATACATGCAGCTACTATCTTCTTATTATTATTAATTAAAGTTTGCCTTTCTTTCTAAATATTTGCTCACACAATGGTAATTGTATGTCAGAGAACTAAGAATACCGCCACCCCACCTAATCAAGAGGGCTGTAATGGGCAGTCAATCATGAGGGCATTGTAGATGATCTAATGGCAAAAGTAACTATATCCTTACTCTCCAAGCTGCATTATGCAATCGGTGTATGAACACTTACAAAAATAAAACAAAAGGAACTTAAGATTTCTAATTTAAATAATCTTTCATTAACTGGGATTAACAGTTTTGTTATATACACACATCCATATCCAATAACATCTGTTCCCCGGAGGGTAGGCAGAGATATTTTAAACACTTACTATTGCCAGTATTCTGGTCACACGTCCTAATTGCGATGTTTTGCTGTACCACTTGCGAGTAAGGTGGACTTGGGGTCCTGAGTTCTTGGATCCCTATTGACTTAATATTATTTAGTAAATATGGTAAGTTAATATATGTTATCCACAAAATCTTATTATTATACAACACCATGGGGAGTTATTCAATCTATTTTTTTGTTAAACGTTGGTAACTTGTGAATTGAATTACTACTATGAAAGATATTTGATTTTGCAAACTGCAAATATAACATTAGATTTATAGAATGTTTATTCTCATAAGAACAATTTAGAATTCACTTACATGAGTTACAATTTTGTAATGAATATCGCTTAGTGTCAACTTGTGACGAAGCATACATTCACTAATTGAAAACTAACCACATCCGACATAAATATCTAATCATAAACAGTATAATACAAACATTAAAAGTTTTACAATATAAACAAACAATAATTATACATATTAAGTATATACAAATTATTTTTTCGTATTCTTAAACTAATTGAATGTAAAACAATAAAATTGGCTACTCAACATTGTCACTAGGATACATTCAGAAGTAATAATTGTTCTTTTAAATGAATTTTACTATTATTCGAGTACATTTAACATTAACCTTTCCAACTTATAATCTTATTGTTGAATGTGAATTTATATATTTAAAAATCATATCAAATTAATACCCAAATCTACAACATTAATTTTAATACAATTCAAACCCAAACATTTGAAACGAAAGAGGAAAACATTTTCTTTTCGTGAGACGGACTTATCCGACACGACATATCAGCGACAGCGACGTTTTGTGACGTCAAAAGTCGCGTCAGGATTACTTGTGACGTCGGCTGGCCCCTGTCCGGGACTGACAACTCGGATGGACACTCTTATCTCTCACTAAAAGCATGAAGTGTATCTATTTATGTTGATGTATTTCATGTTATATTTTAGAAGGCTTGTGGTTACTGCAGTTTTTTTTAAACTTTGTATTTTGAATGTTACTATCAACGGTCTCTAATACTCGACTGCTGGACAAAGGACTCTTCTTAGAAAGGTGATTATGGCTTACTGTTTTTAATATACATTTAAGGTATTTTTTTTATTATAAACGGAACCATTACAAACTAAAAAGACGTCACAATCATTTGACTGAAGACAATCATTATATGACTATCTATTAATTTGACTAAGTCCTCGGTCTCTTTAGACTAAATTTAAAATTATTATTTCAAATTTTAATTTTCTGAACTAATATCAATTATTAAAAATCTAATCTATTCCTCTAGTGTGAAGAGACTTATTTATTATATATTGGTAATAAACAAATCTTAAAGTTTTTAGTAATGGAATCATGTATTTGAAGACAAGTATTTCGATTAATTGAATGATTGACTTTTCACAGGGCAACAATCTTTTAAAGATAAAACTCCGGTTGACAGTTGACTGGTTGTCCAGTTGGCTTGACAGTTTAGTAGTTCTAGATCTTTAAACTAGCGGTTGCTGGTTTAAATCCCATCCAAATCAAACAATATCTATATAAGTATATGGTTTTCACATAAACTAGCTAAGTATGTGGATAATCCTCGCTCCCACGTATTGGGTGGGGGAGGAAAGAGTGGCAACGTATTTTTAACTCCTAAGTTGCTAGACAATTAACACCAGATGTCTCGTCATGACTATACCAGAAAGACACACCAGAAAGTTTGATAGTATAATTTTTTAAATATACGCAAAGAAACAAATTTGACTAAACTCGCATTTCCTAACTAAAAAAACCAGTAGGAACATGTTAGATCCTGCCGAAAAAACAATTTCATTTCTGTTTTTCCAACTCCAACGTCAGAGTAACCGTGAGAGTATTAATATTCTCGTAATTACCGTGTCATGGGTCACTCCGACACTATTTGTCAATGTGGCACAGTGTCGCCCTCTGCCGTCAATCTGTCAACGCTAATGTCTTTCTGACTTTATCTACCATATGCTTCGGAAAGGTCCTTTTATTAGGGAAGCTGAATCAATCGTGTTGAGTTTTTCTTTGAGTAAAGATTGATTGGGACTACAATGGAAAAAGGATCGAGATCTTGTGATGAGCTGTTTTATTTTACTCTATGTATTAAATAAATAAATATTAAAGTATAAATTA
Source organism: Hypercompe scribonia (assembly GCA_949316085.1). Classification (NCBI taxonomy): domain Eukaryota; kingdom Metazoa; phylum Arthropoda; class Insecta; order Lepidoptera; family Erebidae; genus Hypercompe; species Hypercompe scribonia. The sequence continues at coordinate 23,296,526 of OX438972.1, forward strand.
TGTACGTTTGTTGTTTAAAAATTACATTTGTATTTTCTATATAGCACAAATATTAAAATCAATTTCGTTACATTGCAGTTATACCTTTTTTGGCACATTAAGAAAAAAATATGAGAGTATATTTTTACGAGGCAAAATTTATTTAATGAAATAATGCATTATAAAAAAAAATATTTTAATGTATTTACCTATTTTTCTATTATTAGTGTCATTTTCTCTACAAACGTAGGATAGGGTGGATAAAATTTTTAAAAAGATTTTTATCTTGTTACCCCAAAGAAGTATAACTTCTTACGTGAGTACATAAGTACAGACGCACATTTTTTTAACATGCAAGTATATGGCCTATTATAACAACATGGATGTTTAAATCAATTTTCATCAATTATTTATTAGGGCCTTTGACTAAGGACATGCCGAAAACTGAGAACCATGGATAATGTTGGAGAAAATGTACAGAACCTATATCATTTTCTATTTTTTTGAAGTGAAAACTTCTTTAGGCGCGTTGAGCGTTTTGGTAGAGGGTAAAATCCTCGGTTCGCGTCACCGACATGCTAATGATAATAGTATATCTATAGCTATGGAGAATATGATATTATATATTATATATGAAATTTATTATTATTATATATTATATATGTTATTATATATTATATATAGCTATATATGAAACATAAAAAATTTCATATAATTTTTGCATATAGTTTTAATTACTCTCAACTTAATAGTTCCGTTTTCACTTCTATCGGCAGTCCCACGACTGCTACTGTTTTTTTTCTACATTAACAGCCTGTTAAAGTGACTCTACTCTGCCTGATGGAAAGCATGAATAGAATCCAAGAGTTGTGGTTACCATACTCATTGCAAATGCAGACAGTATGGTGATCGATACTATGGCGGCCTAGTGAGTTGTTTTTCACGCCCCGCTTGGACGTAAAAGGTATGACAGCCATCGTGGCAGTGTAAGGTTCACACAGTTACTACGATAACTGTCGCCCCTGTATCAATGAGCCTCCGGTCTCGCACTTACCAACGAAACACGACAGCACGGATGCTGTCGCTTTAGATTGGTCTTCTATAGGTGGGTAGTATTGCCCCGGTCGAACGGACCCGTTTGTGCTGAAATCAGCGTAGCTCTACTACCTAATTTAAAGATACCTAATAATATTAGACTGGAAAGGGATTTTCATCATCATTCACCAGCCTATCGCAATCCATGGTTGGAACATTGATTAGAAGACTTTTCTTCTAAGTAATATCAACCAATTTTAAACTATAAAAATACTAAACGTGGGGAATACTCGAATATCTATTGTACGGCAGCTCGAACGTTCGAACAAATAAAACTGAAGATTAGCGCATCGTATAAATAAAAGCATTCATTAGAGCACATTGTATCGTGTTATCTAAGCGGGTATCATATACGATGCACCTGGGACGGTGTTACTGAGACACGTTTACAGTGGCCGGCAGCCATAATTATGTTTCAACGCTGCTGGAAAACTTGCTTTAATTTGATTTGTTTATGGCCGGGTGGTGACTAGTTTTAGATTTCAAACTAATAAATAGAGTTAGGTAAAAATTAAAAGGTAAAAAGTAGTCATTGTTAATGGACTAATTGATATTTTAGTAAAGTAGGGTTCACACCAAGAACTTAGGGCTCTCGAGTCAACCTCACTTGCAAGAGGCGTATCCACTGATCGACGGATGACGCTCTGCAAACAAAAGATCCTGATTATCGGTAATAGCCTCGCCATCTACTTATCTGGGACCAAAGCAGTGGTGAAAAGTGGAGCTTTAGTATACCCCTGCCTACCCCTCCGGGGAAACATGTATTTTACTCGCACATGTATTTACATTTATGTATCTATGAAGCTGTATACTGTCACATTATGGTCGCATTAGTGAGAAATAATAAACAGAACTGACGCAAAAATAAATAAAAATAATTAAGAATTTAAGTTACTGAAGCAGATAATAACATTGTTATATACTTAGATAAGTATGTAATACATAATAGTAACGAAAATGATATAAGCAAAAGCAGCACATATTATATTACAGTAATATGTATGTTCTCTTACTGCATCTTTCAATAGTTTTAGAGTTATTAGCTTCATCAACCATCAAAAGCCTTCAACAGTCCACTGCTAGACATGGGTTTATCTTTAGCAAGAAGGTTTTAGCGTACTATACCACGCTAGCTGGACGGGTTGGTACAGGATTAGTTTCATGTTCTTGGCTTAACCGCCCGGACTGCGAGGAAGAAAACCTCTCTAAAAATTACCCCGAATCCCGTGTTCTGGTGCGTGACCAGGGGATGCATGGCTGATGGGTAGTTCAGTCGTAAGCGCACTCCCAGCCGGGGCACCTGCGGACCCCTCGGTTGGGCACAAATTTACGCTTGCCCGGGTATTGGGGATCTCTGCCCGGGTCGACCTTTCTTCTCCCCATCTCGTGGGTTCAAAAATGGATGAAATTAATAACACAAATAATGAAAATATAGCAGAAAAGAAAGAGAAGAAAAGAAGTGCAAAAAAGAAGAATACAAGAGCGGGCGACCTCTCGTCTGACGTAGAGGATGTAATGGCTGGAACACCTATCTCGGTGGGGCTCCCAGAAGTCATTTTGGCTACTGGGAGCCGAAGAACATCGGAACGATTGCGTTCCAGATCCACTGCGGGCGGTAACTCTAGTGCAAATATGGATGCATTGGGGCTTACGGAAATGGAGTTGTACGAGAGCCGGAAACGCGGACGCTCCAGGGATGATGAGAGTGACATGTCCGAGGCCATGTTACCTCCTAACGTCACCAGCAGCCGTAGAGGGAGGACACGAACTCCGATCTCGGCCCCGTCAGGCTCCGTCTTCTGCAAGCCTATAGACGGGTCAGGGCAGACGGCGAAATCTTGGCGGAGGAGGAGATTGCGGATCTCCTGCTGAAAATAAAGGAGCCGATGGTGGGGGATTCAGTTCCTCAAACACCATCGTCCATGCAGGAGAGAGCGAATATGGCGGTGGCCATCATTCACAAAGTGGCCACCAAGTCGAGTAACCTTAAGGGCTCCTTTGTGAAAGCCCTTAAGGACTCCTCTTCCGCTATTGCGGGGGTCGTGGATACCCTTATCGGGGACGTGGCTCGGCTCCAGGCGGCCAACGATCGCCTGACGGGGCAAGTGGCTGAGCTCAGCGCTCAGTTCGCCCAATTCCGGGCGCATCGCCCGACAGACGATCCGGTCACGTCCCCGTCTCAGTCTGCCCCCTCTTCCAGCCTCGGTGGCATTCCTGATGCCCATCTGCGCCAAATAACCGATGCAGTATGGCGCATGATGGACGGGCGTCTGGCTGGCCTGGAGGCAAGGCTGCCACCAGCTCCTGTTGTCCGGCCGCCGCTTGCGTGCCATAAAGCGAAGGTTGCATCGGTGTCAGCATCGCTTCCCGTTGCGACCGGTCGCGTGTCCTACGCGGCGGCGGCAGCAGTTTCTGCTGCTCCTGCAACTGCTCCGAGGGCACGGCAGGCGGCCAAGGCAACAGCCCGGACGCCCGCACCGAGGTCAGGACTCAAAACAGCGGCAAAGTCTGGAGCGGAGTTCCCTCCGCTCCCCACTCCAACCGCTGTATCTGGCACCTCAACAAGTGCTCCCATCACATCTGCCCCTTCTACGGATGGTTGGCAGGTAGTCGGGGGGGCTAAGAAGTCCCGAAAGCGGGGTAAGAAGGCTGCACAAATAGCAGCCTCTACCTGCAGGCGCCATCGGCTGCAGTGGCTACCACAAAGACGCCGCGCAAACTACAGGCGCCTAAAAGCGCGGCCGTGGTAGTCACCGTGTCACCGGAGGCAGCGGCTGAAGGTGCTAAGACGGCGGACACAATTGCCGAGAAGTTGCGAGGTATATTTACGGCTACGGATGGTGTCAAGATCGCCAGGCCCACCAAGTGCGCAGAATTGCGCATTTCGGGCCTGGACGACTCCATAACGACCGAGGATGTCCGCGTTGCGGTAAGAGAGAGGACGGGTTGCAACGCGGACAACATTAGGGTCGGCACCATCCGCCCCGGTCCAGGAGGGCTTGGCGCAGTGTGGGTCAGCTGTCCCGTAGCGTCGGCCAAAACACGTGTGTGCGACAGCAGGGAGGGTCGATAGTGGACCTTTCGTTCGCTACCCCTGCCCTCGCCGCACGAGTAAGGAACTGGCGGGTTCTGGAAGAGGTTGAGACGCTCTCGGACCATCTCTATATCCGATTTGAGCTCTCCCGGTCCCAGGACGCCAGTAGGGGTCACGCGGCGCGGCGTTCTTCTCGCTTTCCGCGGTGGGCTGTAGCCAAATTAAATAGGGACCTACTAGAGGAGGCGGCCATTATTCACTCTTGGCTGTCTCCGCAGGCCCCGACCGAGGAGGTCGACATGGGGGCTGGTCGCTTCTGCGATGCTATTGCGCAGATATGTGATGCGGCCATGCCCCGCATCCGAGGTTGCCGGCCTCCACGGAAGGAGGTTTACTGGTGGTCCCAAGAGTTGGCGGACCTCCGTGCGGCCTGTACTCGTGCCCGGAGGTCCTACACCCGTAGTCGGCGGCGACACTGCGAAGAAGGCGGGGGGGACCAGCTTCATGAGGAGTACCGAGAGGCGCGGAAAACTCTGAAGCTGGCCATTAGCCGCGCCAAAGAAATTAAGAGAAAGGAAATGCTGGAGGGTCTCGATCGTGACCCCTGGGGTCACCCTTATCGTGCGGCGCGACAAAAGCTCCGCACGTCGGGCCCCCCCCTTACAGAGACCCTCCAGCCCAGCTTCTTGCGGGAAGTGGTCGAGGGCCTTTTCCCGCAGCGGGTGGAGCATACAACCCCGTCGATGACCTTCATGATCGGAGACGACGGGGAGAACGAGGGCAATGTTCCGCCCGTCAGGGAATCGGAGGTAGGGGCGGTTGTTCTACGGATCCGCTCTAAGAACACCGCCCCTGGGCCAGACGGGATACCTGCCCGAGCACTGGCCCGAGCCCTCGAGCACATGTCGGACCACCTCAGGGAAGTCCTGGACTCTAGCTTGGCGTCCGGACGCTTTCCTGAGTGCTGGAAAAGCGAGAAGCTGGTCCTGTTAAGGAAGCCGGGACGGCCTGCCGATTCGGTGGCGGCCTATAGGCCCATCGTGTTGCTGGACGAGGCGGGTAAACTTTTTGAGAGGATACTCTCTGCTCGCATCGTCCGGCACCTCTGCGAGGTGGGCCCCGATCTGTCGGACGCCCAATTTGGTTTTCGGGCGGGGCTTTCGACGGTCGATGCCGTGCTGCGCCTGAGGGCCGTTACCGAAGAGGCGGTGAGCTGTGGCGGCGTGCTGTTGGCGGTGTCGTTGGACATCGCCAACGTATTTAATAGTCTGCCATTTAGCTGCATCAGGGAAGCACTCCACTACCACGGGGTGCCAGAGTACCTGAGGCGGCTTGTGGCAGACTATCTTGAGGAGCGTACCGTCGTGTACGAGGACCGAGATGGTATTCTAAGGCGGCGGCCCATGTCGTGCGGTGTTCCGCAGGGGTCCGTCCTCGGACCACTCCTGTGGAATATGGAATACGACTGGGCCCTTCGAGGTCGTCTTCCCCCCGGGCTGGGCGTAATTTGTTACGCCGATGACACATTGGTCACGGCCCGGGGGGTGAACTTTCAAGAGGCGGCGCGCCTGGCCACCTTGGGAGTCTCTTCGGTGGTCGGGCGCATTGAGGCGCTGGGTTTACGGGTGGCCCTAGACAAAACGGAAGCCCTTTTGTTTCATGGGCCCCGTCGTGGTCCACCCCCTGGCGCCTCCATCGTAGTCAATTCGGTCCTCGTACCGATTAAGGCCCAGATGAAGTATCTGGGCCTGATCCTCGACGGCATGTGGCTCTTCGACGAGCACTTCCGACAGCTTACTCCAAAGCTGGTCGGCGCTGCCTCTGCTCTTGGGCGACTTTTGCCCAATTTGGGTGGAGCCAGCGTCGCGACGAGACGGCTATACACGGGGGTTGTTCGGTCAATGGCGCTATATGGTGCACCGGTGTGGGCGGCGGCTCTGACCGCCCAGAATAGGGCTCGCCTCTGGCGCCCTCAGAGGATATTGGCGGTTAGAGCCATACGCGGCTACCGCACCGTATCGACGGAGGCGGCGTGCGCCTTGGCCGGAACTCCCCCGTGGAATTTGGAGGCGGAAGTGCTCGCCGAAGTTTATCGGCGAACGGCTGACTTCCGGGCGGGTAGCGGCATATGGTCCCCGCCCGAGGAGATACGCGAGTGGCGTGAGGCCGCTCGTCGAGCCACGATGGCTCGTTGGTCGTTCCGGTTGGAGACTCCACGTGCTGGCTTCGCCCTCGTGGAGGCTCTCCAGCCGGTCATCGCCGAGTGGGCAGGGCGGCAGCATGGGACCCTTTCCTTCCGACTGACGCAGGTCCTTTCCGGGCATGGTTGCTTCGGGAAGTATCTGCACTCGGTCGCCAGGAGAGAATTGAGTCCCGCCTGTTACCACTGCGACTGCAGTGAGGACTCGGCTCAGCACACGTTGGCGGTTTGTTCCGCCTGGGCGGCGCAGCGTGGGGTCCTCACTGCAGTTATTGGAGGAGATCTCTCGCTACCGGCCGTCATACGCTCCATGGCCGGTAGCGACAGTTGTTTTACCGCGGTCGCAACCTTCTGCGAAGACGTAATTTCGCGGAAGGAGGCGGCGGAGAAGGCCCGGGAGGACGATATCCACTCGGACCCAATTCGCCGCCGGCGAACCGGGCGGCGAAGGCGCGCATACCAGCGCCTCATGCCGCCTTGAGTGTGGCCGCGGGTGGACGGGACGGGTTTTCCCCTCCACCCGCTATAATGGCCAGCCGCGAGGAGGCGACGGCGGCGTGTGCCGTACGTCGCTTAAAATAGAGAGTTTACCCATAGATGGTGCCCGCAGTTTCGGGCAGGCGCTAGGAGGGATCTGGATGTCGTAATAGCAGCGGTTCCCGGATCCCTCCTATCTCAGGCGCAGAGTGGCACACCGTGTGGTTTTAGTCGGTCCGATTCCGACACACCACCCCGCCGTAAACCCCGGTGGGATGACGGCCCGAGGGGGTTTCCACATGTTAAAAAAAAAAAAAAAAAAAGGATTAGTTTCATGTGGGCCGCCTTGAGTGTGGCCGCGGGTGGACGGGACGGGCTTTCCCCTCCACCCACTACAGTGGCCAGCTGCGAGAAGGAGACATGCGCGTGTGCCGTATGTCGCCTAAATAGAGAGCTTATCCGTAGATGGTGCCCGCGGCTGTGGGCAGGCGCTAGGAGGGATCTGGATATCGTAATAGCTGCGGTTCCCGAATCCCTCCTATCTCAGGCGCAGCGTGGCACACCGTGTGGTTTTAGTCGGTCCGATTCCGACACATCACCTCGCCGTAAACCCCGGTGGGGTGACGGCCCGACGGGGTTTCCACAGGTTAAAAAGAAAAGAATTAGTTTCATGTTTTCCTTCTCTTTGCAGTGATGTTGTTCTGCGTAATTTCTACCTTTCGTCACCTCTTACGACATTCATAGGAGGTAACACTCTATACTCTTAATCCATCACCACACATAGTAAGCTTAATGGACAGGTAAGTTATCTTAATAGTATTCTCGCGAAATCCAAACATTCTCGTTACCATAAGTAGGATAATTTAATCCTTAACCCTCCTTCATTTTGAGGGAATTGTTAATCTCACACTCCTCCTTAAGCCCAGCGGACATTAGATCCCCCATTATACAGTTTCAAAATGCGTTCCAATTATCCTTCGAAGGACGTAAATCAAAGTCCGAATGCACACAATCTTATCAATTTATGGTCCCAGAGTATCGAAACTTAGCCCCTTGCATGTGCAGCGACAAACTGCTCAAGTTTGATAATAAATTAAAATAGCTAGTTATTTAGTGTTGTATTGCAACACTGGTGATGCTGTTTCTATGTAATATAAGATTCAAATTTAAATGTTAATAATATTTATGATGACTAAATATTGTCATCACCATCGTGTACTCATGTGTTGCCGTCGGCGCAATGTGTATTAAGTCAAATTTAAGTGTTTGTGGTCAGTGATCTTAAATACTAAACTGGAAGTCGTGTGTTTGATTCACAACTAAGATGAATGTTGGGTAATAAGCGTGGTTATTTACTTTGTGTTTGGATGTAATAATATATGTGAGCGCATAAATAAATGTGCTAGATGTATTGTAGAGGAAATCGATCTCATAATCTCTGACTAAGTACTTACAATCATAAACCACAGTTCTTTTTTCTATTTTAAGAGCCTGCCAAAGTGACTCTACTCTGCCTGATGGAAAGCATGAATACTCATTTCAAATGCTAACAACGCAGAAGGTGACCCACACTATGGCGACCTTGTGAGATGCTTTTTCACACCTCGCTTGGGGACGTAAAAGGCATGACAGTTATTGTGACAGTGTAAGGCTTACCGTTATCACTTACAGTTACCACGATAACTGTCACCCCTGCATCAATGGGCCTCCGGTCTTACACTCACCAAAGAAATACGACTGTGAGAGGGTAGTACTGCCCTGGTCAAGCCGGCCCGCTCCTGCTGAAATCAGCGTGGCTCTACTACCTAGATTAATAGATCTGTTTATAAAAATTGTGGTAGTAATCGTTTTCCATAACTTCTGGGACTTCCCGACAGTTATAAATATGTCCCTGCGCGTTGATCCTGGTGTACAAGAGTTACAGTACTTGTGGGAGAGATTAGTCCAATAAAAAAATGTTTTCTAAAACTCTTTTCAGTATTTAAACATAAACTTAAGCACTATGAGGATAGAAATACGTTTAGAAATAAATTAATAGGTCACTGTTATTTTACGAATAATTTTAAAACTTTTCCGTAAAACGATTAACGTCACATTGACATGCAATAACGTATTCGCTTGTTCGTCCAAAGTAGTCCTCGTAACACAAACAAAGACGAATGATAAAGTCGTGTTCTGTAGATATAAGTAATGTTTAGCCCGACACTGTCTAATACGCGGCGGTGTTCACACGCTGGCTCTGTCAGCATATATTGATGAGATAAACTGTGCATAGGATCTCACTGGAATAGCCAGCAGTAAGGCATCTAGTTGGATGCGAGTGAAAGCCAGCATTTCATTGATATCTCTTTGTATTATGTAACAACACAAAGCTAAAAAGAGAAATGAGAAAATATTTGCTAAGTTTTTTCGATTTATTACCACTGCATATGAGTATTTTTAAAACCACCAGTAAGTTTTTCACTCACTGAGGTTAGGTTATCGGAGTATCTCCTCCACTTACTCTGGTTAAAGAAGCTGGAGAACTCGAAAACCAGCAACACTGCTTGTCACTCTTAAGTTGCGGGCTTCCATGGACGTGGTAGTCACTTACCAACATGTGACCCGTCTGCATATTTGCCCTTTGCACCATAATGTAACATCAGGATCTCTCAGCCAAAAGACGTCTACTGTTGGACATAGGTCTGTCTTTAGATACTGCACAACAACGGATCCCTTACTGCCCACATCCAACGGGTTCCCGCGATCCTCACCCAGTCGTCGAAGTACCTTATGAAGGGCGTACCAACGCTGTGTTTCCGATAGAATATATATCAAACTTTGGTATCGATCTTAGGTCTCACCGTTGGTTCTCTGGTGTTTTAATGAGATGATGATATAGAAATGTGGTTATCAAATCCAGGTGATTTAGTCATGTCTTTAGACCAATAGGACACAATTGTTTAGTGTATGTCTGGGTGTAAAATCTATAATATATACATGTTTAGAATGTTTAAGTATCTTTTACAGCAGTCTGGTTACAAGAGTGGAGATCCTGCCTGGATTATGAGGACACTGCCGTGTGTGAAATTATTAAATTATTATCTTTTGAATCAATATGCCTGCGACATCCAGTAAATCGTATTCTGAGAGAAGAGAAATGTTGGGCGGGCGGTTACTACCTTCAGGTGATGCGGCCGTTAACTGAGTGTAACAGAATTAATTTGTGGGCGGCGTCGACACAGCCTGATCGATTGGCGACATCTTCGTGCTTCGATTGTAACTTACATTTAAGTTTAATAATAATTGGTCACACTTGTGGTGAGATGGTTACGTTAAGCCATCTTGACGACGTCTTCCTTTTTTATCTTTAAACATTTTTTTATTTCTTTTTTTTTGTAAACCAACATAGTCTAGTTTCAAACTAAGCAGAGCTTGTGCTATGATAACTAGACTGACTGATAGAATACATTTATATATTTTTTTTTTTTGTAAATACATATATATTATACATAGAAAACACACAAACTTCGAAATAAATATTTGCAGATCATACAAACATTTGGTGCAACCCGGGAATCGAACCCGAGACCTCAAGCATAGCAGTCGCATTCATTACCGCTGCACCACCGAGGCATTTAAACCTTGATTATTTTTATACCAGCTTAGGTCAACTTTTGCAATGAATTATTCTGGGATAAAAATTCTATATGCTGTATCATAATTTATCTAGATCCATTCTGCCGTAATTAAGTAACAAACATACATCTAAACTTTATCCTTTTATAATAGTAAGATTTAGTATTGAATAGCTACATAAACCAATGAGCTGGACAACATTTTTATTCCTCTTCAGATTTCCTATCTAAAAAGTCATAACAATAAATCTGTTTTAATAAACCCCAATTGGCAAAACAAGATTATCACAGAAAACAATCAACAGATTCAAGAGCCTTCATACTCATAATCTCCTCTGAACCCGTTCGACTTATTAGCGTGGAGCGCACATAAATCAGCCGGCTTGGACTAGCGCAGGTGCGTCTAATGCGCCGGCGCACGATATATAGCGATCGCTGTGTAGCCTATTAATTGACGATGTTATTGCATACATTTTGATTTATGATAAGTTTGTTTTTAGAATATTGAATGACGTATGCATACAGAACGGAATTCAGTTAACAGTTTTTCGGTTTGAGTTTTGCATAATTTTGTCTACGGTAACAAAACCAATGGTATAATTTAAATAAGTAATAATTGAAGGTAGGTGGTAAAAAGTGGCCTATGCTAAAAGACACACCGAATATAGATTTTTTTATAACTATGAAAAAACATTACATTATTTTGTCAACAGGCAACACATGTTTGGAATAAAAGATTATTGTTATTAAAAAAAATGTATGAGGTCCCAGCAGAAATTTTTTGAAAGCTATTAGTCAGAATATTCAGCATAATTATTATTTATTTTAAGGAAATTATTTCTTTATAATAATTATGGTGAATGAAACGTCAATATTAACGGACAATCTACGGTTAAAGAATCTTTATTTCTCAAAAGAATTTACAAATTTCACTTACTGAGAAAACATACGCAAATGTAAACAATTTAAGTGAGCGTTTTAACCTAACATATAACAAAAGTGGGTAGTCAATAAATACATTTTGAACTTATAAAATACTCGAACAAAGTAAACAAGAATGCAACTGAACCAAAGATGTACGATAGTTTTTTAACTAGATGTAACATTCGTATGGTAAGTACAATCGTTTTTGTTTTTTTTTTCTTTTTGTCACATTTTTTGTTTTTTCTTTACTTCTTTTATGTTTTTCCTTTTTTTTTTGTAATGTTATAAGAATAGTAAAATGTACTAATTAACAGATTAACAGGTAGCTATTATGTGATTCTTCAATAATTTCTTAAATTTAGTCAGTGTCGCAGCATTTTTATATTGAATGGTAATTTATTGTATATTTTGACTCCTTCAAATTCAATATTCTTTTTACCATAGTTCGTTCTAGGTGGACGAGTTACCAGATGGTTTGCGTTTCTCAGTTTCATTTTTTGACGAGCACAGTTTGTTGTAAAAGATAAACTTGTATGTATAGTTCTGTTTAATATTTTATGTATCTATATACACGTGTAGTACATATACGTCTGCTTTATGGTCATTATTTTGGTTTCATCATATACTTTTTTGGTAGAAACACGATAATTGTAGTTAAAGAGAACCTTTATTAATTTATTTTGTGTTCGTTGTAAGTCATCTAAGACAGTATTACCTGTAGTCCCCCATATTTCCACTAAATAGTCAATTTGTGATACAGAATATATATATATTTATATAATCATTCGTTTTATTCGATTATTGAAAAAATCAAAAGGGTTCATCGAACGGCGTCCCCAACAATAGCCGTCAACAGACCATGACAACCGCCAGGTACCATTTTAGATTGAGGTGTCAACTGTCCACCTGACGGAGTAGTATTATTGAAAATATACACTAGCAAGTCAGCGGATAACTTAGTGTAGAAAGGGTTATTTCGTGTAAATATCGATGACTGAATGGTGGTCTTTACTAGCAGATACAAGTAAGTAAAATGAGCAATATAATAAATATATGAAGCAAATTCTTTGGACCTGTAGCCTTTTTAGCAGAACTATTTATTACACTTGGCTGTCACAGTCTACTGCTGTACATAGACTTCTCCTATTAATATTAATAATTGGACATCTCACACACGGTCATCTGATCTCAAATTAGGCAGAGCCTATGTTAACCGAACTGTTGATAAACATATTTTTATATTTCTAAATACATACATACTATAAATAAATACCACCCAGACAGAACAAACGAACGTGGTCATCGCTCAATTTTTTTCATCGGTGGAAATCAAACTCACGTCCTCCGGCTCAGGCTTAGTCAGGCTCAATAACCACGGGACTAACACACCAGTTAAACGTTAAATAAATAATAAATATTCTGGACACTTGACACACACTGACCTGGTAATCGATCACAAGCAATCGCATACGCTACCACTGCGCTACAGACGCAGTCAACTTTGCACATATCACATTCATTTCGCACTCCTAAATTCTTTTATAAGTAATTTTTTTATTTTTGCATTTAAAGGGCAAAAAATAAATAAGTGGCAGATATTTTATTTAAAATCTACAGAACTTGTTCGTATTATCTTGATATCACTTATTAAAATAAAGCCGTTTCCTCACTAGACTGGCGCTCGGTCACTGTGGCTATCAAAAAATCGTAATTGATTTTTTCACGGGCGATGCGTCAAGCGCGAACGCAAATGGCTTACGTCGGCCGTATTGAATTAGTGCGTCGACGACGACAATGTCGCGCGAACAATGGAGTCCAGGAGTAGCTTTGCGCGGGGTTAAATACTTTCAGTAGGCATCAAACACTTTACAAATATGGCAGTTTATAAAAATACTTTTTACTTTTTATTTCTTGTGTAAACAAAAAAGTTACAAAGTATTATGTTTTATTATAAGTGTTTAGCAAAAATCAAAAATCTGTTTGTATTTATTTATCAAAGGCAGCTCATTAATAAGCGATTAAAATCGTCATCATTGTACGTTAACATCGTTATATGTTAACACAATTTCAAGTAAATAATGTTAACATTCATAATAATTACAATCTATTAGAACCCTATATGTATATCTGAAAAAAGAGCACTTTATAGAAAAATAACAGTTTTATCGACTCCATGTGTCGTGTCCCGTACGAAATTCACTCATAAAATTAATTAAAAAACACTTCGCGCGGGCGATTTCACACAAATTGATCGAGAGCGGCTGAGTTGTGACGTCACTAATGGAGTACTGCCGATTTTTACGGTAACCGTGTTAGTGGACACCAGTCTTTATGTAATCAAAGACATTATGTTTTAGATCTTATGGGTAATGAGGTGACGAGGCAAGAGGGGTTTTAAGATGTCAATTATTATTTTTGGAAAATTATAAACTGACATGACTTAATTATAAATAGCTATCTAATTATTATTTATTTATTTTATTCTTAGCTTAGATGAAAAGTACTATTTGTCGCCAGGTTTAAACAAACAAAACATACCGTAATTAACACCACAACATCACATGCTCTAATACTTTTGGCTAAGAGACGACAATTAATTGAATACATACTTTCCATACACAAGGGTAATACCCAGTCCATTCTATGTCCAGTCTACTAATATACCAAGTTTACAACCGTTCTATGCACCACAACTAACTGCCCGGATCTTGCACCTAATTAAATGCAACCACTTGCTTCCACATTGGCGAATGAAGTTCCATCCTTACTTAATAACCAAGAACTCATACTGAAGCTATTTACTAATATTTCTTTATCAGCCTTTGCTGTTGGTAAATTGATCGTAAGTAACTGCTCCGAACTAAAATTCAATTGTGGTATATGACTCAGACAGTGTGCAGAGGGTTAGTGGGTGGGCAGTAGCAGACTACTAATAAATTAATTTATATGTTTCTCATTTTACAACTATTAAAACTTCCTTGTTAAGAAGACGCCTACGTCCAGCAGTGGAATGTTAAAGGCGGTTGATGAAGTATCCATGTGTTATAGATAAACCGATCCTGATGTACTAAGTACAAATTATCGTGCTCATTGAATGCTCGTAGTTGTTTTTCCTGGGTAGAAATCGACCTCACGACCTCTGAGTCAGCAGTCACTAGGTTAACAGCCCAACAACACAGTGAAGTCCTCAAGCATCTACTTCAGTGTTATTCCTATCATCAAGTCTTAACCATAATGTGTACATCACATAAAGAGACATTATTTTGCAAGCTGATTATTATATACATTAAATAAGTGTTTATTTTATGCCTAATGTCATTCATAATAATAAAACAAAGCTATCTATCAAATAATAATTTCTTGACGCTGCCTCAGTATTCCTCAATTTCATCCAACGTCTCTGTGACACGTCATAGATTAAGATGGCCGCCGGAACAAACAGATAGCTAATCACGTTAACTCAATTAGCAGCATCTGCCTTCAGTCCGATCCGCTGCGCTCGCGTTATTGTGCTGGTGCTCATAAATTGACAAAGTGTCCAACTCTCATGAACAAGCCGGAATAAGTTTCTGCTTCCGGTCAGTGCGCGAAACATTGATGGCATACGGGAAGGAATGCGGTACGGTGTCGCTGTAAATACAGTCGCACTGTTCGATACAAGTAACGTCTCTTTAATTGAATAGTTTGAGTACTAATAAATACTCAAGACTTCTTTATTATTCCTATTTCATCCCTTTTTAAATCGCTTTTTCTTATTATGACTGCACTTTTCTTTGTCCTGTCTGACGATTGTCCGAAGAACGATTGACGATAATAATATTCATTTCAGATAAAATGTATGTAATATATATTTATCATGATAAATTAATAGTTAGTATTGCAAAATGTTCTAATAACACTCAGTTCATAATTCTTATACATTTAAAAATAAAACATCATTAAAATAGGATTCTTCTGAATATACTTTTACAACAACTTTCCAGAGGAATAGTATGTTTGATAAAAACGAAGTAATCAGCTACCATAAATATACTCATTTTAGATTTCTATCGTTTTATTTCAAAATAAACAGATCATTAGGATTTTGGATGCTTCTAACGGACATGATCATATTTCAAATTATCATTTCACCTGTCAGATATTACGTCCCGGCTACAAATAATATCTCGTGTGTTTCCATCGTGGGGTCCACAGGCACCGTTCGTGATTTAGCGTCTAACTTGGCCCGTGTCCTGCGAGGACCTGCAGAACCAAGCCACGGTTGTTTGGGTAATGAACCATGAATTTCTATTTGTTGTCCTGTATTCAGGTAATTAAGTAATAGGTGCTCTAACGAGTTTGTTTACGTCATGACCACCTACTGGAATGTGGAAACTTCGAGCGCATGAGCATCAATTCCCCTAAACGTTGTAGATATAATTTTACAGTGAAATATAGTGAAGAGAAGTTAGTGTTTCTAGGCTATTAATTAATAAAATAAAAAAAACAACAGTCAAACTTGTTTTGTATGTTACAGAAGGACAATCAAGTAGACAAGTCATCTGACTGTAAGTGATGACTGTCACTCATACAACCTGCATCTCAAGAGCGGATAGTGGTCCTTCTCCGAAATCCAGAAACCAAACCCCCGACCACGACAATTGGCATTATTGACGTTAATTAATTGTCAATAAAAAGGTGTCCTTAAAGTGGTTGTTTGCAACTGAACCATGAGTTGCCATTAAACTTACCACTATTAAACACGCCTAAAACCAATTACTTGGAATTGTCTTGATATCAACCTTGAAACCAACAAGTCTCAGAAACAATTAGTTTTAAAAGTAAATTCTGGGTGGATATAATCATTGCGTTCATTCTCTCCATGTGGGGATAAATATGGAGTATCACCACCCTTATTCATCCCATGGGTGTCGAAACGGTGGCTCAGGGAGAAAACTATGCAGGACAACATCACTAGAAAGAGAAGGAATACTTGAAACAAACCTTATTCCAACCGGTCTGGTTACCGTGGTATAATAGGCCAAAATCTCTAAGGAGAGGTCGTTTTCCAGCAGTGACCTTTAAAAAACTGTTGATATTATACAATGGGATAATGATTAAATTAAATAACAATATATATAATGATTATACATCTTTGCACATCTGATATACAACGCTATCTAGCTTCAAATTAAGTAGAACTTTTACTATGACAGTTAAACTGACTGATAGAATACTCATGTATTTTTTTTTTGTAAATACATTCATATGAGACATCAAACTCTGAGACAATTATTTGCGATGTCGTGCAAACATACAACAACCGAAGATTTCTGCACAATTTTAAATTAAATTGCGTTGTAATATTAACAATATGTATAAATAAATAAATATTTCGGACATTTGACACACAGCATCATCTAGTTTGAAACTAAGCAGAGCTTGTGCTATAACTAGACTGGCTGATAGAATATTTATATACTTTTTTTTTGTAAATACATACATATTATACATAGGTAACACCCAAACTTCGAAACAAATATTTGCAGATCATACAAATGTTTGGTCCGACCCGGGAATCGAACCCGAGACCTCAAGTACAGCAGTCGCA
Source organism: Hypercompe scribonia (assembly GCA_949316085.1). NCBI lineage: Eukaryota > Metazoa > Arthropoda > Insecta > Lepidoptera > Erebidae > Hypercompe > Hypercompe scribonia. Next base: position 23,313,442 of record OX438972.1, read on the forward strand.
TTCACTACCGCCGCGTCACTGAGGCAGTATGTATGAATTGATCATTAATAAATTAAGTATAGTAGCGAAACAACGAGATTGGGTATATTTTCATTGGATTGGTGACTTTTTTCAGTGACACACAAATTTTCATAATTTTTAAATACACACAAAGGACTTGCGTTGGATAAAGTCTCGTAAAGAAATACTTATTGATGCCGTGCTTCAAACTTAAACCTCATTGTGGAAACTTTATTTACATGGGGTATAATACTCACCATGAAACAATTGAAAACTTAACAGTAAATGTGGTGTAAGATTAGCGATAATAAGTATTCGTCCTATCGACATTGGGTTCATAATCAAGTGACAGCAGGTAATATAAATGTATGTACCTATCTGTTTCGTACTTTTTATATAAAATGACATGCTTGCAAATGAAATAGAAACACATATAATAATATTAAAACTTTATTGAATCCAGTAATATTTAATTTATATTATTCTTAATTTTAAATAACTGTTTTACACTTAACTAATGAATAATTTCTAATAATTGCAGGACTACCCTCATTCTTAAATAGATACACATTATTCTAATTGAAATATATTAAATAAACAAACACTCTTGACTATTCCTATACCACATATTATTAATAAAAAGTACATAACGTACTGATAAAAACATTAAATACCTACAATAAAAACCTACATTAAAACGCCAGTCAGAACTTCTAATAGATAAAAAATTATCATTTTTTAACCCTTTCACTAAATGCTTGATGCTGCCAAAACTCAGTTAATTCCTGAAATCTGGTACTACGTTGCCGTTTCCGTCTAGGGTTACAACTCACTGCTGACTTGGATAATATAGAACTGAATTTCCTCACTAGGGTAGTCACTGATTCTTTCGTCACATCATCATCGATCGACATCTTCGATAAATCATCAAAATGCTCAAATGCTTCATCGATATAGTCCTCCACGTTTTCTTCATTCGTCTGATCCTGTGAAGTTGTGTCATCAAATGAAAGATCGCCGACAGAAATGCTGCAGCCTATCGTATCAGGGATTCCTTTCTTACGTATTGTACTAGTAGCTGAACACAGTTTCTCTACTGATTTGAATATGTCATCAATTTTATTGCAAATTTGTTCTACCGACAATGCAGAAATTATTTGTCCATTGATATAGTAAAAATTCTTTTGAGGGCTTGCACTTTTCAAGTCTTTCAAAAAATCTTGGTAATCTATAACTCTATTCTTCGATAGTCTTCGTCCAACTTTCCTTCTGACTTTGTCGAGAAGACAAGATGAGTCAAATGTAGTCTGCACCAGATCCAATGTGCTGAAAACTGTTCGTAGGCCCGACGGGGGATCGTCATCGGTTTCCAAGTCGACTGGTTCTCCCCATTTTTCTCCCAATTTTATCCATTGTTCGTTGCCGTATAAGATAGCTTCGGAGTCGATGAAGTTCGAACACATTTTTGCAAACGTCTTGTCGTCTCGGATTATGTGAGTCTACTGAATTACTGACGCTATTTGTTGTGTTTATAAACACCGTACGCGCATCTTTTTCGTCGTTATTGTCATTAGTTAATTATATTTTATTTTATATTAGTGAGTAGGATTTTCAAAACTAATGAGGCTAATTAACTAATTCATTTTAAATTACCATCATTTTGTCTTTTAGCTTAGAAAGTATCTAATTTGTTAAAATAGTTCTTCTTTAGAGTGACTTATTTAGTACACTTGTTTGTCTATATTGTTTTTGCTTTGAAATATTTTACTAAACTAACACATAATACAATGAAAAGAGTCATAAAGCATTTTATTTAATTAATCATTAATGGTAGTTATAAATACCTATCATTAACAAAAAAGTAGAATCACTCGAAAAACAGCGAATGTTAAATTTGAATTGTAATAGAAAATTATATATTTTGCAGTGGATCAAGGTTATTTTGCGTCTATTCCTTTGACTCAACGGTGCTTTAAAGATAGGGATCCGTCTCAAAATGAGTCAGTCGTAGCTGGCGACCCCACTGTCGCTATGGAATATTATATTCCCTGCAGTGGGGTCGCCAGTACAAAGACCCATACCTGGTTCAATATCCCTGCTTCCACAGCACCTTTTACTTCTTCATTATCAACCATAATGTTTGGATGATCACGTGTTTAAATTTTCAAGTTAAAATTTGAAGAACAGAAGTACGGAACGGAAGGAAAACCAATAATGGATGATGCGTTCGTCCATACATAATTTGTATTCGAGTTAGAGCACTGTGGACTTTTCAGGTACACGGTTCACGGCAATAAGTTGTCAAAGGTAATAAAAACACTGTATAACTAGGAAAAGTTGTTAATGAAACATCATCTTCTTATCCTTTGCAAAATTTTATTGAGAGTCACAGCAATGTGTAAGATTGCCAAAAAAGTTTTGAAACAGACTGCGCTTGAGAATGTAATAATTAGATGTAGTGTCTTTTCCAAGATTAAAAATAAATTATTTTGCCTGAATCATTTTTTTTTGAAAAGGCAACGTCCGCATAAAGAATACACCTGTATCGCGGTGGACTTTACAAACATACAAGCGATGGACACAAAGGACACTCAGACTCGGAACAACAATTTGTGTTGTTCTAAGTGGGGTTTGAATCTACAACACTGTAGTAGAGAGCGGTGTGGTAACCGCTTGAACCTTTTTTTTTTAACGCGTGGACATACTCTCTGGCCGTCACCCCACCGGGGCTTACGGTGGGGTAGTGTGTCAGAATCAGACCGACTGATATCACACGGTGTGCCACTCTGCGCCTGACATAGGAGGGATCCGGGAACAGCTGCTATTACGACATCCAGACCGCTTGAACCATTAAGCCAAACATGCAGTCGACTACTAGGTAAATGTAAGATTTAAAAAAACACTCTGAATCATTTTCCATTACCAATGGTAATATTGATAAATATAAACCAAGATTATGTAGAAATTTGCTACATCATGGCAACAGGATGGCTGGAGAGATGAGAAGACCAATATGTAATGACTATTCCATAACAAATCATGACAATGTTTGAATCCATGGACCGAAGTACCATTTAGTTATAAACTTAAAATAGTCCAGAAACTTAATACTATATTATTTTGTGTTTTATTAACTGTACACACTGCATTAAGGTATATATATTACAATTGCAAAACCATCCCTTTTTCTTGTTAAGAAAGCATTCATGTGCCAGTGGATTAAAATGTCGTAGTTAATCAATTAAATAAGGAAAATATATTTTAGAAGCTACCAATTAGCCTAAAATTTTTCGTATGAAGTTTATATTTTACAGAGAAAATCCAAAGGGAAGTCCAAAGGGAAGTCAGTAACTGCCTCGGTGGTGCAGCGGTAATGAATGCGACTGCTATGCTTGAGGTCTTGGGTTCGATTCCCGGGTCGGACCAAATGTTTGTATGATCTGCAAATATTTGTTTCGAAGTTTGGGTGTTTTCTATGTATAATATGTATGTATTTACAAATATATATATGTATTCTATCGGTCAGTCTAGTTATCATAGTACAAGCTCTGCTTAGTTTGAAACTAGACGATGTTGGTTTTAAATGTCCGAAATATTTATTTATTTATTATTGTTTATTATTTTATCATATTTATTTTATAGATTTTGTATGATATTATTTCGTCTTTTAATATCAATACTCTAAAAGTACAATCGATAACAATATCTCTATTACAAAAAAAACAATGTTACACACAATAATTACTTCCCCCAGTTTGTTTTTGTTTTTATGTTACTTTTTCTCGCAATAATTAGCATACTTCACAAGATAAAGAGGTTATAACAGGGAAAATCAGATGTTTTGCGCAAAAAAAAGTTAAAAATAATAACGGCGGGGTCACAGTTTGAAACAAAACAACTTTACGATGTAGGTAATAGCAGCCTTCTCATTAGGGTGTTGCGATATGAGTATTTGTAAGGGTACTTATCGACAAAAGTGTTACGTAAATAAAAATAATTATCAGTTTATAAACAAAAAAAGTTGAACCAAACCCAATAAGTGTATATTGGATTAGTAACCTTAATATGGTTGAAAAAACTAACGATGATAGACAAGAAAAAATACGTCAGTACTTTTTGTTAATGTTACGAATCTTAAAAAATATAACTCGTAACAGTTACTAAACTAAGAGTTTTTTGACAAAATAGATGAATCTTGTACCTACTTGCCAATATTAATCATTATTTCAAAATAAATAACTAAAAAAGCATATTTTTTTAAATTTAAATACGAAGACAACAACGGCATTTTGACATTAAAAAAGTCGATGAAAAGACACCAAAACATGTTAATGTATGATTATCGATATTATTATTTTTTTAACCATAACCTTTTTACGCGCAAGTGTACAGAGCATTATAAATCCGGTGTAACGCTCATTTCAAAACGATAATTAAGCGACAGCCGCTCGTTGGTAACAAAAGGTGCCTTGTTTATAGCTACGTACGGCAGTGCGTCCGTCCGTTTGCTTACAATGTGTGTGCTTTATTGAGGAATATCATATTGAACACATCTAGTATTTATTACGTCATAATATGGGGTGTGTATATGCGTTCCCTATTTTCGGTACAGTCAACGACAATAACTAAATATAATGTTAAGTAGTTTTTTTTTAAAAATTCAAAAATATCTGCTCCAATTGAGCTCAAATTTTCATACATTACACCACCCACTTCAAGAAATCCACTGAATCTCTTAAGCCTCTGCAGTTGAGAAGTAATGTCATCTCCATGGTAGTCCTCTATCGTCTTTATCATGCTGAGTGTTCTGACGAGCTCTTCCACCTTCTCCGTTCCCATAAAAGACAATACGTGCTAGTCTTGAAGGCACCGTATTAGAATGGAAGACATATATTCTCGAACTAAATGGTTCCGCTCTTCCTTTCTGTGTAAATTAGTAAAAACTTAGAACTCACTACTAGCACATGTGTTTCCATCCTACTATGACCCCGAGTCCTTTAAGCGGGGTGTGAGGCTTATAGGCTGCCATACTGCACTGCCTGCGTTTGCAATAACTATAGTCATCAACAATCTGGGAATCTATCGATAAACATTATGTCGTCATATAGCAGTGTCGTGATGGTTTGCGTAACCAACCACCTTGCAGTTTTGAAGGTATCGTAACAGTTGACAAAAGGAGAAAATGCTATATTTTATATTTTTTTATTTCAAGAGCTTTGCCGAAGCGACTGTACTCTGTCTAATGAAAAGTAAGAATATAATCCAAGAGTTGTGGTCACCATACTCATTGTGAATCTAGATAACGCAGTATCCACACTATAGCAGCCTAGTGAGATGCTTTCTCATGCCCCGCTTGAGGAAGGCATGATAGTAATTGTGCCAGTGTAAAGTTTAAACACTTACCATGATAACTGTCCTGCATCAACGCTGATATTATCAGTAAGTGCTAACTCTTAATAAAACCCTGACCTGTCTGGTTAACATATTCAAGAAAAGACAGTATCCCCACCTTAAAGCCGGCAATATGCTTGCGATTTCTGTATTGGACATCAAATCATATGGATGTCTACTCATTTCCCCCTTATATCATATGAAATCTCAATGAGTAAATACTTGTTATGGATATCAAATGATGAGGCACTGATGTACTGTATGCCTTTAAAGGTGAACAAATAATTTTGCTATTCGATTTTAAGCTATATAACTTAGACTTCATGGTTCAAAATTTTATTTTTCAAACATGTCTTAACACTATTATAACATGGCACGACCCGTCAAATAGAATATCAAATTACACTAGTTGGCATACGTCATTTAACGTAAAAATATATTAAACCGTTAAGACATCTATATATATAAAAGAAAGTGGTGTTAGTTACACCACTTATAACTCAAGAACGGAAGAACGGATTTAGCTGAAAATTGACGGGGAGGTAGCTTAGAACCAGGAGACGGACATAGGGCACATTTTATCCCGTTCGACCACGTTTCAGTCCAAAATCCAAAATCCGCTTATTTATTGCCTATAAGGCGGAACAGAGTTCGCGGGGTAAGCTTGTAATCTATATATATAAAAGAAAGTGGTGTTAGTTACACCACTTATAACTCAAGAACGGCTGAACGGATTTAGCTGAAAATTGATGGGGAGGTAGCTTAGAACCAGGAGACGGACATAGGATACTTTTTATCCCGTTCGACCGCGTTTCAGTCCAAAATCCAAAATCTGCTTATTTATTGCCTCTAAGGCGGAACAGAGTTCGCGGGGTAAGCTAGTTTTAAATAAATGTCTACTATAATAAGACATTAAGAATAGAGATGAAAATAATATACGCGAAAATATATTAAACAAAGCATTGTGCCATAAGGGGTAACTTATGTTTATATTATAAACAGCCAAATCCACTATTTCCACCTTAATCTTATTATTTATCACATCCCTGGAAAGCGTTGGGGGCAATTAAACGCATCCAGTGCTGGCCATGTATCACGGACAGTAATCCGGGGGACAGAATCATAATAACAAAAAACAATAAAAATAACGAATTACCCCGTGAACTGGGCTTGAATCGGCCCCGAGGATGCGGTTAGGGGAATCTTGGGAGAGGGTCTTGTGTTGACAAATATTAGAGTACTTGACCTAGTGTATTTTTAAAAGGATAATGTGTCTTTAATATGGATCAAAGTTCATTGTAACCGAAATTTTTAGTTTCATTTGAATATGAAGTTATTATGACAATTTAATTATGCACTGGCTGCATGCATTTGACATGCATTTGACTGATTTAAACTGTCGCCACGCCACTCACCAATTTGATGAGTGTTGTGGGTTCAAATCCCATACGGAACAATACTTTGTGTGATCCGCTAATTGTTATTTTGAGACTGGGTGCTCTTTGTGTCCGTTTCTTGTATGTTTATAAAGCCCCCCACGGTACAGCATTAATTCCTAATGCGAGTCTTGTCTTTTTTAAAGATAAGATTTTTTTATAAAATAAGATGTTTTTTTTATATTAATTGTATTTCTCAAACGTCAAGTGACGTATCGATATATCTATTAACGAAGTTCACAAAATAGTCATCGGGTAAAAAAAATATATAAATAACTGCTAAAGAGGGCTTCGTATTAAAAACAATTACTAGCTAAGTCAATAGTCATCTACGGTCTTTTAATAAATTTAATGAAATCATTAATGGGATATTTATCATTAGTTAATAATATCTCACTTATTTAAGTAAAGTGTTAAAAACTAATGATACTTTTATCAATGTTTTAGACATAGATATTAAAACCTATAATATTTGGACCAATGTTTGCGCAAACAATTTCACCCTAAAAAAAGTAGTACGAAGAACGTCTCCGCAAAATCATGTCACCCTGTTCCAAATCCACATTCTGTTTGTGCTCATTCTTAATATGGGGCAAAACTGTTGGAAGAACAACAGTTTTTGTTGTATATTTTATGTTCTGTGACGCTATAACTCAAGTCATGTGACATGCCACCCTGAGCCGTCTGAAATACACTCCTATACAAGTACTTCACATAATTTATAACCAAGCAGTTATTTTTATTTATATTCTTATTTTATTGGTTTATGCCTTCACGCCATGTTGGTTTCTTCGATAGTTAAGTAGATATATCCTATGCTTATTACAGTTTGCTTGCCAATTGGACTTTGTCCGTAATTTGTAGGTTGTTAATAAAAACGATCATGATTTTTGGTAAGGAAACGGCCAATGTAGTGGATATATATGAGCCTTTTCATATTTATTTATGTTAGCCGGAGCTTTGTTCTATTTGGTAATACGTTGGATAAATTATGTCAGTTTCTATGATAATATTTAAGGTTAACAACATTCAAGTTAAATTTTTCTTCTTCATTTTAAATTTTCACTTTCGTACATACGACACTTGTAATTTCTTTTGTCTTTTTAATTAGAACCTGCCAAAGCGACCGAAGCCAAGAGTGGTGGTCACCATATACATTGTGAATGTAGAGAATGCAGTATGGTGACCTAAGGCGGCCTATTGCGATGCTTGCATCCTTCTCGCTGTGCAATGATGCACAGTGAGAGGGACACACATGCACTGGCAGTGAATGCCAGGTTTTAACTGATTTGTACAGGAAAGAAGAGCTGAACCGTGTAGCTCGAGAGCGTATGTCCACCATTTTAAAACAATGACTTCCAAGGCCAGCACATGCTGTCCTGTACAGGAAGGGAGAAAGTGACTCCAGTCGGAACAGCTCGTCAGAATGCTTTAGGATATTATTAGATTTAGACTGCTATAGAACTGACATCTTTTCGCAACTGCAGAAGTTCAAGGGATTCAGTGGCTTTAGAACTGTCGACAATGTGTCGGTCGAGAGCGTCCAAGAAACACTACGCGGATCCATTGCAAAGATGAGTACAGTACTTCACCCCGGAGCGAACCTGGCTGTTTTAAAGACGACACAGATGCTTTGTTCAGTACGCTCTCAATATCAGTTGTATGGAATACCTATGATTATAATAAATTATTTTTTTTTAAATTAAATAACATAGAAACAAAAATAATTGTAAAAAAGAACGAGTTATTGACAATTTACACACACATAAACTTATAATGACATACTTACGGAAATAACCATAGGCCCATTGATGCAGGGGTGATAGTTATCGTGGTAACTGTGTAAGCCTTACACTGTCATGCCTTTTACGTCCCCAAGCGGGGTGTGAAATAGCATCTCACAAGGCCGTTATAATGTGGGTCACCATACTGCATTGTCTGCATTTGCAATGAGTATGGTGACCATAACTCTTGGATTCTATTCATGCTTCCCATCAGGCAGAGTAGAGTCACTTTGGCAGGCTCTTAATATAGAAAAAAAATATAGAAACACTTTACTATATACGTGTTTATATAAAACAGCCTAATTATAAATTACAACACATTTTTGTAACCTGATTTCTACTAACTGAAGTATAATGTGGTTTTAATTAAATGTTGTGAACTCGACGGCGCCCCTTTTCAAAAGAGTATATTTGGTATTTGCAAATTTTGCCGAAAATTAAATATTAGTTATAGGAATAAAGCCCTAAGGCTCTTAGCGTATTTACTTACTGCACTGGACATATAAGACCTTTGATATTTTCTGTTCTTCAGTATCACGTATAGACCTCAGGCCGCGCGTGTGATATCCCGGTAAGCGAATTAGAAATTATTATTTTGGTATGACCGGCAAACGAGTGGTCACTCATTTACGAGTAATTACACCACACTGTAATGGTTGAAGCCGATATCTCACAGCTTTTTACTGCAGTGAGTGTGGACAACACTTTGTGTGATTCATAAACTGTTTTTGAGTCTGGATGTTCTTTGTGTCCGTTTCATTTATGTTTGTAAAGTTCCTCATGACCCAGATATGTTTGTAAAGTTCCTCACGACCCAGATATGTTTACAGTGCGTGAGTTGTTTTTTAAAAGAAAAAATCAAGTACAATACCTGTTACTCAGAACAAAAGGTATACTCTTACTTCACTCACTCGATAAGAGTATTGCTTACTATCTGTTTCCTGTCAGGCCATGGATTCTCCTATAACTAATACACTATTCAGATTAATTTATGGTATCGAATATGATGATGCAATTCTCCTAGCCGATTTCGGCTACGGTGGCCAACTTCAACGAAGATCAGTCAACTTCGTTAGTGGAAATACTCGTATGTGTGCGCAAACACAAGTGGGCTCCCCATTCCCTCACTCTCACAACCTGTTGGGAGGGCTACCCGTCACGACCGGGGAGAGATCGTGCTCCCCGTGGTACAAGGGTTAAGACCTCCACTTCTAAATTCTGGGCTGTTATGAAACACTTTTATAACCAGTAAAATTCAATAATATTTTTCTGGCCCGACGCGAGAATTGAACCCGAGACTTCTTGAACGGCAGTCGCATACGCTAACCGCTAGATCGACGAGGCAGTCAGGACCGAAGGCTTAACTTACTTTCCTAGGCACAAAGTTGTAAAGAATGGGTACCTATCATAGACTGACATGGCTAATATTGCTTAATTTTGTAATGTACATCCAACATATAAAACCTAAATGTTAAATATGATCACACAATTATGCTAGTTTTAAGTTAATTAATGTTCGCAAAAGTATCAACGTAGATCCGTGATCGTATTGATTGCTATTACTTCGAATCATTAAATCAAAACAACGACAATCGCGCGCGCTCATTATGGCGCCACCGAACCATTTTACCAACGGAATACAACCGCGAGGCCTTATTACATAACTTTGACATGCAATTGGTTGCAGCGTTTGATATTTTTGTTAATATTATTAAATATCTTATACTTTCAGTAGATTTTCCTCTGTTTTAAGTTTATTTTGAAGTGTCTTAACAGTTGCAGAAATTTATTCAGTATTCTTTTTTAACGTGTGATTTAACAATGTGAAAAATTAGTATATTTCGTATTTTAGTCAATATAGGTGTCATGGGCCTTTCAAAATAGATTCTTCAAAAAATTACAATCTTGCAATCCATTTTTTCAATGAGGTTATAAAAGCAATTTGCAGCAATATCCTTAGTGCCTTTTACAACGGCATAATTCAAGGTAACCACAGTTCTAGAATAGTGAAGTATTAATCAACTTCGGGAAGATCTGAGAACTTTTAAGCAAATCTTTCAATTCTTTACGTGTAAGTAAGCCTTATTGCAATTCGTATAATGTGAATATATCCGTCAGCAGTTAGGTTATATAATAGCAACTGATTGCAAATTGCATAATAGACGCAGTTAGCAATGAATTTAATCATCCACCCCGACTAGCCGTTGTTAAATTTTGATTTATACCACTCTCTGCGGTAGTTTTTGAACTGATTGCGTTTAGTTTTATGGGTTAGTACGCCATTTTACTAGTAATTTGTTTCGATAATTATTTTAGTAATAATATTTTGTGTTGCCAGGAAATAGGGCTGGCGGATGAATAAAATTCTTGGTTAGAAATTATTTTTGTTTTATTATTAAATACGGGTTTGTTTGTGTGACGTCATGTAATCAGGTGGTACTATTTATTCTTATGTAACTAAGACTTATGTAACTAAGACGTAGCTTAAACACATCGATGAAAAGAATAGAAGTTCAATTTTCTTCTTTTTTCTGTTACAAAGAATGCTAGTAACGTGGCTGAAACAATACTAATATTTTTGACTACAGCTAATATAATATGTACCGTATGGGGTTCTATGTATTTCTATGAGATACTTTTCGTAGCTATACGTAGCCTGCCACTACAGGTGGAGACGTGTCGCTCGACCATATACTAGTATAGGCTTTCTAGACTTTATACTAGAATAATAAAAACAATTCATTGTCGTCTTCTTTCTCTTCTAATAAAAGATACTGAAATAAATCACTAGAGAACACTCAGAAGAAACTGGAATACAAAACTGCCGTTTGCTGCTGCCGTCTGCAGTTGCGTTCAAAAACATGAGTACGTCATGACGCTCATGACAATGATGTGTTGCTATGCGGTAACACAACGCAGCGACACGTTGTCTGCTGCTGTCTGCAGTCGGCTCCAACTCGTACCTTCATACATACCAAACAGGTTGGATTTTTTAGAAAATTTACAAACATACTGCAAACGCAAACTGGTCGCATTTTACTTCGTAAATCGAAATAATGTGATCACAGTCCAATCGGCCCAACAAGGTTCTCGCATTAAAATGATATAACGTCATCAGTATGGTACCGAACGCAGCCGAGGGCAGTATCGAACGTTCACGAAATTAGCGTTAAAATGATCGTAAAACCGTCATCATGCAGATGGAGCGCGTGATTCGGTTTGGGCTTAGAAAGTATGGCTGCTACTGTTTTATAGTGAACTAGAATTGTGTCTTTTTAGTTTCATTAAAATGATAAAATTTGACCAAAAAGAAGTTCAGAAGTAAGTAAGTAAGACTATTGAAGGTCGTTGATGAAAGTTATGAGAACGGGGAGCCATGTAGGTGATTCCGTCTTCATTGATAAAACGTAGTATTTGTTGACAATCTGTTGACTTATTTGTTGCTGGTTGTCTACAACTATTTTGCAGATACATTTTGGTAGAGAAGAATTTGGTAGCCTACTTTTTATGTTAAATAAAAAGAAAGAGATAACAAGTAATCACCTTTGTTACTACTGTGTACAGCTATATATCAGCTAATCTATGATCTAGCTAATCGCGAAGCCGCAGCGTTACCACTGTAAAATACGAGGGTAAAATTAGAATCTCACCAAATAGCTGTTATTTATTATGAACGCACTCAATAATATCGTGCACAGAGGCGATAATGACTGCACTAAATATGATTTAGTGATAATAATCAACGAAAGGATGCGCTTGCGTGCCGAATAATGCGGTGATTAATACGCGCACTCTAATTAGTCATGTATTGTCCTGACATTTTGGGCGAAATTAGAATGTATTTTTAGTTCCAACTAGCGAGTTGCTCGCAACTTCCGTAATTATTTCTAATTCCATGTTTGCACTCTTCGGAAACGACAACTTTCCACACAACCATGCATCCCATATTTTCCCTTTAGGAGCGAAATTTCTAAAAAATCTTTCTTAGTGGGTGCTTACGACATAAAAACATGATTTGTTAAAATTTCAAGTTACTTTATGTTCATTTGGTTTCAATTAGTTTAGGTTTACGTGATAGACCTCTAAAAGAATTTTGGCCTACCCCAGATGGGCTGGTAAAGGGCTCGTTTCGAGTTTGCCTTTTCTTTGCACTGATGTTGTCGCCTCTTACGGTCCCTATGATGTACTTCTAGCCCATTTCGGCGGTCAGTCTCAATGAACACCAGCCAATTATAGGAGATCTTATAGTACACAACTGTGTGCACAAACACAGGTGCACTCTTTGTTCTCTCACCCTCACAATTTGATTGGACGGTTATCCGACACGACCGGGGTGAAATGAGGCGCAGAATCGACGGCTTTACATACTCTCCGGGGTACGAGGGTTAAGACCCCAACTTCCAAATTCTGGACTGTTATTAAGTATTTCTGTAAGTAAAAAAGCTCAATAACACTTTTTGAACCGACGCGAGAATCGAACCCGACACTTCCTGATCGGCAGTACTATACTCTAACCGCTAGACCAATATTAGCCTGGTCCCTATAATAGGTCTGAGCTTCTTGACTCATTCTTCTGTTTTTCTATTAAATGTTCTTTCTCGACACAACATTTGTCCGGTGTGGTATTCGAACACACAATTTTTTTATTTATTTTTTTATTTAATAGCCTACCAAAGTGCATCTACTCTGCCTAATGGAAAGCATGAATAGAATCCAAAAGTTGTAGTCACCATACTCATTGCGAATGCTGATAATAGTATGGTGACCCACACTATGACGGCCTATTAAGATGGTCTTTCACACCTCACTTGGGGACAAGGCATGACAGTCATCGTAGCATTGTATTGCACGCATTTACCACGACAATTGTCACTCGTGCATCAATGGTCCACCGGTCTTGCATAAATTTTTATTTAGCTTAGAAGTTAAGATCCCTAATTACTAGATAAATACACCAATTAAGTTTTTTTTTTTATACCACGACGGTGGCAAACAAGCATACGGCCCGCCTGATGGTAAGCGGTTACCGCAGCCTATGAACGCCTGCGGCACCAGGGGCATCACGTGCGCGTTGCCGACCCTTTAAAGACCTGAAAGTATCATACAATGAAAATATATAATCGTACATCACAACCACTGCCAAAATGGGAGTACCACATATACAGGTTGTTCCAAAAACAGTGTGAAAATGTATCTCACAGCGCGGTCGTCTACATGGTTGTCAAAATGTATCGGCGAGCTATAAAGTGCGTCGCAATACGAACCACTCGCATGTCCGCACGCCACCGCGCGCCGTAACTTCGACAAGTGTGGTTTGCTGTCGGACTGTGTGGATATATACAGAGCGGATGAAACAAAAATAATATATTACATATAGCTGTATACATTGTTTTTTTTTAATAATTTTGAATAAGAAAATCAATTGTACAGTAATTTTGAACTGAATGAAAGTCATCCTTCACAAGATAGGGCGAAGGAGGTGATCACGTTAACGGATGGTGTTGGGCGATGCATGCAGTAGCTGCTACAGTGTGCTCGCAAGCGCACATAATTTAGTCACGTGTGGTCAGTATAACTGCTAATTCTTTATCTCATGACGTGATAGCGTCCTCGTCAGAATAAGGTGTTGGTACAATATACCCGCGAGCGCGCGTAGTTTAGGTTTGGGCTGTCGATATACCGAAAATTTCCTTTTCGTGTGTCGTGATAGTGCCCACGTCAAAATTAGTAGCTTGTACTTGGTGTAATTACATTATGCTGGTTACGGCTTGTTATACCAAGTCTTTTTGAACGGTTCGAGAAAATCGGTGTACCGGATAATTCAACCCAGCTCAATCGTCGTGTACTCAAAATTCCGAACACTTACGTACGCTCAAAAAACACCAATATTTTACAAACATCAATCTATGACCGCAATAATCCAGTGAGGATAAATAAATTACCATACATCGATAATTGCTGGTTAGCTTTTTATATGTTGCCGTACAGTTCATTTCATGAAAAAAAACAACAAAAAAAAAGTTTGTTTCGTGAACGTAATGCCTGCTTCTTGAAAAAGGGACAATGCCATCGCATATCTTTCTTAAATTTTAAAAATTCCTAAATTTATTTCTAAATGGTTTCCATTCTTACAGCAATGACCCTTGTAACTTTCTTACAACAATGAAAAAAGCGATAGGTAATAACCCCTCCATAAAATTAAAAACATACTGACCAATTAAAACAAGGCAAGTCGACGTCGGCCATCTTAAATCTACACGGCCGTGCATTGGCAATATCTGAGCTGCACCTATTACTACGGCGCCGGCTGCGTGCGATACATGAACACAACCCTGTATGCGATTTACTGTTATATCCTTGAATGTACCACTGCTTTACATTTTACTATTTATTGAATTCTCTTTATATGGTTTTGGGTCGTGATTATGTCATAGCGTATCTCAGTGTTGTAAGATTCATATATTTATTTATTAAACATAAGACTTACCAAGTAAACCACATACTGAAAGCTTTGCAAGACATTTAAACGCGTATATAAATTAGAGGTTAACACAACATTACCTATATATATATATATATAACATTATTAAGAAAATAAGGCCAGATAAAACATTAAAATAAAAGTATTGTGTTCGGAAAGTTTCGTCACAGCTTCGAGTCGCCGATCCCACAATCATTAAAGACCAATTTGACCAGTGCGTTCTACCTGTAACGACATACGGAGCCGAGACGTGGACATTCACCATTGGACTGGTCCATAAGTTTAAAGTAGCTCAGCGTGCCATGGAGCGTGCGATGCTGGGCATTTCTATGGCTGATAAAATTCATGACGAGGTTATTCCACAGAGAACTAGAGTAACTGACGTCACACAGAGAATCAGTATACTGAAGTGGAAGTGGGCCGGCCATGTGTCCAGACGAACCGATGGTCGCTGGAGACGAAGTGTACTAGAGTGGATAACACGACTGGGTAAACGTAGTGTTGGACGCGGCACGATGGACAGACGACTTGAAGAAGGTGGCTGGCAGCGGACGGATGCGAATTGCCTAAGACCGGGATGGTTGGCGTTCCTTGGGGGAGACCTTCGTTCAGCAGTGGGCAGCGATAGGTTGATTGATTGATTGATTGATTGATTAAGTGTACGTGTTAACATCACAACGTTGTAGTAAGCATATTTAATTGGCAACTAATTTAGTTTTCAACTTTGGTGTTCTATACTATTTAATCATTTCGATGTATAAATGAATCTGTACCATCGGAGAGGGCCTGACTGATCCTAATCCCATTCTACTTTCAGGTGACACGCCAACTCTTTTGTCCTCTAATATAATTAAAAAAAAATAGACTTATTCTTGATGTCCACACATCACGTCATCACATCAATTGCCTTTTATCGTCTACGGCTGGACATAAGCCTCTTCTTTGTCAGGAGCTTTTTGGCTGCTGGATAGGTTGCTATAAGGTTTGTGTTAAGTTTTCCTTATTTTTTCCTCTTTTAGTCGCCTCTTACGATTGCTTTGGGATGAATAGGGGGGGGTGAGATTTTGTATTCTTAATCCGTTGGGAAGATTTATTGATATCTCTCAATTCATTTTAAGGGGTTAGGGGTAGTCAGAGACACGAAAAAATGATAATTTTCAGTAATTTTTTTTCGCTATTAAATCATTTTATTTTACAAAAGTAATAATATGGCCTTATTATACAATGTTTTGACTTGAAGTCACGAAAATTTGAAAAGAAATAATTTTTAATATCCAAAGTTATAGCTGTTTCTGTTGACCCAGTCCAAAAAAAAGGTCCTTGCGGTGACAATGATAAGTCCTTGGAGATTCATCTAAAATCAATCGGATAAGAAAAATTAGTTTTATAAATAGATAATCCTGGGCCTGATCGAAGCTTTTTTTTTTTTTTCAAAAATTAAAAAAATGGCGGACTCAGAAAATTTTTTTCTAAATTTTTGGGAAAAAGTCAACAGTTAATTGGTCTTAAAAATTCGAAATTTTTGAAAAAAAAAAAATCCTTCGATCAGGCCCGAGTTTATTATGTATTCTAAAAGCTGTATAAATTTCATTAAAATCTACTGAGCGGTTTTCAAGTTACAGTTGTCACCAGTTCAAAAAACATAGTTTTGAGAAAAATGCATTTAAAGTTTTGCTATGGATTTATGTCGAATTATAAGAATTATGTAATATCTTACACTGAGTCATCTATTCCTGGATGATGATGATGATGATTTATATATATATATATAATTATACATACATTAAAATGGGGAGATATTCATGACAATGAAACCCGAAAGGTCGGTTGCTTGCAGCTGTTTCTAGCTACCTGCTCTCGAATGCCACGTAGCACCCGAAAGGTCATTGTTAAATAACTCGAAAAGGATTTGTCGGATTCACTTCAAATTTTCACACAATATTTTAAAAATATTATACTTTAAGAAAATGCAAAAAAAAAGAAATCGATTTTTTGAAAATCCTGACTACCCCTAACCCCTTAAGTCTTAAAATATTAATAATTTACATTGATCTCATTAATACATAGACGAAAGTTTTTTTTTTAATTTACACTATGTAAGTTATAGTCAGAGCCTACAAGAAAATACTACGCAACTAAATTCTTCAAGTCAATCTTTTGCAATCAAGTTTATTGATTATAATATAGGTACTAAAAAGTACACTGATATTGTAAAGATTTTAACTTTATAGTGTTCTAATTGAGACAAACTGGAACCTAAACTTAATCAAAATCTCATCGTAGATTTAAAACAATCCCACTTAAAAAAAAAATATTTTTATTCTGAATGTTTGTAGCAATCTAATTAAGTGCCCACTGCTGTACAGCCTGAGGCAAACAGATAATAGCCTACCAAATACGTCATGGTTCATTACAGAATAGTGGACTATCAAACATGAATGTACTGGCGTAGTGGTTCAAGCGGTCGCCACGTTGCTCTCAACTGCGCTGAGTGTTGTGAGTTCAAACCTGACATGGGACAACATTTTGTGTGATTCACAAATCGTTGTTCTGAGTTGAGTGTTCATTGTGTCCTGAGGCGAATATTGTCTTAATGAATCTAATATTGTCTTAATAATGTATGAGTAAAAATGCCAAGTTGTGTTTCATGGTCCACTCTATGGAATCTTGATCTACGAAGGAGATCACGACTAGAAACATCAAGGGAACCGACAAAACAATGATAAGCCGTATTCTCATGCAAAACATCTAACTGTTTTGTTATTTGGTTATTTACTTTCATATATTATTAGGTTATGATCATTTAACTTACAAGTTACAAACACGCGGTGCGGGATTATATCACGCGTTAACGTCTCCTTTCGCATCATACATAACAGATTTCACATGCAATCTATATCTACAAGCATTGTCTATACAATTAATTAAATCCTGTAAATCTTAATGGATCTACCTCCCCAAGCTATATCAATAACATTATCAAAAAGCGATATGTTACACTCATTAGTCGCCGAGTGGCGGAACAAAATGGCCGAATTAAAACTGCATCGCGTACAAACGGCACAAAACGATAATTATTGGTAATTAGACCCCATGCGGTTAGTGGCTGTACTATTGCTTTATATTTAGTGTTATTTTCGGCGCTATGTACGTATAAGTGGATGTGGGGTACGCTAAATGTGTGGCTAAACTATTAAACGGTTGCTCGTCACAAGGAATGGTTACAAAAATATATGAGACTAAATCAGTGCAAAAATACCTTAGAAATACTTGTAAATAAATTCTTTCTATTTTATTTTAATAGCCTTCCAAAGTGACTCTATATTGTCTGACGGAAACACATGAATAGAATGCAAGAGTTGTGGTCACCATACTCATTGCGAATGCAGACAATGCAGTATGTTGACTCACGCTATGGTGGCCTATTGAGATGCTTTTTCACGCCCCGCTTGGCGACGTAAAAGGCATGACAGTTATCGTTGCAGTGTAAGGCTTACACATTTACCACGATACCTGTCACCCCTATACCATTGGGCCTCCGATCTCGCACTCACCAACAAAACAAAACAGTGCAGATGTCACTTTAGCTGGTCCGGATGTCCTGATCGTATCTGTGATATATAAGACTTCAGCTGATTATAACACTAACAAAAAATATTCTTATAGGAGTACAAACACGATTTATAATCTATGAGTAAATGCCTGTGGCAATGATAATAACTTTTATTTACTATCTCATTACGGAATATAAGGCACAATAGATTTTAGTTCGAAATGGTGCTGTCCGAATTGGAAAATAAGCATAGTGTTGTAAATACAATAATACAAAAGCAGAAATCTGCTTTCAATTATATACCATATCCTAGCTACCCGCACTCTAAATTTTAATTTAATCTGCACATTCATTTCTTATAATACTTACTTCTTTCTAGCTCGATGTCTTCTTTTATTTGAGTTATTTATTTACTATTGACATTTACTTTTTTTATAACTAGGAATAAGCTCAACTAAAAATTTAAAAAGTTGATGAAACTTCAAGCCGTTGCCATAATTTCTACGTTTCTAAATTACAGTTGGTAAAGCTCAAGTAATTACTTGTTGTCTAAAGTAACGAAAATTCATTAAAGTAAATTAATAGTATCATCATCATCACCATCATCGTCAACAGCCTTTAATAGTCCACTGCTGGACATAGCCTTCTCCTTAAGGTTTGGGCCTACTATACCACACTGACGAGATGTCTTTGTGTCAAGTTTTTCTTCTCTTATCATAACATAGCACATGTTCCTGTTATATTTTTTTTTCTTCATTATATTCATTCTCGTATGTTTTGATTTTTTTGTTGATTTGATTGGTTATTAGGAATTAATAGATTTTTTTTAAATTTTTTTTTTTTACCTATGTAAAGGTACCAAACATTCTCACGCGACAATTGAAATTAGTCGAAGATTACCCGTGTCGTAATAGACTAAAAGAAATCAACCTAGTTAAAACGTCACGGAAGTTGATGATATATGCGCGTGAGTTTATTTCAGTAAGTGTTTGAAATATTATCAACAAATTATCCGTGCATATAAATGAACCAAATAAGCTTTATTTAAAATATTTCCCTGGCACCGTCATGATGCCATTATAACACAATAGTGATACATAACAATTCAAACATTAACAGAACTTTATTGTAGTGATTTCCGTACGGCCAAGCTCGCCATTTTACATTGCAACCATACACGATATACGACGGAATTAAAAATACATAAACATGTTGGAATTTTACGATAATTACGGCACACTATGCATTGGTAGGGTTATAATGGTTGGAATAAATATACTCAATTGTTTTAATAGCCACGGGTCTCGTGAACGATTGCAATTTTGTTGTATTAAGTCCGTTTAATATTGATATTTCAATACAAGCAATTGAAATTTCAACCCTGTTTGTGAATGGTGAAGAGTATTTATTGAGTTTTGCTAATAAACAAGCGTGGATAAAGGATCTGCAGGAAGGCAAAAAGTGAATTTGTTCTTAGTGTAGCATAGCTTCGGGCAGATATTCTATTTTGTTTGTGTATGAATGAATGAGAATAAAAATGATTTCGAGACAGATGCTGGAGGCGCATTAAATTTGGATTTTTTTTTATAACTTGGCACATAACCCTTACGGTAGCCTGATATCAAACTGGACAAAGTATATACTATACGAACAGACTGTTGATAACAATAATATATGTGTGAATATTTCTCAACACAGTATATCTTTTATATAAAAGAAATTGCTGTTCGTTAGTCTTACCAAACCTCGAAAATGGCTAGTTTATTAATTATTTTATAATTAATTTTGATATGGAAAACCTTTTGAAAGACCAGGGAATGTTAGAACTCTGTGAAAACAAGAAAAAATTGAGAAAAAGTAGTAAAACAGTAAATTTATTTTCCTACACAAAGTGTTGCTTCACGTCAAACGTAAAACAACGTAAAATACGCCTCTTTCCCGGAGGGGTAGGCAGTGCTATATTAGACGTCTGTTTTTCGGCAGTGTTTTGGTCCAACGTGGTAATCCTATTGCCACTAATCCAGATGTTTTGTTTGTGAGAACCTCGTCCGTCCATCAGCAGGTGCATCCACTTGCACGTGAAGTTGACTTGTTTCACTAAGTTTTTGGTGGAAACTCTATGCATCCGTGAAATAATTATTCATTATAATTTCAAACGACGTAAGAATAAAATAACTGTTCTTTCAAATCTTTCAAATTTCTCATGATCTACTGAAATCAATGTCATGATTGAGTGCCGTACAAATACAGCCTATGCAAAATACGCTGTTTCAATCTCGTGCCCAAATCCGACGTGAATGACCGTGCATTGACGTCGTGACAATAAAGTGGCCAACCCTACTGCCGTCCGACGCTGGTACTATAAACAAGAAATAACTATAGTAATTCAAATGGGGAGCTGTAGTGTTGTCAGTAGATATCTGTATTTTGGACGGAAAAAGAAAAAATACCGTAAGTTACTTTAAGTATACTTTGACACAATTCATTTTAAATTATAATTTTATGTTGCCATAAAACGGAACTTTAAAAATTCTATTTGAGTGACTCAAAATAGTTAAGTATTAATGCATCTGTTCTGCTGTACAATTGTATCAGCTCATTATTTAGGCATTTTTAAAGACGACTTTAACACTAATTTGTCCTTCATTGCCCAAGAAGTTGACGCTCCTAGGAGGACAACTCCATTCAGAATTGGACGGTGATACGTTGATTTGATTTGATCATATACCAGTACAACTAATATTCTATATTTTTTAAAAGCTATTAACTCTTACATATCTTATTTAAAACAAAGCAGCAGCAGTAGATAACATTAGAATAAGTAACAAAAATGTTCGAGTTCTGGCAACACTGTCATTGGCTGGGACGCCCCGATACCGGTCAATCCGCCATGTCCATCAGTGGCCAGTCGTAAACTAGGGTTAAATCTCGGATTTGTCTCCATCAGTCCCATATATTTGTATATTGATACCGCATCATATTGGATTAGGATTTATAACTTGGTCCTTCGAGCCATTGCCTCTGAATTTGTGTGTTGCTTACTCGAGAGAGGGTTTATTGATGTTATAGAAGACGTTTACTTAGAAGGCTACTATTTCAAGGAATATACGATCACGGTAAAATTACACAGAACTACATATTATACAAAAAAATCCTTGATTATAATGTATATAGATATAGGAGTATAAATATTTCCTTTCTGAAGATGACGTCTATCTGTCCGTATGGTCATCAAGAATCTATTTAATTATAATTATAATAACGCCACGCAACTTACTTTTTTCTATTTGTTAAAAAGACAACGCCTACATTAGCAATAAATCTTGTATCATATATGAAACGGACACAAAAAACACCAGCCTGAGAACAACAATTTGTCGACCACACACTTTCACCAGATAGTAGAGCTACACTGATTTCAGCATGAACAAGCCGGCTCGTCTGGGGCAGTACTACCCTCCCACATAAGACCAACCTAAAGCGACAGCATCCGTGCTGTTGTGTTTCGTTGGTGAGTGCAAGACCGGAGGCCCATTGATGCAAGGGTGACAGTTATCGTGGTAAATGTGTGCAATACAATGCTACGATGACTGTCATGTCTTTTACGTCCCCAAGTGAGGCGAAAAAATCGTAATAGGCCGCCATAGCGTGGGTCACCATACTGCATTGTCAGCATTTGTAATGAGTATGGTGACTACAACTTTTGGATTCTATTCATGCTTTCCATCAAGCAGAGTAGAGTCACTTTGGCAGACTATTAAAATAAATACATAAAAAAAGAAAACACAAAGTGTTGTCTCATGTGGCGTTTGAACCTATAACACCTAGTGCAGTAGAGAGCTGCACGGCAACAGCTTAAACTACTAGGCCATCCGTGCAGTCACGGCTGTCTGATTTCAAATGAGACAGAGCCTTGCCATGGTAACCAGACTGCTGATAAACATACTTATATATTTCTAAATACATATATATTATAGATAAATTACACCATGACACAATAAATCATCTTTGTCATCATATAATTATTTGTCCAGGTTGAGAATCGAACCCAGGCCCGTCAATTATTAATATCAGTAGTCGAATGAGACACATTTTTACGTTGGATATTTTTTTTTATTATAATTCACAAAATTGATGTAAAATCTCACTTAAAGACATAGATTTATATATATCAAAATTACTTCAGATTTACATCTACTAGATGTGAATCTTACATGCATTTTAAACTATATGACTATAGCTAACACAAACATATTTGATAATCTAAGATAGACACATTGTGCAACATTCAAAAATTATATACAATCAAAAAAAACCAAAACACTAAAAAAAACAATGATATTATTCTATCAACTCTCTTAGTTTGAACCTCACCGAAACCAAAGAACCAGCAAAAATATCCAATTCGGATGGAGTTAGCGAGACAAGGCATGCGAATCATGGCCGAAGAATGACCTATGTTGGTGCGGTAGTGGTACATTGAAATTAATCTATTTATATTATACCAGTCATGGGTACTGTTTAACTTGAGTATGTGACATGGCAACAGACAGAGACGTCGCCATTAAATTCATCTAAATAACTTACACAAACAATTATTTATGACTTCTGACACGATAACAACTACGTGTACACTGAAAGTAGCTATTAGTCTAAGTACACTTAAGTTAACTTACAAAGAAATCACACGTACATAAAATCACGCCTGTTTTGCTGCAGGAGCAGGCAGAGGTATATTAAACACCCACTTTTCGCCAGTGTTTTGGTTCAGCGTAATAGGTGGTGAGCCTGTTGCCACAACTAGGGTTGTTTTGTCCTCATCCGTCGATGCGCAGCTGCACCACTTAGAGAAGAGGTTGGCTTGGGACCCTCAGTTTCTAGTGGGAATCCTATGCAAAATAAAACATAAGTATTTACCAAAGACACGGCAATTAATCAACTGTGGTGAAGTTTTTTGCGTATAGGGCAAGAATATCAAGCTATAGATCTCACTTAGGGTATAAATGAGGGGTAAGTTTTGAAATCGATGGATGTATCTAGCCCTCTGTTTATAAAATACAAATTACAAAGTAGATTATGATTATCAATTTTGTTATTAAAATGTTCCAAAGCATCAAATTAAAACCGTCAATAATCACTTTATGGTCACCCATCCCAAAACCTCACCTTAACCCAGATTCCATAACTTAAAAAAATACTCCCTGTAAATGGAAAGAGTGAGAATAGCATTCCTCGTAATACAATGCGCACTATCTCAGTTTAAACTTTGATATTCCATAAGGCTACATAAATATAAGTTTATTTTTCTTATTACGTAGTTAACAAGGGGTGTGTTATCGGTCGGCAGGCCTGCTTGCGCAGTTAAAGCGAATTTATACTTTCGATTACACTGGGCTGTGGATGAATAAAAAACAAATGAGCCAAGAATTTGTTGGTACGCTGCGCTGCCGCGAAATGCTGAAAGGTTTGTAAGGATACGACTGTATTTTATCTTATATAGGTGGTTAAGATGATAACCTAAACGTTTGAGTTATTTACAGCATAGGAATGAGCATATCATTGTATACAATATCAATAGTATGTAGTTATGTATTGTAATTCATTATTGAGAGAGAAATTAATAAATATCTTTTACGATAAATAAAGATGATCTGTCTCCTCTTTTGTTCTACATTTCAATTTAGTGGTATTTCAAAAATTAAAATAAAATGAACTATTAACAAATTTTAATATAAAAATAGAAAAAAACTGTCCACCAACTCTGCTTGCTTATACAAAATCACAAATATCAATCGAAAGAAAGGATTACCGATGGTCAACTTTCTTGCCTGTGATACATTTCTTCAAAATAGATGGCCTGTCAATTAATCCGGTCATATTTGCTACTGAATAGATATTCAGAAATTAAGGTTATTCATTTCTAAATATACAATTTTGACAACAAATTATTTTCCTTTTTTAAACTTTCACGTAATTGAAATGATAATGTCCATGTTATTACATTGTCGTCATCTGAAGGCGCAGACCTAAGCTATTATATTTAATGTGTATGCTTGCTTGATTTGAACATAGTATCAAACTCCAGGCATTCTTTGTCTCTTAGTAATGTTAATTTGTCGTGTTTTCTTGTTATTATCAAGTGGGCAAATTAAACTTTACGATTTTGCATACTTACATAATGGAGTTATGGTGCTACGCGGCCTACGAAGGTCTACGATGGTGCTACGGATTGATTACATATTTATTCAATAGCTGCAATCAAGCTTCAATATTTGCTATTTTTTCAATAATTATGTATCTACGTTTTCAGGTTATGATGAATGAGTCTAAAAATATTGAAGACAAACTTGGAAAGAGAATGATCCATGTTATCGGTGCAAGTCATATTTCACGTAATCCCACTACATAACGATTCCAAGAACAAATTTTGGTCATGTGATGTACGGAGTGGGAAGAATATCGGAAATCCACTTTAGATAGGTTTTCTATCGCCCACTGACTGATGTGATTATTTTAGGGATATTTTTGTTAAATTTAGCAAGTGGGAAATATAGAGAACTCGCAGTCAGCGCACCACCACTAATCAGGCAAGGTAAGGCCTGTTGGTTAGTGATTTTTACTGCTAAGCCAGCGGTCGTGGGTTCATTTCCCACCTAGGACAAATTTTTCTTTGAATTATCTATAATTTAAGATTTGAAAAAATACGTATTACTCGGTTAAGTTTTGTATGTACTTGTATTAGAAATATGTATGTTTATCTGGCGTCTGGTTATCATACTACAGGCAGTGTATTAAATATGCCAGGATATTATTATAAGTAATAATAAAAAAAATCCATTCAAAGATTTAAGGCTGGTACCTTGAAGGAAACTATTGTTAGATTCATTATCAAAAACTTTTAGCAGTCCATTGCTGGACATTAGTTTCTTCTTTGATGAAAGGTTTTGGTCAAGTAAACCACGCTGGCTCCACGGGTTGGCATAGTGTTTCTTTTAAGTTTTTCTTCCTTTTACCAGTGCTGTTTTCTTGCGTAGTGTTTCTTTTAGTTGCCTCTTGTGACACCCATTGGATGAATAGGGCTTTTGATATTCTGTATTCTTAATCCAAAATCATAAGAATAATAGACATATTCACTAAAATATTAATTTTATGTGCATTTTCTATACAAATAATTATACCGAACCACAAGTGATTTATTGAATTTATA
Organism: Hypercompe scribonia; assembly: GCA_949316085.1. Taxonomy (NCBI): domain Eukaryota; kingdom Metazoa; phylum Arthropoda; class Insecta; order Lepidoptera; family Erebidae; genus Hypercompe; species Hypercompe scribonia. The sequence continues at coordinate 23,339,294 of OX438972.1, forward strand.
GTACCTATTAGCGTAACTTTCGTAACTTCCTAGTGCGGGCGTAACTTCCTAGTACGGGCGTTATTTTTTAAAAAAAATCTTTACAAATATACAAGAAACGGACACAAAGAACACTCAGACTCAGAACAACAATTTATGAATCACAGAAAGTGTTGACCATTGTTTGAACTCATAACACTCAGCGCAGTAGAAAGCGACGTTGCGACCGCTTAAACCGCTAGGCCAACCGTACAGTCTAACTCTTTTCAAGTCCTTACACTGTTACACATATATCTCCTGATCCATTCACTCTTATACTTAAACTCATTTGTCATTAAATACGCGTAATCATTTAGTCTTCTACCCTTCCAATCCAATTCTTTTCAATTTAATTCTTAAGCTCACTTTTCCATCCATACTTATAGATAGATTTATACGCCTTATTCTCATTGATCAAAAAACAACATATTCCAAAGAAATACCTCTGAGTAATCCTATATCTACTTACCGACCAAAAAACCCTTCAACAAATAATTCCCTATAATTCCCAGTTTAATAAGCAAGGACTCGCATTGGGAGGGTAATAGGGTATACTTTACTAAACTAAAACAACAGTCATTCAGTATTTCCCACCCACCTTGCGCTAAGAAAAGCCTCTTAAAACAGGAAGAAAGTTAAAAAATAATTAATGCTTTCGTAAATATTCATACCTTGGACTGGAGTTTAGAGTTAACCCTCCATGTTGAAAACATACTTGAACTAATTGTGGACGGTCACGTTGCGGTGGTCTTATCTAAATTATTGTTTGATATTTCTGTTTTTATGTGCGTAGTTAAGTACGTAGAATTGTCAGCGGATGCTAACTTATCTCCTCTACCCATGGATACTTACAACTCAAGAGTGAAAACGTATAAAAATATTACTCTTACTTGATTCTGAGTAAGTAGCACCCAGTGACTGTTGAATAGAAGAAAAAGTAAAATATAATTGACATTATAAGCCTAGGTCTCATTTTTTTGACAGTCATCTCACAAGTCATGATGGAAAAAGATTAACTTTTCTTTTTAATGTGTTTCCTTATATTTGCAAGGCTCGAAAATCATTACATTACATATCTTTTATTGTAAACTAGCTTACTCCGCGAGCTCTGTTCCGCCTTATAGTCAATAAATAAGCATTTTTTTTACTTAAACCCGTTCTAACGGGCAAAAAGTTTCCTATGTCCGTCTCCTGGTTTTAAGCTACCTCCCCACCAATTTTCAGCTAAATCTGTTCTCCCTTTCTTGAGTTATAAGTGGTGTAACTAACACCACATTCTTTTATATATATAGATTTACATATATCCTTACTACCTACCTACTACCCTACAAATGCGAATGTAAATTTATTTGTTACGGTTTCAAGCGAAAACTACTCACCCAATCATCGTAAAATTTTGTACACATATTCTTGGAGGTATTGGAAGTAACATAGGATACTTTTTATTAAAATATATATATATTTATTAAAAGCTACTTTTACATTTAGACTTAGTCACATACTGCGTTAAAGTAGAAGCATCTCAGCGGGGTTGTACAACATATGAATCCGTATGTTTATGAAAGTGAAGGGTTCGTCGAAACGACTCCGATTTAATTTAAGTCCAGCGCCGTTATCGTCGGCGCCCCATTGTTTTTCTTTCTTCAAATTTTACGGTCAATTTGACGTGATTCCTTTTTTTACGATTAATTTGATTTTAATTAGTTTGGAGAACTGTTGTCGAGTTAGCAGTGTTTATTGATACTATTCAAGAGCGTTATTATCTCAAAATCTTGAAAATACTTTTAACTGTACTATTAAAAAAATTAAAAATAAATTGAATTATGCATTTGGTCACAAATGCACGATTTTTTCGATTGCGAACCATCTCGAGAATATACTCATTCGAATGCAAAAAGAATTTTCAAAATTTGTCAATAACAAACGGAGCAATCGGTCAACATACCCAAAAAAAAATATGTACAGTAGAACACACAATTTCCTTCTCTTTGGAAGTCAGTTGAAAACTAAAGATTTTTTCTTTTATAATATAGGAGGTAAACTAGTTTCCATAGACGTAGCTCGTAGTGTATGATATAGTGCAATCTTTTAAAGCAGTTGTGGCAGAAAAATGTCAACAGTTTGGCTGCTTGGATGGGATTGCATAGTGGTTTAAGCGGATAATACTTTGTATGTTGGTGTTCTGAGTGTGGGTGTGTATGGAAAGAGAAAGAGAACTTGAAACACACGCTATCCAAACCTGTCTGGCCAGCGTGGTTTAGTAGGCCAAAACTTCTCTGCTAAGGAGAGGCCTATTTCTTTTTTTTTTTCTATTTCAAGAGCCTGCCAAAGTGACTCTACTGTGCGTGATGGAAAGCATGAATAGAATCCAAGAATTGTGCTCACCATAGTCATTGCAAATGCAGTCAATGTAGTATGGTAACCTCCACTATGACGGCCTAGTGAGATGCTTTTTCACACCCCGCTTGGGGACGTAAAAGGCATGACAGTGTAAGGCTTATACAGTCACCACGATAACTGCATTAATGGGCCTCCGGTCTCACACTCACCAACGAAACACGACAACACGGATGCTGGCGCTTTAGGTTGGTCTTCTGTGACAGGGTCCAGCAGTGGACTATTGAAGGTTCTTGATGATGATGATAATAAAAGTCACATGATGGTCATATGAGTCTGTAATAGATTCTTCGAGCTAATGTTATTTTAGACCTGAATGCTTATTCAAGAACCTTATCCTAGTTTCCCTTTTCTCTCCATTCCATACTCTAATTCACGTTTTTCCATTTCCATCTGAAAAAGTTACGACTGTAAAATAAGGTTGGCTTCAGGCAGATATAGTAGAAACTAACCAAATCCTATTACATTATTTCACATTGCATTGACTTGAAATAAAATTGGAAAAATAATAAAGATTAAATAATATGTTTTAATCTGTATAAATTATATAATAATTAAAAACTGTAATCAAGACTCCAATGGTGCAGATTACTAGGATAGCACAATGGTTTATCATCATGCATCATTTTCTACTGCGCTGAAAATTATGGATTCGATCTATAGGACAACTCTTTGTGTGATCGAAAAATTGTTGCTATCGGTCTGGGTGTTCTTTGTGTCAGTTTCGTCGATAAATTAATGATGGTATCGGAACCTTCTTGTTCCACTAAAATAAGATGACACAATATAAACGTAATCTAATCGACCCGTTTGTATGCAGTACCACAAACAATAATATTACAAAGAAACACTCTTATGCACTTAAGCATTAGAATTACAACCATAAATTAAGCACTTACCCCCCCACATTAGATCGACTGATCCAGACGCACTGCAACCTCGCACAAAAAAAGATCTTTCAACATATACATCTTTAGATATTGGCGCATGTTGACATATTTACGAGCTCCTCGACTATTAAGTGGTGATTTACTGTGGGCATATCGGGATGGATACGTTTTTATCGCGAGCAATATATCCAGTCGGCTTCGAGCTCTATTATGTGAACCATTGTGAGAGACTTTGAAGATTTCCACGCACCAGTTTTCCTTCTACTGATTTTTTATAGTTTATTTTTTCATTTTGTTGTTTCTGTATGTGTGTGTATTTGAGATGTATATGATAAAAAAAAATATACTATGTAAAAAATTTAGTATAGATAAAAACATATTGAAAGAACAATGATTAAAAAAGCCGTAATCAAATCAATTAATTTCAATTACAAATACTACATTTAAAAAAAAACATTTTTATTTGTGAGAAGAAATAAACAATTATTTTTATTATAACCTACAAAATGTTTGAGACCAATAGATAACGGTTAATTATTGTTAGATGCTACGAATAGACTACCTCGTTGGTCTAGCGGTTAACGTAAACGACTGCCGATTAAGAGGTTCGGGTTTGTTTTTCTGATTTTAGAAATACTTAATAACAGCCCGGAGTTTGGAAGTCGGTGTCTTCACTCCCGCGCCTCGGAGATCACCTAAAGACGTAGGCCCTGCGCCTGATATCTGATATATAGCCATCCCACCAGACTGTGAAAGTTAGCAAGCACACTTGTGCGCTGTAATATGTCGAAGTCAACGAAACCAGCTCGGTAAGTAGGTAGTAGAGCCACGCTGATTTCAGCACGAGCAGGCTGGCTCGACCGGGGCAGGACTGCCCTCCCACAGAAGACAAACCTAAAGCGACAGTATCCGTAATGTCGTGTTTCGTTGGTGAGTGCGAGACAGGAGGCCTATTGATACAGAGGTGACAGTTATCGTGGTAACTGTGTGAACCTTGCACTGCCACGATGACTGTCATGCCTTTTGCATCCCCAACCAGGGCGTGAAGGGGCATCTCACTGGGTCGCCATAGTGTGACCACAACTTTTGGGTTCTATTCATGCTTTACATCAGGCGGAGTAGAGTCACTATGGCAGGCTTTTAATATAGAAAAAAAAATGTATAGGAATACGTCAGGAGTACGTATTATCATGCTACGGATATAATTCTATGTATATCGTAAGATAACTAAGTCACTATAACACTGTCAATCCTGTTCAATAAACAATTATAATAAATTAATTTATATAAAAAAATATTACGATACGATTGGTCGTAAATAACTTGTGCATATCTACACTCTTCTTACATGATAATATTTATATGTTTATGTAGTTACAACATACAAATAAATATCTCACAGTGATTCGTCTTAACCCTCGCGCGCGGCAGATACAAGTTGACACTAACAAGTTAATTCTTCAAAGTTAATCTTGGATATTTGTGCTGATGAGGTAATCATGGGTATTGCTCTAATTCTAGGACACCGCAGCCTTCTGTAGAGATATAGAAATACTGGATGGGCTGTTGCAAAAAATCTTTTGAAATAACTTTCAAAGTTAACTCATTAGGTGGTTACACTTTGGTGGAGGAAAACTAAGTCATGTTATTATTTTTCTATTCTTCTTTCTTACATAGTTTAAATTGTTTATAACCAATTTTATCTAAATTGAATATTGTTGATGAATTATTATAGCACAATTAATAACACATTGTAGTAAAAATTGCACACCACTCTGATGAGTTTTGGTCCTTTCGCATCCAACTCCTGCTAGCCATTTAGCTCAAATCGTCACACCACTTGGCCTGTGGACGTCCTACACGGTCTCCACTATAGAACTCATCTACCCCAACGGTTGTCGGTTCTGTGGTTAATATGCAATGGGAGAGGCCTATGTCCAGCAGTGGAGTGCTATTACCTGATGAGAATAAAAATTAGATTTCGTTTTGCTATAGGTTTGAGGTTCCTCCATGATAAGATTGCTTGCATGACTTGTTAATGTATGTGACACGATTTAACTTCATGATTAAAGTTCTCGTTAAACGTTGCAGCGAGACTTATTCGGCCTGGATACTGTTTATTGTTTATACCATCAACACGATATTATTAGCTTTACCAGTAACTAACACATATTTTAGCTTTTTATTATTTCTCAAATTATTTAGGGTCGGCTTCTAATTCAATTAGATTTACCTGAATGTCAGTTTTACTACGGAGTAAGTAGCATCGGACCTCTGTAAACCTGATGACGAACTGAATTTGAAGGTTAAACTAGTTGTTAGTATACTTGAAGGCACTGACAGTCTTAGAAGTTCCTGACAACCTGGATTGACAGTTTAACGTGTTTTCAACTTTCATTCTCTGAATTGTTCTTAGAAATTTCTTGCAAGAAACACTTTTGACCCAATCCGGGATTCGAACCCGAGACCTCTTGATTGACAGTCACATACACTAATCACTAGACCAACTAAATAGTCCAATTATATAAAGAAATACATGTGTATTTGAACATATCTAAGTATTCAACATTCTGGTTAACATATCAAATTGAAACATTCAATATTCTTAATAACAATAGACTGCTTATAAGGCCAGAAGTTGGATAGTGCAAATATTTTTACTTTTTGTGGTATAAATATGGGTTCACCATTAAAGCTAAATTTTTAAATAGTATCACATTTTAATTCCGTTCGTACCCATAAGCCTACATACCTTTAAACAGAACGAAGTATTAAGGGAGGCCAACAATAATGTGAAACCTACAGGGGTTCTGGGAGCAGGTTTTGATGGACACAGATTAACATTATTTTTTTTAAGATATTACTCGCTGTAAGAAAACGTGGTCATTACGAAAGAACACTATTCTAGGCAAATAGATGCTACAGTTCCATCTATAATGTGTCTGTGTAGGCATCTATAACATCGGCCGGTCACAGCGACCGACAACACAGCGTGTAACGGTTAATGCCTTAATCTTGAGACTCTGGACGCCCTCAACGATTGTGAGAATAGAGGGGATAAGGCAAAAATTGTTTTTTAATTATATTTAGTAGTATAGTTTACTTCACAATTTCAAAAGTATATGTAATCATTTCAATAAAAATGCTTCGACAGGTTACAGAGTTCTTTGTGGGTTACGGTTTTAGACTTTCAGGATTTACAAATACATATAATTTTATTGTACACTGTACTTATTTACGATAAAATTATTTATAAGGGTTTCTTTTATTTAACGACGTTTTGAACGGGTTATACCGCTCGTGGTAACGGGTAGATTGGCGTGAGTTTAGTTTTTTATGACATATTGGAATACTTAATGTTAAAAGTTAATAATCTCCTTTTCTTTTGTCCATGACGATAAAACTTAAAGCAATATAACGTAGATATAATAATAATTGCACGTAAACAACAATAAATTAATTGTCTGTAACTGTAAAAAAGATTAGTAATAAATACTATTAGAGGTGTCTTTTAAATATATTTACTTATTATGAAATATTACTTTGAACGGTGTTCATAGATATCTGCAATTCAAATTTTTTAAACCTTGACTTTCAAACCAGGTTCCCTCTTAAAGCAAAGGGGAAATAGGTAATTTTACCATCGGTAACCTTACTTACTTGGTGACATGAATCACAATAATTTAGGTATTACTGTTAGTATGTAAGTATAGTTTGTCGTAAAAGTATTTTTTAAAATTCGATATTTGTTTTTTTTTTTAATAATTTTGTAAAGACAGTTACTTCTTTTTACATTAAAATCATTAAAATCAGGCGTATCCATACAAATCGAACAAGTTCACCTTGAAGGTGTCTCCCCCAGCCATAACTCTTAACAGCGGAGGCGCCCCCGTCGTCGCCATGAGGAATTATTATTATGCGAATAAATACTCCAAATGTCACTACTAAATGTCTCCCCTCTGCCCGTGTAATCCGTGAGGCGATGGGTGGCTATTGTCACCAGCTCAGCGTGGAATTCAGGACTGGGGAAATTTAATACATCGATAGATCGCTTTTATATCTGTAAGTGTTGCCCCACTGGTCGAATAATGATCACATTAATTATTAATGAAAAATATTATTTTAGTAGCAACACTAAAACACACACACACACAGAAAAATGTTTAGATTTGATTTTTTTATTTTAAAAAGGGGTCGTTCGTCTAAAAAATCTTCTGGTACTGATTGTTTAGTCAAGCTCTGGGTTAGATTCTCATGATAATTCTGGGTGTCATTTGTCAATACTATGAATGTACTTAATAATACCAGAGGACGTTTGTCAGTAGTTACCATAATACAAATTCTGTTTAGATTGGTATCAAATGGCGCGGTGATGTGTTTGGTATCTCAAAACATTGTTATTGCTACTATAAACTGTAAAGAAATATATTCTACACAAAGCTTTATTTTCAAAAAATATTGGTAAATAGCTGGGTGCATAGACTTCCCATCAAAGACTAAGGGCCCGAAGTCAATCTCACCTGCTGATCGATGAATGTGACTCTGGTAAACAAAATATCCCAATTAGCGGCAATAGGCCAACCACCTATTACGAGGGACTAAAATACTGGCGAAAAGTGGGCGCTTAATTAGCCTCTGCCTACCTCTCCAGAGAAATAGGTTTTACAACAAAACAAAAACAAAATTCTGGTCCTGTCCATAACAACATTTTAATTTATGTTTTTTATTACGTAGTGAAGGACTACACAAGATGGCTGGTAGGAGCTGGATGCGAGAAGTCCAAAATCGTCCCGAATGACGTGCTTCTCCCAATGCAAGTCACTACGGCTTATGTCCAGCACTAAACTGTGATAGGCTTTTTCTCCAACCTTCCTCGGATCCCTTTGCCGAATAATCCAATACAATGATTAGTAATACGCAATCACAAGTCTACATAAAGGTGTTTCTAAAAGTAAGTTTTACGCAGTTCTAAATACTAGGTACTATAATTTTCTCAAGTAAATTTATGCAACTTTACTTTATTCTAATGCAGGTTTCGCATAGGCCTTGTCCTGACAAATTAATACCGTTTGGTGACACTGTAGAGGCCGTCCCCGAGACAAATGCCGTTCGATCCACCGAAATGTCCCGGTAATAGTTTTAAAGTGGAGCCAATTTCGTGACGTTGCCACCTTGACTCTACCATGATACTGTTCCCGCCTTTTTATGTTTTTTAATACTATAGTTCGATTTTCAATTAAGTCATCTGCACTCAAATATGATGGAAACTTACGGCAAGTTATGGTTTAAGATATTTATTTTAAGAAGAAATGTAATAGATGTGATGAATAACAAATGCTTCTGTTCAATTACACTTAGTTTTTACATCTAAATTAGTTAAGAGTGTAAGGAGCTTAAAGAAAAACAAAGGAAGAGCTACCAAACAAAATTAACTATCAAAATTTTTGAGTAATAGTGACATATTGAAACTAAATATTTCGGACATTTGACGCACAACGTCATCTAGTTTCAAACTAAGCGCAACTTGTGCTATCATAACTAGACTGATTGATAGAATACTTATATACTTTTTTTTGTAAATAAATACATATTATATATAGAAAATACCCAAATTTCGAGACAAATATTTGCAGATCATACAAACATTTGATCCGACCCGGAAATTGAACCCGAGACCTCACAGCAGTCGAATTCACTACCGCTGCGACACCGAGGCAGTTGTTGAAGAATACAGAGTATCATCAAGCTTGTTCATGCCATGGGTATCGTAAGAGGTGTCTAAGGTGTAATCACTGCAAAAAAAAAGGAAAAACTTGAAACAGACCCCATACCAAACTCGTCTGGGTAGCGTATAGTATACCAAAATCTCCTTTCGAAGGAGAGGTTTATGTCCAGCAGTGAACTATTAAATCTGTTGAAGTGATGTGAAATGTAGAACAAATATGTTTTACGTGTCAATCTTGACCGGAATGACGTCATGATGTAACTGAAGACCATTGTCATTTTATAAAGTATAACAAATTAATTAAAATACGACTTAGAAATTACTTTTATCACCATGAACCAGATCTAATTAACACACATGAACAATATTGACCACATAAAGTATTGATACCATAATATTACAGTTCAGGTTAGCGGTTAGTGATCAATTTTTTTTAACCCAACGCCCGCATTAAGAATAAATCCTGTGTCGCGGGGGACTTTACAAACATACAAGAAACGAACACAAAGAACACCCAGACTCAGAACAACAATTTGTGGATCACACAAAGAATTGTCCCATGTAGGATTTGAACCTACAACACTCAGCGAAGTGGAGAGCGGCGTGGCGACCGCTTAAACCAGTAGGCCAACCGTGCGGTCAAATAAAACTCATATAGCAAGTATTACAAGCTGCTATTACCGCTTATTGTTTTTAATTAATTTTTCAGCAGGATAATTTATTTTGCATAAGGTGCATAGGGTTCCTTCCTAGAACTTAGAACCTCAAGTCAACTGCACCTGTAAGTAGTGCATCTGCTTATCGACGGATGAGACTCTGGCAAACAAACCACCCTGATTAGCGGCAATAGGCTCGCCAACTGTTACGTGGGACCAAATCACTGCCGAAAAGTGGGCGTTTAATATGCCTCTGCCTATCGATCCAGGGAAACAGGCGTGATTTTATGTATGGATGTTAATTTCTGTTTAATTTGTTTTATTTCATAATTAAACCGCAATGTTACGAATATTTTTCGATATTTCTATCACAGGGTTCATTCCCGATAAAGCTTGCCAAGTTTAAAAAAACCGTCCTAAATTTGATATCGATTCTCTTTTTACACGATGACTCATCTAAAACTTTAATCACCATCAGTTAAAGTACCTGTAATTTTTATGTCTATTAGGCAAAGGTATCGTCATTTACAGCCTGTCAATGTCATGAATTATAATAACTACAGATTTATCCATCTCCTTAAAAGACCGTGTTCTCGAGCCGGTGTCATTGTAAATCCAGGCATAGAGAACACAGTACAAGGAAACAATGACAAACAGCGTCCCGGATTAAACAAAGAAGCAAACAAACAATTATTAGAGCGCGCGCGCCGAAAATTAGCAATTACTTTGAGGGAATCTCCGGGGCTGCCATTATCTCTGGCGAACGTAACTCGGTTGCTAACTGTTATTGCCATCATTCCCTGCTTGATTTAAACAAGACGTTACGCCACAGTCCCTCGTCAAACAGCGATCTGTGAACCATTGGAGAAGGTATCAATTTGTAGGTTATGCCGCATCTATTTTAAAATACTATTAGTCTTACTGTTAGATAAATGTTTTGTATTTGTAATATGTAATATTGTAGGTAGTAGAGCCATGCTAATTTCAGCACGAGCGGGTCGGCTCGACCGGGGCAGTACTACCCTTCCAACGAAAGACCAACCTAAAGCGCCAGCATTCACGTTGTCGTGTTTCGTTGGTGAGTGTGAGACCGGAGACCCATTGATGCAGGGGTAACAGTTATCGTGGTAACTGTGTAAACTTTACACTGTCATAATGACTGTCATGCCTCTTACGTCTCTAAACGGGGTGTGAAAAAGCATCTCACAAGGCCACCATAGTGTGGGTCACCATACTGTATTGTCTGTATTTGCAATGAGTATGGTGATCACAACTCTTGGATTTTATTCATGCTTTCAATGAGGCAGAGTAGAGTCACTTTGGTAGGCTCTTAATATAGAAAAAAAATTGTTAAAAAGCGTATATTAGTTTCGCTAAATAATTTAAGTGTAGTGATTGCTATTTTAATTTATAGTGTTTAGCGAATCCTTTGATTCTGGAAAGGGGGAATTCGAAGGACAGCAACATGCTTGCAATATAACAGCATCAAAATTTAAACGATATGTACATGAGATACGTAAGCGGGTTTAATAATCAAATTACTCTCATGTGAACAGTAAACTTTTTGGTGCAACAGAGGGAGAGAAGAAGAAAAAAGGTTCGTCGTCTTTGCCATTAAATAAAAAAAAAACTATATCTAACCTTTTTCAGAATAAATGCGTCACATACATTAGTAGCTCGATGTTCCTCGGCTGAGTGACACCATGATATACTAAGATAAAGAAGTCTATTACACTACAATGACCGGCCACACCTCGCTCTTACTGTTTACTGTTTACCGTTACCTGCTAGCAACTTGTGTCGTAACGGTTTCCGTTAAACTAATTTACGAATGAACTTAACTTTATAGTCTGACAGGAGGAGATAGAACCTTTTGGTCCTGGTTTACGTTCATATAAAAGAATGTCAAGAATGTAAATTTAAAAGGATGTCGATTCTGCAATTAACTTATGTGTACTTTTTTTGTGATGAGATGTCAAAGTTATATAATCATCATCTTAGCCAAAAGACGTGCACAGCTGGACATCTCTAAGGTTCTCCATATCAACTGGTCGCATGCCATCCGCATGCAACGGCTTAATAGAGTTTTATAGGGTACAAAAATTTACACTAGTTTGATCTTATGTAATTTTTGTAACATCAAACCTCTGACATCAAAATTGTGGGTATATTTTAATTGTGATTAGTGTAGGGTAAATGTAAAAACAATTAATAAACAAATAAACTCATTTTCACATTAAGGAAAGTTACAGTTAAGTGGCGTGCAATTGGACAGGCCTATGTCCAGCTGTGGACCGCGATATCTTGATGATGATAGCGAGAATTACAATTACGGATTACAGAATTAAGTGTCTTGATAGAAAAGCATACACAAGTAAATTCGTTTTGTGAAGGATTGGGTGTGGTGTTACCTTTAATTTTTTTTTTTATTAATAGCCTTGCAAAGTGACTCTGCCTGATGAAAAGCATGAAAAGAATCTAAGAGTTGTGATCACTACACTCATTACGAATGCATACAATGCATTATACTACAGCGCCTAGTGAAATATTTTTTCATGTCCCGCTTGGGGACGTTAAAGGCACGACAGTCATCGTGGCAGTGTAAAGATCACACACTTACCACGATAACTGTCACCCCTGCATCAATGGGTCTCCGGTCTCGCACTCACTAACGAAACACGATAGAACAGATGCTGTCGCTTTAGGTTGGTCTTTTGTGAAAGGCCGCTTCGATCGTGTCGGCCCGTCGTGCTAAAATCATATCATGATTTCATATATTAATTTAACGCATTTTAGAATCAAACAGACACAAAAAAATACAAATCCAAAAAAAGATCAAGAGAGTTTCGAATTAGAATCAAGCATATTTCATTGAAGTCCTCTACATAAACGAATCAGCTAAGGAGTCAACTGTTGATTAAATATGATTATCAAATTTTGTGTTAGTAATCAACACAAAAGTGTATTTACAAAAATAAAAAGTCGTGTTAGAGGTTCTAAATTAAGTGATAGCAATTTGAAAACTTAAACTTAATTAAGTGTACTTTTACTTTTATTTTATAGGCTATGCGAGGTGCTAAAATACTATGCACTGAGATTAATTAATCTTTTAGATTACACTGTTCGTAAGATTACATTCCTGTATTTATTTCTAATGAAATACCTACCATTTCAATTTCTGATGTCTATAGTGAAGTAAATGACCCTTGAATCCTACCATTGTTTATGATTACGATTGCCACTTCAAGAAAATCATCAATAAATTAAAGCCATCTGTTGCCTCTTACATGTAACTTGTCTTAATTACATCTCAGCAATATAGATGGCGTTGTCATCAATATCACAGACCATTAACAGACCCGCAACTACATAATATGTCCGTACATAAAGTGCGACAAACTTCTCTCGACTATAAATCGCACATGTTAAACCAAGACAGACATGTTCGGACGCTCGCGACAAGTCAGCGGAGCCCTTATCAAGAGCCGAGCAGTTATTTACGGCCTGGCCTGAGTTATGGCCAATTTACAGGGAGTCATTAGTGCCTTAATGGCCTCAAGGTGTCCGGGTGAAAAGTACCCGGGCGGATAAGTTTCGGTGGTGTCAGCGTTTCGTCGCATGATGTACGTTTTTGTCTTGCATTTATAATGATAATATGGGGTGGCTTAGGCTTCTTGTTTTATTTTTATGGGTTTAAGACTTGCGAAGGTGGTGTTTATAGAGGTTTTGGTGTTAAATTTTTTCGAGGGTTTTTAAGTAATGTGTAAGTTTACATGTTTTTTTTGGTGTCAAAGTTTACTTGGGTGTAACTTAAACGCGGTCAATTTAAAATTTTTAGGATAATATTCGTTACGTATTTAGACTGTTATCTACTTATTTACCTTCTTTTTTAAATTAACTATTGTAATTACAGAGAATTTCTTATTTTTTAGGATAAAATTAAATGTTAGAAACAATTAAGTTAACCCGATATGAAAACCCTAGTAAATTGAATAAAAAACTCCATGCTTTCAGAATATCCTAGAAAACATATACCTAAAAGACAGTAATTCTCCTAACTCTTCGCATTTAAAACGCACATATCATGGTGATTTTATAGCTGGTCACGGGCGTTAAGCTCCCTGAAAATAGCAAAATCCATTACAACAATGCGTAACTGGAAATGATAACCTCATTTTGTAACGAATGAATCAAACACACATTAAACCATTGTCGTGCTGGAGAATTATTGTGACGGGCCTCTCTTTACTGCACTTCGATGCTGCCGGTACGGTACGGGAATAGGGACTCCGTGAAGTGGTCATGCTATATTAACCTACAAATTTTTTCATGATACAGAGGCGGACCACACCTGGTGGACCGTAACTCCTACCGTTCATTATTGTCTGCAACTTTAAAATGAGAGTAACGTCTTTTTTTTTGGTTTTAATTAACAAAAGTGGTCTTATTTAGGTTAAACTTGAAGTATATTATGAATTGATTATATGCAAATAAGGTAATGAAGACATGGGAATGAAAATTGAACATTAATATATTTGTATACTTGTAATTTACAAAAGGATAAAAAAGTCAACAAAAAAAAAAGAAAAATTGTTGTGTTCTGGTATAATCAGCGAATGTATAGTTCTGTATTTCTATTGTACTAGAATAGTAAACTATAAAAAAACAGTACTTTCTGATAGGAAAATGATTTAAACGAAGTTTAGTTACACAATTTGGAAATATATGAAACTCAAATAACTAATTAAACTACTCTATGCCACTCGCAATCCACAAATTTTGCATTATCGCGACCGGTATGGCAGCTCGATGATATATATTCTGTATTATAAATGCTGTTAATAAATAAATATATCGGATATTTAGAACAGCACTATTGTTCAAATGAGGGCCCGCTGTCTGCAGCAATGCGGTGCATGATTGGTGATTGCTATTTTAATTTAGGGAAATTATAGTGCTGTTTAATTACGTTGTATGTTTAATGGTTAATATTACCGTTATTAATACGGATAATTGAGAGTAAATTGTTTATTTATATTCTCTGCTGAAAAACAAAGGCTTGGTTGGTAAAATGATAGCACAAGGTAGGTAAGTTTGGGGTAAGGCGAGTCGGTCTAGGGAACTGGATGTCGTAATAACAGCTGTTCCTGGATCCCTCCTATGTCAGGTGCAGAGTGCAGCAGACCGTGTGGTTTTAGTCGGTCCGATTCCGACACACCACCCCGCCGTAAACCCCGGTGAGATGACGGCCTGAGGGGGTTTCCACACGTTAAAAAAAAGGGAAGTAGTTAGTGATGCTAGTTTTTAAGCCAAAGATCGTGGGTTTGATACCGAACAAATATTGTGTGAAGAGCAGATATCTGTGTCTGGGTTTAATTTAGTTATAACATGCATTTGTGTACTTAACTGCCTCGGTGGCGCTGCGGTAGTGAATGTGATTGCTGTGCTTGAATTTGCTGTGTTCGATTCCCGGGTCGGACCAAATGTTTGTATGATTTACAAATATTTCTTTCGAAGTTTGGGTGTTTTCTATGTATAATATGTATGTATTTACAATAAAAAAGTATATAAGTATTCTATCAGTCAGTCTAGTTATCATAGCACAAGCTCTATTTAGTTTGAATCTAGATGACGTTGTGTGTCAAATGTCTGAAATATTTATGAATATTTAAATATTATAGAAATATATAGGTAGTGTATGTTTATCTGTAGTCTGATTGTCACATACAAGTGTATAGTTTCAAGAAGATTTCCGTGTTTGAGATGTGTAAGATTAATTATTCACTCACTCACTATACATATTGATTAAATTTTTAAATACATACAAAAGGAATACAAAAATACATATTTAAAAATATAAAAAATAGTAGACCACCGACATCGGATACAGGGACCAAGACACCGGTGGTTAGGGCTCCAAAGACAGCAACCTCCTCACTATACGGACCGTGTCAAGGAGGATGATTAATATTATTATCAAAGTAGACTTAAGTATTCTGGCAAATTGCTGACTTGCAAAATTACTATAATATTTGAACAATGATAATAAAATCATCAGAATATACTACAAAGTGTAAATATATACAATTCATACATAGATCATTGATGCACAGCTTTACATTTTACTGTCATTTTGACGTTAGTACTCACAAAGCTTTGACTGCTGTTCTAAACGCCTTAAAAGAGAACACGTTACAACACACAGAATTGACACTTGCTCTATCAAACGATATTTCACATGACATCAATAACTTCTAATAGTCTAGTACCATATCATACTTATGTACCATTTAAAACTATTATATTAATCATGAATTTGGTTTTAAGAGGATACATGTGATGATGTTAAATCAAACATTACCTTGACTTGACAGGAACATCTTAATATTTTGATTAAGGCAGCCAGATAGTCAGACCAGAATGTAAAATGGCAATCAAACCTTTTTACCGTCGACCCATGGAATATAAAATACACAAAGAATTATTGTTTTTTTTTTGAACAGAGGGAGTATTCTTCTGCTCTTTGACACCTCAACTCAAGAGAAGTAAGGGTCTTGTCACCTCTTGAGAGCCTGTCCTTCTAGATTTTCTTTTGATAACTTCCACCAGCTTCTGTGAGGTAGTCTTTTTTCAATAATATGTATAAGAATTTCTTTAACTATTGCATTTTTGGTTTAGAATTAACCAAGATTACAATTTATTTTAGTCTCATAACTTGGCGACTATAATTAGTAACGGGCGGTTTTAATCGGTATCATCTAGTTTTTGTGGTAAATGACAGGGCTACATGTCCCAAAAGGGGTAAGCGGTGAGGGGGTTGCATTGTTTTGACGGCTGCGGCCTGCGCAAATAAATATATACTCATTTTTGTTGATAATGAATTACGGGGTGATAACTCCTGTTTAGGGGCGTCCGATTCCATTGTTATCTTTTATTTAGGTATTAATTATTTTTTAAATATTTTCGGCTCTTCTTAAGAAAGAGATTAGTAAAAATAGGCGGTTGTTTTAATTCATTTAAGTTTAAGAAATTATTTGATACTCTGTTCTACAATTCTTGTATCATTCGGTAAGTAAGTCACTCAAGATGAAAACGAATAATCAAAATAATATTATAACCGTTACGTCATGACCATTATTACTCCCTTACTATAATATTTGAAAGAAGAACAAAACAATTAAAAAAATGTTTCACAGGACAGGCATTCTCTTCCTTGCCTACAATCTGTAGGAACTTTTCTTTAGTGAAAGGGACGGAAGTCTGTAACAGGAAGCTGATTGTGAAGCTGAGCTGGAATCTAAGCTGCTGAGTACATGATGACTAATGTACGTGTAACTAAAGTTGGCTATGGTGTTTATTTTTCAAATATTATAATGATAATTATTGGTAGGACATGGTTTCACGCCTAAAGTATCGGCAATAAGCAAAGAAATTTCAAATGAGTAGAATCTTCACTTCATTTAAAAAATAATCTGTAAAAAATATCTAAAATTAATGAACACTGAAGTAAAATACTTCTTATATATGTTTTTTAAATCTAATACCATGTTTTATATCAACATGGACGGAAATTGGTGTCACCAACCCATTTAATGTGCAACTGTGTTTGATTGCGGTCGTAAGCGTGTGTCGACACACCAATAGTAATTATGATTTTTAATTATACCATACGAGAGAGCAATTTGTTTAAATTTATCATTCTGTTAATTCAATTATCGCTTAATTTTAATTTGTATTTTATGTTCAATAGACTGTAATTGTTAAATTATGTGTTAAATGCAGTTTATTTATATTTTAAATCTTAATTAATATTTTCAGTTTTTCTGGTTTTATCAGTATCAACATGTTTGCCAATTTTGTAAGTACTTGATTAAAACATTTTTTTTAACTTTAACCCATGAAATACAGTTCTTTCAAATAATATTTTATTTGTTACTGCTACTGGTATTTGAGTTTATTTTTTTAATTACGTGTATGAAATCACCGGAACATCGATTAGGTAAACATGTACGTATGTTGTGTCTAGTGAGTTGAGTATTTATGCAGTGTGTGAGCGCTGCGCAGGCGCCGATTGACACGACTCAGCTAAATTGAGCCACAGGAATCATAGTATCTTTATTATTCTGTATACTTGATTAGAATAGAGTTAAGAAGATTTAGATGTGAATAGAATTTTTGTTACTGTGATGTCCAAATGATAATATAATATAATAATAATATCATCACTCATCTCACACACGGCCGTCTCATCCCAAACTAGGCAAAATCTGTACTATGGTATCCAGACTGCTGATAAACATACTTATATATTTCTGAATACATACATATTATAGGTAAATTACACCCAGACACAGAACATATGATCGTACTCATCACACAAAGATCTGTCCTGGGTGGGAATCGAACCCACGACTTCTGGCTTAGCAGACATTATTTATGTTTTCTTTGATTAAAGAGCATACGATTTACCTGATAGAAGATAACTAGTCTAGTTATCATAGCACAAACCTTGCTTAGTTTTAATTTAGATGACGTTGTGTGTCAAATGTCTGAAATATTTATTTATTTATTTACTACCACCGTCCATGGACAACTGCACCTTAAGAAATATATTTTTTTTGCCATCATTTGTGGTTCTCTCTGTAGATAGCGAGGCAAGAGAATGGGAAGGTTTTGGTCTTCTGATAACCTTACTCATTCGGTCAAATACAACGTAAGAATTGTTTGATACCGATTTATGGTAAGGCCATGGTGTCGTGGTCGTGGTAAGGTACGATAAACTGTAGGCATGCAGGAAACTTATACACCAAAGAAATGTTAATCATCTAAATATTAAACCTCACCCTATATTAAACTTTCATTCTTTCCCCTCGCACTTTCACATCTTAAAATCTTACAATAATTACTAGGACCTGTCTATTCAGTTACATGTCAATGTGATGAGCGATTCATTCTACCGATGATGAATTGTTCAGAGATCTCTCGAACGCCACGTAAACACTATGGGTAGATTGTAGGGTGACTATGGTTTCGAAAATATATGAATTTGAGACATGTTTATTCAACTTTTAATATTCTTAGGGATAGGACTAACCTAGCCGTCTCCTCCTCCGTCTCCTAGCGATTTCCTAGAAATCGTTAAAAGATCTCCGTCCTCCATAAGCGTAAGCCTGAGGGTAATAGGTGAAACCATCTGTTACCCTAGCAGAAGCAGGCCAGGGTGGCGATGCGAGTGCTACGGACTACGTTTGCTCCTTTTGGGGGCAGAAAGAAAAGGGAACATCGATGTTCTCATATGGGTGGGGGAGGGCATCTACAAGTTATAAGTGGCTCGAGGTACGTCGGGGTTCCAGGGATTTCCTTACTAAAGTGCACCTGGTACCCTGACTAGAGGTACCTGAGACGGCGTGCGACCTGAAACCTTTCGATGGTATCCGTGGGCATTGTCGCACAGAAAAAAAAGGGGATAGGACTAGCCTATTGGTCTAATTGTTAATAACCGTGACTGCTCACTGATTATGGGTTGGATTCCCACAGAAACAAGTAATTGTGTGATAAACATTGTGTTTACAAATTTGCATATCTATAATTAGTCTTGTTAATACAATATAGGCTTATCTGCATAGTCAGCTGACGTTTGTCGAATATTAAATTATACATAGTAAGTAAAAGTTGTTACAAAATGTGGTTTACAACTAGGTGTTATACGAGTAGTAATGTACCTATAATATGGTGGACTTTCACGGACTTCAATATAAAATGAGTATTTTTACTATTCATTAAAGTTAAAGTAGATTCAAGAAAACACCTCAAAACACATCATTCCCTGGCTGTAAGAATAACCAACAAGTCTCTTATTATAAGAATATTTTATTAATAAAAAAAAGATACTAAAAACCTCTTAATTTTTTATACAACAGCAATTATTTATACACATAAAAATATCCGTCTGTAACGATAATGTATTGGTAAATAAGGGGCGTGTATCTTTGTAATTGCCTCAAGACCCTTAATATATACTATACAATATACAATACACATATTATATAATTCATGATACATATCACGTAGAAATTTCTAGAAACATTCAATAAGTTTAATAAATCCATCGACCACTCAAACTCATGGTGAGCGAATGCGCGGGCGCACGTTCCTTGATTTAAATCCTACAACAAAATACGTACTGTTTTACGCGTAACCAACGATGGATTTATTCGTCCTGACTGCCTGATTCTCGGCATTGTACCGTTATAACACAAATATTTATACTAAACCGACGTACCGGTATATGTATATTGGTTTATACTTATTATTGAAGTACACCGAATTAGTTATGTTATGGCAGTGTTGAAATTTTATGAATTATGTCGGTTGTGATGACGCGTATATGAGTTTTAGACAATTTTGGTGGGAAAAATGTATGTGGAGGTTATTTTTAAAATGTTTATAGACTAAAATAGGATAAGCAGGTAACGTTGAGTGTATGTATAATATATTGGAATGTAAAAGTTAAATATTTTGCA
The DNA here is from genome assembly GCA_949316085.1 of Hypercompe scribonia. NCBI lineage: Eukaryota > Metazoa > Arthropoda > Insecta > Lepidoptera > Erebidae > Hypercompe > Hypercompe scribonia. The sequence goes on from OX438972.1 coordinate 23,359,503, forward strand.
GTCTTATGATTTATGATCTTTACGAGTATATGTACATTCTGGACAATTGGATGCCGTGCTTAATATCTACTTAAAAAAGAGCGATTTTGCATTTTCTGTTTTTGTAGTGTATATTACTTAGAAAGAATTTCCATTTTTCTTACTTAAATTTACTTATCACTATCCACTGCTGAACGAAGGTCCCTCCACGGAGCGCTAGCTATCCTGGTCTTTTAATTCTTAAAACTAATTCATCAACAATCTTGAACGGTCTACTGCTGGACATAGGCTTCTTCTTAGCAGGGAGACACGCTGGCCAGATGCATTGGAATAGGGTTTGGTTAAAGTTTTTCTTCTGTGTGTTGTGATATTTTTCTTAATAGTTTGTTCCTTTAGTCGCCTCTTACGACATTCACGGCATGAAGAGGAATGGTGATACTACGTATTCTTAATTTGTCACCACGTGGACTAAAGCTAATTACTAGAAGATAAATAGTGGTGAGCAGATACACTTCTACCACACCTTTCTTCAATATGTTTGAGGCTTCAGCAGATAATTGGTTGTATTCTGTTTTGTGCACTAATTATATAGAGTGGGGCAAGAATTCGTTAAAATTTGAATCTAATATCCCACGCAAACATATTACGGGAGTTTTTGAGAGTGATGGTACTGGAATTTGCTGCCTATAATCATAACACATAGTTTCAACAAGATGCAACCACTTGTCATGCATCCAATGAGTCCCTACCGGTTGTCAAAGACATGTTTCCGCAAAAGCTGATTTTCAGACGAGGCGGCATGCCACGGCCACCCAGAAGTCCAGATCTATCCCCAGCAGACTTCTTTTTATGGGGTTATTTGAAGAATCGTGTCTACATCAATAAACCAAATACACTACGTCAATTAAAAGAAAAATCAGCGAAGAGATGTTGGTGATCTTGTGGTCTTTTTGACGAGCATTCAAAAATTTCGGTGCTCGTTTAGAAGAGTGCACAGATTGTGTTTCTAAAAAATAAATTCCAACTAATTAGCTTTCTTGTAAATGACCAACTTATAAATCAAAAGGTGTTTTTTGTACGATTTTTTGAAATGTTAACTAATTCATGGCCCAACCTATAGATACTTTTGAATATAAGTTTGTGGTTTTGTCTTCATTGTTTACAAATCTGTTAACAAAGATTTGTTTTGTAAGCACGATAATTTCTTTAGTACTTTATCAATATTTTGCTTGCTTTGTATATATTCTATAGATTGACTGTGAGTTATTCTGGTCTATTCGTCTGGTGACGGATTAAGAACACATAGTGTTACCACCCCTATTCATCCCGTGGGTGTCGTAAAAGGCGACTAAGGGAATAAAGTATGCATGACAACATCATTACAAAGAGAAGGAAAACTTGAAACAAACTCTATTCCAACCCGTCTGACCAGCGTGGTATAGTAGACCAAAACCTCCTTGCTAAGGAGAAGCCTATGTCCAGCAGTGGACTGTAAAAGGTTGTTGAAGACTGTAAGTTATTTTTATTAGTTTCAAGAAAATATCCATACTGATAATTCTAATGGATTAATTTATCTTTTACAAAAATTCTACTCGTTTACTGAAACCCGTTTAGCAAAGAACTCGTATGTGCATTCTAATATAATGCAGTCCTGCACCTATTTAGTGACTGGAGATAACAACCTAGCTTTTCCAGGCTTAACCCTAAATCTGCCAGCCTACAATTTGGAATTAGAGTTGGGTAAAACTGCCACCTTCTCTAATGCAACGGTTCTCAAACTTTATGTTATGCGGTGTCTACGTATAAGCCAAAATTACTCAGCAATAGATGTTAAAGGATTGTTATGGAATTAAAAATTAAGCCTCTTCTAATTATAGAAATCCAAATAGAACGACGTTCTGAAACTGTATATATTACTATTTAACCTATCGCCGTCCACTGCTGAACGAAGATCTCCTCCAAGGAACGCCAACCATCGCAGTCTTGGGCAATTCGCATCCATCTGCTGCCAGCCACTTTCTTTATATGTTTCATTTCAACTTCATTCTAGGAAATTATGTAGCTAGAAGATCACTAAGGTTGGCATTATTGAAACATAAATAGAGTTTAAATTTTTTATTGTTTACCATGGAAACGTGATTGTAAATAGTATCTTGCTTTGATAAGTCATAATATTATGAAAAACAATTGAAGTGTATTTCAGAGAGTTCTTGTTTTCAACTTTTACGGCCAATGGTGTTACTCTTTATATGTTTGAGATGCGTATATTATGAGCAAAGTGACATTTTGAGTTGACATTGTAAGGCTGAAAGATGAATCATTTAAATAGACTAAAGATACAATCGGCAGCCAACAATACATATATGTACATATATATACATACTACAATCCGAATGCAGATTGCCCAAGAACACGACGGTTGGCCCTCCTTGAGAGAGACCTTCATTCAGCACTGGACAGCGATTAGTTGATTTTAATTATATAATTAGTCTAATAACCTGTCACTATATTGAGAGCCACTGGTCTAATTCATTCATCTAACAAACAAAACAATTCTAACGAGAAATTCGGTGTTAAAACATAAAATCTGCCGTATAAAGGTGGGAAATTTAATATCTGTTTAGTTGTGCACTAAACCTCTTATAATTCTGCCGGCCACCGCACCGCACAGTGTTGGGACTGTCGTAAAGACCAACGCACACTTGCAGTTTTTGTGTTTAGTTTCAGCTCACCGCATAGTTAAGGGGTAGATATATTTAATTAGGCACAAATATAGTTTGCTTTGACAGAAGCTACTGGCAGCAATTGGCAGCTAAGAAAGATGAAAAATATTTATCAGTAAAAAGAAAATGTTTCTAACTTCATTGTCGTTAAAACTCATTGTTGTATTTACGTGTGTTTTTTTGCTATCAAGGTAGTAATGCCAGTTTTATAAGAATGTCACCACTAAACAAGTTATTTAGCAAATAAAAGTGTATCTACACATATGTTTAAGCAAGCCCTGCGAGCAAGTTATCATTAAAGTTTAAGAATTAGGGATGAGAAAATTAGTGATGTCTTTTTAAACGTAAAATTTAGCTAAAAAGGCAAGACAGTAAAACGAGATAGCTAGTATTTTTTTTTTCAGACATTTGACACACAACGTCATCCTGTTTCAAACTAAGTAGAGCTTGTGCTATAATAACTAGACTGACTGATAGAACACTTATATACTTTTTTTGTAAATACATACATATTATAGATAGAAAACACCCAAACTTCGAAACAAATACTTGCAGATCGTACAAACATTTAGTCCGACCCGGGAACCGAACCTGAAACCTCAAGCACAACAATTGCATTCACTACAGTTGTGCCACCGAGGTAGTTATTTTTGATATTGATGATATGGAGAACATAAGGAATAGCTCGAACTGGTCAAGATTGTAGAAAGTCAATGTAAATAGAACTTGAAATCAACATGCAGTGAAAATATTTCTACTGAGTTTATATTGCCATCAGTTGAACTTCATTTCTGGGGTTCCGTTGACTGTAGTTACGAAAAAAAAAGAAATGTTGATTGTCTTTGGCTATTAATGACGTCACTTTTATAAAGAAACTATTATTTTTGTATGACAATCATCGCCTTAAGTAGCGAGCAGGTATTTAGCGTGGTATTTATAGTACAGCGTATAGGACTGAGTTAGTGATCCCAACGCTGATATTATGCGATGCTCAAGTCTTTCTGCTCATTGTTGGAGGCTTAAACGACGTGTTGTTCTGTGGTCAACTTTAACTTAACTAGCTGTGAATAAAAAACATTCGTAATACTAAGTTATTTCTTTAGTACCAATGGTAAGTAGGTGTTAGGTGTGTTTTGTGTTCTATTAGTTGAAGTATTCGTGTTAGCAATGCCTAGTATCGATATTGTGTGAAAGGGATATTATTAATTTAAGACTTTAACTTTTGTGAAAAATTGGCTAAAAACTGAAAGCTCTTTCTATTATTTTTTATTTTTTTTTTGCTATCTGCTCGAGCAACGGTAAGCAGACGAGTTAAAAGGAGAGAGCGTTTCGGGTAGATTTGGCCACTTCCCTGGTTAGGAAAGTGACCAAATCTACCGGGAGTTCCGGAGTTCCTAAAGGGAGTTCCCTTTACTGGAATAGCACATTGACATTGACAACAAACTATTTCATTTAATTAAAAAATAATTTGTATCACAAATCAGTTAAAACCTGAAATTCATTGCCAGCGCACGTGTTTCCCTCCCACTACGATCCCGGGTCCTTTAAGCGAGGCGTGAAAAAGCATCTCATTAGGCCACCATAGCGTGGGTCACCATATTACACTGTCGTCATGCGCAGTGAGTATGGCGACCAACGCTCTTGGATTCTATTTATGCTTTCCATCAGGCAGAATAGAGTCACTTTGGTAGGTTTTGAATAAAAAAAAAAAAACATCTAGTGTTTAACGTAGACTTGTCTACGAATGAGCCCCTCAGATACGAATGTTTCATTACGGTGAGAATGTTCATTCTCTATAGTTTAACATGATTACTAGTACACCTACGAATACATAACAAACAAACTTACATTTGCATTTATAGTATTGCTTTAGACAAATGCAGGTTTTGCGATAAAAAGTTATGATTCTCCACAAGAAGTGCTACAGATACACTCAAAAGCTAATGGCATTAAAAGCGCGTTAGGGCCGGTACACACTGGCGCATTGTCGCGTTGATCTACGCGACCGAGCGCCCGTAAACATTTCAACCTAGCTTTACTGAGCATACCTTGGTACCGTCCGAGTATTAGAGACTTTTTTTAAATTACAGAAATATTACTCAAAGGGTAGGACACAAAAGTGGTCTACAATTATCGCTCGAGTTTCAAATGTTTCAAATGTCGCGATGACATACATTTGAAACAGCGTACAGTCCATTGCTGGATATAGGTCTCTCCTTAGGAAGGAGTTTTTAGCCTACTATACCATGCTGGCCAGGTGGATTGGTCTTTTTTTTTTTTTTAATTTATTTTTTAACGTGTGGAAACCCCCTCGGGCCGTCACCCCACCGGGGCTCACAGCGAGGTGGTGTGTCAGAATTAGACCGACTAAAACCACACGGTATGCCACTCTGCGCCTGACATAGGAGGGATCCGGGAACAGCTGCTATTACGACATCCAGACGTGGATTGGTCTATACTAACCCATTTGGCCACCGTGACCAGAGAGAAGGAAAACTTAACACAAACCATAAAGTTTTCTCTCTGTAGTGTTGTTGTCCTGCGTGGTTTCTTCATACGAAATCCCATGGAATGAATAAGGATGGTGACACTCCGTATTCTTAATCCATCATCACACGGTATGGTGCCTCATATGGCGGTAGTTGACACTTATCATATATGTTTGTTTGTCCCCTAAACCATAAAGAACAAAAAATATTTACTTCAATATATGGTTTTGCTCACTTAAAACCAAGTAACATTGCGAATGGCAATATATATAATAATAAAATAAATAATAATAATAAATATTTAGGACATCTGACACACAACATCATCTAGTTTCAAACTAAGCAGAACTTGTGCTATGGTAACTAGACAGACTGATAGAATACTTATATACTTCTTTTTTGTAAATATATACATATTTTATATAGAAAACACCCAAACTTCGAAACAAATACTTGCATATCATACAAACATTTGGTCCGACCCGGGCATCGAACCCGAGACCTCAAGCACAGCAGTCGTATTCACTACCGCTGCGCCACCGAGGCAGTTAATATGTATGAAAAATATACTTATTGTCACTTTATGTTACAATTGAGATCAATGTTTTTTGCACACTGTACCAAGGACATGCACCTCTAGTATCGGAGATATCAAAAAGCTTACGCCGAGCTACTCGATTAAGGGTCGCCATGTTTGCCCCACCAATGTGCTGACCTTACCACTATTTGAGCACTTTATGGTAATTAAAAATTTTGTTAACGATCTTATTGTTTTTGCTTACCGTACTGATTTCAGCAAAGTGTTTGGATTTCAGTAAAAAAGGTTAAAGGGTAAAAGAAAGCAAAGTAGTGTTGTGATTTTTCTCAAATATAATAGTGCCTACTGTGTATTTAGCTTCGTATGCAGCTTAACAATTATTAAAACACGTAATTTTAAGTAGAAAAAAAGTATTTAAGAATATGTTTAAGAGTAAATATATATTAAATAAATAACATAGAACTTCAAATAGATAATGAAAAAATAACTAGAGTTAAATAACAAATATATATTCAAAATAGTCCTGCTTTTATCTCAACATAATCATCTTACTTTATCTTGTAGTAATACACTGACGGAACTCATCTGTCTGTCATCATCTCATCTCAAACTGCATGAAAGTTCAGGATTACTTTCGAATTAATATTTTTGATACGTATGCACACTGTTTATGTGGTGACGGATTAAGAATACATAGTGTTACCACCTCTATTCATCCCGCAGACGTCGTAAAAGGCGACTAAGGGAACAAAGTATGCAAGACAACATCATGACACAGAGAAGGAAAACTTGAAACAAACCCTATTCCAACCCGTCTGGCCAACGTGGGTATAGTAGGCCAAAACCTCCTTGCTAAGGAGGGGCCTATGTCCAGCAGTGGACTGTAAAAGGTTGTTGATGATGAAGACTTTTTAGATTAAACTAAATGAAAATGTCGAGACTGTTCATTAATCATAAAAAAAATAAATAAAAATAGAATTACTGTAAAAGATAAAATTATACCCATGCTAAAACAAAAATTATTCATAGTCTTAAATTCATGTGCCATTAGAGTTTGAAATTACTTATTTTTGTTTTTTTTTTATTTGCGATATAAATTATTGTTACTAATAGTATTGGTTATTACTTTTTTAAGCTCAACGAAAGTTTCATTACCATAGATATGGATACTTCGTCCGAATAAATCGCTCAAACAGTGGCATTGGTGCGGTAAGACTTGAATCGACGAACGATTGCTAGAAATTTAAATTTAAACCAGTCTACGGTTTTTAGCGTAGACTGAAGGTTTCTAAAGACAGGTTTTTACAAATAGGAATCCCGATACCGGTAGAATTCGAGCAACCACGTGTCGTGATGATGATTTGTTTCAACTTACCTACGAAATGGACTCCCCACCTCACAAGTAAACATCACAAGTGAGTTGAATGAAGTGAGTGGAGTAAACGTGAGTGTACGATCAATAATGAGGAGACTTAAGAAAGAGGAAATCACTCCTTTCAGACCAGCAAATAGTCCAGAGCTGTCTGCAGCTCACAGACAAACTCGCTTAAAATTTGCACGTGAACATCTTAATTGGACGAAGAGTAACGGGCCTCTATATTGTTTACCGCTGAGTGTATTACATGTTCAAATGGTGCTGACGGTCACAGAGGAGTCTATCGTGGACACGAGGAGAGATATGCTCAAAGTTGCGTTGAGGAGCGTGTTCCTCGTAGACAGTTCGTGCACGGTGTGGGGCGGCATTTCGATGATCGGGCGATCGGAACTTGTATTCATCGACATGGTTCATCAAAACATTAGAAGAGGTAGTTTGATGGCATAACGCTAAGTAACAGAGGTTTTAGAAGCTGACGTGGTACCTTATGTGGGATTAATAGACGAAAATTTTATTATTATACGAGATAATGCCCGATTCCACGCCCCTGCATAAATTCGACAGTATGGCAAAGAAGGCAGTACGCAGCCCGGATTTTAAGCATGTTTGGGGCAGTTTAAAAAAGCTGTAGATACGAGAAATCGTATGCCCACAATAGTAATAGTACTAAAAACAGTGATTTCACAAGAATGGAATAATAATCCGCAAGATCGCTTAATAACACTATTCAGATCTATGCAGCACTGATTAGAATCTGTAATAAGGGCAAGAGGAGGCAATACACTTTATTAAAAGAAAAATAACCTGTTCCAAATTTTTTTATTGTGAAAATCTATTATTCAATAGACCAACCAAAATAAGTTCTTGTTATATTTATCGTTTTTGCCCAAAAAAATTGAATGGTTCTCGCCAGCATACAAACATACACTTAAGGATATGATACTACACTGTTACGAAGTTAACGCATAGAGCTACACGTTTAAATTTGAATTTGCGTAAAAATGTTCTATACTTGGTTAAAATGTTTGTTTCAAAAGGGTCTTGAACATTGATGAAGCCTATAAGTTTGTCACTATAGTTAAACGCTAAAAAGACGCAGCTTTTTCTTTACAAAAATATATTTTGTGCCCCGAGCGACTTTATAAACACACAAGAAACGGACACAAAGAACGCTCAGACTCAGAACACCAATTTGTGGATCAAACAAAGTGTTGTGCCATGTGGAGTTTAACCCACAACACTCAGTGCAGTAGAGTGACGTGGCGAACGCTTGAACGACTATAGCAAAGTCGTTTAAGCGGTCGCCGTACAGTCATCAGTGCATCAATCAGAGTAGTTTGTTTTTCTTATTATCACTAGTGACAAATAAGGGATTTACACATATACAGTTCTGTAAAAAAACAGTTTTTTTTTTGTAGTATAGGAAGGTAGACGAGAAAATGTATCACATGGTATGGTCAGTGACAACAGTCGTCGATGGGTACCTGCAACTCCAAATACGTAAGGGCAATGCCACCCTTTGAGACTTCTCTTTCTCCTATAATCAGGAGGATAAGGGAGATTAGTTTCGGTGTTCTCACTGACTCTGTAAAAAACAACGGAAGATTTGCTCAACATCAATTTCTCTAAGGTCGTCGTATGAACGCAACCGTGCCAATATATCGCGTGGCTGTTCGATATATGCAACAGTATAGTCATTCAGAAAATTTTATTATAAACATCAAGTTTCAATTTCGAAATATTTTCAGTCAAAAGAAATTAAAACATCTACTTTTAATATCAAATGAGTACGCGCGACAGTGCTTAACGTATAAAATAAACCTTACAAAGTAGCTCATGTCCTAACCAGGGCTACTTTACCAGGTCTGCTAACAAGGCACACGTCATAAAAACCCCTGAACTTTGTTATACATTTCCTTCACTTAACTTTTTTAGGGTTCCGTAGACCGATAATGGCATACACAGGTAAAATATTGTAAAGAGATACATTTGACTGAAGTTTAATAGTTATTTAATTATATACAAGACACATCTATTACGGTTGTGTGATTCTGAAATAACCAGAGTGTGCATAAACATATTAAATATTTCCAAACCAAGGGCACCTAGTCAATTTTACACTACTCTTAAGTAGATCTTAGATAGCTAATAGCTAGCCACGCTAATTTCATCACGAACAACTCGGCTCGGTTGGTCTTCTGTGAGAGCTGTGCTTCTACAGCATCTGCGCTGTCGTTTTTCTTTGGTGAGTGCGAAAATGGAGGCACATTGATGCAGGGGTAACAATTATTGTGGTGTGTGGACATAACACTGCCACCTTGAGTGTCGTGTCATGTGAAAATAAAAGTCAGTAGAAAATTTCTGTAACCCACCATTGTCTAATTTCAGTTTTGTACATTAAATATTAAATGGATAAGTAAATAAATACATATCACAACGTTTTGTTTACAACGTTTGTTACGTGACGTTAAGAAAAGGTATCATATAAATGAGTTTAATTACTAAAAAAGTATGAAAGACATTTATGTTTAATCTTCGTAACGAGCGATGTGAATTGAGTATTCATAATTTAAAATCATCAAACAAAACGGAAATAGAGAATTTTGTTCCTCAGAAACATCAATTTTTATTTCATCGGTATAATCGAAATTAGTTTAAAAATATGAGTATGTAAAAATAATATTTGTCAACGTCCATTTAAAAAACTCAAAATAATTCAGTTTTACAAAAAGTATTCATAAGTTCGTTGTAACTGATTCATGATAAAATGGTGGCACCTTAGAGGTAGAGAACATTCTTCAAATTTAAACTATATCCATCTTGTGTTTAAGCAATTTCATTAAAAGAACTTACACATTAGAAATTATGTTAATTTTAAAAATTGTTTGATATTCTTGAAGTCTGTTTAAAATAACTATCCAATGATATTTCCTACATAACATTTTCTAACATAACTGAATAAGCATATTATTATACAACTACAATAAAGTAATACATTTTCATAAAACATTGGATTAAATGACAAAGAATTATAATTAAAAAAAAAACATGTACGGAACCGTTAAAAACAGAAATACGTACGAGTCCACGTAACAATAAACTTTCCTTTGACGGAACCGACCACGTCGCACACACAAAGCGAGCGATTACATAGAAAAACGTGCGAAACGCTTAAAACAGGGGGGGAAGCTTTAGAAGGGGGGACTGCTACAGAAATGCAAATATGAAATATGAAAATGAAGATGGCATGTAATAAAAGTGATATACTGGGCTCCACAGGGCCATTTCGTAGCGTGGGTAGTCGTCTCGTCAGGTTTATGGCTGGCCGTCCATCATTGCCTGACAGCGTTCATGGATGCCTCCTTGAGCTTCAAGAGTAGGGGGTGGGGGGTGGACGTTCAGATTTATTATTTCAATGTTGATGTTTGATGTTTTATATTTTTGTTAAGTTATTGGTGCGTATAGTGGGGTCACTTGTTTATCTGTGGCCGCCTGGTAATGTATTTGTAATAATATGTAGTTTAAACCGACTTCAATATCTATTGTATATCACTTTTGTATGTGATATCTTAATAAATTGAATGTAGACATTTTAACTCAACTCTATTTGTGGCAAAATGTCACCAAAATATTTAAATTTAAAAAGATTTAAACGGATTGAAAGTTTTTCTTGGTAGGTTTTCGAAAGTTTAAAACCAAATACGTGAAAGGTTTTACGATTGTTTAACATATCCAGTTCCAGTGTCCAGAAATACACTTTTGTCCAGTCGATCTTCATTGAAATAGAAAATATTATTAGTTCTGGTACCAAACGACTTAACGACGACGTCATAAGAAATATCGTATTAAGTTTTTAGGTGTTTAATCATCGCCTTATGCCTTATACTTATGCCTTTCTAATAAAACTGTTTTCAGATACAGCAAAAGTCATCTTACTATTTTACATATATTATAACTTTTGTTACATGTCGTAGATGTAGTTTACATTACAAGTAACATAACAAAAGACCCTTATTTAAATCATTTTCTTGCAAAAAATCAAATACCAAGGAAGGTTTCTTTAACATATTAACATAATTTTTATTAGCTTTACTTATAAGTAGCTAGAAATGATTTAGAAATAAATGTTAGTTTGTATTCGTCGTATGTCGTGTGACATTGTCTTGTTTCCAATCGCCTCCTAACCGATTTGTCTGTCAATTATTTCAGCGGGTTAACGACTGTTTTAAAACGCAATTTCACAATTTTAATTGATGGTATTTATGAGTACTTCTTTTTAATATACAACTTTAACAACTTAATTCAAATAACTTTACAAAATAGACGATATGTCTGGAAAGTCATGGGCCTTCCAGACATATTTGGCTTACCATACTTTCGTAAGGTACTTAATGAAATATAAAAACTTTAGTTACAGTAACAAATAATAAACTTGATCAAAAAAGATAAAAAATATTCAACTTATTTTGAGGAACAGCCAATTCAATCGAACACAATACAACACAACCGACTCCAAACACATTTTTAACGTATGGGCGTAAGCCAGTCACCCCATACAAAGATGTGCTATAATTCCTCCACGACACGCTTGCCGAACAATACTCGAATTAATTACCTAATACGCCCAGGAGCGCAGATGTTTTCAGATTGTTTATTGGTGAAACTTGCGTTTGAAGGTATTATGATATATGTGCTTTATTGATTAAAGATGGAGTTGATACCATTTGTGGATCAAATGTTTTCGTTTAAAATGTGAGAGAAAACGGAGAGTACATGTGTTTCGTCTCTTTTCATGACCTGTCTGTTGGTAGGTATTATGTATGTCCATCTGACTCTCTTCTTACGGAGCTTAATCGTTAATTAATTCGTTGCAAAAAACATAATGTAAGCAGCCTCAAGCATCTGTTGTTTTCTCCGCCAAAACATGTCTAATGTAAATTTAGTATAATCCTCATGAAGTTTAAGATGACCAGGAGTTCACAACATCTACGACAATTTATTTATAAAAACAAATGAAACAAAATATCTAATTAATTTCTCTATTAAATTCTGCTTTCAATTTTAATTAAATTATTAGGTCATAATACTGCCATTTTGGGTTTCACTTCAACTAATTATTATTCTATTATATTTTAACTACTATGCACAGGGCTGTAACTAAGTAAATAAATATGTGACTTGTATTAGTTTAAAAAAAATCAACTTATTTTAAATGCACTTTTTTACATAGATAAGGTATTAGATCCGATTACGTTCTAATAGTCTTCAATAATAATAATAATAAAATTTGGGACATCTAAGACACAACGCCATCTAGTCCCAAACTAAGCAGAACTTGCACTACGGGTACTAGACAACTGATCTTAATATATATCTACTTTTTTTGTAAATACGTACATATTGTACATAGAAAACATCCAAACACTGAAACTATTTACATGTAGGTTTACAAACATTTGGTTTTGCTATTTAGTACTAACACTAAAAATATACTTTATATATGTGCACTGAAAAAAAAATCACAACGAGCTTAAGAAGCACACAACATATAAAAAAGGTTGAATACGTGGCATAATAATATTCTCACTAAATTAATGTCTAAAACTAGTTTCAATAATAAATCAATAACATTGCCGCTACAGCTGAATGAGTTCTTTGAAGCCCTCACATACATCATTGTGGAAATTTCAGACATAAACGTCACAAAAATTTATTCAAGTGTATGTGTGTGTGTGTCAGCTCACTGCCCTAACTCCATCCCTGTATGTACAGACAACAAAATTATAAAAGGGTAAATAAAACAGAAAGCTTACACAAGTCATAAATTTGATTTATAGAGATTAAAAAAGGCGCTTTAGAAACGGCTCGAACGAAAATTTTCGGTGGGACGAATCGGGAGACGAGTGTACGGTCAGCAGAGAAATTGGGACTGTCATACTTATTTAAAACTTTTTTACTTATGCAATAAGTTACAAGTACTAGGCATACTCAATTTATATCAGTTCTGGTGTACATCTTTAAAAGTTTATTTATTTTTTAATGATAATATTACAATTAAGAGCAATGAAAATAATGGTGCGAAAACAAAAACTCCTTGAAAAATCACAATCGTCATATTATACATAATTTAGTATCAACTTTTGATTAGCATAATCTTACTAGCGAAAGCAGAATCCGGCATCCAAAGTAAGAAGAAGAAAGTAATTATATACCTAGTCTTGCCATAAATATTGTAATAAAGAAAAAAGAAAATTGTTAACTGCAAATAACATTTATTACTTTTACAGTGTGTCAGTTTAATACATAAATATAAAACAATTAAAAATATAAAAAGCTTATTCGAAGTGGTCTCCATTGGCTGCAATACAGTCCTTTAAACGATGAGGCCAGTTATCAATAGAAGCACGCACTCTTTCCATGGGAAAATTCTTCACTGCCAATCGTATAGATTGTTTTAGGGACTCCAAATTATCATGGCGTTTAGAGCAAGCTGTACTCTCTAAAACTGACCACAAATCATAATCCAGCGGATTAAGATCGGGACTAGACGACGGCCAGTCTTCAGCTCTGATGAAGTCCGAAACGTTCGATTCCAACCAAGACTGCGTGGACCGAGCTTTATGACCCGGCGCCGAGTCTTGCTGGAAGGACCATACTTGGTTATTGAACATGGTGATGTTAAGGGGCTTAACTACCTTCTCAAGAATGGTATCTTGATACACTTGTGCCGATGTTTTGATACCTTTTTCACAAAAATATGGCTCAGTCACTCCTTCATAGCTAACACCCCACCAAACCATCACTGAAGTCGGATAATGTCCACGTTGCACTCTGTCGACTAATTGGGAAGCTTCCTTAGAGCTTTGAGCATAAATACGGTCATTTTGTTTGTTAAAATGTTGCTCAATTGTAAAAATTTTCTCATCCGTAAACAAAATTTTTCTGTGACCTCCCTTTGCGTACCGCTTCAGTAGTTGTTTCGATTTTACCACCCTATTCTTCTTTAAATTATCAGTTAAGAAATGGCCAGTGCGTCTCTTATAGGCTGCAAGTCCTAAGTCATCTTTTAAAATACGCGACATGGTTCTAGGTGCTATCTTCATTTCCCGAGATAAAATCTTTTGCTTTCGGACAGGATTTCTTCGAATTCTTTCCCTTACTGCTTTGACCACCTTTTTCGTACGAACACTACGTGGACGGCCAGATCTTTTTCTGTCACAAACAGAGGAGGTCTCATTGTACCTATTAATAGCCCGGTACACAAACATTTTACTAATACCAAGTGTATGGAGAGTTTTAAAAATTGCATTTGGCTCCATACCTACTTTGTGTAATGCTATCACAGCGATTCGGTTCTCTTTATCACCCCACACCATTTTAATATCGCAAAATATTTTACAATGTATTGGCGCCAAAATGAGAAAACACAATGAACAATCGTATAAAAATGACAGATTCGAAATTCAAATGTAATATTTTTTTATAATTAAGTGTAACAGTATTTATGGCCAGACTAAGTATGTGTATATTTTATTTTATTTTTGAAAAGAGACAACACTCGCACTAGAAACAAATCCTGTGTCGCAATGGACTTTACAAACATAAAACAAGAAACGGACACAAAGAATACCCAGACTCAGAACAATAATTTGTGGATCACACAAAGTGTTGTCCCATGTGAAGTTAGAACCCACAACACTCAGTGTTGTAGAGAACGGCGTGATGACCGCTTTAACTACTTTTTTTTTTTTTTTTTTTAACGTGTGGAAACCCCCTCGGGCCGTCACCCCACCGGGGTTTACGGCGGGGTGGTGTGTCGGAATCGGACCGACTAAAACCACACGGTGTGCCACTCTGCGCCTGACATAGGAGGGATCCGGGAACAGCTGTTATTACGACATCCAGACCCCTCCTGGCGCCTGCCCGCTAGCGCGGGCACCTTCTGCGGACAACCTCTCCATTTAGGCGACGTACGGCACACGCGGACGTCACCTCCTCGCGGTTGGCCACTATAGCGGATGGAGGGGAAAACCCGTCCCGTCCACCCGCGGCCACACTCAAGGCGGCATGAGGCGCTGGTACGCGCGCCTCCGCCGCCCGGTTCGCCGGCGGCGGATTGGGTCCGAGTGGAGGTCGTCCTCCCGGGCCCTCTCCGCCGTCTCCTTCCGCGAAATTACGTCTTCGCAGAAGGTTGCGACCGCGGTAAAACAACTGTCGCTACCGACCATGGAGCGTATGACGGCCGGTAGCGAGAGATCTCCTCCAATAACTGCAGTGAGGACCCCACGCTGCGCCGCCCAGGCGGAACAAACCGCTAGCGTGTGCTGAGCCGAGTCCTCACTGCAGTCGCAGTGGTGACAGGCGGGACTCAATTCCCTCCTGGCGACCGAGTGCAGATACTTCCCGAAGCAACCGTGCCCGGAAAGGATCTGCGTCAGTCGGAAGGAAAGGGTCCCGTGCTGTCGCCCCGCCCACTCGGCGATGACCGGCTGGAGAGCCTCCACGGTGGCAAAGCCAGCACGTGGAGCCTCCAGCCGGGACGACCAACGAGCCATCGTGGCTTGACGAGCGGCCTCTCGCCACTCGCGTATCTCTTCGGGCGGGGGCCGGATGCCGCTACTCACCCGGAAGTCTGCCGTTCGCCGATAAACTTCGGCGAGCACTTCCGCCTCCAAATCCCACGGGGGAGTTCCGGCTAAGGCGCACGCCGCCTCCGTCGATATAGTGCGGTAACCGCGTATGGCTCTAACCGCCAATATCCTCTGAGGACGCCAGAGGCGAGTCCTATTCTGGGCGGTCAGAGCCGCCGCCCACACTGGTGCACCATACAGCGCCATTGACCGGACAACCCCCGTGTATAGCCGTCTCGTCGCGACGCTGGCTCCACCCAAATTGGGCAAAAGTCGCCCAAGGGCAGAAGCAGCGCCGACCAGCTTTGGAGTAAGCTGTCGGAAGTGCTCGTCGAAGAGCCACCTGCCGTCAAGGATCAGGCCCAGATACTTCATCTGGGCCTGAACCGGTACGAGGACCGAATTGACTATGATGGAGGCGCCGGAGGGTGGACCACGACGGGGCCCATGAAACAAAAGGGCCTCCGTCTTGTCCAGGGCCACCCGCAAACCCAGCGCCTCAATACGCCCGACCACCAGAGAGACACCCGTGGTGGCCAGGCGCGCCGCCTCTGCAAAGTTCATTCCCCGAGCCGTGACTAATGTGTCATCTGCGTAACAAATTACGCCAAGCCCGGGGGGAAGACGACCTCGAAGGGCCCAGTCATATCCCATATTCCACAGGAGTGGTCCAAGGACAGACCCCTGTGGAACACCGCACGACATGAGCCGCCGCCTCAGAACACCGTCTCGGTCCTCGTACATGACGGTACGCTCCTGTAGATAGTCTGCCACAAGCCGCCTCAGGTACTCGGGCACCCCGTGGTAATGGAGTGCTTCCCTGATGCAGCTAAATGGCAGACTATTAAATGCGTTGGCGATGTCCAACGATACCGCCAACAGCACGCCGCCACAGCTCACCGCCTCTTCAGTCACGGCCCTCAGGCGCAACACAGCATCGACTGTCGAACGTCCGGTTCGAAACCCGTATTGGGCGTCCGACAGATCGGGGCCCACCTCACAGAGGTGCCGGACGATGCGGGCAGAGAGTATCCTCTCAAACAATTTACCCGCCTCGTCCAGCAACACGATGGGCCTATAGGCCGCGACCGAATCGGTCGATCGTCCCGGCTTAGGTAGTAGGACCAGCTTCCCGCTTTTCCAGCCCTCAGGAAAGCGCCCGGACGCCAAGCTGGCGTTTAGGACTTCCCCAAGGCGATTCGACATGTGGTCGAGGGTTCGCGCCAACACTCGGGCAGGTATCCCATCTGGCCCAGGGGCGGTGTTCTTAGAGCGGATCCGTAGAACGACCGCCCCTATCTCCGATTCTCTGACGGGCGGAACATTATCCTCGTTCCATCCCCCGTCGTCTCTGACCAAGGAGGCCATCGACGGGGGTGTGTGTTCCACCCGCTGCGGGAAAAGCCCCTCGACCACACCGCTTTAACTACTAGGCCAACCGTGCAGTCAGGTATGAAATATTCAATATTAATTTATACCTTAAAAACATTAAGAAAATGAATTTCATTTTGCCGTACTCACGACATAAAAATTCAAAGTTTTCATGTAAGTGCAGCACCTCAAAACAACTAATTTTTGCTCGCTAACTTCATGTTCATAAAAAAACAAGCAAAAATAAACGACATCTTTTTTTGCAGATCGTACTCATGTCAACGCGGTGTCGATGTTGCCAGCCGTCAGAGGGGGTGCCGTAAGAAAATTTACAGGCACCGTCGTATTTCACCCCCGCCTTTTTTGTTAATCTACCCTCCTAATGCGTCGCTTTGTTTACCTGCTGACCGTACGTGCTTCTGTCTTTGGTGTTACTTTATTAAATAATTTTGTTAGACATGCTTGTAAGTGTTATTCAGATAACATTTTTGATACGGTTTTTTTTTTATTTTATCTAGATTTCTCATTTTATATAAAGACCTGATATTTAAATCAAATGAACATCGGAACAATAGTCATTTGCTGAATATAGACGTCTGCTTAGAATGGAGGTTTTGGTCTACTCTGCCACGTCGCGGGCCAGACTAGTAGATATGAAATTTGTGTCAACCTTCTTTATGTTTAATTTCAATGATTTTTATTTAAATGGCTTATTAAAACTTCGTGTTACATTTCTCAAAAGCATAATGTGATATGATGATATACGGTCTCTAATACACATTGTAAACACCCAAACTTCGAAGCAAATATTTGCAGATTAAGCCAAAAATCGAACCCAAAACCTCAAGCACACTCCACCAAGCATAGACGCACGCTCCGCCGCTGCACCAGCGAGGCAGCAAAATGGTAATATAACTAATAAAGTCTTAAAATTTATGTTCCATGGTAAACATATTTTATGTCATGGGTTCTTGTAACTAATAACCACTGATCAAATATGCCAAGTTCACAATCACATTATCATATTTTTTCCCCCTCATTTGTCATTCGTCATTTCATTGCAATCAATTTGTCCACCACACTACTTATTCTGCAAATGTCATAAAAACCGACTAAGGCAACAAACTAAGCAGGACAATAAAGCTACAAAGAGGAGGAAAACTGGAAACAAATTCTTCACCAACCAGTCTGGCCATCGGGGGTATAATAAGGTTAAACCTCCTTGCTAAACCTCTCCTTATATATAAGGCCTATGTTTAACAATGGACGTTAAATGTGATATGACAACGTATGGTCTCTTAAAAGACTTAACTTAAGTCTTAAGAGAACTTTGAGTCTTAAAATTCTGACAAATAAAAAAAAAAATTCGGACATCTGACACATGACGTTGTCTAGTACCATAATGATGTTTTAATTTAGGCAATCCATGTTTCTTCTTCAAATCATGTATGTCTTTGTATCTTTTTACCTATTTATATTTTTGATTTAAGATTTAAGAAATCATTGAACTTGTCCATATAATTGGGTAGATTACTGTATCGTAAATAAATACCAACGTCCACTTCATTGAAACTAATATCGCGAAATATCTCGGAAAATACAATTAACATAGCTTTTTATTATTATTGAGAATATCAATCAAATATACAGTGAAATATATTGTTCAATTGAGTAGTCTAAAACAGTGACGTCACAATTTTGTATTTAGAACATTTTTCATACAAAATTGTCGTTTTGACAGATGATAAAAAGTAACTAATTTGACTAAAGTGCCATCTAGCCTATTGATATATGAATCTCAAGTAGTTTTCTAAATTTCAATGCTAGGAGTATACCCAGACAATTTTAGAATTACCTGCAAATCGCTCCACGAACTCAGTTTTATATTACATTTGCAAATGAACCGTGTAGAATGGTGCAACAGAGATACTCTCAAGTTACGAACGCGACTCAGCTTAGTTTTCGATTTGGCAACCGTTGCACCAATATTGTTCGGTTCACGAGTCATTTCTACTATATATGCCTTTTTATTAGTTATATTCGATTCGTATTAGATTTTGAATTACTTTTAGAGATATTTACGAATAGTGGTTGGGTTTATTTGTTATATGATTTTTAACCTTAAAACTAATTTTGTACAGTGGCAATATACTTTAACTTTTTTAGGTACTAGAGCCACGCTGATTTCAGCACGAGCGGGCCGGCTCGACCGGGGCAGTACTACCCTCCCACAGAAGACCAACCAAAAGCGCCAGCATCCGTGTTGTCGTGTTTCGTTGGTGAGTGTGAGACCGGAGGCCCATTGATGCAGGGGTGACAGTTATCGTGGTAACTGTGTAAGCCTCACACTGCCACGATGACTGTCATGCCTTTTACGTTCCCAAGCGAGGTGTGAAAAAGCATCTCACTAGGCCGCCATAGTGTGGGTCACCATACTGCATTGTCTGCATTTGAAATGAGTATGGTGACCACAACTCTTGGATTCTATTCATGCTTTCCATCAGGCAGAGTAGAGTCACTTTGGCAGGGCTCTTAAGAAAAAAAGAAAAACTGTGGGAGATACATACTTCCAAACGAAGTTACCGAAGAAAAACCTTCATCTCTTTCTATTTCTAAGCAGGATGGCTACACTAAGTGCAGCAAAACACGTACGTCTTTTGAGTTTTAGATGTCATTAGATGACTGTAGTCACTTACTTTCAGATTTCGTTTGCTTATTCGTTTGCTTTTTATTCCTTAAAAAACTTATAAGGTGCATTGACTAATGGGAATGTCACATTAGTCTTGTCAAAGGTCTCCTGATCCAGTAAAAAGTTAGCTGGACAGCCCCAGAACACTTGCTTAGCAAAAATCTCCTTTGTACACTTTAATTAATTGGAATTTGTGAGCTCCAGTGAGTATTTATACAGAATTTTATATTAATTTTACATAACTGTATGTTTATGTATTGTTCATATAAAAATAACATTTATTACTAATGTCTAACGTCCTCATTTACGTTAAGGATTTGTTATCTACCATGTCATCTTCTTTATTTTACCTTTGCACCTACCGCATCATATTTCTACTTCACCCAGCGGTCGACTGGAAGAGACTGCCCCATGACATTAAGTCCGCCTTTGTACAACGTATGCATTAAGTTTAAATAAATAAATAAATTTTGTAGATAAACAAATTATAAAAGTTTTTATTCTATTACAAAACAGTTTAATTGTACCTGTACACGAAACCTTCCATTCTTTTGGTGCATTACTTTACGGCGCCTGAAAAGAACCGTTAATTACACATCACAAAATAAGTCTTAGACCACGAAATAAGTCTGAGACCAAGTCTCAGACATGCAAGAAATCACAGAACACTTAAAATAATTAAAAGTTAAACCTACGGCACTTATATAATTATTTAAAATAAATATAACGCAATTCTATATTTTAATTCTTTTTGAAGGGGTTTGATTAATATGTTTTTTTAAGAGTACGTTGTCGAATCTACTGATCTCATGACGTCATCTTTTGTAAGCCATCGCTAACAATTTTCTCCTTAAATTTATCATAAGTAACATCCAAACTAGCACAAAGCATTAAAACGCCTTAATTTCTGAAATAATTGCTTCCAACGGGGTCAGAAGGGTGGCCAGTGCGGGTTATTTCATAATCTACGACCCCCCGATGCAGACGGATCAACGTGGCACAATCCCGGCGATAGAATTTTATGAGACCCCCGGATGCAGCGTGGTAAGCAGTAGTCATAAATAGTTGTGAATGCTACGCGAAACTAGAAGGGACAATAAACTTTTCATTTACTTATTTACTGGAGTATTTATTTAACCTCTCTTTTCGACCAAATAAAATTTAATTATTAATTTCTACATTACCATGAATATTCTTTTTCTTTACATATATAGAACAAAAAATAACAAAAGTAAAAATATTAAAAAACGTAAAATATTTTAATTTTACTTGTTGAACTTGCATTGTAACCAGCAATTGAACACTCATAGCGCCTATTAGTTCAGGCACTCGTACCTCCTTATGGTAACTTACCACGACCTACAATTTAGTTGACAAGATAGCTTCTACGTAATAATTTCTCCAGAAATAAAATTGTAATCACATATTGACCATAAATACGAAGTTTTTTACAAAGATAGCTGACAGTACATTGCTAAACTGGGTGAATAAATGTAGATCTACACTAATTAATTATCAATTCCTATAGTTGTTTTAAAAGAGACAACTCCCTATTCTTTGTCGCCGGAGTGTTATACATATTTGTGAAACGAACACAAGGAACACCCAGATTCAGAGTAACAAATTGCGAATCACATACAGTGTTGTCCCATGTGTGGATCCGATTACGTTCAGTACAGTAGGAAGCGGTGAGGTGACCGCTTACATATACTATTAGCACTTTATATATATATAGATTATTTTAAGAACCTGCCAAAGTGACTACTTTGCCTAATGCAAAGTACGAATAGAATCTAAGAGTTGTGGTCATCATACTCATTGCGAATTCAGACAATGCAGTATGGTGACCCACACTATCGTGGTCTAGTAAGATGCTTGACGTAAAAGGCATGACAGTCATCGTGTCATTGTATAGCATATACTTTCCACGACAACTGTCACCCCTGTATCAATGAGTTACCGGTCTCGCACTCACTAGTAATAGCCACTCTGATTTCAGCACAAGCGGCCGGCTCGACCGGGGCAGTACTACCCTCCTACAGAAGATCAACTTAAAGCGCCAACATCCGTGTTGTCGTGTTTCGTTGGTGAGTGTGAGACCGGAGGCTCATTGATGCAGGGGTGACAGTTATCGTAGTTACTGTGTAAGCCTTAAACTGTCATAATGACTGTCATGCCTTTTACGTCCCCCAATGGGGTGTGAAAATCCATTTCACTAGGCCGCCATAGTGTGGGTCACCATACTGCATTGTCTGCATTTGCCATCAGTATGATGTCCACAACTCTTGGATTCTATTCATGTTTTCCGTCAGGTAAAGTAGAGTCACTTTGGCAGGCTCTAAATATAGACAAAAAAAGAAAGTACGTTTTTACCACGTCTAGTTATCTCCTATCCTTGTCTCAAAGCACATTAATGCACTACGACTGTACGTAACTATTACACGGTGAGTTGTGGATTTGTTTTGCCGGTCAGATAGTTGGAAATATGAAAATGAGTTTCAAGTTCCTAAGATGTGAGACGACATCAAATTTTATGTACAAAACAACTTTTGTATAAATCTAGAGTTTCACTTTGTAAGGTAATAAAAATCCACTGGGTTTTGTGTGGGTTGTATTTGTTTACATTTGTGTGATTTATTCTGGCCGTCTGAAAGACTCTAGTGGGTATATGTATTTAAATATCTGTCAAATCAGATCTTTACGACAGTCTACTATGAACGATGAACGTGTGAAAGGTTTTTTATAAATACAATACATACTGTCTGATACGAAAACTCTGTCAGAGATACCATTCCTCAATATAATAATATAAAACAATAAACGAATAAAGTAGAAAATAAAATAAAAAAAAATAAAAAAAGTAAAAAATCCTGATCAAAAAATCCTAAAGCGTTAGAAATGTTCTATTTTCTCTCTTCAAGCATGACCAGGCCTGGGAGTTAGTGAACCAAAGATTGTACAAGAATAATTTTCCTTCAATTTATACTCCTATAAATATATTTTTATATATATGTATGTATTTAAAGTAAACATATAACACTCACAAATGTAAACAATTTTTTTTGCAAGGCCAAGATGGCTTCATAATGCCACCAATTCTCTAACAAACATTGCGCTGAAGACATGAAGTAAGGTGAGGTATAAAAGAGCGCTGAGTGAAGACTGCTGGGGTGACACGATACGGACAAAAGGCAGCAGATTGCACCTACCACCCCTTACTTAAAGGGAAGAAACGCGAACGATTTGTTGGTTTGTAATATATATTAAATATTAGAAACCTATTTATATAAATAGGCTTGAGTCTGGAACACAAACTGAACCATTCTTGTAAGAGTTCGTGTTAAATTCCACAAGGATATTTAGTTTGGTGATTTAAACTTACATGATTTGGTTAAATTACCAAGTGGATGATCACTATTTCACTCGCTTTCTTTTTATCATAGTAATTTGTATCAACTAGAAATTTAGATTGAGTTAGTCAAGTCAATATTAAATTACCGATTCCTATTTTTATAAAATCTCCACGAATTAATTTCAAATGTTTCGCTATTATACACACGTTCATTGTATCTATCGTAAAAATTAGTAAATACATAAATTTATTTCGCATTCTGACTTGGAGATCCGATTTAAACTGCTGGCGCTCCTTGGTGGAGATCATCGTTCAGCATTGGACCGTGATAGGATGATTTGATTTGATATAGTATTGAAAGAAGTTTAAAAACATGATGATGAATTAATATCAAATCTAGTCAACTTTTTTATCTTCTCACAGTTACTGGTACATACAATTCTACTCCTTTATGGGCTCCAATTGACTTTCGAACAGAAAACCCAATCATTAAATATGAAAATAGCAAAACGTCCATATTAGGTACTACTAAACTTTTTCTTCAACTTCTTTTGGATAATTCAGGCTCATCTGTCATGTTTTTTCAACTGACTTAGTCGTGTCAACACTGTCAGACCACCTTTCTAAGGAGAAAAGAGACCAAATAAAGGAAAACTTGATACAAACTCTACGCTTTGTAGCAAGTTTTTACTGTTTCCCTACGAAGCTTGCTCCCGTAAGTGGCTCTTATGACACCCGCAGGATGAATGTGAGCGGTGAAAACAATAGAAGTCAATCCTTTAATTAAAAATACAGTTAAAATAAATGTAACTAGCTGCCCCTTAATACAGTTGCAGTGGATTTCAAGACGGACGGATGGACAGTGGGGTCAGGTAAAGGGGTCAAACACCATCGATCGGAGCTCGACCCGCCCGTAATCATACCTGCTTGTTTATTTTATATTAGATGTCAGCAATCGTATGTGCTGTGGTGCGGTGTTCATATTTTATTGTCAAAGAAAATTTGTTCTGGTTTGTTACAAATTGATATTTCTTCGTATAAAAGGAGTTTTGCTCTGGCAAATTCGTGTATTACGTTAAAACGCTCAATTGAGGGGACGAAAAGCTGGGTAAGTACAAGCTATATACATAATTCAGAAACAAGTATAAAATTATTCAGAATTACCAAAAAAAAATGCTTGTAGCAGTAAATATCTGAAAAAAACGATTATTTCGAACAAAATCACTAATTAAGTAAGTATGATTTTTGTCAAGAAAGCATTGAATACGAAAGTAATATACTTATCCAGGAAATAAATGGTATAGGGTGGGTCAATAATTCGTAAACATTTGAATCTAACATCCCGCGCAAATCTGCTACGGGAGTTATCGGGACGATGCTACTGGAATTTGCTGACTACAATCGTAGCACATTTTTTCAACAAGTTGCAACCACTTGTCATGTATCCAATGAGTCCCTGTCGATGGTCAAAGACATGTTTCCGGAAAAGCTGATTTCCAGACGTCTAGATCTACCCCCAGCAGACTTTTTTTATGAGGTTATTTGAAGAATTTCTACATCAATAAACCAAATACACTACGTCAACTAAAAGCAAAAATTAATATGGTGATATCGGCGATCTCATGTTCTCTTTGTCGACGAGTATTCGAAAATTTCGGTGCTCGTTTAGAAGAGTACAAACGTCGAAACGGTGATCGATTAACCGATGTAATTCTTTAAAAGCAAATTCAAACGAATTAGCTTTCTTGTAAATAAACAATTTTCGTAATAAATGAAACGGTTTTTTATATGATTTTTTCAAATATTAACTAATTCGTGACCCATCCTATATATCAGACATTTAACTAGAAATTGCCATCTTAATATTTCACCTTGATTGCTTTCAAAATCTCTATAAATTGTGTAGTGCATTGCTTACTCGGTTCCTCGCATCATACGTGCATACAAGCCTGGTTCAAAGCGACTGGAGACATCTTAACACCTTAGTGAAGCAGCAATGAATACTTAATAGCGGTCACTTTGTATGTACCATCCCATAGGGTTTTTGAAAACTGTCTCTTGGTGTACGTTTCCACTGTCAATTTTTAATAATATGACCTACGTGAAAGAGGAATTTAAGGTTCTTCTGTATTTAAACGTATCTATACAAATAGAATAATGATAAGGTATTTTTATGTATGTATGTTTGATTAAAGCACTAATTTCACAAACTATCAGTTTGACTTGAAAACTTATTTTAGTGTTTGATAGATTATTTATCGAGAAAATCTATTATCATTACATCACGCTACATCCAATAAGATCATCAAAATGAATCAAATATATAACAAAAACGGGGCAAACTTGTTCGTTTCGAGACACACAAACAAAATTGTGCGGGTCAGTTACTTGTGTGTTCAGTGTGTTTGCAACTATGTAAGCAAGTTTAGAAATGAATTTTAACCTTAAAATTATCGTATTGAAGTGTAATTTTATATGCACTTATTGTTTGGATAATTGATAATATTGGTATTTGGTACTGATTTGTTGATATAGTTAATAGTTGTGTGGTTTGATTTTTAGTAGATACCGGTCAACTCATTAAGTTTTGGCCTAAATGCTGTTTGCCTACCCAAAATTAAAAAAGAAACCGGAGATTACATATATGTCGCAAGACTACACAACTAAAAAATTTGTTACTATGTGTAACGGATT
This sequence comes from Hypercompe scribonia, assembly GCA_949316085.1. NCBI lineage: Eukaryota > Metazoa > Arthropoda > Insecta > Lepidoptera > Erebidae > Hypercompe > Hypercompe scribonia. The sequence goes on from OX438972.1 coordinate 23,385,343, forward strand.
TTCTTTTATCAATTTCATAAGAGTTTAATTAGGCAACTGTTTTGAAACTAAAGCAGAACTCGGAGTCCAAGACTGTTGTAGAATATATGTTAATTACACAGAGAGGCATATAGCTGTTATGATAAGGTCTTTTCGTAGTTCCAATCCCGTATCGTGGAGTCTAGTGGGAATACTCCCAGAAAGTGCATGCACGAAGTGCGTCGCGACCACACGGACTGTCTTACCCTTTATGAAAGTCCCCTCAATACAAGCGCTGCATATTTTAACCTTACCTCGACCACAACCCGCTTCGTAAACGTTATCTGCTTTCCACTTCACAAAGATACGTGTACCTACATGAAAACGCGTGTTATACGACTTTCAATTATATTCTTGTTGTAAATAAAGGCTATTTTAATTTTAAAAACCGCATAATAAAGTTGGTTCTTAAGTAAAAGCAAGTCATTGGTCGCGCTTGAGATATTAGCAGCCTCAGTCGTCCAGATGGGTGCATTTACGTGGAGATATTTCCGATTTGATAGCCTTTGAGGGCAGCACGTGAATTCTGAATGAGTTTGTTGCAAGCTGGGTTTTGATTTAGGTATCCTACCTAGTGTACGTAAGTGTGATAATTGTTTATTTGCCATTTAACTTAATAAAAGCTAAATAGTTAAAAAATGCTGCCAAGATTACATCCATAAATCAAAACACGTATTTAAAAAATGTTAAGAGGGTAACATTATGTGCTTTGTAACTAGACTGTTGATAAAAATACTTGTATGTTTCTAAATACATACACATTGCTTGTAAATAATACCTAAAAATTGTGTTTATCACACATAATTTGCCCTGAACCGGCATCACACCCACGATCCCTATCTAGCTTAGCTGTCACGATCCCTAAGTACTAGACCATTACGTTAGTAAAATTTAATCATTCAAAAATAAATAAATAAGTAACGCAAGTAAGTCGCACATTTGACACACAACGCTATCTAGCTTCATACTAAGCAGAGCTTGTACGATGACAGCTAGATCGAATGATACAATACTCCAATATGTTTCTTTGTGAATATTCTACATATATATTACATATTTGCAGATCATACATACAAACATTTGGTCCGATCCGGGAATTGAACATGAAACCTCATGCATAGCAGTTGTACATAAATGCTACCCTTGCGCCACCGAGGCAGACAATTTCGAGATCAGACACCGAATGTACGCAGGGTGCTCCTTGTCACCACTGTCACGTCACTTGGGGTGATTCGAATAAAACCACCGTATCGCACTATACTGTATATTTTACACAAATATAGCAACCAGCACATGAGCCTTGAAAGATTTTTTTTGTTCAAACATTAAACATCTGGTGTATTTAACCCGCCATGCGAAACAAATGATATCGCGATTCAGAAAGTATCACATACGCCATCTATTGATCGATCGATAAACTATGTTTATGTCGCTTCTAAACACCGAGATTCATTCTCTCCTATTTATAAATAGATTATGTAAAGTGGGAAAATAACAAAACAAACATTTTGAAATATCATTAACCGTAGATACTCCGTAAATTTAACACATGACATGTTTTTCATATCTGTGCGTCGGATACGAGAATGCAAAACTAACCATTGTTCTTGCACGACAACCTGCCAGCTGTCTCGGGTGACTCGGTGGCACTCACTACATTTTTGTTTAGTTATGATATATATACAAAATATAAAAAAAATGAAATATGAAGTACAAACACAACAAACGTAAATGCGGGAGTGAGCAGCATCCAAGTGACAAGTTGTCACATAGTTTTTGTTTTTTTAAGAACTTAAATTTCTTAATACTTACGTACAAATTTTTGAAATCTGCTTGGCGTTTTATTGTAGAATCACACACCCTAACTTCAAGGACTTACTGAATTGACTTGACTTGTTTACTTTTTGTAATCTAGTCGTTGGCAACACAAGTTTATCTTTATTGCTAGTACTGATGTAATGAATGTCGTTGAACTGTGTGAATAAATGTATATTTTTCTTTACATTTACAAAATTTTCGTAGACATATTGAGATGCAATTGTCATGATACCAATTGCTTTAAATTTATGATAAATGTAAATATTAACATCGTGCAGTAAATCTCTTGTCAAGTTTCTTATGGTCACTTAAAGAGCAGCAGCGTCCTTGACTCTACATACATTTCAGATTTTTTTTATATATTTTTAAAAATATGTTTTCGTCATGCTTCATAGACAAGTAAGTTTTCATAGTTGTAATAATAACTATTATCTCTATGCGATAGATATACAAGGTACAATGTATGACTAAAGGTCACCGATTATCAATTTCTGAAACAATTTAAGACGTTTTAGGATATCCGGTTTTAAGATTCTAACATGATTCTTAAGCATAGAAATTATATCTTATAAATATTCTATTCTATTCTAGATATTCTGATTCTTTTTAAAACCTAAGTATTACAAACAGAATAGAGGTGTACTGTTTCAAACTTCTCATTTCGTTTCAAGAAACTACATCTTAAGATGTTCTTTGACTGCACGCTTGGCCTTGGTTAGCGGTCGCCATGCCGCTCTCTACTACGTTGAATGTTGTGGGTTCAAATCTCACACGGGACAACACTTTGTGTCATCCACAAACTGTTGTTCTGAGCCTGGGTGCTCTTTGTATCTGTTTCTTGTATGTTTGTAAAGTCCCCCGCGACACTGGATTTATTTCTAGTGCGGGCGTTGTCTTTTTTAAACAAGAAACAAGTTCCGTTAACAAACAGAATTTGACCTTCATGAGATAATAGTTAGTGAATCTTTGTTCTGCAGACGCCTGGAGCCACTTAAAATGTGACAAAAGTCTCATACATAAACAAGTAGTCAAGAAATTAATGAGAATGTACCGCGCTCTGGTGTTTCAGTTGTGCATCGTTACGGCTCGCCGGTAATTATGTCTACAGCTTAAAATGAGCTGTATCACTTGATAGTTATTTAGCTTGTAGGTTAAGTCGGAATTATCATCTTAAATTATTACCGACTATGCTTTCGCAGAAATTATATGTTGGTCCCTCGGTATCATTTTTAAAATATTTTTTTTTAACCTTTGTGTTTAGGATTGACAATACACGCGAAATTTTTTGATAACTTTACATAGTATAAAAGGAAGTAATTTTCGGTTTAGTATGTTTTTTTCTATATTAAGAGCCTGCTAAAGTGACTCTACTCTGCCTGATGGAAAGCATGAATAGAATCCAAAGAATTGTGGCCACCATACTTATTGCAAATGTAGGCAATGCAGTGTTCCATACCCATACTAAGGCGGTCTAGTGAGATGCTTTTTCACGCCACGCTTGGGGACGTAAAAGGCATGACAGTCATCGTGGCAGTGTAAGGCTCACATAGTTATCACGATAACTGTCACCCCTGCATTACGTTTAGACCTTTTAAAGTATATAACGAATTTAAATGCGGTTTTCACTATCATTTAGGATTTGTTACAAGGAAGGTTCATAGACGTGTATAATACTCATGTTATATTACTAGAACATATAAAAAAGTCAATGTTTGATAAAAATATAGAGTTTTCAGCACTTTTATATCATAATGGTGTACTACGGAATTGTATGTCTTAAAAATATTTACAAAGAAGTCGACAATAATATTTATGTTCTGCAATAGTAACTATTTTTATGTTTTGGTGTTAAATTTAGTTCTGGGTTATACTTTTAGAGTAATTTTGAGTGCTATAATAGTAATCCTTATCCAATTTAATAGTTTATATATATTGTCCATTTAATGTACGCCAAAGTTGACCTTAACAGTATATTATTAAAATGAAAATCTAAGAAGATTTCAGAGGATTAAAATGCGCGGCCTGAGGGGCCATCGCCGATTGCACTTGTGTGACACTGGGGCTTGTTTCTGCTACAATATTTGATACAATTATTGAAGTGGTTCAGGAAAAAAATTTAACACAGAAACAAACTGATATTTCTTTTAATTATTTTTGAAAGCTTATCCTTAGGATAATTTTAATATTTTAAATGTTTAACTCGATTATGTTATTTTAGACGGGTCATTCTTTGACGCTTATACAAATTTAAACACTAGTTACCGCAATAAGCTGTAAAATATCGATAAATAAATTTACAGGCATTTCAGGTCCCACTGAACGCATAAATATACTCGTATGTTACAACGTTTATATATGTGTGTAGTTATATGCATTGGTTTCCGTAAAGCAGTGTCGTCACGCGTCGCTGATAATTCGCGCTACAGCTGAAAATGAGCGGCATATCACTCGGTAGCTATCTTACCGCTCAGATACAGGATGCTTTTAATTTAAAAATAATAATTTATATTATATTACTATGGTAGGCCTGTTGGTCTAGTGTTTTGTTATTACATTACATTTTAAACTAAATCTTTATCTAATACTGACTAGTTTACATAGTTGAATTATGTTTTAGGGATGTGGTATTCTTGCGAGCTATTAAGATTTTACCTATTCATATCAAATTGCATGTCTCTGTGTTCCTATTCATCCTATGTGCTTCAAGGTTTGGTATAGTTGTTAAAACTGACCGCATGCGAGTTCAAAATTCATAAAATTCAATAAAAACTGTTGAAAAAATTACTGCTTCTTCACAAAGCGTTTTAAATTTATAAATGTCAAAATCAAAAAATATGTCAATAAGCGAAAAAGTAGGCAGGAGATATTAAAATGTGTTGACAAAATTGATAGACTGATGTTCAATTATTTGTTTTTTTACATTGTGACTAGGTTGGATAAGGTGAAGAGTAGAGAAGAGTAGCGAACGCCTGAAAGTAGCGTCAGTGCATGAAAAGTTGAGGAGCAACAGGTTATGGTATAGACATGTGAGGTTTAGAAATGAGTAAAATTGTTGACAAAGTTGACAGCCATATCACAATATCGTCAATTAGTGTCAGAAGAGTATGAAAAACAAAAAATTTGGGAAAAGAAGAAGATGTTATTTTTACCAACATGTCCACACTAAGCTGAGATGATAGTTATTAGTCTGCTTGCAAAATACATGTAAATTTAATTTTGACACCCCTGTATAATCTTCCTTGGTGTGTTGCAGACTCTGTTTGCCGCTCAGGCGTAAAAATTAAAATAAACAATAGCAACACTCGTCCTACACCCCGGGGCTGCTTATATTAAAGCTTTTGTCCTAAGATTAGCTGTTAAGAAAGGCTTGTATTACAGCCTCTGTCGTCTGAAACTCAGCTACGGAATTAGTTGGCAAAATGTTTTTTTTTTGTAGCTTTTGTTAAAACTATGAGGAATGAAGTAGTGTGGTGACTTGATGCTTGTTTTTTTGTTTTGTGTTAGCTGATGTTTGGATCGTGATGTGTGTAAGTGTATATGAGTTGGGCACGTGTGTGTGCATGGTGCATGTGTTGACGTCTACAGTGTGTTGTTTATTTTTTAGATCGTTATATTATAACATTATATTATTTTATGAAAGTACACAATCATTATACGTTTTAAGCATATAAAAATAATTATTTTGTCTTCGTGAGTGAAGTTAAACTTTCTATAACAATTCAAACATATATGATAGACATAGACTTATGGTATTCCCTATCTCTATAAGTCAAAGATTAGATGATGCAGAGAAAATAAAAAATAAAATCTTAAGCAATAAGAAACAAAATAGAAAAGCTAAAATATAAAACAATATGCATGTTATACTACTAATTTAGGAAAATACATTTTCTGAGTCATTTCTCTTTCTTCCAATGAAATTCATTTATATCGTGTAACGTTGTAAATACCGCATTACATGATATAATAAAAATAATATAAATATTTTGTTAAACTGTATCAATAAAGTAAAAAATCTTGTATTCAAATACAATAATTAACAAAAATAAAACACAATCGCACACTGGGCAGAATCGCACCAAATTCTAGACAAAAGCAATTTCGCAAAAAACTTATCTTAACATTTATCACTAGCACGAATTCTTTAAAAGTAAATTCTTTTCTTTAGCATCGATGGAAGTAAAGAGAATTAATGCAAAACAAAAGTCTCGCTATCTGCTCGTGGGCGGGGAGACGGCACTAAATTACTCGATGGGCGTCAACCTACCGCCATGTATCAATCAGGCTAGCCTAGATTTATGGGACAGTTCACTTCGGAATCGTTAGCCTCCGCGACGAAAATGTGTTACTGTTATCCTGTGTCTTCTGAGTTTTTCTTTTTTTATTGTGTTATTTCAGAAGGGGACCTTTTGTGTTATACAAACTCTTCGGGTACTTAATTCTGGTATTATTGTACTAGTGTACTGATAAGAATAGTATCTAAATGAAATTAATATCAATAAATTCATACATACATCCATGAAATAGAATCCCTTTTTATTAAGTACTACCATTGTATGTAGGTACATTAAATTAGGTTAGGTTATGTCCATACGAATATAAATATAATTTTTGACTTGATGAATTGGGTAGATGACTGTATCGTAAATAAATACCAGTGACCACTTCATTGAAACTACTATAGCGAAACATCTCGGAAAATACAATTAACATAGCTTTTTATTATTATTACGAATATCAATCAAATATACAGGGAAATTTATTGTTCAATTGAGTAGTCTAATACAGTGACGTCACAATTTGGTATTTAGTACATTTTTCCTACAAAATTGTCGTTTTGACAGATGATAAAAAGTAAGTAATTTGACTACGGTGTCATCTAGCCTATTGGAAACCATTTAAAAACCCACTGTATTTAATTACAATTGAGATATGTGAATCTTTGGTGTTGCGGCGATACGTTTTCATAGGTCTGCCAGTGTTAGCCCGCGGTACAATATCGGACTAATAACTAATTGGACGTTTGCTGGACTCACTCTAGAAATATATCCTGTGTCTAGAAACTTCAACATAATGAATACAAAAATATTCAGACTCCATACTGCAGTTTTTGAATCACACAAAGTGTTGCTCCACATGAGGATCGAACCCACAACACTCAACGCAGAAGGAAGCATGAGAGCGCTTAAACCACCTTTAAAATCATCCAGTGATACATTTATTGAAATAATATTCTGGGCATTTCTATCAACTTGTACAATATTGATAATTTGTATACATATTTATTGTATCCATTATAATTAGAGTAGTTATTATATAATTTAGCAACAAATTATCCAGGTTAAGCTTTGCATTTATTTTTTATTATTCTGCATTTATTATATTCAAAAAAGGTGAATCAGATAATATAAGCAACATCAATAACAAATTTACGAAATGTTTAGCAGTCACATTGATTCTTTTTTGACAGTAATCTTCAAATAACCTTCGAAGATGGGTGTTCCAATACACCAAGACTTTACTACGCAATCATTTGAAAGTAATTTTGTATTTGAAAGTTAACGTAACATTGAACATTAGATGATATTATCATTATTTGGCCTTAGGTAATAAAATGAATCTAACTAGATCTTAGATATTTTTTTTGTTTTAAGAGCCTGCTAAATTGACTCTATTCTGCCTGATGGAAAGCATGGATAGATTCCAAGAGTTGTGATCACCATTCTCATTGCAAATGTAGACAATGCACTATGGTGACCCACACTACGGCGGCCTAATGAAATACTTTTTCACGTCAAGCTTGGGAACGTAAAAGGCATGACAGTCATCGTGGCAGTGTAAGGTTCACTTTTACCACGATAATTGTTACCAGTACATCAATAGCCATCATTTTAAATCTTTTAACTATTTATGCGTCTATTATGTTCTAAGCTTAATTTTACGTCATAACATATTTACTTTTGAAGTTTCGAATTTACGAGAATGGAAGAATAATACGAGAATTAATCCTTACTACTATTACAAATACGAAAGTGTGTTTGTTTGTTTCTATGTTTGTCTTTCTTTCACGTCGTAATGAAGCAATTTCATGGCATGATTTTTGTGTCTGGAGATAGTTAAAAAGCTGGAGAGTGATATAGGTTACTTTTTATTACAGTAAAACATGTCATTTCCATAGGAAGATCTATTATGATGTAAATTTGAATCACTCTAAATTTTACAAATGCCGGTAGAGGTGCTATTAGGTTTTTCGTCCGAATGCATATTGCACAAGATCTTTGTTATTAGACTTTGTAAAAATACCCACAGCTTCTGATGGAATGTGCTACATTGAATAAGATACCTAGACTCTTTATCGATTGTATTTTAAGTTAAAGTTTGTAAGGATGCATGGATGTATGGACGTTTGTTACTCTTTCACGCAAAAACTACTGTACGGATTTAGATGACACTTTACAGTCATTTAGCTAATACATCAGAATAACGTATAGGCTACAGCCTATTACAGTTATTCTGATGTATTAGCAAATTAAATAGTAATTTACAGTGATAATCAACACGCACGTGGGCGGAACCGTGGGCAATAGCTAGTAGTTCTATAAAGTGTCAAACTTTTTTCCAAAACTATAAATAAAACAACTTAACATTTTGAGATAAAAAGCAGTTAAAATCACTTGAGAAAGTGGGTTTAAATATCTAGTGTTCTGTAGAATTCAGTAAAATGTCATCATAAACCTATGACCGTCCACTGTTGGACATCCACCTCTCACAATAAACATGGGGACGGCAATACATTAATTCGCTTACAGAATAGGCTATACAGAACTTACCATACGAACGCGATGATAGACTGCGTGTACCACTAAGTCATCTCAACCTGTGAGTACAGTGAATGTAATTCAAAGGTATGCTATGCCTACTTATTCGTAGTTTTAATTCTATTCTCGTATTAATAAATATAAATTAAAACAATTATACTGTTGATTAAGTGAAACCTAGAAAACTTCTTGCGCAATTCAGTAAAGCAATGAGCAAAGTCAAATAGACACTTACAGTGGAAACTTATCGCCAAACTCACAAATATGTAAAGTAGATTGCTGCAATTTCGAACGGTCCATCTTGTGATAAATTACATTAAAATTAATTGAAACCATTTATAATTGTGTACATACGAAGGTCGGTATGTATTCTATTTACATTGGAACTGGTGAGAAATAAATTAAGCAATTTTAAGAGCACTCGTTTCCAAACATATATCTTTCTTTCTTTTTTTTTAAAAAAAGACAACGCCCGCTCTAGGAAATCCTTTGTTGCGGGAGACTTTACAAACATACAACACATTGACAGGTAGTAGAGCCACGCTGATTTCAACATGAACGGGCAGGCTCGACCGGGGTAGTACTACCCTCTCACAGAAGATCAACCTAAAGCGACAACATCCGTGCTGTCGTGTTTTGTTGGTGAGTGCGAGACCGGAGGCCCATTAATACAGAGGTAACAGTAAGTGTGTGCAATACAATGCTACGATGACTGTCATGCCTTTTACGTCCCCAAGTGAGGCGTAAAAAAGCATCTTAATAGGCCGCCATAGTGTGGGTCACCATACTACATTGTCAGCATTCGCAATGATTATGGTGACTACAACTTTTTAGATTCTATTCATGTTTTCCATCAGGCTGAATAGAGTCACTTTGGCATGCTCTTAAATATATAAAAAATAAACGTACAGAAAGAACACTCTCTATGCTTTCTCTTTTCAAGTGAAGTAAATTAACTGTTAAAATAGTCACATCAATAGCTTTTAATAATCAACTGGTAGACATAACCCTCTTCTAAGAAATGAGAGAATTCTATACCACACTAGCCAGATGGGTTCGTATAGAGTTTACCCGCCGAGCAGGCGCTAGGAGGGATCTGGATGTCGTAATAACAGCTGTTCCCGGATCCCTCCTATGTCAGGTGCAGAGTGGTACACCGTGTGGTTTTAGTCGATCCGATTCCGACACACCACCCCGCTGCAAACCCCGGTGGGGTGACGGCCCGAGGGGGTTTCCACAGGTTAAAAAAAAAACAAAAAGAAAAGTGTACCCGCAGGTATATATACGAATAGGCGCTAGGAGGGATCTGGATGTCGTAATAACAGTTATTCCCGAATCCTTTCTAACTCAGGTGCAAAGTGGCACACCGTGTCGTTTTAGTCGATCCTATTCCGACACCGAGTCCTGCGTAGTTTATTTCTTTAGTCGACTCTTACGAGGCCTACATTATATGGTGACGCTCCGTTTTCTCAATCCATCACTATAAACAAAATGATAGGTACTTAAACAAAATAGGTTTTGTAAAGTGTGAAAAGTGTGTGTAAAATAGGTGTGTAGCGTCTTGGACACCGCAGTGATTTGAACAATACTATGGATTTTAAAGTGCTCCCAGGCATACAATACAATTGTTAAAATGTAGAGAGCCACGCTGATTTCAGCACGAGCGGGCCGGCTCGACCGGGGTAGTACTACCCTCCCACAGAAGACCAACCTAAAGCGCCAAATCCGTGTTGTCGTGTTTCGTTGGTGAGTGTGAGACCGGAGGCCTATTGATGCAGGAGTGACAGTTATTGTGGTAACTGTGTAAGCCTTACACTGTCATGATAACTGTCATGCCTTTTACGTCTCCAAGCGGGATGTGAAAAAGCATTTCACAAGGCCGCCATAATATGTGTCACCATACTACATTGTCTGCATTGGCAATGAGTATGGTGACCACAGCTCTTGGATTCTATTCCTGCTTTCCTTCAGGCAGAGTAGTCACTTTGGCAGGCTCTTAATAAAGAAAAAAAAAAGATTAGTGATGGAAAACACAAAGTCACAACTACCACCTACATAAAAAAAAACTGAACAAAATTAACGGTTTCCATTGCGATGTCGCCATAAGCATTGATGTTTGTCCCATCCTTTGTCGGCTCGGACCACTGTGCTGTTGTCATGTTGACATAAATGGAAAAATGCGAATGGACACCACACTGAGGCTAATTTCCTTTTCAGGTTTCACTGTCGCTGTGACGTCACTCCACCTGACATCGCTTTCAGCCATTTCAAGCTTTGATGTTTCGTTTTTGAGGTTATTAATTATAAAGTAATTTTCAGTTAGCTAATTATTTTCTGTGTGTAATTGGGGGTATTCATCATATATTTTAATATACCATTTTATCTGATATCTTTTATATTTTTTAAAGGACGTAAAGTTTAATTGATATCTGACAGTGTAAAAACCGTATAAATGCATTCATTTTCTTCTGTCATGGCGTAAATTTTCTATGGTATATAATAGTCATTAACATCATTATCATATTAACAGCCTTCAATGATCCACTGCTCTACATAGGCCTCTTTTAGCAAGGAGGTTTTGGTCTGCTTTACGTTGGCCAGATGAATTGGTATAGGGTTTGTTTCAAATTTTTCTTCTCCATGTAGCGCAGTCGTTCTGTGTAATTTGCTCCCTCAGTCGGCTCTTGCAACATCCACGAGGAAGTAGAGGTGATGACACTCTGTATTCTTAACCCGTCACCATACGAATATAATAATAATTTTACGTATCTCATGCACGGTCACGACTTCTGGCATAGCAGTTGGGATCAGTAACGATTAGACAAATAGACTCATCATATAAAACTGAAATAACAGCTTACTATTATGTAGGCTCTGTAGTACTGTCAACTTTTATACGTAATGTCAGATTTTGGAAGGTAGTAGAGCCACGTCGATTTCAGCACGAACGACCGTACTACCCTCCCACAGAAGTTCAACCTAAAGCAACAATATATGTGCTGTCGTGTGTTGTCGGTGAGTGTGAGACCGGAAGTCCACTGATGCAGGGGTGACAGTTGTCGTCGCAAGTGCGTGCAATACAATGCCACGATGACTGTCATGTCTTTTACGACCCCAATCGAGGTGAAAAATCATTTTAATAGGCCGCCGTAGTGTGGAACACCATACTGCATTGTCTGTATTCGCAATGAGTACTTTCCATCAGGCAAAGTAGAGTCACTTTCACAGGTTAATAAAATAAAAAAATAAATAAAAAAAAGTAATATTCAATACAACACTCATAAGGTGGTAAGACAGTGTGTTACTTAGAGTAGTCTTACAATAATATTGAACATTTTTAACATATATATTTCTAAGTAATTTATTGTTAAAAGAGTTGCCAAATAATTAATCAGTGTCACGCAGGATTTACTTTTTCTTTAAACAACTTCTCGTCTTTTAGTCACAAATCCTTGCCAAGTAGCTGAATGTTCTCTTTGGCAACTTATTGAGAAGTTTCAAGACAAAAGGGCAAACACGATTTCTACTTGAACTTGAACTAACAACTTACGTCTTTCTCATGATCGTAAGCATTTAAACAATGGCTAAGATTTGCAATACAATTAACTGTAAATCATCCTATGGTCACAATCCTTACCTTTAAAATAATATATGAGTTATATAAAGAAAAACATATTTCAAAGACATTATTTTCAGGCGAATGAAGCTGCAGCTAAAAGTGAGTTTAGCGCAATAAAACAGAACGGAGATCAGAAACTTAACGACTATTACATTTAATAGAAATTAAATATCATTCCGAAATAACAAATTTTTACCCATAAACGCAGGTTTTTTTCTTAATTTTCCAAAATTCTTTCCTAAATTTTGAGAGTAGAGCCAAATCTCTTGCTTAACAAAAAAAAAACTATATTAATAAAAATGCAAATGGCAAGTTTAATTCAAGGCCCGATTAGCCTCCTTGAGGGTACAGTGACGCAGATAACAGACAACACTGTAGTACAGTCGCGTAGATAAGCGGCTTTCATTACTGGCGTGTCGCGGCGACAATGGATTGCGACAACAAATCTCGGCCTTGAGTTATTTGTTGCTTCTGAGGTTATGTCGGTGACGGTGACTGTACCTGTTATTGATGCTTTTGTTCTTGATTGTACTTGTAGGGAAGAAAGTGTATTAAGGAGAGTAGGGTATTTGCTGTATTATTATGAATAATACATATAGACATACACTCAGGCTCATATTCAAGAAGGGGTAGGCAGACTTGTACAAAACTTTGTCGTTTTTTTGTAATAGATGACCTGTAAGTTCACAGGTTATCTGATGGAAAGCGGTTACCACCACATATTCGCATATGTAATTCAAGATTCACAAGTGCGTTTGAAACATTTAAACGATTTTTTTAAAGGTTTGGAGATTTGATTTTTTATTTACCATTACCATTCAAAACTATAAACTCTAAACACATTGCAAACGATAATTGCCTACCACATACTATGTTTACTAATCCATACAAAGAAAAATTTGATTTTTTTTTCTTTGCTGCGTCATTTCATATTCTTAGACCTGTTATAAAACAAGCTAAAAAATACAAAAATGGAGTGATCATATTTACTCCACTTAAAAACTCAAGAGTCGGAAATATCCAAAATCAATTTAAATTCACTCAAACATTGGACACCGCAATGTAAACATATCTGCCTTTTATAACTTCTACTTTATGATGACACAAAAGTAAACTGCGCGTGCGCTTGTATGAGAACGTAACTGAACACGTTTCATATATTATTTAAATATTATTTCCTAATCACATCACTATCAAAATATTAGTTTACTTACCTTACAAGTTAAACAAGCAAGTCTTTAGATATTCCTCTCCTGTGAAGAGACACCTCACTAAACTACCATAGTGTGAGTCATTCTTCTGCATTGTCTGCATCCACAATGAGTATTACGACCACCATTCTTGAATTCTATTCATGCTTTCCATCAGGCAGACTATAGTCACTTTGGTAGGCTTCAATAAAAAAAATATTGTCACTGTTTCTATTGCTGTAGGTACTTTAATAGGCAGGATAATTATCGGACTATTACACTTTAATTATTTTTGTTGCACCAAAAGAGAGTAATGTACACATTTAATTTATGATTTATGATAACAGAAATAGAAAGAAAGAAAGAAAAACGAAAATCGTTTACTCTGACATTCACAGGACAACGCATTTTCAATAAATATCTATTTATTTATATTTCAAATTAAAATCGTTTTTACTACGACTTACGTGCGGTAAATAGTATCTCATAGAAATACCCAATAAAATATACTCCTTAAAATTTTTAAGTATAATACTCAAAATGAACAACTACCTACACAGATGTATAGTTGAGAATCGAATCCATGACCACCAGTTTAGCAGCCTGTGCAAAGATTGACGGCCTGATTCGTTTTCAAACACAATATTTTTATCCTGAACGTTCTAAACGCAAACATTTACGTTCTATGACCGATGTTCACGTTTGTTTTGAAATGCGGAAGATATATTATTAGGCAGAGGTAAACGCAGTCGATGGGCCGCTCTCACAGGTGATTCCCGCGAAACACCCCATAAAGTACAATGGTGCGTCAATCCGATCTATAAATGATCTTATAAAAACAATATTATGAATAAAAATGACTTCACATTTTCAAGCAATTTCAAAACTGAGATGGATCTCAATATGACTTTATTTGTGTGAGTGTGTGTGCCTTCTCCATGTAAGAAAAAATTCCTCCTATCCTTTCCTACTTTTATTGAGATACCCTATATATTGACTGCCTCGGTGGCGCAGTGGCAGCGTATGCGACTGCTGTGCTTGAGGTCTCGGTTTCGATTCCCGGGTCGCATGAAATGTTTGTATGGTTTCTATATATAATATGTATGTATTTAGAAAAAAAGGATTTATGTATTTAAATTAGTTGTCTACCCATAGTACAAGCTCTGCTTAGTTCGGGACTAGATGGCGTTGTGTGTCAGATGTCTGAAATATTATATATTTTGTTGTGTATATTTGAATGTACTCTGAGCTTTGTTGGTTGGACTTTGTTCCTTTCATTACATAATAAACATAGAAACATAGTGAGGATAAACTATGTGTGTTGTCAAGCACCAGATACGCAGCGACATGCTTGGAACTGGAGATACCAGTCAGATCACACGACCTCCGTCACGAAAGTGTTGTTCCTGGACGCAAGGGATGCATACTGCTTGGTGCGGAAAATTCGACTCCAAGACCTTATTACACAGATACAGACGGGATATGGGGGGTTCTCCCAATACTTGCATCGCTTCAAGGGTCGGGAGAGACCGTCGAGTATCTGCGACCCAACTAGAGAGGAGACGGTTCTATACGTCATTTTTGACTGCCCCGTACTCGAAGAACGACGGTATGAAACTGAATAACACCTTGAGGTACAGCTGAAGAAGGAAGAGACACACTAACTGTTGAAGATTACGGAGACACGAACAGTATTCCTAGATTTGGTTAAATATGTTTGCACAAAAGTTACTACAAAAAAACACAATATCAAAAAAAACTGTGTGTTCATCAAACCCAAAATAATAGAAGCATCGCAGCTGATGAAGTGAGGACTCTGTACCATTTGTGAATTGTTCACTGTACTCGTGTTTTGTTGATCATTCGACAGGAATTCAAATATTTATTTATTTTACTTCACGATGTTTTTGCTGTAGTTTATTTTCATACCATAGTACGAGTTCGTGTTTTAAATGTAATGAAGTTTTTATTACAAAAGTTAATGTTTCACTGAGAGATTATTCGGATAGCTATATGACTCAATCAGCAGATGAGTGCAAATATGTTGATCAGATGAATTACTTCTTATAAACTGTCTTTCTTTTTTCCATATAATTACGTAATCCCAGCCAGTTGTCGTAAGATTTGTGACCTAGAAGGTTCTCCATTTATTCACATAGTTCTATATTTATTTATTTCTTTATTGTCATTTACTATCGGTATATGATATGGCGTCTCTATTCTGAACATTAACCAAAGTATCCCTTCTGATCTATAAGGGACTGCTAATAGATTTGTGCGAGCATATTTCTCATCTTATCTTTCTTTTTACAAATAAAACTCCTGTGCCGTGGGGTAATTTACAAACATTCATAAAATGGACACAAAGAACACTTAGGCCCGTATTTTAAAATGTGTCTCAGTCGTTAATGTACTCCTAAACCTGATTTTCAGTAGAGATTTTATTATTGAACGTCACCTAAAACAAGATTCACCAATCCATACTCAAGTGATAGCTTTTTATAGAATGATGTTTATATCGAAATCTTCGCTCAAGTATAGATTTTATCAGAAGTGATCTTTGTTTGCGTGATATAAGCTGAAGCGTGTCTCAAACGGTGATTTTAAAATACGTTTTACGAGAAACTAACGTTTAGTTATGATTTCTGAATTATTATTAAATTTAGAGTTACTTTACCTTACTTTTCACATTTGGCATTCAATTCAGTTAAATACATATTTAAGTATTTGTTTATACTAAAATCACCACAACCTTTTGGTTTATGACAAAAACAGTTTGACCATTGTACATGACAAGTGTGGATAATTATTTATATGTTCCTTTATAGCTAATAGTTATTCATTATTCATTTAATATTAAGTATATTATAGTGCTATACTAGCCTTCAGATACAAATTTATAAAGATTATGTTTGTAAAACATATATTTTTAAAATAACGTGCTTCGAGATAATAATATCGATAATGCGGAAACATATTTGAATGCAGACTACGAATTGAAATCAATTCTTGATACGAGTTTAAACTAAGCAGAACCTAAAACGCATTCTATAATAGGAATGACGCTTAAGTAATCAGAGTTCAATAGATACTTGAGATGTCTTTTAAAATGCGGGCTTGAAACTAAAAACAACGATTTTTGTAACTCATAAAATGTTTTCCCATGTGGGAATTGAGCCCACAACATTCGGCGGAGTAAGAATCGGCGAGATGACCGCTTAAACTACAACGTTCTCCGTGCAGTCCGTGCATCATTTCTTTGAAATGTCAAATGCAAATCTTAACCATTTGTAATTGATAGTTAGCACATACACAGTTACAAAACCTTGCCTTATTTTAATAAAAGTATTGACGCAATCTTTTCGCAAATTTAAATCAGAGCTGTCATTACTGAGATAAATAAAAGTGGATAAGGATGCAACATAATGGCATATTTTAACAATAAGATTATGAACCGGTTTTGTAATACATCGGTAAGAGTGTCTATTGTTTTCAAAGTTTATGTGTTAGCAGTTTTCTCATGTAATGAATATATTATTGAGGATGTTGACCAACAAAGATATGGCCAGGTGGATAAATATGAAAGGCACTGTTATTCTCTTCAAGAACTATGATTATCCGCAACTAGATTAGTAGTGTTATGTTAAAACTTATTTTATAGCTATATGGGGGGCAAACGTACAGATGGCTAACCTGATAAGCAACGCAACGCCGGATTAGGTCGAAGAGGAACTGCGGGAGCTCGAGTTCGAACCCGAGTACGTCCGCAGCATCCGAGGACGCGGTGACCGCCCGTGGTACATCCTCCTGGCAATCCTGAAAAGGACAGTCAAGACGACGCCGGGGATTTACGACGTGGACGAGATGCTCGGCATCCTCACAGTCAAAATTGAAGCATGGCACGGAAACAAAAGGCTCGTGCAGTGTCACCACCGGCAACGATGCCGGCGCAACAGCCATCATTGCCACAGAAAGATGGCTTATGTCAGATGCGGCGGTGAGTACCTAGCAGCCAGTTGCCTGCGACTACGCGCTAACGTTCGCTCCGCCACACCGCGATGAGACTACAGCGCTCACTCGACGTCCTGCCCACATGGCTATCTAAGTGGCGGCTCACCGTAAACGTGGGTAAAACGCAGGCGATACCCATAACAGCTTTCAAGAAGTTGCCACCACCACTCCAACTCCACGGACAAGAGATCACGTATATGTCGATCACAAAATATCATCACCATCGACCACAAATTAACGATGAAACCGCACGTCCGCAAAACCATCGCGCGTATTAGGGCGACACGCGTCCTGTTGCGTCAAGTGCTCCGCTCCCGCCTACCACTTCGCGTCAAATTGGGTGTGTACAAATTATACTTACGCACCCAGCTCACTTACGCCAGTCCCTCCTGAAAATCCCCTGCGCTGCGCGCAGTCTTGCAGGCACTGCGATACGTGAGGAACGACGTCATCGAGAGGGATCTCAAGATAGATAGCCTGAACGCACACATAAAGAGACTTGCCACCACCATGTTCGAACACGCCGACACCTATGTCTCGAGCCACATCAGGGGCCTGGCACCGTGGCACGCTCGACTACCAGACAAAAAGCGTCTACTGTGCGACCTTGTTGCGTGCTAAAACCCAGAGAGAGGCCCCAGAAGGGGGTAGGGTGGTGCCCTGTGCTCCAGGTGCAGGCAGTCCACCCCCTCACCACCTCTTTGTTTTTCCCAAAACAAATCCATTGCAATTTTTGCAGTGGGTCCGAGAATCGAACTCGTATCACCTTCTTGTCGCTGCGGCCACCACCTGCCCGTGGGTATGTGTGCCTGCTTGCCTGGGTGGGCGCACCGGTGGCACACCAGTAACTCAAGGCAAGGGTTCGCCCTTGCCTTGAGTTACTTTTGGCTTCGGTAACCTCAGTCACTCAGCGAAAAGTATGAATTGGTTTAAGCCTGGTCCAATATGCCTAAACATGACTCCCCCACGTATACGGAAATACAATATTTCTTCTTCAATAATTTCTTTATTGGCAATCGTTTGACAATTCTTACCTGTACTTTTATTGTATCATCAAAACCGCACTGTCTTCCCCTCACATTACAATTTGAAATGAAATTAAAAATACATTCGAAATATTTATAGAGTGTCGTATTGGCAAAATAGTGTCAAATGTTCAATAATATTAGTGGAACTAGAAAACCTTTTTAGTGGTACCTGCACTCTATGTCAAATAGAAATAAATGCAACCGTCAGCATTTCAAATAGACAGTTACTTTTGTTTCCAAAAAAAATATCAATAAAAAATCAAACTCCATTTTTTCTGTGACTTTAATTTTGGAAATCGGACGAGTAGACGATTCATGTCTGGTGTCCTGGCATAAAAATTCTAAAAGTCGATTGACTGACGACCAATGGATAGCGTTTGCGTGTAAAATGTAAATAAGTCAACAACGTTTTTTTGGTCACTAACGCAGCTGTGTGTTACACCGTTACGTAACTATAAATATAAAAATATTGAAAACAAATTGTTCTTGAATAATGAATTTTTTCAACATATTATTTCAATCAGGTAGCAGAGCCACGCTGACTTCAGCATGAACGGGCTGGCTAATCCGGGGCAGTACTACCCTCCCACTGAAGACGAACCTAGACCTGAGTGAGTGAGTCAGTGCGAGACGGGAGGCCCATTAATGCAAAAGTGACAGTTGTCGTAGTAAGTGCGTGCAATACAATACTAAGATGACTATCATGTCTTCTAAGTCCCCAAGTGAGGCAAAAAAACGTAGTAGGAGTGTGGGTCACCATACTGCATTCTCAGTATTTACAATTAGTATGGTGACTACAACTTTTGGCTTATATTCATGCTTTCCATCAATCAGAGTAGAGTCACTTTGGTAGGCTATTAAAATAAAAAAAAAAAACAAAAAAGAACATTTAAATGTAAGTCTACCGTAATCTCTCGTCTCGTCTAATGTAATCTCTACTCTTTTAATCATGTCTACGCAAGACATAATTAAAAGAGTAGAGATAACAGTTTAAAATTATAATGAATATACATATTACTAGTTTTGTATTAGTTTGTTCGATCTAAATATATGCTGTCTATTCACGTTAGCTAGAATAACTAATAGTAGTTTTTATGCAATAAACGCCAACGGATAGACGGCACACCAAGTTGATGACCACAACCGCCGATGGACAACTATAACGCAAGAGTCACACGCGTATGACTATATGAATGCTTTTCGTTCAGAATTATGGCGAAGAGTGGATTTGAAGTCTTATTACCTTATTACTATCAATATTACCTTGATATTTAATATATATAGGTTCATACTTAAAAACACTATGAATATCAATGAGAAATTTAATTGTTCAAACATGCGTAAAATTAAGAAACAGGCATTTTAAATTAATATGAGTGCATAAGACAGCGGCATTTAAAACCTAACTTTCATTATCTTAATGATGGTTTTTAGTTATTACAAAATACAATTTAAGCAATATGCAAATGATTTCTGATTGTTACAGTGACGAAACCATACCGGTAGTGTTTTGTAAGATCGTCTGAGTGTGCAATATAAAACTAGCATCCTGCTACATACATATAAATATTAGCAAAATTCATTTTCTAACGGCCAGTAAGGCAGCCTTTCTACTAGAGATGTGCAATGCGGAGGTGTGTCATGATTACGTTTTTTTTGTGACCTGTAGTTTTAGTGGTTCGTGACCCTAATTTTGTGATGAAAACAATCACTTGTTTTGTTTCTGATTGTAAATTATCTTTATTTAAAAGTAGTTAAGTAAGTTAACATTATTACATCGACAGCCTTTAACACTCCAGTGCTGAGTATAGACCTCTCCTTAGAAGGGAGTGTAATATGACTGCACAGATTGCGTAGTGATTAAGCGGCCGCCACACTGCTCTCTACTGCGCTTAGTACTGTGGGTTTAAACCCCACATGAAACAACGCTTTGTGTGATTAACAAATTGTTGTTCTAAGTCTGGGTGTTCTTTGTGTCCGTTTCTTGTATGTTTGTTAAGTCCCCCGCGACCCGTATTAGCAACATACCTATATTGCTAATGCGGTGTTGTTTTTTTTAAAAAAAAAAGGAAAAAGGAGGTTTCAGTCTACTATACGTTGGGTTACGCTGATCAGACGGGTAGGTTCATGGTTTGTTATGCGCGTGTAATGTTTTTACTATTATTTATTCAACTAGCTTCAAGTTCCTTCTTGTTATTATTCATTTAATCACCTAATATGCCTCCGCCTGTCACTTCAAGAATACCGAAGCAGAAACGTATTATATGCAGATATTTTACAATTATAATTTTGGGCCTATTATTATTATAACCAATCATACATGTTCATGTAATTAAATTTCTCTTTTAACATTTACAGAAATTTTCAAAGTAACATGTTTTAAACTTATTAGAGCCTTTTTCATCACATGCGCTTCGAAAATCATTGCAGATAGGAACAAAAAAATGTTCAACAATATTAAACACCATATTAATATCTATTAAAAACTTTGTGGTACTATAAGACCAACTATTGTAGTTAAGTTACTGTAACTATTACTTTACATGTTAAAAGTTAACAGAAATGCCGACCAAAGTCAAACCAAGTTATCCATACCTTTAGATTGATCCTTACCTAAATAAGTCATCAAGTAGGTTTACATTTCAGAGTATTTTGTTAGCCATACCATTCAAAACATATTACGAATTGAAAAAAAGACAATTGTGACTCTAGCAACAATTATCAGCGGCACCGTGACTGGGCAGCTCACTCATATTTTGCGGATGTAAATGATACTGACGGATTTATCTATATCTTTTAAAAGATGACAGTATACTGTTAAGATATCGTACAATAATAAAATCTAATAATAACCTAATAAAATAAAAGACCAAAGAGGCAGTTGGTCTGGCGGTGCTAAGAAATAAAATGAAGTCGTAAAACACAAATGGTCAAAAAATATGAAAAAAAAACAACGAAATAAATAGCAAAAAACCATGTCATTGTTGTAAACAAGATGGCGGAGTACCATATTATTGAAATCAAAATCATTTGTTTACAGTTTTCTTAATCCGTCAATAACTTGTAGCTCTACTTCCAAATACACTAGTAAACTCATTCATAAATATCAGTTTAAATATTTGATCGTTTTTATGTAATTTCTTTCATAATAGTATAAAAATATTCTCGCTCATCTGACACACAACGTCATCTAATTTTCAAATTAATGCACATTTTATGCATAGAAGGCTAGAAAACATAGGAATGCGTTTTATTATTGCAGTTTTGATGACTTATTGACAAGAATTTAAATTACTTTAGCAACTTTCTAAAAATATAATAATTAAATGAAAATAAATAAATAAATAATAATAGTAATAAATATTTCGGACATTTAACTTATATCGTCATTTAGTTTAAAACTAAGCAGAACTTGCGCTATGATAACTAGACTGACTGATAGAATACTTACATACTTTATTTGTAAATACATACATATTATACATAGAAAACACCCAAACTTCTAAACAAATATTTGGAGATCATACAAACATTTGGTCCGACCCGGGAATCGAACCCGAGACCTCAACCACAGCAGTCACATTCATTACCACTGCGCCACCGAGGTAGTAATAATTCGAATGATTCACTTTACAAACGGTACAAATACCATAACAGGCACAGTAAAAGGACAGTATAGGATCTGCCATTCTCCTTATAATATCATGCTTATTGAGACTTCAGTCTTATAAGGTCATATTCCCAAAATTATATGTTGCGAAAACTGATACAGACTGATCTTGCCTCACAGTTGAGAACCCTATGATTCCGTTTCTTATGCAATGTGATAGTGCTTTATTGAAAGTTATTTGGCTGTCGATGACCTAGTCGACATTACAGGTTTGATCTTAACCTTTGTGATATTTAGCAATCGTAGTAAAGAGCAAAACGAAAGAGTGATACACATTTTTGATAACACTAGTGAACGGTGGTTGCCTGCAATATTTTAAACGAACTCTATTTTATTTTAAACAAATAATATACCAACCTATCATCATAGACCTTTACAGGTTTATTTAGGAAATAGCACAGTATCTAGATACTGCTAGCATCACAGCACACTCAAATATTTTGGATATTGATAATCATTTTCGATGTATTGCAATTAAAATCGCCAAAGATTTCGTAGTTTTTAAACAATTTATAAAACCAATTTAATTTCTGAATTAGATCACATTCAAATACATATATGTTTTCTCGTTATTAATTACAATAAATACACAAATATTGATAACCAAAAAAAATTTTATTTTTCCAAAATTGACTGCCTGGATGGCGCAGTGGTAACGTATGTGACTGCTGTGTGCTGTGGTTTTGTGTATAATATGTATCTATTTACAACTAAAAATATACATGGATTATGTCAGTTGTTTAGTAACCCATATAACCCAGTACAAGTTTTGCTTAGTTTGGGACTTGATGACGTTGTCTGTCAGATGCCCGTTATTAATAGTTATCAAGTAAATAAAAAAATATATTCACTGTGACGTAATGGTACGTAATGGTGTAACAGGTGGTCGCTATAAACGAATTGGCGTGAATTGTCCCTTGTATCTGAAACGTTCAGCCAGTCGGGGTTTTAGAGGAAAATAAATAAAACTAGCTGCCCGTCAGTTATATTTTAACATGACAGCTCTGTTTGTAAATGAAGTTTCTAGAAATCTGATAAAATTTTTAGCGGTTGAAGTAATACACTCAGGCTAAAAAAAAACACTATTTAACATATAATTCTGAGGAAAACATCCAAATAGCGTGGTCTATAAGAAATACTGACTAAGGAGTCATAGGACGTGAGTTTAATTTCCATCCAAGATAAATGTTGCGTCAGGAGACGTTCATATGAGCTGTGTCTAAGTGTGTTGTATCTTATAATAGGTTACAAAATTAGAAAAAAAATAATAGTTTAAAAAAACTAAAAAAAACACGCTTTTATTGCTAATCGAACTAAAAACTAGAAAATAATCTTTAATGACAAAGAGTCTAATATTACAGTAGTGGAAGATCGAACAATCAATCATAGCGAATCGCCTCAAAATGAAATTATAATAAAATTTAAGTCATTTACAGAATAATTCAATTCAGATTAAAATCGTGAGGTACTCGACGTTTTAAATATTACGATCATTCTATTGGCAACTATCTATGAGAGGATAGTTTTGAATCGCAGTAAAATGCGATTTTTAGAAACCAGTGAAAATTAAGCTCAAAGATTCCGTTATATACATACATACATAGATACAACCCAAGCTAATAAAAGCGTGTTAAAAATATCCACACAGGGCTTTATGTTCTTAAATATACTGTCACTTTCAGTTAGACACATTATTAACATAACTTATAAACAATATTGTCGTTAAATAGACTTTTAATGCCTCAAACTGTAAGTTAAAATGTGATTCCTCAACTCTTCCTTACATTCTTATATCTCGTATATTGCAGTGGAAGCGTTCTCACAAAACACGTCTCCAAAATGCAAGGCAGCAGAACGGGGGCCCAACTTAATTTACTGACCGATAATTAAACCCTCCCGGGTGGCTTCTGCCCTCCCAGCCGGACCAAACATGCTGAGATGTGTATTTTTGTCTAATAAGAGGAGGGTGGCTAACCAAGTACAGATTGAGGCTTTTGTGATTCGTCAAGATTTTAAGTTTAGTAAAAGAAAATTTAACTTTAAACTTGTAGATTTTGAAAACATATAAAATTAAAACAGTGTAATGGTTTTTTCATCGTCTTCTGTGAGGTCTCTCACACATCGTAGCATACGTGACTGCTGTGCTTGAGGTCTCGAGTTCGATTCTCGTGTTGGACCAAAGTTTTGCGCGATGTAAGAATTTGTTTCGGAGTTTGGACATTTTCTATGTATATGTGTGTAATTATAAAAGAATAAGAAAAATATATGTATGTGTATTTATATCAGTTGGCTAGTATCCATAGTACAAGCTCTGCTTAGTTTGAGACTGTGCTGTGTGTCAGATGACCGAAATATTATCATTATATATTATTAAAAACATGAACACTTTAATTTTAAGAACAATACAATTACATCAAAATTTTATTTAATATCTGTGAAGACTAATAACTGGTTTAAAATATGATAAAAACTTGGCATCGAACCTGAGCCTTGGCATACGTGAGACGAATGATGTTTTAACCACAGATGGTAGCTTGCCGCCGTTATTGAATTAATTGGTACAGCTACTGGGTTCTGGCCGATGATAATGTGAGATATTGTGCAACCATTCTCTATTTTATTTTTGAAAATTGGAATGTAATAATTTTTCATTTCTTAATATAAGATAGATTTATTCGTTGGTTGATGATATTAAACTTTTTTTTAAAGACAACGCCCGCATTAGGATTAAGTCCTGTGTCGCGGGGGACTTTACAAACATATAAGAAACGGATACAAAGAACACCCAGACTCAGAACAACAATTTATAGATCACACAAAGTGTAGTCCCATGTAGGATTTGAACCTACAACAGTCAGCGAAGTGGAGAGCGGTGTGGCGACCGCTTAAACCACAAGACCAACTGTGCAGTCAAACAATACATATATTGAGAAAACTCACTCTAAAGGAGCCATGCACACCTGGGCCGACTCCACCGGAGTAACATATCCATACATAAATACATAATGTTACGTTTCTTTTTCCAGAGGTGTAAGCAGAGGCATATTAACCGCTCATTTTTCTCCAGTCTTTTGTTTCTATGTAACAGATGGTGAACCTATTGTCACTGATTGGGATATTTCGTTTGCCATAGCCTTGTCCGCCTGCACCACTTCCAGCTGAAGTTGACTTCGAGTCCTAAGTTCTTGATAGGACCTCTATGCATCCATACCCATAACAGTGACACCATGGCAATTAAAACAATTACTTTGTTACTTTTTACCAAGGAGAATGGCATTACCAGAATCCAACCAAATATTTCTATTCTTTTTTTTTTTTGAGATCCTGCCAAAGTGACCCTACTCTGCCTGATGGAAAGCATGAATAGAATCCAAAAGTTGTAGTCACCATAGTCATTGAGAATACTGACAATGTAGTATGATGACCCACACTATGGCGGCTTATTATGATGCTTTTTTACGCCCCACTTGGGGACGTAAAAGGCATGACAGTCATCGTAGCATTGTATTGCACACACTTACTACGACAACTGTCGACCCTGCATCAATGGGCCTCCGGTCTCGCTCTCACCAACGAAACACGACAGCACGGATGTCGTCGCTTTAGGTTGATCTTCTGTGGGAGGGTAGTACTGCCCCGATCGAGCCGGCCCGTTCATGCTGAAATCAGCGTGGCTCTACTACCTGGCATATGCCTATACTAATGAACACGCTACAACTTAGACAATAGCGAAAATTTTTGAAATCCGGTAATTTTGGACTTCTTTTGAACACTTTTTCAAATTATTATAATTGAATTAGGAAACCAGAGTCGTCCAAATAACATACAATTTGAGTGCAGTTGCATGTCTCGGTTGTACAAATACAATGGTATCTGCGATGCAATGCTGAATGATCTGAAGCAATGTTATTGCAGCAACTGTGAACAATGACCATTTTAAAGGGACCCCTGAAGCTACTAAAGTTTGACACATTAAAAGAATAATAATTTTTGAAGATAAGTGACTGAATGAGCTAAAAAGTGTTCGCGATAAAATCTAAACAGAAATTTAAACTTAGAGTCGTTAAGAGTTTGCATTCATAAAAATGTCGCATTATTAAGTAAAATACTTGCATACATACTTACTTATATTTGCAGTAAAATTACAACTGTACTTTTTTGCCACCTCACTTCTTCTGTAAAAGAAGAAGCTGATCTAACTTTAAGATCTGCTATAAAGAGAAGAATTTTGTAAAAAAAAAGAATAAATATAAGTACACCTATAGCCAGCTATTGCTTAAACAAGGTCTTTACTAGGATATATACAAAATTACGTGTTTTTTTTTTTGGTACAGTAGGAAAAAAACCTCCTTGCTAAGGAGACGTCTATGTCCAGCAGTGGATCGTAAAAGGCTGCTGATAATGTTATCAGCAGCCTTTTACAGCAACAGACGTTGATTTTCCTCACATACGTTTACAACACACACAAACACATCATTTACTCGTAAATGTGTTTCCTATACTCATAAACAATACTCGTATATCTCATCAATCATTGATTGATGTTTTACTTGATCTAAAAATGAGTACTACTCTATATTATGTTGAAGGTTTGGTGACCCATAACACAGGTATTCCAGTCTCTCACGATTATTCATCCTGATCTATTTTAGATTAAACATCTACATTATTTTCCTCTCAGTATGCCTACTGTTTATATTTGTGATAAGAAAAATGAAAACTATTATATTACTATTTACTCTGACTAACTCATTTATCAATGCAGAGCTTAAATCACTGG
The DNA here is from genome assembly GCA_949316085.1 of Hypercompe scribonia. Lineage (NCBI taxonomy): Eukaryota > Metazoa > Arthropoda > Insecta > Lepidoptera > Erebidae > Hypercompe > Hypercompe scribonia. Next base: position 23,412,295 of record OX438972.1, read on the forward strand.
AATTACAAAATTTGAAATTATAACAGTTGATGAAGCGGCACCGAAGTGCTTTGGGTCCAATCCCCATATGGGACAACACTTTGTGTGATCCACAAATACTTGTTTTAAGTCTGGGTGTTCTTTGTATCCGTTTGTTGTATATTTGTAAAACCCCCCGCGACCCAGGATATATTCCTAGTACGGAAGATGTCTTTTTAAAAAAAAGAAATAAAGGAAAAGTAATATTGCAAGAATTCATTAAGAAAAGTTTTTTATTACACCCATAAAGGGATAAAATAAGGGATGAACAATTGGATGGAAGTTCGTCATTTCCAGAGTTAGAAACACGAAATGAAAAATAATTATACGAGCCAGTGTGGCACTTAACTATTGAACAATATTTAAACTTAGTCGGTTTAGTTAAATACCTGCCATGGACAATTTATATTTGAAGCAACAAGCCTTGGTGTACCAACCTTAGTATGTTGGCCCTTTGTGTTTCACTTCCCATGACCATCTCAATGTTTATTTTATGAGGAACAAAGAAATTGGTGCCACGTAACTTCAACATGTCCTTGTATGCGTATGGTGATGAAACAGACTCTGTGATTTGGATTTCAGTATCTTTAGGCACGTTTGGTAATACAATGTTTAGAGACTTGTGTGCCTAGCGGTCATTCTGACTTCTCAAATAGAGGTTGTAGGATCTTTTTGAATGGAAAACATATAGTTGTGTGATTATTAAAAATAATAACTTACGACATTTCACACACGGTCGTCTAGTCCCAAACTAGGCAAGTACCGATATAACCTATATTTTAATAATTAATACATATCTATTAGTTGTTTGGTGCCATGGTCTACGCAATGCCTTTTGCTTTACATAGAGTATAGACAGCATATTTGCCTAATCTATATATATAAAAATGAAACCCGTTTTTCTTGGTCACGGCATCACGCGTGAATGGCTGGACCGATTTCACTAATTTTTTTTTTGTTGTATTTCTTATTATTAGGAAAAGGTTCTTACGGAGAAAAATATATTTATAATCATCATCATCAATCATTTTTATAATCGTGCATCATTGCTATGCTAAGGCGGTACGAAGTTCGCCGGGTCAGCTAGTAATGTCATAAATACGAATATGCCTGATATGTCATTGATTTGTTAGTGTTTTTATTACGTTTTCAAGTGTTTTTAGTCAAGTTTTTAAATTACCGAACGCTGTGTCTGATAGGATACTTCTGCGTGTTCTCGTCGTTTTGTAGTTTTAAAAAATAATTGATATAGAGAAAATGAACATCATATCATTCAGTACATAATCAAATTAAAAAATGAAAATAGCTTCGAGGAGGTCCATGTCAAATCCATCCGCTCTTGTTCAGAATCTTTTCATCTCGAAATTGCTGTGAAGACAAACTAGTATATATTCTGACAACCACGGGCATTCCCTTTGATCTCAAAAATAATCCGCTGACAATAATATCGAGGCGCACAGATTAATAAGCTCAAATAAGCTTGACTCGTCAGCGGCACGCGCGGGTCTATCGCCCCGGGACGGTGCGACGGGACAAAACACGGTCGGCTGTGATATCATCTGTCGTCCGGATGAGTTTATGTATGATGTGCTTCATATGATGAAATTGTAATTTTATTTAATTCTTAGATTAAATAAATTAAATATATTAATATTGAATTAATAAAAATTATGTAATTGTCTTGTCACTTTCAATTTATTTATTTGTAACTGAGCCAATTATAATGTAACAATTGTTAACTACAAAGGCACACAAAACAGATGGAGATAATTTAAGAAACACAAGACTTATTGCCATTTAATTTCTTTTTTTTTTATCTTAAGTAGTGCTTAATACAATTATAAGAAAATTAACAAGAAACAAATTTACTCGCAAAAAGGTAACATACTCCAAACTGAGATCTAACAAACGACGATTAGAATTTATGTTAAAGACAATACCCGTAATGGCGGACAAAAGAACAGAGGCATGGAATAAAACATACAAGTACAAAGTAAAATAATAATTACCCGTACCACCTGAGGCAACAGGGAGATAAACTCAGCATCCGTATAACCTTTTGTTATAAAAGATTTACTTTTTATTCAATTAGTCACATAATACGAACAAAATGGAATCGTCTAGGTCTTTGCAGTGATACGGACAGTCGCTTTGAAATGTTAAAACTGTGCGTAATTGGAATTTTGCTGTTTGCCGATTTTGTCTTGTGTGTGAGTTGTTTAACCCAGTGGGCCTTTTACTATAGTTTCCATTTTGTTAATTGGACGTGTTTTTTTTGTTTTTTTGTGAGAGTGTGTTCCTTGTGCATATCTCAGGTTGGCTTTGTGTGGTTTGTTGAGGTCAATAGTTTCGTAGTAGAACAAAGATGTGTGAATATCTTTATTGTAAACTATGTGCCGTGTAGTATTTAAAAGGTTTTTACGTTATCACCAAGACTCCAGTGGTTAGGGCTCCAAAGACAGGATCCTCCTTACTATACGTGGCTTGTGAGACCTAAAGACCTTCTGCATCAGACCTTTGATGCAGTCTTCTAACGCGAGTATCTTAAGGCGTTGGTCGATACTCTTGGTTATTTATTATGATTATTATTACATATTTGTAAAATACCTGTATTGTGAGATATAATAAAGATCTAGTCGCTATAATACCCTATAGCTATTTTATGATATCCTTTATTTAATTTTATATAATATAGTGACATAAAAGACCTACTAATGGCACAGTGCTTTATGAAGCAGTAGTAGCTAAACAATTATAAAATAAAATCGTTAAAAGTTTTATTCTACATTGTTTATAACATATGTGGCGCAAATAAATGTTTTAATGAACTAGAATATTAAAATAATTTGTTAAGTAGTACAGCCACGCTGATTTCAGCACGAGCGGGCCGGCTCGACCGGGGCAGTACTACCCTTCCACAGAAGACTAACCTAAAGCGCCAGCATCGGTGTTGTCGCGTTTCGTTGGTGAGTGTGAGACCGGAGGCCTATTGATGCAGGGGTGACAGTTATCGTGGTAACTGTGTAAGCCTTACACTGTCACGATGACTGTCATGCCTTTTACGTCCCCAAGCGGGGTGTGAAAAAGCATCTCACTTGGCCGCCATAGTGTGGGTTACCATACTGCATTGTCTGTATTTGCAATGAGTATGGTGACCACAACTCTTGGATTCTATTCATGCTTTGCATCAGGCAGAGTAGAGTCACTTTGGCAGGCTCTTATTATAGAAAAAAAACTCAACCTATAAATATTTTCTTTTAATGCACTTATTTGGTCAGCAAACGCTCTTACCTGACCAGTGTGCAATTTAAATATGAGATGTACTGTACTCAGCTCACACTTTTAAAATGCTCTCACTTGAACTCGCTCGCCTTGATATGATGCAATCTAATTCCGTTCTCTTAAAAAAAAAATTAAAAAGTTATGTTGCCTAAGAACATAGTGCTCAAGATTAGATCAATCCATTATTGTGTAATAGAATTGATCTATTTTTCAATTGTGTTGAAAGTTTACAGTGGTAATCCTGCATGTTCTTGATCGTCTATCTAAAATTTACTTCAGTTATTAATCTTTTTTGTAAATACTATTGTTATTATTACTATTGTAATATTGAAATGGCTTATAGAATGTTGATAACTTTCAATTATCAACATTTTACTTGATGGAAAAGAGAGCAGGAGAATTCCTGAAAAAGTAGTGCCTGTGATTGCTGAGTCAGACGTCATTGTTGACACTTGAAGCTCAGTTTGAAAAATTATTTATTTCAAACTACACGTATAAATACATTTTCATTTAAACCAAAATACAAGGTAGGCCACGAATTAGTTAACATTTAAAAAAATCATATAAAAACTATGTGATATATTATAAGAATTGTATATTTACAAAACAGTAAATTAGTTGGAATTAATTTTTTAAAGATTACGTCGTCTAAATGACCACCGTTTTGATGTTTGCACTCTCCTAAGCGAGCACTGAAATTTTCAAATACTGGTCGACAAAGAGACCGTGAGATCGCCGATATCTTTTCGCTGATTTTTGCTTTTAGTTGACGTAGTGTATTTGGTTTGTTAATGTAGATACAGTTATTCAACTAACCCCATGAAAACAAGTCTGCTGGAGATGGATCTGGACTACTGGGTCGCCATGGAATGTCGCCTCGTCAAAAAATCTGTTTTTCTGGAAACATGTCTTTGACCACCAGCAGGGACTCATTGGATGTGTGACAAGTGGCTCCATTTATTAAAACCATGTATTATAATTGTAACAAGCAAATTCTAGTAGCATCGGTCCCGAGAACTCCCATAACATGTTTGCGCGGGATGTTAGATTCAAATGTTAACGAATTCTTACTCCCAGAGAAGGTCAGTGTGTGAACACTTTATAAAATTATTGTCTCAAAATAACACAAGGAACGATAACAATCTCCACACATGGAAATGTCCACGCTTCCTGTTATTTAATAAATTATACCAAAACAAGTTGACAATGGAAAATAAACGGCAAATATTATAACTTACTGAAGGTACATACAATAACAGTAGCATGCCTTGGCCTGGTTTTTGGTACATGAGTATATACTCGACACAGTGTGCGTCTTAAATTAATTAATGGTTGAATTAAAGGCGGGCAAAATGAAAGGCCAAAAACCTCATCGGCGTAAGGTTAAAGCACAAATGATTGTACTGACATCTCATTAGCTAAAGCGGGGAACGATACGCCTCGGGCACTATCTGTTAGCATTTTATGACATTAGCGACAGCGGTAGCGATTTAGCCTTAGTCTGAATGTTGGCAATTTAAACGATTTGAGATTCTATACGACGTAATATGTTTGTTTTTTGCAAGATATTACAAAGATTGAATAAATTACTTGTGGACCTACAATTAGTATTCTAATTTCTATTAAGTTCATTGGGACGAACGGACGGTTGTGGAGACATGCTTATTCTATAAAAGCATTTGCATTTAAAGATATTTGATTTGTGCTCCAGCAGTTAAGAAATATACCGAACTCGAAAATCTTCCAAATAAGTCCTTTTCTTAAATGTTAGATAATTGTACCAATCTGGTTATATCACGTCTGATAATATATTTCACAAATCACTTGTGGAAGTTAAAAAATTAAAACGCTCCCGCTCATCCCTTGCCCTACGATATAAGGCAGAGCACACCACATATTCTGTATTTTTGCCGATCAAAGGAGCGTTGCGCGTGACGGCCGTTTGAACCGGTAATCAAATTAGCAATGCTTCCCTTTTTCAAAGAAATATGTGTCTATCAGTAAAAAATAATAATAATTTGATATTCAAACTTACTTAATTTCGAACGATTATCTTGTTATTTGAAGAGAAGATACTTGTATATTTTGGTGGGAGATCGAAATGTTATAAATATGAACTGTTACTTCTATACGATTTATTATCATTATCATCAACCTATTGCAGACCACTGATGGACTTGGGATTTTCCCAAGGTACACCACAGAATCTAGTCTATTTATATATATGCTACTTTTTGCATACAGTCGCCACCCAAATATGATAAATGTGTGGCGACTTCCACATCCAGCACAAACAAAAATATACAACAGCGCCATCTAGTGAAGATACATCGAACTACAAATGATAATAATGAGCTACGAAGCAACTACTAATCCTGTATCGTGAAATAGATATTCGCGTGGTAAATGAGCACATATACAACATCCCAACATAAACCGATGGACCGTGGCCCACCAGGCATGATCACCTCACCTGGTCGGAGGATCCTCCCTTCGTGTGGGAGAGATATGACACTCATTCCCTCCACAAATGTAATAATTTAACTAAGTAAACGTAACTATCTGATGATTTGAAAGAGTAGCACTGAATTTAGTAACAGGCATCTTAGATCAATAAAGAAATATATTTTTCTAATGTTACGTTTGACAAAGCCTTTACCTGTTGTTGGGAGTTGCTGGTATTAATGAATGATTCCGAATAAATGTGTGATGAGTGAACACGGCCATTAATTCTGTATCTGGATTTAATTTATCTATAATATTATGTTTATATTCAGACACGTATAAGTACGTCTGTCAGTAACTTTATTAATTGCCTCTGTTTCGCAGTGGCAGCGTATACGACTGCTGTACTTGAGGCCTCGGGTTAGATTTCCAGGTTACTAGTTCCAAATGTTTGTATGATCAGCAAATATCATAGTACAAGCTCTGCTTAATTTAGGACCAGATGTCGTTATATATCAGACGTCTGAAATATTATTATTCTCTTTATTACATTTATATAGTTGTTGATAACATTTTGAAAGACATAAAAAAGAAAAATAAAACTACATATTTAAAAATATAAAAAATAATAGACCGCCGACACTGGTGGTTATGGCTCCAGAGACAGTATCCTCCTCAATATACGGGTCCTGTTAAGGAGGACTACTTTCTGTGTTAGACCTTCTAACGTGAGCCTTTTAAGGTGTTGGTCGAGGCTCTTGGTTGTCAATCCATAAGCAAATATGACTATGGGAACTATGTTCACCGAATCCAAGTTCCACATATCGACAATCTCGTGAGATGGATCCTTATATTTTACCATGTCATGAGGAACGGTGATATTATAATATTATCAAGATAAATTTATTATTTTGATATTTTTTGATAGAATTCCTTGCAAAGGAATTGAAAATTTTTACTGCAAATGTTAAACAAATATTTTGGATACTTGACACAATGTCATCTAACCTCAAAGTAAGCATTTTTTTTTTATTTTAAGAGCCTGCCAAAGTGACTCTACTCTGCCCGATGGAAGGCATAAATAGAAGCCAAGAGTTCTGGTCACCATACTTATTGCGATTGCAGATAATGTAGTATGGTGACCCATACTACGGTGACCTAGTAAAATGCTTTTTCCCGCCTCGCTTGGGGACGCAAAAGGCATGACAGTCATTGTGGCATTGTATTGCCCACATTTACCACGGCAACTGTGACCCTTGCATCAATGGACAGCAATTAACTAGAAAATATTAGAATACTTATACCTTTTTTTTGTAACTACATATATATTATACATAGGAAACACCCAAACTCCTAAACAAATATCAACAGATCATATAAACATTTCGTCCTCAGCAGAGCAGAGGAAAACACTTCTGCTGCGTCACCGAGGCAGTCAACAAATTAGAGGCAATTCTGCACGTTCATATGTACCGTACTGGTAATTTGACTTGAACCCCCCAAAACAGTCAAACAGTGCTGGTATAAACGCACCTACTTCTCCCTATCGTAAGCCCCTTTAAGCCCTAAATTTTGCTGCCGTACTGATTTAATGACGTCACACGACACCCTCTATCGAATGTCAACTGGCATCGTTTATTATCAAATTTAACTTTACATCTTAAGTCTAAATACAATACAATGAAAATTAAACATTAACCCACATGTAATAGAACCGAATTTCAATTGATATATTTCAGTAGATATGAAAGTACACTCGCTCACACAATGCATAGGTTAGATATTTGAGTCACGAATCCATTTTATGACTAATTCCATAACTTTGTATGTGAATTTTGGGATCAGGTAGGTTCGTACACACGCCCTGTATGTTTACTGTGTCATATCTTTGTCGGGATCTAGTGGAGGCCTTAGGGGATTTGATTTAATGGTATGATCATGCCTTGGAAAAGTTCCACTGGAATTGCTTATGTCACATCAGTTTTGGGCTGGAAATCACTCCGTTTAGTAGTTTTAGTAGAAGCTGTTGTGTTAAAGTGTCTCACAGAATAGACACTGAAAAGAAATGTCATTTGTAATAGAAGACTCATTTCAGATGCCTTTAACTAAATTAATACTCTGTCAGTTACGGAATAAGCTTTAAATTGTGTTGCATTATGATTCATGTTCACTTAACTCATGTATTTGTATTGAAAAGGTGTTAAAAGTTGTAGTTCTACGTTGATTATTCTTGACTTGGTTTATTTCATACGAATCCAACTAGTTTTTCTTATTATAGTGTAAATTAATACAATACTCAAGAAAACATTTACATGAAGTTGCCGCATTTTTTCTTAACATTTTAATTAAGTACAGTTACACACAATGGTTGTTTCAGTCAAATTTTTTTAGACTTGTGTTCCTCAAAGCGAAAACCTGAAGCCTATTTTCTATATGATTAATTTTTATCAGGGGTGGTTTTAGAACAGCATTTTTATATAGTTATTGAAATACACACGGAAATCAATAAAGTACCTAATACGTTTCTGACTCTGACAGAATAATTCCTCATTAAAAGACACGTAGTTTTAGGAAAATGTACGTTAGTTCTTCTTTCTTTTACTGTGAACCATTTTCTAAATTAAGTTGGAACGGCATAAGTCAACTACCTACCAGCTAAACTTAGGATTTTTACGCAAAGTGACTGCCTTCAGAGTGCCACAATCTGAGTATTGAGAAATATCGAAGTTCTGTAGAAAGATTTTTGTCTGGCTTTAAGGGCGCCTGCTATCCATAACAATTACGTCAGATTCTTTTTACTTTTTTTTTTCTATATTAAGAGCCTGCCAAAGTGACCCCACTCTGCCTGATGGAAAACATGAATAGAATCCAAGAGTTGTTGTCACCGTACTCATTGCAAATGCAGACAATGCAGTATGGTGACCCACACTATGGCGGTCTTATGATATGCTTTTTCACACCCCGCTTGGGAACGTAAAAGGCATGACAGTCATCGTGACAGTGTAAGACTTATACAGTTACCACGATAACTGTCACCCCTGCATCAATGGGCCCCACGGTCTCACACTCACCAACGAAACACGACAACTGGGATGCTGGCGCTTTAGGTCGGTCTTCTGTGGGAGGGTAGTACTGATCCGGTCGAGCCGGCCCGCTCGTGCTGAAATCAGCGTGGCTCTACTACCTAGTAAGACGTTTTTACGGCAACCTTTAGTACTGTATGAATGCTTAAAACAACAACTTTATTATTACTTGTACGTAGTACAATAAAGTTACGTAGACAACTCTCAATTCCGTTATGATCGTGTTCTTGCGCAGTTGGCAAACCACCTCGTCCAGTTCTAATACTTTCGCTCTACTATCTAACCTCCGACATATGACACAGTGTATGCGGTAATATTGAACGGTGCCTTTTAGTTCTCACTGTAATCATAACTAGAATTATTCGAATATAATATTAATCATCATCATCATCACCTTCTCAGCCAAAAGACGTGCACCGCTAGACATAGATCTTCCCCAAGGTTCTCCCCAACAGCCGGTCCCGTGCCGCCCGCATCCAGCAGCTTCCCGCGACCTTCGTCTAAGCGTCTGAAAAAAAGTATCATATCTCACAACTTTGTCGATTCAAGGCACTGCTTAGTGATTGAATTGCTGAAACATATTCTGCCAAAATAGGTGTTTATTCTTAAGAAACGGATGGTATATCTCTCCAACATGAAGATCCACTGAGGACCGTAAATAAGCTTACCTAGTGGGCTGCCAGTTCATGTTGATAAGTTTCATTTACATTTCTAAATTAATTAACACAAACACTTTCATTGCGCGTTACATTAGCAATTACAATGTAGTTTGATTTTTCTTCGCTAGATGGCGCTAATGTGTATTTTATTTTATGTAATTTTCGACACCTACGCGCCTGTGAATTTATAAATGTTGTGTTTGTCGATTGATATTGTACACATATATCTGTCCATGTGGGGACGGATTAAGAATACATAGTGTTACCACCCCTATTCATCGCCTGGATGTCGTAAAAGGCGACTAAAGGACAAAGTATACAAGACAACATCATTACAAAGAAAAGGAAAACTTGAAACAAACCCTATTCCAACCCGTCTGGCCAGCGTGGTATAGTAGGCCAAAACCTCCTTGCTAAGGAGAGGCCTATGTCCGGCAGTGGACTGTAAAAGGCTGTTGATGATATCTTATTTATTATGCTTATATTATTTTTAAGGAATGTGTAACAATTGTAGGCAAACCTATAAATAAATAAATAAACATAGAACAGCTTAAAATGTAATAAACATTTATTTTAAGTTAAAACTTGTTATTTACTAAATAAATTGAAATATAATATACATTTATATAAATTTATTTTGACCAAATCTGTTCTTTCACAATTCTAAGTTATGTTTAATCAAAATTCACATTATTAGTAACCAATTTTATAAAATAAACAAATTGAATCAGATTAATATTTCATTATTTGTGCAATGTTAATTGTTATCTGAAACCTAAGCGTTTAAAGTTGACGTTTTTATGTAAATCGAGACTTAGTTATTAAGCAAAAATATGCATAAAACCGTGATATTCGTGTTGTTCCTCACAGATAAAATCTTCACTTTCGTCACATGCTAGCAGATAGATTTATAACTTACGAAAAATAGCTACACACTAATACCTCTACTCAATTGAGGCCCTAGACCACCTAGGATTCCCTATATTGTAGAGACTAGATCGTCTCTTTCGCTTGGTTACATCTATTGATAATATTATAACAGTGAATTCTGGTGTGGTGTGTTGTTTATGTGATGTCATGAGGCCTTGCCATACCAGACGGAGTAGCAGCCTACCGTAGCCATAGATGATGATGATAGATGTTATCTAAGAACTCGGTCAATTACGGTCGATTATTTCACGTACAGATGGTGCTGTCTTAATCTAATAACTATCTGGGTATTAAGAACGTCCATTGTGCAAGATTTACTCTTGATTTAAAGATTTGGTACTCACACAAGTTATTAGGACATTCAAAGTGATCTCTTTGATGTTTCTTTTTAGTAAATTAAGTTGTAACCGCAATGTTAACCAATTCGTTCGAGCTACTATAGCATTGTTTTTTTTTTTCCTCGAAGTTTACGATTTATGTTGTACTTATGATTGTATATTATTTCTTTCTGCATGGAGGTCATACAGCCGAGGATAGAATCGAGTGGCACGTAATTCGAGAGACCTATGTCTGATTGGGCAAACGTAGTATAGGGCGACCTGCGGCGCGATGAATCGACGACTTGAAGAAGTTGGCTGGCAGCGGATGGATGCGAATTGCCAAAGACCGGGATGGTTGGCGCTCCTTGGGGGAGACCTTCGTTCAGGAGTGGATGGCGATAAATTAATTTAAATGTCCAGCATTAGACTGCAATAGTCTTATGATAATGATTAAATATTACCTACACAAAATTATTGGTGTTTCATCGTGTAAAATAAGTCTAAAAGTAAGAGTATATTATGTTTATAAATATATAAATAATTACGGGATTGTAATTATTTATATAATTATAAACATTGTAAGTTGCAACAAATAATTACAAGGAGTTATTAGTAAACGCATGGCCTTAACTAAATGCACCTTATCTAATTACTTAGCGCTACGTTACCCACCCCAGATATGATACTCACTAGTACAGCATTCCACAACTAGATAGGGTAGTACGTAAAAATTACTGCTTAAGAAAGTTTGTGGAATTTGAATATTGGATTTTTTTTAAGGTCAACTTTAATTTCATCTATTTTTGAGAGTAAATATCAGAATTACGAAAGTACGTACGACACCAAATTGAGTCTATCTACATGTAAGTTTTCTTTTAATGCATTTGTTAACTCATGAATGAGCCATTTCATTGCAAAAAGAATCGTCATCTATCTTACAATAAGTTCCTTTAAATTCATTTATCTACAATACTGGATACAGAATCCAAAGTGTTAGATACAATCTGATGATGTACTCCTAGTGGGTCTCGGCCACGGTGATCAGACTCAACGGAGACCAGACTACGCAGGAGATTTTATAGTACACAAGTGTGGGCGCAAACATAGGTGCATTCTCTGTTCCCTCACCCTCAAAATGTGATGGAACAATTAACCGACACGACCGGGAAGAGACCAGGTGCAGGACAGACAAATTTACGTGCTCTCCGAGGGGGTTAGTACCCTAACTTCCAAACTCCGGGCCGCTATTAACCACCTCCATAATCAGAAAGACTCAACAACACTTCTTGACCCGACCCGGGAATTGAACCCTACGAAAGATACGCTATCTGCTAGACAATCTACAAAGTACATAAATAAACAAACACTTTCATTTAGACTCACTATGACCACAGTGACGTAAGAACGGGTTCCATTATGCTTTTAACACATAACTCCACAGTTCTAACTGTACACTTGTGCAACCCATGCGCGTACGCAAACGCTTCACGTAGGTGAAGTTAACTAGATCAAATTATGTAACGATGACTTTACAATTTACCTACATGTTATGTGTAGATAATGTGGAACATTATAGATTAAGATCTCACTTGTTTTGTATAGTCCAGTCGTTGATAGAGATACCTCTACTACCTGTCATATGGCGAATACCTACATGGTAGGTGCATAGGTACATACAGTGAGTTATGATCCTTATTTTTAGTCAGAATGTGTTAAAAAAAAAACTTGCGTGTATAATATTTATATATTAATCGATAGAGGGTCTGTGTATATTCTATAAAATAAATATTTAAAGTATGAAATATACATAACAAACTATAAATTTCAAAAAACATATCTTAAAAACGCAATGGCTGCCAAAGAGAACAGTGACTTACAAGCGATCTTCCCTTGAGATTTTGAAAGTAAGAAAATCTCCCACCCATATATTACGAAATCAAATAAAACAACAAAACCAAGGTGCGTCCAAATCAAAAAATAAATCGACAAATTTAAAACACAGATTAAGTAATAAACATTCTTAGAGTAAAGTCAGGGTTTTCTTTTAATTATCAACTAATATATTGACCAATAGGTAAATAGATTCACCTTATAAACACTTTTGGTGAATTGATTAGAAAGCTTCAATTATATTGGATATTATTTAGACCGGTGAGTGTTAGAAATTGAAAGCTGATGATTAATGTCTCAAGACGTTGGAATAAACCTTCTAACTTATGAAGTTATTGATGTCATTAGCTATCATCTCATTAATAACATTTATACACATACGCACACACAAATAAACATACGTGTATGCAAACTTACATATAACAATAAAAGTATCCTATTTGGTCGGTCAGAGACCAGCTTCAGTGTGCGACTACTTGACGAACTAAGCTAGTTTAAGTCAAGATATAAGCCATTTCTACAAAAACGTCAAAAATAAATCTTTTGTTTTTTAAATAGTTATCAGATAATAATTTACGCCGTTTAAAATAACCCACCATAAAAGTCCATCCTTTCCTATCTTATGATCTTCTCAGAAGCCCTGGAATGGTTCTCATCCTATCTTCAGGGACGAAAATAGTGTGTTCACATTAATGACTTGTCAGATGTCAAATAATGTATATTTGACATCTACTACTACTACTGTCAGATGTCAAATATACATGCAGTCAAGGCTTGAAGTGCATACGCAATCGACAAGATCAACAAAGACTTGGACTTCATTATGAGCTGGTCAGCGAGATTTAGGTTGTCGGTAAATTCAACCAAATGTCAAGTCATAGTCGTGGGGAGCAAACAAATGTAGGTTGGATACGACGGCCATTCCACCTGTTGTCTATAACAACGTGAATATATCTCTGAGCACCGTGGTAAAAAACCTGGGGCTTCACATAGACTCGACACTAGATTGGTGGGCACAAGTTACAAACGTCAGTCAAAAAGTCACCTCATGTCTCCGCGCCTTATACCGTTTTAAGAACTTTCTTCCTGTTAAAACCAAGGTCACGCTTATGCAGTCCTTAATTATACCCTTGATTGACTAAGGTGATGTGTGTTAATTTGACCTGAATGCAGACCTCCTCAATAAACTAGACTACCTTCTCAATAACTGCATTCGATTCGTTTTCAATCTTCGCAAGAACTCATGTGTCTGCTTTACGTACCCAGCTGCAATGGATCCCCATTCGTCAGCATCGTAATTTGCGAGCTCAGACTTCTCTTTTTTCTTTCCTCAACTCTTCATCGTTACGCGAATACCTCGTACCTCACTTCCGTTTTTTATGTTCCAGTCACGACCGAAATCTTCGGTCAACAAATAATTTACTCTTGCTATAACCCCCTTGTAAGGAGCAGCTGTGCCTCCAACTTCATTAACTCTTTCTTCTGTGTGCAGTCAATTCTACTCTGGAATGCGCTCCCTGTCGAAATCAGGATGTCCACAAACTACCTTACTTTCAAATTGAAAGTTCACAAATTTTTTCGGCATGAGTTGGCAGAACAGTCCCAACCCCAGTACCAGACTGTTTCATACAATATTATATTTAAGTATGTGTATGTCCATATGTATTGTGCATCTAGTATTTATTTATTTGTTATTAATGTATTATTCATGTATTTTTATTTAGTAATAAGTTCATGTATATTATTTACATTTAAAGTATATTTATAAGCTCAATAACTTTGCACCTACCGCATATTATTTCTACATCACCTGAAGGTCGACTAGGAGAGAATGCCACATGGCATTATATGTTAATAAGTGATTTCTCCCAGCACAGACAAAAAATTTGGTCAATTTGTGAGACGACTTATAAGTGTGTATTTTATTAATAACTAGCTTTTGCCTTCACTCGCGTGGAATTTGATCTGCCACATTAAGCTTCGTAACAGATCATTTTAAATATTTATATATTTAATCAAAAGTCGCCTATGTTACTTCTAATACCTCCAAGAACATGTGTATAAAATTTCGTGATGATCGGTTGAGTAGTTTTCGCGTGAAACCGTAACAAACAAACTTACATTCACATTTATAGTAGAACTGTGCGTAGCGCTCTATGATAAGTTTTAGTATCTATTTTATATTGTAAATACAACTTTTGTGTGTAATTAGAGCAATCGTTAAGTTTTCTTTTTGTTACTTAGATATATTTCACTAATTTTCTGCAAAATATTAAGATGAAACCCGGTGGTAGGTAACCAAAATGTTAATATATCAAGAAAGTAAGAATACGGCGACAGTCACAATCTGAATAGATTGTCGAAAGGAAAGATAAAGTCCAATTATTTTTATAACATTTTTTATAATTTTATTGCCAATTTATCAAATCAAAATAATGGTCACAAACCAGTACACTGGTGATCGTGAGCTGATGAAAGTGGTCATAAAGTGACGTTTTAGTTATAATTTCACTTTTTCACAATTTTACAATAATTTATGAATGAAGGTATTATATTTTGTGTTTTATGTTAAAACTAGATTATACTTGGAAGCAACTTTTACTAACACATATTATATTATGCTTAAAAAATATTTTATTTTACTTATCTGAAATGGACAAATCAGCTAACTGGTCGTTAACCGGCACAATGACCCTACAGAATGTTATGCTATGTAATGTAATGTATGAGTGGTAATGTATTGTTTATTGTAAAGTTTGTAGTGGCTTGTATCGTCAAAAAATAAGTTTTTGTATTATTATTACAATTTTCTATGATTATCATATTTTTAACACTTGAAGTCTCAGCACAACTTCTATAGTTTTAAAGAGTCTTCTTTTAGTGATCCTGTCTCGTATACTCAAAAGTAAAGTAAAGTAACTTAAAACGCCAGCATTTGTGCTGTCGTGTTTCGTTGGTGAGTGTGAGACCGGAGGCCCATTGACGCAGGGGTGACAGTTATCGTAATAAATATGTGAGCCTTACACTGCCACGATGACTATCATGCTTTTACGTCCCAAAGCGTGACGTGAAAAAGCATCTCACTAGGCCACCATAGTCTGGGTCACCATACTGCATTGTCACAGTATGATGATCACAACTCTTTAGATTTCATGCTTTCCATCAGGCAGAGTAGAGTCACGTTGGCAGACTCTTTATATAGAAAAAAAAATCGTTTCATTCAGGATAACGTTTATCATCCTGAATGAAACGACTACTGAATGAAAGGACTCCAGAAGCCGCTAAAGCGTTCCTGGCGCTCCTCCCGACTGTCGAGATAGGCTGCCGCCAGGTTTAGTGGGTAGACCGGTTCTCCGGTAGTCCCACACACGCTCTTCGTCTCTCCGGAGAGTATAGTGCGAAAAGCATCCCCTGCATCAAAAAAAAAAGGATAACGTTTATCAGCAGTATGGTTGTCATAGTATATACGAGTAAATAGTATAGAATACGTCTAGATTAGGATCAGACAGTGTAAGTGCTTAGACAAGTAACTATTATTATTATTATTATTCAGCGTATTTATAACATGTCTTTTAAAGGAAAAATATAAAATAAAATTATCATTTAATTAGATTTGCAAGGTAGTAGAGCCTCACTGATTTCGGCACGAACGGAACGGCTCAACCGGAGCAGTACTACCCCCTCACAAAAGACAAACCTAAAGTGACAGCATCCGTGCCGTCGTATTTCGTTGGTGAGTGCAAGACGGGCCCAATGATGCAGGGGTGGCTATTATCTGGTAAATGTGCATACCTACCACAATGACTGTCATGCCTTTTACGTCCCCAAGCGAGGCGTTGAAAAGCATTTCACTAGGCTCTCATAGGGTAGGTAGAGACCCATACAATGGGAACCTGGTAAGATGGTTTTATACATACTGCATACATTCGCAATTTGTACGGTGACCACAACTCTTGGATTCTGTTCGTGTATCAGGTAGAAGAGAGTCACTTTGGCTGGCTTAAAAAAAAAAATATTATTGTATTTTAACACAAAAAACTTGTGCACTTAAGAGACTTAAGATTATTTATAGTGATGTAAAAGAAGTCATTATAATTTTATCGATAATAAATAAAATTACTTAAGTTGCATGTGCACCACTCAGAGATAGCGATAGCTATAAACCTCAATACACCTATAGTTACATAACACTGAATACCCTACATCGTAATCGATAACCATTGACCAATAGCTGTAAATATTATCACACGTAGTTACAGTTATCATAAACACACATTGACAATAAATGTAATCGTAGAAGTGTTGAGCTGCTACCATGTTTAGCAAACATATCGATGTTTATGTCCTTTGACCTAAATGTTTAGTGCTGTGACTCGGATTTGCTTACTGGCTAGCCCTTGAATATATTGTGCAATTATTAGGTGATGTAATATGGTTTTGTTGTTACTTGTATTCAGGTGATCAGGTATCATACAGCGAAGCAGGCCTGAGACGGTTGGACGACGTGATCTACGCACGCCTCTGGAAGAAGAACAAAGCCTTCTTCTATTCTTAGTTCTCGGAGACTTCCTTTGAAGGGTACGCCAAAGTCCCTTGCAATAAATTCACATGTGATGAAACACCGTGTGGTTTTAGTTCGATACTGACATATCACAACCTAAATGATGATTCGCCGGAGATTTCAAAAAAAAATTGGTAATACTAAACATTAACTACGAAATAGTAATTTTATTGTTAGTTGATTATCAATATGAGCTAAAACTGTTCGTCTTGTGTGTGACAGATGGAATAGATTAATTAAATATCGATAATAATCATTATTACTTTCCTGCACTTTTTGAATATGACTGCACGATTGGCCTAGTGGTTTAAGCGGTGGCCACACCGCTCTCTATTTCACTAAGTGTTATGGGTTCAAATCCTACAAGGGACAACAATTTGTGTGATCCACAAATTCTTGTTCTGAGTCTAGGTGTTCTTTGTGTCTGGGAACACACATAGGATTTATTCCTAATGCGAGCGCAAAAATAATAATAATAATAACTGCAAATGGCTCAATATGTTATTTTTCCTTTTATCTGTCAAAACCAGTGTTAAATGGCATAAAGTAAGGGAATGAGTAGAGAGAGAACTTAGAGAGTTAGGAGTCAAGGCTCCTGTGTGTGTTTGTTGAATCAATGTTGATAAATCTACTTCAGTTAAATAACTCTAAATGGTAAAACATGTTTAGAATTATTTAAACTATCGTTTTTTGTTATTTATACAACTTACACTGTCTTTTCTTAATATGGACGTTAACGATTTTTCAAGAGTATCTCACTTTTCAATATTCAGTCAGTTAAAAAAGGTAAATGCAAGGCTGTATAGACTTATAAGAAATGTTCACACTGCTATCTGTAACGATTTTGCAATTAATCGTTGTAGCTTTGAATAACATTAACTTTTTTCGATATTGATATTAACCCACTCCTACAATAATTGTTACAACTGATGCGAGAATTTTGAAGAATATCTATTGTGACCATTCCACTTCATAGAAATTATGAAACTAAATAAAAATTATCAAAATACTCTTACAATCAAATCGATTAAGCATCGTTTTTTAACCTTTAATTGAATATTTCTTAAATCACTAATATTCGCCAATCTTAATATTGCTAATCTTTCGTAATTTTTAAATTGTTTTGTTTTCATGTCTCAACTACTGAGCTGATTATTATGTAATTTTAAGTGATTTTATAAGAGAAAAATGATTTATTGGCCTTCAAGGTGTACGCAGTGCATATAAAGGCTCGACTTAGAGACAGAGCAAGAGAGAGAGAAAGAGAGAAAGAATATTATTTATTATTCAAAAGAAAGTAAATTTTAACCATCACTTAAATATTTTTTCTCAAACTAGCTGCTAAAAATACAACAGTGAGTAAAAGATTTTTGATATTCAATTTCTCCAGAATATCGGAGCGGATCTAGAAGGACTTAGAAAAATAGATTATGAACTATAATAACTACAATGCAATAGGCTACTTGGCTATTTTCTATTTCACAAAAGTAAATTGATGAAATCAACACTAACCCGAGAGAATTATTAATCGTAATTGATAAATTAATTAAGAGATGCATAAACTAAATCGATTATCGATAATCTATGCTCTCATCTCTAGTAGGAACTAAAGTTGAGTAACACTGACTCACTACTGACCATTTGACCTATCTTCATCATCATAACTTCTAAAATAAATACTCTATGGTATACAAAAGGTACTTTGTAGGTGGGGGATTAAGCATAGTGAAAGTGTTCCTCAAAGTCGCTTACTTACAATATATAAAGTACAAGCAAATAGCGTATGTTATGTAATATGAGTCTTATTGTTATACCGTGAGGCTTTTAAATTGTTTGACTTCATTTAGGGCGTCATTTTTTTGAAGAAAATCTTATTTAAAACTGAAGTCTTAGACAGGGTATTAATAAGATCTCTTTAGTTTCGAATAAAAATATTTTCTATTTCTTAGGAGACTACAAAAATTGACAAAACGGACACAAAGACGCTTAGACTTCGAATAAAAATTTGTAAATCGCATAAAACTTTGTCCCACGTTGGAACCAAAGCCACAACACTTAGCGGAGTAGGAAGCAGCGAAATGACACGATACGTGCATTCATTGTCAATGTATAACATTATTAAACAAACAAAAATAACAGTAAAATCGTGCTCTAAGTAGATCGCAATCAACAACTATCGATCTATTACCGTCTGTTTCTAAACGGTTCAGCCTTGTGAGAAGAAATCGGCCATCAAAACTAACAGCCGGTCTCTTAAATCACAGGTTGTTTTACAATGTCTACTATTTTTTTTTTAAATATAGACTACTCTTGCACTAGAAGTATATGCTGTATCACTGGTACTTTACAAACATTAATGAATGGAACATAAGGAACATACAGACACAAAACAACAATTTATATACTAATAATACTTAGCACAGTATAAAATGGAAACTTAAACCGTCTATTATTGTGCAATATCATTGAATTAATGCTTATTTATACTGGATCTCACTTCTTTGGGATCTGACGATCTTGTGTGGGATATGTAAAGTTATTTTTATTAGTAGAAATATCAAAGAAAACTAAAGTTAAGCTATGCAAGCACGTATCCCGGTCCTGGGCATTCCGCATCCATCCGCTGCCAGCCACTTTCATCAAGTCGTCGGTCCATTGCGTCGATGGTTGGCGTTCCTTCGGAGTGGCACACCGTGTGGTTTTAGTCGGTCCGATTCCGACACACCACCCCGCCGTAAACCCCGGTGGGGTGACGGCCCGAGGGTGTTTCAACAGGTTAAAAAAAAAAAAAGACCTTCGTTCAGCAGTGGACGGTGATAGGTTGATTTGATTTGAAGCACGTATATCACTTCACATTCTAACCAATCAACACACAGAAATTCCAAATAAAGGTGCTGAAATAAATCTCATCTAATATAAGTGACTACCGTCATAGATACCTGCAATACCTTATCACAAGTGTGATGTCCTTCAATTCTTCATTGCATTTCAGAATGTATACAAGCGACAAACATTTTTTTAAGAGCCTGCCAAATTGACTGTGTTCTGCTTGCTGGAAAGTATGAATAGAATCCATGAGTTGAGGTCATGATACAGATTGCGAATGCAGGCAATGCAGTATGATGATCCACATTATGGCGGCAGTGGCAGTGTAAGGCTCACAGATTTACCAGAATAACTGTCACCATTGCATAAACAGGCCTCCAGTCTCGCACTCACCAACGAATACTATGGTATGGATACTGCTGCTGCTGCTTTAAGTTGATCTTCTGTGAGAGGGTAGTTCCACCTCGGTCAAGCTCTCCCGTTCATACTGAAATAAGTGGGGTTCTACTACCTACAATATGGTAACAATTGTAAACTCTGTCGGGCACAGCAACATAGGTAGGAGGGAGGAAAACGTCTTATTTAAAAAAAACATAAATATTTCCTTTTGTATTTTATATTTATTTATTGTATTTTGATAATTTTTACACCTTTTAACCTAATACCTAATTTTAGTAGCAGTAATTAGAAGTAAGGCCATCGTTAGAGTTACGCACTCGATGTGAAGTGAAAATTGCTAATACCGGCCAATTCTTTTAGCCTAATATGTAGATAGTTAAATAATTCACTGAAGCTTGAGATATATAGACATATATCACAAATAAAATAACAGAAATCTGTTCTTCACCTATCTTGTAACTTTGGTCACTCCTCGTATAAGTTTAAAGTGAATTTCGAATGTAATTCTTGCAAAATAGCAAATGTCCAAAAAAAGGTCAGGTCTCTAACATATTTTAAAATCTAAAAACACTAATTTTATGACGTAAATTGGTTACCTTGTCTTGCTCATCGACGCGACAGATAAATGGAGCTCCACAATAGAATACTTTCGCAATAATATTCGCCAAACATTAAACAAGTACAATAAACAACGGTGCCAATAAATAATAAATTGACATTAAATCAAGAACAGATAACATCACAAATCTACAACAAAATGATACCTTTCTAAAATATTACTTACCTTGAGAATCACAACGTTCGCTTTATGAAAATGAATCTTTTCACTTTCAATATATGGTTTAATTTATTTTATCCACTTTTAATTATTTTGAAAAATATGATTTTTAAAATACACTAAAAAGTTCAGCTATGAATCGAAAATAATAGAATATATTCTCAAAATATCATGTCTCTTAACAAGATAATAGAATGATTTGCCTACTAAAAAGCCTACACATAAATTATTTTAGAAATAATACGAAGAACAGAAAAAAAATACCTTATTATGTGAAATATTCTAGCTGTCACATGACACTATTCGAGGTTGAAGTGACGTAATCTGTCATATGTCACGAATTTCAGTAGTAATGAACTGCATTTATGATATTAACTAGCTTACCCCGCGAACTCTGTTCCGCCTTGGAGGCAATAAGTAAGCAGGTTTTTGGTTTTGGACTGAACCCCGTTCTAACGAGATAAAAAGTATTCTATGTCCGTCTGCTGGTTCTAAGCTACCTCCCCACTAATTTTCAGCGAAATCCTTTCAGCCGTTCTTGAGTTATAAGTGGTGTAACTAACACCACTTTCTTTTATATATATAGATGACAAGATGGTGAGACCCGTGTGTTGTATCCTAAAAATATCTACTTATTTACTAAGACATATGGTGCCCTTAATTTATAGTATCGAGTTTTACGCCGACAAAGTCATTTGTCAATAATAGGGAATATGCAAGTGTTTTTTTTATTTTTAAATAGGTAACTACCAAATATTACATAACAAAAAATAAATACGAGTATAACGCATCTGAAATATAAACAAATAAGCTAAAAAAAAGGTTAAAATCACTATAATTTTCTGATGATTTGAATGCAGCCATTTTGGCGCACTTATTCTGTGACGACAGACTACACTCATAACAACAACGAAGTATTGGGTTCATAAAGTTAATGAGTTATTTTTTTCTAATTAACTTATTCCCAGGGAAAAATTAAGAAATATTATTATCATGGTTTAGAAGATCATTTTAACATAAGTAAGGGTATTAAAAAGCGATAAAATATATGTAAGAATATTTTTTAGTTAGTTCACTGCACAAACTTGTTTTGTTTACAAACTTCGAAAAAAATATAACCTGCTTTACGAAAAGTTCTAGAAGATATTCTCAATATATAAGTATCTGTTTTATTGCTCCTACATACAAATGAAATTTGCCACTTAATTATTAGAGTAATATAATTTCGTCTATTTATTCAGAACTTCTTGTATGGTACAAGATTCATGCAAATAAATTAAAATTTAATACAGAAAACTGATAAATTTATGTGAAAAATCGCGAAACAATAGAAAAATGTAATCATGAGAAACTATACATACAACTTTTTGACGGATCAGAAGACGTCCGACAGTAAATTGACGTCACATTTTGTTCCACCAATACCGTTGTGTTTTAAAAATTTGCGAGGGAATTTTAAAAAGACCACTTTTGATCATTAAATTTCACTGTTGAATTGTATTGAATTTCAAAAACAATTTCATAAATATGTTTTATCAGTAGGAAAGTTTACAAATAAAAATATTTTATCCATTTTGGAGTCACGTGTATACACCCTATAACTATTTTTTTTTTTTGTATTTCTAGAGATATGTCTCGACAACAAAAATACAAGTTAATTTATATGTGACGAAGTTCTAAGTTAGGAATACATTTTTTTCAACATATTGAAATATAAGTAGCAAAGTAAAAGCATTTAGAGTCAGGTAATTATCTAACACGATAGTAATATTAGATTCGAGAGATTGGTTAGATACTGTTTGATGATCAGCTTACATGCAATAGTTGGGATTAGCCAAGGCTAGCAGGATCGGACACACTGCAGACCGGTTCACCCAGTACCACAGTCTTTCACTTCACACGTCATCTTGGGTGCAATACACTTTCTTTTTATGTAATATCTTTTTATACATATGTTACTCTATATCTCTTTTTAAACTTAAGATGTATTTTTACTGGATATATTTCGAAATATGTCTGTTTACAAACTGTTTATGTTAATAAGTAGCCGTATCCTGAAATGTTTCGCTGTTGCGAATTGATTGCATTAATGAGAAATGAAGAAAACTGTTGCAAACAAAATATAAAAACAAAATCAACAGCGGATATAGCGTGATAAAGTTTGTGCTCTGTCGGTGAGTTCAACTATTAGACCACAAAAACCACATAAAAATAAACAGAAACAAGTTTTTTTTGTGTTTAAGTAAACTTTAACAAATGTTTAGTATAAATAATAATACATACTTTAAAATTGATACAATACAATACAAATTAGATATTGGATATCTCTGTTGTTGACGTGCAACGTCTAATCTTGAGTGATTTGTCAACGGGACGTAAACAAGAGAAACTCAAGCTTAACCTGTGACCACAGCCAGTGCAACTTGACCGAAATCTCAGGCAAATCAAAGGTACGTACTTAAAGTCTATCGTAGGCATGTTAAGTCTCGTAATACATATTTAAATAGATGCTAAATGGTTTTAGTTATAATAGTATTATTGGAGGTTCGCTTTTTTATCTGTGAACGTGGATATAAAAATGTTATCCTCAAAAACAATACATAGTTATAACTTAATCCACTCTAGAAGAGTGACGTCACATCCAGAACTACTAAGATGTTTCAACAGTTACAGATTATCGTTAGATCATAAGTGAAGGGTGTCTATAATGTTAGCTAACCTAATAAACTGCACTACCGCTAAACCAATGCGATTTAGTATTCTCACTTAATTTCGTAAAGATACACGAAGGAGATTGTAACTCGCAATCAGGGACGGTACTGCATTATTTCAATAGCATTTGACCGCAGCTTCACTTACGTTACTGTACATTTTGCTAATCAATTTAGTCATTGTTTGGCAAAGTTATTTTCTAATATTTTTAAACTTTAATGATAATCGGTTAAGTTGTTAAGGCGTAAAAACATAAGACAAAAAGTCACACCGCACACGGTGTTAGTTGGAAATATTCATATTGTAGTTGTCTAACACTTAGGTAGATTAGATATAAACACCTTCTTCAGTTATTTCTTGTAGTCCATCCATCTGTATAAACTAAATCTGTTTTCTTTTATTGTCTTCTGTTCTACTGACCTTTCTTTTGCAATGCACATTTTACCCATTGATGCTTGGGTGACAGTTAAACAGGGAAACCTTACACTGTCACGATGACTGTCATGCCTTTTAAATCCCCAAACGGGGTGTGAAAAAGCATCTCACAAGACCGCCATAGTGTGGGTCACCATACTGCATTGTTTGCATTTGCAATGAGTATGGTGACCACACTCTTGGATTCTATTCATGCTTTCCATCGGGCAGAGTAGAGTCACTTTGGTAGGCTCTTAATATAGGAAAAAAAAGTTATCTTTAGTACCGAAAGTTTCCATAGCACGCTAATAAAGTTTACGTGAATATCCATTTAATAACACAAATGTTGATGAAGAAGACAGTAATAGTAGTAAGATACTAACAAGCTAATTCTTGAAAAAAAAGTCAAAAATCCAACTGCATGAGAACGTATCTTTAACCGTTTTTAACAATCCACTGCTAGACATAAGCCTTTTCTTCGAAAGTAGGTTTTGGCCTACTATACCATGCTGGCCAGACGGGTCAATGTAGGGGTTTTCAAGTTTTCCCTCTTGTTGCAGTGACATTGCCCTACGTAGCATGTTTCTTAAGTCACTGTTTACAACACCCATAAGAGTGGTGACTCTGTGTATTTTTAATCCTTCACCACACGAATAAGTGTGACAATGTATAAGCAAGACTTAAAGTTAATAAACTGGCAACATTAATTTTAAGAATTTTTATATATCCACTCACAATATAGACGAATCTAACGATATCGCCTAAGTCAAAATCTCTCAGGCTATTTAGACCACGGTGCGTGCCAAAAAAGTGTATATACACTCGACACTAGTACTCCCTTTCTCGTAGTGTCTTTTAAAAATGCTTTGAAGCTGCATATTTTAGATAAAACATTAGTGTTATCAATGCTCTCCCTATTAGATTTGCGTAAACCGTTTTCTGTCGATGATATCATTCTTATACTATGAGTTGAGTGGGTATGGCCGTATAATGTTGCAAATTGGATCAAATCTGGGTCAAAAACACACGGTATTTTTGTCTCAAGATCTTCTTAACATTTTAAGTAAAATTAATTTAAACTTCAAGGTAATATTTTTACAGTACGTTTAAGGTGAATGCAAACAAACAATATTATGTGAAACTATCGATTCTAAAAGTAATAGTTAAGAATAATAGAAAAATGTTATTTTACCATTTTCAATTCATTAATTAAATAACACTTAATAATAACTAAAAGGTGTCTAATATATCGTTAATTTAAAACGGAAAAATTTCAAGAAATTTACTGAGCAATATCAACGGTTAGAAAGGTAATCAGAGAGCTTTAGAAACAACCAAAGCATGGGCAGCGATAATTTATTTATCTATCAAGTGTTAAGAATGTACTCCCAACATACCTAATCTAAAAAAAAAATTAAGTCTATGCTCAATAGACGAAGATTGTGCGTATCACACGCTCAAATAGCATTTACTTATGTTTGTATTCAGTTAATAACGGAGATATTTCACCAATAAGTAGGTATAAAAAGTTTGGATATGTGAAAGAAATAACCCACAGAGTCGTGTTTACATAACTACGTGCAGACAGTGAACGGATCACTTTGGCAGGTCAGCTCGGTTCCGATGCATTACAGTTACGTGCGCAGTTTCCATTGTTGCACACGTGACGATACGATAGTTAAAAGCCGTCTGAGTCATTGACATTGATATGCTATAATTAATTGTGCTGTACTTAGTAAGGAAAATAGATAAATCGTTGTCTTTGCATATAATGTTGAAGTATCTGAAAGAAATCCGTCAACGTCCTTTGTAATTTCACCACCGTCATACAATTTAGCAAAGTTGGAAAGATCACAATGATGAGTGATGATGTTCATCGTGATGGTAGTCAATGTTTTTTTGGGTATTTTAGAAGGGAAAGACTATCCAAAAGAAAAGACTGATAAAAGGATTTCCAAGTTTTTTTTTACAAGCCTACCTGAATGTTTTAATAATTCTTAATAGGAAATATTGTAAGTATGTACCAGGAACGGGTGCCATAGCCCTCCAATACAATTGGAGAATTTTCGACCAGGCGAGAATACCATGTCAAGCGGGCTGTGGGCTAGTATGTACAAATACTAATAAGATGATAACCCTTAATGCGAGAGACAGAATTAGTAGTTACTTTGTACCAAACTGATATGTGTTTGTTAAATGATACTCAAGTATATTTATCTTGCGTTCTACGAGTATGTAGACGCTATAGTATGTTTATCAGTAGTTTGGTTTTTGTTTCTTGTTTTTTTATTTAAGAGCCTACCAAAGTGACTCTATTCTGCTTAACGAAAAGCATGAATAGAATCTAAGAGTTATGGTCACCATAATGAAATATGGTAATCCACACTAAGCTGGCCTAGTGAGATGCGTTTTCAAGTCCTGCTTGGGCACGTGAAAGACAAGACGGTCATCAAAGCAGTATAAAGCTCACACACTTACCACGATATTTGTCACTTCTGCATCAATGGGCCTCTTCGTCAGTTTAGGGGGCGACCACCTTGTATATAGGTTAATAGCTTATTACATGTTATTATATTTATATGGAACTTAGAAGTTACAGTCACTCCATCTCATAAGCTGGTCTCCAATGCTATATTCGTCCAAGCCGAAGTCGTAGGTACAATTATCATTGAACATAAGCATGTGATGCGTACGACCATTTTGATCAGTGTATAATTTATTCATGATATTACATCTAACGCAGCGTTGCCCAGTACGCAGTCACCATTCCAGAACTTTACGGCACCATCGGCCATCGTTTCTGCGTGTAATGTGGCCCGCCCACTGTCACTTAAGTTTAGCAATTTTACTGGCAATATCGGTGACCTTGGTTCGTCTGCGGATCTTCTCATTCCTGATTCGATCATACAAAGGAACTCCGAATATTACCCTCTCCAAGGTGGTCCCACGACCTGGTGAAGGTCGCGGGAAGCTGCTGGATGCGGGTGAAACGGGACCGACTGTTATGGAGAATCTTGGGGAAGGCCTATGTCCAGCAGTGGACGTATTTTAGCTGAGATGATGATGATGATGATGATTACACCTAAACATCAACAGCCTTGAACAGTCCACAACTGGACATAGGCCACTCCTAACCAAGGACGACCTACTATGCCACACTGCCAGATGCGATGGTATAGGGTTTCTTTCAAGTTTTCCTTCTCTTTACTGTGTATCACTATGTTGTGCTACATACTCTCTTAGTGAATTTATACGACACCAATGATATGAATCAGGGTGTGCGACACTCCGTACTCTTAATGCGTCGCAACACGGAGATCCGTCTTTTATTCATAATATACACATGTGTAGAAATTACATATGTAAGTATGTTTCAGCAATATATGTGCTCATCCTTAACAGTCTTTAATAGTCTACTGCTGAAAATGAACCTCAACTTGGACGATACCCATGGGATATATAAAAGTTGGTACACTCAGAATTCTTAAACCATCGCCACCGGTCATATATGTTAGTGTGCGTGACGACTTCCACATACAGTACAACAAAAACTTACTACAGCGCCATCCGTCGAAAACACACCGAACTACAAAGTAAATAAAAATCATGTATCGCTACACAGAAATTCTCGCACCTATTAGTATATATACAACTTTCCAACATCAAACACCGCCCTGCATGATCACCTCACCTGGTCGGAGGTTCCCGTTTTTGTGTTAGGGCGACAAGATGATCGTTATCTCTACGCTCCTTATTACATAAGTGGGATTTTAAATATAATTCAGGTGTAAAGACGTGAGTGTATATATGACTATCTCGTGGCACAACGTGCACACACCTTGCGAATCTTGATTCCTTTCTCCGAGATGTCCGCAGCATCCGTTGCATACAATATGAATGTGATGGGTGTGGTGTTAATTATTACGTAGCAATATGTTTTCATACACTCTCACTTGGAGATGGTATACTAATATATGATATTAATACTAATATATCAAGAAATATTGAGCGATCCTTTCGCTTTAATAGAAAATTTTAATGAACCAAAAATTTTTTATTCAAACTTTCAAGCAAACTTAAATCAAAAACATTGTCGAAACCAAATTTATCGCGTTTTTTTTTAAATAATTGGTAAACAAACGTACATACCCTCTATATCATAAAATAATAATAATTAGACAGTGTATCGAAGATATAATTACTTTATCCAGTGGCATTCAGTGATATTACGAAGTGTTTATAAAAATACTTAGAACGCATTTCCGTGTTCTTTTTGGTATAAAAAGAAATGAATATTAACACAAATAATCGTTAGATTTTTTGTTCTTTAGCAGCTTCTAAATATACTGTTTGATGGCTTTTAAGGTTGATTGATTATCACACAGTGTGTTCACTATCCACAGAAGCAGAAGCGTAGGTGACGTAACAGTTAAAGTATTGGCCTCCGAAATGAAAGCTAGTTGTGGATTCAAAATAAATCCATTCGTTCCTCGAAAGTAACAGGTAGTGTTTATACAATGGTCATTAAGAGATTTTTTGGCACTGACCAAAAATATTAAGTTTGTTCGTGTACACTTCGAACACTCATGAAGTTCTGCACCGATTCAGGTCAAATTTTAACACAATGCACAAACTGTTTTAATAATTCTCAACAGTTTTTATAGTCCGAACACTGGACATCAGCTTTTTATTTGATAGGAGGTTTTAGCCTATTATATGACGCTAGCCAGGCGGGTTTCTATAAGGTTTGTTTTAAGTTTTCCTTCTGTTTGAAGGAATATTGTTCTGCGTAGCTTGCTTACGACACCCATTGGATCTATAGGAGCGGTAACATTCTGTATTCTTAATCCGTCACAACACATTTGTGAAGCGTGGCAGGAATTCGCTAGCCGTGTTTAAAATAACTTATGAAGGTTTGAACTTCAAAATGATCGAACACTGGTTTTTGTCCGCGTGTATGTCGGTTAACTCAGAGAAAAGCAGACTATATCCGTCTTGTTTTAACAAAGTATCTCATCGCAAAATTTTATTAAATTCAGTTCAGCTGTGAAAGCGTAATAGACAGAGACACAGAGACTCTTTTTATGGTTTTGTGCCCGTTTATATACATGTAATGTTAAACAATAAACTTTTTTAGCTTACTTTTTCGGATGAAAGACACTTCCTTTATTGGCTCAAAGGCAAACAAGGAGACAGATCTCCTAGTGGTCAATGACCATTTAATGTACTTCCGGTATCGTTCTCCTAGAACTGCTTCGTTGCGATAAACGTGTTCTTTAGTGAAGACCGCGTCTCGTCAAACGTTGGATGTTCACTGGACAGGTGAAGTGATGATTTGTGTAAGATGGTTGGCAGAAGTTGGATATGGGAAGCCGAGAAACGAACTAAATTACCTATGGTGTGGCCTATGTCTAACAGTGATTTCCGATAGGGTGATGATCATTACGATCAACAGTCAATAGGTATAAAATTACGAATGAATTGCTACACAGCTGTATTGTTCTGCATTATCAAAATATGATGATAGATCGAGCAGTTACACGTGAAAGTGACACAAAATAAACAAACTTCACATTCACGTTTTTAATATTAGTAAGAATTTCTACAAACACAAATTCTACATACGTGTATTTCTCAGCACTCACTTGACCGCTGACTACGGCTGTGTTTGCATTAGGTTTACTTTCCCTAAAAATAATAGACCTCGTGTCTATGACATATTACTCGACTATAAACTAAAGGAGATATAGTGGTGAAAATTTAGTGATAATGCACTTCATGGAAAACGAGTACTGCCGTCAATGGACGCTTGCCATGGAGTACGGGAGAACGCTAAGTTTGAAGGTCATCGGTCTCGTAGAAACTTTAACAACATTTTGTCCCATAGAATACTCGTAGTTGTACAAGTATAGTACGATTTATGGAGTGCTCATATAAAAAAATTGACTTATTGGACAACCGGCAGACTTTTCGCTAGTTTCGATTTCTTACAGACTATATGAACAGATTATCTATGGACCGATGCATAGTGTTTATGCTTAAGGACGTTTTACACTAGAATGTTAACTGTCAAATCATCCACTAACGAGAATACATTCTGTAAGCGGTTAGTCTATTAAAGTACTAATATTTATGTTTATTATCAATCACAGCGATTTAGTAAGAGCTAGTAATGATAGGTACGATCCAAAAGCCTTGATGAACATTAAGAAATACAGATATATTTTGTAATAAACCGGTGACGGATCGATCCTTATGTCATAGACAATATAGAGTTATAGAGTAGGAGTTCTATCACTATGTACTCGTCTCAGGTGTAGTCAAATCTTTAGAGCTTTATGTGACGACAAAGCCCTAACAGTAGATTAAGTTTAAAATAAAAAATATTAATAGATATTTCTTCAAATATTTTCTTTAGTTTCTACAAATATGATGAGGTTTTTGTCTATTTTTTTTATTTTACTTTTTTCCACATTTTTTAAAGAATTTGGAAATTCATTATCACCTACGTAATTCATGTATTCATCATCATCATCATCATCAGCCGGAAGACGTTCACTGCTGAACATAGACCTCCCCCCTTCATGTAATGCAAAATATAAATTTATTTGTATTTCAAAATAAGGTTTCGGCATCACAAATCATGAATTGCCTTAAAATTTTTATACTTACTATCTCTCTCAACCAAAAGACGTCCACTACTGGACGTAGACCTCTCCGAAAGTTCTCCACAACAGCTGGTCCCAAGCCACAATACAACCCTGAAAAACCACGTCAACTCTGTATCCCCTGTATAACATAATATTAAATTCACTGCAGTTTTTTATACCTTATTGTTGCAAATGACAAAAAATATATGAATAAAATAAAAAATTAAAACAAAAAATCATACTAACGTAATACATTTAAAAACTGACACATAAGAACTGACAGAATGACAGAACTCACTGAAATAACCTTTGGCCTCTGTCTACCTTAGACGGAGAGCCTAAGTTTGTAGTAATTATAATAAATAATATCAATAAAATTAAAAATGACAGTTTGTAAGGAAGCGCGTGCGCGAGCGCATGATTCAAGATCTGTCAAAAGGTCAGCGGCGCGTGAACTTGAGGACATTGAGCTTGACATTACTGTGAAGGATTTATTTCATCTTTAGCGCCTGTATGTACAGGTGAATCATATGAGGTAACTTTATACAAGAGACAAATGTTTGGGTGACCATGATTGGTTGGGGGCTATGTGGTTGGAATATCTTCGAGAGATCGTACTATCATTTTTTTAGAATTGCCTTCTGTTATTACAAAATCATTTTGATACAATACTACAAAAGTCATTAGAAATTGACAGAATTAATGAAATTTAATTGCAGAGTCATTTTTAACATAAAACTGGTACTCTCTACTGCCGCACGTGTTTCTCTCCCACTATGACCCCGGGTCCTTTAAACGGGGCGCAAAAAAGCATCTCACTAGGCCACCATAGTGTGGGTCGTCATACTGAATTATCTGCATTCACAATGAATATAGCGATCACCGCTATTGGATTTTATTCATGCTTTCCATGAGGCAGAGTAGAGTCACTTTGGTAGGCTAAGAATAAAACATTTTTTTTTTTCTAGTTAACTATATTTGTAGGTATATACAGGAGTCTGTAGTTTTCGAAGTAATCATCAACAGCCTTTTACAGTCCACTTCTGGACATAGGCCATAGCAAGAAGGTTTTGGCCTACTATACCACGCGGGCCAGACGGGTTGGAATAGGGTTTGTTTCAAGATTGCCTTCTCTTTGTAATATTTTCCTGAATAGTTTCTTCACTTAATCGCCTCTTAGGACACCCATGGGATGAATAGGGGTGATAACACTATGTATTCGTTCTTATTCTTTGAAATAATGTCATTTGTAAATTATATTTTTATTGTTTTTTTTTTCCATCTTCTTCTTTCTTCTATAATACTTAACCTATTTCGAACTTACACTAGATGAATATGTAATTTTTCATTTTTAATTAAATATTATTTAATAAAGTAGACCACATGCTTTTGGTTACAGCTTCATTGAAACAAATTTTAACGCTTCTAGTATATATAACCCTCATCAACACTTACATACTTAGGTATATTCATTCAACTTGTATTCATTTTATTGATTTAAACTTACATACGTATAGACAAAGTCATTTATACAACATGCAAATATACGTAGCGTATTGAGACTCAAAGAGAGAACCAAAAACAAAACATCAAAGCTATTTCTAAATTTTTCAATAATATGCTATTTAATAAAAAACGTCATAGTTTTTTTATTTATGACAAACTTACCATGTCTTTATGGTAATTTAAAAAAAAAAACAAAACTTGTCAAAGATGACTTTTTAAAAAGGAAGTATGTACACTATGATCACTATCTTTTGCTCTTAAAACTATTGACAATATAGAGCGGACACTTGAGCACAAAAGTGTTACAGCCAAATAAATACACTTACGTAGCAATAGCGTTAATTTAAAAGTATAATTTAATATGCTAATTACAGTTACAACATCTTGTGTAATTAAGTAAAACAATAAAACATTTACGACTCTGATTGTCTGTGCTGTAGTAATAATATATATTTAAGAATATTTCTCGTATAAAATCATTTGATAAAATCTTTCTCTCTCGAATAAAATAACATAATTATGAAAATCTGGTCTGGACTAGTGACTTTGTTTCTTCATATCGTGTAAATTAAAACACTGTCACAAATTAAACATAATTGTTTAAAAGTAATTAACATGTCCGCTCAGAGTGATCATTTGACCTACAGAAAAATTAAACTCGTAGTTTCTCGTTCTGACGATAAACTGTTATCAAATTGAGAAAGATCTGCGTTACCTATATTTTAAGCTATAATAATTAGCGTTGAGAGCGTTCTAAAAATGTAGATTCACACATACATCAATTTTGATTAATTCGTATTGATACACATTCGATGCTGCGCTGACAAAAGCCTGTCAAACGTCAATGTGAACTGTCATGTGAACTTTAAAGTAGGGCTGCCATTCAAACTTAAATTCTCGGATTTTAGTGTAGAAACTCTAGATACATCAAAAGTTTAATTTTAATTTAGTCAATTTTATAGTTCAAGTAGTCATATATATTTTCATTTATTTAAAAAAAATAGTAATTTAACTTTGAAGTCAGTGATGAAGAAAACTTTCAGTTCTAAGAAACCTTTTGAAATCAGTATTGTAAGCAGTATTGACAATCTTTTTGACATATTCTCTAAGTTCTTTAGTTAAACATTAAACAAACAAAAATTCTAAAGCTATGTCTTCTGAGAAACTATTTCAGTATTCAGTCTAACGTGTTTTTACTCTTTTAACACTGTAATAACTAGCTTCTCAAAGTTTTTATCAGCGGTCATAATTTGAACATAAAATATCTCTGAGAAACTTAATCTAAATATTGTATTCTTAAAAGTTAAGCAACAAAACAGGAAGTTCTTTAAGTTGTAGAGAATAAGGCTCATATTATCCATATCATTTGGCAAATAAGAGATCTTAGATTTATAAAATACTTCATAGGTGTTGAGTCTTAATTTTTTTTAACTGACTTCTAAAAGGAGAATTTTGATGTATACTCATTTAAAAGGTACATTCCGAAACGGTCCCATTCAAATTTCATATACATCTGATGGTAAGCTTCGCAGACAGACAACGGAACTCTTAAAAAAATGACAGCAAATCAGCCATGATTGCTGCTATTGAACAAATATGCATTGTTTATTCACACAAGTATTGTATTCTCACGTCTGAACCTTCGAAGGTGGTCCCGAAGTGGTCCCATTGTGACCATGTCAGAATCTGATGATGGGATCTCAGAGAAACTGAGGTAAATCTTTAAATGTTACAGCTCCGACGATGTGTGTTAGCTTGTGCGCGTATGTTAGTATTTGCGTTTGGTAGTTATTATCTCATGTTGCTGAACGGATAGTGGAAGTGACTTCAATCAGACTAGAAGATAGCTATTGTTATTATAATGTTACCTGTTAAATTAAGGGTCGCCTTTATTCTAGTTGTGTTAGTAGTTTAGTCAGGTTAACTAATTTTTCAAAAGGATTTACAAAATCTCTAAAGTACTCTTGTCCCGGTACACAAATAAAATCCCTCTCGGACTTTTCCCGCTCTCTAAACTAGGACAAATCCGGGGAAACCCCGACGTATGGCAACCCTACTATAAAGTGATACAACTTCAGTCAAAGACTAAAATTCTCACTCAAAAATCCAAGAATCTTTTTATATTGCGTAAAAACTATTTTGTATTGTATCTTTAAAAAAATATCTTCTTTATTTAGTAATGTCAACAGAGACGTCCTGATTTTTTTACTGATTATTCATAATGACGTAACGAGTGCTTTTAACTGTACTTAACCAAATACAATACGCGGTTAATTACCTCAAATAGGAAGCATTTCAAGAAAAAAAGATTGCGTTGTTTTTAGATAAAATTAAAGAAAAACATCAATTTATTCTTATACAAGTTTTTGCTGTAAGGCTCATGAACATCTTGACGGTCGGTTAATTAAATTAACTAACCATTATAACACCAGAGAGGATTATTATTTTTGACCTTAGTTAGTAAAATAGATAATCAAAGCTTCAATTAGCACCATATTAAACTATTGTTACACTGTCACATACACTTTAACTTCAGTGGACTCCTTACCAATATAATTAATGACATTTTTTAATCGAGTACTGACATATTAAGTCATTCGATTAGTACCATAACATACTAAACACATCACTAAACATGTTATTCTTGTCTTCCTGTTATTTTATAGTTTAGTAAAAAAATGATCAACCTACGAGTCAATAACATGTCAAAAAATCTTCAAAGTTCAGATTTCTTTCTCTTCACCACTCTGACATTTCTATTAAATTATCATCATTTCTAATCTTATTGCGACAGCGTCGGGAAGTGATGGTGCTCTAAGAGCGACAGTACACGGACAATTTTAGTGCTTATTTCGTCCCACACTCACGATTGCACTAATCTGCGGCGGCACAGAATTTCCGACAGGTAGTTGCTTAGTTACAACATTTTGTAAAGACTGCTTTAGCCGTTAATGTATACTTATTAAGTAAGTATTTACACAGCTTAGATATTTAATATTCTCACGATATCGTAACCAATAAAGTCTTATGCCTAAACTGAGTGAAACTTTTACTATGGGCCCCCAGAAGACGAATCAAAATACTAAGACACATTTTTATTTTACCCATTACGGGTACATATAGGAACCGAAAAATTCAATCAAACTCAAATAAACAGAATTATACGATAGTTTTGTGTTCATTTATGTCAAATTTAATAAACTTAAAAAGAAATAAATTAAAAGTGTTAGATTTAATGATAGGCAGGCTTGTCACTCACGGCTGTTTCTTCCAGACAACCTTAAGATGAATATTAGGGCAGTTTATGCACAAGTAACATCATCACGTGAATATTCAAAATTATTAATACACATATTCACCTACACGTATACGTACGTCATCATCAACAGCCTTTAACAGCCCACTGCTGGACATAGGCCTCTCCTTAGCAAGGAGGTTTTGGCCTACTATACCACGCTGGCCAAACGGGTTGGAATAGTGTTTGTTTCAAGTTTTCCTTCTCTTTGTAACGATGTTGTCTTGTATATTTGGTTCCTTAGTCGCCTCTACAACACCCATGGGATGAATAGGGGTGGTAACACTATGTATTCTTAATCCGTCACCACACGGACATACGTACCTATGTATAGACAATTATATATAATGCAACCAAATATTCATAATGTCAGATAATAATCCTTCACTAACTTTGTAAAAACAGACAAGATTTTAGCTTTTTGGATATTTTTAGGCAAGTTTTTCCAAAGGCTAAGGCTAGCTTCCACAGTGATGAAAGATTTGTCTGTAAACTGAGTGGAGTGTTTTGATGTTTTAGTTTCTAAATCTCCATCCAATAATCTTGCAGCTCCCTGAAATGTGAGTGTGCTGATTTATTTTTCTACGACGTGTTTCCCTCCCACTACGAGCCTGGGTCCTTTATGCGGGGTGTGAAAAAGCATCTCACTAGGCCGCCATTGCGTGGGTCGCCATACTGCACTGTCTTCATTCGTAGTGAGCGACCACCGCTCTTGAATTCTATTCATGCTTTCCATCAGGCAGAATAGAGTCACTTTGGTAGGTTGCTATAAAAAAAAACCTATGTGTTATCTCTTACCTCTTTAATATACTTTATCTCTTTCATTTACTTGAATATATATAAGAAAACAAAATCACCTAATTATGCATATTTTTTAAGATTTTGTCAAATTACGTATGTATTACGCAGAGCTTTTTGTGTCTGCAGCAATAACTTGTATTAATTAACAAAAAATATTAGTAAAACTGTAATGTATCTCAAATATACCGTCTCCCTGAAATGTTTTAGCTACCCCGAAATATCCTGAAAAATATCGCACCTAGCAATCAGGATGCCTTTCGTGTATGTTTGTTTGTCTGGTATGTTTATGAGTCGTCTTGAGAATTGTCTATATGATGTGACTCTGTGTGTGTATGAAATTAGTGTACGAATCCTCTTATATTTTTTTAAACAATAATTAAGACTTACATCTGACAGTGTGTAGTCGCTCTAAGAGCTAAAGTTAAATTAAAAATAATGGATCATGATTGCATTGCACAGTTCATTGCTAATGGCATTAAATAAGAAGTAAATGTAGATTATTTCACATAAGCGGACTATTTCCGTAAGTTACGCGCTCACAATGACTTTCTAGGAAAACTAATGGCCTATTTCAAAACATAATCTATTTTAGTTTTTTTAATAATACTAAAAGAACCTAAAAAAGTTAAAAAACATCTAACAAATATTTTTATATACGTGAGATACATTGTATATAATTGCATGCTAGCAAGTAAAAAAAATATATCTACATAAAACAACAGTTTAAAAACTATTATCTGACTACATAAAAAAACATATATATAGCCCATGTCACCCGGGCCATTATTACGAGTCGATTGATATTTCATTCATTAAAATTGGTTCAGTAGTTTAGACGCTACAGTGGAACATACAAAGATACATAGACTATTGCCATCCAAACTTTCCTTTTGGTTCTGTCGTAGTCATGTAAAAATAACCATTCGTTCAGTGTAATACGATATTCTGCTAATATCTGGTGATCTATACATGTAGACATACTCTAGATTCTGGTAATCTCACTTACTCACTAATAAGTAAAGGAGAAATCGTTTAACACCGGTTTTCTGGGTGACCGCGTCTAATATCTCCAACCCTAACACATACGTACCAAATCATGACTCTACTACGGTTAAGGGTCATCTTTGGTATGCCTTTAAGTTGATTAGGCTGTATTTATGTTAATCTATGCTTATCCAAAATAAAGAAGTCGTTTTTAAATACATTTTATTTGTTTTTTGTTTTCTATCGGACTGCCATAGACTAACATCCTTTGACAGAAAAAAGTCACATCAAGTCACTATAATAATTCAATACACGTAATTTTTATTACATTTACTCAGAGCCACAATACGAAGGTCGTTCATATATATATAACAATTCTAAAAATTAGCAAAGAAGAATAAATTATCCATAAAGGTGTTAAGCGCAAGGTTCTAACATTATAGAAAAAAAGCAACATTAATGTTCTTAAAAGTAATAATCAAACATCCCACATGAGTTAAAACGTTCAACAGTACATACATAAACGCCATTTGCATAATGATACGTGATTTCTGCGGTTAATTACATATATAGACAGAGCGATTTTTTAAAAGATACATCTGTGTCAAGGAACTAACTACGCTCGTAATGATATTTACAAATTAATAAGAAGCATAAGTGTCGAAATTTTTCTAATAAAATTTATCAATCAAAACAAATTATTGGACGCTGACTACACTAGGATCTCTTAGTTTTTATTCTGAGCTATTTTTCAATATTGACATATGTAGATAACACATCTGAAACATGGTCATTTGATCGTAAACTGATTAGAGTCTGTACTATGGTAATCAGATTGCTGATTAATATATTTTTTACAGATAAAAAAACTTAGATATGGAGCAAATGACCTTGTTCATACACAATTATATTGTTTGTTCGCGATAGGAATCTAAAAAGGTAATCTTTTTAATGAAGAATTAAGTTTTGGGGACACTGTATAATCAGAATTTAAAAAAAATATATCCGGATGAACTAGCAGTCGTATGTAGCGTACCAGGCTAAGGGGCCAGGCAGAG
The DNA here is from genome assembly GCA_949316085.1 of Hypercompe scribonia. NCBI lineage: Eukaryota > Metazoa > Arthropoda > Insecta > Lepidoptera > Erebidae > Hypercompe > Hypercompe scribonia. The sequence goes on from OX438972.1 coordinate 23,450,906, forward strand.
ACACACAACTCCGAGATCATTGATAATGGAAAGAGATAGATAAAATGTGTACGAGTATAAGGAAATGTCTACAGCTTTAAGTCCATCTAACGTAATAAATTAGCATTATGTCAGTGTTTTAGTTTAAAAATAAATATTTGAAAATTATATATTAAAAACCCAGTTATATTGGTTGATATCCAAATATTTGATTACTTGATTACTGAGGCAAGTTATTTTCTATGTTTAAGAATCATACATTTACTTCAAACGCTGTAGAAAATGCAGATTACTATCAAATTGTCACAAAAACACATGATTATAAACACGATTTTAATTTTTTTTATACGGTTGTCAGGTAGTTGATAATTTTATAAAGGATTTGAAACTAATTTAACATAAAACATTATTTTTATTACAGTAAATACTTGTTATAATAACTAACTGATAAAATAAAATATTATTTTCATGACATCATCAGTTATTGTTGAGTTTTCATTAACTTAACTAAGTAATAATTAGGAAATTGAATTTAGTTTTGAGATAAATGAAGCTACTAAGATAACATTAACTCTGATGAAAATCAAAATTAATTCGTATTTTTTTGGTTACAATAGAATTAAACACCCACATTTTAATATTTTAACATATTATTTGCAAACCTAGTTCTAAAACATATTAAAATGTGAATGGTTTTTGAGCAGTCTCTAATATTATAAAGATGTCGACAAACAATTTATAACAAAATCTGTTAAATATAGATTCCATTCAAAAAACTAATTTCACATCCACATATCATCATCACACACATTCTACTTATTTTTCTAACGATTTTTAAAGCAAAAAGTCTAAATAAGAGCAAAATTACCAAAAGACTTGTATCTGTGTTTTAATTCAACATAAAATTTTGCTCACTCAATCAATCTGCTCTTAAGAGTTAACCTTTGCCCAAAAGAAAAAAAAATAGTTCATTTGTAACCCGAATTCGTCCTCGTAGCGTCCGATAGTAAAGTAAAAGTAGAAGGCTTCATTCTCCAGTATATAAGCGAGCCACACAACACACAGACATCACACATCAACAAACCTTACAACGAACAACATGGCCAAGTTTCTAGTAAGTTGGAGTGCAGTGACATGTGTTAACGTGATTGTGTTCTCAGTGAAATAGTTGAAACAAAAATCTGGATCGGATTTACCAAATAATAATAAAATTGTACAAAATTCTGCGACGTAACATCCAAGTTTTAAAGTCTTCTGTTAAAAATTGGATATGATCTGTAGATATTTTTTGATAACTTAAGTGATGACATCTTTTTTTTCTTAATTCTGCTGTTCTTTTTTAAACTCGTTTGAATTATTACACCAGAGTTTGAAATAGTTTGGTTAAAGACAAATGAAATTGTCTCAAAATGTAATTTGATTAGGCCAACCAAAATGTTCTGAGTAATATCAGTTGTATACTACAAGATATTCATTTCTCAACAGGTCGCCCTTGCCCTCTTGGGTTGCGCTGCTGCCGAACCCCCAGTGGGATACAGCTACTCCGCCCCCTCATCCATCATCTCTGGTGGAGGTCTCAGCGGTGGCAGTGGACATTACACATCAGTCCCCATCGGACACCAAGAAAGCGAAGGTTACCATGTCGACCCTCATCTCCTCTACAAAATCAAGAACATCATCTTGAAGGATGAGATCCAAAACCAGGGTTCCAGCGGATACCACGGCTCTCATGGCTCCCACGGCATCTCTTCCCACTATGGTCCCCCTGCCCCAGTCTATGGTGTACCCCACGACAGAATCGTAGGCATTGAGCTCGACCATGTCCAACAAGCTATCCAGGTCGCTCAGTACCACCAAGCTGAAGAAGGCTACGGCGGTGGCTACGCTGGTGGATACTCTGGCTACTCCAGCGGCGGTCATGGATACTCTAGCGGTGGTGGCCATGGATTCTCCACCATCGGCGTTCCCTCCGGATCATACGGCGTTCCCGTCCCCTCCTCTTCCTATGGACATCCCCATTAAACGATTCAAAATGTTAGTCATTACATCTCATTTTAATGTAACTCATGTGATCGCATCTTAGATGTTATGTATTATATTTGTTGTTATAAGTTTCTGTAAATAAAAACAAACTTTTTTGTATATAATCTCCTTATTTTCCATCCGAAGTTTTTTTATGCCAGTCACCAGGAACTGGGACATGTCACAACCAAAAGACAATATACCTTTTTAAAAAATTGTTAATGCGAAATAAGAACATGGTGCAGTGCCTTGTAGAGTCAGTAAAGTTCCCTATCGAAAGTAGTTTTCGATAAAATCGAAAGCGCTGATGTCACCGAACGACTTTATGACATGTCTGACGTAATTGACGCGCAATTTAATCGTAATTCAAACTTAGTTTATCGACGTTACTTTTACTAGTTACGCATATAAGATGATTCATGTGAAATTTCAAAATCTGTTGACCGCGATACCGGTCTAATGTAACACAACCTTAAGTTGATAAATAGTTAGAAATTGCAAGTCGAAGTGATGGTTGAATTTTCGAAATTAGACGAAGGATTAAATAAAGCTATTGTGTAAGAAGGTCCAGTTTTGTAATGTTTGCAATAATCTCGCTCGGATTGTTAATTTGAATGCAACATGCACTTTCTCCCTGCAGCTACGCTTATTCCGAATCTGAGAGCGACTGTTGTTACGCAACACGCGTAAGAAGGCCGAATGACCTGGTCGAGTCCATTCTGGAGGATCTTATTTAGGTACATCACAAGATTGCGTTACCTCACCTCTGTTTTTACCAATTAGCATGTGTCGAAATTCGGTTTAGTTTGTGTAATGTTTTGATACATCTAAAAATATGAAGATGGGTTTTTTTGGTTTTCTTAATATTTATAAGGGATACTTTTTAGTTAGTGATTTTACCATAGATTAAAGTGTATTATCATGCCTTATTGCACGAATTAACATTATCACGTATTACATCATACATGTCCACCAGGTTATAATAGACTAAGCCTTTGACTAATGTCGTGGGCAATCGAAATGTCAGGCAATTGAGAGGTATGTTATATTCATAATATAATCAATATTTGTAATAGTAGCATAATGATAGGCAATACGAAATCGTAATTTACTATAATGTAATCAGCAATTCAGAAAGATTTTGTGTATATTTAACTTCTAAGCAATTATATTAATTTACAATTCAGATCTTATAAATAAAATTCTCAATAAAACTTATAGTTTACATTTGCTTATAAATTACACTAAAATACAAACAACATGGTTCTACATTTGTAATTTAAACTGTAATTATAAATAAAATGTTATATCCAAACACTTAATCGTATCCACGATCTCAGACTACACGAACAATCCAGTCCACAAATTATGAATTACTTTAATTCAAATTATATTTAATTTTAATTAAAATACTTTTGTAAACATGATTATGGTATGGTCATTTTTGTTTTAAATTTTTTATATTTATTGTAAACTAGCTTTTAGTCGTGACTAAGACCGCATGCATATCGGTTCATCATCTCAGCGAAAAGACGTCCACTGTCGTCCACTGCCTCCCCCAAGGTTCTCCGCAACAGCTGGTCCCGTGCCATATGCATGTTGGGTATCACGGAAAAAATTAGCACATGAGATACTTTAAGTCTTGAGGAAGAAGCTTAAGAATCCAAACATCTCCATGGTAAATTTTATTAAAATTGATTTCAGGATTTAGCTGTGAAAGCTTAACAGATACAGCTCAGGACCGGTTGATCAGGCAAAACTTGGGGGAAAGCTTTGTTCAGCAGTGGATGGCTGAGAAGAAGAAGAAATTCAGAGAAGATAAATTAAAATATGACTTCGGTCCTAGAAAATCAATTATCATCATCAACAACCTCCGCAGCCGACTGTAGTCCTATAGAGTTGCCTTTAGTCCGATCTCACGACATCCATGAGATAAATAGGGGTGATAACACTTCGGATTCTTAATCCTAACGGACGGATGCACGCGAACAGTGTGAGGTAATTTAGAGATTTGTTAAAAGAATGTGCCTTTTCTTGTTTGTCATTCATCCCTTAACTAATTAATAGTGAAGAATCAGTTAGTATCCTGTCTGCTCGTGCGTCTTACTATACCATAAAAAGTACGTAAAAGTCGATGATACATTGCAGTCAAAAACCCTCCCTTTAATTTATTTAGGTAAGTATGACATTAAGATTAAAGTTATAACACATATGCTTATTTCATGGACGGATAGAAAATCTCTTCGAATCTTTAACTCCTTATAGCAGGAGCCAGGAGTACTCGTATGATATGACCGGCCTAAGGATCCCTACTTTGGGGAATACTTTGACCATGTAATTTAGGTATACCTTACCCTTTTTTTTTGTTGACAGGGTGGAAAATTCCTTGCCCTGGCCACCGGCTCATCAGAGACGCAACAGCCAGGTGTATCTGATGCTTCTACTAAAAACCACCCCGACGGTCGTGTCATATTATTTCAGGTCCCCAATCAACGCTGCGCTAGGTCAGACCTTATCCTGGAGACCACCATAGAGGTACCCCCGCTGATCTTATACCTAGCCTAGGAGAAGCTTTAAACTTCAACCTGTATATTACTTTTACCTAACATTATTAAGTGAATGTAAGACTATAGTCACGTTGGTTTTTGTAACGATTGTATAACTTGTAAAATACATGTGTAATATGATATACATGTAATGTTAGTTAATATGCGAATGTGTGGCGCCGTGACGTCGTTGGGGCATTTAGATGACTTTATTATGTGCAATATTTGTATATCATTGTTTCACTAACATCATTACTACGAATGTGCTGTGTCTAACAGAGCAGCCATTTATTTAAGTAAGTTGTCCATACTGTAGACATCCTGAGATGCATTAAATATTTTCTTTTTTCTATATTAAGTGCCTGCCAAAGTGACTCTTCTCTGCCGAGTTGTGCCACAGAGTTGTGGTCACCATACTCATTGCAAATGCAGACAATGCGGTATGGTGACCCACACTATGGCGGGCTTGTGAGATGCTTTTTCACATCCCGCTTGGGGACGTAAAAGGCATGACAGTCATTGTGACAGTGTAAGCCTTACACAGTTACTGTATCAATGAGCAGGCAATGGCTATCAGGCAGAGTAGTCACTTTGGCATGCTCTTAATATAGAAACAATTGTTTGTTTGTAGTTTTAAGTTTTTACTTTTGTTGGCAGTCCTCATTTTTAATTCTAATTCATTAAATTAAATATTTGTTTGCAATTAAATCTGAACATGAACCGGGTAACTGTCGTTTAAAAAGTACTTGAAATTGATCATACGAGAGAATGTTCTATAACAAGTTTATGTTTTATTATATAATTTAACAACAATTTAATCACTTATATAAAAGGACTTTAAAATACTAGTCAAATAAGGTTTTCAACAGTGAATGCTAAAATGATACATATTGAAATTATTCCTCTCGGTCTTTCCGTTACAGATTTTTAATACCTTCAGTATGCGTAGATTATTGTCTCAAACATCTGTCGGAGTTTTTTGCGGGTGGATAATATTTCAATACGTATAGGCTGCCTCAAACAGGGTGATATCATTTTTTTTCAGAAAACCAGTGTTAATCGTTACTTTTCACCAAGTAAATGAGTTTACCGGAGTCCAAACATCATCTGCTCTCTGAATCTTGGGGATGTTACTCAAGAGTGTCAACACTCTTGTGATTTTTAAAGTAGTAGAGCCACGCTGATTTCAGCATGAACGGGCCGGCTCAACCGGGGCAGTACTACCCTCCCATAGAATATCAACCTAAAGCGCCAACATCCGTGCTGTCGTGTTTCGTTGGTGAGTCCTAGACCGGAAGCCCATTGATACCGGGGTGACAGTTATCGTGATAACTATGTAAGGCTTACACTGCCACGATGACTGTCATGCCTTTTACGTCCCCAAGCGTGGCGTGAAAAAGCATCTCATTAGGCCACCATAGTGTGGGTCACCACACTGCATTGTCTGTGTGTCCACAACTCTTTGGATTCTATTCATGCTTTCCATCAGGCAGAATAGAGTCACTTTGAAAGGCTCTTCATAAAAAAAAAATAGCTATACACGATAGACCGTACTTGACAGATTTACCTTTACAGTTGAATTTTACAGATAAACCGCAGGCTTCCACACCTGTTTAGGCACCCGAAAAAATATGAATTTGGATATTTTTTGAACATTACCGAGATCCTTGATATCTGCGTTCGCAATGAGTATGGTAACCACCACTTTTGGACTCTACTCATGCTTTCCATCAGGCACAGTAGAGTCACTTTTGTAGGCTCCGAATAAAAAAAAGCTGCTGATGGAGTCATAGCTTCAACTGAGAATTTGCACAGATTTACCGCCACGTGTATGTCATCCACTCAGCTCAAGCTTACCTGAAAGGTGAAACTATGGAAGCAAATGTATCAGGTACACCCTACTGCGTATCTTTAAGTTATAGTTGTTCGTGGGTGCCAATAGTAACTTACTACCAAATAACGCGTCTGCCAGTCAATCCCCTTTGCTATAAAACGGTTATGATACAAAAAACTTTAATATATAGATCCTTAAATCATAAGGAAAATTAAAGATCAAAGAACTTGAATGAAAAAAGATCACCTTCTACAAAGTGTTAACCAAAAAGCCCCCGAATGACCTCATAGATAAATATTTGCAGTTTTTTATACTCGTAGTATGTTTATTAACGAACACATAACGTCTATTAGCTTAATCGATTTGCAACAATAGACTTGAGAATTGAAAAAATTATTGCCACTTACCTCATTCATTCAACAGCTTATAATACAATGAACTCTGATACGCAATATTTATGATACACACAGAATTAACGATTATACGTTAGATAGAATTCACGCACAGGTGGTGTAGTGACGTTCCTTGCGCTAGTGTTGTGGGTTGGACACATGGGACAACAGTTTGTGTAATCAACACATTGTTGTCCTGAGCCTGGGTATTCTTTGTGTCCATTTTATGTATGTTTGTACAGTCCCCGTGACATGAGATATATTTCTAATGTGACAGTTCCACACAAGTTCGTTTGATCCCAAACTAGGCAGAGCCTACGATATTTTAATTAAATCAATTATAAATATAAATATTATGACAGACACAGAACAAAAAATAAATATGCTTAACATATAATTCTTTTTCTGAGTGAGAAATGAGTGCAAGATCTCTAGCTCAAAAGTCAAGGTCATTAATTATTAGATTAACAGGCCAGGTACATAATATAAAGTCAAGAGAACTTGACGTCCAATAACTAAAGCTTCCAACAATGATAGCAAAGTTTTCTTTAATCTTCTTTCTACATTGCAAAATGGTCTATATCACATCACGACTAACAGCTCTGTATAGTTCGTCAACTTTCGCATTTCATGGGGTTCTCGATAATGTATCAACAACAGCCTTTTACAATCCACTGCTGCAAATAGGCCTCTCCTTAGCAAGGAGATTTTGGCCGACTATACCACGCTGGCCCGATGAGTTGGAATAGGGTTTGTTCCAAGTTTTCCTTCTCTTTGTAATGATGTTATCTTGTATACTTTGTTCCCTTAGTCACCTTTTACGACAGCCACGAAATGAATAGGGGTGGTAACACCATGTATTCTTAATCCGCCACCACACTGACATAGAAATGATAATGTATATTACCGAGAATCTTATTCCATCTATTTATGAATATATATCCTTTATAATTTATTTGTGCAAACTTGTTCCGTTGAATTTAAGATATCTTCTGATGAACTATAATAAGTTGAATTTTTCATTCCTTTTCGTTCATTCCTTTTGTAAAACACGCATTTTCCTCTTTGGGTACAGAGCTGGGTTACCAGCTGTCTTTAGCTAAACGGTACGTACATCGTCGCAAATAATAGATTTTTTTTTTAAATAAAATCCTACCAAAGTGACTCTATTCTGCCTAATGGAAAGCATGAATAGAATTTAAGAGTGGTGGTCGCCGTACTCACTGTAGACAGTGCAGTATGGCGACCCACGTTATGGCGGCCTAGTGAGATGCTTTTTAAAATGAACTGATAAATAACGGATTTATGTGTTAACAAACATTAAAAATAAAGATTCCTTTAGAATCTTCTCCTATTTCAAAGTCAACAAAGATATTTAAAATGACTCTTTCATTGGTTACACTTACGAAGTTCAAAAGACAGATTTGCAAATTTAAAACTTTTATTGCCGCCATTTATATTTTTATAATGTCATCTAGGCTAAGCTAGATCACACCTGGCTAACATTACATAATAGGTTAAATTGATGGATTGCCGCTCCTCAAATCAGCTACAAGTCTTACAAAAGCTGTGCCAATAAACAGTGATCCCTGACCTGTAGCAGGTGTTTACTTGCAGGAGGTAAGAGCGATTAGGATAATCTTGTGATGTAACGCAGAATGTAATGGACGTGTTTGAAGCGCTAAATAGGTATATACCAACTGGATTTAAGTCCAAGCAGCATCGTTTCATTGTTATCTGCAATAATTTGTAGATAGTTGTTGTACTGGCTACGTATTTTTTTAATTATTTTTTTTTACGTTACGTTATCAGCTAATGGCATTGTAGATCCTTGCCACTAATTCCTTTTTTGGTTAATAAGAGTAATTTTTAATTGTAAGGTATTAATGTGGTGTGAGGGATTTACTCATAGCTCACTAGTATGTAACGATTTTGGAAGAATTTTTTCTTATTTTGTTTCTTTGAGCTGGAAAAAATGTGTCGTGTACTTTAAGTTAGAAAATATCGTAACCATTGTAAACGCAAAAGTTTTGGAGGATGGACGTGTGGACTGTTGTCGCTCAATTCCTCAATCGCTGCATTCTCGTCGGCCTTTGATGTTATTCACATGGCCCTTTTTTCGAACACCAAGAGGTTTATCAGGGCCACAGTAAGTGGAGATCACTTCTATGTGCCTATCCTTCTGACAAACAGGTGTGACATTATATATATATATGTTTGTAATTCATCAATAAAGTTAATAATAGTCTGGGTTAGTGCATTCTTATCCATGTATAATTTATTGACATAATCAACAGTAAAACAACCACAGCCAAAATTTGAAATAACAGCTTGTAACTTCATTAGATTCTCTGCTGCTAAAAAACTCACACAAAGGCGTAATTGAAAGGAAAATTTATATATACCATGCAAACCATTGCAACTGGAAGCAAGCTCTATTCCAACCCGTCTAGCCAGTGTGGTATAGTAGGCCAAAACCTCCTTGGTAAGGAGAACCCTATGTCCAGCAGGGGACTGTAAAAGGGTGTTGATGATGATGATGATGATGCAAACTATTTTACTCATTACCAGGATTCACTTATATACTCGTATAAGAGAGAAAATAGCCTTCAGGCAGTTCAGATAAGTGCCAAAGATGATTACCACCAATCACACAAAAAGTACACAGACGCACTGAAAGTGGTACGCCTCCTTAACTTCAATAATGAGATAAACATTACTGCATAAAAAAAACGACTTATAAAATAATATGAGATAATCAAAAAATATCATTATGTCGTATAAACAAAGGTCATTATCATATTACGTTGTAATTTTATAACGACTATAACGAAAATTGCAGCTGAAAGGTCACCCCGAGAAGGTTAGAGAAAGTTGGTCTCTGTCATCCACCTATTGTTTTACTCAATCATCTGTCTGTATTTCGTATATAAAATATAATGTATTTATTTGAAATTAATTTTTTAAAGTAGTTAGTAATTTAAATGTGTAAATCAGTTACTAATTTGTAAAATTAACATTGGTTTATATGTTCAAATTTTAATAATGAGTTTGTATGCGCAAGCGCCACTGTTACTTAAATAATTAACATAAAGAAGAATATCTTATTAACAATCTATAGGCGAGCGGTACAAGACCTTACTGTAGAAAACCCCAAGACAGGCCAATGTCCAACAGTGAACGTCTTTAAATTGAGATAATGGTGCAAAATAAATTTTTAAAATTAATATTATTATTTTATGTTATATTTACACAAATTAATGAAGTTAAATTTATGTCATGAGTAGCAGTGATCACTTACTAATAGGTGACCGCTATGGTATTTGTTCGATACCACAATAAAAACATGGATGTTCTAAATTCAGTATACAACAACGAAAGTTAGGAAGTATAACAAACATTCTCATCTTAATACTCGTTATTTAAGTCTATTAATCTAGAAAAAGAAAAGTAGATCAGACAGTTATTAAGACAATAGATCCTGATGGTAATCTGAGAGAAATAATACACGCGATACCCGGAAACATTCACTTTTAATATAACAGTGCTAGTTCAAAGTATTAAAACTTTTTACAGTATCTGAACTTAGGTCTCTCCATATAAAGGAGACTTTGGTCTGCTATGGCACACTGACCAGACAAATTGTTATAGAGATTGTTACAATTTTTCCTTCTCTTTGCAATGTTATTTTCCTCTTATTGCTATCTTAGTCGACTCTCAGGACACCCACAGGTTGAATCGGCACACGCAATCCACGCAGATATAAGACACTATAATATGCCTGTTTTAAAGTTGTTATACACCTTCGATAGATTCGATTAAAACTAGCAATGAAGTTTTTTTTTAATTCCAATAATGGTCAATTATTCACACAGCTAATGATAGCGTGCACACATTCTCTTAAATTTGTTTCATTCACACTCATTTGTAGAGGATTGTTATTGTAACTGTAACACATGGTTTTTAACCAAACAAATGAAGCCATATGCCTTTTCAAAAGCTATTGCATTATTTTTTTGTTTTACCAATACAAGGTACACGATTTCCCATCTTCACATTCAATCTATGACTGGGCTAGGTTCAGTACAACATAATAAACCACGTCATAGAGTCTGAACGTAAATTTTAAATGAGCACAGATATTGATCTAGTTAAAAAATGTTTAACAAGTTTTCATTATTATTAATGAAGACGCAATCTAAATGGAAACGGCGTCTAGACATATGTAGTGTAGGATGTTTACAGGCCAGGTGGAATGACAATCTACGCAAGATAGTCGGCAGGAGCTGGATGCGAGAAACTGAACAAAGTGGCACCAATTGCATGCCACTTGGTTCACTTAATCATCACACCTACAGCAGTAGATTGCGATAGGTTAATAATGATTAACGGGGAACCAAATGTTGTCATAAAAAATCTCTACATAAGTTTGACTTTAGACATTCAAATTTCAGACTAAGAGATACAAAACAATTATCTTAAATTAGGAACTAACTCAGAAAACCTCCAAAACTGTGAAATCAAACGTTACGTAATCAAGACAACACTGTCCAGTAACATCTTAAACAAACCAAAGAATATTTTCTCAGTTCAGGATTGAGAGAAAGCTGATCTTAGGATAAATGATGTAACAAGTAAATAGTAAACACTACATGTACTGTTGTAAATTCTCATCACGAACGTACCACCATCGTGGAATCGCTAATTTTATAGTGCACTATCTTACTTACGGTAATAATGGATCGACAAGAATTTCCTGAGAATGTGTCTATACACACTTAGTGAGTTCACTTCTGTATAGCAGAACTTTTGTTCAAAGGCTAAAGCTATTTCTATGATATAAGCGGTAATTTAGGACTTATTCGTGATAAAATTGTTAAAAAATGTTACAATTCCTTCTATTTCACGACATTTTAAGCGGGTTACTCTCACGACTGTGATTGAACGTATTTGTCAAAATTGGAGCGATTACTGACAAAGCAACATCAAGCATTTCATTCGTTATTTGATCAGATCCTGGAACTGTATCTGATGTTTGTGTGTTAAGGCTTTAGTTATTTCTTTCTATAGTATAGGAGGTATAGGTTCAGGATCTATTGTTTTGTATTCTCTTGCTTCTGTTTTTGAATTTTGGTTTTGCCATTGACATAATTTTCTATAATATTCTGTGGCTTTTTTGACTATCGTCAGTCTTTTACTCTTATTCTTTCCGTCTTTACTTTTACATTTATCATCTAATTTCTCTTCGTGTTTAGTTCCTTCAGGGATTTCTTTGTGCGTCCTGCTTTTTCTATATAACTTTTTAACATGTTTTGTTTCCTCCAATAATTTCAGTTACCTTTTTACTAGTTTCTGATATCATTCGTTGGGTAAACTTATCTTTCTGTAATTGTAAAAGTTCTTTTCATTTGTGTAACAATTGTTACATTTCCTTGGTAAATGTCTCTTTACTGTTATTATTGATTTTCATTTTTATAGTCTTAAACTTTAGGATGTTTAACAGTATATTGTATTTTTCTTGCGCAGATGAATTTTTTGTTTATACTATTGATTTTTATTTTCAAATTATTAAGAAGTGACTCTATATATCCAGTGTTATAGTTTTAAAGAGTGTACCATTTTGACGATGTCTTCTACTTATCTTTTTTTGCCTTCCTATCAAAGTTATCCTAACCATATCTTGATTTGAAAATTTAAACAATTTGAGATACATTTTTGATCTTGTTTTAGAGGTCTGAGTAACAATGTTCTGCCTTCTTAATTACTTAATTTAGTTGGTGAATAGGCTTGTATGATAGACCAAATATTGTTTTTGTGTAATGACAGTCTTATATTTAGCTATTCTTCCAAAAATTCCTTTCACTTCTTCAATTTTATCAACAAGTTTATTCTTTATTAGGAAGCGGACTCCATGCAGTCCTGTTGTCTTTCTCTTTTAGTACGGTACATAATTATTGTATTTTGCAATTTCTTCACTTTATCATCTCATTTCAATAATTCATATAATATTCCATTTTATTTTATCGATCATCTGTTCTCAATGTTCTTGGATTACATGTGGCTATATGTAAGTCTGTTTTTTGTATTATAGATAATTTACACCCAGATACAAAACAAAATGATCCTATTCGTTACACACTATTTGTCTTTGATGGGAATCGAGCATACGACCTTCAGCTGAGCAATCGAAGTCATTAATGTCATCCGAAAATATCGAGTAACATATAATTTTATACCAAGTTCAGTAAAATTACCCGCATGTTGCTGTCATAGGTATTAATAGGGTGTCATGGGAAAGATGATGACAAAGCACATCTTCCTATAATGATTATAAACGAAGATAACTTTGAGGAAACTTAAATATAATGATACAAAAATAATGAAGTAAAACTTTAGGTTCACATATTTAAAATTAAAATTTACAATGGAAAATCTGATGCTAATCACAAATTCGTGAAGGAAGAATAGCGGAATCTGTACCACAAGCAACATGTCATGGATGGTTATAAAATTATACCGTCTACAAAGTGAATTATTTTAAATATTTTCATGTAATTATCATACGAGTATTTTTAAAACTTGGTTAAAACAATTTAAATTATTTCTAATAGTTGTTACTAAAGCAATAAAACTAAACTGCTTAACATTCGAGTTGTCAATAAAACACATTCTTTACCATTTCTGGACTTACCATGCGTTGTGCGTCAAATGTTCGAAAATGTTATTCATTATTATTAAATATAAATTAAATTGAAGACGCTGTAATATTTAAATTAATATTTTTGTATGAGCTAACTACTGTATTTAGCAGTTGAAACATTATTTCAATGCTAACGTTGACTGTGAAGATTATACCAAGTGATTAAAGAATTGAATAATTTAACACAATTTTAATCCATTATATTAATGGTGAATGTGTGTGACAAAGAATTCAATTAATTTGACAGAGTAACATTTTGTTGACAGATCAAGGCAAGAATGAGTTTGATTTGAAAAATAAGGTATCCTTATTGACGGCAATGACAATTGGTTTGTGACAAGCAGCTGTTATCTATATTGACAGTTCCATCAACAGCCTTAAACAGTCCATTGTTTGACATAGGCCTTCTTGGAACGGAGGTTTTGGCCTAGTATACTACGCTGGCTGGACAGGTTGGTTTTGGGCTAGTGTCAAGTTTTCCTTCTTTTTACAGTGCCGTTTTCCTGCATAGTTTTTTTATAAATCAATTTTTTTACAAACCATAATCCCGAGTAAAAATCCTATATTATTTCGTGGCCCACAAATTAGTTAACATTTGAAAAAATCGTATTAAAAATTATTTGATATATTATAAAAAAATGTTTACCAGTATTCACAAAAAGGTTAATTACTGGGAATTTATTTTTTAGAAATTATATGTGTAGATAGTATACGTGTAAATAACCACTGTTTTAACGTTTGCACTCTACTAAGCGAGCATCGAAATTTTACAATACTCGTCGGCAAAGAGACCGCGAGATCGCCGACATCTCTTCGCTGATTTTTCTTTTAGTTAACATAGTATATTTGGTTTATTAATGTAGACACGATTCTTCAAATAACCCCATAAAAAGAAGTCTGCTGGAGATAAATCTGGACTTCTGGGTGCAAATGGAATGTCGTCTCATCTGGAAGTCAGCTTTCCAGGGAACATGTTTTTGATCACTGGCAGGCACTGGCACTGACTCATTAGATGTGTGATAAGTGGTTACATCTTGTTGAAACCATGTATTACGATTGTAACCAGCAAATTTCAGTAGCGTCGGTCCCAAGAACTCCCGTAACATGTTTGCACGGGATGTTAGCTTCAAATGTTAACAAATTCTTGACCCACCCTATATATAAAGCGAGCCAAACTTGTTTGGCAGTAATTAATTTAGTGTTTAGATAAATTAAAAAAGGGATTTTATTTAAATTTCACAAAAAATTTATGTAGTAACTGTTCTGATTAAGGAGATTGGGGGAACCACAAGCTTCTCCCCGAAATAGAGTCTGGCTAGGTGCGGCATCGTTTCATTTCGTCCGAGTTTGCTCCAGATTAAGGTACCTAAGAGAGATACTATTGGATTGCCTTGCCAACACAAAACCCATAATGTCAAGTTACTATCTAAATATCTCTTCACGTGTTATAAGCGGTGCCATTTTGAAAACAGCTCTCACAAGCGTATCAAGTTATTCTTACATAAAAGGAAGAAGATATTAATTATGAATTTAGAAACCTTAGAAAAAAATATTAACGTCAACAATATATATTGATTTATGAGAATTAAATGTACTGCATAATATATTCACTTGATTGAAGTTTAATAAATCACATTCACCTTTATTTTACATAACAGTGAAAGGTTGCATTCCTTAGACAATGGGTCAGACATCATTTAATATAATGACGGTATTTTTCTACCGAAATTTTTCATTTTATTATCGTTTTTTTTTGCCTAATATATCTTATTATTGTTATTATAAAGGTTGAAATGTGTTCGTGAGTTCGACATAAATTGTACTCTTTCATACGCAACTTATTACAATGATTTCGTTCGTAAAATTGGTGGTTGTAATTTGAGAGATGAAATATTATAAAAGAATATGTTTTAAATTGTAGCAACACTACAATTGACATACTTAATAATAATCTGTTTTCTTTCCACTCTGCCTGATGGAAAACATTAATAATATCCTAGAATTGTGGTCATACTCATTATAAATGCAGACGCTGCAGTATGGTTACTCACACTGTGGTGGCCCAGTGATATACTTTTTTCACCCCGCTTGGGGACGTAAAAGGCATGACAGGTATCATGGTAGTGTAAAGCTCACACATTTACCTGTCACCCCTGCATTAATAGGCGTCCAATCTCGTACTCATCAACGAAATACGACAGCATGGACACTGTCGCTTTAGATTCGTCTTCTGTTGAAAGGGTAATACCGTCTCGGTCGAGCCAGCCCGTTCGTGCTGAAATCAACATGACTCTACTACCTTGAGCGTGGTTATACTACTTCTCTCTTTGTTTGATGAGGGATCTCGAAAGATGATCTCTCACCATCGGTTTCTGTTCAGTGCATCTCTCAAGACTGTATACAAAATCTGAGGCCGAGGGTAATTAATTTTAATTATATCGAAATTAATAGTACATAGTTACAATAGATTGTAAAAATCGCTTGTAAATCCCTCAGTAGATTTTAATGCGATTTTCCTTAATTTGGAGAGTGATTTAAGATGAAAGTTTACATATACATACATTACAATTAAGAAAAGTCAAGGATGCAGCGTGTGAAACCGAGGTGATTCCTGGGTAGTGGACTTCCTTTGATAAAAAAAGTTTTAATCAGTGGAAAGGTTTGACTGTGAAGTAAATATTTAGCATTCATCTTAATTAAATAAAGGTGAAATTCTATTACTATAACAATTAAAATACCAATACATTTCCAAACTGCCAATTTCATTTCAATCTTTGATAATCTAATTGTAATCTTATCGAGCGTACCACATCAAATACATATGTCTATCTGTTCACTAGTTTGTGGCGACTACTAATCCAATATGAGTAACGCAGCATGACGTCCGGTGGGCAAGCAAATATCGAAGAGATAGAGATCTACAATCTCTTAATCTCGTAAGCATGAGCATGAAGCAATTGTACAATGTCGGTCAAGAATCTTAAATATTATACGATACTTTTACGTTTAAAATGTACTTGTTATACATATAATAAAGTAGATTCAAAGGTTTCCTAAAATAAAAATTCTTAACTTTTTTTATATCTATTTTAAATCAGATTCAACTAGGTAACTGACAACAAAAAAATTGACTTTTCCAGTCCATTACATATAAAATAACAAAACCTTCTTTATATGATGAGTCATAGTCGACGGACTGTTAAAATATAATGATGATTAATAAGAAAAAAAACAAATTGTTGTTTAACAAACATCTCTTCCATTATTTGGTTAGGAAATTAAAAAAATTACGATACAGTAAAGAAATTCAAAACTATGTTACTTGACCTGTCATAATAATTCAAATGTCTTACTAATTACAGAATTCAATATAAAGTGAACCATATCGCACAGTAAAACCCTTAAAAAAACACAAAATAAATTGGAAGATGATTTGACACACACACAAAGGAATAGTTACTTCATAATTGCTCCCACTTAAGCCACGTGACTTAACACATTCTCCAATTTCATCATCCAAGTTATTGTCGGTAGGGATTTCACTACATAAAACTGGTTCGAACATATATTCTTTACATAACGTCTTAAGATCTTGCTGGGAATATTTCGGTCTGTTTAGTCAATATTTTGTTTCAAAAATAACTAGTCCAGTTGAAGAACGGTCAAAAGAAAGAATACTTAACATAAATGTTGTCGAAGAAGCCAAATATCAATAATGTAATGAATTAATAAGAAATCTTAGGTATATTCTATCTACAGCTGTAAAAAATACCGTAAAATACGCATTATAAAGCGCTTTTAAGTATTTTTAGAATAGAAGTTCATCTCTTAGAAAATAAATATGTGCCAAATGATCATCAGGCTATCGCAGTCTACCACTGAATATAGGCTTCTTCCTAAAGTACGTCACTACGTTTAATCTTCAACTTCTCACATTTAGCTCCTGCCAGCCATCTTGCTTAAATCGTCACTCCACCTGACCTGTGCACGTCTTATACCACGTTTGCCGAGACGCGGTCTCGACTCAAGAACACATTTACCCCAACATTTAACAGTTTTCCTATAGGATCGACGATGAGGAGACCCAACGTAGTTTCACGAATGCTGCCTAACCCAGCTGAATTCTTTCATTTATTTATTTTTTTATTTTTTACCTTGAAGTTGTTTTTACTCAATTACGAATCTGCCCAAGCTAAACATATTTTTGAGCAACTTTGAGAGCAGCACCGTGTACCGCGACCGATTCCGGTAGTGCATGTTCATTGAACATGACCTTAGTTTTGTTGTGTTAGATGTGTACAGAAGACTCATTCAGGTCATTCAGCATTTGTTGTAAGTCCTGCAGCATCTCTCTGCAATTGCAATTGCACTATGTGGAAGTGATATATGGTGCCATACCCAATTTGAAACTCAGCTTGTTCGCGTTGCAAGGAATTTATCGAATATTCGCGCAAGATGGTTCGTGATCAGTCTTGAAAACAAAACAGCTTGTGGATGAGGTTTGAAAAGCAAATTGATTGGTAGTTCTTCAACATGGTCTTCATTTTTGAAAAACACGCCACACTTCTCTTCCATGCCTCTGGAGTTTTGTTTCGAACAGAGTTTGCTTTGTTGACGAAGTGACAGGTGAATTTCACAGAACCTTGTACCTTTTTCCTGAGAATCCTAATCATGTTTTCGAGGTTCTGAATTATGTTTGTTGTTTCTACGGCAGTGAATTAGTTTTCCAGCTTTGACTGGAATTTTTCAGATCCTATCGTGACTTGGAGCAGAGCTGGTCGGAGCAGGGTGGAGTTTGTCGCACCGATGACAATGCCGCCAGTCATGACTCTTACTGTTACCTGATAGGTTTCATAATTACTTTATTATATATGAATATTTATAGTAGAATGTATGTCTTTTGGAACATTAAAACCACGTTTGAGGTAAATAAACTATTAACGTATTAAATCAGAAAGCTAAATTATGAACAGGTTTACAATAACATTCCATTGTAAATTTTCGACAAGAGCCATGGAGCCAATGAATCATAAAACTCGTAACCAGACTAGACAATAAACTTTCACTGATGTCCGTGGAAGTAATCTACAGATATTGAAAGTGTCTAGCAGTCAATTTAAATGTTAATAATTTAATAAATCTGAAGTTAGGATTGTTAAAGCTCTTCTGTCAACATTAGGTATAGTGTGCACGCTATAAATATACTCGAGTTTTACTTGACATTAAAATAACAATTAGTACCATCGGTGTTTCTCACTATACTTTCTTTCAAACAAAATTTTCGACTGTGGTACTTCACCTTAAAAAAAAGAGCGGGTGTATTACCTCACGTGCGACACACAATCTCCTTAGCCAAGATGCAATTGTTTCGCATCGATTCTCTTGCTTTAAACACTAATGTCTCTATTTTCTCGTATACTTGCCTAATATTTTATTTTGATCGAGTGTCTTAGTCTTAGTGTTGAAAGACGTAACTCACATGTCCGTGTGGTGACGGATTAAGAATACAAAGTGTTACCACCCCTATTCATCCCGTGGGAGTCGTAAAAGACGACTAAGGAAACAAAGTATGCAAGACGACAGCATTACACAGAGAAGGAAAACTTGAAACAAACCTTATTCCAACCCGTCTGGCCAGCGTGGTATGGTAGGCCAAAACCTCCTTGCTGAGGAGAGGCCTGTGTCCAACAGTGGATTGGAAAAGGCTGTTGATGAGCTCCCATACATTAATTTGTTTTTTAATAACTTTTACATTTGTAGAATGCAAACTGCAAGCAAGCAAATGCAAAGGAAGGTATGTTCCCATAAGTGACCATATGGTCACTACTATACGTATCTTTTAGTTGTGTGTGTTCAGCAGTGAACGACAATAGGCTGAAGAGAGATACATATATTGTAACTATTAAAAGTTTTTTAATTACTAGAAGAACGAAGATAAAAACAAATTTATAATTCTTTACCAAGAGAACAAAATTATTCCGTGAATAATTAACTGTGTAAAATATTAAAATTAACAATCAATGCAACCAAAAGTTAATTTTTTCGTATAAATATATATTCAAATATTTACTATGTCCTCAAAATTATTCTCTTTATGCACATTCTCTCTTAGCGCATCTGTAAAATCTAGCACATAGAATCTGCTTACCATCAAATATTACGCAAAGAACATTCACCAATCAACTTGCCTAACTAACCACATCGCAGTGATTGGATATAAGGCTGCGTAAACTCTTCTTATTACTTACATATCTTTAGTGCTTTACGATGATGTTTAACAGTTCAGTAATTTAAAACACTAACTACTAGTACTACTAGATTTACAGGGTTGTACAGTAAATTTTCTAAATATCATAAAGGACTATTTAATTATTATTACCTAAATATTTACCTAATCTAGTCTACAGACTAGAAAATGAAAAACAGTTAACTGGTTAACTTAACGAAATTAATGGAAAGGTTGCAAAATAGTTTTTAAAGCATCTCGCTAGTGTTGTGTTGCCATACGCTTTTTATGTAGTGAATTAAATACAAACTATAGCTATATAACACTCTTCATAGTTCACACATGTCCGTCTCATCGCATATAAGGCCGAGTCTTTACTATAAATAAAAACTAGAATCGTCAACACATTAAATTTTAGCACAAACGTGGATGAAACCTTACCTTTATCTGAATCGAATTCGCGGCTACATCGTGAGGATTTCGGCATGCAACCATTTGTGTTACCAGTAAATAAAATGAATAAAATACATTTTTTATTACGTTTCCTTTACGTAATTACTTTGGTATCTCGAAACGTATCTTCATTGTTGCGCAAGAGTCTTAAGCGGGGTTCCACAGATATTATGCTATGGTGGTTCGATTTTATTGTTATTTGGTAACTAGGACAGTTTTAGAGGTCAGTAAGTACATGCTGCATTCTGTGTGGTCATAAAATATTTACGTGTAATCGTTATTATTAACATATAAACCTAAATATTTGCAATTTCTCTATTAAATTGTTACTTCTAACATCCATACCGTATGTTTTTCAAATTTAAATGGGATTAAAGACTCAGAATTAGCTCTTGAATGATGAAGTTCCAAAGCACAGGGCCTAGTAAAGTTTAATCAGTTTAAGATTCTCCTCATTTTACTGAAATAGGTTAAAAATAAGAATAAATATAACCACATTTTGTTTACGACGATAAGCAGAATAGTTCTTGTCTTCGCCTGAAACAGTGGTTTTAATGGCATTACAACATCTAGATATATATATATATATATAGATAGATATATATATATATATATCTCATAGAACATCAATATCTAGATAAGGCAAGTAATTATATACATATGTAATTACTTGCCTTAATTGACTGATTGATGTATCAACATAGACTAGACCATTGCGGCTACAAACTATTGGTTGATGCCATGTTAAAAGCACTCTCTTAGAAAAAATGAGTTCAGTTAACACTGAGGCTGTCAAAACTTTTTCTTTTTTCTATTTTAAGAGGCTCTTAAAGACTACACTGGCTGATCGAAACCATGAATAGAATCCAAGAGTTGTGGTCACCATACTTATTGCGAATGTAGACAATGTAGAATGCTGACCTACCACTATGGTGGCCTAATAAGATGCTTTTTACACCTTGGGGACGTAAAAGGTAATGACAGTCATCGTGGCACTGTATTGCACACACTTACCACAACAACTGTCACCCTAGCATCAATGGGCATTCGGTCACGCACTCACCAACGAAACACGACAGCACGGATGCTGTTGCTTTAGGTTGATCTTCTGTTTGAGGGTAATACTGCCCTGGTCGAGCCAAAACATTCGTGCTGAAATTAGTGTGGTTCTACTACTTGTAGAAATTTTTAAGTATAAAAAACTGTACTGATTGAAACTGAGAAATTTATCAAATATTAAATACTATGACTGTACTGATATCTAGTAATTAAGCCCTCTATTTTCATCTCGCATTTTGCATAACATCTATTTGTAAACCATTTACGTATGACCCAGTTTGATGTTTCTCACGCATTTTCGCCTTAGCTTAGAACATTTACTGATTATTTACATATCAAAGTAATATTAAGTACGGCACTTAACATTACATAAGCATGAACAGCTCGACGGATCATGACGGGTGCTAAAAGCAATTATCTTATATTGTATGGGTTTTATTGTGAACTCTAAATGTCTATATAAAAAAAATTAAGACTTTCTCGCTACTCTAGCGATTAGCGTATGTAACTACTGGTTTCGGGTTTGATTCCTGGGTCAGGTAAAAAGTGCTGTTGAGGTTTTCTGCTTACAGAAATACTCAATAACAGCCCGAACTTTCAAAGTTGGGATCTTAGCCCCCCGTGCGTTGGAGATCATGTAAAGAAAAGGGTCCTGGGCCTGAGCTCTTCCACGTCGCGTCTAATAACCGTCTCATCGGATCGGAGGAAACAGAATGCATCTATGTTTGCGTATACACTTGCGCTTTAACATCTTCTGCATAATGAGCTGGTCTCCATTAAAACCCACCACCGAGCCGAAATCGGTTAGGAGTAACGTCATCATAAAAATATGGTCGCACGAGGTGGACCGACAAGTAAGCGAAGGACACAGGAAGCTGTTGGATGAAGACAGCATAGTACTGTTTGTTATAGCTTACCTTAGGTATACTAGGTCCAGCAGTGGATGTCTTTCAACTGAGATTATAATGATATGAAATTAATCTTGCAGAGTAATCGATAAATTTTGTAATTTATTAAAAAATAATATTCTTCTATGGAATTCAGACACACTCTTATGTTAGATGTAGTCGCTTTTTTAGTAAACGCACAGATGGGTCACCCGTCACGTAACATGGTTCTCTCGACTTGAAAATGTGTACGCATAAAGCGAGCGAGACTTTGAGCGCCCATAAACATTTTCAACTCGAATCACGCTACCGTTTCTTAAGTTCCTCTCAAAGTCAAAGACTGTCCTTACATATTAATTTAATTCTTAATTATTTTCATTTACTATCCTTATAAACTATTTGTGAAAAAGACATAGTAAAACACTGCTTTTAAGACTAATTTATACTGACCAACTGACCTGCACAACCTCACCCTCGTCTCTCAAAAGAAGTAAATTTGCCCCGATTTCAAGTCATTTTTATTGATATTCGGATATTACTCGTTATGTAACCAACAACCTTCCTCGATATATGGTTTTTATAAAATATGCGTTGAAATTCTGAATCTTTTTTATCTTGCCCAAGGTTATTAGCACTAGTAAGCCTTATACAGCAAATGCAACTGCATTTAACATTCTGCAGCTCGTGGTAAGGTAGCCTATAACGAGCGAATTCTCATGCACGTATGGAGCTTCCGTCGTACTAATTATTTCTGGCAATTTTATTTAATTACGCGAAATTTTATTAACTTAACTCATTTTGGAGAAAATGTGATACATATTAGTTTTTTATTAATTGCATAATTATATTACGCAACTTTGGAATTCTTCAAAAGGTAACTTATTGTTGACATTTTCAGAGCCTTCAATTTCATATTGACGTTTAAAAATTAATGCACTGGCAACACTAAATTGGTAGTTACTTTTTTGCATGTATGTAAGTCGAAATTTGTTTGTTTTTATCTGAGGCGTAACAGGATACAGTACAAGACATAAGATACTTTTTACCCAGAAAAATAAATAAGTCTCTTCACATTTGAGAATCGTCATGAACCAGTCGTACTCGTATTTTATTGAACTTTGAACGTTTGAACAAACTCATTGTTTGGCATTAAAACATTAAAAGTAAAGAAAGTTATCTATGTGTCCTCATAATACAATCATTCGCTTCTTTTTTTAAAAAGTTTAATTTAATTTTTCACATGGACATTGGGAAAAAAACAAATGAAACCTAGCAACACTGAAACATTAGTATGCACTAAGGAAATGTCAATCCATCAAAGATAAAAGCAAGTCAAGTCTCTTCAAGTCTCTTCAAAATACTTTATTGCCTTCGACCATTCATCACTGCATGCTGCACCTGCTCACTTACATCACCAGCAAAGGATTCATCACGTCCAAACATCAAAAGCTTCCTTATTGCCGTATTGCACAACGACTTATCGCAATCAAATGACATGCATATCAATGTACAGAAGCTGCTTGTTAGAATTTAGATGTATTTTCTCATGTTTAGATCATTACAATTACCATAGCCTACATTGTTTCCTTGGCTGCTAAAGAAAGTCTCGACTAATTTTGAGTTGTTGATATTCTTTACGATAATAATAAAAATAAAAATACCTAATATTCTGTCATATAGCCGTTTGGTTCTAGACTTGGCAGAGTGGATACTATTGCCACCGATTTTTTTACGAGCGTACTTAAAAATTATTATATATATATATGTGTCTAAAAAGCTGTCTCGTTGGTCTAGCGGTTAAAGTATGGGACTGCCAATCAAGAGGTCTCGGGTTCGATTCCGGGGTCGGGTCAGAAATTTTTTATTGAATTTTTCTGACTATAGAAATGTTTGATAACAGCCCGGAGTTTGCAAGTTGAGATTTAAGGCTCCGTGCCGTGGAGAGCACGTAAAGTCGTCGATCCTGTGTTTGATCTCTCCCCGGTCGTGTCGGATAGCCGTCCTATAGGATTATGAGAGTGAGGGAACAAAGATTACACCTGTGTTTGCATACACACTTGTACACTATAATTAATATTTTATCTGCCTCGGTGTCGCAGCTGTAGTGAATGCGACTTCTGTGTTTGGGGTCTCGAGTTCGATTCCCGGGTCAGACCAAATGTTTGTGTATGATCTGCAAATATTTGTTTCGGAGTTAAAGTGTTTTCTAAGAATAATATGTATCTATTTGCAAAAAAAAGTAAATTAAGATTTTATCAGTCAGTTTAGTTGTCATAGCACAAGTCCTGCTTAGTTTGAAACTAGATGACGACGTGTGTCAAATGTCCGAAACTTTTATTTTATTTTTATTTTTCCACGTATATATTTTATTTTTAAATAATGAATTGTTATTTATATGTAATTATTTATTGCTTCTCTTAAAGAAACACGTGCATCTGGCATGTCACTTATAGAAAAATCTAAAGGTTGACTGGTAGAGATTGTCATATGGCATTCAACTGGACCTCATGCAAATATAATGCAGGAAGTATTAAAAAAATATATCTGTTGTATAGTTGGTTGGTCTTCACTGAGAATAGCCGCCATGGTCGAAATCGGCTGAATATTTCGCAGCCAACTACCTAAATAAACCGTTCAATTAACAGCCTAGCCTCTTTATTGTAAGGCACTTCAACAAGCCGTCTGAATGATATCCAACTATTTAACCAAACACCTAGGTAAATGACTTCCTTCTTAGATAACGTTTAACTAGACTAGGCTACTTATTGGCACATATAAATGATCAATTGATATCAACGGTGATCCGGTAAAATGCACAAATTAAATGTTAATAAAATAAAGAAATGCAAAGAGAGTTTTCTATCTCTATAAATCACAGATAAGTCAAACTTGGCTGCAAAAACAATGGTCACGATTATTACACAAATATTTGTTTTGGGTTTGAATTGAACTCACGACTTTAGACTTTACAGTCAGGACCACTAACCACGCCAACGGGCCAACCTAAACACACACTCAACATACACTCTTATTTTAACCATCTTTAATTTTTTAGTCAGCCGGTACAAATTTAAATTGACGAATGTGAATGTTTATTACGTCTCTGCCTATCTCTCTAGGAATCGGAGGGGAATGTAATTATGTATATTTCCTTAAAGGAAATAAACTATTTGAACTAGAAAACAACACACAAGTCGCCATTTTGTGAGGTAACATTGTCTGCGGTCAGTGATGGACTTTGCTATGACATCTGTTTATGTAACGACTTCTGATTCTATTGAGACATTAGTTGTGGCTTTGGTCTCTGTCATAAATATATATGTTTATTTGAAGAGTTAATGCATCATTAACTCTGTATTTGATTTGATTACTAAAGAAAACTTTGTGAAATGAAAATGTAAAAAGATAAAATAGGGGTGGATGACACAACCACAATACTTTGAACCATTTTCCTAGCGTTTTTTATTTCTAAGATTATTTTAGGGTCGGCTACTAATTCAACTGGTTTTACCTGGATATCAGTTTTTCCAAAGAAAGACGGGTATCAGGCCTCCGCAACACTTAACTGTACTGGTGGTGGTGTACTGAATTCGTAGATTGAACTGTTGATCGGCAGTCACATACGCTAACCGCTAGACCAACGAGGCAATCGAGGCAAAAATAATACTTCAGATATTATAGCTAAATAATATAGAAAATTGCTAACCTCAATTTTAAATTTAAAAATAAATATTATTGAACTATTGAGTTGAAAGGAAATTAACAGCTAAATATTTTTAAAAAATCACGCACAATACAAAAGAAAACCAAAACTTTTTAGAACAATATTTTTTATATTAATACAAGATAAATTAAGATATTAAATAGATCCTTCACATCAGTAGTCAGTGCGTTGCGCACACGCAATCGGGTTAACAGTCGCGCGTGACGCGCGGCGGCACTTTTGTTATTTACCCACGTGACTCACAACTACCGACCAAATTGTCCGTCTGTTTGTGTTAGGGCGATTACTTTGTGTCACGTGTTTGTAACACGGTATACATTTAAAAGTAAGTACTACTGAGCGATAAGCGTCACATTTGGGTTAATTTGTTTTGTTTCTGTGTCAAATAACGACTGTGACTATGACCGCACGTATAGTGCAATGGTTATAGTATTTCCTGGACACTACGATGTGTTGGGAGTTTGATTCTGATAAGTAATAAGTAATTAAATATATTGTAGATTTTTTCAACATTCGGCTTTTAATGAAAAAAACCGAATAAACAGTTCATACGACTCGGTTTCGGTGTGTTTATTCCACATGCATATCAGGACACTTTTATTTTTTCAATTCGAAACTGATTCCGTTTTACTTAATTTGCTATTTACTAATTATCTTCTAACACACATTTTATAACCACAGTTTGCTTATTGAAAATATTGTTTTCATATTTAATCAATCGATTTATTTATACAATAATCTAAGTATTTTTTGAAATAAAAAGAGAGATTTTTTATTGTAAAAAAAGTAATACTTTCAAAAAATAACTAATGAACTTTAATAAGATTGAAACTACTGGCTAACTAAACGATAACCAATATCACAATCACTCTCATAATTATGAAAAAATACTACATCAACTAACCTGAAGAGCTAACCTGAAGAGCAAGAGCTTTAAAGGGTTTGCCATACCCAGTTGTATGTTGTTGAGTTTAGAAAGCTTCAAGTTAGCTGACAGTTATAAAAAACAAGAGATTATTACTGAGACACTACACACATACTAACAAAAGGAACTGCTATGGACTAGCCTCTATTGCGTCAATGTTACTAAATTTTTTGTTGACAAATTTTAGACGTTGAGTACACCTTTATCTATATTTTTGGGAAGAGATATCTGAGTGTACATGTCTAAATTTAAGAAACACAAATAAATAGACACTAATTTAAAAATAATTCTATTGTAATAAGTACCTTTGGAAATGCTTCAAAACAGTCACAAGGGGACACTATGTCAATATATCAGCGTACGTATAAAAAAGTTCAACGCGTTCAGTATTTTTCTTCATCTTTTGGTTGATAATAATTTTGTCACATTTATTACTAGTATTAAGTTATTATCATTATTGGCTAAAGGAACATAATTAATTTTAAGTGTTTTTATATTATTGAGCAATTAAAATTAAAGTAATAAATAATTTATTAAAATAATAAATAAAACGTTTATAACAAAGAAAAACGATACAAAGTGATTAAACATTCTACGTTGTAAAGCCTAAATAGTTCAAGCAATTTAGAGTTCATTTTCTTAACTATAATAGTAGGTAAACTCTTTAACCGTTCAGAAATCATTAGTGCGTAATTTTTTTATTAGACTGTATTTGAAATTAATTTAGAAATTATTCATATGTATTATAGCTATGAAGTAATATTTAAAAAATATTTTATTGAATACCATTTTATTTATTTATAACTTTATGCACAAATACATGCATCGGCGGACTTAATGCCTACGACATTTTCTGCCAGTCAACCGATTGAGTGATGCAGAGAAGATATGAGATAGGTGCACTTAAGGATAAGAAGTAATTGCCAGAGAAGTATATATAGACCAGATAGACCATAAACAAGTAAATATACTTACATAAACACATAAATATATAACACATACATACATACAAATATAATACACATACACACAACTCATAAACATACGTGCATACATATTACCACTATAAGATATAATAATACCAGGTGGTGAACTAAAACTTCGCCATTCCAGCCAGCAAAAGCTTCTTCACCCGAACCCTAAACGAGTCGCGACTTTTAGCCATCCTGACTTCGAGGAGAAGCGCGTTCCAAGAAAGGATCGCCTGCACGAAGAACGAAGAACCGACAAACTCAGTGGAGTGAGAAGGACAGAGTAGAAGGAGATTATTAGCCAAACGTAGATTTCTGTTATGGTTGTTGCTCAATAATTGAATTTGTGATGTTAAATAAGTGGGAGGGGATGGAGAATTGAGAAAAGAATATAGTAATGAGAGTGCAGGCAATTTTTTGCGTTGACGAATAGGTAGCCATGTGAGCTGGGTCCGGAAACTGGAGATATGATCATACTTACGAAGGTTAAAGGTGAATCGAATGCAGTTATTGAGAAGATGTTCTAGCTTGTTGAGGAGATCTGCATTCAGGTCATAATAGCACACGTCAAGATAGTCGATCAGAAGGAAGATTAGAAATTGCACGAGCATTGCCTTAGTTTTCACGGGAAGGAAGTTTTTCAGGCGGTATAGTATTCTCAGGATTCCAGTAACCCTCTGGCACACGTATGTAACTTGATCACGCCAGTTGTGTACAATCCAGTTGTAAGCCTAAGTCTTTCACTGTTGCACAAATGGGTATAGTGGCACCACTTAAAGTAATCTTGGGCAGCACCTCAAGGTCGCCTCGGGTCATCAAACGGCTGCTGCCGATAATTATTGCCTGACACTTTGTCGGGTTCACAGATAACCCAAACCTCTCCGACCAATTTTGCATAGCTTTAAGATCTGTGTTAATGAAATCGATTGCTGTTGCTATGTCTTCAACGCTGGCTTGAGCGTACAGTTGCAACTCGTCAGCATACAGATGATACGCACTACGAAGCTCAAGAGTTAAGAGGTTAATAAACAAAGAGAAAAGCAGAGGAGAGAGTATGCCACCTTGAGGGACACCAGAGTCGACATCGCACCAATCTGAGGAGAGATCATCCATATGAACGGACTGCTGGCGTCCCTGAAGATAAGATGAGAACCATTCCAGTGCTTCCGGCGAGATCGCTAGATAGGAGAGGATGGATAAGAGAATATCGTGACTGACGGTGTTAAAGGCGTTTGAGTAATCAACCAAAACTAAGACCGTCACTTTTTTATCTTCCAAAGCCGCTCTGATATCACCAGTCACTTTGAGTAAGGCAGTGGTAGTGCTGTAGCCAGGCCTAAAACCGGATTGAAATGGGCTTAATAAATCATTTTTGTAAATGAAGTCTGAAAGCTGCTTATGTACACAGGTTTCAAGAACTTTGGAGAGGAATGGAAGGATGGATATCGGTCTGAAGTGATTGAGCAGAACAGGATTTGTGATCTTAGGTAGAGTAATGATGTAAGCTTTACGCCAAAGTGAGGGTAAAGTGCCAGAATGTAAGGAATGATTAATGACGTGGGTAATGGCGGGGAGAAGTTGGTCAAGTATATTTATGATCACGCGTCTGCTAATTTGATCGTAACCCACAGCGTTGGATTTGATGGAAAGAATTATCTTTTTGATCTCATCCTGCGTAACTGGAACAAATTGAAAAGAGATAATAGTAGGAAAATTTAACCTCGCCAGGTAATTGACAGTACGATGCTTAGTTAGGGGATCCAAATAAGTAGAAGTAGAGAAATGTAAATTAATATCGTTCAAACCAACCATCATCGGTTGGTGAGTGCATGTCTGCTTACCAATACCCAGGCTTCCAAGGAATTTCCAGGTATCGGCAGGGGAGGAATAAGCAAGTTTGTCTAAAATAAAGCGGCGTTTAGCATTGCGTATCGTCTCGTTACATCGGTTCCTTGCTCCTTTGTACAGATTCCTTTTTTCATCTGTGCGATCCCTCCTATATCTACAGAAAGCCCTATCCCTTCGCCCCATAGCTAAAAGAATGTCCCCTGTCATCCAGGGTGCAGGTGGTCTCTTGAGCTTGATTTTTTTTATAGGTGCATGTGTCTGGTATAAGCTACTAACCGCGTTATTGAAAGCTTCAACTTTATCGTCCAAGGTGAAAGCCGCATTAAATTTATCCCAGTTGAGTCCTGAAGCATCGCCACGTAGTCTGTCCACATCCAAGCGACCAAAACAACGCCGCTGCAATAATCTGGGAGGATGTTTAGGAGGTTTCAGGGTATACGAAAGGAAAATGAGGTCATGGTTTGAAAAACCGGGTGCAGGAAGTTGACCGTGTTTGCGGGCGAGTGTTGGGTTAGATGTGACGATCAAATCAAGCAATGTATCTTTCCCCGGATTATTGTGGTGAGTCGGTTGAAGAGGTAAGACTTGCATGCCGGCTGATTCGATTATCTGTAGGAGTTTACAAGAACGTGAGGATTGGTGGATAAGATCAGTATTAAAATCTCCCATGATGACATGATGTGTATAATCTGACCCTAAAGATTCCAGCACCGTTTTCTAGGCTGGAGAAATAATCGACAGAGGGAGGACAATAAACGACACCCAGGACCATCTTGGTTCCCTTGACATTCACCTCTAGGAAAAGGTATTCAGAATCAGCAGAGTAGGAGGCAGGAGAAGAAGCTAGAATTTTGTGTGGTAGAGAACTGTGGATATAAATAGCTACCCCACCACCTCTCCTATCAATTCGGTCGTTGCGTACCAGAATGTAACCAGGGAGAGCATAAGATGTGGAGGCGAGGTTAGGTTTGAGCCAACTCTCAGAGATCAGAACGACATGGACGTTTGCGTCAGTGAAAGCTTCTGTCAAGTCCCCAAAGTGGCTTGGAATACTCTGTGAATTAATGTGACACACATTTAGTAAATGTTTCGATTGCTGGTTAAGTGTGTTTCGCAAGCGATCGCCCAAAGTCTCAGGTAAAGAAGCGAAACTGTCTTCATCACTGGAGAATGCAGGCTCATAGACAGAACTACAAGAGTCGTCGTTATCAGAAGTCATCGGTTTTAAAACAATTTAAACTATATATTTTATAAGAAAGTACAGCGAATTAATGATGTAAAAATATAACTATATGCACTATAATCCCTAAAGATACCGATAGTGCTACTTAAACCCACCCAGTGAATAGGTGAAAAAAATTCTCTGCACCACCCACCAGCACACACTACATAATATAACAATAATGATCGCAAACACAGAGGAAACATAGGTTAAGATAACAAAACAAAAAAAAAGAATAAACGTGAAACGGAACGTTACGTCACTTGAGAAGTGTCATATTTGTTTACAATTAACATCAAGAATATGAAATGTGAGGCGAATTAAACACTGTTTGTGGGTAAATTACTAAGCAAAAAGAACACAGAGCGAGAAGAAAAGATGTGTTTACCTCAATACTAGTGACTACCGTGTAGCGGGCTACGCGAACCCAAGGTTACGATTTTGTTGGATGACACAGGTTTCATGACGCCGAACAAATTAAACTCTTCCCACTATGTTCTTATGTGGACCGGACGAGGCAGTCTTTTTGGCCTCAATCCGTGCCTGGAACGCCGCTACGTTAGCAGCACCAGGACACTTGGCAATTAAGGGCATTAGTTCTTCCAAAGATTTAATTTTATGACGATCACCATCAGGTGCTTTAATTATTATAACGCTGTCCTGTGTCCAACATGCATGAGCACCAAAATGAAGCCTAGCCTTGGTTAACGTTGACTGCCTAACTTTAGTTAAAAACTCTCGTATTGAAACCGATGAACCCTTGAGTGCAGTCTTCGCTCTCCAAACAGAGGCCCGCAGATCCGCGCTACGAAACCTTACCAGGATGGGTCTGTGATATGCAGTGTTGGGGGCTCCGAGCCTGTGACAGATGGTAAATGATTCCTCAGGGAGGTGCTTTAATTGCAGCTTGTTTTGGATAATGTCCGCTATGGTTTTGCTGCTTTCTTCACCTTCAGCTTCGGGGACCCCCATAAAGAGCTTTGCGTCGATGCCTAGTTTCAATAGCATCAACAGCCTTGGAGCACTCATTGATTTGCTTGCGAAGAAGTCCCAGCATGTTATAAATTAGCTCTTTGAATGTACGGAACTCCTCTGTTACCTTGGCGACAGTGTCCTTTGCAGTCCCCGCTGAATGAAGTTGTGCTTCCAGTTCTTCCATCCTCCGGGCAAAGCACTCCTCCAGGGTCTTTTGTGCTGCCTCAATGTTAAAGAGTTGTGGCATTTTCACTGTAGTGAAGGGTGCTGGTAGGTGGTGATGTTAAGCCCAATAATTTACCACATACACTGTTGCAAACATGAATTGTGTACAGTTAAACCGTAGTTTACTTGTATTTGCAATATTTTTGCAGGAAATGTAGAAATTAAAATTAAAATAAAGTTTTTGATTTTTAAGTATGTGTCTACTTTTTTAGCACCTACCGCCAATTTTACAAAAGCAAAGTCAAAATTAAACTTGATCATATTCTTGATTTTGAATAAAACTACAATCTTTGCTTCTGAATACTATAAATTGCCGATATGACTCAAAATGTGCGTAACATATAAACCAAGTCACAAGCTATAGATACTTTAGCTATAACGTGTGAAACCTCTCACGTTAACCAAGTACGATTACGTAACCCAATTGACACGTACGCGTAGTTTAACGCAAGGTTCTCAATTTAAAACTAACTGAAACTTACTTGGCAACATTAATACGTTAAGAACACACATTGTTAACATTGATTAAATATTGAAGGAACTTAAACATTTACTCTTAAGTGATGTTGTTAGAATATGTAACCTCTTTTTTCAAACATGCGAAGTTAAGAAGATTCTTAGAAGAAAGATAAAACATCATTACATCCAGCGGGGCCTAAAAAAGCATCTCAATAGGCCGCTATAGCGTGAATCGCCATATTGCACTGTCGTCATTCGCAGTGAGTATGGTGACCACCGTTTTTGGATTCTATTCATGCTTTCCATCAGGCAGAATAGAGTAACTTTGATAGGTTAAATATATAAAAAAAAACACCAACGTAATTTTTTCCTATGGATATACGTTACCTTGTAGAAAATACTATGTGACAGCGATATTTTTTTTCTTTCTTTTTTAAAAGACAGCGCCCACATTAGGAATAATCCTAAAAAAATATATCCTGTGTCGCGAGGGATTTTACATACATACAAGAAACGGACACAAAGAGCTTTTTATATTTTAACAGGATACCTAAAAGTGTGTATAATTTTTTTAAGTTGGGAAATCAATGACTGTTAACACACTCACTTTATGTATAAGATCGTATGTGCTGTGAAGTTATTAATATTATTAAAATGTGGATATTTAATACGCCTTGACTTGACGACGCAATGGTAGGTCCATTACAGGAACGGAAGCTTAGCTTGTACAATGATTTTTTTTCTTATTTTTTCCTACGTACTAGAAACATGGAATAAAGTGGATTTGGACAGAATTAGACCTAATTGCATCCAGCAGTGGTGATGATTCTGTTTTTACCGACTTTCGTTTGATTTGGATACAAATTTTTATAAATAATTTATTGTTGAATTATCCTTCTTTACAATTGTGTCATAAATTCTTATATCTGAGAATTCACCATTTGTTTACTAAACTATTTTCCTCCTTATCGATCACAGAAACTATATTAGCACTATAAGCGATGACTATATTGACACTACGCATATATTTGTATGCGTACATCGCGTGTCATTAAGTTCTGATGACGCAATAACCATTGTGATGTGGTATCAATTTGGATCGGTATGGGTGGTCCTTGAGTGGAATAATAGGTCATATAAAAAGAGGCTAAACGGTTATAATAAAATCTTATTAATAATAGTCTAAAAATAATAAAAATGGTTTACTCAGCTGACCAGACAAAAAGCTAAAAATGTAATAAAAAATTATTTGAAAAACATGGACTATAATAACACAGAAAATTTCATTAGGATATTATAGACAAATTTACTTTCTTATACTTTATATTATAATAAAAACACCGTGCAGACGTACACAGAACATCGAAACACATCACACACACACACACACACACACACACACACACACACACACACACACACACACACACACACACACACACACACACACACACACACACACACACACACACACACACACACGCGCGCACAAACACACGTACACATTTTTATCTTATTAATCTGTATTTATGTTAAGCTTGAATGAGCAATGCTAAAAATCTTACCTGTACACCCTACCAACTCGTCAAACGTTGTACCTGTACTTATGCTATTATGTATGTTTTAGACGAGAGAGACTAGTCTTCACGACACAGGGAATCCTAGTGTGGAGGCTAGCGACCTATACTGTGTAATGTACTTACTTACTTCTTTTGAACAATAAACAATAAACAATAAACAATAAGGTTATAACTTGACACATCTCACGCACCACCTACTGTTTTAAAACCAACAGTCTGTAATATGGTAACCAGACTGTTGATAAACATGCTTCTATATCTCCAAATATGTCATAAATATGTTACACATTTACATACGTATAAAATAATAATCGGACACAATCACACACAATTATTTCAGCAATCATCAACAGCCTTTTACAGTCCACTGCTGGACATAGGCCTCTCCTTAGCAAGGAGGTTTTAGCCTACTATACCACGCTCGCCGGATGGGTTGAAATAGGGTTTGTTTCAAGCGGAGGAGGAGGTCGCGGATCTCTTGCTTAAAATCAAGGAGCCGATGGTGGGGGATTCAGTTCTCCAAACACCATCGGCCATGCAGGAGAGAGCAAACGCGGCGGTGGCCATCATTAACAAAGTGGCCACCAAGTCTAGCAATCTTAAGGGCTCTTTTGTGAGGGCCCTTAAGGATTCCTCTTCCGCTATTGCGGGGGTCGTAGAGAGCCTTATCGGAGACATGGCTCGTCTCCAGGCAGCCAACGAGCGTCTGACGGGGCAGGTGACTGAGCTTAGTGCTCAGTTTGCTCAATTTCGGGCAGATCGCCCCGAACGAGAAGGCTCACGTCCGTCACTACCTACCCCCTCTTCCAACCACGGGGGTATTTCTGATGCCCATCTGCGTCAAATAACGGATGCAGTATGGCGCATGATGGACGGGCGTCTGGCTGGCCTGGAGGCAAGGCTGCCACCGGCCCCTGTTGTCCGGCCGCCGCTCGCGGCGCATAAGCCGAAGGCCGCATTGGCACCGTCTGCGCTTCCCGTTGTGGGCGGTCGCGTGACCTATGCAGCGGCGGCGTCGGTGTCTGCAGCTCCCTCAACATCTGCCTCTTCCACCGATGGTTGGCAGGTGGTCGGGAGGGCTAGGAAGTCCCGAAAGCTGGGTAAGAAGGCTGCACAAACAGCAGCCTCTACCTCGCAGACACCGTCGATTGCGGTGGCTATCGCGAAAAAGCCGCGCAAACTGCAGGTGCCTAAAAGCGCGGCTGTGGTAGTCACTGTGTCGCCGGAGGCGGCTAGCGGCGGACTCTCCTACGCAACCATCTTCCAGAGGGCCCGCGCTAGTCTCGCCAATGACTTCGGGACAGTAGGTGTCAGGTTGCGCCTCGCTCAAACAGGAGCTCGAGTGCTCGAGTTCCCTGGAGCCGAAGGTGCTAAGACGGCGGACACATTTGCCGAGAAGTTGCGGCAAATGTTTACGGCTACGGATGGTGTCAAGATCGCCAGGCCTACTAAGTGCGCAGAGTTGCGCATTTCAGGCCTGGATGACTCTGTATCGACAGAGGATGTCCGCGTTGCAATTAGCGAGAAGACAGGCTGCAACGCGGACAATATTAGGGTCGGCACCATCCGCCCCGGTCCGGGAGGGCTTGGCGCAGTGTGGGTCAGCTGTCCCGTAGCGTCGGCTAAAATGTTGGGCGACGCCGGCAGGCTGCTCATCGGTTTCGTGAGCGCTAGGATCACAGTCCTGGCGGCGAGACCGATGAGGTGTTACAAATGCCTGGCATCGGGGCACACACGCGCCAAGTGCGTCAGTTGTTTCGACTGCAGCGGATTATGTTTCCGCTGCGGTCGACCGGGGCACAAGGCGGCAGAGTGTTCTGCCGCCCCTCACTGCCCGGTGTGTGCAGCGGACAACAAGCCTGCCAATCACCAGATTGGGCAGGGAGGCTGTAAACCTTCCCGCAACTCTCGGCAGGCGTCAGGGGTTAGCCAGTCGGCCCAGGCTGCTTCTGACGTCGTTCGTGCGTCGATATCGTCGCCCATGGAGGAGGTTGTAGAGACGGTCGAGTAATGGCCCAAGTCTCCAACCTCCTGGTCCAGACGAACCTGAACCACTGTGCCGCGGCGCAGGACCTTTTCCTGCAAACCATGGCGCAGTGGTCGATCGGTGTTGCCGTAGCCGCGGAACCCTATTATGTTCCTCCCCGTCCAAACTGGTTGGGTGACCGGGACGGTTCCGTGGCAGTCGTCGGCTCCACGGCGCCTCATTCCCCGCCCTTGTCGCTAAGAGACAAGGGCACTGGATATGTTGCTGCCGAGTGGGGGGGAATCACTATATATGGTGTATACTTCTCCCCCAACCGGAGTTTGAACGACTTCGAGGTTTTCCTTAACAACTTGGAAACCTCGATGCGGCGTCTAACGTCTGGGCACGTCTTAGTGCTGGGGGACTTCAACGCAAAGTCCATTGCGTGGGGTTCCCCCAGGACGGACGCTAGGGGCGAGGCCGTAGAGGAGTGGGCGGCCTCGGTGGGCCTCTGTTTACTAAACAGGGGCTCCACCAACACGTGCGTGCGACAGCAGGGAGGGTCGATAGTGGACCTTTCGTTCGCTACCCCTGCCCTCGCCGCACGAGTAAGGAACTGGCGCGTCCTGGAAGAGGTTGAGACGCTCTCGGATCACCTCTACATCCGATTTGAGCTCTCCCGGACCCAGGACCCCAGTAGGGGTCACGTGGCGCGGCGTTCTTCTCGCTTTCCGCGGTGGGCTTTAGCCAAATTAAATAGGGACCTACTAGAGGAGGCAGCCATCGTTCACTCTTGGCTGTCTCCGCAGGCCCCGACCGAGGAGGTCGACATGGGGGCTGGTCGCTTCCGCGATGCCATTGCGCAGATCTGTGATGCGGCCATGCCCCGCATCCGAGGTTGCCGGCCTCCACGGAAGGAGGTTTACTGGTGGTCCCAGGAGTTGGCGGACCTCCGCGCGGCCTGTACTCGTGCCCGGAGGTCCTACACCCGTAGTCGGCGGCGACACTGCGAAGAAGGCGAGGAGGACCAGCTTCATGAAGAGTACCGAGAGGCGCGGAAAACTCTGAAGCTGGCCATAAGCCGCGCCAAAGAAATTAAGAGAAAGGAGATGCTGGAGGGTCTCGATCGTGACCCCTGGGGTCGCCCTTATCGTGCGGCGCGGCAAAAGCTCCGCACGTCGGGCCCCCCCCTTACAGAGACACTCCAGCCCAGCTTCCTGCGGGAAGTGGTCGAGGGCCTTTTCCCGCAGCGGGTGGAACACACACCCCCGTCGATGGCCTTCATGGTCGGAGACGACGGGGGAAACGAGGACGATGTTCCGCCCGTCAGGGAATCGGAGGTAGGGGCGG
This sequence comes from Hypercompe scribonia, assembly GCA_949316085.1. Taxonomy (NCBI): domain Eukaryota; kingdom Metazoa; phylum Arthropoda; class Insecta; order Lepidoptera; family Erebidae; genus Hypercompe; species Hypercompe scribonia. Next base: position 23,488,249 of record OX438972.1, read on the forward strand.
TTGTTCTACGGATCCGCTCTAAGAACACCGCCCCCGGGCCGGATGGGATACCTGCCCGAGTGCTGGCCCGAGCCCTCGAACACATGTCGGACCGCCTCAGGGAGGTCCTGGACGCTAGCTTGGCGTCCGGACGCTTCCCTGAGTGCTGGAAAAGCGGGAAGCTGGTCCTATTGAGGAAGCCAGGACGGCCAGCCGAATCGGTCTATAGGCCCATCGTGTTGCTGGACGAGGCGGGTAAACTGTTTGAGAGGATACTCTCTGCCCGCATCGTCCGGCACCTCTGCGAGGTGGGCCCCGATCTGTCGGACGCCCAATTTGGTTTTCGGGCGAGGCGTTCGACGGTCGATGCCGTGTTGCGCCTGAGGGCCGTTACCGAAGAGGCAGTGAGCTGTGGCGGCGTCTTATTGGCGGTGTCGTTGGACATCGCCAACGCATTTAATAGTCTGCCATTTAGCTGCATCAGGGAAGCACTCCACTACCATGGGGTGCCAAAGTACCTGAGGCGGCTTGTGGCAGACTATCTTGAGGAGCGTACCGTCATGTACGAGGACCGAGACGGTGTTCTGAGGCGGCGGCTCATGTCGTGCGGTGTTCCACAGGGGTCTGTCCTCGGACCACTCCTGTGGAATATGGGATACGACTGGGCCCTTCGAGGTCGTCTTCCCCCCGGGCTGGGCGTAATTTGCTACGCAGATGACACATTGGTCACGGCCCGGGGAGCAAACTTTCAAGAGGCGGCGCGCCTGGCCACCACGGGTGTCTCTCTGGTGGTCGGGCGAATTGAGGCGCTGGGTTTGCGGGTGGCCCTGGACAAGACGGAGGCCCTTTTGTTCCATGGGCCCCGTCGTGGTCCACCCTCCGGCGCCTCCATCGTGGTTAATTCGGTCCTCGTACCGGTTCAGGCCCAGATGAAGTATCTGGGCCTGATCCTCGACGGCAGGTGGCTCTTCGACGAGCACTTCCGACAGCTTTCTCCAAAGCTGGTCGGCGCTGCTTCTGCCCTTGGGCGACTTTTGCCCAATCTGGGTGGAGCTAGCGTCGCGACGAGACGGCTATACACGGGGGTTGTCCGGTCAATGGCACTGTATGGTGCACCGGTGTGGGCGGCGGCTCTGACCGCCCAGAATAGGGCTCGCCTCTGGCGCCCTCAGAGGATATTGGCGGTTAGAGCCATACGCGGTTACCGCACCGTATCGACGGAGGCGGCGTGCGCCTTGGCCGGAACTCCCCCGTGGGATTTGGAGGCGGAAGTGCTCGCCGAAGTTTATCGGCGGACGGTTGACTTCCGGGCGGGTAGCGGCATACGGCCCCCGCCCGAAGAGATACGCGAGTGGCGAGAGGCCGCTCGTCGAGCCACGATGGCTCGTTGGTCGTCCCGGCTGGAGGCTCCACGTGCTGGCTTTGCCGCCGTGGAGGCTCTCCAGCCGGTCATCGCCGAGTGGGCAGGGCGGCAGCACGGGACCCTTTCCTTCCGACTGACGCAGGTCCTTTCCGGGCACGGTTGCTTCGGGAAGTATCTGCACTCGGTCGCCAGGAGGGAATTGAGTCCCGCCTGTCACCACTGCGACTGCAGTGAGGACTCGGCTCAGCACACGCTAGCGGTTTGTTCCGCCTGGGCGGCGCAGCGTGGGGTCCTTACTGCAGTTATTGGAGGAGATCTCTCGCTACCGGCCGTAATATGCTCCATGGCCGGTAGCGACAGTTGTTTTACCGCGGTCGCAACCTTCTGCGAAGACGTAATTTCGCGGAAGGAGGCGGCGAAGAAGGCCCGGGAGGACGATATCCACTCGGACCCAATTCGCCGCCGGCGAGCCGGGCGGCGGAGGCGCGCATACCAGCGCCTCATGCCGCCTTGAGTGTGGCCGCGGGTGGACGGGACGGGTTTTCCCCTCCATCCGCTACAATGGCCAGCCGCGAGGAGGCGACGTCCGCGTGTGCCGTACGTCGCCTAAAATAGAGAGTTTATCCGTAGATGGTGCCCGAGGTAGTGGGCAGGCGCTAGGAGGGATCTGGATGTCGTAATAGCAGCGGTTCCCGGATCCTTCCTATCTCAGGCGCAGAGTGGCACACCGTGTGGTTTTAGTCGGTCCGATTCCGACACACCACCCCGCCGTAAACCCCGGTGGGGTGACGGCCCGTGGGGGTTTCCACATGTTAAAAAAAAAAAAAAATAAAAAAAAAAAAAAAAAAAAGGGTTTGTTTCAAGTTTTCCTTCTCCTTGTAATGATATTTGCCTGAATAGTTTGTCCCCTTGGTCACCTCTTACAACACCCACAGGATGAATAGGGGTGGTAACACTATGTATTCTTAATCCGTCACCACACGGACGTCACACAATTATTTATTCTGACTAAAAATGAATCTCATCACCTCTGACTTAGAACCCAGGATAAATAACTTCACTAACTAGTAATCATATTTAAGTACGTAAGTATTATTTAAGTAATCATCTAAACTATGTTGAGTATAACAAGTGTAATATTATACTAACTAATAAAGTTGTACTCATTTTTATTTTTAAAGACAACTCCCGCATTAAAAACAAATTCTGTGTCGTGGGGGACTTTACAAATATATATCAAATGGACACAAAAAATACTCAGAACAACAATTTGTGAATCACACCAAGTGTAGTCCCGTGTGGGGTTTGAATCCACAACACTCGGCGCAGTAGAAAGCGGCGTGGCGATCGCTTAAACCACTACGCCATTCGTGGAGTCGAATCATTATACCATTGATTGATTATCATAAATGTGCTTCACAAACTACACTTCGTCAAATACTTTATCAAACATCTCACAAAACGCCATCTAGTCCCAAACTAAGCAGAACTTGTATTATGGGTACTAAACAACTGATATAAATACATGTATACTTTTTTTTGTAAATACATATATATTATACATAGGAAACACCCAAATTCCGAAACAAATATTTACAGTTCATACAAATATTTGGTCTGACCCAGAAATCGAACCCGAGACCTCAGGCACAGCAGTCGCATTCGCTATTGCTGTGCCACCGAAGTAGTCAAACTACCGTAAACTACTTTGACACGTTACTATTTAGTAAAGTCCACCTAAAGGTTGCCTGGAAGAGATCGCAGACTGCGATAAGGCCGCTAGTTTTTGTTTGTTAGTTCACTTATAGAGAGTGCCTTAGTCATTATGTCTAAATAAAAATGTTACCATTGTAGCGGCTCAACTACACTTGACAATTTTGTTGAAAAACCAACATTTGGACAAAACATGAATGTCTATGAATGTTTATTGTCACCATTAATAATGTAGACGCTGTGAAATCAATGAAAACATGTCATAAAATTGCAGGCCTCTTTTGGAAGATTTAGAAAGCTAAAATCTCTTCCATCAGAAGCGATTGTGTAAAACTCTACAATCCTAAGTGCAAAATCAGATTATTTTAATATCGATATTTAATAATCAACTAATATACTTTACTGCATTGCTTAATTCTAATGTGGGTACTATTATTGACAGCTAGGTTCTAGGAATGCAAATACATAAATTTTCTTGTCTATATTAAGAGCCTGCCAAAGTGACTCTACTCTGCCTGATGGCAAACATGAATAAAATCCAAGAATTGTGCTCCCCATACTCATTGCAAATGCAGACAATGCAGTATGGTGACCCACACTATGACGGCCTTGTGAGGTGCTTTTTCACACCCCGCTTGGGGACGTAAAAGGCATGACAGTCATCGTGACAGTGTAAGGCTTACAGTTACCACGATAACTATCACCCCTACATCAATAGATAAAACTTGTACTAAATAATTCTTTACAATCTTATTGATGTGTATCTTTTTCTCTCTCATGATCAACTGCTACCGTGGTGAACGGTTCTTTTCAAAAATCTAATCAAAACGAATCGAAAGACACGGTGAGCCAAAAAAGTATTAATCGCCCCACTTTATTCGATGTTGAATACGATTTACTCAGAGAAGTCCATATGAGCAAATACGATCGTTTAGAAATAAGCCCAAATTAAATTATTAACAACTATGTTTTAACAGTTCATTGAATGCTATAAATTTAATAACCTCATCGTTATCATCAACGGCTTGTAATAGTCCACAGCTGGACATAGGCCTCTCCTTAGGAAGCAGATCCTGGCCACCAAGCTGGCCTTCTTTCACTTTACAGTAATGTGGTCCTGCGTAACTTGCTGCCTTAGTTGCCTCTCATGACACCCACGTGAAGAATATTTGCTTACCTTAGAACATTTGTATAATTCATTTCTTTTTAATTATCTGATACCCAACTACGTTGTTCTTTTCTATCATTCAAGATGATTCAATACACTATACAACACAATTGACTAGAACAGCTCTGATAAAATACAGGCAGTAGTTAGCTTGCTTGGTGACTCGTCTACGCCTTAACCCTTGACATTTCTACTTTAAAAATATGCACATACAAAAACTTATCTTAAAAAGCATTCAAAACATATTCTCTCAACAATAATTCAATGAAACACTCCCTCCAAACTTTACCGCATAATATAAATTTCTAATATTACTGTGAATGCTAAAATCAAAGCAATATATCAAATGCCAATTCCTCTACTTTCTATTAAATACTTACGAAGCTACTTTCAATTGTACTTGAGCCATGCTATATGTTAATTTCACCAAAACCTTCTCAAGTATTTTGCAATATCTAAACGAATGTTGTCGGAACAAGTCGAGCACAATGTGCGGATGCAACCATTTTGGTTGCGTAACAGAAAGTGAACGTTTTGACCACCGGTCCATGGTAGTTGTAGCACGGCCTATTTATGGTATTTACCCAAAAGAGAATATGTATTTAAATTAAATAAACAAGAAGAATTTACTGCTAAAATATTTATATCGGTGTGTTTTGTTATATATATTTAGTTATTCACAGGTGGATATCAATATGGTTGTATAATATATATTAATATTACGTAGCTTTGAGTTACTTGACTATTTGACCAGGTTGCATTAGCTGTAGTCACGGGTTGAGTCTTGTGACGTAAGTTTATGATATATCATAGGTTAAGTGAAATCATAAATTTCGGGTGGGAGACCACTATTATTTTTATTGATTGTAAAAAAAGTCACTACATTTACATATATTCTTTAACTTAGATTATCTCTAGGATAACCCTAACATACTCAAACCAATTATTCACATTAAATACATGCCTCCGTCAACTGCGAGTAGAACCAGTTCTCTGACTAACTCTGTTCCTTTCGCTCTATTAATCACTTAGATACGATCATACATTTAAACGATCATACAGGCTGTTACAAAAATGATTTAACTATAAATAATTCTTTTTTGGTAAATAACAGAGTTAGTCCTGAGTGGAGAGGGTGCCTCCGTCTAGAAGAATAAGTGAATTGAGGTTACATGAACCCAAACCTCTCTCTCTAGGTTCATTCTGTTCAGTGAAATCATTTCAGGCAAATCGACCTATTTGTGACGAAGCACAGTTTTACCACGATCGAGTTTGACTTTTCAAATTAAATTCTTAATTGAAGGCTTTTTAAATTAATAAATAGAGTAATTTTGTAATATATTTATAAATAACAGCGTAAGGAGTGTCACACACGTAATTGCCATCGATTTGCTCCTGACCTTGGCTGAGATTCACGTGTGAGCACATCGTTTGGTATAGAAGTAGCTCTACATTTTATACACGGACTCTGTGTGGCCTGGCTATGCATAAATTAAAATATTGATTCTTAGAGTATTCAAATATGGATCATACAATGAAAACGATATTAAAACGTCAAATATAAAAGCAAACCGTCAAAAAGGACTACACTAACAGCGTAATGGTTTAAGCGTCAGCTCACCGCACTGAGTGTTGAGTTCAATCTCAACATAAGACAACTTTGTGTATTCAACAAACTTCTATTCTGACTCTGGGTTTTCTTTGTGTTCATTTTCTGAATGATTATAAAGTGTTTCACAACACAGGTTATGTTTATAGTGTGAGTAGTCTTTTCAAAAAATACTGAAATAGACTAAAACTACACTAGAATAAAATTTGAAAATAGGGTAACAGGATTTAGGTATTTAGACATCTATTAATAGCCAGCGATATCCTTTTTACAGCAGACAGTCTGTAAAAATATTTATTTAAATTTGCATCAGCCTGTATCTAAATATCATTAGCGTAACAAACAGAAGTGTAGGGTAAAAACAAGAGACTTGTTTCCTCAATATGACAGAGATGTCTAGATAATATAGTTTGTCTATTGCGAGTATATAATATTTTGTAGTTTTGTAATCGCGCATGCTTCTATGGTGAGTAATAAACCTGTTTCTGGTGAAATCGACGCCAATACAATTGAGATGGCAAACAATTTCAATTAAAGGTGCTTAAAAGTTATGCAGTAGAGAGATGTAACGTTTCAATCAGGTTCTATTTATGATGGTTACTGGCCATTTAAAGATATGTATATACGTATGTGGTTTTGTGTTCTACATATTTGGTCCACGTCGCGGTCGGTCAAAGCGAGTTGGATGACCAAATATTATGTGTGTACGTAACATTTCCATGTATGTATAATATTTATAAAAATGTATCTAAGTATGTTAATATCCATGTTCCTAGAGCCAATAGAACACGCTGTATTTACAAACAATGTTACATATATAAGAAAGAACATTATTACGTATGTCTTAAGAACAAGCACAGTATTGTTACTATCAAAGTGCGTCATATGTGGTGAGAATCGTGGCGAAAACACGAACAAAACTAGTTCAAGAAGACAATAGAATTATTATAATCTATCGCAGTCCACTGCTCGACATATGTTTCTCCAATTTTGGTAACCAATAACAAAAGTCTAGTATATTTAAAATGTGGTGCAAAAATACTCTAAATCGATAATGGCGTAAAAATTATCCGGTGCACGTACATAATGCATTTTTCATTATTTGAACTTGTATCATAGAAAAACGATTAAATTCTGGCAAAATGTAACACAGAAACGGACCTCCATATAGAGTCGGAGATTAATTAGTGCACTTTATGTGTATAAAGTCAAATGATTACTACAATACTTAGTAATGAATAGACCAGTTAGTGAGTAAGTTAAAAATCACATTCATTCTTTTTCTTTTTTTTATTTATAGCAACCCTACCAAAGTGACTCTATTCTGCTTGTTGGAATGCATGAACAGAATCCAAGAGCGGTGGTCATCGTACTCACTGTGAATGAAGACAGTGCAGTTATTTTTATCTCGTAATGTATGGGATAAACCTGCAAACAGGTACCCCTGATGCTAAATATCTCTCGTCACCCATACCCCAACAGTTTAAACCGGGGTAAAATAAATTCAAATTGATCTTGACAATTCTATTAATATTTTAAAACTTACAATAAGACAGTACATTAATATTTATGTATATATAATCAACATTATTGCCTTGTTATACGTCTTCAGTATAAATATTAAAGGTCAAACAACTTTCAAATTTATTACAAGCGCGATAAAGTTACAAGTTCATGAAGTGCTTACATCATTTCAAAAGTTTAGATGTATTAGGTATTAGAGAAAGTTGCGACCACTTTTGGGTGGATCAGTTGACTGATGGTAGCGTTTGTTTGCAATCTACTGTGTGTGTGTTCAAACTCCACTCAGTGCCACTAAAACTCTGAAAACTTCCTGACTGTGTCCTTATCCTCAATTTTAAAGGTCGTGACTTCTATTTGGAGCCATTCCGCGAGTGATAGCTCACCACCTGTTGCTATCTTGAGCAGTGTGTAGGGCAGCATGGATCTTGATGAAAAGCGTAGAGCAAAGTCGGCCTGCCCAGCGCAATGGACTACGACCTGTGGATCTTTTCCTCTCGTTCTTACCTTTCACTGTCTACCTTGCTCTCGCATTATTAATATTTTCATATGAAAAATTTACTTTATTTTTTTTTAGTATATGAACTAGTGTGTCGCTCTTTCAGTTACAAGTGTCCACAGGTGAGTAGTTACTTACTACAAGGTGCCTCAACTGCTTATTTGCCACCTAAACCAAAAAAAGGTACTTCAAGTTTTTTATTGTTCTGTAAAACCATTTTTATTAAGTAAGTACCTACGTTAAAAATCTCTCTCAGATACGCACTTAACCTCACATGAACAGTTTGAATTATCGGTCCTCTGAATGCATATCTTAACCATTATTCATTTTGCTCAATCAATGATTAATAGTGTATAACTCAATTAGTCAACATTGTATATAAACAATAAAAACATGTCACCGTGTCGCTACTGTAAAAGGTCAATATTGGTATTATTAATTATAGCATAAAGTCCCACCCCACTGCTGCAAAGGAGCGATTTAATAGGCGGACACTTAAAATTGAGAATGTTAAATTTGTACAGTTTTGCTGTTACAAGTAAGTTTTAATGTACTTCAAAACGGAGTGTAATGCTTAAGGTGTTGGATTTTATATCTTGACATATAGGCATACAAGAACGTTCATACTCAAATTCAATAATCACAAGTGCTCTGGTTTCTGTGGCGGCTGTACGCTCTTACCTTGAAAATGCAAAACCAGTACAGGAATATCAATTTTTGTTTGCGATTAAGTACTTGTTGGTTGAATTAAACTTAGGGCATTATCAATGTAATGCTAAAGTAGTAGACTTAACAACATATAAATATGATTCACGATGCCAAATAATTTTAAAACAAAAATGTGCTGCATCGGGTTCCAGGAATTAATATATCTCTTAGAGAAAATAATAATTGACAAAACGATAAAAATTCTTAAAATAAACTTTTAATTTGACTAAACTTTAAAAACAGTTATACGCTAAATCGCCCTCTTTGTAACCGTGAAGTGAAATCAATTCTTTTTTAAATTGTTGCAATCGCTTACAATAATACTACAACCTTATGGAGTTTCGATTCCTGGTCGAAATCATTTCATCGTGTTCGTGATCGCCGCAGGCTAAAGTGACCATCTGTCTGCAGGTGTGTTTATAACATAATTTTTCTTCTTCTTAAACGTAATGATTAATTATTTGCACTAAAGGCACTTCATTTTTAAGGTTATATGAACCTTAAAGAAATGTAATTTACGATTTATTTTTGTGTGTGTGTGTCTTTTGTTACTACTTTTTTAGTAAAATTACGGAAACTTCCGGATGACCTTTTTATAATAATAGTCCATTCACCAAAGACATATAAGGACAGTTGTGATTCTCGAGTTGAAGATGTCTATATTCACAGCCACATATGGTCACTTTCTATCAGTGAACTGTCTTCTATCCGAGGACTAATTCGTTTCTGTAATATGTATAGATTTTATAAGTATTATTATGTTATACGAGGTTATTCGACAGAAAACTGGAATAACCGACATCGCACAGAGAATCAGTATGCAGAAGTGGAAGTGGACCGGCCATGTCTCCAGACGAACCGATAGTCGCAGGTGCCGAAGTTTAGATACCACGATTGGGCAAACGTAGTGTAGGGCGCCCTGCGGCGCGATGGACCGACGACTTGAAGAAGGTGGCTGGCAGCGGATGGATACGAGTTACCAAAGACCGGGATCGTTGGTGTTCCTTAAGGGGAGACCTTCGTTCAGCAGTGGACGGTGATAGTTTGATTGAGTATAGATGTAAATGAGAGTGGCGGTAAAGGAGCGCTAACAATATATAATTGGTAGTTATAAGATTTAAACCGTTTATAAGGTAAAACATCCCAGCTATTTTTATATAATTATCATATTTTTAGAACTTTGTCAAAAAAACTAAGATTATTCTTAAAAACTTGTTACAACTACAATAACTAAACGTTCGTATTGTCAAAAAAACACATTCCTGTGTTCATTAATGTTGCCATGCTTAAATTCTTCGTAATTAGAAACTAGAAGACGTTCTGTGTACGAAATCTCAAAATAAAATTAAAAACCTCAATTACATAAATGAAATATTGAAATGAAAATTTATCAATGAGCCCACTAGCGTATTTAGCAATTAGTTGGTTAAAAATAATCATTTTTTTATTCCTGTTAACCATACAGTTTATACGAAGTAAGAAACAAACCAATTATTAAAGCCAATTAACGTAAAAAAGACTAATAAGTCATTTTTGTTCAGTCGATTCTATTGATCGTAAATATTGTGTAAAAAAGTAACTTAAGTCATTTCACAAAACAACATTTTGTTGACAAATCAAGGTAATTGTAAATGAATGACTTTGATTCTGATAGTACTAAAGAGATGGCGTCTTTTTGACAACAATATAACATCTCTTATGACAGCCAGCGGTCATATGTAGTAGTAGGACTTTAGTACCGCTTATATGTAAATTAAAAACTGAAATAGCTTTTTAACACAAAGTACTAGAAAGCTGAGAATTACACGTATTTTTTCGATGACATTATCAGCTAAATAAAAACAACAATATTCGCTACTAGAGCAAGAGCCCGTGAGTGCCAGACCTTCGTCATTTTATAAAAGCTGAAAGTTCTTCTATGTGTGTCCCTAGTACAGGTAAGAATGATCCCCAAACATGAAGCTGAGGCAGCGGTGGCTTTGGCAGATAGCAGGCAACAAATTTGTGTAAAATTCCATCTCAAATTCGTCATGACATAAAACTTGATTTTTTTATATTTGATTCATAATAATATCAAAACTCGCGTTGCTCATTGCCAGACAGTTAGTATGGTTCCAACCCTCTGCCGGACACCCCTAAACTATTATAATTTATAATTATACTTACGTTATATTATAAAACCTAAGTTTTATATATAATTTTTTGGGAGCCTATTAAACTGTTTATATAGTAGCCGGACAGTTTCGAAGGTTCTATCATCTTGCCAGACGCATTCAAAGTGAGCAGTAATCGGGAGAGCAAGGAGCGAATACAGTAACTAAACGTTATATTATAAAACCTAAGTTTTATATATAATTTTTTGGGAGCCTATTAAACTATGTTTACATAGTAGCCGGACAGTTTCGAAGGTTCTATCATCTTGCCAGACGCATTCAAAGTGAGCAATAATCGGAAGAGTAAGGAGCGTATATAGTAACTAAAGATTATATTATAAAACCTAAGTTTCATATATAATTGTTTGGGAGCCTATTAAACTATATTTACATAGTAGCCGGACAGTTTCGAAGGTTCTATCATCTTGCCAGACGCATTCAAAGTGAGCAATAATCGGGAGAGCAAGGAGCGTATACAGTAACTAAAGGTTATATTATAAAACCTAAGTTTCATATATAATTTTTTGGGAGCCTATTAAACTATGTTTACATAGTAGCCGGACAGTTTCGAAGGTTCTATCATCTTGCCAGACGCATTCAAAGGCTGCGGTCCGAATTGTGCTCACAGCACTTACGACGTTTAAACTGCTAACGTGTGGACCGATTTAGTGAGCGCGCGATAACGATGAAAATGATGAAAATATTTAGATTTAATTAAAATAAATTAATTTCTCTGTAAATTTCTTATCTTAAAAAAAATGTGTCCTTTGGTATAATAAACACTAAAATTTGATTTACTTTGTTTCATTGGCTTTATAATTTTAATAGCATTGACAATAATAAACTTCTTAAAAATAAAAAATAATATCAATTAAATTATTAGATTTTCGACATGATTGACATTGTATGAGAAAAATTTTATACAGTATTATTTTAAATATTTGTTATTTAAATTGTAAAATTAATTAGTGAAATTTCTGGATTAAGAAAAAATTAACTGCACAATTTGAAATTAATAACAATGGATGCGCAGTGAAATCCCGCAATAGACCAAGCACTCTGTTTCATTCGCACTAGTTACTGTATACGCTCCTTGCTCTCCTGATTACTGCTGACTTTGAATGCGTCTGACAAGATGATAGAACCTTCGAAACTGTCCGGCTTCTATATAAACATAGTTTAATAGGCTCCCAAAAAATTATATATAAAACTTAGGTTTTATAATATAACGTTTAGTTACCGTATTCGCTCCTTGCTCTCCCGATTACTGCTCACTTTGAATGCATCTGGCAAGATGATAGAACCTTCGAAACTGTCCGGCTACTATGTAAACATAGTTTAATTGGCTCTCAAAAAATTATACATGAAACTTAGGTTTTATAATATAACCTTTAGTTACTATATACGTTCCTTACTCTTCCGATTATTGCTCACTTTGAATGCGTCTGGCAAGATGATAGAACCTTCGAAACTGTCCGGCTACTATGTAAACATAGTTTAATAGGCTCCCAAAAAATTATATATAAAACTTAGGTTTTATAATATAACGTAAGTATAATTATAAATTATAATAGTTTAGGGGTGTCCGACAGAGGGTTGGAACCATACTAACTATCTGGGAATGAGCAACGCGAGTTTTGATATTATTATGAATCAAATATAAAAAAATCAAGTTTTATATCATGACGAATTTGAGATGGAATTTTACACACCTTTGTTGCCTGTTATCTGCCAAAGCCACCGCTGCCTCAGCTTCATGTTTGGGGATCATTCTTACCTGTACTAGGGACACACATAGAACAACTTTCAGCTTTTATAAAATGACGAAGGTCTGGCACTCACGGGCTCTTGGACTATACCATTAGATACGCAAGGCGATGAAAAAGTCCCATACATGCCTACTATTATCCTTTGTATAGCTTTCGGTAATCTTGAACTGAATGTCAACCGAGCCAAATAGTGTGGTGCGGCTCGGCAACGCGGACGTTTTTTGTCGTTCGGCACTTGTAGTACAGCCAGTAGGTAGCTAAGAATACGAGGGTCACGCCGTCGGTATAGCAATACCTATTTTTTGACAGTTACTGCATCGAAATTTTTGACCTGTGTGTGGTGTAGTTACAGCTTCTCAGTGTTTTCAGTTTGTTACAAATGGGTACATTAAGAAATTTTAGACTGTTCGAGTAAAGTTGGGATATGGAAAATGTATTTATTTATTTTATTTATTTAAACTTAATGCACATATTGTACAAAGGTGGACTTAATGCCATGGGGCATTCTCTCCCAGTCAACCTTTAGGTAATGTAGAAATATAATGCGATAGGTGCAAATGTAAAATAAAGCAGTTGACATGATACATAAAATAAAAAATCTTTCACGTAACTGATGACATTAGACATTACTTACTTTACTTACATTACTTTTATATGGCTGGCAAAATACGTAAACAAAAAATACATAATTCAAAAACATACAAACACATATATATAAATTAATCTAATATTCTATATAAATACTCACTCGGGTACTATCATTGCGACGATTCTACCAATTTATTTATTTTGAAGTAGATCGCGTACTTTCGTCTTAAATGTGTGACGATTTGCGGACATCCTGATTTCGGCGGGCAGTGCATTCTACAGAAGGACTGACTGCACAAGAATGGAGGAATTGATAAAGTTGGAAGTGTGCGGAGGGCAATTAAAGTTGGAATGTTTCAATCATGATTGAACATAAGAGACGGACTTGGGGAACAAGGCATTCAGGTAGCGATGGAGAGTTGAAAAAAAAAAAAATGTGGGTGCTCGCAAACTACGGCGCTGTTGAATTGGGAGCTATTGCAGCTGGGAACGTAAAACAGACATATGATCATATTTACGAAGATTGTAAACGAATCAAGTTCAGTTATTGAGAAGGTGATCTAATTTGTTGAGGAGGTTTGCATTCAGATCAAAATAGTACACATCACCATAATCGATCAAGGCAACAATTAGGAACTGCGTAAGTCTCGGTTTTAATGGAGAAAAAATTCATTAGATGATATAAAATGCGGAGACACGAGGTAACTTTCTGGCTCACATGTCTAATTTGTGCACGCTAATCAAGTTCCGAGTCGATATACAGGCCCAGGTTTATTATTACTGCACTCAGAGGTCTAATTCATCCCGTCTCTATCGTCGTGTACTTACCCTTCCAAACTCTTACATACATGTTTGCCTCATTAATCCAACCTGCCGATCAAACGATCTAAAGTACGATGCCCGCGTCGTATCTTAAACCTCTTGTGTCTAACATACGGACCAGAAAAGTGTTATTTAATTCTTTTAATTTTAAAAATGCTTAATGATAACCTGAAGTTAGCTGTCGGTCCTAAGCCTGGTCTCTCCCCGGTCGTCTCATATAACCATCCCATCAGATTCTGAGAGTGAAGAAACAGAGAGTGCACCTGTGTTTGCACTCGCGCTCGTGCAACATCTACGTAGTCGGCTAGGCTCTATTGAGACTAGCCACCGTCGCTGAAATTGTCCAGGATAACATTATCGTTATAAAACCTTTAAATATCATCAACACTTTCCAGCTGGTCGGTTTACGATAAGGATAATCAAGTAAGTACCTAAGCACCACGCAGTTGTTTTTCAGTTTTCGTTAGCATTCTTGTAGTAATTACTACGTCGTACGTTTTTTGTATGATTATTTCTATACGTTTTTGATATATAAATAGTCAGTTTCGGTTTACGGTTGTTTGTTTAAGTAAAATAAAAATCAGTGGTTAATAATTTTTTGTAGGTTTTTTTTTGGTTGACCGTATATTAAACAATAATGTCGGCTGTGGACTACAAGACTGCGGTGTCAAATAATTTGAGAGAGTTTTCTACCATTGCCTTAATTAGAGGAATGATCGAGTTAGTTAATTACTTAGTTGATATCGTCCACGGAGAACTACCACGACCAATGCATAGGTTATGACCACCAGACATTCGAGTCGATCGATGCATTGAAGGTAGACGCACCTCACGGGCCATCAGTAAGAATTGTTGGCCCAATTCTAACTGAGCGGGCGCCCACTATTTCGACACCACGTTTTGACGATTCTTTGAACGGCTGAACAGATTTCATTGTATTATGTGAAAGTTTAATGCATCGTCGTGCAGACATAACCGATACACTAAAGTTGGCTATTTGTTGTCCCGTGTAGGAGGCGAGCGAGGCGTCCAAAACAAACGAAGGATCGCGAATACTCATGTCGAAACAATCATGAATATTCCTCGACTGTCAACGAAACGTCAGCTGAGGCAACAGTTGTGGAATCCTGCCTTAGTCCACAAATTCACTTTACCACCTGTCCCCGTAACCCTACCCACCGTGCAGGTTCAGATACATTTATCGTGTGATTTGGTTTTGGACGCCGGCGCTCAGGGCTGCATTGTGTCTCTATGGTTGCTGAAGCTTTTCTACTTACGAGTGTCATAACGGAATTCTGGCATTTGTTAAGTTGGAGGTGTTCAAGTTATTAATGTCGTCGGTGCTGTCGCGTTCACCTTCTGCTGTCAACTCAATACAGGCGTTTGGTGGTTGAGGAGATGAAAGAAAGTTCACGTGATGATTATATAAGGAAGTATAATGTGAAACTAGACACGATAAGTTTACATTAGCATAAGTTAAGCACAAAAGGACAGATAAAAAATTATAGACTTAAATTGTTATAACGTAAAAGCAAAGACGCAAATACCAGTAGCTTCGCGTCGAGTGTACTCGTAAAGTCCAATTGGCACATGTATATTATTCTTAAGGAATGCACTGTGTTGCCACATGCGTACCGAGCGTCAAGATACTCTTGAATAAGTCTTACAGGTTTCATTAGTAAATCAAGAAAATCAGTCTGATTTATGATTTTTTCTGATGAAAGCACTATATAAATAAACCTACATATGTCCTACCAAAACTAATGTAATAAACTTTATTTAAAACCATCGAATAGAAAAAATGTGCATGACGCGATACTTTTTATTTATATTTTACGACTACTTTTTATTAAGGACATTGTGACGCAGGTTGATGCATATATTTTCATGACATAGGTACTGTTCGGTAATTCAAGGAATGTCAGTATGTCGAACGGCAACTGTCACAGCACAGTACAGTATAATATCTGTGATATTTTATGCGCACGATAACTAATTAGTTTCTCTTCTCGCGTCGTTCGTGGTATCAGTCAGAATATCGAAATTTTTCGTGTGACGTTATGAAATCACTGTATCAGTATTTGCGACTCGTGTGTGAAGTGGTTATGAGAAAATTTCACCCAGGTTCAATCGCCCTAAACTCACCTTTCCACAGACTTTCATATATTCAAATGGCATCAACACTACAATCATCGGTCAACAACAAAGATGATCAGGTAAGTACCTCACGGTAGCCAACAGATTGCGGAATAGGTGCTATACACCCAAATATGTTTAAGTATTTGGAATTCCTGGTTAAATAATTTTTTCCCTCGTACAACCACTCCGTGGAACAAATTGTCGCCTGTGGTATTTCCGGACCGATACCATCATTCAAAGACTGGTATCGTAATTCTGAGCTGGGGATATAAGAAATTCATAAGCGGTGATAATCACTTTTTATCAGTTGACTCATCTGCACGTTCACACCCTATTTATTATAATATACCTAACATTTGATACATAATACTATCTAGCCTTAAACTAAGCAGAGTTAGAATGACTGAAAGCTACTTTTTTTGACTGTAAATACCTACAAACTATACATAAAAAACGCTCAAACATCTAAACAAATATTTACAGATCATACAAATATTTGATTCGACCCGGGAATCAATTCCAAAACTTCAAACACAGCAATCACATACGCTACCACTGCTCCATCGAGGCAGTCACCTATTGAAAGATAAGATTTTCATTGGTTACCAATATTTGTGTATTTATTGCAATAACTATCTGGAAGACATAAAAATATTTGGAGTAGTGAGAATCAGTGGTAATTAAAAAACTCCCAAATATACATAAACACGAAAAATTTTTCACTCTTTCAACACAACCCTTAAAAATTAGCACACTAATCACCTGCTACAATTACAACATAAACAAAATATCGCAACATAAACTCGACCTTATTACAAACAATTCTTTGTTCAGTTTAAACGTCACGCAGTAAAGCAAGACCTCTATCGATCAATCTCCAAAGTCATCCACAACTGGTCCTTCAAAACGTCCCTACTCTAGCTAAACAAAGAGCCAGACCGAAACTATCCCACATTTTTCGTTATCTTCCTTCATAAACAGGGATCATGAGCCTTACCCTTTCGCCATAAATCTGGTGCCCCCCCACCCCACCGCGAGGTGGTTTTGAATGGAGATTGAGCCAATTAAAGTAATCGCCGTAACAGTCGACGCTGCCTTGGATTAGTTCTCTGTGGGTTTGTGGCGTGGAGTCGCTATTAGTTTGTAACATTTTGGAGAATTTCCTTATGTACTGTGTAATTTCGTAATGTACTTTTGATAGTTATTTTACAGTTATGTTAAAAGACTAGAGTAAGTAAACATTTACTGCGAAATGCCTTGAATACTGAATGAACAAGGATGATAAATTTATTGTTACATCACTTTTGCTTACGTTTGCGATTGTTGCCAAATAACTGACCATAAATTCTTTAAACTAAAAGTCATGTTAACATACTATGGTACTTGCAATAATTAATAATATTATTTGTGATAAGATTACTTTTGTAGTTAAAATAGATGACAATAAATGTAAGTAAAAAATTTCATATCCAAACAATTACCAAAATTAATGGAAATAATTAGTCTGTAAAATAATTAAGATTATACTAATATCTCAGGTACTCAAATGCGCAACACTGCTCTGTTTTTTAATTACTACACTTTTTACGTCCATTCAAAGATCGAGAATACAAATAATATATCTTCAACTTATTCCGGAATCATGCTCGTTAGATTGTTTTCCCTAAAAGTTTTAAGAGTGATTCGACTCCACAGTTTTACGTCCCGCAGGATTAGTATCATACAATACAAGCAACAACTGAATCCTTTTATTTATTGCTATTTATTGTTATTGCATTCTCTGTGCTCATTTCTCTCATCTAATATTGTCTTGGCATAAATTTCGCTTAGCGTTTCTGAACGTTTTAAATATAATTGCTAATTAGACCTTTCACATTCCCTTAAGCTTTTAGCTGATGGGATTTTTTTAACTGCTTTGTGGAGTTTTACAGACAAAACTCTTTAAACAGTGTATTTCGATGCCAAGTATTCTATTTTCCCTCGAAACATCTAAAATATATTCTATGGGTATAAAGTAACATGTTTTCCTAAGGTATTTTATCTTATTTTTTTATATCGTGGTCATGAATAAAATGAATATTTCAAATAAAACACATTAATATTATTCTCACAGTTTTTAAAGCCTCACTTCTTGAAAAAGGCCTATCTTTAAAAGGGAAGTTTTGGCCTACTATACCGTACTATACTAGTCGTCAGTCTATCGCAAACTACTGCTGGATATAAGCCTCTCCAATCGCAAGCCAGTTGTTTCGATCCTCGGCTTCTCACATTCAGTTCCTGCCAGCCATCTAACACAAGTCATCACTACACCTGGCCTGTGATACCGCGCTGGTACTAACACTACCAAGAAAAGCACAATCAGTCTTCAAAGTTGTATTTTTTCATCATCTCAGCCAAAAAACATCCACTGCTAGACGTAGGCCTCTCCCAAGACTCTCCACAACAATCGATCCAGTGCAGCCCTCTTCTAACAGCATCCCGCAACCTTCAACGGGTCGTCAATCCACCTTGTTGTAGTTGGTTCCGTCGCTTCGTCTTTCGATTAACGGTCCCAATTCCAGAACTTTTTGCATTTACACTTTAATTAAATATTACTTCTAGAAGTTAGAAAACGATAGAATTCTACTTGAATTAGAAATTTCTAATGAAAAGCAGTAGTAAAAAGACCACGATTAAGCAGCTATAAGTTGCCAAAGCTTGTTAACAATCAAACTTTGTTTTTCTCCAGGAATGTGGTAGCTTTGGCTAAAAGATATTGAATAAAATTATGAATATGATATTCGTAGATAATAAGATTTATTACAAAACATAGAATCCGTTCTTCAGTCTCCCAAACCTTAATCCTCATTAGTGTATACGTAGTCATATATCAATCTGGCTCTAAGTATGAAGATATTTTTGACCACCTCTCCGTGGTAAAAAATTTTCAGTGAATAATTAGATTTATATACTTTTTTGGTTACTTAATAATTATTAGTTATTTGAAAATTGAATAATGTAAAGCAATTTGGCGGTCTTCTTTTTTTTCAATTTAGTACACAATGTGCAAACCCACACAATTCTCTCCTAATTCTGGAAAGGAAGGAACACTATATCTCTTCAGTCACAAGTCTTAGTGGGCGGCGGCGCTTACTTACCATGAGACGTCTAAACTACACATTTGCAAAAAGCTTTTTTTGTACTTTTAGGGAACTATCATTTTTATCTAAAACATTTAAAGTGTTATCAATATCACTGTTACCAATACGAATTTAAAATCCATAAATGTCTCACCGTCTGAAGGATATAGAGGTTTCTCTGCAGAAAGTATTTTAAATGATTAGGCAGATTTACGCGGGCTGGGGTGGCGGCTATCGGCAAGGGATGACGCTGCCTAGAGCCTTGTTACAGACTGGATTCAAAGTGTATTTTATTTAATTGTAAGTCAACATGACTTCCAATCAAATAAAATACACTTTGTAATGGAAAGGAAATTTGTACGTTACAAAGAGTTTTGGTACGACTATATAGAGTCTTGGATTGAATGATTTAGGATTTGCATGCATGTACTCTATTGGTACTCTTCCTAAAATAGAGTTTTCTGTTAAAAGGTGTGAACCCAGAAATAGCATCCTTTGGAGATGGAGTAACGTGTATTGACCGGGACTCCGGTAGGTACGATATATCACATACTCGTATATCTATCAATAGCCTTTTACAGTCCGCTACTGGACATAGGCCTCTCCTTGCCAAAGAGGTTTTAGCCTACTATATCACGCTGGCCAAACGGGTTGGAATAGGGTTTGTTTCAAGTTTTCCTTCTCTTAGTATATTTATATGTATATTTTCCTGAATAACTAGTTCCCTTAGTCACCTCTTACGACACCCACGGCTTGAATAGGGGTGGTAGCACTATGTATTCTTAATCCGTCACTACACGAAGTACGATGGCTTCAGATAAAATCGGCGTTAAGCAAGGTTTTCATTAAGACACTGGAGCCTCCATTTCTCCTAATTCTTGGGACAGTGAAATTGTGACATTTTAATTTTATAGGTGTCTAGTGGCGGTGGTATCAGCTTACCTTCGATAACCAGTTGAAAGTTTTTTTTAATCATTTGCCAAGGAAAGGCAATGACATTGTGACCTTGAAAACCAGCATCCACCAATGGCATTGGACTTTGCATACCAATGAAGTTATTGTGCAAGTTAATCATTTGGAAATATGAGATTACCTTGATCTTATATTATACACTCACTTTTAATCTTTTTAAATCAATTTAATCGAAAAGATTTATGATGAACTATTGTAATTTACCCTTCAATTCATTTCATTTAATCAATTTTTTTCATACTCTAAAGAGAGTACGCTGCGTTTTCCAGTACCCCACAAGGTGGTCAGACGACCTGGTGAAGGTTGCGGGAAGCTGCTGGATGCGGGCGGTACAAGACCGGCTTTTGTGGAGAACCTTGGGGGAGGCCTATGTCTAGTAGTGAACGTCTTGGGCTGAGAAGAAGAAGAAGAAGAAAGAGTATAAGGTTACAATTTTCTTTTGACTTAAACATAATTATGTGTCAAATTTTTGTATCGCCAAGTATAGAGAATTAAAGTAAACACTTAAAATTTTAGGAAAATCTATAATCTCATCCTAAAACTAGGCAATAGAACTTGAAAGTTGAGTACTTAAGTAGAACTAGAGTTGTTAAGAGTTGGGTTGATTGTTGATGATTTGATAAATCCTAAATGTTTCATCAGACTATTTGCTAAATATATATTTTAGTCGTGCTAACTAACATTGTTAATTAAATGTAGGAGATTTTGCAAAAACGTTTACATTGAAAAAAAAAAAACATTGAAACTGAGCTTAAATCTTATCACATCCAGTCCTGTCCAGAACTAAAAAATATTATCTGAAAAATTAAAATAAAAAAAATATATTTGATAAGTGATAAAAATATATTGGGTAAGTATAAATAAAATAATATATTTGATAAGTGATAAGTTATAAAATATAATGAGCACATCGTTATATTTTTTTTTAATTTCCCCTTCTTATTTACTTTTGGATACACCAGACACTACTCTATACCTTTTCCCAAACACGTTTTCCCTCCATCCATAGTTTCCTATAAGAGATTGACTCCGAGCGATAAAGGCTGCCACTTGTACCTATATTTCTAGTATTAAATCCGTTTTCTAATTACCTAGTGTACAATTAAATTGTTATTATTATCTACATCGTTACAAAAAACAAGCATTAAGATCAAAGCACAGTAATTACCAAAATAATACACAAAATTGTTAACATAACCTTTGGCATAAACTATAATATTAACCTCCACATTAAACCGTCACCACTAAGTCTGCCTACCCCATAATCCTGATGCTTTTAAAGGCGAGGTAGATACCTTTAAAGGCTGACGGCTTCATCAGCACACGGCCGTGTTTTCATTAGTTGCTCTAACGTATGACGCGGTGGGGGACTAAATCTTCATTTTTGACGTCCCATGGGTCAAAACGAAGATAGTGATACGTGTGCTGGTCCTAGAAGAGACGCAGGTATTTTCACAACTGGCAGCTTAATTTCTTTTTTGATGTGTGGCAACCGAGCAAGCGTTTCACCTGACGAAAAGAAACCATTACTGCCTGTGAACGCAAGTGACCTAGAAGACAAAACAAGACAAGACTTAGAAGACATTTTTTCCTACTGTTATAGGTATTTTAACTTTATTCATTTTGCAGTTTATTTCGTTCATAAAATATCAGTTTATAATAGTGATGACGTACTCCAAAAGGATTTTGATCACAGCAAACAGTTTCAACGGAGACGAGCCAAGCTGACAGGAAATATTTTAGTGCACAAGTGTACAGGCAAACACAGGTGCCCTCTCTGTTCTCCTATTTTAAAATCTGACGAGACGGCTATCCGACACGACTGGAGAGAGATCAATTTGTCAATTTGTGAAGAACCCATTCATAAATGAAATGAAATTTAAACAAAATGTGTGAAAAAGATCAACAAATAATAACAAGCTTATTCAAGCTCGGTAACATTTTAAAGGATTAGTGCTACCTAATTTTATACCTGAAGAATAGAACTCGTGTATTTGTTGCACGTTCTTGTTAAATACTATGCCAAGAAATCAGTAAAATTTCTCATGGACTATGTTTACGATACAGAAAAGAAGAACCCTGTAATTTTTTTGATTCTTAAGGCTTAAATGATCTAGGTAAATTGTTGTTAGGTCATTCAAACGTGTAGTACGTCTAGTCACTTCTAGTGGCGTGACATCTGTCAACACGTCTGGCACGGACGAGACGGGGGACATAGCTAATGTTGATATATCGGCCGCCGGTCGGACGGACAGACGCACACACATCTTAAATAATAAGGACGCTACCTGTGTCATCGTTTATTTATGGCAGATGGTTTTTTACGTGTTTTCCCATTTGGCTATTTTTTAGCTTGAAAATTTTTGTGTTGCAGAATTTTAAAGATGTGGATAAAATGAAATTTTAAGTCACTGAACATAAGGTAGCTTTCTAATTGTTTGGTTATTATAATTAAATAGACTTAAATTTTTGAAATTAAAATCGAATAGATCCAAAAGTAACAAAGGAAAAGTTGCGTAGATAACGTTATGGGTCTGATTTTTAAAGTTCTTGAATGTCAAGCAAAATATCATAGGTTCGATTTTCACGGGGGGAAATCTTCTGTAACAGAACATGTTTAATAAACAGACTACCTACAGGACCAAAGTCAGACCTGTCAAAAATATATAGATAATATATTTGACAAGTCTTAGAATTAACGAAAAAAATCGACCAATTCTTGGTTAGCCAGCCTGAAAGAAGTGTTCAATTATTACAATTCATTTATTGAGTTTCTAATATCAGAGTTAGTCACGCTATTGGTCACCACAGATCTTTGTTAATCATAAAGTCTTAATTCAAGGAAGTGACCACACGAATGGCATAGCGGTTTAAGTGTTCACCTCGCTGTTTTCTACCGCGGTGACTATTGTAGGTTCAACCCAAACAAAACAACGCTTTTTTTTCTACATTAAGAACCTGCCAAAATGACTCTACTCTGCCCGATGGAATGCATAAATAGAATCCAAGAGTTGTGGTCACCATACTCATTGCAAATGCAGATAATGCAGTATGGTGACCCACACTATGGTGGCTTTGTGAGATGCTCTTTCACACCCCGTTTGGGGACGTAAAAGACATGACAGTCTTCGTGACAGTGTGGTTTACACAGTTACCACGATAACTGTCACGCCTGCATCGATGGGCCTCCGGTCTCACACTCACCAACGAAACACGACAGCACTGATGCTGGCGCTTTAGGTTGGTCTTCTGTGGGAGGGTAGTACTGCCGCGGTCGAGACGGCCCGCTTGTGCTGAAATTAGCGTGGCTTTGCTACCTAGTAAATAGTGATTCACAAATTATGATTTGGAGTCTGTCTGTAAAGTCGTTTTTAATATATGTCTGTAAAGTCACCTGCGATAAAAGATTTATTCCTAGTGCAAGAGTTGTCTTAAAAACAGAATAAACAAAAAAGAATCCCCAGAGTATGTTTCCCTCAACATCATCCAGATCTAGTCTTTCCAATCTGTCCAGCTATAATAACCTAAGAATTCTAGAAGATCACCTAAAAGTTATTTATCATAAATCTCGGCATCATAGCATGCACTGATAAATATCTGGTGCTCAGTGGTGATCGCGTCGATATTTCAGTCTGCTGTAAGATTCCTGCCCCTTGAAAATTATCGGGAGCTTAACTCTTGGTGTGGATGATGGGGATAGTGCTCCACTTGCATTATTAAAAAAAACGATCCAGAATTTTGTTAATAAGACGAAGTTATCAAGTAGAAATGGACGGTATTTTTTTTATTTTGGTATAATGAGAGTGTTTTTAACTAAATATAAGAAACTGGTATATGTACCTGATGTGGTAGTGTCGGAATCGAACTTGCTAACGCCAAACTTTGTTTTAACTCTTGTCCAGACGTCTGGATTCCCACCACTATCGAGTAAAAAACTCTCAGTCAGCAGTCCTCAGCCTCTTTGCTATACAACACCCAAAACTGCAAGTATACTTCAACGTTATATGATAATTCCTTTTTAGTATAATCTGCATGGCTGTGTAGTGCATTCTCAGGATATCCGAGAAACACAACCATTAACTGTAAACAGATACTCTTTATCTACCTGACTCATTAGTTCGTTTTTGCTCAAAAGCATAAAAAGATAATTAACTGCCTCGGTGGTGCAGTGGTAACGTATGCGACTGCTGCGACTGCTTGAGGTCTCAGGTTCGATTCATGAGTCGGATCAAATGCTCTCTGCTTCTCTATGTATAATATGTATATATTTACAAAACAAATAAGTATACATGTATTTATGTCAGTTGTTTAGTAACATTATTTACATGCAGCACAAGCTCTGCTTAGTTTAAGACTAGATGACATTGTCAATTATTTGCCCAAATGGTGACATGGGTTCCAACGACCTCAAGCTTAGTAGTCAAAGTCAGTCGATTCAAGACTAACATACCAATAAAACAATAAAAAATCGATTATAACACAATTGAATAACACTTTAAATATCCGAACAAATATTTTCTCATACAATAATTTTGATTATATTTGATTTATAGCCATGAAAATACCTGTTATATTATTTGATTTATTACTCAAGGTGTTGATACTGAAATAGAGCACTTTACTCTTCATCTCAGCAGCAACTAGCCAATCTCGTTCATAGATAATTTATTTCTTCACATCACGAGAGGTTTCGCTCTTATGTAGGTTACCGACCACTTCATATTTCTATAAGATCGATATATACCGATATATGTATTCGATATAAGATCTATATAAACAGACATGTAACTATACACAGTTATTGTTGATAGCTACAAACATACTGTACGAATGACGTAGTGGTTTAAGCGGTGACCTCGCCGTTTTTTACTGAGTGTTGTGGGTTCGATCCCAACACGAAAATCACAAATTACTGTTAAGAGTCTGGATATTCTTTGTGGTCCTTTCATGTATGTTTATAAAGTCTCCACAGTACAGGAATATTCCTAGTGCGACAAAGACATTTATTATATCGTAATAGAGAGATAATTGAAGATGGAGTATATCAATTATGCTTAAAAAAATATTTTAACTTGATCTGGTCCGACATATATGTAGTCATATACACTGTAAAGAAATATTTCTAGACCAGATTATGAATTAAACAACGCGGACCTTAACTCCACTCCCGTCCCCTTTTAGACTATTAGAAGGCAGATCACTTGATTGTAAATAACTACCAATGTGTTGTCGTCCTTTAAACGTTTCCCCAGAATCAGGGATTCATTTCTTCTGTGAAAAGCTGAGCAAGCATTGTTTGACACAAGTTTTCTGAGGGGCTGTGGCGAAGTGGCCCATACCACACCAACAACTTTTAATAGTCCACTTCTGGACATAAACCTCTTCTTTGAAAGGAGTTTTTTTTCTACGGATTGGTATGAGATTAGTTCAAGCCAACCCTTTTGTGTTGAATCACGGCTCTCTCACAATGAAATTTCTTAATCAAATGGATCAAATTACAACTGCACCTATATATCTCAATATTTATTTCAACAACAAAAAACAACCCTTATAAAAAGTTTCTTGCTAAAATATCTTAAATTTCCGATATTTTAAATATTGAATTAATATGAGAAAACTTTGAACTTTGAAATATTATATAAATCAACCAAAACACACCCCATAAACAAAAGTTGCCGCCAGCGGGCATCGTATCCCGATCACCTCTTCACCTCCGAGTGAGTGATTAGGGATGGCCCACAGGGGCCTTTCGTCAGGAAGGGCTGCACTTACATCCCTTTATTACTTTTGAAGTTTAAATTTATTTACACCAGATTTATTTAATATTTTACAGGCAGATGTAGTAGATTTAGTTTAGAAATACCTATTGAATAAGGACTTACAAAGCTTGCAATTGATTTGTTTGTCTATTGGTTACTGAACCTGACTGAAGTGTCTAAGGGACGTGAATTCGATGCCCACCCAGAACAATCAAAGCACTTTTAGTTATTCTTTGTTTGGGTCTTTTTTTATAGAAGCCTACCAAAGTGATTCTATTCTGCCTGATGGAAAGCATGAATAGAATCCAAGAGCTGTGACCGCCATGCTCACTGTGAATTAAGGTAATGCAGTAAGGCGAACCTTGCTATGGCGGCCTAGTGAGATGCTTTTTCACGCCCGCTTAAAGGACCCGGGATCGTAGAGGGAGGAAAACACGTGTGCTGGTAATGAGTTCCAGACTTTAACTGAATTGCACAGAAAGGAAGAGCCAAACTATTTAGTTCGGGAGCGTACAAAACGGTGTCTTCCAAGGCCAGCACGTGTTGTCCTGTAGAGGAACGGAGAGAATGGGATCAGTTGGAAGAGTTCGTCAGAACATTCTCCATGATAAAGGCGATAGAGGACTGCCATAGAGGCGACATCTCTTCGCAACTGCAGAGATTGAAAGAATTCAGTAGTTTTGGGATTGTTGATAATTCGGCCTGCTCGCTGTTATAACCGATTTAAAGCGTCCAGCAAATACAGTGCGGAGCCATCGTAAAAATGAGAACAGTACTTCACGCAGAAACGTACCTAGTTCTTATAAAGAAGACACAGATGCTCATGCGTGAAGAACCATCTCACTCTGTTCAGTATACACAGCTTCCGCGAGGCCGCCTCAGTGACGCTTTCAATATATTTTTGCAGGTTGATGAGATTGTCCTGCAGCGGCAGTTGAGTGTTCTGAAAAGTGGGAAGGGGGAGATATGGAGTCTCTTTGGTAGGAAGCGCGTACACCTGTGTTTTCTTAGCATTGAACTCGACTAGATTCTCATGACCCCATTGGGAAATGCGGCCTAGGACCCGGTCGAGTTCAGTGAGAAGCTTTTGTCGTTTTTCCTCAACATCCACTAACTTGGCTGTAGGGTGACTATAGGTGACATAGCAATGTATATTGCCAAGGACCAACATACCATTGATATGCAAAAGAAACAGTGTGGGTAACAGGACTGAACCTTGAGTTACACCAGCATTAATCTGCTGGCAATCAGAGATTATACCATCGCAGAGGACTCTAATGCGGCGCGCTTGAGCAGAAATGTGCCAGAAACACCAGCTCTGGCGGTCGGAAACTGCACCTGTGCCTTATCTGCTGCCTGACTGAAATTGTTGAAGATGCGAGTTGTCTCAGAGTCTCCAGAATGGGATCGATAGAGGCACGCGTAGATTTGGCCCGTAGATCCGAAATCTACATGGAACCAAAGGATAGAGAAGGATTTGTCCTCAAGGCAGCGCAGACGGCGATAACAAACATCCGCCCTGACAAAAAGACATATTTCAGCCTTTGTTTTCTTCCTATTTTAATGTAGTTTTTTAGTTAAACAACTAAAATAAAATACCACCATAACAGATGGTTTAAAGGGGTGGATCCTAATATGGTGGTGCTATCTGTATTGGGAGATATACTCTGCCGTATTAATTTGCTCATAGCTTTCATGTAACGGATGATTTTGTTAATTAACTGAAATAATTATTAATCATACAAACTGAAAATCTTTTTCTGTGGTGCATTTTATCCACTAATAGTCCTATTAGATTATCTTAACTATTGGATATAAAACATTTATACTTAGAAAGGCCAAGAGGATTGTTTCAAATGGCAAAAAAGTATTAAACTTTTGGCAAATTTGTTGATCTTCTATATTCTATATTGATGGCTACTAAGGGTTTTGAAACATCGAAAATTTGATAGGCCCGAACTACGATTATTAAATCTTAAGTAGTTTTTCTATTACGGAGGTAATAATTTTTGATACATCCATGACCATACACCTCTGTAAAAGAAATTTTATAGAACCCATTACGGAGTTAGAAAAAATTCAAAATTCATAAATATTTTATGGTACTGGAAACACACCGCACAAAGTTAAAAAGTTCTGTCTTAACCAAATCTATGAACCATAAAGCTATGCAATAGTTATTGTCTTCTTCTGTGGATCATTTTCGTTTGCTATTGCTGCATTTTTGATAAATAAGAAACTGATAAAAGAACAATAATGAATAGGGCTCCCACTAAGAACTCAGGGCCCCTTTTTCTTTTTTCTTTTTTTTCAACGTGTGGAAACCCCCTCGGGCCATCACCCCACCGGGGTTTACAGTGGGGTGGTGCGTCGTAATCGGACCGACTAAAACCACACGGTGTGCCACTCTGCGCCTGAGAAAGGAGGGATCCGGGAACAGCTGTTACGATATCCAGATCCCTCCTAGCGCCTGCCCGCTACCACGGGCACCATCTGCGGATAAACTCTCTATTTAGGCGACGTACGGCACACGCGCACGTCACCTCCACGCGGCTGGCCACTATAGCGGATGGAGGGGAAAACCCGTCCCATCCACCCGCGGCCACACTCAAGGCGGCATGAGGCGCTGGTAGGCGCGCCTCCACCGCCCGGTTCGCCGACGGCGAATCCTTCACCGACTCCTTCCGCAAAATTACGTCTTCGCAGAAGGTTGCGACCGCGGTAAAATAACTGTCGCTGCCGATCATGGAGCGTATAACCGCCGGTAGCAAGAGATATCTTCCAATAACTGGACGCTGCACCGCCCAGGCGCAGTGGTGACAGGCGGGACTCCTGGCGACCGAATGCAGATACTTACCGAAGCAACCGTGCCCGGAAAGAACCTGCGTCAGTCGGAAGGAAAGGGTCCCGTGCTGTCGCCCTGTACACTCGACGATGACCGGCTAGAGAGCCTCCGCGGTGGCAAAGCCAGCACGTGGAGCCTCCAGCCGGGACGACCAACGAAAGAACTTAGGACCCCAAGCCAACCTCACCTGCAAGTGGGGATTTTTTGGCAAACAAAACATCTTTATTAGCGCCAACAAGATCGCCACCTATTACGTGGTATCAAAACACTGACGAAAATTAAAAATATGTCTTCCTACTCCTCTGTATAAAAAACAATACCTGTAGAGTAATCATTGACAGTGTTACAGAGTGGGACAGTGTTACAGAGTCTATTATAGGAACGTTGTCGGAATTTAGAAAAATATTACTTTATGTCTTTTTACATAAAATTGAAAATCTGCCTGTCTATATATTAAGGCTAAAGTGAATTAATTTTAACTTTATAATAGTTTTCACTCCTGGTAGGTTGAAATAAGATATTGTTAGATGTTTCTACTCACGTCCAACATTTAAAAAAGTCTAGACGGATGAAAACCCGACCGAAATATACAAATACATGAAATTAAGTGAGCTTGCTTAGTTAATTTGATGTTTTTAATAAATCTCTACGAACTGTTGGTTTTGAAAAGATAATACATTGTTTTTTTAATAATAATATGCTTGATTCTTAGTAAACCTCGTGACTATGTTGGTTTTAACTAGCAAGTGTCTAGTTCTTTTACCCTCTTAGTTTTAGATATCGTGAAAATTGAAAACTAACTTACATAAGAAACTGTCTTTGGACGAAGTTTCATTAAAATTAGTTAACTATTTAAAGCTTAAAAGCAACCTACAGTATTATATTCGTGTTCATACTTATTAGATAGATATGGATAGAATTCACCGTACGGAACCCAATTCATTCACAGTTCTTACCCGCTGTATTAGGAATCGACCACCACCGTAATAATTTTGACCTAAGTTCCTCCGTAATATAAAAAATCGACAGGATTTCTCAACTATTTATTTAAAACAATAAATCCCATAAAAACACATGTAGTCTCTGGTTAAAATTTCAAATTTGTCGAAGACAAAAGTAAACACCCGTCAAAACACTTGTGAATGCTTTTTGTCACTTACTTCTCACGTGCTTTCAAATGTTGCGAAAACCCTCTGTGATAGAAGCTTTTGTCTTAAAGAATCGACATAAAAACTTGAATATAGAAATTTATATCCATAATATGTGTGTATAATTAAAGAAATAAAACATGATTGCACGATTGGCCTAGTAGTTTAAGCGGTCGGCACACCGCTCTCCACTTCGCTGAGTGTTGTGTGTTCAAATCCTATACGGGACAACACTTTGTGTGATCCACAAATAGTTGTTCTGAGTCTGGGTGTTCTTTGTGTCCGTTTCTTGTATGATTGTAAAGTCCTCGCGACACAGGATTTATGCCTAATGTGGGCGTTGTCTTTTAAAAAAAAACGTCAGCCTAAGTATCTTTTACTTGAAAAACTACAAATAATATTTTTTCATACATTTATGACCCACAGTTAATTGCTTCGAGTCTGAAACTTGTCTGTGTATGTTTCTTGTGTGTTTATAAAGTCCCCTATAACACATAAATCATTACTAACTATCCGGCACCTAACTAATACTGTCAAAGTAAGTATTCCTAAAAAGTTTTTCTAAACACACACAGGATAACTTTCTGCTCGAATTGGAGATATTTTACCAAGGGATTTTTTATTAATCATTTAGGTACTTAAATATATTAGGCATAAATTCGCCTTGCGTAAGAGAGCTGGCAGCGAATAAACACAAGAAACAACAGCCGGATTCTGTGATGTGACTTGGGAGGGTTCTATGTTCAGCAGTAGACTGATATATGATAGTCCCGACTGGATAAGGTTTACGAAGATGATGATGTACTCCTAACAGATCTTCGCCACGATGGCCAGTCGCATCGGAGATCAATCAACTACATAATAGATATTATAAGAGTAGTTTACAAGTGTATTCATAAAAACTGGTACACTCTCTATTCCCTCATACTGACAATCCGATGGGACGGTTATCCGACACGGCTGGAGAGAGAGAGGCACGAGGGTTAACATCAACAACTTCTAAAGTTCGGAGTGTTTATTTCTGTAGCCAAAAAACTCAATAAGATTTTTAAGCATCATAAAAACGAAAGGAATGATTTTTGGAAGGAAAAATAGTACTGATTTGAATGATGTATACGAGGTATGTTTCCTAAGAAGTATGTATGGTGTGAAAGTTAGTGACAGATTGAATAATATAGTGATAAGAGAAGCGAACTGAAAAAGATGTAGTAACAACGACTGAAAGAGGCATGCTTCTATGGTTTGGCCACGTAGAGAGAATAGATGATGAAGGTTCACGAAAGGTATTCATAGAGCGAGTGTGTGTGGAAGTATCTGAAGAGGTCGTCCACGGTGAGCATTTACATACCAATTGGTGATGTTCTGTAGAAGGAATATGTGAAAGGTACCAGGAAATGATGAATGTGCATGCAACAATTGATGAACGTGGACGAAGCAAAAGAGATGTGTCAGGACCATAGCAAGTGGAGATCAATTGTCTCTGCCTACTGCTCTGGGGATTAGATGTCACCCTAAAAAGGTTATTTTGGTCACTAATAGAAGCTACGTACCTACATGTTACTATTTGATCATTAGGTCACGATTACGAATTATCAGGTACAAAATATCGCAATAAACAGTACATAATAAGGTCGCTTAAAGATATTTAGGCACTGAAAATTACCAGAACATCAACTAACGACCTTTCTATAAAAACGTACAGGTATATAAACAATCTAAATCAAATCAGAAACACTTTTACCGTGCGCCCGCGCTAACACAGTCCCGCCATCTATCAATCACTAAAGAACATAACACGTTTACTCGTTGCGCGCACTCTGTGATAGATGGCAGCACTTGCTGATAGATTTATCGACCTGATGATGGTTTTATACTCCGTTTGATGCGTTGTAATAACATTATACGTTTTTTTTTCCACGTGCGTGAGTCATGGGTAGTTTTCTTTTTTATTTAATTTATAATGTATTGATGTATTTGTGCAGGTGAAACGGATGGATTTTTCGAATGTTCTATATTTGAAATTAGGTGATAGATTTTGTGTTGGATTTATTGCGCCCGGCAACTGTTTTGACCGTTCTAATGTTATCGAGAGTAATTTAATGTTGTTGATGTTTGGATTAACTGGTTAGTATGCCAGATCTGCTTATCACACACTAGTTATACGATTTTATAATACGGACGTACTTTAGGAACCTGCTGATTCTTTTAAAGAAAGAAAAGTTCAGAATGCACCTTCTAAAAGAGGTTACAAAATGCTAATAATATTTTGTAATTAAATAAATGACCAGGTTCGTAAGAGGTTAGTCCAGTGATAGTAAAGCCTTCCGCCCTTGGGCGACTTTTGCCGACGATGACTTTTGTCGCGACGAGACGGCTGTACACCGGGGTTGTCCGGTCAATGCCGCTGTATGGTGCACTGGTGTGGACGGCGGATCTGACCGCCCAGAATAAGGCTCGCGTCTGGCGTCCTCAGAAGATATTGGCGATTAGAGCCATACGTCGTTACCGCACCATATCGACGGAGGCAGTGTGCGCCTTGGCCAAAACTCCTCGTAGGATTTGAAGGCGGAAGTGCTCGCCGAAGTTTATCGGCAGACGGTTTACTGCCGGGCGGGAAGCAGCATACGGCCCCCGCCCGAAGAGATACAGAGAGGCTCGAGGGCGCTCGTCGAGCCACGATGGCTCGTTGGTAGTCCCGGGTAAAGGTTCCACGTGGTGGCTATGCCGCCGTGGAGCCACTCTAGCAGCGAGTGGTCGGGCGACAGCACGGGACGCTTTCCCTCCGACTGACGCAGATCTTTTCCGTGCAGGGTTGCTTCGGGAAGTATCTACACTCGATTTAGTCGGTCCGATTCTGACACACCTTCCCGCCGTAAACTCCGGTAGGGTGACGGCCCGTGGGAATTTTCACACGTTATAAAAAAAAAGTGATACTAAAGAGACACATAAAACAGATCCTAAATGATAACCCCTCGGCTTCTCCTAACCCTGGGGTAAGGACAGCTGATAAAGTCGAGCCAGGACTTACGTGTTCATGAACTTCAGCATTCACTCATTTATTTTGTATACTACAAAAAATCTTCTGCTAAATACAATCTTATTCAATCTCCAAGCCTTCGAATTTCATGTTTACAATTCATAAAATTTCGCCCTCCTATATCGCTTCCTAAAAAGGAGAGAGATTATACAATATTGCTTAAATGGTAAACAACGCTTACTTGTCTCCATTATAACACTTAAACCCAATAACCCTCTCGTGCTGCCGCCAACCCTCGCGACCAAACGTCTCGCGACCACGACCAAATTGTTCTCGCATTAGATTTATCGCGCGACGTACAGCAACAAAGGCAGTTGCTCATCCCCGACAGGTTTATGATCCTAACAGTTTTTGCTAACAGCTACCTACGGCCAAGTATTTATTGCTTAAGTTTTATTAATTAGCCATTTTCAAGAAATATGACCGAGGTATTGATTTGAGAGGCTTCAAGCTGTGTTGGATGAAGAAATGTTGAATTTATTTTTGGATTGTTTTGAGTTACAATGTGCTTGTAAATTGTGGTAGCTGTATGGATGGATACCTACAATTTGCTACAATGCGTACATACTTATATGTTGCTAAGGATTGTTAAGGACTTTGAGCTTACCATCTGTGAATACTTTAAGTTGACATTACATGACTTCATGTAATGTGTTTTAGGTAACGTTATTCAATAGGTCATTCTATTCAAAATTTTGAACCTTGGTCAATGAATATCCTTCAAATGTACAGTTCTGTCTATAAACATGCAACATTGGACAAACTTATCATTTGACTGTACAAAATATAATCCAAATTCAAAACAAACAGCGAAAACATCCGAAAGTTGCCGAAAAACGCCGAGCGTCGATCTAACCGTCCCGCTGCTGCCAAAGATTTGACGTCAATGGTAGCGAATCGTAAATTACCATTATCTACAGACGCACCGTGCTAGTATTTATTATTTATGGGTCGGTTCGACTCGCCTGCGGCCCGATTGGGGGCGTTTTTCCCCATAGCGCTCGCAGGGTTGAGGTAAGGTGGTGTGTGTAATGTTCCGTACTTAAAATGCTGTCATTACCCGACGGTTTTTTTGTTTTGATAATATTATATTTTTCAATAAATAAACTATTTACACATGCACAAAAGCTATATATTCATACTACACACTAATATGGTCCTCGATAACGGTCAGCTGTTATCGGTTCATAAGTCATTCGCAGCAGTAGTACCAAGAGTTAAGTGTTATCATCTTTCGTCTTTTCAGAAGCTGTTTCCATTCTATAAGACTTGGATCGAAAGGGAAGTCAGATTTCTGTAACTTGTGAAAACAAGAGTTGTAAGTCAGTCCTGTCATAGGAGAAGAGACTACACCAGAGACAGGAACTGCCCATGAATATGTCGACTAAGTTTCATGTGAAGATTCTCCCTATTTATTTTCAATTCTACAATAAAACCTGGACTATTTTTATTACAAACTAGATAATTTGCCATAATTCTTTTTGATAAAATAAGATTCTCATTTTGAATAATCTATGTAGATTATAATATTGTTATAAAACAAAAACGGTAACATCTCATCCGCGACAACAGCGCGGCGCTAGTGTCGCGCATCGAATAAATTACAAAGATATATTATTATTAAAATTTGGCCACCAACTTCGTCGCATTAACTTCGGTTGGTATTAGGGTTGAGGTATACAGAGAGGATTTCGTTTTTTTAATGGATAACTAGCAATCTAAAGAAACTGCTAGGAAATACAACTATAGCTACTTACAAATTAAACTTTGTGGTACTCTACTTACAAGTGACGTTTAGATAAAACCGGGCAAGTGGTATTTCTAGTCTACAGGAGGCCATGGAGCATACGAGTGACTCCCCTTACCCGTCGACATTTATAACTAAATAAGTACTAGAGCATGGAGGCCTTGTCAGTGCTTCTCTAAAACTTTAGTGAAATATAAGCACACTCGGTGAAGTTTACGCAATGAAATGTGTCTAGCCACTTTTCTGTAACCATGATATAACTCCAGTCAAATCCATCTCTATGGGTTTTATTATATTAGTTAGACATCCTCAATAGATATCGCCTAACATTTGTCAAAATTATTGTTCTTGCTGTGTCCCCACCTTCCATAGGCCGCGTTTGTGACAACTCCAGAAATTAACGAGTTACCGTTAGACGTGCGATGTGAGTTACCGATAGCGTCCTTTCCGCGTTTCCGGCACGACTCCGATACGGACACGACCGGTCCGATACCGGTATATAAATCATACCAATCGGACTCTTGAACAGATCATCTGAGGGAAATTATCGTCGTCAAGCTTTAAGGGGGTTAGGTAATTATGTTTATCAATAAAGGTGATAAAGAGTTATGGCTAAATACTTCGAAGGCTACGAGTAAAAATATTAAAGTATGAATTTTATTATCTTGTTTTTTTTTTATAGGGGAGCGAACGATACGTCAGGGTTTCAGATACAAGGAGGTTCCGAGGATTTCTTTTCTAGGGTACACTTGATTCTTGTCTACCCAAGACGGCATGCGGTTTTTGGTCGGTTCTAGGTCAACATAACCACTTGCGGGTGCTATCCGGAAGCATTACCGCACAGACAAAAAAAAGGGGTAGCGAACGAGCTGCAAGTTGGCTGATGTTAAGTAATTGACGTCGACCCTGTGGTCGAAGTCAATCACTAGTATCTTGAGGTTATCAAGAGATTTACACTCGTTAAATATTTGGGTATATTGTTTGACGAAATACTCTCTATGACTGCACGATTGGCCTAATGGTTTAAGTGGTCACCACGCCGCTCACTACTGTGCTGAGTGTTGTGGGTTCAAATCCCGCATGGGACAACACATTGTGTGATCCATAAATTGTTGTTCTGAGTCTGGGTGTTTTTGTATCCGTTTCTTGTATGTTTGTAAGGTCCCCCGCGACACTGGATTTATTCCTAGTGCAAGCGTAGTCTTCTTAAAAAAAAAATCTCAAAACCAGTACATCATCAGAAAAGTTAGCAAACTGCTTGGTTTTGTTCTACGATCAACCAAGGAATTTAAACAACCTTATAGTGTACTTATCCTTACTTTGCTCTGGCACGAAACATTTGCTTGTGGTGACGACAAAGAGAGCAAATTATGCAGACACCAGCACCGTGAAGGGAAGGAACCTTATTCTAACCCATCTAGCCAGCATGGTATAGTAAGCCAAAAGCACTAGGAGAGGCCTATGTCCAGCATTGCACTGTTAAAGGCTGTTGAAGTGATGTGAAGCAGTTTGGAATATGGTTCACCAATTTGGACTCCATACGACAAAATTCACATTGGCGGTATTAAACGGGTTGAAAATAGGTGCCTACGGGTTTTATGTTACCGGCAGTAACGGGTTCGCTTATGGCCCGGCTATCATCAGAGATTATTAAACTTAAGAGTCCAGTCACTAGAAATACGTCATAAATTGTTAGAGTTTGTGTACATGTATACAATAATCCATTCAATTAATGACTCCCCAGTATTGTTTTCTAATATTTCCTTTAATACCAAATTTAGTGAACATAGATTAATCCTTTATATATATAATATAATATAATATGAAAATATCTTTGTTTTACAAATTTCTAAAATTCGTGTATTATATTTCAACACAGTTATGGCCTTTTTTTTTGTTGTGGTGGTTAATCCCTACAGATCTCCGACTCCTCGGGGACGCAGGAGCCAAGGAGTATGTGGTGTTTCCACTAAAAACCACTCCGGTGGCGGGCTCAGGCGTCCATCTCTGAAGGGGACCCAGACCATATTATTTCAGGACACAGTTATGACGTGTCAATACATTGAACTGGCGACAAGTAACTTACATTTTTATTTTCTCTACTTCTATTATACCTATACTGCTCTGCTTAGTTTGGACTAGATGGTGTTGTGTCAGATGCCCTAAATATTTTTATATTATTACTAGCTGACCCGGCAAACGTTGTTTTGCCATTTTTACTAAAATGGCTATTAAAAAATAAGGGTTGATCGTAGAAGGGTGAAAATTGAGGATTGTATGTACTTTTGTATGTTGTATCATAAAAAAATAGAAATTAAAAATTTTGTTTAAAAAATAAAAAAAAAAAATTTAGGGTTGTACTACCCCTAACATTTAGGGGGATGAAAAATAGATGTTGGCCGATTCTCATAGATACCGGATAAGCACAAAAAATTTCATCAAAATCGGTCAAGCCGTTTCGGAGGAGTATGGCAACGAAAACTGTGACACGAGAATTTTACATATTAGATTCAGAAATTTTCATCCTGCACGCATCATATAAAAAACTTGTCAAAGACATCCTACATACATTTCAAAAAACAACCCTCTCACAATTTGTAGAACTTAAAAGCCTGAAGTGTATCTATTGTTTTTTTATAACCGACTCTCAAAAAGGAGGGGCTTCTCAATCCGATTGCATTTTTACTTTTTTTCTGTTTTTACCTCATAACATGTTATTGTGTGTGGCAATTTTGATGATTTTTTTTTTATATTTGAAAGCTGGTCATTGTCCTGTGGTCAACTTCAGCCGGGAGAACCAACGAGCTATTGCAGCTCGTCAAACGGCCTCACAACGTATCAATTCGGTCGTCGTATCGGCTCAGGTCCAGATACTTCATCTCGACCTAAATCGATACAATGACCGAATTGTCCATGATGGCGCCAAGGAGCGCACTTCGTCAGGGTCCATGGAACAAGAGGGCCTCCATCTTATCTGGGACCATCCGTAAGCCCAGCACCTCAATTTCAAGTCATAAAAAGTTTTTCCTGGTTGACAGGCGCGCCGCCTCTTAAAAGTTCATCCAACGGGCTGTGACCAGTATAAAGAGAGATCACCTCGAAGACACCAGTCATATCTCTTGTTTCAAAGGAGTGGTCCGACAATCTATGGTGTGGCAGATCTGCGCAATCTTTTTTTCCATATTAAGAGCCTGCCAAAGTGACTCTACTCTGCCTGATGGAAAGCATGAATAGAATCCAAGAGTTGTGGTCACTAAACTTATTGCGAATGCAGACAATGCAGCGTGGTGACCCACAATATGGCGGCCTAGTGAGATGCTTTTTCACGCCCCACTTGGGGACGTAAAGGCATGACAGTCATCGTGGCGGTGTAAGGCTCACACAGTTATCACGCCAACTGTCACCCCTGGATCATCATCATCTCATCACGAAAGCGGCCAGCCCCCTTGTCAACCGTGTAGTAGGTACTCATTGTAATGTTAACCTGCGTTGGCTGATACCGACTCCAAAAATAATAATAATGATTGTGGACACAAGAATATCACATAATTTTTTGCTTTTAGTGCATTTTTTGTTTCAAGCTGGATATATTTTGTTTATCATAACGCATTTTGTTTTTCCTTTTAAATGATATACACAAGGATTTACACCTAACATCAATATTTGTCACGCGATATAACTTTATTTTTCTATATGCACATATTTTGAGTTGTAATTTAACTCTAAAATAGCTATAAGATTTATTTGCTTAGTATTCTAAGAACTGTAACCTGTTTTGTGTATTAAATGAATAAATATACCACTTAAGAAGTAAAGAATATATGTAGCAAATATGATTGCAAACCCCCAACCGATCTGTGATATCATTAAAAGATAAATAAACTAACGACTGTCAATATACTGATTAGTGACGTACCTATACCACCTCGGCGGCCGGTTTCAGGCGTCCTTCTCTAAAGGGGACCCGGACCATATTATTTCAGGTCCCCTCTAGAATCAACCCCGCGCCTAGTAGTAGTGACGTACCTATCGATACTCATGTTTACATCACGTTTCAGTAGCGATATTTAAATGATTTTTTGAGGTTATTCTTTATTTGACGCGTTAGATAAAATGATAAGAGTATTTTTTTTCGAACACGCTCTCATCGTAACGAAAAGTCAACACTAAGAAATTACCTAGTCAACATTTTAATTTTTCTATTATTAGTGATATGTACATAATTCTTCTATGATATTCAAATACAATTTAATGATTTCACAATGTTTTAAATTTTTTTTTTCTTTTTTTAAATAAATCAGTTTAGATTTTTTAATTTTTTATTATTAATATCTGATCTTTATTACAGGTTCTGTAGCAGTATTTATTATAATTTTTTTAATTATTTCTCTCATGTCGTAGCTTAAGTCTCTGGCTGTTTTTTCCAGGAATACGGCCTAAGTTGTCTCCTGCGCCGGTTGTCCCTACAGGTGAATCTATGAGTCAGCATAAAAGCATAAATCTGGGGTGTCAGTCTGGTGGGAGGAGGGGGTGGCTAACAAGGTCGAGCCTGGAAAGAATTATTATTCAAGTAAAAAAGAAAATCGATTTGCGATTTTTACCGCCATCTATATAAAATAGTCGAGAACTAAATCAAATGTTCAATTACCATAGTCTTGGACCTCATTTAAAGCGCCATCTATTATTTCGTTTTGTACCCATATTCTTAAAATGGTAGATGTATATAAACTAATTAAATTGATAATATTGTATTAGTTAAAAATATTTATAATTAGTAAACGTTACAAATATTACAAAAACATATTCTCTGTGGTCCATGACCATATAACTAGTGCCATCTATCAGATTTAGATAGTACTGCTTAAAATAACTCTAACAAGTTTCTTGATCGATAAGCAAAACTTAATCCTGGCGTATAATGGATTTCTATTTAAAAAACTAATTAGACAAAAATAGCATTACAACCAAGGAAAATTTTTGATTACTATTTTTGTAATTATCATTAGATCAAATGTAATTATAGTTTATTTTATTCTGACATTACAAAACATATTAATTATAAATAATAACAACACTTTTGAGTCCAAGACAAAACTATACAGACTAATCAAATACAACATTTTGATTTATAACTTTTATTTGTGGTTACTAGATGGCGGTAGCGTAAGTGGCGCCACTTTCGCGTACTTATGTTCGGATGTAGCGTTGTGACCGCGTTATTTATCGTGCCATTACCGCGCGGGCCCTTAAATCATCACGTGACATTGCCCTACACCGTGTACGTGCGCCTTAATGAATGGCGGGACTCTTGGCCAAGTTTTTTTCTTCTTTATGAAATTGTTCGGGGAGCACTTAGCGGGAAATCTATTAGATGGCCAACTGGAATAAGTGTGAAGTGGCAACACCAGAAAAATTATGTTGTTTTTAACTTTTAACTGTTATATAGTGTGTACACAGTCTCATGTTAAAATGTTTTTAGTAATAATTAGGACTTAACGTGTAATAGTTGAATCCTGCATATAAAATAGGCATATTGAATAATAATGTCTTTTTTTTTTAATAAAAGAGTATTTACCACAGTCTAATTCTGAGTAAGAACTACCGACCCGATAGACACAACAATATTTATGATTCAATCATACACGGCAATTTGCTTATAAACTAGACAGAACCTGTGCTTTGGTGACTACTGAAAAACATATTTAGGTGTATACTTCTAAATATATACATATTACAAATAAAGTGCACCCAGATACAAAACAAAAGACGCAATAATCAGGAACTTGTGGACAAATAATTACGTGATCATAATTGTTTGTCCTAATAATTATGATCGTATAATTATTTGTCCTTAGGTTGAATCGAACCTGTTAATGTCACAGTTTAGATACTCCTAGATACATACTATAGGTTATTTAACATCAAACTTCCAGCTTTCACAAGCAAAGCGGTGAAAATAAGCGCAGGGTCAGTAAGTTTTTGCATACAAGTTAAAAAGGAAAATGACAACCCTAATTATTATATCACCTTCTTATCCTCTCTGTCATTATAATTTTAAAAATAAATTTGTTCATGTCATTAAATTTAAAAATAGAACATGTTATTGGTTAAATAGATAGTAGAACTCAATTAATTCTATTACAGATTATCAAGATCGGACCACAGATTAACAAACAGGCACACGTTCACTACAGTTGCCAACTCCATTGTTTGGTAACTTATAATTTGATGGCAATCGGATCGGTTTGCTTTCTGTCAATAGTGCTTTGTGCCCAAATCTATATAAGTTTGAAATGGATATAGAACCTTGTGGTCCATGATCTTGATTGGCCTTCCGCTAAGATAGAGTAGTAAGAGAGAATAGTGTTTTGTAAGCAATCTTCATCCTGACGCAGTGGCAAATTATTTACCATTTACCAAATTACCAAAAAAAAATACCTCTTGATAATTAGTCGTCTACCACCATGTACTTTTCAAGACACTTCTTGCCTCCCATAACTAATCTGTACAACATATTATAGACTGTGATATTTCCTGCTCGATGCTACCTTAACACCTTTAAGAATAGAGTGTAATCGCTTCTAAAAGGCTGGCAACTCCTGAATCTATTGCTGACCTGTCGTTTGCCCGCTATTTTAAAAACGAATCAAAGTTATTAGCCTTCATGGTTATCTAAAACCTTTAGTACCTACAACGTATGAGCCCTTGGAAACGATGGGAGGGAAGGATTTACGATCCTTGATGGAAAGCAACGATATCATTTAACACTGGTCTTCTTTCACACCACTCAAGTCGAGACAGTCAATTTGTACCGAAAATTAATTGAGAATATTAATTAGAATACTAAAGTACTTTTTAAAAATAATCTTTCTTTAAAAAAAGTAATAACGGCGGGTCAAATAAAAAATAAGGTAAATTTCGGTCGGGTTGGATCGCAAGAGCAGTTGGTA
This sequence comes from Hypercompe scribonia, assembly GCA_949316085.1. Taxonomy (NCBI): domain Eukaryota; kingdom Metazoa; phylum Arthropoda; class Insecta; order Lepidoptera; family Erebidae; genus Hypercompe; species Hypercompe scribonia. Next base: position 23,529,857 of record OX438972.1, read on the forward strand.
GGATGAACGCAGTGCCGTAAAATTTGGCTGTGGAGTGGAGCACTGGATCCTGATTACGGAAATACGGGTGGAGACTAAGCTGCTATACCATAGTTTATCATATGTACACTTGGATAGGGAACATTACGTATCACAGGATTTCGAAAGACCTCACTGGTGAGTAGCTAAAATTGGGCTATAGTGAACAATTGACTGCACGATTGGCCTAGTGGTTTAAGCGGTCGCCACGCCGCTCTCCACTTCGCTGAGTGTTGTGGGTTCAAATCCTACATGGGACAACACTTTGTGTGATCTACAAATTGTTGTTCTGAGTCTGGGTGTTCTTTGTGTCCGTTTCTTGTATGTTTGTAAAGTACCCCGCGACACAGGATTTATTCCTAATGCGGGCGTTGTCTTTTTTAAAAAAAAAAAGAAAAAAAAAAATTCGGTTCGCTGGAGAGTCCTAAACACTATTCTATACTGAAAATAAGTTATCTGTAGATCTTAAAATCTCCATAAACTATGTATAAAATGTATTTCAAAACGTATCTTTAGAAAACAAAACCAATAAGCATTAATTTATACACGGAAGCCTATAATCGTTATGCCTTAATAAATAAAAGAAAATTATCGCGTTATACGACTCTCGCAGGCCGTTATACACATATTTATTTTCTGTTTAATTTCGATTTTCTAAATTAATATTCATCAGGCAGTCAATCTGCTTCTTGGCCATTTTAGCGTGCACTATGATCTTTCGGTCCTTCATTTGATGTCTGTCATATACATAACTTTAAAACGATGATTTCAAAGAAGATGACTGAATAATTTGGGCAATGTGTGTTATTTGATTCGAGCAATAATCACGTGGAGTGGCCGTCAAATTATATTTAGGTATCATAATAAAACTAATATATATGTTTATATTAGGGCAAACTAAGCATTTATTCGCGGTAACGGATTAAGAATACATAGTGTTACCACCCCTATTCATCCCGTGGGTGTCGTAAAAGACGACTAAGGGAAAGTATGCAAGACATCAGCATTACAAAGAGAAGGAAAACTTGAAGCAAACCCTATTCCAACCCGTCTGGTCAGCGTTGTATAGTAGGCCAAAACCTCCTTACTAACATGACTACTGCTACTCCACTGTCTCCACTGTCCACTACTGGACATGCTTATGTCCAGTAGTGGACTGTAAAAGCCTTTCCTTAGCAAGGAGGTTTCAGCTTACTATACCACACTGGCCTGACGGGCTGGTACAGCTTTCCTTCTCCTTGCAGTGCTCTTGTACTGTGTAATTTGTCCCCTTTTCTTAATTCGTGACCACACAAACATTTTCTATTATAACTTACTAGTTTTTCCTAGCATTTTTTTTTTGTATTTTAAGAGCTTACCAAAGTGACTCTACTCTGCCTGATGGAAAGCATGAATAGAATCTAAGAATTGTAGTCACCATACTCATTGCGAATGCAGATAATGCAGTATGATGGCCTACACTATGGTAGTAAGTTGCTATTTCACGCGTCGCTTGGGGACGTTAAAGACATGCCAATCATCGTGTTAGTGTAAGGCTCACACAGTTAACACTGGACGTCTGGTCTCACCAACGAAACACCACAGCACGGGTGCTGTAGTTTTAGAGGTAAATGGTGAAAGTATTACAAATAAACCAACAAACATTAGCATTTGCAATATTAATTAGAAAATAATAACTTAAGTTTTCACCTCGTTTCTTTAAAATATTAGCACTTTTTAAGAACTTTCATACCAATTAAAAGCACTTTTAGATAAGGATTTTTTGTTTTTTTTTTCTATATTAAGAGCCTACCAAAGTGACTCTACTCTGCCTGATGGAAAGCATGAATAGAGTCCAAGAGTTGTGGTCTCCATACTCATTGCAAATGCAAACAGTATAGAGACCCACACTATGGCGGCCAGATGCTTTTCACGCCCCTCAATGATTTCAGCACGAGCGGACCGGCTCGACCGGGGCAGTACTACCCGCCCACAGAAGACCAACCTAAAGCGCCAGCATCCGTGTTGTCGTGTTTCGTTGGTGAGTGTGAGACCGGAGGCCCATTGATGCAGGAGTGACAGTTATCGTGGTAATTATGTACGCCTTACACTATCACGATGACTGTCATGCCTTTTACGTCTCCAAGCGGGGTGTGAAAAAAGCATCTCATAAGGCCGCCATGGTGTAGGTCACTATACTGCAATGTCTGCATTTGCAATGAGTATGGTGACCACAACTCTTGGATTCTATTCATGCTTTTCGTCAGATCGAGTAGAGTCACTTTGGCAGGCTCTTAATGTAGGAAAAAAAAAAAACAAAAAATGGAGATTTGTATGTGTGTAAAGAAAACAGTAATTAAAATCAAATGTTCTGACGGCTCCAATATTTATAATCCACACACACACACACGGTGAACAACGCAACGTTCTCAAAACAACATTAAATTAAGTCTCATTGTCTCCAAAACTTCTATCGCTGAGGATCGAATCGCAAAACATCGTACCTGAATAACCCAATAATTGTGTACATAAATCATTCCAACGACTTCTGATAATTCGCCCTCCGAACCAATTGTGAGGGTCGAGGGAGAAGCGGAAGCGTTTCTCATCGCGAGACCAAAATTATAAAAACATCATGAAAGAACTCATACCTGAGTAAAAATGGCAAACGCGAAAAAAGAAATTTAGAAACAAATTAAAAGAAAAAGTACTGTTTACTTCTTGTTCACTTGCAATACTTGTATACTTTCTCTTTGTAAATACATACATATTATACATAGAAAACATCCAAAATTCAAAACAAATATTTGCAGATCATTCAAACATTTGGTCCGACCCGTTAATCAAACCCGAGACCTCAAGCACAGCAGTCACATTCACTACCACTGCGCCACCAAGGCAGTTAAATGAAGTAGATTTGCCCAAAGTAGGTAGTCTTATACTTTCTGTAAGCAAACTTCTGAAGGTAACTTTCTGTGTCTCAATACTGTTTACTTCTTTTGGACTGGGTAGCGTGTAGCTCTCAAAAGTAATAAAATGTGTTTGAAAACGCTGCATGTATTATATTATTTTTTAATTTCTTTCTCGTTATCACTTGACTATTATGTTATACAATTCTTGATATTTTCGTATTACGTGTAGCAGAAACATGGGCGTCGCCAGCATTATTTTTAGGGAAGTTAAAATATAGAATACTGATACTAGTCTGGTTTTGCCTATGAAATCCATATTTTTTATAAGTGAGGTAAAAATATGTATTTTCTATGTATGTACTTTTCTCTCAGGATGCACCTCTTTCCTGGTGTCCATGACCAGAAAGATAACTAGCTCACAGTTCGCCGTAAGGTAAGCAGTCCCTGCGAAAAGTAGTCAAAATCTAAAACCTTAAATCCTACTTGTCTATACGTTATGATATCTTGTCCAGATCATTTTGGTTTCTATATTGTGGATTTTTATGTTTTTCTATTCTTCTTTCGTTCTCTTCTCTTTTGATTAACTTCTTCCGGCTACCGCTTATAACCTTCACCGACACATAACTCTCCCTCCAACGTAAGGGTTCGAACAGACCGACGATAACAGCGATACGTGCGAAATGCGACTTTTCAACCTTTTGTGGCCCAACGTCGCGATAATGTGCCTAATGTATGCCCTATGTAGTTATATTTTTGACTTTTGTCATAGATCTTGTCTTAATACCAGCATTGTGTACACAGCTTTATCTCTTTGAGACGACTTTGAGGTAAATACATCAGATGATATTCACGCTCGTGGCAATGACGACGTAAATACGATTTGGTAAAGATAAAATAGGTTATTCAAGGGTTTACACTCAATTTATAATCTATAGTAATATTATAAAGTTGAATACTAATATAAACTGCCTTGTTAGTCCAGTAATTAGCGTATGCGACTGCCGATCAAGAGGTCTCAGGTTCGATTGCCGTGTCGGGTCAAAAAGTATATTATTGAGTTTTGAGAGACACCCCGGGACATGGGGGTACACGGTACAAGGTACACCCTTGTACCTTGTACCCCCATGTCTGATCTCTCCCCGGTCATGTCGGATAGCTGTGCCGTCGAATATTGAGAGTGAGGGTACAAAGAGTGCACCTGTGTTTGCACATATTTGTGCACTACAGTATTACCTGCGTAGTAAACGTAGGTCTCCGTTAAGCATGGCCGTCGTAACCATAATCGGCTAGGAGTACATCCTAAGATGAAGAGTCGTGCAGGTCAGTTAATGAAACAACATTTTATAAAATTGCATTTAGTAATTTTGTCTAGTCATAGCAGTTCTATTTCAGAAAAGACACAGTTCAGTTTATATAATACTAGCTGACCCGGCGAACTCTGTTCCGCCTTCGAGGTAATAAATAAGCAGATTTTGTATTTTATTCACTTCAATTTAGGAAAAAAATTAAGAAGAAAAAAAGACAAAAAGTATCCTATGTCCGTCTCCTGGTACTAAGCCACCTCCCCACTAATTTTCAGATAAATCCGTTCAGCCGTTCTTGAGTTATAAGTGGTGTAACTAACACCACTTTCTTTTATATATTAGATTATATTTATATACCTGATATAAGAAAAAAGCTCGTGGCTCAGTGGTAACCAAGTAGGTTAACACTTTCCAAAGTTCAGCAATCCCAATCAGGGCAATCTTTGGATGGGTAACCATTCTTAATATTTCGCGACCTATTAAATATCATCAACATCAACAGCCTTTTACAGTCCACTACTGGATATCCCAGGTCTCTCCTTAGCAAGGAGGATTTGGCCTACTATACCACGCTGGTCAGACGGATTGGTTTGTTTCAAGTTTTTCTTCTCTTTGTAATGATGTTGTCTTGCATACTTTGTTCCCTTAGTCACCTTTTACGACACCCACGGGATGAATAGGGGTGGTAACACTATATATTCTTAATCCGTCACCACACGGACAATTTATGGAGTGACATTGGAAAGACCAAAACACATTTATATTTTTCTCTAAAGACACTATCTTCTGATCAAGTTATAGGTAAGTATTCGCCATATGGCTCAATATACAACACATGTTGTATATTTAAAGTACATTCCACAATATGTTGTTCTACGTTATATTCTTGAGAGGAACGTGTCGTTGATACGTGACAGGTTGCAGTACACTTGTCTATGAATAAAATAACAACTCATTTCCATCAGTTTTGTGTATAAACGTACGTGTTTATACATATTTTTGTTGCTGACTGTACATACAAGTATCCAGGTAAGACGAATTTAATATCACACTGTACTGTGCTGGGACTGAAAATTGTTCAAGTGGGAAATAAGTACCGTATGGAAAGCTGTTCACCAATGAGTCAAATTTCAGGATCATATTATTGTTAGGGTTGTAAAAAGCCACCCTTATTTTCTAATCCCAAATTTTTTACTTTATAATTATAATATAATATTAAGAAGTAGTACCATTTCTTAGTACTAGACAATAGGGTAGATGACACTTTAAATTAGTTACCTTTTATCATCTGTCAAAATGACATTTTGTATGAAACCTGTGCTAAATAAAAACGTGACGTCACTGTTTAAACTGCTCAGTTGAACAATATATTTCAATATGTATTTCCATTAAATTCGTAACAGTAATAAAAAGCTGTTATAATTATATTTACTGACATGTTTTGTGATAATTGGTTTAATGAAGCGGACATTGGTATTTATTAATGGTACAGTCAACTACCCTTTTAAAATAATGGTATTGCTGAGAATTACACACAGTGACGTCATCGATACCAGATGTCATCATAGATCTATTCTAAAATTAAATAAATTATTAAAAAATACAAAATGTAATGAAATAATGACTTGTGAACTAAAGAGGCGCAAGAATAATTTTAAAAAGAAAAAACAGTAGCAGTCGTGGGACTGCCGATAGAAGTGAAAACGGAACTATTAAGTTGAGAGTAATTAAAACTATATGCAAAAATTATATGAAATTTTTTATGTTTCATATATAGCTATATATAATATATAATATCATATATAATATATAATAATAATAAATTTCATATATAATATATAATATCATATTCTCCATAGCTATAGATATACTATTATCATTAGCATGTCGGTGACGCGAACCGAGGATTTTACCCTCTACCAAAACGCTCAACGCGCCTAAAGAAGTTTTCACTTCAAAAAATACCAAAAAGTATTACATATCTTAACTACTCAATATTAAAACAACAACCTCTACCTTTAAATTAAAAAAAAAAAGTATTCATAATCTGAAAAACATCAGAAATTCTAAATTCAAAATCATTCCTTCAAACTGCATGACAGAACTGAAACCAATGCAGCCATCCCTCGGGAAACGCTCTCGACGTTTCCACACCTCAGTGCGAATCTATCACTGTCCTGATTGCCACCGAAACTAGTCTGCATGAATCCCACAAGCATAACACGATTTTGACATATCATTGATCTATTCCAGCCCAGAATCATCTCAACACCTAGCTACCGTGTCTCTTGGGATGTCAAATCGAAACTGTATTGCATCAACAGCTGGATACGAGACACCTTACTTATTACTTGTCACATTCATACACAACTCATTAACTAGTTTGTACGTCAAATATTCGTGATCAACAATGTATAGCAAGCAATGAATAGCTAACAAAACGGGAATACCAAGTTTCGAAAGTCATGGAATACGTCAACATTGATACGAGTCGAAATTGTAACACAAGTGACTTCTTATGTTCGAGTCAAATTGAACTCAAAGGAGTTCAGTCTAAGGTGTGTTTTCTAAGTAATGTTAAGTGGTTGTTATTGGTTTTCATTTCTTATATTATAATACATAGTTTGAAAGACAGGTTCTATCAACTGGTGACAACTACATATTGTTTAGACGTGTTTTATTCAGTTGTATGTGAACTCTCTTGTTTAGGAGTATCGAGAAATTGTCTTAAAAATATTGAGAGCATTATTCACGACACCTGAGCGGCGTCTGTCGATTGGTTGTGACTCGAATCATGTTACTTTTGATATGTAATGTTTGAAAAATTATTCTTAACATTTCTTTTCACTTGTTTATTACTTAAACTGTAAACAAATAAATATTGGACGTAGGTAACATCCACTCTTTAATTGTCTATGATGACACCACGGGTTCGCCAGCAATATTCTAGCAGTCCAGGAATGAAGTCACCAACTGTCGTGACTGAGACAGCTGCAAGGGGCTGGATTCACATTAGTTGCTTGGACATCAAATGCCAAACTAATATTAATAATTAAAAATATATTTTATTGAGTCTTTGGTCACCTGCAACTCTTTATTTCTTTATTTATAACATGCTTTGACATGTTAACATTACAGATTAATCGGTAGACGTAGACAATTTGGTTTGTGGTTAATAAATTAATCAACTATTAGTGATGATGATGCACTAGATCTAGTAGGGATCAGCATATTACACAGTAGATATAAACATGTGCACTCTCTGTTCTCTTACTCTTACAATTCGAAGGGACGGTTATCCGTCTCGATCGGAGAGAGACCAGACGCAAGATCGAAAACTGTACGTGTTCTCCAAGATATGGGGGTTATAACCCTAACTTCCAAACTCCAGGCTCTTATTAAGTATTTCTGTAGCCAGAAAAACCCAAAAACACTTTTTGAGCCGACCCGGGAATCGAATCTGAGTTCTCTAACCGCTAGACCAACGAGGCAGTTTGTTACAAAGTACACTGTAGCTCACCCTAGTGAACAAGTAATATGTCATTTGACTATCCTAACAGTTCCAAATACTTTGTCGAGCTTTGAGCGCCGAGAATTACTGAAAGGTTAGGATTTGACATCTAATAACCTCAGCCATTTTTTTTCTATAAACCTACCAAAGTAACTCCATTCTGCCTGATGGAAAGCATGAATAGAATCCAAGAGCGGTGGTCGCCGTACTCACTGTGAATGAAGGCAGTATGGCGACTCACGCTATGGTGATCTAGTGAGATGCTTTTTCACGCTCCACTTAAAGGACCCGGGAGGTAAACACGTGCGCTGGTAATTAATTCCAGGCTTTAACAGATTTTTGTAAGAGTCATGATATCACACTGATCTGAAACTTGGCTCACCCACGACAACACTCCCTCGATAATTGACTTTACATAAAGCGATGCTAATTGCTGCATCAACATCACTTCATACGAAGTCAATTATGTTGATAAAACATTTTAATAAAAACAAAACATCAAACAAAACACTAAATAACCTTGAGAACAACAAAAACGTAAATTAAAACTAAAAATACCCCTTGTAAATATAAATAGTTATCAGATTGGGCGGGTATAACGTTATAATAAATAACGGCCGGCCATATTGAGTTTTTTATATTTATTTGTAAAAATTAATAATAATGCTGAATAAATCAATAAAAGAATGGAAACATTTCAGGACGGCTCCGCTTGAATGATTTGTTGTAATACGAGTGTAGTGTGCCGTCTGTGCTTTATACTACGGTCACGTGCTCTTGATACTTAAAAATCTTTTTTTCATATATTAAGAGCCTGCCAAAGTGACTCTACTCTGCCTGATGGAAAGCATGAATAGAATCCAAGAGTTGTGATCACCATATTCATCGCAAATACAGACAATGTAGTATGGTGACCTTTTCTTTTTTTTGTCACCCCACCGGGGTTTACGGCGAGGTGGTGTGTCGGAATCGGACCGACTAAAACCACACGGTGTGCCACTCTGCGCCTGACATAGGAGAGATCCGGGAACAGCTGCTATTACGGCATCCAGATCCCTCCTAGCGCCTGCCCGCTACCACGGGCACCATCTGCGGATATACTCTCCATTTAGGTTACGTACGGCACACGCGGACGTCACCTTCTCGCGGCTGGCCACTGTAGCGGTAGTATGGTGACCTACACTATGGCGGCCCTGTGAGATGCTTCTTCACACCCCGCTTGGGGACGTAAAAGGCATGACAGTCATCGTAACAGTATAAGGCTTACACAGTTACCACGATAACTGTCACCCCTGCATCAATGGGTCTCCGGTCTCACACTCACCAACGAAACACGACAACACGGATGCTGGCGCTTTAAGTTGGTTTCCTGTGGGAGGGTAGTACTGCTCCGGTTGAGCCGACCCGCTCGTGCTGAAATCAGCTTGGCTTTACTACCTAGAAAACTATCTGTAAAATTCGAATGTTTAAAAGTGTAGAATATTTTGAATTGAACTAAAATAATACTTAAAATGAGCATCCTCAAAATTACTATCTGTCCATCAAATTGCGTCTTTGATCGACGTACGCCTCTGGTGGTTGTGACGATTTCTCAAAAAATGTAAAAGTAAACTTTTGGTATAGTTAAGCACCACGTTAGCGATAAGTCTGAATAGATTTTACAATAATTTATTGTACTTAAAGTATACAGGCACCAAAATTAGAATAGCAATCAACTGTGGTGCTCAATCTTATTAAAGTAATCGACAGGCATCATCATCATCTTCATCATCGTCTCAGCCAAAAGATGTCCACTACTGGACATAGGCCTCCCCCAAGGTTCTCCAGAGAAGCCAGTTCCGTGCAGCACGCATCCAGCAGCTTCCCACGACCCTTCACCAGGTCGTTGGACCACCTTGGCCTTCCAACGCTGCATTTCCCGGTACGCCAGTCCAGAACTTTATGGCCCCATCAGCCATCGTTTCTACGTGTAATGTAGCCCACCTACTGCCACTTAAGTTTAACAATTTTATTAGGAATATCGGTGAACTTGATTCGTCTGTGGGTCTCCTCGTTCCTGTATCGATCACGCAAAGAAACTCTGAACATCACCCTCTCTATTGCTACTTTTGTCTTGAGATACTGCCCTATTTGTGACGACAAAACGTTACGTAGTTTCGCGAACATTGCCCAACCCAGCTGGATCCGACGATTGACTTCTTTTTTAACAGTAAATGTCATATAATCAGGGGTTTCTTTCGTACTTTTGTCTCCAAGGCAGATATAAATCTTAAACAACTATAGATTTCACATTTTTTATGAGATAAAGAAATCATCAACAACATTAGATTCATATAAGCATTAGAGAAAAATATATTACATTGCTCAGACTTTAAAGCACGACGCTTAGCTTTAATGACGTTTAATACATACATAAATCATAGATTTATTAGAAAGTTGCTAATACGAATGGAAATATCCACCCTAACTTTCCATAATTACTCTAAAATCAAGTATCAAAATGACCATATCCATTAATATACAAAGCTAGCCTTATATCAGTTGATATCGAGTCGAGTCGGTTGTACATCTCAGTCCCACCTCCAATAAAGTGCGGCCATCAATTCGGACGTTCGCAAAAAGGTTGTGTTACCTCCGGCGAGGTATGACGGATGGATGGGTGGCCGACGCATTGCTGATGTTAATTACAACCATGAGTGTTTTGTTCAAGATTTTATAGATAAACAAAAGTATACTGGTGTGTAGATCTATTTCTATAATTAAGTATGCGTTTTTTCAGGCTATTAAGAGGGTTATCTTGCTCTTTATGACCTTCTGATGGCTTTATATTAGTCTCGAACAGACATCTGTTATTCACAATTTCATTCAGTAAGTTTTTCCAACAGCCACCTGTCCAAAGCAAAAAAAAATAGCAACAGCGACATCTCGTGATGGCAAACATGATCTTTTTAGTAACAACTAACCCTGTGTCGCGCTATTAGCATTCTTGCGACGATTTTATGCCACATATACAACTTCTCATCTTCACCTGTTGGTCCTCAACAGACTAAGCATAATTAACTTCCGGGCCGAGGGATCTTCTTCCGTTAGAGACACAAATCTTAAAAACAAACTAAAAAAAATAGTATGAAAATTATACCTATTAAATAATTATTATTTGAACATTTGAAAGATGAGTTTTATGGAAAGGTTCTACATCAACCCTTTTAATAATAAATCTGTCTTAGAATATAGATAAAATAAATCATTGAGAAACGTCAATGCAAGAAGGTGTTTCATCAAAATACGTAGATAGGAGCGGCGCGGGCGGGTCCGGCCTCGCGTCAACTCAAGCTGACACGGAATGATAGAATGTAACAGTTTTGATCTGATGTTTTTTGCTTTATTTAATTAGTATATACTATGTTACATATATATGTAAATACCTATGTAACAAATTAAAAAAATATATTCCTTGTCTATGTTAAGAGCCTGCCAAAGTGACTCTACTCTGCCTGATGGAAAGCATGAATAGAATCCAAGAGTTGTGGTCACCATACTCATTGCAAATGCAGACAATGCAGTATGGTGACCCACACTATGGCGGCCTTGTGAGATGCTTTTTCACACCCCACTTGGGGACGTAAAAGGCATGACAGTCATCGTAGTTAGTGTAAGGCTTACACAGTTACCACGATAACTGTCACCCCTGCATCAATGGGCCTCCGGTCTCACACTCACCAACGAAACACGACAACACGAATGCTGGCGCTTTAGGTTGGTCTTCTGTGGGAGGGTAGTACTGCCCAGGTCGAGCCGGCCCGCTCGTGCTGAAATCAGCGTGGCTCTATATATACTCCGAAATGGAATCGTTATAGCTTTTGTATGCCATCATAATCAATAATCCATAATTGTCTATTATATTTCTATATATAAATTAACTCTCTGTAAGTATACTGGTTAGATATTTTTGACAGATTCTGTCAATTGCGACTGTCTCGGTGGCGCAGCGTTAACCATTGCGACTTCTGTGTTTGAAGTCTCGGGGTCGATTCCCGGGTGCAAATGTTTGTATGATCTGCAAATATTTGTTTCTAAGTTTGGGTGTTTTCTATGTATAATATGTAAATATATATTCACAAATATGCCAGTCAGTCTAGTTACCATAGTACAAGCTGTATTTAGTTTAAAATTAATGACGTTTTGTGTCAAGTGTCTGAAATATTTATTTATTATTTATTTATTTATAATTATTTGTACTTTCTTCATTAACATTTGAGGGGATTAAACCATAAATATGATCAAAAGAATATCTAAAGGCAGCAATTAAAGTATTTGACCTAAATTTAAAACTTTAATATGTAAAAATTTAAGTAGTTTTAATCACATCATCACCCATCTTACACACAGCCATCTGTTCCTAAACTAATCAAAGACTATTCTGTTTGACATACTTATTTCTAAAATATTACAAATATTACAGAAAAATTAGTAAATTCTCTCAAGGAGTAGAGCCACGCTAAATTCAGCACGAACGGGCTGGCTCGATCGCGTGTGTACTATCCTCTCACAGAAGACCAACCTAAAGCGACAGCATCTGTACTGTCGTGTTTCATTGGTGAATGCGAGACCATTGACACGGGTGACTGTTCTCGTGGTCTGTCTCTGAGCCTTACACTGCCACGATGACTGACATGCCTTTTACGTCCTCGGGGCGTGAAAAACCATCACACTTTCCCGCCATAGCGTGGATCACTATACTGCATTGTCTACACTCGCAATAAATATAGTGACCACAACTCTTGGATTCTATTGATACCTTCCATTGGGTAGAGTAGAGTCGCTTTGGCAGACCCTTAAAATAAAAAACAAGAAAAATTACATACAAACACGAACAACCATGATCAACAAATAATTTATTATTTGTCTTAGATGTTAATCGAAAGGAAATCGAACCTACGACTCACTGCCCTATTAGGGTACAAAGTATTACATCACTCGGAAGGACAATTCAAACAGAAAGTCTTACCTTCAAGTTTAATTGTCATTTCTGTCAATCGTTTCTAAACTGCATTTCCTGAGGCCTATTTGGTGGACAAAGTCCTTTAATATTATTAATAGATGTGATATGATTAGAGGAAATTGCAACATTACAAATAGATATTTCTAGTCTAACATCCCATCTACTAACCCGATACAAAATCACACAACTGGCCATCTTAAATTTATAATGGTCAGATATTATCTGACTGCGCGCGCGCACGATGCAGCAACTAATGATAATGTGCGCAACCAACTATTATTCCAATACGGACTGGGCAGAGCCATGTCACTATTGATTTGTGATTGATATTATGTACCAAATGTATAAATTATTAAATATCTACATTCAAAAATATACCCTAATCGAAAAGAAAACAGAGTTGAGTTTTAAATGGATTTGATTAACGTACAGTAGGGCTAAATCGAATAAGCGATTGTCAGTTGTTTCGATTTGAATTTAGAATTCGATTTAAGTTGTTTTAATTGTAGCACGTGAGCTAGGTTTTAAGTGATACATATTTAACTTTGAACTCAAAATTCATTTAAATAAAGTTCAACTTTAATTGGAGATAATAACAAATTACATTTTTGGCCGCAAGCTGTTTTTCTGAATACCTCATGATTTATTTTGGAGTTTGAATTCTTTGGAATAACTATTGTTTTAATTAATTGTAAATGTTGATATATATACGTGATTAGTGCGAGATATACATTTTTGGAGGCGTGATGTTAATATATGAGGGTAGACAGTGTATACTTAAGTTAGGTTGTACATCGTCCGCTCAATTATCGTAAATCCTATTGATGACAAGATGTTATAGAGAAACGAGACAGTATTTATGACATTGGTTACGAGTCAATTGTTATTCGAAAAATTTCGAGAGGCCATCGAATTTAAACAAAGCACCTTATATGAAGACTTTCATTATCTTAACAGAGATGTGGAATCAACACATCAATATTTGGGAGAGCCATACTTCTTCTTCAAGTCGTCGGTCCATCGCGCCGCAGGGCGTTCTACACTACGTTTGCGCAATCGTGATATCCACTCTAGTACGCCTCGGCTCCAGCGACCATCGGTTCGTCTGGAGACCTGGTCGGCCCACTTCCACTTCAGCATACTGATTCTCTGTGCGATGGCTGGCAGCGGATGGATGCGAATTGCCCAATATCTTGATCGTTGACGTTCCTTGGGGAGACCTTCGTTCAGCAGTGGACGGCGATAGGTTGATTGATTAATTGATACTACTTCACATATTTTCCGGTACTTTTTGCAGAATGAGTGAGGTCACCGGTAGCACTTTGTTTCTTCTTTTTCCGGGCAAGATATTTACGAAGGTCGGCCACGTGCTTGTAACTCTTGGATTATAGGTGCTCATGGGCAAAGTTACTGTCCATCGAAGCTACGTTCACATGCTCCAGATATCACAAAAAATTTAGGTATGTATTTGTAACAGGATTGTGTAATTTGACTGCACGGTTGGTTTAATAGTTTAAGCGGTCGCCACGCCGCTCTCAACTGCGCTGAGTGTTGTGGGCTCAAACCCTACGTGGAACAACACTTTGTGTGATCCATAAACTGTTATTCTGAGTCTGGGTGTTCTTTGTGTCCGTTGCTTGTGTTTGTAAATTCCCCGCTACACAAGATTTATTCCACGTGAGCGTGTGCGTCACCTCAAAAGATTTCTGACGGATAAAGAAAGCAGAGTGTTACCATCCCATCCTATGGGTATTGTAAGACACGACTAATGGAGAAATCTATACAGAACAATATCACTGCAAAAAAAAAGAAAACTTGAGACGAACCCTATACCAACATGTTTGGCCAGCGCGGTATCATCATCATCAACAGCCTTCAACAGTCCACTGCTGGACATAGGCCTATCCTTAGCAAGGAGGTTTTGGCCGACTATACCAGTGTGGTAAAGTAGGCCAAAACCTTCTTTCGCAGGAGAGGCCTGTATCCAGCAGTGAGCTATCAAAAGCTTTAGATGTGATGATGTGAACAGCTGTACCTTTTTTTAAGTTAAGAACTCCTCAGAACTTCCTTAATCACAAACCGGAAAATTCTTTTATCTAAAAAGGTATACCCTCCATTTGAGCCCCTTAAAATTCCGAGTAAGTTCCACTGTGAAGAGTAAAAATTATTAACATAGAATACCTACAATTTACTAATATTATAAGCGCCTTATCATAACGTTGATATTTTTTGGTGATGAAGCGATGGTAGACCTCAAAAGTTAACCTTCCGTGACGCATGCATGAGAAAGGAGTCTTACAGCTCATATTCAGTGTGGTTATATAAGGTGGTATCACTTTCCCTAATAACTTATCGAGAGGCGTTAATTTGCGTACAAGAGCCTATTGTTTTATAACTTATGGTTTTATGTTGTTAGATAAAACTGTACACGATTACATGAATGAGTTATTTATATTGTGAAACGAAACATATAAGATTACATAAGTCTCTTATTCTTACGAGAAACACTAGAAGCTGTGGAGTAATGTACAGACATACAAACAGGTAGTAGAGCCACGCTCATTTCAGCATGAACGGGCCGGCTCTACCAGGGCAGTACTACCCTCCCACAGAAGATCAACCTAAAGCGACAACACCCGTGCTGTCGTGTTTCGTTGGTGAGTGCGAGACCGGAGGCCCATTGATGCAGGGGTGACAGTTGTCATGGTAAGTGTATGCAATACAATGCTACGATGACTGTCATGCCTTTTACGTCCCCAAGTGAGGGGTAAAAAAGCATCTTAATAGGCCGCCATAATCACCATACTACATTATCAGCATTCGCAATGACTATGGTGACTACAAGTTTTGGATTCTATTCATGCTTTCCATCAGGCAGAGTAGAGTCACTTTGGCAGGCTCTCAAATAAAAAAATAAAAAAATTAAATCACGCCCGTTTTCCCGGAGGGGTAGGTAGAGGTAAACGTCCACTTTTTGCCAGTGTTTTGGTTCCACGTAATAGGTGACGAGCTTATTGCCGCTAATCTGGATGTTTTGTTTGTCTCAGAGTTTTGTCCGTCGATCAGGGTGTACATCACTTACAATTCTTGACGGAAGCCCTACGCACTTTATAATGAATACAAATAGCATAATGTATTGTTGAATTCTTTACCTCCCTCTGCGATGCTGGGTTCTTTAAACGGGGAGTGAAAAAGTATTTTAATAGGCCGTTAAAGCATGGGTCACCGTGCTGCATTGTTTGCATTTGCAATAAGAATGTGACCACCACTCATATTTCTGTAGGGCGGACCATGAATTGGTTAACATTTGAAAAAATTGTGTAAAGTAAACCATTTGATACACTATAAAAATTACTTATTTACAAGAAAGTAAATTAGTTAGAATTTGTTTTCTAAAAATTATATCGTACAAATAACTACCATTTCGACGTTTGCACTCATCTAACCGAGTGCCGAAATTTTCGAATACTCGTCGGCAAGGAGACTGCGAGATCGCCGACATCTCTGCGCTGATTTTTTCTTATGGTCAACGTAGTGTATTTGGTTTATATATGTAGACACAATTCTTTAAATAACCCCATAAAAAGAAGTCTGCTGGAGATAGAACTGAACTTCTGGGTGGCCATAGAATCTCGCCTCGTTTGGAAATTAGCTTTTCCGGAAGCATGTGTTTGACCACAGACAGGGACACATTGGATGCGTGACAAATGGCTCTATCTTGTTGAAACCATGCGTTACGATTGTAACCATCAAATTCCAGTAGCATCGGTCCCAAGAACTCCCGTAACGTGTTTGTGCGGGATGTTAGATTCAAATGTTAACGAATTCTTGGCTTACCCTATATAAGCAGAGTAGAATACTTTTGGCAGGTGAACAAGTCAGAAAATTGGTAACAAGCATTTTTTTTCATATCCACTGAGAAAGTGCCCGCGTACATGTCTGACTCATTATGATAGTATTGTTTTAAAAATTCTGAAATAATTTACAACTCTTCCTATTTCCCTCAGTGAAACTTTTCGGGGTCTTTTCAAAATTTCTGTGAAACTTACTCCAGAAATTTAAGCAACGATCGATTAAATAAGATTTTAAATAAATCACTAACAAAATAGAAAATGGATACCTACTTTTAAGGCTATTGTTTAAGTACAACAACACAAAGAACAAAGCGATATAATTCTCACGTGTGGTCCCATATATCAGTTCACTGTAATTAAAGTTAGATGGTGTCATGTCATTTCTTTGACCCGTGTTGATTCATGAAATAAGAGAGGTACACACTGTTTAGCTTGAGCAAATTCACATTTCTTCCTCAAACTTATGTGGTGTATACACTGCACTGTATGGATTAATGTAATATATTAAGAATAAATCAAATCGAATCAACCTTCAGTGCATACTTATCATTTCTCTACTGCATCCTTTAGTAAATAAGACAAAAGGATGAGTTACTTCTGTTTATCCAGTAACTTCCATCCATTTTAGTCCAACCATCTGGGAGCAGTACTGTTCTTTCATGGTGGTCTGCTTCAAAGTTTTTTAGGCAATCTAATAACATCTACTTTTTAAGTAAGTATACTCATTTACTGACGAAATGCTGGTTTTCATTTGTATTCAGTCGTTTCTTGCTCAATTCAGAGAGGTCTCAATGGGTTTCTTACATTATAGAAAAGGCAACTGTACAATAGAAACATATCTAAAAACATTTTTAAAGGTTTTCTGAATCCAGAATTGCACATGAGACGTGCTAACCATTTCTGTACCCATCCTAACAAAGTCCCGCCTAACTAAGGTTATTTATCGGTGTCTTAATTGGTAGCTCTCGATGGAGGCAACGCAATGGAGAGCCACGCTGTTGGACAACTTGACGCGTAAGGGACTAGATCTCTTTGATTTATGACGGCCCCTCCCTTTTAGGCTATGAGTGATAATGCTTCGATAGTTTACTATATGGGTTGCCTCGTTGGTCTAGCAGTTAGCGTATTCGACTGCAGATCAAGAGGTCTTGGGTTCAATTCCCGAGTTGGGTCAATACGGAGTTTGAAAGTTGGGGTATTAACAACTCGTGTCTCGGAGAACAAGTGGAGCTTTTGGTCTTGCGCCTGATCTCTTTCCGGTCGTGTCGGATAACCGTCTCTTCGGATTGTGAGAGTGAGGGAACAGAGAGTGCACCTCTCAGGTCGCGCACACACTTGTGCACTAACGTCCTCTGTGTGGTTGGCTGGTCTCCGTCGAAACTAGATCATCAAGGTTGCCTTCTTTTTCAGCAACAAAATAAAAAAATTATATAACAACTATATTAGTATTATATAAAGATATTTTATTTTATTTTTTTTTCTATGTGAAGAGCCTGCCAAAGTGACTCTACTCTGCATGATGGAAAGCATGAATAGAATCCAAGAGTTGTGGTCACCATACTCATTGCAAATGCAGACAATGCAGTATGGTGACCCACACTATGGCGGTCTTGTGAGATACTTTTTCACACCCCGCTTGGGGACGTAAAAGGCATGACAGTCATCGTGACAGTATAAGGCTTACAGTTACCACGATAACTGTCACCTCTGCATCAATGGGCCTCCAGTCTCACACTCACCAACGAAACACGACAACACGGATGTTGGCGCTTTAGGTTGGTTTTTCTGTGGGAGGGTAGTACTGCCCCGGTCTAGCCGGCCCGTTCGTGCTGGCTAATCAGCGTGGCTTTACTTCCTAGTAAATGATTATTATGTGTGATTTATTATTGTTTTGCCTTCCAAATGGTAGGCTATAAAAACAAAACGTGTACTAACAATAGTGTATATCTACTTATTCTCAAATTGTAAATTATAAATAAATGTTTTAAAGTAAGAAGCAGCCGTCGATTTGGTCCTATCCTAGATAGGCTAGAAATATTTAATAAAATTTAGTTCCTATATCTTGCAGTTGTTTGGCACCAACGCATAACAGAACATTGAAAACGCTTCGACCTATGGGCCCCGGTAGTCGCTTATCCGTTCATATGTGACCCATTTCATATACTATAACAAGAAGATTAAAAATGTAGAAATGGATAAGATGATGACAAATCACTGTCCTGCAGTGGTAGTAGAGTGTACGTATCAACGTACTACGACTACCACTACGATCCCGGGTCCTTTAGGTGAGGCGTGAAAAAGCATCTCACTAGGCCGCCATAGCGTGGGTCGCCATACTGCACTGTCTTCATTCGTAGTGAGTACGGCGACCACCGCTTTTGGATTCTATTCATGCTTTCCATCAGGCAGAATATAGTCACTTTGGTAGGTTGCTATGAAAAAAAAGGTATGATAAGATGTAGTTATGGTTTTTAATCAGTAAATGCATACTTCGTCACAATATTCGACACTAAACGATATTCATTATAAAATTAAACCTCATAAAAGTGAATTGTAAAAAAATTAAAGTCTATAGATCTAAGTCCAAAAACGAATAATATTTTATATTCAAAATTATACCTAAATACTTATACGCTTTCTACGCCATTATTATCGTCGTACAGCCACAGTTTTAGCTTTAGTGCCGGCTACATCACTACTGCATTCCTGTAAAATTCAACATACAAAAATATACTTTTTCTTTTGACGACACCCGTATTAGGAATAAATTCTGTGTCGCGGGGGACTTTATAAACACACAAGAAATGGACACAAAGAACACACAGACTCAGAACACAAAGTGTTGTCTCATGTGGGGTTTGAAGCCACAACACTCAGTGTAGTAGAGAACGGTGTGGCGACCGCTTAAACCGCTAGGCCAAACGTGCAGTCAAAAATGGTATGTAGTAGCTCTCTACTGCGCTGAGTGTTGTGGGTTCAAACCCCACTTTGTGTGATCCACAAATGGTTGTTCAGAGTCTGGGTGTTCTCCGTGTACGTTTCTTGTATGTTTGTAAAGTCACCCGCAACACAGAATTTATTCCTGTTCACTGTCTTTTTTTAACAAAAAAAAAATAAAAATAAGGTAAAAATACTGTGACCGCCCAGTGGCAAAATTAATGTTCAACATTTCCAAATCCAAAGACACAATTTGAAACACTCAAACAGTTTCCATCCATTCACTTTGGAGGTATTTCATCCACACAAGTATTGGTAATACATTTTTATGAGAGAAATACGGTATCACCTTAGTAATGTTAATTTTTATTATATTTGCGATACGTAACCCACATATTATCGATAATAATCATCGATTTGGTGGCTAAATGTTGGTTTTCATACAAAATATAATGTTTCAGAAGTTGTTTGTTCAATAAAAAGTTTATGTGTTTTAAATTGACATGGAGAGGTGAGACAATGATCCTTTCGACTTTTGACACGATATGGCCCGGACCTGATTGTTGTGTGTGTCCATTTACGTACGAGATTATTAGTGAAAAAAAGAGAAGACAGTTCGTCTTGTAATACTAACCTTAGAACAAATATAGAATGTAAAGTAATTATTTTGTTAGTTCTTAAATTAGACGTAATTTATTGACGAGAAATTGAATAAAAGAGGCTATGAAAAAACTACAAGCGTCGAGAAAGAGATATTTAAAGCCTTTACCTTTCTCAATTTTATTTTAAGAAAAGGCAAGTACATTGCTTCTTAAAGTTTCATCTATCATTTGTCTGTTCACTGCTCAGTTTTTAGCCAAGTCGTCTACATTCACTCTCCTCTAATTTTGTAGCCACCAACTTCCACACATTTAACTTCCTTCATCACATTTTCCTCATCTGAGAGATGTCTACTACGATATGACTTGAACTATAAGATTTTACTAGACTAACTGATTTTTTTTTCTATATGAATAGCCTACCAAAGTGACTCAACTCTGCCTGATGGAAAGCATGAATAGAATCCAAAGCTTGGGGACGTAAAAGGCATGACAGTCATCGTGGCAGTGGAAGCCTCATATAGTTACCACGATTACTGTTACCTCTGCATTAATGGAAAGAGAGATAAACTATTATTTCCAAATCTCTTTGATTAATGAAAACTCACACACATTCAACTAATAATCGCAGACGCATCAAATATCGATACGCTTGCAACACGTCGCGTTTACGATTATCGTCGGAACGTGTGAAAGGAGAGCTGTGTGCAAGCGCAATTCTTATAATGGGCGCGCTAAGTGAGGGTAACGTTCTACGAATTTAATTATATTAATATATTGATACTCAGGAGATTGTGTTAAGTAAGCGTGGATGTAGGTATATTGTTTAAAGAACAAGAATTATAATCAAATGTTACATTGACATAATAATAATTTCACAGATGGCCGTCTCATCACAACCCAGATATACAAATTGTATATGAATTATGCTCAGAGATAGGTGGTAATCAAATACACGAACTACTTGGTGGTCTGAATCACTAAGCACTAGATCCACAAATCCGTCAAAATATGCTTATTTTTGTAGAAACATCTTAATGTATAATTCGTATCCCCGAGTGTCAGCACTTGGTGGAACTTGTTATAATATAATCTTTTAATAAAACGCTATCTTTTTTTCTCTATCTTAAGAGCCTGCCAAAGTGACTCTACTCTGCCTGATGGAAAGCATAAATAGAATCCAAGAGTTGTGGTCACCATACTCATTGCAAATGCTGACAACGCAGTATGGTGACCCACACTATGGCGCCCTTATGAGATGCTTTTTCACACCCCGCTTGGGGACGTAAAAGGCATGACAGCCATTGTGAGAGTGTAAGGCTTACACAGTTACCTCGATAACTGTCAGCCCTGCATCAATGGGCCTCCGGTCTCACACTCACCAACGAAACACGACAACACGGATGCTGACGCTTTAGGTTGGTCTTATGTGCTAAATCAGCGTGGCTCTACTACTTAGAGAATTTGTCCGTTTATTCCACTGTTTAGTTAAAATTAATCTGATCAGTTTCTCCTTATGTCATTATCAAAGATTATATTTGCGATTTACTCTCTTGATAGAGTTACCAATTTTTAATTTTAGAAAAAGTAAATTTTTCTTTCTAGAATCTATCTTAATATGTACATTTTTATTAAAAATATATTGTATATCATACTAATTCACTCACCTCGTGGTATGAGTTCGCCACTTTGGGTAAATACCAAAGTCTACTGACTCCTGTTCGGCAGTTGCTTACTTCAAGTTGAACAGTAGATTTAAATACAACAGTTGAAAAACAACAAACTATTGCAATTCAAATGCAAACGAAAACATAAGCATCGAAGAGAAATAAAGTGAGAGTTTAGAAAGCTGATAAGCAGTGAACTAATTCTGACCTTCTAAGGTTAAAAATAGCACTTAAAACACGTATATTAGCAACGCAAAATAAGAAGCAGGCGGCTAGTTGTCGCCCATCAAAATGGCCAGTTATCATACACTTTGGCTAATAAAACTCCTCGATCAGCAAATGCCTCACGATATATAGCTACTGATTATAATTTTATTAGTCGTAAATTGTTGAAGATATATTCACGAGTCATGCAGAAGTCGGTTCCCTAAATTGCAATTTACGATCAAGCGGTTTACTGGACATCAGTTGGCCGTAAAATCCTGCCAGTTTTGGCAAAATTAATAAAATACGATAAATATAAAATTGACCAATCAATCCTGCTAATTAGAATCCATCATCTGCTTTCTACCACGTAAGAGATTCTTAATACTTAGGTTTGACACAAATACACCAGCCACAGTTATGTTTGGGTTATACTTTTCTAAAAATAAGAGATGGTGACTTTCAAAAAAAATCTAAGCAAATACATAGAGGCATGCGAAACATGGCTAAACAGATATGAAGAGTAATTTAAACCCAGGAACATTAACAATGAAAAGGCTCTATGTCGTATCCTTATGAAAAGATATACTTCACAAGACCATGATATAAAGAAGAGTTACATATCTTTTAATCTGAATTAATTGTAGCAGTCAAAACTACTGGCTGACCTCTGGCACCACCAGAGAATATTTTGGCGGTTATAGGCATAGGTGGTTGCCGTACCATGTCAACGGAGATGGCGTATACATAAGCCATAGGATTTAGAGACGAAAGTGCTCGCCGAAGTTTATCGCGCAGACGGCTGAGTTCCGGGTGGGTAGCGGCATTCGAGGCCGCTTGTCGAGTTACGGTGGCCGTTGGTCGTCCCGACTGGAGGCTCCACGGTCATCGTCAAGTGGGCAGGACAGCAGTACGGTTCCCTATACTTCCGGTTGCGGCAGGTCCTTTCGGGGCATAGTTGTTAAGGAAAATACATGGATTCGATTGCTAGAATGAAATTGAGTGCCGCCTACTGCCGCTGCGATTGCAGTTAGGAAAATGCTGGCAGTTGACTCCGCCTGGGCGGTATAGCGTCGAACCCTCATTGCTCTTATTTCTGGCTACCGGTCGTCAGATGCGATGGCCGGTTGTTCGGGGTGGTGATCTCTACACTATAAAAAAAAAGTCGAAAATATTAAAAATAAAAATATTAACGTAGAAATGTTGCACAGACGCGGACGAATCCTAATTTTTGAAATGTTTTAAAATATTTTTAATCATTTAAGTAGCAGGATGCTATTAATGTATTCAGGTGTTAAAAGGTTAGGAATATAGATAGTATTAACAAATTAGACAGCTATGTAACTTCGAAGTTTATGGTTGAAAGACTGGAGAGATCTAAAACATGTATTGATACTACTTCCTCAAAAGAAAGGATTTGAAAAGCTATCGTAAGATCACTTTTACCTTGTGAAAAGTACTTTTTGATTAAGAAGTCATCACCATCAACAAGAGTCTTTAATAGTCTACTGCTGGACAAAGGCCTTAGAAATATGTTGGTTTAGGTTTATTATATCAATTTGCATAGAGGGGTATTCATGGAGATTTTTGTTAAATTTTTCTTCGCTTTGAAGTCCGGTTGTCCTACGTAATTTAATCCCTTAGTCCTTACGATGCCCGCATCTTGTAAGGTCACATTTAGACACTACAGCTTATAATTCGTGTATCGACAGAATATTTAATAAGCATTGTAAGCAATAGACGTCGATTTATATTTTTGAATTATTTAAAAAATGACATTACTGTTACGTAAATATATGACGTCATATAAACGTCAGAAGCGTGTCGCCGCCTTTTAGGTTCTTACTGCAGAAAAACGGTTAAAAGAAAGTTTGGATTTTGGTAAATTCACTCGGTGAAAACTATGAAAAAAAATTCAAATTAAAATGATTTTAAATCTAAATAACACAATGTACGACGTACAATGTTTTGTCATAAACAGGAATCATATAGTAACTGTTATCAGACCCTCCATACACTCACGCCCGCTTCGCTAACCTAATAAACCCAATGCATGCCTTGATATTTACAATACCGTCATCATCATAAAAGAGTGATAATACTGATCCCGTATAAACAAGGAGCTGTCATGTGCTGGCCGTCAAAGTACTGCTTATCTACTGTGGTGCATTTCTTCACGGATCACGCTGACATGTTTGAACATGAAAATTATGACTTCTGTGCTGTCGTAAATAGTTCAAAAAGATAATTAACACATCAAGGTATACATCTTTCATAAATTTTAGTTTCTAGTAGAATATTTTGTAATAGTACTTCCTCATTTTTAAAGCCGTCCGTATGGTGACGGATTTAGAATACATAGTGTTTCCACCTCTATTCATCCCGTGAGTGTCGTAAGAGGCGACTAAGGGCAAAAATTATTCGGGAAAATATCGCTACAAAGAGAAGGAAAACTTAAAACAAATGCTTTTTTTTAACGTGTGGAAACACCCTCGGGCCGTCACCCCAGCGGGGTTTACGGAGAGATCGTGTGTCGGAATCGGACCGACTAAAACCACACGGTGTGCCACTCTGCACCTGACATAGGAGGGATCCGGGAACATCTGTTATTACGACATCTAGATCCCTCCTAGCACTTGTCCGCTATCGCGGACACCATTAAAACTTACGCCAACCCGACTGGCCAGCAAATTATTTCTTTTACAGTATGTAGGTTTGTCCCTAGAACAGGTCAGTAAGTACCGCCGCTAGTGGACACCAAAATATATCTCAGTAAATCCCTTGCACACCTTAACATTAATCTAATACGAATTAATTATTTTATTTTTGTTGGTTACTTTTCTTTACAATTTAATGCAATAGAATGAAAAAAGTTATGACTAAAGTTCGGTTAAAGACATATATCTTAAAGGCGTGACAATAAAACATGAAGTTTCTTAGTTACACTAAGCATCTGCAGGTTATTTAAACATTCGATAATTGTAAAATGGAGTTGTTACCAGGAATTGTCATCTCGATAACCGTGTCACGATTATTAATTTTCAATCTATTTAAAGTTGAAATTGTAACTTTATATTTCATATACTCCAATAAATATAAGGATATATTGAGTACCAGGATCTTGGTGCTGCAGACGGATCTATAGGCAGTTACAGCAAGTGCGTAAAACAAATTAATGTCATTTCCACCTGTATTGACTGTAATTAGTCGTATTAAAATGCAAATTAAATGTAAATTGCCAACATTTTTGAATGAATTCTGTAGATTATTTAAATAAAAATAATATAATTGAAGTGTATACGTACAAAGACAATAAAATAAATTACTTGTTAAGTACTGTAGATAGAGCATATTTTTTAACATACGACCATCAGATTTTAAACTAGGCAGTGACATTATGTGGTCTGGTTATTTATAGAGATGACTATTCTTATAGAAAGATAAATATACATACATTTATAGGTATTAAATGTTTGTGTGACTACATAAACGCAAAAAAGTTCTGCAGTTTTGCTTCGATTGAGTTCAAATTTTGACACGATATAAAGATGGCTGTTTTCAAACGAAATGAGTTACGGCGAAGCATGGTAAAGTACAGTGGGTATACTCGTATATTAGATAGAGTACGTCAATTGTCTAAAATACTTCACTTTTTTACTAAAAATTAGTCCCCAATTCCCCTTTTGATTCTTTGGTGGCAAATACTTATCGGGTAGAGTAACTCCAAGCACAGCTCATCCTAAAGCATGCTTTGTCTTTATTTTGAACTGTGTAGCTGATCTTTTTATTTTCTTTTTTTTTCTATATTAAGAGCCTGCCAAAGTAACTCTACTCTATCTGATGGAAATCATGAATAGAATCAAAGAGTTATGGTCACCATACTCATTGCAAATGCAGACAATGCAGTATAGTGACCCACACTATAGCGGCCTTGTGAGATGCTTTTTCACACCCCGCTTGGGGACGTAAAAGGCATGACAGTCATCGTGACAGTGTCAGGCTCACACAGTTACCACAATAACTGTCATCCCTGCATCAATGGGCCTTCTGTTTGAGTGTGTAAGACAAAAGTGACAAAAGTGACATTAGACTTAACAAAAAAAAAAACCTTTGGCGATAAGGCCGCCATTTATACACGGTCACCCAACTGATATGCTGCTGTATATAATTTGTAAAAAAAATGTGTAGAGTAAAGGTCATTCTGTTCTAATTAAATAAATATTTCGGATATTGAACACACAACGCCATCTGGCTTCAAACTAAGCAGAGCTTGTACTATGTTAACTAGACTGACTGATGGAATACTTATATACTTTGTTTTTGTAAATACATACATGTTATACATATAAAACGCCACAAAAATATCGCTTATCTCTTCTCTGTTGACTGTGTAAGTGATTTAGACGGACTACTCGCCGCTTCCTACTGCGCTAAGTGCTGTAGGTTCGATTCCCATAGTCCCCCGAGTGCGGGGGGTAGCAGGTGCGTTGCATCGTCTGTTGCCCAATCTCGGGGGACCACGGGAAGAAGTTCGCCGCCTCTATATGGGGGTTATTAGATCCATGGTCCTCTATGGGGCACCCGTTTGGTTTAGTGACCTGGCGGGTGCCTCCCGCTGCCGGGCCCTACTCAGAAGCCTGCAGCGGTTGATGGCCATACGGATCGTGCGGGGCTACCGCACAATCTCCTATGAGGCGGCGACGATCCTGGCACGATCTCCGCCCTTCGATATTCTGGCCGACATGGACGCGATGGTTTATGAACAAATTCGTTCTGTCGGTCGGAGTGCTGAAGAGGCCGCGTCAGATCATGAGCCCGGAATGCTACGGCAGAACGCGCATAAGCAAGCTCTGGTGGCTTGGCAGGCACGGCTCGAAACTCAGGGCTGTGCTAGCCAACACGCCGTCGAAGCCGTTCTGCCGAACTTCGAAGCGTGGATAGAGAGGACCGACTGTGTCACCTATCGTTTGACTCAGATACTCACCGGCCACGGCTGCTTCGGTGAGTATCTGAATCGAATAGGACGGGAGGCTACGGCACAATGCCACCACTGCGAGTCCGAACGGGACTCCGCCCAGCACAAGCTGGAGGACTGCCCTGCTTGGGAGTCTGAGCGTCGAGTCCTGGTCGGACGGATCGGACCTTACGCCGAAATCGAAACCTTACGCCGTCAGCACTGATCACGGCAATGCTGGCAACTCATGAGGGATGAGAAGCCGCGGTCGCCTTCTGTGAGCATGTTATGCTCCGGAAGGAGACCGCAGAGCGAGATCGGGAAAGGGCCGATCCCGCTCGAAGGAGGCGGCGAAGGGGACGCGGCAGAGGTCGCTAGTTCCCTCCGGCCAAGGGTCGCTGCGGTCACATCTTAGGACGTTGTGACTGCTGCAAGCGACCCGAGACACTCCGGTGCGGCCGGGGAGTGTCGTCTGGGGCGGGGCGCTGCTTTGCCTCTTACTGTGCAGGGCGGAGAGAGGTGCGATAGCGTCCTGCCTTTGGGGCATGAGGTGCCCGTGATGTACCTCACTTGTGAGGTTCGGCAGGGAGGACTCTAGAAGCCGCTAATGCGTTCCTGGAGCTCCTCCCGACAGCTGAGGTAGGCCGCCGCGGTGTTTAGTGGGTATACCGGTTTTCCGGGAGTCCCACACACGATCTTCGTGCTCTTCCGGAGGGTATGGTGCGAAAAGCACTGCCCGCGTAAAAAAAAAAAGGTTCGATTCCCATATGGAACAACACTTTGTGATATTTTTAAATATCATTTTTTTCTGTAAATTAAGAACCAAATTTTAAAATAAATAATGAGTCATAAATGTCTTTCTTGTTAAATAAAACCAATCGTCGTACTCTCTAGAAATCCCAAGAGCAATGAAAAATCCACTATTTTAACTCAAATTTAAATTCATCCAATTTAGTTTCATACAATATAAGAGAGACAAAAAGACTCGTATCTAAATGTCGATCGGGCGTTACTGTTGGTTCTACCATAAAAATATAACGAACACTTTGATGTGAAGCGATTGTGAATAATGTAACTTGTTTGTTTAAGGCAATCCTGAAATGTGAGATGGACACTGTTTACCATTTATTGCTGGACACATGAATTTACGAATAAAGAGTATCTACGATATATCATATTTACTTCACAAAAATTACGACTTGTGATTTTATGTACTTGTGTATATATTTAGTTGAATTTGTATTCGATTTATTAAATAGGGAAAAATTTATTTAATTTACAAATTAGTGCAGGGATCGCCAATTAGTTTCGATCGGGGTCCGTTTTGATAGATGAAATGACCATCGCGGTCCGCACAAAATTTTATAGAAAAATATTTATTAAAAAAATGTAATACCAGAAAAAACAGTCGTTTTTTGTATTATTCAATGTAAAAAATGTTATTTTTTATTACGAATATCTGCCTGACATTTGGAATAAAATTCGTGCAAGCTATTGATATTAAATCCTGAAAATGTTCATTAATAAGTCGAGATCGAAATTTATTCTTAATGAAGTTCATCTTGGAAAATGCTTCTTCATCACTTTATGTTAACCCAAACAAAGATAGTAGTTTTAAAGCTAATTTTTGTAGTACCGGATATTTATTAAAACACACAAATTTTATCCAAAATTCTTCACAGGAAACTGCCGCATGTTTGTGTTTTAAAACTGTGTTTTCTTGGAATTCGCAGTTTTTAAATTGATGTCGACAAAGACAACATTTAAATATTTATCAAATTATGTACTCTGTAGTGCAAGTTGCGACGATTTCGCGGTCCGCACAGAATTTGTCGGCGGTCCGGATGCGGACCGCGGTCCGTCATTTGGTGACCCCTGAATTAGTGGTTTTTTTTCGAATATTTTGTGCTATTATGAAAATAAAACAAATAGTCATTATTTTTGGTCCCTTTTACCAAATATACAAAGTTGCATTTTCCAATGTGTAACATTAGGACTATTGTCGGATTCTTCAAAGACTAAGGTAAAAGGTAATAGGTTAAAGGATAAGTGTAGGGTAAAAGATAGGTAATAGGATAAAAGGTAAGTAAAAAGAAAATACTACGACTAAGGAAAGATACAGAAGACCATGGAAACAAAATTAAGATTTCAGTACCTCCAAGATCTCAGGAGTTTCATAGCCTCTGTAGAACCTCCAGTGCGAGTGAAGCCTAAAAAATTATAAATAATATTAACTATAAGAACATATATTTCTACATACATTCATATTATAGATAACATACACGCAAATACAGAAAAAATAATTTTGCTCATCACATAAGTCCTATGTGGAAATCGAATCCAGTAACGGAGCAGTCAAGGTCATTAACAGCTGGATCAATAGGCAAGTCGGCTATAAATGCACACACTTAATACTCTTAAATTAGATAATATTAAATTCGTATTTAAATACCACATCCAATGTTAACGTTCCTGGTTGGGATCATATCAAACTTTCTTCAGACACCCTTCACGCGCTGATGACAACTTCAGACATAATAAAAGCATATATTATTACAATAAAAACGTACATTATTATAATAAAAACATGTATTATTACACATACAGTAACTTGGACATCGCCCTGCAGTGATTTCAGGAGGAGTAAAACTTTATGGCTTCGCCATTCATTCCGGAGGTCAATCTCGACTAAGGCAAAGAAAGTGTTATAACATACATATTATAGAGGGTGTTATTTGACCAATTTTAGATTGCAAAAAATAGATTAGCCTTAAAATTAACCTAAATATAGACAGGAACTTTAAACATGGAAACGCTACACTTCGGACTAAATTGGTATCCTCACTCACTGCTCAGAAAACAGGTATTACGCAATCTTTTTTATGGTTTTTTACCAAGTAAGTGGGTTTACCAGATCTATCGGTAACATAATCAATATAAGGTAACTCAAAACTTTCTAGATTTTAATCGCTCGTCACTAATGTCTCACCTGACAGATGACTCTAATATTACTTGCATTCATTGGTGAAAACAAAAAGCGCGCTTTCTCTTTCTACCGTTTCTTTTCAGGATAACTGCCTCGATGGCGCAGCGGTAGTGAATGCGACTGCTGTGCTTGAGGTCTCGGGTTCAATTCCCGGCTCGGGTCAAATGTTTGTATGATCTGCAAATATTTGTTTCGATGTTTGGGTGTTTTCTATGTATAAATACGTATCTATTTACAAAAAAAGTATGTAAGTACTCTATAATATCAGTCAGTCTAGTTATCATAGCACAAGCTCTGCTTAGTTTGAAACCAGATGACGATTTTCTCTGAGATTGTTAGTGATTTACGTCATTAGAGATCAATACTTAGATCTTTAAGATTTCTTACATATTTCTGTAACGCCTTGTATAAATATATTAAGTGTTCTCAGAATTTTGAATTTAATATCTTTGATTCGTGGAATTTTTTACATCTGATTTGTACAGTTAGTTTTCGTACGATCGATTTTGCGTATACATCAAATAATACGGAATTTATGTACGAAATAAAATGTTGTACTTTAACATAAATCAACCTTTTCAATGTCTTGTTTCATTGTAAAGATATTAAAAATACTGCAGTGTATTTTGTGCACCGTTAAGTTTTCACAAATATGGGATGGCTCAACACGGTTTCGTAGAATAAGATGTTAAGCAACTCTTTCATTGCTTTTCACTTAGTGAGTCAAGTTACCGGAGTCCAAACAAAATCCTCTCGACTATGAATGAAAAGCAAGAGAGAGTCCCCGAAAAAGGTGGGTTGGTCTCGCTTTAACATTAATTTCCTATCTAAGAATGACTCTCCTACGGTAGATTTCTTATAAATTACTTGATTGTGTTGCCAAATAGTACTTAAGATGGATGTTTTTATTATTTTTCGTAACCGCTAACCACGAGTCCTGTACATATCCTTATCTAAAAGTATCTAATCGCCGCCCACTCGTATTTCACGCCATATTCTCAAGTTCACGTAAGACGTTATTTATAGTCGGAGGCGGCCGTGTCCAAAAAGCTTAGTTGTGTCAAAAGTTGAGCGTTAAATCATCGGCCACTATCTGGACAGTGCAGGCTGGACGGTGGCCACTAGTGTTGGGTGCGTGTCCACTGTTCCTTACAAATCATTTCACGGATTAGGCCTATCTATCCCTATTAATATAATAAAAAAATTATAATCAGTAATTGTCAGTATATTGTGCAATTAACGTTTAAAATGTTTAACCGACTTGAATATGTCTAAATCATAATGAATTGTAAATACTGTAATATTCACTCCTTTATTTTTCATAGTCCAGATTGGAATTTTTGACATTATATATGAAGGCACTAACAATTAAATGTAAACTCTTATATAAAAAAAACAACGTGGTTCATAAATAATCAAGACCTAAGGTAACAAATTAAAAAAAAATACAACCGAAATGAGAACCTTGTCTTTTTTATGTAGTCAGTTAAAAAGAAAGATGAGTAACAGTGATTAATTAATGTTTGTAACTTACTCGTCATATCGTATCTCTCACAATAATATGCTAATCTTATTATAAAATTTAAAAATGACCAATAGAAAATGACAGATGTCGTCTGAAACTTATTTTTTTACATCTATTTCTACCGAAAGATGTTACACATTCTTCAGACGGGTAAGAGAGATGTTTAAAAAGAATAAAAATATTGACACAATATCTCAAAGTCACTCCAACATATCAAAAGCATGTCGTGTGCCAATGGAAACGGTGCCAAGCTAAGTGATCCGACAGAAAATGAAATATGATGACACTTTCACACATTACAATACGAATTTTTCGTGTAAATGAAAAAAATAAGTGTATTTTTCTTCCACCATTGGCCTGGAAAATAGATAATGGCCTGGTTTGAGGTTCTGAGACTAATTTTAAGCAACATTGCGTATTGCATGAATGATGACTAACAATGAAAGTCATAATTACACGAAAGGCGTAGGCACGCCTAAGAAACATATTAATAAGTATTATACATTATTATATTGCCGACATCTGACACAACGCCATCTAGCTTCAAATTTATCCGAGCTTGCACTATGAAATCTACATTGACTCATAAAATACCTATTTATTTTTCTTATACAACCTTAAAACAAGTATTTGCAGATCATACAAGTGGTAATTTAGTAATTTCGATGTTTCTCATTGGATAGTTTACACCCAACAAACATTTTTTATAACATGCAAAGAGGAGGGAAAGCACCGGGAGGACAAACGACCAGATATGTCACCTGAATGCAAGTGGTTGCCATCGCAATCTTGCTTATAGCACAGTTATTTATTCCAGATATTATTCGACTGCCTAAGAACTACAATCACCTAATTCTTACGAAGACATGGTAAATGAAATACAAGAGCGAAATTTACGAGCCAATAATATCATCGAAAACCCCTCAAGGTTGGTTGCCGGGCGACAAGAATATGATATAAAAGAGACTGCAAAAATAACGAAACAAATTTTTACCGACTGGCCCAAACCAGGAAAACTATCCGACTTGGCAAATACAAAGCAGGCCATCCACGAGCAGTTAAAGTATATTTGAAGTCACCGAATGTACCAAAAATAATTCTGCGCAATAAATCAATCATAACATAGATATCATCAAAATATATGCCGTTCAAACTCCCCTCCAGCAAAAATACCTACAAACTGTACAAGATGAGCTCCATAAGCGTAGTGCTAATGGAGAAATAAATCTTCGAATTAAGTACGTCAAAAGTATTCCGAAAATTATAACAACGACGGACAATCAACCAAAATATGTACAATCAACTTCAAAAAACTAATCTCTCAACCTAAAATTACCTACCAAGTCATAAGCACAAATACAGATGTTGAATATAGCAGAAAGTCTCTAAAATTTTACTACGCTAATGCTAGGAGCATAGTATGGCCTGGTAAATTCGATGAATTACTTTATAGTCTTGCATCCTTCCAAACTTCGATACATATTATCATACTCACTGAAACTTGGTTTCATAATGAAGAGATGTCTAAAAGATTTCAGATACCAGAGTACACACATTACTATAATTTCAGACAAGACAAAAGAGGAGGCGGTGTTTCTATCTTTGTGCACAACAATTTAAAGCACCACCATATAGAGGACTACTGCATCCAACATAAGCATTTCCTATGGATACACGTGAACAAGTTTTGTTTGGACATCGGTGCCATTTACAATCCTGATAAATTGAATATGGTTGACTTCATTGAGACTTACTCCCGGCAATTGCACAACAAGAGGAGAGCTATAGTTTTTGGTGACTTCAACCTGGATCTTTTAGATCCAAATAATTCATTTACTCTAAAATATAAAGACATGCTTAAAGAAAATGGTTTCAAGTTTCTGAACAAGATAGACATAAGGTACTAAAAGACAATGATTTTCATTTGGTCATCATAGAATCTGCGATGTCAGACCACAAACAGATATTCTTTGAAGTAAAGCATTACCAGTCTACTCCTTTCAAGAAAATCCATGAAAGGCTTGATAAGAAGATATAGCTAGAAGCTTTAAATAAAAGCAAAATCACTAAAATTAAAACACTAAATCCTCCACAGCTAAATTGGATTAACAATAAAATTATTCAGGCCATCAACAACAGGAACTTACTATGGAAGGCTTGTAAAACAAATATATCAAATTTAGATCTAAAAAGAAATTACATAAAAACCAAGATGAAACAAATCGAAAAATACAGAAGACAAAAAGTGAGTTCTACTTAAAATCTTTTGAAGAATGTATACCAAAGCCTCGTAAATTGTGGAAACTCATTAACAACCTTTCCAAAAACAAAATAAAACACAACATTGCCCCAGATAAACTTGTCATTAAAAATAATACTATCACAGATGAACTGGAAATATGTGAACAGTTCAATACTTATTTTTCAACGATCGGCTTAGCTTTAGCAAACCAAATTCCGAATAAATACGAAATTAATACATTTAACACAGGAACCACTGATGTGATAAGCAATGCAACTGAACTAAATCAATTAAAACCAGCAACTGTAGACGAAATAACTAAAACAATAGATAAATTAGACAAAACACTAGTTCTGGTATCGATGGTGTAAGTACTAAAGCGATTAAATGTATTAAAACCTTAATAATTGAAGAATTGACGCTGTGCATTAATGAGTGCTTTGAAACCGGTATTTTCCCTAACACTCTAAAGATGGTTAAAGTTGCTGCCATATATAAATCTGGCAATAGGCTTGACCCTTGTAATTATCATCCTATATTGGTACTTCCAGTTATCTCTAAAATCTTCGAACAAGTTATATACACGAGGCTGGAAACCTTCTTGGAATCACAAGACTTTTTCTACTGTAGGCAACATGTTTTCCTCCACTTTCGAATAGCCTTTCTGGCACTATTGACCTTATTACTAAAATTAAGAATAAAATTGATAAAAGTCAAATAGCATTAGGCGTCTTTATAGATCTCAAGAAAGCGTTTGATACAATAAGCCACGATATATTATTACAGAAATTGTTCAATATAGGTATTAAAGACAAAGTGCTAGGAATATTAACATCTTACTTAAGTGGCCGTGAGCAAATAGTAAAAATCGGCTAACATCACAGGTCTTCAAAGCGTATTACTTGTGGTGTTCCTCAAGGTTTTATCTTGGGACCACTTTTATTCTTAATTTATATCAATGACATATCCCAGATTGGACTTAAAGGCGATATTACACTTTATGCAGATGATACCTACCTCTTTTTATTATGGTTTTTCTATCGATACTATAAAACTGCAAATTCAGAACGATTTAAATGTATTGAATTATTGGTTCCAACATAATTTACTCACTATAAATACTAAAAAAACAAACTATGTCATATTTGCAGCCAAAAATTAAAAAAATATTATTGATATATCTCTAGTCATAAATAATGAAACAATCAAGACAAAAACAAGTGAAAAGTATCTTGGCATTATTATGGACAGCTTGAGTTGGAAGCCTGAAAAAGAAAAAATAAAATATAAACTAATTTCACTGACAGGTTGCCTATTCACTATTACTAAATTCCTCATAAAGTTAAATATCTTAACTATAATTCTCTAGTCAAATCACAAATTGACTATTTAGTTGAAATATGGGGAACCGCAGGTAAAACTATCTTAGATGACTTACAACGAACACAAAATAAATTGATAAAGGTTCTTTTTAATTACAATTTTCGTGTTTCTACCAAAAAAAATACATGAGGAAACCAAAATAATGACCATAAAGTAGACGTATATGTACTACACGTGTATATAGATACATAAATATTAAACAGAACTATACATACAAGTTTATCTTTTACAACAAACTGTGCTCGTCAAAAAATGAAACTGAGAAACGCAAACCATCTGGTAACTCGTCCACCTAGAACGAACTATGGTAAAAAGAATATAGAATTTGTAGGAGTCAAAATATACAATAAATTACCATTAAATATAAAAAATGCTGCAGCACTGACTAAATTTAAGAAATTATTGAAGAATCACATAATAACTACCTGTTAATCTGTTAATTAGTACATTTTACTATTCTTATAACATTACAAAAAAAGGAAAAACATAAAAGAAGTAAAGAAAAAACAAAAAATGTGACAAAAAGAAAAAATAAACAAAAACGAGTGTACTTACCATACGAATGTTACATCTAGTTAAAAAATTATCGTACATCTTTGGTTCAGTTGCATTCTTGTTTACTTTGTTCGAGTATTTTATAAGTTCAAAATGTATTTATTGACTACCCATTTTGGTTATATGTTAGGTTAAAACGCTCACTTAAATTGTTTACATTTGTGTATGTTTTCTCAGTAAGTAAATTTTGTAAATTCTTTTGAGAAATAAAGATTCTTTTACCGTAGATAAAAATAAAATCAACGACCAAAATTCAGAGTCACACTTGACAAACTTTTTTTTAATAATGATGACGTGTCACCTTTCTTTAAAAGTGTTTTAAGAACTAAGTCCTCAATTGGGCTTTAAACTAACACTTAATCAAACGCAAATCTGACACTTAAATAACAGTACTATCGCCTCTTAATAGTGAAAAATGAACGTGATATATTTTAACCATTTCAAAAGTAATAATGTCGACAAAAATGTTAAACAATATTTCAATTATCCGATAACCGGCAGTTTAATGAGATAACGCCTGTTATTATTTATTGTTAATTGTATATCACAAAGTGCGGGTAAGCAATTAACTAGTCATGATTCCGATCAATTTCTATTAACTCACCCGTGAGTTATTTAACAATGTTTTACTGAATTAGGTACAGCCTACTTGAGATGGGCCTGGAGAAGCCTAGGTACCGATTATACTGCTATTAATAGCAGGTAGATCAAGAAAGTTATGGGTACTTTATCTTTAATATGTGTGTATTTAGAAACATGTTCCTCTCCGTTCCTCTACAGGACAACTCGTGCTGCCCTTGGAAGTCACCGTTTCAGAATGGTAGACATACGTCCCCGAACTAAACGGTTCGGCTCTTCCTTCCTGTGCAAATCAGTTAAAGCCTGGAATTCATTACCAGCGCACGTGTTTCGCTCCCACTACGATCCCGGGTCCTTTAAGCGGAGCGTGAAAAAGCATCTCATTAGGCCACCATAGCGTGGGTCGCCATATTACACTGTCGTCATTCGCAGTGGGTGTGGCGACCACCGCTCTTGGATTCTATTCATGCTTTCCATCAGGCAGAATAGAGTCACTTTAGTAAGTTGTAAATAATAAAAAAAAATGTAATTAAGCTTCGAAGTCTCTCCGTGGAGCAACGAATTGAGAAGACAGAGTGCCACCATCCCTATTCATCCCATGGGTGTCGTAAGACGACTAAGTAGGCAAAATACGTAGGACAACGTCACTGCAAAAGAGAACGAGAACTTGAAGCAAACCTTATAGCGAACCATCAACGTTGCATAGTACACCAAAACCTTCTTTCTATGGAGAAGCTTATGTCCAGCAGTGGACTATTAAAGACGTTACAAGATTTATCAGCAGCCGGTGACTATAGGCTCTGCCTGGTTAGAGAATAGACGGCCATGAATTGAGTGCTTCAAGTTAACCAAATCTTTCGTTACTTTTTCGGAATGAGTGACGTAACCGAAATCCTTCCTCCATCTAAACGTGGAGGGGGACATTTCCCCCTCCACGTTTAGATTCTTCTTTTTAATTAAAAAGAAGATAATTCATTTGTAACTGAGTGATAAATTTATATGACTTTATCAATAATGATTTTTTTAAGCGTTAGTGAACAATTTTTAAGCATTCTTTAGTAAGTCTATTATTGTTAAAAACGTGAAAAGTTTTTGAGAATGGATAAAGACGATTGTTGCTCGAGTTATCGAGCAACAATCGTCTTTATCCATCCTCAATCTGATTCATCATCATTTATTCAACTATTCTGACGTTAGTCAGAATAGTTGAATAAATCAGAATCATCAACACTCGCAAATCTTGAACTAAAGTAAGCTGTTGTTTATTAAGAATTTATTAAAAATAAGCTGCATCTAGTAGACTCTTCTTTTGTTAGACAAATATAGACAAAAAATCACAACATGTACAATATCCATATGGTAGAAGAGCCATTGGTACTGTTGCTCTACTGCAGTGCCCACGGTCTACCAGAAAATCTATGTTACCCCTCTCTTTTGTAACTTGAACTCTGTTCCGCCTTAGAGGCAATAAATAACCAGATTTTTTTTTACTTAAACTCGTTCTAACGGGATAAAAAGTATCCTATGTCCGTCTCCTGGTTCTAAGCTACCTCCCCACCAATTTTCAGCTAAATCCGTTATTCCGTTCTTGAGTTATAAGTGGTGTAACTAACACCACTGTCTTTTATATATACATATAAGATTACCGAGTGAGTGAACTTGCCGAAACTCTGGAATCACTCACCCTAAGAACATCGACGAAAGATTTGCTTAACTTGAGGCACCTAACTCACGGCCTTCTGGACTCAAACTGGTAACCAGACTATTGATAAACTTACCTACATGTTTCTGAATACATATATATTATTGATAAATTATCTATACATAACTAGAAAAATAATTAGTACCTAGACATTAATTCAGTAAAACTTTTTTTTTTTCTTGTTAATTTTCTTGTTTTAAAAGACATCGCCCGCGCTAGGAATAAATCCTGTGTCGCGCGTCACTTTATAAACATACAAGAAACGGACACAAAGAACACCCAGACTCAGAACAACAATTTGTGGATCACGCAAAGTGTTTTCCCATGTGGAGTTTGAACCCACAACACTAAGCGCAGTAGAGAGCGGCGTGGCAACCGCTTAAACCATTAGGACAACCATGTAGTCAAATAACTCACAGGTGAGTATAATTACGAAGGAAGCACTAAAGAACGTCAACGGGTTTGTGACTTTTGAGTTGGATCCGTGGTGGTAGGTACTTACCTTGTTCTGCTGCTCATATGCTGTTTTATACCATAAAAATATTCTTCATGATCTATTGAGGTAATGCAACCACAATATACCTCGTAGACTTATCACGCTTACCATTATATTTTGTCGGTTGTTATAATTATTAAATTCATATATAACACGTAGGTGCATAGATACATCTTTCACCTCAAAGGGCACACAGAGGTATACTAAACGCCCAAATTTTGTCGATTAGTCGATTAAATATATTGTAGTTTCCCTTTTTTTCGATGGACTTTTTTTTAGTGAGTTGCTTCTTTACGGCCAGCTTGGAGACGTATAAGGTGTGACAGTCATCGTTTCAGTGTAATGCTCGCAGTTTTACCAAGATAACAGTCACCCCTGCATCAATTGGCACATATGTAACAAGTGGTCTAATTACGACAACTAGCTACAAACACATAAACTTATATTTTTAAGTTAAAAAGTTTCTTTGGTAGAATGCGTCAATGTCAGAAACTAACTGTGTCAAATTGATATTTTAATGTTATATAAACAATTTATCGAAGAAGGCTTAAGGCTACATAACATCATATTACAATCCGTGTTGTCCGTGTGGTAACAGATTAAGAATACATAGTGTTACCACCCCTATTCCTCCCGTGGGTGTCGTAAAAGGCGACTAAGGGAAAGTATGCAAGACAACGTCATTATAAAGAGAAGGAAACCTTGAAAAAATAATTATTCCAACCCGTCTGGTATAGTAGGCCAAAACGTCCTTGCTAAGGAGAGGCCTACGTCCAGTAGTGGACTGTAAAAGGCTCTTGATCATGTTACAATCAGTAGGAACCGAGCAGCAATATAAATAGAGCAAACACGCGAAAACAAAATTCTTTTGAGAGAGAGAGAGAGAGAAAAATGGAGACAAAGTTACTCTAGTCGGTTAATTTCTAAATAAACATGCATAGGTATTACTGAAATAGATATTCATTTATAATAGTATACATATATTAAAATTAAAGGACATCATTGCGCAAAGTGAACATTAGTTGATCTATATTTATCACAAATATATGACGTTCATATATCACCGGTGCGCCGGAGTCGCCCATCAATCTGACGCGTCAGTTTCTCTTTGTCCTAAT
Source organism: Hypercompe scribonia (assembly GCA_949316085.1). NCBI lineage: Eukaryota > Metazoa > Arthropoda > Insecta > Lepidoptera > Erebidae > Hypercompe > Hypercompe scribonia. The sequence goes on from OX438972.1 coordinate 23,569,384, forward strand.
GTTCTGCGGAACTAATTCTATAGTTTTGTTTGTTACTAAAATAATCTGTAATGTATGGATATTAGCTAAGCGCCGAGGATGTCTTTTCTGTTTATTTGTTGTGTCTGAAATATACAACAGTGATATTGAAGTGTTGTGATTGCTAGCTTCTTGACGAGTCAGTAAAAATTTGGTCAGCTAATCAAACTTTCAATCTTCAGAGTTAGTGATTATCAACGTTTACTGTGTAGCGTGGAGAACCACATCCTCGTAATCAACACCTAACTCACGGCCTCTCAAACTAAGTAGAGCCTATGGTAATCAGACTACTGCTAAACTTATAAGAAGATTTTAGCCTGCTTATATTACACTGGCCAGGAGGATAATCCTATGACCTCGCAGAAAACCGATGTTGAGCTTTGCACCGAGTCAAAGTCAAAGTCAAAGTCAAATTCGTTTATTCATTTAGGTCACAAAAAGACACTTATGAACGTCATAAAAAAAAAAAAACAATAAAAGATGAACAATCTGTCGATTAAAATTACAGCTAGCTGGGTTCGCAGATTGTTCATGGTAGAGTGGTGAGAAAAGAACCCAGGAAAGAAACTCACCACCACTCTTTTAACTCAAAATCTTTTAAATATTAAAACAGCAGTTATATTAACAATCATAGGTCTTAAAAAAAGAGCAATTCATTTCCAAACATCTAAATCTGTGACATAGTCTGAAACTGAGTAATAAGCCTTTTTGGACAACCTCAGTTTAATAAATTTCTTAAATTTACTAATAGATAATTATACTATGTTGTTTGGTAATTTATTATAAAATTGTAAACATTGACCCACAAACGAATTCGATATTTTATGGAGCCTAGTAGTGTGCAAGGCAAGTTTATTTTTATTTCTTAAATTAAATTGATGGAGATTACTATTTTTCTTAAATTTAGATAGATTTTTATGAACATACAAAAGATTCTCGTAAATGTATTGTGAGTGTAGTGTGAGAATGTTAATTTCTTTGAATGTGTTTCTTAGTGACTCACGAGGGCCCATCTTATAGCTCTAATAGCTCGTTTCTGGAGCACAAAGATTGAATCAATATCAGAGGCACTGCCCCAAAGCAATAAACTATAGGACATAATGCTGTGAAAGTAACTGAAATAAACTAATCGCGCAGTATCAACATCCATCAATTGACGAATCTTTCTCACAGCGTAAGCTGCAGAACTAAGTCTACCAGATAACGTTTCTATATGTGGGCCCCATTGTAACCGTGAATCCAAAGTTATACCTAGGAAGACAGCCTTGTCTGTCAATTCCAGTTCCTCCTTGTTCATCAAAACACTAGTTTTTACTTGTTTAACATTCCTAGTATAAAATTTAACACATTTGGTTTTACTCCTGTTTAATAACAAGTTATTAGCGCAAAACCAAAGTACCATTTTAGAGAGAGCATTGTTTGTTGTTGTTGTTTGTTTAGAGCATTGTTTGTTTAGAGAGAGCAGAGTGTGAAAGGTTTCTGTCTATTCTGGGAACATTTAACTATTTCTGGGAACAGGGTTCTCATAGATCGGCAACACACCTGTGCCTGAGCTGCAGGCGGTCCTTGGAAAGAAAGAAAGTAACCTGTCTGTTCAGTTACTCTCCATACCATTACAAAATAAAATAAAAGTATAGTTTAAAGAGCCAAATAGGATGCTTATAAAAGTCGTTTACAAAGTTACAAACAAACATACAGGTGAAGCTAATAAAATCATGTTAAAAAGCAGGTCATATCGGCAGCACGTTTCATTCTTTGACCAAACGATTGTGTTATGTCATTTGTCATGAAATGTGTTATGACAGAAAAATTCGGGTATGTCAGAGATGTACACATATTTAAAAATATGAACTCATGTGTACACTAAGGTCTTTAATCCCCGGTCACTAGACCAATCGGTACGTCATCATTTGCATATCACTCTTTTATGGCTTTACTACTCAAACGAATGTACTTTATGAAACAGTGCATAGCAATGTCAGAAGTAATGAAGTTACAAAGTAAATATTGAGTTTATACAATTGTCCACACCAAAAACAGCGTGGTACGCTTTGAGTAAGCCAGAATTGACATGTAACGTACTTATATAGTGTGGAGAAGATAATTATTTTTAGTTTCTGAGGTTCTTATATTCCTGCAACAGCATACTCTGCGAAATACTGATCAGAAAGCAATTCATAAAAGGGAAAATTCGAAGGTTCATTAATTAAAATAAACCAAATTTTAGTCTGATTTGTCTTTAACTAATATTTGACAACATATACTCTGATTTTATTTTATAAATATATATATATATATAATATTTCACAGTCAGAGTATAACATATACTCTGATTTTATAAATAAAGAGAAACTTCAAAGGACAGACATTTGAAAGTAATATCGTACACTTTTTTTTTTTTTTGTGCGGAAATACCCCCGGATACCACCTACTGGTGCTTATGTCGGACTCGAACCGACCAAAAACCCCACGCCATCTATCTACGGCTTGTAGATGACCTAGCATAGGTGTTGTAACCGTCAAAATGAACACCAGCCAAACACCTATCGGTGAAATGCAAGTATACCAACAGTAAGGGGAACGTTGGAACAATCCATGATCATTACGACTTATCATTAAGACAAGGCATAGATCATATCATGTGCCAAAATAACAAATATCTTCTGTCGATTTATATTTGCATATATGTACCATAGCTAATGAACCAAACTACGTAAGACAACAGTACTGCAAGGACAAAGAAAACTTGAAAGATGAATCAAACCCTTTACAACCTGTTAAACAAACGTGGTATAGATGACCAACACATCGTTACTAAGGAGAGACATATCATGATGATGATGATGACGATGATGATGATGATGGTGGTGACGATGGTGGTGATGATGATGATGATGAACAATAAAAAAGATCTTTGTTTAAATTGGAATCATTGGAACGGAGTAACAGCATAATCCTGAAACAGACTTGTGATCGTTCGGGTGATTCGTCCTCATGTCTGCTCCTCTAAACTGTAAAAAACCTTTCAAGAAACAATACTTGAATCGGTAATTTCGAAACTGCTTCAGAACGTAATTGATTTCAAAAATTAGGTTTTGAATATTTAGATTTATTCAAAACCTAATTTTACACATTAGATGTATTACGGATGCCTGAATAGTTTTGTATCCTCTTTTTCAGTCCCTGTGTCAAAGGTCCCAAGTGTCATATCACGGGACTAAATTCGTACTTATTTTTTATAATGATATATGAAGGCAATAAAGCAGACAAGGTGCTTAATAGTCTTACGCCACGCATGAACACATGCAACTCAAGAATCACAAGCAAAAATTTTTTTTTTAATTAGTTCGTCTTTTGTTTATTCACAAAATGATAGACATTTTCAAAATTCTCAGACATGTGACGGAGACCAAACTGTCAAATTAATCTACTCTAATTTCTGCTAATTAATAATTAACTATTGCATTAATTCCTGTGGTGGTGTGAGTAAGGTGCACCTCCAAGAGGTTGAAAGGGGTCAAAGGAGTATGCTTATGTTGGTTGTTTGACTGCCTTTTCGTTTTCCTACATAACTGGTCTATATAAACGTTGGAATGTCCTTACTGTTAGACAGACCTTCATTTCATCAGTGATTTTGAAGAAACACACGCAGCAGCAATACGACCCAAATCTCAACAAAGATAAACGTAGGAAGGGCAATGTCTGTTCGATTGCTTAGTTTCACACCAGATTTTCTTTCTTTCTTTTAACTTTCTTGGAGAATTTCTTTATAATAAAATAAATACATCTCTAAAATTATACCCAATGCGAAAATTAACGTGTAAACTTAACTTTAACAAGCACACACATACACACCCACCCACAAATACATGCACGCACGCACGCACACACACACACACACACACGCACGCATGCACGCACGCACGCACTCACGCACGCACGCACGCACGCACGCACGCACGCACGCACGCACGCACGCACGCACGCACGCACGCACGCACACACACACACACACACACACACACACACACACACACACATACACACAAACACACACATGATATAAATGTTTAGCTGCGGTGACTACATCAATGCACTGTATTAGCTAATGGTGCCATATTAACAGTTGCTGGCACGTATAGCATGTTTATTTTTTAATTAACAGTGTTTTATACGTGAAATTTAAAAAATATGAAATTATATTTGTGTACTTGTTCTTATAAATAATAAAATACATAATTGTTAATAATAAAACAAGTACTTAACACCCGAGAGTCAACCCATAGTATCATTGCTGTAGAACTGGTCTATTTATGAAAAGGCATACATATATACATACATCTTTATAAAATCATTTGACCGTAATATATTGTTAACATCGACATTTGCTATCCTTTATAACTGACCGAAACGACCTCTGCGTCTTAAACTTATACTAATTATGACCTAAAAAAAACTAAGTTAAAGCAGGCTAATACCGACATCCTCCTCATCAAGAAAAAAAATGAATATCAATTTATTATTTCCACATAATTAAACAATAAACAACAAAAACTTAAATACATTGACTTAAACCATCCCAAAAAAATCCTTTTCCACAACAACTTGACATCGTATAAAACCTTATAAAAGCTACTAAATACTCATTTTTATTGCGCTATAAATGTCGGCCAGACGAAAAAAAAACTATAGATATATCAAAACCAAAGCAAAGTAGTGTCGATCGTGTCAGTTCTCCACATCAATGTTACGACTAATATTTTATGTGGATGCAGCCTAATTTTACATATTTATGTCGTAAAGTGTGGAGTTTATTGGACAGGTTGAGGTACGCTTCTCGGAGATGCCAGAGCCTTATCTCGTCAAGCAGACTACATGAGGAGGAAAACATGCGTATCTATTTTACCTTTTTATTTGTTAATAATTTTATATGACTCACGGGAAGGCAAGCATACGGCCTACCTAAGGAGATGAACGATTATCAAAACGCAAGAGGACTAGTATCGTTTTCTTTATATTTCTGTGGTGTAGGGGTGAACTACAGAGCAGTGGGGGTAAACGAGCACACAGTTCATTGGTTGATGATGTACTCCTGGTCGATTTTGGCCACGGTGACCAATCTCAACGGAGCCTACGACGCAGGAGACATCATAATGCACAAAAGTGTAAGCAAAGACAGATGAATTCTCTGTTTCTTCACACCCAAGCTATTCGACATGACCGGGAAAAGATCAGGCACAAAAATGACGGCTTTATGTGCTTTCTGAGACACGAGAGTTAAAACTCCAACTTTCGAACTACGGACTGATATTAGGAATTTATGTAATCAAAAAAACTCGATAACACTCTTTGTCAAGACCCGGGAATCGAATTCGAGACCTCTTGATCGGCAGTCGCTTACGTTAACTGCTAGACCAACGAGGCATTCTAACATATACTAGACATTTGATGACAGGTAACTACCATTGAGCATGGCCATCCGCAACCCAAGAACCACAAGTACGTTTCTAACGCTTGAATGTTTCTCATTAGGCCGCCATAGCGTGGGTTGCCATATTGCACTGTCGTCATTCGCAGTGAGTATGGCGACCACCGCTCTTGGATTCTATTCATGCTTTCCATCAGGCAGAATAGAGTCACTTTGGTACGTTAAATATATAAAAAAAAATGTTATCCCTAGTATAATAAAGTAATTTTTATTATATCAGTCGATGGAAAGTAAGCAGAGAATTACTTAACACCATTTTCCTGTGAAACTGACTCTACTAGAGTAAATATCAAATTAATTAAAATTAAGAATTCACAATGAAAGATGACATTTATTTATAGGTTAAGTAAAATCTCAATATTTTTCTCGACCCTCTTACTTATCTCCACAAACACTTTAAAAGAGAAGTCCCTTAAGCTGACAACCCTGATGAAAGTAAAAATAACCCCTCCTTTCTCGCTATTATCTCAAGTATATCTATTTAAATCAAACCAAATCTATTAATATCAGACGAAGACAGACGGGTAGATATTGAAGAATGACGTTTACTATGGGAAAAGTCTATGGGCGTAACTTTGAAATTTAAAAAAAAAATGGGACTATGAAAAAAAAATAGGTTGATAAAAAATTTAATTGAGTTTCAACATCGAATTTGCCGTTCTTAGCCATTTAATGTCTCTTTCCGTTCTATTAAACTTTAAACAATGCAATTGAATCAACTTTAAGGGCAAGAATACTTTAAAATATTCATAAAAACAATAAAATAGAGATAGTTCACTGCTTAAGCTACGATCTACAACATCAGTCGTACAAAAATTTATTAATTTTGAGCTTAGTGCAGGTACTAAACCTTGAGCTTTACCGTGTTTCATATCGCGAGCAACACCAAGCGATAAAAAACGAGAATAGCACCGAAAGCGTAACTCTCACACAAATTTCAGGTTTCTGAGCTCAAATAGTAGAAAAACCTGTTGGGAAACCACCTCAGAATGAAGATTTCGCCTTTACAATACAACTTATCAATCATGCTTCTTTATGATCCGGAACTAAATCGTGCCTTTTCAGTATAAACCGTATAAATTTGGATGCAAACTAAATATTTAACTGACTTGTATACGACAAGCGCCTCCTAAATGTGTCGCATAAATTCGGCCAAGTAAAAAGTCGTCAACTCTCCGTAGTTGTAATAGAGTGGATGTGACAAAGTTTCTGGATGTATAAGTGGATGCAGTCAACCTTTTTAAAGTATTTTTTTTTACTAGTGACAAGGGAAGCTTGAGAAGTTTGGGAAGGGAATTTTGATGTGACAGATAAACAATATTCTAAGATTTGTCAAGGTAGAAACATTAAGAGAAGTTGTTATTGGTTAAATATTGAACATTAGATTCCATTTTCTCATTTTGTAAGGTAGGTAAATTGTGTAAAGTTGTGTTTAAAAGAGTACTGTACACTAAATACATACGTGTAGTGCAAAAGAGATTATTTTTATATATACAAAACAAGTTACAATTTCAGTAAGTATTTTTATTTTACCCTCTATCACGGCTTTGCCTGATTTTATTATTATTTTAACGAAAACCTATTATTATATATTCTACAATCTTAAAAATTAAGTTATACAGCAAATATTGGAAGTATGTTTATAGTTCAAGAAGTAGATCATAAAACAACACGCCACTAACAATTGAATAGAAAAAATGATACGTATATCCTCTATAAACGTTTTTACAAGTATCTAAGACGTTTCTCACGGATAAACGCATTTCAAACGAATATAATTATAACGGCAATAACACATAACACTCAATCGCAGTAGAATCTTACAAAACAAAAGGTCATAAATTTTTGAACTCAACAAAAATATACACATCCACACAATTCTTTCTTGTCGGTCGCCATTAAACGCAATAGTTACGGTTACATAATTTATTGTTTTTCATCTTTGAAATCTTACCGGAGTCAAGTAATATAAATCATGCGTTAATGCCATAGTATTATACAAATTCAAATTTATAACTCGATAAAATTGTCGGAGCCCCACACCGACGGGGGACGGCGGCCGGGGGCCCTAACTAGAATGCCCCTAATTCATTACGAGGTTTGATGTTTTAGAGAAATCGTAGTGTGAATGTTTTTGAGTTGATTTTTGAGTTATGACTTTGTGTTTCGTTATTCAGATCACTCTGTGCTAATCTGGTGATGAGACATAATTAAATCATCAATAACTTTGTTCATATTATCTGCATCTAATTTGTTGTTGTGTGCGGTCGATGTTTGTCACAAATTTCTAGTTTGGAATTAATGGTTTCTTTGTCATATACGACTATAAATTATTTATGATTTTACGATTATATTTTGATAAATTTATGTTTTTAACACCTTAGTGATCTTGTGTTCGAAAAACTAAGTTTACTTTGAAAGCACCGTTTTTTTCTATATTAAGAGCCTGCCAAAGTGACTCTACTCTGCCTGATGGAAAGTATGAACAGAATCCAAGAGTTGTGGTCACCATACTCATTGCGAATGTAGACAATGCAGTATGGTGAACTACGCTATGGCGGCCTTGTGAGATGCTTTTTCACACCCCACTTGGGGACGTAAAAGGCATGACAGTCATCGTGACAGTGTAAGGCTTACACAGTTACCACGATAACTGTCACCCCTGCGGCAATGGGTCTCCGGTTTCACACTCACCAACGAAACTCGACAACACGGATGCTGACGTTTTAGGTTGGTCTTCTGTGCGAGGGTAGTACTGCCTCGGTCAAGTCGGCCCGCTCGTATGGATGCAATGTATTATCAAATCTTGGCAAATTGTTTTAACCTGTATTGTTTATTAACCAATTTTCTACTTTCTGGTATTTCTTTAAATTTGAATGGGATCAAATGGGAGACAAGCTTCCATAATAAAAAAAATTGCAATCAGATCATAAATGACAGAATTCGGAGTTTACAAATTTAACAAAAAAGAGGAAATTGAAACCATCCCCCTCTTTTTAAGTCAAAAAGAGTTATAAGAACAAATTATAATCATACAAGACCTTCACGGAGTCTTTCCCACCCAAACCTTGGAACCTCACAGATATTTTCACACAATCAAATAATTCAAAAGTAAAATATTATTAATCGTCCAAAACTCGATTGCCATCAAAAAAAGGCCGCTTATGATCAAAGCAATTATTATCAGAGAGTGTGATTTATAAGGATTTTTGAGTGTAAACCTCTTTTCTTCCATTCAGGTTTAATTGAATGATCAAATCGGATGGCATTAGCGCCGTTCGCCTTTTGTCTCTCATTTGTTTAAACAATGGAAATCGATCGACTTGATTTCTATCACAGTTATAGCTTAATATCAATAATCACTATTAGTGTATCTTACTAATAACTAATCTATGCCATTTAATTTTAATTATCTTACCATAAGCCCCTATTTTTTTAATTATTCTAGCCATAATAAATAACCTGCACAGTTGACCTAACGGTTTAAGCGGTCGCCACGCCGCTCTCTGCGTTGCGGCTTCAAACCCCACATCGGATAACATTGTGTGATCCACAAATTGTTGTTCTGAGTCTGAGTGTTCTTTGTGTCTGTTTCTTGTATGTTTGTTAAATTCCCCGCGACACAGGATTAATTCCTAGCGCAAGAGTTCTTTTTATAATAAAAAAAAAAATAAAAAAATCATAATATGTTAAAAATATATATTTTTTATTCGTTTTTAAATAAACATAATACTTAAATGATCTTAATTTTCAAACCTACGTCAATTTTGTTTGACAAATATGACGAAAGATGAAAAGATATTCTGTAGGGAAATATTTTTATTAATAGTTACCAACATTCTATACATATATATTCATTCATCTCGGCCAAAAGACGTCTACTGCTGGACATAGGCCTCCCCCAAGGTTCTCCACAGCAGCCGGTCCCGTGCCGCCCGTATCCAGCAACCTATGCGAGTAGAATATACAGTAGCGCTCAAAAGTATTTTGACAACTCAATTTTATTCCATATCACAAAAAATATAACAAAATTATTAATAAATAAATATAATTCGAGCAACTTCTGCTTGCGTCATTCCACTTTATAAGGCAGTTATCACGGCATCACGGATGATGAATATAACAGTATTAAGTATCCCATCGACGTGGTACCACTACATTACTTTTAAAACCCATATAAACAAAATTCCTATGCCAATAACAAATATGAAGACATATCAACAGAATCTTTAAGGAACAATCAATTTTTTCAGTAACTTTCACTTTTCAATTAATTACTAAATAATTGAAAAGTGGAAATAAATGATGACATTTTATTGAAAAGTTAACATTAAACACACACATTCAACACAAATATACGTTTTAGAGTTTGGGTGTTTTCTATGTATAACGTGTATGTGTTTAAAAAAAAGGTATGTAAGTATTCTATCAGTCAGTCTAGTTATCATAGTAAAGCTCGGCTTAGTTTGAAACTAGATGGCGTTGTGTGTTAAACTTCCGAAATATTTATAACAAAACCCATGTAGCGACCTAAAAACCCCTAAATAATACAAACCATATTTCTAAATTATCGAAGGCTATAATTATATACAACGATCTAAATTTCGTTGTCAAATTTATTAAGGTTTACCAATATTCGAAGTTGTGTTACCGGCATTATACAAGGGTGGTGGGGGTTAACACCATCGGTATCACCGTACTGGGACGTATTCGTTACAGTTGTATGGACGGACCGAATATAATTATTAGTTATGAGCAGCCCGAGTGTTAATATCGTCTAACGATTTTAGCATAATACGGCTAATTCGAATAATTTTGTATGTTTATAATTGGATGTGTTGTTTGTTGTGTTTTGTTTTTTTAAATTTTAGTTAGAAAGGATGGGTTTTAAACATTAAAAAAGTATTTATTGAATTGTAGAGTATTGATTATTGACTCAAGTTGAGTTACACTGTTTTTTTTTCTATATTAAGAGACTTTTTTTTTAACGTGTGGAAACCCCCTCGGGCCGTCACCCACCGGGGTTTACGGCGGGGTGGTGTGTCGCAATCGGACCGACTAAAACCACACGGTGTGCCACTCTGCGCCTGACATAGGAGGAATCCGGGAACAACTGTTATTACGACATCCAGATCTCTATATTAAGAGCCTGCCAAAGTGACTCTACTCTGCCAAATGAAAAGTATGTATAGAATCCAAAAGTTGTGGTCACCATACTCATTGCAAATGCAGACAATGCAGAATAGTGACCTACACTACGGCGGCCTAGTTAGATGCTTTTTTTTTCACGCTTCGCATTTAAAGTGAGGCTAAACTGATTTTTTTGTCTTCTATTGTAAATAAGGAAAAACTGTTTTGCGTTATGTACAATATATTAAATAGTGCTTGTGTTCATTTAGTAAATTTCTATTATTCGTTACAGTAGTACAAAAGTTTGCACCACAACAATTTTAATTTTAGAAATGACTAGTTTTGGCCACGGTTCCGCCCGCGAGTTTGTTGTTTATCACTGTGAATGGTAGCCTATTTGTTATTCTGGTATATAAGCTACATTGCTGTAAAGTTTCAACTAAATAGGTTCAGTATTTTTTGTTTGAAAGAGTAACAAACATTCATACGTCATCACAAACTTCGCGATTGTAAGATTAGTAGGATTGATTTATTTTTAAAAAACTTATTTTAATACGTAATTGCCTTATATTAAATCAAATCTTATTTGTCCTAATAAGGACAAATAAGATTTGATTTAATATAAATCTACTTTCCAAATAAAAAAAAATAATCATTTTTACAGTTAATAATTGGAATTAACAGACAAACAACTTCTTATATGCTAGTGCACTAAAACAAATATAACCAATCGCTTTAATACAAATATATATATGTAGAAATTATGATTGATATACCCTTTAAAGTCTCTTGAACTACGAATTACTCTAAATTTTCTAAGTTCACTGAACGTCAGTAGAATTTTCTCTCATTCTTGATTGAAAATAGAACCGCTGGTATCACGCCAGTGTTTCAACATTATTTGAGCAGCAGATAAACACAGAACTCCACTTTTGCACCGACACAGATAAGTAAGCACTTAGCACACAAACTATGCATAAGTAGCGCTTTTTGATAACTCGCCGACGTACTGGTGCGGAGAAAAGTGTTTTGGCAATTAGTCATTAGTAATATTTTTTACGGTTAGTTAGTCAAAAATTTTTATGTCAGTAACAATCTTAAATTCTAGGACATTTCTGTAGTTAAATAAATAATATATATTAATAAAGCAGAAATATTCAAAGGGATGCAAAAGTAAGTTTGTATCCTACTATTTGCACTCATTGGCAATCGACACAATGACACTTGTCCTAGTCACCGAGTAAGATATTTTACATTATACATAGTCAGGGGTGCAGAAAAGGTAGTCATCAACAAATTAATCATTGCTCCCAAGAGATTCGTCAACTACTTGACGAAAAAATACAAATAATCGAAACTGCTCGCAAGAAATATTTTTAAATACAATGTTAACGTATATTAATTTTCAGTAAGACTTGTGTAGTCAACAGTACGCCTGTACAAAACACCTCTCACGTCCGCCGATCGTCGCGTTTAGCTGTTTGATTAAGTCAATAGGTGGCGCTGTACGCTTTGGACACTTATACCTACATTATTTACAGACGGCTTATTTGCGTTACTCCGTTATTTCTATACTGTATTATAATTATAAGTGTTGCTTATTATCTAGAACGCTGTGTATACAGACCTTTCAGAAGGAAATTCTAGCTAAACAAAATGTTACCTAAATATCGTTCCGAATATACTAACACTCATTTATTAACACCTGGTCGTGAATAGAGGGTGTTATGTTTGACTTGTGTGTTCATATGTCTGTATATCTGTAAACGAAATTTTAAAGTTAAGCACGTTTTCATTTGACGTGACGTCCCTGACGGTCAATAGGTTACAAGGTACAATTCAACTGCCTCGGTGGCGCAGTGGGAGTGAAAACGACTGCTGCTCTTGAGGTCTCGGGTTGAATTCCCGAGTCGGAGCAGATGTTTGTATGATCTGTAAATATTTATTTCGAAGTTTGAGTTTGGGTGGAATATGTATGTATTTACAAAAAAAGGGGATTAGTTATCACAGCAAAAGCTCTGCTTAGTTTGAAACTAGATAATGTTGTGTATCAAATGTCCGAAATATTTATAAATTAGAGCGGCCTTAGAGAAACATCTCTTAGATAAATCCTAATTTACATGTAAAGTTGCCAGGACCTCGGGAATACAGGGCATATTTAAAATACCTAGTGTCGACTGTTACTAGGTTCCCATCAAGGTAATTATGGAATTAGGAATGGGTAAATTAGAAGGTAATGAAGGAAAGGTGTGATAGAAAATGATTGAGAAGTAAAAGGAATAGATCGGATGGGTTAGGGTCATAAAATATAATTTACCAAATGACAGAGATCTGAGGCAACATACAAAAAAAAACCACTGTAATGAGAACTTACTTCTTTTATCTTAATTAGTTAAAAAATATGAAACTTAATTATTTAATTATAAGGGTGAATTTGAAAAAGCAAGAAAAATTATAAACAACCTCCTTAAGGAGTTTTTAAAAACGTATTATATTTAAGAAAATAATATTTTTTTCTTTTTTTTCTATATTAAGTGCCTGCCAAAGTGACTCTACTCTGCCTGATGGAAAGCATGAATAGAATCCAAGGGTTGTGATCACCATACTCATTGCAAACGCAGACAATGCAGTATGGCGACCCACACTATGGCGGCCTTGCGAGATGTTTTTTCACACCCCGCTTGGGGACGTAAAAGGCATGACAGTCATCGTGACAGAGTAAAGCTTACACAGTTATCACGATAACTGTCACCCCTGCATCAATGGGCCTCCGGTTTCAAAATTAATGAGTTGATCTTCCAAAACTTACTGGCATAGCTGTGTACATTTTTAGGCTGTGGCCCGCCAGGCATGATCACCGCGTCTGGTCGGCGGATCCCTCTATGTCAGAGGGACATAATTCCTGTTCTTCTACAATTGCAAAGAGAAGGAAGTCTTGAAACAAACCCTACACAAATCCATCTGATTAGCGTGGTGAAGTTGGCCAAAATCTTGTTTTTAAAGTCAGGCCAGGTCCAGCGGTGGGCTGTTAATGATGATCACCTGTACATATATACGAAATGGTCTAAATTGGCCGGCACATGACTTCGGTTAAAAACAAATAAAATTTACAATTTAAGTATTTATAAATATGATTTTATACAGTTTCATTTCAAGCAATTACCATTTATCACAGGAACTAGTTTTTTTTTAGACACCAATTATAAGATCTAATGCACACCGCATCGCGAATCATTTAGCGTTCTACATTGTCCCGCTAATCCGCGTAAAGGAAGCAATACATCACTTGAAAAAACGTCACTCGCTCGTGTGTCCCGGGCTTAGAATGAATAAATTATTCGATTATGATGAAATATTGTGCAGTTTATTATTAGAAGTGGGCAATGTCTCGAATGCATTAGTCGCTGGCGGAAATTGAGCGAACTCAACACGTTTTTAAGGAGAATTATATACTACTAGCTGACCCGGTAAACGTTGTTTTGCCATATAAATAATTTCCTAGTAATTTAAGGGTTGTACTACCCCTAACATTTAGGGGGATGAAAAATAGATATTGGCCGATTCTCATAGATACCGGATAAACACAAAAAATTTCATCAAAATCGGTCAAGCCGCTTCGGAGGAGTATGGCAACGAAAACTGTGACACGAGAATTTTATATATTAGATTTACACGTTAAAATAATTAGTTGACTAGAAGGGTTTGTTATGAAGTTGAAGTGTGTTTGCTCTCCTTCAAAGACTTTCTATAAATGTGCACTGACTTTAACTTTATAATGTACTTAAAACAAAGAATGTAGTTATTATTGAATTAAAATAACTTTAATATATAATTGAGTATATTAAATTTAAAATCAGTCAGTCAGTCAATGTGTGATCACGGTTGACGTTAGCTATTTTAAACGTTGGGAAATTCAAAATTAGAACCCGTTACGTCATCACGGTAATTCCCCTATCCGTGCATAACTATAGTAAGGCGTAAGTATAGAAGTTAGAATAATATGAATTCTGACATTTGAAATCGTCAACTGTCAATGTCATTCGAAATAGAAATCGTAAAACAGAAAAAATGATTTTATGATGGACGTGCCAAGACACCTGTGCTGAATCAGAGTGATGATATCTTTCGTTTGTCTTCACCGAGAGAGTGCAATTACAGTAGAACCAATTCCACTCTGCCTTCCTTGATGGGATGAGCACTTAGAGTGTCTTACAAATGGCAATAGACGGTGATAGTCACTTACTCTCGTAAATCTATTTTAATTAATTTCAAGAGTAGACCCACCGCTGTTGCGCCGTTCGGAACATTATTATCCAACTAAATAAAAATACATAAACCATTGTTTGTCGCCATAACTTCTTAGAACATTTTATTTTCCCCTTCTTTAACAGTATTAGCGTGTTTATGTAGTGTTGTTAATAAATCGGCCGGCGCCGTTAGTCCGGGTTCGAGTCCCAGCGGAAAGCATGCGTCTTGTTGATTTGTGACGAGCACAGATGGATGGGGTGGCAGTAATGTGTTTTTCAGTTTCTTTGTGCGAGCTTTTCAAAGTGTTTTTGAATTATTGCTTCGAATTAATGCTTTTTGGTATTTTAACTGGTGTATTTTTGGTCGAAGAAATTTATAATGTTTGTTGTATTATATAAAACATGAATTCTGATTTTTTGTGAAACTATATTTAATGTTACAGTGTGTTTATAATTTATTCGTAGCCATTTTCTTTCATCTCTGTTGCCATAAGTACGTAATTCATTTATTGTGGTAATAAATGTAACAAAAATGAAGTCTATATTAAATAAGATGTGTGAAGCTGTATTTTATTTGTATAGTGGCTCTTGAAAGTAAGGGTGGCAGACACAAATTATTTCTGTCTGAATGGAATTCATCTATAATGTAATGTACTCTTTTTCTATCTATCTTAAGAGCCTGCCAAAATGACTCTACTCTGCTTGATGGAAAGCATGAATAGAATCCAAGATTTGTGGTCACCATACTCATTGCAAATGCAGACAACGCAGTATGGTGACCCACACTATGGCAGCCTTGTGAGATGCTTTTTCATACCCCGCTTGGAGACGTAAAAGGCATGACAGTCATCGTGACAGTGTAAGGCTTACACAGTTACCACTCTTAGCCGATTTCAGCCACGGCGGCCAGTCTCTACGGAGATCAGGCAACCCAGCAGGAGATGTTATAGTGTACTGGTGTCTGCATAAACACAGGTGCACTCTCTGTTCCTTCATTCTCACACTCTGATGGGACGGTTTCCAACACAACCGGGGTGAAATTAATAATAGGTATTATCCATTTAAATTATGTAAATATGTTTTTATAGAATTGAATTGAATTGACCGTAGGTAGTGGTAATACTCACCACCAGATGAGCTACTGCAGCTTTTTTAACTCTTAAACTATGAAAAACGTATTTTTTTAATCAGTGGACGGACAGACTGTTAATGTTATCACAGAAAGGCTTACTTTGTTAGAAACGCTTGACTTGAACGATATCGACGACACGATCATCTGATTTCAAATTAGACAACCTGTACTATGGTGACCAGACTGCCATTAACATGCTCGTATTTTTATCACATATATATTAATCCAAACATACTAAATTCTTGCAAACTAATTCAGCAACGCAGAGCATGAACTAAACTCTGTGAAATTTCACTCCTGTAGAACAAAATAGGTGATGAACGGTTAGCCCCGATGGGAATCGAATCTGCTACATCTGGCTTAGCATTCAGAAGTAACTGGACTAACAGGACTTGTGAAACAACTGAACAAGTCTCAACAGCTTTAACGAATACCCAGTAATCCTTAATATATTAAACAAAGGCTAGTTACATCACAGAGCAATATAATATGGCCAACAGATGCTCTAAGACGCATAAATCAGAATAATGACGGATGTATGCGACACTTGTCGTGGAGGAGCGACAACGTCAAAATGATGGGTCGCTCATAACATTTGCATGTGTTCTATCATGTGGTAACAACATTATATGGACATGTTGTTTATGATAACTAATAAATTATGGCATTAAAAATATTTTTATAAGTATGTTTTGGGTTTTGACTCTTGTTTAAAACGTTTTACAGTACTCATTTTTCATAGGTCTCTGTTTGTGTGTGTGTGTGTGGTTATGCTCTATAGCGTATGTCATAGTGATCTCCGTGTGGTGACGGATTAAGAATACATAGTGTTACCACCCCTATTCATCCCGTGGGTGTCCTAAAAGGCGCCTAAGGGAACAAAGTATGCAAGACAACATTATTATAAAAAGAAGGAAAACTTGAAACAAACCCTTTTTTTTTAACGTGTGGAAACCCCCTCGGGCCGTCACCCCACCGGGGTTTACGGCGGATTGGTGTGTCGGAATCGGATCGACTAAAACCACAAGGTGTGCCGCTCTACGCCTGAGATAGAAGGGATCCGGGAACCGTTGCTATTACGACATCCAGATCCCTTCTAGCACCTACCCGCTAATGCGAGCACCATCTATGGGTAAACTCTCTATTTTAAGCGACGTACGGCACACGCAGACGTTGCCTCCTCGCGGCTGGCCATTGTAGCGGATGGAGGGGAAAACCCGTCCCGTCCACCCGCAGCCACACTCAAGGCGACATGAGACGCTGGTATGCACGCCTCCGCCGCCCGGTTTGCCGGCGGCGTATTGGGTCCGAGTGATCCAACCCGTCCGCCCAGCGAGGTATAGTAGGCCAAAACCTCCTTGCTAAGGAGAGGCCTATAACCAGCAGTGAACTGTAAAAGGATGTTGATGATAATGATGATGATGTCATAGTAATACATTTACACATCACACACGGCTGTCTGATCCCAAACTAAGAACAGCTTGAACTATGGTAACTAGACTGTTTATGAACATGGATATGTTTTCAACATCATATATAATATTTAAATTATAAGCAGAGACTGAATGACATGCTTAGCAAATCATTATTTCTCTTAGAAACCCAATTTCTACCAACTGACAGTCGGGGTCCCTAACCATTGGACCAACAGTCCCGTACATATTTTTAATTGTTTTTACGTAAAGATATTCGATTTAAACTATTTTTTATAAAACAGTGAACGAGTGCATCAGTTCAAATTTGGATTAAAGAAAACTGAATTTTGCGAATTGTTGATCAAAATTCAGATGAAACCCCTTGCCTAAATTTGAGATAATTTAAATTCTAGATCAACCTTATTACAAGGTTTTTAGGAAACTGCACTGTCTGTAACCTTCGATGAAGCTTAGAGCAAACAATAGCGTACTGCAGTCCGTAGAATCTGTTGACACAGTCACACTGATCAAAAAAAATATTAAAAAACGAACACACATTCATACACAGTACAGTACATAGTATTTAAAACTTCATCATCGATAGAATGTATCACTTTGTAAAAACAATCAATAAAATAATATTAGTTAGAATTGAGTTTTTTACCATCAATATGAAAAATAAATTCTGTCCAAGTGACTCTCATAATAACTTCGATCCATGCAGAAATCCTCGTCAAAACTTTAAACAAAAAACATAAGTTTTACAGATTGCCATTTGCCAGATATTATGAGCATGTTTCAAAATCAGAAGATCAATATTTATCTTTTAGAACCATCGTAGCCAAAGTTTGGCATTTTATCGCATAAACCAACAATAAAAAAAAATCCCTGTGCAATTTATACTTAAACATTACTTAAATTCAAATAAAGAACAATGAAAACCGCCGTTACAATCTGTTATGTCGACATCAACCAGAACACTTGAAGTTTAACTGACACACATTTCATTACTAAACACAACACAAAAATTAAAAACAAAACCGAATGTCTCTTATCTACCGCCTTTTTAAACAACCACTTGTTCGCTTTTCAACCTCGCCGCTGTGTGTCAACATGGCGGCTGCGCGCGCGCACCTCATACTCATACGACTTATTTGTTTAACTATTTGGTTCTTATACGTTGACTGTAAGTTTTACTGATAACTTTATTTCGCTTAATAGTTTATTCAAACGTAGGAGAACGTTGTATGTTAATATTGTACAAAATATTGCTAAATTTTAACATCAATCAATTCTTCAGAAAGTTTCCTAAAAAAGCAAAAACCTTAAGAGTAAAGTAGTGGTGAACAAAGAAAAATTAACGTTATCAAAAAGTCACCAACTTCCAAACATTCCATCAAGCGCTTAAATCACTTCCAAGCGCTTATACTGCCCAAAAAGTTGCATGTGTCATCCCCAACTGCCTCGTTGGTCTAGTGGTTAGCGTATACGACCGCCGATCAAGAGGACTTGAGATCGATTTCCTCGTCGTGTCAAAAATTATACTGAGCTTTTCTTACATGAATGCTCATTACAGGAATGCCTATTAATCGCCCAGAGTTTTGAAATTGGTATTTTAACTCCCGTGTCTCGGACAGCAAGTAAAAGCCCGTTGGTCGTTTATTCTCTTCGGACGTATCGGATAGCCGCCTCATCGGATTATGAGAGTGCGGGAACAGAGAGTGCACTTATGTTACGCACACACTTTAGTGCACAAGTGTGTGCGTAACATAAGTGTAGTAGTAGTAGTAGTAAGTATTATATATCTATATATACTATACTGTCTCCTGCGTAGCTGGTTGGTCTTCGTTGAGACTGACCGCCGTGTTCGAAATCGATTAGGAGTACACCATCTTATGTCATCTCATGAGTTTTCATCCTAAATAATCTTGATTCAAGTCAAATAAATTAAAAAAAGCTATTACAATCAGTTAACAAATGGCTAATATGTCTAGTAAGATGTTCATATATTTTTCTATAAATAAATCTTCTTTTAATGGACCTCAAAGAAGGAGGTCGTCAATAAATTTCAATATTTTTTTTGTGTATTCAAATACGTTCAGCCTCGTGTTTGAAATAGGTCTAATTTGAAAATGAAGAAAGTCTACAATTCATTGTCTAATATACCTCCTCGGTAGTTACGTAAAGACCCAGTAAATTAAAAGTGGAGATGTAAACTGAATGTCCTTTGTAAGTTGTAAACAGACCTTTGGCTAAGATGTCAAAGGTTTATTCAAGTCCATTGGCGCCCAACTCGGTCCAATTTAAGCAAACAAAATCCAGAACAAGATTGAAGAATTAAGCAGTTACAAAACTTCCTGAGCGCGGAGCCAAATAAATTCATTTTATTTTCTTTCTCCCCACAACGATGTATTTCACTCACTCCACTCCACGCATTAGAATGACTGTTTCTTTTTCAACATTGTTGAAAGACTTTTTTCCGAGTCGGTTAAGCATTAAGCAATAAATTTAAGAAGTACTTTTCAGTAGGTATGTATGTACAGTATTATGTATCGACCATTTTTGGTCGCGTGATAATATTTTTACTTCAAGTAAATTAACCTCGCTATAAGGTTTTGACAGTAATCTTGTTGATTTAATATAATGAAGCAAGTTGGCAAGTATTTGAGGATTATTGAAGGTTTTCCTTGCGAATGCTTTTAAGTTATAGATATTTTGACTTTGTTAGATTGCGTGTGTATCTAAAAATATAAGATTTGCGTCATGGTTTTCATAGATAATGTCTTCAGTTTTTTGTTAAAAGCAATGTGACCTTATTATAATAGAAAGTTTTTTATAGTCAAACTTTTATAGTAGTTCAATACTCTTTAGTGCCCTCCTTGACCCCTAAACCAAAAAGGAAGTGTGTTTAAAATTTTCCGTTCCTAAATGTGCGCGTGTTATTTTTTAAAGGGATGGACCGATTTAGACCTAATTTTACTTTTGTCAGGCGTTAAATAAGATGGCAGGTGAGCATTCTACCACTGTCCGTGTGGTGACGGATTAAGAATACAAAGTGTTACCACTCCTATTCATCTCGTGGGTGTCGTAAGAGGCGACTAAGGAAAGAAACTATTGAGGAAAATATCATTACAAAGAGAAGGAAAACTTGAAACAAACCCGTCTGGCCAGCGTGGTATACTAGGCCAAAAACTCCTCCTAAGGAGGCCTATGTCCAGCAGTGGACTGTAAAAGGCTGTTGAAAAAATAAGATGAATCAACATCATCATCATCGCAACCAAGTGACGACCACTGCTGGACATAGGCCTACAAAAAATTAATTATTTACAATAAATTCACAGTTCATTAATAGGCAAAAACACACTTCGTACTTTTTTTTTTAAGTCTATATGTATATAAATGTAGTAATCGGCATTTATTTTTAAACAAAACGTTCCGTTTCTCCAAACACATCAAATTAGGTGGACAATATTAATCCGACCGCGTGAGGTGTCCCCGTGCTGTAGTTGAGGAGCGCTCTCATATCCGTCAATCGTCGTTCATAAATATGCAACACTAAACCCGACGTAGCAAGTGTGAGTAGTTTCTAGCAAAAACTCCCAAAAATTGGTAGTATTTCGGGAGGCTGGTAACTTTTTCCTGTAATTTTTTTTGGTAGAAAAATATTCTTAAAAATTTTATGCATATTTGCTATGTTTCTTGCTACTCTTTGGAATGGATAATTGTGTGGTGTATTTATTTTTATGATTACTTTTTCAAACAAATTTGTAGAATCTAATCAACAGGCATCTCGCGTTCAGGCGCAGATTATTAGTTATGTTTTTTGAAAAGTGCCTGATAAAAACATGTATTAATTGATAGTTTGTCTGTAAATTTCTAAATCTTCGTTAGATCATAAAGTTAGAAGAAATAAAAGAAAAGAAATGATACTGTACCCAAATAAAATTATATTGCCTACTTTAAAATGAAAATTATACCAATCTTACTGTTTGTTTCAATCGTTGAACTCAATCTCAATATCCCTAAAAATATAATCAATTTTTCCTCAGACGCTGGCAACCCAGTAGTTCCCACCCTTCTGATTGAACCTGAATAATAAATTCAATTTGCACACGGTTTCGCCCATCAAATATTTTCTTAGTGATAACGTTCGTCCGGATGAGCATACCCGGCTGTACCCGGGTATACTCGGGTGCTTGGCGGATGTTAGTGGATGTTAGAAATAATGGGCTTATTTAGAAGTTGCAATATGCTAAGATGGTAGGAAGCCGCATTAACAAGTCAGGAGATGGTTGTGTTTCCGCAGAATAAGGGTGGAATGGAGAATTGTTATGTAGATATTTTTTAAACTAACGCACTTGATGGGATTGACACATATATGCGACGAGTAGTTTTGTTGTCATTTACTGGTTTGTTGGTTACTTATAAATTTAATTTAATCTGTACGGTTGTATGAAAATATTTTTAGTGTTCATTTCTCGAATCATTCTAAATAACCGCAGCAGGATAAGGAAAAAGTATCAGTTTATATTTAAGAGACACGCAACTAAAGCTTGTTTACAATGACGGTTTTAATCGTAACTTATACATAGTAAAACTTGAAAGTTTACGAAGCTTTCATAAGGAAAACAGTAGACTCTTTACACACAGATAAATAAGCTTCAACATAATTATGTTGCTTTTAAACATGTTTTTAAAGGCACAGAGTTATACATGAAATTTTAAATTTCACTGCAATTATTGACATGTGCATAAAAACTTTACATAAAATATTTTAACACCTACTCCATAGACTTTGACAAACATTTTTAACGACACTAGGGCACCTCTCGCTGCCGCTCTAGTGGGCTCGCAATACTGCAGCAGTGTCGTGGTGGTGGCTGGACTGTTAGAACGATTGCTTTAAATGTAATTATTTAGGGGCTTCTTATTTAGGGCCATCTTTAAATAGATTTTTATGCATGATTGCCTTACACTGTCACAATGACTGTCATGCCTTTTACGTCCCCAAGCGGGGTGTGAAAAAACATCCTACAAGACTGCCATAGTGTGGGTCACCACACTGCATTGTCTGCATTTTCAATTAGTGTGGTGACCACAACTCTTGGATTCTATTCATGCTTTCCATCAGGTAGAGTAGAGTCACTTTGGCAAGCTCTTTATATATATAGATATAGAAAAATCTTCCTACTTATTTGTTTAGTTTTTTTTAGTGCTCTAGACACAGTGGGACATCATACTGCATTGTCTGCATTTGTAAT
The DNA here is from genome assembly GCA_949316085.1 of Hypercompe scribonia. Lineage (NCBI taxonomy): Eukaryota > Metazoa > Arthropoda > Insecta > Lepidoptera > Erebidae > Hypercompe > Hypercompe scribonia. The sequence goes on from OX438972.1 coordinate 23,592,075, forward strand.
GAATATAGTGACCACAACTCTTGGATTCTATTCATGATTTCCATCAGGCAGAGTAGAGTCACTTTGTCAGGCTCTTAAGATAGAAAAAAAAAAATGTATCTTAGGTATGTAGTAATTAAGTGGAAAAGAAGTATCCATGTTTATTAAGACGAAAAATAGAATCAAGTTAGTGACTTAATTTATACTTAAGTAGGCAGGAATACTGGCGATAGAATAATATATAATAGATAAATAAAAGGCATTGCCACCAAAAGGGATTGCTACCAAGAATTTAGAGCTGAAGTCAACCTCACCTGCAATTGATGCACCTGCAGATCGACAGACAAGGCTCTGACAAATAAAACATCCCAATTAGCGGCAATAAGCTCGCCACCTATTACATAGGACCAAAACACTGACGAAAAGCGGGAGTTTAATATGCCTCTGCCTACACTTCCGGGGAAACTAGCGTCATTTTATATACAGTAGATCCTCGGTAATCCGGCCCCTGGCTAATCCAGACCCCCCGTAATCCGACATCAATCAAACAATTTTCGCTAATGTAGATCGTGCATGATTGAACAGGTTACAACTTGTGGTCGACGCGTAGGTATTGTTTCAATTTGGATTGTTTAGTTTGAATTTGACTACGTGTGATAGCGGTGCAGCTTAGCGTTTATTCATTGTGTATTACGTATACATACCTAGTAATGTCGTCACAAGCCCAGAAGACAACATATATGTAGAATTTTATCATTTGTCTGTAATTTGTCGGATTACAAGGTACTCTTTTGTAAAAAAAACCGGGCTATAGGAGGTCTTAGGCAGTACTCTATAATCCGACAAATCCGATAGTCCGACGCTGCCCTGCAAAACGTTTGTAGAATTACCGGGGGTCCACTGTATATGTGTATGTAATAGTTCAATATTAACACCTAAACTTTATGTGATAATAATAAAACAAATATTTATAAAGATAGAGGGTTTTACTTATGTTTATAATTCAGGGATGCCCATCCAGTCTTAAATTCGGCTGAAGGGTGACTCAACGTGTAAAGCGACCAAAAATGCCGTTGTTGGCTACGACGGGGTTGAGTGAAATATTTTTCTGTGTGGTGACGGACTAATAATACGGAGTCTCAACACCCCTAATCACTCCGTGAGTATCGTAGGGACAGACTAAAGTGGTGGGCTATTAAAGGCTGTTGATAATAACCATTATAAAATTATTTTTCGTCTATCATGAACCTTTTACAGTCCACTAATGGACATAGACCTCTCCTTAGTAAGGAGGTTTTGGTCTACTATACCACGCTGGTCAGACGGGTTGGTTTGTTTCAAGTTTTCCTTCTCTTTGTAATGATGTTGTCTCGCATACTTTGTTCCCTTAGTCCATATTTTCTGATAATTAAAAAAAAACACTTTCTACCTCGTACAAACTTTTTAAACATTCAAATGCAGAACACAGAACATACAAGATGGCTGCCGATGAGAAGTGCAATAAATCTATTACTCGTCGCAACATAAATCTGTGTGACGTATTAGAGCTTCGGAATTAAAAATATAATACAAAGATCTGGATTTACGAGTCTGATTAAAGGGGGAAAGTTGAGACAGAGAAAGGGGTAACGGTATAAAAAAGTTTGTTGAGATATTGATATATGTTGATGTTTGATTGGAGTCTGGTCTGGTTCAGTTACTTTTGTCTTTACAAGAGGTATACATAAATGTTATAAGGCCTGTATACACTGAACTATTAAAGTGGTTTGTAGGTCTAGGTTTTTTTATATTAATAGCCTACCGAAGTGACTCTACTCTATCTGGTGGAAAGCATGAATAGAATTCAAGAGTTGTGGTCATCATAATCATTGCACATGCAAACAAGCAGTGTGATGACCCACACTATGGCGGCCTTGTGAGATGCTTTTTCACGCCCACTTGGGGACGTAAAAGGCACGACAGTCATCGTGGCAGTGTAAGGCTCACACAGTTATCACGATAACTATCACCCCTGCATCAATGGGCCTCCGGTCTCGCACTCACCAATGAAACACGACAGCACGGATGCTGGCGCTTTAGGTTGGTCTTCTGTGGGAGGGTAGTACTGCCTCGATTGAGCTGCCCCGTTCGTGCTGAAATCAGCGTGGTTCTACTACCTAAAAAGGTAATGAACTTATGGTGATCATGATGTACTTCTAACTGATTTCGGCTACCGCGGCTATTCTCAATGGAAATCAGCTAACTACACAGACGATATTATAGTGCACAGGTGTTTGAGCAAATACAGGTGAACTTTCTGTTCCCTCACTCTCACAATCCGATGGCACGGCTATGACAAGACTGGAGAGAGATCAGTCGTAAGGCCGACGGCTTTAGGAGGTCTCCGGGGCACGAGAGTTTAGATCCAACTTCTAAACTACGGGCTGTTATTAACACTTTTTTCCTGAGCCGGGAAGGAAACCTGAGACCTCTTGATGAAAAGTTGCATACACTAACCGCTAGATCATCGATATTACGAAATAACGTGTACAGTTCTAATAAGAAATGATTTATTATGTTTAGAGGTAAGAATAATAAAGTTAGTAAGAGACTGACGATGCGCGTGATCTCTCCCCGGTCGTGTCGGATAGCTGTCCCATCGGATTGTGAGGGAACAGAGAGTGCACTTGTGTTTGCGCGTGCGCTTAGGCACTATAATATCTCCTGCGCTGTTGGATGGTCTCCAGTCTCCAGTAATTTGATTATTGAAGAAGATACAACATCCGGTATAAAAAGAAAAACACAGAAATTAGACTACTTATGTTATTGTTCCGGTTCGCTTGTTTTCGTATTTTCCTTACGGATTAAAAGAATAGTTCCATCTTTTTAAGATGTTCTACTGACAGCTGGTAACTTTAACATATTTCAAACGAAACACAACAAAAACGATATTAATACTTCGAAAGATCGATGACAGAAGCTTGTTTGCTTCCACGCCTATCAAACTCATTCTCGTCTACCACACAGGAACTGCGCCAACAATACAAAATAAATAATCGCTATTTATCACTCAAAATCTCCACACGGTTTAAAATCTCGCGTTACAGTCAAACCCTCTAAACGGACATAAAAGAAAACGACCAATAAATCAACAAACCGTTGCGCTAGACAAATAAAACATGTAAGAAACAAAAAAATCCATATATATGTATACAAAATTCGCAAAAAGAATTACAAGCAATAACATGCAGTAGTGTTAATATTAAGCATGAAAGGTGCTGAGCTATTTTAGTTCTTATGTTGATGGATGTAGGGTTCGCGTTCATGGTATGAGACAACATGGTTGTAATTTAGTCCCTATCGGCCGTCAACCTGATTAATGTCGCTAGTAAATCAGCGGATTACGACAATGCGAGAAATGACGAGTCGCGACTGGATCGCTAGCGATACTGGCAGATGGCACAAGTTAACAGAATTGTCGTATATTTTACATGCAATTAACGATGCCAGACTTAGATGTTAGTTACATTGTTAGGAATAAAATATGCACAAAAATATAAGATGGTTTTTAAAGTTACAATTTTAACTGAAACCAAATAGGTATAGTTAATATTTACCATAAGTGTTTAACACCTTCCACGTAAGTTTATAACGTCAAGTAATGACAATAACCCTAGTTTTTAAACTTCGCGTTCTAATAAATTCAACAACCAGTCAGATTGTCAGTCGTGATCAGTTCAATTTAGTCTAACCGTAGTGTAATGATGATGATGTGGTGTAATCAAAGATATGTAAAAATAACTGAAATAAAAGTACAAAAAAGCGCATAATTTCATTCTTGACTACTTTGGTAAGATTTGTCTTAATAATAATTTGCTTTATACCCTTGAAGACTTTTGTCTTGAGACACTGTGGTCTCCCGTACTGTAGTTTCCCGAACGCTGCCCAACCTGGCTGGATTCAACGAGTGACCTCTTTATCGAAGTTGGACCTACCTAACTGGATACACAGGTGTATGCCCACAAAATGATCCGACGGCCTGGTGGAGGTCGCGGGAAGCTGCTGGATACGGGCGGCACGGGACCGACTGTTGTGGAGAACCTTGGGGGAGGCCTATGTCCAGCAGTTGACGTATTTTGGCTGAGATGATGATGATAATACCCTTAAACGAAGATTGTACCTATAGAATATAGAACAGAACAAGTAGTCCAAAAGCATGATCCATGAAATTGCCACTTTCAGTCTTATTACAATTTATTTCATAGCTACAAATGTTCTTTAAATTAAAAAAAAAATGCAAGTATAAATAATGTGACACCGATTTCAAAGCGAAAGTATCTTTATTTTCTCTCTTTAGGTGTGCTATTTTCTTTTTCACATAATAAAAATTATATAGATCACTTGAAATAACAAAATTATATTAACAAATAACAAACAAAACAAATAGTGTTCTGAGATAATAAACTTAAGAAATTAATACAACTCAATTTAAAAGCTACTCCTCTTTTTGCAAAGCTGATGTGAAGTAGAACTTGTTTTCGTCACAGCACAGCACAAGTAATCGCTCATCTCCTATTACTTAAAATATCGAGTCAGTCGCATCGAATTATTGAGTAAACACGTAGCGTAATCGCAATAGTTTCATTTAGAACCAATGCAAAGGTATCGGAAGAAATATTGCTTCGTATATTTTCTAATATAAAAGTGTCATTGCTTGTAATAGGATTTAAATTAAAAATACTCAATTGCATATGTGGTATCGCAAGTCGTTGAAGCGAATTTATTTCTATAAATCATTAGAAAAATACTGTATATTTTAAGATATCATCGTCATCATCAACTGCATTTAACAGTCCACTGCTGGACATAGGCCTCTCCTTAGCGTGGTTTTGGTCCTCTATAACACACTGTCTAGGCGGGTTGATATTGCTTCAAGTTTTCCCTCTCTTTGTTTATCTCTTACGACACCCATAGGATGAGCACGAGTGGTGACATTCTTAATCCATCACCACACAAAATGTACACAAAAATGGAATTATTTAGCAGTTAAGTAATTAAGGTTTCCTGTACCCAAACCACCACACCCCCTGTATACCGGAATATTTACCGGAATATTTACATGCTCATAACTCTTGAGCCACTATACCAATCATCGACTACAAATCTCGACCAATCGTTCGAATTCGTGAACAATGAACGAATAAATCGCGAATTTAAACGATTCAAGAATGATCATAGAGACATACTTAATTATGTAAGATAAGAAAATATTTATCATCAATAGTAAATCAAAATAAAAAAAAATAGTAAAAGTAGGTTTAATTTATCAGTCATGTCTTTAAACCTCATAAATTTATGGATTGTGACGTAAGACGATGACAGCATATCTTATAGCGAAAAGTCGCGACATCATTTTGATTTATCGATATACATAATGATTTACATTATTGTCATCTATCAGCGACCGATTTATCAAACTTAATGTCTTCGACATAACAGAACATCCACACTCACTGTTATAAACCTGAAGAGTTTATTTGTTTGATTGAACGCGCTTAACTAAGGAATTACTGGACTGAATGGAAAAATCCTTTTGATATTGGATAGTCCATTTACCGAAGAATGCTGTGGGCTATATAACATCATGCTACGATCAGTAGGCACCGATTGTTAATGACAAATGTAGCGAAAACGGCGAAATATACTTTGAGAGAGAAGATAGTAAAATGTTAAAATGATTAAGCGAAGAGTTTATCACTAACTGGTTAATATGGAGATTAAATGTCGAAACATTGCTGTGGTCAAATTGAAGTAAAGGGTCGTTCACTTCTCCGTGTCTTTAAAGACATCAAATTAGAGAATTATTGAGCTAATCCCTTTTCTAAACCTTTCTATTAAATGACTTTCTCTAGTCACTATCCACTAGAGCAGCAGGCGATCAGTGGTTAGTGATCCTGATTCATGAGTAACAGATCCTCGATTCGATTTTCACCCAGGGTGTATGCGTTGTGTGATGACTGATTTGTATTGAATCTTAGATGTATATATTTAGAAATAAGTAAGTGTGTTTATCAGCGGTCAGATTTTATTGTACTGTCTCACATTTTGACTGTCTGATCCCAAGTTTGGTTAAAATTAAAATTTTTGACCAGTTCCCATTTTTTTATTATCATTACTTTCTTTTCTAAACGCGTTAGGAATATTCCTATGTCGCGGGGGACTTTACAAACACACATAAAGCGAACACAACGAACATTGAGACTCAGAACAACAATTTGTAGATCACACAAAGTGTTATCCCATGTTGGGTTTGAACCCATAAAGGCGACTGCTTGAACCTCCACGCCATTCGCGAAGTCAAAGTCAAGTATTGTGTAAGCTCGAAGAGCACTCAGAACACTCGTAGTAAACGCTATAAAAATAATATTTTGCGTTGCACTTTACATTACACACAGCTTGCTTTCACCGTGATTATTCTTCTTAGTGTCCTGCCCTAAATATTGTAATCTCATTCCACATAGTTATTAATATAGTGTAATTCGTGTATACTGACTGTAGTGATGACACTAGATACTACTAATAGACACTAGCACAGTAGGAAACACACATGAGTGTGCTTCAGTGTGCACACTCATGTGTGGTTCCTACTGCGCGAACTATTGTATCGTACCTTGTTAACTACAAACTTTGTGTCGTGTGCATGTCTGAATGCAAAATGTATGCCTGTGTAAAAGATTCTCTGCTATTATTCCTAACCACAAGCAGCATTATGTCCTATGGATCGCAAAACAACCGTTCATCTCTTGGTGTATCCCCTTAGAAGTGATATTTTCAACAGATCTTTTCTTAACCGGTGCTTACAACATAAAAAGAATGAACTGCAAAATTTCATGCTAGGGGTCACGCACAAAATGTTATCATCGTAACTAACAACTAGTCCACTGCTTGAAATAGGCCGCTTCTATTCTTAAAAAGGAGACTTTGGTTTATTATACCACGAAGGCATGACGGGTTGACGTTGAATTCTTTAAAAACCAATAGCAGGTTAAGTAAAAACAAAAACTCAAAGTTGTCATCTAGAAGTGGTCGTGTATGTGTGTGTGGAGCTACGTCACAGTGTAACTGACAAATTGATTTATGTAGACGAGGGGACCGGCAAGTTCGCGTTTAGACCGACTCGCAACGCACAGCTATATGAGTTTACAAAGTTTTTATGTTTTGGAATTGTTGATGATAACGTAGACTAATTTTTTGTTGCATAATTAGTCACTACTTTGATAAGTATCTATATATTTACAATGCCATTAGTTAATTTAGATATCGCCTATGCTAATTTATAGTTTTTATACAATTCTACGCGAAATTCTCTTTGAAATATAAAATGCCTGAAACCACATAAACACAAAATGAATTCTCCAGCATTGAAAACATTTCTCTATTTGAAAAAGTAGTTCCTAATGATTAGCGCGTAAAAACAAACAAAATAACTCCACAACTTCACAATTTAAGTATGCATAATCTTAAAAGTTATAAAAATAATATTCTTATATACCTATTTTTAAATTAATATTAGACATCTATTAATAGCAATGCAAATTTAATCAAAATTACATCAAATTAAGTTATATAAGTATAAAATTAATATGCTGACACAAATTATGAACACATGTTGTATAAAAAACCACCCACATCTGTACACCTACAGAATTAATCTTAGGTGGTCAAAACTCTTTTGTTTTAATAAAAATAATCTAACAATATTATTACTTCTGACCTAATGGTCTAGTGGGTAGCGATCCTAACTGCTGAGCCAACAATCGTGTGTTCCCGAATGCCGCCGAAAAACGAATTCTGCACGAACATTGGGAGTAATTTATTTACAATATGTATGTATATTATAAATAGGCAAGTATTTTTTACAGCCTGCCAAAGTGAGAATCATTTTATTCAATCTACAATCTACTTTACCTGATGGAAAGTATGAATAGAATCCAAGAATAGTGGTCACCATACGCATTACGAAGGAAGACAATGCGGTATGGTAACCCACACTATGGTAACGTAATGAGATGATTTTTCACACCCGTTTGGAGATGTAAACGGCATGAGAGTCATCACCACAGTGTAAGGCTCACACACTTACCACGATAACTGTCACCCCTGCATCAATTGTACGCAATATTTTCTTTGTTATAATTCTAATTGCTTAATTTTCAAAAGCAATTTCTTCAGGTAATGTTTGAATGAACAAAATGATAGCAAATAGAATCAGTTATGGTTAGTTTTTGTGTAAGAATTGTAAAAGTATCATCCAATATTGAAACAACATATAGCTTTTAATTTTGACCGTCGACAGTCGATCTTTTTCGCAAAGAAGTACACACTACCAAAACAAAATTGCTAATTCAGTTTATAACTGTCAGAGTTCTGAGGTAACAAACATTAAACAATACCACTGAATTATTAACTTTCTTTTTTTTTTAAGTTGTTTAATATTATGATTATCAAACTGCTAATTTAACACAGGCAAAACTTTCAACCAATCAACTTATCGACCAAACAGTAAAATATACCAAAAAGTACTTAATTGGATATGTAGTATTTTTTATTTCAAATCAATTGACACCTTAAAGTTTTATGGGATACCCATAAAACTCGTGGACACTAAAATGGTAGATTTAGTGGTGGACAACCAATCGTGTACAGGCTGGTTTATGACCACTGACCATGGGCTTTACGTCACCAATCCGAAGTGGCGTGTGTCGTAAAATAGATAAATAATGATTTTGGCCTTTTTTCTTAGTCGGATAAGATATCACAAATAATGGCTTTATTTGAATATAAAAATAACAGGCTGGTATTTGTATAAATATATTAAAATTGATATTAATATTAAAATAATGTTGTACTATCTTTATAGTCACATAAAAAAAAATAAGTATCTATTTGTAATGTCATAATAACAGCGTTCCATTTTTAAAATTGTCTGCTTGTCTTTCACAAAATGCCGTTCAAAATATACCATATATTTGAGCAAACTCTACCTAAATCATACCATGACTTTTAGAGAGTTGATGCAAGGCCATTCTTACGTAGTTTGTCACTAAGTAAGTGAAGTTACAAGAGATCTAGCCTCTAATTCAATGAGGACGTGAGTGAGAAAGAGTGCCGTGGGAGAGGTCTATGTCCAAGAATGGACTGCAACGGGCTAATGATGATACAAAGGATACAAACGAATAAACTTATGTCTCTTGATTTCTATTACCATTAATCAACAGCCTTTTACAATCCACTGTTGCACATAGGCCTCTCCTTAGCAAGGAAGTTTTGGACTACCATACTACGCTGGCCAGACGGGTTGGAATAGGGTTTGTTCCAAGCTTTCCATCTCTTTGTTATGATGTTGTCTTGTGTACTTTGTTCCCTTAGTCGCCTTTTACAACACCCACGGGATGAATAGGGGTGGTAACACTATGTATTCTTCCATTCCATTACCATTAGATAACCTAGAAACATATATTTATGTTAACATTAAGTAATTAACACTATTCTGTAATGTTACTGATCAACTATTACTTGATTGCTTTAGTTCCCTTGTGTAAATCTAATTATATATTAATTATCGGAGACAGCTATCGTGGTGTATGTAAATCTTACACTGCCACGATAACTGTCATGCCTTTTACGTCCTCAAGCGGGACGTGAAAAATCATCTCACTAGACCGCCATAATGTCGGTACAATTTGCAAGGAGTATGGTGACCACAAATCTTGGATTCTATTCAAGCATCACACAGAGTAGAGTCTCTATGGCAGATTCTTAATAAAAAAAACATCTTGATATCATCACCAGCCTTTAACAGCCCACAGCTGGGCGTCTCATTAGAAAGAAAGTTTTGGCGTAGTACGATGTCCAGCTGGGTCGATATGGGTTTGCAGTGCTGTTGTCAGGTTAGGTCCACTCCCGTAGTCGGTTCTTACAGCACCCACCAGATAAATATGGGTGGTGACACATCATACATACTCCAAATCAATCATCATTAACTGCCTCGGTGGCGCAGCGGTAGTGAATGCGACTGCTGTGCCTAAGGTCTCGTCTTCGATTCAGGAGTCGGACTAAATGGATTTTTTTATGTACAATATATACGTATTTACAAAAAAAAATATATAAGAATTCTATCAGTCAGTCTAGTTATCATAGCACAAGCTTTGCTTAGTTTGAAACTAGATGACGCTGTGTGTAGAATGTCTAAAATATTTATATATTATTTATTTAATCACCACAAAATTTTTTTCCTTATCTGAACAAACATATTTTTGTATTAACAGAACACGAATATTTAAAAAAATGAGCTGTAGTTTACTTAAAAGAAAAATAATTTAATTCTACCCACTTTAAACGATTTTCCTGAGAAGTCAAGGTCTCCCCCAAGGTCCCCCCAGCCCGGTCTTGGGCAATCCGCATCCATCTGCTGCCAGCCATCTTCTTCAAGTCGTCGGTCCATCGCACCGCAGGGCGTCCTACACTACGTTTGTCCAATCGTGGTATTCACTCTAGTACACTTCGGCTCCAGCGACCATCGGTTCGTCTGGAGACATGACCGGCCCACTTCCACTTCAGCATACTGATTCTCCGTGCGATGTCAGTTACTCTAGTTCTCTGTCGAATAACCTCGTTACGAACTTTATCAGCCAGAGAAACGCCCAGCATCGCACGCTCCATCGCACGCTAAGCTACTTTAAACTTACATACAAACAATAAATATGTATTAGCGGGATAATATTAGTACCTAGTTAATTTATTCCTACCATAATATGCAGAATAATTTTGACTGATTAGAATAATTCCAATATTCTTCGCCAAACATACTTCTATCAAAACACATTGTCCGGTTAAACTGGTCGTAATATCTTGTATTTAATGTCAATATTTGAATGTTACGAGCCATGTTTTTTTTTATTTTTAAAAGAGTGAATTTGTTTTCGAAATACCAGATTTATGTGACGGATCACCGTGGTTCCTCTTATAGTTTTAATATGTCTGTTTTTATTATATCTTTATGGATTTCTATCATAACTCATATTAGTTTATACTCATAATGTACGTAACACATATGTATTATGTACAAAAGGCATAAAAACCTCTGCAGCTAAGAATATAAGTACATTTCTGGATTTGTAATAGATTATTTTAATTTTAATTATCTTTAAATAAATAAAAAGAAATTCGTCAGTAATGTTTTAAAGAGGCTGTTGACTTAGTAGTTTGTGACTCTGACTGCTAAGCTGAGGTCGTGAGTTCGATTCCCATTTAGTGCAAATAATTTTAATTGCGCCATGCATATGATCATATATTATGTGTCTGTGTGTAACATATCTACAAGATGTACATAGGTATTTAGTACTCGTAAGTACGCTTATCAACAGTGTCACTTTGCTTAGTATGAAATCTGACGACCAGATGATTTATACCACATTACATGTACGATTCTATAATTTTTATATTCTATTATTCCATTGTCATGCTGATAGACTTCAGAAGATTCATGAAAGAGACAGAATCGAACAGGAGTTACTTCTCAACTGACTTCCTCCAATATCAAGAAAATTTGCATCTTAAATTGAAATGTCGGTAATGAAACTTTTAAACTGCTAATAAATCAAAGAATTTGAGTTATTTTAATCGACGTTAATTATTTATGACCTTTTGACAACTATTTCAAGTTGCTAAAAAGTCATAAATAATTAAATTTTAATTTTTAAATAAATAAATGCAAAGTTGAAAAACCTGACCAATTACAACTATCTAAAACATAAATTTTTATAATGTGTAATATATTTTCATATACCATAACATTACAGTGTCACGCTTAAACAAATAAAACAACAAAATATTTACAAAACAATCTTGCAACATAAAGAAAACCTTCACGCATCCTCAAAAAACTTACGACAAGTAAATTCAAAAATTATCTCCCATGACACGCTCCGAGATACGACTGACATATTTACGACGATGGTTTAGGGCATAAAACTAATCCCTACGACGAAGGGGGGTTATGGGAGGGGGGTGAGGGTTAAGAGGGGGGTCCGAGGGGCCTTTATTTCTAACATTCGTCACATAGTAGCAGTAAATTATCATACTACGGCATGATATGACGTGGGCCGCCCATTAAAACACGTTTGATTTAGATGAGGCCATAAAATTGATTTATGCTTTCACGCTAACAAAACCCGTAGTACTGAAGCAACTATTATATTAACATTTTCGTGGATAACCTTTTTGATTTTGGTAGATCATATATCATTTGGGTTCGCATGCGATTTTCAACCTTAAAACTGTGCGTGACGATAGAAAGTTCCTTGGGAGATCTACAACAAATTAAGTCTTTTGTAATTGAAAAAAACTTATTCAGTCGCGTAGTTGCATTCATTTAAAATAATAGATAAATTATACTTTATTGTGTTGGTAGTAGAGCTTAAAGTATGTTAGCATACGTCGTTGATCGGGACATTGTTTTTGGATATCGGTCCCGCGTAATTTGGACTATTTTATGACACTGTACTGCAATATAGTATGTTGTGTTAAGTTAGACGATTGTATCTGATATTATGAAGCAAAGTTTTGCTATTTAAAATGTTTAAACATTGCTTTTAAAGTTGTTTATTTCTGGACAACATCATATTATTGAAAATTGAATTAGAAAATTTAAAAACATTGCAGACATAGACATTTGGAACACCAAGAGTCTCAGACTAAGGACAGTAATTTATCTCGCATGTGAATAGATTTTTCAACAGAAATCTGCACTAAAATAAAAGGAAAACTACCAATAACTTCAAAACAAGTGTAATATCACAGGGACAGTCAAGGCGTCCACTGAGGTCATCAAGTCTTTGTTGATCGATTCTGAACTCTCAACTCTGTTTCTTTAAACCCAAGACTCCTTTTTAAATGTTTCTAGCATATTTCTAGAATTAGAAGAGCTTATAAGTAGAAATCCAGAATCCGGTAGATTTCCGTGCATGCAGAAGTCAGAAATAGAAGTAAAAAGCATGCAACGACCCTAATATTGACATTTTAACAATTTCAACAGTACCATATTATGTTATAACTAAAACACAGCCCTTAACTGAACGAGATTATTTCGATATGTACGATGTAGAACGGTCAAGCGTTCACTTAGTCAATGAATAAAGGTTCTGTATTTATATTTAGTAATTTTATATTTAGTGTCTAGACAACTTTATGTGTAAGAGAAACTGCTTTTCTAACGATCGAGTAAGCTATTTCTTTTTATTGGCCCCTATCAATAACCTGTAGTCATTATTTCGCAGTTTACTTGCCATCTCGCCTACTTTCATCAGTTTATCAGGATTGTGTGATTGTTGACAAAAAATACATAACAAGCAAACTAAATTAGAGAGACACGACTAAGACTATTTTCGATTCAGAATGGTGCACTAGGACCAAATTGCGATACTGTCTTGGATCCCTGCATCACATCTGCATTAATAGAGGCTGTAGTTCCTTTACTTGATGGACAATAGAAGCAACTTACAAGACGCTCGTCATAAAATTGACATCATCATCATGCTTCGTCACAACCGGAGTGGCTTGCCCTGAATACCACTGATATCATGCCTTACAGAAAACCGGTGGAAAGCCATCACTTCATTGCTTGTCATCAAGTGAGTGAAGTATCGGAGGTCAAAACTTCTATTCCTGATTCTGAGGGAGGGATTGAAGAAGTGGCAACACATTTATAACCTCGAGTTTCAGGTGTCCAGGAGTAGTTACTTAAAGGAAGTTTCTTTTCTCCTGGACAAGAAAATAAAACGCTTGATGTGAATTACTATATTTAATTGACAAGTATTGGTAGAAGTAGCCATTTTGTAAGCGTCTTTAAAAGCACTCCACATTTTGTTACAAGAAAATTCGTTCTTTTGCTAATCACACAATCCTTAATGAAAATTTATTGAATATTAATTTTCACCCTTTAGTTTTACTTAAGTTTTCTAAATTATTATTGATTTTCTACTTTTTAGTTTGTTTACCTTCAAAAATTTGTTTTATTTGAACTGGTTATCAAGTTGCTTCATGAAGTATTTCGTAATTTAACCATTCCATAAAGTATCATCGTTACATCGGATTTACCCTGATGATTTCGAGCAATCAAGTTCTTCTATTCGAATACCGTCCAGAGATCTTCTGCGACTGAGTGCTATACATGGGCACCGGGAGAAAAGAAAATTATGACAAAGACACATATTTTTTTCTCGGCTACACCAGCAAGTGCATTATGTTACAAGAGACGCAGCACAAAATGCCGTTGAAGAATTTATTGAACGTATTAATTATTTTAATTAATATATATAAAACGTATGTTGTAAGACAGAAAATTCGTTAATTTATTTCATAAAAAACGTCAACTTCATAGAAAAAGACCTAGTATAATTGTATAGTTTATATTTGTTAGAAAAATGCAAATAATTCTAGCGGCGCTTACGGTGCTACATAAGCTTGTCCAGCGGCGAACAATCAATAACCTAGATAGCTGACAGTATGATCAACTGTAAAGCACTGCATTTTGTGGACAGTAGATGCCCAACTCAGGACTAACGGCAAGATTCGTCTTTTAGCGACACAAAAGCTATATTTCGTAGGCAACTGTATCGACATTGGTTTAATTACATGTATATCATCTGTTCCAAAAGTAGATATGTATCTGAAAGTGATTTTATATATCTGCATATCAAGCTAGTTAAAGTGTGTTAAAAATCAAAAATCGTGGTAAGGATAACGAGATATACTATAAACATTATTGCACTGTCATCGGTCCTTGATAAGTGTACAAAGTTTCAAATTAATCCGTCGTTTTAAAAGGGGTGAAAATCGCGTTCAAAGATCCCCTTATATAGATACATATCAAGATTATTAAATATTTGTATTAAAAAAATAAAATGTACCCGAATAGTTTCTATACCTAGAACAAAGCTTTGACATAAACTGGCCCCTAAAAAGCATTGACCTCGTTCCCTAACGTGTAGGCAAAATATAGTACAGTTACATGAAATTTATGTCCAACATAAATTTCATTAATTACCTTCGCGGAGATGATTTATAACCACTACTATGGTGTATTTAACAAAAATAATCATTATTGAATAACAAGCTATCGTTATGTTATTGATTGAATTAATTAAACTATTAAATGGAATAAATTTGTTCATGAACACCTGGTACATATAATATCAAGGTACAATGAATCGTGAGAATTACAGTCATGCTCCGTTTTTTTTTAAATATCCTACTGGAGTCACTAAACATACTTTTTAAAAGAGTTGCATATCTCGGCGATCAGCATGTTCCGGTGTGTGTGTACAGTCACGCAGAAAGACCGTGTAAGGAACTCTCGCATCGTGTCCGTAACATTACGGACAAGTCGCAAGAGTGTCTTCGGTGGTACGGTCACGTTTTGTGACAGCCACCGAGCTACGTGGGGAACAAATCTTTCGCCATGCCGCTTCAGCGGGCCCTGCAGGAGATGTAGACCCAAGAAGGCTTAACGAGTCGAAAAGCGAACCCAGGGTATCACCAGAAGCAACCAGGACTAATGCTCTGATGATGATAAAGTTGTCGCTATGTTATTGATTAAATTGATTAAACTATTAAATGGCATAGTTTTGTTCACGCATATCTGGTCTATTAATGTAGGTATGAGTCGTGATAATGAGAGATATGTCATGCACTGTTTTAAACATGCTTTTTTTAGCTTGGGTTGTATCTATGTATGTATGCAATGGAATGTTTGAGCTTAATTCTCACCGGTCTCTAAAAATCTGATCAACTTGAAACTTTGCATACGACTCAAGGACCGATGACAATGCGATAATTTGATAATAGATTTATGAGTTTGCCACAGACAAAAAAATGAAAAATAAATAATAGTTTAAAAAAACTAAAAAAACTCGCTTTTATTGCTAATCGAACTAAAAACTAGAAAATAATCTTTAATGACAAAGAGTCTAATATTACAGTAGTAGAAGATCGAACAATCAATCATAGTGAATCGCCTCAAAATAAAATTATAATAAAATTTAAGTTATTAAAGAATAATTCAATTCAGAGTAAAAAGCGTGGGGTGCATTTTACTGCGATTCATAACTATCCTCTCATAGATAGTTGCCAATAGAATGATTGTAATATTTAAAATATCGAGCACCCCACGATTTTTACTCTGATATCTTATCTGAGGTCGCATCCAATCCTTACAAACTAGTAAAAACAGTAAAGTACAACACTATAATCACTTCAGTCTAGTAGTGTATGTACTCACTAAAGGTAGGTGTTAGGGAGTTAACATAACCTAAAACACTCCTTTCATCAATAGCTTTTAACAGTCCACTACTGGACAAAACCTCTCCTTCGAAAGAAAGTTTTGACTTATTATAATCATCTTTTTTGAATACCAAATTCAATACAAGTTATATATACACACATAATTCACACATAGACACTTAACAGAGGGTCGTGCACCTCACACAATATTCAAACAAAACACTTATGGTTATTTATTATTTGAGTATAGATTTGTTTATAATCACTTCAAATAACTGATTATGGAAATTTAGTGACCTAAAACAGTCAAGCCAATAAATCAGACGAACTGTGGATGTGTTAGTGTAGCCAATATAAATAATACAATGCTGTCAATTGATGGCAGATGAGAGTGCATGTGAGTGAACGAAACATTTAATTCTGATTTTTGGAAAAATTGTCCAGTGTCGCTTTTTGAGAGAAGAAGCAAGAGTCAATGATATTTTTGTTCTGTTGTGTATTAAAAGTACATACTTAACAATAATAAAGTGAGAGTTGAAAACTTATGGGATTGCGTAGTGTAACTTCCAGTATCGCATCAGTTAGAACTCAAAGGACACAGATTAATCTTGGCCTGAACGTAGACAACCGATTTTTTACCAATATACCTAAATTATAAATATTTGTGTTTAAATTTTTTTATAAATTATGACCACAATCCAATAATATCAAAAGAAAAAAAATGATTTTCTTAAGATTTACGGTCGTACTAATCATTCGTGTTGTTAGCTGAACAAATAAATGCTGTTGAGAAAACTATTCAAAGGAAATAATAAAACAAGTTATGAAAATATTTTCATAAACTACAATAGTATATTAACATACCTTTCTTTAAAATTTTGAAGTGAAAACTTCTTTAGGCGCGTTGAGCGTTTTGGTAGAGGGTAAAATCCTCGGTTCGCGTCACCGACATGCTAATGATAATAGTATATTTATAGCTATGGAGAATATGATATTATATATTATATATGAAATTTATTATTATTATATATTATATATGATATTATATATTATATATAGCTATATATGAAACATAAAAAATTTCATATAATTTTTGCATATAGTTTTAATTACTCTCAACTTAATAGTTCCGTTTTCACTTCTATCGGCAGTCCCACGACTGCTATTATTATTTTTTTTATCTACGAAATGTAAAATAGATGTATTACTGAAATTACTTGCGTAAGATATTTTTTTTCTACCCAACATTTGATTAACGTCAACCTATATTTCCCGCCTGCGTTATCTGTCATTCGCGATGCGTGCGCTCGCACTTACTGTGGATGTGATTTTGCAGTTACTTCTCCATTTCGACCTATTTTATTATATAACGGAATTGACTAAACTCCATAAAATTGACTTTTCATGAAGTCAAGGCCACTAAAAAAAATATTGTTATTTTAAAGATAAATTCTCCATGTCTATGCCCACTTTATGAGCCCATTCAAAGTGGTCGATGTCCTTTAGAAATTTGAGGCAGAATAAGTCAGTTTATCAATTGAAGTCTGAAAGAAAAGTTAAATTAACGATTGGTGACCACGTCTTTCATATTATCATCATATCAACAGCGTCTAATGGTCCACTACTGGACAGGAGGTTTTGAGCAACGATATATCATGCTAACCTAACGGAAACCTATAGGATTTGACTTTCTTTCTCTCTTCTTTCGATCGAATTCCATCTTCTTCTCTAGGTTTCTTCTTCTTTTAGGTTCATTACCCTAATTCCATTTTTCGTATTCCGTACTCAAATTTACTATCTTACTATCTTACTATGCAACATCTGAAAACTTCTTCTCACAGACAAAACTTTAAAAATTTCTTGCCATGTTTCGTATTGTGCAAGTCGGTGCCGGAAAACTAAAACGAATTATAGAATTTATATCACGTGGTTTGAAAGATACACTTACTAATGCTCTTAAATCCAGTTCCGGCTTCAAATTTTATTGAATTTGAATTTCTTTGTCAACCAACCTCAAAGCATCTTATGGTTTCTTCATTAACATACATAGATTACACCTTATTTTTGTGGTTCAAGAACAAATTATCTTGTTTCTTTACGACTGTCTTGATGCTGACATTATTTTGATGAGGTGAGGATATTAATTTTTTACTCGGAGCAAAGCATACTTTGGAGTATTTTAAACCTTTTTAATGAGGTGGACCACTAAACAGTTTATGGTTCTCAGGGGCTACAATAAAACACGCGAAACATTTAAATAATTATGTTACGACTTTGTCGGTGGGGTGTCTTCAATTTTTACGGTTTTTTTCCTTTAACTGATCAAGAAAGTAATGCGTTTGAGATTGTTTTTTGAACAAGTTTTATCGGCAGATATATTTCTCAATTTTCTTGAATATGTAACGTTCATTTCATATTTTCTTTTGATAGTTTTACGTTCATGTGTAGCAAGACATCAGTTAGTTAAGAATATGAGGTACCCGCAAATATTTAAAAAGATGAATTAGCTATAAGAGAACTTTATTTGAATTCATGTAGGCCGGCCTAGAACAAACGATACCACATCCTCACAAATACGATACTGAACCATACAGTCATTGATTTTCACTGAGTGTATGAAGTTACCTTTGGTCGAACATTTCCTTATCCTAGTGAGTACTCAAAGAGTAGTAATATACTTCTCTTGAGTTGTGGAGTATCTATGTTTTGCAGTAGTGTCCTGTCTGTTCGTTTTTTTATATATATAGAAACCTACCAAAGTGACTCTATTCTACCTAATGGAAAGCATGAATAGAATCCAAGAGCGGTGATCGCCATACTCACTGCGAATGAAGACAGTGCAGTATGACGATCCACGCTATGGCGGCCTAGTGAAATACTTGTTCACGCCCCGCTTAAAGGACCCGGGATCGTAGTGGGAGGGAAACACGTACGCTGGTAATGGGTTCCAGGTTTTAACTGATTTGCACAGGAAGGAAGAGCCGAACCGTTTAGTTCTGGAGCGTAAGTCTACCATTCTGAAACAGTGACTGCCCAGACCAGCACGAGTTGTTCTGTAGAGGAACTGGGATCAGTTGGAAGAGTTCGTCAGAACACTCTCCATGATAAAGGCGATAGAGGACTGCCATAGAGGCGACATCTCTTCGTAACTGCAGAGACTCAAGGGTTTGCCACTTAGGCTATAACGAGTTTTAAACATAATTACCGAAGCTCTTAACTACATATTACATATTACCTACCTTCTCCTCCAACACATTCATATACGTAAATAAAACAAAATCAAAGCAAATATTGCATAAAGCGGTCCATGAATAACTCATGCGATTGTTTCATTTCATTTTATTACGCGGGTACCACGTCACGGGAAGTTCTGTTTAATACACGAATGTTTGCAGTTTAACAATGTTTTTATGGCTTTAATAACTTCACTGCGTTTGTGCAACAAAAATGTTTAGATTTTTATATTTATTGATTTATATATAACATATGACATAACATAACATTAACTAATGCCGAAGTTACGACTTATCGTAACAGTGTAACAGACCAACATGTTCTAAATATACACTCGAACCGGTTGTTGAAAACCTTGAATTTGGAAATATTTGGTAAAATAACAAATCTTTGATATCAGAACAGACCTGCGGCAGCGAACAAGTCAACAACCTCATTGAACGTGCATCTTAAACAAGCGACGGGCATCACAAACAACAACTACGAACAGGCCGACTCGAGCGGAGCAGTATTACCCTCCCACAGAAGACCAATCTAAAACGACAGCATCCGTCCTGTCGTGTTTCGTTGGTGAGTGCGAGTCTGGAGACCCATTGATGCAGGGCTGACGGTCGTCGTAGTAAGTGCGCAAGCCTTACACTGCCACGATGACTGTTATGCCTTTTGTATCCACAGGCACGCCGTGCAAGAGCATTTCACTAGGCTGCCATAATGTGGGTTACCATACTACATAGTCTGCACGCGCAATAAGTATGGTGACCACAACTCTTGGATTCTATTCATGCTTTACATCAGATAGAGTAGAATTGCTTTGGTAGGCTCTAAATTAAAAAAAAAGTCAACCTAAATATTTTGCTGGCTGGACTGTAGAGAGGTTTGAGCTGGTTGATGTTTATTATATATTTCGTAACTTATTTATAGTTTTTATGGTGTTTTAATAGAATGGTAAACGAGAAACCGGGCCACTTGATGACAAGTGAGTTGTCACCTTCTTATTTATCATCATCAACAGGCTTTAACCGTCTTCTGCTGGACATAGGCCTCTCCTTAACAAGGAGGTTTTGGTCTACTATACCATTACTACTTTAACATTGGAACTGCAGACTTTTCACTCCTTAAAAAGAACATCCCTTCTTCCATCTTTCAATACTTTCAATCTATACACATAATGAAATTTACACACAGAATAGCACACAGATTGATGTCTGTACGTCAAAGATATTGAAGAAAACTAAGAAATGGGGTCATTATTATTAAAGTAACAGAACTCAAAACAATAGTTTTAAGAATTTTGGCTGGTTACTTGTGCGCACCACTTCAGAAGTGGCTTCCACGAATTACTGGTAGATGTGACTTTCACCTGTGTATTGTGATAAATTTTATTTAACATTTATTGGTTGATTTTTCTTTATCATTTGACAAGTAAAAAAATCACAAACTTATACACCCCTTAAATCAAAACAAAAGCTTATAAAACTTATTATCGCAATTGAAAATTCAGAACACTTCACAAAAAAAATATATTAACAAACCTCTCTACGAATTGCATATCGCTGATGTGACAAATGCCGACGTTGACGGTGCACCGAGCGACCCCCGGCCCTCACGGGGGTGAAAAATGAGCCGTGTAATGCCGCCTTTATTACTAAATTAATATCATTCAGCGGACTGATTTTTGATATGTTATTGAATTTATTGACCAATTTGATATCGTGACGTACTTCTTTTAGCTTAACCATTTTTATTTTGCCAAGAAATTATGGCAAATTGTGAGACATAATGTATAAAACTGAGCAACTAACAATATATTGACAAATGTTTATGTTTCAATGCAATTAATAGAACGAGTGAAATGAATGATATAAAAATATCTTAAAGACTAATAAAGCGTTGTGTTATAAATGGATGCTGGTTCGAGTCCCACTTAATACTTTATCAAACTGTACTATAGCAGACTACACACCCTTGAGCATCGTCGTCGTGTTCCCAGTTTATCGGTTTTTTGGAGCATTGGAGAGTGCTCGAAGGCTCTTTTCGAACTGAACCATCTCCATTCCTTTATCGGACTACTAGGCGCAGGCAAAAATTTCATCCACACGATGTTAACATACTCAAAAGTCGAACTAAACGGTTTGACAGCTCTTTTTTGGTGAGAGTCGCCAAGGTTTGAAACGACCTGCTTGGGTCTATTTTTCCTGATGACTTTGGAGCCTTTAAGAGTAAAGTGAACAGGTTTCTTTTGGATGTGCGTGTACCACCTTCGTTTTCATCTACACTTTCCACCAGGTGAGATGGAGGACAAACGCCTATTCCATTACAACTGAAAAAAAAAAATAAGATGCTAATAAATCTACTATTATAGAAGGTAATGTAAGTTCTACTATTCTTAATAAAAAAAAAATATCACAATGTTACCATTGGGTATATTTCTATTTGGAAAATCTAACTTGGATTTATCTAGAAAACCCAGAAGTCTTAAACTTATATCTACGAGTATTATAGCTATACAAACGTACCAATCACGAAGCCTCGCGTTCAACGCTGCTATTGGTATGGATTTAGGTGTGGGTCAATCGCATCTCCTCAATCATTAGTGATGATCGAGGGGATCCTGAGTTCTGAGATCTATTTTTATTTAACAGCAATAATACTACATATTTAACACGATCAATGCAACGTAGTCGAAATGTCTGGCAATTCCAAGGTTTCGTTATATATAACTGCCTCGGTAGTGCAGCGGTAATGAATGCGACTGCTGTGCTTGAGGTCTCTGGTTCAATTCCCGGGTCGGATCAAATGTTTCTATGATCTGCAAATATTTGTTTCGAAGTTTGGGTGTTTTCTATGTACAATATGTACCTATTGCCGTGAAACAGGATGTTGTGTTTGCCAGAGCCTCATTTATCGATCAGTAAGATATCTTTATTAGCAGATGAGGTTGACTTGGGTTCCTAAGTTCTTGGTGGGAACACTATGCACCCATTTACAAAAAGATATATATTATATTATATATTAGTTAACAATAAGAACTGATAAAACTCAAAACATAAGAGAATATTCATTGTCACTAAACGCAACCCACATAATTGTCTGTACCTATTTAATTCTCAAAAATACCGACCCGTCTCCTGACTACACCATCCCAGAATATCCACCCCGACAGACACATAATTCAACCACCCCCACCCGTCATATTTCCATCATACGTTCCGCGCAAAAATACAACTAGATTCATTATCAGACCGATACATCAACCCCCGTAATGGCTAGGGGTGCAGGTTGATTCATAACCGATAAATCAATGGGGTGTAATAGTCCAAATATGGTTGAGGGTAAGGCTGGAATGGTCATCTATAAGACGATGTACTGTAGTGTGTTGTGTTAGGATCGATATGTATGCACATGTTGTCTAAAGTAGACGTACTAATTTTAGCCCCAACGCGTGAAGATGTGTTTGATATGTCTGTGGTATTACAGCTCCTAAATGAATAGACCGTGACTTGATTAAAAATGTTCTTAGCTATCGCTTAAAAAAGATCGAGAACACGATCGATGATTGATATCGATCGCTGGAAGAAATTTTTGCGTCAGTGGTATTTTTGAGTTCATTTTTATCCCAAGAAAAGGACTCTTGTAATCTTATTCACTCGGTGAAAAGCGCTGATAGAGACAGTTATTATTATAACTTCTAAATAAGTACTTATCATTTAACTTATTACTTATCAATGTTGCACAACTATATTAGGACTTTATCGTGGTAACTAAGGCATGATAATATTATATTTGTCCAAGATTTCGATTGGATTGCATTGGTTGTAACAACTAACACAGCCTACGGTCTATTTACATATTTATTAATTAAACCTAAAAACACAATAATATTTTTTTATTCTATTTTAAATATTAATTATTATAGCTAATTAAAGATTAATAATTGAAATAGTAATAAAAGTTATGTTTAACTGAAATGCGCATAAACATTCGATAATATTTTTTTGAGTTTGCTGTCTTCTTGTAAGCTCGATGCATTGGATTTGTGAACCAAATATTACCTGTATTTATTGCTCAATTCTGTCATTTGTAAATGTCAAATCTGACAGTATTATACTTGAATACACATATTGTTCGTTTTTAATTATGGATTGAATATTAATGGTTTCGCTAAACTTTCTGTAACTTAGTAGGTATGATGTGTTGTTGTCTGTTCACAAAGAAATGGAGAAGCCTCGCTGTGGTCACAAATAATATCATTATCGTCATCAGCCCGTAGCAGTTTACTGGTGGACATAGGGCTCTCCCAGGGTAATATAATATCTATATATATTTTAAAATATATGTCTGACTTATTAGTAAAATGTTTGTCCACTACTGGATATACACCTCTCCTTGAGGATTATTCTCCTACTGGATATAGAACCAGGATTGTTTGGCCATTCATACCACGCTGGCCAGGCGGATTGCCATAGTGTATTTTCAAGGTTTCCTTGTCTTTACAGAGCTGTTGTCCTGCGTACTTTGCTCCTTCAGTCGACTCCTATGGAACTCACGGGATGAATACGGTAGTGTCCATTTGTATTTTTAATCTGCGTATTGTGTTTTTAGTATACATATTTTCGTTCCTTTTCACGGAATCACTTCCACTGACAACATTGACACTGAAACAAAAATGTTACCCAGAATTGTGTACAATCATTTCTCCTGATTCGAACGAAATATAACTTGATATATTTTTTTTTGTTTAGATATTACTATAAAATGTCTTAACAAAAAAAAATCTAATGCTCCAATAATAAACACTAATAACAATAAATATGAACACAGCAAGTCCTTGTCACTCTCAATAAAAATAATATCGCTATCTCTTTCGACGTCTGTCTCGACATATCTCCGGTTGTCGATCGGTGATCCTTCGTCAATTGTCAGACGCGACATTATCTCTGATGGCCGTCACTCACGGAGCGGAGGATTGAATAAAATGTCAATTTTGCACTTATATCCTTGTTTTTGTGGAGCACTTCGTTTTAAAGTAGTTTGTGTTTAAAATAGATTTTGAAGGTAATTTTTTTTTTGTAAACAATCATGAGTTAACGAAATGTAGTACCTTGTTCTCTGTGTGCTCTCTTAGTTCTTGGGGTCCTATTACTTTATGAAACATATATAACTCTGGAGAGAAAGAGAAATCATTTTTGGTGTCAAAATCTAAGAAGAAAGACTACGAAAATCTTGATCATCTGTTGAATTGTGGGCTACATTTTCAAACTGCCTCCCCATTTTTTGTGATAGCGGACAAAGACAGAGTAATAAAAATACATTAAAATACAAAATATTCAATAAACAATCACACATCAGTCAATTAACAACTATGATCAAGCAAAATCTACCTTATTACTATTTTCATAAATTTTATATTTTATGCGATTCAACACATCAGACAAAAATAACTTATGGCCAAAGCTTACGCACGAACAATTCGGACGGTTTCAATAAATCTGCCAAATATCATCAATAAACATAGCAAGTCACTACTGAACCATTTGAAACATAAAAAAAACAAGGAACTGCTGACAAAAGTCCATTGTCAGACGCGAGCCTGACATTTGTCAATCAACCCTCGCTCCTGTCAACTGTCAATGACAATTAATGGCTTCCCATACAAAGTTTTATGGCTTTTATTACCCGAATTGTATAAAATGATTAATGCAAACACTAATGCAAATCCACACGGGCGAAGCACGGACGCGACCATTGTGATTTTAGTAGTTTTATATAAAATTGATTTATTGCAAATTTCGCAGTTGCACCGCTCTGGGTAACGATTGTGGGTGTGTAACGCTAAATTATAGGAATATTTCCGTGGATTTAGTACTCACAAAATGATTTATTGTCCTAATTATTTCTTAACATAACGCAACAACATATTTTTTTGCAATAAATACATTTTCTATTTCATCGGGAGCTCCGCATAAGTGCGAGTGTTGCCTTTAAAAAAACTAAATCATAAACTAATTCAATATTTCTGAGTCAGTATCAATTAGACGGTCGTTAAGTTTTTTTCACTGAAGATATCCAACAAAGCGATGTGGGTTTTGAAAGGTACATGTAATATGTATATTATTGTACTTAGTCTTCTTAAGTGGTTCACAATGATAGACAGCAGTAACCAATTTTAAAGTAGTTCTATAACATTTTATAATTAACTATACTTTAAGGACGTCAATTATTATATAATTAGACAAGATGGTAGACCGTAGACGGTAGACGGTTAAGTAAGACGGTGTTGTTTGGTATTTCTTATAAGAAACTCTTAATAACAATCCGGACTATGGCAGTTGACAGTACCTCACATACTCAAATATTCTGTTAGTACCCTTAAGTATACTGAGAACTAGTTCAATCTTCGAATTCAATTCGCCCTCAGAGTTGTTGAGGTCCGATGCCAGTCGCTCCGTAGAAAAACTGATATTCAAGTAAAACTAGATGAATAAGTAACCGACCCCAAATAATCTTAGGAAAAATAAAGACAAGGAAGACGAGATCAGAGCGCAAATGAGCAAATAGTTAACAGAATGGTGAGGCTATGCTTACCCACTCACCTCTTTCCCGCCAAGGGTTAAGAAAGAGAGGCTTCAGGTATCCTTGGTCAAAAGAAATAAAATAATTGAATAACAATGACTTCCCATAAGGCTCCACTTCACCTTTTTTTAATAAAACTGTTTGTTGACACATGCATGCAAGATATAAAAGTAAGTTAATATACTCGTACTAAGTACTTAGAAATCATCTGTAAATTTGGCAATATAAACCTCTGTGCAATCAATATACGTTATGTCAGTTGATATTATTTGACAGCCGCTGTTTTTACGTTGTCCATTTTTGTTTTAAAAAGTCAGCGTTTGTTGGTTAACGTCAAGTCTGTCAACTGTCAATCTGTTTGTTGGTTTTATCAAAGTATTTATTATTTTATCTACGGTATTGTTGGTTTTAGGCTAGGCGCAGTCACAAACTGATATAAATGCATATATAACATTGTAGATATTTCTTACAATGGTATTGGGAACAAAAATTATGTAGAAAATGAAGATTTTGAAGGATCATTATAGATATTGTTGTAGGTGTAACTGTTAAGTAAATTTTTAAACTAATTTAAATATATGGTTATTAAACTCTACTAGCTATCGAAGTCAAAAAGAAACTTAAACATGGATCTGAAACGCCTAATGTCACATACAAAGTAATTCAATCCTGATGAAAGTTTTCTTATAATTGTTATGTATTTAGAAACATTATATATAATAATGTTTATTTAGGAAAAATACGTATTTAGTCCGTGTGGTAACAGATTAAGAATACATAGTGTTACCACCCCTATTCATCCCGTGGGTGTCGTACAAGGCGACTAAGGGAACAAAGTATGCAAGACAACATCATTACAGAGAGAAGGAAAACTTGAAACAAACCCTATTCCAATCCGTCTGGCGTGGTATAGTATCCCAAAACCTCTTTGTTAAGGAGAGGCCTATGTCCAGTAGTGGACTGTAAAAGGTTGTTGATGGTGTATGTAGTTGATGCCAACAATAGGCTGTCAACGACGTGTGTGTGTTTGACTGTAAATTATAGTTTGTAAGAAATAGGCTCTTAATACGCCTTTTTTGCCACTTCGGAAATAAAAAGACGTGGGTGTATGTGTATAAAATACTAGAAAAAATTAACGTAATATTATAATACAAATTATTTATTATAATCTTTCATAATCATACACATTTTTAAGTAAGAACAGCCAAGAGGTCATGGGCCTCGATTGACGGCACCCGTCAACAAATATAGCGCATGTGTCAGCCTTCGGGGAGATTAAATATCAATTGGAATGAAAGTCATACAGGTTCTATTTCTCGAGCAAATGGAGTCAGTTAAACATTTGGATTAATGAAATTACTGTAAAATTAAGTTGAGTACACTTTATTGATTATAACATCATTTTTGTACGTTGGAGACTTATACTTCGATTCAAATGAGTCGACTTCGATCGGAGCAATGGATTCGTATTCGAACAACAATTCATTATTAGATCTTTACTGAGTATCTGTGGGACACACTGGGACCAACTATTTAAAAAACGATACTTTATCGGTTTTATGAATAGAATGTGTTTGAGAAAATATTGTGGATTTTAAATATAAGTTACTTTTATGTATAATTGACATTGCAATTCGCTGTGGAATTTTGTACTTTCTCATTATTTCATGTTGATGCTTTTCGAGTGATCGGTTTGTAATTATTTTCCCAGTAAAAGTTGATGTTACTTATTTAATTTGAGGGTATGGGTAGTTTATTTATTTTTTTATTTATTTATAACTTTATGTACAAATACGTACATCGGCAGAATTAATGCCTGAAGCATTTTCTGCCAGTCAACCGATTGAGCCATGCAGAAAAATAAAGAGGTAGGTGCTCTTAAGGATAAGGAGTAATTGACAGAGGATTCAGTATATATAGACCATAAATAAGCAAATATACGTACATAAACACTTACATATATAATACACATACATGTAACACGTATATATCCGTACTTACATATTATCACAATAAGATATTATAATACCAGGTGATGAATTAAGACGTCGCCAATTCACCCAATGAAAGCTCTTTCACTTTAATTTTAAATGAGTAACGACTTCTAGCCATCCAGACTTCGAGGGAAAGCACGTTCCAAGCCTGTACAAAGAACGAAGAACTAACAAACCCAGTGGAGTGAGAAAGTCAGAGTAGGAGACTATTAGCTGAACGTAGGTTTCTATTATGGTCGTTGCTCAATAGTTGAATTTGTAATGTTATGTTAAATAAATGAGAGGGGATGGGCAAATGAGAAAAGTTTACAGTAACGTGAGTGCGTGCAATTTTCTACGTTGATAAATAGGTAGCTATGTGAGCTGGGATCGAAAAGTGGAGATGTGATCATACTTACAGAGGTTAAAGATGAATCGAATACAGTTTTTGAGGAGACGTTCTAACTTGTTGAAGAGATTTGCATTCAGGTCATAATAGCACACGTAACCATAGACAATCAAAGGAAAGATTAGAGATTGCAGTAGTGTTGTAGTCTATTTCAAATTATTATTGCGGCATATAACCATATATACATAATAAAAATTCAGTCGTAACACATGCTTTTTCTATATTCTAAATAACATCTATGAAAATATTTGTTCTGTGTAAAAGTTAAACACTTATGAGTTTGATTTATAATAGGATCTAATACTTGTAACTACTACTTGTTGAAATGCTTAACTTTTACGCGTAAACAAGTTATTCGTAGATATATGTAAATTAAAACAAATATATTTCTCGAAATACTACTAATTGGTTCCAGTGTACGGCACCAAAACCCCTCCCCCTTTTAATTCTGAGAAATGGATTTACAGGGCGACAAAGCACTTGGTAACTCTTGACTTGTCATGCATGTTGGAAATTATTGCCCATCAAGTGACATTTCTATTCGTTTGTTCTACTTTATTATAAAAAAAATCAAGCAACAAAAGGTCTTAAGAACAAAATAAGAAAAAAGGGATTAAAACTAACCCCGAAATTATGTGGACGTACTCAAAGGATTTTATTTTAAATATATCTTTTATTTTTCTAACTAAAATCATTTTTCAAGATCTCATCACATGCTCAGTGAAATAATCGAGAAAGTTAATATAATCTAAGGCAAACGTCTTGTGAAAATAATTAATATTGATTTCTAGACGGCGCGACTGGTGTTTCGTCCCGAACGAGACGCATTTGATAGACGGCGAGCGTTACGATAGAACAAAACAGCTTACAAAACGTAAAATGAATTGAAAAAACATTGTTTTACACTACTATGTACATAATACGTTTAATGGTTGGTTCGTTCAATGGTTCAGACAATATTTCACAGAGAAACTAAAGAACTATATATACAATATGATAATAATATAACTTAAGTAATACAGCAAAGTAATCAAATCGCAATTAGTCAAATTTTTGTTAAAATTAAGTAATTTCAGTGAACATCAGTCGTCTATGGATATTATCAGTTTCACTCTCAAACCTCAATTTGCTATAAATAGTGCTAAACTAGATAAATTCGTAAAAATATTAGTCTTAAGCCTTTTTTGATGTTTAAGGCCTTGTTGTCTCATACAGAAGAGCGAGGTAGGTGAGACGGGATAGTCTAAATTTGCATTACAAAATGTGCAATTTAGTCGCTATTATATTTGTCAGTATTTAGGCTACTCGTCAACTAGTCTACTGTAAGAAAGTGTCTTGTTTATTCAGGAAACATCGCATTCAGATTCGAGTTTGACTGTAAATACTATCATTACTATATTATTTCCATAATATTCGAATACCCTCCATTCTCTCGCACCTTGCCCCGTCCACCAACGTCACAATTTCATTACCGCCGAGATCTGCGTCACATCACGTCACTTGTCACGTCACATCACGTCAGTTGTCAGTTGTCACGTCACCTGTCACTTACCTGCCACTAGCGGTTCAGACAGTTTGTTAATTAGACGGTAACTTGATGTTACCGTTTTTAGTTCGTTTATTCGGTATATTCGCCGTGAATTTACCCGTATTTTACGGATGGATATTGCTAAAATTGTATTAATGTATATCAACAATAGATAATTATCTAATTATAATTAAACTTGGATCGGATAAAAACCTTGTACTGTTGTATGTTTTGATAATTTTTCGGGAACAAGATGTGGCATCATATCATCATTTTCCTGTGCATTCTATTAGTTTCTTTGAGGTCAGCAATGACAAAAGTCAATGTAGGTCATGAATTTTAATTTTAGCATGGAGTTTTAGTTGATTTTGTATAAAGCTAGCCGCTTGTTGTCCTGAGGGCCGTTACCGAAGAGGCGGTGAGCTGTGGCGGCGTGCTGTTGGCGGTGTCGTTGGACATCGCCAACGCATTTAATAGTCTGCCATTTAGCTGCATCAGGGAAGCACTCCACTACCACGGGGTGCCCGAGTACCTGAGGCGGCTTGTGGCAGACTATCTTGAGGAGCGTACCGTCGTGTACGAGGACCGAGATGGTATTCTGAGGCGGCGGCCCATGTCGTGCGGTGTTCCACAGGGGTCCGTCCTCGGACTACTCCTGTGGAATATGGGATACGACTGGGCCCTTCGAGGTCGTCTTCCCCCCGGGCTGGGTGTAATTTGTTATGCCAATGACACATTGGTCACAGCCCAGGGGGCGAACTTTCAAGAGGCGGCGCGCCTGGCCACCGTGGGAGTCTCTTTGGTGGTCGGGCGCATTGAGGCGCTGGGTTTACGGGTGGCCCTAGATAAGACGGAAGCCCTTTTGTTTCATGGGCCCCGTCGTGGTCCACCCCCCGGTGCCTCTATCGTTGTCAATTCGGTCCTCGTACCGATTAAGGCCCAGATGAAGTATCTGGGCCTGATCCTTGACGGCAGGTGGCTCTTCGACGAGCACTTCCGACAGCTTACTCCAAAGCTGGTCGGCGCTACTTCTGCTCTTGGGCGACTTTTGCCCAATTTGGGTGGAGCCAGCGTCGCGACGAGACGGCTATACACGGGGGTTGTTCGGTCAATGGCGCTGTATGGTGCACCGGTGTGGGCGGCGGCTCTGACCGCCCAGAATAGGGCTCGTCTCTGGCGCCCTCAAAGGATATTGGCGGTTAGAGCCATACGCGGTTACCGCACCGTATCGACGGAGGCGGCGTGCGCCCTGGCCGGAACTCCCCCGTGGGATTTGGAGGCGGAAGTGCTCGCCGAAGTTTATCGGCGGACGGCTGACTTCCGGGCGGGTAGCGGCATACGGCCCCCGCCCGAGGACATACGCGAGTGGCGTGAGGCCACTCGTCGAGCCACGATGGCTCGTTGGTCGTTCCGGTTGGAGACTCCACGTGCTGGCTTTGCCCTCGTGGAGGCTCTCCAGCCGGTCATCGCCGAGTGGGCAGGGCGGCAGCACGGGACCCTTTCCTTCCGACTGACGCAGGTCCTTTCCGGGCATGGTTGCTTCGGGAAGTATCTGCACTCGGTCGCCAGGAGGGAATTGAGTCCCGCCTGTTACCACTGCGACTGCAGTGAGGACTCGGCTCAGCACACGCTAGCGGTTTGTTCCGCCTGGGCGGCGCAGCGTGGGGTCCTCACTGCAGTTATTGGAGGAGATCTCTCGCTACCGGCCGTCATACGCTCCATGGCCGGTAGCGACAGTTGTTTCACCGCGGTCGCAACCTTCTGCGAAGACGTAATTTCGCGGAAGGAAGCGGCGGAGAAGGCCCGGGAGGACGATATCCACTCGGACCCAATTCGCCGCCAGCGAGCCGGGCGGCGGAGGCGCGCATACCAGCGCCTCATGCCGCCTTGAGTGTGGCCACGGGTGGACGGAACGGGTTTTCCCGTCCACCCGCTATAATGGCCAGCCGCGAGGAGGCGACGTCCGCGTGTGCCGTACGTCGCCTAAAATAGAGAGTTTATCCGCAGATGGTGCCCGAGGTAGCGGGCAGGCGCTAGGAGGAATCTAGATGTCGTAATAGCAGCGGTTCCCGGATCCCTCCTATCTCAGGCGCAGAGTGGCACACCGTGTGGTTTTAGTCGGTCCGATTCCGACACACCACCCTGCCGTAAACCCCGGTGGAGTGACGGCCCGAGGGAGTTTCCACACGTTAAAAAGAAAAAAAAAAGCCGCTTGTTGTGGACTATCTCACTTTTCGAATGTAATCATTTTTAGATGGTATGATTATTTTGAGATGGAATTCAAAGTTGAAATAGAGACTTTGGATAACGAATGTGCACTAGCGTCTACCGATACCGCAATTTCGACCTTGAAAGAGTCATGTTTCAGCACGTATGGGCTCTCTACTTACCGCCGTTAACCGTTAATCCTTAATCTTTGATACTGAAAGAAGAAATTCTGTGACTCTACAGTTTGCAGATGTCCATGAGTGGTCATAGTCGACTACTATAACTTTTTTGCCACCATAACAAAAAAGTAAAAAACTATAATCTAAAAAACTTTATATGTATATTACCTACGTTACTTGGAGCTTAATTAGGAATTTATTGACATCTCATTCATTAAATTCAGTTCAGTAGTTTAGGCGTTACGGTGAAACATACATACATAGACTGCCAAAGCTATTACCCTTTTTTGGTTTCGTGGTAGTCCGGTAAAAAAGATGGGGAACGCTAAGGCTGCGTGCTCGAAGGTATGTCTATCCCAGTTTGTATGATCTTAGGTTTATCTAGTGATTAGAAAGGGTGCTGGTACAATTACTTCTACTGGACATTTCTATCACAATGACTATGAAAGAAAAACAATAATTATTTAAAAAAAAACCGAAACGGTACGATCAAATTTAAACTGACTGCATTGCCACGCTATTCGGTACAAACGAAAAAACAATAAAAACTCTAAACTAGTAAATCAACAAGCTTGTTTATGTCCATGAGCATAGGCAGCTGTGTGCGACACAGGTTATTATAAATAAAACGTATCTTTTTTCGCTACCATCACTCCCGCAAACGCGTCCCAACTATTTTAAATTTGATGATAAATTGCCGACTTTCCTCTCAATTGGTGTCGTTTATACAGACATGGAGATAGGTAGAAAAGCAGTGGCATAGTTTCATGTCAAATTGTTCTGCGTTAAGCATACTTATGTATTCATGCATCCATGTCATTCTATTTCAGTACGTCAAATACGAGTAAAACCAGAATAAAATGTCAATATTATGACGTACACATATTACATCATCGTCTTTAATTTTTATTTGTCTATCAATTAACAGTCCGTGTGGTGACGGATTACGAATACGAAGTGACAAAATTACTGCAAAGAGAACTAAAGTTTGAAACAAACTTTATATCAACCCGTCTAGCCAGTGTGGTTCAGTAGGCTCCTTTCTAAAGAGAGGCCTATGTCCATCAGTGGACTGTTAAAGTCTGTTGATGTGTGATGATGTGACCTTTCAAGTAACAATTCCTTTTTTGGGACACTGTTTATTGCAATTATATTTAGTACATTTACCTCGTTTATGTCAGCATCGAAAGGAGGTAGACTGACAAAGAATACCTTAGATATTTATTCAAATTCAAATTTTACCTCTGGCACTAGTAATTTTACATAAATGCGTAAAATTTACACTGATCAATTTTCTGTATAAATTTCAATTAACAATTGTCTATGTTACGTGAAATACCATTATTAAAATGAATTTTACATCTAAATAACAAACATTATAAACTATCAAATTGGTGAATTCTTATCTTACTTTTAATTACTCTATGGCCGATGTTTGTTAGACGTGCCTCGGAGTGGGAGGAGAGGGCGCACAGATGCGCGCGCGCAGTCGCCTCTGTGACGAGCCTTGACAGACATAAATCAATTGTCAAAGCATTGGCGGTAATCTCGAGTAATGGATGGTAGACTAGTGTGGACGTGACACTTATATTGCAAGTGAATTTTATTATGTAAATGTACTATTTGTTTTCAGCGTGACACACGAAATTACTTCCTAGTGAACAGTAGTGGTAGAAAAATTTGAATATATATTTTAAAACTGTACTCGTGACACAGTCTCACTCTATGAGATATGTTGACAGTTTAAATCGATAATAATATTTAAAACATACGTAGAGCTTAAAGTAGTTCTATTTTGTCGTGTGGAAACGTGGGTTTAAAATTGTCTTATTCTACCGTTTAATTTATTTGTTTTGTTAATTCTGTGTTTGAACAATGCATTGGTTAGTTTGACTACAATTGAAATATATAAGGGACAAAACCTCTACTCGACTTAGTCTTAATTCTGACTACTAATGAACTAAAAACAATAGTTCTGAGATGGAAAACATCTCTAACAAACACCCAAATAGTTTTCAGCAAGACATTACGTGTGGTTCTAAATAAGAAGAGTCCTTTCTTCGAAGTGGTAAATTTCCATACGATAAAAAAAACACTACATAATATTTCAGATAGCAACAAATCCATTATTTTTAAAGGCTGCTGTCGTGGAGTCGTCAAAACGATTTCAATGATGGATTGATTGATCAGTTGTAAATATAGAAAATTCATCTGATAGATAAGGTCAAAAAAAGATTTGTGATGATATGTACAGTGTCATGTGGTCACATGATCGATACGAGATACAGCGCTCATCTTCGTGATACTATCCTTATCGTTTGTTTGACATTCGTATTGAAATGACAGTGACATTGTTATTCTATATTTGCAATTTGGAATGTTTTGTATATGCTATTGTATCAGAATAGGGCTAAATATAATTTAACCTCTTTCAGTTTTCTTAGGCCTTTTTTTTAAGCGCCTGCCAAAGCGACTCTGTGGTAAAAGGACTGATGGAAAACATGAATAGCAGGTTGTGGTCACTACTAATGCAGTATAGTGACTCACACTGAGAGATGAAAGATTTTTCACACCCACTTGGGGACGTAAAAGGCATGAAAGTCATCATGGCAGTGTAAGGCTCACACACTCTTATTAAACATTATAGTCAAATATTAGAATCATTGTCTTTCTGCGTGTTCTAAATATTATTGCTATATTGTAGTTACTACGTAATATAATATTTACATATTATAATAAATTTGTCCATTTGGTGATGGATTAAAATACGGCGTATCACCACTCTTGTTAATACCGTGGGTGTCATAACGGCCGACTAAAGCAGTAAACTATACAGGACAACATCACTGCAATAAAAAGGAGAACTAGAAGTGCACTCTACAAAAAATTTTCTGGTCAGCGTGGAGAACTTCCTGAGGAGAGGGTTATGTCCAGCAGTGGACTGTTAAAGCCTGTTGAAGTTGCTATATTATAGTAAGACTTAAAAGCTTAAAATGTGATGTTAAGTATATTATCATAATTATATAAATCTTTCTTTAAAATTAAGCCTAAAAAATCATTTCAAGCCAAGTTTAGTGAGAGTTTTCTGTTTCATAGATGGTCTCTATTAAAACTAAATACTGCATCAAACATCCAGTGATTTTTAACAAATGAAACTTGTGACTTTTTAACTTAGTAATAACAAAATTACTTTAAATGAAAAAAAATGTCGAAAGATGTACCAAAGATCTACATAATTTACACACAAGACATATCCACAGTAAAATATCCCTCTTTAAGAGCAACGGGCACAGCTTAATAAGTCGAAATGGCGTCGGCGACAACAAAAACGTGTTGTATCACATATCCCAGCCGTGGGAGCCGATCGATTGCTTCAAGTGGTGTCATGTGTTTGATTGGACAGTCAGCTCTCGGAACCAAACGTGGTGGTACATCTTATTTTTTTTTCTTCTGCTTAAGAGCCTGCCAACGTGACTCTACTCTGCCTGATGGAAAGCATGAATAGAATCCAAGAGTTGTGGTCACCATACTTATTGCAAATACTGACAACGCAGTATGGTGATCCACACTACGGCAGGCTTGTGAGATGCTTTTTCATACCCCGTTTGGGGACGTAAATTCGAAAGTATGTGAAGATGTATGTTTCTTTGTTACTCTTTTATGCAAAAACTATTGAAAGAATTTAGGTGAAATTTTACAGTAATGCAGCTTATATATCAGAATAACACATATGCTACTATTTACTGTGATAATTGACATAGACATGGGAGGAGCCGCGGGTAAAAGCTAATATATAATATATGTATGTACGAGTATTCGATAGTTCTATATCTAGCGGTAAAACTATGATCTGCCACTTTTTTTTTGGTACTTATAGTACAGATCGTCCTATTTTAAGTGCCAGCTGAACAAAAACATTGTTTTAACCATTTAGTATACGAAACAAACTGCTCCACAAGTTGTAAACACTGTGGAACATATAAATAAATAAATAAAATAAATAAATAAACTTAATTTAAATTAAATCAAAAAAAGAGAAGTGGGAGTGACTTAGGTTAGGAAATATAGTCTCTGTCATTGTTGCATACCTTGTGTAAGTTTACTTTAGGCTAGTTTTTTTTAGTTTAATTGTGAGGGAAATATTGGCAATAGATGTCTTCCTTTTCATAAACCTGAGATGTTACATCCATCCTCCACTTTTTCTGGAGTTACATTTTAACGATCGTTCTTATTTATGACGGTAAAGTTACATGTTTTTCCGGAAGACGATAGACTATTTAAAAATGTGTCTACTATAAGTATCGTACAAAAGACACACACACACAGAACAATATAATAATGTTTAGAATAGATTTCAAAGGCAATGAAATGTGTAACAAACGTAATAAATTACAAAGATGTAAGTTTATTTTGTACATTTAATACCCTAATTTATTTGATTCAGGGACATTAATAGCATTAGCTAAGCCAGCTATCAATCAAAATGAAAATAATTGCATAGGAATTGCATAAAACACAGAAACCTACGTTGCTTCTACTCTGTCCTTCTCACTCCACTGGGTTTGTCGGCTATTCGTTCTTCGTGCAGGCTATCCTTTCTTGGAACGCGCTTCCTCTCGAAGTCAGGATGGTTAAAACTCGCGACTTTTTAAAATTAAAGTGAAGAAGCTTTTACTGGCTGAATTGAATACGTCTTAGTTCATCACCTGGTATTGTTACATGTTATAGTGGTAATATGTATGCACGGATATGTATGAGTTATATGTATGTGTATTGTACATCTATGTGTTATATATTTATGTGTTTATGTACGTGTATTTGCTTATTTATGGTCAAACTAGTCTATATAATCGACAGATTGTTCATCTTTCATCTTTTATTGTTTTTTTTTATGACGTTCATAAGTGTCTTTTGTGACCTAAATGAATAAACGAATTTGACTTTGACTTTGACTTTGATATATACTAAATCCTCTGTCAATTACTTCTTATCCTTAAGTGCACCTACCACATATTTTCTCTGCATCGCCCAATCGGTTGACTGGCAGAAAATACCGTAGGCATTAAGTCCACCGATGCATGTATTTGTGCATAAAGTTGTAAATAAATAAATAAATAATATCAAATTTTATTAATTTTTTTTCCTCCAGCATTAGTAACATATACTGTGTCGCTGGGGATTTTACAAACATATATGGAACGGGCACAAAGTACACCCACATTCAGAAAAACTATTTGTGCATCACACAAAGGGTTATTCCAGGTGCTGTTTGAACCCACAATAAACCACTTTTAGCCACTTAACCGTTTAAGCCACCACGTCATCCGTGCAGTCAATTGTGAAAAGTGCAGTGTCAATCAATTTAGAAGTCTAAGGTGCAATTAATTGTAAAAGTATGGAACAGAATGTGTGTAAATTGAACTGAAACTTGATTTCACTTCAGCTAGTTAGTGTTTTTGGCAACTAATTAGTGATCCTGAAAAAAATTCAACTAACTGCCTCGGTGGTGCAGCGGTAATGAATGCGACTGCTATGCTTGAGGTCTCGGGTTTGATTCCCGGGTCGGAACAAATGTTTGTATGATCTGCAAATATTTGTTTCGAAGTTTGAGTGTTTTCCATGTATAATATGTAAGTATTTACAAAAAATATATACTCGTATATATGTATTTTATCAGTCAGTTTAGTTATCATAGCACAAGCTCTGCTTAGTTTGAAACTAGACAATGTTGGTTTTAAATGTACGAAATAAAAAAAAAATAAAAAAAAAATTATAACTAGCAGTAAAAACGTTTAAATTTACAGAGGATGATCTTGTCCAGTAGTATTTTTATAGTAAAAGGTAGAAACACACAGACTTGTCAGCTTGTGATAAGTGACCACCAGGGTCCACGGACATCTGCTGTTCATGAGACACGTGAGCACTGTCTCTTTAAGTGTATCTCCTGAATTAGGACCCCTCTGATTTTGGTCCCCGGTAATCTTTTTCTTCATTGCTTTTCATTGCTCATTGCATCTGATCTAGCAGTAAACGTATGCAACTGCTAATCAAAAATCCACAGAATAACTGATATTTACGTAAAACCGGTTGAACGAGGAGCCAAGGAGACCGCCTGATCTCATCTTATTTAGAAGTAAGTAGGATGAGATCAGACGGCAAATGAACAGACGGGGAACAGAATGGTGAAGGACTGCTGTGCTTACCCTCTCCCTACCTTCCCTCCACGGAGTTAAGGAAGGGAGGCTTCAGGTATCTTCACTCACTTGCTCAAAAAGAACGGAATAATTGCATAACAATGGCTTCCTATGAGACACTTCACCTATTTCTTAATTGTTGATGATAATTTTTCATTACTCGTTCACTCGCATTAAGAAGGTACGTTTGATCGAAGCATTAGCCTCAGATGGTGAAAAGGAATTATCAAATTAACGATAAAATAAATAATTTGTTATTGTTTACTTGCCTTGAAGTTTTAAGCACATAGCTAGCCTGTCTACGCCAAACATATACCAACAATAACTACCAAAAATTTTCTACCATATCCAAAATCCAACATTGGACTGATAGTCCAAACTTATGACCAACTCATTAAGCGAAACAGCACTCAATCGATTGGAAGGTTAACCTGTGCTCGAGGTGAACCTTACGACCTGGTAATAAGGGTCATGGTCTGTTCAGAGGTATCCCCCTTCTGAAATATGAGTGGGCCGTCACGGCAGCAGTGATTGATGTGTGCTGACTGACGTGTGCGAGACGCGGGGTGTGGTAGGTGGGGAGTACAAGTGAAAAGATTTATGACGATATTTGTGTGATGTTTTTAGTACAGTACAATATACTAGTTCTAGAAAAACTAGTCAAAACTAGTCAGTTTATAAGATATGTTAAAAAATTTCTAAAAAGTTACTAAAAAATTCAATAAAACCTTGATCAATTAATCAGTATTACACAATACTACTGGACACATGCTGTGCCAATGTATGCCATAGCATCTCGGATGCTATCCACCTTCTCATAACCAAGTAACCTTACGATCTGAGGACTACTTTTACAGATACTTTTGCTATCAATCACCTTTAAAAAAGAAGGTTGTTCAAAATTACTTTAGGCTGTATGAAAAAAGCCCCACGTAGTTCAAAATCCTACTTTCTTAAACTCTGCTATTCGTTTTATTTTATTTTTTTATTTTAAGAACCTGACAAAATGTCTCTACTCTGCCTGGTGGAAAGCATTTATAAAATCCAACACTTTTGGTCACTACACTCGTTGTGAATGCAGACAATACAGTATCGTGACCCACACCATGGCAGCCTAGTGAGATGTTTTTCACGCTTAGGAACGCTTAGGAACGGAAAAGACATGACAGTCATCGTGTCATCGCCTCACTAACCACGATAACTGTCACCCCTGCTTGAATGGAATCAAGTTAGTATTTAAGAACTATTCTACACATTAATTCATGCGTAATATTAATTAAATTAACGCAATAGCGTTTCTTTTGTACCACACTAGATTGGGGTTTGTTCTGTACACATAAGCATGGCTATTATAGTTTTGACCTGAACTTTTTTAGTTTCAATTTTCAACCGCATATTGATTATATATGACGTGTGTGAGCGTATATTTGTGTTGTATTTCTGACCGATTCTATTTTATCAGGTGATAATTCAATGATGAATGATTGTGTGGTGTTCTAAGAATAGTCTGGGGAGTTGATGTACCACACGAGTCATACGTACTTGTACTCTGGTACATTTCATTCAAACCGCTTCGATGGTAATGGAACCACGAGTTTCAAGTCGTATTAATTACTGTGTTTTAAATTGGCTAAGTAACTAGAAGCCAAGTTGATTAGGCTTGTTTGAGGATAGATTGTAATTATTTTGCATTTGAAATCAATCTTAAACAGATTTTTGAATGCTTTTAGACGTGATTAGTAGGTAGATCTACTTATATTTGTTAATGAGGGCTTAAGTTTCGGGGATGTCCCACTAGTATTAGACGGGGACCTTTTTCAAAAAGTGATTCGAACTTCCTCTTTTGTGTAAGGCGATGCTGGTCTGCTGGTCGGATATCCCCAAAAGTTTCAATTCTCAAAAATACGTTTATTTGTTTTGCGTTTTCGTGTAAGTAATTCATAATATGTCAATATTTTCGTCAATTCAACTGCACGGTTGGCCTAGTGGTTTAAGGGGGTCGCCACGCCGTTCTCTATTGCGCTGAGCGTTGTGGGTTCAAATCTCACATGGAATACCACTTTGTGTGATCCACAAATTGTTGTTCTGAGTCTGGGTGTTCTTTATGTCCGTTTCTTGTATGTTTGTAAAATTCCCCGCGACACAGGATTTATTCCTAGTACAGGAGTTGTTTTTTAAAAAAGGTAAGATAACATTAAGGAATATGAGTATTTCTCAGTCAACTGATTACTATAGTAAAGGCCCTGCCTAGTTTGGGTTCGACAGACCGTGTGTAAGAAGTGTGAGGCTAAACATATTATCGTTAAGATATTAATATTTCGTTATTTAGCAATTTTTCCTTTAAATATAAATTAAAGTCAACATTAAAATGAAACCAATAAATGTACATGACGATATGTATATAGAAGTTGAAAGTGAAGAGATGTCGAGATAATGTCGGCTGTCGATCGTCTGTCAATCAGCACAGTGGGCCGGCGGGACGCGTGCGCGGACAAACTGATATTTATCAATTTATTCATTGAGTGCGGCGTAAAAAAGTTATGTGTTCATTTGTGAGCTGTTATTTGTGTAGAGTGTTAAAAAATGGGATCTATGAGGAGTGGCAATGGAGTGTTTTCAATATTATATGAAACGGATTGCGTGTTTGGTTACCGCTCAGTGCGATTTCTATTTTATATATATTATAAGATGTATTCTAGGATAGTTGACATTAATTAGTAACGTCACGATATTAATGATGTTTTTTTTTTCTATCTTTAGAGCCTGCCAAAATGACTGTACTCTGTCTGATGGAAAGCACACATTGTAAATACTGACAACGCAGTATGGCGACCCACACCATGGAGGCTTTGTAAGATGCTTTTTCACACCCCGGGACGGACGTTGGGGACGTGAAAGGTATGACAGTCATTGTGACAGTGTTACACAGTTACCACGATAACTGTCACCCCTGCACCAATGGGCCTCCGGTCTCACATTCACCAACGAAACACGACAACACGAATGCTGGTGCTTTAGGTTGGTCTTCTGTGGGAGGGTAGTACTGCCCCGGTCGAGCCGGCCTGCTCGTGCTGAAATCAGCGTGGCTCTACTACCTAGAAAGCTGTGTAAATGGCTGTGCAACATTGTTTACTGTTACTATGTATCAATAAATAAAGACACGAGTTTTCCAAGTATTCTAATTTCTAGTTCCACTAATGATAGAAGACCATTAGTCTATCCTAAACTAATGACTACTTATAGTACCGCTGACCCTTTCGGGATTTCCTTTGAGAAGCTGACAAGGCGTGACGTATTCATTCATTATCATTAACAACCTGTCACAAGCCTCTGTTGGACAATGGTTTCCCCTGGGGTATGTACGACATGGACAAACTTGATAAGCAAATTATCGAAAATGTTTACGATTTGAAAATTTACAAATAATTTCGTAACTTCGAATAATACGTCTGATTGCAAAGTAAAGACGCCAAAGAAAACAAATCCGTCGTTTTTACATTATTTTGTGATCATTAAAGCTGTACTTTTAATATTTCTCCCGTATGTAAATTGTAAGTAACTAAATTTATAATAAATGTCTCGGTAACTAACGGGTAGCGAATGTGACTACTGTGTTTGAGTTCTTGGGTTTTGATTACCGAATCGGATCAAATATTTGTATAATCTGCAAATATATGTTTCGTAGTTTGCCTGTTTTTATGTATTTATAAAAAAAGTATACGAGTATATAAA
Source organism: Hypercompe scribonia (assembly GCA_949316085.1). Lineage (NCBI taxonomy): Eukaryota > Metazoa > Arthropoda > Insecta > Lepidoptera > Erebidae > Hypercompe > Hypercompe scribonia. The sequence goes on from OX438972.1 coordinate 23,634,404, forward strand.
TAGCTGTCATTGTACCAGCTCTGCTTTTAAGTTAAATGAAAGGAAGTTAATGAAATGTGTACATAGGTTTTTTTTTTACAATATTGATTGTAAAAAGAACTATTATAAAATCAAATGTCAGAAATATAAATACTATTGACTATAGTTGAATAATCGTATTTGTTTTATTTTATATATAGATATATCACATAATACTTCTATTGAATAAAATAAAGAAAATATTCTAAAGTATTTTATAGGCAATTTGTCAAATCTTTTTCTATCACTTCCATCATTTTCAATTTTTATGAAACAAAATTCAGTAAAAATATAAATATCAAAATGACGACTGCAGACTAGTTTTTGTACCACAGTGAGAAATCTAATTTAAATTCCAGTAAAATATAACATCTTTCACTTGGTCTGAAGTACCACACGAGCAGCCATTTCATGCAACCCGTCAACGTCAACGTGGATTGATAGACGGGAATATATCTAGAGCGGGTCTTGCAAACCCCCTGCGCAGCCCCCGCGGAAGCGTCCGTCCGTCATCTGTCATCGTCAAATGTGTGCACAGGGAGTAACATGAATAAAGCCTGGACAAAGGGTTTCGCAGGTGGTTTTTAGTTCAGGATTTTTTTTTTGAGAAAGGTGTAATGATGTTTGAGTGGCTCATTACTTCAGATTGTAGGAGTAAAGTACTTACTTGTGAAAAGTTTGAAGTTAGCGTTTCAGTTATTTTGAAATTAAACTTACTATTCCCACATACTTTATATATATAAGTGACTAATTTCACTTTCGCTAATTGAAAACATTCTAGAAATATTCTAAAATTGTGCTTATTAAAAATTACTTATCTAGTTCACAGAAGCTTGCCCCTATTTCATATGTGAAACTAAATGTTGGCGTTTAATTATCTCTCCGTCCTATTGCCTCTATCTTTGTGTTAAAATGTAACGTAAGATATTGGTATGACGAACAACTGTCTTAAATAGTTATTTTTAAAAGGGAAATTGATTTTTTAAATATTCTTCACGTACAAATTTACTTTGATCTCAGATATCTTAATTTAACTCCCTAATCGTTTAAAAGACACTTACAGTATGAATGTAGCTACGTCTAACTTTTCTATCATTCTATAAGATCGTTTAGATTTCATCAGTTTGTATTTTTTAAATACATTCACGAACGTGAACCGATATTTATATCGCCGCTATTTTTGACTGCCATCTTTATTTCTCTCATAAATTCTGCCAATCACCGTACTTTACAACTAAAGAAAAATTGAATAAAATACAATTCTTTATTAAAAAAAGTGTAAATTATGGTCTTGTTACCCCTCCTTATATTGTTGTCTACCAAAATTTATTGCACCAAATCGCATAATTTGATTAACGAGCGTGTCATTTCCACGGGTTATTTTTTGTCCGTCTTTTGTGCAGTTTCGTAGCAGTGTGCAGCCGATAATGGACACATGTCCCGTCATCCATCAGCGCGGACAGATGCCGCCGAGTGGACGGCATTTGTTTCGACAAGAATTATAGGTGGAGTTCGCTCCATTTCAATATAGTTGAAGTTTCCAGAGTAATCGATAGTCTGTCGGTAGTTTGTTCGTTTGAAGTTGAGAGAAAGAATCATTTAAGTGATATAGTATTGAACGACTTAAGCGGAAAGTACGTACATTTTAATGTCGAAGTAATTATGACTTTCGTTAAATTAAACTAAAAAGCTGAAAAAAGATGATTTTATAATAAATAGTCAAGCTTTGATCTTTATGTAATATGATCTATTTCAAAGTTGAAGATCGCGGTTGTGTTATTTAGGTGATATATTTGCTTGTTTTATTTCAAAAGTAAATAGAGATATGTAGTTATCATAACCATATTTTGTGAGATATCAAAGGTCAATATACCTAAACAACAATTAATATAATGTTTCCTGAAAAGCTGATTTCCAGACGAGGCGACATTCCATGGCCGCCCAGAAGTTTAGATCTATCCCCAGCAGACTTCTTTTTATGGGGTTAGAAATCGTGTCTACATTAACAAACCAAAAATACTACGTCACCTAAAAGAAAAAATCAGCGAAGAGATGTCGGTGCTCTCTTTGCCGACGAGCATTCGAAAATTTCGGTGTTCGCTTAGAAGAGTGAAAACGTCCAAACACTGTTTAGACTGCAAGTCACTTAGACGATGAATTTTTTAAAAATATATTACAGCTAATTAGCTTTCTTGTAAATAAGCAATTTTTATAACATACCAAATGGTTTTTTTTATATGATTTTTCAAATTTTAAATAATTCGTGGCCCACCTTATACAAAGCAAACTTCACTATTTTTTTCGATACACAAAATAATAGAAGCTAACTATCGAGTATATATTGAAAATACAAGATAATATTGTTGATGGTGCGACTGCTTCGTTGATCTAACAATTAGTGTACGGGGCTACCGGTCGGGCCAGAAAAGTGTTATTGAGTTTTTTCAGAATTTTTTTCAGTTCAATAACAGATCAAAGTTTGGAAGTTAGGGGTCTTAGCCCCCGTGCCTAGGAGAGTACGTAAAGTCGTCAGTCTTGCACTTGATCTCTCCCTGGTCGTGTCGGATAGCTGTCACACCAATGCGCAAACACTTGTGGGCTATAACATCTACGTAGATGTAGTAGAACCGCTCTGATTTCAGCATCAACAGACAATCCAACCGCGGCAGTACTACCTTCGCACAGAAAAGCAATCTAAAGCGACTGCATCCGTGATATTGCGTTTCGTTGGTGAGTACGAGATTAGAAGCCTATTGATGCAAGAGACACAGTTATCGAGGTAACTGATGATGACTATCATTGCCTTTCAGGTCCTCAAGCGAGGCGTGAAAATGCACTTCACTAGGCCGCAATAGTGTGGGTTATACTGCATTATCTGCATTCACAATGAGTATGGTGATCACAACTTTTGGATTCCATTCATGCTTTCCATCAGGTGAGGTAGAGTCACTTTGTTGGCTAATCTCCATTGAGACTGGCCGGAATGACCGAAAACGGCTAGGAAAACATTAAATATATATATAAAATAAAAAACAACAAGACATTGTTATGTGTGTACCTATATTTCACGTCAGCAACGCTGTTGTTACATTCGTCAGTGAATTTTATTACGCACCAATTACGTTTTGTATTAATATATAATACTATGTATTAACGGTAAACCATAAACAAACATCCCCACTCAACATAAATGCAAAATCATAATTCAACTTTTAACACTTAAAAACTCATCGCAAAACCTAACACTGAAGAAGAAAAAACAAGCATCTGTTTTTGCTACGCAACTTAACCCTACCTCGGCGAGACAAATGGGGCGGGGGTCGCCGACATCAATCTGCTTATTACAAGCGACCTGCGACTAAATCATTTATTGTACCGACTAAATCTTGGTATTTACGGAGACGATCGTGGAGCGCCATCAGTCACACGCTTTGAGAATGTTTTTGGCTAATAATTTGGCAGAAATAAACACAATTTAGGTTATTATTTTATTAATGGCTGAATGTTGAAGATTAGAGACACCGTGATGACAGATTTTGTTTCTTTTTGTTTATTTTTAATCGTATTTTTTATTTACTATTACAGAAATAGTGCCTAAAACAAATAAAATGGGTCGGCATTATGATCGTTACGTATATTATGTTTGGGGTTAATTTTTCAATTCATTAGTGACAAGTCTGATGTAACAACAATTTACATTAAGCAATCACTTCTTACAAAATAGAATAAATGTTTATTTGCCTCCTTAATTTTGTAATCACGTTAGTCTTACTGTAACAGTCTACACGTAAACGCGTACCTCATATCGCGTGCATCTAACAACACGAAAAATGATCGCTTGTCTATGTACACCACTAACTTAACGGACGATTAACGGACAAAACAAAATTCCACTGATAACATAAAAAATATTAATATCTTAAAATGATTTGTATGTCCCACTCTGCCCACAGATGTTCATTCGGGATTAATTAAAAAATATCATAACTTAAACAATATGTAACGATTTAATTACCCAACCTTTTTTTTCTGAAGCCCCCAAGCCGACGAACTAAGAGTAATATACCTTCTATAGCTATAATAGCCTTCACTGATCAATAAATAAGCAAATATACAGTCCAGAAACAATCATAATTAAAATGGAGAAAAAATAAACATGGTATTATTTCATTCGATGCCATAAAAAGATGATAAACAGCGCATAAATCATGCTATCCATCTCGCGAGCGGAGCCCCATAAATTGTGGGCAATGGGCCCCCGATGGCTGGTCGGGGGGCTCCGCCCCTCCCGCGTTGTATTCATTAATTTGATGATATAAAACAAAATGTCATTTTAATTAGTCGCCATTATTAGACGCACAATGACAGACAGCGGTCTGGGGATTGGGGGACGCACGTCTTGTTTGGGGCTGGGTCGACGAGGCCGTGGGGATTCACGGACAGGTATACGTGAAAAAGTCGCTGTTATTAGCACTCGATTTATATTTTTCACTCTTAATGTGGGAAACCAGCAAACCTATCTATACTTAGCTACCTGACAGCAAGTACAGAACAATTGCTTTTTACTACAGCAGCAATTCAATTCAAGCTCCGAGTTGAGTAAAACTCAATAATAAGAAATATAGTATGTATTATTGAAACGTTTCAAAACTTATTATAATAGTTAAGTAGTCGAAGTTTAATCACTAAAGTATTAATAATAATTTGACCCATCTCACGTATGGCAATCAAGTAGCAATGAGACCCGTAGACCCGTCAATATTTTCAATTGTTCTTCTTTTTTCTTCTCACCTCAATTCTATTGTTTTCTCTCTACAAAAGTAAACGAAGGGAAGAATATTCAATTTATGACCTATTGCTTAAAATAGACCAAACAACGTAAAACATATTTTATGAGTGCTATGACACTGATAAACATAATAAAATACATATTTGGGTGCTTTATATTAATTGATTCATTCAAGCACCCAGGACCGTGCAAACAAAAAAAAACATTCAGAAAATATTTGAACTGTACATGAATCAAGCTCACTCTTGACATTACATTCGAATTACTAAACCTGTGTTAATCGATATATTTAATCGTTATTAGTACTTTTTGCAAATTTTTCAACTAATTTTAGTACTTATTTTTCCAGAAATGTATTCGTTAATGAGTACAAATTGAACCAAAAACCTCTCAAGTATGAAACCCAATACCTTTATCCACGCATCTATTACGCTATCAATTTCCTAGATCTTCAACTAAGACTCAAAATTATTATCACATGAGCCGTAATCCATTATCACTCCACAAATACGCTCACAAAACATCTCCGTATATTTTCTTTACCTGTAGCAGCGAACACTCGCTTTCAAGGGTTTGACTGACGGGCCGTCTGTCCCCAGTCGACCTCCACACTTCACTACAGCGCCTCATCCATTACTCTCTACGTTTCAAATTTGTAACAAACACGTGGTACCAAACCATCAATGTATGCGGTTTTGTGAGGGAATTTCGGGGTGTAAGGTCATGGTAAAGGAGGTGCGTAAACGGCGATGAATGACGTCATTATTGTGATAAAGACGAGGTTTCGCAGAGTTAAGACGTCTTGTTGAGTGATTTCGGGGCCCGACAGATTTAGTAGCGGCCGTGAATGTGTTTCATGAGTGGTTAATTGGTAGTTCGCGAGTTTTTCTACCAACAATGTTTAGTAGATATTTTGTGTAGTTATAATTATCGGTGATGATTGGTTGTGTGGGAATTGTTCATCGTGTACACTCGATTCATTCGTATTGACTGTCGATTTGAATAGCTGACAAAAATAAAGGCTTTTGTTCTTTATTCAGCCTATGATGAGGTATATTGACAGGTTTTAAAGTAAAATAAAGTCAATCTAAAGCTGGAGAAATTTATTTTTCTATTTTTAATTTTGAAACTGATAAATATACATTTATTTCTGCAAATATATGTTATGCAGATATTTTTATCAGTCAAATTTTACTTACAGTTTGAAGACACTGGCATTTCCAATGACTCACTCTGGGAATAAATGTTGAAACAAATCGTAGAAGTATATTTATTTTTTAAATTCATAAAATAAACACTAAAAAAACTAAGCAAGAACAGTGTAGCGTCTGGTTAGACCTATTGACGAAAAGACTATAGGTTCCATACAGATGGCATTCATTGACTGTCGTTTTGAAAAGTTGTCAAAAATAATAGTTTGCATCCTTTTTCAGCGTGTAATGAAACGCATTTGTAGGTTATGTGAAATAAATGACATATAGTCAATCTGAGGTTGGAGACTCTTCTATAAGTTGAATTTTTAAGCGATTATTAATAAACAATTCACAGCCTTTTACCCCCACTTTGAAAAACTACCATCGCAAAGATAGCTGGGTAAATAATAGATTCGAGAATCGAGATAACCAATATATAGAGGGGTTATTCAGGTTTATTTTAAGTAAGACTTTTCATCTGAATAAAGGGTTAAAAACTCAGTTTTAGTACTAATCGGGCTAGTGGCTGCCATTTAAAAGTCTGTGAATTCTGGGATTTCTGGGTGAAAAGCTAAATAGTTTAAGGTGTTTCAATTTCTGTATGCAAACATAGTCTATTTATCGTTACTTTTTATTTTGTTTATTTATTATTTTATAGCTTTATTCTATTTTTATAAATTTAAATAAAGATTATCGATGCTGTGAAGTTTTTTTATTTTATACCATAAACAACATTTATGTGATTCAAATAAAAAACTACAAAACTACGCCATCAGAATTTCGTCATATGAACCAATTGGAAAAAAATCTCGTTTTTATATCATATGCCTTTTGGTTTCTTCTGCCACTTAAATTCGAAGTTTATTAAGGTTCCTAAGAGAGGAAAATCTAGGACCTTAAAATTCAGTTTACTACAACTCATCACGATGATAGAAATCGGTGATACTTCGATAAAATTTTATCATCAATTAAATAATAGGACATATGCACATGACACCAAAATGGACAAAATATTTTTATTTGTGAGTTTTATTGCTTAACAAACATATCTATACAGTTATTTCAGAAATTTTTGGTAATTTAATAGTGAAATTTAGTAATCAAAAGTGACTTTTTATAGTTACCTCGCATATTTCGAAAACGCGATGCTATTGGTGGGACAAAACATGACGTCAATTTACAATCGACGTATTCTGTCAACAAGTTGATGTGTATAGTTTCTGGTGATTATTTATTTTCTAATAAGTTAAGTATTCTTTTCTATTGTAACAAATTAATCGCTTATGTCTTGGAAACTTTGTAAATCAAACATTTCATAACTAACTGGGATTAATCATCACGCACGTGAAGATGGCTGTGACTTTAATATATATTTTTTAGCTTAATACTTCGTTTTTCAAATGTGTTATATTTAATTTTAGTAATGTAATAACCAATAGAAATATTCAAAAATAAATAAATACATGCATATTCCCTATCGCCACCGGCTTTTCATCTCTTCTGTGAGGTCTTGCAATTTCTATGAGTTTGAAAATTTAAGAATTCACGCCCTCAAACGTAACAGTAAGCTCGAAGTAGTACCTAGTGGGTCAATAGAACCTGGATCTAACAACACAATAAAAAATGTGTGGTATCATCACATCAGAACAATCAACATTCGTGTTCATGACACGATTTACGACTATTTATCCTGGTGGAATTCATACCCACGACCTTTGGGTATGGCAGTACGGATCACTAATCTAATCACTAAAATAATTTTTCACCAACAAACGTGTTCAAATTTATGATTTAAATGTAATTAATTAAATATTTCAATAAATACAATAGAAGTCATAAAATTGGCGTTACTCTTGTGTGGTTCTGGGATTTTGATCCATTGTAGTTCTATGAAATAAATAAGTAAAGCAAAACTTTTGAAAACATACTACTTATAAACATATTGCAAAGATATTTTCTTCGTAGAATGGACTTTCACTGATCTAATGTGACAATAACTGTTAAGAAGTAAAAACAAAATTTTCATATCAAGTAAAATACCACGGCAAGGCAATTTTTTTGCTTCAATATTTTTACTATTGGGCCACGCTAAATAAATAATTAATAGTTAGACTAACGGGCATATAAAAAAAGAAAACAAAAATAGTTAAAAAAAAAAATATTGTCTATGGTGAAAAAAAGGTGAACGAATAAAATTTATTTATAAAAAATGGAGCGTTAATAATTACAGATCAAGAATACGATGTGATAGAGTTATCTTTTTGTATTTTAAGAGCCTGCCAAAGTGACTCATACTGCCTGATCCATCCATGAATGAATGAATAGAATCCAAAAGCTGTGGTTATCAGACTCATTGCAAATGCAGACAATGCAGTATGGCGACCCACACAATGGTGGCCTAGTTAGGTGCTTTCTCACGTCTCGCTTGGGGAAAAAAGAAAAAGACATGACAGTCATCGTGGCAGTGTAAGCTCACACACTTACCACGATAACTGCCACCCCTGCATCAATAGGCCTCCGGTCTCGCACTCACCAACGAAACACGACAGTACTGATGCTGGCGCTTTAGGTTGGTCTTCAGTGGGAGGGTAGTACTGCCCCGGTTGAGCCAGCCCGCTTCTGCTGAAATCTATTGAAAAGATGCTGACAAAATCAATGAGTTTTCGGTCTCGCACTCACCATCACAGCACGAATGTTGTCGCTTTAGTTTGATCTTCTATGAGAGGGTAGTACTGCCCCGGTCGAGCCCGCCCGATCGTCATGAGATCAACGTGGCTCTACTACCTACTAGTATAATTTATTATGATTATATTTTTATTTAGTTATTAAAGTTCAACAAATAAAGTTTCGCTATTCAATAGCGCACATTTAAGTCAATCTTAAGTTATATGTTTATGTTAAACAGTTTAAAATTGAAATATTGAAATATTTATATGATAGAAATAAAATAAAACAGATATGAGTTACCACATTAAAAAGTGTTATTGGACAGTAAAAAAAGAAAATTACTGGTAAGCAGATATTATTGTTATCATTTAGTATTTAAAAAAAGAATGAATGAAAAAAAATAAGTTATATTAAAACATCAATACAAAACTTCGTTTAGTTTGTAAATCAATCAACAGATGGCGTTAGTTCACTTATCCATAGAGGTGTCATAAGTTTTGAATTGGCTGAATTTACAAATAATTTTAAAAAAATGTCACTCTTGTCTTATTTTTATCTTCTCATAATGAATATATAATTAATTAGTTATCAAGTGTATTTTAAAAATATCTAAATTTTTGGTAGTCTCAAACTGCAGCAACTACATAATTTTTGATTATTTCAGAAAATAAAAGCGATCGATAATTTGATAACGATACAAAACGATAATAATTGTATGATAAATAAAAATGTACGCGTTATAGAAATTTAGCACAAACAAAACTCGAGGTACGTTTAGTTCGTGTTATGTTGTGCTTAATTGGACTTGCGGGCTTATACGTATTTAGTGCGTATCTTATTTTATTGTAACCTATAAGTGGGTGACTTATGAATGTTACAATAATATTGACTTGGTACATCTCACCCACAGAATCATCTAAGCCTAAGTTAGGCATCTACTACAGTAACTAGACGACATATCTAGTATTATATGCGTGTACTAAGTTTTAATTCTTCCAAATCAAGTGTTCTCCTTCAGGCTTCTATGAAGTTTGCTCTGTGTTACAGTTCTATACAACAGTATTTCTAAAATCAATGTGATTTTCAGCATTTTATTTTTAAACGAATTACAATATTTTAGTTCGCTACATCTTTCGCCAGGGGCGCTGTAAGTAGGTAGTTTCAGTATTAAGAATTCGTTAGACATATAGTCAAAATATTTTTTTCTATTATATAGATATAGACTGCCTCGGTGCCGCAGCGGTAGTAAATGTGACTGCTTCGTTTGAAATTAGATGGCGTTGTTTTGACAACCCGAAATATTTATTTATTATTTCGAAATCGTATCTTACCTAAAGTATGTATACTCGTTTTCTCAAATCATATAATACAGTTTTTTATGTGATCTGAGCCCATACTAAAAGGTATTTTCCAAAGAAAAGTGGCAGCATATTATACTTTTCTTTTATTTTTCATTTACAACCTACCAAAGTGACTATTCTGCCTGATGGAAAGCATGAATGGAATCCAAGAGCGGTGGTCGCTATACTCGGCAATGACGGCAGTGTAATATGGCGACCCACGATATGGTGGCGTAATGAGGTGCTTTTTCACGTCCCACTTAAAGGACACGAGGTCGTAGTGGGAGGGAAACACGTGCGCTGGTAATGAATTCCAGGCTTTAACTGATTTGTACAGGAAGGAAGAGCCGAACCGTTTAGTTCGGGAGCGTATGTCTACCATTCTTACTAAAGCGGACACCCACGTTTTGAATCACCTCTGAAGTTTTCACTCAATAGTCTCTCATCTAAGAAATTCATCAGTTATCAAATCGTCTCAAATGGTTAAGAAACAAACTCTTAACAGCTTAAACTAAGCAAGCTTTTCACTACGTTACATCAAATTAAAGGTAAAAAAAATACGTTTATTTTTCACCGAAACCGAAGTACATTATTTACTTTACGAAGGGACAGAAGTCAAGAAAAGTCTTTCTTGACTAGATTTAGTTTGTCAGATTGAAATCATCTGGTCAATCTGACTCCTTTTTTGTGTCGTTGTGATACCACCTACTGGTGATTATGTCGGACTCTAACCGACCAAAAACCGCACGCCGTCTCAGGTACCAGTAGCCGCGGAATCAGGTGTACCCTAGAAAGGAAATCCCTGAAACCCCGACATACCTCTTGTAGATGGCTTGTAGATGACCCCTATGTCAATCTGACTCTTGTATTTTAAATTCTGATCCAAAACAATATCAGAAAAGTTCATTTGTGTCATTTTTTACTTCTATCATAAAATAGATGTTATATTAAAAATTTTAAGTTATGTTATTATCCTGAGGGTTGGTACATCATGGCTACATCTGAAGCCATCATTTTTTATGCCACCTCTCGTAAGCAGTAGAGCTACGCTGATCTTCGTAGTTAGTAGAGCTAATTTCTGTATGAGTCATGAGCCACGTTGATTTCAGTATAAACAGGGCGTCTCGGACGCGGCAGTACTACCCTCTCACAGAAGATCAACCTAAACCGACAGCATCCCCGCTGTGGTCTTTCGTTGGTATGGGTGAAATCGAAGGAATATTGATACAAAGGTAAGTCTAGGTGGTGTGTGAGCCTTACACCGCCATGATTACTGTCATGTCTTTTACGTCCCCAAGTGGGGTGTGAAAAAGCATTTCATTAGGCCACCATAGTGTTGGTCACCATGCTGTATTCACAATGAGTATGGTGACCACTACTCTTTTATTCTATTCAGGCTTTCCATCAAGCAGAGTAGAGTTACTTTTGCATTCTTAAAGAAAATCAAGAAGAAAGAAATTATTTCAATTGTTTGACATGCCAGATAGACCTTATGTTGTTTAGACTAAGAAATACTTGGTTTCCTTAAAAGGCTTTGCTTTGACACCACTGAAACACCACCGAAATGACTGCTGCTGGGTCACTTCTGTGCTCCTGCCTGGTGATTTTGAATCCCATTTTATTTTTATTTCTAATTTTAATAGATACTTAAGTTATTATTCTATTGTACTACATACTTTTCTATTTCCTGGATGTATTTCAGATCTGCTGCGGTGAGTGTTTCAGACGATTTCAGACAAGAAGTTATCGTCAATAGATAGGCGTCGAAGATGCAACAACTAGTAGAGAGTACTGGTTACAAAACTACCTATCTAAATCATCTTTATCATCTTTTAATAGTCCACTGCTGGACATATGTGCCTCATTAGAAAGGAAGTTTTAATCCTCTATACCACGCTGACCAGGTGAATTGGTACTGGATTCGTATCAAATTTTCTTACTTTTTACTACCAATATACTAATTCTTACTAGACATAATTGCATTAACATGACATTTACATTCTTAAAAGCATCGCTTGCGGATGCTTATCTGATACTTACCTACTGTAATCTCATCAGCTTGCCGGGAACTTAATTTTCTGGACAGTAACCTGTCACTTTAACAGTAAAATAGCTCCCAATTTTTAGTTGCCAGAATAACCTTTATACCAAATAGTCCATAGTGCGTGTTTGGACTACATAGTAAAATCTCTCATTGCTAGGAGACTAGGTAGATACTGTTTGTAGGAATAGAACTCAAACCAATATGTATGTTAGATGTATGCGAAAAATTTCTCATGTACTTATGCAAGAATAGGATTCCTAAATATCTACCTGTAAAATTATTACTACGTATCGCATATTTCAAGCTAGCTTGCTTTTTAAATTGTAGTTAAAGAAGTCGCTATTAATTTGTCTGTATGAGGTAAGACATCGTTGTTTTTCAAAAAAAATACTTATTACTGATACGAAATTTTAAAAGTGAGCTCTAATAATCGAACTTAAATTCGTCTATTTAGGATGTTAGATTTATATAAAGCCTTTCCAGTATTTTTTTTTGTGACCATAACACATTGTTGACACTTTTATCAAGGTAAGTTTGACTTGCGTTTTTTCGCAAATCTCAATACTGGAAACTTTATTGTACACCACATTGTTACAGAGATGTTACATTATGTTTTGCCAGTACGTATGGACCCCTATTATCTCTATCTATTTAATTGTCAGTATCTTTTCAATAGATTTCAGCACGAGCGTGCCGGCTCGACCGGAGCAGTACTACCCTCCCACTGAAGACCAACCTAAAGCGCCAGAATCAGTGCTGTCGTGTTTCGTTGGTGAGTGCGAGACCGGAGGCCCATTGATGCAGGGGTGACAGTTATCGTGATAACTGTGTGAGCCTTACACTGCCACGATGACTGTCATGCCTTTTACGTCCTCAAACGTGGTGTGAAAAAGCATCTCACCAGGCAGCCATAGTGTGGGCCGCCACACTGCGTTGTCTACATTTGCAATGAGTATGGTGACCACAACTGTGTGGATTCTATTCATGCTTTCCATCAGGCAGAGTAGTCACTTTGGCAGGCTCTTTATATAGACTAAGTGTTTTCCTATGCATTTCATAATTCTCATATCGATACAAGTATTTCTCCTCGATTCTCTCTCTACCGATCTTTCTTTCGATTTTGTTTTGACCATGTAACTTGCGGTGAGATGAAGTCACTCCCATGCTAGTTATCTAGAGGGTTGAGTTATTAAGTTGTACTAATAACTTTTAAAATTAACAAGGCTTTGTGAGGAGGTATATTTTTCGTCTAAGAAAAACTATCTGTAGCTTATATGCGTGTGTTTCCGTCAGTGTGGGGATATGTGTGTAAGTAAAACGGGTTATTAAAAATAAAATGAGCATTTAAAGTATGTAACATATATATTTCTTTGAGCTTTTAATTGCATTTTGAAATACAACATAAAATATTAAATAAGATTATTAAATTTGGTAAAATCAATATTTCAACACCATTTTTTTACTTTTTTTCCTTAAGAATGAGCAAAAATCTCTCATCAGAGCTAGCGTATACATATGAATATTTATCGTATGTTTTCATTATTATCGTTAAAATGATAGGTTTTTACGAGTTCGAAATTTCCATACATTTAACTATTACACTGAATATTCGTAACTACATTGAAACAATCTAAAAAATGAGAAAAATGAAATCCAAAATATAATATTTCCTTATAGTATATTCCATCAGAAATGTCGTATACGTTTTCAGTAATCGTATCATAGCTTAACGTTACGAATACCCAGCTCACAATTAAACCATTTGTTGACCTCGTCTGAGACTTACATTACACAGTTTACAATATTCTTCGTTAAATATAAAAGAGGTTCTCGACTCTCAAGTGGCGTATCTACATATTCGTATATCTGTGGTTACAAATTGAATGATATATCCGAGTATATCTTTATGCTCTAAACGTATACGAATGTTATCATCCCTTTTAACGAAAAAAATGTATATTTATCACTTTTTAAATATAGGTTGAACGAACAACCGATTAATGCGCTGGCATATTGGTATACAAGTGTTCACAGATGCAGTTTACCTAATATTATGTACTTAACACTAAATAATAAATAGCATCCTCGCGTTGAGAGCATACCTATAGCGAAATTTACACTAAGGAGATTGTTATATTGCATTCTATGTCGAATTGTATGTACAATACGAACAGAAACTTATGAGATTGGATCTCCGAGATTATACGCAATGACGGATCTCTTAATTCCAAAAAATAAAACAAGAAAAAATTATCAAAATATACATAAACTAACCACATTTAATCCTAACTCTGATTTACATAAAAAATTAAGTAACACGAAAAAAATGATATTGCAACAAAATTTCTGTAAAAATACTGAAAGTCGACGCCCACTACGCGACTAGAGCGGTACGCGACCGAACCGCACACTAGACGCCTTGACCATTGCGAACGACCAAATCAATTCCCACCAATTATCTTCTCTTCAAAGAATTAATTAGCAAAAAATATACATTTACAAAAGAGATCGAATCGTATTTTATGACTTAACGTGACTTATATTTACATTTATCGAAATGGAATTATAACATAGTGTGGAAGATAAGCCACGGGCGCGGGCCGCCCTTACAACAACCGATCACCTAAAGGCAATATTTTGAAAATATTCTCTTAGTACCTAAAACGAACGTAAGACGTTTGGCGTATACTTAAGTCGCTATTAATTTATTACACTAACCGAGCTATGCGGTGAAATCTAACAATAATTACCTAAATAATTAAATTGGCAAAGAGTTTCGAAATACTTAGCGTCGCAGTCGCGACCTAACTCTAGCAAGGTTTAATGTAGCAAGATATGGTATCATCACAACTGCCGGCCGGGGTACCAGCCTACACGTACTTACTGGAGAGCTGCTTGGCCAGTTCCGTGTACTTCAGGAACTTGGAGTGAGGGCTCTCGTCGAACGACTGCGAGGGGCTGCGCGGGTCCTGCGGCGACGCGGCCGTGGAGCCGCTCTTGTGCGGCGCCGGCGATGCGCCGCCCGCCTTCAGCGGCACCGGCTCCGGCAGCGCACCGTCCTTCACGAAGTGCATCTTGGACAGGTGGTGCCGGTACGCACCCTTCGAGATGAACGGCGTGTCGCACAGAGCGCACTTCATTATAGAGTCTGTCACGACGGCGTCGTTGCACGCCCAGCTGAATGTGAGAATACTCGGCGGCCCGGCCGGAGAAGGAGCCGGGGCCGGCGCGCGGGATGGGTTCGTCTCTGTCTTATCGCATAGTTTTTGCAGGGCGGCTAAAGGGTGACTGCCGCCACGACGAGAGGAGCTCGGCTCGCTGGATGATCCTCCTCCAGCTAGATTATCGAACATGGACGACAGTGCGCCGAGGCTAGAAGCTGGCTTTCTCTCAGCTCCCGGTGTATTTCCAGAACGATCGCTGGCAGGACTCCGTGGACTGGCAGCAGGGCTGGGGCCCTCGCTTTCCCGTTTAGCTACGACCGGCTTCACGTCTTCTTCAGCAGTGCTGTTTGGTCGGGGAGGTTCCTCCTCTTCGTCGACTTCGGTTTTTACGCGAACTGGCTGACTGCTCAAATCGACTCCGTTCTCGCGTTCCTCCTCCTCCACCTCCCTCTTTATTCTCACTTCGGACGGGCGATCCTCCGATGCAGGAGTCTGAGAACCACGTGTATCGGGAGTAGTACGAGGAGTCATGTGATAAGTATCTAGTTTTCTATCAGGGGTCAAGGATTCTACTCTACTACCTCCTCGCTCGGACATCGAGCTAGACTCACTTCCACTACGTTCCCGGCGTCCATATCCTTGCTGGTGATGGTAATTTCTCAGCATATTCATAGTCTGAGGATCCACTAGTGGTTTTGTATAGTCTACGCTCTCGTCTATGCCTAATCTCTTTAAGATACTAGAACCGATGGGCGCATGTGTGGCGCCACCCGGCATACCAGACACTGTATGACGCGACCTGGTATCGAAACTCTTCTCTATCAATTGTTCTATGGCATTGAGAACCGAAGGCGATGAGCTTTTGTCGTTACTCGCATTGTGATCTTTGGAACTCGGGGAGGAATCGTTCACGGAGGATGGAGAGCGATGATGACCGGACCCGGGAGATGGAAGCTCCTCGTTAATACTTTTACGACCGTCTCGACCGGTGGGAGTGACGTGGCCGGGTACATCAGGTGGGATTATGTTATTAGATAACAGAGCGCTCTTCAAAAAGTTCCTTTGGCTATTCGACATAGGTGCTCCTATACATTGTCGTATGTGTTCGACGAACACTGCAGTCTCAATTTTATCACCGCATTTTTCGCAAGTGATTCGGCTTCCAGAGCCAAAATCTCTAATAGGTTTACCCATGGGTACACCGTTTCCTTCACCATTTTTAAACTCGTGCTGTGCTCTTTCCAATTCAAGAAGTTTTCTAACAGGTAAAGATTTCTTCCGTTTCTCACGTGTTTGACGTCGCCTACCCCCGCTTTCAGTAATGGACCGCATAATGTGTTCCTTGTAGTGAGAGTTTTTAACCATATGATTACTCAATTCCTTTAGTGAACTAAATGCTTGGTCACAAACTTTACAAGTTAAAACTGCGCTAACATGACTACTAGTGCCAGTGGTAGGGGGTACTGCATTATTAGCACCACCAGGACCGCTGGAATTGGACCCCTTGCTACCGTCATCTGACGATTTCCAAGATATAATTTGTTCTTGTGAAATTATATTAGTATAGTGCTGAGTTCGTTGCATATGGCTTGTCATTTCAGCAAGCGAACGGAAACTTTCTGCACACCACATACATTTTAAAATTTGTCTGGTTTGCTCGGCACCTTTACCGAGCCATACGTCTTGACCACGGACCAGTTTTCTAGGAATGGGCATGTTTTCCTTAATTAGCATGTTCAGATCATTTTGGCTCGGTTTTGACGAGCCGCTAGAGGATGATGAGTTATGTGAGGGAGTGGATGGCGAGCTAGAGGGTGGTTGTAAGGAAGGTGGTAAAGGAGCACCCGTAGGTGGTGGTACTGGGACATTGACACCGCAATGTTTTGCTTCTTTCATGTGCACAGTTAGGTCGGCGAGTGAGTTGAAGCTTTTCTTACACCATACGCATTTGAGGACATCTTTAGTTTGGTCAGCACCCTTGTTTAGCCAATGCGATTGCCACGCTGAATGGCGTGCAGCAGCATTTGGCGCTAAACCAGCTCCAAGGGCGGCACTTTGCACTGATCGGAATAGTTCCTCACCTCCAAGTCTGCTCAATTCACTCATCTTTTCTAACGCTTTGGTGGCGTCGCTCGGTGTAGGGGTACCGTGTTTAAGTTTGCCGTTCCAGTCAGCAGGGATGCTCCCTTTAGGGGACAGGCTTGCAGCTGCAACCGCAGCTGCAAAATATGGTAGATGAGGCGCCACGGGGGTCGACCATGGTGACGGTGTGGGTTTGAAATCCACAGTCCTCGAGTTTTTCCTGGACGGGACGGGCGAAGGTGAGTTCTCTGGCCCACGTTTTCTTGTTCCAACGGATAAATCAAGTGGACCGTTCTCATTTTTGCTGAGATTGACAGCGTCATCTGGATCTTCATCATCGTGAGGTGAGTCGCAGCGCTTAGTGCTAAAGTCTAGTACTGCGTCCGTTCGTTCAGAATCTGTCATGTCTTCTTGGCAGGACATGAGAAGTCGCTGTTGTGCAGCTGCTGCGGCTGCTGCACCGAGATAAGCTGCAACGGCAGCTGAATGCGGGGGCAGCAGAGCAGCGGGCAACGCAGCGGTCAGCGCCGCGGGGAGGGGAAGACCCGCCCCGCTACGACTCGAGTACACCGAGTCATTGGAGGGACAGCGTGGCGCACCCGACGATTCCCGCGACAGACATCTCGGGCTCTCCCTGAGGACAAAACGGTGACGTGACGTTAGATCGACCGACATAATTCACTTAACTAAAATTGGCTCTGTCCCTGGCATTCGTTATCTTAAACCGGTTATCGACATTTGAATATCGACAGTAAATAAACGAATGCAAGTTCTTTTTTATGACCATTTTTGATAAATTAATAGCTTGATCGTGAATAGTAAATAGACTGTCTAATGGACTTCATCACTTAATTCGAGTTTAACAACTTACTTGGCAGTTGTTTAGGTGTTCGTCTAAGGATACGCGTATTTTTTTGATACATTTAAAATTACACAACTCAACCAGAAGTGGCAATAATCGGTTTATTTTTATTTTTGAGCACAAAAGGAAAATCGTCTCGTTGACATACAATATAAATATAAATCTAACTTGGATACAATTAAGTTAAGTTTTTGTATGTCATGAATAATCAAATGGATGTCAGAGAAGTCATATTAAGTACAGCAATAAAAAAGCAGTCATACAACAACATTATAGCATATCTGAAAGATTAAAATATTAAATCAATAGCATTGTAAAACAATTATTCAGAGAATGGCGATACCCAAACTGATAAACGCGGCAAACACAATTGTTGATGACACCACTTATCGTTTATTTATGAGACTATAAATATATATATAAAACAGGTTCTTTTTTAAAATGGAAAAGTGAAAGACGGCCCCGATCCATATTGTCATTGCCTTGCTATATCCATTTTAAAACTATAAAACCACTAGGTTTCCGACGAATATATTAATTCAAAACTCACGATTATCAGGATTTCGTATTAAATGTTATTACAAAATCACTTTACACACAATTCACAAGTTAAATTGCCAATTGTTTTGTTTCTGATAAATTTACATTTAATTTCTTGTCAAAATACGTCAGTTCTTCATGATTAAACCGATTTTTAAAATATAACAATGAACAAAAGGGAAGAATTGCAGCAACAAGACCACAATGCAAAACATAAATACTCTAACTTAGATTTCTGACATAATAAGAAGACAGATAGTGATAAGTTTTCATAACGTGAAAAACTTTGTAATTTTCAGTAAATCACAGTAAATCGATAAGATACTGTGCAAACATAGGGAAACATTACCAGTTATGCATTATACAAAAACAATAAAACACTTGAATAAATAGAAAACCTACCTCACGTGGTCGGGTTCGACAATCATTTTGGACGAAATCTTTTCAAAGTACTCCAAACTGGCAACGTCGAAAAACTCGCGGATCCATCAATAAAACACTATTACAATTGAAAACACTTTGTTACAATACAACAATTAAGACTTCCCAACAATAGTTGAAATTGTAAACACGTCGCGAAAGACGCGCCACGATGCCGGCGGTCGAGAGGGAAGTGCGCGGTGCCTGTGGCGGCGGCGGCGGTCCCGCGTGGAATGAGACGCCGCGTGATTTACGACCCGCCTGCAGCACCCCCGCCCCGCACGCCCCTCACTAGAGCAGGACAGGTGCCGCGTTTGCGGCGTTTGAATCGAGAAAGAGAGAGACGGCTGTATATATCCCACTTCGAGGGGTGGCGCTGCGTAATGCAAGCGTGCGTGCGATGCGCGAGGTGGACGTGCAGTGACGGGCGATCGTTCCGATGACAGCCGACTGACACAGCGAAGCTCCTCTGCATAGCTGAGTCACAGTCGTAACACCAATGAAAAATGTACGGAGCAACCTTGATGGCCAATAGGCGTAATAACTTTTTAACGAGATTGTTTACGGCATCTCATTTATGTACATATGTAGATAGTGTCACTGACATAGAGGTGCTTTACATGGTAGATAGAAGTCTCAAGGCTTACAGAAGATTACCCAGACAGGGTTGGCGGCGATGACAAGGAAATGGCGCGTTAACAAAACGCCGAGACGAGTCCTTTTAACGACTCACGGACAGACAGGGGACGCGGACGGATTTACGCGTATCACGAACAGATTTCCTGCTTTGACAAAGGGAAAATATTTTCTCATGTTTATTTTATTTTCAAGCTAGGAAACGTTAGGACACATCCGAACGACAATATAAATGTCAGTCGAGAAATCGAGAATGACACAACATTACTTTATCTAGGCAAATAAATTAACACAAGTAAAAAAAACATCGTTAAGTTAATCCCCGGAAACTAAAATACTACGAGGCTTAGAGTCAATAATACTGTTTTTTTATTATCAGCGAACGATCTCCGACTAAATGTTATCAACTGTTCCAATCGGAACAACTGTTACAGTGATTTGACAGAACGCTGTTGGTGGAACCGAAACTTTAAAAGTTCAATGTTGAGAATCGCACAGCTGTTTATTGCTTCCTATAAGCATTAGTCGGGTGCGGGTCAATCAATCACTTGTATTTATGTGACAACTATCGCTGTCTCTTTCTCAACGAACTAAAATAATCAGAGTGGGTTGTGACATAAACAAAAGAATTCTCATTTCGTTTTTCTTGTCTCTACACTTGATAAAAAAGTTTGTTGGGATGTATTTTAGTCTGTGGTCGGTTTGAAGTGTAGGAATTAGAACAGAAGTTCTATGCGTCACTGTATAGTGCGGGTCGATGTATGGGGGACACCTGACGTCGTTTGAATAATTTTGCAGTAACAAAACGAATTTTATAACTGTCACAGATGTCTTCGGTATAATAAAATTGCAGTGTGTTTTATGTTATAGACATTGTACGAATATTTTTATGACTGTATTGAAATAAATTGTGGCAAAAACACTACGGCAGACAAATAGGTTTAACTTGAAAATACAATATTCTCGTTTTGAAAAATTGAAATCTTTTCAATGTTCTTCAGTAACTTTGTACTTGGTACGAAATATTTTAGAACTGGTGTGCAAGAAGTAAAATATCGATGTTGGTTTTCAGAATAGATGTGTTCGGAAAATAATACATACTCACACCTGTATCCTCAAAACGGAGGCAAATTTCAGCGAAAGGTTTTATTTATATAATAAGGAAAGCCTATTGTCTACTACCAGGCCCTTTAAGAATAAAATGTGATAAAATTGTGAAAAGAAAGACAGTAGAAATGAAGGCTTATGATGAAAGGTATATTACTTATGGGGGCGGATTGGTAAGTGCAAGAAATAGCTCGAACCAAGTACCTAGAGCCGAGAAGTGATTCGTAAGTTTATCGTAATAAGATCTGTTTCTGCTTAAAATATACCATTAACTGGTAGTGAAACTGGTGTATATCAACAAGCTTTTGCAGTCGACTGCTGGACATAGGCCTCTCCTTAGCAAGGAGGTTTGGCCTACTATACCACGCTGGCCAGACGGGTTGGAATAGGGTTTGTTTCAAGTTTTCCTTCTCTTTGTAATGACGTTGTCTTGCATACTTTGTTCCCTTAGTCACCTTTTACGACACCCACGGGATGAATAGGGGTGGTACCACTATGTATTCTTAATCCGTCACCACACGGGAGTTCTTAGGAACAATACTACTGGAATTTGCTGGCTACAATCGTAATGCATGGTTTAAACAAGATGGAGCCACTTGCCACACATCTAATGAGTCCCAGCCGTTGGTCAAACACATGTTTCCGAAAACGCTGATTTCCAGACGAGACGACATTTCATGACCACCCAGAAGTCCAAATCTATCCCCAGCAGACTTCTTTTTAAGGGGTTATTTGAAGAATCGTGTCTACACCAATAAACCAAATACACTGCCACATTTAAAAGAAAAATCAGCGAAGACATGTCGGCGATCTCGCAGTCTCTTTGCCGATGAGTATTCGAAAATTTCGGTGCTCGCTTAGTAGAGTCCAAACGTCGAAACGGTGGTCATTTAGTCGATCTAATTTTTAAAAAATAAATTCGAACTAATTAGTTTTCTTGTAAATGAAGATTTTTTGTAATATATTAAATGGTTTTTTATAACGATTGTTTCAAATTTAAATTGTGTAATGTAATGTGATTGTACCAAACCGGTTTTTTATTTTCGCAAAGAATCATTAAATTATCTTTAATCTCATTTTATTTAAATACATTTCTCAATTGGTATACAAAATTATCTGCAAAGAAATAAAATTTCTCACAGCGAGTATAATTTCAAAATTATATTTTCTTTGGTAAATGAACTGAAACATTTTAACAATTAGTACATTTAAGTTCATTTAAGTACATTTAGATGGGACCAGACTTCGATAATTTTAGTGGAACTAATTATTTCGAGATACTTAACGGGTAATTTTAGGATAACCAGCCGATATATCTTGGTATAAATGCATGCAAAATTATATTTAGTAATAGGATAATTATATCTTTTGTTAAAGGAAACTTTGCGAGAAAATATTTACATTCCAGAATTCTCCGTGATGCTAGTACTTGTTTTACCACCCCTTAGAAAGGGGTCATATTTACTTAAAATTTTTATTATATATTCTTATTTCTCAGTATAAGTTCAAATTTTGACAAAATATATTACTGACGTCAGCACACCTACATCTCTATGAATTGAAATAAACCATAATTCTTTATGCCTTGCCACCTTTAGGGCTGACTTTTTTTTAATTTACATTTGACTAAATAATAACTATACCCTTTGAACTAAAACTAAAAAGATTTTCAATATAGCGTAAATGATGGGGTTTTGGAGTAACAAACATAGAAAGAAAATAAATAAAATTCGGGTAAATAGCAATATAGTAGGTTTAGAACCTCTCTTTGCATACTGCCCACCAATGGTTCCATCACTGGCAAAGCTACTTTAAGTTAGGTCAATACGTAGATACGACTATACAATATTATTAATTTTTCTTTTTTTCCTGAAATCTCCACGAATACCACCGAAAGGTGGTTATGTCGAATTCGAACCGACCAAAAACGCACGCCGCCTCAGGTTACAGTGGTCGGGAAATCAAGTACATCTTAGGAGGAAATCCCTGGCATCTCAACGTACTTCGAGCCACCTATGGCGGTAAAAAGCTCCCTCCCGTGTGAGAACCTTGTGGTTCCTGTACTGTCCGTAAGCGCGTGCAATTTCTAACACTCGAATCGCCACCCCTATTCATACTTTGGGTGCCGTAAGACGCGACTAGTAAACTACGCAAGACAACATCACTGCTGAAACCTTAAAACAAACCCTGTACCACCCTCGCCAGAGTGATATAGTCGGTCAAAACCTTCTTTTAAATAAAAGCTCTATGTACAGTAGTAGACTATAAAAGGTTACAAAAATTCATAGTACCATCAGGAAAAGAAAAAAAAAAGATGAAATATGGTTATTTAAGGATATTGCAATCGTTTATTAGTGATTTAAATGCGTAGCGCTCGCCTAGGTTCGATTCCCCTTAGGAGTGATATTTGTACAGCACAATATTTACTCAAAGCCTATTATTTATATCATTACGACACCCTCGATCCACGTACTTGATACTAAATGACGATAAATATTAGCTATTCGAGATAATTTTTATAAGGTTCATTTTTCTTGGAAACTAAATTAAATTAAAAACAATTATAAGACAAATGCGAATTATTCAATAAAAATATATGTATGTAATTTTTTTTAGTATACTTAATGAAAAATATGCCACAAAAAATATTTGCGCCTCCCTAAGATATTACTATCATCGTCATCATCAACAGTCTTCAACAGTCCACTGCTGGACATAGGCCTCACTTTAGAAAGGAGATTTACTATAACACGCTGGCCAGACGGATTGGTATAGTGTTTGTTTCAAGTCTTCTTCTCTTGTTAATGATGACTTTATGCGGGGTTTGCTCCCTTAGTCGCCTCTTACGGCACCCATGGGATGAATAGCGTTGGTGACACTTCAAATTTTTAATCTGTCACCACACGGACAATCACTGACATGTACAAAAAGCCTTTTTTTAATTTAATATAATATTATACAAAAAAATACCTATGTCTAAAATCGTTATTGAATAATTCAGGCAACTAATAAAACACAATATAGTCTATAATTGCTCTTTCCCTTATTAATTAAGACAACGCCCACTCTATGTATAAATCCACCGTCGCGGAGGACTTGACAAACATACAAGAAACGAACACAAAGAACACCCAGACTCAGAACAACAATTTGTGGATCAAAGTGTTGTCTCATGTAGGGAATGAAACCACAACACAGCGAAGTAGAGACGCGTGGCGACGGCTTGAGCCACTAGGCTAACGGCGCAGCCAGTTTTGGGAATTTGCTAGGCCAAAATTGCGATTTGACTAATCAAAACAATATGTAATGTAAGATAATACAGCTCTGGCCAGTATCTTACCAACAACTGACGTTGGTAAACCAAACAGTCCATCAATACCTAAACAATAGCTCTGAATGGGCACTAGAACCTCAGAATGATTGATCACCACCTTAGTGCACGTAATTGACATTGATTGAACAGTATTAGAACATAGCTAACTTACCAACTCCGTATTCCAATCATTTAAATACTTTAGCTACATTATTTTAAAGTTGAAATTTGATTGATGATTTATTTGAACTGTAACTTACTTAGGTAAGTTGAAGATAGAAGATAGGATAAGTTGATATTTTAATAATATGCTTAAGGTTCTTTTTTTGTATAATGTAGACAAAACATTATCCATCATAAATTATAAATATTTCTTCATGTGCTGCATTATTATCTATGTTCTGGATGAATGCAACCACTTTAGCCAACTCCAGAATAAAAGACTTTCTCAGTTTCACTGACACACATACAATCATGCCTGTTACCCTAGAGGGGTAGGCAAAGGCGTTTAATATACGTCTACTTTTCAGCAGTGTTTTGTGAGTATTGTCACTAATTGTTTCCTAAGGCTCGTCCGTCGATAAGCAGATGTATTCTTGCAGGTAAGGTTGGCTTGGGGTCTTAAGCGCAGAGTGACACACCGTGCGGTTTTAGTCGGTCCGATTCTGACACACCACCCCGCCGTAAACCCCGATGGGGTGACGGCCCGAGGGGGTTTCACTTTCACTGACATTGTTTCCTATTTCTTTTTTGAACAACATCTTCGCCTTATGTAACAACAACGAAGATGAAATAGAAATGGAGAATGAGATTAGTCTTAATCAAGTTGGTTCTATTCCAATTTGGTCATTTTTCAGTGACTAAAACCACTCTAAGAGTGAAAAATAGGGTTTAAGTGCATTGATGTTGGTGATTTTCTGTATAGACTATTATTTTCTGCTTTACACATGGAATTTATCACTCTCCATGTGCTGATGGATTAAGGATATAGTATCATCACTCCTATTCTTCCCATGAGTGTCGTAAAAGGTGACTAAGGGAACAAAATATACAAGACAACATTATTGCTCAAGCTCACTGCACCCGTCTGGCTAGCGTGGTATAGTAAAACAAAACCTCCTTGCTAAGGAGAGGTCTATGTCCAACAGTGGACTACCACAACAAGTCTACTTAGTATATTAATACGACTCAACCGACACCAAAAGAAACAGGTGATTAAATTTTCGAACTAACAAACAATATTCTGATTTAAATATACACACAATTAATTACGTCAATATACAAATTAAATATTCAAATTAAACAATAGCACCTGGTCATACATTGAAAGGATTCGTTCCGCATATTATCAGTTTCACCCCTATTTACCGTTACTGCTCCGCTCCAAATAGTCGTAGGGTAATGTCAAATGACCCATAAAATTCTTTAAAGAAACTGCTATCGAATGCAAAAAGAATTATCATAATCGGACGAGTAGTTTAACAGATAACCGCAATCGGCAACAAAAATGTTTTTATTTTTTTGTTTCAGTTACTAGTCAAACGAACGATATACATGTAAATAATCGATACTATCGTAATTGTTAATCGAATGGTATGACGTCTTTTATTCGGATTAAACAACCATTATTATTGATCCAATTTCATTCTTAATCTATATATATAAAAGAAAGTGGTGTTAGTTACACCACTTATAACTCGAGAAAGGCTGAACGGATTTCGCTGAAAATTGGTGGGGAGGTAGCTTAGAACCAGGAGACGGACATAGGATACTTTTTATCTATGTTTTTTTTATTTTTTTCATATAAAAAATTGAATTGAATAAAATACAAAATCTGCTTATTTATTGCCACTAAGGCGGAACAGAGTTCGCCGGGTCAGCTAGTAAGTAACTAAATAAGACTAACACTGACTAACCATTTGACTAATATGTTAGTAATTTAGTTGAAAAATATATCTTATTGTTTTATTCGACTCTTCTGATATAAACTCATTGTTGACAAGTAATATTTTTATGGTAAACAAATATTGCTGGAGAATCAAACCCACGATCTATCTCAGCTGTTATGATCACTAACTACTTGGCAATCGGACTTACTTTACCACAAATTATGAAAGTTATTTTTACGATTTAGGCGAAAAGACAAGCAGACAAGTCAACTTTCACATTTAGAGCGCACCAAGTTCCGGTCTGCTAAACCAATCAATAGCGGTAGAACACAAAACCCCGTTTACTAATTAATCATTTTTATATTAAGCCATATATCAGCATTGGATACAAATCTCTGATCACACACAATCATCAATCATTAATCAGTCACTCCTGCGTCAGTCATTAGTTTTAACGTATATTTCATTAAATATTTACCTCGAAAATTAATTCAGAAACAGGAATTAGATAACGTATTTACTATGACGGTAAGAGATTACCGGCACGAATAATACGGACGTCATTTCTGTTTCGCCAACACTATGTAATCTCTTTATATCTCTAATTAAAATATTGTTTATTTTTGTTACATAACAATACTAAGATTAGCTAAGTACTCTCTTCAGTAAGTTATGAAAGTAACGTTAACCTACTTATTCGAACGGAAATTTTCAGTGCACAGTCTCTTTCTTAATTTTAATTTTTTTTTAATTAATGTGTAGAATATGTCGTCATCATCATCAACAGCCTTTTACAGTCCACTGCTGGACACAGGCCTCTCCTCAGCAAGGAGGTTTTGGCCTACTATACCACGCTGGCCAGACAGGTAGGAATAGGGTTTTTTCAAGTTTTCCTTCTCTTTGTAATGATGTTGTTTTGCATACTTTGTTCTCTTAGTCGCCTTTTACGACACCCGCGGGATGAATAGGGGTGGTAACACTATGTATTCTTAATCCGTCACTACATGGACAGTAAAATTAGTAAGAAATAATAATTTGTTAACAGCATTTAGAGAAGATTATTAGTGTCGTGTGGTGCCCCCCCTACTGAGTATCGTCTTATCAGCGTCGAGGGTAAAGTGATATCTCAGTCTCGAACTGACTAAAACTGCACATTATTCCAAGTGAAACCATCACAACCTGGGACACGAAAACCACGGAACCAAAGGTGATCGAGAACCCCTGCAGTTTTAGGTCGTCTAACAAGCAGACTTCTGGAATAAGGAAGCTTACCTCTGTCCAGGTCTGTTTTTTTTTTCTTTTTATACTAAGAGCCTGCCAAAGTGACTCTACTCTGCCTGATGAAAAGCATGAATAGAATCCAAGAGTTGTGGTCACCATACTCATTGCAAACGCAGACAATGCAGTATGGTGACCCACACTATGGCGGCCTTGTAAGATGCTTTTTCACACCCCGCTTGGGAACGTAAAAGGCATGACAGTCATCGTGATAGTGTAAGGCTTACACAGTTACCACGATAACTGTCACCCCTGCATCAATGGGCCTCCGGTCTCACACTCACCAACGAAACACGACAACACGGATGCTGGCGCTTTAGGTTGGTCTTCTGTGGGAGGGTAGTACTGCCCCGGTCGAGCCGGCCCGTTCGTGCTGAAATCAGCGTGACTCTACTACCTACCAAGGTATCATGGTTACTTTTATAAAAGTAGCGTTTAGAACGACCCATTATTCCCACACCCGCTTTCATGGAGGTCGAAGATCATCCCTATTAAGAGAATATGATATGTTAGTATATACTACTGCGACTGCCTCGGTGGCGCAGTGTAAGCGTATGCTGTGCTTGAGGACTCGGGTTCGACTCCCGGGTTTGGTGTTTTCTATATGAATTGCGTATGTTTTTGCAAAAAAAGTATATATGTACTTATATCACTAGTCTAGTACCCATAGTACAAGCTTTGCTTTGTTTGAGATTCGATATCGTTGTGTGTCAGATATCTGAAATATTATATTGTCTGACAAAATGTTATAGGTACATATATTCCGAATTGTGTATCAATTATATAAAACATCAATTCACTAGAGATAACACAATAAAATAATAAACATACAAATTAATCAAAGAATTCTCGTCCCACCTACGTATATCATAAATATTATTTGTCATAAACATTTTTTGTTTTATTTTCGTCAAAAGAATGTCGCCGATGCGATAGTGGAACCATAAAACGTTTATCTGACACCTAATTGCAGAAATAGTGACACCTAATACACTAGATAGTGCCAATATTTAATACTTTTAAACGTCACTTTTGTTGTACATCGGTAGATGTTAACTCATTGATAGTTTAACAGAGGGTAATGAGGATTTATTTGCCTTTAGTGACGGGATCGACAAGCCCTTCGGATCTTTAGGCGTCCTACTCTGAGAAGGAACCAGGCCAGGTGATTTCAAGCCCTCCCCGACGCCTCACCTAACTTATTCCGAAGGAGGATAACAAGGCCCTATTAACTGTCGATCAGGCAGGTTCTATGCTCGTTTGAGATACTATTGACAATATAATATGTATTAAAAATAAAATATTAGATATATTTAAGAGTGTCAATTTCATCAAGCGAGGTTATTAGTAGCCAGCGATATGTATTAAAACTTGCCCACTAACATTAGAATTGAATTAATAATCAATCAATCAACGGTTTTAAATAGTCCACTGCTGGACATAGACCTCACCTTAGAAAGATTTTTACCTACAATACCACACTTGTTGGTATAGGGTTTGTTTCAAGTTTTCCCTCTCTTTATGTTGGTACTGCGTAAGTTGTCTCTTAGTCACCTCTTACGACATCCATGGGATGAGTAAAGATATCAACACTTCTTATTCTTAAACCATCACCACACGGCAAATTGAATTAAACTAAATTCAAATCAAACTGAGTCTCGACAGAATGAGTGAATTCAATCAACCCGTATTTAATTGAGATCTATTCACTTTTATGCCGACAACATTAGTAAAAAATAATACCACATCAATCATTCAACATCAGAAATCAATAATTCACTTAGAAATTATTTCAATATAAAAATTGATGAAACGTCATTTGGGAAATTTCCGATCATATTTAGTTGTACGGCCCATTATATCTGTCATTGTCAAGTCCATTCATTTCTATATCTCCACAAATTTCTTCTTACTACTTAATGTGTTTAAATTCAACCTTATTTGTTTCTGATATGACCTATCGGAGCTACATATTAAAATCTATATTTCCCAATCTATAAAAACATTGTTTTACATTTGAAACATTCAATTTACAACTTTGTGGCTTTGTAATAAGAATGATAGGAGTAGTGAGGCAATGTTGGTTCTGTAAGTAGTGCTTGCGATGGACAGTCGTTGTCAACTGATGGTTGAAAACAATGGGATCATTAAAGTGGACACCATGGAGTGATGCATGGACCACCGTGTTGACAATACTTATATGGATTATAAATAAGCCTGTTGTTCAAGAATATGATGCATTATAATTTATTAACTATCTAACTGACAACGAAGAAAGACGAACCTTAAGAATCTGAATTAATTTGGACTTATCATATACT
This sequence comes from Hypercompe scribonia, assembly GCA_949316085.1. NCBI lineage: Eukaryota > Metazoa > Arthropoda > Insecta > Lepidoptera > Erebidae > Hypercompe > Hypercompe scribonia. Next base: position 23,664,067 of record OX438972.1, read on the forward strand.
AAATCATAATTTCAACTCCAGTGTAAGAGAAACTCAAAATTGACCTTGAAGTATAACAATACAACAAAGAGTTAACTTTAACTAGTTATGACCCAATTTTAAGAATTAATAACCCTAAGTACCCAAAACTTGTAAGAACTAAGAGATTTGTATGTCTAAATCCTTATTTTTTAACGCGGGTAATGCTTTTCGCACCATACCCTCCTGGAGGACGAAGGTTGTGTGTGGTACTCCCGCAAAACCAGTCTACCCACTAAACCACGCGGCGGCCTACCTCGGCAGTCGGGACGAGCTCCAGGAACGCATTAGCGGCTTCTAGAGTCCTCCCTGCGATACCCCACAAGTGAGGTACATCCCGGGCACCTCATGCCCCAGGGGCAAGACGCCATCGCACCTCTTACCGTCCTGCGCAGTAAGAGGCAGAGCAGCGCCCCGCCCCAGACGACACTATAAATCCTAGACTTGACCTTACTTCCAAATTTATCAAATAAATATATTTCAACGCAGGGAAAACAAGACAATCTACATCGCGCAATTAAAGTTCTTGTGTTCTGTTAAGCCGTGTTAATTTAACTTCTTTTTATTAACAGAGTGTCAAATTTGGATCTTGGACTCCTTAACGGCGCAGAAGCTGTCACTTAATGCGACCAGGTCGCCACCCTACCTCATACTGTAATACACCTAATATGCCACAAGAAATCCCCGCTATCATCTAACCAGCAGTGGTCCAAGAGACTCTTTGTGTTGGAGAGCTGTAAAAATTATTCCTGGCATATGTCTTTTCTTACGTATGGGTAATTTATTTGCTGATATAATAGCACCAACTTCTAGAACTTTTTTAAGATGTGGTTGCTCAGAAAACCGTTTTATAGAGAAGTATGAAGATATGAGAACCCACCTTTCAGCATTGGGATCCTGGATCAACGTAGCTGGTATACTGTGTTCGATGTCGTCACGTTCATCAGGCACGGGGGAGGTGCGGGACGCAGGGGACACGGAGCCGGATGCTTCACCCTCTCCCCCTTCCTGCCTCTCCCCCCTCTCGCTTCGTTCCTTCACTCCGCTTTCTGGACTGTTCTCCTCTTCTGCGGACAATAGAAAATAGACAATTAGCTAAGAATTGGAAGGTCATGTGGTGTCAACTGTTTTGTTGTTTTTAAAGTGGATTTGTTTACATGATTTATTTAAGAGGAAAAGTATTAAAATGTTATGTTGTATTTCTCAGTAATCGATTTGTTTATTTTTCTTTTAGAGTTCGTCATTAATTTCCTTGTTATCTTTATACATTTACGCAATATCAGCATTTCGATATACTACGTACAGTATTTTTTGTCTCTTTCTCTATTTAATGTTATCAAAAAATTAGATTTTTGCAAAACTTTGAACAATTGTTATCAATAGTTGAATGAATTACCATCAAAAGATTAATATCTAATATATTATCTTTATCTCAATATTCATATTTAATGCCATATTGGTTTATCCGATCATCCTGAGATGATGCATAAACTTTATTATGGGTTCAGAACGCAAAAACATCGGAGACCTTTCATACTTGAAAAAGTACTACTAGTCGTGGTCCTAAGACTTTAAAGTATTTTTATTGACGAGCGAAACGTTAAGTGGTAAGTAAACAAGTTAATAAAAAAAATGTGGGGCATGAAAATTTTACTTAAAATATACTTAAGTACTATTTACTTCTTTGTAGTTTTAAATTCTGTTATATGACACCTCTCAAGACAAAAACCATCAGACGGTTTAAGAATATCAAAGAAGTATGCATCGTACACTCGAAAAATATAACTCTCTTTCTAGCGCTATCGGATAAAAAAATATATAATCATTTTATTATCTGATTAAAATCGAGTCTCAACATTTCGAGGATCAGGAAATCGCCATCAAAAAGAAACGATAAACGTCAAATCCAATCAGTAAATCATATACTCAATTAATTATTACACCACAAACCTCTAGTTACCATGTCATAGAAATGGAAAATTCTGTTACAAACAACATGACACATGCAATACGAATCGAATCAATTATAATCGAAAATACACCAACACAAATTAATCACGATAATAGAGACACTTTAATACCGTATTTAGGTTGATTTAAAAGGAAGGAGATAAAACAATATCAATTTATTGCGATTGTTCATCATCTAATGAACAGATATGATAGATATATTACATCGATAAGGAAAGGAAAAACGCAATTGTAATGGGGCCAGCGTACGTTGCGCAAAACATGTGATCGATTTATGATTGATTAGTTGTATTTGACGATCGATTATTAGCTGTATAAGTTACCGTCTGACATAATTTGGATCGATAACGTTATCGATATAGGATGTCTGCTAATGGTTGAGTCATTTGTAAATATTTTTTTTACTTAAACTTTGGAGAAATGAAAATAGTTAACAACAGTGTTTCAACAACAAACTTTTGCTTTGTAGTGTTGTGGTAATAAAAATGGTGGATACTTTTTGCGCATCTCAGACATCAGATCATAGTGTTGAAGCTGTCATCAGTATTGGTGTAGGATTTCAAATTTCTAGAAATTTCAATGATTCAAATGTGATGTGAATTACAAGCACTTTAAAAAAATCAAAACATCAAATTTAAAATTGCCAACCTCCAACAGATTTTGATAAACTCACATTTAAGGGGCAAAAATTTGCCTTACCACGAGCGTGTTACTGAATGGTGACTGTATCACACAAATCTAACAGCGATACGAAAAGCTGAAAAAACTTTCAAATTATAATCTTGTACTTGCCCTATGAAACTTAATCACTAACCTTCGATGTCAATCATAGATGTTCCTTAAAATAAATTAATTTTTAAAAAAACTGCAGGCACAGACTGCAGTCTGATACCAAATGAGGTAGGGCCTTTACTATGGTAACCAGACTGCTAATAAACGTAGATAACAATGCAGTCACCTCATTAATAAAGATAAAGGCAGACTAGCGCTTTCTTTTACGTTTCCTAAGTTTATCATCCATGGATTAATATCATGCGATATTTCATCGTATGTTTTATTGGATTAATTTATTTCTTTGTTATGATTAACCTTCAACTGTAGTTGGCTTATTTTGTGATAGCATTTCTTTCGTTTGTTTGTTTTATTGGTATTTGTTATGGTACATCTACAGTAGACTTGAATTATGCTTCTTCGTCTCTTGGAATCGAGAATTTATCTATTGGGACTTCTGATCTGGAAAATTTTAAAATTACTGAATCTATTTATTCAGTAAGTTTGTGGAAATCTATGTTTTGGTAGCTCAAGTCTCATTCTGTAGTATTTACTTAAGTGTCACACTTATTTGGAAAAAATAACTAAGTCCTTAAGTTCGTTGACCTATACCACGTTAGAGTCCGTAAGTTCGATTTTTTCTCACAGAGCAGATATTATTTAAGATATGATTATTAACTTACTTTGTGCATTAGATTGACAGTTATAGGATGTCTCAATCTAATTATATTACGGTTATCTTGGCTTGATTAATCCCGCTGTCAGAGTAATTTCTAACTAAACCTTACCATAATTTAAACAGTTTTTGATAAAAAAACAGGCCTTTTTATCGCTAAGATTGGTATAAGTATCGAAATTCTTACATCCGTAGATATCTAAGTATCTATGACACTTGCCAATAACAACGTTTGTACATAATAGACCTGATGATATGTTCAATACAACAGTGACAACTGATTCAAAAGACAAGCCATCACAGTATTTTCTGTGAGTTCGAAAATACCAAAAATCAAAAATCACGAAGTTTCATGTAAATTTCAAACCCCAATTTGGATGTGTCCATGTGGTGACGGATTAAGAATACAAGGTGTCACCACCTATATTAATCAGGTAGGTGTTGTAAGAGTCGACTAAAGAAACATACTAGACAACAGCTCTGCAAAAAAAATGAAAACTTGCCACAACTCCTATATCAACAAGTCTGACCAGTGTGGTATAGTCAGTGAATCAGTCTCTCAGTTTCTTCTTTACCAAATAATATACACGATGAAATTTGAAAGTAACAAATCTAATTGAAAAACAAAGCGTCCGTTTAACCGTAACGAAAAACCAACAAAAAGACAACTTGCAGATTATAAAGTTATCGTCCGCCCGAAAAACGCTTGGATAAAAAAGCCGTATTTGAAACCGGATAGCCGAATTGGCGCCGCGGTGGCCGGCCGGCTTATTTCACTGTCCAGTGGGTCGTGAACCGCGTTTCTGCTTGTTAATTGATTAAAACGCAACGTGTCAATCCGGTCCGGATGGCAAAGATGCGGTTGAGGATGAACTGCCCGCGGCGGTCTGCAATGTTAATAGTGATGGGAGCCGTCCCGTGGTTTGCTAACGGGACAGAGCATGCGAATATGTTGTTTTTTCTTTCGGCTACGAGTTTTAAAGCTATTTTTGTTTTAAATGTCGCTTTTATTGAAGAACAAAACTCACAGATCTGAAGTATAATAATTTGTATCATTTGTTTTAATTATAATTGTTTAATAATGCTTATTAATAAGTAGTTTTAGTTTATATGTAATTTATTCAGGGGTACCTAATATATATGTGCCGTCAAGTAAAAACCAGTCGAACATATTTAAATGGTATGAGCCTAAACTGGAATGTTCACCAGTGAAGAACCACGAAAACCAGTGTAACCAGAGTTTTTTCTCGACGCGATACTGAAATTTATTTACCTTGATTTAAAATTAAAGTAAAATTAAAATTTGAATTTTTGTATCCATTAACTTCTAATACAAGTAACGAATGGAATATTTTTTATTATATTGTGATATAAAAAGGCGGGACTTATCCCGCAAAACAAACTGATATTCCAGATGTCGGGTTTTCCCCTCACTCACCATGTATGCTAGCCAACCAATTGATCAAAGGAGTTGATCAGCCTCCGGCCGTACCTGCAGGTGACCATGATGCGTTTATGGGCGCATGTTTTAACGGAGCCCTTTGTTGTTAGCTGTTGCGAGCATTCGTGAATTATCCTATGACTAATGGATTGGTGTATTGCAATATTTTTTGTTTCACTTGATTCGTTACTGTTGAGTTCGGTAACTCTAGTTTTGTCTTATTTAACTTATAGATTCTCAAAAAAATGTTTGGTATTCTGTTTGATTAGCTGGTGAAATTTCACTTAAACGGATTTAATCGTTTTAGCTGACTTTAAAAACAAGAGATTATATTACATGTTTGAATTTATCTTTTTTTTTCTAGTAGTTGACAATTGTTACTATTAAAATATTGAGTCAGATGAGGTCGTGGTTTCGATTTCTATTCTGAATAATAATAAATATGATGAGCTCGGTCAATTCTTTTATGTGATGTAATTTATCGATCCATCTATATTTTAATAATATGTAAGTATGTTTATTACATTTATTACGCTAAGGAGAGGCCTATGTCCAGCAGTGGGACCATAAAAGGCCGGTGACGATGATGATGAAATATGTTTATCTGAATTCTGATTATCATAATACATGCTTTGTCTTGTTTGAAATCAGATGTCCGAGTGTAAGTTATATAATATATATTTTTCTTCTAAATTTATGAAAGTTAATTATTAATGCTTATACAAGTACCTATTGAAATCAACTTCACAAGATATTTTGAACAAAATAAAGTATGCCTTCAAAGATAAATCTAAATTTCTAATTCGTTAAAGTTATATCGACCCAATTCGTTAGAGAATCGATAAAATCAAGATTCATAACGTTTTATTAAGAAACGGTTTAGTTAGAGTTGTCTTCCTAACAATCGATAATCGGTAATCGCCAATCGTATCGGTTTCACGGCGATTTTGGTGAAATTGATCTATTGTTTCGTAAAAATTCTATAGTTCTTTGTTAATTTCTAGCGTGACGAATTGGAATGAAAGATGTAGGTTTAGATTGCTATCACGGAGTAAATTTTCAATCTTATATTACTTATATTCGAGATCTTCTTAATTAGTTTATGAATTAAAAGTACCCAAAAGTAATATAGTTATTAGTTAGGTAGTAGAGCTACGCTGAATTCAACACGAATGGGCCGGCTCGACCGGGTAAGTACTACATTCCCACAGAAGACCAACCTAAAGCGTCAGCATCCGTGTTGTCGTGTTTCATTGGTGAATGTGAGACCGGAGACCCATTGATGCAGGGGTGACAGTTGTCGTGGTGTGTGCAATACAATACTACGATGACTGTCATGCTTTTACGTCCTTGTGGACGAGGCGTGATGAAGCATTTTACTAGGCTGCCATAATATTCGTCACCATTCTGCACTATCTGCATTCGCAATGAGTATGGAGACCAAAACTCTTGGATTCTATTCATGCTTTCGATCAGGCAGAGTAGAGTCACTTTGGCAGGTTCTTAAAATAAAAAAAAAATTAAATTTGCTGGATACTGTCCACACTCGATAAACTTTGGTCGGTAAGGGAAGTCCAGTCTGTCTCTAAAACAGCAAACGACAGTATTACACCGTTTTTTACTCTAATGAAACCGGATTACGTCTTTAGCTTTCTCTGACTCTAGCCCAGCTAATATTAGCGTTGAGGTTTTTCCTTATTTTGAAGAACATTGCCAGCTTATTTTGTTCCTATGATTTAATAACACCTTATAATCATACTTCTATGACTACTCGCAAGAAAACAAATTACAAAACAGAAACATTTGAAATTGTTTACATATGAGTGTGCAAAAACTGACAAATTTCATTTAAAAATGAACTCTATTACTTAATAATTAACTTAAATATTTATATATAACAGTTTCGCAACTGCCACCAACGTCCAAAAGTCGCTCCGTTAGCCGACAGGAGCTATTTAATTCCCCAACCGTCGCAAGTTTCACTTACCGCGGGTTATCAATGCTTATCACGTGATCCATCAAACGGCAGATGGTCGTAATCCGAATTTGTGTGATAACACATTCGCAATAACCGCGGTATAATGTTTACTTAATACTTTTGATTGCGATTATCTTTTTATGTTCACGGATACGTACATATAACTATTGTAGTGCTTGTACGAATTATTACTTCGTATTTTTATTTATTGTGACATAAATACGTAGATACGGAGTCTTGATGGATGAGTGTCTATATAATGTTTAATAATTTAATAACACCGTGGTAATCGAGTGGACAGTAAGTCAGAAATGGTTGCTTCGAGAAAACAACATCTATTTTTTTACAATTTTAACTTCTCTTTACTTAACATTTTAAATTAGTAATAATAAACGGCCTTCTTTGACTAGAGCCCTCTTTGCTGCTAGGTAGTAGAGCCACGTTGATTCCAGCACGAACGGGCCGGCTGGACCGGGGTAGTACTACCCTCCCACAGAAGACCAACCTAAAGCGACAGCATCCGTGCTGTCGTGTCTCGTTGGTGAGTGCGAGACCGGAGGCTCATTGATACACGGGTGACAGTTATCGTGGTAACTGTGTAAACTTTACACGGCTACAATGACTGTCATGCCTTTTACGCCCCCAAACGGGGTGTGAAAAAGCATCTCACTAAGCCGCCATAGTGTGGGTCATCACAACTACATTGTCTGCATTTGCAATGAGTGTGGTGACCACAACTCTTGGATTCTATTCATGCTTTCCATCGGGCAGAGTAGAGTCACTTTGGCAGGCTCTTAATATAGAATGTAGATTACGACGGCAGAATAATAAATATACAGTTAGTTAATTTGGCGCCACTTGATCTAATTCAAGACCTGTCACAATGTTAACACTCGTTTTACGCATCATAGTATCTGAGATTATTTTACGTTTATGCAGTATTTTACCCCCATAATGGGGTGAAACTTTTGCAAATCCTTTCTGGTTCAGTCAATGGAATCCGTCTGGTGGTCACACCTCGACAACATTATCCCATTTTCTAATTTGACCCCTTCAGGTTATACTAAATACTAGGAATACAAGCACTAATACAATATATAACATTGGCATCTTTTTGGGCTTTTCGTAAATATATATGGGGACGGTAAAAAAAAAATATTTTCTATTCTAATCTTTTGTATCACATGTTAATTCACTGGTTAATCTTTTTTCTAGCCGTCTCTTGTTATAATACACAGTCCATTGATATTACCTTTGGTCTTAAATTCCTCAACTTCCATACATAAGCTCTAATAAATATATGTATAAAATTATATCATGCTAGTAGTAAACCTAGATCCTAGATCTAAACCAACCCGTACTGAAAAACTTACCAAGAAACTTTCAAAGTAAAGTTTCAAAGCATCGCTATCAATCGGTGTGTTGTCGTGGATAAATTCCTCGGTCGTGTCGTTGTAGTGTCGCTGTTTGTGCCAGACAGCACAAAGAAAGAGAACTCTTTGTCGTCGCGAGCCATTGAAATTGAAAGGCCGATATTGATAAGCCAATTTTAATTTTTAATAACTTGTAGTTTGATAAGTTAATGAATTTGTGTCTTGACAACGATTTTATAGGGAGTTTTTTTTTTAATTTCGTGTATGACTTAGAATCATGTTATCATTTAACAGTTTACTGTCAATAAAGGCGATTTTTTTGGTCAATCTTCGAATTGAAATTTAGTAATGTACATTTTTTGTATTTTACTAGTTGCTGCCTCGTTGGTCTAGTGGTTTAGATATGCGACTGCCAGTTAAGCGGTCTCAGGTTCGATTATCGGGTCGGGCCACAAAAAGTTTTATTGAGTCTTATCCTTCAAGAAATTCCTAATAACAGCCCAGAGTGTGAATGTTTCAAACTCGTGGCTCGGAGAGCACGTTAACGCTCGGAGAGCAACTGTCCTAGTACGCGATCATCGTCGACCTATCAATCATTATTGGGAAGTCAGTGCCCTCAAATATACTGACAACTTTTTTTTTAACATGTGTTAACCCTCTCGGGCCGTCAACCAACCGGGGCTTACGGCGGGGTGGTGTGTCGGAATCGGACCGACTAAAACCACACGGTGTGCCACTCTGCGCCTGACATAGGAGGGATTCGGGAACAGCTGTTATTACGACATCCAGATCTCTCCTAGCGCCTGCCCGAAGAATATACTGACAACTAGTTCAACCTTCGAATTCTGTTCGCTCTCAAGGTTACGGAGACTCACTTGCTCCGTGGAAAACTGATATTCGGGAAAAACCGGTGAAATTAGTAGCCGACCCAAATAGTCTTCGGAATAATGAACGTTAAGAATAAGAAGACATTACTATGGTAAAATAACATTGTTAGTATTGATTTACATCATCAATCATCAACAGCCTTTTACAATCCACTGCTGGACATAGGCCTCTCCTAGCAAGGAGGTTTTGGCCTGCTATACCAAGCTGGCCAGACGGGTTGAAATAGGGTTTGTTCCAAGTTTTGCTTCTCTTTGTAATGATGTTGTCTTGTGTACTTTGTTCCCTTAGTCGCCTTTTACGACACCCACGGGATGAATAGGGGTGGTAACACAATGTATTCTTAATTCGTCACTACACGGACAATTTGATTGATTTACAATAAAATAAAAAAAAATAGACAAAAAGAGCTCTTTGTTATAGAAACGTTGACCACCTTCATTATCATCAGCACAAGACTTAGACAAACCCAACGCTGTTGTGGTCACGGAAGTTGACCGATCGAATGTGAGTCAATTAGACCGCTTAAAAATAGAAGATAGAGATACAAAAGATATTCGATTTTAATCGAATAAATTCGAAAAACATCCTCACCCTATCTGTATCCTACTAATTACGTACAATGTCCTAAAAAGAAGTACCCAAATCTCAACATCAGTGATCTGTCTGCGGTTGGTGCGTGACGATAAATCGCACGCACGCACGCATCTCTCCATAAATCCTGCGCACCACCGACATCAACGATCGGTGATCAGATGTTGCGAATTTGTCTCCGTATTAAGTGATCCAATTATAATCAACCGGTTTTTCGATTGATCGAAATCGAATCGAAAAATTTACACTATCTTTTATGAATAATTTGAAGTCGATTTTATGTATTCATCGAAGGTGAAAGATGTGTGTGTTTCAGAGATACATGAACAGTTTCAGACTTAATGGAGAACCTTTCCTAGGAGCGAAACGTCGTGTTATAATGGTGGCATTGATATTAGAAAATTTCAAATTGATAACCTGTATTACAGCTGATAAAAAAAAAAACAACTACCATCAAAATTCTTCTACGTTTTCCCCCTCGAAAATTGTAGTAAATTGAGAATATTTTTTATGAAAAAAATCCTATAAATGTAAAGCAAAATCAAGATTGTTGCACCGAAAATATACGAACAGTTTACACTGACAAAAAGGTGCAATATTGAATCCTGGCTGTCCGTACACAAGCCCGGTATCTGCGATAATTGACCGGCGCGCTACGTCCCGGGTGTTCGCTCGTAAAATGCAGATACCGCGTTGTACCGCTCACGATAGCGGCCACCGAGGTGAGTTGGTGATACCACGAATAATGGTGGTGATAGAAAAGTGATTAAAAGATTTTACATGTTACAACTCAAGATTATACAACGAAATCTGTAAAGGGATACCTAAGAAGCGTTGTGGAAATACAAAGTCGTAATCAACTTCACATTTGATTCAAGCCGCCTATCTGGGGAAATATCGTACGTCGTTTGTGGTCGCTAGAGTTTCGTAGAGAATTAGATAGAGGTCATAGACTTTGAAAATACTATTTATATTTTATTTTTATCTTATTCCGATAGCTGCGAGATTTCAACATATTATTCTTTATATCAGTATTTTTAATTTAGTGTCTAAATCATAAAGTAAAATATTTCATCCATAAGAGAGTCATAGACATTCTAAAGCGACATCTGACAAAAGACAATACAATGATCCAACCCTGCAATGACTACAGTATCATCAATGACCCAGTTAGATGTCGTGACGTGACGCAACAAGTTACAACCAGTGGTTCAAGTGTAACTTGTCACGGTGGCAGGGCTGTGCGAAGTGTCGCGTTGTTTATCGCTTTGCGGACGGGCCTGTGAAGTGGCCTCGTTGGCCCGAAATATTTGTCATACTGTTAATTCTTAGGCCTGGTGACATTTTTAGTTGTATATTACTTTGAGCGACTCGAATATGTAAAGCATTTACAGGAAAAGTGAACATAAAAAGACGTTAAATTTGATATCTTTCGACTTTCTTACTAAATATTCATGAAATTTTATAATCTAAACCCAACTACGGAAAATGAAAACTACGAATATTAGCACTGAAATAATTAGTACTCACGCTCGTGCATCTGAAAGGATAGTCAGAGACATAGATAGTAGATCTAAGCGTTCATATTCTGCCAATATTTAAAACAACAAATAGAAAGAAATACTTTAAATATCTGAACTGCTCTTAAAACAGTTTTATACTCCTTTAATGGTTACCGAAATACCACACATAAATAGATTTACTTTTAATATCCCTTAAGAAAAAAATAAAAAATTTTGCTCTTTCACAAGCAATTTTCCATCTCTTCACCCTTTCTCCCTAACCACATTTTGTTCAACAAAACATTAATAAACCCGTATGATATCAAGTATCTAAGCATTCGCAGTATAAAGCGTAGCAACAAGTATCAATTTGTCGCTGTCACTCGGCGGCAGCGGGAGGGTTGACTCTACTTAGTGTATCAACTATTTCGGCTCTTGCTAATGTAGATCTTATAACTGATTGCCATCGGGAGGCGAGCTTTTGTGTTATAAAGTAGAGAGTTGAGATGAAAAATAAAAGTCAGTTGTTACTCCTATAAAAATTTGGAAGTAAAGTAAATATATAATGACTTTTGTCAATTTAAACAGTTATATTAGCAACTTGAACAAACATGAAGAGTGCTAAACAGGACCTGTGGAGGGACGAGTCATGTCCCTTCAACATAAACGGAGAATCCTCCGATCTGACGAGGCTATCATGTCTGTCGGACTATGATCAAATGGTTGATGTTCGGCAACTGTATATGTATATGCAAGGATTAAAAGTATTCATATTACGAGGGTGGACTCCTTGCTAAGAGACGATGATGACTTGATGAAATACAAATAGAGTTGATGTAAACCTATCTCCTCTGCCGTATAAACTGCTATTTCAAAGTATTTTTTTATTAAGTTTAAGGTCCATTACAAAATAAGTATTTGAAAGTTTGATATGTACACGCCTTTATTCATTTCTTTATGTAAGTTTTACAAAGAATTCGTTATATATATATTATATACTCCATGTAAAGTTTAAAAACACATCAACTTATATAAGCGCCAGCATCCGTGTTGTCGTGTTTCGTTGGTGAGTGTGAGACCGGAGGCTTATTGATGCAGGGGAGACAGTTATCGTGGTAACTGTGTAAGCCTTCCACTGCTACGATGACTGTCATGCCTTTTACGTTCCCAAGCGGGGTGTGAAAAACATCTCACTAGGCCGCCATAGTGTGGGTAACCATACTGCATTGTCTGAATTTGCAATGAGTATGGTGACCACAACTCTTGGATTCTATTCATGCTTTCCATCAGGCAGAGTAGGGTCACTTTGGCAGGCTCTTAATATAGAAAAATAAAATATAGCTTAATTTCAAACATAAGAGTACTTCAGACACAGACATTTTTTTTTAATTATGTATCTTTGTATGCGGTTTAAAGCTCTAACTACTAAAAAGCTTTACATGTTTAGGGAGAAAATATGTAATATTATACTTTAAGCTTATGAGACCTACATTAATCATTTAATGCAGTCTACTGCAGATTCGCACGAGTACAATTCTCTTCAACCCAACATAAATGAACAAAACTCTTTACCTATGCGAAGATTGAACAGGAACAGATAATTATAAACCTCGTTAATATCATAAATATCGATCACTGTCTCAGCCAAGTTAAATTAATACGCTCATGAATCGAATGTCGTCGCTTATCAATCAACCGATGGCGTTGATTGATTGGAGCTGTCGACCGACGAAACAGAATCTAGTATCAATCATGTTATCGACGAATATCATTGGTGATGGGTGACATTATTCATTTATAAAATTAGCTGCGAGCGTTTGGGGGGTAAGTTGGGTGTAGCTACGTGGAATTATTTGAAAGAAAGTATGAAAAATGTGGAATATTGAATTTACTCCTCTAGTTGCCTTGAATTTGGTCTGCGATTGAATTTGATAAGTAAGAGATTTACAGAAACTAGATTTTTTGTTATTGTCGTATAAAGAACTTCAATTAAACTAACTCGTATCTTTTTGCGCTCTAAGTGTTCGAACGGCAACAGCAGCTAGTGAGTACTGCCTGAATTGAATTTGAATCTAACATCCCACGCGAGTATGTTACGGGAGTTCTTGGAAACGATGCTACTGGAATTTGCTTTAACATCGTAACATATGGTTTCAACAAGATGGAGCCACTTGTCACACATCCCATCAGTGCCTGCTGGTGGTAAAAGACATGTTTCCGGAAAAACCGATTCCCAAACGAGATGACATTCCATGGCCACCCGAGAAGTCCAAATTTATAAGAAATCAGTGAAAAGATGTCGGCGATCTCGCGGTATCTCATATATATATACGTATATCTCATCTTTGCTGATGTGTATTCGAAAATTTCGGTACTCGCTTAGAAGACTGCAAACGTCGCAACGGTGGTCATTTAGACGATGTAATTTTTAAAAAAACAAATTGCAACTAATTAGCTTTCCTGTAAATAAACATAAGTATATCAAATGGTTTTTTATTCAATTTTTTCAAATGTTAACTAATTCGTGGTCCACCCTATATAATGGCATAGACGCACTGACGTTTAATTTATGATACCATAATATGTTTCGCCAAGGATTAATAAAATACTAAAATAACTTATCAATATATACTTGTGAGGTTCTGTAAACTAATCAATATTGATCATAATGTGAAGGACATCGCGTTTAACATTTAAATATCGTGACGTATCTAGATCTCTGACGTCGATAAATCAGTATATTTATGTCAAAACAAAATATGAAACGACGTTACTCAGTAAATAGTATATAAAAAGCATGGCGTGATGATTCTAGAAGCAGATTAACCTGTTGATTTAGTGGCTTATAATCTAGCCTGTACCTGTACTGTCCGTGTGATGACAGAAAACAAAGTGTCACCAAACCTATTCATCGCAAGGATGTCGTAAGATGCGACTAAGGGCGCAAACTACTAACATTACTGTAAAGAGGTCAGTGCGATGTAGTAGGCCGAAACCTCCTTTCCAGGATGAAGCCTAGGTCCAGCAGTAGACTGTTAAAGGCTACTGTTGATGATAATAACGATGATTATGCCTATGCCATAGATCGTAGGTTTATTTTCCACTCAAGGTTAATAAGCACAATCATTTCTTCGGTGTTTGGGTGTAATTTATCAATAATATGTATTTAGTAATGTACATAAGTATGTTTATTGGGCCTGTTTTTTTATTTATTTATTTATGGATGTGGGTGGCACGGGATCGGCTGTTGTGGAGAACCTGAAGGGAGGACTGTGTCCAGCAGTGGACGTGTTTTCGCTGAGATGATGAGATGTTGATAATGTTTATCAGCAGTTTGGTGGCTATAGCATAGGCTCTACTAAGTGTGGGATCTGATGATCGTGTGTTAGATGTAGGATATATTACTACTATACTTTATTTGAAACGCAAGAAAACGCAAACGGAAACGCAGTGTTGGTAAGCCCCCCACAAGGTGGCCTGACGACCTGGTAAAGGTCGAGGCAAGGCAGAAGGTCGTTTTGAGATAATGATGATGATGATGATACCTTATTTATATGAATAGTCGTGTTAGTTATAATATTAATGAGCACAGGCATATAACACAATTTTACAGCGTGTTCTAAAACCATGTTCCCTTCTAATTTGTTCAAGTATTACTCAAAAAGGGCCACCGGTTTTGAGTGATGATCGCATAAACAACCAAATATGTTAATGTTAAACATTCAAAGCCCTCAATTAAACTTTAATTGTACATCACCTATCTGCCACGATCACGGATGTAACTAATATTAACAACTCGGATGAAACGAGGCGTAAATACTTGGAATTGTAAAGAGAACACGATAGTTTCGTGGGGCTCCTACATTTTCTGAATTGTTATTAAGAGTTTGCCAAAGTGACTCTACTTTGGCTGATGGAAAGCATAAATAGAATCCAAGTAACGGAAAAACCGTTTTCATTGTGGACGCAGATAACGTACTATGGTGACTCACACTGTGGCGGTCTAGTAGAAGACACACTTAAAGGACCCGGAATCATAGTGGGAGAAACACGTGTTGGTAGGAGGATAACAAGGGGTATATGTAGGCATATACCTCTACATACCCTGACTATATTTATAATGCTTTTTTTGAGTAGGTAATGTATTGCGTTTCATTACAACTGTTTGTTTATCAAACTGCTCGGTTCTCTGTAGTTTATAACTATGCAAATTATGAGAAATAAATAAATATTATTTTACCTAATTGCTTTAATTTCTTGATTGAACTTTACTACCAGGCTACGCTCTAAAACTGTTGTTAATACATAAGTTAACAATAAAATAATCAAACTATGTTTATTTCTGTTGTTCCACTGACACATCAAATTTAGTTGTCAGTTTATTTTGTACGTCGAAGGTTAAAAATGACGGAAATTTCTGATTGTTCACAAAAAAATTGTATCGTTAATCTTATATGAGTTTATCTCATAAATGCCTGTTGATTTAGAAACTGCCTCAGAAACACTTAGGTATGTTCTAAATCTTTGATTGAATAAAAGTTTAATAAATAAATCATAAAAATAGTCCTAAAATAATTTATTACATTTCTACTAACTTCAGCTCTTTTGCTCTCAGACAAATGTTCATCTGTAACAAGAGTGACCAACCCAAAAATGTCGGTACTCGATACAAAGATCGGGGCATATCTATCGGTCTAACCGACCCGCACAGTGGATTAGCCGGGTACACGGGAAAAATCCCGGAGGAATGGCGTCCCGGACGACGCGATCCGTATTTGTCAACGCTCCGATGTCCGAACATCATTTTCATTAACAGCGTGAGGCTGGCTCATTTGTACCAATGTTTGCTAACAAATGGGGTAGAAATTACCTAAGTTCCCTTTTTTTTTCGGGATTTATCTAAATCCCGAAAATGATAGAGTTTTAGGATTGATTAAT
The DNA here is from genome assembly GCA_949316085.1 of Hypercompe scribonia. NCBI lineage: Eukaryota > Metazoa > Arthropoda > Insecta > Lepidoptera > Erebidae > Hypercompe > Hypercompe scribonia. Next base: position 23,680,214 of record OX438972.1, read on the forward strand.
GGTTGTTTTTTATACTGTTTCAAGTCGAAGTGAACAGTTTTTCTTATTGAATATGTATCATTGTGCTAATAGTTAATTCTGTGCTAATCGCCTATAGTCGAACGGACAATCCGGTGGGCCGGCCATGTCTCCAGACGAACCGATGGTTGTCGGAGCCGAAGTGTAGTGTAGGGTGCCCTATGGCGCGATGGACCGACGACTTGAAGGTGGCTGGCAGCGGATGGATGCGAATTGACCAAGGCCAGGATGATTAGTGTTCCTTGGGGATACCTTCGTTCAGCAGTGGACGGCGATAGGTTGATTGATTGAATAGTTAATTTATATAATACCGCCAACAAACTTTAATGTTGTCCACTATTGAACATAGGCCTCTCATAGGAAAGGTTGTTTTGATTTACTAATTATTATAATACTTATAAGAAAATACAATTTTGTATGCAATATTTGATTATTTTGAATGTTACTTTGACGAATCAATCTATTATCCTATCACTGAGAGTACTTTAAGAAAAAATCGCATTCATTGAGAGTGTATCCAAGTATGATACACAAGTTGCTTGAATGTGAATCCAGCGAAAGTGGTTTGAGAACATCGCAACAAGTCTTCCATTGTGTTTAACCTATCACGGTGCTTAAGGACAATGTGAAGTCACTTCTGTACCTTCTTAAAAATGTATATTAAGATGCCTAATGCTGTTGACTAAACATCATTATTACTATTTTTTGTTTAGTCAATGTTGTGACGAATTAAGAATACTGAGTGTCACCACCAGGGTATCGTAAGAGACGACTAAGGTAGCAAAATATGCGGCATTACATCACTGCAAATAGAATAAAAAAGTTGAAACAAGTCTTAAATTAACCCATCTGTCCAGCGTCGTACAGTAGGCCAAAACCTTCTTTCTAAGAAGAGGGTTATGTACAGCAGTGGACAGTTAAAGTCTGTTGATGTGTGATGTGATGATTAATACAGCTTTTTTTTTTAATTTTCTTCTTCTTTTGTCTTAATATCAACAAGTTTTACACAACTTTGGCGTCTCTACATTGTATCTTAATGTGTGAAAAAATTGGGAAAGAAATTTGCAGTGTTAAATATATATAGGTGGCCATTGCATCTTTCATTTGTGTTATGGGATCTATTATTTCCATGTTTTGATGTATTAAGAATACAAAGCGTCCCTATCCATATCCATCTCATGGGTATCGTAAGAGGTCACTAAAGGAGAAAATTATGCTGGACAGCATGGTATATTAGGCTAAAACCTCATTTGTAAGGACAGTCCTATGTCCAGTAGTGGACTATGAAAGGTTGCTGATGTGATGATCTATTCTTATGATTTTAACATAATATATATGAAAATCTGGTAATATTCCTCGCTGAACCACGCGTAATTACAATATATTGCGTTACCAAACAAAGTTTGCTCAACCCAAGAGATTTTCTTATTAACTAGCGATACCAACTATAGCCCTCCTCCTCATAATTATCATAATTATGTGTTAATTTCTATAGGTATTAGAAAGTTGACATTCCTATGTAAATATACATTTAAATATATATATTGTGATGTTAAAACCTATGGAATTTGAAGTTTTAAATTCCACTAATGAAACAAAAGATGCGTCGATTTCTTAATGAGCAGATGCTTTTTATCGAGATTTTATTCGAGTCTGTATCGATTTGAACTGAATGGTTATATTATATGAGGTTCAATTAGATGTGATATAATGGTGTTTTAAATTTTTTAAATGTTCCACTTTCATTTGACAGGTGTTCATTTATTTTTTCATTTAATGTTGTTAATTTAATTATTTGGAACATTTTAAGTTTCTACATTGATCATTATAGTGCTAGGTATACCTGAGATTTCTTAAATAAGTTTTTTACAAGTTTGAAATATCAATACCAAAATTAAATCAGAAAAGTCTGGGCAAAGTTAATTTGCATGTAAAAATGTCTTTGACGTCCTAATTGCTTAATCGTTCATAATAAAAATTTAGCAACAGTTACAAAACACTCTAAGTAACTACTCGTCTACCGGTAGGTATGTGCAAAGAACCGTCCGAACCGTACACCAACCTAAAGTGCCAGCATCCGTGTTGTCGTGTTTCGTTGGTGAGTGAGACCGGAGGCCCATTGATGCAGGGGTGACAGTTATCATGGTAACTGTGTCAGTCTTACACTGTCACGATGACTGTCATGCCTTTTACGTCCCCAAGCGGGGTGTGAAAAAACATCTCACAAGGCCGCCATAGTGTGGGTCACCATACTGCGTTGTCTGCATTTGTAATGAGTATGGTGATCACAACTCTTGGATTCTATTGATGCTTTCCATCACGCAGATTAGAGTCACTTAGAGAAAAAAAAGAAAACTTACCCTATACTAGTGAGGCTTCTGTTACAAAGATTTAAACACAAAAATCTCTACTAAAATCGTAAGCCATCATTCAATACAAGCTCAAAAGAACTGAGGCATTGTATACCTTCACTATTCTTAGACATCCAAGTAAGGAAAATTTCATTTATTAGTATAAAAGTCTAGATAGTTAATGGTAATGGATGATCTGTTCGTCTAAAATAGTCGGGTAGTCGATTGTTACAACTAAAATGTTGCGGTAACATCTCATATGTTTGTAGATCCATGCGCGAACGCGAGGCGCCTGAATGTCAGCTATTGGAGGTACAGACAGCAAAACACCTTTAGTTATTTGAATTAAATGATAAGTCGTTAATAAAATTCCACATAATGTTGATGACGTCACTAATTTACATATCGTTATTAGTTTTAAGAAAAACAATTTATAGTACTAGTAGGCCACGTTTCCTTTCGAAAGTACCAGCAAACTTTTTTATGGTTGTTGTTCATGATGATCATTATCATCGACAACTAACTTGATTACAAAAAAATCTCTGTACGGTGGCGGATTAAGAATACACAATGTGACCACCCCTATTTTTCCCACGGGTGTTGTAAAACGCGACTAAGGGAACAAAATATGCAAGACAACGTAACAGCAAAGTCCCGACTGGCCAGCGATAGTACGTCAAAATCTCTTTACTAAGGAGAGGCCCGTGTCCAGCAGTGGACTGTTACAGGCCGTTGATGGTGTAGATCAACGGTGGGCAACCGCCGGCCCGCGGGCCGGATGCCACCCGCGATATGATTTGATGCGGCTCGCCGAGACATTCACGGAATCAAGTGAGCGAGCCAAGCCGTGCTATCTATCGCAAAAAACTATGAACACAACAACACTACTTTAAAATGTACCTACTACTTTTAAACGTGGCCCGCGAACGTATTTGCACACTAAAGTTTGGCCCGCGACATGTGAAAGGTTGCCCATATCTAATGTAGATGATGAAATATAAATCGTTCCAAGTACGTTACTTTAAAATTAACACATGAAATAAATAAATACCCTCGTTAGTGTTACCAATCTCTAAAAAACTCGTTCTTTGGAACCCCTTATACTGTAAATCTTAGCACGCATTTGATCATTTCTCATTTCTCAAGGTTGGTGTCAGCGTGACAGGTGACAACTTACATTTGACAGCAGTTATTGTTTATCCAATAACAGAATATTTTTATTCACATCTACATATTTGTTTATAAATCGTTAAAAAATGTTTAATTCTTCTGCTATCCTTACTTTCTCTTTCTCCATCTTAGATGGTTAAATTTAAACAGCATAGATTTTATATGAATACTTAGATAATGATGATTGTGGCAGAGTTAAAGACGACTTGTGTCTAATTTGATAATTGGATATGCTACGAAAATACTGGAAAATGGGAAAGCTACTGTTAAACTCGAAACAGGAAGAGTAATTTGAGAATTCGTCTAGACAAATGGTGTTGACCGTTCTCGTTGCTATCGTTACAGCTGATCCGATTGAGCGTCTCCCAGTGAACGGTGAGCGGACGGTCTACGGTCTAACGTGGCGACCGCGGCGTCCGATGCACGCTGCACTCAGGGGCGGGGTCTCCATGCGTTTTGACCAATGATTTCGCTCCGTTCAAGCAAAACTAATTATACTGATTTATGCTCCCATTGTTCATTGTTTTATGTCTTTCTCTTAGTGTACACTTACAAACCCATATTCGTATGTAGATAAGTGAGTAACTTGATATATCGCGTTTTGTTGCCTTTTTATGTTTTCGTGACTCGCCCGGTTGTGAGTTACGGTTGTAATTAGCTGTTTATTTTCATGGATACAGGGGCCTTGGATAGAGGACACTACATTTGTTAGGGGCACCTCGGGAAATCGTTTTTTAATGGACCTATAATATATTTTTGCAACAAACGTAATTTGATATGATTATCTCTTACTGTGCAGTAATGTTCAATATTTTAAGTGAACTACAAAAGGAAAAATCCAATAAAATGGCAGTGAATGTAATTAGTTCCAGCTTTGCATAGTCTCCATTAAATTTAGATAAGTGGTAACATTACTCCCCATTGTTCTTAATCCTCTTTAACATCAAACGTACTAAAATTTCAATATATATATAGTTCTTCTTTCACTCAATTTAAGGAAAGAATTCGATCACTTTTCGAACGACATTTTAAAGATTCCAACATATGTAGTTAATACATAAAAAGAAATACCGACGAACAGTTACAATGAGACGGTGAGCTGTAACAAAAATCGCGCGCGATGTCACCACCCATTGTACATCAATATTTTATTAACCATATTCCAGTCCAGGTAGGAGTCAAGAGAAACAGAGCAGCAAATAGTGTCGTCCGGCGCGGCAGCTGCGGCGCGTCGCATTCACCTGTCTCGGCTGCGCGCGCGCACGTGGGCGGGGCCTGCGCGGAATGCACGGTTTTCGCGCTTTTTTCCATTTGCCCCGTCAACCGCCACCGGAATTCGGGTGCGATATTTTCTTTGGTTGGAATCCAAAGGCTTTACCGGGACTTGATATATTTATTCTTCTTGGGTTCGTTGTCTTTTAGATTTATGAGAGTCGATCTTTTTATGCGATTTATTGGAGTTTTAATTCAGGTAACGAAACGTTTGATTTATAGTTATGAATTTAGATTCTGATTTTACCTTTTAAATTACATAGTTTTATTTTTAAAATGATGTCTTCTACTCAACTAGAAATGAGTAGAGTGGGCTTTGTAAGAAGTATGTTAAATGACACTCACGAATTTCTGTGATACTGTTCACTTGAAATATACAGACGCACATGAACCGTTTAACAAGATTTCTAGTGAACGAGCTTAACATAAACGTAAAATTTAATTTTCGATTAATAATTAATGTCGCAAATTAAGTTGATCCTTGTCGTAACTCAAGGTTTCATTTCTGGAGTCGACCTTATTAATATTAATTGTGTACCTACTTGTTCTAAAATGTAATAACCAAATAAGGTTCTACATATCGCAACTGTTATAAGTCACAAAAACAATCACACGAAAAATCTAAAACTAAAGAGAATTCATCATTTTCATTAACAATTCGTGTATTTAAGGTAACCGTCTAATCGCGTGCGATAAACCAAGTGGGTCATGGTGGACTATCAGTCAAAAATAAACAACAATAATACATAGAAATGTATGGGGAACGGGGCGAGGTTGAGTGGCTTCCGTCGACGCAAGATTGATCGACCGATCGCAATTATGAAAAATGATTTTGTGATAGTGGAGACGACCTGTTTGGCTCGTGGTCGGCTGTTTCACTATTTTATGCGCTTACTGGACATGTTCAGGTTTCGCTTATGAAGTGAAATGTGGTGTTGTGTTTGCCTTTTTTCTAATAGCATACATTTTGGTAGTCACTTCGCCGCTATCTACTTCACGAGTGTTGTAGGATCGTTCCCTGTATGGGACAATTATGTGTGTGTTTCATAAATTGTTGTTCCGAGTCTGGATGTTCTTGTCTATTTCGTGTATGTATGTAAAGTCACACGCGACACCGAATACGACTCAAAACAGAGACATAGACTTGACAGATATTTTATTTTTTAATTTATTTCACATCGTTCTGAGTTGTTAAGTTTCCAATTTATCAGTAATCACCTATATTTCAATCAACACGTATTTCCGTTTCCTTGCGGTGTTTGATTTTATCGTGATATTGATTGATTGTACGTTGTTATGTACAATACATTTGCTTTTAACCTTAGTCTGCTCGAGTTTCTTGAGCATCCTAAAGGAGCAGTACCAGAGGGAAAGTAAAGTGAGGTTTTGACTGACTTTTGAATCTTTCCAGCTGTGTTCGTGTAGGTGTAAGATTTTAATTTTTTCTTCTCTTATCTTTGAAGATATCAATCGTTTACCGTCTCATATTTAAAAGATAATGAATTACTTGTTAATGCCTTTAATAGCCCACTGTTGGATATAAAACTCTCCTTTGATAGTAGGAGAGATTTATGTTCTTAGTGTATAGTTATCAGTTTCCCGAGAGTCCAAAATCGACCGAAGGGGTTTGCAATAAGAGAGGCACATGTCCAGCAGTGGACTGTGATAGGCAGTTGAAGGTGATGATGATGAATTACCTGTTATAAAAGAAGTATAATGTCTTATAGTTTATTGAAACACAGATGAAGTATGACACTTAAGGTCAAACAAAGATAAGATTTAGTAATTTCTCTCATTATTTTTGGAAAAATAACAAAATGTTTTTCATGGAATTTGAAAAGTTAAAATAATATTAAATGCGTTACTAACTTCATTACAGGGAGCAAGGAGGTTTTGGCCTACTATACCACTCTGGCCAGACAGGTGGAATAGGGTTTGTTTCAAGTTTTCCTTCTCTTTGTTATGATGTTGTCTTGTATACTTTGTTCCCTTAGCCGCCTTTTACGACACCCACGGGGTGAATAAGGGTGGTAACACTATGTATTCTTAATCCGCCACCACACGGACATATCCTAATGTGCTCTAAGTTTATTAAAACAATTTATCAGAAACAAATTTTGTGCAGCCCTGATTCCCTTTTGTAAGCACAACCCATTTTTTTTTGGGCTAAATCCTGTGTCACGGGGGACTTTTACAAACATACAAGACACGAACACAAAGAACACTTAGACTCAGAACAACAATTTATAGATCACACAAAGTGTTGTCCCATGTGGGGTTTGAACCCACAACACTCAGTAGAGAGCGGTGTGGTGACCGCTTTAACCACTAGCCCGACACACAGTTGCCCGACGCTTGATGGAAACTGACGAAACCAATAATAGATACGAAACAAGTACTCGCTCTAAAACAAACTTAGCGCTCGGACCCTGTTAGAATAGCTCGACAAATTCTAAGTACTAAAATATGCTTTCTATATAAATCCGAGTGTGTGAAATCCTTCGGCGGTCCGAGCGTCCAATTTCGGATTCGATCACATTACCATAACGAGAGTGCAGGAGTCTGCGGTGCACTGGACGACAGTCTGACACACGGTTTGAAAACATAGACAACTTTACATTAAAGTGCGTTTCTTGATTTTTAAATTAAGTTTTGAAGAAGTTTTTTTAATAGTGTTGAGTTTTAAAAGTCATTGAATATATATCTTAAAGGTTTTTGATAAGTAGAATAAATAATATGAATATTTTAAAACAGACTTGCTGTCTTATTTTAATTCAACTTGTCAAATTAATTACTTTGATAATGTTTTTTTGATTCTGCAGTGCGAAAATCTGTATCAATTTAAATTATGATAAAAATTATCAGATCAACAACAAGAAACAACATCATATTGTATACGAAAATGTAAAATTACCTATTTTTTCAGAAGAGACATTTGGAATAAATCCTATTTTGCGGAGACTTCACAAATATACACAAAATGGGCTTAAAGAACACCCAGAGTCAGAACAGCAATTTATGGACCAAACAAAGTGTTGTCCCGTGAGGGATTGAGCCCACTCAGCACAGTAGAAAACAAGGTGGCGACTGCTTAAAGCAGACTTAAACTTAGGTAGTAGAGTCACACTGATTTCAGCACGAATGGACCGGCTCGACCGGGGCATTCTCCCTCTCACAGACGATCCTAAAGCGACAGCATCTGTACTTCGTGTTTCTTTGGAGTGCGAGACCGAAAGCCCATTTCTGCGGGGATGACAGTTCTCATGGTAACTATGTGAACTTCACACTGTTACGCCTTTTACGTCGTCGAGCGGGGCGTGAAAAAGCACTTCACTAGGGCGCTATAGTGTGGGTCACTATACTATATAATCTGCAATCGCAATGAGTATGATGATCATAACTCTAGGATTCTATTTATGCTTGTCGCCAGACAGAGCAGTCATCTTGTCAAGTTCTTCAAATAAAAAAAAAAGGTAAAACGGCGTGTCGACTGCTTAAATGAGTCCGCTATCCGTGCTATCAAAGTTATTTTGTCAGTTAGTTATAATTTCAGACAAAATAAAACCTCACATCAGAATTTTTTCTAAGGTGACTAATATTATAATTTTAAAAAATATGTAACAAATATTTTGAATTGATAAGAATCGATAGATAACTAATCAGTAATTAAGTAAACATTGATAATTAATTTTATAACCCATCTATTGGATTAATGTTGCAATAAATAAATGACACCATTCTTGTGTTATTCTATTTATAGATACCGATAATTGTTTATCATTTCACCGTCTGATTATGTTATTTTGAACAAACATTTCAAATATTTACCGAAAACAAATATCTAGTACTTACATACACACTTATGTATACCGTCACGCCTATTTCCCAGAGGAGAAGGTAAAGACAATTAATCGATCTCCACTTATTATTGTCTTGACACACTTCTTTTGCTGAGGTTTTTCATAGGACCCTTTTTAGAAAATCACCAATTTGGTTGGTAAATGTTCGACGTGGATGACCTCTTGTGACACTGTCACAGACATTCAGTCTATAAATTTCTTCGCTCTCGTGAGTCTTCTATCATCCACGCTCTCTAAGTGACCTCTAAGTGGTTATTAGTATAACCCAAATGTGCCAATTTCACAATACATTGGTTTTTTTTTCATTAGCTAGCTGCGCTACGTGATGATATCCGTAGTTTGCGAAACATATTATATTTTTGTTATATCAATTGTCATCTACATAGAATAGACTGAAGCTGTTGTATATTTATAGACCTCTCTTAAAAAAATGGCTTTTTACACAGAGGATTTCTGTTTTTTTTAATCTTTTAATTTTTTGTAACAGAAGCTTAAATTTATTATATAACTATAGCTATTTATATACATTACCTGCCTCTTTATTGTCTACATTTCATTAAAGTATTTGTTTAGTCATCATACGACTGCCAAAGAGAAGAGATAGATAGATATGTGAAGGTTATTTGATCCTTACTTAATTTTTTTCTTGTTTTTTTTTAGAAATAAAATGTGACATATGTCTACTCAAAAAACGAGTGAGCATTACTGTAGTCTACTATACTTGATGTTTAGCAATGGCCGTCACACATTCAATTCTAACACCACTCATTGGCGAAATCAAATACCGGACGCTTTCCCGGTTTCTTTTTGTGTACTTTCGTCAGTTTTAACATAACTACTACACCACATTTCCAATAAGTAATGCATTAATAATAAGCGTACAGGCCGCCATAGTGCGGGTTACCATACTTGTCTGTATTCCAGAGTGGTGACCACCACTCTCGGATTCTATTCATACTTCTCATCAAACAGAGTAATGTCACTCTGGCAGACGCTGAATAAAAAAAAGTGTTGGCCGTACTCTGCATCTGTATGTCAGTGCAGATACGATGACTATTTTATATAGTATTTAGATGCACATTAAGAGTCATCTTTAACCAAGGAATGTTCTGATCGGGGTCCATTTCCATAGCACTTGTTGGGACACTTGTCTGCCTAGACTTGCGTATGATATCGAGACTAGATGGCTGTGGAATAGATAGAGCCTTATTACAATATGCTGGTAAGATTTCGTTAAAGATTCTTTTACTTTTTTTTATACATCACTAGAGCAATGGCAAAAGTATCGAGTGCGATTCGAATTTTAAAATTTTGAGATTGCCAGTTTGAATTGTTACGCAAGGATATGAGACATTCTTTTTTCTTTGTTTTAGACAACTCCCGCATTAGGAACAAAGCCTGTGTCGCAAGAAAATTCAGACTTGGAACAACAATTTGTAGATGACACAAAGTGTTGGCCCCTGTGAAGCTACAACACTCAGCGCAGTAGATAACAGCATGACGACCGCTTCAACCACTACGCTATTCATTCTATTCATTGTATTATTGTTGAAGAGATATGACACAATGTGTATTTTTAAAATTTATGTTTTTTACTATCATTTCTTTCCACACTTTTCGTCTCAAAAGACAGACAAGTGTAGTGTTATTTATAGTATATTTATAAATACGTATATCTACATAAATGTAAAAGAATAAACTCCTAAAATGCAAGTGAGTTTGAGTGCAATAATTTTTTCCGCTAGATGAATTAGAAAGAGTAAGGACCGATGCCCAATCAATTAAAGCAAACCAAAGCAAACGAACAAAACCGACATTAACCAGTCCATTAACCCTAAAACGCCAGTAATTATAAAGGTGGCGGACGCGAAAACAAAAGGTTTCGAGGCGAGGACGAGGCTAACCTGTTAAGAATGCACTGACTCCGAGAGAGGACGCGCCCCGACCGCATTTTATCACCGACTAATGATCTCCGGCGTCTGCGCCTCGTAATGAGAGCGCCCGACCTCCCTCCTCACCACCAATAAAATATTTATGAAACCATCCCCCGCTTAATGGAAGCCGTCACCCCGCCCGTTAGAAAACTCGGCTCGCATTAAGCTCAAACAAATTATCATTACTCCACATACAATAGACGCTCGCATGTCGCGCACGCAAAATGCGAGTCGTTAAGTCGCCGCGGATTTAAGAGACAGCTTCTAAATATCCAGTGGCAGCGTGCGCATGCGTTCTGAGATCTGTATCGCGGCGCACAATACCGAGGCCGGCCGTCACGACGGTAGCAGAAATATGGACGCAACCCGCCGCTCGCCCGCTTGTTTTATGTTAATGTGAGGCATAAACGGCTAGCTGCAGGAAAAATAACGCGCCGACGTCCACTGTGATGGAATACCCGATACGCAGACGGCGATCGTTAGCCGACGGGTAGAGTATAGGCCGGCGATCGCCACCTAACGCCAGCCATTGTCTCAAACGCACGAGGAAGTTGAATAATTAAGGCGCGCGCGTCGTCAGTCCAGCGTGCATTCCCACAGACGCTATCGGCGCTGTCGATCTGCTGCGAGCGAAATACCGAAACCTAATAAGTCCAAGCCGAGTCTCATTTGTGTAAGGAGTCGTATAAAAAAACGAACAATACGACGCTCCCGATAAAGGAGACGGCCCAATAATTTAGGGTCATTGTTTCGCCTCTTAATTTATGGAGTGCGGGAGTGCGATTGATTTGTAGGTTTAGGAGGGAGATTCCTCGGGGCGAGAGTGTCGGGGATAAGAGCTTTTAAATCGGTGGTAGATTATCGCGGAGCGTCGTCGGGTCGCGCTGTGCGTTGCGGTCTCGGAGCTGCGGAGCGGTGTGACGTGTGTCAAGCACTCAATATATTCTCCGCGATATACATACAATGCTTGGCGGCATTTAAAATGCGCGATAGGATTGGTCGGAGGAGGCTGGGCGGGGTGCGGACCATATACGCGCCGGTCGTGATGCACATATTAAGTTAGAGCATTCTGTACATGGACCCGGCGGAATTACGATAGGCACCGATGACGTCTAGGATCGTGAGTGTCCCTCCGGTAGTGAGTACAATGGCCAACTCGGAGAAAATTATTAATGCCCCCCGGCTGTACGGTGTTACATTAAATTGCGGGTGGCGAGGCTCCGTTGCTATTAAATTATCGGATGGTCTGATGTCCTCCTACAAAGCATTGCTTGATAGTAAGTCACTTGAACGATACACTTGTGTATTATGCAAATACAAAGTAAATAACATAAGCAAATATATTTTTTTTATCTTAAACTGTGTGTATACACAACATGTAACTACAATTCCTTTGACAGTGCGAAGCCTACGCACCAGTGTTTTTACAAGTGGTAAATGTGATCACCAAATATCACATGCAAGTTGGAATGGGATTTGTTAAATGACACCGTTAATGGTGGGAGGCTTTTCTGATGAATAAAATATTTTTCAGGGATTTCAATTATTTCTCACTGTACTTAATTATTTCTCAATGTACTTAATTATTTCTCACTGTACTTAATTAAATATATGATTAATTTAGATTTTTTTTAAAAAATCATTTATTTATCAAAGTTCAATGTTATATTTTTGAAAACTTTACATTTAGATTTATTTAAACCGCTAAACGGATCAATTTCCCCGTTGTTTTGAACTCAGTTGACACAGGTGTAAAGTGTCACTTATTCATAAATGATTCGATATCTATTTCAACAGCCTTCACTACAGTTCCCTGTGTTGTATTAGTTTCAAAATTCACCCATAAAGGTACCAACACACTCCACAAATAAAGTTCTACGTCCACTATCAGCCATCGCACGTCTGCATTAATTGGACCAGACGATCTCAACCGAGCAGATTTCACTTCTATAAATGGCTCGAAACTTTATGGTATCGGTGGTGCGTTGTTGCCGTCAACGTGCGCTTGCGCACTCTTGTAATTGGTCGACCGCCGTTTGACATTTACACGAAGGCAAGATGGCCGAAGATCGGATATGCGGACGTGTAATTGACAAATAGGCTGAAGGCTTAGAATAAATTGGGATTCGTACACGAACGTTCTCGTTTTGCTTAGAAGCGATTTTAGATAGGTCACGTGTTCATGTGTCTGTTTCAAAATGGATGGGATTGCATGTGGATAAGGTTTGCAAAAACGAAAAATCAATGAGCAAAGCACTTTTTTCGATTTGGTGTAATCTGTGGCAATGCACAAAATTTGACGTCACAGTCGAGTGGTAGTCGTAATGAGCGCACATTCCGAATGCTGTGCAAGAGTAGCAAAAAGGGTAAAACTTGGCGACAAAAGTCACGTGTGGGTGGTGTGGTGTTACCCGTGACTCATCCTATGTCTAACTTAAGTGAAATTATTCATTTTAAATTTCAGCGTTCATTTGACCATTTCAAGAATAAAGCAAGTTGGTTTGTTAAGGAAAATATTTAAGAATTCAGATGATATTCAAATTTTGAAATGTTAGTGGGTCCCATATTACCAGGTGGTTCAGGTGGGTGGCGCAAAGTGAACACTTATATCTACTTTTTCAGTATACTAATTGAGTATAAAAGAAATAAAAATGGTGGAACTTACACTACTTACACAATGGTAAACATTAGATTGTCTTCTGCTACTGCATAAATATACCAAACAAGTAAAAAAATTCTCACCCTGGTTCTTGTATTTTAACTAAATGTATATAATAAATAAATAAATTATTGGTATTTTTAATAATATTATCAGAAGGTTAAATTTGTAAAGCCTTACGCCACCCAAACTCAAACTAGCACCTTTAAGGTATCCGTTAAAAGGGTTTTGATTGATCAAGACGTCGTGTGACAACGCGCCGACTGTCCGGCGACAGATGATTGATACACACTGTTAGACAATCACGCGATCAATCATCGTATCGCCAGTGTGGTCCGAGCCTTACGGCCGTGACGATTGAGCTTTTGTTTATTCCAAGTATAAATATCTTTGGTTTCAAAATTAGGTTTAATATTTTTATTGGCAACACTGTAGCTTGTAAAGGAATTTCTGGCTTAACTATATATCGTCTAGAACCAATACGAATTAAGTAAGCACACTATATCTATAAGATGTTAATTCGGTCTTTGTAACTCAAGTTTATTTATGTGTATAGTAAATATTCTGCTTCATAGGGTCGTACAACCATGTAATGTAACTGTTTATAGACTTTCGCCATTTTCACACATATATTAGTTTTCTTTTTTTTTTTCTATATTAAGAGCCTGCCAAAGTGACTCTGCTGTGCCTGATGAAAAGCATGAATAGAATCCAAGAGTTGTGGTCACTATACTCATTGCAAATGCAGACAATGCAGTATGGTGACCTTCACTACGGCGGCCTTGTGAGATGCTTTTTCACACCCCGCTTGGGGACGTAAGAAGCATGACAGTCATCGTGACATTGTAAGGCTTACACAGTTACCACGATAACTGTCACCGCTGCATCAATGGGCCTCCGGTCTCACACTCACCAACGAAACACGACAACACGGATACTGGCGCTTTAGGTTGGTCTTCTGTGGGAGGGTAATACTGCCCCGGTCGAGCCGGCCCGCTCGTACTAAAATCAGCGTGGGTCTACTACCTACTTTGTTTTACAGCAGAGGGCTTATTTACGTTACAATCATTTTCGTGAAGGTTCCCGACGTTTCGAACGGGTTACACCGTTCGTGGTCACGGGTAGATTGGTGTGAACTTAGCGACACCTTCGTGATGCATAAGGTGTGACTACCCACACTTTGTCGCGTTAATTATTTGTACTGTCGGTATTTCTACACCCGCAAAGTCTGCACATTTTGCTTACCAACACGTCTGGTCAGCGTGGTATAGTAGGTTGAAACCTCCTTTCTAAAGAGAGGCCTAAGTCTAGCAGTGGACTTTTAAAGGTGGACTGTTGTTGGTATTGTGTGAATCTGAATATTAAACCCAGACATTTCGGATTTTAATATTATAGTATAGGAGTAAACATGTATTATTGTAATATTTGCGCGGAGCTGAAATCAGGCTGAACATTCGATCCTCGGTGGTGCAGTGGCAGTGAATGCGACTGCTGTACTTGAGGTCTCGGGTTCGAATCCCGGGTCAGACCAAATGTTTGTGTGCTCTGTAAATATTTGTTTCGAAGTTTAGGTGTTTTCTATGTATAATGTGTATGTATTTACAAAAAAAGTATATAAGTATCAGTCAGTCTAGTCATCATAGCACAAGCTCTGCTTAGTTTGAAACTAGATGATGTATGCCAAATGTCCGAAATGTTTATTATTATTCAACATTTATTTTTCTTGAAATTAGAATTTTGGTATTACAATGAAAACCACAGGTCTAAACCAAGTGATGTACATTTGGGGGATTTTGGACTGAAGCATTAAGGAAGTGATGGAGGTGTTTTGGTGTAACTCCTATATTATTATTATTATTATTTCCATCGAAACATTGCTCTATTATCCCGATATGATAATTTTTGTAACAATTATCCATTTCCTATCACATAAATCGCGTTTCGGCGACTTACAGGCGCCGGCGCATGCAGTGATCGATCGCGTTTAACACCAGGTAAACACCCCATATATGGAACGAAACTATCACTTTGCTTGACATAAAAATACCAATTTATATTTTACAACTTTCATAATAATAAATCAACTCTCAGTTATTACTATAAGGTTCATTTTCGTGTGACGTTGCATTGCAAACAAAGTTTGTTCGACAAATTAATTAAGCGAATGATGGATTTGACTGTTCACAGGGGTGATTGATGATTTGACAATAATTTTGGGGTCGAACGGGCGAATGTCAACAGATAAATAAAAAATGGACACCGGACGTACGGTGATACCTGAAGGGAACTTGAATCTTAAAAAAACGAGATAAGTAATGTTGCTTTCTCACTGTCTGTGTCACTTTCACAAATAAAACTGATCAGAATTTGTTCTTATTATTATTATATTATTTATTTATTTATTTATACATAATGCACTTCATGTACATAGGCCGACTTAATGCCTAAGGCATTCTCTACCAGTCAACCTTTGGGTGATATATATAATATATATATATAATAAAAGAAGTAGACTTAGTAAAGTTTATACAAATACATAAATACATACATATACATACTTAAGTTGATAAAAATCTATATACATACATACACAAATAAATATGATAACAAGTATAAGATGATAATCATGTATTGGTTGATTCTACCAGCTGTTTCAGTAAATACTGCTTCACTTTTTTTTTAAATGTAAAAGCGTTGGTAGCCATCCTGACTTCGAGGGGAAGCTCATTCCAGCGAAGGACGGACTGCACAAAGAAAGATGAGCCAACAAACACAGACGTATGGGAGGGGCAACGAAGGAGAAAACTGTTAGAGGACCCAAGCTTTCTGTCGTGATTGCTACAAAAGAGTTGGAAATAGCAGTTTAAATATGTTGGCGAAGATGTTGAATAATATGTAATAGCAAGGAATAAATACATATATAGTGAAGAAAGCAAGTAAGAACTTTGAAAGAAAAAGATCAAGTAGTCTAAATATGACTGGTTACGAGCTGGTTTGACCATGTCCACTTTAACCTCGATATCACGGTCTAATCAACCCCTGTTTCTCATCAATACCCTTTGTATACTCGCCAACGTCTCTATTCTCTTATATTATTTGGTTTATATATCATTTTGAACACGTGACTTAACATTGAGAGATGTCATTCCCACACATTTGTAAATTTTCTACTAACGTGAACGTTATTAATGTCAACTTGGCTGGGCTTTACATCTAGTCCAAAACAGACACGAACTGCAAACCTTTACACACGTCAAACAAACAAACAAACAAACCCTATTCCAACCCGTCTGGCCAGCGTGGTATAGTAGGCCAAAACCTAATTGCTAAGGCGAGGCCTATGGCCAGGAGTGGACTGTAAAAGGCTGTTGATGATGATAATGACACACGTCCAGACCGAAAACAGAGGTTCACACTTTGAGTAAAAGATACCAACACAAGAGAAGTACGAATACATTGTTGTTGAAGAAGGCGTGGTAACCTTAATCAAACAACATCTGGAAATATTTTGACAGGGCAACACAGTTTAAAAATAAGTTGCACCTAAATAAATTAGCAAAATATAAATGCCAATCATAAACAAATTGAAAACCCGTTTTGAACGTAATATAATGCTCGTAAATACATACACGCATTTTTTTGCAAAACAAGTCACCCATTTAGTAGGGTGTCCATAATAAACCTGTCACATAGGACAGTCCGATACCCGACATCGCACTTATCAACGGACATAACATCTTCAACTTTACGACAATCTTGCGCTGGACGCGCGCGCATATAAATTTGAACAAACGTCAAGTCAGTCCGATTTTATTTTACTGATCATGGAAATTGTATCGATATTTCAACGATAACGTTATTTGTTGTCGGATAAAGATACTTTTTATGTTCGCGTCCGTTTGATTTTTATACGATCCGAGAATCGGATGAGAGTGGGAATCGATTATAATAAAGTTTATAGCTCTTACTGTGACTAATAATAACAATTGAGAGGTGTAACTGCATGTTTAAGACAAGGTCAATGCACTTATCATTCAAACAAACATCAAAAGCGTAGTGTGAGTATCAACTAGCTATAAATCGATCATATTTTCAATCGGTGGAAAAGTTTGATAATCATAATTTGCTTAAATAGTAATTATGTATTTTTTAACCCACTCTTTCTTAAAAACAAACGTTCTTAGAAATAGTAGTAAATTACTATGAGGTTACTAAAAAATTGTATAAAAAAAAACAATAAACATAACGTCGAAGTGTTTGTAAGCGCAAATAAATTATTTTAATCTATTTGTATAAAATAGTTTCTTAGTGAAAGCAGTTGTAATAGACATTCTTGTTCGTAAATAAAATATTATTTAAATTACCTTTTTACATAAAAATATTCTAGACATCCGACATTTTACGCCTACTTTTATTTTTACCTGATCTCAAAACTTAAACGTTAACGCACGCACGCTCATTTGTGATTTGCGATGTTACAAAAGCTCACAAAATCAACCAAACTAAAAACACAACACAATCTAGATCGCAACACACGAATAGCGAAATCTAAAAACCGGTTGTCCGCTGTAATTCTAATTAGGTAATTCGAGCAGCCGGTACTAATGGCATCGGTTCGGTGCCATAAAGCAGCACAATCTGATCGTGTGAACACGCTGTCCGCGTGTCCCAAGCACATTGTCCGCAGACATGCAACGCTTTGTCACCCTAGCCCACGCATAAGATACTGATACAGGGCTGTAATTATTGACCCGAGAGTTGTGACTCCGTAAACACAGTTTAATAAGATGCTGTGACTATTTAAGATAATACCAATAGTACGTTTTCATTTATTTATTCGTTAAATCGGTTGCTCCGTTATCAGAGTTGAAACATCCTGTATAACGTTTGGAATAGAAGTCCTCAAGCGTGGGTTGGTATAATTTAGTGTTCTATATTTGAGTGTTTCATGTACATGGTGTTTATCTTATCGATTGCAACATTTTATTTCGGTTTATGAATGACGAAAAAAATAAAAGTAATTTTGAATGGACTTCAGAAAAAGAGTTCTCAATTCAACTGAATATTTTTATGTTGCGAGATAAATTCGTCTCTTGAGAAACTAATTTAAGAATTTCATTTTTAATAAAATATATTTCAGTGTGATGAAATTATCGATTAAGAAAATACCTTAGAATTGATCACGCTTCATGCACTTTAAAGTCAGTGTCATTTTTTAGATTTTTTTTTAATTAATAATGTTTTCTAAATTAACAATCGGTTACTATCATTTTTAAATTTGTGATATAATAAAATAATAAGATGATGACTCTTCTAAAGCTACTAACAAGATATGCTGTATTGACAATAGGGAACATACTTTCTCTTTACAACGTCCGTGGAATTAAGCGACCTCTTTGCTCCTGTCTATTACGCTCAATACTACATCTACACGTTCTTCATCGTAATTGAGTGGGCATTAAGGTTTTAATAAAGTCTTGTGTGCCAGTTTTATATTAAAAAAAAAAAGTTTGAGTAAAGATCGATGGATTCCATTTTCAAATGAAAACATTAACAGGTCGGAATTCAAATTAATTAAATGATACTTTTTAAATTTAGAATCAGAGTTCTCTATATCATTTAAATCGATCTCGAAATCCTTGTTCTGAATAAAAAGACAGTGGAATAAATAAATCGTCGGGTACGAGACAGTGATTCTCAGTGATACAGCGATACACACTCAGGGTTCATTGATGGAAGCTTTTCAAACGCCGTTTAGATAGCGTTGTGGCGTTGACGTATTATTATCGTCGCCGGTGATGTTTCGGCCGAACCGTTCACGGGTTAAGATACGAAATTTTCGTCTGCATTTTAGTGTTAATGTTCTAACGCTAATGTATTTGTAATGGATGAATTATAAAGTGACATCCGAAGGGTTAAGAGAATTTAGCATTAATTTAATCTAGTGTTAAAATTAATTAAGGCTATTATTAACATCCCAATTAACAGTGGTCGCTAATATAGTGAAGTCGAAGAGTTGTTTGTGTAAACGCAATAATCTCTGAAACTATAAGGCTGGTTTTTGTCAAGTTGATTCAACATCAATCGTGGTAGGTCTTAACGACCGAGTAGTGATAAACTCTAAATAAAGAAACTAATAATTCTTATATCACTGTATTAAAGTAATTTAATAAATCTACCGTCTTTAACCACTAGGGTGGAGAAATAAGTAACAGAAAAAAATATATGTAAATTTTTATATTTTTAATTATCACAGATTTAAGCACATGATGGTAAGTGGCTACCTACTGAAGTTAAAAAAAAAAAAAAATAAGTACTCACTAATTCTTAAATTTATTTACACGATAAAGTAATTTATCCTGTGAACAAAAGCTTCTTAGAAATAAACTTGCGTTTTCAATCGACGTTACGATATCATGACTTCTTCAAAAACTTAGCCATAACCCTAAACAGGCCATCAGAAACGGCTCAATATTGATAACAAAACACAATAAAGTAAGCAGTGCCTCAATCGGAACACACTAAAGTTTTTATGGCCGCGGCTCAACCGTTTCAGCTATAAATAAAGTGTTTGACACAAACGTACACACGCGACCCGAGTAAGATGAACTATAAAATGTGAAAATTACGATTAAAACATGGAGGATTGAACTCCAAAATTTTATATTCAATTATCACTTGAGTTAATGACGAAGGAAAATCTTGAATGGTGTTGTTTTTTTCAAAGTATACCCGCATTAGGAACAAATCCTGTGTCGCGGGGGACTTTGCAAACATACAAGAAACGAACACAAAGAACACCCAAACTCAGAACAACAATTTGTGAATCACACAAAGTGAAATCCCGTGTGGGTTTGAACCCACAACACTTAAACCACTAGGCCATTCGTGCAGTCGTGTAACACCTCCACCAGGATAATTTCTTCATGAACAGAACTGATATGAGTGTATGTGTTATTAGGAAATATTTTCTAAATCGTATCTTTCACAGCAAAATTAATAAGCTTTCGAATCGGTCTTCTGATAACGTATGCATCAAGGAAAGAAACTAGCTAATCTCAACGAATTACTTGTACATTATTCTTCGGACATCTGACACACAACGTCATTTAGTTCCAAGCTAAGCTGAGTTTGTACTATGGATACTAGACAATTGATATACCTAACATACATACAGAAAACAAATTCGACCCGGAAATCGAACACGAGAGCTCAAGCACTAAAGTCGCAAACACTACCACTGTGCCACTGAGGCAGTTAAATGGCAAGAGGCAGTCAAAAATATATTCGGTGGGAAAGCTATTTTTTTATTTCCACTACCTCACCACCACCCTGAGACGACTCAGTGAGCAAAATATGCAGGACAACATCACTACAAAGAGAAGGAAACCTTGAAACAAATTCTACACCAACTCGTCTGGCCAGCGAGGTATAGTAGACCAAAATTTCCTTTTGCAAGAGGAGGTTTATGTCCAACAGTAGACTATTAGAAGCTGTTAATGATTGATGATGCGCAGTTTCACATGAAACCGATGTAATGTAATTTTCTTAAAGACTCAGTACTAATGAACGTTGCTATCACTCAGCTCTTCCTACCACCTCTTCCTCAGCAATCAGGACCACTCGACTACCACTAAAATGAAATACGTAAAGTTCATTGACCGTAACATTCAAAGAGCCGATTTTTTTTTTTATTTCATTATGTTTAGTAGACACATTAAAACTCTGTCAAATGAGGCAGTTTTACGATATTTTTTACGACAAGAAATCTGATAGTATGTCTTGAACGTTACCAACCATTTTTATATGAGTTTGTTTTATTGCGTACCGCGGTAGATTAATTTTCATTGTTGTTAAACTTTTTTAATAGCTATTTAAGTGTTTCCTTACGGTTTATTGGAATGTTCGCTCTTTTTTAGGGCTTTTCATCGAATCGATTGAATAAATCGATAATGACTTTCTTTTAAATGTATTGCTTCATTCGATTTTATAGATTTTGGATCGATTTAGATGCTGATGTCGATATATGAAGTTGATTTGCTTAATCTGTGAGTGTTTCTCGGTTAATATTTAACATAGAGTTGTTTGACCGGCCTATCTAGTGTTTGGTGATCTGAATGTACCAGGTACGTGGGTTCGATTCTTACCCGAGACGAATTGTTGTACGGTGAGCACAATCATTTGTTGTGTCAGTAACTCGGTTCAGGAGAGATAATTTATCTCTAATAATGATAATAATGATGATAATGTCTGATATTTAGGTATAAATTAATATGTTTGTAAGCAGTCTGGCTATCATAGTACAGGCTCTATATATATTTTTTATTTTTCATTAAAAAGATCTCGTCCGCATTGGAATAGATCCTGTGTCGCGGGGGCCATTTACAAACATACAAGAAACGGACGTAAAGAACACCCAGACTCAGAACAATAGCTTGTGGATCACACAAAGTGCTGTCCTACGTGGGGTTTGAACCCTCAACACTCAGCGTAGCAGAGAGCGACGTGGCGGTAAACCAATATGCCAGCAGGCACCAAGTGCATATATGGAACCAGAATGCCTTGTGTGAACTGTGTCAAGTTGGTATTATATTTATACGAGGTAAAATCCTCTGTTTGATAAGTACCACCATACCGTGATAACCTGCCATCATAATACCTATCATGGCTCAAGCCATTAGCCATTCAATGAGGCCATAAACTAAAGCCACATTTATGACGTTTCATCAAAATTGTATAAAAAGTTTTAAGGAATTTTATTTTTATGGTCAATTAAAAATAGTTAAAGTAAAAAACCTCGTTGAAATGTATTCAATGAAATAAACGTAAAGTAAACATCATAAAACAGTTTAAATATGAAATTTGATGAAGACATATAAAACTGGATGATTCAATTGTTACCTTGAAACGAACTATTTATTTAATTACCTAATAAAACCTTAAATACTTACTTAATAGTTTTTATATAGGTATCATAATTTATGTACTGTGTGAACTGAGACAGACCTTACTATTCTATCAACACCTAATTATATTTTCAAATTATGCATAAAGTAATAAGTGCATGTAATTTTTAAAATGTCACTGTATTCTTCCATCATTTTTTCACCACGACTACATCGCCGTTTCCTACTGCCCTGAGTGTTGTAAGTTCGATCCCCACATCGAACAGCACTGCGTGATCCACAAATTGTTGTCTTAAGTCTGGATGTGCTTTGTGTCCGTCTCATGTATATTTGTAAAATGCCCAGCCACACAGGATTTATTCCTAGAGCGGGAGATGTCTTTAAAAAAAATCCAACATTAATATAATCACTCACCACCTTCCAAATTTACTTACGAAACCACAGTCAGCTATATTTAAAACTAAAATATATCAAGAGATGCGTTAATTAAAGCGGAAGTCCAACCACTCAATCACGTCACCTAATCAAAGATGGCAACCACCGTTTCATCTTCAAAATGATAAATTTATATAAAAAAGTCGTAAGAACTAAAGGGCCGGAAGAATGCGTTGTATATCCATCAAGTGAATGAAATGAGATGTTTATGTCTACCGACACGGGCGCGACACGACTACTGGTGAGTGATATTTGTTTTATTGTTTGTTGAAAGGAAAGAAGGAATGTGAGCAAGCAATTTGGATCTGACGTTGCGTTCGTCTTGTTGAGGAACAGGGGATAAGCGAAGAGTTGAATCATCTAAAGGTAAGCCATTACCATCGTCCATGGATATTGGCAGCTCAAGAATCACAAGCAGCAGATAGCAAAAAAGTTTGGACAACTGGTCTCAATCGCTTGGTGAAGAGCACCGCAAGCATTGCTCAAGGTTACGGATTCGAAATCAGCGGGAGCGGTGAGACGGGGTCGCCTTAATATAGGGTCGCCGCCGCTACTCGCGCTGCTGCCTTCGATACCAGTTCTATAGGAATCTATGCACCGGAACGCGCCTCTACTCGCGTCGCCACCACCATCGCCGTCGCCTCGTACCCGCTGACATCTAAATGCATTTTTTTCATATATTTAGTGACTATTAAAGTTTTAACAAACAATAAACCTGTATTTACTTTTAATATTCACTGCATCAATGGCAGAGATCGATCTAGAGATCTTAATTACTGAGGTATCTAGATAGAGAAAATAAATTATTTGAAAACCAAACGCCTTTTAATATTTCCTGCTTATGAACATATCAAATTGTGATGCTTTTTGTTTAATTTTCATTTAATCGTGTGTTAATGACCCAAAAAAGGATGTCATTAGATAAATGCAAGATTAAATGCTGCTCGGACCTGGTCCACTATAAGTAATAAACATGAACGGACTGGATTTTAAATGACTAATTTCATGAAGAATTCCGGTTCTTTTGACCTTCAAGGTCGTCAATTGTCTGTAGTTTGACTGCATACATGATGTACATTTGCGGTCTAATCAATTAGTGTAAGTTACAGGATCTCGGCGGTTATTACCGGCAATTATAGCTGTTGGTATTTCCGGACCGGCTTATCTGTCCGAAAATATCACATAACACTTATAATATTAAAAAAAGTACGTAATTAGCGGCGACACACCTTTGATTTTTGAGTAGCAGATGTCAGATTATCAGCTTGTTCGTATATCATCTATATCATAAAAATGTTGATGGTGTCACTACATGAGACGGATGAAGTTACCTCAACCAAGAAAGCTGAGATTTTACCCCAGTTGTAACTTTCAGGTAGCAGTCACGCTGATTCCAGCACTACAGCGTCGACTTGACCTGGGCAGTATCACCCTCTCACAGAAGACCAACCTAAAGCGACAGCATCTGTACAGTCGCATCTTCTTGGTAAGTGCAAGGCTGGAAGCTCATTGATGCAGGGGTGACAGTTATCGTGGTAACTGTGTAAGCCTTACACTGTCACGATGACTGTCATGCCTTTTACGTCTCCAAGCGGGGTGTGAAAAAGCATCTCACAAGGCCGCCATAGTGTGGGTCACCATACTGCACTACTGAGTATGGTGACCACAACTCTTGGATTCTATTCACGCGTTTCATCAGGTAGAGTAGAGTCACTTTGGCAGGCTCTTAATATATAAAAAAAAACCCTAAATAAAATAATTCCATAACACTTATTTGAAAAATTTGTAGATTTTCTTTATAGTCTTTGTTAAGATAGACACTTAGGGTCACTTAAGGTTAACAAACCACATAGATGTGATGTGTACCTATTAGTATTTTACAACTTGTTAACGACGCGAAAGTCTTGATTTAAAGTGGATAGATGGTGGGTAATAGCCCGATAACCCCTAATACAACATAACCTTTAATACACGCATATAATTACAATAAAATATTTTATAACCCCGTAATGCCGCAAATGCTTATAGCTTAGTACATTTTTTCGTTGTATCAAAAGAGATTCAGTTTTACGACTTATGCATATTTAATTAATTGCATCTTGCAATCTTTATTAACATTATTTATTGTATGAATACGACATTAAATAGTTTTATTTCTTATTAATTGCTGGTTAAGATTTATTATTATTAAAAGACTGGGGTTTGCGAAACTTAGAATTTTTTTAATAAAACTTCATATCGTATAATTTGAATATTATCAGACTGTTTTTTTGAAGTGAACACTTCTATAACCGCGTCTGATAGAGGAAAATACTATGGGACTTGTGTTTACGCATAGACACCAGTATATTGTATACATCCGTAGCTGTTTATGTGTGTGTATGTGTAATTTCATTAGCTTGTATTAATATTATATATGTATATTATTTTACATAGTACATTTTTTTAACGTGTGGAAACCCCCTCGGGCCGTCACCCCACCGGGGTTTACGGCGGGGTGGTGTGTCGGTATCGGACCGACTAAAACCACACGGTGTGGCACTCTGCGTCTGAGATAGGAGGGATCCGGGAACCGCTGCTATTACGACATCCAGTTCCACATAGTACATTATACTGTAACTAATAAATAGATCATATATACATATTATATGTTTACACTTGTTGCTCGGAAAGCTCGGATAATTTTAATTAAGAAAATTATGAAATTTTATTTTTTAACATTACAGTGTTAAGTTTTCACTTCTGTAAACGAAGAGACGGAGGACATGATGAGAAGTGACTATCACCATTCATGAACGGCTGCAATTTCAGAGTTTTTAAGCAAGTACATGAATTAGTAGCGGGGGAAAAGTCACCGGTTGTCTGACTTGGTGTAATGCAATAATAATATACTCACACATCTCACATACGGCCATCAGGTTCCACCTGAGGGAAAGCCTGTAGCAAGATAACCTACTG
Source organism: Hypercompe scribonia (assembly GCA_949316085.1). NCBI lineage: Eukaryota > Metazoa > Arthropoda > Insecta > Lepidoptera > Erebidae > Hypercompe > Hypercompe scribonia. Next base: position 23,705,777 of record OX438972.1, read on the forward strand.
ATGAACATACTTATATGTTTCTAAATACATTTATATCATAGATAAATTACACCCTTTTGTTTCTCTTTGCTGAAATCCCACCGTATGTGGTATCCGGTGGGACTGGTGGTAAATAACACCCACACACAGAATAAATGATCGTGTTAATGAAAGAACAATGAAAGTGTTTAACACCGATATTCGGTTGAGACAGTGGTGTGACTCCGGTTGAGTGAGTATATTTCTTTTTTATAGAAAACTCCACAGAATATCTTCTTTGTCGCTTACTTAGCAAATATAGAAGAAACGGACACAAACAATACCCAGACTCAGATCAAGAATTTGTGGATCATACAGTGTTGCCCCAACGTGGGATATCAACGCACAACACTCGGTTCAGTAGTAAGGGGTGAGATGATCCCTTAAACCACTGTACACTCCGTTCAGTCAGAACGGACCAGGATATGAGTTTTCTATGTTTTTTTTTCTATATTACGAGCCTGGCAAAGTGACTCTACTCTGCCTGATGGAAAGCATGAATAGAATCCAAGAGATGTGGTCACCATACTCATTGCAAATGCAGACAATGCAGTATGCTGACCCACACTATGGCGGCCTTGTGAGATACTTTTTAACACCCCGCTTAGAGACGTAAAAAGCATGACAGTCATCGTGACAGTGTAAGGCTTACACAGTTACCACGATAACTGTTACCCCTGCATCAATGGGCCTCCGGTCTCACACTTACCAATGAAACACGACAACACGGATGTTAGCGCTTTAGGTTGGTCTTCTGTGGGAGGGTAGTACTGACCCGGTCGAGCCGGCTCGTGCTGAAATCAGCGTGGCTCTACTACCTAGTAATATGTTGAAAACAAAATCCTAATGCTAACTCAAACTTATATACAAATATTGTTAATGTAAGGACTTGATTCAGAAACTAGATTTAAATTGTATTACTTTTGTTTTCTACAAGACGCTTTTGGAAAATAACAATAATCTAACACATCTCAACAACACAAACATACAGGTTAATATTTATCAACATAAATAACATGATTAGCAATCTGCTAAATATACCAATATAAGGATTAAAGTTAATTAGCACAAGAGTAATAATCATATCTTTACAAGAACTTAGACACAGACCCTCACTCACTTACGACACACACATATAAAAACAAATACCACATACTCATGCATACAGAAATAGTCTCACTTATGCATACACTTATGTACACACCTACTGTATTCTATCGAACACGTATACACACATCTACTTATGTGTGCCTAACTTAAAAAATGTCTAAATACTAAGGTCTTACCAATTTTAGTGTAAGTTGTTGAGTTGTACAGGGTTTTTCTACTGTAGACATCAGTCTATCACAAAGGAATGACAGTGGGTCAACCTATATTGCTTCTGTTTTACAAATGGTGCTTGACTTTGAGAATAAGATAAACAAATAAATTGTTATTATTAAAAAAAACAATTGGTTGAAAGATTTTTTAGAAATTATTAAATATACTACTAATTCTTAAATTGCTGTTTCAACTTTAAGAGATTTTCTACTAAACTCTATTAATATTCCTAACCTGGCAACACCTAATTCAAACGTCCATCACTCAAACAAATAATACTAAACTAAAGATTTCTGAATCACGTCTTACAATCCCAGTGGCTATCGTCTTACGTCAATATCAGACGTCTTGGGCGTGCTGATGCAGCACTGACCACCCCAGGGAGGGAGGGGGTCCGAGGGCCCCAGTGGGCGTCGCGGGGCCCACACGTAGGCCTGCACCGGCCGGCTGAATACTAATTATCAATTAGACAACCGACGCAGTGGGACAGTCTTGCTAGCTTTTTAATGTTTCAAAGGTTGGCACGGTTTCTACTTGTTTTAACTTACCGTTGACTGGATTATAACTTTAAGGTTTTATTGATATTCATTGCGTAATAGAAATTGTAATTAAAGCTCTGAACATTCTATACTGATGCTGTTAATTATACATCTATCAATAACTTGTTTGGGCTGTAAATAAAATGGTATGCTCCAAGCAATGAATGTTCGTAGACGATTGCTTTATAAGCTTATCATTAATTAAAAATAGTCAAGTGAAGGTTAAGGTTCTATATGAAATATTCTATTAAAAATGAACTTTCCCATTGCCAATGGCAGTCTGTCTTAGCACGAACTTTGAGAATATATAGTCTTGAATATATATACACAAGTACTTTATCTAAAGCTTCATTGAATAAATTATTATTTATCTTATTATAATTTTGTTTATAAGTTTTTCGAAGTCTATGAGTCACAAAATAACGTCATACACATATTCTTAGAATTAGAAAAGCGTAAAGACCTTGATCCTCGACGCAGGAGAAACATTGAATCCCTCAGTTGTTTGGATAACAACGGTAGAAATATAATCATTAAAGCAGGCAACACTAAATATGTACTAATCGATACCTTGTCAGATTAATACCACAATAAAAACAAAGGCTTGCAACAACACTATATTGAAATGAGACCATTTAAGTCAGTGTTCAAACTAGACGACTATAGCAGATCTCAGTCAATCGGTATTAACATAATTCAATATAAATTATTCATACCAATAAACTGACCTACGGTACACGCCCAGCAGTGCGACCAATCGCAAGCAGGTACGCGGCGACTTTTTCAAAGATTACCATATCTGCGTTCGAGAATCGCGAGTGAAATGGACGGAGCAGTACTGCAAATTGGCTATCTAGCTCATGCATCGCGTATGAATCGCTGCGACCGAAGAATCAGAATATTTAGGCGATCGTGCGCGTCGACCGGTAGCCGGTTTGGATCGGCCCTTATTTAGATACTTTGACGTGGCAACTTGTTTCTTTTTTGTTTATTAATATATTTGATGGTTTCTTTGTTTTTGTGGATTTTATACCATTCTATTTGTATCTGAATTAGCTCGATGTAAATCTAAGTCACATACAACCTACTTCTTAAAACAGATTTTGACATAGCGTTTTATTCTCTTGCACACTCTATTCCGCCTTCTGTTTATGTATCCCTTAAACAATGTCTTAAACTTATATTCCTCTATTCCACTAACGATAACTACCCGAACAATTGCACTCATTACGGCTGTGCAATCTCTAATCCGCAAAGCACGGAACATGGCAATTCAACCGGGAGTGCCACAAGGTGGAATTTTTGTCCCCACTAATGAATCAGTCCTCTTTAATGCAACATCGAGAGGATCGTGTACATATTTAAATCAGGTACACGGTTCTTGATTATAGCAGTTGGAGTCAGTTTTATCTGGATTGTGTAAAGTTAGAGTGTTTCAACGGTTATTGCTGGAGACGAGAAGATATAAGGAGAAATTGTTGAGAATTGCAGTTGACGGCGGAAGTTTTATTTAAACTTTAACTGTATTTTAACTTTGTTGAAATTTTAGTGTTTTAATTACTTATTCTAATGTTGATTTTTATAAAACAATTTATGTTATTAAATGTCCGCAACTGAGCGGAAAAAGGTCAAATAAATATTTAAATCTCATGTGGTCATGGTCAAAGATGGTTATGACGATGAAACAAGTGTAACTTATATGTATATACTACGCGGATGCCGTAGTGATTTAAGTGGTTGCCACGCCGCTTCCGTTGTGGGTTCAAACCCAATACGGAACCACATTTTGTGTGATCCAAAAATTGTTATTCTGAGTCTGTATGTCCTTTGTGTTCGATTCTTGTATGTTTGTAAAGATATATTGACGCGAGGGCTGTCTTTAAAACAAAAACCCCGATTTAGGCCCCGGCAATCGTTTATTTCAAGATACAATCTGTCATATGTCTATCCGCTGTCGCAGTTATAGTAATTATGACATTACATTGTTTAATAATATACAAAAAATAGCTTGTCTATTTGTATGTATAACTGTAAATAATTTAATTATATTAGTATGTCAGATTAACTAAATTTACCGAAACTTGAATTGGAGTGAGACCAATTTATCACTACCTATTATGAATTCGTGAATTTGATTAAAAAGCGTATAAAATTCTTCTATTCTTATGAATAGTTACATTAATTTTAAATTAAGTAGTTGCTCAATCCAGTATAAGAATCTCCATCCTGCCTGATGACATTACGAGTCAAGAGTCCAACTTCATTTGCAGTCTCCTCTTCGTTAAAATCAATTATGCCTGCGATTGTTTCGTTAGAAGAAGCAAATGTTTTTTGTCCTATCACCCTCTTTTACCCCCCCATACCCTCTTTGTATTCAGTGGACGGAATGTCTCCGCTGTTTAGGTTTCTTTTGACGAACTTCGCTTCGAATGCATTTTCTTAATTCACCGTGATCTTGTGGAAAATTGGAATGTTTTGTCTGGGGTCTCGTTGTTTGCAACATTGGCTTTTTGTGAGCAAGTGCGTTTTCTTTGCATAAGGAAATTAATGAAGTATTTGTTTCCATTTGTATATTAAGTTTATATCTACTGTCTGTAAAATCACTGTGTTCTTTTATTATTGTTTAAGTTAGTTGATTGAAAGAAATCGAAGAAATTTTTTTACACACTGTATTTAATATTGTCTCCTTATGATGATTGTTTTTAGATTATCTACAAAAATAAATAGTATTTTTTTTACTTTTAAAATCTCTTTTTAGAGACATTTTATCTTCTTAAAGGTCTTCTTTATTGAGCAGTGGATGGCAATAGGCTGAAGAAGAATGGTCATTTGTTATGACAAATGAAGGTGAATTGGAAGGTGAAAAATTAAATAAGTCACATCAAACTATGAACAACATGCTCTAATAAGACCCCGTAAGGTGAACTGTTCATTACATTCTAAAATTTAATTACAATAAGTGCTTATTTATAACAATTAGTTAGTATGCACTCACAATTGTGTAAAACAGATTATACTGATTCTTAAAGAAAATTAAACTCTATTGTTATAGACATATAATACACATTCGAGTAGTTTTTTAAGTTTATTTTTCTTTATAAAGGCGAACTCATAGTGTTGTCCATTATCTAATATCTACGTACATTAATTATGCAAACGATCCACTCTGGAGAGGTTAAATGGTGATTTTTTTGCGACAGTCGTTTTAATGCGACACTCTGGTACGTGATGCTGGTAGACATGCGTTATGAAGCATCTTTAAATGTTTATTAATTGTATTGTATTGACCAACGTGGCATATAATCCAAACTCTTCTTTCTATGGCGTTATCTATGTCCAACAGTGGACTATTAAAGACTGTTGATGATGAGGGAATATTATACTGATCTAAAATCTTATAATTGCATTCATAAGTTTATAGTGATATATGATAGAATTTGATGTTTATGGATTTGCACTTTTAAGTATGCCCATTACAAACACCTGTAAAAACGTAGGTGTAGCTAGTACCTACAAAAAATATAATTCAAGTTATGATATATTCAATTTTTTTTAATGTACATACTTTATAATAGATATGCGCTGTTAAGCTGTTAGTAGATTGTTATATTCATATGTCATAACAATTTATTAATTATGACATTTTCTGCGACTTCTGAATTCCCCTTATACCCATCTAAAAATACTACTCTAGTAACAAAAACCTATTACATAGCGGACATCTGCGCTGGCGTCACGTACGGCATCGACTATCGAAGTGGCGATGGCGCTCTAATTAAAAACAGTAAACATCGCTGCGCGTCGATGGCTATAATGTGAGCGCACCCTAATTACTTAGGCGGTTCGAATTAAAACCATTGCTTTTTTCTTTTCGTTCGAAAATTGTAATTTTTAGCATTACCCACTTTCTTTGTATCCATTGAAAAAAAAACTTTCGTTATGATTATTTCAAAGATGTTTTTGGTTTCACAAACTTACATAAAATCTCCATACACAATTGTCAACGTACCTGAAAAAAAAACAAAATATAAAATGGCGTTGGTAATTACACAAATAGAGGCCAATTATGCGCACACACACACACATAAACAAAGACATTACAACCGTACACAAGTGCACTGAAGGGACTTTTCCCTAATCCATTTACGATATAACAGTTATAAATCAAATGTAATATTAGCTACATGTGTTGATAAAGCCCGCCATTTTAACAAGATGGCGTCTTGGGGAGAACACATGAGATTATCTTTTTAATGTGTGTTTCGGATTAAAATGACGAATGTTTATTGTTCTACATATTTTTTTTTGCAACATGTTTTTAGGTTAACTTTTCATGTTAATTTAGATATACAAAGTATTATGAGATATTTATCTAGTATCTCAAAAAATTACAGTATGGAATTTTCTTATTTTTTCATGATATACATTTTTAGAGGCTGAAATAATTTTAGATATGTTTCAATAGCGAAAATTATGTAACATTTGAAAATATGTTGTTGCTATGTTATTAACCGTATTTATATTTATCAAAAATCCGGACGAGAGCGAGTCTGACCTGACGTATCAAGGGCTCCGTCCAAGAATACTCTTCTAAAATTCATATAGGTCACACTCAATTTTTGAAATTCACATTTCAAGAAAAAGATATTAAAGATGTTTAATATATTTTTCTTGAAATATATTACTTTTCAGGCCTTTTCGTCATCTAAACATGATTCTAGAACCACACATTTTGATATATCTATTTGATGTTTCTTTCAAATGAATAACTCCAAAATTTTTCGGGAAAAGAACATTGATATGCAGATTGCTTTTTAGTAACGGAACTATAAATAAACTCGTAAACAGTCATATATTTAATTCACCATTTTTTATTCATAAAAAAATCCCCTTAACGATAAGTTGATAAGATAATAAGTTAATAACATATGTCATTATAATTAACCATATTTAAATTAATGAACACACCTGTTACTAATATTTATAATACCTGTTACGTATACTCGTATTACAACAATACGAGTATATTATAATAATGTGCAAGTCAGTGATGTGAAGCGTACAGAAATCACGATACCACCTGTGACGTGGTGATTGTGATGTCTCCCCAGGGCTTTTATAATGGGTTGGGGGCTGTCCTACGATGGACATTAACGGTGTCTAATATTATGAAATATGTTTATATCTTTAAAGAGTAATTTTGGATAAAAGGGTAGCCTAAATGAGGAATACGAAAAATCAAATAAAATTATTTATGAATGTAATCTATACATTATTTTAAGATATTATTAAAGGGAAAAAGATTAATTCCGAATGACCACTATCAAGGTGAAGGGTACTTAGAGGACAGCAACGGACTTGTGTCTTTTTATTTCCAGACGTCTTTGGATTGGGTAGTCACCTTTCGTTAGGTGACCCGTCTACTTAATAAAAATAATTAACAAAAAGCAAATAAGATATAATAAAATTAGGTTAAAAATGTGCATCGTCACCCTAAATTTACCTCCGCAAATTTACCTCCGCACCTCCGGACATTGTGCGATATAAGATATACACACGCACACACAAAGAGAATATACAGATGAAGCGCAAATGTGTGCAAGGTGGCATGAAAATGGAATTAAGGGGGGAAAATGCAAAGGAATCAACCCGACGGCGGCGCGAGGGGCGAAAATGTCCCAGACCGGACACTTTGAACGAATTATGACGGTCATTATTAGAACGTGGACAGAATTAAATTGCCTCCCCACCACCCCTGTTCACCCCCTATCCCCTTACCTTCCGGCTAAGTATGCCCGCATAATGATACCTGTCCAATACTCGCAACACCTATCTAAGCTAGAGTGGATCTCTATCGCAATGTTTGTTTCTCGCTTTTTCTTGCGTGGAATGAAGCATCAATAGACTTGAGTGCAATGTTTTGAAAAGATTGGAAGCGAAGGCTTTTGTGTTTCGATTTTATTAGTGCTTTTTAATTGTCACCTTAATATTTTATGAAAGAAATATCAGTGTTCAATATTCAATTAAAAAGATATTTTGTTAAACAATTTCGTATTTAATTTGTTTAAAAAGGCGTTGATGTGATATGTTTTTAGTATTACTTTGAATCATATTCACCCATTTAATACTAGGCACAAAAATATAATACATTTTATCACTCTAGATGTTTATTGGAAGGTACCAACGCTATAAGATACAAATTCAGACGAAAATGTGACATTAAAAATAAATTTAGAAATTTAATCTTATCTTACTTTTGAGTTTTTAAAGTAACTTCTCCATTTTCATTCAAAAAAGTTGGGTAGACATTAATAATAGATATAGCACAATCGTTATCTATTCTACTTCTTATGGTAAAATTAAAATCAACATGTTTAAACAGTTTAAAGATTACCCTTTACAACCTTCTAATCACATACCTAACAAAATATTCTAATCCAACGTATCTAGTATCAATACTAGATACGTTAGATTAGAACTTAAGTCTTCCACTATAAAGTCTTGCAAACTAACTTTAAAACAATGAAATAAAAGAAATATTTGTCGTCACATCACACGATAAGGTAGAGCTAAAGTAAATTTACAGAAACAAAGCAAACATTAGGGTAGATTAGTGTACGTTACGCGATGTTGAGTTGCCGAGTTAATGCCTGTACCAATAGTTCTGGACTCGCAATCAGTAGATTTGCAGTAATCTCGGCAAACGCACCGCCGATAAAGAGTCGAGAGACCGTGGGGGCAAGTCATGTGCGATGGGAATGTCGCTTCCATAGACACCGATCATAGCGAGACGACTGATTAATCGACCGAAATTGACAAAATAAAATAATTTGGTAAAAATAATTGGTCATGACTACAAAATGAGTTAAAAAGATATACTTTGACTAAAACCGCTGTAGTGCGTTCTAGTTCGTCAATCCTAGAGTATCGCCCATTGTAATCTGTCATTTCGCCGTCAACCGTACGCACTGGACTGTCTCTGTCAAGCACACATGAGATAAACATTGAAAGACAGGTTTTGCGTTTTCTCGTGATGTCAAGATCATACTTTTTAAGGTGGCCGAATATTGTATAGGAAAGCAAATAGAGAAAACTTTAAATGAAAAGTGGTGTAAATATTGCCTAAATCGTACTACGAGGTAAATACAAGAAATATGGCTAAAGTGGGTAATTCTTCAACTGAAAATTCAGGCTGACTAAAATTTAATTCACGAAAAAAACAAAGATCCTTCCACATCTCCTTATAGAGCAGCCAAATATTACAGTGTAGCGGGAAAAATTATTATTCTTTTGAATTATATCTCTTTATTGTATACCAGATTAATAAAATATGTAACTACTCTAAGGAAGTATAAGTGGCGACCTTATCACACGAAGGTAATCTCTTACAGGCTGTTAGTTTTTATTAATATAAGTATTTTTTAATAATATTTAATTAGCTAATAATAATAAACAGTTAACTAAACTTGATGAATTCAGATGTTGCAGACTATTGTCTTCTTTGTTCCCTAACGACCTTTTTTTTTAATCTCGTAATACAATGGTACGCAATACGTCACGCAATGGTCACAGACGCGTATCACAATATTAACCGGATGTGTGCCTAAAACTTCAAATATTCACTAAAACTCGACAACTTTCTCAAAAAGGATGTTTTAAATAAAATCAGTGATTATCAAACCATTACATACACCAGTTGTACCTTAAAACTGTAAACTGATATCGTAAGATCTGTCCGACGATATCTATCTCATGTGTACTCATGCTCTTTGCTCTTTGGCTCCCACCTCTTCGTGCCTTCTTAAGAAGCGATATAGTGATTATTGGTCAAACTATGAGAATCACATCGCTAAATTTAACTTTTTAACCCATCTTAACAGAAAGTAATTTAGTCATTTTATTGTGAGTGTAGATATTAATATGTATGGGTGCAAAGATATACTCTTTTCGAAGAGCAAAAATGTAAAAAAAATTAAACAATGAATTATACACTAAATCAATGAATATAATTTTATAAATAAAAAAATAACAAACATTAGGATTTTACAATTCATAGACAGAGAAACCTTTTTCCAATTTACGATTTTCATTTTATTTTGTTTCTGAAAACGCTGTCGCTTGTCTCTTGCGATCATTACATTATCATGCAATATTGATAGAAGCTTCGTATAAAGCAACCAAGTTAAGATGGCCGGCACTTCGTCCCACATGCCCTCTATCTGTGAGATATTGTAAATATTATGTACAATTGTTACCGCAAACAACGTTAGGATTATAACAAAGTGAAGTTCTGATTGTTGATATTTGCTTTTTTATTGGGTCGTTTAGTTTAGCCGACAAAGCTATCAAGTTGTTTGAAGAATGTAATCCGGCGGTCGTTGTGACCACACTCATATGTTTAGGGTTAATGTGAGGCGACGGTTGCGAAATAATTTTTGGGGTAAATGAGTAAATGTAAGTAGAATATTAACACTAAATTGCTGGTTTGTGAATTTTTACTGTCATAACAGACAGAAAGATGACAGAATGACCAAAAATAGTGTTAGTATTAAAATAGACAACTCGTGCTGGCCTTGGAAGTCACCGTTTCAGAATGGTAGACATACGCTCCCGAACTAAACGATTCAGCTCTTCCTTCCTGTACAGATCAGTTAAAGTCTGGAATTCATTACCAGCGCACGAGTTTCCCTCCCACTACGATCCCGAAAGGACCCGTCCTTTAAGCGGGGCGTAAAAAAGCATCTCACTAGGCCGCCATCGCGTGGGTCGCCATATTGCACTGTCGTCATTCGCAGTGAGTATGGCGACCACCGCTCTTGGATTCTATTTATGCTCTCTATCGGGCAGAATAGAGTCACTTTGGTAGGTTAAATATAGAAAAAAAAAACGTATGTAGCTTAAGTTTTTCTCTATAACATCAGCTATCTGTCAGTGAAAGTCCCGTCGAAATCGGTCTAGCCGTTTCAGAGATTAGTCGGAACAAACAGACAGACAAAAATTGTACAAAATGTTATTTTAGTGTATGTATCGTATGTATATTCATATGCATGTAGTCAAAAGCGGTTGTTTCAATATTACAAACAGACACTTCAACTTTATTTATATGTATAGATATCTGACACACAACGCCATCTAGCCTCAAACTAAGCAGAGATTGTGTTATGGAGACCAGACCAGAGACAAGATACAAATACATTTTTATTTTGTAAATATGTACCTATTATACAAAGAAAACATAAATAATATAATAACTAATAAATATTTTTTTTTTGTTGTAATTAAAGGTTCTGAATAAATCTCTTGGGATACCACATGGTTATAGCGAAGCAGCAAAAAATCATTATACCATAGTGGCAAGGCATGTTAAGTGTAACTTACGTCACTTAAAAATCACGACATTGACACATGACACTACTTTTTCTCATACCTCAACTAAATTATGAAATTAATTGACGACTATGATAAATGGTATTTATTTCTGCAAGTAAATCTTTACAGATGTTTACACGTCGGACTTTACAGTCAGAAGGCGCCGGCATGTCCAAAGACTTACTCTCAGAAGAAATGCCGAAAAAAATCACTGAGGTGTCGTGTGTGAAACTAAGCGAGTACAATATAAGGCTTTTTTTTAACCTGTAGAAACCCCCTCAGGCCGTCACTCCACCGAGGTTATGGCGTGCTGGTGTGTCGGAATCGGACCGACTAAAACCACACGGTGTGCCACTCTGCGCCTGACATAGGAGGGATCCGGGAACAGCTGTTATTACGACATCCAGGAGTACAATATAAGGCTTCGGTGGGCCTTTTGAAAAAGGGACCACAGTTTTCAATCGACCTGTCCATACAAACCTGAGTCTTAAGTATGAGTGGGTTTCCTAAATGCTTTTTTGCCACAATACAGGTACTTTACACAAAGCATACATTAGTAGATATGGAATATCTACTCGTAACAAGAACCAAAATCTAAACGAATGGAAAAACTCGTACTTTAATTTTGGGCCTGGTGGTGTAGTGGTTAGTGATTCTGATGCTTAAACCAGACGTTGTGGGTTCGACTTCTACCAAGGATAAATGAAAGCTTGAAGAAAGCCATCATTAGCGTTATAATTGGGTTTAATTTACCTATAACTATGTATGAATTTAGAAATCTATTGTTCATATCAGGATTCTAGTATTAAGTATTATTTAAATTAATATTTTCATTTCGAAAGTATTTCTTGCCGAAATATCGTAAGTATTTGTAATTTTGTATTTGTTATATTCCTTAAATTACAATAATCACAAGTAAATTATTACCCAAACACATCAAAAACGTACTTTCCCTAATAAAATTGCAATAACAATAACGTGTCCCGAAAAACGAAACGCCGACATTTTGAAAATATAACAACCCGCACATGCCTAAACACACACAGTGGCCCATTAAAACACACTCAATTACGCACACACGTAACATATTAAAGGGATGGGAAAGTGAAATTTGCAGGAATATATCGATGAAATGTAAACAGGGAGTGTTTATTGACGAGGTGGCAGAGCCCAAGCGAATCAGCAAAGAAACATTATTAAAACAATGCTTTTGAACTAAACACACGAGAAGCGGGTTATTACAATATTTGCTAGGATCTCGTTATTTTTAAGTATCCAACGGCTCCCAAAGTTTTCAGAGGGAGCTGAAATATTCTTTGGGTTTCACAATTTATGATAAAGAGCTTTTGAATGAGGATTTTCTGTGTAAATACGACTATGATTTTCATTTATTAAGGTTATCTTGTTTGCATTGATGATTATTTGGGAAAGAAATATTTAATTTTATGCTAGGGTGTTATGCATGAACACATAAATGAAAATGCTTTTTATTATTTAAACGTTTGCATCAAATGGATTCTATTTGCCTACCATTTTTCATTGTTTGTTGTTAATCTCAAAGCTTCTTCACTGCCCCGTTGGTCTAGCGGATAGCATATGCTACTACCAATCAAGAGGTTGAATCGGTTCGGGCCACAAAGTGTTCTTGAGTTTTTATATATTATAGAAATGTTAAATAAGGTGGTTGGTAGTGGATGGATGCGAATTGCACAAGACCTGAATGGTTGGTGTTTCTTGGGAGAGACCTTCGTTCAGCAGTGGAAGGCGATAGGTTGATTGATTGATTCATTGATAGAAATGTTTCAACACCCTGGAGTTTCGAAGTCGTGGTCTTAAACCCCGTGCTCCCCGATAGATCCCACGTAAAGCGCGCGTGTGTAGCACCTGTGTTTGTGCACACACTCGTGCACTATAGCTTGCTGGTCTCCATTGAGATTAGCCATAGCCGAGATCGGCTACGAGTACATCACGAGTCTCAAAGGAGTTAAAAGCGCACTTAATTGAAAGAAATCATCTATTATTTAATTCACTATTGAACTCGTTCACAAAATAGTCTGAAGAAAAAACATTACAGAGTCTCCTCCCCTTCTCTAAAATGTATAAAAGTTTGAGAGCCTGCGGAACATCATAGCGTAGCGACATAGCGTTGTAAATTATAATGTTTTATGGTTTAATACTGCAGATAAGAAGCGGGGGTAAGGAGCCTATTATTAACCGTGTTAACTGGGGGTGGCACCGCAATAGCGCACACGGGGCGACTTCACACCAACTTTTTGTGGCGCACGGCGAATTAAATAAATATGCTTTCGATTGCTGTATATTTGATATAAAGGGAGTTAAGGTGTTATAATGATATTATGAGGACTTTTTATGCTTTACATAAAAAAGAGAACTATCACAAGTATTATGTAATTGAATAAATTGTTGTTAACAAAACAATACTTCACGAGCTTTGTGCTATACACAATACAATACAATAAGCCCTTTATCCTGAACTTAAATATTTGTGGAAGATATGTTTCCTCTGTTAGAAAACATCTCTAAGTTCAGTGTGCCTTTTGGCAAAGGCCTCCTCCAACATTTGTGCTATATAGTTACGATAAATAATATTTTTAATAATGATTGTTAAAAGAAAAGAAAAAGCGTGTTGTACAACTGTCAAGTAAATAATAATAATAATAATAATAATAGTTTATTTTCTCTTCACAAAATAGTTCTTACTAAAATAATACAGTTGAGTCAGGAATCACATTTTGTGAGAGACTGGTGCCTATGATAGGTATAGAATACCTGTGTTACAGGTCACCAGGTCCCCACACCACTTAGTTTACAAGTAAGTTATCATTTTAGACAGCGATAAACAAGCTGGAGAAGGAGAAAATTATAAAATTATGTATAAAAAATAATTATATAATTATAAATGCATGTTATTTCAATTTTTTTGTAGCCCATTTTTTTTCAATTTATTAAAATAGAATGCAATAAAAATTGGTTGAGAAAGGAAAACTGAAACACAAATATATATTATTTACGTGCCACTAAAACTAATTTCAACTAAAGTATGAGGCCACTGTCACCCAGTTGCGCCGTCTGCGCCCACCCTTAGAATATGATTTTTAACGAGCCATCCCCAAGTATGTAATTGTGTCTGAATGCGTTTCGTAATGATTATTTATGTAGCAAAGCGGGCGTCTGGATAAATTATTTTTTATTGTTTCCATCGCTGCATGTTGTAACTAAAGCGCAGAGAACCCCAGTTTATGGGTTCCGTTGGATGTGTTTCAACCCCGTTAAGCTTGCGGTTTTGGGTAATAGAACCTCCCCATCTCTTAGTCCCTGTATTCATATTTGTGATGCGTTATTTCAATAATTTCTGAATGCAAAGAATATAATCTTATTACATTTAGCATGATTTAATGCAAATTGTGACCGTGCAAATGGGTTGGTTGTATCGTGATTAGTTGACTGTTAAGTCATAGGTCGTGGGTTCAATTCTCAAACCCTCTCATGCCCTTTTTCGTCATTGTAAGTCAATCAATCGCCGACAATCGAGAAAAAGCTGCTACAATTTATAATAAATTAATATAATTTAATGTTCTGTTGATTTTATTGGACTGAGAATGTTAAATTTTCGTAGCAGCAACAATTGTGACCACAGGCGTAATCACTGTGATTGTGTTCATGATCGGGATATGGTCTTTGTGCTTATTCTAAGATTAAACATGATTAGCTTGGATAACAGCGGCTGGCATACACTGCTATCCAAATGAATCCAAGACCATTTTATCTTTACAGGATAACATTCAAGTATTGTTATCGATTTTAAATATCTTTTTAATAATAATAATACCTTATTGCATTAACTATTTTTAATATTTTAAAGAGTGACCACAATGATCTTTGAAGCAAATAATGCTTGTTGTCACAAGCATTCTGTCAGCACCCCTCTATAGCAGTTATATTAATCTTACATAGTTGAAAAACTTAAATATAGATTAGCTTTAACATAATAACTTTTAAAAGTGTGTTGTGTATGTGTGTGTGTGTGTGTGTGTGTGCGCGTGTACGTATACACGCTATACACGCACCCGTTCGGATGTATACGCAAACAGCAAACCTAACACGAAGTATTGTATGAAAAACTCCATTTCTTCGTAACTTAAGGGTGCCAGAAAGTTAGTAGCTAGTGCTTCATATGTAAAAAATAAAGGATTTTTTCTTCTTATTATTCTTTTAAAATATGACACCAGTTGTATGTGAGATTGGGCTACACAAGAAATAGAATCATCAGTGTAGTCAAGTTCAAAGTGCCAAATAATGACGTCAAACACGTGCAAAAATGGCGGTGCATTTTAAATGAACGGGTTACCGAGTTGCAAGCTATTGTATAATGAAATCGTAAATCGGCTCAGTTGCCGTGTATAATAGTGAAATATAAATTGGTCGCGGTTTGGCGCCGCTGGTCGTTGGCCGACATTTTTGTGGGATCACTTCAATCACACGTTTTGTTGAATGCACGTGCTTTAGTGAATTCTGCGGTTATGGAATTTTATATATAACTAGCTGACCCGGCAAACGTTGTTTTGCCATTTTTACTAAAATGGCTATTAAAAAATAAGGGTTGATCGTAGAAGGGTGAAAATTGAGGATTGTATGTATTTTTGTATGTTGTATCATAAAAAAATAGAAATTAAAAATTTTGTATGAAAAAAAACAAAAAAATTTAGGGTTGTACTACCCCTAACATTTAGGGGGATGAAAAATAGATGTTGGCCGATTCTCATAGATACCGGATAAGCAGAAAAAATTTCATCAAAATCGGTCAAGCCGTTTCGGAGGAGTATGGCAACGAAAACTGTGACACGAGAATTTTATATATTAGATGTATGATATGACAATTTTTGCAAGAAATTTTTAAAAGTTGATATGCTAGAAAATGAATTCATCAGCTGTCTTTAGAGGGTGTTTGAAGCTGCCTTAATGGTTGGATGGCTGGATAAAACGCAATTTCAATGTATATTAATAAAAGAAAGCTTAAGCCCTGACTAAGAGATCGCCATACTGCATTGTAAGCATTCACAATAAGTATGGTGACCATTCTTAAATCCTATTTATGCTTTTCATCGGGCAGAGTAGTTTATCAGGCTCTTAAAAAAGGCCAAAACCTCCTTTTGAAATAAAGACTTATATCCAGCTACCTATGAAAATATTGTTTATTTAATCACACTAACCGTTAAGCATTAATTAAAAAATATTTTTGGCATCAAGTTACAAATCTTAGAAGCGCAGCAACAACGCTGGCAATAAACGAGACAGTTAAAATGTCTATAACACACATTAAATTTGATCGAGAATTAAAAAAAGCACAATTTTCGTAAATCGAAGTTAAAATGGTAAAAAAAAAAAGATGTTTTAAACCACCAAAAAACGACAAGAAGATTTATAAACCGTACGAACGCTAACACACTTTCACGTGTCGATGGATCCGCGTAAAAGCCTAAAAATGGACAAAAAAATCCCATCGAGTCCTACATGCATCTTTTTCGCTCGGCTGACAAATGGCTATGAAATGGCCTGGACGGCCCAGCTCGGGACACTGAACGTAAAATCATTCACAAATTGTAACGCCGCGTTTAGCCTCACACTGACAGGGTTCACACTCAAATTCTGTGCTAATGGTACGTCATAAATTCTGGTAACTTGTAGTTCAACAGAACAGCTATTTATTAGTTAAATTTCTATTGAAATCATACGTGGATACATACTAACTTGACTAATTTAAAAAGACAAACATTACAAGAATTGTTCGAATTCAACAAAAATGGTTTTACACTTAAAGGAAAATAAATGTGTGTTTTGTGTTAAGCCCTAGTGCTAGTGCTAACTGAACACGGTAACCCTATCACCGACACTTTTATCTGAACGCCATCAATAAAAAAACCGTGTAAAAACAGAGAAACAAAAGCCGTGACGTCACGAGGTACGTTTTCGCACCGGCAAACGGCGAACGAATAAATCAAGTGCTGCGCTAGCGTGGAGTCGGCTTCGGCCGAATTGTGGCATTTTATGGCCTTTTGATTTACACGACCACTATTCGCTACGTATTTTAATGTGCGCTCGATAGTCCGTGTTGCGCACAACTGTAAATAAAATTCAAAAATCGCTCAATAAAAATCGTACAAATACGTCATGTTGCTTTAAATCACTGTGAGGACATTATGGAGAATTTTCGGGTGACGATGGGCTTTTGAAAAAGTACTTTAAACTTAATAGTTTCTTGTTATGATGTTTCCTTGATGAATATTCTTCGTGTTAGGTGTTGAGTGAAGGTGTGGAACATGAAGATTCAAAAGTGGTGATGGGTATGTATTTGTCAAGTAGTACTAATACATGTCGTAATAAACTTAAACGTCTTTGTTATTAATACGATTTAGTAATGATAGTCTTGGTACTTCCCCTGTGGGCCGCTAAGCGATGACAAAATGTAAATGTGTAGATAATTTAAAGTTGATTCTAATAATTGCTTGCACGGTTGGCCTACTGGTTTTAGCGGTCGCCACGCCGCTCTCTACTGTGCCGAGTGTTGTGGGTTCAAATCCTACATGGGACAACACTTTGTGTGATCCATAAATTGTTGTTCTGAGTCTGGGTGTTCCTTGTGTCCATTTCTTATGTTTGTAAAGTCCCCCGTGACACAGGATTTATTCCTAGTGAGGGCGTTGTCTTTATTTAAAAAAAAAAATTGGTATTTATGTGACCTGTGTCAGAGTCGACTTTAAAGTCAAATTGTAATTAAAAATAAATGACGCTTACAATAACTAAATAAGTTAATATAATATATATAAGTGATAAAGATATCACATAATATAATTATGCACACCTACATTAAATATTTAGTATTTGTATCTCAAATTTTAGATGCATTTTAAATTTAACGAGTCATGATAGTTCATATTAAAATCAAGATATACAACAGACAGTAAAACATTGATATCTTACGAAATTTATATATAATAGATACAAATTAAATTATGCAAATTAGATTGTCAACATCTAACAATAATGTCATTACGCTATGAGAGACACGTGTTTCGAATAACCTAGCACTAAACTCTCACTACATCGCCTACAGTGAAATTTATAATTTCAAAACGACTTATATATTGCATATTTATCCGTAATTTA
This sequence comes from Hypercompe scribonia, assembly GCA_949316085.1. Lineage (NCBI taxonomy): Eukaryota > Metazoa > Arthropoda > Insecta > Lepidoptera > Erebidae > Hypercompe > Hypercompe scribonia. The sequence continues at coordinate 23,724,208 of OX438972.1, forward strand.
CGACCCTAAGCACATAACAATTACGTTTGTTTACGATAATCGTAAAGTGAAGACGGATATCAATCAACAAATATCATGTTTACAGTCATGATTTGAATTTGAATTGTCATAAATTAGAATAGTAAATATACCCAGAAAGAAATCCCTTTCCTCCCTAGTGCATCCCAAATGACTTTGACGGACACGAGCGCATCATGGTAGATCAACTGGTGTCCTGTGGCCCTCCACTCACTCACTTCATTCATCCGTTCGTTCATTCAGTACGACGTCGGTTTCGAGTGATCACCGATCACCTTACGTCGGTTTTATTCGTTCGTAAGCGGAATTTAAAAAAGGAATGAACAAATGACCAGTGATTTTTGAACGCAGTGTTAGTTTCGGGCAGGTTTTTGGTTTTTTCTTTTATTTTTTATTTTTTTGCTTTCATTAGGTGGTAAATGTATCATTGTCTCTGATCTATTATTTCTTGAAACAATTTGTAATTTGCTCGAAATGTAAGACAACCATTAAAAAAATCTAACAATAAGTTGTTTACTATTTCTCTGTAAGTCTAGTACAGCGCCTCGCCGTCGTCTAGAGCATTGTGTTTGTCAAGCGTAGGGACAAGTGCGCGCGTCACGTGATGCGACGTGACAAGTTGTCAGCTGTCACTGATGAACGTCAGCGGACACAGGGCTGTCTACGGGAAGAATATTGTTGGTTGTAACTTTTTATTACAATTTTATTTATGAATATTTTCAAAGAAAGATTGGACTGTAATTTTGCGTATAAAATTACTTGTTTTTCTAAGAGCTACTGACTGTTTTTTCGTGTGTAAATTCTGAAAGACAAATTAAGAATGCTGATAAAAAAAATGCGTATAACTCGTCACAATATAAGCTCGGAGGCTGAGGTTGTTCTCCAATCATAAAAGGTGCTTACCGCGTTGTCGAGCAATACGTCGCTGCTTCCCATCATACAGCCCATATGATAGCAATCTCAATAATTTATAATTTTAGAAAAAAAGAGTTATTTTGCCTAAACAGACAATATACTGCTTATTTGAAAATACTGTTGATTTAAGACCCGTAGTATACTTTGCTTTCGCTCTCACATTTTCCGTTTCTAATCCAAAGAAGGTTCTTTATCCCTTTTGATAATGATCATGATTTCATTTCCAAGGACTTTAATTTTCATATAACGACCAGCCTTAAAAAACAGCCAAAAATCATTTTTGCATACTTACATATTAAAGTTAACCTATGAACAAAATTGGGAACAGTGCAGAAAAACAAGTGATATTCAAAACATTTAGACTAACGATATCTATCATTACCATTCTCTGCTTTTGTTTAAGTCGTATTTACAAGCTAATAAAAAATCAAACTTGACAACAAAACATGGTAAAACAGGAATATACATCCACCCTCCGTATAAACGCACATCCAATATAAACACGACATAAACCATGGAACACATCGGCGAGATTACCACCGCGAATAATCGCCGATCATAAAAAAACCCCGTCCTAACGGTCTGCGAACTTTTCTATAACATTCGAGTCACGTCCAGTCGAACTGATTGACGGGAGACGTCTGCGCCTTCAAACTACCCCCACCCACCTTCGATAGGGGGAGAGGGAGGCAGGGAGCTACCGTCTTGACCTGTGATCGGAGTAACAAACATGTGAAAAATGTCATTAATGCACTCCCGTTGTGCCTTATTGAGTGCTTTGTGGAGTAGGGGAATAGTTAAGCGTTTGCCGTTCTAGTTAATGTTACGGGCGATATCCATATTTAGTATATGAAGCTGTGTTTAATTACTTTTTTTCTTTTAATATCTAATCTGTATAATAAGAAATTGTATCATACAAACAAGTAGATCTTATACTGGAGTCTTTAAAGACATTTTCTCTAGCATTTTCTTTAAGACCTATGCATCCATATCATATTTCCTATAACCAAGTAATTGTTACCCTTTATATGTCGATTTATAGTTGAGATTGCTGTTTAATTAATGATTTTTAATTCCTAACTATTTCATTTTAGGAGTAAATGTCAACTGTATATCACAGTCATGATAAGATTGCACCAATAATCACATGTAATTCTGGTGTTAGGAACTGGGGAATACCCTGATCATGGAAACGTCTTAAAATATGTAATAATACCAAATTTCTCTGTAAAAATGTCTGAAAAAGACTTCGGGTCTTTTTAGTCCATAATATGGATTGGATGGATAGATGGATGGATAAAGATGAAAGATGGATTTTCGGCGTATCAATCTGAAAGAACACAGATGAAAATTTTATAGTTAGAAAGGAAAAAAGTGAAAGTAAACAAGGTCCGTTAACTTTGTTAATTAGATGGTCTTCGGACATTATAAAACTAGCATCTAAAGCACGAGGTTTGTATTGGAAGTGCTTTGGAATATAAGTTTTATTAAGACTACTTGCGCAGCTATAGTTCTAAGCGTCGGTGGATTACAATACGCGTTTTTCTAATTTAAACGAAGGGAGTTACAAATTAGAACATAAAATCCTTTGTATATTTTGTATTATTGTATCTATTTCTAAAATGTAAATGTATCATCATTCATATGTATCAATGTGTCCAATAAGAAAGTCAGTTAACGATCTAAAATATACGATCATGTATTTAGGACGTTATGTAAATTGCCCAATAAACAGCGTACGTGGTCGCACCATCAACTTCATAATTCAGTACATATGTCGCACATGGAACACAGCTACAATTTGGCACATCACATCATTTCACCATATTGAGATTTACGAGGGACGCTTACCGAGGTCAAGGCCGGCCGACGAATGACACGCTAACCTGGACCCGTTGTGTCAACATGTCGTTTAGCTGAGGATAATTAATGTATGAACGTTCAAAATAATGGAGATTGAGTGTAGGTCGTAAGTGACGATCGACAGTACGTGTTGTAGCTCGTAAAATGTAATCATAATGCTTTTTTCTCAGAATGTACGAAAGCAAAAATTTTGTTCAATAACTTAGATAAGCGATATGAATAACATTTATCTACTACTATACATTTTATTGACTCAATACACAGCGGTAAAGAAAATATCAGTTTATCGTAAATAATTAATTGAAGTAAAATCATTTTACACGATGTAATCAACATGGCTACTAGAATTGATATTAGGTAATCAAAACTTTCCGTCCAATTTTTGCGATAATGTTCACAAATAACAGAGAACATAAAAACTCTGCCGCCATCAATACACGCAATAACGCAAAATTCGCAAACAATAGACATTAATAAGACGGTCCAGGGAAACGGGTAGCCGGGGTAGCATAACTGCCCGGCCGCGTCCAGGGATGCGCTTATTAAAACATTTTCACCCGGGCAATATCTGACGATGGCGACGTGTACAATATGTGCGCAGCAAACTCTGCCCACATGTGACGACCTGTGGGAATCGCCGAGAAAACTTCATTAAGTCCGGTGGACGCCCGTTTGGTTTGCCACCCCGTTTTCTGTACCCCCTCTCTCCTCTCGTGACGGACGCGACGGACGGGGGACGGCGTCCGCTTATTACGTCGCGAACGTGCCGCAGAATCGAAGAAATGTGACGTAAATACGTGAAGCGTTTGTGAAAGAATCGACCCGCTGATTGGCCGGTCTTTGTGCCCGTCTGACCGTTAATTTGATCTGTATCTGAGGGGCACCCACTCATTTCTTCACGGATTATTATTGATGCGATCGATTCGTTCTGATGGGCCGATTGAGATTTTTCGTTTTCTTGCTTTTTATCTTTGTGTCTTTTGTAGAGTTGAGATTCCGCTATTTCCGTTATCGGATGCTCCTTTCATTGTATCCAATAACTCTAATATTTCTATTCTTTTTTTTACTTTTAACTTTGTGGAACATTTTAACTGTTATACTCAGTTCCAGATCGTGAAAATTCTAATCCCACGGTACTAGAAGAGCTAACTTGGCAAGGACTTACTCTCAACTTTGTCATAAAATGTAACCAAAAATGCACTCAGGCGCACCATCTGAGCTAACACGTTCCGTTTCTTGGAAGACCACACGCGTGTGTCCGCGTTGACGTACGTACGATATAATTGCCAAGTTGCGTTCCGGTACACGCGACGATGGACAAAGTGTGCCTTACTCATTATTCATGTTTTAAATGATTTCGTTTCTCGAAGAAAGGTAAATAAAGATTCCGTCAATCAACAGTGATGAACGTTTGGTAGCAGACGAGCTGTCTGCTGTAATGTAGGTCTAAGATTTCTGTTACAAAATTTACTTAACATTGAATAGTTATATAACAATATAACACAATATAACGTTTCATTTATGAATATCATTCATCATTTGAAATTATTTGAGTGTATTATAATATATGATAACATTTAAATGAAATTTTAATGTGTTACTGTTGTTTAGTTATTGTAACACTGTAACAGTTTGTCCACTTATGCTATACGTGGTGTGTAAGTATCCGCTGTTGTCTATTTATGCATCTTTCTCTAATTTTATAAATGGGAAAGCTGATTTCTATTAAATCCAATAAGCAAAATAAAGCGTAATATTCAGGTGAACTTATTAAAATCAACAGTAAAGAGTAAAACCGGAGTTAGAACTCGTATCGGTGATAGGTGAATGACGTATTTTCTAGTTGCCGAAACACAACATTGAGAGACTGATAGTCGATGATTGACAAACGGACAGATGTAATTATAATATTTGATGCCAAAGAAAATATATTTTTTCTTTTCTGATCAATCATCCGTACGTCAAACTGAAGTAACTTAATTTCAACGAAAATAAGGCAACCTACATATTTTTAAAGAAATATTTTTTGAAACTGAAAAGAATTTGTTTTTATTTTTAGTAATGTTGTAGCAAAATGTTATCCAAATTCAGATTATTTATTACAGAATTAAGATCGGAGTTGAAGCATGACAAGATTTCAGATTTCTTAAATATATGTATTTTTTTTTCAGAACCTTGTTATTCTCAAGATTATTTGGGGTCAGCTACTATCTCAACTGATTATATCTGTATACTAGTTTTTGGCATCGGACCTCCGCAACTTCGAGGGTGAAGTGAATTCAAAGGTTGAATAGTTATCAGTAGATTTGACACTAACTTGCTAATAACAATGCTATAGATGTTTATGACAATCAGGACCGCCGACTTAACGTACTTTCTGAGACACAGGCGTGAACCACCGCCAAACTTGCATACTCCGGTCCATTAATAAGAATTTCTTGTAAGGAAAACCCCACAATACTTCTTATCCGACCCCGGACTTACCCGAGATCTCTTGATTGGTGGTCGCTAATTGCTAGACCAACGAGGCAATCTTACAGCCTTAATATTGACACCATATCCCTCTAAGACAACATAGGCAGAGTGGCAAAGCATACGGTGAGTCTATGGTCAAGCGGTCAAACACGTAGACCGGGTCAATACAGAAGTTCAACACCATACATCGTTACAAATTCTAATAAGACCTAATTTCTAATGAGGTCAATTGTCGTGACAAAAATTTATTGAAAATTCAGCGCCGATCTAACCTCGGTCTGAAGAGAATATGATACTACGAGAATATCATTAATGACATCTAGAGTAGATCGAAACTGAATATTCAATGATTTTGTATTATAAGACTTGACCATCTGAATTTAGGACACCTATGTATAACGAAACATCGATAAATTTATCTGTAAAAGAGTGAAAAAAAATAGTCGCCATTTCTATAAAAATCACAAATATGATAGTGCAAGCATTTGACCTTGACCGCTTTTTAAATTTGTGACACCAAATAGTATGAAGTGGTCACAATGATAGTCTTGAACACGCATCTTTCAAGTTCTATTCCCTTCAAGAATACAGGTTGTATTCATGATGATGTAAGCGTATATTTTGTTCTAAGTGGTTATTTCTTAAATACAAAACACAAGCCGTGACAAAGATTAACCCTTCAACGTCAAACGTCTTTAGGTGACAGTAGATGGAGCCACCGTCTCACTGTCAATCACATGTCAGCGGATTTTGTGCGTCTGTCCATCAGTTGGTCTGTCCGTTGAAACGCGTAACTCGACTCTGGGAATCCGCTTAATCTTTATTGACATTACAACTTTTTGTGGTGCTGGAGTTTTAAAGGAAATCAGACTTTATTCTAAAGGTTATAAAAGTCAAGTTTTATGTATTTTGTATGTTTGTGTATACATCTGAACACTGTTCATTAGAAGCTCGTTTTACTTTTAAGTAGACAACGTCTGTTATTTTTTTTTATTGATTGATTTTTTCGTCACGTTCAAAATAAATACATTGTATTTGTTGTTAATATCTAAAAGCTGAAAGCGTGTGAAAGCAAAAAGTCAGAGTACCTATGTCGGCACTTATTCTATTATGTACTAAGGTAGCAAACAAGCATAGAAGTAAATCATTTGATAACAAGTGATTGCAAGCTTGAAAACTTTTTGAAATAATCTGTTCAAATTGTAACATTAAAAGAACCCAACTTTAAACATGTTATAAACATAACGAAAAGGATTTTGTCCTTACAAAAATTATGGAGTACATTTTGTTGGTACTATACTAAAGGTACACAAAATGTTGAGAAGAAAAGTAGACGATGACCAAAGAAAAGTTTAATTTACTATGTAAAAGGGTATTTGGTTTGGCTATTACTAACGAAAACTATGAAAAAGACAACGTGCCTTCAACACACAACACAAATGGTAATGGCGACTATCAAACAAAGCTCTCATACCCAATGATGTAAAAATGAGTAACTTAATTAATTCTACCAACAAATAATTCAAAATAGAAACCCTTGCTAATCATAATTATCTTAGTTAAAACTAATTCGTGCAAAACCAAACCCATTCTCGTATACCTAATTCGAATTCTAGATTGTACGTCTGAAGCGTGACTGATTTGATTGTAGCAAAAGGTTGGACAATTTTTTATTGGAAGATTAAGCCTTGATGAAGACAGCTGAGAAGTCTGACATTTTATTTTGATCAAGACCTTAATGTCGGATTATATTGTCGTAAACATGGCTGACGCTGAGATAATAAGGATATGTTTACGGAGAAAGATTTTTAAGTAATTAATTTTTGTGAGTTAAGAAGCTGTAAAATACACGTACGTATTTGTCTACAGAACAATAACTTGAAACAAACCCTATACAAACTTGTCTGGCTAGCGTAGTTTAGGAGGCCAAAACCTTCTTTTCAAAGAGAACCCTTTGTCCAGCAGTGGACTATTGAAAACTGTTGATGAGGTTGTATGTAAGACGTCAATATATAAGGCTATCCCAAATTTCTAATGCAATAATAAAAGCCGGGTAAATTCATAAAAAGTTTGAAAGTTGACAAAATCTAGCGAAACGTCAGTGGTATTTGTGCTGCAAAAGAATAGAACTTTCCAGATGTTACATTCATTTCTGACAAATCATTAGTCTATTACGAGGCATTGGCCTCTATCAATTAGGGTCATTCTATGATTGATTGTGATGGACAAGCGAATTGGTGATTACATCAAATTCATTTAACTAGTTGAATAATAGAAAGGCAGATTTCTGTGTCAGTTCTGTTCTTTTTTATTAGTGGGTTTAGAGAATATTTAGAATTCGAAATATGTTTATAGAAAACAGACGAATTGGTAATCACAAAAGAAATTGAATAAATAATTTAAAATTACAATATATTTAATAAATACAAAAATACAAGTTTAGTATAGAATTTAAGAGAAAATTAATAAAACAATAGAAAATATGTAAAAAAGATAGAACTTATTCCTTTGAATACTAATTACTGTTATATAAAGAAATATCTACAAAATGAGGTTCAGTAATTCCTAACAGGTAAGTCAGAACAAATATGAAGTTAATTTTCTAAGAAAAATGCTTATACAAACTAATTAATACAACGTACTTCCTAAAACCTGAAACTCCATATTAATTTCAGATAATTGGTACATTGACTACATTAAAAGTGGTACCCATTCCTCGAAACCACGACAGCCTCTAAGCTCAAACACAAACCGAAAGTAAACGATTCCACAAAGTCTAAAAAGCCTACACCTGACGAACATTTCTGTGGAAAACAAACACGCAAGCAACAAAACAAACAGAGAGACACGCGAACACACACGGTGGCGACGACCTTACTTCAACGGATCGTTGTCGGACCGACACCGGTTTTTTGCTCTAGTAACACTTTGGTGTAAGAAGAGTATGGATCTTACTCAGTTTTTCTAATATTAGGTAGAACTTTAATCATTATGCATATCCCTTATGGTCCTACTATTTTTATTTTTAATACACAAGTAATGATATTTTCCGAAGATTTGTAACATTGTCCTATATAAAAAGACATTTTTATTTAAGTCTAATTGAGATGCCAAATTGACAGATTATGAAAACCGTAGTAAATATAATATATAACTGTATTTATGGGAATGAACGTGGATAGGTAATTATACTTTTGAAATATCTTTATTTAGCCTATAACCACAGCCAGTGCAACCTAGTTTACGTCCGCCACTCATTACTTTCATGAGTGACTATATTATCATGCAACGCGACAGTTTAAAACTATTGTAGGTTGCACGTAAAAAACATATCTCTTATAGTTTATCTATTGTTGCGGAGCTATTTGTTGAATTTGTATGCTTTGAAATTCGGTTAAACTCTTTCTGTAAAGACTTTAACCGGATTTCGGTTTCGGATTCGGTTTAATAGGATTGGCAACTGAATAATTCTTCCGATAATGCAAATCTAAAAGTTAATTTAACCACATATCATTAGACAGATCCTTTTTTTTTATTGCGAATGTTCCAGAAAATGTAAAGGCGCATCCACACTATGCCACGTGGTCTCCAGTTTTTACCTCACCTCCACATCACGCATATTGATTGATTGATGTTTATTCAACGGGCATTAGTTGCCGTACCTGCTTTATTGATATTAAGACGTATCCCGTCGCAATTATAATATTATTCATCACTATAGCACCTGTGCGGCCACTCGGTCAATCATCTTCGATTGATAATCATTGTGGTTGGTTCAGGGTTCCTTTCGTTATTAATTTGGATGGATGGTTTCTTTATGGACTTTGAAAAAGTGATTGGAGTGATGGATTTGAAGAAAATATGTAGTGTAATTGTTTATAATGTGTATCGTTTGAACCGTGAGCTTAGGCTGTGATTTGAAGAGGATGTATTAACTGTTTTTGTAATATTTTTGACACCAAAAACTTACTCTACAATAGTACTAGTATGAAACATTTCGAAAGTTCAGACTTGTATTCGGAGGTACAAATAGGTGCAGAGGATATTAATTAATGAAGATTATATAGTAATACAAAAAAAGATAAAATAATCAAAGTAATTATAGAATATTGATCAAAAGCTACTCAAATATTAGAAGCGAAAGCTGTCTTTGAGAAGCAGAAGACACTGAGCCTAAGGTGGCTCGTCTTTTTTTTTTTATTTGAGAGCCTGCCAAAGTGACTCTACTCTGCCTGATGGAAAGCATGAATAGAATCCAAAAGTTGTAGTCACCATAGTCATTGCAAATGCTGACAATGTAGTATGGTGACCTATACTATGGCGGCCTATTAAGATGCTTTTGCTTTTGCTTTTTTGCTTTTTTTTGCCCTCCACCATGGCATAAAACCCACACTTGATTGGTGTGGTGACAGATTAAGAATACAAAGTGACACCACCACCATTCATCGGACTAAGCGAATAAGGAAACAAATTACAAAGGACAACATCACTATAAAGAGAAAGAAAATTTAGACCAGCGTAGGCCCAAACCTCCTTGCTTTAGAGAGGATGTCCAGCAGTGGACTGGTAAAGACTGCTGGAGAAACCTAATTTAATTGCCCTAACAAGTGACTACTTAATATACATTTTAAGCCGTCGAGGGTCAAATCAAAAAATAAAATACAGCACGTACGCCTTCGAACACTAGATACCCTAATCCAATCTCAATCAGCTTAGACGACCAATAATTCTGTCTGAAGCTTCCCATACACCTTAACGACCAGCTCCAGATAAGACAAGACATAGTGCATGTGAGTCCTCCGCTCCTAAAGTTTTAGGTGTCTCGGGAGCAATAAAAAGGAACTGAAAAGAGCTGCATTCATTTGCATATCCTAACCGTAGACGGGCACACTCCAACTATCTTTATAAATTCAGGAGGATTTTTAGGCTGTAGGATAAGGTTAGACCTTTGTCTGATGTTAATAAAACTTCCTGATTTTCAATAGCTAACTTAGGGTGCGGATGCTGTAATAGTTTAAAATGTCACCTCGTCGCTTTCTACAGAACTGAGAGCTGAAGATTCGACTTGGGACAACACTTTGTGTGATCCATAAATTGTTGTCATGAGTCTAGACATTCTTTGTAGTAAAGTAATTTTCAAGCACTGATTTATTTCTTACTAGTTGTACCTAATAAAATTTTCAAAATCAATGAACAGAGATAAATACAACAGACGTCGTTTATGATATTCGACAGTTGTTAGTGAGACGTCTTTGTGATTTCGATTGACCAAACGTCTTGACTGGAAAGCTGATTGTTTTGTTTTCAGTGACGTTAAGATATTGTCTCTTTTAATTAATGCTTTTGACAGCTGTCAGATTGACATTATACAACATATTTTGACATTACGATTCAGACAATTTAAAGTTAGAAATATGTACCTATACTTAATAAATTTTATTTCAAACATTAAAGTGCTAAATTATCTACTTATACCTGCAGTAATTAGACGAAGCAATTTGTGTTTTACAACTGATTAAATTGAGTTCTATGTGACTATCTGACTATCTTTAGTCCCCTGTGACTTTCCATTAGTCCTGTGGGACTATCATGATAATACAAAATACAGTTAAGACATATTAGTATAAGTATGTTAGTAATAATATTTGCAGCAGAAACGTTCAGAGCAGTGCAAACGGGTCGGTATTTATAGTTTTATCAAAATAATATGTGATCAAGCAACTTTTTGTTAACCAACGTTTAAATAAATATTATTTGCTATAAAATCAAAATGGTATATCAAGGTTTCTTTACCATCAATCACTCCTAAAACAACATTTAAACAAAACAATTTCAAAATACAGAGCGAGCAAGTCCTTTGTACATTTGACATTCTTATCGACCCGACGGCAGGGGCAAAAAGAAGTCTGTAACGGGAACGAGGAGCGACGTCTGACGAGACGAACGGAACTGGGAGACAATGTGGAACTGATCGGTGACCGCTAAATACAATTTGAGATACGCTGACGTAGGCTTATTTAGTTGTGTATTTCAAAAATTAAAAAGTTTCAATTTTTTAGTTTTCAAATATGGAATTAATTTCATGGACACATAAATTGGAACTTAGCACCACTGTAATCTGTACATGTCCAATGTACATAGGTATACATAAAATTGTAAATAAAAAATAAAAATAAACTCAATATTGATGCCTCAAACAGAGGTCTAAGCGTGTATACATTAAACCAGTCATATGATTATTTTATATATGCATGCCCTTTGAGTGCGTAGATGTTAACCTAATAAAGTTAGAAACCTATTCTCGAGCAAATTTGTCTACAATAGATAAATGTCAATAAGGATTAGAAATCGCCTACCTTTCACTCTTTTCGAGCTAATAACAATATCTCGAAATCTCGCACAGATGGACGTCTGATCCCAAACCTTGCAACCTATGTATGTAAGTGTGCTAACCTGACTGCTTATAAACATAAATATATATAGGTATATATACTTCCATATCATAGATATCTTACACCTAAACAGAACAAACGATCGTGCTAATTACACAACTATTTGTCTTCGATGGGAATCAAACCCACGACCTTTGTAATTTGTAAATAAGGCTATAAATAATGAAGCTTCAAAACTGTAAATTGGGTAGATCGTAAATAAATACCAATGTCCACTTCATTAAAACTAATATCGAGAAACATCTCGGCAAATACAATTAACATAGCTTTTTATTATTATTATTAGGAATTTCAATCAAATATACAGTGAAATATCTTGTTCAATTGAGTAGTCTAAGTGACGTCACGATTTGGTATTTAGTACATTTTTCATACACAATTGACGTTTTGACAGATGATAAAAAGTAACTAATTTGACTAAGGTGTCATCTAGCCTATTGTCCTAAAATAATACTTAAAAGTGACATAAAAATAGGTCAGTTACCCGACTGATTTAAAAAAAAATGTTAGGCGCTTCCTATTTTGAATTGGACACGACACTTATTGATTGTGTGACGCAATCAATTAAATTGGTTTATCGGTTGATTGATGCGCAGGCGTCTGGCGCTGACTGATTTCGGTGTTTAATGTTAAGTGGGATATTCTGCTTCAGTGGAGTCAGAATGCTTTATCGTTAATGGGTTCATTTTTTCTGAATTCAGATGGCAGTTCAGATATTAATTAACATATTATTTTTATTCTGCAGACTGAATGAACTTTGTACCTAAGTTCTAGTAAAAGATTTACCAACAATAGGCACAATTATTTCGGATTAGTAATATTTCTTAACTTTATTTTGGTGTTAGTTTCTATAGGAAAAACAGATTGCCACAGGGTATTCACAGGTGGGCATATACTTTTGAAAAAATGTCAAGAAACCTCTTTAAATTTATGGGTTAATTTTTGAGTTGAAAGTTAATAGATAGACTTCTGGGCTCAAAACTCTTGATGGATTGTTCTAATTTTATATAGATGAACCATGAGGAGAAGGTCAGATATTCTTTTTCTATCGTTACAAAAGACTGAGTTACATAGTTGCAACGGAACCGACAAACAGAATACTCTATCATTCAGGATCAGATAAGGATCGCCTTTGTTCATAACGTGAATTTTATAATTTGCAGCGAGGCGTCTGCGTGTGCGCACATCACGTAGGGTTGCCAGGTCGATACTGTTAATTTTGCTTTCTTTGTTTTTCTAGGTAATGCACTAAACAATATGTTATGTATATAATTATAGTGATTTGGAGATCTCTCGCTGATACTTAATTAGATCTTGTATAAACCACGTCAAAGAAGAAAGGCAAATAATATACACAACATACGATCATACATAAAACCGTGCCTCTTTCCCCGAAGGGATAGGCAGAGGCATATAAAACGTCTACTTTTCACCAGTGCTTTGGTCCGACGTAATAAATGGCGAGCCAATTGCCGCTGATTGGAATGTTTTGCTTGCCAGAGGGTCATGTGTCGGCTTGGGACCCTAAATTCTTGGTGGGAACCCTATGCACCCCTAAGGAGAAAAAGTTTTCTGAAATGTGAAAACACGACTAAAATAAGGAGGTCGTTAAATCAGTATAAATGTTTTTTATCACGAACACACACAAAGTGGCAAATATTGTAAAGAAGAAACAAAGATACAAAATCTTAGTATAAAATGTATAATGACTTTTTTAATTTTTGTGTAGCAATGTAGACAAATTAATTATTTTGCAGAGTAAAATTGTAAGAAGTAGGAAAACCCTAGTGCTTTCCCCATCAATCAGTTGACCGCTCGGGGCAGAATTCGAGTCCCGAGTTGTTCAGATCGTGGCGATAACGCGATCCGTGTATGATGCGATTATTAATACCGTGCGATTATACGCTCCGAGGTCAGGACTCGAGTGACGATAGATAACAGATAGGGTGGGAATGTTAATACTTTCATATAATAATCTTTATATGAGAAACCTTAAGATGCTAGCTTTTATACGTGGCCTTGCTTGTAACAATTTCAACTTTGCCAAGATGGGAAGAACGATGGTTTAACGAAATTTTTTTTTTCTTGATGAACGAAATCGTACGCGCATTTTCAACCGAGTGTGATAGAAAGCGAGTTATATTTACTGTATGAATACGTATAAGTTTACATAATTTTAATATATTAGCTATCATAATATTAGTTAGACTACTGACAGTGTGACATATGACAAAAAAAATCGTTATAAGGGCTCTTGATAGGTCAAAACCTAGTTCGGTCTCCTTGAAATCAAATGTTAAAAAGGGTTTCTTTACAGATAGGACTTTTTCATAAGATTTCCAATAACTTTCTCAATGTCCTTTAAATTGATTTCTGACTAAATCCGTTGTAACTTCTAACTAAATTCATGGTCACTTATAACTATATTCATGGTCACTTCTAACTAAATTAATTACAGATTTTTTTATTTGAATTGAACATGTTTAATAACGGTGCATAGTTCAAGTTATTTTCTGTCTGTTTATACAGGCTAAAGCCATGCAAATAATATGGTTATATACAATAAATACTATCCCATTATTAACAAAATGTCAAGACATTAGATTATTTGACATGTTTATTATTATTTTATTATATTGAATTGAATTTTATTGCCATTGCAGATCTCATTAACTGTGTAATTTATAATCCTTCTTGCATTCACTGAGCCTCTTATTTCGGACATTCTTTTTGGCCATTATCGTACCACTACATACGAGAGCCTCAATCAACAGCCTTTATCGGTCCACTGCTGGACATAGGCCTCTCCTAATCAAGAAGATTTTAGCCACACTGGCCAGACGGGTTGGTGCTGGATTTGTTTCAAGTTTTTCTTTTTCTTGCAGTTATGTTGTCTTACGTAGTTTGACCCTTAGTCGCCTCTTACGATACCCAGGGGATGAGTAGGGTTGGTGACACTGTATTCTTAAAGCGTTACCAGACGGAATTCAGTCTGGTCACCATATGGACGTATAAGTCATGGCTGATAATTAATCCCCTTATCAACGCAACTAAAGACCAATTCTTTTTTTACTAGATATTCTTTTAACAAGAATAATTAAATATAGAAATAAAAAGTATTCTAACCTTCGATGTACTTATTTTTAGTTAATTACTTACTTTTGCGAATTACTGTAGCTATTTAACCCCACACTAAATTAATTTGATGATTTTACGATTCTTACCTGAAAACAAAATAAAAACATAATTAGTATTTAACCAACTCAATTTTTTTTACACGACAACTCAGCATACATGATGTTATACCTAATAACTTCATTTATACAAAACTGTATCTAAGTGCTCACTAACATTTTAATCAACTTTAAAAAAATAAGTGTACTCGACACCATCTTTACTACCCTCTCTTCTCGACAGCTTTGGTGATTCAACATTGAAAATAAATATAGAAAATCTATTAATAGGAGATAACGTCGTTGGTTGCAATTTTTTTAATGTACAAAGAAATACATGTTGAAGAATATTCTGACGAAAAACTGTTCTAAAATCAGAAAACTAAACTCTTAAGATACAACACCTGTACAAAACTGCAATAATAATTGGCACGGTGTTTCGCGTATGCGTCGACGCCCTTAATCACAATTCGCCGGCGCATCGCGTCAGATTATAGTGTAGATCCGTGAGGTTTGCGGGTGACGTCACAGTGCACATAGATTAGCGTCGTAGGAATCCACTGACCTCATTGTGTGAGTTTTGATAAGACGCCCACTTTCACCCCTGAATTAGGACTAACTGGTCTAAAACTGACTGCTAAGCCAGAAGTCGTGGGTTCCATTACCGCCCAGGATTGTGATCATGATGTGTATGACCATTTGTTCTTTTTTTTTTTTTTTTTTTTTTTTTTTTTTTTTTTTTTTTTTTTGATAAGGACCTAGCTGTTGGCCTGGTATGGCCTCTACAACTTTACGCGGGCATTACGGTGAGCGCTGAGGGCTCTCAACCGGTCATTTGTTAAGCAACATAGCCCAAGGGCACCCCCTGTGGGGTACGAACCTCGGCTTGGGGTGTTGCTGCTACGTTGGGGCGACCTACTCCCATGATTTGTATGTGATTTACGCGGCGCGTATTCCGCCCCCGACGACGGGGACGAAAACGCGGACGGTTCCTATTCCTAGATTGCCTAGCTGTGTCCGCTCTACGTTGAACGAGCGTGATCTCGTCATCTGATTCCTCTAACGCGTGTCTGGGTCGTCGTATCTTCGAAATCCTACTTGGTGTGTATCCTACGGCCGCAACCACTAGAGGGTTGGGGTGAGTCGGAGCAGAGTCAAAGTAGCTACGGGAGCACTGTTTTATGAATTGCTTGATGGTCGGCAATCTGAGGTCGATGTGGAGATCGACGTTGCGTACATACCACGGTGCTCCCGTAGCTTTGCGCATGAACCTATTTTGTAGTGTTTGAAGCCTATGGATCCTGTGTGGCCTAACGTGTGCGAATACTACGCTACCGTACGTCATTACGGGACGTACGCATGACGTGTATAGCCTAACTTTATTTTTTAGATCTAATTTCGAACGCGCGTTTATTAGACAGTGTAGACGTCCTAGCACGAAGGCAGCCCGGCTGCGGACTGCCTTGATGTGGGGGCCGAAGGTTAGACGGTCGTCGAGGGTTATGCCTAGATATTTGGCCTGCCTAGCCCAAGGGATAGACTTGCCGAACATCCTAATCTGAGGGGTCTTCTCCAAAGGATACAAGCTTAGCTGTCTTCTGTGAAACAGCACCGCCTGGCTTTTCTCGGGGTTGACCTCTATCCTCCATTTCCGGAACCAAACGCCCAGTGCGTTGGCTGCGGTCTGGAGTTTTTTGGCTACTGTCGAGGGGTTCACCCCCGAGCAGTAGATAGCCATGTCGTCTGCGAATAGTGCCGTCTGCACATACCGATGCTTCGGAATGTCGCTGGTATACAGCGTGAAGAGTAGGGGGGAGAGCACGGACCCTTGTGGGACACCGGCTCGTATGGGGTGAGTGGAGGACAATGACCCTTCTACTCGGTAGCGGAAGCTTCGATTCGACAAGTAGTCTCGTATGATGAGTACGAGTCCGTGTGGCACTCCCATGGTAAGTAGCTTAAATAATAAGCCGTTGTGCCACACTTTGTCGAAAGCTTTCGCTACGTCGAAAAAGAGGATTCCTGTAAACAGGTTGCGTTGAAACCGATCCCTGGTGTATTCAACGATGCGGTGAACTTGGTGGACGCACGAGTGTTCGGTTCGGAAACCGAATTGCTCGTGGGGGACGAGAAGATTAGCATCGGCATACGCTTTCAGCCTATTGTAGATTAGACGCTCGTATAGCTTGCCTAATCCGTTAAGCAGACTGATCGGTCTATAACTGGTCGGTTCGGACTTTGGTTTGCCAGGTTTGGGTATCCCAATAACAACGGCTTCTTTCCATTGTTGTGGAAAGATGTTGTTTTTGAGTGCTGCGTTGAAAATGAACGTCAGCAGGACCAGTAGC
Source organism: Hypercompe scribonia (assembly GCA_949316085.1). Lineage (NCBI taxonomy): Eukaryota > Metazoa > Arthropoda > Insecta > Lepidoptera > Erebidae > Hypercompe > Hypercompe scribonia. The sequence goes on from OX438972.1 coordinate 23,741,452, forward strand.
CTCTCCGGAAAGAGTTTTAACACCCTGTTTGTGATACCGTCCGAACCGGGCGCCTTGCGAGCGTGTAGGCCCTTGACGATCGTTTCGACTTCTTCGGGGGTGACCGTGTCTAGGTCTGGTTGTGTATCTGTCATCCCCGTCGGCGTTGATGTTGATGTAGGAAGTGAGGTTATTAGGCGCTCGACTTCCGAATCAACTTCGGCTATTTGGTCCGAGTCGCAGTGTATTACGCTGGGCGTGCACTGATTCTCTAGACTCTCGGCCAGGCACTCTGCCTTTTCGATATCGTCGAATGCCGGCGGAAGGTTAGGTCTGCTTAGAGGAGGCATACAGGTGACAATGTCTCTCTTAAGCGAGCGGGACAGCTGCCAGAAGGCAAGGTGGGTAGGTTCGAGGTCTTGTAGTGTCCTATCCCACCTGTCTTGGCGCATTTGATCGATGCGCGACTTGACCGCTCTTTCTAAGCGTCGTAACCTGATCCTGTTGGCTTCGCATGGATATCTGTCGTAGGCTCGTACGGCGGCGTTCTTCCGCCTCAGCAGCTCACGTACGTCATCGGGTAGGTCCCAGCGGCGATCGTTCGTCGCCGGTGCCTCCCGAGTGCATTCGTTAATTAACGATTGCACGTGAGCTGTGAGGGAGTCGATCGCCATCGTGGTGTCCTCTTGGCTAATTATATGGTCGGGTATCCTATCTAGATGCACGGACGAGGTTGCCTCGAGTTTTGTCCCGAGGCGCCTCCAGTCCGTGATTCGTCTAGTCGGGGTACGATGACCTGTGTCGATGGGACCCAGTCTGGGTGCGAACTCCATAACCACAGGTCTGTGGTCTGAAGTTAACTCGTGAAGCACCTCTACTGAACACAAACGTAGGTTTATGTTCTTTAGGAGTGCCACGTCCAGAATGTCGGGTCGGTGAGACACGTTGTGCGGATAATGGGTCGGTTCGAGCGGGGCGATGATGTCGAACGCTAGTCTATTCGAGAGCGACTCCAGGGCTCTGCCTTTGGCGTTGGACTGGTGACAGTTCCAAATGGTGTTCTTGGCGTTAAGGTCGCCGCCGATAATCACGGCGTCGCTCAGTTCTAGCAGCGCTTGTATCTGGATGTAATTTATCTATAATATACGTTTGTATTTTGAAATATATGCTTATCAGCAGTGTTTAGTTATGACAGCATGTGGTAGAGCCTAATTTGGAAGCAGCCATGTATAAAATGTGTTAGATAATTATTATCTATAGGTATTTTAATATATTTTTTTTATACAATAGGTGTAAGGTAGTCAAGTTGCTGACGTTTCGACTAATATACAATGGTCGTCATCACACGCTTACCTTCCTTTCTTACTGATATGTCCTGTAGAATTTTACTGATGTTTGTTTTGCTAGGGATACCCAATAAGTGAGATGCTTAAGCTTTACTTTATGGATACCTCCGATCGAGTCAAGGAAAACAAGAAAATACTATATGAATGTTCATAATACACTTGAGAGCAAAACATTGATGCAGGGGTGACAGTTATCGTGGTAACTGTGTAAGCCTTACACTGTCACGATGACTGTCATGCCTTTTACGTCCCCAAGCGGGGTGTGAAAAGCATCTCACAAGGCCGCCATAGTGTGGGTCACCGTACTGCATTGTCTGCATTTGCAATGAGTACGGTGACCACAACTCTTGGACTCTATTCATGCCTTCCATCAGGCAGAGTAGAGTCACTTTGGCAGGCTCTTAATATAGAAGAAAAAAAAACTGTTATTTCTAAAGTACTAGAAAGTTATCTGTAGATATTGCATTCTAGAACTCATGACTGTGTTATTTTTGACAACTTTTGACAATATTCAACATAAGAATAAGAGTTAAACAGTCAGCTGTCTGTTTATCTATTGATGTACCAAAATCGCTAACCGCTCCGCCGCTGGCTGTACCCGCATCCCACTTAGGTGCAACGCCTCACCTGCGCAACAAATCAGGAAGTGTTCCCCTGTCACAACAGTTACGGACAGGTCGGCATCAGTTTATATAAGTAATGCGTTTAGAAACTACAAGGGGATAGGCAGAAATTGTACTGTCAATTTTATGTCGTGTCTGTCAAGATTTTCTAGATATGGAATAGACATTTTGTAATTCAAAATCAGGATACCAGTCAAAACCAGTATAGTTTGATCAAAATGACTGAATAGAGTTCTAAAGCCGACTAAGGAAGTACATTCAGCAACGAAGATACGTTGTACAGTTTTTTGAAGTAAAACTTGTTTATCGGGGTTGGAAAAAAATTTAGTGTAACATTTTTTCGTTACGCGTCACATTTTTTCGTTACGCGCCATCTTTTTCTTATCCCTACCACGCGTGATTATATACTTTCGCCAGCGGAGTAGGGATTGGTAAATGTCTCCAATGTATTTTGCGGCCCGTTTTGAGTAGTTACATTTTTGAAATCCAGGTGGCGATTGCATCGACTTCGGACGGGTTTTAATTTTTTTTTTTATTTACGTCATTTTAATTATTATGGTCTACTGTTGAAGCTATGTTTAAATTCAGGATAGAGTGGGTTCGCGTTCCCTCACATCGAAAGTAGACCATTTTGCAATAGAACAGTTGTAATATTTTTTTCGCACTGAGAAGTCTTTTTTATGAATTTCCTGTTCTTATCTTTATATATTATAATTTTTTATATTTTGTATATATATACTTATACAATAAAATACAACACAATAAATTATTGGCACATTGAGCTTCATATACGTCACGTAAATACTTGCATACATATATTATATATACTAAGTACCATATCCTTAATGGAACAGACAGATGTATAAAACACACACCAGTCAGATTTTTCAACACAAGTACATGTATTGTAATTTACTTCAGTCAATATTTACAAATAATAAAATATAATTATAGAGAAGGGAAAACTATGAGGTTTCATCTCATCTCTGACAAGAATGATAATTCAAAACACCAGTCTTCGTCACCGTTAACTTCAATAATTTATTACAAAATCCTCTTAATGAACGAGGACTGTTCAATTGATAACCGATCCATCAAGATTGACGATGACAACAAACAATGGAACAAACATCGATGACAATGACCCGAGACGATTGATTCAACCATTTTGATTGATTGACATATGACGCGATGGATATCGAACAATTTATTATAATTGTTTCATAGTTGTGAAATGTTATTTATGGTAGAGATATAAAAATGAAAAGTTTGGTAAACGACCACCAACATTAAATTGTTAACTGTCAAAGCAATTTTAATACCAAAACCAGGACTACTTCCCGAGTCAAAAAACAAGTTCCATTTTTGACCTCAAAATCTTCAATTCCTTTGATGTTTTATTTGCCGCACAAAAAGTAACTCTATTTTAACAGTCAAAACCCTCATTGAAGGCTATGAGGTTTAAATATGGATTACCCATAGATTTGAAATCTTAACTTTACCCTCAAAACACTCATACATCGGAATGTCAAAAGAGAAAAATTAAAAAATTTTGAACTATCCGATTTAGTATGGAACACTCCTCTACATAAAAGGAGTGGGGATAAATTTAATGGGAAGTTACATCATATGAGGTTTTTGAGGTTCAAAGCCGTATAGGATAATTTTTATATGGTTTGAGGTTTTTGAGGGTCAAATGTTGATTCTATAGTTCTGATTTTACCCTCAAAGTTGTAAAACCGTCCGTTAGTAGGATTTTGAGGTAAAAACTGAGACTACTTTCTATGTTAAATCCAATCTAATAAAAATCAAGCTGACCCTCGAAAACCTCATTGAAGATTTTGAGGGTAAAATATGAATTTACTTTTTGACTCGGATTAGCACTGTTGATACTAAACACACAGTAGACTTAGTATGACAAAACCCCGGTATCCTGAAACAACAGCAATTAAAAAAAAAGCATTTCTTCAAGAACTCTTTGAAGACGATTAATTAAGTGTAGAAAGAAAGAAAAGTAATGACTGTCTAGTGACTTTGTGTAGTGTTCAAAGATCACAACCATATATGAGTTTGTTATATAAGTATCTGCTACTTTGCCATCGTCATTTCAGTTTTTAAGTGTCTTTTGAGCACTAGGAATATTCCCGTGACGCAGGAGACCTTAAAAACATACATGAAACAGACACAACGAGCACCCAGACTCAGAGTAACAATTTGTGGGTCACAAAAAGTGTTGTCACATGTTAGATTTGAACCTACAACATTCAGCAAAGCGGCGATGCGACCGCTTAAACTACTAAGCCATTCGCGTAGTCAAGCATCTGAACAAATGACTAGTTAAAAACGACCGAAATACACCTAACTTATTCGAACATCAAACCTTCATAAATATTTGAAACATCGTCAAATACGAACCGAATACCTATTTACATACCCACATATTACATTCGGTGCAATACGATTAAATCTAAAGCCTCTAAAACAGGAAACAAACGACACTGGCTTACCTAAAATCTCTTCTTTAAGTCTAAAGAACACACTAGACATTTTATTACTGCCACATTCGAAACAGAACTTTCGCGTCCGAGAATCGAACGCGGACCCACCTACAACATTTGTTTACAACACGACCGCAGCGATATATTCAGAATCAAATTGTCGACCGATCATCGTGTCGGACTCCTACGCTAAACAACGATAACTTATCTGTTAAATATAGAAAAATGAACTTTATAACTGTTAGCGTAAGGTGCTGTACAAATGTGAGTAAGTTTTTGTAATCTTGTTGAGTAATTTGCGACCTCTTAGCACTTATATGTGCCTGGTGCTCTGATGTCGATCCGATAATATATATCTTGATAAAATATTTACATGTTTATTTCATTACAACCTATCAATTATGTAATGGACGGTATCAGTAAAATTTATACTTGTCGATTATTTCGCTATTTATTATATTTCCTTAATCAAAATAAATATTGAGCAAGAGTCATGTTACGCGCAAAGGTCTTCGCCCACTATACTTTCGATGACTCGTAGTTGAACCTTGTCGATAAAGTCAGAATTTCTACACTGACATCATCAGTATTGGTTTAAATTCTGTTGTGTATATAATATTCAGTTATGTATGGAATTCTAGTTACTACAATCACTCAATATATTACGTATACTACGTTAAGAATTTTTTTCATACGAGTTTTTCAACAAGTTATAAAGCCACCAACAAAGTTCACCAGGTCAATTAGTTTGACATAAAAATGTGGCTTGAGATATCGGGTTACTTAAAAATTTTGCTTTCTGCACTTTTTTATAAATAATTTATAGAAAAATTCGAAAATTATTTTTTTTAACAAAATATCTTCAGATTTAAAGATCACATAATCAATAAATCAAACTACTACACGTCTAGTAAAATGATAGTCTGAGTTAGAAAGACCTAGAAAAAAAGTAACGAATTATGGATCAACTTCGAACATCATACGACCTCTACAATTTAGATGCATAATCATGTAAATGTGTAAGTGTTTGTTTGTTTGTCTCTCTTTCAAATCGCAACGGAGCTATTTTATGTTATGAATTTTATGTCTGGAGATAGTTAGGACCCTGCAGAGTGTTATAGGCTACTTTTGACTATGGTAAAACATTTCAATCTCATGGTAAGATCCGATTTTTAAAAAGACAATTCAATGTCTGATAGAGGCGTTATTAGGTTTATTTAATTTTTTATCATTATTAGTGGTTTGTGATAGATGAGCTATATTAAATATTTATACATTTTTTTTTTGTTCTTCACTTTAAAATCTTATAAATGTGAAAGTTCCTAAGGATATATTGATGTTTGTTACTCCTTAACACAAAATTACTGTACGGATTTAGATGAAAATTTACAGTAAGCATAAGCATAAGCTACTAGTTACACTGATAATCGATATACTCGTATATACGGGCGTAATGAAATACAAAAACCTTTTTTCTTCTTGTTCAGTAATAAACTTCCAACACTGCAACAATTCTATGCAGTAGATAGAAATATATGAATTATGAATGTATAGAGAAGATATTATGAGCAAAAATGATACGTTTATATAAAGTGACGGACACGTGACGCGACAGGACTGATTGCCTGTCCGTCTGTGCCGACGGATATATTAACGTTGCGTGTTTCCATTTATTTTCTTTTATATTGATATTAATAATAATTAAACTTCGCTAAATAACTAGTTATTGTTTCGTATATTGTCAAATTTTGTCTGAAATAATTGTTTTTACTACAAATCATGCTTTAAAATGTTATGCGTTATCTCCATGACCAGTATAACTAGAACTTTCATTGTATTTATGTATTATGACAGGACAAGACTTATACTAAGCCAATACATTTTTATTTTTTTTTAGAATTTTTAAGTTTATAACACATTTTGTTTTAAAATGTTAGCTTTCTACACTTCTCTTACATATATTATAAGTACTAGCTTCCGCCCGCGGCTTCGCCCGCGTGAAATTAGTTTTTGTCAATCCTGGTCCTTTATGTCTAAGAGACTCTTACAGGGGCCAGCCTCACGTTGTGTACAAAAATATTTTTAAATGACCTAATTTAAAACATTTTTGTACACAACGTTTGCTGTTTTGTTATCATTTGTTAAAATGTGGAGATTGTTTGGACTCGACACTCGCGAGCAGGCCACGTACAGTTGGCCATGCGAAAAACAGTTTTTCTCTAAATGGACACCTGCTACTTTAAGTGTTTGCCCTTGCGCTTTGTTAATGGTCATTGCGAAGGCTGGTTTGAGGGGAAACTGGATTCTTTTAAACTGAAACGGTAAATCTGTAGGGATCATGGGTATGCGTGGAATCAAAACTTCTTCATCTTTAGCTATACCTGTCATTATAATTGCTCCAATAATATTGCGTCCTAGCTGCGTAATTTGCAATCGAGTCCCGTTGCATAGTCTCGGCGCTTCGAGATTTCTCATTAATAAAACTGGAACCCCAACTTTCAGTCTCAGCTTATGAGACGGCACTCCTGACAGCTCTAAAGAGTTTAGAAACTCGGTAGGATAAGACGTCACCTGTTCACTGTCCATGACAATATCTACTGACAAATATTCGACAACATCGCCTTGCACATGTGACATCATTCTTTCATTGATCTTTCCCACGATTTCATTGGTCGGTGCTAATATTGCCCTTTCACACAGCCATTCTCTATTCCTCATGTTATATTCTAAACCGGGATAGACGTTGTTTTTAAGATCTTCCAAGTTTTGGACAGCATTACAAAATTCTTGATTTAATGTAATCATGCCGTTAGTGTCCGTAGTCATTCGACCTTCACCGATTTTCAATAGAGCAGCTGCATATTGCCCCGATTGCGTATCATTATGTAGTTGTACTCGCATGTTTTTAGTGAGACAAAATTTTTTTACATGCACCCATAATGTAGACGCTTTCAAACATGCATTTATCTCATCTGCTGGAGTGCCTCTAGTAATGACAGGTAGTGTCTGTCGAAAATCACCAGCAAGCAGCACTACCATCCCACCCATTAAACTCGGGTTACTTCTGATATCTTTCAGAGTCCGATTGAGCGCCTCGATCGCTTTTTTATGCGACATTGTGCACTCATCCCACACCAACAGCTTGCATTGCTGTAGCATTCGGCCACGATCGCTGTTTTTTGTGATGTTACACACTGGAATTTCCTCATGATGTAAATTTAATGGGAGTTTAAGTACTGAATGTGCCGTGCGGCCACCATCGAGCAGCGTCGCTGCAATTCCAGAGGAAGCTACAGCAACAGCTATTCCTTTGTCTTTGCGAATTTGGGCTAAAAGTAAATTTAATAAAAAAGTTTTTCCAGTGCCTCCTGGCGCATCTAAGAAAAACAATCCACCCTCACCATTATAGATTCTTTGCACAACAATATCAAAGACTAATTTTTGTTCCGTGTTTAATCGAGGAACTGACTCTGATATTTGTTGCTGTAAAGAAGAGACATTGTAGTCCAGTTCTCTTATTAAATCACCACTGACTTCTCCGATTCTTTGTGGCCGGTTCATTCCAAAATCTGATAATGTCTTCCCAGATATAGCCATCACTTGGTCTTCAATCTTAGTTAGCGCCTCGTTATATACTAAATCATTATATGTGATATTGGGATTATTTTGTTGTAGTCTGTGCAAAATATCGTCAGACATATCATTTTGGTACTTTTCCCATAATATCTGAGGATTTGAAAGACCACACGTCGCTATGAGAATGGCAAAAAGATCTCTCACCTTAGCTGCTGATCTACATTGTGCAGCCTCTTCTAATGTCGAGTCCCAATGATTGTCATTCTCTAACAATCCTCTAGTTTCACAGGCTTCTCGGAAGGTAACAAACGTTTGACCGTTGTAGTTCTTGAGATCATTGAACGAAGTTGGCCCACGCACGTGGTGTAGCAGTAGTCTCAAACAAAAGCATTCAATGTTGCTAACGTGGACAGTATAGACCCGTCCTAATGCATCCCCAGATTTAACGCCAGGCCAATCCAGAACAGCAGATCCTTGAATTCGGCGTTTCCAACATTTTCTACCTGCATCCCACGTGTAATACCGAGGTACTTGAACGTACAAAAGTGTTTTTGCAAATTCATCTGATCTGCAAAGGTCAAAAAAGGCGGTCAAAGTGGTTTTTCGTGGTGTTGTCACTCGCTGGTGAAAATTATTTTCATTAAAATAAATTCGTTCACCATTCTCTAGATGCACACTGAGGTGCGTAACAGTAGGATGCCTTTCATGCAAAGGAAACCCTAACAGGCGCCATACAGCTTCGTTGCTGCTGACATAGCGACCAGACTGAAACGTTTGTACTTCGTCTACTGGGTTTGAGGACTCTGAGCTTCTGAAATTAAAAATAGCTTGATCGCTGCCTTTATTAATATATTTGCAGATGTATTTGATTGCACGTACGGAACCGCAAGCTTCTACATTTATATGGGCGTTAAAAGTTTTTAATAGGACAGGCGAATATGGTACTACCCAACTATTGTCGACAGAAACTTGACTACCATTTCGGAGTTTAACAGATGCCGTCCGGCCTCCGTCTTCTGGTGCTCTTCTACGATACATCGGGTAGCCGTTCTCATTATGGAGAGTCTCTTTCAGTAGGTTGCGAGGAAATTTTTTTGTACATTTACGGTCTTTCATGCACGGGCACTGAGGGTTTTCAGCCCCGCATGGACCATGGATCATGTTTTTCATAACAATATCATAAAGTGCCTAGTCATTGTTAGGATCTGGTATTTCAGCGCTTATAATTTTATCGATTTGGTCAGGTCGCAATTTATCTTTTAACCAAAGCAAAATGTGGGCATGTGGGAGTCCTCGCTTCTGCCACTCAATGGAATACATAAAGCATTGCACTTCTCCAAAAACCCTTCCTTTAGTAATTACAGTCATAAGCTTTTTAACTTTTAACCTAAACACTCTGGCAATGATATCGTGCCTATCGTTGGCGCTTTGACCTGGCATTAATTCGTCAACTATTTCAGACCAAGATGGATTGCAGGTGAAGGTTACAAATAAATCAGGTCGACCATACGTACGCACATAGGCAAATGCGTCTTGAGTATACTCGTGTAAGTATCGGGGACTGTTCACAAACGAAGAGGGCAGAATCACCATTTTACCTATATTATTAGGGTTCACGTTGGCATCATTCGATACAGCATCTTGGAGATGAATATAATTTTCGGCTCTTAGTTTTGTTTGATTTAAAGATATGTATCGCAATCTTTCGCTTTCAACCTTCACGTACATATCAACATAAAACTGGTTAGCGAGCTGTTTGCATCGTTGTATTACGTTAAAATCGTCTTCGCGTATCATCATATGATAGGCATAAAAGTCCATGCTCGATACTTTTTTGTTGGGCAAGGGGAGCTTGGTTACTGGATTGACTTGTGGAATTTGAAAATGGTACCCCTCTTGCCCCTTGCTAAACATAAGCGGGTATTGTAATGCGTCATAAAACTTGTGTGTCCGGCACCCTGGTCAATGTATTGTCACGGGTTTGTAAAACAATATCACGCGATGCGAACTGTTCACCACACACCATGGCGGCGACTTCGTTTATTAAGGGTGCATTATAACGTCTTTCATGTTCCCCGCTTGGCGTACGATCTGGGTGTATTACTAATTTGTAATTTTCCCCTGGCATTCTTTCTAAGGCTGTTTTGAAGGTGTTAATGAGGTTATTATGTTCGTGCAACATTCTTTGAATTTTTAAAACAATGTCCCTCTCAACTCCTTCAATATTTTGACATCTGCGGTCAACCTCGCTGTTTTCGTCTCCCATAAAATAAATCTGTAGAAATTTTGGTTGATCATTGTTTGTGGGAAGCAAAGAACCAATCCTATGATAAATTTGCCCTTGTACCGTAAATGTGGGTGAGAATCCAGGCATGATGACCTCATTACCCACACCAAATGATGTCATCTGAAAGCAAGAGTTGTACTTTCTTATTCTGTTTAAAAATCGCCGAGATTCATTGCTGTCATATAGAAGTAAGGATTTGAGTGGCTCCTCGGGGTCACCAAGCGTTGGTACTGATACTTTGCCTCCAGAACAGCACATACCTGGGGTCTCTTCCTTCCACTTGAGTGCATCACAGTGTCTGCATTTATTGGCCATTCTACCTATGAGGACTAATCGATGATTAAAGTAATCAATTAACGGATCATAATGAAAAGCAGCATCGGCAAATGCCTCCCACGTATTCATCGTAAACGTACGTCTCCTTTCTGCTTGCCGCTCGGAATTAATGAAACGTCGTCTACGTGTTTCTTCGGAGGTCTCTGCGGCTATGTACGAAGCTTGACGCTCAGCATCTAAGATTTGGCGAGCTTGGGTCTGCTGAGAGGTCTCAGCAGCTCTTTGAGCCGCGTGACGCTCGGCATCAATGACCTGGCGAGCTTGGGTCTGCTGAGAGGTCTCAGCAGCTCTTTGAGCCGCGTGACGCTCGGCATCAATGACCTGGCGAGCTTGGGTCTGCTGAGAGGTCTCAGCAGCTCTTTGAGCCGCGTGACGATCAGCGTCTAAATTATGACGGGTCTGCATGTGCTCAAAAGTTTCAGCAGCCCTTTGAGCTGCGTGACGCTCGGCATCTAAAGTCCGACGGATCTGTGAATCCCCTTCTGATTCCAGTGATCTAGCAAGTTTAGCAGCCCGAGCTCTGCTAGAGCTATTAGCTAAATTGGACTTTCGTTTGCGAGGCATCGTAGAAAAACAAAAATGAAATGAATCGAACAAAACAGATGTACAGATTAAGATTTATTATATTAAAAAAAACCTTTAATAAGCACCTACTCGGTAAAAATGATGCGCTCATCCCACGGCGATGTCAATTAAACACATCGTCCGTCACGTTTAAATGGAAAAAAAGTAACTAAAAAATTAAATTATCAATATTTATTTACAACCAATGCATAAAAAAGTAGGAGGTTAGTAGCTTAGGTTAGTTTTACACCTACTACGACCTCTTAGATTAATTAAAAAAAGGAAATAAAAGCAAATCGGATTTTTTTAAAGTAACGGAAACTATCTTACCTACTTTTAACTATGAACTAAAAGAAATATCAAGTATGTACAAAATTAATTTACAGGACCTAATTAATAAAAAACACTTAAAAAGTTATACGAAACAAAAAAAATAATTTTACTGGATCGAAAAATGTAATTCTCTATAGCGCAAATTTCTCTAATCGCATGCGTCCGACAACGACGTCTGCCCTCACGTGTCTGCCCGTTCGGGTAGGCATAGTTAGATTCGTGCGCTCCCCCACCACACGACAGCGCCGCGCCGTTGCCTGCCGCAGATGCCGCCACACTTCGGCGAATGTGCGCGACGACGACCGACGGCAGCGGCGGCGATGCAGAGTATTCGTTAAAAGGAATTTAAACTTCAAAAACGAACTTTTTTGTAACTTGATACACCCAAAACTTCTAAATTACATGTTCCTAGGTTCAGTGATTAAGATTTCGTATACAAAAAGTTTGGCTTTGTAGTTCCAGTTCCGAATCCGTTCCGTTCGGGAATTCCGTTTGTAGAAAAATTCTGCACATCCTTTGAGACCTACGTACCAAGATTCATGGTCTTATCTTCAATTCAACCCCTATTTCACCCCCAAACTGGTAAAAATTTCAAAATGCTAGAACAAACGATTTTTTGTTTCTTATGACGTGATATTTGACGAACTTGCATACTAACTTTCAACCCTTATTTCACCCCTTAGCTGGTCGAAATTTCAAAAATGCTAGAACAAATGTTTAATGATTTCTTATCAAGTGCTTAAATATAAAGTTTCATGGTTTTATCTTTTAAAATTAAGAAATCCCATACAAACTTTCAACCTCTATTTCAACCCCTTCATCCCTTTTTTTCGAAATAAAAAGTAGCCTATGTTCTGTCTCAGGGTCTAAAGATTGTCTGTACCAAATTTCATCAAAATCGGTTGCGAGGTTTAAGCGGGAAAGCGTAACAGACAGACAGACAGACAGAGTTACTTTCGCATTTATAATATTAGTTGGGATTGACTGCTTTTAACTGCCTCGGTAGTGCAGCGGTAATGAATGCGACTGCTATGCTTGAGGTCTAGGGTTCGACGCCCGGGTCGGACCAAATGTTTGTATGATCTGCAAAATATTTGTTTCGAAGTTTGTGTGTTTTCTATGTATAATATGTATGTTTTTACAAAAAAAGTAAATAAGTATTCTATCAGTCAGTCTAGTTATCACAGCACAAGCTCTGCTTAGTTTGAAACTAGACGATGTTGGTGTTAAATGTCCGAAATATTTATTATTATATTATATTGAGTATTTTAACTATGATATACTTTTCATTAAAAAAGACATATTTTTCATAATTTAATTGGACTAAACTATGAGATGTAAAGTATATTACTATTTCTGCCGTAAAACGATATAGTTCAACCTTACCATGGTTTTATTGTCTTATTTAGTTATTGCAGCGGTCTACATGTCCATTAAATACAGAAACACCGTAAATTGTTCTAATTGAGATAAAAATGCAACTGTTACGCACAAAGGGATGAAGAATTGATCAGTATTTATTACAGACGGAATGCATACCTATGCGTTTAATTTTAATACTGTATGCGCATTACCTTCAACGTCAATTAATTATAGTAACACAGCCATACCGGATATTTTCCGAGCCATCCGTCAACTGTCAAGCTCGCATCACTAATTACAAACACCTCACAAACCATATTAAAACGATGCAACGTATATTTTAATTTACAATAATAACATGTGCAGAATTTTGCACGAAATATAACAGTACAAATGGAGTACGAATTCAAACGAAACAGGAGCGTGCTCGATGGCCATAGAACAATATATCGCACAGACGCGGTCTGGTGGTTCGCGCCCTTTGCTGCGGGTATACGATCTCGCTTCGCGCATTAAGTCTCCAGTCACTCTCAATCACTCAAGCTGTCCGGCCGTCAGTCATAAGCAAGACGAACGGGGGAATGTCGGTGGCCTCCTTTGAACCCCCTTCTCCCTGTAGGTGAAAAGGGGGGTGGTCAGCTCTTGAAGACAATTTACTGTACAAGTCGAGTTCACCGTCCGGGATTCGTACGTTGATAAAATTTATTTCTACCGACTTGTGTTGCAGTTTCCTTCTATTATGGGATTTCCATAGCGACCGTTGGCACTTATATTTTTATGGACTTTTATGAGTGGAAATGAGAATGTATGTTTTCTAGTTCTATTATGTGTGATATAACTTTTGTTTGTATCTGAAAGCAAGCAGAGGTTAGTAGGATTCTATCGATCTGTTTTCTTCTGCATTGCATTTTTATTTACTACGTAAAGTTTTCTAAAAAGATTGTGACGAATTTCCAACAACTTTTTCAATCCAAATTGAAAAATAAACAGTAAAACTGTCAACACATTCACGAGAGTAACACAGACTAAACTACAAAACATTAGCTGAAAAAACTCAACAAAGCAGGGCCGGTCTCAAACGGTGAGTTAACATCATTATCGGCGTTGGACGCAGGCGGGAGCCCCGCGAGGGGACGCTGGGCCCCAGTGCTGGGGCGGTGGGGTGGCAGGCGACACACGTCGCTCAGATGTCGCACGCAGACGGACGTCTTTGTCGACCGACGCTTTATTTACTCTTCGTGTGGACTCGCGGTGACTAGAAGTGACAGCATTTGAAAACATTTTTTTGACCTCATTAATTAGGGTCTGATTTTGAAATAAATTAAGTTGGCTTTAACGGTTTCTTATATAATACAAGATTTTAAAGGCTATTTGAAAAGAATAATCAACTTTTATATCACAAAACATATTGTAAATTATAGTAATAAAGAGTACTGACGGCTATTTACTAATGTTTCACTTACAGTATCAAAATTAAATGATATTTATTTCTGCAAGTGAATCTTTTACGTCAGTATATTTTTCAGGTGTCCCGATTAAAATGATCTATCTACAATTTAAGGCTTTATTCACATGACACCGTTTCCCTTCTTCTTAATGACATCTAGTAAGTCAAATTTGTAGCATACTCTTATGACTCGTATCTTACAGAAGGTTCTTAAGTTAAATAAAACTAACTTAACATGCATTTTGTCACTTCATAAAGCAGTGGAGACCAATAATTTGCCAAATATGCCGAAACAGCTTCTTTGATACTTTAACAAGTATTTCTAATGAAAATAAAACAGTACGAAGTATGAACTTTGGAATATTTTAGTCAAGTCACCCCATTCACCCTTCTAAAATTGCAATATCTTTAATTCCATGTTGCAACACATTCATATGTACACAGTCAAACACATATTAAGTCACATCTATACCTACATATGTCTGTCGTGTGATTCAATCAAACTTGACGGGGCAAAGTCGATGTGGGTCGGACAGTACCGATCATCGATTTTTAGATCCAGCCCTTGTAAATGGCGTTATGAATAACTGGCTAATGCAGGTGGCTGATTGACAGGGTTTATCCTATTATAGTAACTAGTGTTTTGTTGTACTCGTTTGCTGGGGAGTTGGGTTTGTTTACATCGATGATGTAATATGAAAAAACTGCGTTGACTTTGGCATTTTATTGTTTTATACTCAACTAGATTTTTTTGTAATTTCACTTGCGTTCATGTTCTCCGTGATGGATTAAGAGTACAGAGTGTCACCACTCTTACTCTTCATATGGGTATTGTAAGAAGCGAATCAGGAAACAAAATGTCAAGACAACGTCACAGCAAAGAGATGGAAATGGATGGCCAGCGTGGTGGAGTAGGCCAAAATCTCCATGCTAAGGAGAGACCTATGTCCAGCAGTGGACTTTTTGCTGTTGATGATGATGATGACTTGCATTCATAGTCACTGTCTGTGTGTATGTACATAGTTTTTAATATCCTGCTAAAAATTATCTTGTCACTCACGAGCGTTCGAAGCAGTAAAATCTTGCGTTTTGTTAGATTTTCAAGCGTAGAGTAAGAGAGCGTCGAGGGGGGTTTACACTAATAGTTTTTTCATGTGAGGATGCGGAAGGCAGTGCGAATGTTGCGCTTTGAAAAAGTGGATATTAATAGACTATAATGAACTACTCCTAGCGTATTTTGTCTCAGTCTTCCAGTCTCAATGAAAACCAGCCAGGAGTTATTGCGGTGCACAAGTCCCCACTCTCGTAATCCGATGGGACGGTTATCCAGGCCCAGGATCGACGGTTTTACGCTCTCTCCGAAGCACGGAGGTTAAGACCCCAACTTCCAAACTCCGGGCAATTAAGCATTTCAATAATCAAAAAAACTCAATTACGTTTTTTGTCACGACCCAGGAATCGAACCTGAAACCTCTCGATAGGTATACACTAATCGATAGACCAACGAAGCAGACTATAATATACCTTACAATATTAAAATAATAGTAATTTATATAATAAATAGTGGCATTAACAAAGAGACTACGCAAATAAATTGGATGGTCGGTGTAACATGAAAATTACGAGTACGAGACGGGCAGTGTTGACATTATAATTAGTCACAAAGAACAAAAGGATTACTCGGTATCAAACCCCGTGTGTCTGAGTAAAACCTGCATGATTGCACTCAATCACACCAAAGACGTACTACTGTACCCTCTCCTACTTAATTGACGGGCCACTCCATCAAAACAACCTTAAACATTCCATACATACAGCAATCAACACAATATACACCGAGATTCAACCTTTAGCCACCGAAATAAAGCTCATAGTAAACGCAAAATGAAAAGTTGTACAAAATTTGCATCGTGCTGCAAAATGGATCCAAGGTATTATAGACTGTATTTTGAAGCAACAAAAGCTTTTTTTTGAATAAAAGTTGCTTTGAAGGTCAACTGTGAATATACGATTGTCATATGTCTAAGTTGAAATGTCAAAAACGAGACGATTGATAGATTTTTTTTATTAATCACAATATCAAATCTATAAACAAAATTATTACGTATTAAAGCATATATGCATTTGGTTACTAAACGAGTTTTTTTGAATGAATAATTTATTATACCAATCCGTAAATTATTGCCAATAAATTATTGATTTTTTTGATTTTCTGAATAATAGTGACTGGTTTATGTTTGAATTCCGATGAGTGAATTATGTGCTTCACTAATTATTTTTCGCTATAAAGTTTAAAATTAATATTTTATGGAAATAAATTTGCTATAAAAACCCCCTACTGTTTGTTTAATATATGGCCAGGTTAATATTTCTAGTTAATATATTTGCATAGATATGTGTTTATGTAGAAGAGCGCTTTATCAGTAATTATTACATATGTTTGAAAAAATGTTTATTTTAGAGAAATATAGAATTAAATAACGGAGTAACATAATTTTTTATCACATATTTAATAACAGCAATATAAATATATTACTTGCCATAGTTGACTGACTGATGTAGAAAAGGCAATACGAAATAATACAAATCATATTTTTTAACATAAATGTCGCGGCACGTTAATATTAATGTATAATGTATACTTATTTTTCGACTAAACATTGTTAGATCACGAAATGACTTGTGTCTCATACACAGTTTAAGCACAAAACAAATAAAAAACAAGTCAATTAAAAACAAAATAATACTTTATTTATACAAACCGGTGATTTTAGTTTTTATAATTTTTAAAAAAGTTAAACATCCAATGTTACTTTTGTCATCTACAAACTAGAAATTCTGACAGCTCCGACTTCAAATGTTACAAGCACATTTAAAAAAAAATTTGGTTTGGATATTTCATTCCGAAGCAGCAAAATCATGAGTGGATATAGAACCCATGACTTTCAGATTAGAAACCAGTATACAAATGTCACTACCCGTTAATACAAATGCTTATTTTTCTGTTAAACATTTTTAGATCACAATATTAAGTGTCTTATACAATGTTTAAGCATAAAACTCACTACTTTACGTGTACAGATCGGCAATTTTAATTTTCATAAAGATAAATAACCGACGTTACTTTAACAATTAACACGAATCTAACGACGCCACGAACCCCAACATCTATCAACTCGTTTAGACACTCAAAAACATAACCCGTCTTCTGGGGTAGTCGGGTAAAAATAAAATGCAGACATGAAATTAAAGTTTGTAAACCAGCTTCACTTGCCGACGTTGAGTTTATACGACTGATTTATGCTCAAACGTGACGGCTAGTGTAAAAAGGTATAAGTCGGTAGAGAGGTGTCACCCACAAAATCAGCCTTCACTGCACCGTGACAAACTCCGAAAATAGTCAACGATGTTTGACAAATAGCTAACAGATGTTGCTTTTGCGGAGATCTTTTTTTCCCGGAGAATGTTCGGAGACACAATGTTGGCAATATTTGGCAATTGTCCCCAAAGTTGGACATAGAAGTTTGGAGAAAACTCTTAATAAGATAGCATAGTGTTGCGAATTCGGTAGCTTGTTCGTTTCGAATATTTTTTTGTCTATAAATGGTATTGTTAAAGTTTAGAACATTTGGAAATAGCTTTATATTGAAAAGTCGTGTTAATTAAATGTGTTATTGAATAATAGGAACGTTAAGTTAATTTGCATAAACACATTTACATACTATCAGATTTTTTATATTCATATTGATACAATGAAATGTAAAATATATTATCTTTTCCAACAGTTTCACTACGAAAATCCTAATTATCACTGCTCTGTTCCCAAAGGTTGTAGCGTTAGCTTACACAGGCAAGAACCTGTATTCTTAAACTTTCGGCCTTTTGACAAAGTCCTCCGGATTGATAAGCTGAAGTGGCACAGTAAAATGGACGACCATTGGGGTAAAAGAGTGGAGACCATACTTCGGTAAACAAAGTGTAGGACGCCCACAATCCAGGTGGAGTAATGATTTGCGCAAGTTAACTGACAGGAGTTGGATGCGAGAAGCCGAAGATCGATCAGAATGGCGTCCAATGGAAGAGGCCTATGTCAGTAGGATAAGAACGTGAAAGTACGACAGAAACTTTTATATGCTACCAGTGATATCTAAAGACTGACATTAGGTAGTATTTTTTAGATTTTTAAAGGATTTCTAGAACAGTATTGTAATAATTAAGCGGTTATGTCAGTGGAGCCCACAGCCATTGGTAAGGTATTAAATGCTTTCTATAGAAAATTAACCTTTTTCAGGTATATCATTGAATCACTACAAACATTAAATAATTGAAATACGACCGACAGAACTTAATAATCATTTCATTACTAGTTTCATACGAATTGCAAATAAACCGCAAACAACACAAATCACTTTAATAGGAAAGCGCGCGGAATCAATCTATCAATCAATAAATCGCGCTAAAGATTGAGATATTCCACTCGGGGGCAGACGGGGGTCGCCCCACAGCCCCCGGTTGGGAGGGAGCGGGAGGGGTCTGTTTACCGCGCCCGTGACGGATATATCCCTCGTAGACAGCCGTCAATCATCCACGATATGATGAGAATTAATATTTCACGAGATATTACGGCGGCCAATGAGTCTTGATATTTAAATATACCACTGACATTCAACGATAATATTATTTTTGATCATAGTAAAACATACCTATTATAATGTGCAGTTCTCTTTAGTAATCTATTTTTTTTTATCAAGTGTAAATGTCGAAATTATTTAAACTGGATGATTGCTTCTTATTTATTGACTTATGGTGAACCACATCGGTATCGGTAAACCACTTGATTTATGTGGTTGAAATTTGGCAAGTACATCGTTTATGAGTAGGATATATTAGCTTGGAACGAGTTTTTCGAAAGGGAGAATTATTCAGAGTAGGAGGAGAGGAAAGTATTGAGAATTGTGCGTGAAGTTCGCTAACCTGAGAACAGTTTCAGATCTGCCGCAAAAAAAATTGTGCTGTTTCGTCATTGTGTTTTATTTTTGCCAAAAAACTTGCAAAAAACTTCAACTACTCTATAATTAAAAATTATATTACAATTAAATAAGGATTTTATGTTCAACTAGAACTTATATGAATAAAAACCTAGTCTCAGGATAATAAAGGTAATAACTGACAAATAGCAAACATATTATACCTCGGTATTTCAAATTCGTTGTATCAACATCGTTTATTGTACATCAGTATTTTCGGTCTAGTGAGTGCTGTCCTTTCACAGTTATAGGGAGTTGTAATTAATATCCTCTGGAAGATTAAGTTATCTTCTCTTAGAGTAAGCTAAGCTAGCCTGCTCGTTTGCCCCATATTATGATAAAAAATAGCAAGAGTACTTGTGGATTAGAGTTTTATTAACCTCATTTTTAACTGTGTGTCCTCTATCAGAAATCTCTAGAAGGTATCCTCTGACCAGGTAAAGCGATGGCTGGAGGCTTTAGTCCAACGGGTGATGTTGGGATGTTATATATGGTAATTTTCTATATCGCGATACAGAATTAGTTACTCCGTAGTTCGATGTGTCATCGTTAGATGGCGTTGTAGTATATTTTTGGTTTCACTATGTCAGTCTTAAGATTAATTTTTACCCTATATGTGTAGTACTGAAATTAAACTGTATTGATTTGGCTTATGTCCAGCAATGGGTTAGTAAAGGCTGTTGTGTGTGTACTGATGATGATGATATAATATTAGATGATCCGTCTGTTTTTTTGTCACATGTACCATAATTGGCTTCATCATGATCATAAATAGGCTTTAATGGTCCACTCTCCTCACACTACACTCAGGCCTCATCTTAGCCTCCTTGCTACGAGGTATAGTAAGATGGCCTTTATTATCTTCTGGTTAAGGTCTAGAAAGTCTGAGTAAGGTAAAGATATGTGGCTCGGATAACAACAATATAATTTGACCTCTGAGCTCATCTAATGGTGTACAACACTGCAGGACAACAAGTTCTGGCCTTGGAAGTCACCGTTTAAGAATGGTAGACATACGCCCTCGAAAGTCTGAGTAAGGTAAAGATATGTGGCTCGGATAACAACAATATAATTTGACCTCTGAGCTCAACTAATGGTGTACAACACTGCAGGACAACAAGTTCTGGCCTTGGAAGTGACCATTTAAGAATGTTAGACATACGCCCTCGAACTAAACGGCTCGGCTCTTCCTTCCTAGGCCAATCAGACAAAATCTGGAACTCTTTACCAGCGCACGTGCTTGCCTCCTATGATCCCGGGTCCTTTAAGCGGGGTATGAAAAAGTCTACATTCACAGTGAATACGGTGACCACCACTCTTGGATTCTATTCATGTTTTCAATCAGGCAGAGTAGAGTCACTTTGGTAGGCTGTAATACAAAAAAAAATGGACAGATGCCCTTCAGAAGTTAAACAGGAAGTGATACAAGATTGAGGAGAGATTAATATCTATGTAAGCTATGTTTCTATTGTTACATCAAAATGCCAATGTACCACCGAGTCACATGTTGTATTGTAAAGTCAAGTCTTTACAGATTGTACGATAGTAATGTTTACAAACTTTAAGTATTAGAAACCTTTTTAAACGGACTTGGTTTTGTGCGTCAAGCCAATTTATCTCATATGCTACGATTTAATAAAGCTCAAATTCGAATAAACGGTTTTAATGTCTGCATGTTTTGGTTGAACTACTAACTTGATGGATGGAATTCATTTACTTTACGTCTGGTTACGAAGTTGACCATAATTTTAGTATTTTTATAGCTCGACACATCACACACAATTTATATTAAATAAGGCTACTCGAACTGTGGAAGCTAAATTTTTAATAAATTTCTTTTATAGAATAAAATACAACAACCATCTTAGAATAAGCGATCGATTTAATCATACAATTATTTGTCTTGAGCAGGTATCAAACTAACTACCTGTAGCTCACTGTCAGGATAACTAACCACTAAACAGCACGTCCGTCGTTTAAACCCTAAAATCTGAAGTCACACAGGTTAAATGAAAACAGTTATTTCAAAACTACTCAAGAAAAAAAACACATCAGAAAGTTAGAAGTAAAAATGTGTAAACAGCTAGGAAATCAATCAAGTTGGACTTGCGACCCTCAACCTCCCACCACCCCAGAGGGGAGTGGGGTTGTCGCGGCCCCTTGACCTGTGCAACGGACGTCTGACAGCTGACTGATGGCTTTCACGCCATGACATTGTTGCAACATGTCGAATATATGGACGATATTATTTAGTTTCGATAATATTTCGACTCGATAAACTAGCATCAGCATAGCGGGTTAAACCCGAGATTGTAGCTACTGTTGTGCATTTATATCTTTCTAAATTAATAATTTATAGAATGCTAAATAGGTGCAATGAAATGCTAATGCTAATGCTAATGCTAATTATATATTTTTTTCATAGCAATTAAACCTGTTTAAATAAAAAATCATATTTAAACGCTATTAAATAAGCCTTGATTTTGACTACTGTATTTTCTATTAGTGGAAGTAAATTTTACACTTAACTGCACGATTGACCTAGTGGTTTAAGCGGTCGTCACGCCGCTCTCCACTTCGCTGAGTGTTGTGGGTTCAAATCCTACATGGGACAACACTTTGCGTGATCCATAAATTGTTGTTCTGAGTCTGGGTGTTCTTTTGTGTCCGTTTCTTGTATGTTTGTAAAGTCCCCCGCGACACAGGATTTATTCCTAATGCGGGCGTTGTTTTTTTTTTATTTATAATTAGTGTATGAAGCAATGGCACATGTAATATCATATTCGGATAAAAAAGACTGTCCTAGCGAACTTCGTTAAGCTGTAACTGTCTAGTATATAAGAATGTATATTTTTATTTTACGTATTATTTTTTCTACTAAAAGTGTATTAATTGTATATCCAAATAATTTTGCTTTAATAAGTATATTAATAAATCTGATCAACTTATGGTAACCGCCTTGACGTGTCCTTATTACTTTCCTTGTTGTGCATAATTATTGATTTTAAGATAAATAGACGACAAAGATTTGTTAACATGCAAAGGGGTAACTGATCTGATTTCCAAAAAATTCAAATAGCTGACATTGCTTAAACAACGGCTGATATTTTTAAAATAATATCAACTAATTAAGTTTACCTTAGGCGTTAGGGAATGGTGAGAATAATTTTTACAACGCGTGCGCACATTTTCACGAAAGACCGACACCGTCACGAAAAACCGACACCATGAAATTAGTTATTTTAGTTTTGAAGTTAAACTTTTTTGTCGCGTTACTTTCTTCTGGTATTACTGTCGTTTTCACTATAAACAGGGTAACGCAAAGGAAATTTACTAAAAATATTTTGAAGTGAAAACTTCTTTAGGCGCGTTGAGCGTTTTGGTAGAGGGTAAAATCCTCGGTTCGCGTCACCGACATGCTAATGATAATAGTATATCTATAGCTATGAAGAATATGATATTATATATTATATATGAAATTTATTATTATTATTATATATTATATACGATATTATATATTATATATAGCTATATATGAAACATAAAAAATTTCATATAATTTTTGCATATAGTTTTAATTACTCTCAACTTAATAGTTCCGTTTTCACTTCTATCGGCAGTCCCACGACTGCTACTGTTTTTTTTATCTTGTTACCCTAAAGAAGTATAAATTCTTATGTGCGTAGATAAGTACACGCACGTTTCTTTGATCAAAGTAAAATATTTACTTTCCCGATGTTAATATTTCTCACATTTTGACAAAATTTTAAGAGCAGGTAAAAATTGTTAAACATCAGTTCGGTCAAGTCTACGTGATTAATTAATCTATGTCTCGATATTGATTGACCGAGTGCACTTGACATGATTGCAAGTATTACGCGCCGAGGTCGTCACGTTTTAGGCTGTAAACTTCATTAATTTTATTGTCTTTTATTATTTATATAACTCAAATATGTATTTTACGGACAATTTTATGAACCTTAAATGGCATTTAAACTTATAAATGTTTGTGTGCTCAATGGTTTTATTGTAATTAATTAATTTACGGTAACTACGAGACCTTTATTTTAATGAAATGAAGTGAATGAGTAGTCGCTTCACCTGATGATGAGTAACTACCGTTGCTTATGGTCACCTGCAGCTAAAAACACATAATATTACTATTCCTAGAATGCTTCAGAATTAGGAGGAAGGGTAAATAGGCACCCTGTAAATCACTCGATAATGATTATCTGCCAGTCTGTAATATCACTCCTTTCAAACCCAAAATGAGCTGAAGCATGTCTCATCTATGCACTTGCCTGAGGTGGTTTCAAACCGTACATGCGACAACACTTTGTGTGATCCATAAATTGTTGTTCTGAGTCTGGGTGTTCTTTGTGTTCGTTTCTTGTATGTTTGTAAAGTCCCCCGTGATACAGGATTTACTCTTAATGTGGGGAACTATCATAAAAAGAGTTATTACTAATTTTTAACTGTAATATAATGAAAATAAAAACACTTCTACTCCATCCAGCCGTTCTGCCTACCTCCATAATATTCTGAACAATATAAACACACATTCGTCGCCTATAATCTGTTCGCCCCTGACACAGTCACTCAATTAATACGGCGGTACGTCAATTAAAACCAAAATCTGTCAATCACAGACAGACAGGCAAGGATTTATCATATTAATCAATCACATACGCTTCATTATTTTATTAATGAGTTTTTATTCAGGTTTTGTTATTTTTTACTTTCACATATGATTCAAAACAAAAAATTGTATTGAATCAGGGTTTTTTAAATGAAGATAAAAATACAATAACATATTGTTATTAAACATTTGCCTTCTGTTTAACCGATTACATACAAAAGAAGGACATTCTCATTTCGGTTGTATTTTTAAGCTTATTCCATTTATTGCAGAATATTTTTTCGTTTCTCCGTGTGGTGACGGATTAAGAATACAGTTTCACCACCTCTATTCAACAAATGGGTGTCGTAAGATGCGACTAATGGAACAAACTAAGCAGGACAGCATCTCTGCAAAAAGAGGGAAATCTTTAAACAAACTCTATGTCTACTCGTCTGGGCAGCATGATTTAGTAGGCCAAAACTTCCTATCTAAGGAGACGCTTATGTCCAGCAGTGGGACTACCAAAAGCTGTTGATGATGATGATGATGATTTTCTTCTTTTCGTCCTATTCAAGTATGAAAGAAAAGTGTTAACTATGAGGGTGGAATGTTAAAGAACAAAGAACAGAGAAATTAAATGTCATTGAAATTGATTATATTTTTTACCCGCCTGCACCAAAAGGAAGGTTAAGTCGAGAGTAAGTTTGTGTATTTCTTTGTTACGCTCTGTGACCTAAATGGCTTGATGGTTTTGTGAATCACTGGGCATATTAAATTACACAAATTAAAATCATCAGTTTGAATATTTAAAAAGGTATAAATTTTCAATTAATCGGGCAATAATTATCTTGTTCTACTATCTATGGTGTGACAACATATTTGGCAAATGGTGATCAGTTAAGGAGTTAAAGAGTCTTAAAGACACAAATAATTTGTAATAAAACTTAATAGCTTGTGTTTATTATTAAATACATGTCTTTGGTACTTTTGAACTATAGAGTACTTCTTTCTCTTTAGTATTATCTTGAGAAGTGGTGACCAGAGACTGTATCAGAAACTTCTGACAATAGTGTCTTAGAAAAAACTCGATTACGATGTTTGTGTATGGATGGTCATAAAGCTGCTTAGAGCCGTCGAAATTCGTTTTAAGAATTCTGATATTTTCTGTACGATTTAGATTTCTTTAATAAATCACTGAATTGTTGTAAAGATATGAATGAAATTGAGTGTTTACTTTTCTTCTAAATAATAATCAATACTAGACCGACTTCCTCTTTCACTATTGTCATTAAATAAAAGCTTTAAGATTGGGGCAGACATCTGGCGGACCGAAAGGCAAAGTGCTTGCGCCGAGTGTATACCTACCTAGTACCGTGGTATAGTGAGTCATCTTTTTTTCTGTTTTAAGAGCATCCTAAAGTGACTCTACTCTGCTTGATGAAAGTATGAATTGAATCCAAGAGTTGTGGTCACCACATTCACTGCAAATGCAGACAATAAAATGTGGTGACCCACACTATGGCGGCTTAGTGAGATCATCACGCCCCGCTTGGAGACGTAAAAGACATGGCAGTCATCGTGGCAAAGTAATGCTCACACACTTACCCATTAATGTCACCTATATCAATGGGCCCCCGGTCTCGCACCCACGAAAGACGACAGCATGGATGCTGTCGTATTAGGTTGGTCTTCTGTGAGAGGGTAGTACTGCTCCGGTCGAGCCGTCCTTTCGTACTAAAATAAGCGATGTTTTACTACCTTTTTCAACACATATATCTATTATTTAAAAAAAAAATAGTACTAAATAAAAATCTGCTCACGCTGTATTGCCGTCCCGGCCCACCTGCCGTGTGACACAACCATTATCGTATCATATGCCATATGTCTTGGGACTAATATCGAATCCAATTATTCAAGTGTGGTAATTGCCAATATTTTTTCGAGATTATCATCTTATGATAACATAATCTAAAAAGTGGATAAGTTGAGGATTAATCCGATTTCTTATCGGAAATTCGTTTTTCATTCGCAAGCGGAATTTGACCTGAAAGTATAGTAACACTGGAATTTGAACACTTTACTGCTACGACCTTACAAGACTGGAAAACTAACTATTGATTTTACATTACATCATAAAATTACGATGGTTGCGAGGCCTACTTGTTTTGAGTTCTTGCCAAATACCTGCCTGGCGTCTCATCAATATTTTCATTCCCTCAACGGCGGTATTTATACTGAAATTCATAATAAACAACAACCAATACTATAAATAACATATACGAAACAAAAAAATCTATGTAAAAGAAAATTTCTGCTACTTTACACGGTCGACGATAAAAAATAATGCCATTTATACCGTCCGACACCGAGCCCGATTCGACTTATAGTCACTTGCCCCGTTCCGTTATTGCCGTAACAAAATAGCCTATGTGCTATCTCGCTCGCTCTTGTGAAAAACTGTACAGAACAATGCGGGCGCAGTAAAATTTTATTGGTAGCACACGTGGGTTACATCCCTAGCCTGCATAATGCAGAAGCACGTTAGCTAAAAAGAAATATAAGTGAATATACAATGGGTGTTCGACGCAACCGTCACTGTAGTGCTTTAGTACTTTGTCGCAGCAACTGTTGGTCTTGGCAACAAAAGAATTTATACGATAACTGCAATAAATCAAACCAGATTATCTAATTGATGATAGCATTACCTTGGCGAAGTGATTAAGCATATATTAAATTATCCTGTAGTGAAAGTCATATTCGTATTATCAGTTCATAATTAAAGTAATCAATCTTTCATACGTACTTAAAAAGCACGTTCTAATATTGATAATCAGTCATGCACATAAAACACCTTTCAGAAAGAAGGGGGGTATTTGTCACAGTGTACAGTTATGAGTTGCTGTGTAGAGCTGACACCTCAAGTGATGATATTGATAGGCAACCAACAAATTAACAAAAAGATAAATATTGATAAAAAAAAATTGAAAGGCATTTAGTAAATGGATAGTTCATTCAGTCAAGTTAATAGACGTGGTGTTATGAACTGTCCGACTTGAGCAATATCCATCAATTTTGACTAGGCTGAAGCTAGTTAGGAATTATCACGGTATTATTTGTCAGAAGTTGCCTGAACATACTTAACTTTTGTAAAATTAGTTTTATGGTATAGTGGTAAACGAGTAGCAAAATTATATCTGCAACTTTACGAAAGAAGTAGGTACGTTATCGTTTGTTGAGTGCCCACTATCAGGTCTCAGGGGAAGTTCTTTGTTGACCTCAATTAGTCGATAAAAGTTCAAAAAAATAATTCTAAGAATAGTTGACGTAACTCAAAAATATTTAGTAATGAGCAACACACCTAATTAAATAGAAACAGTGTCTACGTATGATAAGTACGTGTTAAATATTGCGACTGCATAATAAGCCATTTAGGTCTAAAAATACGATCCACAATTGTGAAACTTAATGCCACTCATAACTTCAAGTGGCCAGGGCATTACTTTTGATGCCTTTTACACTTCGCTTTGAGAAAACTGGCTACGTATAAATAAGGCTAGTTCTAGTGTTTTTTACTGCTAAATAAACTAGCGCCCGCGCGCAGTGCCACCTCGTATGTTTCCTCAATAGTGTTCGATTACAATTTAATGCATTGCGTCTGCGTTCGAATTCAAAATCTTAACATTCAAACGTGCACACTCAAAACTCAACCATAATATGTGAGTGGAAAGTTGTGTTTTCGATGTTGCGTTGTCTCTCGTGGTACAGTCGTGGCCCGGTCGTTCCGTTGCATTACAGTGTAGTAGCCTCTGTGACATCGGCCGCCTCTTTTACAACAAAACCTAGTACTTTATCGGTTTTGTGTCTTATTAGAATTGTTTGCGAGTGTTTACTTTTAAGGTTGTAATGTTCTTTTCAATATTGAAAAAAATACATGTTTGTTTAAACATTGCGGACATGTGACACACAACGCCATCTAGCTTCAAAGTAAGTAGAACTTCTACTATGACAGCTAGATTGATTTAACATATACATAGAAATCACCTAAACTTCGAACGAGTTACAGATCGTATAAACATTTGGTCCGACACGGATTGAACCCGAGACCTCAAGTACAGCAAAGATAACACTAATGTATAATTACATTTTTAAAAGACTAGTTAGAAATAACAAGATGCAGAATACAACAGTTTTTTTAAACAAGTTAAAAATTGCGAATTAGCATATTTTATTACTTTGACCCCTAACATTGACACAGCTGTCTACAAATAAAGACAAATTGTGGGTGGACAAGGCGTCTAGAAGCCTTCAACAAACTACAAAATATGAATACAAAATATTAAACTGTGTTTGAATTAATGCAATACCTCATTATCCTATTTACCTACATGGTTTGTTTGTTTTACATCGTCTATCCGAGTTTCGAATATTTTTAATGTACTTATTTTTCAGTTCATTAGTCATACAATGTTTTTGTTGTCATTAGTTTCCATAGACAATAAAACACTAAACACTTTGTAGTTAGTACACAAGTGACCTACAACCAAAACAATTTTTAAAAAAAAAACAAGAAAACTATCGATCAAATTTAAAAAAAAAAGAGTTAAAGTTCCAGTCAAGCTGCCATCTTATTCTCATAACGTTAAATACCTCTTTGGAGTTATGACGAAATCTGTGCTTAGTAAAAAGTGTCCATAAACCAGGATCAGTCATTAACTTGCCCCCGATTAAACAAACAAGTAATTTCTCGTCATACTAATTCTATTTGTATCTCAATAAAAACGTCCAGTTTCACTAATTTGATTTATTCACCATATTATACATAGTTGGAAAGAATGTTAGTGACGAACAAAATGTTGATTTATGCCGCGCCATCTGCGTTGTTCGAGATGTCAATCGTGCTAAGGATCATTGAACATTAGGCGATAGCTGGACACATTTAGCTGCAATGTAATATTTAATTATTTCTTCGTTGTAAGGGTCAGTGAATAGAGCCTTTAACCATCCACTGCTGGACATAGACTCTGCTCTGCTGAGCTGAGTTATAGTGCTCTGCTCTTTAGCAAGAAAATTTACATTTAAATTTGTGTGTAATTTGCAAATGCTTTTGAGCGATAAAGATTACGTTTTCTAATGTAAAAATTCTGTAAATTTAAAGTTTGACTAAAATGGTTTTATTAGAGATTTCTTTTTCTGTACAATCTTATATTCTATCGTAAAAGGAATTTTACTTAAAACTTATTATAAGCAGCGATTTCACATTACTTGATTTTTTTTTCTTTATTAAGAGCCTGCCAAAGTGACTATTCTGCCTGATGGAAAGCATGAATAGAATCCAAGAGTTGTGGTCACCATACTCATTGCAAATGCGGACAATGCAGTATGGTGACCCACACTATGGCGGTCTTGTGAGATGCTTTTTCACATCCCGCTTGGGGACGTAAAAGGCATGACAGTCATTGTGACAGTGTAAGGCTTACACAGTTACCACGATAACTGTCACCCCTGCATCAATGGGCCTCCGATCTCACACATTTTATCTGTCTACTGGCATACATATGTACTAGCAACCAACATATTATATATAGTTATAGTTTTGTTGCCTACGTTATACGTGCAAATAAATGAAGGATTTTATATTTAACTTAATAACTCAGTTTTCATATTTAATGGGTATTCATCATTATTTTTAAGTTATGCTGCTCCACGATATGAATCCTGAGAATTGATATCCAAATTTTTTGGCGTCCATAAAGCTGTATTGTTTGCGCAAGCCTTTAAAGTACTAACCTAATTTTTTCATGACATCACCTTAATATCGCTACATTTGATGGTAGAAGATGAATCACACGTATTTTTCCGTGCCATGACTGATGACGCTAGTCGTATCGACAATTTATTGTATTAAAATGCTAATTTACATTCGGTTTAATACCACGTTTGTGTCACTCGTGTATTAATCGCTACAATTCTAATGACAAAGGGGTTTTACTGAGAAACGGGGTAAAAAATGAGGATATAAACAATACTTTTAATCAAAATTCAAGTAATTTGAGATTGATTATATCATTTACCAGTAAATCAATGCAACGTCAATTTAAATGTGTCATAAAACGATTGATTGATTAATTATCTAGATTGTCTAATTTACTCTGATAAGGGTGTGTGTCCTGTTTTGTATTAAATGTGCTAGTCACTGTGAGATGCGATATTTGTAAACTGCTACGACCTTTGGAAGGCGAACAACTGCTGATGCTGAATAGAATCCAAAAGTTGTGGTCAGTAAACTCATTGCAAATGCAGACAATGCAGTACAGTTACCCACACTATGACGGCTTAGTGAGATGCTTTTTCGCGTCTCGCTTGGTGACGTAAAAGGCATCTTCATCGTGGCAGTGTAAGGCTCGCACACTTACCACGATAACTGTCACCTCTGCATCAATGACAAAACACTGAAAAAAACACAATAGAAATAGTTTTACTTTGACTAATCTCGAAGTATTTATCATCAAACGGTGTAAGTGTAACAAGATACGCAAAGAAAGAGAGGTCCGATAACATTTTCATTTCAAAAGTAAGAGAAGAGATCACCATGCCGTGTACCGGACAAATGGCACTCTTGTAAGTGAATAATAATGATGCTTGAAGAGTGAATATTTTGGTCACGTCGACAGGCCGGTATTAATGGCGCTTCATTAATATAAGTCGTGAATGCACAGGATTGCTCTACAGCTTTCCAGTTACTGTATGATGAAATTTTTAAAGTATGTGTTATATTGAGAACTGGTTCCTTGTGGTATAAAATTAATAAAGATCAAACTTTTGAACTAAGAAATAGGACATCATTTTAGATGGATGCAGAATTAGCGTGGAGTAATAAAAATATGTAAACTTGATTTGATAAGGCAGCAGTGTCCATCAATACCATATATAGTAAATAAATAATTGTCAATAGTAAGTGTTGACCCTTCCCCCCTCCCTCGAAATCTCCCAATCAGATGCCTCACTCACTCAGTGAAAAGTAATAAAATAAAAGATCGCTTAGCTTAGCTCTTGTGAGAGTTATCATGAGGGTATGTGTGCTGAAGCATATCTCTCCCAAGTTAAAATTATTCAATTTCATGATGTACTCCAGTCAACTACGTAAGAGATATAGTGTACAAGTGCGGAAATACAAGTAGACTCTCTGTTCCCTCACTCTCCCAGTTCGATAAGACGGTTATTCAACACGACGGAGGCGAGATCAGGCGCAGTACCAGCGGCTTTAATACACGGGGGTTAAGACCCCAACTTCTAAACTCGAGGGTGTATTTCTGTAACTAGAAAAACTCAATAACATTTTTTGACCCGACCCGGGAATCGAATCTGAGACCTTTTGATCGGCAGTAGCATACATTAACCGCTAGACCAACAAGACAGTTTATTCAATTTAAACAGAAAGTTAAAACAAAAAGATTTAATTTTTATTTACTATTATTGACTTCGCACAACGACAGTATCATTTGGAGAGTCTGTCAAGAGACTGTTACGTCGCTTTAGTCAAAAGACACCACAGAGGTTTATAGCTATTTAATTCACACAGCTGCATATTAATGCCACCGTACAAAGTATAAAATGTTTTAAAATAAATACGCAATAAAACTTAGCTAATAGCTCTTGAGTTAATACACACAGACGGACCAATTTACGATTCACAAACAGACGTAAACACCGAGTTTTGTGTAGATATAACTCAGTTTTATAGTCGGTGACGTTATGTTGCGAAATGATGTTTCGACACATATGAGTCACTTGGTAGGGTGATGTTTTACATAATACCTATGCAAAAATGTTAGAGTTCAATTATGTATAGATTGAAATATTTATTTAAATAACTATTTTTACCAACGATATTTATAGATCAATAATATTACTAAAGAATTTAAAATGACATTGAAGAAAGAAGAAAACCAATTTATTTATCTTTAAAATTCTTTGGTTTGCTGTTTGAAAGAGAGATAATAATATGTTAACACATACTCGTATATACACACATGCATATCTAGATAAATTAGACCTAGACACAAATATTTGTTCTGGATGATCTTTGGCTTAGCAGTCAGCTTCTCTAACCATTAGACCAATAGCTCAAATGTTAGCGATACGGATTAACGCGAGAAGAATTTGATGTCCAGCAGTGTGACTGTCTATCAATCAACTAGCATTGTCTGTGGTGATACTTACATTAGTCAATCAATTAATAAGTATCCCTGAATCCTATATTATATAACGTGAAAGTCTAACAAAAAAATAAGTGAAAAACTAATATATTTCTACATTTTTAATATTAATATAGTTAAAATAAATGATTGCATATTCAGTCTGAATAAAAGAAAACTGTGTATTCATGACAATTACTTGACTGAACTACATTTCATGACAGGCATACATAGAGAGCAAAACTATTTTTTTTAAAGTCTATTGACTTTCTAAATATACCGGGCAATCAATCACGATATAAACACAAGTGATCACACAGCAAGAGAAAATCTTCCAAATTACAGAATTTCCCAGTGGCGCGATAAAACGGGCGACTATCCCACCGCTGGTCGTAAACCTGTCGTTCCAATGACGGATCATTAACGGCTGCTGACTTTTACAAACGTGCCACTAGACACGTCATCTTTCCGTTTTTATTACTTCAGTACATTTTATGTGTTTCTTTCTCAGAATTTATAACGATTATTGTTGATCTGTGTTTTTTTCTGCCAAGAATTTGATTATTAATATAATGAGATTGAAGGAGCTTTGTTGTCTTTCTAGATTTGTAATTGACTGTTGAAATGTGTATTGAAAATGTTTTAGCTATGCCAACGTTTTTATAGCACTGAAATATTGTAATGTTAATGATAATAGATTAGCAAAAACAAAGAATGCTCTACTGTGCGAATCGAAGATAAAAGTGAAAAATAGCTTTAATCGTTACTTAGTGACATCATCAGATCATTATTACCAATATCAATCTGTTGGAATCAGGGCCCATAGAGGGCCAAATTTTGTTACCTTTACTGGTGGCATCCTAAAAAGTTTAACTACCATTTAGTGCCTCCGAGGTCGGAAAATTTTTTGGGTGTAAAATTACAATCTTGCCATCCAAATTTACTATTTTATAAACACCTGCTACAACGTCTTCTGCCTGATAGAAAGCATATATAGTACCCTTGAAAACCTTGTTTGTAGACAATTCAGCATGGTGACCCACACTATGGCGCCCTAATGGGATGCTTTTTAACGCCACGCTTAAAAGACCCGGGTTCAAACTGAGAAGGAAACACGTGCGCTGATAGAGAGTTTAATAGGACATTAAAAATACGCTGAAATTAACCTTCAAAGTTTATTCAACTAATAATGAGTAAGATCAATATCAAATGAGCTACTGAAAAGAAATTGTTTCGTTGCTTTTCAGCTTGTGAGGTTTTAGAGGGTACTCAAAAGCCGTTAATGTACTTGGTACTCTCGACTTGCAGGTGGCAAGGGGTGGCGGTAGTCATTTACGATCAGGTGATTTGTTTGTTCATTTCCTCATACCACCAAAACATTTCTTGTTCTTCTTCCTAGCCTTTACTATTACCAGTATTATTTGGAGTTGGCTACTAACTCAACCAGTTTGTAGCCAACGCGGTCAGACCCCAGCAGTCCTGAGGGCGATAGATATTCATGACGACAATGACACAACACCAAAACATACATATATTTTACCATAAGTGCATTAATATGAAAAAAAATTTCGTTGGTCTATTGCTAACCTTTAAATTAATATGTTTACTTTTCATAAAAATGCCACAGTGTACAACAGTTATAGCAATTATACCAATATAATGTGGAGTTTTTTATACTGTATTACCGATTTTATGTCCTGTACAGCAAATATACTGGTATAAAACCGTTGTCTCCACACTCCCATTGTAAGACACCACAAACAAATAATGGTAGGCGGTATTTCAAAAGTGTATCATCATAATAATAATTTACGATCGTAAAATCAAATGGTGGCTGTCATAAAACATGAAAAATAACACAACAGTGATACTGCCGTGGGCGACGATAAATGGAATATACAAAGTGACACTAATTTAGTGTCGATACGCTTTTTTGATGATGACTCTGTGATATGAAGAGCTCGTATCACGAAATAAATAATTGAATTTCCCTATAGAACTGGCGGTATTAATAGCATTGAAATGAATAAGGACGGTCGTGCTTACGACATATGGTGCAATTTTGCTTTGACAGTAAGAAATAAATAGAGTATCTCCCTCACAAGAAGACTCAGAACAACAATTTGTGGATTAAACAAAGTATTGTGAAATGTGTGTCCAATCTGCAACCCTCAGCGCAGTAGAAATCGGCGGAAGACGCCAACGGGTTACAAGTGTAGGCTTTCTTAGCAACAGCCAATTTTAGTCACAGGTGTGCGACCATGGCTTAGTCAAGCTATTTCCTACACTCTTTAATTCATATATGTAGACAATATACCTTCCGACTTTCTCATTTAATTCCTGGAGCAATCGGTTGACGGTAGTCTCCTAATACGCCCCTGTTTACCTCTAAGAATTAGGGTGGGGATAACAAAGAGCATGTTGAGCCTTCGATCACGGTTGAAATACGAGCATTTATGTAATGTATTGCAATTATTATGGGCAGCAGGTCCCTAAAAGTTCGATAACAGTCTATCTGTAGAACTCCAATTTCGCCTAGTACATGGTTTGTGAAGGTCTGATGGCAGTCGCTCTACGTAAGAAACCGAAATTCAGCCATGTAGT
Source organism: Hypercompe scribonia (assembly GCA_949316085.1). Classification (NCBI taxonomy): domain Eukaryota; kingdom Metazoa; phylum Arthropoda; class Insecta; order Lepidoptera; family Erebidae; genus Hypercompe; species Hypercompe scribonia. The sequence continues at coordinate 23,776,250 of OX438972.1, forward strand.
AGGTGAGTATCCTTAAATAACAAATTAGACCCTAATGCACTATATTGTTCCTTTTTTAATTCGTTCCTTAGTCTATTTAATTCAATATTTACCTCCAAGACGGTTACTGTTACTGATTGTCCTATATTCAGTAACTGGGCAACAGTAGGAATTTATAGGAGTAGGGAAACATTGTATAGGCTGTATCATGAAAGACAATATAATACTAGTGAGGACTTTAAGCAATATGTACAATGCTATTCAAAGATTTTTAAAAGTGTCTGTAAATTAGCCAAATCTTTGTTTATTAAGTCTAAAATCAGAAACAGTAGTAATAAAATTAAAGCAACTTGGAAAGTTATTAATGCTGAGACTGGGAGAAGTGGAACAAAGGAGTCTGATTTTAAATTAAATTTTGATGGTCACATTACCAAGAATGACATGGAAGTGGCCAACACATTTGAAAAATTTTTTTCCACTTTCCCAGTCGCACTTACAGGTAATTTAGGCTCTTCCACCTCCACTGCAGAATCATTGATCAGAGAAAATGTACCAGAATTTTTTAATAATTTTACTTTTCAGTATATAAATGAACTTAATGTTTTAGCTGCCTTCAAATCTATTAATATAAAAAAGACAGCTGATCTTTGGGGAATTTCTGTAAGTGTCGTTCACTCAATAATTGACATTATTGTACCTGACTTAGTTATTATATTTAATAGATGTATAGATTATGGTGTGTTTCCTGACCTGATGAAGTATAGCAAGATAACTCCTTTGTTTAAATCAGGTAGTCCATTAGACCCCACAAATTTTAGACCAATTTCGGTCCTACCAACATTTAGTAAAGTTTTTGAAAAGCTGATACTTACTCAGTTGCTTAATTATTTTAATGAAAATCAATTGCTGCATACTAAACAATTTGGTTTCACTCATGGTCGGTCAACATGTGATGCTGGGGTTAAATTATTAGAGTATATATTTGAGGCTTGGGAGGAGTCACGTGACGCCTACGGGGTGTTTTGTGACTTATCTAAAGCATTTGATTGTGTGCAGCATGAAACACTTGTCAGGAAATTACACCACTATGGAATAAGAGGCAGTGCTTTGGATCTTCTTACTTCTTATTTGAGTGATAGGATTCAAAGAGTAGATGTTAATGGTAAATTATCCCAGGGATCAGCTGTGGCGGTGGGGGTGCCCCAGGGGTCTATTCTGGGTCCATTTCTGTTCCTTGTGTACATCAACGACTTGCCTCATCTTGTGAGGGATAACCATGAGATAGTGTTGTTTGCAGATGACACATCCTTAGTATTTAAAGTTAACAGACAGCAATCGGTAATTGACGATGTAAACAATGCTCTCTCTAAAATGGTACTTTGGTTTTGCGCTAATAACTTGTTATTAAACAGGAGTAAAACCAAATGTGTTAAATTTTATACTAGGAATGTTAAACAAGTAAAAACTAGTGTTTTGATGAACGGGGAGGAACTGGAATTGACAGACAAGGCTGTCTTCCTAGGTATAACTTTAGATTCACGGTTACAATGGGGCCCACATATAGAAACGTTATCTGGTAGACTTAGTTCTGCAGCTTATGCTGTGAGAAAGATTCGTCAATTGACGGATGTTGATACTGCGCGATTAGTCTATTTCAGTTACTTTCACAGCATTATGTCCTATGGTTTATTGCTTTGGGGCAGTGCCTCTGATATTGATTCAATCTTTGTGCTCCAGAAACGAGCTATTAGGGCTATCTATAAGATGGGCCCGCGTGAGTCACTAAGAAACAGATTCAAAGAAATTAACATTCTCACACTACACTCACAATACATTTACGAGAATCTTTTGTATGTGCATAAAAATCTGTGTAAATTTAAGAAAAATAGTGATCTCCATCAATTTAATTTAAGAAATAAAAATAAACTTGCCTTGCACACTACTAGGCTCCATAAAATATCGAATTCGTTTGTGGGTCAATGTACGAGTATACAATTTTATAACAAATTACCAAACAACATAGTATTATTATCTATTAGTAAATTTAAGAAATTTGTTAAGCTGAGGTTGTCCAAAAAGGCTTATTACTCAGTTTCAGACTATGTCACAGATTTAGATGTTTGGAAATGAATTGCTCTTTTTTTTAAGACCTATGATTGTGAATGTAACTGCTAGTTTAATATTTAAAAGATTTTGAGTTAAAAGAGTGGTGGTGAGTTTCTTTCCTGGGTTCTTTTCTCACCACTCTACCATGAACAATCTGCGAACCCAGCTAGCTGTAATTTTAATCGACAGATTGTTCATCTTTCATCTTTTATTGTTTTTTTTATGACGTTCATAAGTGTCTTTTGTGACCTAAATGAATAAATGAATTTGACTTTGACTTTGACTTTGACTTTGAGTTAACGATGACCCCCATCTAGTTTGAGAGAAGCTCAGAGGAAAAGATATGTATGTTTAAATATCTTGAACAATATTGAATGTTTTATTGGTTTTGGTTTACCTACCTGCATAATTAGATGTCGTGTCTTAGTCATAAAATTGTAATATCTACTAATTTAGTTAAAAGCAGGGTATCGAATCATACTATTAATTATGTTAAATTATGAGAAATGTCACCGTTGATCACGTCAAGAGATCACGTGTTTTTATCTCAACTTTTTTTTTATCACCACTCTTGTTTTGGCAACAGGTTTTGTATATTAATTAGCGATGTGTTATGGATATGTTCAATTAAAATGTTTGTATATGCTACATCGATTTCTACTTTAGCATCGCTTATATCTTAATTTCGGTTTTGCCAGTCCAAAATCTTCTGCATAAATGACACTGGTTGAAGAGCATCATATTGTGCGACTTGTGGTCTCCACTCTAAGACACATTTACTTAAGAGTATGTACGTTTGCCTATGATGATAATAATGATGATATGAGATGACGTGGTCACAATTATTTTTCTTTAAAGAATCTAGTCCATAATTAATCAAATTTTATAGCTGCTAGTTATATCACAGAACAAAGAATAATTGTTGCGTTTTTGATGATTTGTGACTTTAGAATTTATATAAGAGACGATTTCAAACAATTTTATGAAAAAAAGATATTTTGACTTTACCATTGGCTCTAGCACACATACATGTATTTACCCAATCAGGATCGAACCTGCAATACCCGGTACATAGTCGCGTTAACTACCTCCGCGCGACATACTTGGATCATATTAATAGAAGTTAGTCCCGCCATTGTAAGGAGGAGATGAACAAGATTTTTGACCATTACATAAGCAAACACATTAACATAATTTATATGCTATTAACATATAACTTATGAATATCAAATAATACATAAAACGTTTTTATGTCAGTTGATAGATGTTGTGTTTGTATCTATTTCTGCGACACTAAAAGCTGTGACCCATTTTGATGTAACTTTACGACTTGACACTTGGATTGATGGCTGTGGTATTTACGTTTTTTTGTGTTTTATAAAACAAAATGTATAAATAACTAAACTTGTATTAGTCTATTGATATATCAAGGAATTATTTTAAAAATAAGAGGATTAAAGTAAAAGTAAAAACAAACAGAACATTGAATTCCACTCTTGTATAACCACACTTTTGTACTCCTGGAGTTGCAGGGGTTCACGGAACATTAACATTCGACTTCCAATAAATTTACTGTAAAATGTAGAGTTTGATTACAAATCCGTCCATTTTAGTTTGATAATAAATCAATTTAAGAAACTAATATATAGAAGTGTTCATTCACTTTACGACCTTCTGGCTGTGAGGCCGGCTACATGCGAAACGTAGTGATCACTCATCGGGTGCAGCTTGCGAGGCGTTTGAATCACAGAGGCGCACTTAGCATTGAATATGTGAATCTCATATTCATTTTAAATTATGATAATACTACCTATATTAATAATATTTTCAGGCACAAAATATACAAAGAGATATTGTTGATGAAACTTCATCAGTTTAACTGTGGAGATAACATAATAACAAAAATCATGTGGATTGTTACACATCTGTCAAATGCGATTTGACGGACGAACGAAGAGGCCGAAGTAAGAGGTATATTTATGCGTGTTCTAACAAAAAGAATGACCATTATGTGAAAGAAAGAAAGGTTTGACAATAAAAATGTAAATGTTATTTCATTATTATGTTTATAAATAAAAATATACTAACTTAAGTACTATCAAAACTTTCTTTTGATAAAACTTTATCGCGATTTCTAATCTATCAGAATGCAAATACATTTTAATTAAATGAAACGTTTCCAAGTAAATCAACAGTATCAAAAACAAAGAAAACATCTATTTATAACATTAACTAGACAGTGTAGAATCGTGTCCCAGATTGTTTTGGTAAATGTCCCGTTGTCACATAGGCGGTATTGTTTGAAGATGTTTAAATGGTAATATTGCTTTGTCTACTCTATTACATTTGCATACAACGAACATTATTTCATATTTAAATGTTAATCAAATGAGTGGCATTTAGTGTTTAATATTTGGTAAAATTTTGTTATTTTAACTTCATAAAGTAATGTCTACATTTACTTTGAGATTATCGGTAGCCAATTTATAATTTTAACTAACTTTTTAGATATCGATATAGATACTGATTTTTTTTCCTAAGCTAGGTTAAGATGCGCTTCACTTTTTAAGACTAATTACTTGTAACGATTGCCATAGATGTTTGTATGACACCAAGATGTCTGAATGTGTTTAGAAACCTGCTTAACCTACTCGGTTAGCCATGAGCCCCTCGTGATCGATAAAATTATGGATGAGAAATTATTTAATTTCTTGTTTTAAGTGCGCCTCTGTAGTCAATGTGAAGGAAACTAAACAGGTGCACTGAATTATGCGTGCGCTGATGTATGCAGCCGACGCATCGCACGCATGCGCACACAGGTGAAAATGTGCAGTGTTGTTTATGTAAATACGCGAAATGGCCGGTCAATCAGCGCACCGATGCGTTAACTTGTAAATATCTGGAGAGTGTATGGCCGCATTGTTTTGGGTAACGAGAAAGAATAATAATCTTTTAAGATTTAGAGGGTTAAGGGCATTGAACTCGGTTTGGATGACGTTTGCCGTAAAAAGGTATTAAATTGATTGCTTTGCTAAACAAGTCTGACATCGTAATACGTCAAATTTCCTTGTTTGTCAAATGATTTGATGTTTTAACTTCGAATATTTAAGGTTCTTTATTATTATATCGTGTAAGATTGATGTCTTAGGTAAAATATTAAGTGCGAGCTAATGTTGATATATCTTCGAGGTGATACAGTGTCTTTTATAATTTATAGAGCATCTTGAGAGAAGCAGTCTACGTAGTACCATCAAGTATCTCGAAGAATCGTTTTTGAAGAGCATGTGCAAAATATATTATCTTGTGAAGATTCATTAGTGTGCGTTTGTTTGTTATTTCGTCAGTTTATTTGTGTATTTTTAGATTTATTCCAGAAAAGAATGAAAAAAAAAAACAACAACATATGTATAATTGTAGTTTTATAATTTTGATAAATCCATTATCAAGTCAATATTCATGAAGCCGTTTGACTACAGTGTATGTCAAAGAAATACACACATAAACACAGACTAAAAAAAAACAATATATCAAAATGATAGCTATAAATATAAAAATTATGTCTAGATATTAGCAGACGGCATTCTTCCTCATTTAAACTCTTACCCACTTTAGAACCTACTCAATTCTGTCTATAGCCCCATATCTCAATGCTCTGCCTTCCAACTTGGCACTGAGCCAATCACCTCTGACATTAGGGAGCTGATCGCCAACTGACATATTTAAGTGGTTCCCTCACGTTTCAACGCATGGTTCTAGGAATATATTTTGTAGTTATTTCGAGAATTCTCTAGGCTATTAGCTATGGAATTATGTACTATACTTAATTTGAATAATCTGGTGTTACAATGTTTTGTACAACGTTGCTAAAGATCTACAGAATTAATGTTATGATATAAGGGCGCTGCTTGTCCTTAATATCATGTCTGTTCGTTTAAACAAACGGAAAGAAGAACAAAACTCAAGAGATTCTAGAGCTTTACTCCCTTTTATGTACACCACCAGTTCACAACAAACCAGGAGAGGAAATGGATCTTTTTTATGTATGAAAGCCCCGGAACCAAAAGACCACCACTCTACTAGAGTTTGTTGTGAGGCGGTGAGATTCAACTACATAATGTGCCACTCACATAGAGTAGAATATAATAGAAAAATGTAGGGGAAATCCGGAAACATCTTGTATTAAGACACCTGGAGGGAAAGATTATGTCGCTCCGGTTACTTCATATCACAGATAACCAGTGCATCTTTGTCTGTGCCTCCTATTGGTCGTAGCGTGATGTTGTACAGCATAAACAAATTTGATTAATATAAAAAACGGTATAGTCAACTTACCTTAAAAGACAGACATGTGCTGTCGCGGGCTTTTTTTTAGAACTTCTAAAGAAGAATAATTCTGTCATACCTTACGTTTGTGAAACTTCCACCATTTACGTAGCGCACGCAATGGAGGTCTCAAAAGGAATATTGTTCTCCTGTTACTGCAACATTTTATAGTAGCGTGATGATAAATAGCCTTTCTCGATAAAAGGATTATCTAACACTGGAATAATGTTTTCAATCGGATCAGTAGTTCCTCAGATTAGCACGTTCAACCGAAACAACAAACAAACTCTTCAGCTTAATCACATTAGTATAAATTAAGAAAATAGTTCACAGAAAATGGAAAAGTTTAGCGAGCAAACTGGCGAGCATTTATAATAAACACATCAAATAAGAAAGTATTTACTTTTTATTTATTGTTCGCTTTTTTCTTACTTTAACCCAAATATCATCCAAAATGATGTAATCAAACAAAGACATACAACGACACAGCAATTTATCAAAGCAAATTAAAAACGATTGGATGCGCACGAGTTGAAATGTTGACGGTTTTTGAAACGTGTCCCAGTGGGATTTGGAACACTTTACACAGCTATTTTTAGGCGGAACATGCAGATAGCTCTTGGTTATAAATACCGGCTTTCAAATTCCCGCATTAAAAGGATTTTGGTGATTAGCTTTAGAATTAGGAGTAATTCAGTTAAGTGTTCAGTGGGTGGTGATAGGTTTTATGGTAGCTAATGGTGATAGAAGCACTTCAAAATGGTGTGCATGTAGTTAAATGATTGGAGTTAATGGCAATAGCCTATTATGGTCAGTTATTTAGAAGTTAAGATTAAATTTGTTATATTATATATTTAAATTATTATTGATGTTTTATTTGATTAGCTATCAGGTTAATTTATCGTGTTTTCAATGTTATTTATTTATTAACGTACCTTCAGTTTTTAATAATATACACTAATTGAATAACACGTCTAAATCTGTTTCTATCAATAGGAACATGTGTTGTATTTTTATTTATTGTTAATATTATTAGATTTTTTATTGTTAATATTATCTAGGTTTAACTTTTTTATATACTATTAATTTGAAGGAAGAAAAAGGTGCTCGCTCAACTAGACGCATCCAATTTGAACATAAATCTGTGATAATCTATCTCTTATACATATTTTATTTACAAAATCTACTTTTATAAGTAAAAAGTAACAAAATTGTTCTTATCAAGCTCTTGTAAATGTATTGCCTTTCGAAGTCTCTTAAAATTCAAACATAAGTGAGTATTCCTATATAAAAAATGGATATGTCAATTAAATAAATTACATGTTTGTAACTACGTATAAACATAACGATATATCTTCACTCAAATACAAATCTAAAACTAAATTAATCCATAAAAAGTCTAGGTCATTAATAAAACATGCCACTGCGAACGCACAGGTAGTTCCCATTAAAATTCGTATTCTGTACATGAAAAGTCAATTAGTATATTCGGTGGGGACAGCGCCATTTTGTAATTGCATTCGACAGCTGCGCGCGCGCACTTCGTGGGTGTTCAGTCTTGTTCGGTAATACTCGCTACAAAGGGTTGATTTAATTAGGTTTTCATTAAGCAGGAACGAGACGGTAAATCGACTGCAGTGGGTGATAGCATGAGATGGCATGAATAATTTATATGTGGCTTTTGGTTTTAGAAAATCTTTCGATTACAGAATTATTTTTGAAAAAGAATAATTGCTATGCCTAAGAACATATTTCCTATATAAATTTATGAGATCCGACAGAGACGTCTGATCTCGAGGTGCATAAGTCCTGTTAAGCAAGACGACCTACCCTTGGAGTGCAATTACAGAGGCACCCTCAGCTTGATAAGTAGCGATCGAACTTAGCTGATTCGAATATAATGTAAATTATTTCTATGCTTACAATATTCTACTTGAACCACTTGGTATAATAGAGGTGCTCATATGAAACTCTATTTGTATTAAATTTTAATTTCCAAACTAGGTTGAGGCTTGTTTTTAGATTACGATAGTTCAGTTGAACCCCAGTTGAGCGGTCAGTCTAGGTGATTTACCACTCTTATAGAAACAATGTTTTTTTTTAATATATCTTAATTGTCACATATCAATAGGAACAAAAGAAAAATAAATTACAAATTGTACAAATGTAACAATCAGTGGTCTCATCGCTCGGCGGTGATTTCTTGGACCCGTAACGACTGTTCTAGATGTATGACGTCCGCGACTGACAGTTTCCGAGGGACGGAGAGTCGCAACATGTTAAGAACGGTCACCCATGCATAGACTGACCTGACTAGGATTGAATTTCTTAGCAATGTGTTATCTTACTTAATAACCACTTAGCTACGAACTCCATTTTTATATATTTTCTCTTTTAAATAAAAAATAATTCACACAAAAATTATTGTCATATGAGTTACATAATTCATCTTCTTGACTGTTCTTTAAAAAGGTGGCACCCAAATGTTTTCTAGACAAAGCAATAAATTTAATTACGATTACAACAAAAGAATTAATTCAATACAACATCTGTGAGTACTGTTCATCAAGACAGTATTTGTCACAATTTCGATATAATTATGGATGGTTTTAATGTTTACACGTTATGTGAAACATATGTTTTACACTAGGCATTCTACATACCATAAGAATACGATATACACACAATACTTTATCACGAGCATTTATCCACCACAGTCCACTGTTGGACATTGGTATTTTCTTCAAATGGAGGTTTTGGCCTACTGTAAACACCCTGGCCAGACGGTATGATGATGTTGTCCTGCGTAGTTTACACTCTTAATCCCATCCTATGACACCCATGGGACAAATAGGGGTAGGGGTCACTTCGTATTCTCGATGTTAGTGAATAACCGTGTGTCTGATTGTGGTGATAGATACGAGAGGTACACGAGATAAGAGAAAGATCACAGTGCCAATGCCGTAAGAATTTTATCATTTTAATAAATCCGAAAAGACATAATAAATATAAATTATAAAGAGTTTTATCTAAGTATTTAAAAAATTATGGCCACAATTCAACTATTTTGAAATAACAAATATTAGAAATGATTTTACAAGATTGTCATTTGGTTACAATAGAAAAGAGCCTTCGTGTTTTTAAAGTAATATATCAAACGCAGTAGAGAAACAAGTTATTTTTACTTGACTGACGTAATAAGAAATATACTGACTGTAAAATAAAATAAAATGACTACCTGTGTAAGGTATTCTTTTTACTATTCTGGCAACACTTGACTAATGTCAACCTATGTTTCCCGCCTGTGTCATCTGTCGTTCGCTTAGTGCGCGATCGCTAGTACTGGATGTGATTTTGTTTATGCTATTCTGTTACGACCTATTTTATTATAAAACTAAGTCGATATAAAATTTTATAAAATTATGTTTTATATTGAGTAAAGGCCATTGAAACATATAATAAATGTCACTTATATTTTTACTTATGCGGCTTTTGTTTGCAAGGATCTAGGATTCAACAACCATGACCAAGAAAACTGACAACTACTCAGTCACAAGAAATGCCTTGAAACTGACAATAAATTTAATAGAAATGTATTTTAGTCTTTTGATATATTATAAGTACAGTCAAGTCTGAATATCAATACAACAAGTCAAGATCATTTTAACTGATCGCATAAAAAGGACAGGGTTACAAATTAGAAAAATATACAACTAAAGTGGGTACTTTGGCCGTTTCTTTTTTATTTGCTACCCCAAACTTCAAAATTGATTTGCAATATTCTTACTTATTTGAGAGGGTATCCCTACAGTTTTCCTCGACTTACATTTGAAAACCTTTATCAATGAAGAAGGTAGTATATTCATTTTCAGGTAAGTGCATTGAAGTCGGTTATGTTAATTACTACAATAGTAGGCTGCGCACGCGTCCGATCAAATTGAGACCGTCCTGTTCTCAATTCCCCTCCCCCTCCCCGAGACAGGGGGTAACCCTAAAGAAGACGTATCTCACCACCACAATCCATTGTCCATTGTTTTTGCCTGCTGTTATTTATGACGGACGACGTTCTATCTGTCCTTTTCTAACCTACCAAAATTTATATTCTCATCTTTGTTACACAAGGCTTCCGTCCCGTAATGCCGTACCTAATAAATTACGATTCAAAAGATTATTTATTAGATTATTCATGGTGGAGTGTTCCCGTGCCGTATTGGTCTTTGGGACATAACAATGCAGCTCTTTTCTGGCTTTTTTCTTTTCTGATTGATTTGTGGCGTTTCGTGTGTCGTGTCGTGACGTCAAACTGGTTGGGATTGGCTGGTTAATGCGTTTTATTTAAGTTTGATTTATTTAAATTTGCATATTGGATGTAAGTATCTGATCTGTTTCTTTTTGTTGCTATTTGAAATAAATATATGGCAAATAATATTTTATTTCGACTATTTTGACTCAAAAAAATCTTCAAGTAAATTTCTTATTTGACTGGCAGATTGTAATTCAATTTATCAAACCTGCTCATTGTCTTTTAGTGGTCAAGTCGTACTGTTACTAAGTTAAATGTCACATTTCTATTGTTTCAAAGTTTTAAATTATTATAAAGTCATCATGTAAATTTAATCATATGACTAGTGTTTAAGATCGACTTATATAAAAAAATATTAATTTCAATCAAATTATATTAGAACATACAGATATACCGAAGATACGTTAAATAATCTTCGTTTATGACTAATAATAACGTGTTATATCGATGAAATAAGATATATACCACCTACGTTGATGTTATCTGAGGTAGGTATATGCATAATGTGTCCACTTCTATATTAAGATTTACTTTTAATCACTAAAGCTTTATAATTTTAATGATTGCTATTACGTATCCTAATAGCTTAGAAATAAACGCAACATAACAATCATATGTATGTAAATATCTTGATTCAACTATAACTTTCATATGTCAACAATAGATTTGGGTGAGTGTGATTTTCGTAAAATTCTTGTATTTTCATCATAAATGATACAGGGTAAAAAAAAAAAAATTGTGAGGTCGTATGTACGAACCTTTATTGGAGGTTTTTAACTAGCAACTACGTCAAATGTATGCCATAACAATTGTTTGATTTGTTACGCTTTATTATATAAGCAATGGGCCATAAACTCTTGAGTTATTCATTAAAGTAAATTTTTACTGGTTATTAATAGTCAACATTTCCGATTATTAATATTTATTCAACAGAACGTGTAGACTTAATTTAAAACATATAATTTATGACAAAAATGTCACCCCACCGGAAGTAGGGCCGATAATCGTTTGGAAAGAGGAACATTATTATTCACGGCCATTAATTAACCCACACTAAAGTTTTAATTAAAAAAAAAACACAAGCAAAGAACTTTCCATAAGAATAGGACGTCACAAACGCCGACGAATTCAAAACGGCAGCGTCTCGACCGTCATAAATAATTGGGACAAAACCTTCGCGCCCCTCCGCCCCCCGGCCCCCGGATAAGTGTCTAAAATTTTCACAATCCGGCAATAAAAAGATAATTTATTAGTATAGCTCTTATTGTTTTCGTTATTTATGTGTATGGAGTAATGTAATCTAGCTGGTGGGGGCCCTAAATAAATAATTTTCACTTTAATGTCCTCCTTGCCTAATCTCCTGAGCGGTCGGCGCTCAGTCCGCGTTTTGTACAATATAATGGCCACCCGAGGTATTTTTAGGTCTAAATAAACATGATTTGTTGGACCGTCTCTGACAGAATTTAATTTCGTAACGGCATCGCGGTTGCTTCCTCTGTCGCGAATATCTTGAATTATTTTTAATGACCCCTAGTAATTTGCATTATCATTGATTTTTAGTCAGGTCAGGTGTTACGTTAAAAAATCTTTTTATTTAAGTCAGTAAATATTGTTCATAACAACATTCCTATTATCATAATGCATGAAACATCTACAAGAAAGTCACATCTTTACCCATAAACATGAAAAACTCTCTTTGTAAAGAGATATCCTTCAAAACAAAAGAGCCAGTTCCGCTTGAGAATGCTACGGCCACACAGACCACCAGTGTCTCAAAAGGCCGCAATGCACTTGTGATTTGGATTGAAGATGTTCATGACCGCTGGTAGTCCCATACCATCAGGCTCTTTCGTTTGCTCTCTACACACACAAAGAGAATAAAATAAATCACAGCTAACAACATGGTCAAGGCAGCAAGATGATGACATATAATCACAAGATTACTGGATTAAAAAGTTCTAAGTAAGTGTTGATTCAATATAATATGAGACGTATTTAATAATAAGGCTGCCTTGTATTATATTGAATGGCCTGTAGGCCTTGGAGTTAGTAATTCTGACTGCTATCCAGAGGTCATGGGTTGATTCCCATCCAGGAGAAATGTTTGTGTAATGAGCATGACCGTTTGTTCTGTCTGGGTGTAATTTATCTATAATATTTATGTATTTAGAAATATATAAGTATGTTCGTCAGCAATTTGGTCACTGTAGTGCAGGCTCTGCTTAATTTGTAACCAGATAGCCGTATCTTCATATTTATATGCATATTGATTATATTTTTAAAAATTAAAAAAAGGAAAACAAAAACACAAATTTTAAAATATAAAAAATAGTAGACTACCGATTTCAGGACCAAGAAACGGTGGTTAGGGCTCCAAAGACAGGAACCTTATCAGGCCTTCTAACGTAGGTCTTATAAGATGTCCGTGAGCAAATACGTCTATCAGAACAATGATCAAAGAATCCACATTCCACATACCGACAATCTCGAGAAATGAATGCAAATATTTAATTTCTTTTTCTTTTATTATTATCATACCACCAGTCTGTATGTCACCTGTCTGACACTCATAAAACCAAAACAAATATCTACAATAAATTGATAATTATCCGCGTAACTCATATGTAAGAAAGAAAGACGAAAGAAAACAATCCTTGCATACAAAATTTTACAAATTTAACGCGGTCCATATTTACAGATAAAAGTGGCAGGCGAACTCCTGTGATAAAAGATTAAACACATGAAGTTAAGGGTGATGAATAATATCTTCAAAGAAAGAACTTAAAATTGGTATCAAACACATTTTTAATTTCTATAACATGTTACTACACATTAAAATGCATTTTAGTATGAAAACAATAAGTTCTGTAAACAAACTTTTTTCGTTTTCTTAAAACATTTACCGCACTCCCACCCAACTTGCCTTTTTTCAGCGTCCGCTATGGATTCAAAAGTGAATGTCTGAACTTCAGTGGCCATTCCTGAAAATTAGTGGACGTGGCCACCCTGAGGGGTGTGAGGGCGCCTCACAATAGCGAGGAGCATGATTTACGCCACTCTGGTATTATGTTTTGACTTTAATAAACAGAGCGTTTGTCATTGCAGACCGGGCGACGCCATCGTAAGTTTTATGGCTTGATGCAACTTCCGTACACTAGTAATACTATGAAAGTGATTATTGACGAGATGGGTACAGCAACAATAACTAGATACATCACAGACATCTGTCTGATCTTTGTATCTGAGCATCTTTTGACTTTATCTGGAGTTCATATCACCAGAGGTTATACTAAACATTATGTGTACTACATAAGTTTGCTACTTGCTTTGATGGGTTTTTTGGATGCATAGCAGGGAGAGTATTTTTGCAAAAGAGAAGGAGATTTAAGATCGTCACTACACTAGTACATGAATCAATTTACTAATAAAATACCAGAACCAAAGACATGTATGTCTACTTGGAGTCAATAGTTAGGTTGTTTTTGTAGGAAAACTTTGCTATATTATACCTTTCTGCAATTGTCTTAAAGATCAAAGTTGTTGGCAGTTACAGAATTTTAATTCCTGTCTCAATGTGATCTTGTCCTGCTTGACCTTAGCATGCCTAGCTGTAATTAATGAGACTGACTGACATCACATCACATCAGTACTATATCAATTACAGCCATATTCTTAACAAGAATGGTGACAGTTGGGCACTCACATTGTACTGGAACATTTTACAAGGTGATAGGACGAATGAAGACTTGTTTGCTACATTAACCTTATATATATCTTTTTAAGAGTACTGTATGTATTTACCACACAGTGGAGTTTCATATTAGCTTTGATTATTCTTGCAAAGTTATCATGACTTATTTTTTTACGCAATAAGGGGACAAACGAACAGACGGTCTACCTGATGGCCAGTTACAATTACAACTCGATAGTAACAAGTGCATTGTCGCCCTTTAAGTTGTCCTGCTAGAAATTCCTTTCTGCATAGGACAACAACGAAAGAAGTGGAAGTCATTGTTTTAGAGTGGTAGGCATGCGCTCTCGATCTAAACAGCTTGGCTCTTCCTGCCTGTGTCAATCAATCAAAAGGTGGCACTCATTACTAGGGCACGAATATCTCTGCCACTTTGATCACGCATCCTTTAATCGAGGCGTGAAAAACACCTCACTAGGCCGACATAGTATGGTGACCACATCTCTTGGATTTTGTTCATACTTTCCATCAGGCAGAGTTCATCACCCATTAACTTTACTCATTCAGTGAAACGTAACGAATAAATTACACTCAAGTCAAGCCAGTTCATACGTGTCTCATGGCCCTCCCACGCTCAAATTCTGTAGGTATTTATTATACAATAAAATAAAAATCATTATTTCACAAAAGTCACCCATGCATGAATAGACCTAAGAAATCATTCCCCAACCTCAGCTATATCAAATCCTAAATCATTACTATAATAATCTTAATTAGACGGTTATCTGCTATCCGTACCAACGACCAATAAAATCTTCTGATAACCGCATCAACATCACCCATACCTGGCCGCGCAGCCTCGCCGGCCACCACCGAGCCATAGTTCCTTCCCCCCATAGTTTCACCCCCTCGTTTCCAGCTTTTAATTATAATACTTTATAGCCCTATAAATCACGACGTACGTCCCAGGGCGCCGCCTACCCCCACCCTCTTTGAAGGATACCAGTTCAATTCTCGCCGGGTGTAATAATTTATAAAGAAATTATTCCCTTTTTCTGTTCGAGTTAAGAATGGATGTGGCGTGAGGGTAAGTGACAATCATTTGGTTTGAGATTTTAATGTGTCTACTGTGTATTGCAATAAGAGATAGAGAAGAGACTTGGTAATTCTACGCGACATCTTTGTTTGAGAAAATGTTACGAGTTCCACTATTGTAAGTATGCATTATATGTTTTAAGGTTTTATCAGAGTTATCTGAGGACAAAAAGGAACTCAAAAATAAGTGTAAGTAAATTGAAATCAATTCCCAGAATGCGATAAAATTAATATACTTTTATGTTTTATTTTCTCCTGTAATGGACTATAGACATTTTCTGAAATTAAGTTAAATGTGAAATGCCGCAGTAATTACATCAAAATGTATATCTAATATTTTATGCTGGTAATTTAATAAAGGTGTCTAATGATAAAAAAAAATATGAACCCGTTAAAATTAACTACGGGCAAGTGTTCTAAAACAATATTACAATTTTTTTTCAAAGACAACACCAGCACTAGGAATAAATCCTGTTTCGCAGAGGGACTTTACAAACACACAAAAAACGGACACAAAGAACACCCAGACTCAGAACAACGATTTGAGGATCACACAAAGTGTTATCCCATGTGGGGAACACTCAGCGAAGTAGAGAACGGCGTGGCGACCTCTTAAACCACTAGGCCAATCGTGCAATCAATGTCGTTCAATCAATCCTACATTCAATCAACGTACGTTTTATTTCATTCGTTCAATAAAAGTCGTTCCTTGGTTTTCAAAGATTAATCAGTCACAAATCAAAAGAACTAGAGCCAAGTTAAACCGATAACTCAGTGTTGAGTAAAACTACTGTAAGTTAAAGCTACAAACTGTCTAACTTATGGCGTACTTGAAACGTAACATAAAATAAGAAATAAAATGACATTGAAGTAAAAGTATTGGGTTGTGCCTACAACTGAATGAATTCACTGAATAAGAAGTAGTGGGACTAGAACTGATAATGGAATAGTACCTAATATATTAATAACGTGATAAAAATAACAAATGAGATTTGAACTACAATGAAAAATTTTGGATAATGGTTTTGAGTTCAACTTTATCAAACTAATTTTAGGAGTTCCTCAAGGCTCAATATTAGGTCCCTATTACTTATATTGATAAATGATTTAAAATTCTAAATTTCTATCGTGGATAGTTTGAATTCATACACAAGGATTCCGATTATATAGAATTGCAGTTAGATCTCGACAGGCTTTCCAACTACAGCTGTTGTAATAAATTACACCTCAGCCTGCCCAAATATCATCTCATTACCTTTCCAAAAAATAAATACAATTAAATTCAATGCTAAACTAATTAACGCTGTTACAAAGAAAGTTACCGATGTTCGTGATCTTGACTCTAAACTTAACTTAAAAATCCACGTTGAAAACAGTTAAGACCTATCATATACTTGCCTTTGTGATGAGAGCAACTCGAGATTTTAGTCACCCAACTACATTCCTACATCTGTACAAGCCCATCATTAGGCCGTAGTGGAAATACGCAGTACCAATCCGGAATCCTCATTATGTAAAATGTAAAGGGGCTATTGGGTGGGAGCAATTTAAATATCTTCGTGTAATGCAGTTTAGACGTTTTCGTGAAAAATATCACACCAACTACTTCTTCTTCTTCTTCTCCTAGGTAGTAGAGCCACAGTTTGCTTTTGCAGCTGCTTACAGTTCTAATGTAAAGTGCACTGATCAATTACATGAGGTAGTAGAACCACGCTGATTTCAGCACGAACGGGCCGGCTCGACCGGCGCAGTACTACCCTCTCACAGAAGACCAACCTAAAGCGCCAGGCTTAGGCTGCCCTAATTTATTGCGAAACATACCGAATAGAGTCATGATATCAAGGAAAGTCCTTCTGGATTCCAACGTTAGCAGGTCTATATTATTATGTATATTTTTTCTATATTAAGAGCCTGCCAAAGTGACTCTACTCTGCCTGATGGAAAGCATGAATAGAATCCTAGAGTTGTGGTCACCATACTCATTGCAAATGCAGACAATGCAGTGTGGTGACTCACACTATGGCGGCCTAGTGAGATGCTTTTTCACGCCACGCTTGGAGACGTAAAAGGTATGACAGTCATCGTGACAGTGTAAACCTCACATAGTTGTCACGATAACTGTCACCCCTGCATCAATTGGCCTCCGGTGTGTTTTGTGTTCAATGTTTATTAAGTTCAGTTTTACTATGTACTATTATTTGTATTACCAAATTAAATAAATAAAAAATAACCAATGATGTTTCAGTTAAAAATAGTACAATTTAATTATTATTTTATTTTCAGGCGTGTTCTAAAACTATGTTCAAATTAAATATGTGTAGATAATTGTTACTTTCTTACCCACATTTTGAAACCTTATTATACATGCACCATTGCTCACACCTTCCAACTTACCTGAAACATAGAAAAAATATTTAAGCTATTTTATAACGCGACTAAAGGAAAAGAGTATTTTTTTTAATGATTGGAACACAAGCCTCTGCTTAGAAAGGAGGTTTTGTCTGCGACTCCGCCCGCGTGTATGTGGTCAATGCATTATTCTGATGTGTAAGCTACATTACTAAAAACCTTCATAAAAATTCGTACAGTATTTTCTGCTTGAAAGAATAACAAGCACATCTTTACAAATTTTAGCGTATATAACACTTAAGTTAAAAAAATATTAAAAAGTTTATCGATGAAGAGTCTAGGTACGATATTCAATATAGTGCCATCTATCCGCAACTGCAGATATTTTTTATAAAGTCTAATGATAGATTTTGTACCGTATGCAATCGGGTGGAAAAATCTAACAGCGCCATTTATCGCAATTTATAAAATTTAGGGTGATTGAAATACGTATCATAATGGATCTTCCCATGGCAATTAGATGTTTTACCGCGCTTAAGAGTAGCCCATATCACCCTCCAGTCTCCAAACTATCTTCACACACAAAAATTATATCATAAAATTGCTTTGTTGTGAAGTGAAAGGACGACAAACATTCAAACAAACAAACTCACTTTCTCACTTATAATATTAGTACGTATGTCCCATTCTTTTGCACGATTTACATAAAATGATATGCAGTGTCTTTGAATTAACCCTATACATAAGTGCAAGTAAAATGAAATTATATTATTCACTTTTATATTAGCATTGTAAGGTGATCAACAAAAAAACCTTTTTTTCACTTTACGTCAAAATTGTGTCGTATCTGTTTCTTAAATTCATTGGCTCTCGCACATTGGGATTACCTCTTTAATATGGTTTTATGGGTTTATATTTTAACCTTATAAACACTGATTTCGATGTAATTCACTATTCCTAATATTATCAACGAATTATTTATACATTGACAGTTTTGTAACTGAAAAAAATAACCTGACTTTTCTTTTGTGTTCACTTTGATTTTTAGCTCAATGGTTAGACTTAGAAATCACACAATACCAGAGAGAATTATTACTTGTGTTTCAAGAAATCAACAAATACAAGAGATCTCCAATTGCCCCCTTCTACGTCGTGGAAAAATAATTGCATCTGAATAATGCCTACGTACAAAGTTTTAAAAACACTTTTCTTTCCATATCTGTAAGACGCAAGTTTCTACAACGTGAAGGAGCTATAACATTAGAAAATGTAACTTATTTGAATTCCCCTTATAATTCAAACAAAGTAGAAACCAGAAAAGGTCCTATATTAGAATATCAAACACTTCAGTCTGAGCGTGACGCAGCGAGCCAAACAAGCTGCGATCACGTAATGTCAGATGACATGTTGTCTGTCAGTCCGTCATTCAAAGCCGTAAGCTATGAATAACAGACTATAGACGGGCTAACATGTTGGCTTACAAGTTAGATAAGAAATTATACCAATTTCGATTTTTCTTGGCAGAATTGTAAACAATATTGATTGGAATTAATGAACTGAGTTTCGAATGAACTATAGTAAATGGCATACGAGGGCGGTCCGATAAGTACTTAGCCTTAATGCCCGATGGCGCCACTATCGCAAGAGAAAATGACGATCATGTAGCACATTCCCGTAGACAGCTACTGTCAAAATTTCAGCCGAATCGGACTAATAGTTTTGTTTTGATCGCGTGTGGAAACGGGCGTGTCCGTGGATTTCAGAATAATGGAAAAAGAGCAATATCGGTCGGTGATTCGATTCTTGTTTTTGGAAGGGAAATCGCGTAGCGAAATTAAAGAGCGCTTGGACGCTGTGTACGGTGACCTTTCTCCTTCGATGGCGACCGTCAAAAATTGGTTCAACGAGTTTCAACGTGGCCGCACGTCGGTATTTGATGAGCCACGCCCGGGTGCTCCGAAAACAGCTTCCACGGAGGATAACATGACAAAAATCCACGATCTCGTATTGGCAGACCGGCGATTGAAGGTGCGCGAGATAGCTGAGACAGTAGGCATCTCAAAAGACCGCGTGGGTCATATCCTGCATGAAATTTTGGGCATGAGAAAGCTGTCGGCGCGATGGGAGCCGCGTTTGGTCACTCCGGACAACAAGCGCAACCGTGAGACCACTTCAGAAGAGTGTTTGAGGCTGTTTAAGCGCAATCCAAAGGAGTTTCTGCGTCGTTTCGTGACAGTAGACGAAACATGGATTCACTGGTACACACCAGAAACCAAGGAACAGTCGAAACAGTGGACTTCACCCGGCGAACCTGCTCCGAAGAAGGCGAAGACTGTTCCATCGGCCGGAAAGGTGATGGCCACCGTTTTCTGGGATTCACAAGGTGTGATCTACATTGACTACCTGGAGAAGGGCAAAACGATCACAGGGCTCTACTATGCCGAATTATTGGGCCGATTCGACGCCGAATTGCATGAAAAACGGCCCCATTTGGCGAAGAAAAAAGTCCTGTTTCACCATGACAACGCACCGGCTCACACCTCCAGAGTCGCCACGGCAAAATTGGTCGAATTGGGCTACGAACTTCTGCCCCATCCACCGTATTCGCCAGATTTGGCCCCGTGTGACTTCTTTTTGTTTCCAAACTTGAAAAAGTCACTCGCCGGGCAGAAATTCAAGTCGAATGAGGATGTTATCGCCGCCACGGAGGCCTACTTTGCAGACCTCCAGAAAACGTATTTTTCAGACGGGTTGAAGAAGTTGGAACATCGCTGGATTAAGTGTATCGAGTTAAAAGGAGACTATGTGGAGAAATAAATCGCCACTTTTCCAAAATTTTCGTTTTTCTTTTGTAGGCTAAGTACTTATCGGACCGCCCTCGTATAGTCCGCGTTTATTGAAATTTATGGTCTGGTGATTAGATTAAAAATACAAAAATCACATAATTTTGTTTTCTTAATCAAAAGAAGACTAAAGCAGAGTTGGGCTACATCTACAAGCTTCTATAAGTTTTAAAATATCTTACGCTTGGCTGAAAATAATAACCCATTTTCATATTTTTAGTAACAACCTAACATATATTCCCTAAACAAGTCAGCTTGTGAACTATGCCTATGTGAACCATCAACCGTTTACCGCGTTCTCAAAACTTGGCAAGCAAGTCGCGTGGGGGTGTGCGTGCAAATATGACAAATTTATGTAAAACGGGCTCTCTTTGTGTGGCAAGCAGCCGTCGAGAAATTAGTGCTCATTTCGTCTGATGTTTACGAGTGCTGAAGCAGTGTACGCCTCAAAAATATGGTAATGGCTGCGCAGTGGTCGGGTTCCGTCTAGCGGTATGTATCGATTGTAGAATCGTTCGAGTTACTGTGGTTCTCTACTAGAGCATATGTCTTGCTTCATTCGAGTTCGTAAATTATTGATGCGGGAAAATAGTAACTTCACAATTTGAGTTTTATGGTATAAGAATCTACGAAAAAGCTTAATAAAGTTACAAATGTGGGAGGATGTGTGTCATGTCACAAAGGGAGGATCCATTGACCAGATGAGGTGATCATGCCTCGCGCGCCAGGACCCAACGGTTAATATTTGGAAGTTGCATATAAGCTAGTCAGTGTCGAGAATTTCTACATTGCCATACAGGATAAATAGTTACGCTGTAGTTCGGTGTGTCTTCGGTAGATGGTGCTGTAGTTTATTTTCGATTGCGCTGTATGAGGAGTCACCACACAAGTATCTAACAACCTTATAACAATATGGAGTATTTGTGTTATCACGCATTCAGTTTAAAGGATACAGTTTAAGAGGGAGGTAGCAGTTAAATGCAAAATGTTTAAAAAGCACGCAAAATATTTTGTAATGGCTTGTAACTGTAAGCCGTGTCCCTTAATCCTACTAATATTATACTATAAATGCAAATGTGAGTTTGTTTGTTACGGCTTCACGCGAGAACTACTCAACTGATCATCATGAAATTTTGCACACACATTCTTGGAGGTATTAGAAGTAACATAGGCTATTTAAGTAAAATAAAATATATATTTATTTAAATTGATCTGTTACGAAACTTAATGTGGCAGACCAAATCCCACGCATGCGAAGCCGTGGGTAAAAGCTAGTACTCTATATTTTTAGTCGCAAAATATTTTTTTAAATGCAAATAAGAGCAACTGCTGCTTTTAATATGCATATATATATATATATTGTACGTGACACGTATACATGTGCCCATTTGTATATAATCGTGTTTCAAAACTAAATTTAAATATAGAAAGTTACACGAGCTGTCATTTGATAGCAATGACAATTCGAATATCTAAATCAATTTTCCCCCCTTTTTTTTTCGGATACCACATACTGGTGGTTATGTCGGACTCGAACCGACTCAAGTACCCGTAGCCGGGGAACCAGGTGTACCCTAGAAAGGAAATCCCTGGAACACCGACGTACCTCGGGCCATCTATATACGGCTCGCAGATGACCCCTTTTCTGCCACAAAAGAGCGTGTGCTTCGTAGCACGTCCCGCTGCTATCCTGGCCTGCTTCTGCTAGGGTGCCGGATGGCCTCACCTGTCACCCCCAGACAAAATCTTTAAATTTACACGACCTTGAATGCAATCAATAAAAATATAAAATGTAACCATATTTGTCTGAAACTTATTCAGTGTAATTGAGAATATTTGTTGTCGTCGCTTGAATAAGCCTGGCAGTTTATTCGGTATTTAATTTGGCAATATTAAATTAGAATGAAATTCCTTCAATTATATAGACAGTTTTTATAGTTTACATATCATGATGACTGCACGGTTGACCTAGTGGTTTAAGCGGTCGCCACGCCGCTCTCTACTTCACTGAGTGTTGTGGGCTCAAACCCCACACGAGACAACACTTTGTGTGATCCACAAGTAGTTGTTCCGAGTCTGGGTGTTCTTTGTGTTCGTTTCTTGTGTTGTAAAGTCCCCCAAGACACAGGATTTATTTCTAGAGAGGGCGTTGGCTTTTTATTTAATGGAACACATGGAATTTATCCATGAGTATACCTTCCGTGTGGTGATGGATGCAGAATACGTAGTGTTACCACCTCTATACATCCCGTGGGCGTCGTATGAGGCGACTAAGTGAGCAAACTATGCAGGTAACATCATTGCAAGGAAAACGAAAACTTGACACAAATCCCAATCCAACTGTGCTACTGTAGGCCAAATCCTCCTTTATAAGGAGAGGTTTATGTCCAGCAGTGGGCTGTTGATGATGATTATATACGTAACAAGGTGTGTGTTATCTATATGTTTCTTTTTCAACTTTACACCTCGCCGCACAAAATTGTCGACATTATTTCGGTCGCAAGTCGCAGGTGCTCGCTTGCCTGACAGACGCAACTCAGATTTATGTGTTTACTGCATAAATCACAAGTGAGATGTCAACATTCTCTCTGATTTTTTATTCGTCGCTTTTGCGCTATGCATCATAGTTTTGTCTTCCGCGATCAAATTTTTTGTCGGAGAATGCGCGCATAAACTTATTTCTGTATTGAAGAGGAATGCTCTGCGTGTTTTTGTGGCCTTAACTCAGAAATGGGAGACACTAATGGAGTAAAACTTTTGATATATTGAAATGGAGGATATACGTTATGTGTTTGATATGTTAATGTAACGATTTGGATTTTATAGTTATTGTAAATAACATCCAAATTAATAAAAAACCATAATTTGATGAATTAGTATTAGTTACAAATTAGCATATCTTTGACGCAAAATACATAACGTATCTATTTAAATAACTCTCTGTCTGATGGAAAGCATAAATAGAATCCAAGGGTTGTGGTCACAATATTTATTGCGAACGCAGACAATGCGGTATGGTGACCCACACTATGGTAACCTAGTGTGATGCTGTTTTACGTACCGCTTGGGGACTCATAAGACATGACAGTCATTGGTGTTAGTGTAAGACTCACTCACTTACCACGATAACTATCACCACCATATCAATGGGTATCTGATCTCGCACTTAACAACAAAACACGACAGCACGGATGCTGTCACTTTATAGTCCAAGAGCCCGTGAGTGCCAGACCTTTGTCTTTTTATAAAAGCTGAAAGTTCTTCTATGTGTGTCCCTAGTACAGGTAAGAATGATCCCCAAACATAAAGCTGAGGCAGCGGTGTCTTTGGCAGATAACAGGCAACAAAGGTGTGTAAAATTCCATCTCAAATTCGTCATGAAATAAAAACTTGATTTTTTTATATTTGATTCATAATAATATCAAAACTCGCGTTGTTCATTGCCAGACAGTTAGTATGGTTCCAACCCTCTGCCGGACACCCCTAAACTATTATAATTTATAATTATACTTACGTTATATTATAAAACCTAAGTTTTATATATAATTTTTTGGGAGCCTATTAAACTATGTTTACATAGTAGCCGGACAGTTTCGAAGGTTCTATCATCTTGCCAGACGCATTCAAAGGCTGCGGTCCGAATTGTGCTCACAGCACTTACGACGTTTAAACTGCTAACGTGTGAACCGATTTAGTGAGCGCGCGATAACGATGAAAATGATGAAAATATTTAGATTTAATTAAAATAAATTAATTTCTCTGTAAATTTCTTATCTTAAAAAAAATGTGTCCTTTGGTATAATAAACACTAAAATTTGATTTACTTTGTTTCATTGGCTTACTGACTTACTGACGAAGGTCTGGCACTCACGGGCTCTTGCTCTATTAGGTTGGTCTTTTGTGAGAGGGTAGTAATGCCGCTGTCAAGCCAACCCATTCGTGCCGTAATTAACGTAGCTGTACTATCTTTTAATTATCAACATATAAAGTATTTGATGAGCTATATGAAAGAACAATACTGTTTGTTTTGTTCTGTATATCTATTTTGTTGTAATACGATGTTTTCAAAATAGATTTTTGTTTTATTGAACTTAGGAGTCAAGTATCAAAAACATCATCATAATTATTTTGATTTGCATTCAGAAAAACATTCTCTTAGACTTCGACGATCAAGAAAACATATACCCTATAACTCCTTTAAGAATCGATACAAACATACAGATACGAAAATCATATAAGAACATATACGAGTACGTGTTGATGAAGATTTTAGCAAATATTTTATCAGAGACAGAAGTTTTTGTAAAGTGTTTAAATTTTTTTCAAAGACCAATCTAATTTTAGCACATCAGTGCTGAATAAAAAAAATAATAAAATTACCAAACCGATTAACACGTCAGCACAACCCAAAATACTGAAAATGTCTACGATAAAAACAATTATAGGGGTTGTAAATCCTATAATCCACAGCAAGATATAATTGTGAATGGCGACACGTCTCAACTCGAGATCAATCATCGTCTTCTTAACGAGTCGTACAGCTGTTGTGTGCGCGACTGATGGAGCTGTAAAATATATTTATAGCTGAATAGCTCAAGAATAGTTCTGATGTGTGTCGCTCAAGGCACTCGATCTTGTCGTGTATGAAAAATGGATACGGTTGTTTGTTTTTATTTCATATTTTCTGACATTATAAACATGTCAAGTAACGTTTTGAAAATGAAAGTAACTCGCACTAGAGAATTATCACTAAAATTGCATATTAAAATATATTACTCTATTAATTGTTATAAGATTATGACATTAGAAACGAATTTGTAATAATAACCGATAGCCTCACACATGGCTGTCTGGTGTCAAATAAGACAGAGCCTGTACTATGGTAACCACTGCTGCTAAACATTTTTTAATATTACTAAATACATAAATACATAGTATATATAAATTACACCCAGACAGAGAAAATAATCGTTCTCATTACATGTACAAATATTTGTCCTGAGTGAGATTTGAACTCACGACTTCCGGCTTAGCAGTCAGAGCCACTAACCCAACAGACCCATCATAATAATAATAATAACTGTTAAAAGAAAATTAAACTGTAAAAGTTAAAACCCCACGCGTTAATAGCTTCTAACATCCATGTGACGTCATACGACGGGCGATAACGTCGTTTACAGAAGCTACCCACAACCTCCAACAACTCTGCAACCTGCAACCAATAAAACACGTGGTATTGTCGCCGCGACGTACATGCACGTCCCCGTCGTCTAGACGAGCCATTGCAACGACGTAATGACCTATACCGACGAGAGAGCAATGATCGTAAAGTTTTTATATTTTATAATACTAGCAAAAACAAAATGCAATTTGTCTAATACTTCTACAAAACAATTTGCTATCTCTGTAATATACGATCGAAAGATGGCCGTTGGTCGATTTCCAAAAACTTAATTTTGTAATAAAATGAATAGTTTTCAGAAAATTATGTACAATAAATATATATTTATTCTTAACATAATCTGTAGATTAGACGAAGAATGCATACTTCAATGTCCTCCTAACACATTGTACGTTAATTAATTTACATAAAATTGAAAAGTGGATCAGTCAGATTGATCAAAACCAATTTCTGCATACTACGAATACAGTTACAGAACAAGTCAATTTAAATAAATACTGAAACTGCCATCACTTTGAGTAGTATTTAACTACACATCACTAGTTGTCTTCTTGGCTCAAAAATTCATCGAACTCGATATTTCAAATCCACTTAAATATCCACCTGAATTCTAGTAGTTTAAAAACATCTTCGCGTATCCCGCAGCGCTGCACTCCTTGACAATCGATTGACGGGTGTCCTCTCCACCACCCTAAACACCCGACTGCCCCCAAACTACCCCTTCTTGCACCCCCAGCGCATTCGCCTGACCCACATCGACGCCATATTTATAATAATTGTACCCCGATTCTAGTGTACAAACCTGATAGTTTTAGTATGGTAATGAGTTATTTTTTTTCGTTTTTTGCAAACATGAACAAACTTCATATTAACGAGATGCTTTTATCTAAACTTTTGATGTGAAAACTTCTTTAGGCGCGTTGAGCGTTTTGGTAGAGGGTAAAATCCTCGGTTCGCGTCACCGACATGCTAATGATAATAGTATATCTATAGCTATGGAGAATATGATATTATATATTATATATGAAATTTATTATTATTATATATTATATATGATATTATATATTATATATAGCTATATATGAAACATAAAAAATTTCATATAATTTTTGCATATAGTTTTAATTACTCTCAACTTAATAGTTCCGTTTTCACTTCTATCGGCAGTCCCACGACTGCTACTGTTTTTAAACTATTCCTTACTAAAATGTGTATGACGTCATATAATGTATGTAAATATGTCACCGATTTTATAGTTTTTGTTCCTATCATTGCTGTTATGTTTGGAAGTTATGTACATTTCATTTATAGTTGTATTTCATTTGTTTTACATTTGTTTATTGTTGCTTTTCAATTTGAATTTTATAGCGAGTTTTTTTGTATATATAAACAGGAATATAGTAGTTTATATTAGTAAGTTTCTGGTAGTTCTAAGGTTTTTCGCGGTCTCCTCAAATGTCTTGCTAGCGTTAGTGTCGCGCTTCGAGCAGTTGATCTTGAATTACGACGGTTTGGGTTCGCGATGACTGGGTCTCTTGTTATCTACATGGACTAGTCGACTGAAAACTATGATCCTTTTTGTAAAAGGTCAACTCGAACCCTACACTGTACTCGCATAGATTTTTTAATATTTTTCATGAATTAAAAAAAGACACCTCTGTTGTTTGTTTCGGCGTTTCTTCCCAGAGTGAGTCTTAGAAAATGTAATTATAAAGTCCGACATGTAAAAATACCTATAAAGACTTACTTACATAATTAATGAATTTATCGTTTAATATTTTTATCAGTATCTGACTTTTTTTCTAGCTTTTCCTGTAGGTTTATTTTTGTTAATGTATTTTTCTTACAAATCAAACAATAAGACATTATTTTTTCAATATGCAAGGTACATTAATGTCTAAAGCATAGAGATAGACGAGCAGATAAGTTGATGGTAACTGACAACCACTACTCATAAACATATACAACTTAAAGTCATAGCTACGTTATGACCCTCTGAGTGGATGAATTCCTTAACATCAGTTTTCTGATATGCCGTGGTATCAAATAAGTTGAGCGGACTCGTATGCGTCCAAAACCTGGCCCTCCCGGAGTACTTCATTGTTATGCATTTAAAATTTTAGATTCAAGATTTTTTAAACAATTCGTCGTTAAGGTTCACTATTCAGGCTTTTCTCAACATCCCAACTAAAAGTAAGAGCCCAAAACAATACACACACGTACGGGTACCCATCACAAAAGTAAATACGATAGCCTTAACCCCCTACCCGCCCCTTCGTTATCACGTCCCGGACATAATTTAAGACGAGTCGCCTCGTCCGTCCGACGTCCATAGACGTACCGTCCGTATATATCCGTCAATACTGTTTGTGCAGATTGATTTTTCTGGTTATATGTTTGCTGACTTTGATATGATTGGCAAGTTTCAAGGTGCATAGTTGGCTCAACAAATATTATTTAGACCTTTGCTTGAATAAATATAGTCGAATATGTACTGAAGAAAAGAAAAAGGTAGTAAAAAATAAATTTAAAGGGATATAAATTCAACTGGCTACCAAAATGGATGAGATAAGTTTTCTACCTCAGACCTCTGTCATTGGTAAACTGGTTTGAAATATAATTAATTGAGATGATATTTGTTTTCAATTTGAAGAAAAAACATTGTTACTAGGGGTTGCAAATCAAGAAATAAAGGAGACAGGTTACTAATATTAGTTATGACTTAGGTTCATTGAAATCAGTGATTCTTTAAAGAAAAGAGTTAATTATCAAGATAAAAAGTGCTTCATTTCAGCAGGAACGTTCATAAAAAATATTCAGATAATATAATCTTTATAACTCTTGTACAACTACAAAAAGATATAAAATAAAAATGAATTCATATTTTTTTAAACAAAGCTTAACGTAAAACGTTTCCCTTTTCCGACTCGGGACAAGATGTCAAGTATCGTCAGATAGCGTCGAAAGGGTTGAGTTCCGTCGCTTAAAAAGTGTGAAAAAAACATCCCTTATCTACGGAACGGGTGGCGATTGTGTCCTATAAACATTGTGTGGAAGAACTACAAGCGGAACCGAGATTTTTTTCAACATGCTGTATAATTATAAAGACATGGTTACAAGCTGTTTCGTTTCCCCTATAATGCTTCAATGAGTAGCAGGAGTGACAGTAAAAAAAAACAAAAAATAACCTATCTGTATCTTTTTTTCGTATATCATGAAAAATCAGAATGTACAGGGTTCCCACTAGGAACTTAAGAACCAAAGACTTCTTCACCTACAAGTGGTGTACCTGCTGATTGACGGATGAGTCCCTAGCAAACAAAATATCCTGATTAACGGCAATAGGCTCGCCACCCATTATGTGGGACCACTGGCGAAAAGTGGGCATTTAATATACCACTGCCTACCCCTCAGACGTGATTTTATGTACGTCATAAAAAATTCATAGGTAGAGGACGACCATGGGTATCGAATACTAAGTCAAACAAGAAATCTTTTAAGTGCCCACTTACCTAAGCAGGAGATTTAGGACATTAAATAAACTAGTTTACTATCAACATGTCCAACATAAAGTAACCCGTCAGCAAAATAATCCCTAGAGAACCATTGTTTCCATACTGCCCAGCAATTCCAACTTCACCCATACAGACAAAAAGTCGCCCACAGGGGAATAACCGCGACACGGTTAAAACAAAACGCGAAACTTTAAATTCACTAAAACTACTTAACGTTATGCTTTAAGATGTCGCCCAACTTCTTCAATCCTTTCTGTTTCTCGTCGCAGTGGGAAATCAGGGGTTGTCATGGGTTCAATACGAAAACAATTCAACTGTTTTAGTCGTGACGGGTAGTTTCAAATTATTTTGTTTTAGAATAAAGTTTTATACGCCTATGAAACTAACCTTTTGTCTCGTGTTAAGTGCCATTTGACAAATTCTAATGACATTTATTGTTCCATGAAGATATTCTGGGGAATATTCTACAGGCCAATAAAATAGAGCATTGTGTAATAATACTAAAACACCAACGCAAATCTTTGTATGTCTGTTACTCAATCACACTAGAACGACTCTTCCAATCTGAATGATATTTGGCACAGAGAGAGATTATAGTGAAGCAGCAAGTAAAACTGGAATAAAGATGCTACTTGCACTTACATTTGTACTCGATAAAGTATCGAATTAGTTCTCTATGCTCTGACGGTATGAAATGCTTACATTTCATTAAGATTATGACCATAGTTAAATAAATAGCTTTACTCACACAGTTAAGCTGGGTGAGTACGCACACAATTGAAAGTAATAAATATGACCACTTTCCGTATCTTAAACACGGTTTCCTAACCTTAAGCCAGGTAAAGATTGAAATACCTATGTAGTTCTAACACATAATACATACAGTTATACCTAATCATAGAAATAACAATGTGTCATCGGCACATTATAATATAGAAGTAACAAATTACTTTAATTATTTAACAGCAATCGCAACTAATTCAAAGAACAATCGACAATTAAACGCAATTCGAAACGCTTCACTTGCTGAAAAATGTAGCATTTTATTAAGACAAAGGTGTGTGCAGAGAGCGCCTTGTCCTATCATCTCGTCCCGCATCGGACCCGTCCCGTTCTATCTCGTCTCGCGATTAAAAGTGCAGGTGGGGACTGTCCGGCATTGATCTGGCGGTGACGCCGGACGATGGAGATGTCACCTCCACCCACCCCTCCCTCTAAGTGGACGTGTGGACATGCTTAGCGATGTGCTGATAAGGGGGTGGTAACGTATTCTTATTTATTTATTTGCTTGCGGAAGCAGGTTAGAATGTGAATGTGATCAGTAATGACGTCTATGGTATGAAATGTAACTTAAATCTTATTGATTATATCATATTTTCAACAAATGTATGAAGTATAGTAATGTAGTATAATTAACAAATATTTACACAAATATTTTAGGACGTTTATCGACGTCAGATGAGTTATGTAAAAACTTTTATTTAAATTTATATACACTATGTCATTGTTGCGAATCAATTAACACGTTTAATTCATTACAATCGATTCAGTAGTTTAGGTGCTACGGTGAACATACAAACATACCTTTATAGACTGCCAAAACCATACTTTTTTCTTTTTTACGCCGTAGTCCGGTAATATTATCTATCGTGATGATTTTACTAATGAAAAAAAAAAAATTCAAATCATATCTATTTAAACTTTTTTATTTTCAACAATATCTTTTATTACCTATAAAATCTTGTAAAAACAATTATATTATACAGTTACTAACATTCATAATTTCAAATAAGAACACTCATTTACATTATACAAAATACAGGTAAATACAGTATAAAATCAAAAGAAATTAATTATATAGTTATAAAATTCATTAAGGAAGTATATAGAAAACAATAGGGACTACGTCAGAAAAGTACTAGCTACGACGCTAGGCATCAGGCGTCTGAGAGAACTATTCACAAATTAGTCGGCACGGAACTCGTCCACACTCGTCCGTCGCCACATCCGCGCAGGGTTGCCACACGCCACATGGACACTTCAAGGATGTACGTAATAAGTGGTACAGTAACTATCTTTTTTAATTTTTTATCTCCAGTTTAGTTATGAAGTCCTACTAAGTCTCAGATGTAGCTTGCCTTGTACAGCAGTACTCGTAAATTACTTACTGAGAGATTAGATAGTTGCTAAAAACTAATTGCTGTCCTAAATCTGTTGAGCTTGTTCTAACTACATACACTCTTTAAAATACTACTCAATTTTCAGAAGGTTCCTGAGGTTCTGGAGAAGATTTTTAAGCTATTTTACAGTCTACAAAGTACCAAATCACTATTTTAATAATTTGCAATGTTAATGATAATTGCGTCAAATACAGTGTTTTGCACAGTTTCCTCCGTTTATGCCCAATTCCACATGATTATCTACACTACGAACAGAAGTGAATTAATTTTAAAATTCAATTTAGCTCTTAAGCGGGGACAGCCCTACGCCAGCCGGACCGCGCCCATCTTGCAACGTTTGACTGAGCGAAATCACTCAAAAGTTTTAATGTCGCTTCCGCGGGGACGTTCCGGTCCGTCGGCGACGGCCAGTGGCGCTGTGTGCGTGAGACTACGTCGCAACTTGTGATCTCTGCGCTATTTAGATTACGTCGTGTGCATTGTAGGGTTAAAGGTTTTCGAGTGTTTTGGTAGCTTAATGGAACTGTGAAGAATATTGTTGTTGAATTTCGAAAAGAGGATACGAAATGTAAATATATTCTCTGTAAGATGCTCACGGTATGACGCAGAATGCATAAATGCAAAAAAGTGTTTCATGTATATTTATGATATTCATTGCCTATTAATTAATTAAAATGCAGACATTCTTCTCAGAGGACAAAATAATCAACATTTTACTGAGTGTTGTTTTCTGGAAAATTCCTGAATTCGGAATAAGCTAAAATTCATTATACTGTAAATGTTAAAAAATGTCTTATTAACTATAGTAAATAGTACTTATGTAATAATATTGTAAATTTTATAATACTTCGGAATATAAGTGTAACTTCACTTTTAAATAAAAAAATATCAAAAATGTTTCAATCTTATCAATTACGTCAATAAATCCGTCTTCTAAAAAGTAATAGAAAATAATATATTTCAAAACTCAAACTAACAATAATACCTCTTAACTGTTTTAAATAAGCTTTAAATTCGCTTGCACCACATAATGACAGACAGTTTAATTATCCACGCCGGCCGATATTGCAACAAACGAGATTAAAACGAAAAATTAATTGAATCCATTCAATTTTCTAACCGCGAGTGGCGCCGGGTGACGGATACTGTCTGTTAATACCCAATTATGTTTCACCCCCGCACCCCATGCCACCTCTCATAACGACCTATAAGTATATCACGGGGAGTGAAAAATGTTGAATATGATAGTATGGTTGGAGCACGTAATTTGAAAATCATTTGCAATGAGTATTTTGACGATGTGGTTTGAGCTTTTGAGGTTTGAAGTGCTTTCATGGATCAATACTTAAGGGTAATTGAACGTGAAAGGGTTAAGCATAGAGTAATGATCGTACCACGTATTGGTCTGGTTTTTTTTTTCTAAGAAAGATAAAAAAAGTATGTCAATTGATAAATATTGATTTTGAATATATGATTTTATGTTGTACAACTCATCTTTTAAACTTTAAGCAAGATTAAAGTGGTCTTCAAAAGGATTTACTCAAATATTGAGTTGTTTTTTATTGTTAATAACTTTAAAATATTTGACATCAATAAATGGTAAGTTTTATGTACCAATATCTATTATTTTGTCTTTTTATTTCTATTTTTTATATAAAATATCCATGGATATTTAAAGTATACATGTTTATGAGAACTTTTCTCAAGTAAATAGATCTTAAACCAATTTTCACATATCTGTATTTTGTTATCTTATTTTTCCTTTATCTCATTGTATTTATTCCACGATATCATACAGTTGTCAATCACGTCAGCTCGCTGCGGCTGCCGAGCGTTGAGTGGCATATCCTAACCACTACTGTGTACTGACGTCATTATAGTTAAGATGTTCAAGTTAATGGTTGTTCAGAACTTGTGAATAATTTTTTTAATACATTTTAGTTGCTAGTGAGTTGGTATTTTTCTCATATTGAATTTTAGGAAGCTGGAAGGGTTCAGGATTACTGCACTACACATATAATATACAATTTTAAATAATATTTTTAAAACTTTTACCACATTGATTCCCGACCCATGAGCTCTTGATGTTATTGTCTGTGTTTAATGAAATTCAGTTCAAAATTAACATTTATTTAACAAAAATTTCGAGATTCGTAATTCTCAAAGCATTTGAAACATGCTAGATTAATTCATTGTGACACGCTAATTTCGCTTAATAATTAATTCAGTAATTATTTTTCAATTAAAATTTGATCATAATCATTTCATTGCCCGTTAAAATGTTTACAGTGGAAACATGTTCTAACTTTTCAGTTACAGTTTACATTACAAAAAATTATTCCTAAGAAAGTACTTTAAGTTTCCGTTTTATATTCTCTATTATCCACTATCTCAAACAGTATTCAGACCGGTAGGCCAGAACTCTTTATTAATATATTTCAAATCTCGCCGTAGACAAAACCTTCAATATTAACAGATTCAAAATATTTCAATTCCAATACGAATGAGTCTAGTTGAAAAAAAAGGAAATTCTCGTAAAATGCACTTATTATGAGGACGGTAGGCCGGGATCACGGGTCGGATCCCGGGGTGATTGGCAATCCCGCATTGTGGTATAATGCGACAAATTGAATAGGATCTACGCTAGTACAGCTCTCTTAGCTAAGGTGCATTCTTTATCTAAAGTCGCTAACGCCTCTTTTCTCTTGTAGTATTGCTTAATATTTTGTTATCAATGCGTGACTTAAGGACTTAATCGCTGACTTTTCTAATAACGTTTATGCTTCTAATTTGTTACGTAGTATGTTTACGTTGCTCTTTGTTGCCAATTGCCCAATAATTATTTAAGATATTTTGGCATTTCTAAATATATTTAGCCTGAAGATATTCTACAGAAAGTTATTTTGATTGACTCGTTGGTCTAATGATTAGTGTATGCTACTGTCGATCAAAAGTTCTCGGGTTTGACTTACAGGTCGGACCAAAAAAGTTTTATTGAGTTTTTCAGATTATAGAAATGATTAATAAGAGCCTGGAGTTTGGAAGTGTAATAGAGTAAATAGATCTTGTAAGATATTTCACCCGATACTTGAATGATCTGGGTATCGTCTGTCATTATATAAAATATGCATGAAGAGGACAGGTACTAGATGAATCCTGATGCTAAAACTCTGGTTGCAATGGCACACTCATTTAAGGGGTTATTTACTAGTAATTAGCAGGTTTAAATACGTAATTTCTGATATACAACCTCAAATGTCATCTGTTAGAGGTTGCCACATCTGTGAAAGGAATCTTACGTCTGAGAGTAGTTGATGACTTACCTGTAAACAAACAGAAGATTGCGTATGAGATTTTGTAAACATGATAATATATTTATTTATTTATTTTTTATTTTATTTAAAACTTTATGCACAAATACATGCATCGGCGGACTTAATGCCTAAGGCATTTTCTGCCAGTCAACCGATTGGACGATGCAGAGAAGATATAAGATAGGTGCACTTGCCAGAGAAGTATGTATAGACCAGATAGACCATAAATAAGTAAATATACTTACATAAACACATAAATATATAACACATACATACCTACATATGTAATACACATACACACAACTCATATACATACGTGCATACATATTACCACTATAAGATATAATAATACCAGGTGGTGAACTAAGACTTCGTCATTTCAGCCAACAAAAGCTTCTTCACCCGAACCCTAAACGAGTCGCGACTTTTAGCCATCCTGACTTCGAGGGGAAGCGCGTTCCAAGAAAGGATAGCCTGCACGAAGAACGAAGAACCGACAAACTCAGTGGAGTGAGAAGGACAGAGTAGAAGGAGATTATTAGCCGAACGTAGATTTCTATTATGGTTGTTGCTCAGTAATTGAATTTGTGACGTTAAATAAGTGGGAGGGGATGGGGAATTGAGAAAAGAATATAGTAATGAGAGTGCACGCAATTTTCTGCGTTGACGAATAGGTAGCCATGTGAGCTGGGTCCGGAAACTGGAGATATGATCGTACTTACGATATACTTATATATTGGTTTGGAGTTATCATCACGTCGATATAGATGCACGAATTGTAAATGTTTTCTTTTTATTTTGAAAGAGAGGGACTCAAGAACCGACAACGTATTTATAACTCTCCAGTAGGTGTAAAGAGGCGGTTGGAGTCACCATAAAGAGCCTCGTAGACCTTTACACCATAGAGAAAAAAACATTTTACAAAATGCGCTAAACAATTCAATAAAAATAACTCTTCAATTTAAAAAAAAATGTTTTACTTTAGGCGTACCGTGTACCCCTTATCAGACAACCCTCTTGTTTCGTTCATAGAGCGACCCGGAGGGGTGAAGTCCATTGGAATTCTTTATAGAATGAAGTAGATTTAATATCGGGAGGAATGTGAGTTGAAAGACAGCGGCCGATGTCGCAGATACATGGAAAGCCGGGTTTTGAGATTTGCCCTTAAGAAATTTTGATGTATGGCCATTGGAGATTAACTTCAGTAAATAATGTTGTCATAGTAATCACTTTAATTTTTTTTTTTTAAAGTTACTACGCCTATATTAGGCGTAAATATGTGTCGCGAGGAACTTCACATTTAATACATGAAATGGACACAATGAACACCCAAACACAGAACAATAATTTGTAGATGACAAAACGTATTGTTCTATGTGGGGTTTGAATTCACAACACGCAGTGTATTAGAAAACGGCATAGCGATCGCTTAAATCACTGCACCATGCGTGTAATCATACGTGAATTACAATGATTTATATACGCTTGAAAACCTTAATGATTCGTTAGCAATTCAGCATTCAAAGTGTTCATGTATGGAGGCATTACTGTAGGCATATACACTTTATTGTACATATAATAATTAAAGATACAATTTTGTATCAAATGAACCCCATCTTTCAAACATACTATATTAAAATTTACAGTTCGAATGCAAAGTGCATTGATCAATTACATGAGGTAGTAGATCCACGTTGATTTCAGCACGAGTGGGCCGGCTCGACCGGGGCAGTACTACGCTCTTACAGAAGACCAATCTAAAGCGACAACATCGGTGTTGTCGTGTTTCTTTGGTGAGTGTGAGATCAGGGACCCATTGATGCAGAGGTGACAGTTCTCTTAGTGTGTGAGCCTTACACTGCCACGATGACTGCCATGCTTTTTACGTCCCCAAATGGGGCACAATGAGTATCACATTACATTCACAATGAGTATGGTGACCACACCTCTTGGATTATATTCATGCCTTTCATTAGGCAGAGTTGTCAATTTGGCTGG
This sequence comes from Hypercompe scribonia, assembly GCA_949316085.1. Taxonomy (NCBI): domain Eukaryota; kingdom Metazoa; phylum Arthropoda; class Insecta; order Lepidoptera; family Erebidae; genus Hypercompe; species Hypercompe scribonia. The sequence continues at coordinate 23,813,128 of OX438972.1, forward strand.
TTTAATAGCTTGACATATGTTTATATTATTATTTTTTATTTTAATAAACAAAAATGTCAATTTATTTTTATTCCTTGACATGTGTATCTTAAAACACGGTCGACTAAACAGAGTCAGTACAACGGTGAGTGTAATATATATTTTTTACATTCGCATAGATCATAAGATTATGCTCATCGTACAATAATTTTCTGGGTGAGAATCGAATCCAATACCAAGCAGTTAGGATCTCTAATCAAATCGATGAACAGGCCAATCAACAATACTAAAAAAATAACTACAAAATTTATTAAAGTTTATCAACTAGTACTTAGTATACATACCCCGAGGCATTATCGTATCTGGTTCTAGGTATTGGTTCCCTGCTCAAAGCTTCATCGTATGATTATCAACTCATTATCATCCTGAAGCAACACATTTATATCTTAAAAATGCTTACAATGGCAGAATACACTAATGCCATATCGTACATAAAGGAATAGATACCAGATTAACAAATATTATAAACAATAAAACGTGTTTTAAGTAGCAAGTACTTAATATGAGAGTACGCCATGTTTTCTGAGAATGAAAGAAGCACGTCTGTACAGTCCTGTCAATTGAACCCTGCAACGGCGACCTGAAATTTTATAACATGTCCCGATGCGGCCAAGACCTCTTCTGATCAAATTTTATTTAACGTACTGACAACTTTTATTGAGCCCAGTTACTTGCGGACCATCGTTTTGTATTTATGTATTATTTAACGTCCAATCCCGTGGATTTGCATGTATTTGATACCCATCCGATAGACGACACTGGATTTGGGATAACCCTTTTTGGGACACGTAATAATACTCAAATATCGTTTAAATTTTTATTACCGGGTATAAAAATGATTTCTTCGAATTAGGTACGGACAAGGAACTTTTTTATAAACTTTTTTATTAGATGGTGCAGAAGTGTACCGCGTAGTTCTATAAATACGTAATTTACGACCCTGAATGTTTCAAATATGAAACATCAGCTTATAAAAAGTTAATTTTATATATAAATTTAACTTTTAAGCAATATCTTAATGTCATATCTTTTACTTAAGAAAGTTCGAAAAAATGTTAATAAAGATTTGATTAGCAGCTCTGTTTTTTTTTCCGAATCAATTTTTTTTCTAGTAATTTTAGGTATTATACAATTTAATTCAATGGTGCTACAAAATACTATTGAAAAAAAAAACAAATTGGCACGATCCACATCAGCCGCCGCCACCGAAGTCAAGACAGACGCTGTAAACACGAGCAATATTGTTACCCGGCCGCAATCTTGTATCAACCGACCAAATAGCTTGGATACTTATGTAAATCGGACCACTATCCCGCTTATTGTATATCTAATTTGATTTCTTTTGCAATACAGTGATGGGATTCAACGAATATTGGTCCTACCTGCCCATCTAATATCGTCCCGGGTCTCGAGAATGTGTGCCGTGGCATTTTCGGGGTTAAAAGATCACTGATATGGACACACAGGGTTTGGGTTTTTTAAAATATTTATGAAGGCGCAACGGTGAGAGTTCGCGTTCAAGCTGTAATCCAATTTCAGTTTATATCTTTGGTAACTTGCTTATTTTGTTGGGAAAAATTTGGGGTGGGTCAAACCGTGTTTTTATAAGTGTTAATTAAGTTATGTTGTATTCATAGAGATTGTAAACGCAGATGTTTTTGCTTGTTAAATCGAGAATATCAGGTTCTTATAGCTCAATCTCTTAATATTAACAAGGTACAAAATGATAAGTGACAATTATTAGATACATATTAAAAGACGATTTCCTGCGGATTTGGAATATTTGTAATGAAATTAGAGTTGTGAATAATTTAAAATAAATTATTGGAGCAAAATTATGTGTCGTTAAAATTTAGTTATAACAAAAACACTTCATACTAATAACATCCACAGTAGTCTTAAGAACGGCATTATCGAGGTCAGAAAAGTAAGGGGAAAAAGGGAAAAATGCAGATTGGATAAAATTGATTCTGTACGTTTGTTAATCAACTTTGAAACATATAAGTAAAAGTCAAGATCAACGATTGACTGCACACCAAAGATACTCTTCCATCTCTACATACCGTTAAATGCAACTTTATACCAAAACTCACTTAAAATTTCTAACTTACATCGTGAAGTTACGATCAAACCAAAATTAATTTGTCCACGAACTATTCGACGTAAAAAACCGCTGAGCAGTTTCACTAAGTAGTTAGCGTCCGATCTGTCACACCAGCTTCGAAAGGGTTAAAACTGAAAAAAAGTAACGCGGTTGGCAGAAAGGTCGTTGGTATGTGTAACCTGTCGTTTTAAAGTGACAACTAAGTGTGTTCGCGGTACTATTTCTAAATCTAAAACCGTATTGGTGTCTTTATTCCGAGAATATCGGAGTGTTTCGTTATGACTTCTGATTACACATGTCTGTCGATGTCATACTCTTTTAAAAAGGTAATAAGAACAATTTAAAAAGTCTGATGTGGGATTTTGTACTTCTTGTTTGGTCGGGTAACATCAGTTTAACTTTTTACGACGCCGTAGATACATTCTTTTAACTGGTAGTTAATTTTGATTTGTTGGCACTGTTCTGTTGTTATTTTAATACTAATATATGACAACTATGTTTTTACTGCGATTTGAGATTTTCCGGATCTAGTTACAGCTATGCTGAATCCATTCTCATAAGTACTCCCTCTTACCGCCTCTGATTTTTATCAAACTTTCCCTTTTGTATTATAGCCATTAATTCCAATGTTTCCACCACTAATTTCTAACTCATGTGCTTAAATTTGCCTCTATTATGAAAGATAGGTAGTAGAGCCACGCTGATTTCAGCACGAGCGGACCGGCTCAACCGGGGCAGTACTACTCTCCCACAGAAGACCAACCCAAAGCGTCAGCATCCGTGTTGTCGTATTTCGATGGTGAGTGTGAGACCGGAGGCCCATTGATGCTGGGCTGACAGTTATCATGGTAACTGTGTAAGCCTTACACTGTCACGATGACTGTCATGCCTTTTACGTCACCAAGTGGGATGTGTAAAATGTATCTACTCGTATATGAGTTTAATTTATTCCTTGCATAAGCAATCTGAGAAACAATTGTTGCCCGTAGTATTTCAGGACCGATATGGCCTCCAAACTTTCGAAGAAAGAGTCTACTCTCACATCAAAGGCCTTCTTTCAATTGCCCAATATATGGAAAAAGAATAGCTTCATTAAGAAAGATTATCAAAATACGGTGATATCATCATAGAGCACTTTATACCCCAAGGGGAAAAATACATTGCAGTCAAAATAATAAGTGTATCTGTGTCTTCCAGTTAGCACCAGCGATGTCCGTAGCTTGTAGTGAACTGACAACAGATGCCAACTGCTTTTTAAATTATCCTTAAGCTAAATAACTGCTTATGATGCGACACAGTCTAAATTATAAAAGACATCTTGAACATAATCCGCCCTATACAGCTGCCCTTAAAGCCTAATTAAAAAGAGAAAGGAACGGGGAATCCCCATTTGACCCAGTGCCAATGTTATCTAATGTTGCCATGTTAATTATTGTTGATGTGTTGTAAGCACGCCATACACGAGGACAACTTTGACTTTAATTATTTCGTTTCGTGGGTAATTAGGAATTCCTAGATGGCAAGAATGGTTAGAAGTTGTTATTGTTGGTAGTTCTTATAAAAGCTGTTGTCTGTACTGATTTAGATTTACCATCATTTTAGTAGTTTCAAAATACTTACATATCTAGTTTTGTTTGCTCAGTTGAGAGTTGAGTTGACGGACCTGTTGGTGGTTAGTGGTTCTGACTGCAAGGTCAGAAATCGTGGATTCGATTTCCGCCCAGGACAAATCTTTGTGTGATGAATACTATCATTTGTTCTGCGCCTGGGGATAATTTATCTATATGTATGTATTTCTAAATACATAAGTATGTTTATCAGCAGTCTGGCTTTGCCTACCTTGGGATTAGACGATCGAGTGTGAGATATGTGAGGATATTATAACTTTATGTTTAAGTCGAAATTTGTTAAATGAACAGTTGAAAAGTCGCAACATAGTTTTTCTAATGATAAGAGCCATTAATACCGAATGCAAAATTAAAATTACAATCCTATTTTGTATGTATGGGGATTTGCTTATTGTAATTAGATGAGATAGCGAATGTTTTTGGTACAAGACTCCTTTTAGAACATAAAAAACGAGTAAGTCGGTCAACTTATGACCAGCGATTACCATTGCCCATGGCACACGACATTTGAAGGTCAAATTATACGTTTGAACTATGCCTAATCTCAAAGTTGCTTAAATTCTTATACAGAATTTTTACATGCGATTAATAACTTAGACTACGTTACCATTTCGCTATTACTCTCTCAGTTTCACGTCACGTTAAATAACATTTTTCCAGTTCTGACAGTTATTAACAAAGCAACTAAATTAGCGTTCGAAAACTTGAGTTGTCTCGCGATCGTTGTCGAGTTCAACCGAACGTTGCCAACCGACTCCGGCGCATTCGCCGACAAATCAAAACGGTTGTAACTATGACGTCAAGTTAATTAAAACGGGGAAAAGTTGGCGATTTCAAAGCGGAATTTTGCAGGGTGTGAGTTGTAAACGCAAGCGGGTATTGCAATTTCTACATATAAAGTGTAAATTATTTCTGTCATTACGTAGCATTTAAGAGTTCGCGTGGCTCCGCTCACGTCTATGGTACGTCGTAAATAGTAGCCTATACGTTTTTCTGATATATAAGCTATATTACTACAAAGTTTACTTCTTAATCTGTTCAGCAATTTTTTCGTGAAAAAGAAACATACGCACATGCTAACAAATTTTCACATTTATGATATTACTATATTTTGCCTACAGTCCACCCAATGTATTTCTCAAGAATCAAAATAGGTTTAGCTGTGAAAGAATTACAGACTAACAGATAGAGCTACTTTCAGATTTATAATATCAGGTATATAAAAATATAAATATATAAATAATAAAAAAATATGACATAAAATTAATAACATAGTAGGAGTAGGGAAGAGAGTAGGGTTAAAATTATAGTCATGGCCTTATAGCTAAAAACAGGCAACCTCTAAAGCGGTAAGTTGTCAGTAAATAGATGAATTTGTGGCTATACGAGTACATAACCCAGAACTATAGGTATGTACATGACTTGAATGTGATTTATATTTTCTTATTCAAAACACAGTCTATAAACAAATTATAATATTTATCAAATAAGTTATTAAATCTCATAATCAACATATCTCTAAATCTACTTAAAAATATATTTTAAATTTCCTAATTTATATCATTTCCCTTTTCAGTATTTCAAGACTGTACGACATACCATAGAGTATAAATCAACAAAACAGGTTTTGATACAAAATGTAATATTTAATTTATTAAACTTCATTAATTAATAATTCCCATAAAGCTGAACTAGTAGCAATAACGCAGAGGATTAATTAATTACTTCGTTCAGTCAATAAATAATGGCTATTTTATAATTACGATGATATGTTTATTACACAATATTGACATTTTTAACTTAAATCGAGGCTAATGATAGAATTATGAGTGACTAAAAACATATAATATGTATAAGATATTTCCATGAATGTAAATTTTTAGGGTACCTTGTATAATCAACTTAACCTACTGCCGTCCACAGCTGAACAAAGGCCTCCCCAATGAGCGCCAACCATCCTGGTCTTGGGCAATTCGCATCCATCCGCTCCCATCACCTTCTTCAAGTCGTCGGTCTATCGCGCAGCAGGGCGCCCTACACTACGTTTACCCAATAGTGGTCTCTGCTCTAGCACACTTCGGCTCCAGCGACCATTGGTTCGTCTGGAGACATGACTGGCCCACTTCCACTTCAGCGTACTGATTCTATATGCGACGTCGGTACTCCCGTTCTCTGACGAATAACATAGTTACGAATTTTATTAACCAGAGAAACACCCAGCATCACACGCTCAATCTCTCACTGAGCTACTTTAAACTTGTGGACCAATCCAATGGTGAGTGTCCACGTCTCGGCTCCGTATGTCATGACGGATAGCACTAGATTGTAGAATCGCGAATTCTCTTAATAATCCTAATAGTTTGCCCAAGGTAGATGTATTCTTGCACAACCTCGATGGTAGCATCATTTACGGCTACGGGACTCGGGGATACATGGCTATGACGCATGATTTTCGTTTTCTCGATATTCATGCCCAATCCCACTCGTTTTGAAGAATCGTCCAGACTACTTTTCTTCCAGATCATGCTGAGATTACATCAGGATCACTACGTCGTCTGCACACCGCAGGTGTGAGAAGTACCTTGTACGCTGATGTAAAATCATCTTATCAAATAAAAAATCTAAATTTAATACAACCACTACATACAATACAACAACCTACGCTAATTAAGTTAAATTACAACGTACATAATCATTATTATCTGTCATAGAGAGAGTTCTGACGAGCTCTTCCAACTGGTCCACCTTCTCCCTTCCTCTACATAATAAATGCTGGCCTTGGAAGCTACCATTTTAGAGTGAAAGACATACACTCTCAAACTAAACGGTTCGACTCTTCCATCCTGGGCTGGGCATTCAAAACCTGGAACTCACTACCAGTGCACTTGTTATCCTCCTACTATGATCGCGGATCCTCTTGGTGCGTGAAAAATCATCTCACTAGATCGTCGTAGTGTATGTTACTATGCTACATTGTCCACATTCACAACGAAGATGGTGACCACCACTCTTTTATTCTGCTCTTGCTTTCTATCTTTCTATCAAGCAAATTAGAGTATTCGTCATCATTATGCAATTTATATTCGAAACAAACATTTAGTATCTAAACTGCATGTCCACTATTCCAAAAGCAGCTCGTACACGGGAATTTATCTACCAGATATATTTTACCTATCAGATAAGTTATCCATCCTGTAACAAGTAACTCAAATAGTATCGAATTACAGCCATTGTTTATATATGCCATATGATAACATTTGTTGAAAATCACAATGAATTTGAAAGACAACGTAGTTACATGTTTTAATAATAGCTCGATTTGAAGAAATAAAGATGTTGTATAATGAATGTGAATATTGTATTTGAAGACAATATCACTGCAAAAAGAAGGATAATTTGAAACAAATCCTATACCAATCCGTCTGACCAGAGTAGTATCATACACCAGAAACTCCTTGCTAAGGAGAGGCCCACGTCCAGCAGTGGACCTTTCGAAGCTGTGATTATGATGATGATGATGATTTGAAAGTTGTAACGAACAAGTGGGTAGTATATAATTTGTAATAGATTTTTATAAAATAATTATAGATCAATTTACGATACGTTTGAAGGTAAGGTACAAACGTAGGGTTTGAAATATAAGGAACCCTTTACTTTTGACAGTTTTAAAGACAGACAGACATTTCTTTACATCAAACATTGAGTTTTACTAATTAATTACATTTTCATGTTAATTTACAGTAATTTGTATATTGATTACATGTCGTCCCACGTTTTGAAAGGGAAACGAGCTTCGGTAATGGGTGGATTAGCTGTCAAACAAAACTTAATAATGTGTATATTAAATCACAATTTGAAAAATTGTTTGACGTCGTTTACAAGAAAAATTTGGGACGTAATTCATCTTAATATGTAAACATCCTGGTGAATTGTGTTAAATCACCGACAGAGATGATTACAATTTTGACCATTAACCAAATTAATATAATTTCTAGAAACCTAAAATACTAATTTCTCATTTTGAGTATATAGGATGGGTCACGAATTAGTTAACATTTGAAAAATGGCATAAATAAAACGATTCGATATATGATAAAAATTATTTATTTACAAGAAAGCTAATTACATCGTCTAATTGACCATTGTTTCGACGTTCGCACTCTTCTAAGCGAGTACCGAAATTTTCGAATACTCGTCGGCAAAGAGACCGGGCGATCGCCGTCATAACTTCGCTGATTTCGGATAAATCTGGACTTCTGGGTTTCCATGAAATGTCGTCTCGTTTGAAAATCAACTTTTCAACATGTCTTTGACTACCGGCCGGGACTCATTGGCCGTGTGACAAGTGGCTCCATCTTATTGAAACCATATGTTACGATTCTAGCTAGCAAATTCCAGTAGTATCAGTCCCAAGAACTTCCGTAACATGTTTGCACGGGATGTTAGATTCAAATGTTAACGAATTCTTGGCCCACCCTATACAAAACATTTAGCTGTTTTGTGTATGTTTAAAAAAATCAAAAAATTCTAAATAAACTGAATTCAAACTTGACCACTCTTAAAACCCCTTTACAAATTTATTTTTGTAATATCAAGTTATTTCAGAAATTAACCGATCAGTTTCTTTTTTGGCAACCGATCCTAAAAATCGTATTTATCTAACTAATTCTTCTTTATATATCAAGCTAGTAATTGACTTAAACCTACGGTTTGAGAATTGAACTTCATCATTAATTAATCACAAGCAAATAACAGTTCTGAAAATAATTATGTAAAACAACATCACCCTGACAAAAAAAAATTTTTTCTTTCTCGAATTAGAAACCCAATCATCATAGAAGTAAGAAATACTGCTGAGTACAGATTTAAAAACTTTCTTTCTGCTATAAAGAGAATAAAATATATTCAAAACATTAACGCACCTATATATCTTTTAATAATCAGAATCTGACCGTCAGCCTATCTATGGATAAGTTACAACAGTGGACATTATATTTAAACGTTGATTAAGACCACTAAATCACTTGAAATTAAGTCAAGTAGTAGTCAAATAGACTAATCAACGTGGAATAAATTAAACATATTTCCTCATTAATTAAGCATGTACAATTATTTATTCTTGTAATTAACATACACATACATGTACGACATCCGCCACACGCCTCTTTTTGTACCCCACGCCGGTTATCGTCCGCCCAACTGTCGAGCTTAAAGAAACTCGAGAAATACAAATTAATAGCTTATTTATAGTTTTCAAAATCAATTTGGTTTATTATAACACTATTTACCATGACAATTTTGTGGAGGGGGGACCAACATGACTTTACATGTCAAAGGTTTCTCTTTAAAGTTTCATCTAATGCACTGTTTCCCATTTAGTGGTACGCGTACCCCCAGGGCTACGTGAGATTGCATCAAGGGGTACGCGAGCAATATTAATTAAAATATTAAATCCTTAAAATCAATACCTAATGATTATTTGTGGTCCAGTCATTTTCTTAATGTTAAATTAAATGTCACTTTTTACGTAAGTGTTCTTAGAAACCTATTTTCAATAAACGCATTTTACTTTGACTTTGACTGAGGGGTACGCAAGTTCGAGGTCTTTCTTGAAGTGGTACGTAGAAAAAATTAATCGGGAACCACTGATCTAATGCTATCGAGTTCTAGCAACCTTCAACACTAAAATATATAGACATATGATTCATACATACGACATCTTAGTTACCAGTCGATTAAACGTCACAACGTCACGTTTACGTGAATAATTTACATTTTATAGCCATCATGAGTACTTTATTTTATTTTTATAACAAATTTTTAATGTTTGTTCAATCGTGACTACTATGATGCGAAGATATGTGGGCTCGAAGGACCATGTGGACGTGCTCGGTGAAAATGTACATATTAAAACTATTAACGATTACTAACTTGCATAATTATTTTTAGTACTTTGTGTTTTTTTTGTATTGAAACATCGTTTACTCAAGATAGTAACACTGAATCAATATATGATGTAACAATGATTTCTGGAAACACAACGGTGGCAAGCGTGTATTAATTATTGATACTGAATTATCCGGTGATGTTTTGCGGTTAATACTGTATATTATCAAATTTCGAAACTACTATTGATGAAAATGAATGAAATGAATAAAAGGCGAGGTGATCATGAGGAGGCGAGGGCGAGGGCGAGGGCCGCAGCCCAACGGTTGATGTTGGGATTTTGTATATATGCTAATGCCATGCGAATTTCTATTTCGCAATACAGGATTAGTAGTTGCTTCGTAGTTCGATGTATCTTCGCTAGATGGAGCTGTTGTATATTTTTGTTTTCTATATGAAATTCGCTACAATCATCAATGGCATACAACTAATGATATACAGCATCATTTGATAGAAACTTAGTAATATCTGCGCTACGGTTGCTTTAACATAGTAAGGCACGCTTAGACGCAAATCGACCTCGCTTCTATTGATGGTTACAGTTAAACTAACAACTGCTCTAACTAAAGATACAACTCAACTCATTTATAAGCTTTATTTGTAATGTAAATTACCGAAAATATACCTATATAATATAATACTTAACTATGGTTTAAGTATTGGTCGAGTTCGGTAGTGAATTCAAACCTTTATTGGTCACAAGAGCACTTGTCTGAAACGTCACACAGAATTAGCCACCTACTGAAGTTTTCAAATTAAACTTAGTACACGGAAAGTATGCGCCAAACGCCGCAGTACCCAACTAGTGCCGTTTATTAATCAAAAGAGTTTATATTTGTTGTCGACTGATTTGGTTTCTTTTATATTATTTACTCTGTGGTTTTTTGCTTCCTGTCAAATGGAAATATATTTTTCTTGTTGAAGTTAGACGTTAGTGCTAAAAGATTATTTATTGCGCTGAATGTAAAAGGTGCAGATAATGCATTATGCGACTGTACAGTTAGTTAGAATTAAATATTGTTTGTATTGTTTAGGTATGTGTAGTGACAGATTAACAATACGAAGGGCCATCATTCATCCGGTGGGTGTTGTAAGATGCAACTATTTGAGAAAGGTAGTAAAGCCACGCTGATTTCAGCATGAACGGGCCGACTCGTCCGGGGCAGTACTACCCTCCCACAGAAGACCAACCTAAAGCGACAGCATCCGTGCTGTCGTGTTTTGTTGGTGAGTGTGAGACCGGAGGTCCATTGATGGGTGACAGTTGTCGTGGTAAATGTGTGCAATACAATGCTACGATGACTGTCATGTCTTTTACGTCCCCAAGTAAGGCGTAAAAAATCGTAATATGCCGCCATAGTGTGGGTCACCATACTGCATTTTCAGCATTCGCAATGAGCATGGTGAATGCAACTTTTGGATTCTATTCATGCTTTCCATCAAGCAGAGTAGAGTCACTTTGGCAGGATATTAAAATAAAAACAGAAAGAAAAAAAAAGCAAACTACGTGGTAACCCGTTTGGCTAGTGTGGTATAATAGGCCAAAACCTCCTATCTAAGGAAAGGCCGATGTCCAGCTGTGGACTGTTAAACATTGTTGATGATGATTCATTGTGGAGCAGTATCATCATCATCATCATGGCCAAAACAGGTCCACTGCTGGATATAGGCCTTTTTTTTTTTTTTTTTAACGTGTGGAAACCCCCACGGGCCGTCACCCCACCGGGGTTTACGGCGGGGCGGTGTGTCGGAATCGGACCGACTAAAACCACACGGTGTGCCACTCTGCGCCTGAGAGAGGAGGGATTCGGGAACAGCTGTTATTACGACATCCTAATCCCCCCTAGCGCCTGCCCGCTTTCGTGGGCGCCATCTGCGGATAAACTCACCATTTAGGTGACGTCCGGCACACGCACACGTCACCTCCTCGCGGCTGGCCACTATAGCGGATGGAGGGGAAAACCCGTCCCGTCCATCCGCGGCCACACTCAAGGCGGCATGAGGCGCTGGTATGCGCGTCTCCGCCGCCCGGCTCGCCGGCGGCGAATTGGGTCCGAGTGGATATCGTCCTCCCGGGCCTTCTCCGCCGCCTCCTTCCGCGAAATTACGTCTTCGCAGAAGGTTGCGACCGCGGTAAAACAACTGTCGCTACCGGCCATGGAGCGTATGACGGCCGGTAGCGAGAGATCTCCTCCAATAACTGCAGTGAGGACCCCACGCTGCGCCGCCCAAGCGGAACAAACCGCTAGCGTGTGCTGAGCCGAGTCCTCACTGCAGTCGCAGTGGTGACAGGCGGGACTCAATTCCCTCCTGGCGACCGAGTGCAGATACTTGCCGAAGCAACCGTGCCCGGAAAGGACCTGCGTCAGTCGGAAGGAAAGGGTCCCGTGCTGCCGCCCTGCCCACTCGGCGATGACCGGCTGGAGAGCCTCCACGGCGGCAAAACCAGCACGTGGAGCCTCCAGCCGGGACGACCAACGAGCCATTGTGGCTCGACGAGCGGCCTCTCGCCACTCGCGTATCTTCGGGCGGGGGCCGTATGCCGCTACGCGCCCGGAAGTCAGCCGTCCGCCGATAAACTTCGGCGAGCACTTCCGCCTCCAAATCCCACGGGGGAGTTCCGGCCAAGGCGCACGCCGCCTCCGTCGATACGGTGCGGTAACCACGTATGGCTCTAACCGCCAATATCCTCTGAGGGCGCCAGAGGCGAGCCCTATTCTGGGCGGTCAGAGCCGCCGCCCACACCGGTGCACCATACAGCGCCATTGACCGGACAACCCCCGTGTATAGCCGTCTCGTCGCGACGCTAGCTCCACCCAGGTTGGGCAAAAGTCGCCCAAGGGCAGAAGCAGCGCCGACCAGCTTTGGAGAAAGCTGTCGGAAGTGCTCGTCGAAGAGCCACCTGCCGTCGAGGATCAGGCCCAGATACTTCATCTGGGCCTGAACCGGTACGAGGACCGAATTGACCACGATGGAGGCGCCGGAGGGTGGACCACGACGGGGCCCATGGAACAAAAGGGCTTCCGTCTTGTCCAGGGCCACCCGCAAACCCAGCGCCTCAATTCGCCCGACCACCAGTGAGACACCGGTGGTGGCCAGGCGCGCCGCCTCTTGAAAGTTCATCCCCCGGGCCGTGACCAATGTGTCATCTGCGTAACAAAGTACGCCCAGCCCGGGGGGAAGACGACCTCGAAGGGCCCAGTCGTATCCCATGTTCCACAGGAGTGGTCCGAGGACAGACCCCTGCGGAACACCGCACGACATGAGGCTGGATATAGGCCTCGACCAAGGTTCTTAACAACAGCCGAATATTGTCATATTGTTAATTGGAGCAATATGTACCTACAAAAGTGACGTGATTATGGTCTTACTGACAGCTCTAATGGGATACTATTATCATCTTGTCTAAACTAATGAATTTACACTAATATTATAAAGTTGAAGTGTTGGTTTGGTTAAATGCGCTAATATTAGGAAGTATTGGTTCGTATTGAACAATAGTTTTAAGTGTTGGATAGTTCATTTATTGATGAAGGCTATAAAGTATTGCGTTACGATTAAGAAGAATCGAGCGTCAATGAAAAATATAGCAGGGAAATTTATTTCTTTTCAGAGACGAAGTTCCACGGGACAGCTAGTTACTACTTATTAACATCTGAAGTTTTTCAGTAAGAAATATTAAGAAGAATGTTTAGTAATGATAGTTAAATAAGTTGTAATGTAAATGTAGAAGTTACCACCTGTACTTCAGCAGCTCCAATGAGCAGTAATCAATACGGTAGCGCAGAAGGTGGCGAAAAATAACGAATGTTGTATTACTGACGATCGTGTGTTTCCGTACGCTCGACGTGTTACTAGTACTGTTGGCAAAACAAGTTGATTAATTATGTATCTTTTTACAAATTAAATAACAATATCACGATAAATATCACACATTTCCGTATGATCCTAAATTAGACGAACCGAGTTACAGCTAACAGCATTTATGAAAATTAAGGAAATTGATATTACATTGCTACATGCCCTATGTATGCTTAAGTCAAGTTCAGACGAACGAAATCAACACACGTCTTGCACACGCACTTCGCACTTTTCTTGAAGTTTCTACGTTTACAAACGTTTGGGATCTCTAGCTTCCTTACATTAGTTTATTGGAAAGTAAAATTATTCAAGAAAAAATAATATAACAGTAAAGCCTTAAACATATTTGTCATAGTAATTATAGAACATGAAGAATAAAGAAAATAAGTATCTAATTTATGTACTAGATAAAAACCTAATATTACAAGGAACAGAAATGCATAAAATAAATACAAAGTTTCGTTAAAATATATAACAGATATCGTTATTACCACAAGTATGTGTAATACAGAATGGATATACCATCACATATTTATAAGTCATGTAAAATTTAAATGAAAAATTGCGATTACATTTGCTAACCCTCCAGCGACATATGCAGCAACGTTCGTAATCGACGGCCGGTTGGGGACGTATTGGGCCGTCGCGGAGACGCCGCTGGCTCTCTGTTTTTAAAGCTTTCTTCTCCCCTACCCCCACCTGTGGGTAGGGGTGAACGAGGAGGGCACCTTCAACAATCGATGGACGGCGTCACGTTAGTGCAGCGCCCGATCAAGTGCATACGTGAGGACTTTCTTTGAGCCGTCTTTGTGTGGACCGAGGGGGTGGGTTAATTGTTTAGCTCTCTTTCTAATGTGAATGGAGTTACTTTAGTATATGATATAAAAGGATATTTCTTCCGGAATTGTTGTTACTTCTAATGAAGTTTTATAAGAAATTTACTTCTATGTGTAACAGTACATTTTGGTATATTTTATGAAAAGATTTTTAAAGTGTAGTTAATTGACTTTGTTATCTTCTTAGATACTATGTGATTCTGAAAAACTGTTGATGAATCATTCCCTCTTTCCCTCTTTTATTAAAAAAAGGATTATATTTGAAAGCTACTGCATCATTACAGAACTCAATTAACAAAGTTTTAATAGAGCAACAGCACAAGTTAAAATAAAAACTAATCAAAATGTATCCAAATTAAAACTGGTAACGAAACGAGTCGTTTCGACCGCCGTCACTGGCACACGGTTAAGTCTTTGTGAAATTGTTTACAGCGAACGAGGCGAATTTCTTGCGACTCCGTCTGGCTCGGAGTGACAACTTGTCACGGACACACTGCACTCCCTGATGTGTACTGCAGTTTATATAAACACAGTGGAAATTATTTGTACATATTTTAGAATAGCTTTATGGAGAGCTCAATTTTTTGCTAATTACTCCTAACATTTATGTTTGTTGGCGTGTATACGTCATCGAGAACCTCTTTTTCTTACACTCGGTTCGTTTGCTCCTAAATTTCGGCAGTGTCTGTGCTATGGTAACTAAACTGCTGATTAACATACTTCAATATTTTAAAATAAACACCTAACTGACCTATGGCGTCCTTGGGATTTCAATCCTTTGCAGATGGTATGGAGAAATGACAAAAGAAGGTGAAGATTATTATCTGGTAGTACTAGACATCTGGGTCAAAAAATACAAGGCTAGGCTGCAAACAGGACTGACGGCGGTAGCTCGGAAAGAAGCAGTTACATAACCAGAGGTCTATCTTTTGACTGGATAAAGTTCGTAATTAGATTTGTGGCCAAAAGCAATCCAAAATAATATGTACATTATCATCATCTCAACCAAGAGACATCCACTGCTGGACGTAGACCTCCCCCAAGGTTCTCCACAACAGCCGGTCCCATGTCACCCGCATCCAATAGCTTCCCTAAACTGTCACCACGTCGTCGGACTACCTTGTAGGGGGCGTATCCACACAACGTTGGAATATTCACATACTTAATATGCCCGGGTCGGACCAAATGTTTGTAGGATCTACAAATATTTGTTTTGAATTTTCGGTGTTTACTATGTATAATATGTATCTATTTACAAAAAAAATATATAAGTATCTATCCGTCAGTCTAGTTATCATAGCACAAGCTCGGCTTAGTTTGATACTTGATGACGTCGTCTGTCAAATGTCCGAAATATTTATTTATTTATAAAGCTAATGAGGTATAAAAACCTCAACAACTCAGCAACTCTGAAATTTGTCCTTCTAAGAAGTATTAGTGATAATGTATTCCACTAGCGGTATACTATAATATCGTAACACTATAAAATGCAATGCAATTATCGCCGGTAATCAAAAACAGTTCTGAGCCGCGTAATTACATCAACGACTTAGTTCAAAGTTATATTTCAAATATTTAGTATAATAATGCAAGTTTCTAAAGAAACTATTGTTAAAAACTGAGACTAGACTGCACAATTGGCCTAGTGGTTTAAGCAGTCGCCATGCCGCTCTCCGCTTAGCTGTGTTGTAGGTTCAAATCAAATCCTACATGGGACAACAGTTTGTGTGATCCACAAATTGTTGTTCTTAGTCTGGGTGTTCTTTGTGTCCGTTTCTTGTATGTTTGTAAAGTCCCCCGCGACACAGGATTTATTCCTAATGCGGGCGTTGTCTTTAAAAAAAAAAAAAAAAAAAAAAAAAAAAAAAAAAAAAAAATTATAAACATTATTATTAATTTTATCAGTTTTCTTAATGTTGTTTGGGGATGGTGCAATGGACATTACAAAATCTACTTTCCTTTATGGTCAATTGTCTTCAAAACCAAAACAATCCTTAGAAATAGAGTGGTTTTCAGATGGAAGAAGGAAAAGGTATCGAGAGACCTCAGATCAAAGAAGCAGCGTGTACATGGATATTGCTTAAACAGACTTGTTATCCGCAGGTGATGTCCGCTCTTTTGTGAAAAAGCGCTAGGAGTCCGGATGCTTTAATAAAATCTGTTTCTGGATCTCTGCTAGTTTAGACGCAGCGTGGCATACCGTATGGTTTTAATCAGTTTGATGCCGATACACCAACTCATTGCAAACACCGGTGTGAACAAACGGCCTGATAGGGCTTCCATTGACACAAAAAAAGGTCACACTTTCGCGTGTGTTTATCTATAGGTGGAAAAGTTACAAATAGAGAAACAAAAATCTAAATTGATATAGAGTTTGTCAAATGGGTGAAATAGTTGTACATAAACAACATAAGTTTATTTATGTTTTATTATAAAAAGAATGTTTACGATAATTATTTGGATTCATGATTTTTAACGTGTGGAAATTCCCTCGGGCCGTCACCCCACCGGGGTTAGCGGCAGGGTGGTGTGTCGGAATCGGACCGACTAAAACCACACGGTGCGCCACTCTGCGCCTGACATAGGAGGGATCCGGGAACCGCTGTTATCACGATATCCAGAGAACTTAGAGCCGTAAGTCAACCTCACCTGCAAGTGGTGGACCTGCTGATTGACGGACGAGGCTCTGGCAAACAAAACATCCCGATTAGCGGCAATAGCCTTGCCTTCTAATACATAGGACCAAAACTGGGCGTTTGATACCTCTGCCTACCTCTCCGAGAAACAGGCTTGACTGTATGCATGTTACAATCATTTGAACTTTACCTAAATTTAAATTGTAAATAGATAGGGTACTTAATTGTACTACGTGTAAGGTGTGTCAAGACTTATAAATAGAGTCAGAAGTACTGAATTGAACGGACTTAGATCAGGGACATGGTATGGAGTATGACGTCAAGTGAGAGCCGGCGATGCGGGCACTTTATTTGCTCGTTAAAGTGCGACGATATTAAGCAGGAATTTATTCAAAGATACTAAACTACTAGATGAATGTAAATTAAGTATAAGCAATTACTTTTTATTAAACACATGCCACGTCTTAGTCTTTTTTTTTAATGAAATAATAAAGTAGAATATTCACACGCTTATCGATATATAAAACCATATTTATACGACACGTTCAAGATAAATGCTCTGATCTAGTCATGGTTAGATAGACAGTCGATGATTATTAGATTAAAAAAATTTGTTTTAAATTTATCTGGTTAGTATGTACTGTGGTTAGTTAGCCTGCTGGACTAGACTTAGGTAATGTATTAACATGAAAAAAATATTAAGTTTCGACTATCAAGTCAAACAATCATGCTCATTTTACAATTAATATCCTTGCGTAGGAATCGAACCCTAAACCTTTGGTGCAGCAGTCAGGATAGTCTACTTAGATATAAAATATCTTTTTAACAAATCCATTCATCTTTTAGGAGCGGCTCTCTCTGTTGCTAGAAAACACTTATGCCAAATAGAAATAAATAAATCACAATTACATATAGTTTCAAACTAAGGAGAACTTGTACTATGATAACTAGATTGACTGATAGAATACTTATACACTTTTTTTTGTAAATAACTACATATTATATATGTAAAACACCAAAACTGCGAAATGAATATTTGCAGATCAGACATTTCAAACAGCAGTTCAAACGTTTGGTGTCGGGGATTGAACCTGAGACTTCAAGTACAGCAGTCGCATTCACTACCGCTACGCCATCGAGGTAGTCGAAATATAAAATGCAATTTTATAGAAAATAGTAATCTTCAATATAGTTTTCAATCAAATTATATCACAACTAAAGGTAGTTGATCACATCTCACAATCAATAACATCGCAACAACAACTAAGGAGCGTCAGTACAGCGCTGAACAATTCAGTCGTCGCTGTCAGTAAGACAGTGCTGTACACTGACGTGACACGAACACGTACAAGTTATACGAACATCGCGATTAGCTATAGTATTCGAGGTTATGGCTGTTTTTGTCCTGCTATTTCAAATTTAAAATTATTATAAGAACTGTTCACCGCCAATCATATTTATTGGAACCAAAATAATTAAATATCAACATCAGATCAAATGAAACGAATTTTATCCGTTTTCGGTAAAATATTTATCTACACGGAAATATCTAAAAAAAATATTTTGAACCCCTTTTATAAAACACTTACTCCCTTCTAAATATGTTAATTATATATTGACGATTATAATACAATATAAGTCATATATAGCGTAAATTGATGATAAATCTGTTTTCTTTTTCAGGTTTGATCTGACAGATAGGAAGCTTTCATATCGTCTTTGTGGTGACCTCCACATTACAGCACAAACAAAAATATACAACAGCGCCATCTGGCGAAGATACATCGAACTACGAAGTATGAACGAAACGTATGAATGTTATGAACTACGAAGCAACTACTAATCCTGTATCGCAAAATAGAGATTCGTGTAGCAATTAGCATATATACAAGAACCCAATATCAACCGTTGGGCCGTGGCCCGCCATGCATGATCACCTCGCCTGGTCGGAGGATCCTACCCTTGTGTCGGAGGGACATGAGACCCGTTCCCTCCACATCTTGTATGTCATCATTAGCAGCTGCCTACGATGTGATGGATAAAACATTGTTGAGCGATATTGATTCATTCGGTTTCAAATCGCTTCATCGCCTCTCTTGCAACCTCCAAACCAAGTCTGGAGTGAAATTTCCAACGGAGGCGAGTAAACTTGGAGACGTGGCTGCGACAGCAAGCTCGCGTCATCCCAATGCAAGTTGATAATGCAAGAGTGTGCTCGACGTGGCGCTGTTTTAACTTCATATCTCAACTGGTGGTTTCTTTTAAGCATCACATCAAGGAGCTTGGAAGTTTCTGGTATTTCTATTTAATGGAGGGCTTCTGATAAACCATGATATTGGCAAGGGGGGGAAGGCGTCCTTCCTAGAACTTTCTTTAAAGTAATATCTTACAAATAAAGTACCTAGAAACTGTTCATCATCAACAGCTTTTAACAGGCGACTGCTGAAAATAGGCCTCCCCTTAGAAAGAAGGTTTTGGCCTAATATACCACACTGGCCAGACGGGTTGGTATAAAGTTTGTTTCAAGTTTTCCTTCTTAGTCGCTTCTTACTACTATCAAGAGATGCCAAGCGGTGGTAAATCACCATATTCTTAATCCGTAACCACTCGAAGAAATATTAACTTAAGGAAATAAGTTCATTCGAGCTCCAGCGGATCTTTGAGACAAACTATGGTTGCAACAGCACACTCTTTTGGGTGTACTACTTGTCATTGTGTTCCACTAAGGAGGCAAAGAAGTAAACCGTTAGACAAATAGAAGCACGTCACGCAGTAATGTCTGGCGAGAAACAAATGAGAACAAATCTCTTCAGCCTTTTTTTACGTTTAAAAAGACAGCACCTGCACTAGGAATGTCTCCTGTGTCGCGAGGGACTTTACAAACATACATGAAACGGACACTAAAAACACCCATACTCAGAACAACAATTTGTGGATCACACAAAATATTGTCCCGTGTGAAGTTTGAACTCACAACACCCAGTGCAGTTGAAAGCGGCGTGGCGACTGCTTTAACCACTAGGCCAACGGTACAGTCTTAAAGTATAGCAATTATATAATTCCAGGTGTTACTTTGAGCTTTTTTCTACCTGTTATTCTGCTTCAAACAGTTTGCCATCTTTTTAAATTAATTCGTATATCTAGATATAATCGATAAAAGTTTAAAGAGTTTCCAGAAATCAGTAATTTGGTATCAGTTAACAAGTGATACGATGCCTGAACCGTAATTTGATAACAGTCAGTCAGTTTGATCAGTTAACAACTGATACCAAATTACGGTTCAGGTATCGAACTCAGCATATGCACTTTAACGACAACCGTCTACTACAACATGATAGACTCAAGTAGAAACTCAACCCCCATCTATAACTATCTTAAAACTGCAAGCTATCAAATACCATTGTGAAGATCCGTCCAGTTCTTCAGAGGACGCCGGAGTACACCCGTGACAGTCATTTAAGACAGTGACGTGACGTACTGGGGGTACCCACCTCACCCACTCCTGTGCACCCGTTCACCCCCAGCCCCTGCACCCGCCAGATGGATTGATATTGTAGCAGCCAGCAGACGTAAGAAACGATAGTGTAGGAAAAATAAGTGTCGTTATAGTTTTGAATTAGAGTTGTACTTCTTAATAATAGTGACATTTTGCTTACTATATTACTAGCAATCAAACTATAAATAAAGTCATTAAATTTATAAATCTAAAATATCAAGTCACTAATGAGTACTTAATGGAAATATACGTTCGTAATTCATAGGGTAACGAGGACAGTATTTTGCAAAATTTTACCTTTAACTGCAAATTAAAAAGATTAACTTGCCGAATGAGGGATCTCGTATATACAGTGGACCCCCAGTAATTCGACAAACGTTTTGCAGGGCAGTGTCGGACTATCGAATTTGTCAGATTATAGAGTACTGCCTAAGACCCCCTATAGTCCGGAGTTTTTTACAAAAGAGTACCTTGTAATCCGACAAATTACAGAAAAATGATAAAATTGTATGTGTTGTCTTCTAGGCTTGTGACGACATTACTAGGTATGTATACGTAATACACAATGAATAAACGCTAAGCTGCACCGCTTTCACACGTAGTCAAATTCAAACTAAGCAATCGGAATTGAAACAATACCTACGCGTCGATCACAAGTTGTAAACTCTTCAATCATGCACGATCTACATTGGTGAAAATTGTTTGATTGATGTCGGATTACGGGGGGGTCCGGATTAGTCAGGGGCCGGATTACCGAGGGTCCACTGTTTATCGATATAGGTATAAAGATAATATATACAATAAATATAATGAGAAATTAAAAAAAACATCCCTGCTGAGGATCTCAGGATCAATTTGTTTTTCAAAACAATAATTAATAAACATAATTATAATAAGTTAGAATTGAGTCTCACCCAGAGAATCGACATAAAGTTACGTAAAACAAAAAAAAATGTCCGACTTACGCATCAAACCCTTTGCATCAATCAATTACAATTACTAGTCGTCAAATTCTTTATAACGCAATTGGCAAGTGTAATAATTAAAGTTTTAGTAATTGCTGTCAAAATTATGACAGCTGTCATAACCGCATTGCTCAATACTTGACTTGTCAAAACCAAGTTACTTTTAAATGGTCCTTTAACAAGTTGTTATAATCATTATTTCACATCATACGAAGCAATAGTCACATTTGTTTATTTATATATGCATTAAAAATACTGACAAACTAAAAACAAATAACAAAATATATAAAAAAACACGTAGACGTAGTACTCGTAAATATAAAGCAGTGTGTGTACTGTAGTGTAACAATAACTCATATACCTACAATTTAATTTGACCAAAGTTGTAAAATAATACCTACACTGTAAACAAAGGCAACTGTCCAATTATGCTTAGCCATCACAACACATCAAAAGAAACATACAATTGAGTAGCTAAAGTATTTCTATTTCACTTCAAGTTGAAAAGTACAGGACGGACGTAAACGAGACTCCGGGACGGCGTGATGGCGATTCTGAGACAGTGACGTGACACCTCCACTCCACCCTTACCCCTGCCCGGGGGTGGGGGCTGCTGCATATTGACCCACCCTGGATAATAAGGGGGCTATGCACTGAGGAGCGCACAAGTCGGGCCATCTTTTGTACAGAATGTGTGTTTTTTATTTCGTATTTTTATTTTCGATTTGAAGAATGGAATTTAGTTTTGATATTGCGGTTGTCGATGGAAGACAGCTTTTACAATTCATTAGCGACTCTTTATCGAAATTAAACTTTTCTTTTTCGAAATGTGTCATTGTAGAATCAATTTTTTCTTTTAACTTCAATAAGGTGTGATTGGATGTTGGATTAGGACATCGGAAGTGATATTATGAATATTGGATTTTCTTCAAGTTTAGTTTCTACTTTAGATTATGAATGGTAAAGTGACTCTGATCCGTCACTTTCTTTGTTCCTACGTAAAATAAATGAGATAATTTGACATATTTTCACGTTTATTAGAAAAAATTCTTGCCGATTGTCATTTCAAATAAGAATGTCCGATTTGTGTGTATGTATGTATGTTCTCTATTTCTTATTTAAGTAGGTTACATAACAATTTTTGTGATTAATGTGTATGTTATATTCTTTATATTTTAAGGACTATTTTAGGTTATCATATAATACATTGTTACATAAGAGAGGTATTCATTAGTTCATTGTGCACAATTAATTGCGTTGAAGTTCGTTTACGTTGAGTTATGATTTTAAATTTTCATTTAATTGGAAAAAAAATAAAATATCGAGATACTTTTTATTATTTCAGCTTTTGTCTTATTAATTATTATTATAATAACATATAGATTAGTAGCCAACACTGTTTATGTGATTTTGTGCGTGAAACAATTTTAGCGTCTTACGTCTTTAAGAGTAAACTTACATAACTTTATTGAAGCTTTAATCTGAATAATTAATAGTCTTAAAACTATACCATAAACATAAACGAAATATCTGTCATGATATCAAAGCGTAATAAAAAAAAAAACCCCAACTCTTGCTTCAAACGCGTAATGTCAACACGTCAAAGTCATTTGCACAAAATTAAATACCGCTCAAAGACGTCACCCGACGTCGCCCCTCGGACGTCGGACCACCCCTCACCCCACTGGCCCCTTGCAGATGGATTGATATTGCCCCGCGAATGCAGGTGGGCATCTCGGAACAACGATTTATAAGGAGTGTCTTATGTTGACTGTTTTATACACCGCAATTGTTTTGTTTAAATGTTGAGGTATTTTTAAGATACACATATAAAATAAGAGTTTATATACTACACTATTCGTCTATTTTTTGTAGAAAAAAAAATATATTTAATGTCCTATGTGAATATTTCATTTTTTTGCACCGATCAACCTTAAATTTGACACATGTCAAATTTCAACACGCTTCAATTTATTTGTCATTTCTAATCATTGGTCGCAGGGAATTAATTTTTTGACATTACAATTGGATAAAAACATTATCTTGTTTTTTTTATTACTCTCATTCAGATCTTGGTAGGGACATTCAAAATATTCGCGAAAAATGAACTTAAATTAAAAAGATTGATTTGTTGTGAAAACTTTCTTTAAGATACTGAAGAGGAGGATAAGTGTTACATACCTCCATACTACGTGTGGTGACCGATTAAGAGAACAGACTGGCACCACGCCTATACTTCCCGTGGGTGTGAGAGGGTGTGTAAGGGTCGACTAAGAGAGCCAACTATGCAGGACCGACCAGGAACCTACTCTTCTGGATAGTGTGGTATAGTAGACTGAAACCTCCCTTTTAAGGAGAGGTCTATGTCCAGCAGTGGACTATTAAAGTTTGTAGATGATGACTATAATGATGATGATACTTCACCCCGTATACATAGCACCCTTGGACCTCTTGTTTATGCTTTACTATTAAAATCTTTCGGGTCAATCCTTAAAAATAAATAAAACAATTTTTTTTTACCATTTTGATCAAAATTAAATACATATTAAAACATTCACTTTTCACCAAACTTCCTATTGTAATGAATTGTCAACCCTCACGATAACACAGCCAACCCTTACATCAAAAGAAAAAAAAAATTAACAGTCAAAAGTTCTTAGCAAGTCGGAAAAAACAACATCCCTCACTTACACACCATAAAAACGGACAAAGACACATGTTCCCCCTTATTATCTTCAATTAAGAAACTCCGATAATGTACTGAGCTGCGACATACGTACTACTTAACCAGTTAGTGAGACCTTTCCACAGGTTGAAATAACTTTTACAAAGAGCTCAAACTAGATTTGATATTCCAATTGAAAAAAAATCTTACATACAGATATTTCATTGAAAATTCAACCTTATTATGTGAGCTACAGAGTTAAATACGTAGTAAAATAAAAGTTTGTTCTGGTTTCCCTTGAGCGATGGCCGTCCGACGGTGAGTGATAGAGACAGGTCTTAGTGGATGGGCAGCGTAATCTGGGATAATGACTCATGATGCTAATCATTCTGTTCTAAATGACAGATGTCATTATTTCACGTGAAGATTTGTCAGTTGGTTTCTTATATATTTATCTCGTTTTCCTTGTGGTTTGTAAGAAGATTGTGTCATTTTTACACTACATATTTCTATTTCCTCAATACATTATGGGCAAATAACATCGCTTGTGTTGTTTGGACCGCGTCATGTAGATTCTAACTGTCACTTGAAATAGCTTGACAGTTTTAATTTTTTTTTTTAATAAGAAACCTACCAAAGTGACTCTATTCTGCCTGATGGAAAGCATGAATAGAATCCAAGAGCGGTGGTCACCGTACTCACTGCGAATGAAGACAGTGCAGTATGGCGACCCACGCTATGGCAGCCTAGTGAGATGCTTTTTCACGCCCCGCTTAAAGGACCCGGGATCGTAGTGGGAGCGAAGCACGTGCGCTGGTAATGAATTCCAATCTTTAACCGATTTGCACAGGAAGGTACAACCGAACCGTTTAGTTAATTATGGATTCTCACCTAAATATCATCATGGTATTGAACGAGACACGAGTGTAGTTTAATGATCATTGCACAATATTAGCAATTAATAACGTTACTTTTGTTTATTTGGAAGGTAAAGCCTTTAAGAACAACGATATTTAGTATTTTTTTTATTCCACGACGGTGGCAAACAAACATACGGCCCGCCTGATGGTAAGCGGTTACCGCAGCCTATGGACGCCTGCGGCACCAGGGGCATCACGTGCGCGTTGCTGACCCTTCAAAAACCTATTTACCCCCTTCTTGAAGAACCTCATACTGTAGTTCCCAGGGAAAGCCTCGGCAGGGAGCTCCTTCCATAACGGGATTGTTCGCGGGAGAAAATTTCTCTGAAACCGCACTGTGCGCGACCATTTAGGTTCCAATGTATGTGGATGAGCTCCCTGACGATAGCGAGCGGTGCGATGATAGAAAGTGGCATAGTATGTGCATTCATTGTATCTGTGTAAGTCCAAGTAGCAATGAATTAAAAAGTGGAACATTTCTTTCAAGCCCAAAAAGAAATTAATTTGTAATATGTTTAATAGAAAACATTAGTTAAAACTACCATTTTCTTTAAAAAAACCTACTAAATCTACCCAGAAAATATCCTATTTTTCACTTACATGAAAAGAAACACTTTTAAACCAGTACAGAAGGTGTAAAAACAGGTTAGAAACATAATATCAGTTACGAATAAAACATTATAAGCGTTATGATATCTGCCATACTTGTCACTACACAGACAAATATAATCTAAAGAGGAAAGCTACCCGAATAGGATTTGATCACGAGCTGCCAGTTGCAAATAATATAGACACTTCGCCGGAAACGACTCTCAGCTGTCAGTCACACGAATCGTGACATCCTGTCGCACACACGTCATTGACGAACATTCGATTTTTAAACATGAAATGTATTGTTGACAGCCGAATGTTTTGTTGTAATGTTAGTTTTAGATTGATTGTCATTGCTTTGAAAATGTCACCGCAAATATTTTTGTGAAGGGGAATTTCTGTAACCCTTTTTAAACAAAAAGGTGTAAGGAATCATTTCACATTTTGAATACTTATTTATTAAGTAATTTATTATTGGGTGCAGTCAATATTTTGATCTATCACGGCCAATAGTTAATACAATGATAGCTCTATTTACAACTAGACTGTGAAAAAAAAATGCTAAAAATTCTCCAGATAGTGACTGGTCTGTTGGTAAAATTGTCTTGAGCCTGTCTGCTAGGTCAAAAATCGGGGATTAGATTCCCATCTAGGATAAATAACTTTGTGATAAGGAATAATAGTATTAGATTAATGTAGGTGTGTGTTGTTTCCACAGTGTAGGCTCTGTCTAGTTTGAGATCGGACCGCCCGTATTTCCGATTTAGTCGTATCAGCTTATCATCATAGAGTAACCCTAGAAAGATATCAATCTGGTAGAAATAATTAGTTGTCGAACTAAAATACCTCAATAAGCATTTAAACATACACACAGTTTTAATTTCTTTAAATCAAGGCAGTATTTACACCACGTACCCTTCTACGTTCATTTCCTTTGTCTCTTGTTGCAATACTTTTTTCTCTTCACATAAAAAAGGCCACCTCCATTTGGCCTGCACGCAAGCTTTACATATTAACGGGTGTTGTCTTTGCCCATGTTTTTTTATTTATTTTTTTGCTCCCAACGTGTAAATGTTGGGTAAGATTACACGTTTGAAGGTAAGGATGATTGCTGTGAAAAATAGAAGAGGACAGCGTTTGTGGGGAGGTTTGATTGTAAGAGACTTGTCTAGAAAGGAAACAGAATAGCGATGGAAGTAAAATTTTGTGCACTGTAAGTATCACTCACGTTATCTTTCATATACATATCACATAATACATGAGAACATAATTACCATTTGCGATTATTTTTGAAGGATTGTATCTTCTCATGTGCTGCACGAACATGTTCATTCAGAATTAAGATTTTTAGACGGCTCGCATTTATTAACAACAATAAGATTAGTAATATAATTTAGTAATACAACATTAATTTGCTAAGTTATTGCTTATACTCTCCAACCCAATGCTTACAGTAATATAATTTCCTTCCATTCTCTTTTAACTCCATTTTGTTTCTGATTTTTCCATCTTGTCCAAAATGCCCGGTTATATGCAGTAGAGTTGTCTATGCTTGACTTTTTTTCATATATATTTAATGCAGTCTATATAGTGATATTCAGTATTAGTTAAGTATTTGTAGTGATTTTAGGCTTGTATGATACTGTTTAGTAACAATTTCGCTTATTATGTTTCTGTTTCTGATTTTACAGCAATAAAACTTATTGGTTTCTGAGTTTTAAGCCTACGTGGCATTGGATCTTCATTTTTTTTTCTTTTTGAAACACAACGTCCGCATTAGGAATAAATCCTGTGTCGTGGAGGACTTTACAAACATACAAGAAACGGACACAAAGAACACCCAGACACAGAACAACAATTTGTGGATCACACAAAGTGTTGTCCCATGTAGGCTTTGAACCCACAACACTCAGCGAATTGAAGAGCAGTGTGGCGACTGCTTCAACCACTAGGACAATCGTGCAGTCATTATAATATAGTATTTCAGACATCTGACACACAACGCCATCTAGTCCAAAACTAAGCAGAGCTTGTACTGTGGGTCCTTAACAACTGATATAAATTCAAATATTCTTTTTCCTGTAATATATATATATATTATACAAAGAAAACATCCAAACTCCGAAATAAAAATTTGGCGGACCAAGTGTTTATATGATCTACAATTTTTTTTCCGCGAATCAAATCTAAGACCTCAAGCACAGCAGTCGCATACGCTACCACTGCGCCATCGAGGCAGTTATATTCTTATTCATATAACCCTTAGCAAATTTTTAAGGTGTGTGATTTCTGTTTTGTATGCTGTCATCCTGTGTCTTATTTCCTATTTGGCTGTTGTCATGTTACGATCGTGATGCAATCTATCATTTGATATACTCGGATACCATATTCATGAGTTTGACTAAATTATTGTTGACGAAACGTCAGTGTATAACACACTTTAGGTGTGTTATACACTGACTTTTCGTCACGACGTCACTGACGTCTCCTTACGCGTATTATAAACGTTTGTACATGTGTGTAGGTACGTTTAGATATTACATAAAAGGTAATCAAACTGCACATTAATATACTAGTCATTAATTTCCTCCGTAATATGGCGTACTTGCACTCTACACGAAGCGCACGGACAACATTTTTTATGCTGAGTGCATACAGGATCACATCGCGCCTTTACCATCGCCCGACTGACGCTCGCAGACTTCCTCTACCGCAACAAAGGTTAGGACACACTGCAGACGAGGCGGCGGATAGAGTACTGTGAGTTATTCGTTTCGAAAAGGTGATCCAGGTTAGAAGAGAAAGAGAAAATTCGTAAGGCTGCCTTAGTGATATTATTAGATTAGCGGTGAGGTCGTCTTATAACATGTATGGTTTTTCCAGTAACAACTTCTAGTCGGCAGGCTGAAGACAGTGTATCATGAAGTAATCTAAACCAAACATCTAGTAAGAAAAGAGTACTACATAAGATACTCTTTTTTTTTTTTAATTTAAGAGCCAAGCCCTTGTCGATGGAGAAATCGCCGTGCTTCTCTGCCCTCTGCGATCTGTTTAACCTCCTGAGAGACCATGACTCCCACTTTCTCCTTCACTTACTGTATGTATGTTAATCAAAGCTGTGTTCGTTTCCTCTTACATTCTACTTTTCCTTCCAGTGTCGTATCTTGTCAAGTGGCCACCGATGCTATTGAAGAGAGAAGAGACAAAATGGTTGGCCACATAAGACACAACTTTTAGTAATTGACGAATGCCATTAAGAAGTTAATATTATTTATTATTAAAACTTTAAAGTTTAATATTACACTTTCACTGAATACTGAATAGCTATATCATGCTGTTTTTTTTTATCCGACTACGTTGAAATCAAAAGAAAGGATAAAAATTTTGACAGTGGATGTATATTGGTATGTTATATCCGTAACGCCTAAACTAATGAACCCATTTTAAAGAACGAGATGTCAATAGAGCCGTAATAATGGTCAGGCTATTTAAATTTTATCAAAAGTGTTCACGTAGTCATCTTATAGTTTTTTATTTATTTCTTGTTATTAATGAATGATCTGTGATGAAAAATAATATATTTATATTCTCTTAAGCATATTATACGCACACACATTGCATCATATATCATTAAAGGCCCTTCATAGTCCACTGCTGGTGGCACAGGTCTCTCCTTAAAAAGGACGTTTCAGCCTACGATCTATTTATACAGTAGGTTAAAAGAACGGGCCGGCTCGACCGAGGCAGTACTACCCTCCCACAGAAGACCAACCTAAAGCGACAACATCCGTGCTGTCGTGTTTCGTTGGTGAGTGCGAGACCGGAGGTCCATTGATGCAGGGGCGACAGTTGTCGTAGTAAGAGTGTGCAATACAATGCTACGATGACTGTCATGCCTTTTACGTCCCCAAGTGAGGCGTAAAAAAGCATCTTAATAGGCCGCCATAGTGTGGGTCACCACACTACATTGTCAGTATTAGCAATGACTATGGTGACTACAACTTTTGGATTCTATTCATGCTTTCCATCAGGCAAAGTAGAGTCAGGTTGGCAGGTTCTCAAATAAAAAAAAAATAAAATAAATAAATATGTATTTAGATATTATGTTTTATTCATGAGTTAAAACTATTTTTTTAATACTTATATTTGTATCTTGACTCTAAATATACTACCAAAGGCTACAGGTTCGCTCTCGCTCATTACAATGGTAGCGACTTTAATTCGGCAACACATAAGCTATTTCCCGCTAGCAAAATAAGCGAATTAAAATCGCCTCAAAGCAACTGCTTGCAAAGAAACGCCTGCATACATCGAGGGTTTTATTTTTAGCTATTTACTGAAGGGGGTGGGTTGAGTGACTGCCGGACCGACCTTTGAACTTCCCTTGTTTACACTTGAATTTTTTAATTTTAACTTGTCATTAGATAAAAAGAGTTAACCATTTTAGGGGCGGTTATTTTAATTTTAAAACATGCTACCCAATGGCACTATAAAGATTCGATCTAAGTCCAGCTTGAACTGTTTTAGAAACGTTAAATATATCATCATCAATAGCTTTTAACAGTCAACTGCTGGACATAGGTGTAATGATTTTATGGAGGGTAGTTCTGTTTTTCGGGTAGTCATTCTTTTGTGACAACTTCCGGTGAAAGGATTGAGAGTGGTGGGGTTTAAACGGCGTTTTGATTATTGAGTCAGGAGCTGGGTCAGACGTAGGATAACCATCGAGGTGGTAAGATGTTTAATGGAAACTATGCTAGTTGGCCGATGAAAGTGTTAAAAGTGGAATAAAAGTAAGTACTGAGCTGTGAATTGGAGTTTTTCATAATATAGGCTTAGCAAGCAGGTTTTGTCCTAGTATACCACACTGGCCAGACGGGTGGGTACACGTAGATTATTCCCGTAGTCACCTGTTTCGACACCCATGGGATGAATAGGGCTGGTGGTAGCATCTTTATGGCAATATTTTTGATAGACCTACGGGATTTTCGGATACTCTTAGCCTTCTAATGAAGCACTTGTCAGAGTGAATAGACTCTACATGACATTTTGACCGTCAGTCAGTCTATAGATCTCTTTTTTAAATGATGAATTTAACTCTATCGATCATCTCAAATAGTTTTACACAAGAAACGAAAAAAAAACTGAAGAATCTCTGATTAGAAATTCACTTTTTTACAATTTACGCCATACTTCATCACATAATCAAATAAGTACAGTCCACAACAAAAGTAGATGCAAAAAGAGGAGCAGCTCATTAAGTACAATCGTTAATTGCGCAGTCAAATCGAACGCTACCTAACTTCATTACATTCTTTCGTTAATACGACATCGGACGACTCCGTGCGATGCCGTCCTGATTCTAGTTATGCAATCGCCAATGAGCACCCTCCTATTCCGGTCACGTGCGAAACGGACTGGGGGTTGCTAATTAAAAATCGAAGGATTTTTGTTGCTAACTGTACTTGTTACGTATCAACTGAGTATCGATAGACAAGTATTTTTGTGATCGCAAAAAATATTGCGATAAATTACGCACAGATATGGCGACGTCCTAAAAGGGAAGCGTGTTGACGGGCGCTCTTCGGAGTCCCCACCCCCTGGAGCCCGACCTCGCTAAGCACAGGAGGGAACACAGAACGAGATCCGGGCGCAGCTAACATGCTGGTCATGGACTGACACCCGGATATACCAGCAGGCCCAAGGACCCAACCAAGTGACCGCCTGTAGTCGCAGGTGACGCGGAGTACCACTTCGACAGGCCGTAGACCTGGTAAAGTCACCCCGAGACTCCTCCCAAAGGGGTCTACGAGAAGAACCACAAGAGGGAAGCGTGTTTGGATTTTGTGATCGGCAATGATAACGCGGCAGATTCGTGAAATAACTTCGCTATTTAGTAACTCACGAGGGGACCTATGATTATGGTTAAGACTTCAACTCAAATATAAGTCAATTCAACCTTATTTATGGTTGAGTCAAGACAGATACTCAAGTGAAAGTTCAAACAATCCCTTGAGCCTCTGCTTGTGACGAGATGTCACCTCTATGACAGTCCTCTATAGCCTTTGTCATGGAGTCACATTCTCCCTTTCTCTACAGTACACATGCTGGCCTTGAAAGCTACCGTTCTGAATGATAAACATACGCAACTAAACTTAACAGTTCGGCTCTTCATCATTATCTCGATGTTAACTCAGACGAGTGTCGTCAGAGTATCGCAAAACATATACAAATACACAAATATTCATATTCAAATGGACGTTAATGTCGCTTTACCACTGTCACTAAGGGTCGTAGGTTCGATTTTCAGAAAAATCAAAAAAAAATCTTCACTAATAGTCGGCCCACACCTAGTTATACAGTTTATGGAGAAACGGGTGTCATGTCCCTATGTTGTGTACATACCAACCGCGCGAAAATTTGTATATAGCGATTCAGGATTAATAGTTACTCTCATCACATCGTAGTTCGATGCGTCTTCGTTAGATGGCGCTGTAACATGTAAGTATTTTTGTTTGCACTGTATGTGGAAGTCGCCACAGGTTATTATACCCTTGAAAACTACATACTCAAGTTAATCAGAGTTGAAATCAAGAGGGTGTTACGGGTTAGTCATCTATTTAAATACACCCTACACTAAACCCAGTTCTGTAGCCAACTACTTGATTCGGTGACATTGCATTTCTTTAATCCTAGCCAACAAAATTCACCTTAATTTAAACCAACGTCCTCTTGGCAACACCTATGCGAAAAAAATATAAATAAAATATACATATACACGAGTCAACGTCCTACATACAACAACTTGTACGTATTTCTTTACTATTACACGACCACCCCCGTCCCCCACTGCCCTTCTCGCCCTCCCACCTTAGACTCCGGATCTCATGCTTACAAACTGTCGCATTACCGGTCCATCCTCGCCGACAATAACCTGACGTTTTCCTTCAAAACTAAACTCTATATCTACGGAATAAGAACCGCTTGTGGTGAAATTGTGACTGCGAAGCGCAAACGGGAACAACCCTCATTGTAAATCCGACTATGTCTCGGACATGATAAGGTAGAATTTGCCCCGTATTGTACTTGGTATGGTAATGGTAATTCTAAGCAAATGCTATAAGGAAATAAGCTGAGTGGTTCCTTTTGGAATTGTTTACTTGAGAAGATTTCGTTTGAGTAAACAAAAGGTGGACGATGACCATGGGTGACAGGCGCCAGAAGTGGTTTTGTGGCTGGGTTCCAATACAGCCGTACGGTACAAGATAGAGGTTCTCTTTGGTACTTTTACTGTTAATAGTGCGACACTATACAACAAAAAGTGTCAATTATAATTGAGTGTTATAAGTAAAGAATAAGTAGGTAGTAGAGTCATGCTGATTTCAGCACGAACGGACCTATTCCACCAGGGTAGTACTACCTTCTCACAGAAGACCAATTTAAAGCGACAGCATCCGTGCTGTCGTGTTTCGTTGGTGAGTGTGAGACCGGCGACCCATTGATGCAGGATCCACCATAGTGTGGGTCACCGTACTACATAGTCTGCACGCGCAATAAGTATGGTGACCACAACTCTTGGATTCTATTCATGCTTTTCATCAGGCAAAATAGAATCACTTCCTCATGCTCTTAATAATAACTTGCATTATGTGGAGCGGAACTACTCGAAGTTACATCGGTGGCAGATTTCTGCTATCGTTCAAAACGTAACGTAACTTCCCCATCACTTGGACAATTTTGTTGGTATCACTACTATGCGCTTTTAAATAAACGTTTGCACAGCAAAACACAAATCAGGTAGTAGAGCCACGCTGATTTCAGCACGAACGGGCCGGCTGGACCGAGGCAGTACTACCCTCCCACAGAAGATCAACCTAAAGCGACAAGATCCGTGCTGTCATCGTGTTTCGTTGGTGAGTGCGAGACCGGAGGCCCATTGATGCAAGGGTGACAGTTGTTGTAGTGGGTGTAATACAATGCCACGATAACTGTCATGCTTTTTACGTTCCCAAGTTAGGCGTAAAAAGCATCTTAATAGGCCACCATGGTGTGGGTCACCATACTACGTTGTCAGCATTCGCAATGAGTATGGTGACTATAACTTTTGGATTTTATTCATGCTTTCCATCAGGCAGAGTAGAGTCACTTTGGCAGGTTCAAGATAAAAACACAAAAAAAACATCGTAATTTGTTGCATGTTGTCTTTGAGTCACGACTCTCAGCTCTCTTCTTGAAGATCTAACTGTCATGAAAAGAGAGCACTCCGATCTTAATTGACGATAATATTAGAGCGTCACCGTTAATTGAGGTTCGAGTACTCTGAACATAGGAGAGCAGTGGTAGTCTCCAGGGTATAAACTTCCCAAAGAAATACAAACAAAAGTCTTCTTACTACCTTTTTAAATTAACACCTCCCATGATATATTTAATTAGTATTATTTGAAAACGGGACTAAACGAAAGTCACACCGAGACCACTGGTGAGTGCAACCTGATCGAAACGTCAGGTAATTCAAAAGCATATATAAGAAACCTCGGTGGCGTAGCGGTAGTGAATGCGACTACTGTGCTTGAGGTCTTGGATTCGGTTCCCGAGTCGGACCAAATGTTTGTATGATCTGCAAATATTTGTTTTGAAGTTTGAGTGTTTTCTATGTATAATATGTATGTATTTACAAAAAATAGTATATAAGTATTCTATCAGTCAGTCTAGTTATCATAGCACAAGCTCTGCTTAGTTTG
Source organism: Hypercompe scribonia (assembly GCA_949316085.1). NCBI lineage: Eukaryota > Metazoa > Arthropoda > Insecta > Lepidoptera > Erebidae > Hypercompe > Hypercompe scribonia. The sequence goes on from OX438972.1 coordinate 23,847,556, forward strand.
AAACTAGATAACGTTGTGTGTCAAATGTGTAGACTCCAGTCAAAGTAAATTATTGACACCTGCCGCGGTTTAAGATATTACAAAAATTTAATACCAACAGAGGTCTAGCTGAAAAGGATTCAAAGCTGTCAATAATCCCGTCGTTATCGATACAAACTATCAAATAAAGAAACCGTTGGCGATCATCGTAATCGGCATCGCTACAAGACAATGCACTATACCACAATAGAGGCCATTCTGCTCTGTGCGACGACCAATCGCGTTGAGTGAAAAGTGCCATAAACGGTGAATAGCCAGATTGAGACGCGGAAATAGGTAGAAAGGTTTTAGATTTATTAGCACAGTAAAAGTACAAAACAAAAGGTACATACTCGTAGGTGGTGACTTAACAAAACAACACAGTACTGTAGAATTAAGAGTCACTTAAAATTAATTTAATTAACAGCGTTTAGTGTTGTGGTGTAACTTAATGTGTAGCAACAATTCAAAAGTTAAAATTAAATATTTTGTGTACACAACAGAATTTCTCCGTCTATTCCCTCAGCGCCTTTTATCCCAAGAAATTCACAGATAACAAAACAAGTTCCTTTGTAATCTAAATAATTACCACTTAACTTAGTCTCTAAGCATCCAGCTATAACTAGAAACAGGACAAGCATCAAAATTTAAAATCGCTTTCACGGAAATTGAGGATAAGAGAACAGTACAATGCTGCCATTAGCAGTAACTTATTATAGACAATTTCCTACGTTTGTACGCGACCAATCGGGCTGAGTGAGAACCGCTATAAAAGGAAACAGTTACCGAACCGAATTATGGAACAAGGGACTCCGTGGACCGAGTTGTTCCTGGATTCGAACATTGACGTCATCAGGATGTCTATTAAATTATCTTTAGCAAATAAATTGTTTCAAGAAATTTAAAAGTAATGAAGTCATATATTGTTATTATACGTATAGTAAAAAAAAACGTTGCTTAAACCATTAGAACGCGTTTGATTCACGTCGCAACCATTATTTAAAATTTAGTTCAACAGATCTCTATGTTATTATGATATCCGCTGAGTGTCACGTAAATCATTTATAACACGTTTTGGTGCCAACTAATAAATATATGTCATGAGCGGGATTACGATAATTAGATCAGCATTTGGAGAACTTTGAATGATCATGTCTTCGTAATTAGTAACTGTTTAAAACAACGTTGCTATACGTAAATCATAATTATATATATTTCATAAGATCTTCTCTATACTATTATATATATTCTGAACGCATATTAAGTTTGAAAGCTCGTTTATAACGCTAATATCGTAAAAAACCGTTGAATATGGCAAAATTCGACACGGTGTCATGAAACTATGAAATACTTATGATTGTATTAACAAAATATCTTTCTTATTTTTCAGCAATATTGCATTACATGAAGGAATTGTTTTGACAAAGGGATTATTATTCACAAACAAAAGCTTCAATAAGGTGCCGCGTCTGCGAGAAACAATATTTATTCTATGCCTCTGTTAGGAATTTACGTTCTATTGTGTAGTAAATGTTTTAGGGATCGCCAGATAAGGTCAATGACTTAAAATAAGATGTGCACTAGTTAAGTAAACCGTGAATATGCAAATTTTTCCTTTAATTAGGTACTAGAGCCTACTACCTACTAGAGCAAGCGCAATTACGCTGAAGAGAAACTTTTGAACGAAATGTGTAAACTAAACGCTGACACTGACGCCACACACAAACTATTTTTATGCTACCGTGAGGTTTTGCACTGTTTTCACGTAGATATGTAAAGTAGTAAGTTAAGTATAATATTTCTTGTGACTTATTAAATTCGCTAATATAGGGGGTTAAAAGTAAGAGAGACAGCGTTTTCATGAGAGTAAAACAATGAAGGTAAGATTTGTTCACCTTTAAAACGCTGTGGTTGAGAAAATGGTTTGTTTCTCACGTGGCTTACTTACTATCGACACTTTAATTTTATACAGTTACCTAATAGTAAAACATAAGAGATCCTAACTTGATTAGAGAACGCTAAAATCCTTCCCATACAAACTAAATTAATTAGAAGTAAACCTTACCAATATCTAAATTATGTAAATAGTATCTATAATCTACAAAGCTTTAATGGATAGACGGATATACCGGCTTTTAGCTATAAAGATATCAATCACTTGAAGTTAGGGACATTTTGTTGTTTCCAATGGTCTTGTACCATAAAATTAGCATCGGAATGGTACCGTCGCTGGCCCATAAGATCATGGAATCAGAGTGTGTGTGGCATGTGCCACCAACTCAAGCGGAAGCGATTGACATTGTTTATTAATTATATATGTCATAGAAACAAGATAAAAGCAAGAAATGTGGATTGTTCAATCTAATAAATTTACGTATGTATGTATGTCAAATTTATCTATATAATAGCAAAACTGATATAGTAATTCATGATGAAGTCATGCTTTGTCGCAGATTAATTAGGTGTGTCATATTTCAATTCTCATTACAATATTATTGGTGAATTTAGTCAAATTAATATGAATTGAATTAGAAATAAATAATTAAGATGATTTGGATATTCAATTACATAGTGGTATATATTTATTTAAACAGTTATGCCTACGCTTCGGTTTATTTTCTTTTGAGCTTATTAGTTACTAGTAAACTTACTTAAAAAATGGCCAAAATAGAATTGTATCATAATATATCATATAATAACAACTGCAACCAACAGTTTCAGACATTCAATGAAACCTGTTTTGTAATAATTAAAAATAAAACGCTGAAATCGCTCTCATTTTTAGCTTAGACCGCATTCCCTATTATAAATGCAAGAGCTAAGATCGCTATAAGCTCAATACTCGTTTGCTACTGCTCGATGGAGCGGACAACATTAACTTATATCGACAACATTCTGAAACAACACTATTTGATGCAGTAGTGTGATTGGAGACTGTCATAGTAAGAGTTCATCTGATTGGACCTGGACCTTTCAGAAGATATATCCTAGAAAACAATCCTAACATAAATAAAAAAAAAATCGGTCAAGTAATTATTTGTATACACGGTTTTATTCGCTTTTGTACTTCGGGGACGGGGATGGAATCTTGATGGTACTTGATTTCCTAGCAAGATTTTTTTCTGTTGGGTTGCGTTACGCTACGTTAGCTTTGATAATAACTGGGTGTAAGTCCGTTTGGTGACGGCAGGCAGTTAGACGTTAGGTCTTGCAATAGAGACGTAAATACATTTTTTTTTTCTATATTAAGAATCTGCCAAAGTGACTCTACTCAGCCTGATGGAAAGCATGAATAGAATCCAAGAGTTGTGGTCACCATACTCATTGCAAATGCACGCAACGCAGTATGGTGACCACACTATGGCGACCTTGTGAGATGCTTTTTCACACGCCGCTTGGGGACGTAAAAGGCATGACAGTCATCGTGACAGTGTAAGGCTTACACAGTTACCACGATAAATGTCACCCCTGCATCAATGGGCCTCCGGTCTCACACTCACCAACGAAACACGACAACACGGATGCTGGCGCTTTAGGTTGGTCTACTGTGGGAGGGTAGTACTGCCCGGTTGAGCCGGCCTGCTCGTGCTGAAATCAGAGTGGGTCTAAGACCTAGAATTATACCTACCTACCTACATTTATATAAATTTTATGATCTCTCAATTAGGTCCTAAGGGTCGAACCTTATGACCACTACATAACATTATTGACTTTTGAATTGCAGTGTAATAAGGTCAATTAATTACTTGACTTCTATCCGATTAGTTTTCGATCGGATCGACCTTTTTCAGTTGCCTTTCATGGACCAAAGAGGTTATGATTGTCAGAACCCACCATAACGGACCCCTAGGAGAGAAATATTACTATCATAGTATATTTGTATTAAAAAAAATGTTTCGAAGTACGTCTATCTGAGTTTGATAGCGTTGCTTCTCATCATTCCATGTAGAACAATTAACTTTGAATAATGTTTTCATATAACGTTCAAGACAAAACACGAGGAGTAGACGAGCACCGCCATTGCTGGGAGGGGTCGGCAAACCTCATAAATAATGATATATTTTGTTATTTAAAAGGCTCTTGTTAATTTCATATCGGCCGATAAATCAACTGTTAATGGGTACTGTAGAAAAAATCTCCCCGCGCTAACTATTTTGTTAATGAGATTTTATTGTTTTGTTCTATTGTCTATTAACCACGATTTGTAGTAGTCTTGTGCGTCTTATAAACACTTCTATCAAAGGTTGGGAAAGACAGCGTGCGGAGTTGCTAGGAGGGATCTGAATGTCGTAATAGCAGCTGTTCAATTTGTTCGGGGCAGGAATCAAACATACGATTCCTAGTCGGCCAATATAGACTTTTAGAATAAATTCTGTGACGCGGGGGACTTTACAAACCTACAAGAAACGGACACAAAGAACACACAGACCCAGAACAACAATTTATGGATCACACAAAGTGTTGTCCCATGTGGGGTTTGAACACACAACATCAGGGTAATAGAGACCGCGTAAACCAATGGGCCAGCTGTTCCCGGATACCTCCTATGTCAGGCGCAAAGTGGCACACCGTGTGGTTTTAGTAGGTCTGATTGCGATACACCACCCCGCCGTAAACTCCGGTGGGGTGACAGCCCGAGGGGGTTTCCACACGTTAAAAAAAAAAGACAGCGCGCGAAATGAGAAGACGACGTTACGTGAATTTATTGTAATGCACAAATTAATATAAAAATAGCAAAAAGCCTGTCTGCACTCCTCGCTTGGCGTTATTACATACCAACTGCTTACGCCAGCTGTCAGGTACATCCTTTAAATGATGATCAAGACTTTAACTAGCTAATATTATAATTTTAAAGACAAAGTGTAAATATAAATAAAAGTTTTAATTACTGTTAAAGTACTACACTAGTTTTATACCAATAAGGTGGCAAACAATCATGAGGCTAAGGTGACTGTCAGTTACGCGTTTTGAAGTGCAATATTGTTTAATAAGTATAAACGAAAAAGTGTCAAATTTATCATTTTCTAACTGCCTTAAATATGTTTGCCACAAAATTTGACTTTTAACAAACATTATGCCAATTAAAACTCCAACTTACACAGAGTACATTTTCTAAGTAAAACCTCAAATACTCAGCTCTATAAATCGCCAGCACCCTGCAGGCTGTCAGTCTATCTATGCAGTACGTAACTCAGGAACTGGCCAGGCACCGTGTTATCTGGATCTGCCATCGCTTGACGCAATAGCGCAATGAAAGATTGAAGATACTGATCCACTTTCAATATAAATCTTGTGTATCTGGACGTCTGCTTTGTTTGATATATTGTTTCTAAACGAAAAACGTTCTGTTTTTAACCGACTGCGTATGATAAATAATATTTATTTCTGCAAGTAAATGTTTTATAGATTTTTACAAGTCGGACTTTACAGTTTGAGGGCGCCGGAATTTCCTAAGACTCACTCTGGAAAAAAATGTCGAAACAAACGCATTGATTTAATAGAAACTAAGCGAGTAGAGTGTAGGATCCGGGTTGGCCTTTCGAAGAAAGGGCCATAGTTTTGAGACGGCCTGTCCATATAGACGTTAGGAGGATATTTTATTATCCGTGTGGTAACGGATCAAGAATACATAGTGTTACTACTCCTATTCATCCCGTGGGTGTCGTAAAAGGCGACTAAGAGAAAGTCTACAAGACAACATCATTACAAAGAGAAGGAAAACTTGAAACAAACCCTATTCCAACCCGTCCGGCCAGCGTGGCATAGTAGGCCAAAACCTCCTTGCTAAGTAGAGGCCTATGTCCAGTAGTGGACTGTAAAAGGCTGTTGATGATATTTTACTAGTGTATGTATTTATGTACATTTTTTATGCCTTACGTGCGATCGATTTTCTAATTAATTTAATTTCTTAATGCTAGAGAAATTTGATTTAGTATAATTTAAGCTAGAAAAGTTTATATATATATATAAATTATAATTATTATTGTCAATTACAACACCTACGTATAAATGGCTATATTTAATAAATATCTTTACATATATTCTTTTGTAACAACACTTTAGTAAAAGTCAATGGGACCAAAAGGTTACGGTTCCAAATGTTCTGAATACTACACAAAATGTGTATAACCCTTTAAAATACTCACTAGAAATAGTCGGTACACTGAAATAGCATATATATACGACACATAACGACAATTTACACAGATATTAACATACTTAAGTCCCTCATTTAGTTTAAAATGAGCGCAGCAATCTAATATTTAAAATTCTAATAAACAAACACACAAACCTATCAAAGTTAATTCCGTTAATCTATTTGATTGCCTCGGTGGCGCAGCGATAGCGAATGCTATTGCTGTGTTTTAGGTGTCGGGTTCAATTCCCGGGTCGAATCAAATTTATATGATATGTAAATACTTGTTTCGAAGTTTGGGTGTTTTTTATGTATAATATGTATTTATATATAATTATTTATATTCTAACAGTCAGTTTAGTTATAATAATACAAGTTCTGCTTAGTTTGAGACTAGATGGCGTTGTGTGTCAAATGTTTGAAATATTTATTTATTTATTTAATTAGTGAACTATTATACAATTCCAATGTTTTGTTCATAATCTACACAAATATACTAACAGATTTAAAACAGTAAATGACAATTAGTAAAATTGTCAGGCAAATAATTGCTTTATAGATCTCACACATATCTGTCTAATTCAAATCATGTATTATATATTTCTAAATAAATACCTAATTCACATATAAAACTATATTCTAGGTACAGAATGAATACACGCTGCTGGCACAACAATTTGTTCGGGGCAGGAATCAAACCCACGATTCCTAGTCGGCCAGTATCGACTTTTAGAATAAATTCTGTGACGCGGGGTACTTTACAAACATACATGAAACGGACACAAAGAACACCCAGACTCAGAACAACAATTTATGGATCATACAAAGTGTTATACCAAGTGGAGTTTTAACCCACAACACTCGGGGCAGTAGAGAGCGGCGTGGCGACCGCTTAAACCGCTAGGCCAACCGTGCAGTCAATCAAATATACGTAAAATAAATTTGTGAGGTAATGGTACTCATAAATAGTTTAAAACTTTCAAACTTTCTAAAAATAATCATAAACTGAGTATTCAATTTCTCTGAATAAATTATTTCCCTTAAATAAAAACAATAAAAACATTATTACCAAATGTTAATTTACAACAGGTGTTAAAAAGGTAAAATGTCTCCTTAACTATCTTATAAAGAGATCAACATAAGTTAACAAGAACTTAGTACAAACATTTCTAATAACACAACACAATAAGAATCTTAACAATCCCCATTAATTCAACACTACACTATTCACTCAATCCTTTTCAAGAAAATAAAAAGTATAAAAACAGCCAACGGTTGAGCGGCCCGTAGATCAAGATGTGTGCGTTACTTGCGCAGGCGCATGACAGATTTATGTGGGACGCTCCACAACAAGCCATCCCCACCATTTTGATAATTAACGTATTTTAACTATTGGATTGAACACTTACTACTTTGTAAAAAAATACTCTATCATGGTCGAAATATATTAAAAAAATGTTTGTCTTGTAAAACAGCATAGGTTTAGACAAAAGTTATCGGGAAGAAAGATTTAGCAAGACACCTCAATAAATAATTTTAGGAACAAATGAACAAATATTAGTTTTGATCAATACCAATACCATTAAATAAATATTTCGTACATTTAACACACAACGTCATCTAGTTTCAAACTAAGCAGAGCTTGTGCTATGACAACTGGACTGACTAATAGAATACTTAGATACTTTTTTTTTGTAAATACATACATATTATACATAGAGAACACCCAAACTTCGAAACAAATATTTGCAGATCATACAAACATTTGATCCGACCCGGGAATCGAACCCGAGACCCGACAGCAGTCGAAGTCATTACCGCTGCGCCACCGAGGCAGTTTAGTTTAGTATTATATATGTAATTTATGGACTTCAATACATTTTCATACTTAATTTCTTTATTTTGCCTTATTATAAGCCATGAACGCTTTTTTCATGTAATAGCGATTGTCCCTAACACACATACATTGCATGGATACTCTTAACGACCAATTCTAGGGTAGGTAGAGACGATTGTTGATTTATGTGATGATGCGAATCGAGAATTTTCTTTGGGTAAGGAATAATTTCTTTTTATGCAGTAAGCAAATCTGATTAAAGTAAATTCGTAATATATTTGTAGATATAATGATTGTTAAATGTCATCTGTCTTCATTACGGTATAGCAATAATACCTGCTATGCTAGATTTAGACTGGAAGAGAATGCCTTGGGCATTAAGTCCGCCGATGTACAAAGTGCATAAAGTGTAAATAAATAAATAAATATTAACCACTAATCTCTTTGATGTGTATTCAGCTCCCATTGGACTCTATTCAGATTTCAGAACTCTTATAAGAATTGAATATTTAACATACATGCATAAGATCACGGTTTTCACCTGAGGGGTAAGTAGAGGTATATTAAACACCCACTTTTCGTCAGTGTTTTAGTCGAACGTAGTATGTCTATTGCCACTAAAGCCTCGTCCATCGATGAGCAAGTGCACCACTTGCAGGTGAGGTTAACTTGCAGCCCTAAGTTTTTTGCTTTCTTTATTCTGAACCTTCTCAAGTGACTCTACTCTGCTTGATGGAAAGCATGAATAGAATCCAAGAGTGGTACTCACCATACTCATTGCGAAAGCAAACAATTCAGTATGGCATCCAATGGTGCCTAGAGTAAGTTCTTGGTGGGAACGCTACGCACCCAATATTTAATATTGAATATAAGCCATTATAATGAGTTCATTAATAGTCTTTTACAGGCCACTACTGGACATAGGCCTCTCCTTAGCAAGGAAGTTTTGGCTTACTATACCACGCTGGCCAGACGGATTGGAATAGGGTTTGTTTCAACTTTTCCTTCTCTTTGTAATGATGTTGTCTTGTTCCCTTAGTCGCCTTTTACGACACCCTTGGAATGATAGGGATGGTAACACTATGTATTCTTAATCCGTCGCCACACGTAATAAGTTGCAAGTACTTATTACTATATGGGTATATGGGTAAAAAGATTATACAAAAAAAAACATGAGAAATGAGTTCTCCAGCTTCTGAATTCCACTGAAAATTATTTTGGAACCAATTTCAATAAGTCTAACTCTTAAATAGAATTAATTTACTCATGGTTTAGGCCCTATTTAGGTCCCAGGAAGAAAATATTCAACCTCTAAGAAGTGAAAACACAGCTTAGTATAATTTGAAACGAGCGATAGGTATCTGGGTTTTATTTATTAACTGACTTTTGCCTGTGTCTTCGCCCGTGTAGATATCAGGAACTGCGAAGATTCTTTGACCTAATATGACTTTTTTATTTGTCATCCGATTGATATAATAAACAATCGCTAAATATTAAGAGAAGTTTACCACAATACATAAAAGAAAATCACATTTAAATCGGTTAAACCACTTCTGAGATTAGCGCTCAAAAACACACAGACAATCAGACAAAAATTCTAGAAACTGTTATTTTAAGTTCTGTTTGTATATAAAGACCCCCTACATTATTTTTTCTTTAATTTCTTTCATGTACAGACACCGACCTCTCACAATTTTCTTAAATATATGTATTATATCGATACTCATTTAATGCAACATTTGGACATTCAATTCATTCAGTAATCGGTATTTCACTGCTTAATACGTCAGCAAATTTACAGTTTTCATAAACATAAGTTAAATTAAAAAAAAAGTAATCGTTCTCACAATTTCCTTTCTATCCACAATCGTGCTAGGTGGCGTCGGAGAATTAATAACAAAACTTCATATCAATAAAGCCGCAAACGTATAATTTCAAACAAATCGACACTTAATTGTCGTATTAGTCACACAGATAATGGCCGTACAACATGCACTAGGTACACCTATCACTAAAGATTAGTACACACTATAACATAGTTATAAAGTAGCTTTCATATAGAAAGCGATGCGTTAACTCACCTACCTCGGCTTTAAATAACGCTAAATGGGACCATACATCCACGACCTTATCTCGCGCGCCATATTCGAATACAGGGTGTGAAATCTTGCTAAAGAGGTACATTAAGTTGCAAATTACTGACCATAGCTTATTTAGATTAGGTTTTGATTTTCTTGGGAAGTCTGGTCGTAGTTTCGTTTGTTGGTATTTAGTGCACCTCTATTTTTAAAAACTTTTTGTTCGAACAAAAAGCCATAAATCATGAATAGTTCGGCGATGACTTGCTTCTTTTGTAGAATTTGCTCAGGTTTAGGCTTAGCCAGGAAGATAATTACAGTCACGTATCCCGGGCATACTTGTATGATCTTATTTAATGACCAAGAAGAAAGCAGAGAAAGAGTGATAATAAATTCGTCTCGATATATTCGTTGAATAATTGTAAAGAATGACATCTATACAAAAATTGTAAGCTAAAAAATATAGAATGACACCAGTTCAGTAAATGTAGGTTTCATCAGTTAACACTAGGAGACTGGTTTTCAAAATGATGTCCAGAATTTACATAAAGACATTTTACCATAAACATGCACATCTTATTAGATAGTTTATCAAGCTAGAATATTGGACATCTACACGACGACATACGACAACAGCTATTCAGTATATATGAGAATTTATATAATAGAATACGGTTGTCATTTGTCATAGTGTGACAACCCCAATCGAGTCATCTTGGACTTGCAATCGTAAATCTGGCTCAGCACTGACACATCAGTCATACAAATCATTCAAACTCTCTAGAAACCTGATCGTAAATACGTCTGAGTGTAGCATTAATCATTTTGAATACAGAATAAGAAGTGCCTCGGGCGTACGCGATTGGTCGTCACTAAACGAACAATTATTCAAATCGTGCGTTCCGATTGGTCCGCGGTAGATCGGTTTTTTACGTTGACAGAGTGATGGATTCGACCCTTCGACTCACGCGCAGTTTACAACCCATTTCATTGTTGTGAGTGTATGTTATGTGGAGTGTGAGCTATCAATCTCCGTCTACAAGTAAATGCTTCGAGTTTTTATAATCTTATTTGCCATTACATTAAAAATTTGATAAACGATACATTATTTTTATGTAATTAACTTAGTGATAAATGAATTGTTGTTTCATAAAGAGCAATAAAATGATCCTTTTATATGAGGTGCAACATGTAAATAGCCATCTAGACGTTTATTTTATGCCTTCACACTTGTTTTATGTGTTAACGTGGCTTCTAAAACTTATTAAACGAGCCATAACAGTTGGCCATATAACATTAAAAAAACATAACTCATATATTTACTTTAACATTCTCCATTCTAATAGCCGGATACTTACAAGGCTATTTAATTATAAGATGTCATCAATTCTAATTCAATAGTCTATTCACTTTATAATGATATTGACGGGATGAAACTATAAAAACCTGTTGAAATTGAAAGTCACTTTAGGATTCGATAGCAATGAGACGTTTTTGAATCATTAAGCAAAAAAAGGCATTCAATATAGTGAATTAATCTTTATAACAAAAGATAACACGCTGTATATTAGCAGTTACTGTCACATTCAAAATATTTAACTAACTACATCGGACACGATAAGTGTTTTCTATTCGATTCCGTATCTGGACGATTTATCCGAGTCGAATATCGATACCCGGAAGCAGCTCAGCGGTTCTAGCGGATGGGAATATGGCGGCTCGCGTCCCTTCGCGATTGGCCGGCGACCCTGCGCAGACGCACCTCACATCTGTCACTGGCTATTACCTTTTTATGTAGGAACTTTACGAGTAAGTTTATAGCCACGAACGCCCATCGCGAAGCGGTGAAAATATTTAAACTCCATAAATTTTTATGGTTTAAAATAAACGGTAATGGGGAGTATGTATAAAATACATGAAATGTATGTGACTTTATCAGAACTCTTGATTGGTTTAGTGTTGTTCGGGCGCTTTGATGTTTTAACGCAGTTGTAATTGATGGTCATTAGGGCGCTTATGTAGAGGCCGTTCGAAGTCTAGCGACTTGGACTACTACTAGCGTGTTGCTGCCAATAATATTGGCCACTAATCCAGTTTGTATCATTAAACTTGCAATTTATGTAGATAGAGTGCTTTTTTAATTGCAGAGTCATAAAAATCGAGTTTTATTACTTTTTAACTTAGGTATATCAGGATATTCAACTAAGTAAGTAAATAATAATGAAAGAAACTATTTCTGCGAAAAAACAAGAGTCACGCTTCTATTAAATCTATTTTGGGTGAAACTGGCTGCCGTATTAAATAAATTGATATGTTAGTAAAACCAATATCAATTTATTAACTACGGCAGCCAGTCTCACCTAAAATAGATTTAGAAGTCTTGTTGTTAATTCGGCGTTCGAACAAATATCATTATCAAAAAACTCAGATCACACAACTTAAAATACATAAAAATAAACTCACCCATTCTCGAGATGAGTAATAAAACAGTCTAACAAACAGATCGCTTGCATCTCATAAATAAACAAGACACAACTTAGATGTTAGTATTTAGAACATTATAAATAAAAAGGTTTTTATTAGCGTACAACTTGACTGGCACACTGCCGAGCACTTAAGTGGACTTACGAGACGTTTTCCAGGACTTTATTTCCCCTGTTCTTACCTGAAAAAAAAAACGTGTTTATTAGTATAATAAACCAAAAAAAAGGAAAAAATTCATAAACATTTACTAGGTAGTAGAGTCACGCTGATTTCAGCACGAACGGGCCGGTTCGACCGAGGCAGTACTACCCTCACGCAGAAGACCAACTCAAAGCGCCAGCATCCGTGTTGTCGTGTTTCGTTGGTGAGTGTAAGACCTGAGGCCCATTGTTGCAGGGGTGACAGTTATCGTAGTAACTGTGTAAGCTTTACACTGTCACGATGACTGTCATGCCTTTTACGTCCCCAAGCGGGGTGTGAAACAGCATCTCACAAGGCCGCCATAGCGTGGGTCATCATACTGCATTGTCTGCATTTGCAATGAGTGTGGTGACCACAACTCTTGGATTCTATTCATGCTTTCCATGCAGAGTAGAGTCACTTTGGCAGATTCTTAATATACAAAAAAAAAATACATATGAGATCTTGTAGCTAATTGCAGTAAATGAGGTTACCTAAGGTCCTGCTTAATTATTGGAGCGTACCTAGCCACTGGATGAAAACATACTAGTGTCTATAAAAAAAAAATAAGAAACCCATGGTTGGATATAAGCCTCCCTTAAATTTTGCTCGCAATTCTTATCACTAAGCTCGCTACGCTTAGTGTAATATGCAGCATAAGTCTAAATATAGTGATTTCGTGGTTATCCATTTGCCGTCCTTTTTCGTTTTTATTGTCCTAAGAGAGAGAACTGACATTCTTGACTTTTTCTTATTCTGGACCTACCAAAGTGACTTTACTCTGCTTGATGAAAATAGAATCCATGAGTGGTCGTCACCATACTCATTGTGAATGCAGACAATGTAATGTGGTGACTTCCGCTATGGCAGGTTTTATACACGTCCCATTTGGGGATATAAAAGGTACGACAGACGTCATGGCAGTGTAAGGCTCACACACCACGATAACTGTTTCCCCTGTACCAATGGGTCACGCACTCGTCAACGAAACACGACAGCACGGATGCTGTCGCTTTAGGTTGGTCTTCTGTAAGAGGGTAGTTCTGCCCCGGTAGAGTCGACCCGTTTGTGCTGAAATCCATGTGGCTCTACTACCTTACAAGACGTTAAGACCACGGTTAAAAACTTAATTTTAAGAACTAAACCCACCATATAGTTAATGTATACTTATTTCTGGATTTGTAATCTCGTATCTTGATTATTATAATTACAAAAGAGCACCAAAAAGCGCTTTATTAAATTAATAATGGAAAATATTATGTCAGAACATTGTCAGAAGTAAATACTGTCGGTATTATTGACAAAGTATGGAGCGTTCTGTTGTAAGTGGTTCGACTCTCAGTACAGGCTTTGTTTTTTTTTCTATTTTAAGAACCTACCAAAGTCAGTCTACTGTGCCTGATAGAATTCAAGAGGTGTGGTAATTTTAATTTTTGACATAGGCATACATATTATGCTTCTTGACATTGACTCACTCAGTAAAAAGCAATAGGAGAGTAACTTTTGTGACGTCATAGTTTCAATCAAGTCGAGCTGCTTATTGCTGCCGAAGCACGGCTTCTTTCATTCGTTCTTCAGAATATAAAAAGAAAATAAGAAACTACACGAAACAAAAAATAAACTTGCAGCATATCAAAATAACGTCACTCTTACAAAAGCTTAAGTTTTTAGTCTGTCAGCCTGTGACAGGAAAGGCTTTACTTTTAACAGGACACGTTTCAGGTTCCGGCTTGTTGTAAGCCTTTGTTTAACTTAATTAAACAGCCAAAGTAAAGCATTTGGCGCTTGTCTACACTAAAATACATATATTTAACCTTAGTTTTTTACTGCTGACGATGGGTAAGTTTTTTTATAGACCACTCCCGCATCAGAAATATATCCTGTATCAAAGAAGATCTACATGAAACGGACACAAAGAACACCTAGATTCAGAACAACAATTTGTGGATCACACAGTGTTGTTTCATGTAGGGTTTGAACCACAACACTCGGAAGAAAACGGCATAGTGACTGTTTAAACCAGTTAGTTATAATTATTAATGATAATACATTTTATAGTCTGATACTAAACCAGGCGGAATCTGTACTATGATAACAACTCACTACAGTAGCGCATCAATTCTTTAAACAACACGTTGTTTCTAGACGCATAAGTTAATAACGGCATTAAAAAAGCCATAACCATAAACCAACCCACACAAATTATCATGTAACAAGATCTTACTCTAGATATCTGTAATGTATTTAAGAAGTTTTAAAAAACCGATAACAACACAGTTACGGATTAAATCTGAATTTATAATGTGTCTTTACGAGCGTTCATTTATACTCTTCTATAAACGTTTAACCCACGCGTGGGCATTGAGAAGTTATCAAATTGTTAATTATTTGACCTAAGATCGATTCACGATCATAATGTTGACTTAGCGTTCGTCAGCTTGTGATGTGGGAGTGTTGCGTGTTTTCACTTGTTTTCACTAAGTTTAAAGTACCTCAGCGTGCGACTGAGCGTGCGATGCTGGGTGTTTCTCTGGCTGATAAAATTCATAACGAGGTTATTCGACAGAGAACTAGAGTAACTGACATCGCACGGAGAATCAGTCTGCTGAAGTGGAAGTGGGTCGGCCATGTCTCCAGACGAACCGATGGTCGCTAGAGCCGAAGTACTAGAGTGGATACCACGATTGGGCACACGTAGTGTAGGGCGCCCTGCGGCGCGATGAACCGAAGACTTGAAGGTGGCTGGCCGCGGATGGATGCGAATTGCCCAAGACCGGGATCGTTGGCGTTCCTTGGGGAGACCTTCGTTCAGCAGTGGAAGGCGATAGGTTGATTGAACTAAGTTGTACAATTATGGTAAAAGTAGCTGAAGAAATAAAATTTCCTTTGAAATTTTAACACAATACATATCTTATCTTATTTACTTGATAAAAAGAAAATGATGTATTTCTAGTCGATCTCGGCCACGACAGC
The DNA here is from genome assembly GCA_949316085.1 of Hypercompe scribonia. Taxonomy (NCBI): domain Eukaryota; kingdom Metazoa; phylum Arthropoda; class Insecta; order Lepidoptera; family Erebidae; genus Hypercompe; species Hypercompe scribonia. The sequence continues at coordinate 23,863,262 of OX438972.1, forward strand.
CAGTCTCAACGGAGTCTCACCAACTACGCAGGAGATATTAGAGTGCACAAGTGTGTACGCAAACATAAGTGCACTCTCTGTTCCCTCACTTTCATAAACCGATGGAACGGTTATCCGACACGACCAGGGAGAGATCAAAATGATCATGAAAGAAATATTTTCTATAAGGCTGTGTGTCGAACTGGCATCTTTTTCAAAAACACCAACTTTTGGTAGTCCATCCATTAAATTAGAAATTAATTTTTATAATTTGTTTTTAGGACATTATTTATACAATGACGATAACTTTAAAAATGATGCAAAGTATTCACATCGTTAAATAAACAAAGCCTAAATATTCATAAGAAATTAAGCTGAAATTCAGAGCTTCAGTCCAGATGTGTTTTGCCGTTGCAAGTCGACCAATCAAGCCAATATGTAGTTATTTCAGTAAAGTAGCATACCACCATCTCTCTCCCATGTTATCTAGACATTTGACACTACCGCGGGTTCACGACACACACTCGATTTAATCTCTCCCATTTAATTTTTATTAAAACTTATTCACACGATACTTATCGTCTTGTTTTTTACTACGGGTGTACAGCCATTATATATCTAGTCAAAAAAACTTTAATCGGTTAGTTTACATCGATATCCGTAGCCAATCAACTGATTTAGATAATTATTTTATTGCTGTGAATAAATTGTGAGTCAAATATTGAAGAACACTTTCAATTTACCGTTTAATATGTGTGCTGATTACCTGAAGTGGTCGTTATTGACACTATAATAGATATACCTAGCTGTAGCTATGATTCAATCTACATTTTCTTTTTGTTTACGGTTGCTTTTATCACACAGACCAAAAACAAATCACTTTTGATCAAATCTTAAACATAGAATTTCTGTCTTTTTTAAAATCAGCAGCAATAACAAAATTTAAGAATTAAAAATATTTTAATGATCATCTAATAAAGCTGTTATGTTAAATATTTTTACGAAAAAGTATTCATTTAAAAATTATTGATAGCAATAAACACCAATCAGAATCATACTTTCTATATCAACGAAAGCTCCTCACGGAGAAAAGTAACTCGATCACAACTCACAGCTTCCAAGTCGGTAACACAGGACCAATGGTACCAATTTTGTTACCAACATAACGAAAGCTGGACTAAGATCAACACACATTAGCTCTCAGACTTTGACCTGTGGCCCATTATTTATTGACAGTGGGGACAAAAATATACTGTCACGCGCTCAGCTAGATAAAATCAGAATAGTATTAGACCTAGAATGGATTTCCTATTTAGTTGTATTTATTGTTGGGTCTCTCTTTCGACTGATGCGGCGACTAAATTATTTGATCGAATTGTTTTCGTTATAGTGGTTCGATTGATTAGATTACATAATAGAGGCATTAAACAAGCATATGTCACTGTCCTTCCGATTATCGATATCGATAAACTACAGGAACTCAAATCAAGTCAACTCCTTCCGTTAATTTTTAGTTTTGATGTAACCAATTAGATTATTTATTTTAGCAATTCGATTTAAAAGGTATATTGTATAATGTTGCAATAGAAAAACAGCTCATCAAGATGTATATATGGAGTATTGCACGCTATGGCTGCGAAACATGGACGCTGACCCAAAGAGACGGAGACAGGTTGACATTTGAAACGTGGTGCTGGAGGCGAATGACGAACATCAGTAGGATTGACAGAAAAAAACAACGAAGACGTCGTACTGATGGTAAATAAAGAGGCAAAATAGATGGCCTCTTGATAAGACACGACTACTTCAGAATAATACGGGAAGAAAAATAAAAGACAAGAGAAAACGAGGACGACCTAGATTAACATACAGCAAGTGAAGGAGAAAGTGGGAGTCGTGGCCTATCAGGAGACTAAACAGATCGCGAAGGAGAGAGAAGAGTGGCGATTTCTCCACCGACAAGGGCTTGGCTGTACGTTAAAAGAGAGATATAACCATAAAATATTGTACACATGTTCTTCGAGGTATTATATGTAACATAGAATAATAATCAACAGCCTTTTACAGTCCACTGCTGGACATAGGCCTCTCCTTAGCAAGAAGGTTTTGGCCTACTACACCACGCTGGCCAGACGGGTTGGAATAGGGTTTGTTTCAAGTTTTCCTTCTCTTTGTAATGATGTTGTCTTGTATACTTGGTCCCTTAGTCGCCTTTTACGACAGCCACGGGATGAATAGTGGTGGTAACACTATGTATTTTTAATCCATCACCACATGGATACTTTTTATTAAAAATAGATTGATTTAAAATGATCTGTTACGAAAATTAATGTGACTGACCAAATTCCACGCAAGCAAAGCCGCGTGCAAAAGCTACATTATAAATCCTTCTTTATATGTATACAGTCTTTTGTTTAAAAGTTAATTAAAACACTTAGTAGATACTTAAGCCTGGGCGCAGTGGTCTCTTTCTGTGAAGCTGTAATGCTCTAGAAAGAGACCGCTGAACGGGATCGGGAGAGGGCGGATCCCCAGCGTAGAGGTAGTCGGTGGCGTTAGCAGCCGCCGACAGGACCGCAAGCTGCCAGAGAATAGGGACCTCTGGTGTCGAATAAATCGCTGCGGTCGGCGACAGCAATGCGGCCTGGTCGCAAAAACGCGATCGGGCCACAACTATAACTCAGCGGGGGTACCTTATAGTGTCCCCCAGGAGAGGGTCTGACTAGGCACGGCGTTGATCCTGGAGGGGACCTGAAATAACATGGCCCGGGTCCCCTTCAGAGTAGGACGCCTGAGACCGGCCGCCGGGGAGATTTTTTGTGGAAACACAACATACTCCTGACTCCTGCGTCTCTGAGGTGCCGTAGATCTGAAGGGATTTTCAACCCCGTCAACAAAAAAAAATACTTAAGCCTGCGTTCGTAAATAATCATACACACGAGGTAATGTAAAAACAAAGTAAAAATAGCACTGGTAAGTTATTATAGACTTCCACCATCCTATAAATCAAATATAATCCGGACTGGTTAAACTCAACGTATTGCAATATTGTTAGTAATCAATACGGGGCAGAGATAGTTGAGTCCAGTGGACTAGCATACAACTGGCACTGGCTATAGAATAGTATATAACTGGTCCATCTTTATAAGCCAGCCATCTTTGCACAACGCCTTTAGCTTTTATGAAGATGTGCATTTTAACAATTCTTAAATTTAGAATTTCTCTAATTTATCTATGCATTTTTTTTTCTTTAAGAAAAAGACAACGCCCGCTCTAGGAAGAAATCCCTTGTCGCGAGGGACTTTACAAACACACAAGAAACGAACACAAAGAACACCCAGACTCAGAACGACTACTTGTGTATCACACAAAGTGTTGTCACATGTGGGATTTGAACCCACAACACTCAGTGAAGTAGAAATTGACGTGGCGACCATGTAAACCACTAGGCTAACCGTGCAGTCGTATTGATCGTATATCAATCACAAATCTTTTAAAGTTTTATTGATCGTTTCGAAATCTTTACAGAAGTTTTAAAGAAAGTTAACATATATGTAGTATGACACAAAACAGCAAGATGTTTTAGATAGATATTAAGTACATAAGATATAAAAAATTGAAAAGAAAGTCATCTACTCCTAACCGTTCTCGGTCATGGCGGCCAGTCTCAACGGAGGCCAGCCTACCCAGGAGGTATTATAGTGCACAAGTGTGTACGCAACAACAGGTGCGCTCTCTGTTCCCTCACTCTCACTACCTGATGGGACGGTTATCCATCACGACAGGGGAGAGGTACTCTCCCAGATACGGTGGCTAACATTATAAATAATTAAATCATAGATTTGAAAGTATACGGCAAATATAGGTACTCTTTTTTACATCTTAGTCCTCTTCCCCTCTCCTGTTAAGCTACGTTACTGAGCGCGACAGGATTCACAAATGTTACCATTTATATATTTAACACATGTAGATATTGTGACATGCTGTGGAGGGACGGGTATCATATGTCACTCCGACACAAAGGGAGGATCCTCCGACCAGGTGAGATGATCATGCATGGCGGGCCACGGCCCAACGGTTGACGTTGGGGTGTTGTATATATGTTAATTGCCATGCGAATCTCTGTTTCGCGATACAAGATAGTAGTTGCTTAGTAGTTCATCATACTACGTAGTTAAATGTATCTTGGCTAGATGGCGCTGTTATATCTTTTTATTTGTGCTATAATGTGGAATTCGCCACAATGCAATAAATAATTGAGGATTGTTATTATAGTATACAAGGCCAACAAAGAGACAAGTAATCCATGTATCCATGTATCCATGGATACCTGCAAACCTACAGCCTCGATACAAATGCATTGTCGCCCTTTAGCGCCTAAGATTTAGGTAGAGTTTGACCTCTCGTTAGTATCAATTTCGTGGAAAAAGTGGAGTGTAATTACGCTATAGCAGACCTCAATGTATAAGCACTTGAAGATTATGACTGTAAATATTTTTATAAGATAAACATTTATCATTATTATTCTCTTTATTTCATCACTACACATTATATTTACATTTTTAAACATACAAAAAGAAAAACAAAAATACATATTTAAAAATATAAAAAATAGTAAGCCACAGACATCGGGTACAGGGAGACACCGAGACACCGGTGGTTAGGGCTCCAAAGACAGGAACCTCCTCACTGTACAGAGGACTGCCTTCTGCATCAGACTCTTGATTCAACCTTCTAACGTGAACCTCTGAAGGTGTTGGTCGAGGCTCTTATTATTATTAGGCCCATTGATGCAAGGGTGACAGTTATCGTAGTAAGTGTGTGAACCTTACACAGCCACGATAACTGTCATGCCTTTTACGTCCTAAAGCATCTTGCTAGGCCGCCATAGTGTGGGTCACCATACTACATTGTCTGTATTCGCAATGAGTATGGTGACCACCACCTTTGGATTCTACTCATGCTTTCCATCAGGCAAAGTAGAGTCACTTTGTCAGGCTTTAAAAATAAAATTTATTATTAAAGCAAAGAAAGAGTAACTTAACTCTGGTGTCCCATGACATCGTAGTGCCTATCACTCCAATTAGTCAATTCGCGTCTTAATCTGACTAAACTGTAAACAATACTGAGCTTACACGACTTAGAACTTCACAGTTGTAGATAGCTGACGACCAATGTACAGTCTGCTAAGCAACATATCAGTGCACGTGAGCGACAGGGTCCGAAATTGCGGCGTTTGGCGATACACCTGTCAATATCACACGGGTTTATTGAGCTCGCTGTATGGACTGTATCCGTGTTTATAGGTGACAGTGGGTGTTTAGGCGTTGATAAGTCACTTCGACTCTAGAGACAATAGTATATGATATTCTCTCACGTGAATTTATACTATCAGACACAGAAATATTTTTTTTTCTTTATACATAAGGCCTATCCGTGTGGTGACGGATTAAGAATACATAGTGTTACCACCCCTATTCATCCCGTAGGCGTCGTACAAGGTGACTAAGGGACCAAGTCTACAAGACAACATCATGACAAAGAGACGGAAAATTTCAAACATACCCTATTCCAACCCGTTTGGCCAGCGTGGAGTAGTAGGCCAAAACCTCTTTGCTAAAGAGAGGCCTACGTCCAGCAGTGGACTGTAAAAGGCTGTTGATGATAAGACCTACATTAGGAATATATTTTGTATCGTAGGGGATTTTACAAACTTGAAACGGACACAAATAGCACCCAGACTCAGATTAACAACACCCAGCACAGTAGAAAACGGCGTGGCGACTGTTTGAACCAATACGCCATTCGTGCAGTGCAATGTGGAAGTATTTAACGTGTTTTAAAAATATCTTACGACATTCACTGCAATCAGAAAAACTCAATAATACTTTAATCCGACCTGGGAATCGAACCCGAGACCTCTTGATCGGCAGTCGCATAAGCTAACCGCGTGGATGTGTAAAATAAAATATATACCTTAGAAAGTACAGACGTGAATGTATTTGCAAAGGAAACACCTAGTCCACCATAGTGTTACATAAAGTGTCATATTCAATATCAAATACACACACACACACAATGCAATGTAAATAAATCACACACTCACATACACAAACTCGTCATTATCTTACGTTATCCGCGCGGTTGGACATTTAAAACGGACATTTTAAACAGTAAGCTTGTATCAATGTGTTTTGTATGTATTTGTACGAACAAATGTATGAACTTGTAAAATAACATGTGTACAATAATGGTGAATAGACAAGGTATGACGGTTGTATCGCGTTGGTTGGCTGTGGGCGGATTATGGACTACAGCGTGGAGTAACATTGGTACTATAACTTTTTGTATTAGCTGTACCCCGCTACGCTTCGCTGTGGCACAATGTGGTTGCGTTAGTGATAATTGAGGAACAAAACTGACGATAAAAATAGATGAAAACAATATTTGAAGCGGTTTATATATCTCATGGGCGTAACGTAATTGTCCATGTCTAGGCCAGGGTCTCGTACAAAGTGGCCAATGCTCTTTGAGCTCAATCGATATAGAACTTGTGAGTTTTTTTTTCTTTTAGTTGACATTTATGTAGACAGGATTCTTCAAATAACCCCATAAAAAATACCTACTGGGATTGATCTAGACTTCTGGGTGGCCATGGAATGTCGCCTCGTCTGGAAATCAACTTTTCCGGAAACTTGTCTTTGACCGCAGGGATTCTTTGGATGTGTGACAAATAGTTCCATTTTGTTGAAATCATGTGTTACGATGGTAGCCAGCAAATTCTAGTAGCATTGGTCCCAAGAACTCCCGTAACATGTTTGCGCGGGATATTAGATTCAAATGTTAACGAATTCTTGGACCACCCTATGTTATTGTCCGGATGTGTTTTGTTTAAAAAGTAAATAAAAAAACAATTAATATTAGATATTTAAAGATAAAATGCGTGAAGGATATAAAAATTGAGGTTCTTTTTGTAAAAACAATAAAATTTATATTATTAAACTGAAGAGAATCGACTCCGCGGAGGTGCTGTCACTTAATTCGTTGTGACGTCAGCGGTGGGAGCTCGTGCGACTGTTTTTGCATTTTATCATTTGTGTCATTTTGTTTAGACCACGTCTTGTGCTACATGACCAGTTTTTAATATCCTCTTGAAAGTCTTAGATGAATACCCACATTTTTTTTTATTTGAGAGCCTGCTAAATTGACTCTACTCTGCTTGATGGAAAGCATGAATAGAATCCAAAAGTTGTAGTCACCATAATCATTGCGAATGCTGACAATGTAGTATGGTGACCCACACTATGGCGGCATATTAAGATGCTTTTTTACGCCTCACACATAAATTCCTCACACATGCCTCGAAAATTTTCCAGTGTGTAATAGGTTTTATCATTGTTGTGTCGGTTAGAAATGAATGCAGGATCGCGTATGGTTCAGGAATTAAGAGTCTATTTTCACAGTGGTAGCAAACGGGAATGCTTGAAGAAACTTGAGCACGTCAGGGTTGCAAGACTGTAAAGCGAACTACATATAGGTAATTCAAGTCCAAGACTTCTACCCGATGGCCACAAACCATCACGAACTTATCTTAAGACAAATTAGTAAAAACCAGATCAAACCTTAAGCAAATAAATAATGAGCATTTAAAGTACAGTCGCGCACAAACTCTAGCCAAGTGCTTGATAAATATAAATAGGTACAATTAGGGTTGATTTATTCGCCGGCGGACGGATTAAACGCACCGATTAATGCCGACATCTGCGGCGATCGATCCTTGGCGACCTTTAACTTTTCTCCGTGACTGTGCTTATCGGTTTGGACGTGATACTCATTTGTTTAAATGTTTGATTAAGATTTGCAACTTTGTACACGTTGTTCCTTACTCACATATATTTTACTGGACACTCTACGACTATGAATTCGAGTTACTTATGATGATGAGTCGTAGAACAATACTCACGTTACTGTCCCCAATCACCCAACGGACAAGGGCAGAATCGGACTTTAGTACCGCTTTGTATATAACGGTAAAATTATTTTTGTATTTATTTAGTTATAATATCGACAGCAGTTTTACTTTGTATTGAAAAGTTATTTCAGTTTGTAGTTTATTATGTAATACACAGGATGTATTCATGACAGGTGGCTGCCATAAATGAGTTGTCATTGCTATTAACAAGATGGCGTAGAATTATATTTTTAAAATCTAAACAATTCATTTACGTTTTTCTTGATCCGTTCATAAAATGTGGCTCTGTCAAATGGTTTGAATAATATTTTTATATAATGTTCACATTTAATATTATCTATTAATCAAATATTATTACATACTTTTTTTAATTGTTACTTTGTTTAACCTGTATAGTGAACATTAGGAATAAAAAAATATTGTTTTAATTGCTAAATACACTAATAAGTTCGCTCATAAATATTGATTTAAATATTATATCATTTTCGTTCTAATAATTAAATTTTATATGTGACACATAACACCACCTAGTTTTCAACTAATCTAATTATTTTAATAATGATAAATTTATAAAACGTAGGAATGCGTTTTGTTGACAGCATGAACGTTTAATTATTGTAATTGTGACAAACTTTCGAGAAGACATTAAATTATTTTATCATAATTTTAAAAATATGATGCTTGCATGAAAATAGTTAGAATGATTCACTTCATAAGCTGTATACTCGTATGTCTCATAACGATCTGTTACATACTGCTGGCGGAAGGGGCTCTGCCGTTCTCCTCTGCCAATAATATCAATGTCGTTGGCGTAATACAGAGCAAGCCTATTGTCGCCAATTGGGTCAAAAAATCTGTACATAACGAATATAATAATTGTAATGTCGATTAATATTATTTTTTTTTATAAATTTTTAAACTAAGATTTCCAAAAAACTTGTAATAAAAATTCGATAAAAAAAAAATATTTATCATTTATGTTTTTATTATCTACTTTGACTATAATATTATTAATTTAAGCTTCAATTATTTTCAGTTTTTTTTTTAATTTAAAATTACAATGCTCACACCAATATTAAGTACAACGTTAGTGCCAAAAAAAAAGAAGTTAATAAGTACAACGTACATGCTAAGTGTTAAAACACATATTTATTTTACACCCAGCATTAAAATACCTAGGTCAAAAGAATGAGAATAATTGTGTTAATTATCACTGCCAATAAACTCTTGACAATCTTTATCATTACTGAAACAACAAAATTACAGAAGCAATAATTATTTGAACTTCCAAAGTTACGTAAATTTTCATATTATTAAAATTGGGGTGTCGTATAATTAGTATTATGACGCCATTAAAATAAGAAAATATATAAAAGTTAACGCTTTTTTAACCGAATGTACATTTTAAAGTAAAGTAAATACGATAAAATCTGCTTTCAAAAGTAATTTTTATTAAAGTCATTGACACACAATGTATGCAGGTTTCGGGCTACAGGACATGCTACCGTATCCGTTCACATGATATGCAAGTACAGAATCACATATGATTTTTTTATAAGGTAGTAGAGCCACGATGATTTCAGCACGAACGGGCCGGCTCGACCGGTAGTACTACCCTTCCACAGAAGACCAACCTAAAGCGCCAGCATCCGTGTTGTCGTGTTTCGTTGGTGAGTGTGAGACCGGAGGCACATTGATACAGAGGTGAACAGTTATGATGGTAAATGTGTGAGCCTTACACTGCCACGATGATTGTCATGCTTTTCACGTCCTCAAGTGGGCGTGCAGAAGCATCCCACTAGGCCACCATAGTATTGGTGCCCATACTGCATTGTGTGCATTCACAATAAGTATGTTGACCACAACTTTTAGATTCTATTCATGTTTCCCATCAGGCAGCGTAAAGTTACTTTAGCAGGCTTTTAAAAGAAAAAAAAATACTTTGTATATTTTAATTTTTTGAAAAGACAAAGCCCGCATTGGGCATAAATCTAGTGTCGCAGTAGACTTTACAAACATACAAGAAATGGCCACAAAGAACACCCAGACTCAGAACAACAATTTGTAGATGACACAAAGTGTCCTCCTATGAGGGATTTCTACCCACAACACTCAGCACAGTAGAGAGTAGCGTGGCGATCGCTTAAACCATAAGGCCAACCGAGCAGTCTTTGATTTATACTGAAACAAACACACACCATCCCAACAGTATGTATGAATATGTACACAAATTGAAAGAATTCACACTGTAAAGTAATAAGTAATTACTTTAGCCCTCATCGCTGCTAAAAGAAAGAATGGTGAGAGATAAACGTTATTGTACTATTAATCTTTTCATAACGATTCCTCACAAACAGAATTGCTACTGATGTTAAGTATCTTTTATTGTAAGCATTCCAATCTCAAGAATCTCCAACGTGGACGTGACGTCATCAAGAACATCTTAGATCTCGTATCGATCCCTTACAAAACATCACCCATCTATATAAAACATACCACTAGCACATAACACTAAATCATAAACATAACATAAAAATAGAAAAAAAGGCACCCACAAAAGAATGACCGTGGCGTACAGTCGGAAGAAATGACTCGAAATCTATAAATCTCACGTGTGTAGCGGGCCGATCTCTGAAACCATCACAAATATGTCAAAAACGGCTATAAACCTTTGCCGGGATATAGCCGGGAGATAGTTTATAACAAACACAATGAGAAAACTAAGATATGTTATTATTATGGCGATTGATGAAATGATAGTTGGAGATCTCCAACATTTCGGTAAGTCGCCGTGACGGATGCTGAAGCACTTCTAATGTTACTTAATGTTACGTTATTTATTGTTATCGTTGTAGCCAAATGTTACATTAGCTTGTAAGGCGGCGTTGGCATTTTTTGTTCGATCATAATTTTAGTTTTTGTTGTACCTTTTGGATTATAATTAAGAATATGTCATGACCAGAATACTTGTGGAACGCGGAGTGTTAGTTTATTTTTATTGGCAATCAAAATGATATATATTAAAGTTTATTTCTGTAGGGAATTCGGTCTCTGGGCAGGGTACGTTTATTTATGATAGAAATAGTTTATCTTATTCACTAAAAAACTAGCAATAATGAAAGTTGTACCACTCATAGGTATATAGGAAAAGTAAGCCTTAACCTCAACGTTAAGTTGGGAGGTATGAAAAGGACGTTGTAAATTGATTCATGAGGTGTAATTGATACATTTTTATTGTTTAAAAATTGAATGCAGTAGTTATAAAGATAATAGGAGTAGATGCTAACATGACAATTGATCTATTTCATTTAAAAATTAACCCACTTTTCGTCGTGTTTCGACCGAGACTGATAACAAACTCCGCTACCATGTGGTTTTAGGTTTGTTTGATATTTTTTTATGAGAATAGAAGTACCTAAATATTTATAGCAATATTATTGTATAGATGTATGTAAGAGCCAGGCAGCTCAACTGAGTCATTACTTACCTTATCACCTCTTTCAAAATTATTTTTTGTGAATTGACTTTCTATTCTACAACAAATACAAGAGTTTAACAACAGTGTCTTAAAAGATGATTGCTTCATTTAAGAAAGTCTCATCTCAATTGCAAGATCTACATACATGATACCTAATCGTTGGGTTCCGTCGTACAGAACGAAGCAGGTAGAACCGAGGACATTTACATAAAAAATGTTGACTTGTGGCAAATTGTGGCAGTTCGCTTGGTTGAGTTTAATTCAGTCGGGGCCCGTATTAATATTATTTATGTAATACGTGTTACAGTAAAATATCTTGAGAGTTATGTGCCGTGGAATTATTAAATGTCAAATACTTTGACTGACTTATTTCTACAAGGGATTTTATGATATTTTATTTGAGAAAGGATTTCATGAGCCATATCTAAATATACTTAGTTTTGACGGTCTATAACGGGGTAAAACTAGCTAGTGTTGCATAACGGGGTCTAAAAGCTAAATAGAAAAATGAGAAACAGAATAGATCCGAAGCTCTTGGCCTCAAAAGAAAAAGAAACAATCTCACTATACAGTGTGCAATATTGCATTTCCCATAAGGTTGCATAGTAGAAACTTGTCGCTCCACCGATTTGACCTGCCTCCGATAGTGCCTAGTATAGCGAGACAAGAAAGTTGAGTTTTCCGGTGCTAGGTCATTTGTTGTCATTTGTGGTCAAAGTACTTCTATAAATGAACTCTCACTATACATAAATGAAATTAACACGCCTCACACTATATTATTTGTTTCTGTATTATATAATTTACGAACGTAAATTTTATGACTTTGATTATTAATCAAATTAATCATGAATCTGTTGTACGTAAGTAACACAAAATAGCAATTAGTTTAGAGTAATACTTGTCTTATTTAAAACGATGAAATAAATTGACAATCAGCATTAAATAATGTACTAAAGTGACCACGATATACGCAGTCAAAATTCCATTACAAGAAAGAACATGACACGGCAAAAACGTAAACACTGAAGTAGTATTAATAAATATCAAAGTCCTTTCACCGATAAAAATTATAAATAAAATAACTTAATTAAACCAATTTTAACACGTCCAATTAAGTAAAGTACTAATGATTTCTCCGCGATCCCAGTCTCACGTAAAAAATCATTATCTTTACGTTACTCATAAACATTAGTAATACCTTCACTAAAGAACGCGACCAATTTCATCTTGAAACGTCCCCAAGTCGATAATTATGATAATCACCAGTCTTCACAAGTTTCTCATTTACCCAAACATATAAAGTCACGTACATAAAATTTTACGACACACGTCCATCGTGCTCGATGTCAGCCACGTCACACACGTCGGCCACAATTAACGACTAATAGAAATCCGATTTCCTAGTATTTACCGTGAGGCATTTTAGCGTGGGTCACTTTGACTTATTAGGAATGTTTTGTGACAGCCGCTAGAAGGAAAGTTGTCTTGAAATGGGCTCTGAGTTGATGTAATCAAATAAGAAATATCAATATGTCACCTCTGTTTCCGTAATATTATTTACGTTTATTTAACTTGAATACATAACCTTGTCAGCACATAATTTTCAGTTCAATTGAAGCTCTCTAGCTATCTCTATCTAGCTCTTGTTGTACTTAATTTTAGATTGCATATATTTGTAATCTTATCGAGTCTATCGAGGTGATTTGTCTTATGCATGTCATGATAATGAGATGGTGAAAAGTCTTAGATTAAATATTCCAAGACCCTATATGATATAGAGAAGGATGAATATTGAAACCTGGGAAAAATTAAAACAAGTAGAAATTAATGGATTCTTCACCTTTCACATGGTTAATTTTTAGTAACATTAGACTTCATTTCAATATATAGACGAGACGTTCTAGTTAGTGTGGTCGTCCTAGTCGCGCTAATTCAGAGGGGCATATTTTAGAATTATGACAGTTCGCACCATGTCTCATTCAATCAGAATTATATATTTATCTGTTGATATTTGTGCCAAGTATGCGTTAGCGCTTCGTAATATGTTGAACTCAACATAAAACTTTTTGGTATTAAAGTCATACATTGTAATTATCAGTAACATTGGTGTTGAATAAGATATATCTACTGAATTATTTCTGTATTTGGCACAGTAGTTTACACCGACAATTTTAGTATGGTTTTAAATTACCAATCAAAAGATAAATTGGGTAGATGACTGTATCGTAAATAAATACCAATGTCCACTTCATTAAAACTAATATCGCAAAACATCTGAGAAAATACAATTAACATAGCTTTTTATTATTACTACGAATTTCAATCAAATATACAGTGAAATATATTCTTCAATTGAGTAGTCTAAAATAGTGACGTCACAATTTGGTGTTTAGTAAATTTTTAATACAAAATTGTCGTTTTGATAGATGATAAAAAGTAACTAATTTGACTAGTGTCATCCAGCCTATTATAGGTCGAGTTACGTTGCCGCTACAATTTTCAGTAGAGAAAAAAACTATTACAAAACCCGATATCGTATTTTTGGATGCAGTTGCAAGAGCTGGCTGAACATGGATTAAATTGCTTTTGAGTTGGTGGGATTTTTGATATGCCAATTTTGTATCGCGGGCTTCAAGTATGCGTAATCCGTGCATTACAAAATTTCAGTGTAATTTGTGATGAAATGAATGGTTTACTGTGCTGTGGAACAGTACAGCATTCGGATTTTGTGTCAATTTATATGAACTTACGTACTTTCAGAATATTATGCAATACGTTAATAGCCAACTATATTAGTTTTATCAATAAAATGTTAGAAGTAGGCAGTGCCTCCTATTTCTAGTTTCTTGTCTCCTGCTTTTGCTGAGTCTAAATCCAAAACAGTGAGATTTTTCCAAGGCTGACTGAGTCACACTCGGTGTTTATATGGGTTACTGTTTATTTGAAATTAGATCCTTTGGGAATTTAAAGTGAGAAAATTGGTAGTATGTTGTAAGGAAAAGAAGGCAAGGCATGAAGTTTAAACAAATGCTTTAGGAACGGTGGGCAATAATTGGAGTAGTTGGGGTTGTGTACCGGTAACTTGAAGTAGTTATTGTTAGCAAATCAGATGTTTTATTTTGTTTTAGATGTTAACACATTTTATTTGATATTATTTAAAGAATAATTATGAGTAGGACAGCGCGTCGTAACCCATTGAATTCTCTTCCACAAATGTCCAAGATTAATTCAACATCGCTGATATCAATACACGTCTATCAACGAAAGGTTAGTCCACACCAACGTCTCGATGCGACGCGACGCGACAGCTGTGCGACTAAAAATAGTCGCCGGACGCACGATTCCGCGTTTTTCACTGTCAGTGTAGGCATCAATTTCTGTCAGCATTTGTTAGCCAATGACAGATGTTTTACGCCTCCGACAACCGCGCAATTTTAAGCCCGCAACTTTCTGCACTCTTATTTCAGATTATCCTAAAGTCGATTATTGTTTGACAGAAAACTATGTTCAGGTTGCCGTTGGGATAGAACAGGACGTCTTGTAGCTGTCGCTTGTATAATGACAAGTGTGTTTAAGGACGTATTTATGTAAACCCTTTGAGCAACAGTTTTAGAATTTAGACGCGCTTGTCGCGCATACCTATTTTATTAGTGGGAGGTACGTGAATGTTGGGATAATGAGTGGAATAGATGATAGACAGCCGACATGTGGAAGTTTAACGACAGCGCTTCAAAGGAAAATATTGCACTCTGCTCTGTGCACTTTTGACTTGCGGAAAGTAAGCGATATGTCTCCTAGTGGTTGATAATGGAGTAGATTTTTGCACATCTCATTATAAGCTTGCTTCATTTTTATATGTGATTAAATGGACATATAGGCACAGTGATTAGTTGGACCACCTAATTCTCTAATAAACTAACTCACATCTTTATTTTTGAAAGGGCTAGAAAGAGATTTATAAATTAGAAACCGATAGTTCCAGCCTCAGTGCTAAAAAAAGCTAAAGATGATAAGTATTACACCAGTACATTATTCAGTAATCAGTCTCGATATCCATACGATGGTCACATATAAGTAGAAATCGACCAATCTATTAACCATTAAACTTAATTCGAGAGAAGACTTAGTCAATGGGTGTTCGATATCACAAAAATACAACTAAAATCAAAATAGCCATTGAGTAATTGAAAAAAGTAATCAATAATATAATTTACTATATTAAAACCCATCTCACCCAATAAACACATTGTCACCCTATTTATATAACATTATAAACAGAGCTTGAATAGGACCAGTAATAGTCACTCGTGTCATTGAAATAGCCGAACGATGACAGCTTCTGTCAAATTTGTCATGTGTCCACACTATCTTACTGTTTTAGGAAATGATTCGAGGTTCTACAAATTAAAAAAAAATGATAAAATATAATAATGGTCTTGCAATAATACCAATAAAATCAAGAAACTAAACGGTCGCAAGAAAGAAACATTATGACAATTGTTATTGACGAAAATGATGTATTTTGTATTTGTGCATAGATGTTGATCTGGTTTAAATAACATAACATCATTGTCAACATATCCAACTGAAGACTTTGGCCTATATTACGTAAAATTATATCATATTAATATCAAACAAAGTCTAAGAGCATCACTTTCTTAAAAAAAAGTATAATGTTTATAAATATTTGAAATTTCTTTCATATGATTATTTTATTTCAAATTCATAGTAAATTCAAATAAAATATTTACTTATTATAATGTCAAGGGTTCCTATTATCACCAAAGTCATAGTCACCGTATGTAGCATAGGTCATATATCAGTTGGCGCATGTGTCCTATGACAGTGGCACTTTGCGCATGATCCAGTGCGCATACGCACATAATATTCGTAGTATGAGCGAAATGATTTATCAGATATTCAGTATAAATAGTATAATTATTTCTACATAAACACTTACTACAGTAATAAGACAATTACACATTTTATATTATTTACACAATAATTTACTAAATTTTCGTCTAAATTGTCTTTTCAGTTGTTGAGAAATGTCGAATTTTGACAACAAAATGTAATATTACTGCTTTTGAAAGACTGCAGTAAGATGTGATAGAGTCATGCTTTATTGAGTTTCTTGTAACTCAGAAAAATCGCCTTAGTCAATTGTTTCATTGCTTTTCACCGAGTGAGTTCACAGGATGGATACCTTAATCTCTCCATTAATTCTAGGGGTGGTTTTCAAAGGTTGAGAAAACACTTATGGCTTTGGAATTGCAGGTGCTCCTGAACGATGGTACCTACTTCAATCCAGGTGACTCGTCTGCCGGTTGGTCCGGTATCGTGACTATCATTATCATACAGCTCCATAGCAGCTGCCTATTAAAAGTGCTTTTTACCAATTATACAGTTATTTTATTAGAGAATCAATTAAAACGTCGATAGTTAGGCATTAACCGACTTTGATGGTCTAAGAACAGATGTCTTTTTACTTCTTAAACCGTTGGTTTTCTTATCAGATGCGATTGAGGAAGTTCCTGGCAGCGTTTCGTAGTTTATGGCCTACCAATTGGGTCGATCTGATAAACTGGACAGCTGTGGAGCCTTCGATTGAGGAACATCAAAAAATTATGGCTTAGAAATGTGATAAAGTATTTTCTTCCACTATTAAGTAAAAAGATTACACAATATAAGTGATCAGAAAAGCAAGCCATGTTGGTGCCGAGAAGATGGGTGAACGCAGGCAACTATTGAGAACAGATAATGTAGCTTCGGCAGTTAATGAAGGGGTTGGAAGTCCAAATATTAGAGAAGTGCCGAGTTAATTCAATATATATCTACTGTTTTGCCAGTCATATTTATTTATTTAAAACTTGTTGCACTTGTGGTACAAAGGTGGACGCACACGGTTAATGCCTCGAAGCAATCTCTGCCAGTCGATCTCAAGTGACTTAAAATAAGATATGGTAGGTGCAAAGATATTGAGTTTATAAGTGTATATTAAATATAATTAATACTCATAAACTTACTACTACATAAATAATGAATGCACAATGCATATAAACATGTATAAACTTTATATTTTTTGATATATGAAACACACAGTCGGATATTAAGGTTGTGTTTGTTTTTGTTTGAAAAGATAACGCCCGCACTAGGGATAAATCCTGTATTGTGAGGAGCTTCATAAACATACAAGAAATGGACACAAAGAACACTCAGACTCAGAACAACAATTTGTGCATCACACAAAGTGTTGTCTCATGTGCGATTTGAACCCACACCACTCAGCGCAGTAGAGCGGTGTGGCGACCGTTTAAACCAATAGGCCAACCGTGCAGCCAAAATTATATCAGTGTTTATGAAATATGATAAAATATAGTAGAACTATAATATCTATATTACACATATATAAAAAAATGAGTACATATAACATATCTAGGTAATGTACAATGTAATTGACGTGCCTGCTGGTCTAGCGGTTAGTAACCATGACTGTTACCTCATAGATCGTGGGTTCATACCCACACAGGGCAAATATTTATGTGATAAGCACGCCAATTTGTTCTACGTCAGCGTGTAATTTATCTATAATATGTATGTATTTAGAAACAAACAAGTTTGTTTAGCAACAATCTGGTTACCAAGATACAGGCTAGTCATGTCATGTCATGTTAGTAAGTCATGTCTAGTTTAGGACCAGGCGGCCGTGTTTTTTTTTTTAATAGCTTGCCAAAGTGACTTTACTCTGCTTGATAGAAAGTATGAATTGAATCCAAAAGTTGTAGGCACCATACTCATTGCGAATGCTGACAATGCAGTATGGTGACCCACACTATGGCAGTCTATTACGATTTTTGATACCTCACTTGGGGATGTAAAAGACCTGACAGTCATCGTAGCATTGTATTGCACACATTTACCACGACAACTGTCACCCCTGCATCAATGGGTCTCCGGTCCGGTCCTCCGGTGTGAGATGTGTGAAGATATTATTAATAGATTATTATTATACACACATTCTAGAATACATAAAATTCTCTATATATTTTAGAATATGAATAAAACACAAATTACTAAAAAAATAGATGAGAATCGAACCTATGACATCTGCCGTAGTACGTGAGGGAAGTCATTAATCACTAGACCAACAGATCCATCATAAAATAAGTAAAAAATTCAAAATTTTAGTTTGTTTTGAAGACCATTACATGCCGTTTCAAGACCACATACCACGAAATTACATTTCTGCTTACCCAGTTCTAATTACAAATTGCCGCAATGAAAGTGGCGTTAGAAATCAAAGCAATTATAACACAACGCCTTAGTACCAATTAAAATCAACATCAATACATATGAATAAAATTAAAGTGTCTGTCTGTCTGTGATTAAAAAAACTGTGTTTTCCAAGTGCTTATAGCTCTTTACACAATACTAAAATATAAACTACGTTTTTTAAATTTTTGTCTGTCTGTCTGTTTGTTTGTCCGGTCTAATCTCTGGAACAGCTAAACCGATTTAAACGAGACTTTCACAGGGAGATAGAGGAATTTACTAGGCAACATAGGCTACTTAATATCCCGAATTTCCCACAGGATTGGAGTTTACGCAGCAAAAACCACGTCCCTATGGTAAAAATTCAAAATTCAAATAGTATGCGAACGATGACGTGGGCATAGTTAGTTAAGAAATAAAAAAAATTGAAAGCAATTTAAGATGCCACGGGTATTAGCTATTCGGCCAATAAATTAGATGGGTATCATTATATCGATTTGTTCTACTGTTTGAAATTAAACCTTAAACAGTGGTTAGCATTAAAATACTGAATACGTAAATTAAAAAAAAAAATTGTTGGTCTACTGACTGCACGAATGGCATAGTGGTTCAAGCGGTCGCTTCAGCGCTTTCTACTGCGCCGAAGTGTTGTGGGTTTCCCACATGGGACAACACTTTGTGTGAGCCACAAATTGTTGTTCCCAGTCTGGGTGTTCTTTGTTTACATTCCATGTACATATATATGTATGTGTATTATATATGTATGTGTTTGTGTGTATATTTGCTTATTAAGTTCAAACTAGTCTATATATACTAAATCCTCTGTCAATTACTTCTTATCCTTAAGTGCACCTACCTCATATTTTCTCTGCATCGCCCAATCGGTTGACTGGCAGGAAATGCCTTAGACATTAAGTCCGTCGATGCATGTATTTGTGCATTAAGTTGTAAATAAAATATTTGTAAACTTCCCCGCGACACAGTGTATATTATATGTAGATAGTACAGTCACATCAACAGTCTCTAACAGACTACTGCTGGGCATAGACCTCTCCTTAGAAAGGCTTTGGCCTACTATACCACGCTGGTCAGACGCGTTAGTATGTTGTGTAAGTTTCCTTCTCTTTGCAATGCTGTTGTCCAGCAGCTTGCTCTACGAGTCAGCTCTTACAGCACCAATGGGATGAATCTAATCTCTCAACATAGTGGTGAAAATATACTTTAATAGACTAGACTTAACATTAAGATCAACAGCCTTTTACAGTCCACAACTGGACATAGGTTTTGGGCTACTATACCACGCTAGACGGGTTGGAATAGGGTTTGTTTCAAGTTTTCCTTCTCTTTGTAATGATGTTGTCTTGTGTACTTTGTCCCTTAGTCGCCTTTTACGACACCCACGGGATGAATAGGGGTGGTAACACTATGTATTCTTAATCCGTCACCACACGGACATTAACAAGTGGCTAAGAAACATGTTAAAAGTCAGTCAAAGCAAGACTCCAGACAAAATTAATATCAAATAAACTTGTCGGTAAATAAACTTCTAAATAATCTCAATAATCATTCATATTTATATCTCATACAAAAATATTAAATCCCTCAAGAATCTAAGTTAGGTTTATTTCACACTGGACGCAAGGGGACATACAGCTAATGTGCTAGTACCTTCTCTTATACTCTGTTTGAATTTATTTATTCTTGCCTATTCATAGTAATCAGTCATTTCTATCGTTATTCGACTTTTTTATTTGAATTGTGATTAGTAAATCACCTACATATAGTACATAAAAACAGTCTCAATTTAACTAAAACGATGAAACCGCCATGACCTTTTTCTATTTTTTTTAAATAAAATAGGGTTAAATAAATAAAAAAAATAATGTAAATAAAAATATGAATTATGTAAAAAACAATATGACGGCAATTGTCATCATCATGAGTTGTCACAATAGGTCCCATAATAAATATAAAATATTTTTCACGATGAAATGTTATGATGGAAATTTCCATCATTATGCAAAGAAAGGTTAAAAAACACAAGTAAAATTTCCCGGAACATTCATAAATAGTTCAAATTGGAAGAAAACTGTACATGAAATCTTATGGTTGACTTGCCTACGATAACATTGAGTATGCTAGGTGCATATAGCTCACAACACGTAATCAGTATGATCTACAGCTCTCGGCTAAAAGATTGATCTAACTCAAGTCCCGATCGCCTTTCTCCCAGTGCCCCTCAACCCTTACGTCACGTCTCTTCTCCAGTCCACATTTAGATGATGGTTATAAATTTTAAATATTACGATAGGGTATTAACATTTGAATAAACATGTCGCGTTGTCGCCGCGCGCGTGACACCACCGCCCGACATTATTGCAGCGTGTCTTACAGAACGGGGCCACGAGAACTTCACGAAGAGTAATTTGAGTGGTGGGATAAAGACGGAGTGAATATGACAAAAGATAGACTAGGCAACGAGACTGTATTCTTTCTTTGTTCTTTTAAAACAGACAACATTTAGAATTTTTAGAGGGGTAGCAATATTATTCTGTGACTTTACAAACGTACGAGTAGATGACAACGGCCTGTGTGTGCCCACTTCTGTGTCCTTGCTATCACAAAGGCCTTCAATTTAATGCTGACGAGGACGTAGACGAGAAAGGGAATTATGGTAAGTTGTAACATGTAGAGTTTATTTTTTAACTGAATTGTATTAAAATGACGCGGCCGTCATGCAATAATGGTAAATACTTTCATCTTTTTTCAATCAATTATAAAATGCCACATTATAAACATTGAGAATTGCCAAACTTAAATGGCAGAGGTAAGACAGACAAACCCCTCCTTTTGGTCGAAGGTTTGGTATAGGATTTATACCAAGCTTTCCTACTCCTTACAGTATTTTGTTTCCTTTATTGGTGCTTACGATACCCACAGGATGAATTGACAGTGCCATTCCGTATTTTTAATGCATCACCATACAGATAACGAGGTCATGAAAAGGACAGAGAGAAAAACCAGACTCAGAATAACTATTTGTCGCTTACACATAGCGTTGTCCCATGCAAAAATTGAACCAAGCACTCAGTATTGTAGGGAGTGGCGAGATGGTCGCTAAAACCAGTCCTTCATTCGTGCAATCAGTTAATATAGAGCACTTTATGTTCCTGTAGCAGTGGCTTTAATTACAAAATAGAAATACGAACATATAATTGTTTGCAATATTATGCATTAAGACAATCCCATAAGAACCTATTATATAAAGCGTGTTAAAAAAGACAAAACTTATGCAGTTACACAACAAACAATAATCGTATATTAATCTACGATTTATTAATGATACTAGCAACTCGCCCCTTCTTAGCACAGGTACATACATATAAACACTCCTCTTGAATCACTCTGTCTAACGGTAAAAACCGCATCAAAATCCGTTGAGTATTTTAGAAGATCTAAACGGACGAGAACAAAAAGTGATATATCTTACACTAAGCAAGGACTATTCACGACAGTAATTAAACTTATATTCTCACTTAGATCAGAAATAACTAATTTTTGAATACACGTTTTTACAAATAATAAAACTTGAAAATTGTATTAAGGAAATGGTTAAACAAATTAATCGATATATAAGACATTAATTAAACACAGTCATTTGTAAGTTTTTTACGTTATAGGAGGATATTTGGGAGATAGATCACGATTTGACATATACAATGAGCATTTTATGTTAAATCTGTGTTGTCACATAAATGACAAATATAATTATTTTAAGAATTAGGAAACACATTAAGTTTTAAAAACAGGAAAACAGTTATTCGGAAGATTTCGTTTTAGTTTTTACATGTGAAGTAAGTCCGGTAGGGTAGGGTAAGAAGACAGGTAGGGTGGCTTTCTATAGTTAAATAAATTGTCTAACAATTCTCTCGAACTTAATTATGAAAATAAGGCTTTTAAATTACATTCGTTATTGTCCTCAAGTTAGTTTGACTATGGATTTAATTTAAAAAAATAATTTAATGTTACGGCAATAGACTCCAATATCATGACGTCCTAAGTCATTGCTTAGTACAAATTTTTGCTAATTTACGTTAACTGGTTTGTTCCATCACGTCTCACATACGTTATAGAGTGAAGTTCAACTGAGCACCAATCAGTGGACGCACCAGGGACGGGGTATTGTGATTAAGCGATAAAACACTTCATAGGCACTGATTCTCGTAATAATTACATATTTAGTACTCAGTTGAAAAGTAGGTAAAAAGTACACAGTCCTGAAAATCAGAATATATCACAAAACGTTTTGAAACAGCAATATATGTATACAGGTATCTTAGGTGGAGAGCAGACAAAAGCGGGCATCTTGTGGTATAGCACGGCGGAGATTTATTTGAACGATATCATTGAATGCACGCGCGTGTGTGCGAATGCGCCCGTGTGAACTGCTCTTGTGTCGCGATACTGCAGGGGTGGCAAGGGAAAAGACAACACCATAACAAATAACCATCACTGTAAAATAACCACAGTGTTAAAATATTCAACGCGTTAATAAGATAATAATGCTGACATTTAAAGCACTGAGTTGAACACGGCTAAACAACCGTTTACTTGTAATTTTACGACATAATTATTTCGTATCTAGAGCTTAATAGTAACCATTTGAAAAGTAGGATTGTGACCTCGATATGCAGTTACAGTTAAGTCCATAAACTAAATGAGAGTTGAGTAAATACAATTAGTTATCCTATCCTTCTTATACAGTGCTTATTTATGAATCGAAAGTGCAATCAACAAAGGAACCTAGTAGACGTTAGTAAAACATGTAATGAGATATGTGACAACCCTATAATCATGAGAAAAGTAAGCGATAGGGCACACAAGCGAGGGCGACCGCGACCGCGACCGCGACCACAAATCGCGAGCGACAGCCAACAGGTAGCAGGTCGCACGCATTGTTTCCTGGAACCGAAACTACGAGACGCTATCGAAACGATTGATATACGATCAGACTTCGGAATGTTTTAGTAAAATGCACCAGCTTTCCGCTTTAACCCTTGAATATCTAATAGGGGCCCGATTTAGAATAATTTATGGATAACGACAGAGACAAAAACAGAACACTATGGGACCAGCACGGGTCAGAGATTGGCCGTCCGAATGTCTGCCGATTTCGTAAGAATCGTTCGCGAACGACCATTTATCTGTCAGACGGTGCGAGCTGCGCAACGATGACGTATCTGCGTTTTGTAAGTGAACGCAAGTTAGTTTATCGGTAACCTGTCCGTTGAATATCGACGAGAAATGCGTTCAGTGCGCGGAGCATTAACAACGGCCTCTTACCCATACAAAATCATAATAGCTGGTAAGGAAACGACGATTGAGAGCGATCATTAATTACAGGCACCTAACAAGCGGCGAGCGGGGAAAGGCGACGTCGACGATTTATCCACGAGATCGACTCGTTACTTAGATCGGTTGCGGCGCGCGACGATAGATGGCGTGCTGCGGCGCAGGCGCATATCAGATGCACGACTGGCGCAAGCGACGCCGCCGCCGTGCGCTATCGACCGATTTACGGACTGTACCGGTGCGATCATATTAGACAATTTGTGGCTATCTAACTAACGTTTAGGATATGAACGTACGAGTGATATACAACAGACGGAGGTTCCGACAATAGCCATGCCACTAGTAAATAATTTGTGTTTGGTCACAAAGCTAGGCTTTAGGAGATAGTCTAGATTTATGAGTCCACAGTTCTCAGATTTAATCATATTAATTCCTTTAGGCTTCTACTTATTCTGTATAGGAAAAGGTTATTGAAGTCATAATTTTGTATAATTTACTCTATTTCTTATTGTTAGGGGGCGCTTTTTAACATAAGTTTTTAGTATCCAAGTATCCTATTATTTGTATCACTTACAAGTTAATAAAAAAAGATAATGATAAATACCAGACAAGAAATAAAAAAGAATCAGTGCAAAATGTTCGTAAAGCAAAATAAAACCCGTTGCACACGCACCTCGCCTGCGACACGCGCGGTTGCGTTGTCGCGCACTCGCCGTCCGCTTAATTAGGCGATTCCAGAGATGGAATTCATTAAACCCGCTAATTAAATAAAACGACAAGATTTTCCGGTTAAGGTAGGCGAAAGTGAATGTAGGTGCGCTCTAATACATGATTAATTAAGAAAACCCAATAGACTTAAAAGAGTAAGTTATGTCCGCGCTAATTAAAGTTAAATTTCGAACGACACTTATGTCTAACAAGCTATTGTCAGGGCAGAGATACAGTGTTTAGACATTTTCCAGCTAGAAAAAAGCTAATTTAATGTATTATTTGGTTCCTGATAAACTGTGATGTTTTGATACCTTTACTTATAACACACATACGTAACATAAGTGCATGTCTGTGTGTTTTTATATTTAAACTTCTGTATTTGGAATTTTTAAAAACTAAAATTAGTCAATATCTAGAATAATTCAGAAATAAATAAAAATATATACTCCTTAACTACAGAATTATATCGAAGTGTATATCTAATTAAACTTTGACCTGTTTAATATTATATATATACAACTAACTGTACTTAATTATCATAATGAAAATATGACAAATAATTATATATAAAACCTATTTAGTCAATTAACAATACTATTCGAAATATTTCGAACTATTATTGAAAAATTAAGTTGCTCATTTGAGTTTTTTATATTGTAAGTAAAAACGAAAAATTTATTTTGAAACTTTTCACGTTTCATAACTGTCACACGTTTCTTTAATATCTATCATCTCAAAGGTCTTCATTTCAGTTCATTCTAAATGATTGATATAATACCTGATAGATAGCTCGCTTGATGCACGATGTTGTGATAAAATTGCATCAATTTCACACTTACCTGCAAAAGATACACTGTATATTATTTGGATATACTTTCAGTTCTGTTTTGACGGGAGTTGTAATAGATGTTTGAAGAATGTTAATTTTCTAGGCCGCTATAGTGTGAGTTACAATACTGCATTGTCTGCATTCGCAATGAGTATGGTGACAGTTGGATTTTATTCATGTTTTCCATCAGGCAGAGTAGTCACTTTGGTAGACCCCGAATTAAAGAAAAAGAAAAGAAAATTGATTAGATTGGGAATGAGAATAATAAATTGAGTTGATTATTTATTACATAATTAAGTATTCAATAACTTTTGATAGTAAAAAAAAGTTTCACTTATTGTGGTGATAATTTTTCATAATAAAGTTTAAGACGTAACATAAAATTAGATGATGATGATGTACTGTTAGCCGATTTCGGCCACGACGGACAGTCTCAATGAAGACTAGCCAGCTACGTAGATCTTATAGCGCAACATGTGTGCCCAAACACAGATGCACTCTTTGTTCCCTCACTCTCAAAATTCGACGAGACGGCTCTCCGACAGGGATGGATCAAGCGCAGAATCGACTGTTTTGCGTGCTCTCCGAGGCACATGAGTTAAGACCACAACTTCCAACCTCTTGACTGTTGTTAAGCATTCCTATAATCAGAAAAGTTTAATAGCACTTTTTGGGCTGACCCAGCATTCGAAACCAATACCTCTTGACCGACAGTCGCATACCTTAACCGCTAGACCAACGAGGTAGTCAAAATCAAATGATATGCAAAGTTGAGACGCATAAATTACGATTATTAAGTAACAGACATTTCAAAACTGTTTTATTTTCGACTTGTAATTAATAATATTCTATATTAAAAGCATTCGATTGTTAAAAACATATAATTATCCAATCGAGCACCACCCACGACGAAACATTGTAAAACTCATTCCCTCGATAACTTCCAAATCCGTATAATAAATTTCAAAATACTATTATAATTACATGCTCGTTCGCTTTCCCTTATGAATAAGTAAGCCGTGTCGCGTAGCGTGACAGTTGTCACGTGACGGTAGCGTCATGCGTCACCCGTCACGATCGACGCGTCACGTTGTGACGCCGCGTTGAGTCGCGTTCGCGACTGACGTGACATATGATCGTGTGTGACAGGGTTTAGAAAATATCTGATAATAACATAATTTTATTAACATTGCACATATTCATTCTCTGGTTTTATGTTATTAGTTCATGTCTTAAGTTTCCAAAAATTAAAAAATAGAGTCACTTGTAGGAGACGTGTAAATTAATTTTAATTTTTTTACGTGGATAGGGTCAGAGCACCAGGCATTTCCTTATCAGGTTTCACCTGGTTCCCCGGCTGCTGTTGCCCGAGATGAAGTGCGGTTTCAGCCGCATATCGCAAGCCATCTGATGGGGGTAACCAAGGAGATTTCCAGAAAATAAAGGGCCAAACTAAGTGTAGCTTGTATTTTAGATGACAGAGCATTCTTTAAAATATTTTTAAATTAATACAAGGCATATTGTTTATTTAAATTACGGCACATACGAACATTTGAAAGGAGTCGGGATTAAATACGGGGCTCAGTAATCGTCTTAGAACATCTACAATCGTTTCAAAAAATATTAAAGAACTGTGTACTTTATGGTGTAAATATACACGCAGAGAGCAAACTTCTGAGTCTGAAACAATGGGTAGCAGACGGGACATTCCTATGGTAATGCGCAGACTGTCGACTAAGCGAGCTTCAGTGCTTAAAACCAAGACTGCACATTGTACAAAATGAAAAACTTCATACATAAACACTAAACCAGATTGCCTTTTTTTTAAATGCTTCTATATTCTGCGCTCTATGTGTGCAAAGACGTTTCATTCAGTCAGCTTGTCTTTTAAGCTTACGTTGGCATACAAATGCAATGCTCTTCTCTACTTTAGGCAACGTTAGGACTTAAACATCCTAGCAATGGGTTTACGAGAACTCTTTTAAACCAGCGCACGTGTTTCCTACCCACTTTGGTCCAGGGTCTTTTAAGCGGAGTGTGAAAACGGATCTCACTAGGCCGCCATAGTGTTGAATACTATGTTGCTTGCTTACATTGGTTTAAACTGTCACCTCGCCGCTTTCTACTGTGCAGAGTGCTGTGGGTTCGACACTTTCTTTTACGCCTGGCTGTTCTTTGTTTCGTTAAGTCCCCGTAATCCAGGATATCTCGCACGTGTAATTCAAAAGAAAAATAATTTTAAAACCATTTCTTGTCTAAATTAAACTCTCTGAATTGAAAGATATAATTTACAGAGAAGACTTGCAATACAAAATAAGTTCACATTAGTAAACTCACGTTAGTACTTAAACGTTCCAAAACAAAAAGTTAGCAAAAACTGAATTAATCAGAACTAAGATACGATAGCCAAACGAAACTAAGAAACTTTTGGAGCATATAAAGGGAAGCCAAGACTTTACGAGAGTTGGCCACAGTTAAATCTACCAAACAGTCGCAGGATAAAGCGGGTACAAGTCACGAGAGGTAGCGAGTGACTAAGTAAACATTTGTAATGTGCATTTCGTTATAAATAGAGACGTATGTACTTGTATTAAACATATATAGATAGTATAGTAATTACACCGTTGTTTCAGCTCATTGTGCAAAAATATTCCACTAAAAGTATATATACAAATATACTCTACTATACACGGTGTACCGGGTGTACCTGATAGATTTGCCTGCAGAACACCCATGAGGTAAGTTTGTGTTGAATAGAGGACATACAGTTAGTTTTAAACTTGTAACTCTCCGTTAAAGTCGTGGTGTCTGATGCTTCCACGGGAACGACAACCACACAAGCTCAGTTTTGCCCGTTCAGTAAAACTGCACAGGTATACCAATGGTTAAAAAATATCAAAATTTATGTTTTTTCATAATAATTGCAGTTTTATATTCTTAATAGTGATAAATTATAATACAATCATCTGTAGTACATTCATACAGTACGTACATAGTGCATACATTTACTGCGATAATCGGTGACATAAGAATAAGCATGGGCAGTAACTAAAGAAGAGAATAGTTGTTAAATTATCAACGAAATATAATTATATAAACTATACATAATATACTAAATACTCAAGCCAGTTTGAGATTTATTTTTGAAGTCATATAACACAATACAACCACAACATATAACATATTATAGCAAATTTTGCGACTTTCTAGTTAGTCTTTGTGTAAAAAGAGAGATTTATGAGCAACTCGATATTATAAATCAAGTAAACGTTAGATAAACAGTTAAATTCGTGGAAAACGTGAGATTGACTGAAAGAAAAGCGAAGACAATGATCGCTTGCGCCTCCGCTGCCGCGCTTGCCTTATCGTCTCCAGGGACGTATCAAGAGCAGGGAAATGGCGGGGAGCTTCAAACGCAGTTTGCATTAATTGAAAATATAAATAATGCCGCTTTTTACAGATCTGAGATACTGTTATTATTCTGTTTACTTTGTGGAATCGCTTTGACTGTGATGTATGAAGTTAATTGAGAATGAAGATTAACTTTAAAGGATTGGCGCTGCTTCACAAGGGTAAGATAACATGTATTTAACAAAATTTTCTTTTTGTCACAACAAACATTCAATAGTTGTGCAAGATGTGGACTTATGAAGCTTTTATTCAAATTTTATAAGTTATGAACGGGATATTGACCATGTTTATTTTCGGCAATTATTTCAATCAATCAATCACTCAATCAATCAACCTATCACCGTCCACTGCTGAACGAAGGTCTCCCCCAAGGAACGGGAACCATCCCGGTCTTGGACAATTCGCATCCATCCGCTGCCAGCCACCTTCTTCAAGTCGTCGGTCCATCACTCCGCAGGGTACCCTACACTACGTTTGCCCAATCGTGGTATCCCCTCTAGGAAATGATTTACCCTACATTAATATAGCACTGTAGCTAGACTTGCAAGCTTAGTTCCATGATCCAGGATGAATTATTTTTTATTCTTACGAATGTACAGTTGCACAACAGTAGCAAAATATTAAAAACTAGTTGATTAAAATAACTTATCATATTACAATTATCTTCTATATACGTCAGGTATATAGACAAACACAATGAACAGTGTTTTCAGACTGGTTTTCCGTTTAGTAAAAAAATATACACGCTTGTAATCACGCCTGTTTGCCTCGAAGGGATAGGCAGAAGCATATTAAACGCTCACTTTTCGTCAGTCTTTTGGTCCCACGTAATAGGTGGCCAGCCTATTGCTGCTAATCGAGATGTTTTATTTGCCAGAACCTCGCCCGTCGACAGCACTTGCAGGTGAGGTAGACTTGGGGCTCTAAGCTCTTGGTGGGAAACCTATGAATCCAATGCAAAAAAATATATTGTAGCAAATTAGTAGCTAAAAGAAAAAGAACCCATCCTGTTATCCGATACAATTCGGAATAGGGCTTTTCATCATGAGGATTGTCCGTGTAGTGACGGATTAAGAATACATAGTGTTACCACTCCTATTCATCCCGTGGCTGTCGTGAAAGGCGACTAAGGGACCAAGTATATAAGACAACATCATTACAAAGAGCAGGAAAACTTGAAACAAACCCTATTCCAACCCGTCTGGCCAGCGTGGAATAGTGGGCCAAAACCTCCTTGCTAAGGAGAGGCCTATGTCCAACAGTGGACTGTAAAAGGCTGTTGATGATGTTGATGATCATGAGGATAGAATTGTATACATTTAAAAACTATGTTTTTATTAAAATAATTGTATTTTATAACGTTAAGAACGCATTCCTGTGTTTTACATAAATATTACTCTTTGTGTAATACTGCACCAGTAGCGCCATCTGTTATACATAAAGACAACTTGAGTATAAAGTTAATGGTAAGTTGGGTCTATTACAGAATTTTCGGGAACAGCTTATGTACTCCTGACCTACACGAGCTGATGACTACATTCTTGAATCTATTAGTATAAGCAACATTTATTTTTGTCTTAATATTCTTTAATACCTTTTCTACTGCCGTTGGCCTAGTGGTTAGTGTTCCTGACTGACTTGTACAAAAAAGTGGCCAAGTGCGAGTCGGACTCGCTCATGAAGGGTTCCGTAGTAGCGATTTATGATCTATTATAAAAACTACTTACTAGATCTCGTTCAAACCAATTTTCAATAGAAGTTTACATTGTAATGTACATCATATATTATTTTTAGTTTTATGATTCTCTTATTTTTAAAAGTTACAGGACACACACACTCATTTTACCACTTTGAAAGTGTCTCTCGTGCAAACTATTCTGTTTAGAAAAAAATGATATTAGAAACCATTATTGAAGACCCACCTATGGATATCCATCACGTATGAGTTTGATGAAAAAAAAATTAGTTTCATTACTAAGTATGGGAGACCCGTAGATTTTTTATTTTTTTTTAAATATTTTTGTGAAAATCTTAATGCGGTTCACAGAATTCATCTACTTACCAAGTTTCAACAGTATAGTATATAAGTATAGTTGTTATAGTTTCGGCAAAATGTTGATGTGACTTACGGAAGGACAGACAGACAGACAGACATGACGAATCTATAAGAGTTACGTTTTTGCCATTTGGTTACAGAGCCCTAAAAAGCTAGTTGTCGAGGGTTACCCGGGTTAACTTCGTTAGGTAGTAGACCCACGCTGATTTCAGAATGAGCAGGCCGGCTCGACCGGCCGACCCTCTCACAGAAGACCAACCTAAAGCGCCAGCATCGTTGGTGAGTGTGAGACCAGAGGCCCATTGATGCAGGGGTGACAGTTATCGTGGTAACTGTGTAAGCTTTACACTGTCACGATGATTGTCATGCCTTTTACGTCCCCAAGCGTGGAGTGAAAAAGCATCTCACAAGGCCGCCATAGTGTGGGTCACCATACTGCATTGTCTGCATTTGCAATGAGTGTTGTGATCACAACTCTTGTATTCTATTCATGCTTTCCATCAGGCAGAGTAGAGTCACTTTGGCAGGTTGTTAATATAGAAAAAAAATCTGTAATAGGTATATATGTACAAATATATAAATGTGCTCAATATACTACAGGCTCTGTCTAGTATTAAAATGTTTAGTAAATAACAGTAAATAGTAGTAATACTAAATAAGCGACTCATGAGACGAAGCAATAAACAAACAACTTATCAAGAACCGGGCATCTCAATGCAGATGTTGACTTTCATATTTTGCATAATTAAATATTTCATATTAATTGAAATTGCTTTGAATACATTATCAAATCTTGAATATTCAACTTTGATGTTAAAACTGTTACAATTTATATTACCATTACCAACGTACGCTTAAGACAAATAAGGTTACTATCTCTAGTTGCCTTAATTGTCTTAAGAAAAATCGGTCATAATTTAAGTCCGATATATTCTCGATTTCAGAAATGTCATAAACGGTATTGTCACAATAAAGTAATAAACATCTAACGTCGACTGTAACCATATCAAATTGTGGTCGAAAATTTAATCGGTAATCTGGTAATCTTATTTTACTACTAAAAGTCTTTTAATGACAATTGCTACACTGAAAGTAGATCGGAACTAAATGAAGGGGAGACCGTGGAGACCGTTATCGTGGTAACTGTGTAAGCCTTACACTGCCACGATGACTGTCATGCGTTTAACGTCCCCAAGAGGAGCGTGAAAAAGCATCTTACTAGGCCGTCATAGTGTGGGTCACCAAACCGCATTGTCTGCATTCGCAATGAGTATGGTGACCACAACTCTTTGATTTTATTCATGCTTTCCAGTTCCAATTGATGCTCTGGTAGGCGAACCTGACTTGCGCGAACTTATTGTCTACGTGCTCTATCAGTATTAGCAATATCTCTTTTCTTCCATTCTTTTTTACATTATCAACAGTCTTTAATAGTCCACGGCTGGACATTGACCTCTCTCTAGAAAGGAGGTTTTAACCTACTATACTATGCTGGCAAGACGGGTGGGCATAGACTTTGTTTCAAGTTTTCCTTTCAAGTTGCCGCTTATGACACTCACGAGATCAATAGGAGTAGTGAAACTTTGTATTCTTAATTCCTCACCAGATGTATAAGACAGACAGATAGACGAACTTTCTCTTTTTTATCTCATTATCTTTTACTGTCCACTAGTTTTATCATCCAATCTTCGAAGGACCCAGTTCATGATAGTAGACCTGCTCTCCACTAGACAATCAGTAAGATTAGTTAGCAAAATGTGCACGATTAATGCAACTCTGTCCATCCCACTTTAAGGTATCCACACTAAACTTATCTATTCTACTGCATAGGTATAAATTTAACTGAAGCAATATTATAATTTATGTTAATATTCCATAATATGCTCTCAATTCTCACTATCTAGCCGAATCGAATCTGCGTTCCAGTCTGTTGTTACACAATCCACTACACCATAACATTTGTCCATCTAATTGTTCAACCCTCACAAATATATTCTAATGAAAGTTTCAACATGCCGTCATCCTCAATCTCCATAACTCGATCACCAAGACGTAATCTCGCCAACAAAGAACAGCATACAACACCACCCTAGGTTTATCTCTATTATTAGCCTGCTGAGCAAAATTATGACGACTGCAAAACGTCTATGCTCTATCCTTTTCCTACATGCTCTATATTACAATTCGCCATCTCGTTCCGTCTCTAGCATGCAAGACTTGCAGTGATTCCTTTTGACGACCGCCAAGGGACGACGGACGGATGTTTATAAGGCCTTCGAGAAGTGAGTTTGGTATTTAGTTCGGTCTTATCTTCAGTTTTATATATCTTGAAGGGGTTGGATTCGGATTGAGTTCGTTTTTAAATATTCTTGTACTCGGCTACAATTTATATATGTTTGTTTAATAAATGTAAGCATAAAAGTTAAGCTTTTGTACCTTTTGACTACTTTTAGCGTCAATATTCTGATTATATAAGTCTATCATACAGGACTTCATATTTGTATTGAAAATGAGTTACTAAATTGAAGGTAGGTTTAATCGACTTCAATTTTTTTGTGTTCCTATCTAATTACTAATGTACTTACCTAATAATATATAATAACATATGTAATATTTACATGTAACATTGTAACATCTGATTGTACAACCGATGTTTGTGAAGAAAAATTGATTGATTGACTATAGACTGCTATAGGTTAATGATGCTGATCAGTTTAGCACAGTCCACTGCTGGGCGAAAGTAGGTATACCCTCGTATTACTTAAAGGAACTCGTAAATTATCCTAAAACTGTGGTTCAGCGACAGGCACTAACCATCAGATTATCACCTGTCTACTAGATTACCCCCTAAATTACAAAACAAGTCGCGACAAAGCTTCTTTACTTGAGACTACGTTAATATACCTCACATAGTCTTAATAGACCTTCTCCATTCAAACGTTCACGGCGAGCACCCATCATAAAACAAACCTGTAATATTTAACACCACAATAACAAGCTAACATAATCTTCTATTTGACAAATCACTAACGGTCTGCCCACACGCCCGCGACTACGATTATTCGCTGTGATCGGTCGGTTTATCAAACGAAGATTAAAATCCGTTCTACTATCGCCAGTGAATAATATTCCAATTTGCTACAAATATATGAGTAATTGGTACGTCTACTCCGAAGCATACTTTCTAATGAAGTGGCAAGTATTTTTAGTTATCAAACACGGGGTTTTCTTAGTTCCGTGTGGTGACGGATTAAAAAAACAGTATCACTACCAATACTCATCCCGTGGGTGTCGTAAGAGGTGACTAAGGGTGTCTAATCAGCGTGGTACACGCGTGGTGGTCTGTCTAGAACTGAAATGTTAAAGGCTATTGATGTGATGATGTAATATGATGTTTTACCGGAGAGCTTCGGCACGAATGGGTTGACTCGAGTCGAGCGATACAACCGCCTCAGAAAAATCTTCTGTTAAGTATGTTTTCGTTGATTAATATCAAGTGAGTGAGGGTTCTAGAGCCGCTGGGCTCTCTTCCCTCCAGTAGTGAAACTGGCTTGTTCAAGAATGGAGCAAAATGCTGGAATTCTACAATTCTATTCACTTTACTTATATGTGACCCAAAAGGAATCATCGGAATGCAAAATATTCAGTAATAGTGTACATGAGACAATTCGGAGTTACAGGCGTTCATGGGTGGTGATCCGTCTGCTTGTATGTCCACTTTGTCATAAAAAAAGACAGAACATGTGTAAGTAATTCCCGTACTTTATAAAGATCTTGCTGAGAATCATGCTGGCGTTTTTTGCCTGTCCCCAATACTATAAAACTGGCTTTAGATTTCGCTTATTTCTTACATGAGTATGAGTATGGCGACCACCACTCTTGGATTCTATTTATGCTTTCCATCAGGCAGAATAGAGTCACTTTGGTAGGTTAAACATAAAAAAAAAAAATTCTTCTTAGGGGTCAATGCCACAATACTTCCAGGGCCATTTCTTTCTCAGCTTTAAAATGTAAAAAGTCGTATTTAAATATCTAAACGGAACCCAGAGGCGATACCAATTCTAACAAATTTCCCTCAGAATAATCACAAATGGTCGATTAGCTAGACGTTCCACAATATCTAATCAGACCACTTCATATTACTTACTTAATTCTTATCAAAACAATGAGTTATTATGCCGCCATCAACCCGCAAGTACATAATGGGGCATGCACACTGTTTGACCGGCGAGCGGCGGCGGCGAGCGGGCCGGACACCCGTGATTTGTGGTTACTTGCAAAAGCAACGATCTCTGGCGGTGACGTGCCAATTGTCTCCGTCTTGGACGGTGGTGGGTGGTGCAAGGTTAAAGAGGTAAGCAACTTTGAATGTAGGTTAAGTCAGAAAATATTTTTGCAGCTATCTATTAAGAAGCTTCTACAAGACGTTTATCAGCAAAATCTATAATGAAAGTTATCTAAAATAGTAGTGAAATATTTTATTTTTACAGTTTCAGGGCTTTCAACATTACTCGTATATAAGTTAAAGGATCTTCACAAAGGCTATGCACAGTTTTGACTTCATGGTAATCTTTTAGTGTATTCCCTCAATTATAGAAGACCAGAGAAGGTAAATAATAGTAACAAGTTACATTAAATCTATATATTACATATTAAATATAAAAACCTATGAATCAAAATTGTAAGCACAATTTGATGTAATTATGGATAGCGAATTAACATGTAGGTAAACAATATTATTAATAAACAGCAAAATATATTTTAAAGAAAATTTACCTATCTTAAAAATGAAGTATTGAGGTCTAAGTTTTTGGTTTTAGATAACACATCATATTGTCTGCAGAGCCTAGGCACAGCGATCTTAGTTTGAAGTTGACTGACTGACTGACTACTCATTAGCTAGTTGCAGTCTATGTAACCATTGTATAACTTGTACAGAAGAGTAGCATCGAGGTACTGCGTGTGGTTGTTAAATGTGCACATACGAGTATTGTATCGTTTGGACCTCTCGGTGCAGTTGAACAATGTACAGTCACGGTAGTAAAGGTGATAAAGAAATTGTTTTTGGACACTTTCAAGACGATTTTTGTACACTTAGTAGTGAGTATTCCATATAATGGAGGCCATACTATCTAATACCATTTGGCTTGAATTAAATAAAACTATCTTAGTGTATGGATTTTTAATATCTTTACTATTGTAGAAACCAAATTTCAGTACTTAAAACGCTCCCGAAACTGTGCGAACAACATGAATATTGAACTTGTTTGTACTTTGAAGCGGAATGCTGTCAATGCCCTACTTGTTACATTGTTTTTATTTCGTGTAAATTGTGTGTTTGTAATTGTATTGTATGCTTCCGCATTTATTTATATTTAATGACATTCATTGATACATGACATTTCCTTGCATCAGTACGGCAATGATTTATGTCTGCTTGTAATATTAAAGCATCTGAAACCCTTCACATAGTTTTCACACTTTTAATGTCGTCTGCGTAAAGATAAAAGTTGCAATATTTGAAACATAAAAATCTGCCATTAATGAATGTGGTAAAACGAATAGGACCTAAATGTGATCCTTGTGGCACACTCGAAATCGCTCTATATTTCTCAGAAGAGTACCCGTTGACTGTTACTTCTGATTCTCTTTTACAAAGATAAGATACCAGTACTGTATCATAGAGCCCCTACTCCTATCCAGTTTAATTTTAGAAGAAGAATTAAATGATTTACTTTAAAAAAAGCCTGACTGGAATCCGTGTAGATGGCGTCCATAGATACACGTTCATCTACATTCTCGTACAAACGGCTTATGAAGCTGATCAGATTAGTTCTTGTGGATCTAGATTTCAGAAAGTCATGTTGAAATTCAGTAACATGCTACTTTAAGTACAAAGACAAGAACTGGATGACAAGTTTTTTAAATGTCTCACCAAAAGTAGCAAAAAATGAAATTTGTCTGTAATTAGTAATCCATTAATCGGACAAATACCTTTTTTTAATGATTTTAATGAGTTTTCAAGTATGCTGTAGGATTTATTGAACATTTCACCTAGTGTCTCACTGAAAACTATCCATTTTCTTCCTTATACGTTATAATAGGTACATAAAGAGCTATCATGTAATTTTGTTTGCGGTAAATTCTATACAAAATACGACCCATATATATTTTACGTTAAAACCTGACAACCGTACACCGTAACCGAACATACGTTATGTACATACGTTCGTAATATTGTATTTTTAAACTATAAAATAATCGTTTTAAATCGCTCAACATCTCTTTCTTAACCCACAGACTTTTCTGTCATCCACAGCGGTTTGTGTAAACGCTTCTTGATATCATGAGGCCTTACTGTGTACCGACCAATGTATAAATCAATTTATATCGCATTTATTATTGTGTATAAACATATATCACACAAGACCGTTAACTGATAGAGGTTCTTTGTATATTTTAAAATTATTTAACTTTTTACAGGATTTACAAACAGCCTTTAGCTGTCTACTGAGTGACATAGACCTCTTTTCAGAAAGGAGGTTTTGGCCAACTATACTACGTTAGCCAGACGAGTTGTTGGGCTTGCGTAGTTTGCTCTCTTTTTTTTATATTAAGAGCCTGCCAAAGTGACTCTACTCTGCCTGATGGAAAGCATGAGTAGAATCCGAGAGTTGTGGTCACCATACTCATTGCAAATGGAGTATGGTGACCCACACTATGACGGCCTTGTGAGATGCTTTTTCACACCCCACTTGGGGACGTAAAAGGCATGACATTCATCGTGACAGTGTAAAGCTTACACAGTTACCACGATAACTGTCACCCCTGCATCAATGGGCCTCCGGTCTCGAGTCTTAGGTCTCTTAATCATCTCGTACGCTACCCACGGGATGAATAGAAATGGTATCACCATTTAGGAGTATCAACTCCATATACTTAATTCATCACCACACGAGTTTAGTTCGTTAATAGAAATTAGAACATAAGTTTTCTGGATAAATTGTAGCCCGTATATAATTTTGCGGATGAATAAATGCGAGTATCGATAGTTCAATAAATTTATCAGCCACAACTAAATGTGAAGTGATGGTTGACAATGCATGCCGGTAAATAGCGATAATATTATGACGTCACATGCCAGGCTTATCGGTGACGGGCAGTCGGTGACGATGTCGTGTGCACTGTTGACACGATTGCGTGTGGGTGTGGGTGTATATATGTGTTCGTGTGTATTAAATTACACAATTTTCAGGATTATTATATCTTATTTTTAAGTAGTCAGAACAAGGAAGGTTAATTAAGTAAAGCTTAATAAGGTGACTGTTCTCATTTCACATCGTAACTGCAGTTTCAACCCTAACAAAACTAAGTCAAGCTATGTAATAATAGATTCGAATTAAAAAAAAAATTAAGTATTTTGGTTTATAGGTGAACTTTATATTTAAACGAGTCTATTAAAAGCCGACTGACATGTCATTTGACCCGAAGCGTCACAGTTTTATGACCTAAAGTGGGAAAGAATCTAGGCCAATAGAACCATTAGCTGTGGGTAAATTATGAATTGGTAACATTCAAAATTGATTTAACACATTGGCGCCGTACACCCACTCTTATTAAGAAACGTATCCGTCTATAATGAATTTATTTGACCATTCACAAATATCTCATCTAAATATTTTTTATTAAGCAATTCGGATTTCCCATCTCACCTATGACACTCAAAAAAAAAACACTATTATTAAATATATTTTCTCATAAAATATTGATTCAACTAATATCGTAAAACTTCTTATATGGTCTATAATTCGCTATAAAAACTATACAAGCGTATGAATACAAATATATGTTTTGTCAACGGTTGTTATAAAAAAAATATATAATCTCATTAAAACATAAAGTTTATGATAACATCGACATAACTCATAATACCTTCATTACAAAACTGTCATAATAGCCGATGAATTCTCTACTATATGACATTATAAAATTTGAATTAAAGTATCAAAACTCGTTTTGGTCAAGAGAAATCATAACGACAATCCGTGTAATGGACGCCGTATAAATATGTATGGGTTAAAGGTACGGTCTTACTGTTAGCGACTAATCCCATTTAAATCGCTAATAATTTCGTTTTGATATTGTTGTAGTAACAATCACAAAATATCTGTATATCTCCAGATAAGGCCTTTTATTATCAACTGCATAGTTTCTATTTAAGTGTAAAATAGAATTAACATTCAATACAAAATTTACGTTAACTCCACATTTATGGGATAGTATATTTCATTAGTTACTTAAAGGAAAACAACACAATGGAAATTTGTATTGATTGTATCATATTAGAAATAAAAAAAATGCATTTATTGTTTAATAAAAATATATAAGTAATGTAACTAACACTTTATACATAACTTGAATGTCATAAACAGTTTAAACTCTTATTTTCTTATTTATTCTTTCATTTGCTGAGTGATAGGTAACTTTAGTTCCACTGACGATTATCTTTTGAAGTAGAGTAGGTTATAATCAGCTCACATTTTCACACGGTATTTTTATTGCCCAGCCCAAGACCCGGTGACGGCACATTGTGTTTAGTCGGTTCGACTCCGACACACTATCTTGCTGCAAGTAAAATGACGGCTTGTAGGCGTTTCGGGATACAAAATAGCTATATTCTAAGTAGGAGTGCATATTTAAGTATTGTACCGTTTTCATTCTCTGAATACAATAATGACAAAAAATGTCAAGATGTAAAGTAATGTTTATAATATTGATTTATTTATCATCTAAGTTTAAAAGTGTCTAGAAAAAATCTAATACGTAATTCTCGTTTTTTAATCAATATGTTATATGTATATTTACCGAAATTCGAAGTGCATCGAGCAAATACTTTACACATGCTTATTTCTGTAAGCTTTGACAGGAATCTGTCACATATTAAAATCGCGTTTCTTATGAACCAGCTATCAGTAGCACCTCGTGTTTTAAGTGAAGAGGCGTTATATATATTCAACAGTGTGAATATAAAACGCTTGTAAAATAGCTTCCGTCGTGTGGGCGCAATCATTGGACGAAATTAAGAAATGCTAACAAACAAACATACGTTTTGTATTATCTATTTTCTCAATAATATAGACGTGAAACATCTTTCACTAAATCTATGCTAAGAATTTGAATTTGAACAATGAAATTATTGATTTGTATGAATATACTTTTGTGTTGTTTCCGTCTAATTTTAATTTATGTTATGTTGAGGTTTAACTGTAGTTTTTATGTGTGTTTTGTTCTTTTGAACAAAAACACAAGAACAGATGATGTTCTTTTTAATTTAATACGTGTATAAGATGAAAATATTTATGGAAATGAGTTTACTATATACTGAGTAAGATAAAATTTATAAGCTGTGATTATGAATGTACCGTGTGGGAAAAGGGAATTCTCATTTTTCAATATAAAGGCAAAATAATGTGTGATTTAAAGATTAATATGCCTTTGTGTTTGCGAATTTGTTACATCCTTACTCCTTTGTGATTAAGTTTCTTTATAAGTGAAGTGGTAAGGACATGTTCAACTCGAAAGTCCAATTGCATTACTAGCCTTTAAGCACCCACGTCAGAAGTAGGAAAGAGGGGAGGTAGTGTTGGATAGGATCTCCGGTAATTTGACTTACTCGGTATACGTAACGCAATGAAAAACTTGCTTAACATCGATTTTGGTACACACACCTATATATTATACACTAATATACATACCAAACACGGATTCCACAACTTTTGGGCGTATTCATTTGACTTACCTGTAAAGAAAACAAAGACATAATTAATATTATGAAGACATATTTATGTTAACATACACAAAATACCATAGTATCAATAAACATAGTTGAATATGCGTAATATGATTAATTAGGCTATAAGCGAAAACAATGTACATAGCGGAGCCGTGCTGATCTTAGCAGGAACGGAGACTGCTTGACTCTCTTACAGAAGATGAACCTAAAGCGCCAGCATCTGTGTTGTCGTCTTTTGTTGGGGTGTGCGAGCCCGGAGGCCCATTGATGCAGGAGCGACAGTCATCGTGGTAAGTGTGTGAGCCTTACACTGCCACGATGTCTGTCATACCTACTACGTCTCAACTAATGGATTCTGTTGATGTTTTCCATCGAGCAGAGTATAGTCACTTTGGTTAGCAATCAAATTTTTTTTTTTTCAAATTTATAACTAAATTGAATAATTTTCAGTATAACATTTAAAGATATACCAAACCTTGTAAAAAACAAATATAGGACAAAATAAAGAAAGGATAAAAGCCTTAATAATTTCGTTTCAATGATCTTTTCAGGACGTAGTCAGATCAACAAATTGTGGTTCAGACATTACTTCCTCAATACCCTAATCAGTGAAATTTCAACAAATGTTTAGTGGTCTCCTAAGGCTTAATCAGGAACCTCGAAGTACGTACTAGACTGCAGACAAGAAAAATAAATATAAAACTTTTAAACAAAACC
This sequence comes from Hypercompe scribonia, assembly GCA_949316085.1. Lineage (NCBI taxonomy): Eukaryota > Metazoa > Arthropoda > Insecta > Lepidoptera > Erebidae > Hypercompe > Hypercompe scribonia. The sequence goes on from OX438972.1 coordinate 23,904,832, forward strand.
AAACATCACAGACAGCAACCCTTTGTGGCGCACACCCTTAATCTCACCCTAATTCAAGTAAAAAAACCTGATTCAATCCTCTGCCTTCAAAGGTAGAGACGTGTTAAAACCTTACCGGCCTTTAATTAAAGCCTGGAGGGGGAAGGGTGGCGGAAGCGTCGCAGCGGCCATTTCACTCCGGCTGTCCACTTCCGGTACGTAACGTATGGACGAAGGTACTTCATTTCGGACTGACGGTGCGAGGAAAGAAAGAAAGAAAATCGCAGTTGTCTCGGGATTTGGATGGAATGGAGTCGACATTGAGCTATAAGTAACTTAAATACCAATGAATTCACTTTTTTATCGTTTCTTGTTGACATACAACAAATATCATACTCACGCATATCATATTTATGGCATTGCAATATTTGTTATAAATAAAAAATATATGTAATATAATGTGTGATGTGTGTTACAGATTATCTGGAATCGAAACCAGGTTTAAATAAAACGTCTAAACGGGTCTCCATTATATTTGTGCACACACTTTATAGTTCATTGTGTTTGGTATTATATATACGAAATCTATGATATTAAAGTCAATAGCATTTCTTGAATTGAAGCATCCTGCAAGTTTCATACACAAAAATTTCTCAAGAACTTCTAACTTCGGCTCCATGCCATCACAAATGATTGAAATCCGATCACACAAGCACATAAAATGTTCAGTGGACTTTCACAACTTACTATTTAATTTGAAATAGCCCGACAGGAATTTTACACATACGGAATTATAACTTTGCTTAATCAATGTCTATATAAAGTTCATTGTTTTTTGTTCAATTGAATATTGAGTTTACAAGTAAACACGATTAGTCGACAATCGGGTAAATTGATTAGAAGTTTTTTAAAAAAAAAACAAAGCAACGCTCGCACTACTAATAAATCGTGTATCGCGTGGACTTTACAAACATACAAGAAACGGACACAAAGAACACCCAGACTCAGAACAATAATTTCTGGATCACACAAAGTGTTGTCTCATGTGGGGTTTGAACTCACGACACTCAGCGCAGTAGAAAGCGGCATGGCGACCGCTTAAACCACTAGACCAACCGTGTAGTGAATGTAAGAAGGAATATGATAATATTATCAGTCTTGTGTTAAACTGAAATGGTATTTACTACTCAATATAACTGGCAACACTGTCTTATAAGTAAACAGTATTTTATTGTCTAAAATAATGATTTTCTTTTACATATGGTTTCTTTGTTCTAGATCGAAATGTGTGTTCCAATACTTTCGTGTACAAGGTCCTCGCGTGTACCATGTAGTGAAGAGAATAATTATAACAATACATTTGAATTTGTAAAAGACTTACAGAGTACCATTTCGAAGGACTGCAGTCTTGAAGTTGGCTGAACACTTACAATGGCCATATAAATATCCTCTCCAACTAATCGCACACACGACAAATCGCACCTACATCAACACCAAGTAATGTAGGTGGTCTTGTGATGAGTTTTTTATTTCGCTTTGCCTCCTTGAATTGTTAATGTGTCCGAGCGAGAGACACTCACTTTTTATTGGCGTTCGCTAATGAATTGATTTTAACTCTGAATCAGGAGTGACTGAGTATTGAGGGCGATTTAATTTATATCCGGTGGACTCCGTATAAAGTTAAGGATAAAAATCAAATGGCGGGTATTAAACTTGCAGTCCTTGGTTTGTGTGTATTTTTGTTTTTTGTTCTTGAATAAGTATGTGAGTTTCAGATGTATATATTTGAATACAACACAACCAAAGGTGATACCACAATGGCTTTAACTGTTTTCTCAACATTTTTGAAACAGTAGCAACAGAAATGAACGAGTATTAGTTTCTTTTGCATACTTATTTTAAATATCATTGTGTGTATTGTATAACGCTGTATTCACATCCATTTTGAGAGATTTTTAAAAGCAAAAATCGCTATTTTTGCATTAATAATTGCTTTAATTTGAGAATAAAGTACTTTACAGTCATTTTTGAACTTCAAGAAATAATTTACTTGTAAAGATTAGTAACTCTATAGAGTTGACGTAAGATGGTTGGTGGTGGAAGAACCAATTACCCTTGGTAATCGCATTACTTGAGATCTCAAAAACTTAATCATATTTTATCTTGAGTGGGAATGAAGTCACGACCTCTGAGTATTCACTCACCACCACCAGACAAACAAGCAACACAAAATATTTCATTCATTATTTACAACATTGTTATTAATTAATTCACAAGTTTATAACGAGGTCTAAGATTCGATTCCGACTAGGTATTTGAACGAAACAAGTCAGGTAAGTAACGGTCAGGTCAAAGAGCTATTCAATCACAGTAGTTAGTGTTTCCGTTTGTTAGAACAATAGACAGTAAATGCAGCCTCGTAAACACGGTTGAGTAAGACATTACACGCTTTGCAAGTTGATCGGGAACTGTGCTGTGCCTTACAAGGATATAGACAGACCTGTTGGTATAGTGGTTAGTGATCCCGATTGCTAAACCTAAGGTCGTGGCTTCGATACGGGGATCGTGTAATGAGCACGATTATTTGCTACAGGCATGGGTGTAATTTATCTACAATATATAAGTCTGATTACCACCGTATAGGTTTTTCCTACTATCTGCGAGAGCAAACTGCCACCCTCTCTTCTCCCTCGATTCTCAGGCAGACTCAAAAGGCTGCCACGCACTTGTGATACAAAAAAAAATCTAATGTGATTGGTAGATTCAGTGACTGGCAGTTTTAATTAGAGAAGTACAAAATTCTTACACCAAACAGTAATATTTGCATTGTTACTCAATTACGTTACTCACGCCTACACCGACCTGACCCTACAAGGCCTAGAACCTCCATTTGTAAACATAGTACAAGTGAGTTCAACGACCCCTCGGCTAAACAAACCACTCTTAATGTTATCGTAACCACCCATTGTTCTGATAAGAGTATACTATTGTGCAAGCCGTGATATTGCCTTGTAGTGATTCTACTTTGCGTGTAGTATGACAAATTGGTTTAAATAAAGCGATTAGATATCAAAATAGTATGTTTACTGGCTAATTAAGAGAGGTTTCGTTAAGAATCACATCTGAAATGAAGTTCTAATGAAAGCGAGCTGGTATATATAGTGTCCTCTCTTAACGTGTGGAAACCCCTTGGGTAGTCGACCCAAGTTGGTTTGCGGCGGGGTGTTGTATCGGAATCGGACTGGTCAAAAATATATGCCATGTCGCGTCTAGTACAGGGATCTGGGAACTGATTCAATGTCCTTAAATAGCCTTGGGAAAGTCATGCTTCACCACTAATTGGTTAGTTCGAACGGAGTACCTAATACCATGGTTTCTAGGAAAGTTACTAAAAGTTATTAATATTTCCGACCCATCAGGTGTAGTAATTCTTTGTACTACATTCGATTACCGTTCGATACATATCAGTATTGTTCATTAGAATTAGCATAAATTTATTCTTAATATAAACTGTTAGTGTTCGGTATGTGCTTAGATAGCGATGTCTTATCTATCAAAATATTAAAATTAATGCTCATAGCACCTCTGCAACCTAAAAACATATTTATATATCGATTTAAATCGAGTTTTATATTTTGTATTTTTTTAATATTAAACTCATATTGTACATGCCCACGCGCATCACGCAAGCCTACTCATATGTCGCGTTCCAATATTAAATTAAACACATTTCATTGGACGTTAGTAAAACCAATACTTTTGTTAATTTATTGACAAATTTATGAATATAGACGCAGCTTGGCTTTAGTTTGTTCATTAATTTCGACATTTGTGAGTGTCTCGTGCGTTTCAATTTGAATTTAAATGACTTCTCTCTGGAATTCGAAGAGTTATTTTCTTATATCACACAAATCTGAACGGAAAGTAAGTGGAGCTTTTAATATGTTCTATATCAGGTGTGGTTTTGAGGAATAGTTCACATCGCACTAAACACTTTTAGATCCAACACTGGAATGCTTTAACAGTAATTTCCCGAACTAAAATTTTAAAGGTCCATGCACACTAACTTGTTTCTTTTTACATACAATGAAAACAAGTTTCATTGTCAGAACTACAGTACCTATGAATCCTAACGCAGAATAAGTTTTCACATCGATTAGTATTAAAATAACATCGTTTCCCAACATCGTTACATTGTGATCTACCTACCTCGCTAAGGTCAACTATTCTCACATATCTGTTACCGACTGACACTTCTGTGCATGACTCTCCACACTATTTCCTCACATATCTGTTACCGACTGACACTTCTGTGCATGATTCTCAACACATAACTAAGGTTAAGATCCTTGATACAACACAATGGGTAAAAAATACACTGTATTCTATAGCAGGGATAACTTTAATATATTATTAAATATATATAAACTCTGAGAAGTACCATATTATGTCTCGAGCGGACAGCCTGTCACGGATGACACGCTGGTAGGAGACTTGTCCCTTTGTCGCAGTGCGTTTTATTAACGCCATCAAGCGGCCAGTGTATGCGCGAGAGTTATTTGACGTGACTGAGTAAGGGTGGAGTGCCAGTGGCCGCGGTAGAGGAAATTCATTTCGTTTTTAAGTAAAAACGATTAATTATCCTAGTAGGCAGTTATTCTTTTTTAACACGAAGACAAGGTGTTCTCTTCTTCTTGACGATCTTAGATAAAGTAGGCAATTCTTAATTGACTTAGAACTTTTGTAAATTAATGATTGATAGTAGTTTTGTAATTGTACATTTTTAAAAAATTAAGAATAACAGTTGGGTTTTCTATTTCATTGTACATTTTGCAAAATATGTTTTATTTATAGCTCTTGATAAATATTTATAATGTAAAAACATTAACTACGTAAGCAAAAATTACTCCAGTTTTATTATTCTGTAACAATTCAGTACATTTTTCTTCCTTGAGGAACATTTGGCAAATTCTACCCATTAAGCAATAGTGCACAGGACCGGCAATTATTTAAACAGAAGTGTTTATTCAAGATTAAGAGCAATACAAGTATATCCCAGAATTGAAAAATAAATATACTGAAATACATTATGTTCTACTTAATGCTGAAGTCTTTCGGTAATGGGTGACAAAAATGTTGAATTACGGAGACATATGTGAGTCCTTAGTTTATAAATTGTGACAGTCACCTTATATCAGATGAATTTCCGCTGTTCATTAGCACTGAGACCATACCAAAACGTTGAACTCCAGTGGGTGTAACGCATTTATTTACTTTACACTTTCAAAGGGTTTTGATTTTACAATACTGACTCCTAATATCGTAGTTAGGTTCATTCTGAAGAGGTTGGTTTATCGCTAAATATTCAACAGTTTGATATGCAGCCTTCGATACAATATACGTTGATTTTTATTTTCAGGTAGCATTTGCGTATTACTCTACAGCTATTCAAATTATTCACATCTATTCACATTTATAGTTTTATCATAAAGGGTCTAAAAGAGCGTGCAGTACGATACAATATATTGTATAAATCAACTGCTCTTTAATGGTACATTGCTGGACATGAGCCTTTCCTTAGAAAGGAGGCTTTGGCCTGCAATACATCGCCGGCCAGTCGGGTTGGTATAGTTTAGTTTCTAGTTGAGTAATGATACCAATGAATATTTATGCTAATAGTCTTTTTTAGGATAAAAAGACAAACGAGTAGATGGAAGGGCTTTCCAGTTCGGATTGTTTCAAATCGGTGTTATGCATATTTTTGTTGCTTTTCATCAATGAGGTTTCCATAGGCCCAAATCCCCGTTTCTTTAAAACATGGGCAATCCAAACGAGAACAATGCACTTTTGACTTGAGTTGCAGAAATATACAAGTGGTAGTCACTTACAAAAAAAACTTTTTATCACATACCCGCCAATAATTTGTAAATGACATTCTAAACTCAAAATAACAAATGATCATTGGTCATGTGAAATAACCGTCCATAATCATTGCGGATATTTTGGTCTACCCACACTTATATGTATAATTGATCTTAATTTAAACTTAAAGTCATTCAAGTGAATACAAAGTGACTCCTGCGCAGCGTAGGCGGGGCGATGCATAAACATGTCTCTGTCCCGCTCGCACAATGCGAACGATCACCAGTTATATTTATCGTTGTTGTGTAGCGCATTATCAGTGTACACTACAGGTTGTATCAAAGTGTGTTGTGTTGAGGTAGGTCATGGTTCAGCTTTAATTGTAGTGTAACACTTACTCGTAAAACCTCTTTCAAAAGATAATTTTTTCGTCTCTGTGTATAAGGAATTAATATTTCACTTTAAGGTTATAAGTTTGAAAATGTATTGTGCTTTGTCTTACGATTGCTTACATATCGTTTGAAGCTTAAATAAAAGAAAGCATACGATGTTTTTAATGTTATTACGTTTCATGATTTCAAATAACGATATTAATTTATCAAGTTTTACGTACGGCCATCTTATTCCAAATTAGGCAGTCTTAGAGCTATGGTAATCAAACTACTGATATACATATGTACATATTTCTAAATACATATATATAACTAGCTAGTTATATTCAAACACAGAATAAATAAATTAACAAATATTTCGGACATTTGACACACAGCGTCGTGTAGTTTCAAATTAAACAGAGCTTGTGCTATGATAACTAGATTGACTGACAAAATGTTTACATTTTTTTTTTGAAAATACATACATATTATATATAGAAAACACCCAAATTGCGAAATAAGTATTTGCAGATCATACAAACCGAGACCTCAAGCACAGCAATCGCATTCGCTACCGCTACGCCATCGAGGCAGTCAATGCACACACATACACATCACACAATTATTTGTGGCAACCGTTACAGCAGAAAATTGAGAAGGAAATGAACCCTTTGTTTTGTTGTGTAATAGGATTCTTGGTTGTGTAATAGATTCGTGCTTGGTAAAATTTCATTTTAAAATTGTTTTTTAGCAACTTATAAACGTATAAAGAGAAAACACACAGTCTCAGTTGGAAAACACACAGCAGCAGAAGTGCGGAAGTATAGCACACAATGAGCACTCTACGCATAATTATGGTCCACAACTCACTCACATTTCCCCGTGAATAGCAGTATTAATGCCACTTATTTGTGAGGCGCACGCGCAACTGTTACTCACTATCATGATCTTGATTACTTAGAAAGGTGGTGCAGTTTATGTGGTGACATTCCTTTCTCGCCGAGCCTATTCAAAGTACGTCGTAACTATTCCCCCTTTGGGGGAATACTGTTGACACATTTAAGTTTCATTGCAGAGCTCTTACAATATCACTTTACATTATAAAGGTTGAAATTTGATATACATAAGTTGTACACACACTCAAGTGGGACAGTTGAAGTCACGAAGTAGTTTTTTCAGGGATTTGCACCATGTTACAGGAACCCTGATTCTGGGCAGGGAGTTCAAAGCTGGGAATGCACTCGCGACTTGCTTGCTTGTTTCAGCCGTCCACTCCTGACAGAAGGCCTCCCTTAAAGAGCGCCTCGGTCTTGAACAATCCACACCCATCCACTGGCAGACATTTTTATCAAGTAGCCTAGGTATGGGCAACCTTTCACATGTCGCGGGCCAAACTTTAGTGTGCAAATACGTTCGCGGGCCGCGTTTAAAAGTAGTAGGTACATTTTAAAGTAGTGTTGTTGTGTTCATAGTTTTTTGCGATAGATAGCACGGCTTGGCTCGCTAACTTAATTCCGTGAATGTCTCGGCGAGCCGCATCAAATCATATCGCCGGCCGAATCCGGCCCGCGGGCCGGCGGTTGCCCACCGTTGAAGTGGCCGGTACGGCCGGACGTGACCTAAGTTTGATACTATTGAGTTGCAAAGGTCCACGGGCAGTGGAAGCCACTTACCATCAGAGGGTTCGTGTACTCGTTTGGACGTTCTTGCTATAAATAACTTTTTTATCATGCTCTCGGTGTAAAGACATAAAATCATGGTATAACAATTTTTGTTTTTCAATTCGTGTCGAATTATGGCTGTCCTAAGCTTATTGATAAATTTTAATAGACCATATTATCGTTTTCTTCTGTATATTTAAACTGGATCAATCTTGAGTACTATCAAACCAATTAAAAAATATATAAACTGGTTCACAAATGGCGGAAATATTACTTAGCACATAAATATACAATATTCAATCGAAGTGACAATCTCCTGTTTTATGACGAAAAAAAATTCAACATTATATCTTAATGTTGTCAGGAACATAATATTTTTATATTGCTAATGGGTCTAATTGTATTATATTTCGATAAAATGTTAAATTATGGATGTTTTAATGACCATTATCAAAAGAAACATTAAGGTTTAGTTTTTTTCTTTAATGAATCATAGTGGTGATTGTTATTTGTGTGGTGAAGCATGAAGAATATAGTGTAGTGTAATTTCAAGGTAGTAGAGCCACGCTGATTTCAGCACGCCGGTCGACCGGGGCAGTATTACCCTCCTACAGAAGACCAACCTAAAGCGCCAGGATCCGTGTTGTGATGTTTCGTTGGTGAGTGTGAGACCGGAGGCCCATCGATGCAGGGGTGACAGTTATCGTGGTAACTGTGTAAGCCTTACACTGTCACACTGCCATGACTGTCATGCCTTTTACGACTCAAGCTGAGTGTGTGAAAAAACATCTCACAAGGCCGCCATAGTGTGGGTCACCATACTGCGTTGTCAGCATTTCCAATGAGTATAGTGACCACAACTCTTGGATTCTATTCATGCTTTCTATCAGGCAGAGTAGAGTCACTTTGGTAGACTCTTAAAATAGAAAAAAAAAACCAAAAAAAAGTGTGTGTCTTATTCATCCCATGGGTGTCGTGAGAGGCGACTAAGGATGGAAAACATGAAACAAACCAACACATCCGGACAGCTTGGTAGACGCCAAAATCCCCTTTTTAAGGTCAGGTCTACGTCCAGCAGTGGATTATTAAAGGTTGTTGATGACGATGATGATAGCTTATACCTACTGTATTTTTCATTTTCCTAACTTTCTACAACTGCACCCAAATAGGAATGATTTTTTCAATAAAGGAAACTCCCTCTTCTCAAGTCGGTTAAAAGTATTAAGATATTCACAGGTTTTAATTTAAAATAAAAACCAATCAGCGAACCCATCTCTACTTAGGAGAGGAGTGGAAAACAATAGCCGCCTTTATATTGAGATTTGGTTGGTGAATGGACGGGCGGACGGACAGACGATCAGCTTTAGATTACTTTTGGTATGATTAAACGAAGGTTCACCGGTCTAGTCCGATAGATTTCTCTAATTGAAAAGGGGTGAAGGTAGAGGAGCTGTATGGCAACCGTACATATAAATATTGCATACCGATACAGTTAAATGATAAAGTGTTATGAATTCACATTTAAATTTTAATCTATGGCTTTAAGGGTAACGTTAAAAATCCTTTTCCCCTTGAAATACTTGTAGTTAAGAGTCAATAGTTAGATACTTAGTATTTTTCAAAACTCTTTGACTACTGTAAGTTAAAGTATCTATAAATTATTATATATGGCTAAAACACACTACATGTATTTTATCACAGGTTTTTCAGTCGATTGTGTTATATATTTAGTTCATATAATCGTCTTGAATGATAGAACAAGTACCACCTAGTGTGATTTCAGATGATGAAAAAAAAGTCCATCCAATTATTGTAAGATAACTAAATATTCATGAATCAACCTATCACTGTTCACTGCTGAACGAAGGTCCCTCCTAAGGAACGCCAACCATCCCGGTCTTGGGCAATTCGCATCCATCCGCTGCCAGTCACCTTCTTCAAGTCGTCGGTCCATCACGCCGCAGTGTGCCCTACACTACGCTTGCCTAATGAATTGATGATTGATGATTGATTGATGAACTAAATATTCATTCTGTAGATGTCGGAAGAGACGACTTACGGATCAAACTACACAGAACAACATCACCACAAATAGAATGAAAACTTGAAACAAAGCCTATTCTGACCCGTCTAGCCAGTGTGATATAGTAGGTTAAAACCTCTTTGCTAAAGAGAGACCTATGTCCAGCAGTAGACAGTTAGAGACTATTGATGAAGAATGCAAGAATTCCTGCATATGGCGTAAGTATTTGAAACTGCTTTTATAAACCAACGGTTATGCTGGTAATAATAAATTGAAATCAGTTAGAATATATGTATGTATTATTGGAAGCATTCGTTCAGGTAAATCACATGGGCAATCGGTTATCCGGTAAGCTAGCCCGGTAATTAACGATAAGACGCACCTTCGCCGTGTCCGAGTAATGGACAATGTTACCGTGCACCGGTAATAAGGGGCATGTTAGGGTACGTACACATGCGACACAGAAATGGTTTTTTTTTTTATTGGGATTCTACCAAAGTGACTCTACTCTATTCACCATATCACATTACATATATCTCAGTCAAAGTTTTTGTTTTTCATTTATAATACCATTCATACCAGGCAATCATTTCGTGAAAAGAAGACATATGTTTAACAGGAATCAGTTCCCCGCTCGTTACTTTCGGTGATTTTAAATTAGAACACAAAGAAAAATTTACACACATTATTGTATATAATATACAATGTTTTTAACTAGTAAGGCTTACAAAAGTATCTTTTAAAATTCATATTTTCTGCAAGTTAACTAGAGTGACAGATGTTGATCATTAATGTTGCTATTAGGAAATGAACGCATACAAACATTTTTATCCAACTATGAAGACATTATTGTCCATTTGTTAGAAGTACAAGATCAGTGTGTACGCGACTCACAAGATAATAGCAACTTTTATAGGTGCGCGTACGCATCCGAGCTCCTTAGATCGTTTACCTGCTATAAATTACATCGTAAAATTGTCGATAATCATCTACCAGTACCGACCGATTTCATTATATTTCCCTGTTCTTATTAGCCGACTTGTGCGCCGTGTGCCAGGGTCCTCAGTGGTTTAGACGGCTCAGATTATGCCTTATTTACAAGTACGATATGGATGGTAAATTACAGTGTTATTAATTAAAAAAATATGAAAAAACTTCAAGGAATAAATGCACTCGTCGGTAATATAATGAAGTGAATTAGAATCTAATTGATTGAGTTCATTAATTGATTAATTATAGTCATATTATTATTTTTAAAAAGATCTTAGTTATATGTATTATATAATAGATCTAATGACGAGTGTTAAGAAAAAAAAGAAAACATTTTGTCATAAAAAACATCTAACAACATTACGAAGTCCATATCGGCAATTATGTAGGCGGCCGTAGTGTGGTTACCATACTGCATTGATTGCATTCGCAATGAGTGTGGTAACCACTACTCTTGGATTCTATTTATGCTGTCCATCACGCAGAGTAGTCACTTTAGCAGGGTCTGAATAAATAAAAAAAAGTACTCAACTGTTGAAGGGGAAACAAGACCAGTGAAAGCAACAAGTTCGGCTCTACAGGTGCCAAGACACCAGCGCTTTGGTGTCGCTAATCACATGAGACAAGCCAGCAGTCTCAGATTGATTGGCATCAGTATCAACGGGGCTAATGTACGTACGTTTTATTTCAAGACTAGCTTTTACTCGTGGTTGCACCCATAGTAATTTCGATTTTCAATTAATTTTTGCTGTATTTCGAATAGTACTTTTTCACACGTCAGTTAAGTTAAAGGAAAAATTCTACCTTCAAACATAGCAATATACACGACTATCGATGTTACACATCTCACGTGTGTGGTTAATTTGCTATGTTTTGATATAATATTGTAAAAGGGAAAGCAAATCGTAATTAAATCACTAAATAAATAGTTTTATTAAGCGATAAATAGTCTAAAAACGAAGTTAAAATTCATTCAGATCTGTTAAGTAGTTTTAACTTGATTGAACAAGCATAATAGAGCATGTGAAATAGTGACACTGGATAGGAGATTAACATTACAAAATCAAGAGACTACAGAATCGTTTATTTCTGATATAGAAATTGTGTCTGCACTTGGAAGTCAAAAAAAAACTTTAAGTTTAAAGCCTATACACCAAAATGCTGGCAGCAGCGCTACCCGTCATCTGATCTAATAAATATGCAAGAAAGAAAGAAAGTAATTTATTCTGACATTAATAGGATAACACATTGTTAAATATGTACAATATAAGCGAGTGAGCCACAAGTAATTATAATGCCCAGTACAGTGTAAGAAAAGGTGTCTGTCTCAGCATATTGCTGCAGCACTAGAATTGGGAAAGGGCACGCGCCTGATGACCTCGATTTGTCAACAAAAAAAATTAGATATCCATAACGTCATATAAATATTGAATAAATCAATTTTAGAAATGTGTGTTTAATAAGAACTGACGATTAAGTTTAGATTTGCTCAGTTTGCGGCAATATCATAATATCCATATATGTACATAATTACATATCATTAAACGCGAAAAACTAAACACAAGAGACAACAAAAGCCTAGACAAAATATCAAGAAACTCTTTGAACAAGTTTAACTTAAGCAATTATTGACAGGTGTATTTTCGACCTGTTAATAATAAATTATATATCCAATTCTTCAGGAACGGAGTGCAATCCTACGCAAGTATAAGCCCATTTATGACCGGTAATGAAAGGCCGATGCCAGCGCCGTCTATAGGACGTGTCATTACTAGCTGTTACAGCAATTTGATGAATGTGTAATTGGTAGCATAATTATCCACCACCACCAATTAAATACTGCACGTCATCCATTAAATGGTGTAAAAAGATGTATAAAAATGGTTTACGGAGGCTTTAATTAGTTTTATGTTCTTGGAGTTATGATTAATATCCAGTGTGTTTATTTAAATTTTCCACAGTATAACTTTTAATGGATCAAGCTATTTGTAGCCAACCTTTCATATCATAAGATGTCAAAAACTATAGTAGCAATCAATCAATAATTACAGTTGCGTGTAGAATCTTGAAGGAACTGCCATCGAAAGGAGAAGACAAGAAAAAGTTATAAAAAAAAAAACACGACTTCATAAAAATGTTTGATAAAATTTGTGTAGCTTATGTATACCGGTCCATTATTACGAATCTATTGACACCTCTTTCATTAAAATCGGTTTAATAGTTTCGGCGCTACGGTGGAACGAACAAACATACATAGACTGCCGTCCTTTTGGTTTCGCCGTAGTCGGATAAAAAAAAACTCGCAGTTCTGCTTATTTAGTGCTACTCTCTAAGCGTAACCCCTCTACTTTAACTGTATCCATAGTAAAAACAAATTACCAATAAATTGCCTAGTAAATGATCAATTGATCTTGAATCTAAGAATAAAGTTATTATTACCTACCAACTAATAAATACTAAAACATATGAAACAATACAACACATAAATAGAAATAGTCGAGATTAATATCGTATCGGAATCGCCCCGTGAACTATCACGAACAAATAACTCACTGCGCGTACGCAACTCAAGACATTTCGATATTCGCCATTTTGATCTACAACGCGCCCGCGCACCTCTACTTCACCTGCTATGATATATTGGCGAATTAAGAACCGATGACGTTGACACCTTGCAGTTGAATATAGCTACGGGCAAGAATGGTTTTCAAACTGTTTTGTTCTAGATAATGCTATTGTCTGAAACATGCATCATTCTGAACTAGATTTAGGTACTTGAAGCTAGTTAAATGTCAAATACACAGAATTATGTCATAGTTTAAATGGAGAAAGGGATTCAACACATGATTTTGGTGGCAGCAGCAACAACTTACAGATTTTTGTGACTTTCAAAGGAGTATAAAGTTCTTTTTAGGGTTTCGTACCTAGAAGGTAAAAACGGGATCCTATTATTAAGCCTCTGCTGTCTATCTGTCCGTCTGTCTGTCTGTCACCTGGCTGTATCTCATAAACCGTGACAGCTACAAAGCTGAAATTTTCACAAATTATATATTTCCATCGTCGCTATAACAACAAATATTAAAAATAAAAATAATAAAAAATATTAAGAAGGGGTCCCCATACAATAAGGGTGTTTTTTTTTCGTATTTTTGCTCAATATTAATAACGGCAACAGGTAGACGCATAAAATTTTCACAGAATTTTAAGTTGTATATTACCTTTGAACATAAATAATTAAATAAAAATAAAGATTAGAGGGGAGATCCTTTAAAACAAACGTAATTTTAAAGCAAATTTTTATTCGAATTTAATAAACAGATAGAAACTTGAATATTTATTTGTTATATATAACTACATTTACGGGCTAATGTTATAATTAAAGCACACACGGTAGACATTTCTTTAATATTAAATTAAATTGAATCAACTTCAACAGTTATACAAATAACTTGCACCAAGAAGACACAAATAGAATCCTTGCTTTTAAAAACCATTTAAAGATGCATAATTGCTTCCAAGACTGTCTGAGAACATGACAATATTTCACCAGCTAGTTAGCGAACATGCTTAACAATAAGGTAGGTACGGAACCGTTGACATCAATCAGACAGGCTGCCACTTCGACCGCGCGCCGCTCGTGACCAGCCCCGACCCTAGCAGGTGTACCGATACCTGTGTTTCCTATAATATATTAGTTGACGACCTGGGTTTTATAACTAGATATTTCTCAAATACCTGGCTTTTGACGGTGTTAGCATTTTTTAAAAAAAATGTGTGTCAGCGCCGACGCACGACTGGAGTTTACTCCTTAAGTACGAGTGTTAAAACAGACGCAAAAAAAGCTTATTTAACTGAAATTAACTGAAAAAAGATTGATACCGTATGAAAGGGTAAATTAACTAATTAATGAAAATAACATATAGATATAGTCGCTTTGCAGCATACTCTATACACGTCTTAATACACTCACAACCAGTGCAGCCGCACCAAAAACGTAACGAGGTCATTCGTTCAGTAGATTTTACTCCTCACATTTTTCTCATACCGGGCGCCTTATATCAAAAAACCGATTCTTAAGGAGTAAACTCCAAAAAAATAAAGTTGAATAGAGATTGAGAATGTTAAATCTTAAATAATCAATCTACTTGGTATTCAGTTGTTAGTTTTCACTTTTCCCATTTCAAAAATTTACGAACGTAAATATATAATATGATATTTTAAAAAAGGCAGTAATGAAAACGTCTCTTGCAACAGAAATTTATGTTTTATAAATTAATTTAATTTTATTTAAAAATTTAATTTACTTTTAATTTTGGGGGAGGTAACTGTATTCCAACAAATAATGTCTCTTGAAGGTTTCTGTTATTGTATTTAGATTTTCGCGATATTTACACATACACATAGTTTTTTGTACAGCGGACCCTTTCGCGATAAGATTAACAGACAAACTGATAGACTGACAGTCGTGACAGCGACTGGTATAACCCATTCGAAAAGTCGGGAAATAGAAGGTATCGTGACATTTCTAAACGATTTTATGACGAATAAGCATATGTACGAGTATAAGAAAGCTGTGTTTCACAGCTACGTTTTGTGTTGTGTGTTGTGTGATAAATAATTAGAGGGGTCGTTATGTACTATCGGGGATCCGGGTCCCTATGTACAATAGTTATAAGAGACTCGTCGCCATATTTAAGACATTTAAGTGTATCAAACCGATGACAATTTTTTCAGGAAACTGTATCAAATAATATTGAACATAACTTTCAAATTGTATTAATACAAAATACGTCAAACTAAGACAAACAAGACCCCATAAATTAAGTTTCCCACCTTGGTTTACCCGTCACGGCGCGTGATAACCGGGGGTGATGACAAAACCATAAGAGCCGCGTTAAACTACATATTTGCGGCGGTAAACACTAGTGAAGGGCCCTGACGTCGAACTGCGATGTTATTGATAGAATTTATCAGCGATCGAGTTCGAGATGTGGTACAAGGTACAAACGTCTGCGATAACGGAAGCTTTTCTGACGTTTTTCGCAATAAAACTGTGATAACTGGAGAAATACTTTGTAGTATGCACTGGGGTTTTAGCCAAAAATACCATTTTTATATAAAAATATGTAACATTTATTTAGTTAAAATGAGTTAAGCACACAAAATCCATTCCGATACTTTATCGGAATGAATTTGAGTTTACATATATCCACTTCTTAAATAAAAATAAGTAAGTAAGTAAAAAATCATCCAGAAACGACGTTTTAACGTAAATAACGTTAAAACTTTAATTTAGACCTGTCATTCCAAATGAGCCAAAGAGAAGTCTTCCTACCTCTGAATACTTGATTCTTACTATTACGACTTTTTAACTGTGAAGATGCTTATCTTTAAAAAAAAAAAAACACAGCAAACCTAACGTTATTACGTTATTTTTTTAGTTATAAGTGTTGGTACTTCACTTCGCTTACACTTGCGGCAAGCGCAGAACGCTGAGCGTTGAACAGCCGCGTCGAGGCGCATCACTATCACGTGTAAGCCGCACCTGGAGCGTCGCAACTTGTGGCTCCGATACCAACACTAATTACATTATCCCCCTACTTCTTTTATATTTTACAATGACTACACTAGATATATTTTAAAACTTGGAACCCGTACATGCAGGTACTTTGGAGGATATAAGCATGTAATTGAGTATATGGTACAGGAGAAAAACGAGGCAGACTTCCGAGAATTAGGAGATGCTTTGTCGTCTGGTAACTCAGTAAAAAGAAATCAAAGAATTGAGTAGCACTAGCTTTCAGGGAAGTCAGGTTATCTCTCTTGGTTAACGTTTTCATAAAACTAAAGGAGGACCTACCACCTTGTCCAACCATTTCTACAATAATTCTCATAAACACATATGTATATTGATTAGTATTAGAATCAATAAACATTGTAAAAATAGTTCGAAACGAACAAAAAACCGTAACAGCTTAATGTCCATTACTGAAGCAGTCACTCACTGTCCGAAAGCATCGTGATGCGAATAGATTAGAGACAATCTCGATTGATGCTGTGTCCCCGCGCACACTGTTTCCGACAGATTGATTGTCCACTCAACTGTGTATAATTTATTGTTAGTTTTATACATTTTATAGTTATCATCTAAATTTAAACGAGGCTGAAGTCAACCAGTCACATTACACAGGCCCCCACTGAACATAGCGTGTCCTCTGAATTAAAACACGAATGAAATTCTTCTTGCGTCTCTTAATCCTCAACGATCGAGTGTCAGTTCCTTATATACGTCTTTGTGAATCATCTTAAAACTTCCTAGGGTTTGTGTCAAGCTGCTCTTGGCGACGCTGTCATCTTGCACAGTTGGCTTCCATAGTCCCCACTTACCCATGAGATGATTAGGAGTAGTGACACTCTTCTTCATAATGCATCACAGACATATATGATCTTATTTAAAATCTCCTATTGGTAGATACGTACATATGGATACCCCTAGACACGTATGGATTAAAAATGTAATCAAACACTTTCTTGTCTGTGGTATTTGCAAAAAGGGGTCATTGAATCCGTGATCTCAGACGTTTGGGTACCGGGCGTTGAGCTTTAAGTCACCTGAAATTCAATCTTTACTAGTTATAATTAAAAGTTGTTTTCCTTTCACAACAGTTTCCTAAGTATTGATAAATTTTTGTATTCGTTCGTTTCAGGATTCGTTTTGATAGAAACTCATTGGAATGAACCCTTGCATTTATTTGAGGGTTTATCTACTAAAATTTATTGAGTTTGAAGCACTGGTTCTCTAAGGAAATTTTAGAAAAAAATTAAATACAAGGCACAATTTTAAAGCCAGCAACTGTTATTTCAATAAGACATAATATGGAAAAAATATTAGATTTTTCTGATAAGAGTTAGAAGATTTAATATTGAGTATTTTCCCTTAATGTCCGTATGGTGACGGATTAAGAATACATAGTGTTACCACCCCTATTCATGCCGTGGGTGTCGTTAAAGGCGACTAAGGGACCAAGTATGCAAGACAACATCATTACAAAGAGAAGGAAAACTTGAAACAAACCCTATTCTAACCCGTTTGGCCAGCGTGGTATAGTAGGTCAAAACCTCCTTGCTAAGGAGAGGCCTATGTCCAGCAGTGGACTGTAAAAGGCCGTTGATGATTTTCCCTTAAAGTTGACAAATTTCACTAAATACATAGCTACGCACTCTTCAATATCCTGGTGTTGCCATTAAAAATAGAACTGTTTTTAAGGAGGCTTGTAACGCCAGTTTAAAAACATAAAAGGTATTCTATAAGGTAACATTAATTAATTGAAGTATCAACCTTAAAGAAAGCAAAGAATTGGCAAAAGCTGGTTAAGTATAAGGCCACAAAATCAGCAATCGTATTTTCAAATCGATATCTCGATTACAACAACATCTATTTTGAATAAAAGGAGTATCACCCACTCAAATAATCAACAGTTCTCCATCACCGATGCTCCATTAGAGATAAGCCTTATACTATATTTATTTGAACGTCCATCTATACACCGCCATCTCCGAAACGGTAACTCACGTCGCCAATAACAATTTATATCGATACAGAACGGTTATTGAATAGAGCATCGATAAAGATTCTTCAAAATCGAGAAATGTGTTTAGTGAATAAATACCAGATTAAAGTTTTAACTCAGATCGGGCATTATAGACTTTATGTTATTGTCATAAGTTAGAATTTTCAATGTTTATAATATTAGTGATGGCAAGTATAATTTGGCGATTTTCTATTAATAGGCGTTTATACGTATAATTTAAATAACTTATTGAAATATTTGTGTCGTCCTAATAAACATGTCGAATCGATGGGTGTCAGTTTGCATATCCAGTATCAACATTAATCGTTTCGTTGAAAAATTAATGTTAAATGGTTATGGACTGTTTTGACGAAACTCAAATTATGTATTTCTACTGATTTTTTTTATGATAAGATTCTTATCTTTCACAAAACTTGAAGTTTACCTCGTGTTAATTGTTTTTTTTTTGTGAATTTTCGTGTACATATATCAAGCCTAATTTAAAATAAGGAACTAACGAATAATTAAATATATGATTACAAGTAATCCTTAAAGACCTTGAAGGTCGAAAAAAAAGGAGAACCTCCATCAATATCCAGGAAGTTTTGAACGTTTTTATAATGCAGTAGAACACTTGGCCGCTGATTGTTATAACTGACAACTCTTCTGGTACCGTTTAAATTCGTAGTAAACCTGAATTTTGGTAACCACTATTATTTATGCAGCCTGATTAGGCATTATCTTTAAATTGAAAAAACCGCTATTTTTTTTAAGTGAAAACTTCTTTAGGCGCGTTGAGCGTTTTGGTAGAGGGTAAAATCCTCGGTTCGCGTCACCGACATGCTAATGATAATAGTATATCTATAGCTATGGAGAATATGATATTATATATTATATATAGCTATATATGAAACATAAAAAATTTCATATAATTTTTGCATATAGTTTTAATTACTCTCAACTTAATAGTTCCGTTTTCACTTCTATCGGCAGTCCCACGACTGCTACTGTTTTTTTTTATTTAAGGTTTTTAAGTCTGTTGATGATGATGATGTTATACTCCTGGCTGAAGTCGACCACAGCGGCCTATCAGAGACCAGCCAACTACGTAGGAGATATTATAGTGCACAAGCCAAGGTGCACTTTCTGTTCCCTCACTCTCACAATCTGATGGGAGAGCTCAGGCGCAGGACCAACGGATTTACGTGCTCTCCAAGAAATGGATATTAAGACCCCAACTTCCAAACTCCGGCTGTTATTAAACATTTCTATGAACAGTTTTTGGGTCGATCCTGGCATCAAACCTTAGAGCTTTTGATTGGTAGTTGCATAAACTAATCAGATGTGCTAGACCAACGAGGCAGTCTTTTAAAAGGTTTTAAGTACATTGTCTATGGAGATAATATTTCAATTTCAAGTAGATAAATGTCTAATAGAATTAAAAAATAAAATATACGTACTGTAGTTTAAAAAAAATAATTTTAAAACTAATTGTATCTAGCCAACGTATTTTACATAAAAATATTCTAATAACGGGTAATTAAAACTAATTTATTATGTAACTAGATATTTATAAGGTTTCGGAATAATTAATTATTTTTATTAAAGGTGGTATGTACATATGTATACGGTTGATAGTCATCAGACCATTAAAGTGCCATAAAAATGAAATACGTGCTTACGAAAATATCTTCCAAGTCGCATTTAACTCTGTCAATAAGGTTTATATTTCATCTATAAAAATTTAATTAATTAGCAAAGAAAGAATGTTCAAAGAATGAAATAGAACCTACACTGGTTATAAATATAGATATAAAACATTATCTTCTTTAAATACCGATAAATTTGAAATTTTTAAATCGATTTACATATGAAAACATACGAAAACGAGTCTTTCCTTTATACGTTTAACGTTCCAATTCAATTGACGACCTATTCGACGAGCATTTATAAAAAATCTAATCGAGTTTATAGTCGATTTGGATACCGTTTTTATTAATAATTGCCTATTCGCACCACTAGTTATACTATCGTAGTGTATTTGTAAGTGATTAGTATTGTATTAATGTTACTTTTATACCCTGTTACTGTTACGAATATATTTTGGAATGGCCGCGAGAGCGTGTTAAAATGCCGTTGTCGTAATAACTTCTCCAATCGATGTTGATTGTGGTCGTTTTGATTTAAAAAACGATTAATAAATTTTTAACGTGATATAAATTAGATTGATTTGTTTTGATCACGTTTTCTTCTTTTAGTAGGTATATTTTATATTCGCTAAAAGGTATCTAACTTTTTCTTATCGTTTTATTTTTGTTATACATTGACGGGTCGAGTCTAGTGCTTAGTGATTCTGGGTGCGAAGCCAGAGGTCGTGAGTTCGATTCTCACCCAGGATTAATAATTGTGTAGGTAACAGGTATGTATGTTTATCAGCAGTCTGGTTTACATACATCTTTGCATATTTTGAGAAAATGTGGCCGTGTTAGATGTGGTGATGTTACTATTATTGATAATTGATTATTACTGAAATTATTTTTTTTTGTCAAATTATGAGATGTCCACATAACTTTACAAAAACCGCAGATCGATCGATAATGCGGCCTGCATTTACAATAGGTCGCCTTAGAAGAGTTAATGATTAACAGTGGGCGTATGTAAGTCTGAAAATAATACAAAAAAAAGTCTAATAATGTTTTTTTTTCCTATTTAGTTTCATTCCGGGCATGCCAAAGTGACTGCACACTGCCTGATGGAAAGTATGAATAGAACCCAATGTTTTCATGAAAACTGTTTCAAAATAATAATGCATCCCATAATACAGAAAACAAAAGCAAATTTAAAAATACAAAAAGATATGCCGTTTCATATTTAGAGACATATTTGAATTTAAGAGTAACATAGAAGTAAAACACATATATTAAAAATTAACTAAATAAGCCCACCAATCCGCTCGGGTCATCACCCCACCGTAGTTTGTGGTGGGATGGTGTGCCGGAATGGGACCAACTAGAACCACATGGTATGCCACTCTGCGCCCGTAATAGGAGAGATCCACTGTTATAACGACATCCAGATTCAACACCTTCAGGTGAACTCTCTATTAGGGCGACGTGTCGCACGCGGACGACGTCTCCTCGCTGTTGGCCACAGTAGCGGATGGAAAGAAAAATCCGTCTCTTCCGCCCACGGTCACTCTGGTCCTCTCTTAACTCAAAATTCATCATAAATATTCATATCTTGTGGGATCACGTTACCAAGAAATTCAAAACATCATCACAAAATAAATCAGTGGCTTTCTTAATCTTAATATGTCAATAAAAATTTATATTAACATATTTACAACCACGTTTTAAAAGGACACATATATTGTATAAATAATGACGAATCTCGGAAAAATTAACATCAATAATCAACCGGATTCTTCACATGCAAATATGGGATTGAAATAAAAGACCACCATCACGCCACCGTTACATTTAAATAACTAATATATTGTGTAAAAGTTGTAAAACTTTTTATGACTAATTAGTCACTATTGGTTAGAAGAATATTGTGACTGTTTTAATTTTTAACTGCTGTGGCCTACATTTTAAATGAAGTTTGTTTTACTAGCAATAAAATATGAATCTTAAAATGAAATTCGTTAATTAGATAGAACATAGCGATTAGAAGAACTATAACTACTAACTAACTAACTAGAAGAACTATCCATAATTATAAAATGTTTAAGAAGTTCTTATTATCATCAATTTTTATACTTTAACTAAAGATGGGCTAGCGTAATGTATACCATTGGAAAGGGTTCTGACTGCCTTCTTTTATAGCCGACCTTATTCTTATTTTCCTAGTTAGCATTATCATTTTCAAAAGGAAAAAGGAAAATAGATAGGTCAAGGGAAACGGGAGAAGGGATACCTCAAAACCTCGTGTTACCTAAAATTAGAGTAGCCTCTAAAACTCTGACGAATGATTGCACGCATATTGCAACGAAAGGTCTTTAACAGGTTATAATCATAATCCGTCGTAGTGCCACCTCACTAGAGTGTGCGCCTCCGTCTCTATACTTTTATTGTCTATTGACATACACCACTGTATAAGACAATATGGCGCCCTGAATAAAATGTCATTAATTATTATAACAGATATTTTCGTTCCAATGTAATCTACAGTCCTATTTAACAAGGTTTATCGTAAATTGGCATTTACGAAAAAACAAATCGAATTGCTAGTACTTGATCGTTTGTATGAAATACAACAGTCTCTTTCTTGCCTGTTGTATTAAATCTATGGTCATGTACTGTAGAACTACTTGTACTTTTTCGATAGTAAAGTTGTCGAAAAAATATGTTACTAGCGGTAAAATAAACGTAGATCATAATGAAAAAATTAAGTCAATTAAAGAAAAAGTTAATGTTTGAAGTCTGCAGAAAGAACTAAATGTACTTAAGTTGACATAACGCACACAGCAGAAACCTGTACTGTGGCAAACAACCTATTTATTGTTCCACACATATACACGCAGATGTTTGACAAACTGTAACGATTATATGTATCATACAATGATTAATTCTGGGTTTAAATAAGACCCACGATCTCACCAAATTAAGTTTGTCAACCACTAGACCAACACGCCAGTTAAAAAAGACCAACACACCAGTTAAAAAACACCAACACCCCAATTAAAAAAGACCAACACGCCAGTTAAAAAACACCAACACCCCAATTAAAAAAGACCAACACGCCAGTTAAAAAACACCAACACCCCAATTAAAAAAGACCAATACGCCAGTTAAAAAACTAACAAAAAAGACACGGTTCAGCAATACATTTATTCCTAAACGTATTCCGCTACTGTTAAAATATCGGAGACGAATTTAGCGTCAAAGAATTTGTCCCACAAATTTTATATATTATATTACAGAATTCATGTCTTACAACACGTTCGTCAACTTTGACGACATTAGTTAGCTTAAAACAAGTTTTTATTTTATTACCACAATAAATCCACATTTTAATGTTTCCTAAATTGATTTAGCATTACCAACATTTACATACTTATTTGGTTTATATATATATATATATATATATAAGGTACCGTAGACTTTTAGGTGTTGATATTATATACAAATTAATGAGCTAATTCGGCTATTACAAGAATTATATTGGTTTTTGCAATTAAGTTTTAGCACTGTTAATAGTTTTAGTATACGAGAATTTAAAATAGGTTATAGAGACTGCTGAGTTACGCGTTTTATTAAGATGTGGAGAATAATAAAAAGAGATTTTACGAAAAACACTCCTTTACCGGATTCCGGCGATATGTTACCAAGTAGAAGGCGATAGATACTGTTTTAATTTCTATCCTTTCATCTTGAGTGTGTCTTCTAAAGTAGATCAAATACGACATGGAAAAAACCTTCGATACAGCAACTAGTTGCTGCAAAGCTTCAGTTGTAGTGACTAAAAAGGGAAGGGTACATGTCAAAACACTTGAAGAAAAACATGACAAACAATTCAATTTTAAAATATGATGATAAGACAAAAGTCTTCTGCTACACATGATTTTATCCTAGCGCTGGATTTTTCTGGATTTTTTTTTTATCTAAAGAGCCTGTCAAAGTGACTCTGCTCAGTCTGATGGAAAGCATGAATAGAATTAAAGAGGATGGTAAGACAACGCTGTATGGTGACTCACTGTGGTGGCTTAGTGAGATGCTCTTTCATGGCACGCTTGGGGACGAATAAGACATTCATTGTGGTAGTGTAAAACACTTACCACAACAACTATCAACTCTGCATCCGTGGGCCTACAGTCTCGCACTCACAATAAAACACGACAGTATAGATGCTGTCACTTTAGGTTGGTCTTCTGTGAGAGGGAAGTACTGCCCCGGTCGACCGCTTCGTTCGTGCTGAAATCAGCGTGGCTCTAATACCTTGCTGGGCTTTAGTACTTTTAAAAAACGGTTAGTGCCGTCTTTTATTCAAGAACAATCATTATTTGTTTGAGATCAACTACTTTTGTTATTACTTTTGAACGTTGTAAACTTAACTTCAGGTTTAAACTACTGACATTCTCATTCGAAATGATACATCTATACACATATGAAGTAGACCTAAGACTATTATATTAAAACAATGAGTAAAGAACAGATGTTAAACATGGCATACCTTATAAATTGCAAAGCTGCATGGCTTCCACGTGGAATTTATCAGCCATATTTACAATGTACACTTAACCTGCATATGTGTTGCATCGTGAGGTGACGACATTGCTTATTCGTACGCACCTATTGCACATCGCGTTAAAGTTTAAATTCCTTAGGGTGGAAAGGAGTTCCAGTAGCTAGAGACATACATATGTAAGTTTTTTTTTAATTATCGTCATCATCTCAGCCAAAAGACGCCCACTGCTGAACAGCCATCTAAGGTTCTCTACTGGTCCTGTGCTGCCCGTATCGGACGGTTTGCCGCGAGCTTCACTAGGTCGTCGGACCACTTTTTCTATCTATCGTAAGAGCCTGCCAAAGTGACTCTACTCTGCCTAATGGAAAGCATGAATAGAATACAAGAGTTGTGGTCACCATACTCATTGCAAATGCTGACAACGCAGTTTGGTGACCAACACTATGGCGGCCTTGTTAGATGCTTTATCACACCCCTCTTGGGAACGTAAAAATCATGACAATCATTGTGACAGTGTAAGGCTTACACATTTACTACGATAACTGTCACCCCTGCATCAATGGGCCTCCGGTCTCACACTCACTAACGAAACACGACAACACAGATGCTGGCGCTTTACGTTGGTATTCTGTGGGAGGGTAGTACTGCCCCGGTCGAGCCGGCCCGCTCGTGTTGAAATCAGTGTGGCTCTCCTACCTTGTATAAGCTTACAAACGTTGCAATATTTCCTAACTTTCAAAGAAGCTAGCATCAATATTCTACCTTCCTTCTTGTACAGTATTCACTGTCATATTCCCATTGAAATATAGCCTAAATATAGATCAAAATAGTGTATTTTCACAATTTTTATTGTTAAACGCAAATTATCACACATCTATAGAAGCCTAATACATTAAAGACATATCTCCTTGATACAAACACTTAATAACTTCGTCTTATCAAGAAATACGAGCAGACGAGATTATCACTGCCATTAATAACATATTCCATACGTAGATGTAATAGTCAACAAATAGCCTTTAACCGCCATACATCCTAGTGATGTATACGAGATACTGCTGGCGCCAGTTGCCAGTTCACATGATCCCTCATATGGTAACACCACACCGTCCTGACCAAAATACCCCTTCTCAGAAGTATCCGGTAACTAATAAGATTGGTCTTAGCTATTTATTTGACATCGTATGTAATGTACACCGCGTCTCGCAAATACAAATGCGTGGTTATAGCGCGACTGTTTATCTCCTGAAAATACGTTAATACGACAATAATTAACTAACCTGAATAATTATTTGTTTACATTGTTTGAGGTACTTACCAAGTGCTTTAATTTTGAAGTAAATTCTCACCGATTTGATTTATTTCGATGGTTTCGAAATATTTTTGATTTTATTGTACTACAAAACGTAAATAAGTTATTAGGGTACATTGTATCGTGAAATAGGTAAGCTATGTAAATCTTATAATATATATATATATATATATATTATATTATATTTATAACATTATTACTAAGATAATTATAACAGAACATGCATAAAATCACGTCTGCTTCTCCGAACAGGTAGGGTACAAGTATATTCTTTTTCTTCGTCTTTTTTTTTTAAAAAAGACAACTCCCGCACTAGGCATAAGTCCTGTGTCGCGAGGGACTTTACAAACATACAAGAAACGCACACAAAAAATACTCAGACTTAGTCAGAACAACAACTTGTGGATGACACAAAGTGTTATCCCGTGTGGGGTTTGAACCCACACCACTCGGCTCAAAAAAGAGTGGTGTAGCGAACACTTAAACCACTAGGCCAATCGTGCACTGATATTAAACGCCCACTATTCACCAGTGTTTTGTTCCCACGCAAACTGGGATACTTTAGTTGTCAGAGCCTCGTCCGTCAATCAACAGATGCCCCACTTGCTGGTGCGCTTCGGGCCCTAAGTTGTTGGTGGGAACCCTATGCACCTTTTTAATTAAATAACTTTATTTATTATTTTTAATTTACAATAATTAACAGTTTAACATATGAATTATACATGTTTGCTTGCATTTCCTCAACCAACCAGTAAACGAACCCATTAGACGTTAAAAAATATGTCTAAATGTTATAAGAATTTCAATAGTGAAATTACCACTCATTTATTATTTGCAATTAAAGTAAACGAATGTTCGACCAACATTAGATTTACTGAATTTTAGTAATTAATGTTTGTTTTTTTACTTAAGGAAATTGCCAGTGTCTCTACTCTGCCTGAAGGAACTCATTAATAGAATCCAAGAGTTGTGGTCACCATACTCATTGCGAATGCAAACAATGCAGTAAGATGACCCATACTATGGTGGCCTAATAAAATGCTATTTCACGCCTCGCTTGGGAATGTAAAAGGCATGACAGTCATCGTAGCATTGTGTTGAACACACTTACCACGACAACTGTCACCCCTGCATCAGTGGGCCTCCGGTCTCGCACTCACGAACAAAACACGACGGTACGTATGCTGTCGCTTTAGGTTAATTTTCTGTGGGAAGGTAGTACTGGCCCGGTCGAACCGGTCCATTCGTGTAGAAATTAGCGTGGCTCTACTACTTACCAAATCAGGGTTGAAGAATCCCTTGAGTCTCTGCAGTTGCGAAAAGACATCGCCTCTATGACAGTTCTCTATCGCCGTTATCATGGAGTGTTCTGACGAACTCTGCCAACTAATCCCATCCTCTCCATTCCCCTACAGGACAACTCGTCCTGGCCATGGAAGCATGGAAGTCACCGTTTCAGAATGGTAGATACGATCGAACTAAATGGTTCGGCATCTCACTAGGCCATCATAGCGTTGGTCGCCATACTACACTGTCTTCATTCGCAGCGAGTATGGTGACCACTGTTCTTGGATTCTATTCATGCTTTCCATCAAGCAGAATAGAGTCAGTTTGGTAGGTTTCTATGTATTCACAAAAAAAAAGTATAATTGTATTTATGTCTAGCTCTCTTTCTATCTATTTGTCTAGCCTGTAAATTCTGCTTCGTTTGAAACTAGATGGCGTTCGTATGCCAGGTGTCCCAATATTATTATAATATTATTATATGTTCATTGATGGACTACCTTATAATAAAAAAATCAATTACATAGAAGTGTTAAGAACAGTTCTTGGTGACGTAGTAGACTCAGGTCTGTGTGTAATCAGTCGTGAGCGTAATCCGCTACTCGTGTTACAGGATAGGGCCTGTCCGTACCACGTCCTATAGTTTAAAATTGATTTCGAACAACTTTTATATTCAAATGAATAATAATTAAAATGTAATTTAAAAATTAACATTCAAGTTTAGACATTCTGTATAGGTACTAATATAAACAGTTATCACATATCATAATCTCTAGGTAGTAGAGTCACACTGATTGCAATACCTACCTACCTAACCTAAAGCGACAGCATCAGTGTTGTCGTGATTCAATGGTGAGTGTGAGACCGGAGGCCCATTGATGCAGGGGTGACAGTTATCGTGGTAACTGTGTAAGCCTTTCACTGCCACGATGATTGTTATGCCTTTTACGTCCCTAAGCGGGATGTGAAAAAGCATCTCACTAGGCGCCCTTAGTGTGGGTCACCATACTGCATTGTCTGCATTTGCAATGAGTATGGTGACCACAATTCACGCTTTCCATCAGGCAGAGTAGAGTCACTTTGGCAGACTCTTAATAATAATGAAAAAAAAGCAAATACTATTAATTCATATTATTAAACTAACGTGTAATAACTCCTAACAAAACTTCTAACAAATATTGTGGTTTGCCATACTTCCGAACCAGAAACTTTCAAGAAAAGCAACTCTCACTATGAGTCCCATATGTCTATGGATGGTGGTGATTCAAAAAACAGGAACTGCCACTAAAATTACTTACCACGCAGTCTTACTAACAGTCTTAAAAAAATTACTCCCATAATAGAGCAAAATTGATACAAGGTCCATTTTTTTATTGTACGACGCCATTAAGAACGCGTCCTATAATCATGCGCTTGCGCATTCTCCAGTTTCATTCATAAAGTGTCGTACAGCAGGATGGCGCGGCTCGCATTTCGTCCTCGCTTCCACGTTTAGTTAAACGACCAGTTATTCTTGTATTTCTCACAATTCGTGTAAGTACGTATGCTTATTATATCTGAGTATTGCAAAACCCTGGTAATTCATTATAGAATCATTTAGTAGTTATGGGGTCTACTTCACCTGCAAATTGTGTACCTGCTGGTCCGCGGACGAGGCTTTGGTAAATAAAACATCCCGAGTAGCGGCAATAGATTCGCCACCTATTACGTAGGACCAAAAGTGGTCGTTTAATATGCCTCTGCCTACCCCTCCGGGATAATAGGCGAGATTATATGCACAATTTTTACAGAAGAGTGAGTTAACTAGCAGAATCTAATTTGTTGAAACTCATTTTAATTTCAAGAAAATATTCTACCTATAAGGATAGGAACTTAGGGCGTGAAGAAGAAAATTCATTACAATTTATTGTTTTTTTTTTTAGATGCATAAATGTTGCTACAGCACAGAATTCCTTATTTTGAAAGCTAATCGAAGCTATGACACACGTAGAAGAGCTCTCCCACTTACTAGCCTGTACGAAGTGGGCATCGTCAGGATATTGCAGTATTTGTGGAATGTAATGTAGGTGCCAAGTCAATAATAAACTCATTAACACCCATAAACTGATACTAAACTGTTGGATCACCTAAATATTGATACAAAACCAATTGCGTTGCAAGTCATGCAGGCGTCGTCGAGCAACGTGTGGGGCCACACAGACTGCGATCACGCAGTTAACGATTTAACGCCGAGCCCGACAACTGTTTACGCACGTTTATTGACAACTAAACTCACTTTACTGCCCCCGGCAGGCCCTAAATCTATTCACTTAATGATTTATACGTAATCGTCACTTTTTATGGACCCAATAATTGGGAGTTGTTTGTATATTAAGCTTCAACATGTTCAAACAACGGATGTATTTTGACATGATTGGTTTTTATTACGTCAATTTTAGTATTTCACGGAAATCGTACATCACGAGTTTATTGCAAATTCTACATAGTTATAGTTCATAAATATTTGACTGAAGTCATTACTTGTTTAATACATTAAGTTAAGTAAAAAAAATGTCATTATCTTTAGTTATCTTTAGTAGATCTTCAAGTCGCCGAAGCCTTTGTAGTGATACCATATACTGGCATACTTAAATGGGTATCATGTCGTCTCGGAGTCGTTGCCGAGCCTATAATCCGCGAACGAGTGTACATGAGCGACTTTAATGAATAGCGGCCAAATCGCCTTGTAAAAGTTTACGACTGATAAAATCAGTTATAAAACTCTATGAAGCCGTAAATTCAGCGGGCATCGGGCCGATCGTTTAAAAGACGGGAGCTATTCCGAAGTCTATAAATCAACGATCGGGTGTATTCGGGCCTATTCGGGCCCGATCGTAAAGATTAACCGCGCTCACTGTTTGTAAACACTACTTTTATGCGGATTCGACAGATTTTTTTCATGTTTTATGAAGGGATTTTATGAATGTATACTGTGCTTGCGGTGTGATTGATTCTATTTCATATTGTTCATATTGTTCATATTTATTCGCGTAAATCATTGTGTTTCGTGTGCGGTAAGATAGTGATGAGACCTTTGGGTTTTATTACCTCAACTCCAATAAACATTGATTGACTCTATCAGCATGTTACTGGCGTTTCAGAGACTTAAAACTATATCTATTATCTGTTTTATTTTGCATCATGTATAATTAGCAGAGATAAAAAACATTTAACACATGAATTTATACGGGTTAAAAATGCCTTACTTTATTTTAACCATAAAAAAAAGTGAAATGGGATGAGAGGAAGAAGAAATATTTATAAATGGTATCTATTTCAGACTTATAACATATTTTGACCGAATAAAACAACTCTCTTTCTAGAAATAAACCACCCTAAGCACTAAAGTTACGTCAACACGAAGCGATATTCGTTAGAAATCAGACAAATAAGTTTGTAACACTTTAAAAATGATATATCGAAACTAATCGCTCCAAACCAATAAAGGGTTGTCAATAAAAAATAAAGACTGGAAGTCAAACTTTAAGTCATAAAAACAAGTACAATGGAGTCGGGCTTACTGTTGCCGAGCATTTCGTGGGATGTCAATTGTTTTCTGACGTACGTAAATACCATCCATTGAACTTGTCGGTCAAATGCTTACGAGAAAGCTTGAAGTGTTTTTGTTTGAGAGATATTCATTAGTACAAGGGTAGTACACCTTTAATCGACCACTTGATTATCTGAGAAGTCAGACGTATGTCACGACACAAGAGTCTCAACAATAATGTGATGGAGTTACAAAAAGTTCTCTTGTTCTTTAAACTCAGATTTGTCTGGATATTAGCGTAACTAATTATAACTTTGTTTTATGTTCTGTCTGCTATATAAATGTATTTTGCCAGGATATTATACATATCTGGGTCTGAATGTTATTTGACTACAATTCTATATAGTATTAAATGTAAATATAACAAATTTTGCCGACAATTACATTAATTTAACAATACACAAACAATCTATATTTTTATTAACAATTAAAATCAACATAATTAAATATAACCATTTATATAAAAGTATTTTACCGTATCCAAAGCACAACAACAAAAAATTGGTCGTCTCACATTTAAAAATCATCTCACAAAAATACCACCAAAGTGTCTTTAGAAATAAAATCTACCCTTATGCTAACCGGTTTTATCACCAACAATACTCTTTAAACGAAAGCTTGTAAATCACTGCACAACTAGTCCCATAAATTTTGCTACCTTTGAACAATTGTTATTATTTTATGGACTTTTTGTCTATGGTTGTTACGCTGATTTCGTGGCCGTACGATGACTGCAGCGATGGTCTGTTCTGTGGTCACTTGTTCAGGGTGGTGGAAGAGCAGGTATAATATGGAAATGAGGTGATGAGGTTCTGTTTAAAGACTCTTTGTTGCTCATTATCTGCGGTGGCTTTTAATAAAAGAGTGCATTTCGTTTGTAGCTTTACAGAGAATCCGGTACGACGTTCGCCGTTACTATTGAATAGGCAAATGATATTGTACCTTATAAACATTAGAGTAAAGTCTCAATTTACAAGTTTACTAGCTAACCCACGTAACTTCGTCTGCTTCTCCTATTGTTCGTAGGGTAATGTTACACAGCTTGAACTAATTTGTTTACAATAAAAAAGGTTGTAGTGAGTCAATCTTTAGAGATAGACACATGGTATCACGGACTTTTGTTTAGAAGTTAAAGAGAAACAATTTTTTCTTACATTAGTTTTGCTAAACTTTAACCGTTTACGCAGCGCACACAATGTAAACTTTCAAAAGTAATAATTTTCTCCAGTTTCTGCAACATTTTTAGTTGATACCCAGCTCCTATTGGTCATAGCGTTATGATATATAACCTATAACCTTCCTTGATAAGGAGACTATCTAATATTGAAATATTTTTTTAATTCAAACGAGAAGTTCATGAGATTAGCGCGTTCAAACAAACAAACAAACAAACCAACTCTTCAGCTTTAAAATATTACAGCTTTATAATATTAGTGTAGATTAATGTTTCAAAGCAATCTGAGAAGCTTATGTCTAGTAATGATACACTGATGATAATGATAATTATTACATTTCCTAAGTTAAGTTAATAGTTGACAGCAAAATCCATTTGACAGTCGGATGGTGGCGTAGTGAGTTGTATAATGGACTGCTATGACAAAGGTCGCGAGTTCGATTCCTGTTCAAGTCAAACTTTTGTAAGCACGAATATTTAACGATTTTGTGTAAATGTTTCTATGTATTTTATATAGGTATTTACAAAAACAGAAAAGGGAAAAAAAGAATCGACTGCACGATTGGCCTAGTGGTTTACGCGGTCGCCATGCCGCTCTCCATTTCGCTGTGGGTTGTGGGTTCAAATCATACATGGGACAACACTTTGTGTGATCCATAAATTGTTGTTCTGAGTCTGGGTGTTCTTTGTGTCCGTTCCTTGTATGTTTGTAAAGTCCCCCACGACACAGGATTTATTCCTAACGCGGGCGGTGTCTTTTTTTTTTTTTACAAAAGTACTTGTGTCAGTTGTCTAGTACACAGTACAAGCTCTACTTAGCTTGGAACTAGACGATGTTGTGCAGTTGTAGTAAAATAGTAGAATATTACTTTTTTTTAATATTCGAAAATGGTTATTATTTCCAAGGTTTTGTTTGGAAGTTCTACTAAACCTTTCTCCACACATTAATACTAACCGATGTTTCATTCAGACCACATGAGTTCCTCCCTACTATTTAGTATTTATAACTCAAAATTGAAGGCAGGCGTTAAGACCGAGTGTTTATTTCGAACAGTACAAATAAATACATCTTCACCAAATACTCAGACAGTCGTACTCCTCAGTAACTTGATCGCATCAATCACCTCAAACTATGATTGAGCCGCTAACAGATAACGTCTAAGTGTAAACCATAAATTTGAATCTAATTCTAGATGTTAATCTGAAATCTCCAAACTAATGAAAATTATGCCAATAGTTGATCAATCAATACTTGAAACAACTTGGTTAAGTTCCGTTACTAATCTTATGGTCATGATCATCAATCGTAGCTTATGCAGACTAACCGTTACTGAAGTGAAAACTTTTATAGCCGTGTTTTGGTAGGGGAAAGTTCTATGGGTTCACGTAAGCAACATGCTAATGCGGATGCAGCGTCCTGTGTGCGACATAGTGTACGAGTACATACCCGCTGTATGTATATGTATCTGTGTGTATGTTTTTATTATATTATATTTATATTTTGTATTGTTCAGAAAACGTATACATTTATATTTGTTGCTCGGAGCGCCGGTAGATGTGAAAATCAAATCAATGATAATAATTTTAACAGATTTATTTTTAAAATTTTGGATTTTTAATGTTACAATTAGTTTTATACTTAACTAACTATGCCCTGACACGCTGTGCTATGGCACATTGTCGTTACGTCAATGAGAAATGGGGAGCAAGACTAATGTGAAAAATATATATAAAAACCTAAAATATGTCAAAATTTGACCTCAATGGGCACAGAACTTTTAGAATTTCTTAAGCGTAGGTACATAAACTAACTTATCATTGATATATTCATAGATATTATATTCCTGGGAGCAGCAAGTTTGAGTTACAGTATCTGGTATGCTATCTGACCTAAGCGGCCAATAACCCTCCCCGGTATTGTACTCCAAAAATATATTTTTTTTTAATAATTTTCTTTGAGCAAACATTACGAGTGACAAAAAGATTACATGGTAAATTAGAGGCAGAGTCATGTTTATGTAAAAGAAATAATAGAACAAAGTGGAGTTATGTAAATATGTACAAAATTAAGCAGTAGAGGTAGATAAACACTAATTGTTGAGTAAGGTATTAAGAAAGGTCATTATGACACCCATCAATTTTAAGCTTGTTTTCTTTGATTCCAATTAGAATTTTAACTTTCACATTCTTTTATAATATGATACCTATACAATACGGGAATTAAGGCCATAATGTTATTGTAGCCTTATTGCAATGGCCGTTGTCATAGACTTCTTGTTAGAAAAAAAAATTGCTAGAATTAAAAACAGTTAACATAAACAATTTTGCAGATACAAAGGTAAAAGTAATACCTTGCAGGTGAAAATTGTTAATTTTTATTACTAACGACTAAACTAGCTGTCACTGTCACTAACTTTCCTGTCAATGTCATTACAATACACTTTCATAAATCAAGTACATAAACACGGCATCATAAAATTCTGCTTCTATTTATGTCTATTCATAATTTGAGATTTAACTATAAATTATAATTAAAATCGAACCATAAACTAGAAGGGAAAATAATTACATTTCTAGAAACTCATAGTAGTTACAGTAATACTGCATTCACACACAAATCCGATCAAGTTTTTGCCGTTCACTTAGCAAGGAAGCTTCAATAAATATTTAAATAATTATTATTGAGACCGGCGCCAGCGCAAGCAGTTAGAACGGTTAGTGCATGGACATACAAACAACATAACGCGCCAATAAATCAGTGATGAACATGTAAGTTTCTCGTTTAACTAAACCATAAAATTAAGAATAAAACAAATAAAAATACTTATACAAGTATTTTATAGTGATACTAGCTGACCCGGCAAACGTTATTTTGCCATTTTTACTAAAATGGCTATTAAAAAATAAAGGTTGATCGTAGAAGGGTGAAAATTGAGGATTGTATGTATTTTTGAATGTTGTATCATAAAAAAATAGAAATTAAAAATTTTGTTTAAAAAATAAAAAAAAAATTTAGGGTTGTACTACCCCTAACATTTAGGGGGATGAAAAATAGATGTTGGCCGATTCTCATAGATACCGGATAAGCACAAAAAATTTCATCAAAATCGGTCAAGCCGTTTCGGAGGAGTATGGCAACGAAAACTGTGACACGAGAATTTTATATATTAGATTTCGTTTTTTTTATATAGAAACCTACCAAAGTAACTCTATTCTGCCTAATGGAACGCATGAATAGGATCCAAGAGCGGTGGTCGCCGTACTCACTCTGAATGAAGAAAGTGTAGTATGGGAATCCACGCTATGGTGAGCTGAGATGCTTTTTTATACCCCGGGAGGACCCGGGATCGTAGTGGGAGCGAAACACGTGCGCTCGTAATGAATTCCAGGCTTTAACTGATTTGCACAGGAAGGAAGAGCCGAACCGTTTAGTTCGGGAGCGTATTGCTTTAAACATAGAACATAGTAGGTAGTAGAGCCACGCTAATTGCGGCACAAGCGAGCCGGCTCGACCGGGGCAGTATTACCCTCACACAGAAGACCAACCTAAGGCGCCAGCATCCGTGTTGTCGTGTTTCGTTGGTGAGTGTGAGACCGGAGGCCCATTGATGCAGGGCTGACAGTTATCGTGGTAACTGTGTAAGCCTTACACTGTCACGATGACTGTCATGCCTTTTACGTCCCCAAGCGGGGTGTTAAAACGCATCTCCCAAGGCCGCCATAATATGGGTCACCACACTGCATTGTCTCAACTTACAATGAACATAGAGACCATTGGCTTCTATTCATGCTTCCTATCAGGCAGAGTAGAGTCACTTTGGCAGACTATTAATATTAAAAAAAAACCTTTCGTGATCTTGTTAATGAAACCCGGAGAAGCCAATAGGACTCTTTGAATGAATTTTGTATCTCCTCTTATTGGTATAATGGATTTTCAACACAAGAAATCCATTATTTAAAGAGCTATCTCTTACTCTATTGTAGTATGTGCTAACAGTTCAAGCAAAAAATTCACATTATTTGTAATTATACTTTATCCATAACCTCTTTACTTTCTGAACGTTACTATTACTTACTCCAGGACAATTTTAATCAACATTTATGAAATAAATACGCATTGTTCCTTACTAAGTAAGACTTTCCATCACGACGTCATTAGAGATGTCATGCGAACCGCGTGGCCCCACCGCCCAACCCGCTCAACGCTGTACTCAGTGTAACACCCATTACAACTGACAAAAAGCCGTATAATAGCGAAAATAAATATTATTTATCGCTTCACGGTGGCTTAGTTTCATACAAAAAGACCTATGAATTATTACTTAGTACATTTGCGTTTTGTATGCGATTTTTTTTTCTATGGTCATAACTTTATATTTATTGCGAGTTTTTAGTTTTATATTCAGAATCATCACGTCACGATGTCGACTTTCAATTGTTTGGTGCGACAACTTACTCGCTGCATTACACACCAATCTGAGCTCTATGGCTGTGTCCTTAAAGTGTTTAATAAAGCTCGTGTGCATCGTAGTCAACTTCGTAACTAGTTTCGTTTGTGATGGCTTTATTCTCGTATTTAGTTAAATGATTATGATTAAATAGGCGTGGTGATGTGTTGTTTGATTGTGATACGAAATGTGGCTGTGAGAATTGCTCGAAGTCTTGAAATAAGATCTCAAAGTGTGTGACATTTTCATACAAACATATTTATTGATGTATAACAGTAATCTGCGGCAGTAATTTCTTAAAAACGTACACTAATGCGTAACAGAAAATCGGGGGAATGCGCGCAATTTGAACAATGAGGTTGGCAATCAGATTGTATATGAGGTGTCTGCGGCATTTGACGTCATATTCGTCTACTGTAATGCTAATGCCGCGGTGTTTGGCAATGACAATGGTTTTTTAACAAAAGGGAATATACATGTATTTTTTTTAATTTTTAAAAACGTTTCTACTAGATGTTACAATACCAAATATTAATATAATAGCCAACAGCTGAAAAAAAAAGGTTAACATCACTATAATTTTTTGACGATTTAAACGCGGCCATTTTGGCGCGCTTATTCTGTGACGACGGACTACACTCGTATCAACAACAAAGTATTTGGTTCACAAACGCACCGAGTTATTTTTCTTCTAATCAACTTATTATCATAAAAAAGTAAAGAAATATAAGGAAAAGTAAATAATATAATAGTTGTAAAGATAATTTTAACACAAGTAAGGATATTAAAAAAGTGATGAAATACATATACTTGTACCATTTTTTTTGTTTTTTTTTATTGTCGGGGCGGAAAATCCCTTTGGATCTCCGGCTCCTTCGGGACGCAGGAGCCAGGAGAATGTGGTGTTTCCACTAAAAACCACCCTGGTGGCCGGTCTCAAGTGTCCTTCTCTGAAGGGGACCCAGACCATATTATTTTAGGTCCCCAAAAAAAAAATATATACCTACCAATATTTTCTACTTCGTTAAGTGCACATACTGTTTTGTTTACAAATTTCAATAAAAATATAATCTGCTTTACGAAAATATCCGAGGGTAAATTGACGTCAAATTTTGTTCAACCAATAGCGTTGCGCTTCAGAAATTTACGAGGGAATTTGAAAAAAGCCACTCTTTGATTATAACATTTCACTGTTAATTTTTAATAAATTTCAAAAATAATTACATGATATGTTTTTCTAGTAAGAAAGTTTACATATAAAATTATTTTGTCCATTTTGGAGTCTCGTACATATACCCTATTAAATTGTACGTAAATGGTTTCACGTTTAGCTACCTTAAATTTTGACTTAGACGTTATAAATACCACTAAAAAAAAGCAAAAACCGAAAACGTTTTTTTTATTCCAATTTTGAACCCAAATGATAACGCTTATCTTCGCACTCGACTTCGTAAAGAACATAACCTCTCACAAGGATTTTTTGCGATCTTATGTGCACATACCGTTTTCGTTCGTGTTGAGCCAGCGGTAGGACGGGCGCGGTTGCTGTTTGGAGCGCATCTCTACAGGTCGCTCCAACTTCTATCTTGGCCACACTCTGTCATCTGCAACAACACAAACATGTATCATTAACTACTTATCTCAAATAGACTAACAAATACGTTTTAAAGGGCACCTTTCAAATGTATCAACAGTTTTTAAACCTAAGATTTTTTTCGGTGTGATTCAGTCTTTCACACAAAAAGCACAGCGCCATCTCTTGAAATATTAAGATATTATATTGTTTCATTATATCAACATCCTTTGGCAGTTCACTGCTCGACATAGTCTTCCTTAGAAAGAAGGTTTTGGCATACTATACCACGCTGGTCACACGAATTGGTATTTGATTTGTTTCAAGATTTCCCTCTCTTTACAGTGATGTTGTCCTACATATTCGACTCCTTGGTCGCCTTTTATGATACCCACGGGATAAATAGGTTTGGTGGCACTCTATATTCTTTATCTATCACCACACGTAAAAAAAAAATGACTCATTATAATTTACTCATTGTTAATCATTGGGGTGTATGCCTCGTATTTTAGATTCAACATTAAGTGGTTTTATTTTTTAATATTGATATTGTTACAATTACTTGAATGGGAAACACGTATCGGTCTTATCTAGCGCTAAGAAAAACTTTTTCTCTGTTTACACACGATTGTCCAATTCTAAACTAAACAGTCTACACTATGGTAAGCAGACTGCTGATAAACATACACGCACATTTCTAAATACAGAACAAATGAAACCAATTATAACACAATTATTTGGCCTCTGTGGGAGTCGAACTCGGGACACAATCGGTCGAAACAATTAGCGACATACCACTAGACTTGACTAGACAAACATCCAATAGTTACTTATACATTATGGTACCAAAAAATGTTCACTATCTATTAGACAATGTAATGTTTTGTATCACTAACTTGGCGTACACACATACGTTTTGTGGGTGGAAAATGGCTACCACAATATACAGGTGCTTACAGATAGTTACCATGTCAATTATTCCTTGTTTTAACAACTAAATACATTAAATAAATCATGTAGCCAAACGCATGAAACAAAGTTATTGTAGGTTGTGTAATATGAGCACTTCACGATATGGTATCGTCACGAGTAATTCACATTTCAAGAACATTCCCAACTCAACAATTTATTACCAAGCATGCGGTCGCCGTGTCACTGTTTTCCTTCAGTTAAGACAGTAATAACTTTTAGTTGTTCCTCCATACTTATGTCGTATGTCCGGCAAATACATCGGAATGTCTCGGCTCTGATATACGTAACATAATTCATACTTATTTGAATAATATTTTAATAGTAATAAATTGCTCCGAAACATATTTTTGTGACTTGAGAGTAAAACATGGCACTGTGGTGAGCGTGTACAAGACAGTGGACATAAAAACTCATCAATAAAATCTGAGCGCGCTCACAATTAAATTTTAATAATATACCCAGGGTACATTACCACCTGATGTATTCCACAACGTTTAAAAATTTGAATTTTTCCACAAAAATTTAAGTGCGATGTCTAATTGAATTTTAAAAGATTATCTCGATCCACGCCGATCACTTCTTAAAACCGATGAGTAACATCAAAAATCCAATGGCTCAAGTCACTAAACACATTCGAAAATATTCACGATAAATTAAAAAAAGAACCGTCATTAATATGAGACAAGACACGACAAGATATCGAGAACAAAATCATTTTTGTAGTTGTTAAAATTTAAATTAAGCCTTACTCCTTTATTTTTAGGGTTGAAAGTTAGCTTATCGAAATGCACTACCACGTTGACAGTTTTATACAGAAAAATCTCGGAACTCAGACGATATGTCACACAATTTATGAGAACCGAGCGATGCCGGCTGACGTGTTCCGAGTGATTCGAATAAGCCCCTTGTAATAAATTCGATATCAAACAGACAATGTCGTAATGCGATACAGTGATGTGCGATGCAGTGATAGGGACCCTGGATTTATGACGGGCACTGTCTCCCGATTACCATTGTTCGGCGTTTTTGATTAATTTTGTTTTGTTTAACAAGATTCGTAGACAGCCTTAGTCATAATAACACGTGATATGTCCAAACGAGACGTAGGTGTAAGACATATGTACGAGCCCACTCGCACTGTGTTGTGATGGGTGGCTTCAAAATGAGTCGTATTAAATATTCTTGTTTAAATAAATTTCATAATAAAATATGTGCATTAGAACCGCTCTGAACTGTTTGGTATTGAAAATTGTAACTGCGTCATTAAAATTATTCATTCATTGACACTTTTACATATGGTTTGAGGTAGTAGAGCCACACTGATTTCAGCACGAACGGGCCAGCTCGACCATTGAAGTACTACCGTCTCGCAGAAAAACAAACTAAAGCGACAGCATTCGTGCTGTCATGTTTCGTTGGTGAGTGTGAGACAAGGGGTGACAGTTATCGTGGTAAGTGAGTGTGCTTTACAGTGCCACGATGACTGTCATGACTGTCATGACATGTCGCCATTGTTTGGGTCACCATACTGCATTGTCTGTATTCGCGATGAGCATGGAGACCACAAATATTGAATTCTACTCATTATTTCCATCAGGCAGAGTAGAGTCACTTTAGCAGGCTTTTGATAAATGAGTGAAAGTAGATATGTAGTGTAAGTTTTTCTGATCAATAGTGTATGCTTAAGATATCTTTTAAAAGTCAGAAAACGGACATATACACGGTACACATACAAATTAGATATAAATGCCATAATATTAGTACTTAGCAAAAAGTTGCCGAATAGCTTATTATTTGCTAATAAGGTTATTATTTCAATATCAATTATGACTTTGTTAAAAA
This sequence comes from Hypercompe scribonia, assembly GCA_949316085.1. Classification (NCBI taxonomy): domain Eukaryota; kingdom Metazoa; phylum Arthropoda; class Insecta; order Lepidoptera; family Erebidae; genus Hypercompe; species Hypercompe scribonia. The sequence goes on from OX438972.1 coordinate 23,945,675, forward strand.
GAGGCTAGTGCAATCAAAAATGACTAACCGTGAGTCGTCTACTGAAAGAAAATAAGAAATATCGTTAATCTCGTCCTAATATCTGAGTATTTAATACCTCACAATTAGCACATACCTATACACTTTGTTAATTATTTCTCAAAAATATCTTATCTTCAAAACTTACTTCAAGATATTGGTTTAAAGTGTACACGATTACAGCAAGTTAGCTTTATATATTTAATAAAATGAAATCATTATACAGCCAGACATGTGGAACCATCGAACGGACGTCCAAACGATGCAATGAAAAATAAATAAAAACCCACCTTTCCCAGGAAAAAACTTCTAAAATGCCACATTTAAGTAAAACTCAAACATCACAGCACCCGACACTCAAAGTTATATCATAAACCATTTGAAAAACCATCAATATATGGAGTATTTTTTAATCTTATAAAGTATTAACGCTTCTTGTCTTAACGATTATTGGCTCGGTGGCGGAGGCGACGTCGGACAGGACCGACGGAGATATTCCGCTAAGTCTTTAAATCAGTCAAGCTAATAGAACGTACAGACGAGTAAAAGGATACAAAGCGTATGTTTCATTAAACTTTAAATTCACTAGTGAATATAATTAATTTCGAGAAAAGGTGATAGCATGAATTCTGTAATTAAATTAGACTAATATCTGCCTTCAAATGACATGCACACTTTTAAATCACATAACGACATTAATAGTAATAGAAATTAATGCGATAATTCTGGTATAAAAAAAAATGGACGCCTTAGGGTTGACATACCTACATCTAGCAGTAAATTACAGTACATAATTTCAAGAAGTTCTCACTAACCTGGTGCAAACGTCAGGCACCTTAATGGTGACTAACCCGAGCTGTTGTAACCCATCAGTATAAAACTTTTCTTTTTTTTTTAATTAATTTAGCTCCAACTGTGCCTGACGACATATAGTTCATCAGGATGGGTTCGAGTCCGGCACAAAAACCTCCCCGTATGTTTCCTACATTTATAGTGTCAATAAACAATCGTCGCCGATAACGCACTTCAAGGGCGCTGCCATAAACTCCACACTATAATGTTATTGGTCAGTCGATTTATATACTTTTTTTACTTAATACACTCTATACGATATATACAATTTATTAAGTGGTTCCACTATGCTTTTAGTTTTCTGTTTCCCTGATTAAACGTATTCTGATTTAAGTAGGTATTAATTGGTCGTTAAACGATTGATGAAATATAAAACTAGTTAGAACATTTCTGTTTATAATACTAATTAATTTATTAATGTTGTTTTCGTCCTTGCAACGTTGAAGTCAAAATGTATTTTTTTACAGAAACATGATAAATTTACGTATTTATTAAGTTTTATCAGGGTCGTTAACATTCTATTGCTTTTCTCGTAAATTTGAAATGGTGTCTAATCTTTCAAATTCAGTAGCGATATATAGGTTTCAAGGTAAAACTCATTATGATGAGTAATATGAGAAGGCGTTCAAGGCTCTAGACATCAAGCAAACGTGAAAGCTCAAGAGTGCTTGTAATTTTTGTTACTAAGCAACAATCAACTTTAAAATATAATCGAAACATCAAATCTAACTAATCAGTAAAGTTTGTTTCAGCTCATCGTATTGGCGATTGGCGATCGACCCACAGTGCACAGTGGGCAGGTGCCGTTTAGGAAAGCCATATCGGCTGTCAAAAACTTGTAAAATATCGCCGTTTCTCGGTGAGAGCCGCGGGCGTCGCGCGTCCCTCACAAAGATATCTACAAGATTTATTCAGCCGTCTACAATAGGGAACGTTTTAATTCTTTTCATATGAGACAGATTTATGTACGGACAGATGCGGCGGGACCACTGTGCCGACTCGAGATAGCGTTGCCAGTTGCCACCCTTTAGGAAAAAGCGAACGAATGTTTGTTGGAATAGTTTTGTGTTAGGTTAGGTCGAGATTGCAATCGCTGTACTCGGTTTGTGTGTTCGTTCGAGAAATTATATCTCCTGTGATATGTGAGGCAAAGAAATTTCTTGCTTAATACTATTTAAACGTAACATAGAAAAAAGGAACTGTGCTAGACATATTTACTTCTTGATTTTCTGCGTAGCGGCTACTTAGTAATTTACGGATTTTAAGATTTTAACACTAGGCAGAACAACATCACTACAAACTGCTGCTACACTACGCACCCATCTAGCCAGCGTGGTATAGTAATCAAAACTTGCTTGCTAAAGAGAAGCTTGGCAGCAGTGGATTGTTAAAAGATGACTGACTTGATAAAGATATTAATATTTTCATATTAAGTATAACAAAAGTATTATCATAATAATTATGTTTAAAAACTTTGCACAGAAGCAAAACGTAAATAGTTAAATAAAAGTAAATAAAAAATACGAGGCTGATAGGTATCAGTTATTATTTATTGACAACATTGTCCTATACTCGCTCCAGGATACATAAATTACTTGTAAACAACCTAAACGGTATTGAAAGCTTTGAAGAAAGTAAATTAATAATTCTCATTGTTCATTCAAATATAAATAATATAAATAAAAATGTAATAAGAACTAAGAGGCTGTAGATCAGTAATCCCGTGTAACGAATTTATGTATTTTTCTTGACTCCATTAAAAGGCACAATCTTTAATTAACGAAAACGCCAGCCTCCAGGCAAGGTGGGGGCAAGCGTGTCGTAAATCAAGTCTTGATTGTACATTCAAGTGTTGTGATAGACTATTGAATTTCTAATTTATTCCCAACTAGCTTCTGCTCGTGGGTTTAAAAGTTATTTATTTTAACTCTTGACACAATCTGAAGGTCGACTTTCTGAATTCTGAAAATTCGTTCATAATTCCGATTCAGTTTTGGTCTCACTAATGTAAAAATAATACATACGTATAATAACATTATAGTCAATGTTACATATTTAAAATTTTGCTGTCAAATTACCTTTGCTGACATATGTGATCGTGAGTTGATCTAAACTGAATTCTTGAACATTTTTTTATGATGATTTAACTTCTGGTGTTCTGTTAATCTGTGTCATAAGTGATCAACTTCGAGGGCGTGAGTTCGATCGTGCATGTAAGATGATACGTTCAAGATCCATCACGATTTGATGGAATCATCTTCACCACGGTTCCATTCAAAGCGTTCACAACTAATTCCACAACAGTAAAAATCATTTACGACTATTTCACGCTCCCGGCTTCGTCTGAGATTTTATGTTTTTTTAACTATGTGAGATATGTTTTGACCGCAACCTCGCCCACGGGTCTAATTTTACTGCCCATATATTTAACGACACGGTGATATTACTACGATAAAATATCTGTGATCAGTATTGATATTAGAATTTCACTCAAACGCCATTTTTATATTCATTGAATATTCAAATTATGATCGATAATCATATCATATTTATTTAAATTTTTACGTAATTAAGTTAACTTTGTTACTGTAATACAAGTCAGTATGTATCATCTTGAAGAAAATCATTTTTTTTTTAAAAAGACAACTCCCGCACTAGGAATAAATCCTGTGTCACAGGGTACTTTACTAACATACAAGAAACAGACACAAAGAACACCCAGACCCCGAAAAACAATTTGTGGATCACACAAAGTGTTGTCCCATATGAGGTTTGCACCAACAACACTCGGCGTAGTAGAGCGCGGCGTGACGACCGCTGAAACCACTAGGCCAACCGTGCAGTCGATCATAGTATCTATTTATTTTTCTTCGAATGTCCCCCAAGAATCAAGGAAGAGAAAAGGGGTTAAAGCTCCGGTAGCTTCACTCATTCGGTGAGAAAACAAATGCTAACACCGGTATTCTGTGAGTCTGTTGTACCACTACGTAAGAGCCGGTCTATTTACGCCGAAGTATAGATCTTCTACGGTTAAGTCCGCTTAAAAATCAAAACCCAGTGTTGTGAAGTTGCCCAAATCGGAACAAAAAATAAAAATAGATTTGTTTATGCAAAGATTTTGCACAATTATAAACAAAGGATGCCATAAATTACTGCATTGACAGAGTATTGCGACAGTTCCTTAGGAATTCGTAGAAACATATAATAGAACAGTACGTGAAGACCTAACAATTAATTGTTAAATATGAACATTGAATACTGTTTTAAGTAAACATACAATACCCTAAAGGGATAGTTAGAAGTGTATCAAATATTTTCATAGTAAAAATAATATTAATAAGTCCACGTGCCTTCCTTTCGCGTAATGTTGGGCTCATCAATGTTATTTTACTAATAAAAGCAGCTTCTGTACTGTTCTAGACTACAACTGATCTCTCTGCCAAATTTTAACTACATCAGTTCAGCCGTTCGGGCGTGAACGAGTGACCAACATCCATCCAAAATTTTACATTTACGTTCGTTGTAAATTTACTATACGTAGTACAAAATCTCTATATCTACACCTCGGCAAATAAGTCTACGAAGCTGAACATCACAAGTTTTAGAAAGATTCTTCAGATTTTTTTGTGTAAAATACGTACAGGTTTCTACTTGCACCGGCCGTAGTTATAACTAACTTGTTACAAAGACTTTACGGCAATTCAAACGTAAGTACCTATACTGTTAATTCTCGTTAGTAATAGTTACAAATCATAATTAAACTCAAAATATGACACCATTATATAACGGTAATCATCACATAAAACATAAAGAATTCCTTACATCAGCCTAGTTAAAGCTTCCCCCACATTATCGGTCGTATTTTCTTCACGTGCTGTGTATATTTACAAGGACACACCCGCATGTGTTTGTGCACAGTACACACACACTGACAGGTCCTCACTCATATTCCACGGCATTATTTTTTGCCACAAGACGTGGCTCACAAATCACTCAAGATCGCATTCATAATTTAGCCGGGCGCGTCAAATCTGATAGATTTATTACGTTTCTTTCATAACGTTCAACGTCTAGCTACACGACACTGGCTAAGGGACTGACGCTTGAGACATTCTGACTTGAAAATACTCTTACATAGACGAAAAGGTAATTGCTGTGTGGTCTTGGAGTAAAAATACATTTGTCACATACAAAGTTTACTTACTGTTAATCATGATATGTTATACTTTTCAAAAACAAACTCATGCTCAATTTACAAGTTAAAAGCCAAGCTTAAAATTAAAAAAGGGAGAAATAAACTCGACGTTATAGAGGTGAGACTGTAACCTTTGACGAAGTGGTCGCATCTATGCTGCCTTTCCACCAAAAAGGTTTTTCCTGTACAATTGTATATAGGTAATGTTTTACTCCTAATTTGAATATTTAACTTCCATTACTACATTGAGCAAAACAATTAAAAATTAGTTTTGTTCACAATCAATAGTCTGATTTAAAATATCATGTAAAATATTGACTTTTATTTTGGATATACTTATCTTAACAATCTACAAAATTAATACTATGAAACAGACATAAATACAAGTCTATCACGGTTTGACGCGTCTACATCGGTGTTGCTATTGTAATAAATTAATTACTAAATTAAAAAATAAACTATTTTGCGTTCCAAACACATACATATATATTTAGTGTAGAATCTACCTTGCAATACCTCAGTAAATATATATATACTATTACATGTATACACGTTAAGCTTCAAGCCGTTGGATTCTGCAGAGACGGATAGAGTTTTACACAGTTCTTTGAATGTTAGAGTTTATTACTCAACCCTCTACAATAAATCACAGGAACAAACAGTTTAAAAATATTCATCAAAATTAATCTCATTTTGTTTATAGTGCAGCCAGTAAACACACATCAACTATTCACCAGATAAAAGTAAATCCTTCACATTAACGGCCGCCAGTACGTCATCAGCGCCATTTTGATTATACATAATTTGACGCGGCGACGGCTTTGACAGAGGACATTTAATTACCGACCCCTCATTACCTTGATATCGGATATTGCTATGGAGAATTTTAGTCTACACGACACGACTATTTTATTGATTTCCTAAGTTGTTCGTTTATCGTTCATTTAACGTCGTGTTTTTTTACTCTTACGAGATAAAAATTAAATGTATTCTATGATAGAGTAATAAAATTATAAGTAAATATTTAAATGCAGCAATAAGTGAAGCTACCTGTTTTTAAGTGTATCAAATAGAACCAAACTAATGAAGTTGTCAGTTTATCGTTGTCGTACCGTAAACGGGTCGCAGTCGTCGCCATTGAAGTGTTCTCGCGAATTTTCGTTAAAAACATACACTTTATTTAGTTCAATGGAGTTTATTAATAAAGTTTTAATTAAGATCTCGCTGTGATGTCGATGATTAATTTGAATGGCCAGTAGATAAACACGCGTGATTAAAAATACATCCGATGTGATGTGACTCGCATTGCGGGAGGCTTTGCATTTATATAGACTAATTTAATTTGTATCACGATACACAGGGATTATAATATCCTTTTAAAACAGTTTTAACAATGAATGACTTTAACTTGGTGGTAACTTATTCGTATTATCAAAATACTAACCAAACTTTGGAGGCCAAACGCTTGACGTCAACGCATTTGTAACTTTCAAGTATCAGATCTCCATGGGTGCGGGTGGTCGCTTACCATCGGGTGAAAAGTCTGCTCGTTTATCCCTTTACACCATAAAAATAGTTAATGGTATGTTCGACATGAAGAAGGTAGCTAGGATAGACTGTATAGCTGGTACATAGGTTCTGTAGTGGACAAAAGGCCAATTGAGAAAACTGAGTCAGGGGAGGTAGAGACATTACTCCAGTAGTCGTTAACAATAAGTGCTTCAAGATAAGATTGTAATTATATTTGAGAATGTTAAATCGTTAAAAGTTTCATAAATTTCTTCTAAATTCGTTACATATTCTACCGATTTCTTTTAAGATCAACTGACTATTTAACCTGCTTGATTGTCTTTGGAAAGTAAATCCTTTTTAGTCGACACAAGAAAAACAGTTAAACTGGGTTAAATTAGACCAAGGCAGATAGAGTAACAAATAGGTATACTATGTCTCATAAATGAAAACAAAACTAAATCCTTAACATCTCAAAGAACCTAGGGTTTCCTATCTATAAGCTTATTCTACGATTCATCAACAGCCTTTTACAGTCCACTGCTGGACATAGGCCTTTCCTTGGCAAGGAGGTTTTGGCCTACTATACCACGCTAGCCAGACGGGTTGGAATAGGGTTTGTTTCAAGTTTTCCTTCTCTTTGTAATGATGTTGTCTTGCAAATTTGGTTCCCTTAGTCGTCTTTTACGATACCCACGAGATGAATAGAGGTGGTAACACTATGTATTCTTAATCCGTCACCACACGGACTTCTACGATTGCAAAGTCCATTATGAGAACTGGTTGCCTACACGTGAATTGTATGGTGTTAAAATGTATTAAATTTGTTTTGAACATGTTTGATACTGGATTTTGGCGCTTATTAAATAAAACACGAACTGAATGTTACTAGACTGAACTAGACAGGTTCGATAGCTTTTTCTGACAGTAGAAAATGACACTAGTGAAACTATAACTGTTACAAGAACAACCATTAAATACGTTAGTTAAACTAATTGAACTGTACACGTACTCGTGCGCATCTGACGCCATGATGGATGACGTATACGCAGGTAATTCGTAGGGGAGCTTGTCCTTAGTCAAGAGAAACCGCAATAGACTCAAAGAAAACTGATTCTAAGTAATACTTTAGTTTCTTCACCGATTAAGTGATGTCACCGGAGCCCTTCCACTCTTTCTCTAATTATGAGAGGAGAGAATCAGATAGCTGCACTTGTGACTTTTGAATTGTAGTAGGGGTGGCAGTAGTTAGTAGGGTACTTAATTCACAGTCAAAAATATTATTACCTATTTGATTAACAGACATGAAGGCGATAGGTGTGCTTTCATAACTAATTACTGTCCCATATATACAAAAACATATGACGATAAATTCAATATTTGACGTCATCCATTGAAGTGTAGTTGAAGTGCAAACAATGATAGTGGATTACCTGCGCAGTAATATTTTGCTGTCAGTGACATCTGTAGTGGCTGATAACATTCATAAGTGATGGCTATTATTGATACTAATATAATATTTATGATATCACTTAATCAAGTGATTAAACTTGAGGTCCGTAGATTGTTATTTGTCAAATCTTTGATGACACCATTCGTTCGTGGCAGATAAAGTAATATTTGTACGAAATCTGTTTATTTAACATCAGTGAGCTTGTTTTCTGTGTATAAATTAGTAAAGATTGTGTGATGATCAAATTTTGATTGTTTTAAATGTCTTGTTTTATCTTATTGACCAGTAATAATAATTATAACCTCCAACATCTGACACTGGTCCATCTGATCACTAATTAAACGGAACTTGTACTATAATCTACTGGTAAACGTCTTATTTATTCGTAAATACGTACATTTTTTAAATAAATGACACCCAAACACAAAAGAATAAAAAGTTTAAAAAACTGTAAGCTTACTACGTAAAAACTTTGATAAAATTATTTATTGACACCTCATTCTTTAAATTTGGTTCAGAACGTTAGACGCTATAATAGAACACACATATATAGACTGTCAAATCGCCTTTTCTTTTGGCTTTGCCGTAGTCAGTAAATAACTAATCGTCCTTTAACAGCCTTTTACAGTCCACTCCTGGACATGGGCCTCTCCTTCGCAAGGAGGTTTTGACCTACTATACTTCGCTGGCCAAGCGCGTTGGAGTAGGGTTTGTTTCAAGTTTGCCTTCTCTTTGTAATGACATTTTCCTGAATAGTTTGTTCCCTTAGTCGCCACTTACGACACCTATGGTATGAATAGAAGTGGTAACACTATGTATTCTTAATCCGTCACCACACGGAATATCATACATCGTCGTTATCTTACAATATTTATCTCTGTCTATCGAACCAGTGGCTTAGCAGTCAGGATCACTAACCACTTGACCTAAAGCCCCGTCCAAATCAAGGTATTTACCATAAACCACCAATTATTTATACGCTTCTAAACCAATGAAATTCCTCTCCCACAGAAGTCTAATGACTAAAATGACAAGCAGAAAAACTGGAATCTCCTTTCAGAACAGTCGTAAGTTAACCATAAACAAAAGCTCTATTTATTCTCCATGACAAGACCCTGTCACTATTTATCTTCATTGTATCCTCAACACCCACAGACATCAAAACATGGTCATATTGGTCAACGTCGACTTTGCAACCAATGAGTCACCAGTCAACCCTACATCTTTCTACAGTTACAGCACCATATATGGACGAGACTTAGCAGGTCGCTTTTAATTTGCAGTGAGGAGACGGATTAGCGGAACAGTATCCTCGTTGTGTCTAACGTCAGCAACTTTCTCGTGACTGGAAGTTGTGGGACTGGTACTGTTCGGCACGGAAGTGACCACAGAAGAGGAACCTGTCATCTCTTACATTTATTTTTAACACTAATTTCTACAACGCCATCTATTTGCAAGACACGAAATGGATAGTTTAAAATCTTCTAGGGAAAAATACATAGGCAGATACATAGATAACTAGATACGTAGAAAGACAGTACTTTGTTGACAAATTGTTATATAATAATAAAACTAACAACGAATGTGATATACGGCTTTATTGCTTACAGTAATTTCTTTCAGGCAACCTTGGATGAATTAATTACATTTTGAAACTCGTCCTAGGTATGTACGAGTTAAAGTACGAGGAATAAATAAGGTCCTTACCTATATTTATATATGTTGATGAAGTGTCCGTGTGGTAACGGATTAAGAATACATAGTGTTACCCCCCCTATTCATCCCGTGGGAGTCGTAAAAGGTGACTAAGAGAACAAAGTATGAAAGACAACATCATTACAAAGAGAAGGAAAACTTGAAACAAATCCTATTCCAACCCGTCTGGCCAGCGTACTATAATAGGCAAAAATCTCCTTACTAAGGAGAGGCCTATGTCCAGTAGTGGACTGTAAAACGCTGTTGATGATGAAGTGTATGCTTATCTTGGTGTGAATATTAAAAATTTTTGTAAAAATCGTTTTCTGTATGGTATAGAAGGTATACAGACAGACGAATCACTTAACGATAAATGATCCAGGGATACCTGCAAATAATACTCACAAGTGTCTTGAATTAGGGGGGTGTGTCGGTCCGTAGCGTCGGCCAAAATGTTGGGCGACGCCGGCAGGCTGCTCATCGGTTTCGTGAGCGCTAGGATCACAGTCCTGGCGGCGAGACCGATGAGGTGTTACAAATGCCTGGCATCGGGGCACACACGCGCCAAGTGCGTCAGTTGTTTCGACTGCAGCGGATTATGTTTCCGCTGCGGTCGACCGGGACACAAGGCGGCAGATTGTTCTGCTGCCCCTCACTGCCCCGCGTGTGCGGCGGGTAACAAACCCGCCAATCACCAGATTGGGCAGGGGGGTTGCAAACCTCCCCGCAGTTCTCGGCAGGCGTCAGGGGCTAGCCAGTCGGCCCAGGCTGCTTCTGACGTCGTTCGTGCGTCTATACCGTCGCCCATGGAGGAGGCTGTAGAGACGGTCGAGTAATGGCCCAAGTCTCCAACCTCCTTGTCCAGACTAACCTGAACCACTGTGCCGCGGCGCAGGACCTTTTTCTGCAAACCATGGCACAGTGGTCGATCGGTGTTGCCGTAGCCGCGGAACCCTATTATGTTCCTCCCCGTCCAAACTGGTTGGGTGACCGGGACGGTTCCGTGGCAGTCGTCGGCTCCACGGCGGCTCATTCCCCGCCCTTGTCGCTAAGAGACAAGGGCACTGGATATGTTGCTGCCGAGTGGGGGGGATCACTGTATATGGTGTATACTTCTCCCCCAACCGGAGTTTGAACGACTTCGAGGTTTTCCTTAACAACTTGGAAACCTCGATGCGGAGTCTAACGTCTGGGCACGTCTTAGTGCTGGGGGACTTCAACGCAAAGTCCATTGCGTGGGGTTCTCCCAGGACGGACGCTAGGGGCGAGGCCGTAGAGGAGTGGGCGGCCTCGGTGGGCCTCTGTTTACTAAACAGGGGCTCCACCAACACGTGCGTGCGACAGCAGGGAGGGTCGATAATGGACCTTTCGTTCGCTACCCCTGCCCTCGCCGCACGAGTAAGGAACTGGCGTGTCCTGGAAGAGGTTGAGACGCTCTCGGATCATCTCTATATCCGATTTGAGCTCTCCCGCTCCCAGGGCCCCAGTAGGGGTCACGCGGCGCGGCGTTCTTCTCGCTTTCCGCGGTGGGCTATAGCCAAACTGAATAGGGACCTACTGGAGGAGGCAGCCATTATTCACTCTTGGCTGTCTCCGCAGGCTCCCATCGAGGAGGTCGACATGGGGGCTGGTCGTTTCCGCGATGCGATTACGCAAATCTGCGATGCGGCCATGCCCCGCATACGAGGTTATCGGCCTCCACGGAGGGAAGTTTACTGGTGGTCCCAGGAGTTGGCGGACCTCCGCGCGGCCTGTACTCGTGCCCGGAGGTCCTACACCCGTGGTCGGCGGCGACACCGCGAAGAGGGCGGGGAAGACCAGCTTCATGAGGAGTACCGAGAGGCGCGGAAAACTCTGAAGCTGGCCATCAGCCGCGCCAAGGAAATTAAGCGTAAGGAGATGCTGGAGGGTCTCGATCGTGACCCCTGGGGTCGCCCTTATCGTGCGGCGCGACAAAAGCTCCGCACGTCGGGCCCCCCCCTTACAGAGACACTCCAGCCCAGCTTCCTGCGGGATGTGGTCGAGGGCCTTTTCCCGCAGCGGGTGGATCACACACCCCCGTCGATGGTCTTCATGGCCAGAGACGACGGGGGGAACGAGGACAATATTCCGCCCGTTAGGGAATCGGAGGTGGGGGCGGTTGTTCTACGGATTCGCTCTAAGAACACCGCCCCTGGGCCAGATGGGATACCTGCCCGAGTATTGGCACGATCCCTCGACCACATGTCGGACCGCCTCAGGGAGGTCTTGGACGCTAGCTTGTCGTCCGGACGCTTCCCTGAGTGCTGGAAAAGCGGGAAGCTGGTCCTATTAAGGAAGCCGGGACGGCTTACCGATTCGGTGGCGGCCTATAGGCCCATTGTGTTGCTGGACGAGGCGGGTAAACTGTTTGAGAGGATACTCTCTGCCCGCATCGTCCGGCACCTCTGCGAGGTGGGCCCCGATCTGTCGGACGCCCAATTTAGTTTTCGGGCGGGGCGTTCGACGGTCGATGCTGTGCTGCGCCTGAGGGCCGTTACCGAAGAGGCGGTGAGCTGTGGCGGCGTGCTGTTGGCGGTGTCGTTGGACATCGCCAACGCATTTAATAGTCTGCCATTTAGCTGCATCAGGGAAGCACTCCACTACCACGGGGTGCCAGAGTACCTGAGGCGGCTTGTGGCAGACTATCTTGAGGAGCGTACCGTCGTGTACGAGGACCGAGATGGTATTCTGAGGCGGCGGCCCATGTCGTGCGGTGTTCCACAGGGGTCCGTCCTCGGACCACTCCTGTGGAATATGGGATACGACTGGGCCCTTCGAGGTCGTCTTCCCCCTGGGCTGGGCGTAATTTGTTACGCCGATGACACATTGGTCACGGCCCGGGGGGCGAACTTTCAAGAGGCGGCGCGTCTGGCCACCGTGGGAGTCTCTTTGGTGGTCGGGCGCATTGAGGCGCTGGGTTTACGGGTGGCCCTAGATAAGACGGAAGCCCTTTTGTTTCATGGGCCCCGTCGTGGTCCACCCCCCGGTGCCTCTATCGTTGTCAATTCGGTCCTCGTACCGATTAAGGCCCAGATGAAGTATCTGGGCCTAATCCTCGACGGCAGGTGGCTCTTCGACGAGCACTTCCGACAGCTTACTCCAAAGCTGGTCGGCGCTGCTTCTGCTCTTGGGCGACTTCTGCCCAATTTGGGTGGAGCCAGCGTCGCGACGAGACGGTTATACACGGGGGTTGTTCGATCAATGGCGCTGTATGGTGCACCGGTGTGGGCGGCGGCTCTGACTGCCCAGAATAGGGCTCGCCTCTGGCGCCCTCAGAGGATATTGGCGGTTAGAGCCATACGCGGTTACCGCACCGTATCGACGGAGGCGGCGTGCGCCCTGGCCGGAACTCCCCCGTGGGATTTGGAGGCGGAAGTGCTCGCCGAAGTTTATCGGCGGACGGCTGACTTCCGGGCGGGTAGCGGCATACGGCCCCCGCCCGAGGAAATACGCGAGTGGCGTGAGGCCGCTCGTCGAGCCACGATGGCTCGTTGGTCATTCCGGTTGGAGACTCCACGTGCTGGCTTTGCCCTCGTGGAGGCTCTCCAGCCGGTCATCACCGAGTGGGCAGGACGGCAGCACGGGACCCTTTCCTTCCGACTGACGCAGGTCCTTTCCGGGCATGGTTGCTTCGGGAAGTATCTGCACTCGGTCGCCAGGAGGGAATTGAGTCCCGCCTGTTACCACTGCAACTGCAGTGAGGACTCGGCTCAGCACACGCTAGCGGTTTGTTCCGCCTGGGCGGCGCAGCGTGGGGTCCTCACTGCAGTTATTGGGGGAGATCTCTCGCTACCGGCCGTCATACGCTCCATGGCCGGTAGCGACAGTTGTTTTACCGCGGTCGCAACCTTCTGCGAAGACGTAATTTCGCGGAAGGAGGCGGCGGAGAAGGCCCGGGAGGACGATATCCACTCGGACCCAATTCGCCGCCGGCGAGCCGGGCGGCGGAGGCGCGCATACCAGCGCCTCATGCCGCCTTGAGTGTGGCCGCGGGTGGACGGGACGGGTTTTCCCCTCCACCCGCTATAATGGCCAGCCGCGAGGAGGCGACGTCCGCGTGTGCCGTACGTCGCCTATGTAGAGAGTTTATCCGCAGATGGTGCCCGCTTTGGCGGGCAGGCGCTAGGAGGGATCTGGATGTCGTAATAGCAGCGGTTCCCGGATCCCTCCTGTCTCAGGCGCAGAGTGGCACACCGTGTGGTTTTAGTCGGTCCGATTCCGACACACCACCCCGCCGTAAACCCCGGTGGGGTGACGGCCCGAGGGGGTTTCCACACGTTAAAAAAAAAAAAAAAAAAAAAAAAAAAAAAAAAAAAAAAAAAAAAAAAAAAAAAAAGGGGGGTGTGTCGGTATAAGGCTCTCACACGCACGCTCTGGATATACTATCGACATTTGTGGTATTAAATACCCATAAATTAACTTACGCTAGTTCAATATAGATAATAGATAATATTAACCAATTTTCAAATTAAATTCGTCATTTCTCATTTTTTTAATATTTCCTTTAACACTTGATACAGATTGGGTCGAATAGGACAACACTGAGTGACCCACAAATAATTATTTTAAGTTGTGTCTGTTTATTGTGTTTTGTTGTAAAGTTCCCCGTGACACAGGCTTTATTCCTAGAGCAGGAGTTGTCTTTAAAAAGAAAAAAAAACGCTTAATGTTAATCATACAATCATACAACATCTGTCCAAAAAATAAAAGAAAAATGTGAACAGGGACGCATTTACCTGAGAATATTATTATTCCACATCATGTCTCAGTGCTGTCAAAACCAAACACTCCAACCATTACATAGTTATTTGTTAGACACAATTTATATGATGCCCTACACTCTGCATCATCAGTTTATATTCACACTTCTGTACCTAACTGTACTATGCAACCTACGCACATAAAAAACAAATTACCACCGCATACATTACATTGGACATTCAATCTTATCCTCAAGCTAATAAAAACGAGGTTCGCCGCACGCGTAAAGGTGGCTACGAATATGAAAATATCGCATCGCGCGGCTGCATTACAAAATGAGACGAAATTATGATGGATACTGATGCCTCGTTGCTCAGTTAATAAGACCTGATTCTATTCAATATAAGCTTTATTTTGAATCATATTACGTTTAAATAAGGTTGGGAATACATTGAGCATCGATCGCAAATCAATCGAGCAAGAGCAAGTGTGACAACTGTAAAGCTATTTGCATATATTATACATTGCTATACATAGTACTAGTATTTATAAAAGCTAAATAGTTCGTTTGTTTAGGAACGCACTCTCAGGAACTATTCGTTCGAATGGAAAATATCTTTAAGTGGTAAATAACCCGTTTATCGAGGGTAGTTATATAACCTCACACCGCTACTAATAGGAACCGAGTATTTTACAAAAGCGAGGACAGCTAATACCTTTTGAGGCATGAAAGCGAAGTGTGTGTGTGTGCGAAACAAGCATGATTAACTAGTGAACATAAGTATGGCTGACTATTTGGTAGAATATAACAGTTTGGTATCGTGAAAGACAATATCATATCAGTACTAATTAATAGTTGAACTCAGGGTATATTATCAGATTAATTTGACATAGAAATTGTGCGTAAATTTAAATGCAACTTGTGCAGATATGCAGTTGAATTTATATTAACATATCGGGTTATTTGAACTAAACAGATTACATGTAGTCAAAGGCTAAATACTTAAGCGTATATACTGCCAGGTCAGCATAAATTCTGCTGGTAATCTTAACTCATAAATGTAAAATATGTTTCTGTTTATTGCGCTTTCAAGCCTAAACTACTGAACAGATTATGTTTAAACTTTTTAGTTAGAAGTAAAGGAAAAACCAAAAATACTGTGTTATTATTGATGTAAGGACAAATTACTTAAACGTCAGCTGATTCAATACGATAGTAGTGTCAAGCTACTAAATAATATATCTATTTCAAATTCTCTGTTTCCAGAAACACCTTTTTATGTGAAACTTCAATGTTATTACAGTTCTAAAATAAACTCTTTAAAGTTAATATAGCTTAGTGTGCAGACGTCTTTAGTTTCAAGTTGCAGTATTAATGCTACAGAGACTGGAGGTAGTGGATATCACCACAGGACTCCTAATAAGCCTTGAATTCATTAGCTTGTGAGTAAATTGAAGAGATTTGTGTAAGATGTGCGTGTATTTCTGATGCCGACGACGAAGTGGAATAAATATTGAAATTATGGGCAGTTTTATATCCAAGGTTCTATTTATTTCATACGATAATTTAAACCTTGTTATGTATTAGTGTTTACTCTTAGACATCTTATCTTATTTCTCTAACGATAAGAGTATTATAAACGTGCTGATTTGGTACTTTTGCTGGTCGAAGAACAACGTGATGCAATTCTAAACACGAATCTAAAAATTGCTACAGTTCAAGGCCATATCTTCTACAAAAGGACTATAATAGATAGATAGGTACTCTTTATTCCATACCATAAGTAGGAAACATACAATGTAGGAAACAAACAAAAAAAAACAGTGGTACAATGGGCGGCCTTATCGCAGTCTGCGATCTCTTCCAGGCAACCGTTTGACAGACTATACTGTATAATATTATGTAGTCTGTGGTGCACATTACAATTTATGTATATTTGCTACCATTACACATATGATGTCTACCAAGAAATCTTTCTATAAAATTATGGTTAATCATCGTTACCTTAAATCACGGTTCACTTTCTTACAGACATCTCAAATTACTGCGATTGTCAGAGGACTTCAAGCTAAAAATGCGTGGAGATTCTACCCAATTTCTCGGTCACTTCTTTTCTGTCCAAGCAGTTCGATTTTGGAAAGTCGACCCTAACCTACCTATTGCAAATAGACGAGCACAAACACTGACTACCTTCAAGAGACAGGTAAGGGAGCATTACTTGGAGAACATCGATGTCCAGTTACCAACTTTTTCTTTTAGTCAATTAGGTGACATTATATCATTTAAGTATGTAAAAAATATTTGTATATTTAACTTATACTTTGTATATAACTGTTCAATAATCGACATTATTTCGAAGTATTAAACTACTTCAATTTTTCCTTCTAATCTTCTTCTTAATCCAGCAGACTCTATTCCATAGTTTTTCCAATTATGTTTACTCTTTATCTCATGGTTGCCTGTGAGAGATTGCCTCCGAGCGATAAGGCTGCCACTTGTACTTACATACCTAATTTTACATTTTTTTCCATATTAAGAGCCTGCCAAAGTGACTCTACCCTGCCTGATGGAAAGCATGAATAGAATCCAAGAGTTGTGGTCACCATACTCATTCCAAATGCAGACAATGCAGTATTGTGACCCACACTATGGTGGCCTTGTGAGATGCTTTTTCACACCTCGCTTGGTGACGTAAAAGGCATGACAGTCATCGTGACAGTGTAAGGATTACACAGTTACCACGATAACTGTAACCCCTGCATCAATGGGCCTCCGGTCTCACACTCACCAACGAAACACGACAACACGGATGCTGGCGCTTTAGGTTGGTCTTCTGTGGGAGGGTAGTACTACCCCGGTTAAGCCGGCCCGTTCGTGCTGAAATTCTTCTACTACCTAGCAGTTTGTGTTCTACACTGCATGTGTCTTAGCTATGGTGTGCAATAAAGAGAACCTATCTATGTATCCGTCACCCTTTTACAACTTTATACGTCAAAGCAAATGTCATTTGAATTGCGTAATCCACTGACTGTTATGAACTTTTCAATCATAACGCTTTCTGAGAAAAATCTAATACTCTAGCCTATATATTCTTTATCACTTCATTCGGAAAGGGTTTGTGTTTTTTCTTTTACGGTAAGTCGCCTGCCTGACGTCAACCTTCCTGCGTAACGTAATCAGCGTACGTATATATATATGTAACAATATATCCAAGAATAAACAATGCAGTACTTAGTTATAATATGTAACACTTTGGTAATACGACAAAACTTGTAAGGTGTAAAGAAAAAATGACAGGTGAGGCCATCCGTCACCCTAGCAGAAGCAGGCCAGGATGGCAACGGGACGTGCTACGGAGCACACACTCTTTCCGGGCAGAAAAGGGGTCATCTGCAAGCCGTAGATGGATGGCCCGAGGTACGTCGAGGTTTCAGGGATTTCCTTTCTAGGGTACACCTGGTTCCGCGACTACTGGTAGCTGAGACGGCGTGCGGTTTTTTGTCAGTTCGAGTCCGACATAACCACCAGTAGGTGGTATCCGGGGGGATTTCAGCAAAGAAAAAAAAAGTGTAAAGAAAAAAAGTTAGACAAAGTTTATGAAACTGAAACAGAGCTTTAGAGCTTTTACTATGAAAGTTTGATTGAATGAGAGAATATTTATTATCACAATATACTTAAAAACGCTCAAACCCCGAAACAAATATTTGCAGATCATACAAACATTTGCCATCCCGGGCATCGAACCCGTGACCAAGCACAGCAGACGCGTTGACAAAGCTCAAATCGTAAATACTAAAACTTCACGACGACTTTGACTCTTTACATGTCGAGACCACACTTGGTGTTAAGTACAGGGAATGTTCTATGACTCAGGTATTGAATCGCCTTCGGATGATGCAACGAATGTTTCTCTACCAACTTTCCCAATTTATTACTTTAGGGAAAATGGTTACGGTGAGTAATGTTCAAGGGAACTCCTTATTAATATAGACAGATGTTAAGGGGTTTATTATCTGCTACTGACGAGTCGCTGCTGCTGGAAAAAATTAGGTAAAAATCTAGCTGCTTGAAAGATATCCTTACATTGATTAGAAAATCTGACTGGTTCTAGAATATTCTTACTAATCGTAATACGAATAGGTAGAACAGTAATACATACTACAGTGGACCCGCGGTAATCCGGCCCCTGTCTAATCCAGACCCCCTTGTAATCCGACATCAATCAAACAATTTTCGCTAACGTAGATCGTGCATGGTTGAACAAGTTACAAGTTGTGCTCAACTCGTAGGTATTGTTTCAATACCGATTGCTTAGTTTGAATTTGACTACGTGTGATAACGGTGCAGCTTAACGTGCGTTCATTGTTTGCTGTTTATTCACTGCGTATTACGTATACGTACCTAGTAATGTCGTCACAAGCCCAGAAGACAACAACGTATACAATCTTATCATTTGTCTGTAATTTGTCGGATTACAAGGTACTCTTTTGTAAAAAAAATCCGTACTACGGGGGGTCTTAGGCAGTACTCTATAATCCAACAAATTCGATAGTCCGACACTACCCTGCAAAACGTTTGTCGAATTACCGGGGGTCCACTGTATAACAGTATTACGAACTTTACATATCACATGTGTCATATTTACTTTTAATATTAAAAATATCTTTTAAAGCTGAAATTTTCAATTTAAATATATCGTGTTGCGTGCTTTTCGTTAAGTTAAAAGTGATGAGTTTTGTCATAGACTTTACTCTTTTATTTCGTACTATTCAAGCAGTGCACGTCATATTACAGTCTTTTGGCTGGCTTTAAAATTACAGTCATCGTGTAATGACTAATTAACTGAAACGTTCCAAATAAAAAATAAACAAGTTAACTAAAATAAAACAGTCTACAGCACTCAGGGACAAAATACCTTTCAAAGAGTGGAAGACATTTCAATATCGAATCAGTGGTACTGGAGACAACATCGAAAGTACAACCTCACAAAATTAACCTCTTTATAATTATAGTATAAATATGTATATTTAATAAAATATAAGAATGTCACACACATCTGCACGGTTGGACTTAGTGGTTTCAGCGGTCACCACGACGCTCTCTGCTACGCTGAGTCCTGTGGGTTCTAATCCCACATAGGAAAACACTTTGTGTGATCTACAAATTGTTGTTCTCACCCTGGCTGTTCTTTGTGTCCGTTTTTTGTGTTTGTTAAGTCTCAAGCGACACAGAATTTATTCCTATATAAACTCTTTAATTTATTTATTAGCACTTGAGCAAGTCTCCTCATGCGATATCTGAAGCTCGTGCCTACAGACAGCATGTGGTGAAAGTCTTTAATAAATAAACTATTTGCCACTCCCTCACTCCATACAATATTACCACTTTCACGATGAGATAAATATCGAGATTATGGTTTCCTACGATAAGTAACTAAGCCTAGATAGTACTCAGACATGGTTAGAAACAAACTGGAATGTATTAAAGCTTGCAAGTTGAAAGGAGAAAACTTAGATGACGTTGATGAAATAAAGTTGAATAAAGAATATTCTTGGATTCCTTTCCATTCTATTTGCTGTTGGTCTAGAAGTACCTGAGGTTGTGAATTCTATTTCTAACTAGGACAATTGTGTGACAAACACAAATATTTATTGTGTCTTGAGTAAAATATTTATAATCTGTATCTATTTAAGAATATGCATAGAAATAGGCGTTAAAATATTTATCCGTATTCTGTATGTATCGGGTTTCGACTACCTTTTGTTTAGTATACTAAACTCAATCTGGTCAGTAGTACTCTTTCACAGAAGACCAACCTAAAGTAACAGCGCCCGCGCTGTCTTGTTTCGTTGGTGAGTAAGAGACAGGAGGTCCATTGACGTAGGGGTGACGGTTATCGTGGTAAGGGTATGAGTCTTACACTGTCATGATGACTGCTACGTCCCCAGCGCGGTGTGAAAATGCATCTTACTGGACCACCATAGTGTGGGTCACCATACTGTGTGTGTGAACACAACTTTTGGATTTTATTCATGATTTCCATCAAGCAGAGTACAGTCACTTTAACAGGCTCTTAAAATAGAAAAAAAAATTAAAATCATATGACCTTGTGTGAGATGTGCCAAGTCATTATTATCATAATTATTCACTAAAACTATTCATTTTCTACATTAAAACATCTCGGTATATACACGCAGGGTTTATTTATGAGTCGTAATATATATTCTAATTAATATACCTGTTTACCAGAAAAAATATTATCGTATGCATATAAAAGAAACATAAAAACGTTATAAATAGATAAATATATATAATGCGGGACGACAGTCGTTTAATATGTGACGCGTGCGCATCGATCGTCCTCAATTATATACCTACGCGCGTATTACATCACAAATCACACGGACAGACAGACAAATTGGCCAGCCGCTGGCATTTGGCAACGTTATGATCCATCCACAACGTAGATATATTTAGGATAAACTTATTATTTCGACGCCCGATTAACTGATGTAATGAATGGAGAAATTATTTCTTGACGGGTTTATATACCACTGTACTGTTGATTAAATCATTTTAATAAAACATCAGTCCAATAGAACAGAGAGCTTCGGGTGTCTTTTCAGTGCAGGTTATGCTCTAAATATGTTGTCATGTTGTTCGACTCAAATATTTGATGTTAAGAACTTTCATTTCGCGATACAGGATAAGTACTGATTATCTACGCTAGATGGCACTAATCTTCTGAGAGGTGTGATCATCAAACTTAATTATATATACCTAGTCTTGCCATAAATATTGTAATAAAGAAAAAAGAAAATTGTTAACTGCAAATAACATTTATTACTTTTACAGTGTGTCAGTTTAATACATAAATATAAAACAATTAAAAATATAAAAAGCTTATTCGAAGTGGTCTCCATTGGCTGCAATACAGTCCTTTAAACGATGAGGCCAGTTATCAATAGAAGCACGCACTCTTTCCATGGGAAAATTCTTCACTGCCAATCGTATAGATTGTTTTAGGGACTCCAAATTATCATGGCGTTTAGAGCAAGCTGTACTCTCTAAAACTGACCACAAATCATAATCCAGCGGATTAAGATCGGGACTAGACGACGGCCAGTCTTCAGCTCTGATGAAGTCCGAAACGTTCGATTCCAACCAAGACTGCGTGGACCGAGCTTTATGACCCGGCGCCGAGTCTTGCTGGAAGGACCATACTTGGTTATTGAACATGGTGATGTTAAGGGGCTTAACTACCTTCTCAAGAATGGTATCTTGATACACTTGTGCCGATGTTTTGATACCTTTTTCACAAAAATATGGCTCAGTCACTCCTTCATAGCTAACACCCCACCAAACCATCACTGAAGTCGGATAATGTCCACGTTGCACTCTGTCGACTAATTGGGAAGCTTCCTTAGAGCTTTGAGCATAAATACGGTCATTTTGTTTGTTAAAATGTTGCTCAATTGTAAAAATTTTCTCATCCGTAAACAAAATTTTTCTGTGACCTCCCTTTGCGTACCGCTTCAGTAGTTGTTTCGATTTTACCACCCTATTCTTCTTTAAATTATCAGTTAAGAAATGGCCAGTGCGTCTCTTATAGGCTGCAAGTCCTAAGTCATCTTTTAAAATACGCGACATGGTTCTAGGTGCTATCTTCATTTCCCGAGATAAAATCTTTTGCTTTCGGACAGGATTTCTTCGAATTCTTTCCCTTACTGCTTTGACCACCTTTTTCGTACGAACACTACGTGGACGGCCAGATCTTTTTCTGTCACAAACAGAGGAGGTCTCATTGTACCTATTAATAGCCCGGTACACAAACATTTTACTAATACCAAGTGTATGGAGAGTTTTAAAAATTGCATTTGGCTCCATACCTACTTTGTGTAATGCTATCACAGCGATTCGGTTCTCTTTATCACCCCACACCATTTTAATATCGCAAAATATTTTACAATGTATTGGCGCCAAAATGAGAAAACACAATGAACAATCGTATAAAAATGACAGATTCGAAATTCAAATGTAATATTTTTTTATAATTAAGTGTAACAGTATTTATGGCCAGACTAAGTATAGAGAGATATAAAGATATGAAAATTGCTTATTTAGTTGGTTCAAATGCTAAATATTTAAATTCAAAACTTTAAATTAGGTACAGTAAGGTTATTATGTATTGTTATAAAAACTATGTACAATGTATATGTAAAATGTATCTACCCAATGAACCCTAAAAAAAGTTCATTTTCTACAATAAAGGTTTAAATTTACATTTTTAATCTCTCTTCCCATCAAAGTTTCCCTGGAAGAGAACCCGAAATGCGAAAAAAAACCTTGAACTATACCAATGCATTGTCTAGAAGCTTCTATAGACATATTAAATCCCATTTACCTTGGTAAATATACTTATCTAATAACACTGTCAGATTCGAATTGATGTAGTGCAGTTGCAAATTTAATCAACAGCATTGTCCTTACCCAGTCATCAAACCCGTCACAGCCACCAATCGAGCGTGACAGGCAAGCTATCAATACAACTATGACAAACAGAGTCCCTCTCGGCCGTTCATTAGCGCTCTCATGAATCATGGACCCTTGAAGTGGAACATGAATCTCAATTGTCACAACGACGGCTGACATGAGGACACTAAACTTTGTCTTTTTCTGCTTCCCAATTGTTCGGAATTGCATGAGAAGTAGAAGTCAATGAGTTACGTACTGATAGCTTGTAATATGATGATTTTGCATTCGAAGTGACATATCAATCATAATCAAATGACAGGGTGTTTGACATAAGTATTTAATGTGTCATGCTCTCGTTTCACCTCATACAGTATGAGTTTTAAATAAATGTATTACTCGTCATATGTTTTCTTGTTTCTGTAGCGTGTGTGTTGTGCATTCATTTCTAAAGAAAAGTCTATGTACAGCAGTGGGATTACTAAAGGGTATTATGATGATGATGATGACAGCTTGTGACGGCACACTGGTGAAAAAAAAATACCAACAATTTGCGGATTGATAACGAATTTTGTACTTAAATGTACAACGAACGGCATACATTGAGTCTTTTGCAAAGGTCAATCAACCTGAGCTGCCTCAGATGAATCCTTCATGGACTCCTATGCTCAATGAAGAACCATAAAACCTGAAATAATAGAATTTGTTACTTAGTATGGTTTCAGTACCAATAAAGTAGATATTTGGCCCACAAATTTTTCTTATGAAGGAAAAATTTCTAACATTACGTCATTACAAAGGTTCTAAGGCAGTGAACCTAAATCACAAAAGAATTGGTTGCAAAAGAAAAAGGTACGTTGTACAATCAGGATGAGATAAATGATATTTATATCTGCAATTAAATCATTTACATATATTTCTACACTTCTTACTATCCATCCAGTTGAAGAACCAAGATATACATACTTTATATATATATTAAATATATCAAAGTTAACATTTCATAATACATAATCCCTTATATACAAAACATCTCCAATATATCCCCACGTCGAACATATCAACAATAAAATAAACGAATCACATCGCAATAAACACGACACGATTTTATCTCACTTTAAAATACCGGCGAATGCGAAAAATGTCCAGCCTCAATCATATATTACCTGGCTAATGTCAACCAGTGACGGACGAACGCCATTGGCTGGACACACGCACACATATAAAGAAACAATACACTGGCAAACATTTACAGGTGTGTACAAGCAGCAAATTCACGTATGTTGTGTGGTAACACACACAAACAAAAGTTATTGGTCAGTAAAAACTTTATAGTTATCTCATGGGTATAAGTTAATGCAGATGCAGGTTTATTCTGATGCTTAACGAAAATGACCAGGATCGATGTTGAACTTTTATGGGAGACCTTGGGGTCGGTGGACTCGCTATTGCATGATACGGCCACCGTGTTTGACATATTCATGGCGTACTTTTGATACTGGCGGAATAAGTGTGTTACCGACGTTACGTATAAACACTACAGTACTTAACTTGATCTCCGTGGCAGATGGCTACGAAACCGATAAAGTAACTTTGAACAGCCTTCATTTTCATGCTTTAAGAGCCAGTTTTGTCACAAATGAATTGCAATTCATTATAAATATAAACATTCACATTTAAAATTACCTCGTAAGTTCTAAAATGACACTAGTGACAACTGGATCAGAGGTCAAGATATATGTAGGTATGCTTCTGTCTCTGTCATACTTTGATTTTCGTTCTGTTTTTTATGTGCAATTCTATTTTTACGCAAAGATCACTATTACGTCTGGGGTAGATAAGAAATTAGATGTTTTTTTCTGCAAGTGAGATTCTTTCTCATATTTAACACGGCTTCACAGAAAACCGATATTAAAAACAACAGTTTTTACAGTTGACTGCACCTTTAACCTAGTGGTTTAAGCGGTCACCACACCGCTCTCTACTGCACCAAGTGTTGTGGGTTCAAACCACACTTTGTGTGATTCACAAATTGTTGTTCTGAGTCTGTTCTTTGTGTCTTTCTTGTATGTTTGTAAAGTCCCAAGCGACACAGAATTTATCCCTAGTGTGGACGTTGTCTTAAAAAAAAATGAAATTATTTTGTTGCTTTTCACCGACGACCTTGGCGAACTCAAAGAGCACACACTTGTTTCTCTTGAGTTGCAACAAATTGATGTTTATTAACAAAAAAAAACGGTATATGACTACTCTGCCTCATGGAAACCTTCAGCATAATTCAAGAAGAGTGGTCACCATATTCATTACGCATACAGACAATGCAGCATGTTGACCTTAAAGGACCCGGTATCGTGATGGGAGGGAAAAACGTACGCCGGTAGTCTAGTTGTAGTATAATGGCTAGTAATATTACAAAGATTTCGACTAATTTTGGTCTTAAAGGGGTCCCTTTAACGTGAGGTTCAGCACCAGTTTTAAAAGTCATATAAAACGCCCACTTATAGAGACGGGATTAAACCTAGGCAAACCTGCAAAATAAACTATTCATCAAATTACTGTTACTTCATAACTCACTCAACAGGTGCAGTATTTCTAAATCATTTGATTAAGTAAAGTGTTTGAAATCTATCTTGACACGAGAATATCTTTTTGTCTGTCTTTCTATTCGGAAGGCAAGAGTAGAGTACGTACCTATTTAGATAGATATTTTTAGATGTACACGACCAACAGTAGACCTGCTATAGTTGCCGATATACACTGATGCAGGGGTGACAGTTATCGTAGTAACTGTGTAAGACTTGCACTGTCACGATGACTGTCATGCCTTTTACGTTCCCAAGCGGGGTGTGAAAAAGTATCTCACAAGGCCACCATAGTGTGAGTCACCATACTGCATTGTCTGCATTTGCGATGAGTATGGTGACCACAATTCTTAGATACTATTCATGCTCTCCATCAGTCAGAGTAGAGTCACTTTGGCAGGCTCTTAAAACAGAAAACAAAAAAAATCACACATTATCAATAAAATATCTTTTGTAAAATCTACACAGAACATACAGAGTGTGAGATTTTTGAGTTATGTTTCGGTATATAGTAGAATTACTATTGGATTTAAGTAGCTCATTAATACATTAGTAATTAGTCATTCCATAAATTGCAAGGATGAGTTTAGGAAACAATAAAAAACTACGGAAAAAGTAGCAACACAGACAGTTAGTGCAGTTTTACTAAAACTAACGATGTCCTTCGGGGCGCTACACGTCAATATAAATTATTAAACGAATCAGGAAGCTATATAAACAACAGGTAAGACATTTTTATATATGTTAAGAGCCTGACAAAGTGACTCTACTCTGCCTGATGGAAAGTATGAATAGAATCCAAGAGTTGTGGTCACCATAGTCATTGCAAATGCAGACAATGCAGTATGGTGACCCTTGTGAGATGCTTTTCACATCCCGCTTGGGGACGTAAAAGGCATGACAGTCATTGTGTCAGTGTAAGGCTTACACAGTTACCACGATAACTGTCACCCCTGCATCAATTGGCCTCCAGTTTTACACTCACGGACGAAACACATCAACACGGATGCTGGTGCTTCAGGCTGGTCTTCTGTGGGAGGGTAGAACTGCCCCGGTCGAGCCGGCCCGCTCGTGCTAAAGTCAGCGTGGCTCTACTACCTAACTGTCCGTGTGGTGGAAGAATACGGCGTGTCGCTACCCCTACTCATCACGTGGGTGTTGGGTAAGGCGGCTAAGGCAGCAAACTAGGCAAGACAATTCACTGCAAAGAGAAGGAAAAATTGATACAAGTCATATGTCAACCCGTCTGGCCAGTGTGGTATAGTAGTCCAAAACCTCCTTGCTAATAAGAGGCCTATGTATAGCAGTGGACTGTTAAAGACTAGAGAAGATAATGATCACGAAAAAGATAAACATCTTTGGTATCATCAAATGTTAAAACTATTATTTAATCATAGTTTACCAATTAACTAACACCCTTTCAACAACAAAAAACGCGTACAAATAAACACTATTTCTTCTCCATTCATCATTTCTAATCCCACAACACAATGAGTCTATACTCGCTGGATATAAGAGACGATACAAAATGGCAGCGACAATATGTTCGAATAAAAAAAGTCGCAAGAACAACATGCAACTGAGTGAGCGCGGTTTCGTTTTTCCGAATGCTATCTTCATATCCGGACGTATGCAACTCGACGGTCGCGTAGACTCGGAGCCAGCACATCACCTGTGATAACTGTTTACTTATATTTCCAGACTTTCTGTAATATTTGTATTTGGAGCTCAAATTAATAGGAAAGTATTATGACGAAACTATAGGTATTGCAATTTAAAGTAGTGTCATACATTTTTTTTCACACGTTTTTAAACTCGCGGTCACGGACGGTTTTAAATAGTGTCATACACAATTTGTTCACAGGGCGTTTTAATCTAATTCCGGTGTAATCGTGGTCACAGACGATTTTCAAAATATGTTTTAGATTTATGAGTGGAACTACCTAATAAAAGGAAGTATGTTTAAGCTGGTTGGAGTCAGCCTATTTCTTTTTGTTTCCTGCTTTGGAGGAAGTACCTTAAGGAGTATCTTTTAAATAAAAATCAAGAAATTGTATCCATACGCTGCGTAAAGTGCTTCTGAAATGAAAATTGCTTCAAAGACACTAGCATATACATTTTAAAGCTCATTTGTTTCCTTGCAAGCCACATATCGTTAGACTGTTAGCTCCTAGGCTATACTGAAACAATCTGTAACGCGTCGATACACAAGCGTCGCATGTTTTATTTAAAGCTTCTTGACAGTCGCGTCTGCATCTCGCGAAATTACCAAAAGGGTGCGGGAAATAAAGATTTCTGATTTAACATTTTTGCCTTGCACTTCTCGTTTGCAGGTGTTAGAAGTTAGAGTTGCACTAGAGGAACGAGCCTTTAGCCCGTATGTACATACATTTAAAATCATCAATCAACCTATCGCCGTCCACTGCTGAACGAAGGTCTGCCCTACGGAACGCCAACGATCCCGGTCTTGGGCAATTCGCATCCATCCACTGCCAGCCACCGATCAAGTCGTCGGTCCATCGCGCCGCACATTTAAAATATTGTTCTTAAAATTCACTGTGTACATGTATGTTCGTTCTGCTATGGGGGAGATGAAGGGATCAAGTGACGGCAAGAAACTCTGCGTCTTTTATGTTGCCAGTGTCTGTAAGCGATGGTAGTCACTTACCATAAGGTGACCTATCACAAGTCTTTACTTTTTTTTAATGTGTAAATAATATTAACCCTCTTGTAAAGTTCATGTTAAATTCAATGTCTCATTCGGTCTTATCTGCAAATATGAAATTGCCTGAGATCTGTGGAGGATTGGAGACAAGCTTATCTCATCAGTGTGCACCTGCCCGTATCGTTGACCGACAATCGATATTCGGACGTTACCGATTGCAGACTCGAGTGATTGTTATCGATACTAGATGTGAACTTTCACCGGAGGGCTGAGCTTCCGATAAGATTGAAATGATAGTTGGAGAAACTGCTTATTTAAGTCATGATTTTTCAGTTACTGAAAAAGGAAAGTTTGTGTATTCAGACAGTAAAATTTGTTGATGAAATGAAACAACGTCTTTTACAAACAAAATTACATAAATTACTTGACAATTATTACAAAAATAAGACCGTAGTTATTTAATTAGAAAACTATGTGGTTTTTAATTCTTTTACCATTCAAATCACTGTTTGTTTCGCTATATATTTTTAAATGTGAACTGATAATGAATAAAAAAAATATGCTTTAGAGTTAACACTAACAATGAATTACTTTTTTCTAAAAGCAAAATTCCAAATTAAAAAGAATGAACTCCTAACCTATCGAAGACAGCAGCACAAAGCAGCCAATTGCTGCCACTATTTTGTCATAAATCTTATCTCTTTCCAATATCCCATCATTAACTTCTGAGGTACCACCTACTTGACTGCAGGCAGTAGGTTTACTTTTGCACCAAGGTGGCAAAATGTGTATTGTGCCTCTGTCTACTCCTTCAAGCTCACGGTGTAAACACAATACGTGTGTACTTATTGCAAGGAGATCCTAAAAGCATGGTAATAATCTACACTATTTCATCATCGTCATCAGCGACCTTCACAGTCTACTGCTGGACATAAGCCTCGCAAAAAACAAAACTAACACAGACAACTAAACCACATTTTTTTTAAAAAAAGACAACGCCCTCCCTAGGAATAAATCCTGTGTCGCATACGACTTTACAAACATACAAGAAACGGACACAAAAAACACCCAGACTCAGAACAACAATTTGTGGATCAGAGAAAGTGTTGTCCCAATGTGGGTTTGAACCCACAACACTCAGTGAAGTAGAGAGCGGCGTGGGGACCGCTTAAACCACTAAGCCAACCGTGCAATCGATTTAGGTTCTAGACATTAGTTGCTTTATGTCTTAAGTCATTAACAATGCTGTGTATACAACTATGTGATAAGTTTTTAGTCAAATATGTTTTTAATTAAATAAAAAGTGGATTCACCTACAATATAATAGTGCACCCAGACAATAACAACGTAACCTAACTATTAATGCACTCTTGTATGCTCATTGCACGTTACTCATTGCATATTATTGAACCTCCATTTAAAAAGGTAATTAAAACACCTTTTTGCAAAACATCTTACGCAGTAACGATAAGAAGTATTTATAGTCTCGATGCCCATTTCGCTTGCCATGCACCTGGCAAAGTGGTATCGATTAAAAGCGCAAATTCAACATACATCGTTATCGATACTCACATTTCAGTCTGGCAATTAAAGGTAATCGCATCAAAATCGATTACAAGACAATACTAGCAAAGTCGACCGGTCCAAATCGGTAGCGGCCGTCAGTTCTCGCGGCGTCTCAAACGCGTTGTCGCGTGGGTGCGTACAATTTGCATAGGTTCATTAGGCCGCAGTCGCACCGCCCGATACGACTTATCTTCCTGCCGTGAATCGCGCCTTATTCCCTTTTTTTAATCGCCAGCCGTTAATTAAGCGTGTGTGAGGTCTTACGCCTTAATTATAATTGAGCACAGATACTGAATTAGTTCTTTTAGAGAACCCGCCACAGATAAATATGTCTTTTTGTTTTGATAAGCCATTACTGTCTTGACTAGCCGTAATTGTCAATATTCTTATCAATTGATTGATTTATCGATTAATGTTTGATAGCATATTAAATAGAGTAAAACTATTTGTGTAGTGTATGCAATTTTATTTGTTGTGATATGATGGAATTTACGAGGAGAAATATTAAAATCCTGTTCATACGTGCAGTAAGTACTGTTACACTGACCGACAGTCTCGATGGCATAGCAGTAGCGAAAGTGACTGCTGTGCTTGAGATCTCGGGTTCGATTCCCAGGTCGGACCAAATATTTGTGTGATCTGCTAATATTTGTTTCGAAGTTTGGGTGTTTTCTATGTATAATTTCGTATTTACAAAAAAAATATAAGTATTCTATCAGTCAGTTATTATAGTACCAGCTTTGCTTTGTTTGAAACTAGATGGCGTTGTATTAAATGTCTGAAATATTTATTTATTTATACTTTAAGAAAATCATTACTGTGATTTGTGTTTATCCTGTGGACAGTGCGCGATTAAAATTGTTTTCTACATATACATAAATATGTACTTAATAGAATTAAATTACTTGAGACTATATCCTTAGCCATAGCCAGGTGAAGCGAGCTGGTTCGAATGGAAATTCCAAAAATATTTTCCCATTCAAACTGTTACTACATTTCTATGTTTTGCAACAATGTTACGTCTTGTGAGGACTCGGCCGTGGTCGTCTCGTATTCGACTGACATTTATGGCATCACGAGATCGATTCCCGTTTAATACAGTGTGTGTTTACGGTCTTGGTATTTAATTGAAAATATTTTAGCTTTAGCCTTGAAATTAAATGATAGAATACCTACCCTCTGCCATCGATACCTTTTTAAAATTACAATACTTCTTTAAAGGAAGTTCTGATACTGAACATAATTTACGTTGCCTCTTTTTTTAATAATATATAAATATTTCGGACATTTGACACACAACGCCATCTAGTTTCAAACTAAGCAGAGCTTGTACTATGATAACTAGACTGTCTGATAGAATACTTAAATACGTTTTTTTTTGTAAATACATACATATTATACATAGAAAACACCCAAACCTTGAAATAAATATTTGCAGATCATATAAACATTTGGTCCGACCCGGGAATCGAACCCGAGACCTCGAGCACAGCAGTCGCATTTACTACTGCTGCGCCACCGAGGCAGTTAAATCTCTAATCTAATAATAACCAGTAACAAAAAATACCTTTAGAACAAATTACACTTACATAATAATATAAACTTTTTCGTCTATAAGGATATTAAATGACAATTAGTTATATGAAGAAGTAATATTTGTAACAAGAATGTATGTCAAGTGCAAAAAAAAATACATACTTAACGAAACATCGGCTTAAGGGCAAATGTTTAAAAGTCCGACATTTTGTCGACCCATCGCGTGCCACTAAATGCAAATGGCGGACCACCGGCGTTTGTGCTATTGACAGTCATATCCAAATGCATTGCTAACTTAAGGCGTTAATAAAAATTGCATAAAATTATGATTAATAACTTTAAAATTATAATTATTACCTGTGATTATAGGAGTTGATATGCTTGTAAGAAATAACTTAATTAGTTATTGTCATTATTGTTAGCTTACGACGGAGTTCGTGTAAGAGCTTAAAAGTTTATGTCGCAGTAAGCGTTTTGAATTTTTAACCTATCCTACTTGTGGTACCTATCAAACACGTAAAGAAACGCTTATTTATTACGCATCTTTTATTCTCTAAGAGATAGACAGAGGTGCACTAAATGCTAACTTCATAATGGTATTTTGTAAGACCGTGGTGTAACTACAAGTCCATAAGCCTTGCAAAAGTCGCGTGATCAGTAATTTTTTTGTGAGACTTTCAGAACCCATTCGCCCCCTTTGAAGAGGCGGTATAGGTACAAAATTAATTTAATTTAAGGTGCCTATGCGCCCCTTAATAAAAGATAAAGATTGAAACTGTGATCAATAAATAAAACAACTGTGGCTTTTGAAAACAAATAATTATAAATGACACATGCATACGGGTAGGTAAGACTTAATTATACGGTAATTGTTATCTTCTTTTTGTTTTATTTTAAAAAGGCAACGCCTTCACTATACATAAATCCTATGTCGCGGAGGACTTTACAAACATACAAGAAACGAACACAAAGAACACCCAGACTCAGAACAACGATTTGTGGATCACATAAAGTGTTACCCATGTTAGGTTTGAACCCACAACACTCAGTGTAGTAGAGAGCGGCGTGGCGACCGCTTAAACCACTAGGCTAACCGTGTGGTCGAGTTAAACATTAATTTTATTTTTATTTTAAATGATTTCGATTCTAGATATTACTTGCTATATGTCTTAAGTCCTTAACAATGCTGTGTATCCATCTATCTATATCGATTAACTTGAATACAGTTTGCTTTCTTCTCAAGTACCATTATTTTTTGTTTAACTAATAAACTATATAAATATCGCATAGGTATTTCTGCTGACGGTGTTTTAAGTGTACTTTTAATAGGGGCATATCATCAATCATCGTCAACACCCTTTTACAGTCCACTGCTGGACATAGGCCTCTCCTTAGCAAGGAGGTTTTGGCCTACTATACCACGTTGGCCAAACGGGTTGGAATAGGATTTGTTTCAAGTTTTCCTCCTCTTTATAATGATGTTGTCTTGCATACTTTGTTCCCTTAGTCGCCTTTTACGACACCCACGGGATGAACAGGGGTGGTAACACTATGTATTCTTAATCCAACACCATACATACACACATAGGGGCATATGGGTACATCTAATGTTTTACGGGGTGAATGAGTATTAAAACCTAACATGGTGTGAATTTTGCAGGGCGTATCGGCTCGTAGTCTTTCACTCTGATGGTGGCAGCCTTTTTGTGTGTAAGCATGGAGTCTAATAAACCTCTGGAATGCACTGGATACAGACATGAGAGTCTCACGTATATATTATTTATTTAATAGTGTAAACCAAACAGTATTGTCTAACACATCTAATGCTGTAACAATTGTGTCTGCAGTGGTGCAGTGCAACCCAAAACCCCTGGCAGTGGCCATAAACGCCTACGGTTCGGTAAGTTCACTCCACTCGGATGAAGACATTTAAATACAATATGTTAGTACGCGATCGGATCGTGTACGTCGGCCCTAACAACGACGGGTGTGCGTTGGTGGACAGCGGTCTATTAGACGATTGGATGACAGTATAGACTGTAGCGATTTAATATAATGTTAAACGAGTTGAAAAATATTTATTAACGGTAGTGAAAGTCGTCGTTTTATGTATTTGCCTTATAATTTCAATTTTACGGAACAGTGAACTTAGAAAATAATGTTTCTCTGTTTTTTTTTTTTGTCAAAGTTGAGAGCGTTTTCTTAAAACCTTTGTAAGAAATGTAACTAAACGAAACGGTCGCCATACTTAGTAAGAGTAAACTGCTATTAGACGCTTATAAAATCAGATAGAGTATTGGTTACACAATAAACATGGTTAATAAATCACATCTTTAATGATACCTTCATATCTAGAAAACCTATAATATCCAATTAGAACAAATAATATAAACCTACTGTTTATATAACCCAGAATCATGATCATAGGATTGACCTAAACAATACTTCATTGATATAAATAATATCACAGCATTTTAGACCTAATTTATCCAACGCGGTTAACAAGATCATCGCCAGCATCCGTGTTGTCGTGTTTCGTTGGTGAGTGTAAGACCGGAGCCCCATTGATGCAGGGATGACAGTTATCGTGGTAACTGTGTAAGCCTTACACTGTCACAATGACTGTAATACTTTTTACGTCCCTAAGCGGGGTGTGAAAAAGCATCCCACAAGGCCACCATAGTGTGGGTTACCATACTGCGTTGTCTGCATTTGCAATGAGTATGGTGATCACAACTCTTGGATTCTATTCATTCTTTCCATCAGGCAGAGTAGAGTCACTTTGGCAGGTTCTTAAGATAGGAAAAAAAAGATATTGGTCTAATACTTCTGCGTACTTGTAATCAAAAGTAGGTACAAATAAAAAGTAGTTTGTACAGTATCCGTTATCGCTTGTGTTTCATGTTCGTATTGCTATTCATAAGTGTAGCAGTACATGCGTATATTAGACAGTTTATAACATGCCCACTGTGATTCGCTAGGTTCAGTGTCCAAGTGCTGCAACACATGTGATTACAATCCAAGGTTATTTTGTATCCCTAACCTTACGATAATCTCAATAAAAAAAAATGTTAAACACAGAATAAAGTAGATTCTAGAATGAACACCATTCTGTAGAAGATCTGCAACATGTATTAACTTGTACTCCCCCAATATTTTTTTTTTACCATAAACACTGTCAAAGGCATTGTTATATTCAACCTTTGTGCCGTAGGGACATGTCACCTAACTAACTGTGTTTGGGTCATCATATTCATTGCAAGTACAGACAATGTAGTATGGTGACCCACACTGTGGCGGCCTTGTGAGATGCTTTTTCACACCCCGCAGTCATCGTGACAGCGTAAGGCTTACACAGTTACCACGATAACTGTCACCCCTGCATCAATGGGCCTCCGGTCTCACACTCACCAACGAAACACGACAACACAGATGCTGTCGCTTTAGGTTGGTCTTCTGTGGGAGGGTAGTACTGCCCCGGTCGAGCCGGCCCGCTCGTGCTGAAATCAGCGTGGCTCTACTGCCTTCTAAACTTGCAAGTATGAGATAATTTGACTTCGCACCGCTCTCTACTGCGCTAAGTGTCGTGGGTTCAAACACCACGCCGGACAACACTTCGTGTGACGCATAAATTCTTGTTCTGAGTCTGAGTGTTATTTGTGTCCGTTCTTGTATGTTTGTCAAGTCCCCCGCGATACTGGATATATTCCTAATGAGAGCATTGTCTTCAAAAAAACATCAAGACGAATCTAACGCTAACTTCTCCAAAGTGAAAATTTATCACACTGCTTACGGTACAGAGTGTGCCAAAAAATAACTCTTCTTTTTTCACAGTCGGATAACTATAAAAGCATAACCTAAATAAGAAAAATGAAAAACAAGGTTACTTTAAAAACAATTCACAAAGGAATTAGAACAGTCTGTTTATCCATTGAAAAATGCCATAAAACGATAATTTATGACACGACTCCAACAACGGTTGATCGATAATTATCAGTCGTAAACTACGCATCATCGATCGCCATATTCATTTGACGTAATTGCGTGTTTATTTTAGTAATTGTTTGTTTTATAACCAGTTTAGTTGCCGGTGTACGCTGTGTCAACAAGCTCTTCGGGTACAGTGCTTTGGTACGCCATTCTAACACTCTTCCTTGTGGTGACGGATTAAGTATACAGAGTGTCACCGCACCTATTCATCTCGTGGGTGTTGTAAGAGGCGATTAAGGGAGCAAACTATTCAGGACAACACCAATGTTAAGAGAAAGAAACCTTAAAGCAAATCCTAAAACAACTCGTCTGCCCAGTGTGGTATAAGAACCAAAAGAAGACCAAGATACATATATTTGTATGTATATAAACTTATGTATGTAATGCTGTATAATGTATTATCATCATCAATAGCCTTGACAGTCCACTGCTAGACATAGGCCTCTCCTTAGCCAGGAGGTTTTGGCCTACTACACCGCACTGGCCAGACGGTTTGTTTCGAGTTTTTCTTCTCTTTGTTTCCTTAGTCGCCTCTTACGACACCCACGGGTTGAATAGGGGTGGTAACACTATGTATTCTTAATCAATCACCACACGGACGTAATGTATACTTTAGTGTATTTAGTTCAGTTGTGTAACGTATGTACGTCTTCCTCACAAGACCTTCACACCACTCAAATGTTGACTAATAGTGATGCCCTGGTCACAAAATTCCAGGCTGTACAAAATTCAAACATCAATTAAAAAACAAAATTTTTAAACTTGCGATGAAGTTTAGTCTTTATATTTTAGTTCGAACTTCTTTGTTAACACTTATTTTTCGCATGACTTTCTACTGCGAGCGTTTGCTATACTCGTAGTAATGTAGCGCGCATCACCAACCGACACTGCACTTTTAATTTATTCCCAATTGTGAGGTGTGATCGACCCATATCCGATAACCATCAAGATCTTAGTTAATAACATCATGGCATTATAATCACCAAAATGCTTCCATTTGTATATACATATGGAGTTAGTTATACCCAAGGCTGTACATGTAAAGTTTGTTATTGAAATGTTAAAATGGCACAAAACACAGCATAAAAATATGCGACTTGATTCACAACTACGTCTGACACACTCTGGTACAATGTCTAGTCACATATCTTAAATTTTACACTGCATCTAGTTATTAGACGGTACAGTGAAGACTAGAGACAGGGCGAGATGGGACGAGTGAGTAGCGAAAACGGGACGAGCCGAGGCGACGCCAACGTGACGCGCGCCGTCAAATAGATATTAGATCGCATTGCTCCTTCGCTTTTAAATGAAAAATGTTTCTGGATTAGTTTCAAACACGACAGTTCTAGATGTTAAGGAAGTTATTCATTAACGAATAAAACTATTTTATTAAATGTTATATGTCATAAAAGGCGACTAAGGGAACAAAGTATACAAGACAACATCATTACAAAGAGAAGGAAAACTTGAAACAAACCCTATTCCAACCCGTTTGGTCAGCGTGGCATAGTAGGCCAAAACCTCCTTGCTAAGGAGAGGCCTATGTCCAGCAGTGGACTGTAAAAGGCTGTTGATGATTAAATGTTATTTAGGGCAGTGAGGTCTGCTATCGAGTAGAGAATAAGGAATTATTGTAATGGATAGAATAGTTTCACAGATGAATACAGAACAAAAAGTAGTTTCAGTTATTTTGTGACATAAAGTTCAATAATAATAATATGCCCTTTTTACTATGTGCACTTACAACCAATTTAAATAGTAAGAGAATTAATTTTTGAATTGTTTATTTATGCAAATAAATTAGTAAGTAGCTATCAATACGATTATAAGTTAGTATTTTATCATAAGCCTTTAGTAGGCATTTCTACATGTTAAATTGTTAGATAATTTTGTATATCGCTGTTATTAATTGTAATAGCAAAGTTAGTAACAGCGAGAAAGCAGAGATAGCTGATGAAAAGCCACAAATCAAGCATCAAAAAGTCCCGCTATCTAAACAATCGCAGAATAATCGAATCACCAACTAATGAAGTCAACTCACGAAATCGTAGATAAGAAAAAACACGAAAAAACAACAAACCATTACTATCAACGGATCAGCGGAGTTTGAATGGGTCCGTCAAATACACGGACAATGGCACAATGGCTAGATATCCGAGTCATTATCAGATCAACTTAGGTAACACTTCAATGGGGCGACAGACAGAATTACATACGCACTAGGACGCAGAACGCGACGTTCGAACGCTTTAAAATTTACCTCTATTGTGGATACATATATATATAAATCAAAATATTCTTTCTTCTTCAATATTAAATAAAATAAACTTACACACTGGGCCTGGATTGCATCGATACTGAGGATACTGAGCCATGTTGCAAGGATAATTATTGTGTAATATTTTATTATTTTAATTTTTATAATAGTTTTTCTTTCTTTTTTAGAAACATATATCTTTTTAGCCTAATTTTAACTTTTGAGTACTGTGATTTGTGAAATGTATCCTGTACGCGCCTAATTTTACTGTTGCAATTTGTAGATTCTGTGGCAGCCCAAGATACAAGCGTAGCTTAGTTTGAGTGCCACCGATGAATATTATAATATGCTTGTACATGTACCTTATTCTTCACGTACTTCAATAAATAAAAAAATATACCGAATTTCTATATATATTTTTTTCTATATTAAGAGCCTGCCAAAGTGACTCTACTCTGCCTGATGGAAACATAAATAGAATCCAAGAGTTGTGATCACCATACTTATTGTAAATGTAGACAATGCAATGTGGTGACTCGACCCACACTATGGCGGCCTAGTGAGATGCTTTTTCACGCTCCGCTTGGGGACGTATAAGACATGACAGTCATCGTGGTAGTGTAATGCTCACACAGTTATCACGATAACTGTCACTCTTGCATCAAAATGAAGATGAACTAGTTGAAGTTGATACACATATTTATTCGGTATATTTTTTATCCTATATTTTCCTGATTAGTGTACAAATTTGGAGACTGTTATCGGTTCAGTAATAGTTATTTTTGGAATAACAGTTACTAAACTAAAATATTGTAATAGATCGTTATGTGGTAAAATTAAGAGAACTGTGCCATAAAAATTAGATCCTTTTTACTATAAGACAGTCAATATTATCGAACAATATATTTGTCCATTTTATAGTATTTTGAGTTTCCAAGAGCATAATAATGATTTAATAAAAATCTATATAAAACAACGTTGATTAACTAAAAAGACGCAGCGTTTTCCGTCCAAGTGAGTAACAGAATCAAAAATCCAAGTCGATCTCCCAATAATGAGTTCGTTGCGTTTTGTCTGACAATAGTCTTCCATGGCGGACAATGGACGGATTCAAATCAACATTTACCTATCCTGGACGATTAAAGCTCTTTGTCATCCACCTCCCCACAATAGGGGGTCAACGTTTTGTACTTTTCAATTTACGTTTTTATAGAAATTTTGTTATGATACCCAATTTTTGTCCCAAGACGTGAGATGATTGGTTTTTCATAGCTTATTTATTGGCATTTTTGTGTTCAAATTTCAATATTTTATATATTTATTTCTGTGAACTACTTTACTTTTTATACAGCTGTTGGTTATCAGTTAGTTATCAAAAATAGAATAATACACTAGAGTATACACAGACACAGACCAAATGATTCTTCTCATCACACGATCATTCATTGTGAATGGCAATCGAATGCAATAGTTTGATAGTCAGCATCATTAACTACTAAACCAACGTGCACCTCTCATTTAAATTTAAGCAATTTATTCAGTTGAAGTTGTTTTATGATATGACCTATCTACATTTTTTCTTTTATTCGGGCCTGCCAAACTTCTGTGTCTGATGGAAAGCATGATTGAAACCCAGGAGTGGTGGTCATCGTACTCATTACGAATACAGACAACGCAGTATGGTGACCCACACTATGGTGGCCTAGTGAGGTGCTTTTTCAAGTCCTGCTTAACCCCGGGATCATAGTGAGAGGGAAACACGTGCGCTGGTAGTTTCAGGTTTTAACTGATTTGTACAGGAAGGAAGAGCCGAACGGTTTTGATTAGGAAGATATATCGACCATTCTAAAATTTCCAAGGCTACCACCTGTTGTTATGTAGAGGAAGAGAGAAGGTAGGACCTGTTGTAAGAGCTCGTTGGAACGCTCTCCATAAACAAGGCTTTTATCTGCTTTTATTATAGAAGAAATAGTTGAAATTGTGTGCCTCAATGAGTAATTCAAATGTTAGCATGCTTCCTGTACATTTACAAAACACCTATTGGTGGTTTTTAGGTCATAAGGGATAGGTTCATAGTTTCAGAGTTCTATGGCATTATCTCCATAACAGTTCAGTTGTATTAAAAAATATGTCACAAAAACTAAATGGCTATAACTATTTAATCTGAAAATCTCGGTCGTAATTGATTCGTTGTTTAATTCCGTAGCGATGGCAGACGAGACGAAACAAAAATACTTCAGTTAGCATACTGTTAGCGGCTGAAACGAGCACATTTGACCCAAGCGTATACATGTAGTGTTTGCTGACCGCCTAGCTTTGTTTTATTTGCTAACCTAGTTATGTCTAGCTATTTAACATCGTATGGATAACTCTTCTCTTCGGTTATCGTAATGTTAACTTCGGATGCAGCATCACTGCTTCAGTTTGTCTAAATATATATAACTCAAAGGTGACTGACATAGTGATCTATCAACGCACAGCCCAAACCACTGGACGGATCGGGCTGAAATTTGGCATGCAGGTAGATACTATGACGTAGGCATCCGCTAAGAAAGGATTTTGATCAATTCTACCCCCAAGGGGATAAAATAGGGGGATAAAAGTTTGTATGAGACTTTGTCAATTTTTAACCGATCGGGCTGGAATTTGGCATGCAGGTAGATATTATGATGAAGGCATCTGCTAAGAAAGGATTTTGATCAATTCTACCCCCAAGGGGATAAAATAGGGGATAAAAGTTTGTATGAAACTTTGTCAATTTTAGACCGATCGGGCTGAGACTTTGCATGCATAAAGCTACTATGATGTACCCATCTCCTAAGAAAGGATTTTAATA
This sequence comes from Hypercompe scribonia, assembly GCA_949316085.1. NCBI lineage: Eukaryota > Metazoa > Arthropoda > Insecta > Lepidoptera > Erebidae > Hypercompe > Hypercompe scribonia. The sequence continues at coordinate 23,986,027 of OX438972.1, forward strand.
AATTCCACCCCTAAGTTTCACCCACTATTTTACCCCCTAATAGGGGATGAAAGTTTGTATAAATCTTCTTAAATTTTCGACTGATTGAACTGAAATGAAAGATTCTTTAAGAATTAAACATTGCTTCTCTAAGGGACAGTTTTATGTTTTAGCGCCTAATGACAGATAAGTTAAGAATATTGTGTACAGAGAAGTTTTATATACCTTAATTTTTTACAAACGCTAAACAACAGTAAAGCCTCACAAATTATACATAATTAATAATAATACTTCTTAACGCGAGAGAAGTCGCTGGCAAAAGCTAGTAAATAATAAAAAGTACTCGATTGTCCAGTAACTATATGAATAGTCGTCTTTCTTATTGTATTGAATGACCGCTTTCCATGCAGAGACACCAATCCAACATTTCAAACAATAAATAGCCAACGAATAATATATCGTTGGCTATTTTCAATATACCTAAAATTAGGCAACTAGAAACAGCAAAAGAGCCATCCCTTGAACGAGCAAGACTATAGCTGTCTCCACCAAATAAGGCCATCAATACACACGCGAATCGACAAATCGCGACAGCGACATATTTGTACAATTATGTACCTTATGATTTATCGTTGCGATATTAGCCGTACAACTATAAAAGTCACAGAACGATTACACGCCTTTGTACAGTATTAGGCATTAATTCAAACTATGGCGTTTGTAACGCGACGTCCAACTTGACTTATGCGCATACGCTACTTGCGATATTGCAGTAAGCGACGAAACACTAACATACAAAATTAGACTTTAGAATTACTACGTCTAGGTTTATTTTTAACTGCACAAATATTCATTATAATGAGTAGTTTAACAATTGTCTTTGCTGAAGAGATTAAATTGATTTATAAGACGCTATTCTGTCCGTCATTCGTTCTTGGTATTCGCTCGTAAACTGTTGTTCGGGTTGCTGAGCGTTTCGCCGACGTGCGCACGAGTGCGGCTACCCTTTTGATGTGATGCTGTATTATGAGTGATTTAGTGCTTACAGCGAATTATTTCCTGGTGTAACGGAACATTTATGGCATTTAAGAAGTGTTTTTCGGCTTGGATTCGTATACGTGTTTGGCGAATAAATTCACTTCTCAGAACTGGTTTGATCTGATATGAGCGCTTAGACTCTATAAACTGAAAATATTTTAGTAAACCAAACAGTAAAATCTAGTTTCTGCTTTTTCAATGTTATATTATCAGATACAATCAAACCGCCAACGACATTGTCAATCTTGTCTTATTTGAATTTCATAGAGAATTGTCAGGTAAAGAACGGGATTTTTTTCCAAAAACACATCCATGAATAAGGTTTCCTAGACTTTCAAATTATACGATTTCGTTGCAGCATTACTTTAAGTCATTTTCATGTATAAGTGTGTCCTAAGGACCAAAATCAAAAACAGCCATCTTGTCATCGTCGGGAAGAGATATAAAAAAAACTACATACTTTTCGCCCACATCCTTAACAAAATCTAGTGTAGCATATCTCCTCGTTAAACCTAAGCCAGTATAAACCTAAACCGCATCCGAAACTATCAACAGCCACTGAACGACAAGGCGTGTCGCGTGAATAGTTAAACGCAGCCCATCCGTCTGTACAACCTTCAAACTAATTGGTGAAATGACCGAACATTCGTGTCTCTTGGTTGGACATGGAGTGTAATGGATACTGAGTAAATTTGGCGCACCAGCTTCTACAGTCAATGATGTAGGACGTCATTACCTGAGCAGTCAAATGGTGTAGTACATTTACCTGCAGTTAAGGGACGTGATGAAGACCGGCATTTTTACTATTGGATTTTTACTCTGAGTGTATTTTCATTTAAAAAGTTAATCAATCGATTTGTGTCAATTTTTGAAAAACATCTAGCCTTAATTTAATATCATATGGTTTATTCCACAATTTTTACCACGATTCAAACACCGCCAGTTATTACTTTTTGACTTAATAAAAGAATACTTCTTGAAATAAAGCTCTAAATTAAATGTTATTTCATAAAAAACCATGTATCAGAATGTTACTCAAAATAATTCCGGCAAGAGACTAGAAACCATTTTACAATTTTTATTATAATTTGCAAAATATGCAAGAAATGAAACATCTGTTGAAACACTGTTTCTAGTAAACAAATATTCAAAAATCTGACATTTAGCAGAAAGAAACTTCTTTAGACAAAGTTTCAGAACCTACACAGTCTGTATACGAAAACAAAGTTCCATAAGTTACCAATAGCATAGCACAAAAAGGCTACACTCCACTGTAAGGTTCGAGCGTCCCAGACTGTCAACCTCCGACATGGAACACCGACGATCAGGGCATTAATCATAAGCAACAAGGTTCTAATTTGCGACAAGTACAGAATAGACTCGGAGCCTTGTCGTCTGAATATTTGAGCGCTCGAAGTGGCGGTACAGCCGAGGACATCACTGATCTATGCCTAGATCAACAGCACTTTTGTTAGAGTGTTGTTAGAGTGCATTAGAAACTTGACAAAGGCATTTACATGTTACGAGTTAGATTGACGCTTGAGGTTATAAAGAATAAAAGTTTGAATTACACGCAGTCTACATGTAAAATTTGGTTAAAAACAAAACAGGTAAACATGTATTTTATGTATTTGTATAAATTTCAGTATGTGATTGTATATGTTTACTTTTGTTATCCCACATCACCTGAAACGCACCTACTTCCTATTTTCTCTGCATCACCCAAAGGTCGACTGGTAGTGAATGCCTTAGGCATTAAGTCCGCCTATGTACATAAAGTGCATGATGTATAAATAAATAAATAAACAAGAAGGTATAATACCTTATAAATTTTACCACGATAAAGTCTCAAAGTAAAAGTTAAGACTTTAAATCTTAAGTGGCACTATTTAAAGTATAATTTCTACTACACTTGTTCCGGTATTTTGCACCAAAGCAAAGATTATACTAACATATTTGCGAAATCTTAAAAGTTACTGAGTAAAAGTTAGATGGATTCGCAATGTCTGGCTAGCGTGGTATAGTAGGCCAAAACCTCCTTGCTAAAGAGAGGCTTATGTCCAGCAGTGGCCTGTTAAAGGCTGTGGATGATGGAATTGTAAGAAATGTATATAAGGATATAAACTACAACATGTATTTCATTAAACAGTGGCTGAATCCATCATTGATTTAGAGTTTTATAGGAAAACGAACATGAACTGCACATTCATCAGCATAAAATATCGAAGTGGAAAGTTTCGAAATATATCGATAGAAAATCTTTTTAAAAATAATATGCACTTAGAATTTACATTTTATTTTACTAAAAATTAAAGACATTCTTATGATGCAAAACTACTACGGCTTTATGTTACAATGAAACACTAACAGAAAAAAATGTAAAGAAATTAAATAATTAGTTATCATGTAAATGTATGTACTTAAGAGTACTACTGCAGATTATGAAACACTAATAGACGATTTCTTTTTTGTTCAATATTTATCAATTTTATCGTTAAATGTTGTTCACACATGCCGAAAACGTCATACTAAGAAATTAACTTCATACATAGATACGAAACCATGTTTGATATCGTTCAAACAAGTTTGTTCAAAAAGTATGTTTACATATTTTTATTTCAATTACGAAACGCATTGCATAATTAAATTATTTAAAGATAATAGTTAGAAAAAGTGATATTATTAATGCTATCACTAAAAGATGCGAGTCAGAGTCAGGGGTAAATATCACATTCCACGCAGGAGGGGGCCACTTGCAGCCGTAACTGTCCCGAAGTACGGTGGGGGTTCCAGGGATTTCCTTACTTGGGTGCACCTGGTCCCCTGGCTATTGGTACCTGAGACGGCGTGCGGTTTTTGGTCGGTTCGAGTCCGACATAACCACCTTTCGGTGGTATCCGTGGGGATTTCCGCACAGTACAAAAAAAAGGGGTAAATATCACATCATTTAAAAAAAATACTGAATAGTATTTACAGATTAATTCTTATAGTTAATGACTCAAGACTAATGAGAGATTATTGTTGAGACTTCTAATAAGAGGTAGTCTGCATCACTGCGTTTGTTGGCAGTCGTACAATGTGACAATTGGATGTTGACCTATCACCTGACGGTCTCTTATTTATTGCGAATTGTAATTGAGGCGTATTTTCAATTAGTAATTATGACTTCAGAGCAGCTGGTTAATAAAAATATAATGTTACTTACGATATATCTTATGATTAGGATTAGATTTGTTTCTCTATTCTTTCCGTGGGTGGATTAGGAAGCGATTAAAGTAACAAAATATGCAAGACAACGTCACTGAAGAAAGAAGGAAAACTTGAAACGAAGATTATACCAACCGGACTGGCCAGCGTGGTAAAAGCCTCCTTGTTAAGGAGGGGCCTATGTCCAGCGGTGGACTGTTAAAGGTTGACGATGATGATAATGGAGATTAGGTATTGTTTTTCTTAGAACCTGAAGCAAGCCACGGCTTATAGGACGAGGCCAATTTAAAATAAAATTCGTTTAAAAATGTGAAGAGAGTATTTGTAATAATGTATTTTGCGACACAAAGAAAATTAAAACAACTTACGTTGTTCTCACTTCTTACTTCATATCCAACACAGCAATGTGTATATCTGAAACAAAAAAAAAAATTAAAAATTATTTTTTTTTAAACATATACGAATATACTAGATGCTTTGTTCATGCTTCACTGTAACAACGTATTGCACAAGATGGGTCACGAATTAGTTAATATTTGAATCTAACATCCCGCGCAAATACAAGACGCACGGAGCGTGGGGAGGGGTCTAACCACTAGCTCGTTTCTCGGCAATTTTGTCGCAATGGATCACTTCACGGGGTAGCAGCGCGCTTACTGTGTGAAACAATTTTATTTAAACAACAGTTCCTTTATTACTGTGAGACGCTTATTTCGCGTTGAATACGATTTATCGACTTAAATCAGTGTCCGAGTGCTCCTTTAATAAAGAAATGGGTGAAGAAGTTCGAAGAAACGAGATCTACGCTAAATGTCAAGCAAAGTAGAGGCACACGGACTTCTCGGACGAAAATCTGCAGCAAGTTTCCACTTCAGTTCGACGTAATCCAGATTTATCGACGCGCAAACGTTCAGGTTATCCCACCCTGCGTTAACTATGAACTACTATTGCTGGTTGACATAAAGACTGATTTCATTTCATCAACATATTCGTAAACATGTTAGATATGCAATCCAATTATGTGATAATGTAATGAATGTAGCATCCATCAAGATCTTTAGGAGTCTAAAACTTACTATTGTATAATTATTTATCGCAATATTCTTCTTTATCTTAGAAATATCTAGATCTCTCGAATATTAACAGTGGCCTACATTCTGTATTACCAGTCAATCACAACCACACATTTAAACTTCCTTACTTCTAAGTACACTGCAACACGATTGTCATAAACAAGACACGGCAATATGCCCATCACTCATATTCAAATTAATACAATAATAATCCGCGAAGCATAAAGATGCGTTTTATGAACTGGACGCACGCAAACTGTTTGTAAATCTTTCACTCATAAACATATCTAGCAGTCGTTATGCTAAAGTTGTATTAGCACTGAACGAAATGAGATATTAACTAAGCATTTGTGGGACCTAAGTTTTGGAAAAAAAAACAGCTATCGTATCAGTGCAGGAATTAAAAAACGTTCAGGTTAAAAATTAACATCTTCACAAAGAAATTTGTGTTTTATTTAGAATCAACTTGACGAATACATTTGATAATCGATTAACAAATGTATATAATTACCTCACACATTAAGCACACTACTTCTAATACTGTAAAAAAAAAACGAGTTTATTTGCCTTTTAAGCATTATTTTAAGGGTGATCTACGCATTATCACCGCAAAAGGTTTTTTAAATACACTTTCCAAGAAGTTACAAGCCCTTACAATACAACTGTTAGACAAATATGTTTCATGATTAAGTTATTTAAAGCAATACTAATTAAAAAGCTAGTTTACGAACATATAATTTAGTATGAACTTATTTTAGAGTTATTTTAAGACGTTTTAGGATGTAAGAATATAATTGTAGCTCTTGGCAATTTAACTAATAGTGGGGAAGCAGATTGTAGCTTTATAATTTTAATATTTTTTTTAAAGTGACTGGAGTTTGTGATGTAGAGACTGAACGCTAGAAAACATTTCTTTTTTGTCAAAGACTACACCCGCTGTCTAAGACGAAAACAAACCTATAATAATTAGGTCCACGATGAACGCAGAACACAATACAAGTAAGTAATACAAGTATTGTTTTTGACAACTAGATGGTGCTGTATCAGTTCTCTGAATCGCGATATTGTTTGTTTAACGGGCTCAGTGTAAAAGTTACGAGTGTATAAATGTAACAATCAAATAAATAGCTTGTCAGATCAGCAGATCAGTTCACAGTGGTTTTATTTGGAAAACAAGTAACCTCCTAGTGTACACAACACGTTAAGTGCTGGTACGGCATTTAACACCCGCACTAGGAATAAATCCTGTGTTTGAACCTAAAACACTCAGCACAGTAGAGAGCGCTACTGCTTACTGATAGTGAGCCTGATTAGATCGCTAGTGGGTTGATCAGCGTGTCAGTAGCGTTCTTTCTGTATATGTAAATAACCACTTTAGATGCTGAAGTAACTGAAAGATACAATGACGTATTTCAATATCTGACAATGTAATCGTCAATATGTAGTTTCTCATTTGATACCAACATCTTCGTGAAAGGGAAATTTTAACATTTATAATTGTTACTTTGTGACATAACTGAATAATGATGTTTTTAATTCTCTAGCTTGTTTTTCTTTACGTTCGTGGCTTACATTCCGTAGTTTATTATACTAAATTAAGAACCTAACTAAAACTAACAAGAAATCAAATGATCCCACTCATCTCAGCAACACCTTATCGGAATTTGAGCAGTAACATTTAAGAAAACATTATAAACAAAGTAAATGAGTATTTATATTCGCAGTGGGGTGCACCAAATAACCCAATATTAGCTGAAACATTATTTACGAGGCCACGTCCAATATGCCATAAGTCATTGCGGTGACGCCGCCATATTAAAACCAAACTTGATTGCAAACGATACTGCAAGCCGTTTAATTAATAATTTAAAAGAAAGAACTGTTGTTAAATGTGATGGATTTATGTGACTTCGCCTTTGAGGAGATTACTTCTCATTGTCTGGAGCGACTGTTACACTTAATTAATATCGGGTATAGTATTATTCTAGCATTTGATTTACAGTTGGTATCTGTGTCTTTGAAGGCTATTTTAACTAGGAGCATATGGTTTGAGGAGAGTCTGGTATATAGTAATTATCGTCTAAAGTGAGTTGAAACTACAAAAGTTCACAAAATTTTATAATTTTTTTAAGAGCCAGCCAGTGTTACTTCTCTGCCTGATGCAAAGCGTGAATAGAATCCAAGAGTTGTGAATGGAGACAATGCAGTAAGGTGACCCACACTACGGTGGCTGAGTGAGATGCTTTTCTACACCCCACTTGGGGACGTAAAGTCATCGTGGTAGTGTAAGGCTCACACATTTGCCACGACAACTGTCACCTCTGCATTAATGGGCCTCCGGTCTTACACTAATAAACAAAACACGACAGCACTGTTGTTGTCGCTTTAGATTGGTCTTCTGTGAGAGGGTAGTACTACCCCGGTTGAGCTGGCCTGTTCGAAATAGTCATTGAGATACCTATCCCATAAATAATACTAAGATAATTATAGCTTAATGTTGAAACATAATTATTAACACTCTAATTACTAAATACCCAGCGGTTTTTTGAAGATAGAAATATGGATTAGGGGCTTAATAATTTGGTTCTTTATCTTGTAGCAGGAATTATACAGTTTAACAGAAGCTGAAACAATTAATTACCACAGGCTTATTCGTTAATGGAAATAATATCAATTAGCACACCATTAAAGAAAGCCGTTCCTAGGTATTTCAGTCCATTACAGAGTCGGCACACAAACACAAACTCAGGAATGTGTCTTGAACTCTTCAGTTAACACTTTTGCAGTTTACTTTTACTAAACAAAATACATTTCTGCATTCGAACTAAAGCATGATTTCCACTGTACTGCTCGTAACGGTAGAAATTTTTAATACATAGGACACAGTGCTTATGTAATATAGACTTAAATTACTGTGTACAAGGCTAAATATTGCTTAAAAAGCGTAAAATCCGTTCCGATGCGAGCCATTCGGTGGAAATCATCCTTAATCTTCGAGTGTCAAAACCATTTTGTTTTCCTGTTTAATTAGTAGTAGAGAAAAATCGTGAAGAGTACAAAAGATAAATTTGTTGTGTTCAGATAAGAATGGACAAGAATAGAGATTTCCGTGTGGCTAACAAAGCGTTTTGGTATCAAATCACACAATTAGAACTGATCAAGTGTATGGGTCGGCTAGCTTTGTCGGCGGTTCAGTCGTTGAGAACGGTGTGTGCCGCTTGGTACCACTAATTTCATACTTACTGTTTCTGATAACTACATACAATTCAAATTAAATGTAAATAAATTTGTACTAATATAAAAAAAAACATGTGATATTTATACGTACTGATATATGAGATTTCAATCGAGTATATTTTTTGGTCGTTTGTTGTTCGCACACACTTAGCTTAAGTGTGAGCGAAGCAGTGACCAAAATCGTAAGCAAAACTGCAGAAGACAGGACAATATTATTTCTCAAAATTTATAGTCAACACTAACACATTGCCACTGTTTTTCATTAATTTCTGGTTTAACATTTTTAATTAAATTTCTATTAAGATGTAAAAGATCTCAATAATTTTGCTCTGACAGTTCAAATTGTTAATTATAAATCAGTGTCAATAATGAAATGGTAATAGCTTTTATTCACATTTAAATAAAATTAATGAAGAAAAAGCTTTCCTTAATGAAAATTAAATCGATAATCTACGACACGCAACATAAATAATTATAATTTTAAATCATAAAGAACTCCATAACCATTATGGAGTCGTGAAATTTTGAGATAAATATGACCACATCCTAAGTAATACATATTTATAAAAATGTTTAAATTACTTTTTTTAAATTAAAAATACATTTAAATTTAAAGTCACAAGGATTAGAATTTTAAATAAAGAGTTAAAACAGTGGAGAAAAATCAGTTAAAGGTAAGAGCTGAACCCTACTAGGAAAGAGCTGAAACCTACTGTTTCGGTTAGTTTAGTTTGTAGTTAAATTGGTGTCTCTAAATTTATCGAAACAAGTACAAATTTGCTGAAGCCAATTAACTACAATACATGCAAAAGTAATATTGTAATTTTTTCTAAATGTCCATGTGAATATTTTGGGTAATAATGAATATTCGATATAATATATTTTAGATGTCTTTTTAAAAGATAAATTACAAAATCACCGACGTTGTATAATAAAATATAAATTCAAATTAGAATATTACAAATGTGAAAACTTTACTGGATACTAAAACAGACTAGATTAAAGTAAGTCTTTAATCTAGTCTGTTTTTGTGGCAAACAAAGCTCTCAACTCAACTTAAAAAATAAACCTAAAATACGAGTTATGCATACTTTACGACTGATGTTTACCAAAGTTGTTTTTTTTTAATAAAGAATAAATATTCCGAATTATATTAAAACATGATTCGGTCCCAATTGAAGCCTACCTATGGTGTTTGCGTCACACGGCACGGACAACCGCTGTCGTCTCAAAGGGATCACTGTGATCGACGTCATGACTTTGCACTTTGTTGACTGACTGCCCACCCCGCGGCGTAGCGTGATGATAGAATAACTATTAAAGCTCTCATTTAACTAGAAAGTTAAATTAGAAAATAAAATGTAGGTAATGTATGTTTACTTCCAGTTGGTTAGAATGTTATGCACACATCTTCAAGCTTACTATAAACAAGAGATAAACGGAAGTGTATTAAACATCCATACGGATTTGGTCTAGTGGTTAATGATCCTGACTGAAGCCAAAGGTCCTGGGTTTGATTCCCACATAGGACAAATCTTTGGGTGATGAGCACGATCATTTGTTATGTCTGGGTGTAATTTATTTAAAATATGTATGTATTTAGAAATATACAAGAAATGTGTGAGGATATCATTATTATTATATTCTGGGATACAATGACTTGATCTTACAAAATTAACCCGTCCATCAGCCAAGTATGTATTTTAGGAATTAAAGATGTCTCACTTTTGACTGAAAGTATAAAGGTCGAATTGAAAAGAAAAAAGATTGGGCAGAGTAAGCAATTGCTAAAAAAAGATTAAGGAAAGGATTAATGGAAAGTCAAAGTACACTAATATATATTTATACCACACTGAAATCTTGCTTTCAGACTTATCTAACTAGGTAATATATAATTGCATACCCAGCAATAAATACTATGTATTATTATCATTATATCTCAATAAAATAGCTTAATGTTACTTCTAAACCAAATACCAAGTTGTAATATAAAATATACGGTGATTATAAAATAAACATTTGTATGATTTGTTTAAATTAAAATTTACTACAGTTTTTCATACTCATCAGTTTGTATCACGGATAAAACACTAATTAAAACCAACACCAAACAATATATGATCATCACATAATTACAAACAAGCCATCAAACCGTTCTTTCTTTAATCATCATCATCGTTAAATCACAATGATCCCATCATTTTTTTAACTTATCGTCAATCACTGTACCTCTTGATTCACTATTGACGGTTTTAATTGATGTTCATTCATGTTTTTTGTTTTTTTTTAGCAATTAAAACTTTTGTGCGTCGATCCCCTACCATGAATTGCAAATTCTCGATGGATTTTGAGTCTTTTGAGTTATTTTTGGTGCGTTTGTTAGCTGTGGGACAAAAATAAATAGATTTAGAATAAAACACAATATATTAGCCAATTTTATAGAAGAGTAATAGAGTTGAGGTAACTTTGGAAAACCGTGAGTGTAAACGCAGATCCTACTCCTAATCCAAGATCCAAAAGTTTATGACTCTCAACTTCAATATCGAAACTTGCCATTTTACACGACTGCAAAAGGAAAGCACACACATTTCAAATTCAATGTATGTATATAAAAATTTTCCACCATCACTTTTAAATACTGTAAATACTAAAATGTAAGCTGTATGGCATGTTCTTTTTGTGTTTTTTTATTTCAACAAATGGCAATATCAAAAATAAATCATGGAAATATTATACGGAATTCAGATAACAACTTTTTTATGATACATGATAGCCAAAGCAATACAAATCTATTCGACACACTAAAACAGCGCTATCATTATAAATATTATGTTCCGTACTATGGAGGACCAGCTGTTGAACAAAAACGCACTCCATTTTAGATATACACAGTCATTGCATTAATCGTTTTATAAGAAAGACACGCATTCGTACAAAAGGTTCACCGGAATTAACAAATGGTGTTACAGTTCAAAGCAAGAAAGAATATGATGAGAAGTATAGACTTTAAAATGCGTTGCAGGCATGGAAAATACGGGACGACCTGCAGAAACATGGTGTTAAGCAACAATTTCATTGTTCTTTACTAAATATGTGAAGTTTCGGTGAATTTCCCCGAATTTCTAAAAGGAGTACTCGAAGGGCGGCAATGAAGATACAAACATAAACATTGGATGGCAACGCATTTGGGACCCTTGAGTTAGAGGTGTCCACGGGCGGCGAGAGTCACTTCTTATCATCTCTGCCTGATGGGAAACATGTGAATCCAAGAGATGTGGTCACCATCCTCATTGTGAATGCAGACAATGCAGCATAGTGGCTAATTCTATGACGGCCTAGTGAGATGCTTTTTCACGTCCCGATTAAGGACCCAAGATCGTAGTGGGAGGGAAACAAGTGCCGTGACCTTCACCATAAAAAAATTAGATAAACTAAAGAATACTAACATTTTAACTTCTTTAAGAGAATTCTTGCAATTCAACTGTCATCTATTTGACAGGAAATAAGATTGCACATTTAATAGTTTAATATCAGATCGTGACTGCCTGACTAAGTAGCCTTTATCGAAACATGAAAGATAGTTGACGTTCCAGCCTTGTGTTAAACGTCAGTGGTATTTGAGATACAAGATATTTTCGTATTTCCAGTTAACCATTAAATCTATAAATATAAAATTGCCCGAACTGCTTTAATGATTCATCAACGCAAAGCCTACACCGCTGGGATTACAAACTTGAAATATAAGTAGCTGATGGTTTTTATGTTGCAAGGACACACTATGAAAGAGCTTTTCGAAATTTTTCTTTTCCCTGCAAAAGTACAGGAACATTTGTTTAGAAGCTCGTCTTTTTCAAAGTTAGAATCATGAAATCAAAAATGATTACGCAAGCTTAGTCGTGGACAATATCCATTTATCTATATATCTAAAAGAAAGTGGTGTTAGTTACACCACTTATAACTCAAGAACGGCTGAACGGGTTTAGCTGAAAATTGGTGGGGAGGTAGCTTAGAACCAGGAGACGGACATAGGATACTTTTTATTCCGTTAGAACGGGTTTAAGTAAAAAAAACAGCTTATTTATTGCCTCTAAGGCGAAACAGAGTTCGCGGGGTAAGCTAGTTTAATATAATTATTACTACAATCATAAAATATAAGTATTTATTGATTATACATAATAAAGTTTTGTTGAAGGATGATATAACGAAAGCTATAAATTTCAATTTTTTATTACTATTGGGTTGTTTACTGTTTCTTCTAATGCACTTTCTTAGTAACCTTTCCTTAAGTCTTGTTGTTGCTAAAATTTTTTTTTAATTCAAATCAGGTGTTCCTGAAGTGCGTTCAAACAACCTCTTCAAATTATAAACTCCCGAAATGGTCTCAATATTACAGATATACACTACCCCACACACCTCAGTGATTAGACACTGAACCCTGTTGATCGTTAGAGACCGCACATTTTACTTAGCGGGCGAGACAATCCTCGAAAAAGGTGCGGTGGGAGAACTTAACCTCATATGCTTAGTAAACCAAACCAAATCAAATAAAATCATTTACGAAATGTAACAAGGTCCACTGTTATACCATTTCTTCAACTACGTACCGTGATCTTTTTATTTTTTTTTAAAGATAACGCCCTCACTATAAATAAATCCTTTGTCACGGGGAACTTTACAAACATACAAGAAACGGATACAAAGAAAACCCAGACTCGGAACAACCATTTGTGGGTCACACAAAGTGTTGTCCCGTGTAGAGTTTGAACCTAAAACACAGCGCAGCAGAGAGCGGCGTGGCGACCGTTTAAACCACTAGGAGAACAGCGTAACTGAATAATTTACTTCAAAGTCTTGAGTTTATTATGTCTAAATCTTCGCAACGAAAAGGTGTATTCTTAGTCCTATGTCTACAAGTAAACTTCTAGGTCGAAATATTTTCTTTAAGTAGGTAGGTAGTAGAGCCAGTTCAATAAAAAATGGATTATAACAACTTGTTTATTAGTTTAGGAAGTTTCACGTGACGTATAAACAATGTATAATTAAGAAACTAAGTTTTTTTTTTTATTTTGATTGCACTAATTTATTTATTCACATTTAAAAATAGCAATTTAAAAACTTAGAATTTAACATCGCAACGCAATTTCTGGCAGTAAGCTTATGGCTTGTGTCAACCAAGGCTTGGTTCTGCGTTATTCACTGGAAAATTAATTAATTAATTCAGAAAAAAATTCAGATATACATATACCTCTTGATATTACATTAACCGAGATAACACACCAAGCGTGCGTTCAACAAAAACATAAAATACGTTTTCTTAAATGTTCTGTCTGTGAAAGCCGTTAACAATATACCTAAAATATGCTGAAAGTTCGCAGCAAACTATACCTGTTACTCCTAAGCTATTAAACACAATCCACAATGTTCCAAACCCATATCCACTCAACCGTTAAGTGACGATGATCGACAAAAAAGCATGAAGTGCGATTTTATGAACAGTAAGCGTTCGATTCGCATAGAAAAATATATAACACCGGGGTAACAAATGATGTTGTTTGCAAGAAAGGGGCCTCGAAAATGGGCCTCAAAAAGGCCTAGAAAGTGATGTATTACAGGCCTGGTGGGTCCATTGATAGACGTGACGTCATCGCTTTTATCAGACGCCTGATGGAGTCTCCTTTGGATTTGACTGGAGCTTTTGAGCGCGTCTATTTGTAGTTTTGACTTTGAGTTGAGTGCGTCTATTTGTTTGGTGCGGAAAAATATGTTTGCGCTTTTGTATAAACTGTGCTTAAGCACTCCTTTACTTTTTCTATGGAATTGTATTTTTAATAATAACAGAAAGAAAACAAATTGCTGTTAAATGGATTACCTTTACGAATAGGGCAGTGATTTAATATTATTATTTTTTTCTTTTTAAATACTTTACGTATTTTTAAAAACAATCGATAAAAACAAACATTTTCACAAAACATCAACGGGCACCACACGTTCTTGAGTTTAATCTAGAGGTTTTAATGAGCCAACTTACTTTAATTTATTTATTTAATCAACTGCTCACTATGCTTACAATTTGCCCAATACGTACAGTGAGCTATCGCATTGTAATGTTACCAATACAGCAATAAATACTACTTATATGTACGTTCGTATATTAAAACAAACCACTAAAGAGAAGTATACAAAAATTTGGCATAGAATATGTAGAAATTGAGTACATCTACATATCCGGATACTGAGCGATCAGGGAGGAAGTTAAGCAAACCAACTACGTGACTAGTGGGAGCGTATTGTGCCGCACTCGTTCGTATCAATGTGGAGGCGGTACGAGCGTATGAATGAACTTACTCTTTATAATAATTTATTCACATTTAAGTTAGAATTTTATTCTATTTAGGTAACCACATATCATCATCGTCAGCCTATTACCGTCCACTGTTGCCCATAGTCCTCTCCAATTGCAAGCCACTCTCTCTCAATTTTAGGATTCTTGCATCGAACTCCTGTGGGCACCCTACCCTATGTTTACCAAAACGTGGACCCCACTCTACAAGTATATATCAATAATTAAAATCATAAGTTAATAATGTAATGTAAGAAAATCTGTTACAAGCCTCGCGACTTGTGGTCCGGCGGTACAGACGCAGACACGAGATGACGGAATGTGTCGAGTCACACAACTAAGGGAAACACCCCTGTGATCTGATACAAAATGAGGGTTGAAACAATTTCTATACTGTTGATCGATATCCGTAATCACTATTGAAAGTTTATTAATTATATTTGAGGGGTGTTATTGTGACATAAAATGATGGAGAAAAAAGATATATGTATGTGTACGATTAAATAAATATATGATTAGCAATAAATAACAATTTAACACACGAGTATCTGATCGCAAACTTGGTCATATCTGCGCTGTGGTAACAAGACAACTGGCAACCTATATACCCAGACCTAAAACTAATAATCATTCTAAATAACTGCCTTGGTGGCGCAGTGGTAGTGAATGCGACTGCTGTGCTTGAGGTCTCGGGTTGGATTCCCGGGTCGGACCAAATGTTTGTATAATCTGCAAATATTTGTTTCGAAGTTTGGGTGTTTTCTATGTATAATATGTATGTATTTACAAAAAAAATAGTATATAAGTATTCTATGGGTCAGTCTAGTTATCATAGCACAAGTTCTGCTTAGTTTGAAACTAGATGTTGTGTGAAATGTCCGAAATATAAATAATATTAATTTACATCACAAACTTATTTGTATTAATCGAATTCATAACTTCTGGTTTAACAGTCAGGTTCATTAACTATCTACATAGCAACTAGCGGTAGTCTTCTAAAGAATATGATACAGAAGTTAAATAATATAAACCAATATGATAACAAGGAGCAAATGCCTCCCGGCTAAATATATTAGAGAATATTATTGTATAAATTATTGTTATTGACAGACTGCCTCGTTGGTCTAGCGGTTAGTGTATGTGACTGCAAATCAAGAGGTCTCGGGTTCAATTCCTGGATCGAGTCAAAAAGTACAATTGATTTTTTTCTGGTTATAGAAGTACTTAACAACAGCCCGGAGTTTGGGAGTTGGAGTAGTAACCCCAGTGCCTCGGAGAACACGTAATGCCGTCGGTCCTGCGTCGGTCGAGAGAGAGTGAGAGAACAGAGAGTGCACCTGTGTTTGCGCATATACTTGTGCACTATAATATTTCTTGTGTAGTTGAGTGGTGTCTGTTGAGACTAATCGTGGTCACAATCGTACACCATCATAGACATACTATATGTTTTCAAGAAAATAGGAAACTGCCTTTAACACAAAATCATTATGTTTTTTTTCTAATATTATGATTATTTAAATTTCGTTATTAGTATTATTCATTGATAGAAGAACAATTTGTCAACTATTAATTACAAAATTACCATAAATTCTCTTGAAACTGACAATGATTAGACAAAATATCAAATGTCCAAAGGCGTTATTTAAATCAAAAACCAATATAACCGTTAACAAATAAAATAAATATAAGCCAAATATGTTATCGAAATCCAGTTGCTTCAGAACATTGTGGTTTCTTCACGTTTGCTTATGTTCTGTTTTTAATATTCGTTACTTTACCAAAGCAAAACAAACATTTAAAATTTTATGCACTTTTGTAAATCGACGGACCCAGTTCCCAAGGCATTATCTTCCATTCAACCTTAGGGTGGTGTATATACGAGTATGTGTGGTGTGTATGTGTATAAAAATTAGCACTGTACACAAAAAAACTCATTATTATTTATAACATATACACATATAGATACACACTTCCTAAATACACATATATTTATATGCATATATACACATACATATATTATTATCAGTGTGGTGACGGATTAAGAATACATATTGTTACCACCCCTATTCATCCCATGGGTGTCGTAAAAGGCGACTAAGGGAACAAAGTATACAAGACAACATCATTACAAAGAGAAGGAAAACTTGGAACAAACTCTATTCCAACCCGTCTGGCCAGCGCGGTATAGTAGGCCAAAACCTGCTTGCTAGGGAGAGGCCCTTGTCCAGCAGTGGACTGTAAAAGGCTGTTGATGACATACATTATATGTATTTGTACACTATGTCAAGCTGAATATAAGATGAAGCAGCCATCGATTAGAAGATCTTTATTAGATCGATCATTTTTTCGCATGTAAAATGGTTTTTAGACATTCTGACTACGAAAACAATTATCCCGTAAAAATTCTTATTAGAGGCGTATAATTGGAGAGGCCTATGTCCAGCAGTGGACTGTGATAATCTGATGATGCTGATGATATTATACTTATATTATTCCAATAGTAGAGGGGCCAAACTAGTAGATGGTCACCTCATGGTAAATGATTACATCAGTGACTTGAGTCACAAGAGCGTCCTTTGATCCACTCCCCGAGAAGTAGGAGTTTGGAACTCCGACAACCGTGAAGTGAAAACTATTTGAAGAGCCTGCCAAAGTGACTCTACTTTGCCTGATGGAAAGCATGAATAGAATCCAAAGAGTTGTAGTCACCATACTCATTGTAAATTCAGACAGTGCAGTGTGATGACCCACACTATGGCGGCCTAGTGATATGCTTTTTCACGCCACGCTTGGGGACGTAAAAGGCATGACAGTCATCGCAGTAGTGTCACTCATATAGTTATCACGATAATTGTCACACCTGTATCAATGGGCCTCCGGTAAACTCAGTGAAAAATAACGAAAGAATTGTTTTATCATCATCGTAAAGCAGTTTAACACCGTCACGCCCCTCTCGACTACACCGACTTTTGGAGTTCAAAACCGCTCATGGGACAAGACTTTGTGTGATCTACAAATGGTTGTTCTGAGTCTGGGTGTTCTTTGTATCCGTTTCATGTATGTATGTTTGTACATGCTCTCGCGACTCAAGCGGTGTGGACGTTGCCTTTGTAATAATAAAAATAATTTCACAGTCCAGGGCATACAAATGGATTATTTGAACACCGGTTATTGTAAAAGGGAAGTCAGGTCATTTATACTAATAATATTTTCACACCTCACATACGACCGTCTGATTCCAAACAAGGCAGAGCCTGTACTAAGGTAATCAGACAGTTAATAGGTATGTTACCTTTATGTTTCTAATAACGTCCATTTTATAATTAAATTACACCTAGACACAGAATAAATGATCATGTTCGTTACAAAAATATTTGTCTTGGATGGGAATTGAATCCTCGACCACTGGCCTAACAGTCAGGGTCACTAGCAGGTCTCAGGTTAGACCAACAGGTCAATTCTGAAGAACAAATAAGTCATGATCAATGCTGAAGCGTGGCACTCACTCGGTTATATGATTCCGATGTCTTCGAAGGAGTCTATGAGGAATGAGAAATGGCTGGACTCATAAGACCTTTCAATAAGAGCGAATGTTTAAAACCGAAAACGCACTTGCGGTGCAATCACAAGTGTTTATAGGTGGTGGTGTCCATTTGCCATCAAATGAAGTGATTACCTCTACTTCATAAAAAATCTTAAGGTTGACGTCATCCACAAACTTGCGCAAGTCAAAACCATCACATCGAACCTCGATATTTATTTATTGCTTTTATACGTTAATTTTTATTTGTTTTAGATGCAAAAAGGTGTCGTTTCGCCATTTTATACACAGACATATTAGATACATCTCATTTCATTACAGTAGTCTCGCATTTTACGCACAAATATCCACCATTTTATTTTATTAATATCCATTAAAATGATTACATATTTATAGGCTAATAAACACAGCGATCGATATAATTATGCAAAATGAGTATTGGTTTTGTGTGCATAATAATTAACTAAGTTGTAACTGCTTGAAATAACTGAATAACGTGTTATAAGGGATAATAGCTCTACGATACAACATCGTTTTAATCGACTTCAAAAATTAAACGGTTCGTCAATTTTGGTATGTCATTTTTAAGTTGGCATCACTGAACTTAGTCATAATACGTAAGAGGTGTGATGCTTCTTGGTATAATGTAGACGTATTGAAGTTAGTGTACATAATTTTTAAAAGAATATTGACAAACCAAGGTGAAGTTTCACTTTAGCAGGGATTTTAATATCTCTTCTCATAGGTTATGGCGCACGTACTTCCACAAACAGCGCAATTAAAAGATAAACTACAGCACCATCTATGGAAGGCACTCCGAACTACACAGATACGAACTACGGAGTAACTGCTAATTCTGTATCACGATATAGAAATTCTCGTGCGGTTGGCATATTTACAACTTCCCAGCATCAACTGTAGGCCCGAGACTCGCCAGGTATGATGACCTCGCCTGGTCGGAGGACCATCCTTTTATTTTAGAGAGAAATGTCACCCATTTCTTTACAATTTAAAAAATATTTTCTAATTAGGCGTCCAACACTGCTTCTTATAATAAACTCACCAAAGGATATCAAATATCTATTTACATATGTAGCATGCTATAGCATTATTTGATCACTTTATCGTAAAAACACAACACAAGAATATAATTCAAATATAAAGAAATAAAAACCAAGGAGTATTAAGAAACTGAGGAGTTTTAGTAGAAAAACAAATAGGTTACATTTGTTTATTTATTTATTTATTTAAATTATAAAACAACTAGTTGAAGTATGGTTGAATGTGATACACTAATTATAAAATTAATCTAATCTAAAGTCTTAATTAACTTACCTACCTTAGATTTAAATATATTAAAGAAATATAAAATCTAACGTCCAGTTCGTTTGGTACGGTTACATATGTATAATGTAATGGACTGCAAGGATGGCGGAGTGGTTTAAGCAACCGCCACGCCGCTGTCTACTAAGTGTTGCAGGTTCAGACCCCACAGGGGACAACACTTTGTATAATCCACAAATTGTTGTTCTGAGTCTGGGTGTTCTTTGTATCCGTTTATTGTACATTTGTAAATTTACCTTATATATATATTTTTTTTTTCTGTGCGGAAATCCCCCCGGATACCACCTACTGGTGGTTATGTCAGACTCAAACCGACCAAAAACCGTACGCCGTCTTAGGTACCAGTAGTCGGGAAACCAGGTGTACCCTAGAAAGGAAATCCCTGGAACCCCGACGTACCTCGGTCCATCCATCTGCAGCTTGCAGATGACCCCTTTTCTGCCCCAAAATAGCGTGTGCTCCGTCTGCGACACAGGATTTATTCTTAATGTGGGCGTATTCTTTAAAATAAAAGTCAAAGGTCATTATTTTTGTAACATATGTAATAAAGCTGGTTAGTAAAGTCAAGTTTTTATTTAGATTTTTGTTCGATAAGCAAGAAAATGAGAAAATCTACATGATTGCTTCTCAACATATTATGGAAACGGGTGTGTTTGTCTTACCTTAAAGGGCCGATCCTCCTATTGCGGCTGTAGAGCCGTAATATAGAAAACATGAAAATATTCTTATCGGCACGAGAGCTCTTTTGCTGCGCGATTGAGAAGTTTTTATTTTCAGTTGTAAGTTGAAGTCGCTACAAGCATTAGGTCACCGAAGAGAAAAACTGTGCAATTAATGTTGATGTTTAATCGTATTTCCTTATTTGAACACGCATTTTTATGTCACATTTTCACTTCTGCCTATCCCTCTATTGTACCTAAAGTACTTAATCATTAAATGTTAATCATTAATATTTTGTATAAATTAAATCAACAACATATATGAGCTTCTTCAAACATTTAACACTTGACCATTCACCCATTTTTATCATTCTTTATAATTTTCACATCCCATAAATGAAAGGCATCGTGTCACGGTGTGGAGTTTTCTCGACAAATAATACGCCATGACTTTTACAACCATGAAGCCGTATTAACTATAATTTTTAAATGTTAACTAAGTACCTAAATGACCTTTAGATAATTTACTTATAAGGTACTAAACGTCCCATGTAATATTAAAGACAAGTTTATACTTTCTATAACAAAAAACCTTATAGAATGGATTATTATTTTGCTAAGTTATTGTAATCGTAAAACTATAGTCTATAAAATAAGCCCAGTATGTGCAGTGCATAAGGTACTCAAAGGCGTATCATAAAATCGTAATATGGAGTTTTCAAACAAGCTTAATTTCCAGTTACATAGCTTATAATTACTAATAATGAATAGGAATTACCGTGATTATTATTATTTTTTTCTATATTTTAAGAGCCTGCCAAAGTGACTCTACTCAGCCTGATGGAAAGCATGAATAGAATCCAAGAGTTGTGATCACCATACTCATCGCAAATGCAGACAATGTAGTATGGTGACCCACACTATGGCGGCGTTGGAGACGTAAAAGGCATGACACTCATCATGACAGTATAAGGCTTACACACACACGATAACTGTCACCCCTGCATCAATAGGTCTCCGGTCTCACACTCACCAACGAAACACCACAACACGGATGCTGGTGCTTTAGGTCGGTTTTCTGTGGGAAGGTAGTATTGCCGCTGTTGAGACGGCTCGCTCGTGCTGAAATCAGCGTGGCTCTACTACCTAGCCAATTATACAGTATTACATGCAATTACAGGTTTACTGGTACTAATGTAGATAGATATACAGATTAGGTATAGATAGCAGTAATTAATAAATTACACCTTTCAGATATTAAAGAATCTCAAACTTCTCTCTATGTTAAGGAGAGGCCTATGTCCAGCAATGGACTGTTACAGGCTGTTGATATGATGTGATATATTAAGGCTGTAGTCTATTTCAAAACTATGCACAGCTTAAGAAATGCGTCCATAAAACAATTATGCAGTGTCTAAAATGTGATTGAATATTTATTACAATGTTCATCACACAATTGCAACCAGTTACGAAATAGCGCCATATTTTGACGTGGCGCTATTTAACTAATTTCAAATTTTAATATTGTTGCATTGCCAATATGATACTGATGAAGAGCTGTATATTGTTATTAAGTGTTTTTAATATAGACTAAGATTTATGACCTAAATTTCTAGGTAGGAAAGCAGTGAGCTGATATTTTATCCGTTGTCGTGTATTGTCCACACACAGGAATGCAGAAAATGTAAAGTCACAAAAAGAGTAAAAAGACGATACGATGTTTCTTTTTGTTGTAGGAGTAAGAAATAATGTGACAAATACAACTACTAATTAAATAACACACAAACTCTTAAAACAATAGTACAAAGCAGTCAATACTACAGACCTGCCAGCACTATTGTATACCGCTACAGGCTCCCCAACAAGGGGATATCCCTACACAAAGACATAAGTCGAGGGCCGAGGTCAGGCGTTTCCGTCAACCTGTTGGACGTCGAGCCGCGATTAATGCGTCCCCACTCTATGATATATCGACTCGATTCACACCGATTTCAACGATAACCAGTTTTTATGCTGATACAAGATGAAACTGCAATGTTCGCCGTTAGAATCGCACTATTCACCGGGTGTATGGCTTGTATTTCTTGTGTGCCGGCGTCACGAGAATGTCTGGTAAGCTGTTTACGGGTTACATGCTAGTTTCGTAGGGCTTATACAATGGTTTACTGGCAAGAATTATTACTTGAGATTAAAATAACAACCTCCTTTGTTAGGAAATGAGAATTAAAATGATAATAGAATTTATTATTACTTATTTTTTTTAAAAAGACAACGCCCGCATTAGGAATAAACCCTGTGTCGCGGGGGACTTTACAAACATACAAGAAACGGTCACAAAGAACACTCAGACTCGGAACAACAATTTGTGGATCGCACAAAGTGTTGTCCCAAGTAGGATTTGAACCCACAACACTCAGCTAAGTGGAGAGCGACGTGGCGACCG
The DNA here is from genome assembly GCA_949316085.1 of Hypercompe scribonia. Taxonomy (NCBI): domain Eukaryota; kingdom Metazoa; phylum Arthropoda; class Insecta; order Lepidoptera; family Erebidae; genus Hypercompe; species Hypercompe scribonia. Next base: position 24,008,888 of record OX438972.1, read on the forward strand.
CTTAAACCACTGGGCCAATCGTGCAGTCTATTAGTTAGATTTACTTAATTTTAAGTCTAATTGTAGGTAATTTCTTAAAAATGAACTTTCTGGTTGGACAACAGAAAGTTTAATCATGTAGTACTGCACTCTGTTTAGAGTTTGAAAACCGAAGAAGAAATAAGAGAGTCTGAAATGTGTAGATTAGTTAATACAACAGTGTGATATTCTTTTATATTCTTAAACAAGGTCCATATCAAAATTAATAAAAAGAAAGAGTCCATAGATATTTAAGACACTCAATAGTCACGTGTAAGAATAACCAAATTACACCTATCGCAGGTTTTTGGTTCTTTTGATCGTTTGTAAGCCACAGAGTCATCATTAAAAAAAAAGTTCAAAGTGAAGTAAGTATACTAAAAACGTTGTACAACAAAAAAAAACTCGAAAGATAAGATGGTTGAAAACAAAACATAGGTGTACCTTTTTATTTTTTTTAGAGTCTGTTAAAGTGACTTTACTTTGTCTAATGAAAAGCATTAATAGAATCGTTGTGGTCACCATGCTCATTGTAAATACAATACAGTACAGTGACCAACACTATAGCGGCCTAGTGAGATGCTTTTTCACATGGCAGTATAAGGCTCACACACTTACTACGATAACTGTGACCCTGCATCAATGGGTCTCCTATAAAGTCTTATTACTGACATTCCCTTTAACCCCTGGTATCCTTTGTCAAATATCCTTGCCAAGTATTCAACTGCTTAGGCAAGGATACTTGACTAGACATCTGGTCTAATAATATAGCTCAAAAAATTGTTATTCTATCAATAAATAATCACTTTTCATTAGAAAATGCATAAATCGATCAATAATCTACACAGTAAATACTAGTATCCTTCTTTTACAAGAAAGAGAAGAAAGTTGTAAACAAGAAAACATCGAATTTATTTCACGCAAAGTAGTGCAATTACCCAAATTTTCAATCGTATTTTTATGGGTATTTTAGCAGTGGAATATTGTATGTTTTAGTAATTATTCATAGTTTTATTATTCACCTAATCAGTTCCCGCCATAAATCAACACAACCATCAAGGAGTAAATTTATATCACGAAAACTGCTACGGCAGTCAAAGTTTCAAATTAAATTCTGTGTATATGACTGTTTAGGAAATAAATAAAAGCATGTAGGCTTTTATAATGTATAAAATAATACGTAGCTATTATCTGAGTAAATAAAACAACACTAATTTAGGTATATTTCCTTAAAATATTCGTATATTTTCAAAAAGAATGTAAAACGGAAAATCACGTTTGAAACTAGCACCATATTGCCGCAGACGGCGGTCTAGGTTTCAGACTTCTCACAGCGCTCTAGAGGTTAATCACTAACCCTTGTAATTCTATTAATATAGTTCAACATCGCTTAAGAAATTACCATTCAATCGTTCAAACGTTTCAATTTCTATATTTATCATATCAATTCGGCAGACAGCCTTTCAAGTCATGAAATTCGCTGCATTCAGAATATTGCACCAGCATTGCTGCTGGCCGTCACATCGGCGTCCAGTCTGCTAGACTGACGTCGTATTATTTAACCAGATTGGCACAATTGACAGCCCCTGTCCATCCAAAGTGAACCTACTGTATTTTCTATTCGACTTTTGCATTTTAATGTGTAACATGTATGTTGAAAGATTTTTTTTAATATCACATTTTTATGAAGAAAAAGACGTATGAAAGTGACGGTAAGTGATTACCATCGCTCATGGACAGTTGCAGAGCTAGAGTGACAAGTGCGATGCCGCCCGTTGAAAATACTACAGTACTTCTTTTATATTTAAAGGAGGTATAATTCTAACTCTTTAGTGACGTACTCATAACTGAATTCGGCCATGGCGGCCAGTCGCAAGAAACGCCAGCTAACTCCCCAGGAGATATTATAGTGTACAAGTGTGTACGCAAACACAGGTACATTCTCTGTTCCCTCACTCTCACAATCCGGTAGGACGACTAAGCGATACGAACGAAGAGAAATCTCTTCCAGTTCCCGGCTTTACGTGCTGTTCGAAGCGCGGGTGTTAATTCCCTAACCTCCAAACTCCGGGCTTTTCTTAAGTATTTATATAATCAGAAAAGCTTAGTCACACTTTTTCTTTCCCGACCCGGGAATCACACTCGCGACCCCATGTTCGACAGTCGCATACACTAACCGCTAGAATCTAGATCTAGTGTCTTGTTTATCTAGCGGTTATATAAACAAGACACTTTAGTATACGAACAAAAAATGATATCCATTTTATTAAAGACTATAAATTATACTCATTTATTTATGCATAACATTATTTACTTGTGTGTACCGGCAGTCTTAATGCCCAGGGCATTATTTTCAAGTCAACGTTTGAGTTTTGTAGATCTAACGATTACTTAATGTGCAACAAAATAATTGACATCAAATATACAAAAAATAAACAATAAATATTTCCAAAATGGCATCCAATCTAATATATAAATTCTCGTGTCACAGTTTTCGTTGCCATACTCCTCCGATACGGCTTGACCGATTTTGATGAAATTTTTTGTGCTTATCGGTATCTATGAGAATCGGCCAACATCTATTTTTCATCCCCCTAAATGTTAGGGGTAGTACAACCCTAATTTTTTTTTTTATTTTTTAGACAAAATTTTTAAATTCTATTATACAACATACAAAAATACATACAATCCTCAATTTTCACCCTTCTACGATCAACCCTTATTTTTTAATAGCCATTTTAGTAATTTAATCATTTTTCATCCCGCTCAAATTACCTACAAATAATTTATATGGCAAAGCAACGTTTGCCGGGTCAGCTAGTAACAATATATTATCTATTAACACTACATATATGAGTACACGTGTTTTGATACAACTCATTCATTTGTAACATGACCGTGACACATTCACTGCACGTTATCATTACATATATTTATTATCAGTACACTATTAGACGGATACATCAACAATTATCATGCAAATTTAATATGGTTATAGTTTTGTTAAATACTACAAATCAGACATATCGCGAATGTTACAATAACAGTTACTTCTTGTGTGGGCCGAACATTGACTTGTAACAAATTTCGGTTTTATTTATCATAATCATGGGCAAAGAAAATATTTTGCTGACTGTTGATTTCTATGAACATACCTTTCATATTTGAAAAACTGACAAGTCTATCAATTAACGTATGCAACTGGCAATCAAAATGTATCGGGTTCGATTCCCATGTCGATTCCAGAAGTGTTACTGCAGCCCAGAGACTGAAAGTCGGAGTCTTAACCCCCGTGCTATGGAAGGCACGTGAAGCCGTCGATCCTGTGCCTGCTCTCTCTCCAGTCGTGTCAAACAACGGACCCACCGGATAGTGAGAGTGGAAGAACAGAGAGTGCACCTGTGTTTGCGCACACACTTGTGCACTTCTGCGTAGTTGACTGACCTCCGTTGTGACTGGTCGCCGTGGCCGAAATACATATGGCTAAGTATTTGACAAAGATATAACTGATAATGTGGAAAACAAGTGAAAAAAAAACACCTTGTGTGTTTATGCATTATATTACTTACTTGTGGACATCGTCAGTCCTTATGCCCAGAGCACTCTCTTCCAGTCAACGTTTAGATTGTACAGAAATTTTATGAGGTAATTGCAATTAGGTTAATATAACAAATACCTAGATATGGTCAAAAGAACAGATGGTTCACCGGATGATACATGACAAAGTGTGTAGAGTTGTGACGTACTGGTGAAAAAATAGGGAAAAGAGGTTAGGAAGATATATTATACTACATAGACAGGCAGGCAGTTGCAACAACTGATAAAGCCTGCATCCTAAAAGGTTCCAATCAATTTTCCTTTTTGCATTCCACCAAGAACTTGTCGAGTTGATTTTTGAATTGGTTCACATTTTGGGCAGATATAACATCATCTGGAAGCTTGTTCTAAGCTCTGACCACACGATTGCTCAAAAAGTGTTTGTGAGGATTGATGCTCGAGAAGCTGGTGCTAAGTATATTAAATGGGATAGATAGTGTTATCAGTCAATTGATATCTTATAAATAACAATATGTTTACTGAAATAGACGATAGCAAACAGTGGCTAACTACGTACTGTACATTATGTGCACTTTATGTTATTCACAACTTTGCCAAAGTGGAAGTAGTCACTTGAGTCAGCCATCTTTATAGTCTTTATTATTTCCAAGTTTATTTGGGCTTGATTCCCTCTTATCTCAACTGCAAAGTGGTACACCGTGTTTTTAGTCGCCCCGATTCCACCACACAACCACGCATCAAACCCCGGTGACGTGACGGCCTAAAGAATATTGTCAGAATATTTGAGGGTAGTCACTTCCCACTAACGATTGGCATAGATTGACGACCGAGATCGACGGCTTACCGTGCTCTCCGAGGCACGGGCATGAAACATCACCAAAATTTCATTGTACTTCCACAGTTTCGACCTGACTCGGGAATCGAACATAAGACCTCTTAATCGGCAGTCGCATACGCTATCTACTAGTCAAACAAGGCAGACAGAAATCGGTACTTAAGTTAGTTTACTTATTAAAAAAAATATGCAAAATAAAGCATATACGAGTGAAATACCTGGTTCTTTATATAGAGAAAACAATTATAGACATTACCAAATTATATATATTCAAATACTCGTTAGTATATTTGTAATGTTAAAACTACTCATATGGCGTTTGAAAACCCTGTGTACCGGATATCTAGATACAGGAATTACACTGTTTTCCATACACGACTTAGCCAATGTTTAAAAACCTTAAAAATGCTATGGTATGTAGTATTTTTTTAAACTGAAGTCGAAACAAAAAGACTTGTAAAATGCAAATACATACATCGTGGTGGTAGTCTTGTAAAATAAAATGTGTGTCTTTTTTAAAAAAAAGACTAAAATATATCATTAAGCTGGTTACACTTCAGTGTTTTTATTATTTTTATTAGAATTATGACATCTTTAACCTTAGAGGTTATTAAGGATCAAATAAAATATAAATATATTAAGATTTATTTCTTAAAGAGCAGTTTTTCTTAAGTCGTAACTTTAATAAAATATCGCTATAATGAAACAAACATACTATAATGCGGATCGACTACACTTCTGATGAAGCGGTTTAAGCAGTTTAAGCGGTTTAAGCAGTTTAAGCGGTTTAAGCAGTTTAAGCGGTTTAAGCTACTTAAGCGCCTCACCACTTCTTACTGTACTGAGAGTTGTGACTTCGATTTCCACATGAGACATCACTTTGTGTTTCATATTTGTTTATAAAGTCTCTCGTAACAGAGGATATATTCCTACAGAGGAAGTATTATTTTTACAACGAAACAACATAAAATGTAGGAATTGAGTTGATAAGTCTCTTACTTGTTTGTGACAGGGCTGGTTTTCATTGCCACTTAACATTGTTACATATTAAGTAACATTCTCTATGTGTATGGATAATGTCAGCGATGAAATACCAATTTATTTTTATACTGAATAACAAAGCAAATTTTAATACAACGTTTAACTTTCCATCGCTCTAGTTACCGCATACCCTTAGCAGACAGCGGACACATTAAATATTATAGTTGATTGTCTAGAAACGTAGGGAGACAGTTAATTAGCAAAACTTGGATCAGTACATAAAGTGCATGCAGCCATTAAATGTTAATAATTATTGATCAACGTTCTGATAACCTGAAGAGGCTCGTCAAAGACAGCTGGATAAAGAGGCTGACGTAGAAAGCAGTTCTAAATGACCTGTACAGTAATGAGGGTCTTGTGTTTAGCACCCTGAATACAGTTGTAAAGAAATATCAGACCAACGAAAAGACAAGGTAAGAAATCAAACTTGCAACTTTGAATGTCGCAGTCTAATGTTCAATCATCCTATTCCTTCCAACCACTGTACAAAACTACTATCTTCATTATGTGACTTTTACCGCTTTGTTCTTCAATTTCTCTGGACCATCTCAGGACCAAATGTCAAAATCTAGGTGTTTAATAAATCTAACCTCCTCATAGCCAGCTTAGACATGTGTGATTATATTAAATACATATGTAGGCTACATATTTGACTACACGATTGGCCTAGTGGTTTAAGCGGTCGCCATGCCGCTCTCCAATTCGCTGAGTGTTGTGGGTTCAAATCCTACATGGGACAACACTTTGTGTGATCAATAAATTGTTGTTCTGAGTCTGGATGTTCTTTGAGTCCGTTTCTTGTATGTTTGTAAAGTCCCCCGCGACACAGGATTTATTCCTAATGCGGGCGTTTTTTAAAAAAAAAAAAAAAAAAAAGTAGGTATGATGTGTTCTATTCAAAGCAGAACTATTAACATACAACGTCGAATGCAAGTAAAATAACAGCTGATAAAACTGAATAATCTTATCCAATTAGAAGACAGGTGAGCAGGTTTGAGTATTTTGTTTATTTTAAACATTTTTATTCAAATCGTGTTTTGCATTCGTATGCGTTGTGTGTCACATTATTTGCATGTCGATAAAGGTTAACAATGCAATTATGTGTGTCGATAGTCGATAACAATAAAATGGATAGCACTATTTCAGGGCAGACACTAGTTTTGGAATTTAGATTGGACGATTTATGTCGTGTCGTATTCGTAGAGTTTGATATTCAATCGTTACTTACTAATTAGTATCAAAATTACTTATTAGAAGTCTAATCATAAGTGTATTCTGTATTCTAATCAACCATTCGTAATCCTGTTATTGCGCCTTTTTTTTTTTTAACGTGTGGAAACCTCGTCGGGCCGTCACCCCACCGGGGTTAACGGCGGAGTGGTGTGTCGGAATCGGACCGACTAAAACCACACGGTGTGCCACTCTGCGCCTGAGATAGGAGGGATCCGAGAACAGCTGTTCCTGTTATTGCGACTACACCAACAGCTAGCAAGGAAGCATGACTCTTCGTAGTTTATGTTTAAAACTTTACTAATTTCAACATATATGCTATGAGTCGACCTAATGATGTTCCTATCAAACGTGGCAATCAATGTTCCCCTGGTACGTAGTGCAATTTCAACACCTGTGTTGAGCCCAGACCATCTTTAAAAAAAAATATCTCAAGGAATATCCTCGTTTACAACATTTTTCATTGACGCTCTGTTCCTATGTGGGCTATCTCGATGTTACGTAACGAACCAGTAACTAGCTAAAAGACATTTCTGAATCGAATCAGTAGTTCCCGAGATTAAAGCGTTCCACCTAGTAAAGCTATTTAATAAAAATATACATATGACATTTTGTTGTCAGGTCAAACGTCGTACAGTATATTTTTTTCATATGACCATACGGCTGATGGGAGATGTCAGGTATATCAACATAACTATAGCAACCACAGCAGCGGGGGTACCGTTGTAGCGTCCCCCAGGAGAGGATCTGACCAGGCATGGCGTTGATCCTGGAGGGGACCTGAAATAACATGGCCCGGGTCCCCTTCAGCGTAGGACGCCTGAGACCGGCCGCGGGGTTGATTTTTAGTGGAAACACCGCATACTCCTGGCTACCTGAGGAGCCGGCGATCCGAAAGGATTTTCCACCCCGTCAACAAAAAAAAAGGCATATCAACATAGTAGATATCCTGCGCTAAACCATAAATTGCTTTTCCATAAACCTGGATAAACTTTTTTTTTATAAAAGACAACGCCCACGCTAGGAATAAATCCTGTATCACGGGGGACCTTACAAACATACAAGAAACGGACACAAGAACACCCAGACTCAGAACAACAATTTATGGATCACACAGTGTTGTCCCATGTGGGGTTTGAACCCACAACACTAGGCCAACCGTGCAGTCATCAAATTAAGGATATATTCTAGTATTAGAGCCACGCTGATTTCAGCACAAGCGGGCCGGCTCGACCGGGGCAGTACTACCCTCCCACAGAAGACCAACCTAAAGCGTGTCGTGTTTCGTTGGTGAGTGTAATACCGGAGGCCCATTGATGCAGGGGTGACAGTTATCGTGGTAACTTAACGTGGTAACGTAACGGTGGCCTTACGCTGTCACGATGACTGTCATACCTTTTACGTCCCCAAGCGGGGTGTGAAAAAGTATCTCACTAGGCCGCCATAGTGTGGGTCACCATACTGCATTGTCTGCATTTGCAACGAGTATGGTGGTCATAACTCTTGGATTCTATTCATGCTTTCCATCAGGCAGAGTAGAGTAACTTTTGCAGGCTGTTAATTTAGAAAAAAAATAAAAAGTATTTGTTCGTTCAACAGTAAATATTTCTATATAATAAGTAAATTTAAAAGCATCCACAAGAATATCTCTTAAATTTAGTTTTCATACAAAATAAAAAGAGATTATTGCATTTAAAAGACTATTTAAATGTATTTAACATAATCATCGCAAACATTCAAACGTGTTAAATGTGATTTCTAGTCTGCATTATGTACAAAAATACGATGTCAACACGTCTTTAACAGGCAATTATGGCCATTGTGGTCTAAATTTTATTCTATATAAATATGTTTGACAAATATTTATACGAATCACTAAACAAAGTCTGGTATATAAACTGTTCTCTGCAACATCTGGTAGGTACTCGAATATCTGATGCTAATATATACATAGGGTGGGCCAAGAATTGGTTGAAAAAAACGTATAAAGAAAACCTTTTTTCTTTTAGTTGACGTAGTTTATTTGGTTTATTAATGTAGACGCGATTCTTTAAATAACCCCATAACAAGAAGTCTACTGGGCATAGATCTGGACTTCTGGGTGGCAATGGGATGTCGCCTCGTCAGGAAATTAGCTTTTCCGAAAACATGTTTTTACCAACGCAGGGACTCATTGGATGTGTGACAAGTGGCTCTATCGTGTTACGATTGTAGCCAGCACATTCCAGTAGCTTCAGTCCCAAGAACTCCCGTAACATTTTCACATATTCAGCAGAATTAGCAGTAACTTTACGGTCGTGAGAATCTTCGAAAAAGTAGAGTCCAATGACGCCTTTTGCTGAAATTGTAGGCCATGTTTGCGTGCGATGTTAGATTCCAATGTTAACGAATTCTTGGCCCACCCTATACATTATACGACAGCGAAATTAGGTCGAACTTAATTCAACAGTAGGTCACATTTCGTTATAGAAATGAAATCTAAATAGATCTCTAAAAATTAAGCTCTTTAAGGCAGCGACTTGGGTTTGCTATTTCCATAAATAATTCGATTTACAGATAGACCTTTAGCTATTACTTAAAAATAATCTTTTTCTTCCATTGCCAATTCTTTATTATTAAATTAATAAGATCCAATTTTAATTTTATTACTTCGTCGCGTCTTCCATATACAGAGCAAACAGAAATACATACTACAGCGCCATCTAGCGAAGACACATCGAACTACGGAGTATAATGAACTACGGAACAACTACTAATCCTGAATCGCAATTTAGAGATTCTCACGGCGATTTGCATACACACAACATCCCAACTGGTCTATGTTGCTTTGTTATTCGTGTGGTAATGGATTAAGAATACAGTGTCACCGCCCCTATTCATCCCATGAGTACTGTAAGAGATGACTATGGGAACATAATATGCAAGACAGCATCACTGCAAAAGAAAAGGAAAACTTGAAACAAACCCATGCCAACCCCTCTGGCCAGTGTGGTATAGTAGGCCAGAACCTCGTTTTTAAGCAGAGGTCTGCTAAAGGCTGTTGATTGATTAATTATTATTGAATCTTTATTACGTCCTCCAACATCAGTAGTAAACAAAATCATCCAATCAAAAAACGAGACACTAAAACAACAGAGATTAGTTGACCCTGATGACCTATACGTGAAATGTCATAAGAGTCCCAGAAACACGTATTCTTATTAGAAAAGCGTAATAAAGAATAGTTTATTGTTACCAGACGAGCTTGTAAGTAAAGCCATTCATGTATTGCATGGAAAACTTGAAACAAACCCATGCCAACCCCTCTGGCCAGTGTGGTATAGTAGGCCAGAACCTCGTTTTTAAGCAGAGGTCTGCTAAAGGCTGTTGATTGATTAATTATTATTGAATCTTTATTACGTCCTCCAACATCAGTAGTAAACAAAATCATCCAATCAAAAAACGAGACACTAAAACAACAGAGATTAGTTGACCCTGATGACCTATACGTGAAATGTCATAAGAGTCCCAGAAACACGTATTCTTATTAGAAAAGCGTAATAAAGAATAGTTTATTGTTACCAGACGAGCTTGTAAGTAAAGCCATTCATGTTTATAAAACGATAATATAGTTAGATATAATCGTAATGTTTAAAGGTAATTTTTAATAAATATAAACGGCCGACATGCAATAATTATGAACTAAACAATACTAATTGTATGTTACTTTATTATATTCATAAAATGGCCATTACACATCCTAATTAAACTAATAAAATTATGTAAAAACTACACCTGGGCCACTTCGGTGAGCGGCCGAGTGTGAATGATATTGCACGCTACACAACGAGGCGGCTCTCTTACGTTTTGATTCTAATTTATATTATTTTATACGTCCCATTGTCAGATTATTATTAAGTATTAATTTAGGGACACGTATAATTATAAGCCATTTATAAGTTTGTATCTTGGAGCTTACAATACGGAACGGCGTGTTGTATTTTCTTCTGACCTTCTTTTGTCATTTACTTCAAGTGTCATAGTTCAAGATACGCAAATTTAGTTTGGAAATTTCCTTCCGTTATTGTTTTATATAACTTTTTTTAATATTTTCATAAGTCTCACAAATAGCGATCTGAAAAACATATTTGTACAATTTTAAATAGATTTTTATTATGGATAAATTACACCCAGAGAGCACAATTGAACGTGCTCATCACCCAAATATTCGGCCTGAGTGGTAATCGCACCCACGACCAGCAGGCCCGTCTAATCTTATATAGGTTAAGTATTGAATATAAACCATTAAATGGTAAAGCACTGCGTCAAACTAACCATTAGCTCTTACTATATATTCTAGAGACAGCTACATAGATTTAGAAAAACTTGATAACCAGACAAATCCCGACACACAAATTGCTTTTACAATCGCAGTACACTTTATACTGAGGTGGCAAAACCTCTATGAACCCTTATTCGTCTATCGCAATAAAGCATTCGCGGGTAGTAGGTTTGTTATCGGAGGTGTCTACTTGTACGATGAACTGCCAAGATACAACTCCTCAAACGTCTTCCAAATGACATTGGCGCCTTAATAAAACAAATCCCAGACGTACACAAACATTAATAAATTGAAAAAAAAAACATAGTCTGACCCATTTTTTGCTTCAAATCGATCTATCCGTAACTATAGATCCAGATCGCTCAGTGCCAACCGCGACGTATGATTGACGGATTGACAGACAGGCACACTGATTGGATATAATTACAGTGCATATTTTGTTAATAAACAATTGTGTACGCATTACATTCTACCTCACCTCTATTGCAAGTACGTAGAGTTTAAAATCCAATGTGTTTCTTACAAAGATATCTCGGTATGTACTCTTTAGAAATTACAAGCATGATGGTAGGTATAAAAGTACATTCAGATGATTGTTTTGATGGAGACTAAACAAGATCCTAGCCAGACTGTGTTGTGGTTAAATTAGATGATTAGTTTGAAATGTATTTCGTTGTTCAATGATTCAGCTGGGTGCAAACGTGGGTGCGGTCGACATTAACCCAGGTAAGACGTACTTTGGCGCTAGGAGGGATCTGGATGTCGTAATAACAGCTGTTCCCGGATCCCTCCTACGTCAGGCGCAGAGTGGCACACCGTGTGATTTTAGTCGGTCAGATTCTGACACACCACCCCGCCGTAAACCCCAGTGGGGTGACAGCCCGAGGGGGTTTCCACACGTTAAAAAAAAAAGGTAGGACGTACTTTAGTGAAGTGTGAAGGTATATAAAGGTGATGATTCCAATAATTTCTAGTAACCTCACTCTAAAGAGCGTAATTTCTTTGCCATTTTTGCAAAACTAGAAATTTTAGTACCAGTTTCAGAGTTCAAAGCTTTTTTCAGAAGTTGATTTTTTAACTAGTAGAGAGCAACCAATAGATAAGTGATATATGAGAAAAGACTACCGCCACACTTAGATACCTGTAACTGAAGAGCCACCAGTCTTTTAGTGCCTCCCTACCTCCAGAATTAGGAGGTTGAACCTCCGGTAACATTCTTTAAAATTTTCAGAAGTATTCTCAGCTGACGGCATACTTCACTTCAATGGTGGTCAACGTAATCCTGATTCTTGAGTCGCAGATATCTGTGGGAGGTGGTTTTACCTATCATCATCCGATAGCGGCAAACAAGTAAGCCTAATCAACCTAATCAGCTTATATATTTGCCGGCAATATTATAAAAGAAAACTGGGTACTAAAAATTATGAATTATTTCGTCCCTGTGCTCGTCTTACACAATTATCTACAATATGTATCACAAGTAACAAGTCCACCTTTCAAGTATTTGCACTAAATTTCACAATTATAATGCTCGTAAACATACTTAGTAATATGATAATTTAATAATTAACTTTCAACAACTTAGGGCCTAAATCATGCCACATTGTTACAAGCTGTATTCTTTGCCACTTAACTTTACTTGTAATATAAAATGTTGTAATATTTTCTTCAAATTTAAACATAACAAAACGGTATTACTACCAACTTAGGATTAACTAAAATAGGACAACTCAATAGGATTATAAGACCCTTCTCTTCTTAAATTTTTTTATCAAAACAGGGCCTTTTAGTTCACCTTTTTCTATATCTTACTAATTTAGTTTTTCTGTCATAACTAAGAAAAAACGGTGCATACAGTATATTTGTTGTCGGTGAAGTTGCCACTTCATTGCACTCATTGCGGAATGATGGATGGCCTCATTGATTGGCACATGACAAGCACAGCCGCGATGTAATAGTCCAGCAAATATTTAATACTATCTTTAAAATTAAATTATTTATTGGAGAGATACGTTTTGTTTTGGTTTGAAAGTGAAAATTTTCAGTATTTTTAAAAAGTTCGTCTGCAGGAAGCTTTAGATTTGCGCTTTTTGAATTCGCTGAAAGTAAACTGTTGAACTGAGAGCCGTAACTTGTAATGTAATTGAATGTGGGAGAGCTTCAGCATGTTTGGACTGACTCGACCGGAGTGGCACTTCGGCCTCACAGTAAACCGCCCTATTAAGCAATTTTTTTCGGTAATAATCACAGAATTATTGCCTTGCTGTTTACCGGTACAGTTTGACTGAACAGTCAACCGTTTCAGTCAAACAGTTCCTACTATTTGAAAACACATTTTTATTTACTTCACTTGTAATTATATAAAGAAGTATTAGAAGTGTTAAAAGTTAATTTAAACACACTTCTAACAGTCGTATCGAAATCAAACTTCAACTGTTTTAAATGTTTTTGGTACATCAATGACCAGTATAAATTTAACTTTAGTAACATTATAATTCAAAATATATACTGGACTATATAATTATAGTTTTATGCTGCCATTTGTAAATATTTTATCACTTTATATCATATATATATTTATAATTATTTTTTTAACTTCCTACACATTTTTCTACATGCACATATTAAATATTTCAAATATTTTGTATGAGTTTTCTTAAATCTTAATTATGTAAAGTAACACAATGAAATTTTTTTATTGTAAGACCCTGTCAAAGTGACTTCACTGCCAGATGAAAAGTATAAATAGAATCCAAGAGTTATGGTCACCCAAAATCATTTCGAATGTAGATAATGCAGTATGTTGACACACGCTATGGCGGCCAAGTGAGATGCTTTTTCACGCTTACGGACGTTAAAGGCGTGACAGTCCTAATTCCAATGAAAGGCTCGCATACTTACCACGATGACTGTCACCCCTGCATCAATGGACTTTCTAAATGTTATCACTTTAGGTTAGTCTTCTGTGAGAGGGTTGTACTGCCCCGGTCGAACTGGTCCGTTCGTGCTGGGATCAGCGTGGTACTACTACCTACCAAATTGTTTGGCTTCAGTCGAACCTTTTAACTGTCTAAACCTTAAAGGAGATTACGATTGCCATGGTTACAAGGTATTCAGCAACTGCCGGAATAGATTGCTACAACTTTTCTCCTTTATCTTCCATTACATAATTGTGTACATACACTGATCGAAACCACAGTCAACCTTAGAATATACTGAAACGATCTATGGATACTTAAGTCACTCGCACATGCTCATATAATATACTTAGAGTCTCTCAACGAACAGAAACAAACAATCACACATCCATACTCAATAACATCGCAACAGCATCTTTACAAGTCATTAGACGTGCCACCGCCCCCCCTTTACCCTGCCCCTCGGCGCCCCGTATGCCCCCTCGCCCCGGGTGCGCCCGCACCCGTTTGTAATTAACTGAGGGCCATAAATTGACCGTAACTGTCATATCATATTGATTTAGTCCCGTGAGCGAACCTACGCCTTGCAGAGTTTTCAGCTTCGCTTGGGTAGGGGGTGGAAAAATTAAAATTGTTTGGATTGACGGTAGGGTGTATCGAAATATGTTATATTTAATGTGTTTATGTTTATTTTACATAACATTATTATATTACTTCTGTTTTAAGTTATTTTAGTTTAAAGGCGCTCTTGGTGTAGTGGATAGCAATCTCAGCCGTTAAGCTGGTCGAGGTTGCGATTCTCACGCAGAACAAATGATCATTTGATAAACACCGCTAGTTTTTTTTTTACAGCAACCTACCAAAGTGACTCCATTCTGCCTGATGGAAAGCATGAATAGAATCTAAGAGCGGTGGTCGCCGTACTCACTGCGAATTAAGACAGTGCAGTATGGCGACCCACGCTATGACGTAAATAGTGTAGTTTTATCTAGGTGTAAATTCTCTACGAAATCTATGTGTTAAGAAACATCTACGATTGTTTATCAGCAATCTGGTACGGGCTCCATATTCTAATTTCTTTTGTTTAACATTACTGTATTCTTAGTTTAACACTAACCTATATTCTCTAATACACTCGTAGACCTGTCAAATGACTAACTCACTTGTCAATTGACATATGTACAAGTGTATGTTAAACATGTTAACATGAGTACTTTTTGGAAACCTTGCACAGCACACAAGAAACATACAATCAAGAGTCGGTCAATTAGGCATTGATCATTATTATTGCAAGCCCTCTAAGGTCAATAGTGATGTTGCATACGCTGCACCTACCTCTGAAGAGCTGTTTCTTGTAGTATTTTTTTATAAGACTATTAGCTAGCTACTAAAGACATTTGTTTAAAACAATAAACTGTATATTAATAATTCTTTTTCTTCCCCACAGCCGAAACAAGTCCACTGCTGAACAAAGGCCTTCACCAAATTCTAGTACAACAACCAGTGCGAGGAGTTTGACTAGTGAGACAGATTTTTTGTTTTGGTAAACAGAATCTAGAAAATTTGGGAACAGATTTCCATCAATTCAATTTTTAAGTTACAATGGTCGTACTTGCGGTTGGTTTAACTTAAATTTGAAGAAAATTTTATGGATAAAATCTTATTAATATTAAACATGGCTTAAAGCATGTTTTTTTTTGAGAGTCCGCCAAAGTGATCCTATTTACTTTGCCCGTTGAAAAGCATGAATAGAATCCAAGAGTTGTGATCACCAAACTCATTGCGAATGCAGTTTTTCAGTAATACTTTTTTCAAGTTCACTATGACAATCCAAAAGAAATATTCTGTTAGTAATAATACCACATAATATACCTATTTTATCTACTTTGTAAACTTCTTGTAAGATATATTTCACTGACGTATGTACACTAGACTTTATTCAAATTCTATTCTGACAGTAAATCCTCTTTAATGTTGTAAATAAAAAAAACATAGGTAGTTTTCAATTTAGATTTGAATACGACTATAAAACTATAAATTTATAAGCGTTTAAACACGAACAGATTCATTTAATATTTCATTCATTGCATTTTCAACAGGCGATATATCATATCAAACCTTCAGCTGCATAATAGAATCAGTATTTCGTAATAAAACAAATAATGAACGGAAATACTGAAAAATCAAACGTGATACGGCTCATTTAAATGAGATTCATACACAAAAATTCTTTGTGTATGCAACAACGCGAAGCCCACACAGCATGAATGGAGTGAAGACAGCATTATTACCGCGCGCCACTGATTGAGACTGTCAAAACAACGCTAACTAGCAAAATCGAACAACATTTGGCCGGAGGATGATAGAAAACAAACATTTACTTGCCATTCTTCAACAGATGATTCGATTTGAGAAACATTATCCAAGGAATATATGAGGCATCGAGATCAAAGTCCTATCACAAAAATATCTTTACCGGCCATTCAACAGTTTACGTTTCTTAATGTGTGTAGTTAAGGCGCAATTTTGTGCGTGTGATAACTTCAATGGGGACGGATGCAAATTGGGCGCCATGTTTTTTTTGCCGCGCTAACAATCGCGAGAGCTGTGTTGCCACATTGTAACTTTTCCCACAAGTTCCTGTTCGCTTTAATTTCTACTAAAGTATTTTTTTTAATCTGATTGTGTAACTTAGATGCGTAGGTGTTGTTGTAATGATTGGCGCCATTGACGGACGATCAAAGAAGACTATGTTAAACATTCAGCCTTGATGTGTGAAAGATTAAAACATTTTTTCAAATATTAAAACGTTTGTTTAGACTATAAAATCAGGGTTTATATGAGACCGTTACACTGGTGAATGACACGGTTCAGGCTTTATTCATTCATCTGTTAGAAATTATTTATTTAACTATAACATTCCATTGTGAACCGATTAAAACGACGTATCAAACCTATACAATCTATCAACCTACATTTATATATCGGGGATACCAGATCTTAAATTTAATTCCTTCATGATGTTTGATGATATCATGAAATAGTTAGAGTTCCTCACATAACCATTTGAAACTGACCATATAATTTTGTAACTTAGGTATCAACATTTAATGAAATGTTTGCAGATCAATTAGCAACACCCCTACCTAGTTACCTTTCTTTCTTATCTACAATTTAAGGCAAGTCTCTTAGAAGACAACTCATATTACATAAAATGTACTAAAATTACACGCTTCTGTATACCCCTTCGGAGATATAGGCTTGAATATTGTATACATATTATGTATAATGCAGTTGTGGAGACCATCTGGCAGTCGCTTCACCTAAAATATCGAAGTTCAGTCGTATCGCAGTAGAATAAAAGCCAACCGAAACCTGGGTTTGGAAAAAGACTCGAAGAAAGAAAGTATTACATGTATATATATATATTCAAAAATAGGTAAGTAGAGCCATTTTGCTAGGTAGTAGAGCCACTCTGATTTCAGTACAAGTGGGCCGGCTCAACCAGTGGGGCAGTGCTACCCTCCCACAGAAGACCAACAAAAAAACAAAAAAAAATGTCTGGTTGACGGCAAGAGACCTTTATTACAAGAAGATATGATGATATTATGGATTTTGATCGAATCTTTGCTGTATACTAATAAGTATATATAATTTTAGAAACCTCCAATATAAGTGGTTATTATGGGATACAATGCAGATGACATAATTATCTTTCTATATTAAGAGCCTGCCAAAGTGACTCTACTCTGACTGATGGAAAGCATGAATAGAATCCAAGAGTTGTGGTCACTATGGCGGCCTAGTGAGATGCTTTTTCACACCCCGCTTGGGGACGTAAAAGGCATGATGGGGACGTAGAGGCGTAAGGTTTACACA
This sequence comes from Hypercompe scribonia, assembly GCA_949316085.1. Lineage (NCBI taxonomy): Eukaryota > Metazoa > Arthropoda > Insecta > Lepidoptera > Erebidae > Hypercompe > Hypercompe scribonia. The sequence goes on from OX438972.1 coordinate 24,026,688, forward strand.
ATTACCACGATAACTGTCACCCTTGCATCAATGAGCCTCCGGTCTCACTCACCAACGAAACACGACAACACAGATGCTGGCGCTTTAGGTTGCTCTTCTGTGGGAGGGTAGTACTGCCCCGGTCGAGCCGGCCCGCTCGTGCTGAAAGCAGCGCGGCTCTACTACCTAGAAAAAGCCTCACTTTTTATGTAATCAATAAAGATTTTAAAAAGGACCTTTATTACGTAAGTGTGGCTAAAAGTATAATCTCGCTTCTGTTTATCCCTTCGTGGATAAAACACGTGAGTGTATATTTATTACACTTTAATACATATCAGAATATAAACTGATTTCTCATCTCCTTTATCATTATATCATTGTTTTAATTCTATTTCGGTATCCGTTTCACTGTCAATCAAATGTTCTCACGCCAATATGCCATCTATCATGTGAAAATTCGAGAAGTGATAATATTATGACATATTATACACTCGTATGTTTATACTTAGTTGTCTCATTCTATGGGATTCAAACACGTTTATCAGCCGAGTTAGTGATCAGTTCACACATACATCTAATTACTATATTGATGTCAATCTGGGTGTAATTAATCTATAATATGTACGTATTTAGAAATATTTAATTATATTTATCAACAGTCTGGTTACCATAGCACGGGTTCTGGATAAATTGAGACCAGACAGCCGTGTGTGAGATGTTTGAGATCATTATTGTTATTCTCTTTATTGCAATTATCTATATAAAAACAAAAACACAATATATAAAGATTAAAAATATATTATAAACCAGTGGTGAGGGCTCCAAATGCAGGAACCTTACCACTGTATATGGGCTGTGTCAAGGAGATCAGACCCTTAGTTCAGTCTTCTAACGTAGACCTCTTAAGGTGTTGGTCGAGGCTCTTGGCTATCAATTTATGTATACATATGTGTACTCGTATATATTTTTTTAACGATAATGGTATGTGTGGCTTAGGTTGGGTAACCTTTCCCACTCAGTAAGAACCAATGAAAAATCTTTAACACTAATTTTCTGTGAGGCCGTGATGCCACACTTATTATACAATTACCCTTTCCTGTCTTATTTACGAGTATTTAATTACATACCACAATTCTAAAGAAACGAATAATCACATAAAGTAGCCAGGGGAACATCTAAATAAAACTGCCAGGGGAACATCACCTACACAGGTAACATGCACCGCTGTAATAGCACGCCGGTCTGGTCACGATCCATTATACCGACTAGAAAGCACACTACCGAACACATCCTTGCCCACGATTCGACAGGGGCCATTAGAAAAAAAAAAACAGGTTTATTTATCGCCTCTACTAAAATTCCTAGTGAATTCACATCTAGGCAACTTATCTTATAAATCGTGAAATGTGTCAATTAACTCCAGTTTAATGTCGTATTTATGTTAATATATGTCTGACGAACATTTTTGGGTATACACAAAAAGAGTGTCGGCAGGATACGGCCCGAGTACAGCCCGGTATTTTAAATGTCAAATGAGTTAAATAAGTACTGGCTTAAGGTCGTGTAATAGCCTGATTGATTGCTTGATTGACTTTTATATTTTAGGGTTAATACTTCGTTTGATGTAAAAAATATTTGTAACTTGACATATAATACATAGTGATGTAATTTCAAATGAGGCAGACTTTACCACATAACTAAATTTAAATATTTCTAAATACTTATATGTTACAGAATAAATACAACCACATACAAAACAAATAACCTTGCTCATTACACAATTATTTAGTCTAGGTTATAATCGACTATAGACTAAAACACACTACTAATGAATTAAAAAAAAACTACATGCATTATAAATTTAACGAACCCGCATCTAAGATTGGTAGCACACATTTTCAGCTAATCAACAAAAAATGTAAATTACTTAATGCGACATAAAATTATTTTAATTTATCATGACTATTATAACCATCAAACGAATTTATCGTACGTCCGAGAAACCATCAAAATTTATGAATATACCGTCATTAGTTAGAAAAAACTCCAAACTTAGTAACAACACTAATTATTAATAAATAATATTATTTCAATCACTATTTAGTGAATGGCTGTCATAAATATAATATAAATATGGTAATATAAATTATAATAGTATCAAGATTGAACGCGTCGAGTATAATAATCGTATTGGGATACATAAAAGTGCGTCTGTTGCGTTTGATTACACCGTGAGACTGTTTGTTATTTATACATAATGATGCGTTTTACTGATGCTGATTGAATGTGCCGCCGTCAGTTTTTAATGACGAAACAAAAAAAAAATTATGACCCATCAATACTTTAAATAATGAGACCAGTCGATGGAACTAGTATAAAGCGAATAAAAATAAATATTACTTAACGATTCGAAATAAATATGGCGGATGATTTATGGCGGTATTGACATTAGGTGCGCGGGCGCAGGCGGCCATCTTGCCAGCTAATTGCCAGTCTGTCATTAAATCAGTCACGCATAGACTGTAGACGGATGTTCGAATATTTGTTTTGTGGCGACACATAGACAAAATTTACATTTTTTTTATAGTTGTCCTCGTCTAAAATGATTTCCAAGTTATCAGGTCAATCGTGTGCTATGCAAATATTTTAAGTGGTAGATACACCTCTTTAATTATTGATAATTTTACAAACTAAAATAAACATGGCTGATAAGATTAGATTATATATTTACATAAGTTTATTTTAAAACTAAGACTTATTATTTAATTTGTTATTTCTAGTTGTACAAGGTCCGTGAAGAGAAACCTACAACTGTTGATTTTTTGCTCAATTTAGAGATAAAATAAACAAAGGAAAATAAAATAAATCTCTTGAGATCTTAACACTAATTAGACTTGTTTTAACATATTAATTATTAGTGTTCATACTAATTACATCAAGTCAAATAAAAAGACTAAAAAATGAAGTTATGTGGGAAAGAGCAAAAATAACTGAATCTGTCTGTGAGCATATAACAAGGGATTAGAAAGAGAAAAAGTGAGTGAAAGAAATGGCGCTAGCAACGCGTGTTAATGTCCTCGTTCACCCCTTTATATAAGACCCCTTACCAATTAAAATTACGGCATAATCCCCACTTCTTTAAAGGCCCTTAACCCTAAAAAGAATAAATCAAAATAACTACCTTTGTTCTATATATTACTAATAACGAAATGTTTATTTTAGTAAACTATATATGTGACAATGACTGTTGAACAGCTTAAAAAAAAAACAAATAGGTACTATACTCAAAGTAGAGACAAGAAAAGTAGAGAAAACTAATACTTTTTAATATATTTAGTAGACTATTAACGACGTGTAGTGACTGATTAAGAATACAGGACGACTAAAGGACATATGCAGGTCATATTGTCCTTAAAGAGAAGGAAAACTTGAAACATACCCGAAGTCAATCCGTCTGACCAGCGTGCTATAGTAGGCCAATACTTCCTATCTAAGGAGAGACCCATGTCCAACAGTGGACTGATAAAGTTGTTGATGTGACGTGGACTATTAAATTACTAAATTAACAAAAAAAAAATTCTTAGATAAACGAATGCTAGATTACATGTGCCGTAAAATCAATCTGTGGAATAATTTGTCCCCTGCGGTATTGCCAAACCGATAAGACCCTCAAACCTTCAAGAAAAGGCACTCTCAACTCGAAGCCGGTAATACATTTGTATCTTGAGTTGCATGTGTCACAGGCGTAGGCAGGCAATTGCAATTATAAAATACAATGTAGGATTATTTATATGTTATAAGAGAATATTCTCTAACGTAAGAAATCTATTTTTATACCTACTTGTTTCTAATAAATAATTACATCAACAATTTACTTAACTTCGCAAAAAAATATGGCTAAAAACGAGTTTTTATACTTAGTCATAAACTATTATTATTGTAAATATTAGTTCTAGTTAATCTTTGTTGAGTTAATATTTTTCAAAACGCAGTAATGCGACCACTGTAATGTTCAACAGGTCAACCTATCAAGACACTTGATTCCTATATTTCATCAGCTAATTGGTACTACGAAAAACTCTATTCAGAGCTCAAAGAGTTTTCAACTCAAAATAATAATTAGGTAGAAAAACTATAAACAATTTTATATTCATCTTTGCTAAAACTGTGAAAGAGCTACGCTTTGGTATATGGGACGACTCGATCATGATGATACCATAGAACTAGCCACTATGTCTTTGCAAATCGAATGAATAAGAATCTCGGCAAACTAAACTTCTGTAGTCTCTAAACTCTCCAAAAGCTGGTAACACATATTTGAAGGTGTCCATCGACGCTATTGGTTACTCCATATCAGGGGACCTGTCTGTTCTGTTATGCTCCCTGTACCATAAAACAACGGAGACAGTCATGAGGCCTGAAGACATAAACGAAAATCTTAAGCTACATTTTGTATTTTATAATTGTTGAACTAAAATTATTGATATTAATCTGATTTTCATATCTATCTGCCCTCCAAGCAATAAGTATTATATATACAAATTATTAGTTAAAACATATTATGGCTTCGCAAGTACACAGTATAAAATATAAACACAAGATAAGGAAAATAAATACGCACACACATATATCGGGTATATACACTATGCCATATAAAGGCCGCTGCGCGCGCATTAGCATGTAACTGACGCGAACCCATAGGGTATTCCCCTACCAAACGCGTTCATAGAAGTTTTCATTTCCAAAAATTGTATAATTATATAAAGGAAAATGGTGGACGATGATTGGTGACTCACGTGACTTTCCTACTTCCAATCAATTTTATCTTCATTGGAGATTTATTTTTAAATATTGATTATAGTCAACCTTATTAACGGAAGCCATTTTTTCCAATATTGCTTTTTACGTACTTGAATGTTTTTAAAAATTGAAAATGTTAATGCATTCCACAAACTTTTTGGGACGTTATTTATGATCCTGTCTATTCGTTTGTGGAATGCATTACTAAATACGACAAGCGGAAATTCTTATCGTCTCTCCATAATATGGTCAAGAATATATCTATCATGGTAAAATAATTAACTGGAAACACATGTACATACCTATACTAACTAAATAGATGTTACAGCTATTTAAATCCTAGATTGGCCACGTAGAGAGAATTGATGATAGAAGATTCACAAAAGAAACTTGTCAAGCGAATGTGTGTTGAAGTGTCGAAAGAAGTCGTCTACGGTGAACGGTTATCGGTCAAATTGGTGATGTTGTGAAGAAGGGCCATGTAAAAATTGCCAGAAACCGACGAGCGTGCATACTGCCATTGATAAATGTAGACGAAACGAAAGAGGTGTGTCTGACCGCAGGAACTGGATCAATTGTCTCTGCTAACCTCTCTGAAAAATAGGTTATGTTACAGATATTTATATACACTCAATACTCAATACTTTATTGCTGTACCATAATGTCTCACAGGTAGTCAACATACATACGTACAGTATCAATTATGGACCCTGTCGGGCACAGCATATATTTATTTTGTGTTGGTGGGAGAGAGGAAGATGCCTACGTTTACACTTATATACCTATTTAATTACTCATTGTTATATTTATTTTTACACTAGAGAAGTCTAGCTATGCACCATGAACAATAGACAAAAAATCTAGAATACAAACAAAAAAAAAAGAGGCACAATCAGAATTAACGCACTGTGTCTATAATAACATGATTATTTTTTTATATCTAAACACTGTTCTTGACTGTTACTGAAAACCATATAGTTACCTGTTAGACATTGTTTATAGCGCAAAAGCCATGTTTCTGGCGCGAAAGCCTATTATGCACCTTATGTATGTTTTTTTCCGTTTGTGCATATTTTTTTTATTGGTGTGCGATAAGGAGCAAATATTAAGCAGTAAAAAAGTCTATTCAGCTATTTCAGTTCACCAGAGAAACGAACCATTATCCAATTAGACTCCATGGTTGGTTTAGTGGTTTAAGCGGTCGCCAGGCCGCTCTCTACTGCGCTGAGTGTTGTGGGTTCAAGCCCCACATGGGTTGTCCCGATGCGCGACTTTGTGCGATCCACAAGTTGTTGTTCTGAGTCTGGGTGTTCTTTGTATCCGTTTCTTGTATGTTTGTAAAGTCCCCCGCGACACAGAATTTATTCCTACAGCGGCGTTGTCTTTTTAAAAAGTAAAGAAATAATAATTGTAAACAAACTGTGTAAAAAAGGATATATTGAACACAAAAATGATGATAGTGTATATGAAATAATTTGAGGCGGACATTTTGAATGCGACAGGTTAAATTTATGGGGACCATGTGACGCGACAGCTGTTAGATATTCCATAACTTTGGAATGTTTATGTGTTCCAACAATATTATAAATATATATTAAAGTTTATTTTTTGGAATACAATTAAGTATAATAACTGGAGATCACCCGGTGGTCGAACTTCGACCATAATCTACAAATTGTTCTTGGTATTGTTCCATTGCATTGATCTATTTGGTCTATTAATTATATATAGCTTTTATTTTCGACTAAAATTTGAACTGTCATTGTATAAATGTTTTGTATACAGACAGGTAGCGACAAAAAACTTTGGTTTTTTTTTACATGGTATTAATAAAAATATACCTAATTTCACACTCCATTTTTTGGCAATGCACGAAAATGCACGAATAAATTATTTGTAGCCCATTAAGAGTTTTTTTAATAAAATAATATTCAAACAATGATCGTGATTTTTTTATAAAGCTATTAGTGAGCATTAATATTAAATAAAACAAAATTTATCTGAACAGCTCATTATTAAAAATTAGTAGAATTATAAGCAAATTTAGTGGCAACACTAAGATAAACAAGCAATTTAATTAGTATATCTTCTTTTCAGACAATCCAGAGTAATCAAAGCGGTCACAATCATCTGACAAATACTTTAGGAGACTTTAGGAGATAAGATTTTGGAGCCACCTTCTCATTATCTTGAAGGTATAAAAAATAAAAAAAAACTAACTAGGGTTAAAACCTAAGGGCGAAATTTGTGCAAAAAAAATAAAAATTTGTTAGCTACGTCCCATTAAATAATTGAGAGACACTTTGAATCTAAATGGATCTTAAATCTCTACCACATACGAGTATTTTATTTCATTCGCTGATAATAAATAATAATTTACCATAAGAGGCTCACGTTAGAAGGTTAGATCAAAGGTCTGATACAGAAGGCAGTCCTCCTTGACACGGCCCGTATAGTGAGGAGGTTCCTGTCTTTGGAGTCCTAACCACCGCTGTCTTGGTCTCTATACCTGATGTCGGTGGTCTACTATTTTTTATATTTTTAAACATAAATTTTTGTTTTTCTTTTTTATGTATTTAAAAATGTAATTAATATGTATATATATGAAATAAAGAGAATAATGATCATTTTATAACTTCTACGTTCAATTGACGTGACGTTTTGACCATGTTATGCTGGTCGTAGAACAGGAAAGTCCTGGTCGAAAAGTCACGTAATTAAAAGTTATGTAAGTGTAGTTATCACATAATAATGTATTTATCACGTAAATTAAAAAATTAAGTTTTACTAACTTTGTTTAAAAAGAAATATAATTTTAGAAGCTACAATGGAGTTATAAAACAAGAGTTTGTCTTCTTTGTAACCAGTTGACTACAAAAAGATATTGGTGATGATGATAATATATTAATCACGTTAATGCCATTATCATTTTTGTATCTAAACAAATAAATATTCCGTTTGTATCCCCATTTCTTCATTTATCTTGTCCTATGAATGTATTTTTAGTTACATCTTGTTATATTTACAATTCTGTACCACCTAAAAGTAGACTGGCAGGGAATGCTGACGGTAGTAACTCCACCTTTGTACATTTATATGCATGAAACATAAAAATAAAATATAGTATCTCTATTTCATTTCACCATATCACCTTTGTTTACATGGAAAAATCTAATTTTATAAATTATATTCTGTTTAGATATTAGTTCTTATCACTGTCTCTGGTTCGATTCCCGAATCGTATCAAATGTTTGTATAATCTGCAAGTATTTGTTTCGAAGTATGTGTGTTTTCTATGTATTTGCACAAAAAAAGGTATATAAGTATTCTATCAGTCAGTCTAGTTATCATAGCACAAGCTCTGCTTAGTTTGAAACTAGATGACGTTGTGTCAAATGTCCAAAATGTTTATTATTATATTTTCCCGGGACTTTCAACTGCTGATAACACTGTTACAAGATTTTTTAGGTTTTCATCTTGAAAAGCCAATTAGACTTTTGAAAGTTAAGTTATATGGCGTTTGATATAAGTAATAATGTATTTAATTTATCCGTATTGTAGAAACTACAGTAGGCACGAGCTATGTTTCAGTCCACTGCTGGACTAAGACCTCTCTTTAGCAAGATATGCTAGAAGATCTACTTCATCTTTATACGTCATATACTTCAAACTATCTATGATTTTTTTTTTAAATTAAAAAATAAGTTTTACTAACTTTGTCTAAAAAGAAACATAATTTACGAAGCTACAATGGAGTTATAAAACAAGAGTTTGTCTTCTTTGTAACCAGTTGACTACAAAAAGATATCGGTGATGATGATAAATGATGATAATGATACTTCACATATATATTTTTAGTATTTTAGTTACCAAACATCAACGAAAAATAAAAACTAATAGGCAAAAGAGTAAAATACACAAGTGCCGTTACATGATTGTTTACATAAAAAACTTGACCCTGTGTCTCTTACTTGATAGAGACTAGGCAGAGGTGTCATCGTCAACTAAGCACTTAGATAATTTAAATAATTTTGACCACATTTAAAAGGAATTTAAATTAGGAAAAGAAAGGTATTGAAATGGATATTTCGTTTCTTGTTGTGAAGAGATGTCGTCTCTATGGCAGTCTTCTATCGCTTTTATAATGGAGTGTTTTGAGCAGTTCTTCCAAGTGGTCTCACCTGATTCCTTCCTCTACGAGACTGGTCTTGGAAGTTACCGTTTTAGAATGGTAGACATACGCTCACGAACTAAACCATTTGACTCTTTCTTTCTATGCCATTCAGTCAAAATTTGGAATTCGCTGCCAGGACACGTGTTTCTCTAACAATCATTAAGGTCAAGCATCTCGCTAGGCCGCTATACTGCTTTGTCTACATTCGCAATGAGTATGGTGATCACCACTCCCGCATTCTATTCAAGCTTTTGATTAGACAAAGTCAGGTCATTTACTAGTTTTATTATTTACTATTAGAAAATTAAAAATTTAAAAGACGTGCTTCAGATGTGGGTCTAGTTGTCCCTTCTAGCTTTCAGTTTAATTTAATTCAACTATTGCCGACAGCTAAATCTATAACTTTTCTTTTCTTTCTTTTTAAAAAAGACAACGCCCACCTTAGGAATAAATCCTGTGTCGCGGGGGACTTTACAAACATACAAGAAACAAACACAAAGAACACCCAGACTCAGAATACCAATTTATGGATCACACAAAGTGTTGTCCCATCTAGGATTTGAGCCCACAACACTCAGCGAAGTGGATAGTGGCGTGGTGACCGCTTAAACCATTAGGTCAATCGTGCAGTCAACTGAGAGACCCTCACAAAGTAATATACCTACTCTGTAGTTTCTATATTTAAAGTAGGTATCTCTACAGTAGAAAGAGTAAATAGGAGATTAAATGAATAGAGGAGAATAGAATAACCTGAGGACTGCTGAGGGGCGTCAATGCCCCAGTATTCATCTGGTCACCAGTATTTGTCTACAATTGTTTTTTTTTTATACCTTAACATCGACTACGGAATATATATTTTTTCGTAATTCACAATCGTCGGCATAATAATAAAATTCTCATACATCTCACACATTTTTGGTGAAGCAGTCTAGGTACCTTGTCTATTTGCTACAAAAGGTGTAGCATGTTTTTTTTTCTATATGAAGAGCCTGCCAAAGTGTAGTCTCTACTCTGCCTGATGGAAAGCATGAATAGAATCCAAAGAGTTGTAGTCACCATACTCAATGCAAATACCGACAATGCAATGTAGCCACATTATGGTGGCCTAGTGAGATGCTTTTTCACGCCTCGCTTGGGAACGTAAAAGGCATGACAGTCATCGTGACAGTGGAAAGCTTACACGGTTATCACGATAACTGTCGCCCCTGCATCAATGGGCCTCCGCACTCACCAACGAAACACGACAACACGGACGGTGGTACATTTTGGTGTAAATATAGATAGTTACCTACATTTTAACATTTTTAAATGGCAGTAGCCGCTTTAAATCCTTAAGTGTTTATCTCGGAGCAGCTATCAGATTTCCTTGCCGTACTCTGTCCTTTTTTTTTATCGTGTGCAAACCCTCTCGGGCCGTCACCCCACCGGGGTTTACGGCGGGGTGGTATGTCGGAATCGGACCGACTAAAACCACACGGTGTGCCACTCTGCGCTTGACATAGGAGGGATCCGGGAACAGCTGTTATTGCGACATCCAGACCATACTCTGCCCTGCCGTACATGTCATCATCATGTAGATACTGTTAGTAAGTACCCAATCATCATAAAATATAGTATGTATCTAGGCATTTTGGACATCAACTGACTTTAGTGAAGAATCTCAATTATTCTTACATTAATAGAAAATAGTAAATCTAGGCATTGTCATATGCTGTTGAAATTCAATTGGTTATGCACGTTAAAGACATACGACAACTGGACACGTCTCACATACGGCAGTTTGATTCCAAACTAGGCAAAGCCTGAAATGATAACAGACTGCTGACATACATACGTATATATTATAGACTTAGCTGACCCGAGTAACCTCGTCAGCGTCTCCTATTGTCCGTAGCGTGATGCTATGCAGCATGAACTAATTTGTTTACAACAACAGAGTTTTTAGTGACCCAACCTTTAAAGATAGACATATGCTATCGTGGACTGTGTTTTATACTTTTAAAAGGGAAATAATTTTTTCGTACATTATTTTTGCCAAACTTTAACCGTCTACGCAGTGTAAGCTACCAAAAATGATAAAAATCTTCCATTTCTGCAACATTTTCCATTGATATTCCGCTCCTTTTGAGTGTAGCGTGATGATATGTAGCTTATAGCCTTTCTCGATTGTCGCGCTATCAACTAATGAAAGAATTTTTCAAATCGAATTTGTAGCTTCTGAGATTATCGTGTTCAAACAAACAAACAAACTTCAGTTTTATAAATAACACCTAGACAGAACAAATGGTCGCAACATATATTCTGTCATCTTTTGTTAAATTAAAGGAAACTATTTATCTATGTGGAAATAATGTCTAGTATCATCAAAGAAGTCGAGAAGTTATTTGACTTTTTATAAGAAATTAAAATAATATAAATTCATTAATAATGTTATCTTAAGAGTTTATCATGAGTAATTTAATGGTAGTTCTCGTACCTAATTATTTTAAACCAACTTCAAAAAACAGAATGATCTCAATCCGACTGTTTCTTTTTCTACGAATCTTACGCAATACCTCCTATTTAGGAATTAATTGAAATTATTATATTTTTTTTAATTTAATTTTTGTTACACAGCATTGGTCCTATTTTAATTTTAAGCGAATACTCCACCTCTATGGATGGAAATCTAAGAGAAGAGATGAACAACTAGTCTGTTTCATTTTATTAAGAGTAAGGCGCATTGAAATATTCTTTTTTTCTAAATACAGAGCCTGCCAAAGTGGCTCTACTCTGCCTGATGGAAAGCATGAATAGAATCCATAGAGTTGTGGTCACCATACTCATTGCGGCCTAGTAAAGTGCTTTTTCATGCCACGCTTGGGGACATAAAAGGCATGACAGTCATCGTGGTAGTGTAAGGCTTACACAGTTACCACGATGACCTAATGTACCTAGGAATATTGTTATTAAGGTAAAAATGATACCTATGTAGGTAAGTAAGGTTGTAGAAAGGCATCTAACTACTCAATGTCAAATAAATCAATCGAACTAAAATCAGGATTTTTGGACAGCCTTTAACAGTACACTGCTGGACATAGACTTCACTTTAGAAAAGAGGGGTTGGCCTACTGGCCTACCCGTTTGGCCCACGCTGGCCTGGCGGATTGCTATGGTTTGTTTCAAGTTTTCCTTCTCTTTGCAATGATGTGCGGTGTGGTTTGCTTCCTTAGTCACTTACGACACCCATGAGATATATGGATGGTGACACTTTGTATTCTTAATCCGTAACCACATGGATATTTTTATTAACTATTGTTTATTCCCTGATCACAGTTTTCTTGTCTTATTTTAATTGAGTTTTAATAAGAGAAAGAGAAAGAGTTCCTACCTAGGTGTACCTACTCGTAAGATATGTTTGCGTTAAATTTGATGAAGACATTTTGACTCAACTGTGACATTATTTTGGGGAGACTATGTACACAAAAAAAAAAAAATTTTAACATTATTGAGAGTATTTTTAAATCTTTTAATATTAGGCTTAAGCTATAAATAGATCTATCTATTAGGTCATTGTACCGAATACCTAGTAGATAATTATTTTATAGCATAATAAACCTATAGAAATAATTAGATATTTAGACAGATATAATTGTTTGCTTAAATTTGACTTTTTAAATACAACAATTTTTGATTATCTGTTAAAATAAATAGTTTCAAAACGAACTACCATAAACAATTTAAAAAGAATACAATAAAGAAAAGAATTCTGTCATTTTTGAAAAGTGAATTCGAAATTCAAATTGTAACCTTTGAATATGGAACGCAGTTGTAAACAAAATTGTTGCAGTAGGCTTATTGCGTTTTCCAAAACGTCTTTATGTACACAATGTTTATGATGCGGTGTCCCTCTCTAGCTCGCCCCGCCCCCCGCCCCGCGCACTCCGAGCGCCCCCCTCCCCGCGCCCGGCATAGACGCGCTGCAGACGCTCGGGGCGCGCGCCACTTCGACTATTTAAAATGACGACTGTGTGCATTGCTTTACAAAAATAAAGATGGCGGACTGAAGAAAAGGACACTGGAGAATGCAAAAATATTTGGCATTCCGTTTGTTAATCTCCTGTATAATGTTGCCATACTACGAATCTTACAGCAATATAAGGGACAAAACAAGTTCCTTTTGCTTATACATCTATTCTAAGTTTTTTTTAGTGTCTAGATATGTATTTGAATGTCAATTATTTAAGGAAAAACCGATGGCACCTGGAGGGGCTCCACTACTATTTTATATTCTTTTTTTTTCCAAAGAAAAAAAAATTAATAGTTTAAGATGTGGACAGTAATCTGCAGGTAACGTAAATGTGTACCTATTATATATCTTTATGTGTACATATTTACTACGTTATTTAAATATCATTGTTAAGTTAATTTCACCGGCTATTTTTTGAACAATAACGCAAAACTATTTTTCCATTAAAATTCAAAAATTTGTTTTAACTGGTCAACCAATTAAGTTTACCATCAAATTCATCAGTACGTGATGTTAAAAAGTACTAATTTATATATTCTGAAACTTGGTGAAAGATACATAAGCATTTTGGTAGCCTAAACAAAGTTAAACTATACATTTAACGTCATAGTGACAAAAAAGTACACATTTTCCATAAAAAGAGTTTCGGTGTAACTTTTCCAAGTTACTCCAAGCATAGTTTACTACATGGATAAATGGTTAACTGGCCGTCGCCCAGCACAGTACCGTCGCGGGCCGTCGCCGCGTCCTCACTGAATTCAGCGGCCGTCACAAAACTTTTCAGAGCCCTTAACGTATCACGAAACTTAACAACTCTACGTAAAACTACCTATTCCACGGAAACACGTAAAATACTACAAATAAAAGTTAACAAATAATACAAAGAAAAGTGTTTTTGAATGCAGAAATGTAAAAAAAATCAACGGGCAATGTAATCAGACCGTCTGACACGTACACTCAAAATATGCTCACCTCAGTTTCCCAATGAATGTACTTATTTGACAGACAATGAGGGCAGCGCTCCACCTGTCGCAGAGAGCACCTAAGCAAGCAGTGCCACTGGAGACCCTCTCGTATGACTATTGTTTTCTAAACTCGTGTTTGTTTTCGAAATACGTGAAACGAATTCCTCAGCACATCAAACACCATACACGATGTCGTCGAACCTCTTTCCAATCCATCAATAGTAAACTTAAACAAATCAACCGTATTTGAACAGATGGACTGCGACGGTGTCTCGGTCGAACAAATACGTTTATAACGTACGGTGTTATTGCGTGTGTGTGTTCACTTCACTCAAACAACTGGCACTAAGTTAACAGGACACAATATTTGGCACAACACGTGAACATGTCATTGGATCGTGTATCGCGGCGTGTTTACGCGGGACGCGGGCGGCAGCGAGCGCGGATCGCGATGCGGAGGCGACGCGAGCCGCGGCCGGAGTGACGCGCCGAGCGCCCAGCGCCGTGCGACTCCAGCGCCGCGCGGCCGTCCGACGAACTAGCGCACTCAATCACACGTCCGCTCTTGATAACATGCAATTGCTTTTTTTGCAATGCACCTCGCTCATGTTATTCTGATTGATCTGAACATATAAATGTACTTGCAAATTGCTGGACTTTATCGTCACTAATAACACATTCTGTATCAATTAACATTTGTTCCAATATTTAAATTTTTGTTCGTTTTAAAGTTTGGTAAGTTTATTTCTAACAAACCTTTATAATTTTAAAAGTGGTACCTAAAAGTAGGTTAAAAAAACAACTTTTCATAAGAATTATTTAGCAAAAGCTGACAGTTCTGTACAAATACGTAGCAATAAAAGAAACAATAATATAAATTGACACCTTTTCTATTTTTTTTTTATATTAGGAAATCCTAAACCAAAATTAAGGTGAAATTCCAAATGAGAAAATATTCCAAAAATGAAGCTGAGCAAAAAACAATGTTCATGTCAAAACATTGCAAAAAGTGTTGTTCGTGTGACGTGACCTTGCACCGTGCAGGCGGGCGCGCGTGCACTAACGCCGTCTCGCTCGCACGCGGGCGGCGACTAGGCCCCGCCCCCCGCCCACCGCACCGCACCGCCTTTTTACCTTTTTACCCGCGTTAACTCACTTTCGTTACGATTGTACCTACGCTACTTATGTTCTTTATTCAAATTATTAGTTTTATTTTTTCTTTTGTTTAGATAAACCATAGAGTGACTTGTTACAGCCAGTCTTAGTTGCATTGTAAGGTTATATTAAGTACTTCCTTATTAGTACGGATAGGAACTTTTTAAATTCATTTGTAGATCGGTATTAATTTTTTTTACTTGTAATATTTAGATGTAGGTATTTATATCTGTATATTTAATGTTAATTTGAACCTTTATTTTTTTCATTGAAAACTCAAACCTTTGTTTTTTGTATTGTGTTTTTAAACCTAAAATTGCCCTCCGTTTTATATACCTATATATACATTTTAAATTGTTGTTAATTTTTTTATTAAATAAATAAGTATTTTTCGTATCTTTTTTTTTTAAATTTATTATTGGTAAAGAGTTTACTTTCAACCGTACACAGTTTCATAGTTTCACATTATTAAAAAATGGGTGCGTAGGGTTCCCACAAAGAATTTAGGACTCCAAGTCAACCTCACCTGCAAGTGGCGCGCCTGATGATCGATAGACGAAACTCTGACAAACAAAACATCCCAATTAGCGGCGACAGGCTGGTAACTTATTATGTGGGATCAAAACACAGGTGAAAAGTGGACGTTTAATATGCCCCTGCCTACCCCTCCGGGGAAGCAGTTGCGATTTATTATGTATTAGATGTATATACTTCCCTATTGTTATATCTCTGAAGTGAAATTAATATAAAATGGTAGAAACTATGAAAATACGTAATTAGATATGCTATTTTTGTGGCTACCTATTAGATCTGAGTACTATGATTAAAGGTTTTCACTCATTAGTATACAACAAAAAATTGTTTCTATTCTAAAAAACTAAAATGCCGACATTTGATGTCGGTTCTATGCCTTACCTTACCTACCTTACACCGTTTAAGGCTCAGACTTCCCGAGTTCAAATTCAAGTTACAGGTATACGACCCTGACCTACTCGAGCTGTTGCTTAACCCAAACGTAACTATAAGTAATTATCATTTATAACAAAGGTTTGAGATTTCAATAAAAAAAAAAAAATAGAGATATAAATACCTACATCTAAATATTACAAGTAGAGAAAAAAATAATACCGATCTACAAATATGTTTAAAAAGTACCTATCGGTACTAATAAGGAGGTACTTAATATAACCTTACAAAGAAACTAAAACTGGCTGTAACAAGTCACAAGTCTTCCATTTTTATCAACTTCTTCTTATATACAAAAAAAAATCCCTTGAAAAACAGTAAACCGCAATAAGTTTCCTCAATGGTTAAACTTATTGTTAGCTAAATGTGGACGTTCAAACTGCCTCTGTCTACCTCTTAAAAGATTTAAGCGTGAGTGTTATTGTAAGGTGGTGGTTAGGGATTTTGACTGTCAAGACGACTAATGGTGTGATGAACTCTTGCTCGTCCACCATGTGGTAACGTAGTAGAGCTACGCTGATTTCAGCACGAGCGGGCCGTCTCGACGGGGGCAGTACTACCCTCTTACAAAAGACCAACCTAAAGCGCCAGCATCCGTGTTGTCGTGTTTCGTTGGTGAGTGAGACCGGATGCCCATTGATGCAGGGGTGGCAGTTATCGTGGTAACTGTGTAAGCCTACCACTGTCACGATGACTGTCATGCCTTTTACGTTCCCAATCGGGGTGTGAAAAAGTATCTCACAAGGCCACCATAGGGTGGGTCACCATACTGTATTGTCTGCATTTGCAATGAGTATGGTGACCACAACTCTTGGATACTATTGATGCTTTCTATCAGGCAGAGTAGAGTCACTTTGGCAGGCTCTTTATATATGTATATATATATATAGAAAAAATCTTTCTACTTATTTGTTTATTTTTTTTTCGTACTCTAGACACAGTGGGACATCATACTGCATTGTCTGTAGTCGCAATGAGTATAACGACCACCGCGCTTGTATTCTATTCATGCTTACCACAGACAGAGTCACTTAAGTAGACCCTAAAAAAAAATCGTTAGCTTCTGTTAGTTAAGTGACTACCACTGCCCACATCCACCTGCAGCTTAAGATACGTTTAGTAGGTACGTTGTGCGTTTTTGAGTCATCATAGACAACGTTTAACAGTCCACTGCTGGACATAAACTTCTCCTTTGAAAAGGTTTTGTCCTACGCTGGCCAAACGTGTTGGTATAAAGTTTATTTCTTTTTGTGTTGTTATTCATAGTTTCCTGCTTTAGTCACCTCTTACGACGTGTTCTTTAACCTTCACCACACGGAGAAACGTATGTTTGGATGCCTCCCACCCTTCTTTGAGAATTAGGAAAGGATTGAATCTCCAATATGACTGCACGATTGGCCTAGTGGTTTAAGCGGTCGCCACGCCGCTCTTCACTTTGCTGTGTTGTGGGTTCAAATCCTACATGGAACAACACTTTGTGTGATCCACAAATTGTTGTTCTGAGTCTGGGTGTTCTTTGTGTACGTTTCTTGTATGTTTGTAAAGTCCCCCGCGACACAGGATTTATTCCTAATGCGGGCGTTGTCTTTTTCAAAAAAAAAAAAAAAAAAAAAAAAAAAAAAAAAAAAAAAAAAAAATATCTTCACTCACTCGGCTAAATACGACAAAAAATTCACTTAACCACTGTTTGTATTATATAGGTATAATTCAGATATGAGGTTAACAATAAAAAATAAAAATAAATACAATGACACATTAGCATATCGTACATATCATCTTACTAACCCTACGTCGCACCCAACAACAGTATTGTGCCAGATCTCCATTACTTCACCATCAATATATTCACAGAACATTCATTAGCCACGTTACGTCATAAAAACTTTTCACATTCGGTCTTCAACCCAAAAACGTACTCCATAAAAATCTCATATTTCCATTACATTACCGCAACATTACCGACCATTTTCTATAAAACCATTCATATACTTATTGCTTACGACATAAAGACGAGAATGCCTTAAACACCTATATTGTAATAATAACCTGTGACACGTCATTTTACAATCATTATCGTAAAATTTTGTTTTTTTTTTTATTTGTGTTTAAGTTTGCTTATTAATCGAACGACTTTTTTTTCCGTGGCTTTTGACGAGTTCCAAAAATTCTGATAAAATTGACGTATCAAGTGCGAATATTATCTGATTTTATATACATTTTTTTTAATATTATTCGTTAAGTATGTTTTTATTTGGATTAAATGTAAGACGGTTGACTCAATGCTTTTTCTAAGTGTGTGTCGTAAAAATATCCACCTCGTTACGGTTTTAAACTTAAGGTATCAGAATCGATTACTATTGAGGATTTTTGTCACATAATACACATCGTTATTATGAATTAAAAAGTGTTTCAAAAGAACAGAAGAAAAATGAAAAAAAAAAATCAAGTTGAACCTGGAATATCACCTTGCCGAGGTTCTTGGTAAAGTGGTAAGTATGTCGGAATCGAACCTACTAATACTATTCCGTCATAAGTGACTTTATTTGAAAGGATAAGGGTAGGTCCCCGAGAACAAGCTTATAAGACCAACAAATAAACCTCCCACACGTGTTTAGATGGCGAGTGCAAGACCGGAGGCCATTGATGTGGGGGTGACAATTATCGTGGTAAGTGTATGAACATTACACTGCCACAAGGACTGTTATGCCGCTACTACTGAGCTAGGCCTCCATGGTGTGGGTCACCATACTTCATGATCTGCATTAGCAATGAGTATGGTGACCACATCTCTTAGATTCTATTCATACTTGCCATGAGGCAACGCCAATGTCAAAGTAAATCTACTCAAACTCACTTTGGCAGGCTCTTAAATATAAAAAAAAATAAAGAAAAAAAAATATTTTACGTACATATATGTATATAGGTATTCTCACTGTACAGCAGCTTTTAAAAATTACAACTAAATCAATTACCTCCTCTTTTAAGACTTTGAAGTCGGTTCAAAAAATATTACAGACTTCAATGCACCTACGTCATGATGAATTGTAAACTGTATTCTTCATTGCCTGATTTTTTGTCTTTAAATTTTGATAGATATTACTATATTTAAATGGAAATGGTAACAATCAACAAGAAACTACTTTTTTTATTAATTTCAAATAAGATTTTCAATGAATTATGAATGATGGAGTTTTGAGGTTTGAGAACTTGCTTATAACCTATTTAATAGGTGGTAGATTATTTCATTTAATCAACCTATCGTCGTCCACTGCTGAACGAAGGTCTCCCCCAAGGAACGCCAACGATCCCGGTCTTGGGGGCACATCCATCCGCTGCCAGCCACCTTCTTCAAGTCGTCGGTCCATCGCGCCGCAGGGCGCCCTACATTACGTTTGCCCAATCATGGTATCCACTCTAGTACACTTCGGCTCCAGCGACCATCGGTTCGTTTGGAGACATGGATAGATTATTTGAAGATATGGTATTGGCTAGTTTCAGTGTGCAAAATGCTTATTTATTAGTAATGGTCTCTGTGACGTTAGGTCGACTAGAAACAAAATGAGATACTAAAACTGAAACCACACAAGATGATCTATTTAACAACGCTGGTATACATAGTATCCTAGATTTTCAAATAGGTATCTGAAAATGACCTCTACCCTGTTATGTACATATGGGAATGAACACCATCGCTGAACATTTTAACCACGTTCCACTAACCATAATACCAGTCGATCACCATATTCTCAACCCAATATTATACTCGAATTCTTTTTTTTTCAAACTAGTTTAAGGCTGACTTTCAATGTACTATAACACGGTTGATGTTCGTTATTTATATGATGCAAACATAGCACAAATCGTACTCAAAACCGAATTTGCTCTAGATAGGAATTGAACCCGTGGTGGCTTTAGCTTAGTCAGGATCGTTTATCACTTGTCTTAAATGGTTTCATTAACATGCGAAAGTAAGAAAAAACTGTCACCGTTTTGTCATACATTGGCAGAAAATTACAAGGCGATCAATGTTGTGCCTAAAGGAAGGACAGAAAAAAACTCAAACACTTCGGAGATCCATTTGAGTTTCAATCTCTGGGTCTTTTATCTACAAACTTTCTATTCACCTCGAGTTTTTCTAAGTTTTTCTTTACATTTTCATTCGATGTATACCTAATAAACTTCAATAAAATGATGAAACAGTAAAGTAAATACCAAATAATCTGTAACCACGAACCAGTTGACAATGTCTCATACCGGTGACAAACAAACCGTCCCGACCTCCATAAACCTCCCACTTTATTTAACCCCTACAGAGTAGAATCAACTAAATACAAGATTATTACAAATAAGTTTAAAAATCGGATCTGGTCGTAACATCCACAGTTTATGTTGGACGTTGACGGGTTGAGCGTCTCACTTGATTGCGACTTAATCGCCATTCACAGGGTTGACGAACTTCACAGTTTTTGTTTGATTTTTTAACTTACATATCATTTGATATAATTTTTACGTTTATGGCGGAATGTTATTAAGTATAGTCAACGATCTACAATGGCGCCAGTAGCCATAACTTAATTTGTTCACAGGTAAGGACGTGAGATATTGTTTTCGATGTATTTGCATTATTATTGTATTAATAACCTTCAAAGAATACTAAAATTGTTTACTTAAACAATTAATAAAACACGTGTGACTTTTGAGTTGCGAGTGTCCGTGGGTGGTGGTACTCACTTACTATCAGGTGGTTGGCCTATTCATTTGACATTAAACCATAAAAATCTCTCATGGCTTTGGATGAGGCTGGTGTTCTAGTTGTCTGGATGTCGTAATAACAGCTGTTCCCGGATCCCTCCTATGTCAGGCGGAGAGTGGCACACCGTGTGGTTTTAGTCGGTCCAATTTCGACACACCACCCCGCCGTAAACCCCGGTGGGGTGACGGCCCGAGCGGGTTTCTACACTTTAAAAAAAAAATGGTGTTCTAGTTGTGAGTAACGGTCGTGGGTTTGACTAACACCCGGGACAAACAATTGTCTCTGCGTTTTTATATAATTTTTTCTATAATATAAACATTTATATTCATACCTATATAAATAAATTTCTTTTTATATAAGAAATGAACACGTGAGAGCAGCCACGGTAAATAGCTAATCAACATCTTAAACATCTGTTTGAAAGGGGGTGTTTCTTCATACGTCATATTATTTAACATTTTGACTTTTAACTTTTGAAATATAGGCTCCAAGGTGAATCCACCTCGCCTGATGGCAAGCATGAATAGAAGCCAAGAGTTGTGATCACTATACTCATTGCGAATGCAGCCAATGCAGTATGGTGACCCACACTAGCGGTCTAGAAAGATATTTTGTCACGGGAACGTAAAATGCATGACAGTCATTGTGGCATTGTTTAGCACACACTTACCACGACAACTGTCACCCCTGCATCAATGGGGCGACATCATCAACTTAAGCTTACTAGAAGCTACTCCTATTAACTTTATAGGGTTTGAAGATGGACAGAAAGTAAATATAGAGTCGCTTACGGGGTTAGACCCCTTTTTTGTTGTCGGGGTGTAAAATCCCTTCGGATCTCCGGTTCCTCGGGAACGCCAGAGCCAGGAGTATGTGGTGATTCCACTAAAAACACCCAGGGGGCCGGACCTGGACAAAATTATTTCAGGTCCCCTCAAGAATCAACACCGTGCCTAGCCAGACCCTATCCTGGGGAGGCTATAAAGGCTTCTCCACCTACGTGGTTAGATACCTAGCTAGTGCTGCTTGTTTCTAGCTAGGTGTTAGAAAAAGAGGGATTTCCTGACAGAAACTTAGAAATGATACGTCATTTCTTTCTCTTTTTTGTATTGTTTGAAGTTATATTTTTACTGCTAAATTCAAAATTATAAACAATTTTTTTTATTTCTCATAACTTTAAATTTAACAGTAATACCAGTAGTAAATAGAGTAGGATGTTCAGTATATATTAAAAATACTATATTGTTATGTTTACAAGCCATGGTATTAAAAAACGTAAGTTTTAAATATCGATTCTTAAAATATACTAAACGAACTAAATTGTACAACAGTATAAATATAATCACAAATCAAATTTCAAGTAATTTTCCGTTGCTTTAGGTGTCCTGTTGAAACCCACGTCCACCAGCCGGCCAGTGCATCATGCAGGTCCTCTTACCCAAACACCATTCATATTGTAGTTTGACAATAAATAAACACGACGCCCACAAAACCAATAAAATATAAATAAAACCACGTAGGCTGAAGTTTATAACCTCGTAAAAATACTTCCTTGGTTCAAACCTCAACAGTCCACCCCACACCTACGCGGCAGACCAATTCAAATTGATCTCGGCTAATAAAGTATCTAAAACTGACCGTAAAAACCTTGTAATCGATATTGAGAGCTGACATCAGACGAACAAGAAATACATCAATCAGCAAGGTCCACGGTCTCATGACACGAAGTCATTTTGGCATACAACCTTGCAAGTACAAAACAACTATATAATCTTTATAACCAGGCAATAAGATTTAAAATTGTATAAAACATTTTTTTTTTAAATGGATGCAGGATGAGGTGTGTGTTATAATTTAGGCTCGTAAAATGAGTAATTTTCGCGGTGTTTCTGTCATCACCGGCCACCTTTATGGCGCTAAATTATATAGGATGCGCATACGCACCGTTTTTCTCGAACTGCGCCCTTTACCGACCAGTTGGCTTATGCACTTATTTTTCTCAGCGATTTCAACGATAATGATCATGTCAATTGCGGTTTTGTTGTTTTGTGCCATTTTTATTGAGATTATTGTTTTTGAATTAACGATACCCGAAAGTCATACTACAGAAAAACAGAACACTTGAATTTTTACTTAGAAAATAATTTTATTTGGTTTATTCTATTTATTTATTTCCCATTGATGCAGAGGTGACAGTTATCGTGGTAACTGTGTAAGCCTTACACTTTCACGATGACTGTCATGCCTTTTACGTCCCCAAGCGGGGCGTGAAAAAGCATCTCACAAGGCCGCCATAGTGTGGGTCACCATACTGCGTTGTCTGCATTTACAATGAGTGTAGTGACCACAACTCTTGGATTCTATTTATGCTTTCCATTACGCAGAGTAGTCACTTTGGAAGGCTCTTCATATAATTAAAAAAAATATCAATTTTACTGTTCTAATGTAACATACATGATACAGTAACTTCTCAAATACCGATGGACACAAGTAAATAAAAAAAATGAGTAATTACTTTACACATCTCGCAGACAGTAATCTTATCCTAAACTAGGTGATGGATGATGGTGGTTCTCCGATGGTGATGAATTAAGAATATTGAGTCACCACTTCTAAAGTGTCGTAAGAACCGACTAAGAGAGCAAAGTACGCAATACTGTAAATAAAAGAAAAACTCGAAGCAAACTTAATACTAACCCAACTTGCCAGGGTAGAGATAGAGTAGACCAAAACCTCCTTTCTGAGAAGAGACCTATGTCAAACAATTGACCACAGTAGTCAGACTGCTGAGACATACTTGTATAATTCTAAATAGATACATGAAGCTTAACAAAAACTTCTAAAACACTAGAGTTCAATAGAAAAAAACATCACACTTCACAGGCGAGTGCAAGTCCGCCGTTTCCTCGCATTGATAAACGCAAATAAACAATATTTCCAGTACAACTGTGTCGGTACCTGTCCGGGTATGAACATTGAACTTCGCGCAAAGGAAGCGACGTCGGAAGGCCTCCGAGGTTGCACGCGCAGCCGGTTTAATTACCCCCTGCTTATGTCAGAGGGGAGGAACTACGGACTGATAATAAATATGGCCTTTGCACGCATCGATAAAACTACGAGAAGGCGCAAGTTTATTTTAAATACGAAAAGATTGATGACGTCATTTGTTTGTAGTTAGGGGACAGAAAACATTATTAAAAATAGTAATTAATACACAAGGTGTGATGGTATGGTGTGGTCATAATTTATGGTCGCACAGCAGGGACAAATAAGTTTTATAATTTAATTTTTTTTATAATAATTAACAAATTTAAACTGAAATTCAGTTCATATTTTGTACAACGGCTGACAGTAAAAGAAATGTTCAAATTTTTTAAAAAAACTAAGTCCTTTTTTTTCTATATTAAAGGTCTGCCAACTGTGACTCTACTCTGCCTGATGGAAAGCATGAATATAATCCAAGAGCTGTCACCATACTCATTGCAAATCCAGACAATGCAGTATGGTGACCCACATTATGGTGGCCTTGTGAGATGCTTTTTCACACCCCGCTTGGGGACGTAAAAGGCATGGCAGTCATCGTGACAGTGTAAGGCTTACACAGTTCCCACGGTAACTGTCACCCCTGCATCAATGGGCCTCCGGTCCTCCTATTCGACCATCCATAATATCCGTAATATATTGTTTAATAATATGGCAGTTTTCTTGTGGTGTACAGTTCAGATATTGGCAAAACACCTGATGATGGTACTCGTTGGTGATGAGTTAAGAATACAGTGTGTATTCATCCCATGGAAGTCCTAAGAGGTGACTAAGGGTGCAAACTGCTCAGAACAACAGCACTACAAAGTGAAGTAAAACTTGAAATAAAACGCTAGCTAACCGACTCACCAGAAACTAATGATGACCAGATAATAATAATTATATTTACCAGGACAATTACCCGCACCTACCCCAATATCTTGTTTCAAATTATTGTCGCTCATAAAGAAACAAATCAGTAACTACCGATATCTTATAAATCGATTTTATTTTGTATTATTCTTAGTGTATTTTTCACATCAGTTTTGTTCGTCATATCACATCAATGCAACCACAATGTGTTGAAACGAAGCATGCCAAGTTATACTTTAATATTATAAAATCTCTCAATAAAATGCCTTTTTCTTTAGATACATTTCACACCAATACCACCTATTGTGCTGCTGAACACCAGCTGATACTGGAACAAGTTGAGAATGATCTGTTAGGACAGGACAGCCGCTAATGAATGTACTACAAGAGCAAGAGCTCCTATGGAAGCAATTATAGCGTTATGTCAAGAAGTCTATGCACTCAAACATTTGACTTCTGATGTAGAGTGATGGACGACGTG
This sequence comes from Hypercompe scribonia, assembly GCA_949316085.1. Taxonomy (NCBI): domain Eukaryota; kingdom Metazoa; phylum Arthropoda; class Insecta; order Lepidoptera; family Erebidae; genus Hypercompe; species Hypercompe scribonia. The sequence continues at coordinate 24,051,864 of OX438972.1, forward strand.
AGCAACTGATACGCCCGCTTCCGTAATCATATACGAAGGTAACATGACCATGTTTTGTTCAAATTTCAGACTTTTGTGATATTTCATTTTAAAGAATAAAGAATTCAAAGAATGCATTAACCTTTGTAGGATGTAAAGGATTAAGAATATAGAGTCATGACACCTATTGAGAGAGGTTCACCAGGTAGTAGAGCCACGCTGATTTCAGCATGAACGGGCCGGCTCGTCCGGGACAGTACTACCCTCCCACAAAAGATCAACTTAAAGCGCCAGCATCCGCGCTGTCGTATTTCGTTAGTGAGTGTGAGACCGGAGGCCTATTGATGCAGGGGTGACAGTTGTCGTGGTAAACGTGTGCAATACAATGCTACGATGACTGTCATGTCTTTTACGTCCCCAGTGAGGCGTAAAAAATCGTAATAAGCCGTCATAATATGGGTCACTATACTGCATTGTCAGCATTCACAGTGAGTATGGTAAATACAACTTTTGGTTTCTATTCGTGCTTTCCATCACACAGAGTAGAGTCACTTTGGCAGGCTATTAAAATAAAAAAAAACCTATTGAGAGAGGTATAGGTGTGGTGGGAGATGTCACCACATCTATTCAATTCGTGGATTTTAAGAACCAAGTAAAAGAGATTACGCTGCTTAAGAGAACTGAACAGAGAAAACAAGCTTGGCATTATACCCTTCACCAATCTGTCTGGCTCGCGTGGTATAGTGGACCAAAACCTCATTTCAAAGAAGTGTATACCCAGCAGTTGGATAGTATCATTATGTTCATCTGTCATCAGTTTGTCTGTCAAGGCATTTTTTTCTTAGGAACGTGTAGATGTATCAAATTAGATTTCTCTTCAACGATCTGTCAAAGTTTTGATAATCAATCTATAAGTCAATTATATGATGTAACATACTTGACATTCAAGACTTAAGGTTTTTAACTAATTGCAATACTTTGCCACAAAAATGTGGTAATAAGCAAGTCTTAAACCTAACTAGGTATATAGTATATTGAACTCAAAAGGTCATATATCGAGGAACGTTATAGGCTATATAACATCACGCTATGCCAATAGGAGCATCAATAAAAATGATAAATTTATCTGTAAAAATTTTCTTGTGTACTGGCTCTAAGTAACATAGAAGCGTGGCCGTCCTACAAATAGCCCACAATGTAGTCTAATCAAGTTTGCATATTCATTAGTGGCTGTCCTAAAATCACTACATGTTAATAACACGAGCACTTCATTTAATAATTACATCATAATTTTCAGACATATTGGTATGCCAAGTTGAAAGATGAACAAGAAATTACTGCAATGGACCACCCTTGCAGGTTAATAGGAAGAAAAGTGTTTAAAATATCTATGACTTATGACGTGTGTGACACTGTTGGCAGCTACACCGTAAAGAAAGCATTCTAATATTAAAACATTCCTAATTGTCATTTTCTTTTGACAGATGCTGTCAGATTCTGACATTATATCACAAAGTGCCATTAAAACACATCCTAAACTTCATCGATGCACATACTTGTAAGAGCCTAGCGCTCCTGACCCTTTGAATACGAAACAAGTGCCCCACGTCCATTACAAAGCTGATTTAGCCGACTGCGCATGACGAGACCGGTGAGTGACCTTGACTTTAGTGCGAGTGAGTGAACCCATTCATAAATTGCTTGAATGGGACGCACCTACGCACTTAACACTGTATAGTCTGCACTCCGCGCTTGTGTACAAGGCTAAGTTGTTTCTTTTATTCGAGTTTATAAGTGATAAGTAATGTAATGTAGAGGTTAAGGATTCTAATGAAATGTTGTAGTAAACCATAAAGAATCTTAGTCTAAAATATAGTGCCTACGTGAGCTACTTTTGTCTAAGAAACAACTTGAAGTAACCAACTTGTAAGAAGTAACGCTAAATTCGATGAGATTACGTCATAAGGAATGATAATTTGATTAATTTTCGTACTTAGGGGTGACATTTTCAAGTTAAAATAGTACCAAAATAGCATAAACTCTAAAATAAATGTCTAAATCGTTTTGTAAGTAACGGAGTTCTTATCTACCAAACATAAAAAACTACCTATTAATTAATTGAGAATCTAGGTCCTTTTTTAAAGATGATTAAAAAAGCAAACAAAAATTTCCTTTCCCAAAAATGACCCTAAATAATATGAAACTTTAGTTAGTTAAGCTATTTTTCTTAATAAAAATTCCAGTGGATGGAAATAAGCTACGTAAATAATTCCACTTTCTGCTCTTCACTCATATTCCGCATGCAGCCACAAAGTGCGAGAGTTACACACCCCGGCAGAAGTTAAGTGTGAGATGAACAAGAGTCATTGCGGTTTACATTCCACGTAAGAATGCAAGCCGATAAATATGAGAGAGCATCAGTAAGCTGGCGAATATACGCGATACACCATTTTTTTTTTGAAAGCCTATCATAATGTTAAAAGAGATACTGAGATAGTATTTATTTGACTGCCTCGATGGCGTAGCGGCTGCTTCGCTTGAGGTCTTGATTTCGATTCCCGGGTCGGACCAAATGTTTGTGTGAACTGCCAATATTTGTTTCAGTGTTTTCTATGTATTGTATGTATGTATTTACAAAAAAAAAGTATATAAGTATTCTATCAGTCAGTCTAGATATCATAGTACAAGCTCTGCTTAGTTTGAAACTAAATGGCGTTGTATGTTAAATGTCCAAAATATTTATTTATATGACAAGTAATTATCGAAAAAAAAAGAAAATAGTGATAAAATGTTTCAGTGATATTTTCAAAAACCTATTCGAATAATTATCTATATATATAAAAATGAAACCCGTTTTCTTGGTCACGGCATCACGCGTGAATGGCTGGACCGATTTCACTAATTCTTTTTTTGTTGTATTTCTTATTATTAGGAGAAGGTTCTTACGGAGAAAAATATATTCATAATCATTATCAATCATTTTATAATCGTGCATCATTGCTACGCTAAGGCGGTACGAAGTTCGCCGGGTCAGCTAGTGATATACAAAACTGTGTAACTGTCGTAGTTAAAATTAATTAACAAATATAAATAATGATAATTTAACTTCAGTCTTTTTACAAATATACGTATTGTTAAGTACCTTTACATTAAGGACAAATTAGATATTATGTCTAGATAATCGTACTCATTATTATCGTCTTGGTTGGAAGCCGAACCAAAGACCTCTTACTCAACAGTCAGGATGAACCACTACACATGCCATTCAAATAGATATATATATATGTATAAAGTTTTCACTCTTAATAACAGGGTAGTTATGGACTAGTTACTGAGCGACACTGCATTTTCATAGTTTGTAGCCTGAAGAGAAAAATAGAAAACCTAAGAACCCTTACTATACGTTTTGCCAAAACTACGAGCGTAACTTAAAAAGTAACCAACTGTATCACATATTCATGATGCTATACCAAATATATTTACGATATCAAAAGGGAAAATATCGGATACGCGCCGATATTCGCTCAACGAACAAAAAAAATTAAGCTGTACCCAATTTTTGGGCAGGCATTGTATCAGCTCGTTGGGGAAGACAGGCCTCACTCAATATCGGAAATTGTTGTTGAAAATGAGTATTTATAACATCGTTTATATAAAATGTGTTAGAATGTAGGGCGAAAGCGTTTTTCCTGCCATCTCGCCTCTCTTTGTTTATTGAACAAACTTTTGGGATATTTCTCCGTTTCGCCCTATCGCACTGAGGTTATTTGAGCCTCTTATTGGATTCATGAATTGAACTGAGTATATCAAGTCGTTTATCAGACGTACTCGTATACCTGCTTTTGGGGTAATGTTTGAAAGGATTCGAATATTATTTGGAATTATTGCGAGGGGTTTTACTAACTTATATACTTTATATTTTCGTGATGAATTCATTGACCCATTTAAGGCGATTCGAAATGGAGGAAGACCAAATATGTCAGAAGTGAGAGCGCGTTTATGCAGCCAAGGGAAATTAAAATATAATACCGTAATACTTATGTTTCAGTAGTGTTCCATATGTATGTATTAACATATTTTAAGTAGTTTTACTTATAAATTAAGTACCTAAATAAGAACGATTCAAAGCAAATCTTGAATGCTAATTTTGACGTACTTTTAATAGCTGTAATTTGTCATCCTGAAACTAATTTAATGATGCAGATAGAAGGTGTATAGTTAAAATTTTTAGCAGCCTCTGATTAACCTCTCGAGACTCGTGTGAGCTCATAATTAACTTTATCATCAACGATCTTTAGCAGTCCACTGCTGGACATAGGCCTCTTAATAAAAAGGAGTTTTTGTCCTACTTTACCACGCTGAGCAGACGAGTTGGTATAGGGTTTGTTTCAAGTTTTCTTTTCTTTACAGTGACGTTGTCTTGCATATTCCGTTCGCTTAGGCGTCTCTCACAACATCCATGAGGGGAAAAGTAGGGGTGGCGACACTCTGTATTCTTAATCCATCACCACAAGGAGAGCATAATTAACTTAACTTTACTTTAACTTTTTACGATATTTTTTTTATTAAATCTATAGAAAAGTATAAATGTCTATGTTATTAGCGCTGATGGACGGGTTTGCTTGTAGCACCAACGTATATTGGATCTTTGATCTCTGTTTTAGAATTTTGTATGAGCACGGTAATTACGATCGACGCGAGAAGTAAAATTTAGCTGTATGGTAAGTTAAACAAAGTGATTTTCTTTTTAGTGAACCATTATGCCACTATAAAAAGTTTCTTTTATTGTCGAAAGTGAACGCAGAAGAATAATAAATAAATTATACAAATTCATTATTTAAACTAAGATTTTATAATTTTTACTCAATCTTTACAGATTTTGTTCTTAAAAAACTTCAAACACAACCGGGGGTCCACAAACAACAGATAAATTTCTGTATCCGTCCATTAAAATAACGAAAAACAAAAAACATAGTTTCTTTTAACACTCAAATGCTGCCCCCCGGACGGGTCATATTGTTATCCAAAAGTAACCTGTGACCCTTTCGCTCTTACGCTTTCTAAGGTCACGAATAGTTTCATCACCAATCATAAAATAGAATGTAGTCCGTAATGCGGATAGTTTAGCTATACGGGCATATTGGAAACAAAACTTGTCACATTCTGCAGAGCCGGACTGTCATAAAACCAAATACCAGAGGTATGATTAACTTATATGATGGGCTAAGTTATAAGCAAAAGCTGTTGTAAGAATAGATAAATACTGTTAAAGTGTACAAATATTCTTATTACACTATCCTGAACCAGAAACAAGATTTGGGATCAACAATCATCAACAGCCTTTTATAATCCACTGCTGGACATAGGCCTCTCCTTAGCAAGGAGGTTTTGGCCTGCTATACCACGCTAGCTGGACGGGTTGGAATAGGGTTTGTTCCAAGTTTTCCTTCTCTTTGTAACGATGTTGTCTTGTATACTTTGTTCCCTTAGTCGCCTTTTACGACACCTACGGGATGAATAGGGGTGGTAGCACTATGTATTCTTAATCTGTCACCATACGGACAGTCAAACATTTGTTAATCCTATTTCAGTACTTGACAGTTGATAAGATATTTTGGTTCACAACCATAGAAAGTTTCATTTCATATTCCTTACTTATTTTGTACCATGATCAAGATTTATCTTATTGGATTAGTTAACCTCGTTTTTGTATAGTTAAGAAAGTAAACATTTTACTCTGGTATTAACATAAAGCAAGTTGGAGAAAGTTAAAACAAAACTAAAAGAATGATTGTGCTTACAAAATTACTTAAATGAAGCCTCCGATACGCGCTCGCAGATGTTTATCACTTAGAGCAGTCCGCATACCGACTGCTGCGAGCAACCCAACGTACTTACATAAAAACTGTTTAATCGTAACTCGGTCTGGTATCGCGATCTGAACATATTACCATATATTAATCCAATAAAGGATTGGGCGATCAATTTATCTACATTATTGCAAACATCGCCGGGGCCGAGGTGCTAACTTGCGACAACTTATGGCCCTCCATTAGCCGCCGCGTTTGAGGGCTAATATTGGGCCGAGTATTTATTATTATTTAATTTTTATACATTTGATGGACAAATTATCATTTGGAATATAATTAGATTAAGTTCTTGACTTATAACATTTGTTCTTTGAAGTTCAATTACAGGAGCCAAAGTGGTAAATAAATGAGTTTAACAAAAGTTTTTTGTTATAAACACATTTTAATCATTTATCGCAAGTTATTGTACGACAACGAGAAGAGACTTTACTTACAAGAGAAGTAAAACTCCTCTGGATGGGTTACCTTCACCTGATGGGTAATTAGTACCACCACCCTGTCACCCCTCTCTTTCCCAGTATTAAAAGGGGAGAATTGTTTCTCCGTTCTAATAAAATTTATGAACTAGTGTGTGTAGCGCCATAATTTTACGTGTGTGTATATGTATATGTGTGTGTGTGTGTGTACGTATGTATATAAGTGTATACGTTTGTATACTTGTAGTCATCTCTCTCAAGTTATCGTTTTTTATTTTGTTATTTTTGCTTTTTCTGTTGTATCAACATCGTAACATAGATTATTTTTAATAAATAAGTGGAAGTTTTAGATCTAAGACTAGTACTTACAATAGTTTATAAAATAATAATTATATGCTATGCAAAAAACACAATTGTTATGTTTATTTTAGGAAAATCAAGTCACACCCTCAAACTTTTTATTACTAAAACCACAAGTTTAAACACCTATGACCCACTTACTCTTAGGAGAGTAGTCTACAGTATCCCGAACTAGTATCGGAAGACAATAGCGGTTATTGGACCCCACCCGTTTTCCTGCAGAGGAATTGAAATGACGAACTACAGACTGTCTGCCAAGATGCGTCATGAGTGCAGATTGTGATTCGTGGAACTAATGAAGACATCTTGACGCACGAGGCATGTAATAATAACTAGACATATCTCTACTCATTTAACTACAAACACACGTACACACTGTAGCCAGTTCCACATTATAGCACAAACAAAAATATACAACAGCGCCATCTAGCGAAGATACATCGAAGTACGAAGTATGAACGAAATGAAAGAATGTTACGAACTACAAAACAACTACTAATCCTGTATCGTGATATAGAGATTCGCGTGGCAATTAGCGTATGTTCAACATCCCAAAATCAAAACGTTGGGCCGCGGCCAGCCAGGCATGATCACCTCGCCTGGTTTGAGGATCCTCCCTTTGTGTCGGAGGGACATGACACCCATTACCTCCACACACACACTAACATACACACACACATAACTGTCTCGGTGGCGTAGCGGAAGTGAATGTGAGCTTGAGGTCTCGGGTTTGATTCCCGAGTCGGAGCAAATTTTTGTATGTATTTTTGTTTCGAAGTTTGGGTGTTTTCTATGTTTAATATGTATGTATTTACAAAAAAAAGTATATAAGTATTCTATCAGTCAGTCTAGTTATCATAGTAAAGCTCTGCTTAGTTTGAAACTAGATGGCGTTGTCTGTCAAATGGCTGAAATATTTGTTTATTTATAAACAGATATACATATATAGGTAATTTACACACAGATATAGGAAAAAGGTCGTGCTTATGACACGATGATTTGTTCTGAATGGTAATCGAAGGGAAGTAAGTAGGACCACTGAACCAACATGTCCGTAAACTAACCGGTCATCAATAAATTTCTCATTGAATCATTTACTATAAAGTGTCTCTATATTGTTATATACTGTCATATTCAACAGCTTTTGATAGTCCACTGCTGTATTGACCGTTAAAGGAAACCAATGCTTGGATTTGCTTTGGACTCTTTTATATTAGTGTATATTTTACTGCTTAACACCAATTGTTGGTTTGTTAAACATGAACTCGTAAACCATTTCAACAATCCTTCTGTATGTTAGATACAGGATGGGTCAAGGATTCGTTAGCATTTGAATCTAACATCCCGCGCAAATAAATGGCACGCGAGGCGCGGAGAGGCTCTGGCCACTAGCTCGTTTCTCGCAAATTTTGTCGTATCGCTTCACAGGGTCGCAGCGCGCTTACTGTGTGAAACAATTTTATTTAAACAACAGTTCGCTTATTACTGAAGGACGCTAATTTCGCGTTAAATACAATTTACACGACTTCAGTCAGTGTCCAAGGGACTTTAATAAAGAAATGGGTGAAGAAGTTCAAAAAGACGGGATCTACGCTAAATGTAAAGCAAACTTGAGGCCCACAGACTTCTCAGACTGAAGAGAACGTACAGCAAGTTTCTGCTTCTGTTCGACGTATATAATCCAAATTCATCGTATTTTGAAATTATATTTGAAATTACATCCGTATAAGATCCAGATAGCTCAGAAACTAAAACCTAATGATTTAAATTTTGGTAGGTCGTATGCGACAACAATATTAAAAAGATCCAGTAATTTTGCCAACATCTTATTTTCTGACGAAACCCATTTTCACCTGAACGGACATGAAAACAACACAATTGCGGCTAAACACGAGAGGCCACTTCATTCTTCCAAGGTATGACCTGCAATTTCAGCAAAAGGAATCATTGGACCCTACTTTTTCGAAGATTCTCACGACCGTTAAGGTACTGTTAATTCTGCTGAATATGTGAAAATGTTACGGGAGTTCTTGGGTTTGATGCTACTGGAATTTGCTGGCTACAATCGCAACACAGGGTTTCAACAAGATGGAGCCACTTATCAGACATCCAATGAGTCGCTGGCGGTGGTCAAAAACATGTACCCGGAAAAGCTGATTTCCAGACGAGGAAACATTCCATGGCCACCCAGAAGTCCAGATCTATCGCCAGCAGACTTTTTTTGAGGTTATTTGAAGAATCGTGTCTACATCAATAAACTAAATACACTACGTCAATTAGAAGAAAAAATCAGCGAAGAGATGTCGGTGATATCTCGGTCTCTTTGCCGACGAGTATTCGAAAATTTCGTTGCTCGCTTAGAAGAGTGCAAACGTCGAAACAGTGGTCATTTGAACGATGTAATTTTTAAAAAATAAATTTCATCTAATTAGCTTTCTTATAAATAATCAATTTTTATAATATATCAAATGGTTTGTTTTATACGATGTTTTCAAATGTTAACTAATTCGTGCCCCACCCTGTACATAATAACACTTGCCTCTATCCGTCCTGATGTGCGTATGAGTTGCAAAAGAACGTTTTACATTGTACGTAAACAAGTTTTAGTTACGATTTACACTTACAATGTTGCATATTATGAAAGTTAAACCAATCGTGTTGTACTAATGAAATTTGTTTGACTGATAAAAGTTTAGGAATAGATATTCAAGGTTGGTGTACAGGAAACTTACTATAAAAAAAAAGTATTGACTTTAATGTGACTTTGCCAGCATCCGTGTTGTGAGGCCCATTGATGCAGGGGTGACAGCTATCGTGGTAACTGTGTAAGCCTTACACTGTCCAATGACTGTCATGCCTTTTACGTCCCCAAGCGGGGTATGAAAAATCATCTCACAAGGCCGCCATAGTGTGTGTCACCATACTGCATTTTCTGCATTAGCAACGAGTATGGTGACCACAACTCTTGGATTCTATTCATGCTTTCCATTAGGCAGAGCAGAGTCACGTTGGCAGGCTCTTAATATAGAAAAATTTAATTTTGTTATTATTTATTTTTTTATTTAAACTTATTGCACTTTTTGTACAAAGGTGGGCTTAATTATCTCCCAGTCGACCTTGAGGTGATGTAGAAATAAGATGCGGTTGGTGCAAAGTTATTGAGGTTATAAATATGCTTTAAATATAAATAATATACAGGAACTTACTAGTAAGTTAAGAATACATGCACAACACATAGGAACATACACATACTTAAATTTAATATTGTGTAATATACAGTCTGGTACCAGGGTTGTGACTGAGCTGTCACTTCCTTCCGAAGAAATAAGGTGGTTTGTGGACATCCTGATTTCGACTGGGGGCGCATTCCAGAGCAGAATTGGCTACACATAGAAAGAGCGAATTGTTTGTAGATCGAAGATTTCGGTCGTGATTGGAACATAAGAAACGAAAGTGAGGTACGAGGTATTCGGGTAACGATGAAGAGTTGAGGAAAGAGACAAGAGAAGTCAGAGCTAACAAATATTACTTACAACTATTTAAAGGTTGAAAAGTGACAATACAATTTTACTTTGAAGACTTTTATAAATAAAACTACAGGTAACAAACATTAATATCCTGCCCGTTTTCTAATAAAGTATATACAATAAAAAAATTTAAGAGATAAATAAAAGAAATTTGCTTGAAATGGCAATTGTTGAACACGTGTTTAGTGCAGTTCAGTTTTCTCAATTTTTCTCATATCGACAGCAACTTATCATTCACATTAAATGGAAAATAGTTTCGTATCATGGTGATTAAAAAAAAATGAAACAAACTTAACATTACTTAACATAAAATAGTGTTACTTTTACCTTTGTTTTAGAACCTACTCTGAAGGTCCTTATTTCGAAGCCAATTTTTATTGTCATAGTCTGTAATTTTCTACACAAATTTCCAACTCCTTGGTCTATAAATCATAGCGGAACAGTAATTGGCATAGTAATTGTCATTACACACAACGACTTGTTCTAGACAACAGATAAAAAGTTTTGCTCGACGATTGAGCGCACTCGATCAAGTATACGCCGGCGCAACAATGTCTTCTTTTTTTATACCTTTCTCAATATTAAATCAATCAGTTGATTGAACCCTGCATTTATGGCGTTATTACTATCGCAAGTTCTGTAGTGTGCTGATCTTGGGTAAAATGTCAAGGGACAACTGTAAATTATTTTACTATCGAGGTATTTAAGTAAATAATAGTAATACAAAAATTATACACCTCGCACTTGGCCTTCTAAACACTACACTGTAGATGAAATACATGTATGTATTGTATATATAAAAAAAGATTAGGTTGGTTTGTATTATGTTCAAGAACTCATGAAGTCTTACAACGATTGATTTCAAATTTTTACTCATCGCACAACACGCTTCAAAAATGATTATTATATTTTTTTTTTGTGACCACAAAATGCTACAGCTAAGCATGACAGCTAGTATTTTAGATATCAATAAAACAAATAAACCAAAAATGCTTAAAATATATCTTATTAACTCTTCCAAACGATATCTCCACCCATAGATTTATTACTGTGATCCCTTCACCGAATTGTTTTTAGACCACCCTGAATTAACAACTCATCAACTATAATCGAATAATTAAAATCGATTAACAAACAAAAACATACAAATAATGAACATTATTTGCCCATTCAATTTAAAATAATCGACTTGATAACTTTAAGAAGCCAGGTGGAGGGTGTTTGTAGGAAAAAATATATTCAACCGCATCAAACTTCATCTACACTGGCTTGTTGGTCTAGCGGTCAGCGATTCTGACAACTGAACCCGTCATGGCTTCAACCGTTACCATAATAGTGTTAAAATGAGACTGGCGTATGTGGGATGTTTAAAAAACACATTAACATTCTCATTTATAACCAGAATGCAAATCCATACTAAAATTATAAAGAGAAAGATTTTGTTTGTTTGAAAAATTATTATAGTGTTGAATAACCTATTTATTAAAGAAGTCTTTTTTTTTCTATATTAAGAGCCTGCCAAAGTGACTCTACTCTGCCTGATGGAAAGCAGGAATAGAATTCAAGAGTTGTGGTCACCATACTCATTCCAAATGCAGACAATGCATTATGGTGGCCCACACCATGGCGGCCTTGTGAGATGCTTTTTGACACTCCGCTTGTGGACGTAAAAGGCATGACAGTCATCGTGACAGTGTAAGGCTCATACAGTTACCATGGTTACTGTCACTCCTGCATCAATGGGCCTCCGGTTTCACACTCACCCACGAAACACGACAACACGGATGCTGGCGCTTTAGGTTGGTCTTCTGTGAGAGAGTAGTACTGCCGCGGTCGAGCCGGCGCGCTCGTGCTGAAATCAGCGTGGCTCTACTACCTAGAAACAGGCTATGAAGGTAATGTAACATTACGCTTCGACAACATTTTAATATTAATATTTATTTATTTTAATGATGCAGTTGAAGTTACTCGGGTCAGCTAGTAATTATATAAAACTAATTACGATTCACAACTTCATGAAAAATCGCAGACTTCAACTCAACCTCACTTAATTACTTTGCACCAGCTCTCATTATCTTAATGCAGCAGGCACGTATGATAGTTAGCCAAGAAACAATCATTATGAACTAATATTCTCTTACGGTGTGGTCCGTTCCTAGCCAGGTGGAACAGGAAAGGTCAGCAGCATTAGCGGGCCCTTTGATAGTCTCCATATTGACGTCACCCTGGATATAAACAAATGAATACTAACATCAAATGAGTTAGTTTTCTTTTGCGACGTCTTTAACATTTGTTAACCGGTTCACCGACGGTACAAGATAGCTAGATACGATTTTGCATTCTTAGAAATTGAATGTTTGCCGCGGTGGTGTATTGGTAGCGTATTCAAGTGTTGTCCTCTACCTTGACGTCATAATATGTATGTATTTACAAAAAAGTATTATACAAGCTCTGCTTAGTTTGGGACTAGATGTCGTTATGTAAGTATGGTAGAGTATTAGTATTATTTTATCATTTTGATTTATTTCTCGTTTTAGAGGGATAATATTCGTGTCATGCAGCCTGGCATGATAGAGTAGGTGGATGATATAAATGAAGATGTTAGAAATCTACGAGTAATGCGGTAAGTATTTTTGGAACAAATAAAAAGAATGTGAAGCCATGTATTATTACTTTATTATTATCTGTAACTTTATTATAAATGAAGATTTAATTCTGACTGTAGTTTTTGTAATCGGAAACTTCGTAAAGGTCAAAAGCTACAACAATGCGCCGTACGCAGGAGCTGTGATATCGTTTCTGATCTACACTGACCCATGTGCAGAAACGGGGCTCTCATGCTAGATAACGGAGTCAGCATCAATAGCTTTTAACAGTCCACTGCTGGCTATAAACCTCTCCTTAGAAAGGAGGTTTTGGTCTCCTAAACCATGCTGGTCAGACGGGTTGGTATAGAATTTGTTTCAAGTTTTCCTTCTATTTGCCGTGACGTTGTCTGTATAGTTTGCTCCTTGAGTCACCTTTTACTACACTCATGGGATGAATAGGGGTGTTAACCCTTCCTATTCTTAATCTATCACCACACGGAATACAAGAAAATGAAAGTTTAAGTAGTATTAGTGTTATGTGAAAGTATTTACCCATATTTGGTGGTGCTTCGAATTGCTTTATACTTATGCCACTCAATAAGTAACAGATCAAATCCCGAACTCAATTATAACACAAATTACAAAATCAATCAAGTAATTTGCTGTGTACGCGCGTGTATTAAATTGATCAGCAGGACACCATCTATTACGTGCGCCGACGCCTGCTTGCGCTCGCGCAGCCTAATTATACACCCTTTAATTGGATGCCTGTAATACTGGTATATTGGAATATACCAGTGTGATTGCTTTCCGACTTGTTCAGGTATCTACATTTGTTGTGGACTATCTACATTTCATCTGATCATCGCCATATCCGCAAGCACTAGTAACAGAAAACACTATAAGTGTTCACTTTGATTGGTCCTACCTTGTCACTAAAATACAAAATCAGTCCTACTGAACCTTATTTAAGAAACAAACATTAGTGAAAAGTGATAGCTTTTAATTCTGCTCCAATATAAGTTAAAGTATATGTATCCGTGTTAACTGTTGGTAAAACTCAATGTAATTCTTTTAGACTGGACATTTGATGTTGTGACTTTGAAGAGTCTCCAATCAATGGACGGCTCATGCATGCTCGGGACCTTGTCGAGCAACAGTAGCAATAGTCTCGATGTCGTAAATCTATCCGTTCTATTAGTCCTATTTACCCACTTGCCCAGATTGTTATCTCATCATCAAACCATTGATGCAGGGGTAACAGTTATCGTGGTACCTATGTAAGCGTTACACTGTCACGATGACTGTGCACTGTCGCTTGAGGAAGCGGGGTGTGAAAAAGCATCTCACAAGGCCACCATAGTGTGGGTCACCATACCGTATTGTCTACAGTTGCAATGAGTATGGTGACCACAACTCTTGGAGGATTCTATTCATACTTTCTATCAGGCAGAGTAGAGTCACTTTGGCAGGCTCTTAATATAGAAAAAAATAATTATATTTCGTTCGAACACAACAGCTACTAGCAAAGACCACTACTTATTAATATGTGTACCTATGCATATCGGCTCTGAATAAAACAGGGCAACGTGGATCGTTGAGGGATCTCACAGAAAATTCAGGATGCATATATCACGGTTGTGTTTACAAAATAAGAATTCCTTTAATAACCCAGTTGTCGATAAGGACAATTACTACAATAATTAAGATAATCTAATATTATAATAGTATCATCAGTACAGCTATCAAAAAAATTACTGACAGAAAATTTACGATTTCTTGTCTTACTGTCTCTTCATTACTACGTGTTGTGATATTTCTTTTTTATTTACTTTAGAAAAATAATATCAATTCTGAACTCGTTTTACTCCAGTCTATTCATAGCTACTATACGCTAATAGGCTAGATGACACCTTAGTCAAATTAATTACTTTTTATCATCTGTCAAAACGACAATTTTGTATGAAAAATGTACTAAATACAAAATTGTGACGTCACTACTTTAGCCTACTCAATTGAACAATATATTTCACTGTATATTTGATTGTTATTCGTAATAGTACTAAAAAGCTATGTTAATTGTATTTTCCGAGATGTTTCCCGATATTAGTTTTAATGAAGTTCACATTAATATTTGTTTACGATACAGTCATCTACCCAATTACTGACGAACGAATGCTACAAAAAGAACTAGTTTCTAAACAGCACCAAAATCGTGATTAGCTAAATTAATGTCTTAATCATTACGAGTACAACACAAATCAGTTAACACACGTTTCCCATACTCTTAGCGTGCCAACCGGCTTTTACAAAAATCTTTGAAGCGAATATCTTGGATAAAACAGAATAGAACAACAAAACGATGGTAAGCACGGCGAGGTAAGGAGGCTAGTAATCTGCTGCGGCGTCCAATAAATTAGATTGTGTTCATAAACATGCGGCGTCGAACTCGCCTCGTCATCTGATACCGCGGACATTGTTTGGTGTGTTCACAGTGTTGTAAACGACACGATAACGTAACGAGAAAGGCATCATGTGTTTGTATGCCATCAAAATTTTTTCGAAATCGATAAATCTTTCGAAATGTTATTGTATTCATTTATTTGCCAAATCATATGAAGATTACCATATCATTACTTCATAAATTTAACTTTTCGGTACAAAGAATTATACGTATGCGTCTGATGATGATGGTGATGTTGATGTATTCCTGTTCGATTACATCTATGGTGGCCAGTCCCAACGAAGACCAGCTAACTACGTAGGAGATATTACAGTGCACAAGTGTGTACGCAAACACAGGTGCACTTTCTGTTCCCTCGCTCTCACAATCCAATGCGACGGCTATCCCACACGACCAAGGAGGAATCAGGTGCAAGATCGACGGCGTTGCGTACTCTTCAAGGCACGGTGTTAAAACTCCAACTTTCAAATTCTGGGTTATTAAGCATTTCAATAATCAGAGAAACTCAATAACACTATGTACGTAGAGAAACAACAGTTCAAATGGGTATTTTTCTTGGATGGCCAAAGAAGGAGAGAGATCTTTTGATGAAAAATGACTTTTAGCTCCCGTGGACACCTGAATGTCAGATGTTAAAGCAGGAATAAACTCTTCTCCATTTACCTTTTGAATGAATACGGATGAGGCTAAAACACTTGTTTTGTTGCTTGACAAAACCAATAGCTTTAGATGAAATATAGGCTAAGTATAACCAGCTAACCAGAGTGCTATAGTAGGCTAAACCCTTTTATTAAAAAGGGGCTGTCCAGCAAAGATCCAATAAAGCATGTCGATGATGATGATATAACCGATGACTTCCGATAAATGAATTTATTAAATAGCTAGCTCTTACGATATTTTCTAACAAACGACGTAAGACAACGGAAATGTACACGGAGGCATCGACAGCGGCTGTTAGTAGCGGCCTCTGTTCCCAGTCGATGAGATGCCTCAGTGTCGGCACTGATCTATAGGAGATCAGTACCACGAGCTCAACTACTATGCAGTCTCCCATTAATTATTGGACGTCAATTATTTTGAGCTATGACTTGATAGCATGGAGAGTATAAAAGATACGGGAGCGATCACGAATACGAATACTCACGGAAAGATATTATGTAACGCTATGTATATATTTGTTGACATTTTGTGTACATCAACGACTGATATGTCATCGTCATACAGCGAAACAAAAACTAAGTAACATGAATCAAAAAAGTCCCAAAAAGCAGCCTTGTAGTACCCTAATCCTGATGTAGAGATAAGAGTATTGTAGTATTTATTTTATTTACTTTATACATCATACACATTTGGTACATTGGTGGACTTAATGCCTTTTTTTTTTAGTAACCAAACCCCCTCGGACCGTCACCCCACCGGGGTTTACGGCGGGGTGGTGTGTCGGAATCGGACCGACTAAAACCACACGGTGTGCCACTCTGCGCCTGAGATAGAAGGCATCCGGGAACAGCTGTTATCATCGCATCCAGAAGTGGACTTAATACCTACGCTTTTCTCTACCAGTCAGCCATTGAGAAAGGCAGAGAAAACACGAAGTAGCTGCATTTTAATGGAAAATAGAAATATGAAAATAAACAAACTAAATGATTTATCAAACAAACATAATACATAAATCTATACACATTATACATATAACCAGATACATATTTACTTATGTAAATACATATATACGCATATAGATACTATTAATAACGATAGATGACAATCGTATAGAAGTTAATACTGCCAGTTGTTTTGCAAAATAATTATTCACTGTTGCCTGGAACGAAAAGGTGTTTGAGGCCATCCTGATTTCGAGGCGGAGTTCATTCCAAAAAAAAACGGATTTTACAACAGAGAAAGAGTCAACAAACTCGGACGTATGAGGGGGACATCGAAAAAGAAGGTAATTAGAATACCATAAGTTTCTGCTGTGAGTGCTACATAAAAGTTGGAAGTAGGAGATTAAGTACGTTTGTGAAGATGGTTTTTTTTTAAATAAAGTAGAAGACATCTCTAGAAATACTAAAATTCTTACAATTTTAGTATTTCTAGAGATGTAGGTAGGTCACGTAGGTATCAAATTGTCTAATCCACAACCTGATGCGCAAGGAGCCAACACCTGAGTGTTACCACTGCGACGATCGAAACGTGGACACGACGCTCCACACGCTGATAGAATGTCCAGTCTATTCGAAATAATCATAAAAACAATTATATTTGATCGTTTTAACAATACACATTTTAAAGTGTTTATTAAATTCTATTCAAAATTTACATATTTGTCGCTTTCAGTATTTAATGTAGATGATCTTTGTTTTTCACGATAAGTTATTTGGACCAATAGTTTAAAAATTATCACGCCACTTAAGATTAGACAGAATAGCGCCATTAGAGCCTTCTAAGAGGGAGATGACGGTTCGTTACCGAAGAATTGGAAATTTATGTTATTGTTAGCAGGTCAAAAACACACCTGTCAATAATTGCTGGAGCGAAATTTGTTAAAAAGAGTTTTATGGTGTTTTGTTTAGGCTTTGTGGTCTCTGATATTTAGTCTTTAATCTTTCGTGTTTTATGATATGTAATTAGAGATGCATACTTAACGTTTGCATGTAACGGAAATGCACATTTCCAATCACGAAACATAAGACAGACCTGTTGGTCTAGTGGTTAGTGATCCTAATTGCTCAGCCGGAGGTCGTGGGTTCGATTTCTACCCAGGAGAAATATTTAGTGATGAGCACGAACGTTTGTTTTTGTTTCGTTTTCGTATGAATATAATCTATATGGATATAATTATCTACATATTTAGAAATACTTAAGTATGATTATAATAATAATTATTTTTTTTATATTAAGAGCCTACCAAAATGACTCTACTCTATAGGTAGGTCACGTAGGTATCAAATTGTCTAATCCCCAACCTGATGCGCAAGGAACCAACGCCTGGGTGTCACCACTGCGACCATGGATACGACGCTCCACATCAACAGCCTTTTACAGTCCGCTGCTGTACCTAGGCCTCTCCTTAGCAAGGAGGTTTTGGCCTACACTATACCACACTGGCCAGACGGGTTGGAATAATAATTCGGTACTCTCTATTTCTCAAAATGGATGTAGAAGTGGGACTCGTAGCATTAAAGAGCTCCTTATCATAGACAGGCCATTAGCCAACAGGTACGTCGTACTCGTCGACCTAGACTATGGCGGCTTGCCATAGTCTAGGTCATATGACTGTGACTATGCTTTTTCACGTCCCGCTTGGGGACGTAAAAAGCATGAAAGTCATCGTGTTAGTGTAAAGCTGACACAGTTACCACGATAACTGTGACCCCTGCATCAATGGGCCTCCGGTCCCGCATTCACTAACGAAACACGACACCACAGATGCTCTCGCTTTAGTTTGGTCTTCTGTGGGAGGGTAGTACTGCCTCGGTCGAGCCGGCCCGTTCGTGCTTAAATCAGCGTGGCTCTAACACCTACTAGTCGTCTTGTTACCATAGCACGGGCTCTACCTTTTGGGATCAGATAGTCGTGTGTGAGATGCGTGAATTTTTTTAGTTTTTTTAAATATATAAAGACTACGGGTCTAAGTAGTTAGTACTCGTACATATATATTTTGACCTGTGGTGGCATAACAATCATACAGTGAGAACTCAAATTGTAATTGGTCAATGAAATAAAACAAGACATCCGAAACGTTTGATATTCGTTTAATCAGGATAGCATAGCCTTTTTTTTTCTGTGCGGAAATCCCCCCGGATACCATCTACTGGTGGTTATGGCGGACTCGAACCGACGAAAAACCACACGCTGTCGTAGGTACCAGTAGCCGGGGAATCAGGTGTACCCTAGAAAGGAAATCCCTGAAAAGGATAGCACAGCCTAACATATCTGAATGAAATTAGGCTCAAAAATAGAATATAGCCAGAAATAGCATTTACTATTACTATTAACAGAAATTAACACGAGCGTAACCGCGAGTAACAGCTAGTTAAGAATATTCTCATCCTTAATACTTAAAACTCCAATGTTTTTACCATGATATAAAATTGATCAATTAAAATCTATAAAATCTGTTTAATTTTTTTCTGTATAATTTCTGTTTTCACCACAGCAACCAACCAGAAACACTCAATAATGATGCCCGACGCCTAATCAAAGCGGTATAAATTACGAACACATTCAGTTTATAAACAATTTCAATTCTCTAGTCAATACTAACTACAAATCAAGCAGAATGGTTACCATACGTTACAATTTCTTTGGGTTATTCCTTCTAACACTTGTCGGCAAATTGATTAAATTAAACTGACAACAAGATTTGCTTCCGAGATGACACCACGTATTTGAAAAATCACTTTAAATACACGCCGAATTTTGTGTATTTAATTTCTTTCCAAACTAGATTTCATTAACGAAGGCAACTATTCACTTGCATTGAATAAAAACCTCATTGTTGAAATTATCCGTATGCCTAACTTCATCAGCTAGTCCCGTAAATATGATTCATTAATTAAACTTTCATGTGGGCTTCGAAGTAAGTATGAACCTAACCATTCACCTGGGCAAAGAAAATATTATTCACATATCTACAGAATTACATAATGTGTTATCGTCACATTAACAGCCTGCCATAATTCGCTGCTGGACATATAATAGGCCTCTCTCTCTCTCTCTCTTTAGGAAGAAAATTTTGGCCTACTATAACGCTGGCCAAGCGGATTGGAATTGGTTTTGTATCAAGTTTTCTTTTTCTTCACAGTGCTGGTGTCTGCATAATTTGTTTCCTTAGTTACCTCTTACAACACCTACAGGATGAATAGGGGTGCTGACACTTTGTATTCTTAATCCATCACCGCGCAGAGAACATAATGCGTATCCCATTTTAATAACTTAATTGATGGTACTCCTTGTAATGTACCAACTCAATTCTGCGACCATACAGTTACAAAACTTGGTCTAGTCACGCAAACCGGTGCTCCATGACTATCTTGACGGGATTCGATAATTAATATGGTAATAGCAAAGCTTTGCCCACCCTTGCGTACGTGAGAAGCGTTATGCTGTCTGTCAAAGAGCAGTTCCTGTTCCCTTTCTACCTACAAATTGCTCCCGGAGCAAATTTAATCAGGAAACATTGCTTAAATTTTAAGAAAACAATTTTTCTTTTTGTTATTAGGATCCAGTTGCCATTTAAACGTTCATTCACACACACACATTCACACGTCCATTGATGCAGGGGTAACAGTTATCGTGGTAACTGTATAAGCCTTACACTGTCACGATGATTGTCATGCCTTTTACGTCCCTAAGCGGGGTGTGAAAAAGCATCTCACAAGGCAGCCATAGTGTGGCTCACCGTACTGCATTGTCTGCATTTACAATGAGTATAGTGACCACAACTCTTGGATTCTATTCATGCTTTCCATTAGGCAGAGTAGAATCACTTTGGCAGGCTCTTTATATATATAAAAAAAAAATCCAGTTGACAATTAAACGTTCGTCTTCGCTCATTTCCTGATCAATGTAAAACGATTCTTAAATAACAGTTTATGCTTTGTCCAACTCTAGTTCCTTGGACTTGTAAAATAACACAACTTGTAAAACATTAATAGTATTGTCTGAAAGTCTGTTAAAATTTATAACTTTTCAGAAATCATCTAAAGCCCTCACACTTCAGCAGAGCTAAACTCAATAGCGTTAAACATCGAATGAATAATTTAAAAGTATGTTATTAGGGTGATGTAGAATTTGTTAAAAATAACATTAAGACTTAAATTAAAATAACTTGTCACTACAAATTTTAACTTGATCATGTAAATGTTTGAAACATCACAGCGGCTAAAACCTAACAGGCAGGAACTGTAGCAAATTTCATTGCTTCTGATTTGCGTGCGCTGGCCGAGGAAAAAGTGGTAATTTATTTGCTACCAGTTGACGTTTGACTGACAGGCGGTGCTCGTTCAGCCGTGGAACAGGTACGCTAGCACGATGTCTAAAATTATGATGCACCATTGACTGATTAACAAAAACTAGCACCTTCAATTGGAATTTCTCACATTATTTCAATTGTATTCGAGTTCGATGAGCATGAGTCGAGTATTGAAAGTAAATTAGCAACCTTATATATTTGAATATCAACCCGATGAGCAGCAATCGACTCGCTCATTTAACATGTCTCTGAATGCCTCTGACTTTATGTGTGTATGTATATTTAGTAAAGGAGAAAAATGTACAGCAAATTCTTTAAGCATCTGCAGAAATTCGAAGAATGGAATAACGAATTCTTATTCAACCACGTCACTTACTATCCTGAGACAGAAACACTGGTTCGTGGGGTCTAGGAGAAGGGAGAAATTTGTTTAAATATTCAAATAGATCTAAAAGAGTTACTACGAAATACGATCTAAATTCGACCACCTAGCAATCTTTATTATTCACCATCATCGACAGCTTTTAACAGACCACTGTTGCACATAGGCCTCTCCTTACCGAGGAGTGTGTAAACTAACAAGCGTCACATTATAATAAAATCCTATTTGTTTATTTTCAGTTGTTTTTAAATCCCTCTAACTGTCACTTAAATTTACTATATACAATTAATTCTATATTGTTTTGGCTGTAGTACCCGACTCCGTAGGTTTGTTTCATAAGTTGATATCACGTAGATGGGTAGTTTTCAGACAGCCATTTCTACCCGTCCGCCTGTTACTCTATGATTCGCTTCCATTTTGAATATCACTCCATTTCTTCAGAGCGTTTCTTAATCATTCTTCTCGCTAAGAAACACTGTTCTCTATTTGTTACCTTAACCATAAGAGATTCAGTGAATGCCATCATATTCTTAGGTGTAAATAATGCCCTATGTTCACGATTGATCGCATATCGTTTTTTCGAGCCTCTGAAGTCGATTCTAAATTCATAACGAGTGTTTATACAAGAGATTGAGGGTCAAGACTTGTTAAATTAAATTAAATAATTAAACACTAAGATAAACACGTTCAGTAATTATTCTAGTGAAGAACCTGTTATGTAAATAGCCGTAACTGACGATATAACCTTTTAACTCCTGTAATTATTTACTACCGTAAAATGTATGTCATTTTCATATGTTGCGATACCACGCATTCCTAAGTCTGTTTAATTAATTGCAATAATAGTATTGACTATTGAAATATTTCTACTGCAACTAACTATGGTAGTATTATATAGTAAACTATATGTCTTTTAGATATTAGCGCATATAGTTTTTTTTTTAACTACTGGTCGTCATCTTAACTTTTAATAAATAAATAAATAAACTGTCTGACTCCAAGCAAAGCCTATGCCATGGCGGTCAGATTGCTGATAAATTTACCTAGATATTTTGTAATATACTAATACTATATACTTAGTCTGGCCATAAATACTGTTACACTTAATTATAAAAAAATATTACATTTGAATTTCGAATCTGTCATTTTTATACGATTGTTCATTGTGTTTTCTCATTTTGGCGCCAATACATTGTAAAATATTTTGCGATATTAAAATGGTGTGGGGTGATAAAGAGAACCGAATCGCTGTGATAGCATTACACAAAGTAGGTATGGAGCCAAATGCAATTTTTAAAACTCTCCATACACTTGGTATTAGTAAAATGTTTGTGTACCGGGCTATTAATAGGTACAATGAGACCTCCTCTGTTTGTGACAGAAAAAGATCTGGCCGTCCACGTAGTGTTCGTACGAAAAAGGTGGTCAAAGCAGTAAGGGAAAGAATTCGAAGAAATCCTGTCCGAAAGCAAAAGATTTTATCTCGGGAAATGAAGATAGCACCTAGAACCATGTCGCGTATTTTAAAAGATGACTTAGGACTTGCAGCCTATAAGAGACGCACTGGCCATTTCTTAACTGATAATTTAAAGAAGAATAGGGTGGTAAAATCGAAACAACTACTGAAGCGGTACGCAAAGGGAGGTCACAGAAAAATTTTGTTTACGGATGAGAAAATTTTTACAATTGAGCAACATTTTAACAAACAAAATGACCGTATTTATGCTCAAAGCTCTAAGGAAGCTTCCCAATTAGTCGACAGAGTGCAACGTGGACATTATCCGACTTCAGTGATGGTTTGGTGGGGTGTTAGCTATGAAGGAGTGACTGAGCCATATTTTTGTGAAAAAGGTATCAAAACATCGGCACAAGTGTATCAAGATACCATTCTTGAGAAGGTAGTTAAGCCCCTTAACATCACCATGTTCAATAACCAAGTATGGTCCTTCCAGCAAGACTCGGCGCCGGGTCATAAAGCTCGGTCCACGCAGTCTTGGTTGGAATCGAACGTTTCGGACTTCATCAGAGCTGAAGACTGGCCGTCGTCTAGTCCCGATCTTAATCCGCTGGATTATGATTTGTGGTCAGTTTTAGAGAGTACAGCTTGCTCTAAACGCCATGATAATTTGGAGTCCCTAAAACAATCTATACGATTGGCAGTGAAGAATTTTCCCATGGAAAGAGTGCGTGCTTCTATTGATAACTGGCCTCATCGTTTAAAGGACTGTATTGCAGCCAATGGAGACCACTTCGAATAAGCTTTTTATATTTTTAATTGTTTTATATTTATGTATTAAACTGACACACTGTAAAAGTAATAAATGTTATTTGCAGTTAACAATTTTCTTTTTTCTTTATTACAATATTTATGGCAAGACTAGGTATATGTAATTTTAACTGCCTCGGTGGTGCACCAATAGTGAATGCGACTGATGTGGTTGAGGTTTTTTTTATATTAATAGCCTGCCAAAGTGACTCTACTCTGCCTGATGGAAACCATGAATAGAATCCAAGAGTTGTGGTCAGCAACGCTATGGCGGCCTGGTGATATACTTTTTCGCACCCCGCTTGGGGACGTAAACGGCATGACAGTCATCGCGACAGTGTAAGGCTTACACAGTTACCACGATAACTGTCACCCCTGCATCAATGGTTTGATGATGAGATAACAATCTGGTCTCACACTCACCAACGAAACACGACAGCACGGATGCTGGCGCTTTAGGTTGGTCTCAGGTTCGATTCCTGGGTCGGACCAAATGTTTGTATGATCTGTAAATATTTATTTCGAAGTTTAAATATTTTCTATGTACGTATTTACAAAAAAAAAGTATTTAATTTATCATAGCACAAACTCTGCTTAGTTTGAAACTAGATGGCGTTGTGTGTGAAATGTTTATTTATTTCATTTATTTATTTTATATAAATTTCACTGAACAAATACTATTGCTCATCATACAAATATTTGTCCTAGGTGGGAATTGAATCCACATAATGAAGTGTATAAGTATTTTATAAGCATAATTACTATAATGTTTTCTTTGTTAATTTATTTTCCAAGTTAGCTGAGTACCTTGCAGTACTAAATGAAACGCAATATTTTCTTTTTTTTTTAAAGTGCTAAAGATATGAGATGCAGGTCTTGCTCTGAAATAGATTGAAAGTTATCTTAAAAATCGTCTTTAATGTGTGGAAATCTAACATGTCAATGAAAATGCCACAGTAACGCCACACAGATCAAAACTTTAAGAAAATCAGTATGGTGTACCCCAGGGCAGTATACTCGGTCTACTTCTCTGTATCATAGACATCACCGTCCATCAATACCATCACCACAGCTCTTCCATCAATTACACTCTATCAACCTATATCTTTTTACCCGATGACGTCTCTATAATTGAGTCCATGAATGATATTTATTGTAATGTTGATACAATTCTAAATAATACAGTTGAAACAATAATGACATGCCTCGAATCCAACATCACACAAATCCACATACTAAGGTGAACATTCATATAGAGTGGCTCGAGTTTTTAGGTCTCAACACTATAATTGGAAAATACACGTCCACAGCGTCTATTCTAAAATAAATAAATTTGTATTTGCGTTCAGAAATCTACAACACATTGCTGGCAAACATGCAGCTTAAATTGCTTATTACTGATACGTGGAATCGGTTCTACCGTTCGGATTGTTGTTATGGGGACACTCAACGGATGTAAATAAGGATTTTGTTTGCACCAAAAAGCGCATAAGAGCTTTGTGTAATGCCGTACCACTAGGTTTGCGCCGGACAATGTGTAAAAATAACAATATACTCACTCTTGTAGGCTTGTAAACCTTAGAAAAAAATCTCAAATGAATTTAACAATGGCAGAGATTATTCTGTTGCATGTAGGAGTTCTTTATTTCATGACAACTGTTATGTAATGGGTGTAAAATTGTTCAATAAAACACTCAAGTTTATAAGCTAATTGCTTCCGTCTAACGTTCAATAGAGAAATGGCTAATACAACATATTTTTTAGAATATTTACGATTTTTTGTTCGAAATCTAACATAAATTTAATAATAAATACAT
The DNA here is from genome assembly GCA_949316085.1 of Hypercompe scribonia. Taxonomy (NCBI): domain Eukaryota; kingdom Metazoa; phylum Arthropoda; class Insecta; order Lepidoptera; family Erebidae; genus Hypercompe; species Hypercompe scribonia. Next base: position 24,077,507 of record OX438972.1, read on the forward strand.
AAAATTCGAAATACTTAACAATTTGCTATTAATAATCGTTTTTTATTGTAATTTCCATGTGTCTAATGTAAACATATATAATAATTATTATTTTTTTTTAATTGCCAGCCTTGCTTTTAAACGTCTTAAATCTTATGTTGGATTATATGTTTTTCATATAATTTAATGCTTAATGAGATGTAATTTAAATTTATATATGAATCATAATATTGAGGCAATTTTAATGTTCAGTATCAGACAATGGTAACATCGACAATTGTACATTTTTGCAATAAACTATTCTTATTTTTCTTTCTTTGTTCTATATGGCTATTATTTCCTGTAGTTTTGTAGGTTATAAATGATAAGCGTCTATTATAATCGTGCTTTAAATAAACGAGATGAAATAAAAATAATGACTTTGCCAAAGACTACAGAGACTTAACGACTTTTTTTTAAAGATAATAACGAATACACGTAGTATTTCTGGCAATTTTAGCAAAACCAAATTATAAAATTCAAAATGTTAATAAAGGATTTCACGTAGTTTCCATAAAATCCTGTGTTCAACGGAAAATGAAACCAACAAAATACTATCAGTATTTTAGAATTCGAACTGACTGACGTTATCGGCAGGCGTCAATTCACGCGCCTGTCATTATGACAGTTCCGCCGTCAAATTCGGCGGGCTAGTGAAGCGATGTTCTAAATATAAATGGAGAGATTGACATTGACGCGACATACTGTGACGTCACTTGGCGGCATTTTATGCTAAATGACAGTTTAGTAGTGACATTGAGTAATCACTTTACACTCTTTGCATTGGATGGATTTCATATTAATTGCAGTGGTTTTTTTTCAATATTTTCCATATTGTCATGACCTCATCTTCAGAATATTTAAAACGACAATAAATTCAGTATCATTGAATTTACTTGTTTGCTTGAGATCAACCTCTGTACAGTTGCATCCTGCAATTGCTAGTGAATTTTAGACTTTATTAAACTACACTCCAAATAATTTAAAAGGGTGATTTTGACAGTTGACGTTAAGGGTTTGGGAGTCTATAAACCATAATGAAAATAATCGATTCAGTTTACAAATTAATGGTCGATATATCGATGTTCTTCAATATATATAAAACATCAGTAATCACTTTAAGCTATGTATAATTCAGTCGCTTTTTTAACAATTATATTTTACAATCACGTTGTCTACCAAAAATATTGCTAAAAATACAAACGAAAAATGATGGATGTGTTTCTTAGATTCGACTTAATTTATAGATACTATTGTGGTTACAGAATGGAACCGGAAATAGAAACCAGTAACCTTAATTTTATTTTAACTTTGTTCTGGATATTGTCATACTAATGCACTAGAGTTTTATGCACCAAACCTTCGACTATTTGCATATCGAGATTTGAAAAAGGATCGAGCCATCTTTTAGAATCCAAAAGATGGCTCGATCCTTTTTCACCCACTTTGAAAAGCACTGTTTTAGATTTTGGTGTGTTGTAAATTGTATTGAGTGTTGTAAATAATTAAATTTAACTAAACGTCTTGTTCAACAAGTGACATTAGTTTTTTTCACACACGTTACCACTTGGTTTCCAACTACGCAAAGCTTAATATACAAAAATAGATCACTGAGTGAATACTTTTATATGTAATCCATATATGTTATACAAATCCGGGAATCGGACCCGAGATCCTGCACAATACTTGCTAACGTTTTCACCGTACCATTATTGTCAACACCATACTCCTACCAAAACTAACTACTAAAATAAAACTCTTTAAACGATATCCTTACAAATGGTACGGTTTTAGTAATATCACTAATTCACAATACATTACTACAGAATAAGAATTTACTAGCAAATATTATACATAAACATACTACGCCACACTTTTAAGGAAATTTTGACTTGAAGTCATAAACTAGAAAGACGTCCAAAATGGCGAACAATTTTGAGAATTTATTCAATAGCTTATTATGCTGAATTAGATGTAATACACTGGTACTTAGTGAAGTTACGTGACTTTTAAATTTTATTCAGATTGTCTTTTATAATATTAATGTGAACTTATTTGTTCAGTTCCGTTTAATTAAGCGAAAAACATAAAATTAAAGTGAAAAGAACGAATTAAAAAATAACAGCTAATCAATTGAAACAATGATGATGTTTCATTACGTGTGCATGATTGCATTCTCTGGTTGCAGAACGTCAGTTTCCCCTGTCAAAATCACCTTCTTAAATTATTTTAACTACAGAATTCTTTATTTCAAAACAAGGAGGATTTGTTAATGATTGAATTTGTTTTTTGTGATTTTTTAATTGATATATTTATTTACATATTTATACAATTAAAAACATAATACAGACCTCGAACATTAAACTTTTGAACTTTCAGGAATGTGATCGTATAACAGATGTAACATATCTTTGTTTGTCTGAAGTCCTACCAGTTTGCACTGACCTTGGTCAGGAATTAACATGTCCTACTCATCGTTACCAATGTTAGTAAATATATCTAAATCGACAAAATAGAATTTTTAAGTAATTATCTTCTACGCCGTCTGTCTCATTTGAAAATCTTAACATTGATGAAATATTTTTGAAAACGGTGCTATAACATTATAAAGAAAAAACTACAACTCAAATTTAAAGTTTCTCCGATACCGAAATCACCTCTTAGAAGGTAAAATATATAAATAACACACGTCTTAACCCAACATTAAACGGAAAACTAAATGCACTTCTAGATATGAATCATTCTTATAACGTTTTTACTCTGCAACATATAAGACAGCGAAGGTGACTAAACCGTCCGCGATCCCTTAATGAGAATCACAACTCAAGTAGTAGATAGAAATATTAAACATTCTGAGACACTATAATGTATGGTGGTGAGGTATCGCTGGCTAACAGATGGCGGTAATTCCGCCACTAATTAAACAGGCTTATCCTCTTAGGTATCACCGGTCAGCTCTCTGGTCAGTGCTCGGGAGACGAGTCTTGCTAAGCGAACAAAACGAGGTGACACTTTGTTGATGCTGATTTACGCGCAGCCCGCGTGCTCTACTGGTCGAGGCTGACCGACAGAGAGGTGTGGAGACGACTTTTTGTAAGAACTTTTTTACCAAAAAAGTAAGAACAGGAAAATAGAAATTTTTGTGAGTGGCAATCGCATTATTATAACTTTGTGGTTATAATTAGGCGAGTATTTCGGCAATACCTAGTAGTCCACAGTCTCTACGTGCAATCGAGATACGGCGCTTTACATCTTCATAGTGGTCACACGTAAGTAAAATTATGTATCTATAAACTATTAAAAAAAATTGAAATTTTATTCTCTCTTCTTTTCGTGTCGATGGCAACATTTAAATGGTTTTAACTCAGTGCTCTGCGCCGCGAATGGTATAGCTTTGCTTGGTTATAGGTCGCCGATCGTACATTATTTTGGGTTTGCGGGTCATGTTAGCAAATGGCCTATTGTCTGTGGAGACACACCACAATCACATTCATTTGCGCTCGCGTCGATAAATCCCATCCTTGTCAAATTGTCCTTGGATATTTGGACCTGATGGAGTTGACTGATGATTACAACAGACTGAAAAGATGACTATACTAAATTATATTTGGGGGAGACACTCATAAATATTTCAACATCATCATCAACTTATCATAGTCTACTGCTGGGCATAGACCCCTCCAATTGGTTCGATCCTCGGTTTTACGCATCTAGCTCCTAGCTTCTTTGTTCAAATTGTTACCCCAACTGGCCTGTGGCCACCCTGCCCTACGTTTCCTGTAACGCAGTCTCATCTCAAGAACACGTTTAACGGAATGGTAATCGATGCAGCGGTTAATATGATCAGCCCACTGCCACTTCAGCTTGCTAATTCTGTAGGCTATGTCGATGTCCTTAATTCTCTGTCGGATCATCTCATTCCTGGTACGGTCCCTTATGGAAAAGCCGAGCACAACCCTTTCCTTGGCACTAAACGACTTTGAACTTATGAACTAGCCATTGTGGGATCGACGATGAGAAGAAATGATGTATCTTCCCAAATCTACTGGAATTGTCTACTCATCTCGATGGTCGAGGTTGTTTCTATCTACTTGCAGCGGTGAATATGATTTTGAACATCTTTGAGGACGACACCGTGTACCGCGACGGGTTCGGGAATATTCATTGACTATGCTCTTGGTTTTATCCAAGTCCACCTGTAGGTCAGGTAGCCTGTAAGAGCTGTAAGTTGTTGTAAATCCTGCAGCGCCTTTTTCGTGATGACGATATCGTCTGTAAATTGCAAGTGAGAGGTTTTTTGATGATGGTGCCGCGCCCTTTCCAGTACAGCGTCTTGTACATGTCCTCGATTGCGTTTGTGAACAATTACGGCGAAATAACGTGCCTTTGCCTCACTCCTCGATGTGGCAGCTTATGAGAAACATTGGATTCATCACATGTAATAGACTGTAACTGATGACGTTGTAGGGACTCCAGAACAGACCAGATCCAGACCTGCGTCCCTAGTACTTGCAAGTAGAATATTCTTTACAATTTGTACACAAATTTACAATGACAAACATTTTTTAAAATATTATCCTCTCCACTACAAGTCCTATGCCATTATTTGAGACAGGATCGCGAATTGGAGATAGCGCGGAGGCAAACTTTTTTTTTGCATCTTTTTACGTCTGAGTGTTTTTGTTTCGTGTCCATATACACTAAAACTTGCGACATCCGATCTTTGCCTACACAAGTAGTTTAACATTTTAAAGACTCATTAGTTGTAAAAATATATTTTATTTAATGATACTTAGAAGCTTTACTAGGCAGAGTCAGCAATCTGACAGAACCAATTATTTTTACACGCATTGATGAGCATCTGCTGTTTGCAGGTGCTTTTTAGCATATGTCTCATCAAATAGTTCTAAGTGTAAAAGCTAGATATTTTATTTGTAAAAAACCCTTGTTAACCAGTGGCAAAGATAAAAATTAATGTCTTCCAAACAGTGTAAATACATTATTTTATTTTGCTATTTCTAGAATTCAGAATTATATTCGTATGCATAAAGTTGTCAACTAAAATTCATACTGATTACGAAATAATTTTCAAACGATTATTAACCGCAGAAGTAACAACATCGAACTTGGTAATAGCACGGGTACTAATTTCCATAAACAATGCCATAAAGGAGACTCCCTGTTGTGTCAAATAACAAATATTAAGCACTAATTATTTTGCTCAACATTACCTCCCGACACCAAGTAGACGTGCCGAGTCAGATACGATACTCACCTGCTCATTATGGAATTTCAGTAAGAGATGCGCGTGCGCACGCATGCTAACGTTCCAATTTTTAAATTTTAAACGCATTTCGTCGCTATCTGTCATCGGGAACGGACGCGGCGACTGCACTGGTCCGCGGAGGGATCGATTAAATCTGCCACAATGCGGTGGCCATTAAAGTGTCCCTTAATAGCCCCTGATAATACTGAAATTGAGGACTTTTATTTTATTTTAACTCACAGTTGAACCCGATAAGGAATGTATTATCTTATGAAATATCATAATTTGCATAAGTTAGTAACGTACGAAGAAAATTAATCGTTTGCCTGCCTTATTGAGCATTAAGTATTCGATTTCATAGAACATCGATAAATAAGCTTCGTACGTCAGCGGCCGCGTACACGCGATTATTTTAAGCAACATTGCAATAACGGATAAGGGTTCAGCGCGAGCACAGCAGTGTGCAATTATTACAACAGATCTCAATTAAATTATTACCTGTATATGTAATATAATACGTGATCGCGGAGTATTGAAATATATATATGATAAACGTTATTTAAGTTGCAAAATAAATATTCGACATCTTAATGTTGACGATCTTATGTCCGTTTTTTAATTTCAAGTTGACAGGACAAAGAGCATTGACACTACAACTTATGTAACCTGGGGGCGAGTAATAATATTTAAAAAGATATTTTTATACTGTATATTCAACTAACAAGCGTGTAACACGTCTTGTAGCATGCGGTCATATTAGCATAAGCTCCTAAACAAAAGGGGTGTCACGCTCGTAAGCTCTGGACCTGTGTTAAGTTTGTAAAGAATTGAAAACTTGTGAACTGTTGGAATAAACTGTTAAACATTGCACTGGTATAGGATTATATTTACCACAAGGTTCATCTTAGTACTTTAAACGGACGAAAACGTGTTCTATAATACAGTTCGTTTATAAGATTTTTTTTTCTATATTAAAAACCTGCCAAAGTGACTCTACTCTGACTGATGGAAAACATGAATAGAATCCAAGAGTCGTGGTCACCATACTCAATGCAAATGCAGACAATGCAGTATGGTGACCCACACTATGGTGGCCTAGTGAGATGCTTTTTCACACGCCGCTTGAGGACGTAAAAGGCATGACAGTCATCGTGACAGTGTAAGGCTTACATAGTTACCACGATAACTGTCACTCCTGCATCAATGGGCCTCCGGTCTCACACTCACCAACGAAACACGACAGCACAGATGCTGGCGCTTTAGGTTGGTCTTCTGTGGGAGGGTAGCACTGCCCCGGTCGAGCCGGCCCGCTTGTGCTCAAATCAGCGTGGCTCTACTACCTAGAAATAATTTGGAAAAGGGGTTCCTACTTTAGTTGTTGGCAGTGGGTTGTTGTTTTCTTGTCTGGTGTGCCCGTACAGCTGCCCTTTAGCGGAGCTGTGTAGAGCGGAAGTTGCCGTGGTTGTGACGGAATAATCGGCGGACAAAAGTTAGGGTTGCTCCCGTGTTGACACGAAGAAGGTGTGAGTTGTGAATGAAAGAGTTCGAGATTAGGAAACTACGGAACAGCATCACAGTTTCTGATAGTATACACATACTCTTGGTAATACTGTTAGAAAATAAGTTAAGTCTGGATCAATGTTACTCAACCACACCAGGTTTCACAGTAATATAGGTGAAATTTGCAACATAAATAGATTAAAGGAAAAAAGTGCTCAAAGACTTCTTTTGTCCTGTCGAATATTATAGCTATAAATCAACATGATATATGATAGATATCAAAACTCGGAAACAGACTACGAGAAAAACCTAGCAATTAAGTGAATCTAAGAAAGTTCTTAGATATTAAAAGACTCTTCATCATCACATCAACAGCCTTCAACAGTCCACTGCTGGATATAGACCTCTCTTTGGGAAGGAGGTTTTTGTTTACTAGAGCACGCCGACCAAGCGGTTGAATTTGTTTCAAATTTTCCGTCTCTTTGCAGTGATGTTGTCCTGGATAACTTGCTTCCTTAGTCGCCTCGTACGACATCCACACGGGATGAATGAGGTGGTAACACTCCGTCTTCTGAATACGGTACCACGCGTACAATTTTTCGATAACCTGCATGGTTAGATCCAGTTGTAAGAAACATAGTCAGTAAATAGGACTATTACTTGAATCAAAACTCGTTCATTGGAACGGTAACACTTCAGTTAAAAATAGTCAAGTAGCAGATGTTCTACACGCGTGCTAACTTTGTTGGCGTGTTTAGATATTAAATTTATACTTGATTGATTCGGAATTGACAATATCTATGTGATTGACGTACAGAGATAGATATTAAAGAACACAAGATGTACTTACAGATTGTACTTACTTTAGTTACTGTTCTTGCAAAGTGTTAAAAATGTTTTTATTGTTAAACATGCATACGTACATATACACTCTCATGTCTCTATCTCCAGAGAGGTAAAGTATAGTTTCTGTCCCACACTCGTTGCTAATAGTGGACAAACCTATTACAGTCAACTGAGCGTATTAATTTTTAAAAACACTCTTATGTGTTGATGTAGATCAAATAATAGAGGTTTTCACACAATATACGTCCTATGTGAAAATCAAACTCACGGTCTCTGGTTTAGCAGTCAGAATCGTTAACCAAAACACGAACAGACCCATCATTGTTGTTCAACAATATCTTCAAAAGTAATGTACTCTTGTAGTTTCAAAATTTACAACAAAATATGGTTTAAATAGTGCTCTAACTTCAGCTTCTGTCAACTAATACTGTATGGCACATTTCCTAGTCGTATTGTCTTAGATTGCGGAAATGGAGATGAATCCAATCAGTGAAGAGTCAGAACGTTGTCCCTCTAGAGTCCCTAACCCCTTATTTGAACTGTGAAGGTGAGGAGTCCTTCTCCACTTATTCGGTGAAAATCATTGAAAACAAACAAATTAACACCATCTGTGAGACTCCTTTCGAATCGCGTGGTTCTCCCAAGGCATGTTTTTTCCACAGAAATCTAGCAGGTAATGTTTTCCACATTACCGTAGGTTTATGAACCAAATCAATACTATTGACAGAGTTGCTCATGTAGTAAAACATGTATATTTATGGTATATCTCACATTTGCATGTAAATGGTTTTGCTGGAATCATTTCTGCGGGCATGTCGTGTGGTAATGACCAGTAGCCTTCTCACCTGTCATTATGTTGTACATATATTTAATAGTAGAAAAGCTTTCATCAGGTTTATAGAATAACGGGTTATTATTGACATTTTAACCAGAAAAGGTGAGTGATATTTTTTCTTGAATTATAAACTTTTCATCTGGTTTATTTTCATGAAAAAGAGGAAGAAGCGATGTCTCTGCGGTGGTGGTTTAAGAATATGGAGTTTCACCATCCTTATCAATCCCATGGAAGACGCGACTAAGGGAGCAAATTACGTAGGACAACAGCATTGCAAAGAGAAAAAGACTTGAATCAAACCCTTTTTTTTTTAACGTGTGGAGACCCCCTCGGGCCGTCACCCCACCGGGGTTTACGGCGGGGTGGTGTTTCGGAATCAGACCGACTAAAACCACACGGTGTGCCACTCTGCGCCTGACATAGGAGGGATCCGGGAACAGCTGCTATAACGACATCCAGGCTTGAAACAAACCCTACATCAACGTTTCTGGTCAACGTGGAATTTTAGACCAAAACTTTCTTTCTGAGGAGAGGTCTACGCCTAAAAGTGAACCATTAAAGATTATTCATGAAAGTAACAAACGGCTTTACTCTTGAATTCAATCTCGATTTTAATTTAATATCAATCCCATTTCCAATGCCAATTTTAATCACCAATTCACCACAATCGCTACCTTAAAAACCATGCCACAAAATTAGATTATAATTAATATTGGTCTATGATTTAATCAATATATATAGCATTAGAGTCGTTGTATTGGCACAATATTCAACTGTCAAATAATTCAAGAGTAGCGAACGCTTGTGGCGATTAATAATTTTAATTTCAGTCAGTTCTCCACATTGTCACGCAATTTCAAATCAATATGGCGCTAATGTCAAATTCAAAAGTACGAAACGTCAAAATTACAATGCTAATTGATCGGTATTGCAATCAAAGGACTCTGGTCAGTCAATAGTAAACTGCTACCACCTATAGATACTTGCAAATTAAGACACACTTGAATATACGCACACTACACACACCAACAGCCTTTCACAGTCCAATACTGGACATGGCCTCTCTTTACCAAGGAGTTTTGCAAGAATACATACAATCACAAAATATTCCCTAGACGACAAATAACAAAAGATCAGTAAATAAGTATATGAGTGTTGCCATAAAACTCACATTTCAAGATGATAGACATACCAGTTGGTGGGTACTATATATTGTAACAGTAAGTTGGTCTGGTGATAACACAGGAAATTTATGATACCCTCCGTTTATGCCAGACGAGTAGGCTTTCGGATAAGTTACTGTACTATGGCGACCTTGGTGTCTTGGTACCGCCGGGAATAACCGGCCTTGAGCTAAACCTCCCCGACAATTAGTAACTATTCAAGTATTTATTACTATTTACAGTAATTACTTTATATTTAGCTTTAGGAAACGATAATAAAACTTTATATCGAATAAGAAAGGTTTTATTTAAATTACAAATTAATTTGTTATAATGTTTTTCTTCAGTTTTATAACAAGCAGCACTTGGTGGGTTTATACTCCAAATTTATGTTCTAAAACTAGGGATACAGGTGTCAATATTATGTCCTGTCTTGACACAGATTTTTTATGAAAAACATAATTTTCTCACATTTCTGCAATCTATGGTAGTGGTTTCTTAAAAAAAACAAAACCATATTTGACTGAAAACCAATGAAATGCGTGACATCTCACTAGAAACAAGATAAGACAAGAAAGCATCTTACTAGACCGCCATAGTGTGGATTGCCTTACTAAATTATCTGCATTCGCAACAAGTATGGCGACCACCACTCTTCGATTCTATTCATCAGGCAGAGTAGAGTCACTTTGGTAGGCCAAGAATAAAAAAAAACAAATGAGAGTTGATTGAGTGTGGTTATGAACCACACGATATCCGAAGTTACACATCAAAAGTGGATACCAAAGTTCGCTCTCTTATTTTTCTATAAGTAATGTTCTGGATTCTTAAACACTAAGGTACCCAAATTCTATTGCTTTTCCCTTGTCCCTAATTCTTTAACTTTGTTAATGTAATATACTATTCTTTAAGGAAACGGTTTTGCATATGGCGCTACCACAGTTACACAGCACTGCTGATCGACACTAAATCTAATCCAACAATAAAAGACATATCACAAAATAATAGACAAAAAACTTGTGACTTTATAATAAAATATGAGATAAAGTAGGAAAAAGTAAATAAAGTGTTCCCAAAGAAAATTTTGTTGATAAATAGAAATCATAACTTTATTTTTATTTGAAAATATTACGATAACCGTCAGAGCGACACTATTTTAATAAACGCTGACACTTAACGACTTTCTTGAATCTCTCAAGTTCGTTTCGCTCATAAAAATTGCAGGGACCCTACAAACTAACGCGTGCCGAAATGAACCAAACAAAAACACAGCTCATGCCAATTCATTAAAACTTTCTCTCTGATGACCTCAGCGGCTACACCTACTATTTATACTGGGATAGTAGAATTTCCTCTCGACTGGCAACACTAACGGCGCGACAACGAGCCAAAGTTAGATTGCAAGAGGCTATAACCTCGCTTCTCCACTTCAATCTCCCCTATAGGATGAGAGGTGTTTGCGAGATGTCGGCTACATTTTTTTTTCTGACGCAGATAATCTAATTTGGGTAGTAAATGTTTTTATTAATAAATAAGGCGGAGATGAGACGCGACGCAGTGCCTTGAATGTATAAGATAGATTAGATACAAAATCAAGTTTTAACTTAGCTAAAAATATAAAAACAAAAATATTTTGAATATATTTTGACAAGTACTAATGGCAACATACAATCAAATGTATATAGGGTGGACCATGAATTAGTAAGCATTTGAAAAGTCGTATAAAAAAATCATTTGATATATTAAAAAAATTGCTTATATACAAGAAAGCTAATTAGTTGGAATTTTTTTTAGAAATTACATCGCCGAAATGACCATCGTTTCAACGTCTGCTCTCTTTTAAGCCAGCACCAAAATTTTCGAATACTCGTCGGCAAAGAGACCGTAAAATGGCCGACATCTCTTCACCGCTTCGCTTCGTAGTATTTTTGGTTCGATTCTTTAAATTCAGTCTGCTGGGCAAAGATCTGGACTTCTAGGTGGCCATGGAATGTCGCTTCTTCGTGTCGGTCTGAAAATCTGTTACGCCGGAAACAAGTCTTTCACTACCGATAGAGACTCATTGGATGTGTGACAAGTGGCTCCATCTTGTTGAAACCATGTGTTATGATTGCCACCAGCAAATGCCAGTAGCATCGGTCCTGAGAACTCACGTAACATGTTTATGCGGGATTTTAGATAAATGTTAACGAATTCTTGCCTCGCTCTATATTTTACTTGAAATGCAATCATGATTTTCTTTAGTAATTTGGGATATGTGTAAAAAGAGGTAATTATTAATAAGGAAAGGTAATCTACATCTACAAATTTCAAGATAGATATTTATTTTGGAACAAACAATTCGTTTGTGTTAATTAAAAAACTTGAAGTAAGTAAAATCTTTGTTATAAAATGGGATTCCCCTCAGTGGTCTTCTAGAGAGACCTAAACTCGTAACCACCCTATTTTTTTTTTCTGTGCGGCAATCCCTCCGGATACCACCTACTGGTGGTTATGTTGGACTCGAACCGACCAAAAACCGCACGCCGTCTCAGGTACCAGTAGTCGGGGAACCAGGTGTACTCTAGAAAGGAAATCCCTGGAACCCCGATGTACGTCGGGCCATCCATCTACGACTATTTTAATTCGATAAATTGTATCTTTAAGAACTGTGTCATGATATTCCCTAGTGCATGTAAATGTCGATTTCGAATTATAGATGTGGGCCAACATGTTCTTAGACATGTACCAGTCTAGTGGAGTTACACGCACTTGTTGGAACTAGTTTAACGCTAACTGGATTGTACACGGTTTTAGAATTTTCTGCTTGTAGCTTCCTGAGAATTATTCTGTACTTTATGACTACATTATTGCTTATTTTTATATTTACTAACAGTAAAAGTTCAAGCATACGTATTATGTATTATATTACATGTATGCCGAAACGAGTGTATTATCAGTTGCCTTAAGGTCGTGGGTTTAACCCACACCTGGGACAACAGTGTGATAAGTACGATCATTTGTTCTGCGTCTTGGTGTAATGTTTCTATAATATGTATGTATTTAGTAATATATAAGTGTATTTATTAGCAGTCTGGTTATCATAGTACAAGGTAGGCTTAGTTTGAGATCAGAAGGTCGTGTATGAGACGTGTCAGGTTGTTATTATAGAAAGGAAAAGTAGATAAGAAATAAATGGCAATGTGGGCAAATGATAGGTTTTTTTTATATATTAAGAGCCTGCCAAAGTGACTCTACTCTGCTTGTGAGATGCTTTTTCACACCCCGTTTGGGCATGATAGTCATCGTGACAGTGTAAGGCTCACACAGTTACCACGATAACTGTCGCCCCTGCATCAATGAGCCTCCAGTCTCACACTCACAAACAAAATACGACAACACGGATGCTGTCGCTTTAGGTTGGTCTTCTGTGGGAAGATAGTACTGCACCAGTCGTGCCGGCCCGCTCGTGCTGAAATCAGCGTGGTTCTTCTACCTAGTAAATTGGCAAAGTATTGCTTATACGAATGTATTGGGAAATTTAAGCTGAAGTTCAATGAGGTCAGAGTTTCATAGGTCCGTAAGTTAAATGCTATTACTATTTTATTTTTTAACCGACTTCAAAATAAGAAGATTTTAAATCGGATGTCTATATATTTTGGTGACAGATTTACTAACTATTTTATGTTAGATGGGGGCTTATTCCGAAATGATCCCATTCAAATTTCATAAAAAACTGATTATGCACACACCAAAATGCTTCTAAGTATCTTTCGAGTACGAAAGCGATCCCGACGTGGTCTCATTATCACCAGAATTTGATCTGAAATTGAGGGAAGTCTTCAAATTTTGCAGTCCCGACGAAGTGGTTTATCATGTTTCTCGAACTTTACAGATTTTTACACTCGATATATCTCGTTCCTCAGCTGATAATGGAAAGATCTTACACGTTTAGAAGTGAGAGATAGGTAGCTCTTTCAATAACATAACTCTATAGTTCTATTTGACGGGCTCGTGACCCAGTGGCATTCGCGCAGATTAACACATTACAAAGTTAAACAATCGCAGCCAGGTTAATCTATGATTGGGTGATCATTCTTAATTTTTTTTTTTAAGACAACGCTCTCGTTAGATATCAATCCTGTGTCGCGGGAGACTTTACAAACATACAAGAAACGGATACAAGAAAACCCAGACTCAGAACAACAATTTGTGGATCACACAAAGTGTTGTCCCATGTAGGATTTGAACCCACAATACTCGGCAAAGTGGAGAGCGGCGTGGCGACCGCTTAAACCACTAGGCCAATCGTGCAGTCAGTTCTTAAAATATGGAGCCTCCTCTGTGCCTAGTAGAGTACGTTAAGCCGTCGATCCTGGCTGCACATCTTTAGCAATTGTCATGAGAAGTTGGAGCCCTGAAAATACCGATAATAATCTTTCTACACAATTTCAATGTCGTTTAATACTAAGGTTGTAGAGATCTGATGGCAGACGCGTAAGAAATCAAAGTTCAGTTTGTTATAGTGGACTTAAAACTGACCCGAAGTTAATTTTTGACAAAAAAAGATCGGCTAAAAAAAAAGAATTGTATTTATTATTTCAAGACATTTGACAGGTATTTATGTAGTACCATACAAATATATATGGTAATCGTTGCTAGTAGTGTTGAGTAGAAAAAATGTTTCAACAGAACTTCGATCTCGTCTGGTACTCAGGTTTTAGAGGTCTAATGGTTACTCCTCGTAAAAACCGAAGCTCAGTCTTATCGTGGTAGACTGAAAGCTGACCTCAGTTCTGTTTGATAAAATCCTACAAGGAATAGAATTTCCCTCTTTGGTTCCTTCGTGAACATATCGACTCATTGCAGAGGTATCTTACATGAAGAGGGTGCAATAAAACTTGTATGAAAAAGTTTAACCGACTTCAAACAGTGCAAGTTGTATAAAAATTAAAAAATAATTATAAATTAAAAGATAACATTGTAATAGCAATGAAGACCTACCTTTTGGTATGTATAAAATCCGATTTCAAACAGACTAAAAGGTAACACTAATGATCTATGTCAGGTTTATATCCATTCAACAAAGAACTAAATATATTTGTAATGAAGCATCGTAGATTTTGTTAATTAATTGAGATTAACCAGGCCTATTATTTACACAAACGTATCAACTACTAAGTAAAACATTAAGGAGTAACCCAATTCAGAACGTTTAGTATGTTGACCCTGGCAGTCCCCAAACTACCTCGTACTTAACATATCCAATAGTACCGGTAGCACCGACTTCAATCAGACTCACAGAAATCGTAAATTGCACTTACTTTATTTTTTCAATTCAATTTGTAATTATTTTCAAAAACTGTTAGCACGACGTGAAATAAAACAAAATTCTTACACTGCGTTTTATACTCATATAAAGGAAATGAGTACTTTTTTCGCTTGGTGCAACGTGACTACCATTGACTACGGATACATTCAGATCTAGGGAAAAATGTGACCGCCTTTCATACTAGAATAAGGGTAGGGAAGAGGGGTTCCTGTAACCATATTGACGGGGTACAAGCCCATGTTTGCATTTAATTTGAATACGTATAGGTGTTAGTAATAAAGACATTTTCATTTAACGAGTGAGGTACGATTATGGGTATAATCTTAACGAGCTGTCAAAATGATGTTATGTTTACATCTTGGGAACTTTGTTTTGCTTTTAATATTGTAAAATATTAGTTTATTTCATTGTTACTTTTCTCTCATGGTCATTATTGTTGCGCATTCATGCCTTGTAGAGGGCCTGGTGACTTGTAACACAGGTTATATTTTTTAACCTACGTCAGGCACCAGTCTTTCACAAAGGTAGAATCCGGTAACAAAATCACTATGGTGAAAAGAGAATAATATCTCGGGAACTATATACTTCTTCAATCTGTAGAAGAAAACCTTTTATGTAAACTACAAACATAAAAAGTAAGATGAGAAGATAACCAGAGAAGGGTGTAAAGGGTTCCCATCAAGAACTTGGAGCCCCAAGTTAGCCTCATCTGCAAGTGGTAGACCTGCTGATCGATGGACGAGACTCTGGCAAACAAAACATCTCGATTAGCGGAGATAAGCTACGTTACGTAGGACCAAAATATTGGCGAAAAGTGTGAATTTAATATACCTCTGCCTACCCTTCCGGGGAAACAGGTATGATTTTTTGTATGTATCTAGAAACTGTTCTTTTAAACTAGAGGTGATTTTGAAATATCGTGAAGGTAAATATTTATTTATGGTATGGTTTACATTTTTGTAAATTATATTTGAATAAGGCTCTTAATAATTGTTAATGTAATCTATTTTATTAGTTAAATACTTACATATAAAAATATAAATCATGTTACCTCTTACAATTGCTTGACTCTGTCACAACATAAGGAAAAAAAACAATAAAATCATAGACTTGTTATATTTTTAACTTTAAAAAATTAAATATACCGTGTTGGATGTTTTTACTTCACCTAAAAGAATTAATAATGCTACGAAGATTTTAGTTTCACCTTGTTTTAAGACAGGTGGCGCCATCTAGTTTCATTTAAGTAAACGACAATATAAAAGTGAACTTTTTCAATTAGTGAGTTGAGACTGATTATTAGGGGCAGTACGATGTATTATATAACCATACTGTTTTCTTTTAATTATTAGGAACATAGTTGTTAGATAATGTTCATTATAATTGTACTAAATATAAGCCATCTATAAGAATAATTATATCTGTTTGAGTTACTTATTTTTCCCAGTAGAATCTTAAACAGATTAGTAATCTACTCAAAATACTAATCATTATCAGTGTAACAATAAAATAGCCTACCTACATGCCATGTATATGAACCTGCAAGACATCAAAACAATAAAAAAAGATAAATTCCTCTTTGTAGATAAGTGATAAACAAATTTATTTTTGTAAGTCTGCAAACATTTTTACTCGGACTTTATGGCTAGAAAACGCCGGCATTTCTTAAGACTCACTCTGGAAAGAAGCACCGAAATCAACCACCGAGGTAATAATAAAAATCTGTAAGCATAATTTTATTTATTCTTGTATAATTAAGAGAATCGTGGCTGGATGGCCATTGTCCGACTTACCTGCTCGATTTAAATCGTCCGCGACCGGTTACTGGCCCGTCATACGGCTTTTATTTTTATTTTTTTACTAAAATATCACGACACGAGGCATATATCACAATAATACTACCCTCAAAATATTTATTTTCTGTAAAATCATTCACTTATCTCCACTTTTCACAATGTTTCAAAGTACTATTTAGTTTAAGTTATTATATTACTTCTATCATAACCACCAGTGCCAGCCATATTGTTTTTCTTATTTTTTTTTTAACATAATGATATGGAATAAAGGCAATACCTACGTTCAGCCTAGTTCAAGTTTCTTTCATTCCGTTTCGATATCAAACCGCTTTGGCGACGTTCAAATTTCGCGCCGCGCGTACTTTTCATGGAACGCGTATGGCGCGTCTGCTGCAAGATGTCAGCGTTGTCCGTCAAACACCGGGGGCGGGACGACGAGGGACGGCCTTCGAGCACATTCGGCTAACTTCGGAGTGCACCTCTCACTCTGCGGACTGCGAAGTGAGCTGAGTCACAACTCGCTGTTGTCGTATTGTAGTGTTTTGTTCTGTGTTATTTGTACAAAAATATAGTGGTAAGTAACTTTTTGTAATCATTATTCACATTTAATATGTGTTTTACAACTATTAACTTTGTTCGATGGATCATTGTTACTTTGCTGTCGTAAAATGGATTGTGTTATTGTTCACGAAACGTCTGTAGTCTTAACAAACTTGTGAGCACTGTTCGTTTGGATGTTAATATTCAGTAGTAGTAATGAAAAATGTTATTTTTTAATCAGAATAGTTTATACAATGAACGTTTGTTTTTAAAAAGTTCTCACGAAATATATCAAGACATAACCTCAAAGTGCGTAACCGTTGTGTTTCGGTGCATCGTTCGATAGATGGCGCTATAGTCGGAGGCGGAGCTTGCTAACTGCCACACTAGCACTAGACGTATGTCATTTGCGATAATTGAAGGTTAGTTCAGTATTGTCGAAAATTTTAGATAAGCGTTGTTTATTTTATGATCACCCCCGTTCACCCCCTTGCGATGTAAATATGGGGTGTCCGATTGGGAGACGACTATTTTTAATCCCTCTGTTTATATGCTGAGTTTCATGCAGGAGTTTTTGTTTTTCATCTATATATGCAAATATTGGACCATTATGGAGAGGGTTGTTTAATGCCAAGTTAATATATTATGGAGAATGTATATCGTGGTTAAGTGATGTAGGTAACTACTAAGGCCTTTACTATTATAGATATTATTGTTTTAAAAGGAAAATTGTGTAGCAGTACCTACTTACTTGTATCACAGTATTTTAAAAGTAAAAAAAATGTATAGGAATAGACAATAAGTAGTTTAAATTTAGAACTGTCAATTATCTTTCGTGTCAAAGTGCTTATACCTTTAATTTTATAAAGGGCAAGTTTGTAAGGGAATAAATATGTGCTTGTTCTCAATCACGGCGAATTAAAATTTGTAAATGTATTTGGTATAGTAATTAAATTAAAAAAAAATACAACTACACTCAATAGAAGTATTGACTGTACTTCCTTATTATCATCCTGACTTCCATTTGGTCAGGTTGAGTGTCTTAATCCATTCTACGTCATGGTTGTATAAACCTTGAGATTATAGAATTTTTTTATGGTGCATGCGTGCGTACAGCGTTTTCACAACAAATCGTTTCACGAATTTGATCTCGTACTTTTAAATATGGATAGACTTGACAGTAATATTTCGAATTCAATGAAAACAAAATTCAAATAGATCAATAGATACAAAGTTAGAATTTTCTCCTTTTAAAGCTTATTTTTTTATCCCTTCATCTATATATATATATATAAATGATAGAACATAAATGTACCTATGACCATAGATAAGCTAATGAAGAAGTCACGTCACCACCGGTCACGGGTAATCTAAAACATCTTGATACTTTAATCCAAAAAATAGAACATTATTATACTATTTAAACTAAAAACAGTGTTGGTTCCTTGCGGACGGTCCAAGGCGTTGTTGGGGGCCGTCTCTTGACAGATTTATGGCGTGCGTGGCTGTTACTCGTACGCAGTCCCCCACCTCACTTCACCCCGCCTAAACACCCTTTGTGACCCATACGCCATCTCCAGAACACAAAAATCAAAATGTTTCATATTCTTACTCATTTAAAGTAACACAATTATTTTTTTAAATATTCACTTTTATTTGCGATTTTTGGGACTGACAACACCGTGACATGGAATATGTCAGGCATTTTAAAAGCTTATTTTTTTATGTTATGGATTTTCTATTATTGTATAAAGGCTTTTAAGATATTAAAATTTTGTATAATTTACATAATTATCTTAAATATACTGAACTGCTATTTTAATTATCATTTTAAATTTAAATTTTAGTCAAGCACTTATCGTATATCAAGGATCTCCGTCGCTATAAAGATTTATTGCACAACCTTTTTTGACTTTCTTCACAAAGTTTTTTTTTTGTTTGCGAAGTAAACAAAAAGTCAAATTTACGATGAGGGACAAACAATGACAGTAATGCATCACTCGTCATAATAGAAAGATTACGTCTGTCACTACTTGACAGATTTACGAGCAGTTTGCATAATGCGTGCGTAACTGTCCATAATGGATAACAAAACCGTTGCATTCATTCAAAATTCGAGCTCTTAAAAAAATTGTTACTCGGCTTCTAATTTATAATTTAAAATTAGAATCCGAGTAACAATAACGGTTCTATTCGAAATCCGAAATTGGAATGTCAGTTAATGCGAATTCGATGCAAATGTTACCATTTAAATTAAATAAATCTGACCAATGGTGTCACCTCTTGACCCGAGGTTACCTTACCGATGTTACCCGACGCCCGCGAGTAATAAAATTAATCTTAATAAAACTCTCACGTTATCATAAATTATGGTCAGTTCATAGTTATGGCTAATAATCACAAAGATATTTGATACGTCAGCCAATTAAACACTCCGTTATGTACATATTTTTATTTCATATACATATAACCTCACACATTTCACACACGGCTATCTGATCCCAAATAGGCAAATAATGGACAAAGCCTATGCTATGGTGACTCAACGACTTATAAATATTATATTAATTTAAAACTAATTTATTGACAGGTAACAAAGCGAGCTTGACCGGAGCAGTACTACCCAATCACAGAATAGCAACCTAAAGCGACAGCATCCGTGTGTCGGCTTGGGTTGGTAAGTACGAGACCGGCAGCCCATTGAGGCTGGAGTGACAGTTATCGTAATAAGTGTGTGAGTTTTAAACTACCATAATGACTTTCATGCCTTTTATGTCCTCAAGAGAGGTTTGAGAGGGAATTGAACCCACATCCTGGTTTAGCAACCAGGATCACTCACTATTAGCCCAACAGACCCTTTATACGTATTATACATATACATATATATGTATATATATAAGGAAGGAAATCACTTAACACTTCATAAAAATTACTTAACTTGAGTTAAAAGCTGGACCCGCCGTCTGTTAAAATTTAAACATTTTTAACTGGGCTGGAATCACTCAAGAAAGAATGATGAAGGAGATGGATGAATTGTATGAAAGAGAGAGTAAATAAATAGGAGATTTGAGCATTAACACTTTGCACCGACTTCAATAATATAAAACATCTATTTTTATTAAATCAATCATACATAGGTACCTCTGAGGGAACTCGTTTTCTCTTCCAAGAAACTAAGATCCATTTTTTGGCAAAACAGTCCAATATTATTAATCCATCAACAGCTTTTACCAGTGCACTGTTGGACATAACCCTCTCCTTAGCAAGGAGGTTTTGGTCTACTACACCGCGCAGACCAGACCGCTGGTTTGTTTCATGTTTTCTTTCTTTTTGTAGTGAGAGATGATAAGTATGGTTAAAATTTGTACTCTTATCCGTCACCACACGGACTCGATATTGTTATACGTAGAGTGCAATATTTAAGCAATAAATCACACCTTATCCTTAAGATTTCGAATATTCATACGATGTATGTATAAGGAATTGAATTGAATTGTGGTTTATAAATTTGAAGCGAAAAATAAAGTATGTAGAGACTAGGGACTATCAGAAACCCTCAACTTCAATGACACAACAAATTGACTCACAAATGAAATTTATGTAATTTTTTAAATATGAATAAATCAAAACAGGTTCTGTGATGTACCGGCTGAAGTACAAATGTGCATATATTTAGATACATATTAAACTAATTAATAATAAATCCAGCGTGCCCGGATTACGTTGACGCGCCGGGACAAATGTTTCCGGTCGCACACACAACGGCTTTTATTTATTTTTATTATTTTTATTTACGAAATAAAAATTTATGGTCGTCGAGACCGCCTTCCGTGAGATTTAGCGAGTGTGTCATAGACTCGGGGAGCTGAAAACTCGATCTGAATTGAATTATGTACGTTTTTAATGGTTTCGCGGTTCGTGCGTCGAAAAAGGTTCCCGTAATGTATTGGTGGGATTGTGTTTGTGTCATTTAAATTCATATTATCGGCAGACAAGTGGATTTTTGGTAATGTTTATAATTTTCTTTTTTTTTTTATTTTGTTGTGATTTTGATATATTATGTTTTTATAGCAATGGGTGTTCCCTGTTCCCGTGCATCCCTTCTCATCCCTTGGTTTTCTGTCATTAATATTTTCAGTCATAGATATATTTTTATACATAGATGTTTTGTATTTGTTTTTGTTTGGAAACCTTCACCGGTTGCTACCTCGAGGGTTGCACAGCCCGGTAACAGTAAGTTAAAGGTAGATTTAGTTTACAAGTAATGTAAAAAGCTCCGACTATTACCTGAACAGTCTTGTGCCTTTCCCGGACTAGTTAAAAAAGCCTGATCGAAGACCAGGAGAAACGAGTTTAAATATTTTTATTTAAGAATAATTAAAATAATTAATAACGAACTTATTGAGTAACTTGATAATATGATTATTATTTTATATTAATGTATATGTGCCGGTGTTAAAAGTCGGGCCTGTCGAGTGCCTGTTTGACAACTTTATTGTATAAAATAAATTGTCATTAGTGGACTATCTTGACTAATTATAATTAATAATTATAACTTTGTTCAAATTAGGAAAACTGGGTTCTAATCTAGTTTTCAGATTTAAAATACCTAGGTGATTATATTTTTTTTTAAATGCATCAACTTTTCATTTCTGCAAATCCTTTTTGGATTTTGAGTACCACGGCTTGATGACTTGTATATGCACCGGTAGCTACTCTCAAATACCTACCAGGTTACTTAATGCAATGGCAATACACTTTTGTCTCTATATGGCAAAACTCTCAAACAATCATTGCCTTCGCGATTATCAATAAACAAACCAACTCTTGTTGAAGTAAACAAAGCAGTAACTTTGCAGTCCATACATCTGCAGCCGCGTACCGAACATTAGGTTCTGACAAACACACATACACACAAACAATAACTTGTATTACAAGCTCGTGTACAAATTTAGTTATACACTCTATACACTCACTCGCCCAACACGATAATTTATATTAAAAAGACTTTTTGTACGATTTTGTTTCCGATTCAACATAAATAAGATATGTTATTTAAAGTTAATATATCACTTGACAGGTGGTAGGTAGCCATGTATACTATCACAGAGTAATTAACACCCAAACACGAAGGGTTAAGATTCAAATTCGCCTACCTAGTGTATATACTCAGGACGGTCGGACATTTCATAAGATTTATACATATATCAAAGTAAGGCTTTGTATGAATGTAGTGAGAGATTTTAATCAACGTCCGTATGGAAGGGCAATAAAAGCCTGTTCGATTCCCGTCTAGTGCCGGATGGTGATGCGATTAATTGGGTTCAATCGATTAAATAACTATTCTTGTATTCGATTTACCTCTTTTCGATTAATGTAAGAATGTTTACGTTTTTTAAGATAATAAGTATGACCTTTTTTTTAAGACAAATGTGCCATTCGTTTGAAATTTATCAAAGTGTATATCGAGAAATAGCACTACCTTTCAAACATGAATGCAATAGTGTAAATACGACCCACATGTACAACCGACGTAATATCCATACGACACCCGCCTTTAATATTCGAGTATGTCTTAATATGTACGAAGGTACATAAAAATGTTGGAGAAAATTAAATAAATCATTAATAAATTGCATTGTTTGCATTCACAATGAGTCTGGTGACCACTCTTGGGTGCTATTTATGCTTTGCATCAGGCAGAGTAGAAACTTTGGGCGGCTAAAAATAAAAAAATTTTATTAAAAAAGCAACAAGAGAAGAAACGCTGTTCTAAATTAAAAATAAAATAGTATTGAATGTCAGTTAGCACATGAACCTTGATCACTAGTGTCAGGATGTCATATACGTAGCAGGAACTACATTGTCATCTGTCTGTCCTAATCCCAATTTCATTTGCAGTCGGTGCAGTATACTTTGACCTTCCATTCTACTCTATCACTCGCCATCTCATTGTTAACACCTTACGGCTATCCTCTTTCACACAATCCATTCCCCTTTTCTTTGGTCTTCACTTTCTCTAGCACTCTTCAACTCTTTCCTCGCCACATTTAACTCATTCATCCAACATAACATGCCCATACCAAGATTACCTATTACTTTTTAACTTTTCATCCAGTGACGCAACTTTCAGGCTCCCTCATATGTACTCATTCCTGGCCTTGCCGATCCGAGTCACACCACATACCACACATCAACTACATCACCGATACAACGAAGCTGTAATTGGCTGTTATTTACAGCTCAACTAACTTCTGCTTATTGAATATAAATATATTCTGTTCTAGTTTACTCGTCACATCGCTCGAGGCAGTCGAAAAGACCTTTAGTAATTTAACCAATGTTTATGCGGGCACTACGTTACAGCCATCAAATAACCGTCTCTTCCGAGCAAATGTTACTACTAACGCCATCTAGTATGGTAATAAAAAAACATTATAAGTCCTTATTCCATAGAGGATCATAACTTTTTAAGGTTAGGTTAGTACTTTTTGGTTAAATTAGTCGATTTATATCGCCATGTAGTTAGTATATCTTTTTGTGACTGCAAGTGTAGTTTTTGAGTTTTGGACAGTGGATTGTGAGTGAGGCGTTGCGTCGGCGGCTGACGCGGCGGCGAGCGCTAATCGATGCGCGCCACTGCGCTGTCTTCCGACGGCGGCCATTACGCACCTTTATGGCCACCCGGCCCCCGTCCCCCGCGCCGCTCTAAGGCGGCACATGACGAATCAATATGCCGCCAACCGACTCAACACTTATTTATTTGACACGATTTATTAGCCGAATGCCTGTAAACTTTTATGCGCCCCTCTATCCTCATCCCCCCGCCGGCCACCCGAGGATGCTTTATGATGGACACAGCAGTGATAAAATTCTATGTTTCGGCTGCCGTCTACTTTTATTGGGAATCGGAACAGATGTCTGGATGAGGCTTGAGGGAGCGGAATTACTATTGGAACGTTGAATAGTAAACGCTTTTGTTGTTTTCGTAGATGCCACTTTCTATTCCAGGGCGATAACAATTACTTTTTACAATTTCGCTTCATTAATTACCATTTTATTTCGCCGGGCGCTGCAATTAACATTAGTTACTTTTTACCGTCGCAGGCGCTCAGCGACCGCGGTGTGCAGACAAAGTGTCGGCAGGAAATGTGTAATTTTTTCACAAATATTGCGGAAGGAAGACGACGGCTTCCTCTGTTTAGATGGTTTTTATGCTAATCGTGGAGATTTGCTGGGTTTTCTTTTAGCAGGACAATTATTCACGGTGTGCGGTCGCAGCTCGCCCTTTAAGAAATTAGCGGTAGAGAGACCACGCGTCCCGCCAAGCGAGGACCGAGACTCACAGCCCTAACATCTAGTATACTCGCTACATCGTAAATTCGCTAGCTTACCTACTCGTACCGAAATAAAGGGAACAACTTTATTTGTTTCAATGAATCTGCCAGAAACGAGATTTTTAAGCGACTTTTCTCGGTCGCTCAGGATGTGTTTTGTTGTTTCTTTAGACATACCTTTGTTTCAAAGGTGTTCTGTTATCATCTGTTATTAATCAAATCCAATGTAACTCAATTAAATCAAGGCCCTGTCATGAGTAGAGTTTTTAACTGTGGCCAAAAATCTTTAATTTGGCTCAATGGCGCACCGGCAGCTGATGCAATTTCTGTGCTTGAGGTCTCGGGTTCAATTCCCGTTCGTAGCAAATATTTGCGTGATCTGTAAATATTTGTTTCGGAGTTTGGGTGTTTTCTATGTATAGAAAGGGCTTACAAAAAAAATAATCTATCAGTCAATCTAGATGTCATAGTACAAACTCTGCTTATTTTGAAGCTGCTGGCGTTGTGTGTCAGATGTCTGAAATAAAAAAAATACTGAAGTATCTGAGCAAACTAACAGCTTTGAGGCATATTTTGCTTAAATAAAAACGTGATTCCAAGAAAGCTATTTACAATGAATATAAACTTATACAATGAGCTCCTAAGTCACATAAAACACAACAATTACAGCTTAACGGCACAAACGCATGTTGTAGGCTATACTCCGGAACACACATTCAATTGTACCATAATAATGTAAAATAATGTAAAACTATTAACAAACACACAAACATTGCAACATTAGCTAATACGGTAGTTGTTTTTTATGTCCCCAACGAACACCGTACATGGTCGCCGTAGTTTTTAATGGCCGATATACATGCATAACAGTGCTTCTACGAGTAGCTAAGGACAAAACCAACGAGCTAACACCAATAAATTAATTTATCTTTATGTTGGCAATACTGTAAGCCGGTTCTCCTCATTCTGAAAGGTGTATCCACTTTAATTAAAAATGACCATCGCAATTAAGACCTTTGGGCATTAGATAAGAAAAATATTCATGCAAATGATATCGTAAATTACTTCATATTTGTTTGTTTAACAGCATTCGTTCTAATACTTCTTATTACACTGGCAACACAGGATTTAAAAAATAATAAGCTTGTTATGTCGATGACGTGCGTCATACGAAAAAATTCATTTACATCGCTCCATATCGTGTTCGAACTCAATATTTCACTTACTCGAACTTGTGAATGCTTAGTCAATTAGTTTTCTGTTATCGAATGGAATCGAATTCAAATGATTATAAGACAACTGCAATTAAACAATAACAGATAATAAATAACTTGAATTGCTTATTACTTCCGAACGAAAAATAGCTTGAGGAAAAATGTATTTTCTTTTATCGTCTCGTATTATTATTTGTTTAAAGATTATGACTTTTTTAGATACTTATGTGACTTAACAATACTCATAAGCTGTTATTAAAATTGTCTCTCTCCCTCTGATATTGATGAAAGTGTTTTAATGAGTCTGTTTATGTCAAATAAAAGTCCAAAATATAAAAACAGGAAGTGTTTTATAGAGCCATTAACCTACATTTTATTCAGCGTTGCCAATGATGAAACCAAACATATTTGATGTAATGTTGGAAACGAATGAACGCGGAAGCATCTCGGGATCTTTGTACAACGGCGTGTTATGAAAGCCAGTGTCGTGTGCATGTAAATGTGAAACAATTTCATCTCGCGCTTCACCCGGGAGCGGTTCAACGACGGACGGGCGACGAGGAAGCCGTTCCGTTTCACACGTCGACATTGTAACTCCACCCGCTTCGTTCCACACTCAAATGCATAACAGACAAACAGGCTAATCCCGGCGTTATCGTAAATTGTCAGTTTATGACGTGCGGAACGGTCGCGGGGCGAGGGGCCGCGGGCCGAGGGGAAGAGTTTTCTAATTTCGCCCCCTGCGCCCGTTTTGATGCGCTAATTCGTGTAAGCAGTTTCTGAACGTGCTTGTTTCGAGTTCACTTCAATTTGCCAACGAAAAGTTTGCCACTTGGCCGCTCTTATTGGCAAGATTTAAGGTCGCGATTGACCGGAACACACTTCTCTATTACTTTGCAAGGTTATCGTCGGCTTTTACATAGAGTTGCGCAATTTACATACATTTGTTTGTTGGGTTTTTAAATTGGGGAATTAACAGTGTTAATCGCCAAGTTGTTGTGCTGAAGGCCCCCGTTGCAAGCCTCAGTCGTTTGTGGGCTCTATGCATAATGTTATTTATTTATCATATTCCATAAAAGATGGAAGAACGGTCAGTTAATATTACATTACAACAGAAGATATCAAAGCGGTGCGCGCGCGCGATGGGATCTCGCTCTGCGCGGGCGCATCAGCAATTAATACTCTTCATTTAATCGATTCCTTCAATTATTCCACCTTGATATATGTTAATCCTTTTCGGTCTCGGCCTCCCCGGGATATTGTTGGCTATAATTACGTGGGAGGCGACCTCTATTGACAAGTATTGATGTTTTTAATCTGATGTTAGGATAAGACGTTAGTATGCGCTCGTCCGTCCGTCCGTACATTGATTTGTGGCCGGTCGGCTCATTGCCTCGTAATTATTGGATTTCGGCGCGATATTTATTGGCATTTCTTCTCACAGTCGCCTTGATTTATCATTGGGCTGTCATTCGAGAGAGAATTATTGCGATGCGTGCCCGTCCGTGGAGAGCGTTCCATAATCGAAGTGTTTTTTTTTTTCGTTTATTAACGTTGAATCCCCGAAGGTACACCCAATACGTCATATTTCAATACGTTACGCGTTAGGACACATGATCACCTCCATTAAGGCGCGTCTTCTCCCGACGGATTAGCGCCGTCGAGTAATGAGATGGCGAAAAATATTGGAAATAACACACGACAATAATAAACGTATAATAGGGGAGAGGTAACGCAGCTGCGGCCCGCAGCCGCCGCTAGGGGCGCTGCGAGCGCTTTATGTTCCTCATTCGTGATTAAATGCGAATGACACAATAACAATTTTATTTTAATCAATTATATTTTAGTAATCTTCAAAGACAAGTTTTGTCTTTTTCAAAGTAATTAATTTAATAGGTCACTCGTAAAGTAATGAACCTTAAGTAACTAATTAAATTAGCTATTGTTAACGTCCAAATTTCAAATCATCTCTGTAATCCTCGTTCATTAGTGTACTTTCTTTATTTTAAATATGATTATTAATTTATATAAAATTATAACTTACAGTTGTAACACTGTCAACACGGAGCTAATACAATTATAATTATTTTAACAGCTAACGCCATCTAGTTTTAAAATTTAAAAACTAATTGATTACATATGTTGTGCAATCTCAAGTAATTTTTTTTTAGCAAAATACACTGCATAAATTTGAATCTATTTTATAATAAACTCATCACCTGTACAACACTTCATTAACTATAAAGTAACTCCATGCATTTTCCCGTGTACACACCAATCGCGCGCCAAAATGATGGATTAACGTCACACGAGAATTTTCTTTTTAAAAACGCAAACAAGAGCTCGGCGCAAAATTGCATCCAGCTAATATTCCCTTGCCAATCATGTTGCTCAGTCAATTTTCAATTTTCCCGTTAATAAGCACGTCAATTCCCGTCTCCGACAACATCAGGCGTTTTTATTTCAGCTTTGTTGAGACATAGCTGTGTTTGCAATGGCGTCGTAGATAAGACAAACTTTGTTAGCAGTTAGTCTATTATTATGATATTGTTTTTTGGTAAGTTATAATATTGAGAATTGAGTATTTCTCGTTGAAATTTTCACATCCCGAATACTGCAATGTCTGAAGACATCAATTTTTGACCAGTGTGCCTCATAAGAAAGCTCAAAGTCACCCAAAGAGCAATGGAGCGGTCAATGCTCGGAGTTTCTCTGCTACGACTTGACTAACCAAGGTCACTGATATTGCCCGGAGAATGTCCAAAAAGTGCTGTAATGGCGACCATCTACTGGAAGACGGAGCGTAGGTAGGCCCCCTATAAGGGGGTCAGACGACCTGGTGTACCGGTAGCCACAGATACAGAGAGCACAAAACTGGTTCTGTGGAGAACCTTGGGGGCGACCTATGTCCAGCGATGGACGTCTTTCGGCTGAGACGATTGTATTGTGTACACATCACAAATTTCTAATATATATCTAAATCTGATATATATCATACTAATGTATTGCAATTATATTCTTCTCGATTCTTAAAATAATACCAAATGAACATGTATTTTAAAAAAAATGAAAGCTCAAATTATACTGGTCAACCGACTATCTCTCTCTCTCTTATTAATTACTTACTATTTTATCTCTAGTGTTGTGATTTGTACACTAAGCAAAAGTTATATGATATCTAGTTAATAATGTAATTGAAATGAGCGTATTGTTCATCAATAATATTGTTGTCCAAGAAATACGGAAACCACTTATGCACCATTTCTAATATCGTAATTGGCCCAGGTACAAAATAATATAATTATATTAAAGAATAACTCCTATTTTGTTTATTTTTATATAACATTAAACTTAATTTTTTGGTGTACATACATAATCAACCTAAAAGTTATTCGTACAACGTATTAGTTATTCTTAACTGTATAGAGCTTGCATTTAGTAACGGAAGGTTAAATTCGTTAGCACAGCATAGAGCAGAGTGGCGCAGTGGAAGCGTGCTGGGCCCATAACCCAGAGGTCCGTGGATCGAAACCACGCTCTGCTAGAACCTCTTTTTGAAGATTGATTACATTTTTGAAATAATTTTTGTCAATATTTTCAATAGAAAATACTTTAAAATTTTAATAATTTTTATTATTTTTTTAATTTAAAATTTAATACGTAGGTTACTCTTCTAATGTTCATGTTTTACAACTATTTACTCCACTTCTAGTAGTCATTAAAATGTAAACTAAAATCTAAATTATAATTAAAAACATCATAAAACACTATCTTTTGAGGCTGTCAATAGGGTGACCATCGACCAAGGTCCAAAAAAAACAAATCCTAATAAATTAATTTTTTGCTAAACCAAAGAGCAAACATAAGAAACTTATAGATGTATCAAGTCCATTAGGCTCGCGTCACACGAGATTTATGTTTAATTGAAATCGTCGAGTTATTGTGCCATGTTGATTTATGCGGACGCGGCCACTCGATAGCGGTGCACTTTCAAGCGCCATCGCTCACGGCTATACTAAATAACACTACACATTGTTTGATTATGTGCTTAAAAATTATTTACTTCTATTTACTTGTGGTAAGAATTTTCTTGTAAATGCTGGTTTCCTTTTAATGTAATAAATTTTAACTGTTATGCATTGTTTGGCGAACCTTGGGAGATGTTAGTTTATTCAACCAAGGTTGAACCAAAATTGTGCAATATATTTACAAACGCTAACAGCGCCTGTCTGCATTATAATAGCAATGAGTTAATTAATTACTATTTTCTAATCGATCTATTAACTATCAAAACACATCTTGCAAATTCTATTAAAATCTAAATAGATACATATATTTTAATCCCTTTGCAGACTTTGTTTCTGTGAAAACAATATTTTTTATAAAATTGCTATATACGTCTTTATGTGACTAATTCACTGTAATCTAACGTCATTGTCTGAATACTATAATAGTGAAATATTTTAATAATGAACAGCTTACAAGCAACAATAGGAAAAATAATCACTCCTCAGAAACTTCATGCATATTTACTTGTGTACCTTCAGTAAACCCCGACGGCTACTTATTTTTCCTGGTGTCGAATCTCCAACTGCTCATCATGTCACTGGATCTGTGTAAGCACTTGTATGACGAAATTGAATCGATTCAAACCAAACGAAGTTCCATCACAAAAGAAAGTCTCCAAGTCTGGGCACACCATTAAATTATCTTACCTTATCTTCGTGTTTAGACAACACGCACGTGCTAAACATGTGCCACCACCATGTCAGACTTGATTCTTGATCAGCTTCGTCACGATTGTTACAACTATTAAAGTGACACATTTTTCAATGTGTATTTTTATAAAACCCAAATTGATGAGACTCTTTTAAAATTAATAAGTAAATAAAAAAACTTAGACACACAAAAGTGCATGTGAGTCCTACGGAGTGAGTATTTTAATTTTATTTTATTAAGTAGCACACGTTTTTCAATGTCTGTATTAATATATCTGCATAGATATTGATGTCTTTTGCGATTGTAATTCAATCTCCTTACTTGGCGAGCAGCAGTCCCTTGATAATCTCTTAATAAAAGCCATAATTTATTCAGTATCATCTTATACCTGCATACCGCATATCTATATATTGACGTCTCTTTATTACTCCAACATGAATAATATTATTATGAATCCTTACACGATCAAACATAAAAACAAAACAGTCATTGCTTCGCGACTCCAGCATTTAACGCTCAGAAGATAACGTCCATAATAAACGTACATCAACTGTAGGTCAAACCGAGAATAAACAGGCGCATACGTTTCCACAAATCCGTGTCAAGAATCGAAGTCGACTTTAAAAAAAGGAGATATCCTACTGACACGAAGGTTTAATAAATAATTTCTTTTCACATCTTATTATTTATTGGACGCCACGCAAGCAAGCCTCCGACGAGACTATAACGATGACGAATACGAGATACGTTTGTAAAAAACCCTTTTGAGTCTTGACGCGTGATATATTCCCGCGAGAGAGCGTTATAAAGAACGCGGCGGGGTGCGCTCGCGCCGTGCGCTGATTGGCCCGCGTAATGACTCCATGCGCGGACGTTCCGTTTTCGTTGTAGGACTGAGACGTAGACTAATGACTGCTGTATGGTAAACCAATGACGGATAGGCACCTCTGAACCTATTGTGTATGTGGTATATAGGTATTGCTCCGCCGTTGAAATATCATGTCGATTTGCTAGTTCTGCACAACCGCCGGCTCAATCTTCATTCTAGGTCGTAATTTATAAAGTAAAGGATTAAAGCTTTGCTTCTCATTCTCTCATGTACGAGCTCGCTTTATCCTCCTGGAATGCCACATAAATTGTTGAAATTACATATAATTTCGTTTTATTTTTTACACGTTAGGCGGTAAAATATCATTTGAATAAGAATACTAAATTAGCCAATTTATAAATAACATTAGACACTAATTCTAAACTGCCGGTTTTAAGGTATTGTGATTGAAATCTTGAAACGTAATAGATGACTGGTTTACTTTACCATCATCAAATATCTTGTATATATTTATATATTTATTCGTACGAATGAAATATTAATGTCTTTTCATATTATAAAACAAGACATTAACCAATAATATAACTTTTAAGCACAATGAATACCTGTAGTGTCCTCTATTATAAATTTAGTATTTTTAAATTACCAAATCGATATTAAATATTTGACCAAAGCAAAGTATGACGTCATAGCATTTCTTACAAAATACATCTATCGTAAATAGGTAAGTCCTTATTTAACTAAACAGTGTCCATTAAGAAAATGAATGCAGAGTAAATAAAACCGTGAAATCTAGGCCATAGGGCTTCGCAAATATAACGCGTAAAGCCGAAATCATTTTAAATCAAAATCACACATGAAAAAGACAGTAAAATTAACACTCAACAATTATTCTCCTATCAAAATAGAAGGTCCTTCGTTTAAAGGTCCATCATCGTTCAGAAACGGCTAATGAATCTATCAATCCCCAGGGAGGCATACATTGTCCAGTCGGACGCAGGACGTGTGGCAAACTTGCCCACAAGATTGATTACTTCGGAAATTTGCTTGTATTTTAATTGATTAAGCATACAAGTTGAAATCCCGTGTGATTTTATATTTTCTAAGGTAACTGTCAATTTGGTTATGTAAGAACAGGTTAATTGATGGCAGGCGTAAAGATAAAAGAGATTTGAAAAAAGAGAAGCCAATGCACAGTAGCATAAAATAGATGTAAAGCTATGATTGGGTATGCTTATGTAAGCTGCGTCCTTTAAAAATTACGTCTATAAACTTGTTAACATTGTGATCTCATGATTTGACTAGTCTGTCGGTATAGTGGTTAGTGAATCGATTGCCACCTAGGACCAGATTCTTTCAGGCCATAAACATCGTTCTAAATGTCAATTAAATGTCAAAATGAAATAAATAATAACAGCTTGTGACGTCACACTGATGTTATCGTTTGACTTGGAATATGTCGTTCAAAAATAACGAACATTTTCAAATGACTACAGAAATTATTTAATTTAATATTTGAATAGAAAGTTGTTCGGAAATCAAATTGATGTCGTTTAAAAACCATGTGTACTGCCTATGACCTTTCACTTGAATCCCGACAGGCTGCAACACAGCAACAAGTGTTCTACACTACATTGTTGCTTACCTTACTAAACCTTTAATGATGTCCACTACTTTCTTTAGAACATAAAAACTTAAATAAACTTTTTATCAGACAGCTTGCAACTGTCACATTTGACGTTAATTTGACAGTTGACATAAGATCAATTAATTTTAAAAATAGATTCAACCTTCCATTTTTGTAGTAAATTCTTTTAAATTTGTGGTTGATCAATCACATTTTTACCACGGAAGACCCATCCAAAATAGGTCAAAATAATACCACGGCCTCCCAGAAAACCAGTGTTGAGCTCTTACGTTGCTTTTCATAGAATGAGTGAGGTAATCCGATCTAAGATTATCCGGTAGGGGTAAACTTACTCCTGATAGGAGGGGAGACACTCGTGGCTAGTGTATTTGTAAGTCTTAAGTTGAGTGCGCGCCGATAGCCTCTAAGCATCAAGGTACACACATTGTTCCAAAAAAAAGGGTAAATAAACTATTTTTTTTTTTATTAAGGATCACCAGCAACTGTTTACACCGATTCCTTAAGTCAATAGATGTTCATAACATAAAGAAACAATGCAACAGCTACTTATAGATAAACACCACTTATATTATAAAAACGGAAAAAAAATTGAAAAATTAAAGTAACAAAATTTACATTTTACACAAACACACGCACACGCACACGCACACGCACACATACACAGTTTTAATACATTTTACACATTTTACAATTATCGCGTCTTAGTAATAGCAAACCATT
This sequence comes from Hypercompe scribonia, assembly GCA_949316085.1. Lineage (NCBI taxonomy): Eukaryota > Metazoa > Arthropoda > Insecta > Lepidoptera > Erebidae > Hypercompe > Hypercompe scribonia. The sequence goes on from OX438972.1 coordinate 24,111,249, forward strand.
AAGCACGAACTGTTTCTTTCGGATGGTATCAAAATGCAAATCAATAAGATCGCTGTAGGGATTTACCATATTACACATTCTTGCATACGGAGAATAGGCTAGATGACACCTTAGTCAAATTAGTTATCATCTGTCAAAACGACAATTTTGTATGAAAAATGTACTAAATACCAAATTGTGACGTCACTGTTTTAGACTACTCAATTGAACAATATATTTCACTGTATATTTGATTGTAATTCGTAATAATAATAAAAGGCTATGTTAATTGTATTTTCCGAGATGTTACGCGACATTAGTTTTAATGAAGTGGACGTTGGTATTTATTTACGATACAGTCATCTACCCAATTGGCACCGAGAAATGTTCTTCTTAATTTTGAAAATCACATACAATATTTCGTAAGCTTAACATTTAAACAATTATAATCTAAAGATAATCAGTTTCCAACGATGTCAGCACACACCGAGAGGCTACAAATTTTAATCTGACATTACTATAACAAAAACATAGGTACCTAGATTGGGTGGAAATCAATTATAATTCCCATTAGACAGAGGCGGGCCCACTGATTTATGTGGGTAGGTGGAAAAAAGCTGCGCATTGCAAGTGCACCTTGTTTTGAACATACGATAATTGCTAATTACAGACGCTCTATTGACGTTTCGATATGAAGAATTTATATTTAATACATTTTTGCATTTAGTTCAGAAAATTAATACTCAAAATGTAGCTAACTGGCTATGTGAAAACACATAATGTGTGATGCCAGTGCCATGACCGGTGTAGTCCCAGGTTCATCGTGTAAACACAAATCCCTTGCAATAAACGGGACACCGTATGGTTTTATTTGGTTAGGTCATACCAGTTCACCGTTAGCCTCGGTGAAGTGATAACCTGTGTGGGTTTACGCACACGATAAAAAAAGTTAAAAAAACACTAAAAAAAGGCTTACTAAAAACCGATGCCTGAATCCACACCCTAAACAACAGTTGGTACACAAAGGGTGACATCATATTTGTGTCTTTTAAGTTATATGTATCCATGGGGGACGGTACTCACTGACCGTTAGACCATACCAACCATGTTATCAAATAGGTGAACACGAGATTAAATGATTAATTTTAAAATCTGCTCCCGGTATACATTTACATGGGTTTACACTGTCCTGGATCGAACTTGTGACGATTGTACGTTCGTCATACTGAAATTATTTATACATATTACTCTCTCTGAAAATAGCACTGTTTTCAATTAAAGTAGACCTCCATAGTACCTACTGTGGAGACTGATGGCTCACATTCTATTTCTTCTGTGACTCACTTCGAACGTCTTATTATCAGTCGGTGAGAGACAAAGATGCTGTGAATAAACTTCTTTATATGTGGATATGATCTGCATCTTAGTACTTTTCTAGTCCAGTAAAATGCTTTCTGATTAGGTAAGAACCGGGACTACAAAGCCCATTAAAGGGGGAGCTATTCTACCTATTACTAACTGACTGTTCTACTCGTCACTGTCAGTAATTTATAGTTTTTGTTTGCTACTATGATCATAGAAATTTATTTTCATTTTATCTATACATATAATCATACCAATAATGAAGTTATAATGTACGTTTGTAATGTAAATAACAGTCTTAATATGATGTTAACGTAGTACTTAAACTTTTGTTTGTCCATCTGCCTAATCTCAACGGATAATCTCCCGAACAGGTGTACCGATTTTCAAAAATTTTAATGACAGATAATTGATGTTATAATAAATGTACTAAGCCCAATTTTAACGTAGCCACTTCATATGGAATAAGGATAAAGTTAGAGTAACGCGAAAATACCATTAATGTGTACTGATAGCCCCAAAAGTACTTGTTGTGAACAAAGCAGTAGAACCAGAAACTTAATAATAATATCATCAACTAAATCTAAAATCTCTAACAGTTATATTTTGTATTCGCATTTACTCAATGTTTATTGCCTAATAAATATTAAAAAAGAACTAAAACCTCGTAACACTAACCTACATCAATTTAGTTGTGTGGGGTCTGTTGTTGACATTCAAGAGCAACGGTGTTCTATATTTGAATAACCTATGTATTTTATAGGCTTTTTTCACAACCTATAAACAATTACATGAAGTAATTCATTTTTAAATCACCAACTTGTATAAGTACTTGCTTATTTTATTTGTGTCAACGTAGTCTATGGAGTATTTTGTCGTGGTTGGTTGAAAATTCATAACCTATCTTTTGTTGGAACAACAAAAGAAAACAAAGACAGACTGTGAAATTATTTAAAAAAATATCTTTGAATTTCGAACTTAGTTTTTTGGTTAATCTTAATTCTTAATAGTATCGATGTTGTCAGTATGACAAAATGTATTGTTTTCTGACGAGATATCAATGCCTATTGTAGATTCACTTTTTTACTTTTTCGGGCAACTAAAGTATACAATGTTAGGTAAGTACGAGTAGCTTTTTACTTGTACAGACATTTGCAGCGTTCGTTCTCATTTCAAAACGATTCAAAAAGGTGACGTCACAATTAGTTCCGAATTCAAAAGGTGTTGGAAAATCGTATCATTTGTATTGCACGTGTAAGGTGACAGGCCGCGGGGTGCAGCGCGGGGTATGCGGCGCGGGGAGCAGGGCGCACCTCGATCGATGGCGACGTCGTTATTCGGGCGACAGCCTTTGACGACGTCGCGGATACGTTCCGTTTTGCGCTTGTTTTAATTTCTTCATTTGTATGATGATTTGGGAATTAGGAGTCGGAGTAGGTCGGCGAGGTAGGCTGTCTATGGTAATCGTTTAGTTTGTTGTGAATTTTAAATGAAATTAGTAAGTAGATTGCCTACTGAAACGACTGAAAGGTTGGCTATTTATAAAGCGTCGATTAGAAATTTTTACATTGTTTTAGAATAGAATAAACTTTATTGCACCCCAGTTAAAACTAATAATCAAGTTAATGCCCATGAACAAACGATGACCTTATCGTTAAAAGCAATTTGTTCCAGTAAATCTTTGGCTAGACAAACCGTCTGCAGAAAGGCGAATTCTGTACTTTAAGACATTTTTAAGATAAAAAAGACTAATATTTTAATAATCTTTTAATATGTAGGTATGTCTGTGTATGCCTGTTTAGCAATTTAGACACAAATCATCTACATTCAGTCATCACCCTCACTAATGTAAGTCATCACATTACTGCGGTTACGAACACTAACGCTGCTCTGTATTGTTTTTTTTTTTAAGTTCGTAAACATATCTTTCCATGTGAACTCCTACTTTGCTTGCCACAATATTTTTCTAATTTAATAATTGATGCCTCCAATAAACTGACGAGTACCAAGAGGAACACACCAGGGTTAGGTCCACGCCTCCGCGGACGCGTGACTGACGGACGTCCGCACACATGCACACCGTTGCCGTCACACACTCACAACTTGCCGTGTACATACGTTATTTTGACACTTGATAGATGTATGCCTACAGTGATGGGTGGCGCACGGTAACTGAAATACGAGGGAAACTTTGAATACGGGACAGCGGCAATTGATTCTAAAAACAGATATTGATCGACAAAAGCAACAGCCATATAAATTATTTTACCAATCTTATCCTATCCCACTTCTTACTAACCCTACTTCCTATCCTACTAATTGGCTAGATGACTGTAACGTAAATAAATACAATGTCCACTTTATTAAAACTAATATTGCGAAACATCTCGGCAAATACAATTAACATAGCTTTTTATTATTGTTACGAATTTCAATCAAATATACAGTGAAGTATATTGTTCAATTGAGTAGTCTAAAACAGTGACGTCACAATTTGGTATTTTGTACATTTTTCATACAAAATTGTCGTTTTGACAGATGATAAAAGTAACTAATTTGACTAAGGTATAGTCTAGCCTATTCTGCTAACATTATAAAATGCAAAGGTTTGTGAAGGTGGGTATTTGCATGTTCCCTTTCACGGAATAGCTATCGAATGCCTTTATACAAAACTACAATAATATAGCTTATACATTAGAATGACACATAGCCTAGTTTTTACCGCGGTATCTGATGTACAAATGGGCGAAGCCGCGGACAAAAGCTAGTTTAAAATACGACTGAATTTATTTTTTTAGAAAACCTTTTGTTTTGCATATCAGTTTGTATAACAATTTTGTAATCAGAAGTAACAATATTATATTTGCTTGGTCAGAAGCGCATCGTCATAAAACGTAGGGACGAATAGAAGTATTTTGTTTTATATTTTAGAATGATTTTTAAAACAAAAATACGCTTTAGACACTCAATCATCACAGCCAAAATAAGTCCACTGCTGGACATAGGCCTCCCTCAAGGTTCTCCACAACAGCCGGTCCCGTGCCGCCCGCATCGAGCAGCTTCCCGAGACCTTCACCACGCCATGCCAACGCTGCGTTTCCCAGTGCACGGTCGCCACTCCACAACTTTACGGCCCCATCGGCCATCGTTTCTGCATGTAATGTTGCCCCCCAATTCCCCAATTTTAAACTTAAAACAAATGTATTTAGTTTAAAAATGATCCAAAATAGTCTATTACAGACTTATCTACAGTTCACGTGACTAATACTATCGAGTGACAAACAGATCAAAGTACCTATAGAACTGAAACTTAAGAATTGTCTTTGTATTGTGAACACGTTTCTAGACGATTTCTCAGTTATTGAATGTTATTGCGGTATTTTAAACGAAATGTGAGTTTTAAAATCATCCCTCACAGTAAAATTAAATTTTTATGCAAATTTTTTCACATTTATTTTTATTTTTTTTATATTTAGTAAGATTTTACCCAAACGTGGTAGTACAATTTCTTCTTAAGGACAAAAATGAACAAAATGACAAGCAATTTCAATTTAAAACTAGAATTTTTATTTCTATATTTATATAATACTATAGGCATATTACCTCTTTTTCTATCTTTTTTTACAAAATTTTAAAAAAAAATATCCAAATAAATTTAGAAATTGAAATCATGGAACGCTGAAATAAATGACATTTTTTTTACTACAAATGAAATGTAATAATACCGATAGAATAATTTAAGCTTAATGTCGTATCAATAAACTGTTCAGTTCATAGTAAACTAGATTTGAAATAATTAAAAAATGTGCTCGAACACGGGCTGGTGTAATGAATGCAGTGACGTTAACGACGTCGCTGACGACCGCCATTTGTCAGCCGTCAGCTGTCAGCTGTTTGTCAGCCACAATGGTGTCAGGCACCGCGCGGACGATTGACAACTGTCACTCATTGAATTTACCAAGAGTTGTCGAATACAAGTCGAGACATTCTTTATGATAAAAAAGGTAAAAGAGAAACAGCTTTTTAATACGATTCTTTGCTAAAATATACGTGGTAAAAAAATCTGTTTTGGTGCCTAGTATAGGGGGGTAAACAAGGCAGCCATCTTTTTTTTGAGAGGTTACCTGTTAGTAACTAATTCGACTTATAGAATCCTGTAACTTTTTTTTTAATAATATGTTATTTGTTAAGAACACTTTAAGCAAATTAAAACGAAAACCTCTAAAAATATAATTTGGATACAAACTACTAGAGCAAGAGCCCGTGAGTGCCAGACCTTCGTCATTTTATAAAAGCTGAAAGTTCTTCTATGTGTGTCCCTAGTACAGGTAAGAATGATTCCCAAACATGAAGCTGAGGCAGCGGTGGCTTTGGCAGATAACAGGCAACAAAGGTATGTAAAATTCCATCTCAAATTCGTCATAATATAAAACTTGATTTTTTTATATTTGATTCATAATAATATCAAAACTCGCGTTGCTCATTGCCAGACAGTTAGTATGGTTCCAACCCTCTGCCGGACACCCCTAAACTATTATAATTTATAATTATACTTACGTTATATTATAAAACCTAAATTTAATATATAATTTTTTGGGAGCCTATTAAACTATGTTTATATAGTAGCCGGACAGTTTCGAAGGTTCTATCATCTTGCCAGACGCATTCAAAGTAAGCAATAATCGGGAGAGCAAGGAGCGAATACAGTAACTAAACGTTATATTATAAAACCTAAGTTTCATATATAATTTTTTGGGAGCCTATTAAACTATGTTTACATAGTAGCCGGACAGTTTCGAAGGTTCTATCATCTTGCCAGACGCATTCAAAGTGAGCAGTAATCGGGAGAGTAAGGAGCGAATACAGTAACTAAGCGTTATATTATAAAACCTAAATTTTATATATAATTTTTTGGGAGCCTATTAAACTATGTTTATATAGTAGCCGGACAGTTTCGAAGGTTCTCTCATCTTGCCAGACGCATTCAAAGTGAGCAATAATCGGGAGAGCAAGGAGCGAATACAGTAACTAAACGTTATATTATAAAACCTAAGTTTTATATATAATTTTTTGGGAGCCTATTAAACTATGTTTACATAGTAGCCGGACAGTTTCGAAGGTTCTATCATCTTGCCAGGCGCATTCAAAGTGAGCAGTAATCAGGAGAGCAAGGAGCGTATACAGTAACTAGTGCGAATGAAACAGAGCGCTTAGTCTATTGCGGGATTTCACTGCGCACCCATTGTTATTAATTTCAAATTTTGCAGTTTATTTTTTTCTTAATCCAGAAATTTCATTAATTAATTTTTACAATTTCAATAACAAATATTTAAAATAATACTGAGTAAAATGTTTCTCATACAATGTCAATCATATCGAAAATCTAATAATTTAATTGATATTATTTTTCATTTTTAAGAAGTTTATTATTGTCAATGCTATTAAAATTATAAAGCCAATGAAACAAAGTAAATCAAATATTAGTGTTTATTATACCAAAGGACACATTTTTTTAAGATAAGAAATTTACAGAGAAATTAATTTATTTTAATTGAATCTAAATATTTTCATCATTTTCATCGTTATCGCGCGCTCACTAAATCGGTCCACACGTTAGCAGTTTAAACGTCGTAAGTGCTGCGAGTACAATTCGGACCGCCTTTGAATGCGTCTGGCAAGATGATAGAACCTTCGAAACTGTCCGGCTACTATGTAAACATGGTTTAATAGGCTCCCAAAAAATTATATATGAAACTTAGGTTTTATAATATAACGTTTAGTTACTGTATTCGCTCCTTGCTCTCCCGATTATTGCTCACTTTGAATGCGTCTGGCAAGATGAGAGAACCTTCGAAACTGTCCGGCTACTATATAAACATAGTTTAATAGGCTCCCAAAAAATTATATATAAAATTTAGGTTTTATAATATAACGTTTAGTTACTGTATTCGCTCTTTGCTCTCCCGATTACTGCTCACCTTGAATGCGTCTGGCAAGATGATAGAACCTTCGAAACTGTCCGGCTACTATGTAAACATAGTTTAATAGGCTCCCAAAAAATTATATATGAAACTTAGGTTTTATAATATAACGTTTAGTTACTGTATTCGTTCCTTGCTCTCCCGATTATTGCTCACTTTGAATGCGTCTGGCAAGATGAGAGAACCTTCGAAACTGTCCGGCTACTATGTAAACATGGTTTAATAGGCTCCCAAAAAATTATATATGAAACTTAGGTTTTATAATATAACGTTTAGTTACTGTATTCGCTCCTTGCTCTCCCGATTATTGCTCACTTTGAATGCGTCTGGCAAGATGAGAGAACCTTCGAAACTGTCCGGCTACTATATAAACATAGTTTAATAGGCTCCCAAAAAATTATATATAAAATTTAGGTTTTATAATATAACGTTTAGTTACTGTATTCGCTCTTTGCTCTCCCGATTACTGCTCACCTTGAATGCGTCTGGCAAGATGATAGAACCTTCGAAACTGTCCGGCTACTATGTAAACATAGTTTAATAGGCTCCCAAAAAATTATATATGAAACTTAGGTTTTATAATATAACGTTTAGTTACTGTATTCGCTCCTTGCTCTCCCGATTATTGCTCACTTTGAATGCGTCTGGCAAGATGAGAGAACCTTCGAAACTGTCCGGCTACTATGTAAACATGGTTTAATAGGCTCCCAAAAAATTATATATGAAACTTAGGTTTTATAATATAACGTTTAGTTACTGTATTCGCTCCTTGCTCTCCCGATTATTGCTCACTTTGAATGCGTCTGGCAAGATGAGAGAACCTTCGAAACTGTCCGGCTACTATATAAACATAGTTTAATAGGCTCCCAAAAAATTATATATAAAATTTAGGTTTTATAATATAACGTTTAGTTACTGTATTCGCTCCTTGCTCTCCCGATTACTGCTCACTTTGAATGCGTCTGGCAAGATGATAGAACCTTCGAAACTGTCCGGCTACTATGTAAACATAGTTTAATAGGCTCCCAAAAAATTATATATGAAACTTAGGTTTTATAATATAACGTTTAGTTACTGTATTCGCTCCTTGCTCTCCCGATTATTGCTCACTTTGAATGCGTCTGGCAAGATGAGAGAACCTTCGAAACTGTCCGGCTACTATATAAACATAGTTTAATAGGCTCCCAAAAAATTATATATAAAATTTAGGTTTTATAATATAACGTTTAGTTACTGTATTCGCTCCTTGCTCTCCCGATTACTGCTCACTTTGAATGCGTCTGGCAAGATGATAGAACCTTCGAAACTGTCCGGCTACTATGTAAACATAGTTTAATAGGCTCCCAAAAAATTATATATGAAACTTAGGTTTTATAATATAACGTTTAGTTACTGTATTCGCTCCTTACTCTCCCGATTATTGCTCACTTTGAATGCGTCTGGCAAGATGATAGAACCTTCGAAACTGTCCGGCTACTATATAAACATAGTTTAATAGGCTCCCAAAAAATTATATATTAAATTTAGGTTTTATAATATAACGTAAGTATAATTATAAATTATAATAGTTTAGGGGTGTCCGGCAGAGGGTTGGAACCATACTAACTGTCTGGCAATGAGCAACGCGAGTTTTGATATTATTATGAATCAAATATAAAAAAATCAAGTTTTATATTATGACGAATTTGAGATGGAATTTTACATACCTTTGTTGCCTGTTATCTGCCAAAGCCACCGCTGCCTCAGCTTCATGTTTGGGGATCATTCTTACCTGTACTAGGGACACCCATAGAAGAACTTTCAGCTTTTATAAAATGACGAAGGTCTGGCACTCACGGGCTCTTGGACCATACGTCATTTACCCCGAACCTTCCAAAAAAGCTTTGATAAAAACCCTTAATCAGCATAAATCATTGACAATCCGAGAATTTGAATACAAATCATTATCGTTACAAAATCGTAACTTTTCACACACACTACAATAGTTACGTGTGTGTGGTGTGACCTGACAGCTGTGGCGCGAATTATTAATGTTCAGTTGATTCACACCTTCAGGCTTCCCACCTCCTATGTCCACGACACGACACTGAAAAGCCACGGCTATTATTGTATATTATACTTACAACTTTACAATATTACCTACAGTGGAAAACTAAAGGGTCGTTTTGAATTGGCTCCTAAGAAAAAGTTGTTTGAAATTCGACGGGTGTCGTTCATTAGTATTGTAGATTTCAAATAGATTGCTTTATTTGAGCGTTTTATTTTTGTTTAAATAACAGATTTGTCTGAGACGGTTCTAAACTGGGTTTTAGATAAAGATCTATATTCATTTATTGTCAGTTTCAAATGTCTGCACTCGGGAGATATTATTTAAATTCTGTAGTTGTATCTATCCTCCATTTTGAAGTGTGTACTTCAAAATGGAGGACATTTTCAATTTGGCTAACAAGTATAAATATATTTAAGTGTAGTTATTCCACGATATTTTCTCTATTTGTGAACCGATTTCAATATCTCTTTTGTTAATTTGATTTCCAGTCCAAGTTGGTCCTATCATCATCATCAACAGCCTATTGCAATCCACTGTTGGACGTATATCTCTCCCATTGCACGCCACTCTGATCCGTTTTAAGTTGATTTCGTTATATTTGAATTACCTAATGGATGAAATATATAAGTTATATATACATAAGTTACTCGCTGCATTAAGTAACCAAACAATTGGCGAATAGAAAATTGATACCCATTGACCAAACGACGTCCAGGGTCCACCCTGTAAATAGTAGAAAAAAGTATGTACGATCACTCCAGCGAAAGATGATACTTTTTGTTAAGACACAACACGAAAGAAATGAAGTAGACTATGGAATCATAAACGTCGATATTCAGACGAGTATTACCATAACAAAAAAAATATTATCAATTAATATCTCCCTAAAGAGTTAAGAAAATTTTTCGCAAAAATTCTGCCGATATTGCAGTTCAAAGCCAGCCAAAACAAAACTTTAAGACAATATTTTTTCAACTATAAACTAATAATTGGCAACTTCGCAATCTAGTTTCCTGTCTATGCAGTGGTGATATCGTTGGTGATCGCGTGGTGCATACCCATTAACCACCCTGTCAACCATCACCACAACTCAATAAATATCCACCAGACGCAAATTAACCACAAATAGTTGATATATACGACCAGTAATAAGTTCTGCATATTGCAACTATTCAGTTACAAAACTATTTGAATTGTTTTCGCAAACGATAAATTATATTGTTGAGTGTGCATGATGGCAGCCGTGGAGCAAAGAATTAATAAGGGCACTAACTATTGTTGCCGTCATAAATTATACAATTTCGTTCATTTGTTTAATTGAAGTGTGACAATTTTAACATGGCCCTTCGAGGTAGGTACAGGTTAGTAGTGTCGACTAAACTTAGATAAATACACTAATGGAAAAAATTAAGGGATCCAAGGATAAGGATTCCAAATTTTTGGGCAGTTTTCAACAGGCCATAACTTCGAGAGAAATGGTCGTACAGGAATTCAAAAAAAAGAAAAACCAGCAACAAAAAAATTATGAAAATTTTTTTGTTACTGGTTTTTCTACGATTACTGAAAAACCGCGGAGGCTATGAAGTTTTCAAGTTCGAATCCAAAACCAGACACTTGGAGCTATAATTTTCTTTTTTTTGATTTCCTGTACGACCATTTCTCTCGAAGTTACGGCCTGTTGAAAACTGCCCAAAAATTTGGAATTTTTTTTGATCCCTTAATTTTTTCCATTAGTGTAGAAGTGTTTTAATATGCCTTAATTAAAAGTGTAAATTAAAACCCACATGATGGCCATCATCAACAGCCTTTTACAATCTGGACATAGGTCTCTCCTTAGCAAGGAGGTTTTGGCCTACTATACCACGCTGGCCAGACGGGTTGGAATAAGGTTTGTTCCAAGTTTTCCTTCTCTGTGTAATGATGTTGTCTTTCATCCTTTGTTCCCTTAGTCGCCTTTCACGACACCCACGGGATCAATAGGGGTGGTAACACTATATACTCTTAATCCGTCACCACACGGACAGCCATAGTCAATCAAAATTATTCAGCTTCTAAGTTACAGCTGTGGTACATAGCGTTCCCACCAAGAACGTGGAGCCCCAAGTCCATCTTATCAGCACGTGGTGCACCTGCTACATCCCGATGAGCGACAGCAAGCTCGCCACTACCGAAAAGTAGGCATTTAATATGCCTTTGCCAATCCCTTTGGGGAAATAGGCGTCATTTTATGTATGTATGTTGTATGGTATACTAGTTTTCACAGCTTAGCTAGTATTGAAAATGATCATCACTATTCTTGAGGAAATTTATAGATCCTGCAGATGAAGTTTATAAGAAAGCTGATGCTTTCTCAAACAGCTTACTGATTATTTCATAATCTTTATTATGGTGTTTAATGAATAAATATATAAAAATATCAAATAAGGCAAGGCAAGTGACTTTTGACATTTATTCTCTCTTTTCTTTTCGCAGATGTTGTCTCCTAGAGACGATGACGATGACGACAGTCACCTCTGCATCAAATGTAATACTACAATCGTCGGTTTGGATAATTACGTAAAACATAGAAAGCATAGATGTGGCAAACTAAAACCTCATGATCCAAAAACAGATTTACCCCCCATCGACACTTTGGAACCGTCTTACAGCCTTGGAGCAGATGTTTTCTTTCAATCTCTGGAGTTACAAAGCAGTGTCAAGAAGACTTCTTTATCTAGACTTACACCCCCAATCCCGATTACAAAATCCAGTTTAGATAGAAAAACGTCTTTGGTGGCCTCAACATCCAGCATGATAAGTTCACTAGAACCTAATCTTAGAGGAGAAGACTGGATTGGAGGGCATAGCTTAAGAATTGGAACCAGTGAGGATAATCAGACAAAGCTGATAAACGCCGTGGCCAGTATCAGTGGTGCAGTAAAAAAAGATATGTCCTCTTCCTCATACGACATCAATTATGATTACAAAGCTGACGATGATAGTGACGAATCAGAGGAGTTAGAAGATGATGATGAAGAAGACCACCCTAGTGGTGGTAAATGGAAACCACCGCCTAATTACACCGGTGGCAAATGGCGACCAGCTTCACCAGACAATGAAGATTGGGATATGCGCGATGAACAAGAACTTACTGGTGGAAAATGGAAACCGTTTATGCATGATGGTAATGAACGAGACGAAGATTATGATGCACCACCTCCAGGGCACACTAAAGGAAAATGGATACCGGGTGCCAATGAAAAAACTCAAATAATGCAGCCGACTTTACAGTCCAAAGGCGCCGTTCAATATTGGTGTGGTCCATGTAATAGAAGGCTTGGTTCAAGAGCTATTTACGAAAAACATCTGAAATCTAGTTTGCATTTGAAAAAGGTTTTACCAGAACATGAATTGGAGTTTGCAGGTCATTTAATACCAATGAAAAATATTTCAGATAAACGTACAACACGTCCATCAAGGTTTATAAATGATAATACTTACTTACAACCAGATAGGAAAAGTAAAATTGAGAATAAATTGCAAGTTAAAATAGAGAAGAAGAAACGTAAGAGGAAATCTAACTTTGTACACTGTTCTGGCTGTAAGTCACGTGTTCGGCAACATTTAATGGGGAAACACTTAATATCACACTACCACTTCAGAAAAGCTACCGACACTAACACAACAACGTATCAAGACCTTATTTTGGCCAACATTGACGCAATTGTACACCAGTCTCCCTTTCAATGCAGTCCATGTAAATTCTACACAAATTGGTTATCCACTTTCATGCAGCATTGGCTCTCTGAGGAACACGAACAATGCTTAGAGGCCATGGAAGGCAAATGCTGGTGTTCCTTTTGTAAATTCGAGTGCGAGACTTCTCAAGAAATGATGGAACATATGACCGGTTCAGACCACAGTGAAGTAGTAGCCGTCATTAATAGATCCATGCCAATCGTTATAAGAAAAAAATCAATATTAAAGTGCGAAACATGCCATAACGAGTTCCGTTATAACATTGAGATGAAACGTCACTGCCAGAGTACTGGTCACCCACTGGCAGTTACCGCAACCGACACTTACCAAGAACTTCACAAATGCCAACATTGTAAAGCGAAATTTAAGTCTTCGCTAACTCTAGCTGCTCATTTGAAGTCTAAACACAAACAAAGAGCTTACTTGTGTTTAGTTTGTGAAAAGACATTTAACTCTTCAGAGGAAGCTAGACGTCATCGCCAAACTTCAGAACACAGGATTAGAAGAACTGAAAACATAAAAATCCAAGGAGGGTCGGCGAAGGATTTGAGTAAAAAATGCCCTTATTGCATTGAAAGTGTAATTTTAAGAAATATCTTGGTTTTAAAGGATCATATACGAAAAGTTCATCCAAATATAAGAAAAAAGTAAGTAATAAGCATCTAGAATATGTGTTTGAGTAAATTGTAAGAGTTATAATATTTATAAGTTTTGGTTGTAATTTTCAGATGTCCTAAATGTGGAATGTCATTCATCCTTTCGCAAGAAGTGACACGTCATGTCAGAGACAACGCGTGTCAGTTTCGACCCACTACCGATATGAACTCTTCTATCTCCTGGAATTGTAGTCAGTGTCTCTTTACAACTGACTCACAAGCTGAATGTTTCTTCCATGAAGTCCTTCACACGCCACCAAAGAGAGAACTCCATAAAATTGGTGATGTTGAAAAGATCATACTGAAGTATCCTTGTCCGCTTTGTTCCAAAAATTACAAAAAAGCTTCTCTTCGTGAACATCTAAGACAACATACGTTTGAAAGACCATTTGTCTGTTCTATTTGTGGCGCTAACTTCACTAGACAGTCAAGTTTGGTAAACCATTCGAAAAATGAACATGGCTCAGGAATTACGAAGGTTAGACTGCCAGACATCGCTGAGACACTGGAAGAATTTGAATGTGTAAAGTGCAAGACCAAGTTTAATAGCAAGTAAGTATTTTACTAACTTTACGCTAAACTTAGCAAGAATTTTGAAGCTGGAATAAGATCAAATGAAACACAATTTGTCATTGTTTTGTTATTTGTACTGAAAGTAGTCTTTGCATAAATGATTAAATCGTGACGGAAATGCGAACCAAACTTATAGGACTTAAAATAAACGTCGCATCAGTGAGTAGTCACGAAGACATCAATTTGCGTTAATAGGTGGCACGCAAGCAGCGGATGCGTTACATGTCACACGTCACACAACTCCTTCACAAATATCGGGATACATTCATAATTTGACACGAACGCTTTGATAATGCTCTTACGCACCGCATTCCCGCCCGCGGTGTTGCCAACGATGACATTTTTATACCCTATATTAATAAATTTCTGCCCGGATGCAAGGTATTTTGAGAGAGTGCTGGATCAAAATATTAGTGTCAGAGAGAGATAGTGGACGTTTGAATTTTATTGTTAGCACATGTTCGTACAGCGTATTGAAGATTTGCATTTTGATCTGTGAGCGGCGTGATGGTGTTAAATCGCATGTGGTTTATTTACTGTGACATTTGCGCTCCAAGCGTTACAATTTATACGTCTAACGTCACTCTATAAATAGTCTGCATCAGTCACAAAGCATTGACACCGTTGGATTCACTTTAAATGTGGCTTGTTGAATCTAAAAACTGTTTAAATGTCATTTTATAGTTATAATGTCATCATGTTCTTATCTGACATAAGGACTGATTGCCTCGTTGGCTCCTCCCGCTCATATCTTGAGATTCTTTCTGTCCCTTTTGAGGTTTTGAGATTGGATAGTTACCGGAATCTTTCTGATTTTTTTTATATTAGAGAACAAAATCTAGGCAACCGATTAAATTTTTGATTAAAAAAAAAGTAATAGAAAATCAATCTGTTCTTGCGGTATACGCTGTAAGCTACAGCTATTAGATGTAAAACAGAATGTTTTTTTTTTAATTCCAATGACTAGTGTAAATCGAACTTTCAGTTTATAATTTGCCGTTCCATTGTCCGTTACTTGTCATGTCGTAATTTTCAACATAACACATTGTTTCTAAATATTTATTTCATCATGTTGCACATGTGAACGTTCAACTTTCTTCTGTTAACGATATGAAAAGCAAAGGTACTCCCGTATACAATATTTACCTGAATATAGTTAAGTACTATTGATATTATGTATAAATTTTTGTGTTCCAAGTTCCCTACCTATACTTCTGAATTGTATTCTTATAAGTTTAGACATGAAATTTCCCTAAATATTCGGTAAACGTAAGACAATTGCTTTAACACAAAGATAGGTATAATTACTTATAGCTTTGATCACGATTTAGCACTAATCTCTTAGCTCGTAAAGAGAAAGCTTTTACCAGACTTGACATTTACAATCTATAAGTGCCAATTACGTATCAGGAAGAAAATTTTGATTGCATTTTCTCAATTGATATTAAGTCGTAGTTAGATGTAGAACTTACAAGCCGCAAACTGCATGAATCAAGTTGGTGCGTCATTAAACGAACTTTCAACATATCTAGACAATTGTTAGACACGGAGGGCCATTGCAGGGCGCCTAAGAGCACTGATGATCTAACTTGGGCAATATCTTATGGGTTATGGCGACGCCTTGCATTAATGCACTGCAACTGTAATTCGACGACGCTGTTAACGGCCGCTGCGGTCGCTCGATGTTGCCAGATTATGTGCAGAATTATTACTAAAATGATTATTGCTGAATTTTAACGTTCTAGAAATGGTTTCGACTGTTTTGTTAGAGTAAATTAGTTTTTATTGTCAACAAGAGAAATTGAATGACGTGAGTAAATACATTTTAGAAATGTACATTAATATTCCACATATTGATCTATCATTCAGTCCTAATGCGAAGAATGATTTAGTTCTAACCAGAATACCTACATTAGAAAACAGATCATTTTGTAAACCTCAAAAACGGTACATGACATGCCAAGTTAAAAAAGGTTTATCAAATGAAGTTAATTGCTTAACACATGTTTTGACTCTTTACGAAGAACTTCTGCCTAGATATATGACAATTTAAGTCGAGTTTAGTTTCACTAAAGTGCTATATAGAAAATAATAGTTGCTGGGATAGCTTAATGCCGATTGACTCGGAACTGATTGACAATTCTATTGTTTTGAAAAGACACATAAAGCGAATGACAACTAATTTATTAAAATCGTATAGGGCATTACGTTATAATTATCATGAACTTAGACGCTATATTGATAATTTGACTGCACGGTTGGCCTAGTGGTTTAAGCGGTCACCACGCCGCTCAATACTGCGCTAAGTGTTGTGGGTTCAAATCCGACATGGGACAACACTTTGTGTGATCCATAAATTGTTGTTCTGAGTCTTTATTCCTAGAGAGAGATTTATTCCTAGTACGGACGTTGTCTTTTTAAAGAAAGAAAGAATTTTTGCTGGGAAATTAATTCCACCGTATGGTGGCGGATTAAGAATACAGAGTATCACCACCCTTGCTCATTCCATGGGTGTCGTAAAAGACGACTAAGGGAATAAAAATATACAAGACAACATCACTTTAAAGAGAAGGAAAACTTGAAACCAACCATATACTAACCCGTCTGGTCAGCGTGGTATAGTAGGCCTAAACCTCCTTGCTAAGGAGAGGCCTATGTCTAGTAGTACACTGTTAAAGGCTGTTGATGATGATGATAATTTATGATGATTACTTCGATTGGTCTGGTCTACCCAGCTAAAACGGTAAGAAGTAGTGACGAGCTCGGTGTTCTCGAGGCACTGGACTAAAGCTAAGCGCTCCTATACGGTAGGCAACACATTAGTTAACATTTGAAAAAATCATATAAAAAAAACCATTTGATATATTATAAAAATTGTTTATTTACAAGAAAGCTAATTAATTGAAATTTATTTTTTAAAAATTACACCGTCGAAATGACCACCGTTTCGACATTTACACTCTTCTAAGCGAACACCGAAATTTTCGAATACGCGTCAACAAAGAGACCGCGAGATCGCCAACATCTTTTCGCTGATTTTTTCTCTTAGTTGACGTAGTGTACTTGGTTTATTGATATAGACACGATTCTTCAAATAACCCCATAAAAGAAGTCTGCTGGGGAACATTTATCCCCAGCAGACTTCTTTTTTTCTTCTGACTTCTGGTTGGCCATGGAATGTCGCCTCGTCTGGAAATCAGCTTTTCTGAAAACGTCTTGGACGACCGGCAGGGACTCACTGATTGTGTGACAAGCAGCTCCATCTTGTTGAAACCATGTGTTACGTGTAGCCAGCAAATTCCAGTAGCCTTGGTCCTAAGAACTCCCGTGACATGTTTGCGCAGGATTTTTTCTTTAGATTCAAATGTTAATGAATTCTTGGCCCACTCTTTATTTCATTACTTACTTAATACTCACGAATCTATAAATAGCAGTTGTTGATACATAACATTAGAAATATTATTAGGCAAAATGTGTTCTCTACATTGTAACGTTTATATTTTGTTAAGTTTATGCCGGAATATCAATTTGTTTACTCAAATATAAATTTGTGTCGTCTTTAAATAATATACTGTCCGATTTAATACTGAACCTCTTTATGGGGAAATGCTGTATTGTTAGTCAATTTACTTTTCTAAGTTTGCATAGTCATTGTAGAAAATACTCTTTATTTATCACACTTCAAATGAGTCAATTAAATTCAAACTTTTTAATTCTTTAAAAGATATTTTGAAATCATATCTTAGGCAGACTCGTTAAGTTCACAGATCAACACCACATTAACGCACACACAATAGCAGCAATCAATCAATGTCAAATATTTTTCGTAACAAATATAATAAAATGACACTTATCCAAAATCTTTCATATGCCTGCGCCGTTTCTCAATTAAAATAATTATAATTGAATTGGTTCACAAATGATGAGATTAATCTCCTGAGCTTAACACAGATTAAAAAATATCAAATTGAAGACCTGCTGCTCTTTTTGGAGTTGATAAGAAATCTACTCATTTTGTACACATAAGCTATGAGGAAGCCGTGCCTCAGCACTTATGCACTAACTCAACCGGATATCATGGGGTCATTTATTCATTTGTTTCACGATTCTTGTCTTGCTTCTCAACGAGTTACTAACCATTGATAACTTTTACAACTGTTTTAAAAATTACAAAATGACTAAATCCAAATGTTCTTATCTGCATATTAAAGTTTACTATATGTATGTATAATTTTTCCCAGGAGTGCCTTGGCCCGTCATTCGAGTAGTTGTAACCGAGCTGCCGCAACTCTTGAATGTCCACATGATCAGTGTACTTATATTGCCACTAAATCCAGTCAATTAGCAAGGTATTGTTTTAAATTTAATTAATGTGCATTTAAAAATAGTTTTGAACGCCATCTATTATTTTATAGTAGAACCATTTGCATTGTTACTGAATTGTAAGATTGAATCAGTTAAGTATGTGCATGTTGTTGCCGTAGATAGATGGCGCTCGCCAAACGAAATTAACTTTGTATTTTTTTTATTAGACGCAAGATGGCGCTAAATGAACTTTAATTATTTATAGACACCGACGAACTCATGGAGAGAGAATAAAACATCATGAATGCCACATCTGTTCATTTAAGAGTGATCAAGCAAGTCACATGAAGCGACACATGTTATGTCATCAAGGAGTTAAACCTTACGTGTGCCCCCATTGTTCCTTCACTTGTGGAAGCTTGGTTAGTATTCTATCACAATTCAGAATTAACACCTTTGACACCATGTAGTCATTGAAAATATAAACTACAGCATTTACGACTAGTTTTATGTTTAAAATTGTAAAAGGTGGATGATGGAATATAAATTCGTGCTCCTGGACAAGGTTACTTTTGTACCAGAATCAGCGTCGACACGACGGTTCCCAGGAATTTTAGAGTATAGATGAAGCTTTACTTAGCTAATTTGTTGTTATTGTTGTTGCTAAAGTAATCTCTCATTGAAAATCTAGCATTTAAAATACTGTTCTTTCTTAATTTCTAGGAAAATCTACGCAAACACGTTCTTCGTAGTGGTCGGCACCCTGGTTTATATCTCTACCACTGCCGTCTGTGTCCATACAACACAAACACAGCGACAGAGCTTCGAGTACATTTAACTACAGCTCATGCACACAAATATAACGCAAAGACTGCTGTACAAGCTGTTAAAGTGCATCTAATGATAAATCTTGAAAAAGAAACATTGTAACAGGAGAATTTCAAAAAAAGTCGACTGTTATAAATAAAGAAGAAATATTAAAAAACTATTTAAAAAAGATTGTGTGTACTCATGTACGCACGTAAGAATTTATACTTCTTTAGTGCAATTAACTTCAGACTGTTACTTTTTGAAGTGAAACTTCTTTATCAGGGTTGGAAAAAAATTTGGTGTAACATTTTTTCGTTACGCGTCACATTTTTTCGTTACGCGCCATCTTTCTCTTATCCCTACCACGCATGATTCGAAGTATACTTTCTCCAGTGGAGTAGATATTGGTAAATGTCTCCAATGTATTTTGCGGCCCGTTTTGAGTAGTTACATTTTTGAAATCCAGGTAGCGATTGCATCGACTTCGGACGGGTTTAAATTATTTATTTGAAAAATAACGTCATAAAGAAGTTTCACTTCTTACGAGTGTACGCTAGTACACGCACACATTTTTTTTCTCTGGGTGTGCGCGCGCATAGTAAAAATTCACGTTCATCATTTTTCCCAATCGCCCCAAAAGAAGTGTAACTTCAAACATATTTAACTTATCTGTTGATTACAGTATCCATATTTAATTCACTCACTTATGTCTCCAAGAAAATTAAATTAGTAAGTTAATGTACAAAATATCAACTACGCAGCATACATTGTGCCTGGAACGCAATCTGTCAAACAGCGCGCAACCGCAAGAGCGAGGGAAAAATTCAGAGATTAGGAAACTATGATACAGTGTTGACGTCTGTCCGTATTCTTCGCTATCGACAAAAATAATTCAATCGAACAGCTGTGAAATACGACAATACATTACATAAACATTTGCAAATAAAACACATTATCTTAGATAAATTACGTAATATGTGTTAGAATACGTTTTATTGAGAGTGTGTTCAGTATATATTGGTAAATAAATAGTGGAGTGTTTTCAAATGTTGTTTGTTTGTGTCCACGTGCTTCAGATCGATTTGCATCCATAATGTCTCTGAAGGTGAGTGATGCTATGTATTGATTAAAATTTTCAGTCGTACACATCGCGACCGGTGCGATATTAAATAATATTTCGCGTGGGTAGCCCAGAGCCACCCTTGCCATTCGTTCGATCGGAACCGAGATTCACATAGATATTATTGGGAGTTAACTATGATTTGTTATTCATCACGTAAATTATAAAGCAATTTTATTAGTTAAGTAATAACTCTAAAAGACGGAATTTCAAGCACTGTTTTTTAAAAAATAAAACGCAATCGATGTCATCACACATTATGTTTCATTTTTAAAAAAAGAATTTTATATGATAAGTGCATGAAACATTTTGTTGAGCTAATTGAGCATGTTTTATAGTTTTAGTGTACTGTTAGCTCAGTAGTAAGCAAATTCTAGACAAAAATTAAGCCCTTGGTAGTACTATGCTTGGTAACCGACTACTTTTATTGTTTATATTTTTTAATGAAAACTTGTACTAACTTTCCATGTGAACCACGATTGTCTAGAAATATTTTTTATTTTATCATCAATCTTACCTAAATATACATAATAAAAATGTTAACTTTCCTAAGCCATAGAAAAAAATAAAGGCTGACAGAAACTAGCAATGTCTGCAAGGAGTACTGTCCAGAAAGCTGGCATGGTAGGCTATGATATGAAACAATTCTATCATGAATATTTTTAGTTTATTTAGTTAGTTACTTAATGACATATTGTTATTATGATTAATTCAAATCAATAAATATATAGATGTGTATTAATTACCTGTCTATTTTATTTTAAAATTCACTCAACATATGCCTTAGTCATGTGAAGCGTTGTTGTTTAAAACTCATTACTTGGAATAATTGAACAGTCTTTCACAATGCAAAGTTGTCTGAAGGTCACCCCTACTAAGTAATGTGAAAATATAAATGTCTTGTCTTTGGTAAATTACCTACATGTGGCACATTTAACATATGTATGTAAGACTAAGGCATCACAGCTCATCATAAATTATTATCAACTGCTTTTCATAAACAGTCCACTACTGGACATAATATCTTCTAGAAAGGAGGTTTTGGCCTATAGTTACAAAACTCTTATTGTGTTATAGAAGGGGTTTTTGAATTGTTTTTATTGCCTAAATTATAATTTTAAATTATCATGGAACATTGAGGTATTATTTGGTTGGCAACAAATTAATAAAACTTGTTAAGCCAGTTTAATATTTTATTCAAATATATTTAATTTGATGACTTTACATATAAGCCAAGTAATGGTCACACATACTCAATAGTAAGCAACATCATAATCCTAACACTATTTCCGGTTGATTCCAAAGTTTAGCCAGGGGTCCACTTTCCTGCATTTTTATCTTCACTTTGCCCTTTGACATCCATGACAGTAAGGCATTATGTATATATAAATTGTATAATACTATAATATTCTTGCATAGTATAGTACTCTAATAGCAAAATGATCACATATACACATTTGTACATAGCTACTACAACAACAAAAAAAAACTTTTGGATTCTGTTCATGCTTTCCATCAGGCTGAGATTACCCTTTGGCACGATTTTCAAAAAAAAATAAAAAAAGGAAACCATAAAATAATAAATACAGAAATGTCAAAAAAATATTTTTCTTGATTGAGGTTAAGGTGGTATTAATAAATGTTAAATAGCAGCGAAAATATCACTGAAAAGTAAACTAGGCTGTTGCCAATCTATTTTAGGTCTTCTTTGTTTTTTATTTTAAGAACCTGCTAAAATGACTTTCTCTGATGGAACTCATTGCGAATCAGACAATGTAGTATGGTGACCTGATACTACGGCGGCCTAATGAGATGCTTTTTCACGCCCCGCTTGGGGACGTAAAAGACATGACAATTATCGTAGCAGTGTAAGGCTCACACACATACCATGACAACTGTCAGCCCTGCATTAATGGGTCTCCGGTCTCGCACTCACCAACGAAGCACGACAGCACGGATGCTGTCGCTTTAGGATAGTCTTCTGTAAGAGGATACTACTGCCTCGGTCGAGCCGGTCCGTTCGTGCTGAAATCAACGTGGTACTACATTGTGAATATATTATTAATACAATCTTGAGTTAGAACAATTACGGATTACCCCTATGATATAGGGGGCCCTGAAGGATCGCAGAAGGGATGCATCATCTTTTTAAATTTAAGATGATTTTTTTTTCATATTTTACTCGCTACCATATTGTTAAACACGCGATTATTTACTGCGTGTATGACTGTCCTACGCAAAGGAGAGCCAAGCATTGAAGTCGTCTAGGAAAAAATTAAGATATAGGTGAATACTGCGTAAAACATGTTGTACTTAAACACATATGGATTAGACGATATTTTGATTTTTTTATTGAATGATTATGGTTGCATTTCAACACTAAACTGTCCCTAGAACAAGCGAGAGAAGAACTTAACGAAAACGGAGTATAATTCTGAAATTAGAGAGTTATGCCACAATAGTGGTTTCATAAAAAGTCTGATGTGTTTGACTACCGTTAAAACTAAACCTTTTTATGTTCACGGATAAATCTGAAGATAAATCGGCCTCATATAAAACATTAAACTTTTAGCAGTTAATCTAGTTGCCCTTGGGAGAGGCTTTTGTAGCCGCACCCAACCCATTCGAAAGGTCACTTGTTTCATACGGCAACCCTTTATCTTCGGTTCAGTTTTAGATCGTCTATATATATCTATGGCATTCATTCGTGGAAGTAATCTTTGTGACATATTTAAAAAAAAATAATAAAATAAAGAAATGAAGAAAATAATTATTTAAAAAGGCACAATAGGAAAAAAGGTGACAGAAAATATTGGCTTCTTTAAGTATTAAGATTTTCAATAAGCTTTGTAAGGTACAACCTTTATAAGATCATGTTATTGGTTCATAATAATTTTGGCTAACTCTTGTGTCACGACATGAAGATATCATATTATTTACACGTGATATTAAATGTATCTCAAATCAAATTAGCAGCTCTCGAGTTTTAACACACCAAAAGGTATATCATCAAAAATTAGATTCTACAAAAATTACAATCATATTTTAGCGAAGTTTTAAAATATTTTTGCAGTAAAAATCTTGTACTGTCTATTATGTGCCTTTTAAATCTCGCTCCTTAAGCTGATTAAAAACCAGCCAGTGTTTTATCATCAAGTCTTTCGCCATGACCTTATTAGAGCATGACATAAAACTATAGCTTCAAAACTTTTTTGCCATAACCACTGCAGTCTATTTTAATTCGTTGACCTCATTTCTACCTATTTCGAGATATCGTTACGTCATAAATAGTGAATCCCAGTTGGTTCAGTGACACCGTATTATTCGCAAACTGGTCGAGACGACTTAAGATGGCTATATACGGAGGCTGCATACAACCGGTTTAAAACCCGTATACATCATTTAATTAATACCTATGTCGTATAGGGGAACGACAATCGTCGGTCGTGGAGTGTAATACAATGGTTAGAAATCTAGTGAGAGAATAGTACATATTAGTGACGTACTGACCCACCAAATCTCTCATCACAATACTTGGTGAGTCAGGTAAGAGTTAAATAGCCTTTAGACATGCAAGTCTCGACTAACGTTGAAAACGATTGAAATATTAACAAAAGACAAAGGCAGCACGAAAAAGGTATATCTTAGTGTTTAAAAATTACTGGTAAATATTATTTTAGATATTCTGACTCAAGATTACCTACAAGGCAACTACGTTTTGCACCTTACAATATCTTTCGTTTCCAAAAAAGTTATTTATTTTAAAATAAAAAAATATAAACAAAAACGCTGTTTTCTTTCAAATTATATCATAATATTTAAGCAAATTATTTATTAAAGAAATTAATGATAAAAGAATTTTGACTACCTTGAAGCACGTCTTTAAACGAAATCATCCAAATCCGCCCACATCTTTACCATATTTAAAGAATTATCGAAAGACTTAGTTTAAAATAAAAAAAAATACAATTAGTAAAAGATACTTCAATGCCATCTAACGAAGACACCTTAAATTACGGAACAACTTTAACTCTGCATCGCGAAACCAAAGTTTTTGCACCATTTATTATATAAACTACTTCCTGACATCAATCGTAAGCCCAACGGTCCTCCAGGCACCGTGACCTCGCGTAGTCGCTGGGACTGTCTTCTGCACTTTTTATTACCAGATTAGCAGAATAGGATCCACATATTCGTTGCCTTTCTCCATCTCAACATCTGATATTACATAATAGGTTTTGTACTCATGCGCATACTTCCTGACAGTAAACGTTATATATTAGGTACAATTATTACGTGTTCTACAATATGTAGTTAAGGTATATAATGATCATGTTCACCGAACATTAACTATCATTACGTCTCCCTGTAATATCAGTGGTTAATGTACACTGTAGTAAAATAAATTATGTAATTATTGCTTATATAGTTCTACGGTCTATGGTATTGAATTCTCTAGACACAATCCCTTTTGCTTGAAGTTGTACTATTATTATTAACAACTGCGTGTACCTTGCTACGCTTCGCTGTCGGACACTGATGAGAAATGGGCAACAAAACTGGAGCGTAAAATAGACAGCCATCTTTAAAATAGCTTGTTTATTATGTAAAACTTTTTAGTTTTTGATATAACTGCCTCGGTGGCGCAGTTGTAGTGAATGCGACTGCTATGTTGACTATGTTGACTGCTATGTACGAGATGACTGTTTGTTGATCTACTAATATTTGTTTCGAAGTTTGGGTGTTTTCTATGTATAATATGTATGTATTTACAAAAAAAAGTGTATAAGTATTCTATCAGTCAGTCTAGTTATGATAGCACAAGCTCTGCTTAGTTTAAAACTAGATGACGTTGTGTGTCATATGTCTGAAATATTTATTTATTTATTTATAAATGGTTATATAATATTTCTTATTTTCAATTTCAAACCTATTTTGGAAAAGGTCTTACATTTTAATGTAGGTAAATAGAAACTAAGTAAATATTATCTTTTAGGCGATGGGTAACCTTAATTATTCCCAAGGTTATTTCGGGTCGTCTACTATTTCAACCGGTTTTACTTAAATATTAATATGGCTTTTAAACGGGACGACTGGCATCGGACCTCAGCGACCTAGTTGTCAGCATATTTGAGGGCACTGACTGCCCAATAACGATTGCCAAAGATTTTCATGACAAGTGGAACTGATGGCTTAACTTGCTCTCCGAGACACGGGAGTTCCATACTCCGGGCTGTTTTTAAGAACTTCTTGTAAGAAAAACCTAACAACAATTTTGGTCCGACTGGGAATTGAACTCGATACCTTAGCAATTGCATACGTTATAGTTAACCGCTAAACCAAAGAGGCTGGCATCTTAGGAATACTATGATTCAAGTATAGCAAATGGTTCTCTGTTTTGCCAGCATATTTGTACGATATATCCTGACGTGAAGAACCTTTAAAGGTTTCCCCCTTCCTGTCTAATATCAGAAATATTTTAAACAATTAATGAGTTGATTATAAATCTTTCATTATAAGAACCCAAATTTCCATGTTATCCAAAGACGTACCTATATTAAAAATACAGTAAAACCAAGATTCACAGTAATAAACCTCGAAAGGTTGGCTGGTAGAAAATGCCCAGGGTATCAAGTCCATCAATTTACATAAGTGCATAAAGTTGTATTTTGCAACTGTATTAAATTTAATCTAAACAACTTAATCCAGAGCTAAGTTTTTAGGTTTAACTAAAATATATTTCTCTTTACACATATGCGCAGGCGCAAAGTATAAACATCACACTTTACTGGTACGTATTGTAAAAATAGTACACAATTAGCCGTAACTTAGTAGTAAATTGTTCTTTAATTTCGTAATGAAAACAAACATTTAATCAGTCGTCTTCCCAGTAGTGCGGCACAACTGAAGAAAGTAGGTCGATGCGCAGATGCTGAGCAGAAACTACCAGTTGACGAAGACCTTTAACGGCAACGAACAACGATGTACCGACGGCCTGACGGCCGATCTCGTTTTACTTACTTGTAGATACTGACTGTAGGTTTTTAAGTAAATAGTTGCGTGAATCTTATACTAAGCTCGTTATAGTCGTGATTTCTTTACTTGAAGTATTTCTATACTGACTGTGATATACTTCAAACACTTGGCGCTATAGATATCCTCAATGAAAGAATGATCTATCATTTTTTTAAAAAACAACGCCTGCATTAGCTGTAAATCCTGTGTCACAAGGACCTTACAAACATACAAGACACGGACACAAGAACACCCAGACTCAGAACAACAATTTGTGGATCACACAAAATGTCCCGTGTGGTGCTGAATAAACAACACAGCGCAGTAGTGAGCGGCTTAGCGACCGCTTAAAGCGCTAGACTAACCGTACAGCCATCTCTCTCATCAGTATCATTAGTTGACCATGTAATGGAATAGTTGTTCTTGTTGAGATGTCACATGTTAAACACGATATGAGACAACTGTAAGCTCTTCTTTTTTTAAAAAAAAAACTCTTTTTACTCATAATAGTATATACACAGAAATAAGTATGCTCTTTCTCAAAGGCCGGGTGGTTCTTAGAGTTGCAGATAGTCATCGTAAAATTTTAATTATCGATGCAGGGGCGACAGTTATCGTGGTAACTGTGTAAGCCTTACACGTGTCACGATGACACGATGACTGTCATGCCTTTTACGTCCCCAAGCGAGGTGTGAAAAAGCATCTCACAAAGCGGCCATAGTGTGGGTGACACTGCATTGTCTACACTTGCAATGAGTGTGGTGACCACAACTCTTGGATTCTATTCATGCTTTCCATCAGGCAGAGTAGAGTCACTTTGGCAGGCTCTTAATATAGAAAAAAAATATAGAATATATAAATCTTGAACTTACCTAGTCGAAACAGAAAATGCTAGGAAAATCAGACTTAAATGATACATGCTTAATTTTTTTTTTAATTGTAACTGCGTAAAATGGATTTGTAGTAATGTGGAAAGCTTACAAAAGTCTGAAATAAATTGGTGCTTGGAATTTGAAGAAATACCAACACGTATTCCAGATAGTTCGCCATCTGGTCTAAATATAAGTCTGGTTAATCTCGTCTGTCCTGTCCCTCCCGTCTGGATCAGAGTCTAGACGCTATTAAGAGTAGAATTTATTTGTGTGTGTTTAAAGTTTTCGATTCGCTACTGAAAGAGATTATAGGCTTGAATGGTTCTCATGTTTGAGGTCGACGTTTGAGTTTATGACAGAAACCAGATGTGGCTAATTTGTTTTTAAACAGTTTATTTTAGAAGTGTCTGCTTTATTTTAATACGTCTAGACATGTTAGTAAATGTGTGTTCTTTTCTTAAGTATTTATGTGGAAATTACTGCATACAACATTACGTTCGTCGATAATTTGAACAATAATTTATGGTTACAGATTTCTGTATATAAATTTTAAGCAGATATTCCAAATATGATATAATTATGATTCTTCGTTTAAAAAGAGGCGTTAAGATTTTCTTAGCGTATAGATAAAGTGTTAATGTGTAAATTTTCTCCTGCGAACAATCCCGTTATGGAATGAGCTCCCTGCCGAGGCTTTCCCTGGGAACTACAGTATGGGGCTCTTCAAGAAGGGGGTAAATAGGTTTTTGAAGGGTCAGCAATGCGCACGTGATGCCCCTGGTGCCGCAGGCGTCCATAGGCTGCGGTAACCGCTTACCATCAGGCGGGCCGTATGCTTGTTTGCCACCGTCGTGGAATAAAATAAAAAAAAATCATGTGTGCCATCATTAGAACTGGAGGTGTCATTGAAACAAGGTGAGGGAAGGGGGATGTAAGTTTTCGGATATTCTGGAAATACACACTTGAGATCTTTACTTTTAGTATATAAATGTACATATTTTACAGTTTAATAACCGGAAACACTTTTTTGATTAATTAAAATTAATTGCTGATAAACACACGCATAAAAGTTAAAAATAAATAAAAAAATGTTTGTTACCTGAATGAACACATTTAATATGAATTCATTGACATTCTATACCGTGATAATAGTATTTCATTTCATGTACAAGCTAACGAGAATAGAAATAATCAAAAAAATAATTATATGAACTGGTTTAGAAAGTAAAACACAGTCTAATTTGATTTATTAAATGAATTCATTACGCGCTGATATCCTTAGCCACTTCCTGAATAGGATCGTAAATAACTTTCTTGTGACTGAAGGCCAAATCGATATATTATGTGAAGTTACAGCCGTTGGTCTTGCCATACTAGAAAATTTATAGTCCATTAAAATCCTCTGGTAAATAGCTATAACGCTCTTAATATAATAGGGCACAGTAATTACTGCGTTTTAATGCATTTGTTAATGAATAAAAATTATGTATGACGATAATGTATATATACCTATAGGCTTTATGGTATTAAGATCTAGATTAGAGAAAAATGAGGAAAAGAGACAAACAAAATTTTGGGGTGTACTTATAAGATAGATAAGAAACCTACTTTTTTAATATAAATATTAATTTTTGAGTCCAATTGCGTAGATGACTGTATCATAAATAAATACCAATGTCCACTTCATTAAAACTAATATCGCAAAACATCTCGGCAAGTACAATTAACATAACTTTTTATTATTATTACGAGTTTTAATCAAATATACAGTGAAGTATATTGTTCAATTGAGTAGTCTAAAAAAGTGACGTCAATTTGGTATTTACTACATTTTTCATACAAAATTGTCGTTTTGACAGATGATAAAAAGTAACTAATTTGACTAAGGTGTCATCTAGCCTATTCTTTTGATGTGATTCATAAACTATAAAGAAATAAAGAAAATGCCAGCGTTAGTTTTATGTTAAAACCAGCTCCTGCAGTTTTATGGTACGTGCAGAATTACACGACGCTGTTGACTTGTCGCCGACGTGACGCGACACAGCGTCAGTTCGATTTACTTACTTCGCAGATGTGTGGCTAGGGCTGTCAGTTGAACGAGAATCTTTTTTTTTTTATTTTGCCAAGATAAAATTGTCCCGCCAAAAAGTTTTGAACAAAGGAGAAAAATTTGAAAGTACACATCAGAATTTAATCTAGTTTATACTCTTTGTGTGTGATGGATTCAGAGAAATCGATGCATATGTCGTGATGTAGTTTATTTTATAAAATATTATTTATGTTCATTGTTTTGATTTGACTATTATTTTATTTCAATATTTTATTTCGTAATTTTTTATATCGATTTATTTGACTAATAACAATAATAGAATCTTTACTTGCCTATATTTAGCAGCAGATGTCTTTCGGCTGAGAGGATGAAAATATCATGACTGAATTTCAAGTTTTTTTTTCGGACCAACGAAATTTACTCAAATGCTTTGTGCAGGTTTTTTTTGGTTTGTATCACCAAGCTCTAGAATGTCTGCTTCTATTTTTTGTTATCACCTTTCGAGTGAAACTAGCCAAGTGTTCCCACATCTGGCAGATTTGTCTTTAACAAATATACTATCGATGTTGGATGCCCATGCAAAATTAATACGAGTTGTTTTATTTCACTGTATAAACGCAAAGTTGAATACTGAAAGAATAATTTGTCTACATTATGCCATAAATATTTTATGCACGACAAAGTAAGGAGCTATAACAGTATCAAGTTTCGATGTTACCGCGAGACATGGCTGTCTGGTGCGGTTACCATCTCAATGTATGACTTGTGACCGAGTTCGATTGAATAAATTTGTCGTTTGTTTTACACTGGTATGAATTACTTTAAATGTATCTCTCAAGACCTTCTTCAAGAAGGTACTTCATGATAAATTATAATAAATCGTAACACATTTCTTATTTTTCCATCCTTAGAAGTTCGATTTTTTCCTCAGATCTACGAGAATTGTCCTCGTAAATTTGAGAAGTAATTTGCTAGCAATTAGTAACTTACAGAAATTAGTAAAGTAAAGTAAGAAATATATACTTATGTAACAGTTCGAAAGAACTCTTACCAGTCAAAAGTATTTTTACCTGGTAAAATCCTTCAAGCCGTTTTGACTGCAACATCATACGTTGTTGCGTTGTTGTTGTTGTAAGATGTAACTTTTTTAACCCAAATGATTGAACAACTACAGAGGAGATCTGACGCGGCTGTTAAAAGTACTATTGCTCAATACCGGTTAGAAATACTTTTGACTAATAGGCTAGATGACACCTTAGTCGAATTAGTTACTTTTTATCATCTGTCAAAACGACAATTTTATATGAAAAATGTACTAAATATAAAATTGTGACGTCACTGTTTTAGACTACTCCATCGAACAATATATTTCACTATATATTTGATTGAAATTCGTAATAATAATAAAAAGCTATGTTAATTGTATTTTATCAGATGTTTCGCGATATTAGTTTTAATGAAGCGGACATTGGTATTTATTTGCGATACAGTCATCTACCCAATTATGATTTCTGGTAACATCACATTATGATCACAGCTTATAATAGTTCATTGCTAGACATAGACCTCCTTAGAAAGGAGTTTTTGGCCTGCTATACCACGTTGCCTGGACAGACGAGTTCGTATAAAGTTTGCCGGTCAGTGCTATTGTCCTCTGTAGTTCTTTGCCAGTTATTGCCCAATGTCGGTTTAAAATTATGTTGACCGGTTAAGAGTTGTGACATATTACGCGGACATATTGTAGTTACATACTGTTGATGTATATTGACTGGCAGCGCAATGTTACTCGTAGCGACAATTAATATAGTGGATGTCTTGCGTTATTCTTAATTGGTAATACACGCTACACACGACTGTTTGAGGTGCGTTTGTCACATAGAATCTGAATACACTTAATCTCATAACTATCATTTTTAATTCATGAATATGTTGCTTATAGGTTCAAAACGCACTATCGTTTTTAAGAGATAATGAAATCAATAATTTTGGTGCTCAATAAGACAAGATTTTTCTAGAAAAATAAATAGGTATAATTACCGTAGGAGAATGTGAAGGAGGTTTCGATACAATAAATATAGTTAAAAACAAAACTAAAAAAACACACTCTAATGATAAGATGAACTAAAAAAAAACTTTTCCACAATAATACTAATGTTTTTATATTATATTTCGATTTTTAGATCGACATGTCATTAAAGTGTGTTTGTTTTTTTTTAATTATTTCAATATTCAATTTTTTATTCGATTCATCATAAAAGCGTGTTTTTTAGTTTTTTTTTTAACTATATTTAATTCTATAAAGTTTAAATGAAATCTGACCGATGCAACTAGGTCAAAATCTAGTTCAAAGTAGTCGGTTACAAACAAACAAAAGCATATAAAAAATAAGCCAGCTCAACCGGAGTGCTAGAGTGTAATAGAGTGGAGACTAGTAAACAGACTCGGTACCCATAACCCATAAATACAAGACAATCGTAAAACTCACTCAACAACATGACGGTTTAAAATAAAGACAGCTTTGTTTTACGCCAACCCAAGAGTATACAAGGTCGTTTATTCCCCTCAGAGTTTTAATCGTCGTAACCTATGTAACTACTCGCTAACTGCACTCACTAATTAGGCTGTTGCCTACCGTTAATTACACTCTACACGAGCAACTCTTACTTAATTATGTGTTCACACTTCGCAGCTCCGTGAAATTCACTCAAAAAACCCATGAAGTTTACTCACATGGGTTTTTTTATTTCACTCCTGTTCTTGTTACAGCTATTACATTTTTGAGACTCCATTTTTCTTGCGTGTTCGTGTTTCATTTAATATTTAGATATGTTGGTTTGATGTGTCGTCACGAAATTTAGAATGTCTCCTTTGTCACACGTCACACTTCAACTAAACTGTCCCCCTCAAAGGTGTCACGTAATTTATGGATGACTCCTAATAAGATTTTTTCTTTTTGTTGTTTTAGTTTTACACAGGTAATTGTACATAGGTAATTGGCGTGCTACAATGTTATTGAGTATAGTTTGTTCGTGTAATACATGGAATTTACAAATAAAATCGGAATCCTTATGACAGCAAGGCCGCTGGTCCACTATTAGGCTACCGTCTTAGTTATTGCGACCTTGACCTTAAAATATAATATTCTTGGACTATGAATTTTTCACATAAGTCTACAGTGGGAAAGAACTAGAGTAGTCTAATTATTTAATTTGACATCAATTGAATGAAAAGTACATAAACTGATAGAATAGGTCATGATCATTGATAACACTGATCTTCAAAAATTCGAGGTTTTCGACCAGTGAACGTTGCTAGTAAATAACATATGTGACAAATACCCATCTTAATCTTCCCATTTATTACAGTAGTAAGATTATCCTATCACCGTCCACTGCTGAACGTAGGTCTCCCACAAGGAGCACCAACCATCCCGGTCTTAGGCAATCCACATCCATTTGCTGCTAGCCACTTTCTTCAAGTCGTGGGTCAATCGTGTCGCAGGGCGCCTATTATTTCTATTTCTATTATTTCTACTATGTATTGACCAGTTCTATGCCAGAGGAGGTAAACGGGGAACCGGGGTATTACCGTCTCCACAGAGCGGAGATTGAAAGTAAGAACTAATGCAACGGCAAATGGCCCCACTTCTATACAATACTGAAAACGATCGCACTTGAACCGTTATGATCTATTCTTTATTAGCAATCAAAGATTACGTATTAAAAATGAGTACTGGCTATTGTTACAAGGAGAGCACGCGATGGCTTGCATTTCCTGTGGGAATATTTCAAAATAATTTGCACGAAACTATTTGATAGTCAGTTTACTATAGAGCAAAAATATGCAAGTGACATGCTACCTTATTTGAAAAGGCATAAGTTTGTATTTAGTAAAATTCTAAATGCTATGTAGGATTTATATTCATTAAATCCTTTGCACGAATTAACATAGAGTTCGTTATGTGTGTACAATATTAATCGTTTGTGTGCGTCTAGATGAAAAAGGATGTCTTAAGATGCGCCGATCAAACTTCTAATTTTCAGTTTTATGAGCGTATACCATGGAAACACTGCAATGTTTAATCTCCCCTCCCCCCCCAAATAAATATTTCGGACAATTGGCACACGTCATCTAGTTTCAAACTAAGCAGAGCTTATGCTATGATTACTAGACTGACTGATAGAATACTTATATACTTTTTTTTAAAATATATACATACCCAAACTTCGAAATAAATATTTGCAAACCATGCAAACATTTGGTCTGGCCCCGGAATCGAACCCGAGACCTCAAGCACAACAGTCGCATTCGCTACCGCTACACCACCGAAGCAAGTAAAAGAAAGTAACATAATAAAAGATAAACAAAGTAAATAAAAATAATTGTCCTCTGCATGCACACAGACTAAATCATATTGTCTCAATTGAACTCCATTAATGAGCTCAAGTGATGAAGTGCTCAGGTACACTGTATGTATACTAGTATTCGATGAATATTAAAAGTCAATTGAATATTCTGTAACAGATATCTCATCACCATTATCACAACTCCTTTTCCAAATCTCTTCAACTTATCACCTCCCTAATTCTTTGATAAAGATACATATTTAATGTAACCATTCTATTAATATAGTATGAGGTTTTGTAGGTAGTAGAGCCACGTTAATTTCGGCACGAGTGGGCAGTACTACCCTCCCACAGAAGATCAACCTAAAGCGCCAGCATCCGTGTTGTCGTGTTTCGTTGGTGAGTGAGACCGGGGGCCCATTGATGCAGGGGTGACAGTTATCGTGGTAACTGTGTAAGCCTTACACTGTCACAATGACTGTCATGCCTTTTACGTCCCCAAGCGGGGTGTGACAAAACCATCTCACAAGACCGCTATTGTGTGGGTCACCATACTGCGTTGTCAGCATTTGCAATGAGTGTGGTGACCACAACTTTTGGATTCTATTCATACTTTCCATCAGGCAGAGTAGAGTCACTTTGGCAGGCTTTTAAGATAGAAAAAAAAAAGTATAGATCAGCTGTGTTACATACTTGTTGGCATTTAACAGCTAACCTAAATTATTGGTAGTTAAACCTGTTAGTACTAGATGTAGCCTTACGCAATGCACAATTACTGCAAGTTATACGTGTCTTATTCAATAACTTAAAAAGAGGATCTCAATTCGGATGTTTATACATTTTCTTATGTATGTTCGAGCATATCTCCGTTATGTATGAACGGATTTACAACATTATTTTTTTGTGCGAAAGGGGTGCGAATTCTTAATTCTTTTTAACACGAATTTATTAGCTTGGGTTGTATCTATGTATGTAACGGAATCTTTGAGCTTAATTTTCACCGGTTTCTAAAATCTGATCAACTTGAAACTTTGCACACGTCTCAAGGACCGATGACAATGCGATAATTTGATAATAGATTTATGAGTTTGTCACAGACTAAAAAATGAAAAATAAATAATAGTTTAGAAAGACTAAAAAACACGTTTTTATTGCTAATCGAACTAAAAACTAGAAAATAATCTGTAATGACAAAGAGTCTAATATTACAGTAGTAGAAGATCGAACAATCAATCATAGTGAATCGCCTCAATATAAAATTGTAATAAAATTTAAGTTATTAACAGAATAATTCAATTTAGGGTAAAAACCGTGGGGTGCATTTTACTGCGATTCATAACTATCCTCTCATAGATAGTTGCCAATAGAATGATTGTAATATTTAAAATATCGAGCACCCCACGATTGTTATTCTGAATTGAATTATTCTGTTAATAACTTAAACAATGTCGGTTTGACGCCGACTTCAATTATTATTTTATCGAGAAGTATTAAAGGCTGGTGATCTAACTATCTAACAGATCAATTTTAACGATCCTAACTAATACAAGAACTTTCTTGCGTGTTTGAATTGTTTTGCTTACTAACTAGATGTGAGTACAGGTCAATATCGCGAACCTTATAAAGAAGTACGTAGGACACTTATAACTTCCAAGTTAAACGATAAATCCACTTAATGTTGCTTCATTTATAAACACGCGAAGAGGCGCGGATTTTTTTTTTGCGTTACTGCAAAGTGTGTGTAAATTCATTCGGTTCGTGGCATAGCTTCTAATTGAAATACTTCAGTCTGTTTATTTTTGTACTATTTCTATACTGAAAAGTATGTCGTTATAAAGATTTTCATATTACATTGTTTATCTTCAAACCCATTGGTATAACGTAATTGAGATACCATTATTTCAAACATCTTTGGACAGATCGGTGTTTATTGACGTCATCGTTCTATTTCTGTGCTATTTCTATGTAAATATTAGACGGTAAGCGTTTTGTTACACAAACAAATACTGGAGTAATATTATTTGACAAATATGTGTGTAGAGCAGTTGTAATATGCTACCAGTGGTTGCGCGGGCCTCACGTGGTGGTTCTTGCTTAAATATTGACATTGGTGACGTAAGACGTTTCGACATTCGTATAATTTTTGTTATGTATATTATTGCTATGTTTATTTAAAAGTAATAAATATTTTTATTTACATCTATCATTATTTATTGTTTTTTTTTCATGATTCAAACTCCAAACTCAACCATTAATGAACCAACTTGTACTTTTACCCGAATAGGGCGAAGCCAATAGGAAGAGTCATAATTTTGTCAGTCTATGTATGTATGTTGCATACCGCCTAAACTACCGAACCAACTTTAATAAATGAGTCATTAATAGATTCGTAATAAGAGCCAAGATGACACCCGGAAGGTCACGGCCGGGGTTACCCAAGTTGTGGAGCGAATCCGGCGGCTGGGTCTTGAGGTGGCTGTGCACAAGTCCGAGGCCTTGTTCTTGACCTCGCAACAAGTCACCAGATCGATCCAGTCTCATAGTAGGAGGCACTCGCATCGGCATTGAGGCCTCCATGAGGTATCTGGTGTTCGTACTCGACAACCGATGGGACTTTGGAACTTATTTCCGAAGTCCCATCGGTCCCATCCCATATGTTTATATGTGTTATTGTATTTATATAACACCTCTGTATTATATAATACAAACTTGTCTTGAAACATAACCTAAATTGTGGTGAAAACTGCATTTAAATTCGTTAAGTACTTTGGAAGCTCTAAGCGCACAAGAAAAAGGCCACTTCATTGTATAATATTTACGAGTATATACATAAGAACTTCGTCTGGTGAAAAGGTCGTTTGTTTCACGGAGTCGGCTTAGTGCGAAAGGTCCCAGTGTTTTTTAAGAATATGAAGTCATACCTAATGTTATGCTACACACTCTATCATTGACCTGATTAAATAAGGAGGTTGTGCTGCTATTATGATAGTTATAGCCGTTTGTGTAATAGACTTATGTGAATAGTGTAATTATGGTATCTTGGCCTCTGGAACCGCCTACTCATCAAAAATATAGTTTATTTAGTTTTTTTTATGTCATTGGCGACGAATGAGCAGAAGTATCATCTGAAGTTAAGTGACCGTCGTCGCCAACGGACTTTGTAACTCAAGAGACACAGTGCTTTGAGACCTTTCTATAAGTATCCTTATATACCTCTATATTCATTGAACACAAATATTCAACTTAATACTGCCTGGATTTTGTGTCGTTATTTTTTAGTTGCAAATAATGTCACTAAAGTGTACTCTAAGAGTTTATTTGAAACAAAATTATCTTACTGCAAACTTATATTATTTTATACGATGTTATCTGACCTTTAGCGGTTAAATATGAATGGCGCAAAAAAAATCTAATACGTACTTAAAGTAACACTCAATGTCACAGTCGGAACTGTATTAAGGTTCTTTATTAAGGTGAAAGGCAAACATAAAAAACTAGAGACAAAAATATACTGAGGAAACCTTTTTTTTCGGATACAGTGTATTAAACACACAAACGAAGGGGTTTTCTACCCACGTGTAATCGTACGGACTTATTTTTATGGGAAAGGTGTTTTTTATTTCAGCCAGCCTTTTAGGATAATCTATTATAAACCATTTTTATGGAACTCTTTGCTATGAATACTGCTCCATAAACAATACTTTAATACAAAACTATCATCTACATTTCTCATTTCATGTACTTTTAATTCATCAACAGCCTTTTACAGTCCACTGCTGGACATAGGCCTCTCCTTAGCAAGGAGGTTTTGGCCTACTATTCCACGCTGGCCAGACGGGTTTAAATAGGGTTTGTTTCAAGTTTTCCTTCTCTTTGTAGCGATGTTATCTTGTATACTTGGTCCCTTAGTCGTCTTTTACGACACCCACGGAATGAATAGGGGTGGTAACACTATGTATTCTTAATCCGTCACCATACGTCAATTTAATTTGTACTTTTAATTATTCGATCTTAAATTGTTAGCTGAGCATTATTATCAGCTCGAATCATTGACAAACAGTCAGTCATGTTATTGTATACTTTATATACCGAAGAAATTTCACAACATCATATGGTCACCGGATGGCTAGCAAGTATCGCTGTCGCTTGGGCACTTTCGTAACTCAAAATCACCTTGCGTTACTGCCCTTCAGAAGCAAAAGTATATGAAGGAGTTACCTTACTGTGCTTCGGTAAGCTCGCAGTCCTTAAAAAGTAATCAGAGAATTGCTAACACCAGTTTTTTGGCTTCCCTCAAAAAGGAGGTTTTGACCTCCTGGGGTGATATAGGGTTTGTGCTAAATTTTCTTTCCCTTTTTAGTGTAATTGTCCTGCGCAGTCGTGTTCTATTAAAATGCAAAATTGATAATGATACCAAATCAATCATGATAGTTCATCCAAGTTTCATAAAAACATTTTCAACTTATTTACTATAATCGTTATATCATGCTTATAAATAGTTGTAATGATAACAAGATGACAAGTTATTATTATACTAACCGCACGTTGTTTGAAGGTCAGCTGTGCACCGCATCGACGAGATACGATTAAATGTTAAGCAGTTAATTAAATAGATAACGTTGTGTACGTTTTCATGGTTACTGCACGCCTCCTAAAATCGCAGCGTAATGTTATACGGCCTTCTAACCTTCTTTAATCTATATATTAATAAGTGAAGCAAAAACTTTGGACCCCTTTTTACGAAACATACGTGGACAAAGAAATAAGAAACTTGGCACACTTATTGTTTATATGTAGGAGAAGTGCAGAGCGCTAATATTTTTCAATAATAATGCTTATAAAGTACATTA
Organism: Hypercompe scribonia; assembly: GCA_949316085.1. NCBI lineage: Eukaryota > Metazoa > Arthropoda > Insecta > Lepidoptera > Erebidae > Hypercompe > Hypercompe scribonia. Next base: position 24,149,956 of record OX438972.1, read on the forward strand.
AATCAGTATATAAAACATTACACACACTACCATGCATTTGACACCACACATACTCTGTGGTCAAATTGTTTCTTTTGTTTATCATTTTGTCTATAGACATAGAGTACTCACATAAACATAGATTACTGTTCTATATGTTTATTGTGGTCTTACTAAATGTCGAACAGAAAAGTTTTATGGTCGAATTTCGACCACTAGGCGACCACTAGTACAGAAAGAACGCTAAACTTGTGAGAGATATTGTTAGGAATTATTGAGTTATAAATAATCAAACGAAAACACTTTATTATATGGCACACACGTTATTATATGGCAAATTGGATTCATTTCAAATAAGAATTAACATAGCTTATAAAGTAACATATATATGTGTTTATAATAGATTTCGTAAGGTAATATTAGTCTCAAATAGATTTTTAGTGACTGATTCTTTCAGCTTATACCGTGGGAAAATTGGATTATTCGAATGGTACAAACATTGATTTGTCATAAGTTGGACGTTTGTTAAAATTGACAAATCTTAATAAGCAATTTATGTGAAATCTTTGTATTTCATATCGGAATGTAGTATATACAAGTATTGTGTACAACTGGACTAAACATATTGCACTCAAAACACACCAATTAAGTTTCACCGGTCCCTTTGTTCTTGCAACTGAAAAAAAGGTTAACTCTCAAACAAAGAGGACTAAGTGTTGGGTTACACAATGTCCCCCCTACTTACAAGTGTCGCATGCAAAGTGCTGGCATTACACTTGACCCTCAAATAGCTACTCTTGTCAAGCAGCGGTTTTCCTTCGTGGACAAGGTTTGTTCCAATATCGTGTTTCATCATTATGCGTGTTTTTATTTTATTTCCTTGTCTTATAATTTTGTTATAGCACTTTTAATATTCTATTGAAATATATAGAATACTATACATTGTTTATTATTTATTCTAACAAATACTAATTATAACTTTTCCTCTTTATAATTAAAGAGGAAAAGTTATTTTGTTGGTTTATTGTAACGTTTTATCTTTGAACCCGTGAGTCTGATTTCATCGTCAATAGCCTTTGACAGCCCCCTGCTGGACATAGGCTTCTCCCCAGAAAGAAGTCTGTTTTACAGAAATTCGAATTCAAGTAAAGTCAAGTACTAATAACTTGAAGCATCACCCATGCGGCCATCGAATCAAAACTAGGAAGAACCTGCTGATAAACATACATATACGAGTATATATATCTAAATGCATATATCGTGTTCATCACACAACGATTTGTCCTGGATGAGAACCTTACAAGTTCAGCAGTCAGTGTCACTAATCACCAGACCTAGCAGACTGAACCAGTCAAAAATTGTAAAATGGTTAAACAAGTCAGTACGAGTGTTAAGTTACTTTCCATACGTATATTACATACAAAATAGCTCAAAATAGCTAGACTAGCAAACGACAGGTTCACTTAAATACATAACAGCATGTAATATGAGCCAGTCTGCAGCTGTTGAGTGCATTAAACCTATATGAAAGTCCGTCTGCTGCATTCTAGTATTGACCCGTGCTTGGTGTATTTCAGAATATCATATCTATTTAGAATTAAGTGCCTCTTTATGATTCAAACAGGCTAAAAGAAATAATGAAAATAACCTTCGATTATTTATCGGCGTGCCTAAGGCATTTTCTGCCAGTCAACCGATTGAGCGATGTAGAGAAAATATTAGGTAGGTGCACTTAAGGAAAAGAAGTAATTGACAGAGGATTTAGTATATATAGACTAGTTTGAACATAAATAAGCAAATATACTTACATAAACATATAAATATATAACACATACATGTATAATACACATACATATCCGTGCATATTTATTCATTCGATAGATTATTCATTTGTTTTTAAATATTATTTTTTCTTCTTTTTTTCTATTTCCATTAAATATGTTGTTATTACCCATTTGAGTTCCGCGATTCAACTGTATTCGTTTTGTACGTGTGTCGTTTCAGAACTCCGTTATATATGAACCATTTTGAAAAAAAAAAAACAATATGATAGGTAAGTTTTTAAGGTGATCTAGTATACAGTCTGTGAGTATATTAATTTAAACATTTTAAATTGCTTTACATAATATTATTAATGTTACATGTGTCACATAATATTTTTTATGTCATTTTACGTATAGTTTATCTTAGAATTTTGATAAACCATAGATACATATACAAACTTAGAAAGACCCAGATCAGTTAAAAAATACCGAACTTTATAAGCGAAGCTGCTATATTTTGAATATCTCGACTTTTTTGAAGTGAAACTTATTTATCGGGGTTGGAAAAATTTAGTGTAACATTTTTTCGTTACGCGTCACATTTTTCCGTTACGCGCCATCTTTTTCTTATCCCTACCACGCGTGATTCGAAGTATACTTTCTCCGGCGGAGTAGGGATTGGTAAATGTCTCCAATGTATTTTGCGGCCCGTTTTGAGTAGTTACATTTTTGAAATCCAGGTGGCGATTGCATCGACTTCGGACGGGTTTAAATTATTTTTTTGAAAAATAACGTCATAAAGAAGTTTCACTTCTTACGAGTGTACGCTAGTACACGCACACATTTTTTTTAATTATAACTCTTTCATAGGCTAGGTTTGTGACAGATGTTTTGCGTGCGTCTTTTTATTGCATCATCCAGAATCATCCATCACCTTGCGTCGTGGAATGTCGCTTTAACTTGTACCATTTATTTCCATGCTTCGATGTAAAGCAGTCTCTAGATTCTTTGGATGTTCTTTACACAATTATATACTTTAAATAAACTGACCTTTGGCTAGATATTCACCACATCAGTAGTATAAATTTTGCCCTCATCAAGTGGAACCCTTTATCTCTGTCATGAGTCGCTCTTTGAGTTCCACCTTCCTTAGTGCCGAAGATTGGTCCTCTCACGGCCGGAGGTTATAAATTCGAACAGAAATCCACTGTTTCTGCATTTTTTACAAAAGAAAAGATAATACTTTTGGCAATCTATGTATGTATGTATGTTCCACCGTAGAACCTACACTGCTGAACAGATTTTAATAAATGAAGGTGTCAATAGATTTCTATACATAGACATATACATAGCAAAAGCTATGTAAGTTTTAACTAAATTTTAGATGCCAAAATTTAAACCTCAGATTGTTACTTCGTAAAAATGAAACTGAGGCAATCATCACGTGCTCGGTATCAAAGGAAAGATTTTGGTGAGCTCACTACAAATATGTTTGTTAAAGCCAAAATATATATGTGATTATACAGCGGTCTAATCGTTTCAGTTATTTACTCATTTAATTAAATAACAAACCAACATTACGTTAGAATAATAGGTTATAAACGTAGATATTGCACGACTAGTGTACATACCCGAACGGAACACGGAAAAGTAATTAATGAAGAAATAAAGTTTAAAAAATTATAACACTACTACGTAAAAAGCGGATCTAAATAGGACGAAACAAGAAAATAATTTAGGTAAAAACCCAGAAATGCATAGGCACAAAAATGGTCAAGGTAGAGGAGTGGTCGCACCCAATGTTTACCTACCATGGCTGTTTAATGGAGGTGTTTCAAGCACCCACATAATCATAGTACGTTTACAGTAGGTGTGACCACGACTCCTCTTTTTTAACGTGTCTACATCAATAAACCAAATACACTACGTCAACTAAAAGAAAAAATCAGCGAAGAGATGTCGACGATCTCGCGGTCTCTTTGCAGAAGCGTACAAACGTCGGATCGATGTAATTTTTTAAAAATAAATATCAACTAATTAGCTTTCTTGTAAATAAACACTTTTTATAATATATTAAATGGTTTTCTTTATACGAGTCTTTTAAATGTTAACGAATTCTTGACCCACTCTATAGTTTTTAATACTTGTCAATAGCGGCAAACATAGGTTTTTCCCATTGATTATTCAGGCCCATTTTTTGCATCCAAGCTCCCATTACTCTATTTAAGTCGTCATTACTGCATATCAAATAACTCTTCGTCATAACGACGGCCTCTTAAAACCATCACGTTTTGATGTTGGCGTCTAACCATGGACACAATCATTCCACTTTTATAACGGGAAGTGTTTAGACAATTTCCTCATAAACTTTTTGTACTATTTACAAATATCCTGCTGAGTGGGTTTCCTCTACAACACGGAGATGTATGCGGACGATCTTTAAGTATCTCTTATACACTGATAGACATATACTAAGAGATCTGTGTAGCGAAATCAGACCACAATTATTAACGTTTAACTTTTGTTTAGCGACCTAATATATTAATAAAGCCGTACATTTAGGTTCATCAGTTTCGACAATCACTTTTAATTCGTCATTTTCGTCCAAGGTTTTCAATAAACACGAGTTTAATTTTCAAGTTGAAATTTGCAGAACCTAAGCAGTGACAATTATCCAATGCTATATTAATGTGTATTATGATTGTTTGTAGTGTTCCCTCCGTAAACATCGTTGAGATTGCGTACCGCATGTGCCGCGTTGCTGCCACGGCGGTATTCATATTGCATGATTATTCGAATTTTTAACGTATCCATGATTACGAAAACGAAACAAATGCGATGAACATGTTACGCTAATCCATAAACAAATATTTGAATAAAATTTATTAGAATTTTCATTTTTTTTATTTTAAGAACCTGCCAAAATGACTACTTTGCTTAACGGAAAGCATATGTAGAATCCAAGAGTTGTGACCACTATACTCATTGCGAATGCAGACAATGCAGTATGGTGACCCACTATAGCGACCGGCACAGAAATTAATTTATAAAATCCTTATTTAAGTATTTTATACTTAGTAGACTTTGGCAATGTTCCCAGATACAACACACATACATTCATAATAAAAATATAGACCACATAAATCTCATTCGTTGTTTGACGTTAATGTGTCGTCGTTTGTCGTTGTGTGACGTGTTTCTCGAGAGAGAAAGGCACACATTCACTCATGTTTTGTCCCCGAAAGGGTAGACAGAGGCGTATTAAGCGCTCTCATTATGCTGACACTTTTTTTTAGTTATATTTACATAACAGAGGCAAACCTATTGCAGTCAACCGGCCTCTTAAGAAATTAGATGATAAAATTGAGAGTAAATTGAAAGGAAAAGTAGTTAAAAAGATATTGTTAATGATAAGGAAAGAGGTATTTCTGATACCGATAAATCGGGAAGTGTAAGTAAGAGCTGCAGCGATAAGGGATGCATAGGTATATATATCTGGTACTGGCTGTTGCCAGAAGATCAGCTGCTCCGGCAAGAAAGACCAAAAATTAATCAAATATTCAAGTAATTAACTATGATATCTTTGTCTCATGCCTTTGTGTGTGTGTACTTTTAGATTATTCTTGCTGGCTTTTTATTGATTGGATCCAGGATCTATATTATGCAATAATATGTAACATTTAACCGATTAAGACTATTTTGTTAGTAGGAGGGAGTTACGCAAATATTATCTTAATTAGGATTCGGAATATAATATTTTATCTCAATGTTATAATGCATTACAGTCTCCCATTATATTTCTTATTGTTATACCAATTTTCTTCTACAAAGGTCACACGAAAAAGGGCACATATAGCTTAACCTCGTCAAAGATGCCTATTTGGCAGTCGTGCCAAGAAAATAATGTCACTTACTGGTTGTTGAATGTCAAGGACTGGTTTAACATTTTAAGGGTTTACAAAATAATACAAACACTTACCCTGATTGACTGACTACATACTGCTGTGTCTATAAACCTATTTTTTTTGCAAATGGTGGCTTTAACTCGTATGTAATAAGTGCCGATTAATAAAAGATTTTTATAAATTTCATACAGCTTGTACGGTTGTATGGAACAATTAGTAAATATACGTCATCAGGCACGCTTCTTTGCCACTTCATATTCTACATAAAGTACACGAGAAACGTAAATAGCAATGAAATAATATACGAGTATGTAACGGTATATAACCTTAAGAAAACCACTGGAGCAGATTTAATGGTCGCCGGGTCCGTTTTAGAACCACACAAATGAAATATATGGAATACTTCTATATTATATCTATATTATAACTTATAATGTACAGATTTGTTTGTTATAAGAAGTGATGATGATGATGATGATGTACTCCTCCTAGATGATTTCGACCACGGCAGCAGAGATATTATAGTGCAAAGTTTATGCGCAAACGAAGGTGCAATCTCTGTTCCCTCACTCTCACAATCCGATGGGACGGCTATACGAGGTCAGGGATCAGCCTGGATGTCGTAATAACAGCTATTCCCGGATCCCTCCTATGTCAGGCGCAGAGTGGCACACCGTGTTTTTAGTCGGTCTGGTTTCGACGCACCACCCCACCGTAAACACTCACACGTTATGAAAAAAAAGGGATCAGCTATAAGACCGACGGCTTTACGTGCTCCCCAAGGCACGGAGTTAGGAGCCCAATTGCCAAACTCCGGACTATTATTAAGCATTTTTATAATCAGAAAAGCAATAACAACTTTGGTCCGACCTCTTGATCGGCAGTCGCATCTAACCGCTAGATCTACGAGGCAGTCATAAAAGTAACCGTTGCCTTAACTTAGTCTTTACGTTATATACTTATTTTTTTTTTTAATGCATTATAAATCTACGCGTATTAAATTCTTATACATATTATCTATACGTACATACATACATACGTTAAAGTAGATAGTGCAGAGATTTTGAATGAATTATACGAAATTAGTTTTGTTTTGTCTGGTGAATCTTGGAGTGGCCTATGTTCAGCAGTCTTTCACCTGAGCTGATGATGGTGATAGAAATTAATAATATCAAATTTAACTTTCGCAAACACTTCAACAGACATTTAGGAGCACTGTTCGTAGATTTAAAATATCGGGGCAAATGAGTTGCGATTTTTAAAACTACTAACTCTTAAATGGACCAACATACAAAGAGCTAGGGATTATAAATCTGAACACTCACCCAGGTCTTAGAAATAGCCACAGTTACATGTATGTGTTTGCAAGCAATCATAAAATAACTAACATACATAATTTCAATCGGCTAAGGTAGTCTTCACCAAAAGTGTAACAAAAAAATTAATTTCATTTACATTTTTATAATTTCTAATTCATAAGACGTTGCCAGTAGTAATTTGCCACGCAAACGTTAAAAATCCTTGAGAATGATGAAATACGACAAACGGAAACGTCGTAACCAAGAATCGAAGGGGCAAACGGGGTACAATCCGCGCATTAGTCACCGTATTGTGCAAGGTAATGCGCCCGCGCAGCCAGTTGCGCGGGACTCACTTGCGCCATGATAATCAGACGCAGTCGGGATGTGTTGCGAAATTGTGGTTATTCGAGGTGGTGCATAATACTAAATTCATTTTAATATTGAAGCGATAACTGCCTATATTAATATTATATTTGTTTAGTAAATTATCGTCATTCATATCGAATCATTTAAACGTTATAAGAGTAACCTAACCCTACATAATCTTTATACATTTGAGTAACAGATGTTACATAAAAGTAAACATTCTTATGTTTTTATTTGTTCTTGTGGATTCTTGTTGTCACTCTTATCAAGAGATTGGTTTCTTTTTGTAAGACGCTTTTCTACTAAATATGGGGGAATTACATGATTTGTTTGGACGTCATTAAGAATGATCTGCTAATCAGAGAATATAAAAATAAATGAAACGAATACGACAAATGGCTTGTTACGAATACCGGTTGTGTCGTGATGTTTTTGAATTAAGGAAGAGCTTTAAACTATTTCAACTGTCATGTAAATGTCACTGACGCAATAAATTGTTATAATATGATTAAGAATTAAAAAAGATTTCAAATTTCCTTGCTACAAATTGTGAGAACTGAGGACGTGAAGGGCGGATATAGTGGTGTCTATCTGAGTAATGACCATCCTTTTTACTACCTACGACAAATCTGCGCCACCATAATAGTGTTTTGATGGCTCGTTATATAACCAAGTACATAGGAATCAAGAAATTTTGTACTTATTTCGACGATCTCTTCTTAAATGTCGGACGAACTTCATTTGACTGATAATGTTATTTATTACACGAGAAATCTCTTTAAAAATAGAAGAAAACATCTTTGCTGATTCAAAAATAAAGTTGAAGACGTTCAAATGGATATCAATTAAAGTATCTAATACATAAAGCATTAAATAAAATTAGTGAATATGTGTAAATATATGTCTAAAAAACATTGCCATACCTACGATAGTACCTTCAAGGAAAATCAGTTTATTAAAATATATAAGCTAGAGGTTTCTTTAGAAATTTGCACGAAATAATGAGTTATGACATCATACCTAGCTATTACTAAATCGTTTATTTTAAATTTTTTGGTTTACCAGTTAAATAAATAGTCATTCGAAAACGGCACGTAATAGTTTTATGGCATAGAAGGCAAATGGACTTGTGTGTTACCTTAGTGTCTACCGACGCTCGTGGACATCTGTTGGTACCCATCGACTCTAACACCCTAGTCACGAATTTTTTCAGTCGGAATGCGACACTTACTCGTAAATTCATGCTAAGCTTCAAACTTCTCAGAATTCAGACTATTTTTGTTTTATTTAAAGAGCCTGCCTAAGTGACTTAACTCTGCCTGATGGAAAGCATGAATAGAATCCAAGCGTTGTGGTCACCATACTCATTACGAATGCAGACAATGCAGTATAGTGACCCACACTATGGCGGTCTAGTTAGATGTTTTTTTACGCCTCGCTTTGTGGCATTGTATTCCATACACTTACCACGACAATAATTGTCGTGGTAAGTGTGACAATTATTGTCACAATCAATGAGCCTCCAGTTTCGCAGTCACGAACGAAACACGACAGCACGTATGCTGTCGCTTAAAGTTGATCTTCTTTGGGAGGGTAGTACTACACCAGTCGAGCCGGACCGTTATATATATATATATATATATATATATATATATATATATATATATATATATATATATATATATATATATACTTAGTCTGGCCATAAATACTGTTACACTTAATTATAAAAAAATATTACATTTGAATTTCGAATCTGTCATTTTTATACGATTGTTCATTGTGTTTTCTCATTTTGGCGCCAATACATTGTAAAATATTTTGCGATATTAAAATGGTGTGGGGTGATAAAGAGAACCGAATCGCTGTGATAGCATTACACAAAGTAGGTATGGAGCCAAATGCAATTTTTAAAACTCTCCATACACTTGGTATTAGTAAAATGTTTGTGTACCGGGCTATTAATAGGTACAATGAGACCTCCTCTGTTTGTGACAGAAAAAGATCTGGCCGTCCACGTAGTGTTCGTACGAAAAAGGTGGTCAAAGCAGTAAGGGAAAGAATTCGAAGAAATCCTGTCCGAAAGCAAAAGATTTTATCTCGGGAAATGAAGATAGCACCTAGAACCATGTCGCGTATTTTAAAAGATGACTTAGGACTTGCAGCCTATAAGAGACGCACTGGCCATTTCTTAACTGATAATTTAAAGAAGAATAGGGTGGTAAAATCGAAACAACTACTGAAGCGGTACGCAAAGGGAGGTCACAGAAAAATTTTGTTTACGGATGAGAAAATTTTTACAATTGAGCAACATTTTAACAAACAAAATGACCGTATTTATGCTCAAAGCTCTAAGGAAGCTTCCCAATTAGTCGACAGAGTGCAACGTGGACATTATCCGACTTCAGTGATGGTTTGGTGGGGTGTTAGCTATGAAGGAGTGACTGAGCCATATTTTTGTGAAAAAGGTATCAAAACATCGGCACAAGTGTATCAAGATACCATTCTTGAGAAGGTAGTTAAGCCCCTTAACATCACCATGTTCAATAACCAAGTATGGTCCTTCCAGCAAGACTCGGCGCCGGGTCATAAAGCTCGGTCCACGCAGTCTTGGTTGGAATCGAACGTTTCGGACTTCATCAGAGCTGAAGACTGGCCGTCGTCTAGTCCCGATCTTAATCCGCTGGATTATGATTTGTGGTCAGTTTTAGAGAGTACAGCTTGCTCTAAACGCCATGATAATTTGGAGTCCCTAAAACAATCTATACGATTGGCAGTGAAGAATTTTCCCATGGAAAGAGTGCGTGCTTCTATTGATAACTGGCCTCATCGTTTAAAGGACTGTATTGCAGCCAATGGAGACCACTTCGAATAAGCTTTTTATATTTTTAATTGTTTTATATTTATGTATTAAACTGACACACTGTAAAAGTAATAAATGTTATTTGCAGTTAACAATTTTCTTTTTTCTTTATTACAATATTTATGGCAAGACTAGGTATATAATATATAGATATATATATATATATGTTAATATTCAATTCTAGATAACTATTCAATTATACTATGTATTTTCACGTAAAGGACTTAAATCTTGTGGACACCACCAAACTTCTGAATGTAGAATTTATAGACAGGCCTACACATTGATGAATTGTCGAATAGAATCAGCCTTGCAGCATGCTGGACATAAATCTCTCCTTTGAGGGGCGGTTTTGGGCTATTATGCGAAGCTGGCCAGACTAGTTGCCTTCTTTTTACAGTGATGTTGTCCTGCAGGATTAGTCCCAGGAGTGTCGTAGTTCTTACCCATTGGATGAGTAGAGTTTGTGACACTCTGTAATCCGTCACCACACGGATACCCGGATTATCAAAATTCGTCAATTAACTGTCGTAGAGACAACTAGACTAGTGTATTTTAGCTATTTTCGTAGTGTAATGTAATATGGTATATTGTAGTGGGAAAATGCTGCTGACATCTAAGTATCTTTGTGTTGCAGAACAGAGTTTTTGATTGAGATAAGAGAGAGATACTCATATATATAACTTATTATTCTATTCACAAAATTTCTCTACATTCATTATATCAACACTAGGAATAAAAATAAACTCGTGTTACCTACCATAAATGATGATATTTATTTCTGCAAGTAAAATTTTTACAGATATTTTTACAACGACTAGACTATAAAAATAAACAAATAAAAAAGATGTCAGGGACATTGAAAAAACTTCCAATAAAATTCCAAGCAAATTACTAAAATAAAGTACGAGTATTCATAATTTAAACCCTTAGTAAAACAAAGATCCGCTACGCAGTTGTACCTATATTATTTAAATGACAAATTTCCTTGGGATAGATGCTGCTCCCTTCCACATTTTTTTTTCTGTCTTAAGAGCCTGCCAAAGTGACTCTACTCTGCCTGATGGAAAGCATGAATAGAGTCCAAGAGTTGTGGTCAACTCACCGTCACTCAACGTCACCATACTCATAGTAAATGCTGACAACGCAGTATGGTGACCCACACTTTGGCGGCCTTGTGAGATGCTTTTGCACACCCCGCTTGGGGACATAAAAGGCATGACAGTCATTGTGACAGTGTAAGGCTTACACAGTTACCACGATAACTGTCACCCCTGCATCGATGGGCCTCCGGTTTCACTCACCAACGAAACACGACAACACGGATGCTATCGCTTTAGGTTGGTCTTCTGTGGGAGGGTAGTACTGCCCCGGTCGAGCCGGCCCGCTCGTGCTGAAATCAGCGTGGCTCTACTACCTATAGTAATTCCCGTTCACACATTCACGTTCCCATCATTGCTGTTGTTTGAAAGTGATATACATTTAATTTATTGTTGTTTTGTTTATTTTTCTTTTTAATTTGACTTGTACAGTAAGTTTTATTTATGCAAATGTGAGTGTGTGTGTGAGTGTATGCTTGTAAATTTTAAGTTGTATTTAATAACTTTCTGGTGGTTATGAGTGTTTCCACGGCTTACCCAAATGTTCAACTGGCGGTAGTGTCGCACTGCGGGTCGTTAATCTTGGCTAACGACGGTTTTGGTACACGGTGATTGGGGCTCGTATACCGCCTGTAAGGCCTTCTTGCTTCCTTCCTTTATGATCCTTGCTTCAAAAAACCAATACGGATCCTGCACTGTACTCGCTGTTGTTTACGGACTTAAAAAACAAGACACCTCTGTGGTTTGTTTCGGCGTTTCTTCCCAGAGTGAGGCCTAGGAAATACCGTCAGCTGTAAAGTCCGATGTGTAAAAATGTCTGCGAAGACTTACTTCGAAAAACATTAATTAGTCGTGCTTATTCTTCCAAATAATAAATTTATCATTATTTCATTATAAAAAGCTAGGAACATACCAATGTTCCGGAAGATTCTGAATGACTATTGTATAAATAATTAATAGCAGTAAACAAAAGTCAAGGTCTTCGCGTTCCGATAGAAATGGCAGTTAGACAAGACCTGCATTATGCATTCATTTCAAGGTCGCGCCATTCGTTCCACTCGCTTCGTTCTTTTTGTTCATTCTCTGAAACGTTTTGTTGACGCAATGACTGACTGACGAAGTTTTTGTTTTACTTTTTTTTTAGTGTTAAAAAAGTTGTTGTGCCAGTACGCTGTGGTGAAATTTGATACAAAAAGAGAAAAAATATTGTTATGACCAAAAGACACGTAATACAGTTTTTGTTGTTGATCGTGTTCAAAACACAGCAGTTACAGTATCTGCATTAACTTTAAAATTTAGTCCATAAGCGATTCTTTAAAATTCAAACACCATAATGTATCGGAACCTCGAGTTTCTTAATAATATCCGAATCAATAATTCTAAGGTTATATTAATGAAACTTTCGTTAATAGTTCAACATTTTGTGTTTGTCTAATTTATCTTTGTGGTGAGTAAAAAGTTTGTATGTAGGTAGGTGATTTTGGGTTAATAGGTAAAAAAGATATTTATCTATTATTATCATATATGTACCTACACATAAACTTAAACATCGTTTTATGTTTACGCCATAAAGGGCAGGCATCAAACAAGTAATATTGCTGACATCAAATAACTAGTGTTGCCTCTTTATTCCCTTGGCTATAACTTAATGTGTCTATAGTAAAACCTTTTTCTTATTTGTTTTTAATCTCACTTGATTAAAAGCCAATATCGGTTTAATAAGAGAAACTACTCGCTTTTACTTGGCTACGAATTATTGCAAAGCAATTTGATATCGAAATGGCTATTAATACACAATAACGGATTTCATGATCCCTACGTCAATTGTAAGGTATTTGGCAAGTCAGTAGCCAGCCTACATTAAAACGATGAAATTTTATATAACAATGGAAGAATGCTTTTTTTATTATTGTTTTAAGGGCCTGCCAAAGTGATTCTACTCTGCCTGATGGAAAGCATGAATAGAATCCAAGATTTGTGATCACCATACTCATTGTGAATGCAGACAATGCAGTATGGTGGCACACACTATGGCGGTCTAATAAGATGCTTTTTCACGCCTCGCTTGGGGACGTAAAAGGCATGACAGTCAACGTAGCATTGTATTGCACACACTTACCACGACAACTGTCACCCCTGTATTAATAGGTCTACGGTCTCGCAGCCACTAACGAAACATGACAGCACGGATGCTGTCGCTTTGGGTTGATCTTCTGTGGGAGGGTAGTACTGCCCAAGTCGAGCCGGCCCGTTCGTGCTGAAACTAGCTTGGCTCTACTACCTCTAACAGTTACGATTGAGTTAAAGTTTTATATTCATGCTTTTAGTGAGGCGAATATAAGGAGCCATCCAAATGCGAAACTTCGTTTTTATTTAAGACATTGTTGTGTACTGTCATTGTTAGTAGGTTTTAGCCTACAAAACCTCCTCTCTAAGGCTTATAGCCGTGGTCTATTAAAAGTTTAGGTTTAACTACAATATTGTACATTCTCGATTCCTCAAGAAAATGACTGTGAGCATATTTTCTACTTATTAATGCAATAAAACACGATAACTAAGTTCAGTCAAAGTCAATCAAAAATTTGACACAGTGTGGGTCACCACACTGCTTGTCTGCATTTGCAATGAGTGTGGTGACCACAACTCTTGGATTCTATTTATCCTTTCCATCAGGCAGAGTGGAGTAGAAAAAAAATGAATTATTTAAAATAGTTTTATGCCTACTATTCGTATTACGTAATGCCAAAATGTACTAAAATTAACTTTGTTGTTATATTTTCACTCTGCGACCTTGTTTACTACACAAACAGCACTAAAACGAATTAAACGTATAAACTTAACGTAATAAAATACTGCTACATTCTTAATTAAACTAATTATATTTGTTTACAAATTCACCAAAATGTTTTTCACATCTTATTTATCTTGGACAGGATCTAGAATCATTAACGGTGGATAAAAAGTTAAACAAAAACCTAATTTTATGGTTTCTCTTGTAAAAACCTAACTAATCGATTTCAGCTGAACTTCAAACCGCAAGAAACAGCTGAGAATAATTGAATATAGTTTTACTACATCCGGGAACAACATGTAATTAGAAGAGTGACTTACGCAGTGAGCGCTGTATTGACGTATTCACATCTGAGGGAAATTCCGATAAGTTAAAGTAACACCTATCTGACAAAACTTATACACGATGATAGTATGAATAGTGTCTCTACTTTCGGACATAAATTTAGGTCTCAGACGAAGGATTAGAGGTTTGCTAGTATTTCTAAATACAAACACAACAGAGTCTTCGTAGTCACAGATTATCCCCTAGGGGGTAATCTATGTTCATAGTCCACCATCAGTACTTATTTCTATTTGCAAACTACAAAATAAATTTCAAGAACACGCTGCCTGATCTATGATGCGTTGTGCATACTTATTGATTCTATGGTCGACTGTCGACAGGGTTGTAGTAACTAGCAAAAGACAAATTGTCTGGCCAAAAATATTTATTTATTTACCTTCATTGTACGCACACAAAGCAAGACAAAAAGAAAAGATGAGTTAAAAAAAAAAATGTAACAATCAGTGGTCTTATCGCTCACGGCGATGTCTGCCAGACAACCTTAACACTTACTTATCATGAAAATGGTTTTATGCATTGATTTTTTAAATGTGTTTATAAACTACATTATTTCAATCTACTTTCATTTTTTCCTTAACTATTAACTTATTTAATAACCAAACTTTGAAAGTAAAATGACAATGATATCAGCAACATTCTTGAAGAGCTCATCTCTGTAGAATGCGGGGTCATCGCACCGTCTGTCGAAATACCAAGACATTTTGTTTTGTTAGCTCCATGCCACTGCAGTTGCATAATGTTGATGCAATTGTACGAGGAACAACCAGGGGTATTTAATTTGGAAATTCACGGTTAATGTTATCCTAGCGTGTGAACTTTTATCATTATTTTCCTTATGTAACTATAAATGGATTTAGCTCACATAGAAACGTCAACCTTTGTATTGTTTTAATTTCTGTGTGTAACACACTAAACTCATCTTGACGTGTCCTCACTTCTACAGTCAATTTTTTTTAAGTCTGCCTGATGTTATGATCTTTAGATTTAATAACTGTCCTTATTTAAGATATTTTAAGAAAATCGGATGGAATAATGAATGATTTTTTTCTGTGGTGTTAAAAGGTGGGGTTGGTGTTAAAACCAACATCAGTGGTATGATTCTTATTGACTTTAGTCTGTTAAATAACTTTGTGGTTCAGTATTAAAAGTGTCGCGAAAATGTAAGGTAAAGGGCTATACCATACTGCACGCGTCCTATGTATTCGTTGATTCATAAACAGTACATTATATTGCATTTAACATTGTACTGATCGCATGATACACACAAATAAAAGCTACGAGCATTTAACCACTGAGTCTCTAATAAGATTAATTATTAATTTAAACATAACGCTGGTCATAAATTTGATCATTTACAGTAAAAAAAAAAATATGGAAAACAATAATTTGCCGTAATAAGATTATTACAATGATTTCTGTCTTCCGTTTCTCTTCGTTCTTCTAATGATAAGTACATTACTGTAAGCCACAAAGATGCTGCATCACTCGCATTCTATCAACATCTACCCACAGCGAGTACGCACCGTAATGCTCGTGATGGCATTTCAATTTCATCAGTGATCTTGCAACTTTCACTTTGATTTTGATCTGTTGTGACCCTTCATGCATTGATTCTAATTTACTCAACATACGTAATGAAATTAGAGGCTGAATCAGGCTTAGAGCACGTACTCTATTTTTAAAAGTGCTAATCTTAAAAGTGTAAGACCGAAATCTCATATTACAAAGTATAGTTTACATGCCTTTACTTATTTTGCAAAGAGGAAATACTGAATAATTAACTTTATTTTTTAAAAAAGATACTTTAAAATCCATTCAACGTAGATGTTAAATTATTCATCATTGTAGTCGACTATAATCACCACATACATAGTTTCAATTTATTTTTAAATTACGATATTGTATATATCTCGAATTATTGACATGTAGTCTTTATTAAAAACAAATGTCTTCAACTACAAAGAGAACGTCAACTACCTGATGACAGCATCCTCAATTCTTCAATTTCTCAAAGTCAAAAGCACTTACGAAATTGATGTTAGTATGATCTATATTACATGAAACCAATAAGAATAATTTTCTGTTCACAGGGACTTCTGGAGTCCCATTCATTTTAGAATTCATTTTTTTAAAAATCACTCTGCTGACCCGCTATCTGGCTTGGCAATTCGCTGAGTGCAGTACCTGATTGTATATAATAATTTTATTCAAACTAGAAAAATAGAAAGAGTTCTTTTTTTTTATGGAGAGCCGGCCAAAGTGACTCTAAACTGCCTGATGGAAAGCATGAATAGAACCCAAGAGTTGTGGTCACCATAAAATGCAGTATGATGATCCACACGATGGCAGCCTAGTGAGATGCTTTATCACGCTCCACTTAAAGGACTCAGGATCATAGTGAGAGGAAAACACTTTTGCTGGTAGGGAGTTCCAGGTGTTAACTAATTTGCACAGCAAAGAAGAGCCGAACCGTTTTATTCGGAAGTGTATGTCTACCATTCCAAAACGGCGACTTCCAAGGCCAGCATTTTTTGTTACATTCCATATAATATTCTCATTTTTGTCCAAGATTACAAGATCTCACTATTTTACCTTCTCGTCCACCATCTTTTCTCATACCTGCTTGTAATTCCCGAGACATGGGTGCGTTTATATTCCTAAACCGATAGCTTTGGCTACCTACTGAGTGTATCCACATGATAATTTGCTACTTCGCAGCTATAATCTGTGGTGTTAACAATGGAACTTTCTCATGAGTCATCTCATACTCTGACCCAAATGTCACCTCCTGCTGTTACACCCTTAATTGAGACAATAACGGGTTTATATATATATGCGTGCTTAGAGCTAAACGTCCGCGTGAATAAGGAAAGAACGAACAAAAATTTCTGGTGCCCTAAATATTACAATACCACCATTGTGAAAACCAGAGAACCTGGTTGAAACATGCCTAAGTTTGATTGCTTATTAGGTGTAATATGTTCCAAACATCTTTATTACACTCCTGTTACTGGTAATGACGAACGGTTCTGTTTATAACTTTAGAAGTTTTCGGAGCTAACTGGTAAGGTCTACATCTATTGTGATCTGATACCACAAAAAATAATACACATAAATATGAACACAGCTCTTAACGGACAAAGGCTGGTACGCTATAAAGATTTTATCAATGTAGGTATGGTTTATCAAGTTCTTCTTATTTATAGCCATTATTGACTCTTGACGTAGGCATTCTTGCTATTCCCTTAGTACCCAGTTTGTTGCAACTGGTAGCTAATATACAGGTATTAGCATAAGCAAAACCTCCTACTTTAGACCAACCATACAATTAAGCAATGAGACAAGAGCTTGCATACGGCGACTTTCTAATGATAGTTGCACAAGATAAAAATATTTGCACGCAAGCTTATGTCGACCGGAGAAAGTATGTGTTCCTTCTGGTCCTTACTTGTGCTGATAAGGAATGTTTGTGATGATAAGGCCATTGGCCTACTAAAGTTTTGCGCAAGAGTGTTTAGCGGTAGACTCTTGTCATCGTCGCTGTTATATGTCTTGTAACTTTCATAATTTGCTCTTAATTTTTAACGTTGTCTAAGTTTGAGTACGCTTATAAATATGGGTCATAGACAAATGCGAAACGCAACTACTTTTTAAAATTCTAGCAACAAATAATTTAGAACTGACATTTAAATAGACTATAAATAGATTTAAATAGACAGTCTGCATAGTTGGCCTAGTGGTTTAAGTGGTCGCCACGCTGCTCTCTACTACGCTGAGTGTTGTGGGTTCAAACCCCACATGGGACAACACTTTGTGCGATCCACAAATTGTTGTTCTGAGTCTGGGTGTTCTTTGTGTCCGTTTCTTGTATGTTTGTAAAGTCCCCGCGACACAGGATTTATTCCAAATGCGGGCATTGTCATTAAAATAAAAATGCCAGCCTAGTGATAAATAAACTTACATATTTGTAAATACAACAGGACCTCTTTAATCCGAACCACGTCTAATCCGAACCCCTCTATAATCCGAACGGCCCATACCCGCTCGCTTTTCTCGCCAGTTGCTCATTAAATACCTCCCGACAAATTAAAATAAAGAATTTCTTTAAAAAAGTTTAATAAATGTTACTGTTTATATGTTTTTGAATAAGTATATACTAATTAATATTTTGCAATACTATTTGTTTTATTTTAGGCAAGTATGTACCATATACATATACCTATTTATAGTTCCTAACATACTATAATCCGAACGCTCCACGAATCCGAACGGAGGGTAAATTTTCGGCGTTCGGATTAAAGAGGTCCTGCTGTATATACATACGATAGATAAATTACACCTAGACACAACAAATAATCATGTTCATCACACAAATATTGGTCCTGAGTGGGAATCGAACCCACGACGAGTTAGCAGTCAGGCCCATTAACCACTAGACCATCAGGCTCGTCTAAATGTTAAAAAAAAATTAATTATAGTTACAAATTAAGAGATCTGTGTCATAAATGTGAAGCGGTTCTCAGTGGCTGCCTTCATTGGATGCCTTGCCTCAAAGATTCATTGATGTCAGAACACTGTGTAAACATTAGTCGGTTCGAGTCCGATCTTGAGTTCATCTTCAGTTTTGACTTTACAAATAGGAAATTTAACGATATTACAAATAATTGAAACAGTCTTTTCCACTTTTGTCGTTCTTTTGATTTCCAAGCGCAGAAATTTTTCTAGGTACGTTTTTATAGCAAATCAGAATTGTTTAAATTTTCACACTTACAATGCCAGTGCAATATGGTACTATAAATATCGTAGAAAGCTCTTACTGCGAGTACAAGAACATTGCTAATTGCAAGATGATTTGTACCGCTTCGCGAATCGTATGAGAAAATGTTATGTTTTCTTGTAAATTACTGTTTTGTTACATACTGTAAATAACATATAATGTAAATAAAAAAAAATCAAGATTTTTGGTGGAATATCATTGTATGTATAACTCGGGGTCATTGTACCCGCCTTACTAATTTGTTTAGTTAGTACGTCCATTCATTTGTTGTAATCAAATCGTTGAGTACTATACTTTTTTATTACCCACATTACAATACTTCAAACAAGAACACGCTCAGTGTAAAGCCAACATTGTGCTATTGTGGAAGTAGTCATACATTACGTATTTGAATTTTTATTCACACAGGATGTAAGGGTTATTAATTAAAGTGAGCTTTAGGATCTTAAATGCGGTGAATATTTACAAATTTCTATTTTAATGTACGAGTTTAGGTTCAAATGTGGTGTATTTTGTTTTAGAAATTAACGTAACGTAACGTGTGGTAACGGATTAAGAATACATAGTGTTCCCCTATACATCCCGTGGGTGTCGTAAAAGGCGACTAAGGGAACAAAGAATGCAAGACAACGTCATTACAAAGTGAAGGAAAACTTGAAACAAACCCTATTCCAACCCGTCTGGCCAGCGGAGTATAGTAGGCCAAAACCTTCTTGCTAAGGAGAGGCCTATGTCTAGTAGTGGACTGTAAAAGACTGTTGATATCCGTACAAGAAGAAAAACTATAGTTCTCATACTCTCCGTTGCATTCTGAAAATTGTTTAAAGCTGACATAAACGAACGATGTCGCAGGCAAAAGTATGTCTTGGAGAAACTGTAATATCGCCTCGTGATAATTATATTCAATGGAACATAAAACTAACATAACACCTAAAACACGGGCGAAATGAATTGATACGAAAGAAATTTTATCATTCTTGTATCAATTTATGAGTATCTCAGAAAGCAGTATATTGCCGCAATAATTGCTGCTCAAATATAGGACGCTTAGTTTGTCTCGTATTGAAAACGAAAAGTAAATCGAAAACTACTGGAAACAGAGAAATTTCTAAGCAATAGATAAATTATTGTTTTGAATTTTTACAGCACCATTAACAACTGAATATTACAAATTGCCAAGTTGATTAAATTGACTAGGTGTCTCTTTATTGTGTATTTATTTATTTTAAGGAAAACCAACAGTTCTAACGTTGAAAAACTTCCTAGACAATGCAGCCGTAACGGCAATAACAAGGCAAGTTGTTCATACACACAATATATCACTATTGTTTTATACTAAACAATACATTATAATTAATACATAATATAATCATTATTATGTTGTATAAGACTAAGTTTGTTAATAATAGGATAGATATGTGGGTTTATTCAGGCGTATCCCTCCCGCGACGATGTGTCGCCTTTTTTTTTAACTTGTGGAAACCCCCACGGGCCGTCACCCCACCGGGATTTACGGCGGGGTGGTGTGTTGGAATCGGACCGACTAAAACCACACGATGTGCCACTTTGCACCTGACATAGGAGGGATCCGGGAACGACGATGTGTCGCCTAACTCAACACTCAATCACGGTAGGACGCTCCTCCTAGGACTCCTTGATAAAGACCCAAATGCCAAATGAACCCCATTGAGTCTAAAAATAGTTTCTTTTTTTAAAAAAGTCAATTAGGAATTCTTGCGGGGTATTTTACAAACATGCATTAAACAGACGCAAAGAGTACCTAGACTCAGAACAACAATTTGTGTTTTTCGATGAGGGTTTTGAGCCCACGACTCTCAACGCGCTAAAGAGGGGCGTGGCAACCGCTTAAAACACTACACCATCCGTGCAGTCAGTTAGATATCCCTAAAATACACAAAACATATTGAGATCTTAAATAAATTAGATTCCGCGTGATCTTCCTCCTACGCTGGCCTGGTAGATGGACGTATTTTTCGAGGTATATAGACGAGTTTCTGGCTAAATATTCAAAATGCTTCAGAATCCTCATAGCACGTGGCTGATAGCCCAAGGATTGAGAAAAAATGAACATGTGAGTTGATTTACCGACCGTAGGATTCTCAACATGCGGCGCCAACACCACATTTCAAAGACATATATTTCAACATCATTATCGCTGATATCCGTATTATCCATGATTCTATTCCGTAGCGGGAAATGGACTTTATAAAGGTGTGTCCTAGTTTTATTATTGTTCACCAAAGTTTCACAGTAATTCCAAAATAGATTCACTGCAGTTATGTATACCTGAGAGCGCTTAGAAAAAGAGAAACTAGAACAATCTATTGTAATTCTCATAACCGTATTACCGAAATGAAACAATACTGACATAACATAAAAACCGTTCCAAATACAAATGGTCTAAAAATACCCGCCATTTGCTACCACAATATTATTGTTCGAAGAAACAATGACGTTCGGTTTTGACACGACGCGAACGAACAACGAACGAATGAAATAGAGAGTTGTTTACATCCGCAGTGAACAAAAAACACAACAGCGACGCTGGCGGGTCGATGGTACCGCTGACTAGTTTGTTAGGTACTCGCTCATTGACCAAGCGAAGGGTTAACTGTTATGTTACTCAGCACCCGTGACGGATTTTGTTTCGTAATGTCTAAGACATTAATAGTTTTTTTTTTTTTTCATTATCCTGACCTTTTTTCATATAATTTGAAGTTACATTCCACAATAGCACTTTTTTCTTCATTTTGACATTAACAATCGGAACTTCTCCATCCAAAGACTACTTCGATATTGTCACTTTGACATTAACGAGATTTTATACTTAGATCAACGTAACCACGACCCACTGAACTTAATAAAATAATTACATCAAAATAACCTATAAATAATGGGTTACAATCTAAAAATAAGCTTACTTATTCATGCGTACCACTCGTTACACGACGACTTATGTAGCGCAACAGTCGCGTCACAAATTCGTTTCGCACGAGCTCCTTACATATCCCAGGTCTACCTGACCACGCCGTACCGTAAATAACCCGCTCGGATTTGCTCTAATAAATACTTTTATTCTACTCATGTAAACACTTCCTTATCCAAATAAAGGTTCATTTAAGCTGTTTATATTTCTCAATAACTTTGCGGAGGAACTTATCAAACCACAGCTTGCGTGATAAACCCAAATTATATAAACAGTGAACAATTACGTTTATTACATAGTTTTAACTTTGAAATTTGTGTTTTTATTATTGTTTTGAACTACAAAACACATTACAAAGATTAATATCCAGAACCGTAACATTTATGTAAATTACGATTAAAGCTTAAGTTTTGATATTAGGTCTGAATTATTATTGCCTAAGCTCTGTAATAAATGTTACGCTAAAAGCGAGATCACGTTTCTGCATTGCTTTGTCTCATTTATCTACTACTCTATTTCATGTATTCTAGCTTGACCCTAATGCTAAACTTAAACTGAACGGCAAAATATGCAAGCGCTTTTAAAATATAACAGAATTTACACCTTAGTCCTTTAAAATAGATCTAAAAATCGAATAACGCGTGAAGTAGTCCGACTTCGACCTGTAACATCATCAGCGGCTGGACATAGGTCTCTCCTAAGGTACCCCACACAGCCCGGTCTGCATTTTTTGCGTCCCGTTGCTACCGACCCACTTACGCAAGTCGACCCACCACCTGGCTATTGACCTGTATATCTATTTCGAAATAATTTCTTTATCCAGCAGCTAAAAACCACAAGGAATGTCTTTTCAGCCTGTTTGTAAAATACTCGCTCTCAACCATCTCCCCACATTAGCTGGTAAATTAGTTCTCGCTACCACAAAAATAGAAAGTGTCTTTGTCATCAATCATTCTGACGCTAAAACAATAGACTGCCGAGATGCATATTGTTGAGTGTTGCGACAACCGGTAATGATCACCACTTACCGTGGAGCCGTTTTAGTGCCCGCCTTTCTTTGACAAGAAAAACAATACAAGGTTGCAAAAAAACAAATTAATCCTATTTCAAAAGGAAAATTATGTAACACGCGTTGTATGCAGCTCGTTTTATTCTTTAACTAGAAGTGAAGTGAAGTGAAGATCTTTGTGACCTAGAAGACATCTGGATTTTGACTGCACGGTTGACCTAGTGGTTTAAGCGGTCGCCACAACGCTCTCTACTGTGTTGAGTGTTGTGGGTTCAAATCCCACATGGGACAACACATTGTGTGATCCATATATTGTTGTCTGGGTGTTCTTTGTGTCCGTTTCTTGTATGTTTGTAAAGTCTCTTGCGACACAAACACAGGCGTTGTCTTTTTTTAAGAAGATATCCGGATCAGACAGATTACCGTACGCAATTGTAGCCAGTAATATTAAAGTTATTCTTGCATCCTGTTCTTTGGCGAAACAAATTTTGCATTAAGTAAAATGCAAATTATGCATGACACACAAAACAAGAGAAGGCAATTCGTCTCGGGTTAATGCAAACATCCTGGGTGACGGCAACTAATTTCTATACTGAGAGTTGGCAAATACTCGTAATTCACAACTGACTATTTCTGTATTTATCTCTGAAGTAAACACGTCTGTATTTCACTGAAGATTGTTGCAGATATGAAATACTGAATATTTTATTATGATAGATATTTTTTTTTTTTAAAAATCAGTATGTCTTATACAGCAATATCCATTTTAGTGGATTTTTAAAACTATGCCATTAAGTAGACCACCTTGAGTCTAGCGTCGTAAAGACGTCTTTTGCGTATCTACGTGAAAAACCCACGCTGAAGGCTGCGTGCGAACGCTTGTGTGAAGGGACTCTCACATAATGACGAACAGTTGATATTGTTATTACTATATATATTTGTTTACTATACTTAATTGAACTTTTGTACACCATTTAAAATGATTAATGACGTACTGAAGTGCATATTATATTGAACCTATTTGGAAGACGTTAGCAGATTGAAATGATTACTGTTAATATATAAATTTGTTACAATTCAGTTAGACAAAGCAATGACGATATTCTAGAATATTTAGATTTCGTGTGGAATTTTTATTTGCTAGTAATTGGTTTCTTTATTCATTCACACATTAATATTGAGCATTTTACATTGTCATATATACACATTACACTTTAAAACACGCACGGTTTGACTGCAGTCTATTGAATATTTTAGTTGTAAATATAATTAGTACTAATTAGTGATGAAGTGATGACCACTGACGATAAAATAATGATGCTGTCAGTGGCAAAGATTGTTTAAGTACAAACAAATTCTTCCGACAGCACGTCACAAATATTTTACCAATAATCATGTTACGTTTTCAGTACGACAGCGCATTTCACATCTGTCTCGATCACAAGTGCACGTTCAGTGCGCACGCGACTGTCCCAGGAAATTGCCTTAGCGGTTCGAACACCGTTAGAAACTGTAGATAACATTTTGATTGCATTTAATGTATGGGATTCTAATGTCGTACTTTCTATGGACGGTGGGATAAAAATGATTGATGTCGAGTTAATTGGGGTTTGGATTTAAGTACAGTGTAGGTGTAATACAATAGTAATAGTAGGTAGTTTACATGGAGAATTTGTTCATCATAGAAAAAACTTGTTACCTATGCGGTATGCTTATATGTAAAAGAATGGGTAGAAAAATTGCTCTCACAGTCTTTCAGTAGTAAGTGCGAGATAGGAGACCAATTGATGCTGGGATGATAGTTATCCTGGTAAGTGTGTGAACTTTACACTGCCACAATGCCACAACTGGCACGATGATGCAAAAGCATCTCCCTAAGCCACCACAGTGTGGATTGTCTGCATCTGCAATGAGTAATGTGCCTACAACTTTTGGATTCTATCCATGCTTTCCATCCGGCAGAGTAGTCACGTATGTACGCTTATTTTACAAACACACTGTTTTTGTTACCCACATTTTTTTATATTGTTCTATGTAATCTGACATTAAAAAATTCAATTTAAATGTTTTGAAGGAATTTTCCTGTGCATAGGAGCTAAACAAAATCCTCTATACAATGAAGATTTCTATCTAACAATTACATCATATGCATAATATTAACGAGGACATTCGTTTGTTTAGTTTATTATTAGCCTTTATGCGACTATCTGATACGACACATAAACGCGTTTTCTACTCTAAGGGTCTACACGATTTAGAAATTTCCATTCTATTATGTAACCAATTGAGGGATCTCTTCAACATGCGTAATTTTGGTGTATTTCTTAGGGCAAAACTATTGTTTCTCTTCATAGGTGGTTAAAACAAACTTTTTTTTTATCCGC
This sequence comes from Hypercompe scribonia, assembly GCA_949316085.1. Lineage (NCBI taxonomy): Eukaryota > Metazoa > Arthropoda > Insecta > Lepidoptera > Erebidae > Hypercompe > Hypercompe scribonia. Next base: position 24,175,486 of record OX438972.1, read on the forward strand.
TTCTGACCCATCACGCTTAAAAACTATTAAGGAATGGTTATACATCCTTCTCTCTATCGCACTATCAGATTACAGTAGAGGTTAGTTCAGTACTACATTACCTAGGGTTTGCGGGTGGCCCTGGATAAGACGGAGGCCCTTTTGTTCCATGGGCCCCGTCGTGGTCCACCTTCCGGCGCCTCCATCGTAGTCAATTCGGTCCTCGTACCGGTTCAGGCCCAGATGAAGTATCTGGGCCTGATCCTTGACGGCAGGTGGCTTTTCGCCGAGCACTTCCGGCAGCTTTCTCCAAAGCTGGTCGGCGCTGCTTCTGCCCTTGGGCGACTTTTGCCTAATTTGGGTGGAGCCAGCGTCGCGACGAGACGGCTATACACGGGGGTTGTCCGGTCAATGGCGCTGTATGGTGCGCCGGTATGGGCAGCGGCTCTGACCGCCCAGAATAGGGCTCGCCTCTGGCGCCCTCAGAGGATATTGGCGGTTAGAGCCATACGCGGTTACCGCATCGTATCGACGGAGGCGGCGTGCGCCTTGGCAGGAACACCCCCGTGGGATTTGGAGGCGGAAGTGCTCGCCGAAGTTTTTCGGCGAACGGCTGACTTCCGGGCGGGTAGCGGCATACGGCCCCCGCCCGAAGAGATACGCGAGTGGCGAGAGGCCGCTCGTCTAGCCACGATGGCTCGTTGGTCGTCCCGGCTGGAGACTCCACGTGCTGGCTTTGCCGCCGTGGAGGCTCTCCAGCCGGTCATCGCCGAGTGGGCAGGGCGACAGCACGGGACCCTTTCCTTCCGACTGACGCAGGTCCTTTCCGGGCACGGTTGCTTCGGGAAGTATCTGCACTCGGTCGCCAGGAGGGAATTGAGTCCCGCCTGTCACCACTGCGACTGCAGTGAGGACTCGGCTCAGCACACGCTGGCGGTTTGTTCCGCTTGGGCGGCGCAGCGTGGGGTCCTTACTGTAGTTATTGGAGGAGATCTCTCGCTACCGGCCGTCATACGCTCCATGGCCGGTAGCGACAGTTGTTTTACCGCGGTCGCAACCTTCTGCGAAGACGTAATTTCGCGGAAGGAGGCGGCGGAGAAGGCCCGGGAGGACGACCTCCACTCGGACCCAATTCGCCGCCAGCGTACCAGGCGGCGGAGACGCGCGTACCAGCGTCTTATGCCGCCTTGAGTGTGGCCGCGGATGGACGGGACGGGTTTTCCCCTCCATCCGCTATAGTGGCCAGCCGCGAGGAGGTGACGTCCGCGTGTGCCGTACGTCGCCTAAAAGGAGAGTTTTATCCGCAGATGGTGCCCGTGTGAGCGGGCAGGCGCTAGGAGGGATTTGGATGTCGTAATAACAGCTGTTCCCGGTCCCTCCTATGTCAGGCGCAGAGTGGCACACCGTGTGGTTTTAGTCGGTCCGATTCCGACACACCACCCCGCCGTAAACCCCGGTGGGGTGACGGCCCGAGGGGGTTACCACACGTTAAAAAAAAAAAAAAAAAAAAATAATTCATTACCTAAAGCGCCAGCATCCGTGCTGTCGTGTTTCATTGGTGAGTGCGAGGCCGGAGGCCCATTGATGCAGGGGTGACAGTTATAGTGATAACTATGTGAGGTTTACACTGCCACGATGATTGTCATGCCTTTTACGTCCCCAATAGTGGCGTGAAAAAGCATCTCACTAGGCCGCCATAGTGTGGGTCACCACACTGTATGTCTGCATTTGCAATGAGTATGGTGACCACAACTCTTGGATTCTATTCATGCTTTCTATCAGGCAGAGTAGAGTCACTTTGGCTCTTCATAAAAAAAGAAAGAAAGAAGAGGTCCTGCACTGCTAAGAAGTAGTAGACGTAATGTAGGTTTAGGTTTAGGTTGGTATTTTCTGAGAGGGTAGTACTGCCCCGGTCGATCCGGTCCGTTCATGAAGTATTTAATGAGTAAGTAATATGTAAGTATTTACAAAAAAAAGTATATATGTATTGGTTGTCTAGTACAAGCTCTGTTTAGATTCTGACTAAATGTCATTGTATGTGGCATGTCCGAAATATTATGTTATTATTTAACACACAACGGACTCTGAAGAATCAGATTTTGATAGTTCATTTTATTTAAACTGTATAACTATTGGCATTGTTTATACTAAGTATGTGAACAGCTCGCCCATACTCAGATAAACCCTAAGAGGTTTTCGTAGATTAACCAAACATTGTTAGTGTAGTTAAAAAAAAAACATCAAAAATAATAAAGCTGTATGCTAATTTTAAGTTACCCATTAGGTCCACCACTTCTCAGTAATCCCTAGGACAGGACCGGTACTGTAATCTGATAGCGTGTGGGGTCAGAAGGGTGAACTCGTATATCCATTCCTTAACCATGACACCACTGATTAGTAGTGCAAATGGGGAAAATATTTGCCTGGACAGAGGCGTTTTTATCTATTACTTACATCGTACTTTTCATCTAAGTACGCTTAAATTTCAATAAAATTTTGCGTTTTCATAAAATATGTTGTAACGTGAAACCCGTGAATAACGAATGTAGCCGACTAGCTTAAGTAACTCGCCAGAGACGAATGTAACGGAATGTAATAATTCCTTTGTTCTCACTGTAAACACATTCTCAATTTTCCGTACTGCCTGTTTAACAAGTTCTAAGTATATTTGAACAAGTGCAATATTTGGTTCAACTTAGAATACAAATTACTTATTTCATATATACATAAATAATGTATACATCTATAGTTGTGTGCTTATATTTTTATGAGGTAGGGATAAGTGACAGCTATCGTGGTAAGTAAGAGTGTTGAATCTTACACTGCCATGATGACTGTCATGCCGTTTACGTGCTTAGGCGGGACCTGAGAAAGCATCTCGATAGGGCACCATATTATGGATCATCATATTGCATTGTCTGCATTCGTAATGAGTATGGTGACGAGTCTGACGAGTATGGGCTGAGTCTCTACGGCAAGTTACGGCAAGACAGTGAACACCAGTGGAATACAAACTGTGTCATTTTTAAGCGATTTAAACGCGTTAGACTGATAACAGGAATAACTTATCCCTAAAACTTTGTTACTTCTTTATTTGCATAAAATATAATGTTATATTTGTACCAGTCTTAGGTACATATCTATATTAAGAGCCTGCCAAATTGACTCTACTCTGCCTGATGGAAAGCATAAATAGAATCCAAGAATTGTGGGCACCATACTCATTGCAAATGCAGACAATGCAGTATGATGACCCACACTATGGCAGTCTTGTGAGATGCTTTTTCACACCCCGCTTGGGGACGTAAAAGGCATGACAGTCATCGTGACAGTGTAAGGCTTACACAGTTACCACGAAAACTGTCACCCCTGCATCAATGGGCCTCCGGTCTCACGCTCACCAACGAAACACGACAACACGGATGCTGGCGCTTTAGGTTGGTCTTCTGTGGGAGGGTAGTACTGCCTCGGTCGAACCAGCCCGCTATAAAACCACTATCAAATACAAGTTATAGTTTGGTGTAATTAACTGTAAGATCAAAAATCAATAAATGGTCCTTGAGATTGTCTACTCTATTGTGAAAATCAGGGGTATCCCTAATGTAATAGATTACTATTTTATATTGAAATGTAGTAGAAAACGTGTATTTATTGTACTTGTCTTCGAATAAACATAAATTTGTGTTATTCGTGAAATATTTGTTTACATGAAACACGCATGACGAATTTTTCCTCACCACATTCACACACAACCCTCTGAATTGATAAAAATACTTTTACGGCTCGATATTTTTTGATAGAAAGAAGTCGAAATATTTCAGTATAGAAATCTAAAATTTGTTTTCTTGTCAGGAATCACTGATGATCAGCTGATCACCAATAGCTAATGTTTCCATGGTGTGAAAAAAACATACTTATATTTAGAAAATGCAAAGATCCCTCTATATCTCTATCCTCCCCTTATAAAAGAGGTTGATATAGAGTTTTCTTCAAATTTTCTCTCTTTACAGTACTGTTGTCCTGCGTAGTATACTTCGTCAGGTCTCCCACTACATATTCTTAACTAGCTTTCCGCCCGTGGCTTCATACGCGTGGAATTCGGTTATATCGCGCGACATGGTAAAGAGTAGCCTATAGTCTTTGCCAAGGTCTAGACTATTTGTCAAAATTGGACAACAAAAAAAGAAACATAATGATTTTATGTTTGACAATAAGGAACTTCCATACAAACTTTCCTGCCCTATTTCAGTCCCTTCCACCCTTATTTTCGCGATAAAAAGTATCCTATGTCCTTTCCCAAGTTCAGTTCGGTTCAGTAGTTTAGGCGTGAAAGCGTAACAGACAGACAGAGTTACTTTCGCATTCATAATATTAGTAGGGATAAGTACTACCACGCTGACCATATTTCAAGTCGATACAAAATTCGATACACAACTGCATCAATATTTCATTACAGTCGAATCACGTAGGTGTGTTGCTGAATTGCAGCTGACAGGTACCATATCACTAGCAGGACGTGAGTCACAGTAACCTAATTTCTCCTGCTTATAATACGCGAATTTTATAGGTAAAGGTTATGTGAAACAAAAAGTGTGTAAGCACGTTGTAGGGTGATTATTTAAGTAAAATTACGAGTATAACTGAAATTAGAATGTATATTGTACAAGCACAGTCTACAAGAAGCCAACTACTGTATTGATTGTGCTCATATGTGCGCACGTCTGAGAATGTACTGCACTCCTACAGGATGGGACACGAATTAGTTAACATTTTGAAAAATCATATAAAACAAACCATTTCATATATATCATAAGAATTGTAAAGCTAATTAAAAAAAGCTAATTAGTTGGAATTTATTTTTTAAAAATTACATCGTCCAAATGACCACCGTTTCGACGTTTGCACTCTTCTAAGCGAGCACCAAAATTTTCGAAAACTCGTCAACAAGGGGACCGCGAGATCACCGACATCTCTTCGCTGCTTTTTCTTTTAGTTGACGTAGTGTATTTGGTTTATTGATGTAAACACGATTCTTCAAATAAAAAGACTTCTGGGTAGCCATGGAATGTCGCCTCGTCTGGAAATCAGCTTTTCTGAAAACATGTCTTTGACTACTGGCAGGAACTCATTGGATGTGTGAAAAGTGGCTCCATCTTGTTGAAACCATGTGTTACGATGGTAGCCAGCAAGTTTCAGTAGCATCGGTCTCAAGAACTCCCGTAACATTTTCACATATTCAGCCGAATTAACAGTAATTGAACGGCCGCAAGACCCTTTGAAAAAGTAGGTTTCAATGGTTGTTTTTGCTGAAATTACAGCCCATACCTTGAGAGAACTCATATGAATATAAATTCAAAACACGACGTAATGATGGGCGGGATAAACCTAATTCAGCCGAACGTTTGCGCGTTGATAAATCTGGATTACGTCGAACAGAAGCAGCAACTTGCTGCATGTTCTCTTCGGTCCGGGAAGTCCGTGGGTCTCCAGTTGGCTTTACATTTAGCGTAGATTCTGTGTCTTCGAAATTCTTCACCCATTTCTTTATTTAAGGAGCACTCGGACACTGATCGTCGTGTAAATCGTATTCAACGCATAATAAGCGTATCACAGTAATAAGCAAACTGTTGTTTAAATAAAATTGTTTCAAAAAATGTTTATGTGACAAAATTACCGAGAAACGAACTAGTGGTCAGACCCCTCCCCGCGCCCCGCGTGGCATTTGTTTGCGCGGGATGTTAGATTCACATGTTAACGAATTCTTGGCCCACCCCTGTATAACAGTTTGAATTCATTAGACTAAATTGAATCAACTTTTGTGAACTCTCATTTAGCCTACCATTCGACAGCCAATTCTGACTAAATGTGTTCAAAAAAGTACCCTTAAACTTTCAATTTCAATCCATCATTACATAGATCACCTTAAAGTATAGAAAAAACACGACAATAATATAGTCTTGAGTGACTCTTGACACTCTTTGTACATTCTGTGTCAATATTTAAATAACTGTAAATATGTGTCGTATAAAAACGTGCTTGGCCTAGTTTACTTTAAAATACTTTACCGAAAACTACAATCCTTTATAACTTGTCCAGTTCGTACGAGACGTTCGTACGTTTTGAGATGTTACTATTACTGGACTAACTGGAAATCAAGAGACTTTATTGCACCCAAAACAAGCACGACCGTTAGAGTTGGTTTACAAATCGAGACGACACAAAAATAAGAGAAATTGAAATGGTAGGGAAAACTAGTTCGAGACATCACGCCACCAAGAACCCAAGCAGAAGAGTGGAGCGACAACCTGAGGATATTCTGTACAAAAAAAATTTAAAATGTATAACATTAAAATAAATCTAAGCAAGCGGATTTATAATCAATCAGATTCACTAACCATTTCCATGATGAAGATAAGTCATCAATTCATTAAGTTCAGTAACCTTTACAAGACTCACGCTTATCGAATGTATAAGCAAACAATGGCCGAAAATAATCGTGATCTCTTCCACCCACTTAATCTGTTAGCGAAAGCTCTCGACTCCACGCCGACTGAACGTAGGTACATTTTATGAGTTTACAAGTGATCACCGTAAACAGAACTGAAAAAATAAATCCAATTGATGGGAAGTCGAGAAGTAGATGGTATATCACGAACTTGTTCGAGCATTTAATTATTACTATTGAATTCAGATCTAAAACATTTAGGATTATGATTAAAAAAATACTGTGGGCGTTTTTGCAAATGATATTTGACAAGCCTGCTGTGGTTCACCTGGTAAGTAACTACGGCTGTCTATGAGCACTTATGGACCAATGTACAAATCAGAAGACAAGTGCGTCAACGCCCATAGACTCTCCCTCACCTCGATTAGGATCTCTAGTTATCTCACTCCGTTTAGTAAGAAGTTATGTATTCCCAGTCCAATCGTCACTCTTGCTCGACCAAGTTTACTGCATGTATTACATCAAATCTTGAAGAAAATCTTGTTTTGGGCCTATATTGTACTAACTATAGCTGATGCAAGTCTTATTTCCATACGACAAAAGTAAAGAACGCCATACATAGTTACTGAATGCTATTTGATTCACAAGGCGTCCATTCTCGCATTGACAGAAAAAAATATGTAATCTCCTCGTATGTATGTAGCGTGTACGGTAGATAATATAATCAGAGAGCAACTCTCGGATCGTCATCCAATATTCAAACGGGATACAGTGCCGCGCCAGTGGCCTTGCACAGCGGTTCCATAGCGTTTCCTATCGCAAATTGTGTCTGGGCTGCATGTGGGAACGTTTTGGGGGCGTTTGATTAGGTATTTGATATCTAACAGTGCATTCAAACGGTTTATCGAATGTTTAGATGACATTCAAATGTACCGTTTTATCATATAAATACATATAAGTTCGAAGTCATGTTCTGTTTGACCATCGAACTCACCAAGTCTATACATACGTAGTGTGGGGCAAAACTTTTTATGTTTGCATTCCCCTTTGCTTCTGGTACGTGGGTCTAGTGATAGACCCATAGATGACAAGACCACAATAAATCTATTTATAAAAAACCTTTTATTCTGAATCATTTAGATTTCTGGAATAGAACAAATATTTAAAACTCATTTGAGTAAACGTGACTATATAATGTTGTAAGGAGTTCTAGAAAAAACTCTAACAAAGTAATAGCAAGATACTTTATCAATCTATCGGGGATTTGTCTTGGGATTTATCGTTATCCACTTTCCGCCCACGATTGCGTACTTCACGTCACAGAACTTATTTTCCAGATAACAAGTACCATTTTTTTTTAACGTGTGGAAACCCCCTCGGGCCGTCACCCCACCGGGTTTTACGGCAGGGTGGTGTGTCGGAATCGGACCGACTAAAACCACACGGTGTGCCACTCTGCGTCTGACAGAGGAGGCGTCCCGGAACAGCTGTTATTACGACATCCAGATCCAGATAACATGTACCTACCCTATACCCTGTGCCCCTGACAATGGAAATGCAAAATTACATGTGAATTATCAATTAAGGCCATGACGTTTTTATTATGCGAAATACAATTTAAAATGTTGCTTAATGAAAACATTAAATTGTTTATTATTTAAATGAACTCAAAACGTGTTATTCAAGTTACTGTTTGTATCCGGCAACGCATGAATTATTAAACTGAATTAATTTGATTGGACAATTTGAAAGTCAAGGTCTCGTCTGAGATAATGTGTTTTGACAGATTGAAAAGTGAAATAATATACGCATTAATTATTCATATAATATGATTATGCAAAAGCATGCATGACTCTTGTGAATAATGCTTATTTTTTTACACACTTTCTTAACCAAAGTTATTAATTCTTCGAAAGCATCAGGAATCATGTGTTAAAGAAATAAGCATCAAATTTAAGCAAAATCAGCTTGAAAAGTCAATATTTTTTGATTTGACTGCTTAGTTATAACAGTTAGTGTATGCGACTGCCGATCAAAAGCTCTCGCGTTTGATTCCCAGGTCGGGTAAAAAAAGTGGTATTGAGTATTGCTACAGAAACATTTAACAACATCGCGGAGTTTGAAACTTGGGGTTTTAACCCCCGTGCCTCCAGCACGTAAAACCATCGGACCTGCGGACGGTCTCCTTCGCTTCAGATAGCCATCCCATCGGGTTATTAGAGTGAGAAAACAGATGCACCAGCGTTTGCGCACACACTTGTACACCAATATATTTCTTGAGTAGTTAGTTAGACTTCGTTGAGACTGGCCGCTGAGGCCGAAATCGGCTAAGAGTAGATCATCATTACTTAAAGCCTTCACTTCGCCGAATTTTCACAAAATTTTAATACTCACTATACGTAACGTCAGTGTATCAGCTGTTCTATACATGCGCTACTGTAATATAATAACAGTAGGAAATAAATGTTGATATCTATTCTAAACATAATGTAAGTAGATAATGCAATGCAACATAAAGTTTATTAACATTTAATATGCAGCCGTACCCTTTGTATGATTTTCATAAAACTTTGCACTGTTAGGGATAAAAAATCAGATATAGGATATATTCTTTCACAAAAGAACCGAGCGCAAAAGCTAGTCTGTTATAAAGAACAGATTTTTGACATTACATGGATGGACATAGGTCTCTTCTTAGAAATAAGGTATTAACTTACAATATACTATTTAGGTAGTAGAGCCACGCTGATTTCAGCACGAACGGACCGGCTCGACCGGGGCGGTACTACCCTCTCACAGAAGACCAACCTAAAACGCCCGCATCCGTGTTGTCGTGTTTCGTTGGTGAGAGTGAGACCGGAGGCCCATTGATGCAGGGGTGACAGCTATCGTGGTATCAGTGTAAGTCTTACACTGTCACGATGACTGTCATGCCTTTTACGTCCCCAAGCGGGGTGTAAAAAAAGCACCACAAGGCCACCACAGTGTGGGTTACCATACTGCATTGTCTACATTAGCAATGAGTATGGTGACCACAACTCTTGGATTCTATTCATGGTTTTTATCAGGCAGAGTAGTCACTTTGGCAAGCTCTTCATACAGAGGAAAAAAAACACCTTGCCCAAATATCCTACATAGTTTGCTCTCTTAGTCGGCTTTTTCGACACCCCACGGAATGATAAGCAGTGTTGACGCTCCATATTCTTAATTCGTCGCCACACGAAAAAGAGTCGATCTTCATAAGTTCCGTTTAAATTATATGAAATAAAAGCCAAGCTGTCATTTAACCATGTAATAATATTTGTTAAACAAAGCTTACATCGCGTGTGTAGTACAATAAATAATAAGTACAATAAAAAATAAGCGTGTTTTTTACGGTTTAATTCTTAACATAACTGTTAATTCGTTCAAGACTTTAGCAGATAACGTAATGTAGCGTGTAAGAGTCAATAAAATGTTTTATAGTGTTAGTAACTGCGCGAGACATCCCTCAGAGTACTGTGTATTGTTAGGGCTAGAAATATATCATTCAAGTGTACAGAATTGCAAAAGTATAACTAAAAATTGGCTACACTAATAACAGTGACAATTATTGTATACATACATGTTCTGTGGCGGAAAGAGAGCAGTAGATTTATATTTAGTTAGACTCTGTAACATTATAAAAGACATCAAAAGCTTGGTGTGGTGCTAATTATGGATCCTTGTGGGCAAGGCAGAAATGGAATACCTTAAGTTACTTTTCTATACTTCTGTCAGCTTCTTAACTCGTGTTAATCTAGATTTAGAAAACATTATGTTCATGCTTCATGAAATATTAGCAAAATTTTTATGGTATTATCAGGGTGAAAAATCCTTATTTTCCTTTTTTTGCCTCTGTAAATGTGTACCGTTGTAAAAGTTCATGATGATACATCAGGTTAAAAATATAGCAAAGGGTTTATAATTTAATTTTTTTTTTCTTGTGTACACTTTTGTAATCGTAACGTTTTCTAATGTGCTTTTCAATTATTACAGAAAGAATCCCGTACTGACGTACAGTTCCATCTGGCGGCGCTAAGGGGCGACTGTGACAGACTTCGTCAGCTGCTCGACACGGGGAAAGTTCACATCGACTCCAGAGATAGAGTGAGTTACATATTTAGTATTTTAAGGTCAAATAAAACCATGTAGTAGTTAGTGACGATGGACGTCTGTTACTGTTTTCTAACATAACTATCGAAAGGATTTTGCCACTAGATAGTTTATGAAATTGGAGAGTATAACGGCGAGGAAGATAAGTAACAGACAAGCAGACGGGTAATCTAATGGTAAGTGACTATCGCCGTCCATGAACACCTGCAACGGAAGAGTTACAAGCGTTTTGTTCTCGGAATCAGGGGAAAAGTGGTGTTGGGCTGAGGATATCTCTCTGTGAAAGGCAACGTAGCTTAAGGCCGGGGTATTATTAACACGGGGGACACAGTTGTGTCGAAATATGGCACTAGGGTACAAGAAGTTTGGCGCAGATCAGAAGAGAATATAGTTACGGTCACAATTTGTGTTTGGTCATCTGCATATTCGTGTAATCATATACGTGATTAAATTCGCGAGCGTGACGAAGCACGATGTAATGTCTTGCTCTGTGCCTGTATACAACAGCAGATAATTGTATTCAAATAACGTGATCTGCAAGTAGACAGAGATTGCAAGGAAATTAATGTTTCTTGTGCAGTGGCCCGCCTCATTCGTGCTACCTTTTGTTGACAAAGACAAGTTGTTAAACTTAATAGACGGAGAACTCAGTTGTCCTGTATAGGAACGGAGAGGATGGGATCAGTTGGAAGAGCTCGTCAGAAAACTCTCCATGATAAAGGCGATAGAGGACTGCCATAGAGGCGACATCACTTCGCAACTGCAGGGACTCAAGTGATTCAGTGACTTTCGGGTTACTTTATGTATACTGGCATAAAATATTATACCTCTATTCACAGCTGAGTTGGTGAAGTACACTTAACAAATAATACCTACAAGGAATACGATCCTAGGAATTATAACTACCGAGAATACAAATATAATGAATTTTCACCTAATTTGAGGCAAAAATACATGTCATTTTCCTCGTATATAAATGTCACACCAAAATTAGAACCACCTTTTTTGTAGTCGGTTAAGAAAGAATAACAAATCCAAATGATTTTTCTAGCACCAGAGGCTATAAAAAATCCTCCCCTCTCCGGCGGGGCGGAAATAGGGACTCCCCTATTTCCGCCCCTCAGGGCGTCCCCATTAATTCCCTTTGTGCCTCGGCGATGTTATTCTATTTCATGATATATGTTCGCATACTATCACGTCCTCAAATATTGAAGGTATCTCACCAGTCACAGTGTATAATAATATTTAATAGTAAAATGATTATGTAGTACAAAAGTAGCGAACATTAACCGATTACACTACACGTAAAAATAGCGGTGAGTTACTTCTCTATTTTACAATGTTACAACCTACATTACAACTCGAACAAAAAAAAGAATTGAGATATTTGTCATTATAATCTCATAACACGGAGAGAGCTGAATTCCATCCACTTTTCTCCCATTTCACCACTTTCACGATAAACGTATGCATTTTTTATCCATCAGCATACACACGAAACGATTAGAATCGATAAAACACATTACGCTCTAATCGATCGTTAATCGGTTATGCATGTACCAAATGCGAAATAAGTCGTGTAAGGCAAGTTAATGTTCAATTTTATAATGTGGCATGGAAGGTAGGTTTTCATCATGCAGTCAATATCAAATGTGGCAAGAACTGTATTAATAAAAATTAATATCAGAAACATTAACTAAGTTTCACTGTTGATTGGCAAAAAGTAGTTTAAAACGATGTTGAGGATTACTACGTGAAAACTGGAGGGTTGGAAGGGAGGTCTTGGCATATAGTAAAGGTGTTAACCAAAGGTAAAGAGGTAACATTTGTACAAGTTGTGTATATACATAGTCAAAGTCAAAGTCAAATTCGTTTATTCATTTAGGTCACAAAAAGACACTTATGAACTTCATAAAAAAAAAAACAATAAAAGATGAACAATCTGTCGATTAAAATTACAGCTGGGTTCGCAGATTGTTCATGGTAGAGTGGTAAGAAAAGAACCCAGGAAAGAAACTCACCACCACTCTTTTAACTCAAAAAACCCTACCCTTAGCTTCCTTTCACCTCCCTACAATAATAATTAGTCGAGTGAAGCTTCTAAAGTCACCTTTATTATGGAGTGTTCTGGCGCCAACACACGCTGACCTTGGAAGCCACCGTTTTAGAGTGCTAGACATTTGCTCTCTAACTAAACGGTTCGGCTCTTCCTTCCTGTGCCTATCAGTCAAAGTCCAGAACTCACTACCAGCGCACGTGTTTCCCTCCGACTGCGATCCCGGGTCCTTTAAGCAGGTCTTGAAATTGCATTACACTAGGCCATCTTAGTTTGGTGACGGATTAAGAATACATAGTGTTACCACCCCTATTCATCCCGTGGGTGCCGTAAAAGGTGACTAAGGGAGCAAAGTACACAAGACAACATTACAAAGAGAAGGAAAACTTGAAACAAACTCTATTCCAACCCGTCTGGCCAGCGTGGTATAGTAGGCCAAAATCTCCTTGCTAAGGAGAGGCCTATGTCCAGCAGTGGATTGTAAAAAGTTGTTGATGACCTTAGTTTGAGTCTCATTGTCTGCATTCGCAATGAGCTTCGTGACCATCACTTGTGGATTGTACTCATATGTACTTTGCATCAGACGGAGTAGAAACACTTTGGCAGGCTCTATATTAAAAATTCTAATGGAAAATATATATCAGTAGAAAGCTCTGTAGAGGTAAAACGAATTAGAATCTATTTAATGAATGATAAACTGTTTTGATTATGTACGTGATGACTCAGTAAGGTGCCGGACGACACCATTTTAGTGGCGCGCTGGTGATTATGTGGTGGCAAGTGATTTTTCAAGTAAGCCGCGGGACGTGCTTCGACTATTGATGTACAAAATGGGGTCTCAACTTTACTACGTTTTTCTCTTAAAGTTTTAATATATAGACAGTAGCTGTCACCTGTGGCTGGTCCACCTAATTGTATGTTTTTTGTTTATTTTATTTAATCTGTGCCTCCAAACCATTCTATTAAACTTTCGCATTTTCAATAACAGCAAGATGTAGGCTTTGGAATCGTGGCATTAACGTAGATATCAATGAATTATTGTTCCATATTTAAAAATGATACAGGACCTTCACCGACATACTAGAAAATAAAATGACAGGTCCTGTACCGTTAGCAACATGTAATGGATGGTTGTTATATTAATACCGTTTATAAAGTGAATCATTCTAATTATTTTTATGTCAATTATCATTCTGCTAAATGCATTTAAATTTGTTTCATAAGTTACTACAACTGCAATAACAAAACGCATTTCTATGTTTTCTAAACTTGTGTCCTGTCTGAAAATATTTTTATCTTCTTAATATATATAAATTATGTGTCACGGTGTTTGTCCGCGATGGACTCCTAAATTACTCAACCGATTTTAATCAAACTTCGCACACCGTCGTGTGCAGTTTGATCCAACTTGGAAGATGGGATAGCTTACATCTCAATTTAATAGTTTACTACAATGTAATATAATTAAAAATTTAGGCACAGCAACGCGTACAGGACCGCGAGCCGCCAGAGAGTGGGGACCTCTGGTGGCGGATTAGTTGTTGCGGTCGGCGATAGGATAATTTGTTGCGGCCTGGTCGCAAAAATACGATCGGGTCGCAAAAAATTATAACAACCGGACTAATAGGTGGGGAAGCCTTTGTGGTCTCGACAGGATTGATTCTGTAGGGGACCTGAAGTAATATGGTCCGGGTCCCCTTCAAAGAAGGACGCCTGAGACCGGCCGCCGGGGTAGTTTTTAGTGGAAACGCCACATACTCCTGGTTCCTGCGTCCCCGAGGAGACGGAGATCCGAAGGGATTTTCCACCCCGACAAAAAAAAGGCATAGAGACGCGTGGCCTGGTCTACTAGTGTTATTATAGAATATAAATTATACAAAGAGCTATAAATATTTGTTTGCTTATAATAAGTGTATTTATTTCCAAATAATGTACAGTATTATATACATTTTGTTTAAGTACCATTTAGAGAAAGAAATATATATAAATTAGGAAACTGAATTACATGCTTACATATCTACATACAATAATAATTCAACTACACGGAGAGCGTGGTGGTTTAAGCGGTCGGCACGCCGTTGTCTACTACGCTAACTGTTGTAGGTTCAAATTCCATATGGGGCAACTGTTGTTGTACAAATTGTTGTTCTCAGTCTGGGTGTTCCTTGTGTCCGTTTCGTGTATACTTGTAAAGTTTCCCAAGATATAATATTTTCAAGAAAAGAAAAAAAAATTGAACCAACATACAATTACAAGACAAGACAAGTACAAGACCAAGTTGGTGCTCTTTAAATCGATATTGTACAATAGTGTATTTAGCAGAACAACATCGACAGATCAAGAAATTCAATCAATTCTAAGAATATGGTACTACGCCATCTTATTGACAACAATGACATTACCAGCAAAATGTATGTAAAAATTATCCCAACCATGAAATAGGCAAGGCGATTCAAAAGTCTTATACATGCCTACCATTGTCTTTTATTATATTTAATAAAGAACGGGCAGTAATAAATAGCACAAATTACAGAGCGAAATAGAGACAACAAACGCAAAACGTCAACGAGCTGAACTGACATTAGATTGAGATGACATTGAAAGAAATAAAATGATTTTTATTTATAATTTAATGAGCAGCGTTGACACACTTACAGTTTGGATGGTTTTCTCTATGAGTCTTGTGAAGCTTCCAATCTATATACATAAAAGAAAGTGGTGTTAGTTACACCACTTATAACTCAAAAACGGCTCAACGGATTTAGCTGAAAATTGGTGGGGAGGTAGCTTAGAACCAGGAGACGGACATAGGATACTTTTTGTTCCGTTAAAACGGGTTTAAGTAAAAAAATCTACTTATTTATTGACGGAACGAGGTTCGCGGGGTAAGCTACTCTTAACTAAATGTCAATTTTGAAAACTGTATCGACGTCCTTATCCTTTCTTATATTACGTCACACATTTCTACTTGAAATAGTCCAAAACTCTATGGTAGTATTTAAAAAAAAACGAATTTAGCATAGTTACTGACCACATAAAACGAGTTTTTTACATATAAACCTAAAGCGACAGCATCCGTGATGTCTTTCGTTGGTGAGTGCGAGACCGGAGGCCCATTGATGCAGGGTTGACAGTTATCGTGATAACTGTGTGAGCGTTACACTGTCACGATGACTGTCATGTCTTTTACATCCCCAAGCGGGGCGTGAAAACGCATTTCACTGGGCCGCAATAGTGGGTCACCATACCTCATTGTCTGCATTTGCAATGAGTATAGTGACCACAACTCTTGGATTCTATTCATGTTTTCCATCAGGTAGAGTAGAGTCACTTTGGCAGGCTCTTAATATAGAAAAAGAAAAAAATATAATACAGTAAGTTAATAATAATAATAATAATAATAGTTTATTTTCTCTTCACAAAAAATGTTTCTCACTATATTACAATTGAGTTAGAAATTACAATTTTGTGAGAGACTGGTGCCTATGATAGGTATAGAATACCTGTGTTACAGGTCACCAGGTCCCCACACCACTTAGTTTACAAGTTAGTTAACTTCTTAGACAGCGATATACATGCAGGAGAAAGAGAAAATTTTAAATTAAACATTAACTTAAACATTATAGTCGTTAGTGTGTGTGTGTGTGTGTGTGTGTGTGGTGTGTGTGTGTGTGTGTGAGGGTGAGTGTTCGTGTGTATATTTGAGTGTGTGCGTGTGTCATATATCAATATATCAATCAATCAATCACTTAATTGCTACCATGTCATTACTAACTTATATTTATACCATTTTATTGTTATGCCAAAACGGTGAGTAAATTTTCAGTGCTATCGTAGTCAAGAGTTTTTAACCAATCACATATCCTGTGTTTGCATTCTAATTTTGTGAGAGGATATATCGATAAAAAGGTATTCACTTTGTTATATAGATACCCGCCGAGAAAACAGTAAAAACGATGTGACAGACTAGTACGAAAGGCGACATTGTTACATACGGTACCCTTCCGACGCTTGCCCTTTTTTAAATTTGGATCGTAAACTGTTTCAGTGTGCTTCTTCAAAATAACTGCCAATATAAAATTTTGTCTGACTGTCAATACATCCCATAATCCATAAAGCTCTCCTGTCGGGTAACGAAATGGTAGTCTAGCCCCAACCTTCAGTACAGCTCTCTGAGCTCTTTCTATTTCCAGAAACTGGACCTTACCCACTCCTCCCCATGAAAGAATGCAATAATTAATGATTGAGTGGCATAGAGCACAGTATACCATTTTTATTGTTTTAACATCAGCTACCTGTCTTAGTATTTTAAAAATGTAAATTAGCTTGCGTATTCTAGAAACAAGGGTAACTATATGTGGCTTGAAGCAGAGAGTTTGGTCTATCTGTACTCCTAGGTATTTTATAGATTCCAGCCTCTGAAGGGGGGAACAGGAGCAAAGTCCGTTATCCATCAAAGAGCATGTGTGGGCAGTAATGGAGAATGTATTAGGTGGTAGGAGATTCTTTCTATGGGCAAAAGCAATGTATTTAGTTTTGTCAACATTAAGAGACAAAATGTTAGTCTTTAGCCATTTGCAAACAGTGTTTAAGCCAGACTGTGCACATTTAAATACGTCCTCCCAGGTATTGCCGCTGAAAAAAAGCGCTGTGTCATCGGCGTAAGACAATATTTTTCCACCATTAAGATCAAGCTGACAAAGGTCATTAATATAAACAAGGAATAGGCTCGGTCCCAAGATGCTACCTTGTGGCACACCATAGCACATGGTAAGCTCGTCGCTAACCCACGAATCAATCATTACTCGTTGACTCCTGTCACACAAGTAATCCTCAAATAATTCTAATGGGAGACCTCTGACACCAACTCTATTCAGTTTCTGAATTAGCAAGGGGGGAGAGACGGTGTCAAAGGCCTTGGCAAGGTCAAGGAATACTGTGAGACACTTGCTTCCCCTGTCCAGACTGACAGCAATTGAGTTAGTAAGTTCGTGGACAGCTTCATCAGTCGATTTACCGCACCGAAAACCATATTGGAATGGTGAGATAAGGAAATTACTTTCAAGGAATTTCATGAGACGAACATTCATAAGGCGTTCTAAGATTTTAGACATAGTGGGCAGAATAGAAATTGGCCTATAATTACTAATATTATCTCTATCTCCACCTTTATGAATCGGTTTGACAAGGGCAATTTTAAAGGGTTTAGGAAAATCACCTGTTGTAAAAGCAAGGTTGCAGATATATGTCAGAAGGGGTACGAATGTATTCCTGTATCGTTTAATAATTTTTGCTGAAATTTGATCAATTCCCACAGCAGCGTCATCTTTAAGTCCCTGAATTATTTGTTCAACCTCCGTATCGTCAGTAGGTACAAGAGCAAACGAGTTAACCGGCGAACAGTCAGAAAAATTTGTACACACAGCCAGTTCACCATCAACAATTATTTTCTCTGCTAAATTTCTGCCTATGTTTGTGAAAAAGTGGTTTACTCTGTCAATATGGATTTTAGGGTTATCATAGTTAATAAGTACACTAGGAGCACTGTTTCTTTTAGAAAAGTTGCATATGTTTTTGATTGTATGCCATAATTTTTTCTTGTTGTTTTTTGTCTTATTAATTTCCAGTTTTTCATAATCTCTTTTTAGTTTTCTTGTTAGAGCATTACAATAATTTCTGTAGCGCTTATATATTGTCTTAAGGATTTCATCTTCGGGTCTCCTTTTTAATTTCTTGTGTAAATTATCACGATTCCTCATGCAACGTAACAGAGCAATAGTAATCCAAGGTTTGTTGATTCTCTTCCTGTTAGCCACCTTTAAAATTCTAGAATTATTCTCAATTGTTTTGGATATAGTGGACATAAGAAGATTTGTAGCAATAGTAGCATTAGTACAATCAAGGATATGATGAAAGTTAATATTTTTAATAGCTATATCTAAACTATCGTAGTTAATGCGTATTATAGATTTAGATCTTTTTTCAGGTTGTATTTTTAGTGTTAGTATAACGCCTACACATTCGTGGTCGGTGATAGAAGAGTTCATTATAAAACAGGTACCATTCAATTTGGTTTTCATCATAATATGATCCAGACATGTTTTTTTACGAGTAGGCTCATAGTGAGCTGAAAGCATACAATGACTCGCTAGGATATTCAAATACTCATGCGAACGCCTATCGCTAGTATCCTGTGCAATATCAATGTTAATATCCCCACAGAGGATAATGTTTTTGTAGTGGGACAATTGATTTAGCAGAGAGTCTAGTGATGCATTAAAATTAGTAGTATCGTACTGGCTAGGAGGTCGATAAATACCGATAATACAAATATCGACACTTAGTTTTAAAATTAGACAGTTAGCGTCAATTAAATAGGGTTCTTCATACAATATTTTAAATTCATTTTTATAATACATCACGACTCCCTCATTTTGTGTTTTATGAGCGGAAGAAGCAACAAAACTGTACCCTTCAATAACTGGTATATTTTGCGCAGTGAAAAGCCAGCACTCTGTCAAGACAAGCACATCCCAATCTATTTCTGATCGACAAAGAAGTGTACTAAAATTATGAAAATTGCAATTTAAACTTCTAATATTTTGACATAGAAGTTTTAGAGTTTTGTCATGAGGTATCAAATTTTTGACGTCCTCAATGTCACACCTTGTAGCTCTGGCTATCGAAAGGGAGTCCAATTCATGGTTAACAGTATCAATGCCTTGACTATCGAATTTTACCTAAAATGTCCTTAGGCATAGCTAATGTAGTACAGATAAAATCAGCGATAATAAGCATTGGTAACGTTTTACTCTTGTGTATGTAACAAGCAGAACATTTAGAAGACTGTCTGAGTATGATTGATATATGTAAAGTGAATAGGTGTATAGTGAATGTGAAAGTGAATGTATATGAAATATAATATAAACAAAAAGCAAATAAAGGACAATTAGAAAACAGAAACAAAGCCGGATACGCAAAGCTAAGCTTCATTACAAAACTTATAATGAAATTAATTATGATTCCCAGTCACAAAACCAGTTCATGCAGTTCAGACTCCTCCTCTATACGCCTCGGTGATTGTCCCTCATCTCTTTTTACATAGACCTTACGAAAAGATGTCCACGCCGCTGCCAGCTTTTTATTTTTCACATATTCCCTAGCGATGTAATGGAGACGTTTAGCCTTATATGTAAGAGACTCTGAGACAAATACAGCTCGAGGTGCTCCCCCAAGTCGAAAATGTTCAGTGTTAAGTTGTGGTTCATTTTTCAAACGTCTACTTTTGTTAAATTGTTTAAAGGCAGCTATAAAAGAATCTTTCCTCATTCTGGTAGTAAAATCTAAAATGACAGCATCAGACTTTGACCTATAAACGTCTTTTATTTCTACGTCTTGAATAGGAGTTTCTAGACCCAACACTTGTCCAGCGTCCTTGATGACATTTATTATGGTTTGCTTATTTTCATTCGGTTGTTGGGTGAGATTGCGGATTTCAACTGTAGTTTGACGAGAGTCCCTCTCCGCCGTTTCAAGTTTGTTTTCTAATAACGATAAACGTTTTTTGTAGTTGCTGTTATCTTCTTCTAAGCATTTAATTTTGTTAATCAGGTCATCATATTTACTGGACATGAACTTAACAGATTTCTCCATTTCCTCGCTTTGTTTGACCAAGGAATTGATGGTGTTATTTAACAAATCAAACTTGTGTTCCTGTTGTAATTTCAGCTCAGCGAACATTTTCTTAATTTCACATAAGTAGGCGTCTGACGTTCCCGTGAATTCGTTAAAGGTGCGCTTTTGGCGTTTCGTGACGTTGAGGAGGTTATCAGCAATGTCTTCTTTGGGTATATTATGAAGCGCAGAATCCGACGCACACAGCAATGAAGGGGGTGTTTTTGCCTTCAACCCCGGCGCAGTAGATTGTTTTAATGTTATACAGTTAAAGTAAGTATAAGATAAACCTGTCTCTGAGCAGGGCCTAATCAGAATCAACAAACGACGCATGTCCTACATACACATAAAACTAAGAAAATATGCCTTTAAAAGTCGGTTAAAAGGCACACTTATATGCACACTTGTGTGGTAAAGATTTTTTGCCCTCCCGGCCGAGAGGTCGTTAGTGAATGGCGACGCGTAATGAGTTTCCTTTTGCGCAGGAAAATGTTATTTGTACGGACAATTCGTAGAGAGAGATCATTTTGCTTTATGTCTCCTGTTATGTAGGGGGAAAGCTTTATATTTTAATATTATTAAGTATGTATAGATTGAATTTTGCTGAGTATATTTTGTTATTTTTTTGCCCATTTTTGAGTTGAGTTTTGAGTTGAACTGAAACGTACTCTTACGAATGTAAAGTAACTTAAAATTAAAAATGTTTTTGCAGCAGGTTCAATTAGGAAGAGGTATAATTATTATCAAATATAAGTTGTGTGTTTTTAGTAATATGTTCGTCAATTGTGAACTAATTTCGATATAAAAAAATGTTTCCATTAGTTTATTCCCAATTTTGATCCCATTTAAATCAAAACACAGTACTTCACCGCTAAGATTAGAAAATTAGGCAATAATAATACAATGCAATGTGACGTGCTTTAGGCGTATTAAAGTCACTTTTTTTTTAAAAAATATACACGAATACACGATACACAGTTTGAAGAATACAAATTGCTTTGTTTCTCTTCTCTCTGGATTTTATGTTGCATATTCATGTGTGCTATAGACAATAATGTTTGACAAATAAAAGAACCGTATGCTGGTCTGGTATGCCAATGTCATATTGACTCTACGCGACTTCTGCACTGTTATCAGTATCGTTCATTATCTAAAATAAGCTGTATTTACGTAATGTTGTATACACAATACAATTACCATTCATTTTACATTCAATCATTTATTCAATTATTTTATTTTGATTTTTATGATTTACTACTTAAATTAGTACATAGAGTTCCTACTAAAAGCTTAGGGCTCCAAGCCAACCCCACTTGCGCATGCTGATCGACGGGCGAAGTTCTGGCATACTAAATATCCCGATCAGCAACAACAACTTTGCCACATATTTATTTAATTATATTATGTGGGACCAATACACTGCGAAAAGTAGACATTTAATATGTCTCTGCCTAGAGGCCCTCCGAAGAAACAAGCAGGGAACACACATAAAATACATTCATTTATTTGACTACTTGTGATGTTGAGAGTTGAATTAACCACATGACTCCATGACTAGGACGTTTATAAACCTTAGTTAAGAGATTTTACTTAAGAGTTTATTTTTTTTAAAGAGTATATTCAGTCTAAACCATAAAGTTACTGACGTGCAAAAAGAATTTCTAAAGGCCGACTTTGGTGTTTTCCATATTTATAATAACCTAGCGACACATTCTTAAATATTATGATATGTTATCTAAAATATGCACATATGTTGACTAAATTTTATCTTAAAAGCAGACCACTTAACGTGTTAAAAGATAGTAATGATAAACAAGAGGAGAGATGTGAAGATGTAAATTGACCTTGAAAACACTAGACATTATGTAAGGATTGTTATTGACTTATTATTTTCAAGTTTTGGTTACGGAATTGACATTTCTGGTTCAGATTTCTGACGTATAAGATCTTTTCACTGACTTACCTTCAATCTATGGATGAAAAGGATACGTGAAAAGAGAAGGATATGCGTAAAAGACTAATGAGTCGTACGATTGGAGATTTAATTTTGTTGGCTCTTAAAAGTTAAGTGAGATGTCAAATGTGATTACCGTGACGCTCGCTCCTTTTTATAACGTTTTCTGGTTTACTGTCAAATTACGTTACGTTACGTTACGTTAAATAGTAATAATATCAGCTGCAAATATCTCACAAGGCAGTCTGATCCCAAACAGGCATTTTAAAAAAAATATTTGCGTTTTACTCGGAAAATTAAAGTGAACTTTTCTTATCCATAGGATGGTACAACGCCTCTCATCCTGTCGGCTGCGATGGGGCACACGGAGTGCGTGCGGGAACTGTTGGCGCAGGGAGCAGACCCCGCCTGCTGCAGGACGGTAAACGTCTTTCTGAGTATTTTTTTACACAGTATAAATCAACTTCTGTTTTTGTTCTTGTAAGTGAATATCTTTGCCGCAATAAACAGTGTTTCAGAAAGAAGATGTAAACGTAAAATACATATATTCATATTTTAATAATATAGAAAAGCCGAGAATTTCCAAGATTTTTGCATATGAACGTTTGATTTTATATCGTAGCCGGGTGTGACACTAGTTTCTTATAAACGAAGCTTTAAAACATTCACCTCCTGGAGTTCGACCTCGCTAAGCACAGGAGGGAACACAGAACGAGATCCGGGCGCAGCTAACATACTGGTCCCCAAGGACTGACACCCGGATATACCAACAGGCCCAAGGGCCCAACCAAGTGACGACCCGTCTGTAGTCACAGTAGTCGTAGTAGTCGCAGGCGGCGCGGAGGACCACTTCGACAGGTCGTAGACCTGGTAAAGTCACCCCGAGACTCCTCCCAAAGGGAGAAGAACCATAAGAGATTCATTATAGTCAGTAATACTCTTAGAAGAAGTCTTATGAGGGATTTTTTTAGGTTTATGTTTACGATAAATTTAGCCAACTCGTCTTTTTAAGTCTCAGATGTAATTAAAAGTAAAATGGATAAGAGGAATGACACTCTCTCATGCTTAACCTGTAAAAAATTTTTTTTGTTGTACTGAGTTTTGGTAATCTTTGATTACTGCTGGTAACACTACTTGCAACTACTGGTAAACGATCAGGATTGATTGATTAAACAATATTAAGCAACTAGATATAGCATTGTTTCAAGAGACTGTAAAAATAGTGCATGTTGTTATTAATTTTACGCATTATTACACAATTATTTACCAGACAGGAACAAGTGCACTGTTCTTCGCAGCTCAGGGTGGTTTTTTGGACATAGCGAAACTACTGCTCGACGCAGGCGCAGCTATCGATGCACCCAGTATGGTAAATATACATTTATTTGTTCGTAACACCAATACTATCACTACTATCTGTATGAACAGTAAAAGCAATAGATTCAATAAAAGCAAGGTAATTTGTTGATCACACAAAAAATTGTTTCAAATTCAGGAACGTTTATACAATTTTAAAACAGTGCCCTCTATTTTTCATCTTTAAAACTGTTTTCAAAGAGTCGATGCTATTGTTGTGCGTGTGCTAGTCGATAGATGGCGCTGTAAGAATGGTTTTTTTATCAACCAAAAGAGAGCGCTTACGTCTACTTTTATGTTCGCGTAAAATGTTGTTAGTGTGTTGTTGTTAACACTTTAAATATATTCGAATGTTTATCCTACTAATTCCTACGGGCGATTTCTTCAGTATGTGTGGTAGTGGTGCCACTAGAGTAGTAGCAGCCAGTAATAACTATATAAATTACAATGCAGATAAATACAAGCAAATATAATGTGTTGTATTACATTACAGGACGGCGGCACACCACTGTTCGTGGCGTGTCAGTGCGGACATCTGCCGGTTGTCGAGGAACTAATACGTAGAGGCGCCAATGTCAACTCTTCCATGAAGGTATTCATACGTCATTCATTCATATTTTTGCCAAGCCCTCCAAACTGTCACATTTTTGACACACGTGCGTCACGTTCACTCATTCAACTTCATACAATAAATACATATTATTTGAGTATACTAAAGGTGCTTAGGGTTCTTATTGGATTATGGGGCTTATCCACAAAAACAAACGTTACTTTCAGCAATCAAACTTTATTGTTAAGAGAAAAACGTATCGACAAGAATACAGAGTTACAACAATAGACATTACGCCTCATGACGTGTCTGTTAGTACTAAAGTGACAGTGGCGCCAAATTTAAATTGTTTCTAGTTTCTTTAACTAAGTCTTATACGTGTGAAAACCCCCTCGGGCCGTCACCCCACCGGGGTTTACGGTGAGGTGGTATGTCAGCATCGGACCGACTAAAACCACACGGTGTGCCACTTTGCGCCTGACATAGGAGGGATCCGGGAACAGCTGTTATTACGACATCCAGAGGAACTTAAGACCCCAAACCAACCTCGTTTGCAAGTGGTGGACCTACTGAGCGAGAAACGTGGCTCTGGCAATCGAAACACTCCTATTAGCGGCAATAGTAGGACCAAAACACTGGCAAAAAGTGAGAGTTTAATATGCTCTGGCTACTCCTCCTGGAAGCAAACATGATTTTATATATGTATATAAGACAATTATTCTATTTTAGAGGATTTTCAACAAATTAAATCATTTGTTGCTCAGTAAAACAAAGTTTTTATTTTAGACTTTTACAATGAATAAACACAAAATGTCATTACTGTAATGCAACAAACTTTACCTGTAAAATAAAGAAACGACATTAAAAATTATATTGTGGTTCTTATTCCACTATTACATCAAATTAAACAAATTAAATCTAATTTAAATCGGATTCCTCAATTGATAATCCTTTTACGAAAAAAAACCTCGTGTCACCTCGACAGTTAGCGCCACCTATCGAATCGACATGACATTGAAAAGTGCGCTTAAATTCAAATGAAGAATTCAGATGAAGGAATCCATGTATTCCTTTATTTGTATATTTAAGTACATATATTAATTGCTGCTGTAATTGATATTTAAAGCATTAAAATGTTCATATTATACGGTGCAATGTTAATGTTATACTTTAACAAATTATCAAAATTAAAGTATATCTAAAAATATATGTAAGTTAAAAATACTCTCAAAAATACATTATTAAACCTCTACAATATAAAAATATAGAATTATCATTTTTTTAAAGAGATTTTTAAATAGAATTGTTTACAAACAATAGAAAAGTTGTTAAAAATAACATTCAGACAAGTACAGTCGTCAGCATTTCAATGAAACATAAAAATGATATTCCAGGAAGTATATTTTATTTAGTAAGCTTAAAATTTTCGTAGTTTGTATATTAGGATGTCAATTTTTAGTTATTTTAGTGTAAATTGTTTTTTTCTCATATGCAGTTTTTGCTTAATTTCACTAATTTATTTTTTCATAAGTTTTGCAGTAAACAAAGTAGTAGTTCAATAGATACGTTTGTAAGTATGTCTAAAACGTAATATACACTCGTGATTTTGCTCGTAGACCTCAGCTGGGGTCTCGGGATAACTTTTACAGGTTTAAGATCTGTCCTTTACGCCGTCTGCCATTATAGGTAGGTCATTGTGTTGGTCCTGTCAGTAGTTCTAGACTGTCGGTTCCATAACCAGTAAACACAATGTAGAATACATACTAAAAATAGTTATATAATGGACGGTATTATCCTAGTTGCGTGAAAGAGATAGCACCTTCAGGCAACCTTTAGATGGACTATACTAAATAATAGCATATAGTTTGTGGTGCACATTTACAATTTACATATAATAAATAATGTTACGTGATAAAATTATACGTACATATACACGAACGAATATATATTCATATACTTACATACAAAAACATACATACACGTAATCATACAGCACATAGTCAGAGATAAATAGCGATCCTTACCCAGTTTTTTAAGTGTTCGCTGACCGTGCCCACCTTGTGCCAGTAGTACCGCATGCACTGAGCAAAACATATCAATAAAAGTATATAGACGTAATATGCGCGGTGGGCAGGACAAGGCGAGCCCGCTGTTCATCGCGGCGCAGAACGGCCACGAGGAGGTGTGCCGCGCGCTGGTGGAGGGCGGCGCGCGCGTGGACGCGGCGCGCCTGGACCGCGCCACGCCGCTGTGGATCGCCGCGCAGTGCGGCCACCAGCGCGTCGCGCGCCTGCTGCTCGCCGCCGGCGCGCACGTGGACCACGTGCGCCAGGTACGCCTCTCACTCTGCCCTACTGCGCCACGACGATATGTCGGGTCGGCGCACAATTTGTTTCAAGTTTTCCTTCTTTTTGTAGTGTGGTTGTCCTGCGTAGTTTGCCCCTAATCGCCTCCTATGACAGCCACGGGATGAACCGAGATAAGTTTACGACGAACGTTAGTCTTTTAACTGTTAGTGAGACTCCTAGCTTTCCATTCACATGTATCACACCCGCAAACATACGATATGTGTGTGTGGTTAAAGTAACTAATTTGAACGAAATTAACAGCAGTCCGTCTGACCCTGCAGCGGACGCTGATACAAATGTCGCCATTTCATACTCGTGCAATCTCATAGTAATTTTTTGAGAATTTTTGAACCATCATCATCATCATCAGCCGGGAGACATCCACTGCTGAACATAGGCCTCCCTCCTAGAACACCACGCCGTACGGCTGGACGCTAACTGCATCTATCGGTTCCCCGCGACTCGGACTATGTCGTCGGTCCATCTGTAGGGGGCCTACCTACGCTTTGTCTTCCGGTACGCGGTCGCCACTCGAGAACTTTTCTTCCCCAACGGTTGTCGGTTCTACGAGCGATGTGACCTGCCCATTACCACTTCAACTCGCTTATTCGGAGAGCTATGTCGGTAACCTTAGTTTTGTTGCGGATATCCTCGTTCCGGATCCTATCATGCAAGGAAATGCCGGGCATAGCCCTTTCCATAGCTCGTTGAGCGACTTTGAGCTTCTCCATGAGGCCAGCAGTAAAAGACCATGTCTCAGTTCCATATGTCATCACTGGTAACACACACTGATTGAAGACTTTCGTCTTTAAGCTCTGGGGGATCTTGGACGAAAAGACATCTCGAAGCTTCCCGAACGCTGCCCATCCGAGTCAGATTCTTCGTGCGACCTCTCTGTCGAAGTTGGACCTACCTAGCTGGACTACTTGTCCTAGGTAGACATACTCGTCAACAACTTCGACTGCATCGTTTCCAACAATTACCGGTATATGTGCGACATGGACGTTAGACATGATCTTCGTCTTGTCCATGTCCATTTTAAAACCAACCTGCTGGGAAACTCTGCTAAGGTCGTTGAGCATGATACTGAGATCCTCAAGCGATGCCGCCATTATGACTATATCATCGTCAAAACAAAGGTGAGTAATGTGCTCACCATTTATATTGATGCCAATTCCTTTCCAGTCCAAGAGCTTGAAAACGTCCTCTAATGCGTTTGTGAACAGTTTCGGAGAAATAACTTCTACCTGTCACACACCACGTTTTAAATGGATTGGTCCCGTGCTCTGGTCCTGTAGTTGGGCTGACATAGTGGCGTTAATGTACAGAGACTTCAACACTTCGATATAGTACTATAGTCAATTTGGCATCGTTGCAGGGATTCAAGTACTGCCCAAGTCTCGATTGAATCGAAGGCTTTTTCAGAATCCACAAACGCTAAGCACAACGGCCGATTATATTCCTCAGTCTTCTGAATAATCTGGCGTAGCGTAAGAATGTGGTCTATGGTACTAAAGCCTTTTCGGAAACCAGCTTGTTTGGGTGGCTGGAAGTCATCAAACCTGCGCGCAAGACGGTTTGTAATGACTTTCGAAAATAACTTGTACACATGGCTCAGGAGTGAAATGGGTCGATGATTCTTCAATAAGGTTTTATCACCTTTTTTGAAAAAAAGCGCCACTACACTCCTGTGCCAGGTTTCTGGTATTGTACCTGGGTTGAAGTACGACAGAATTGAATAACTTCTAGAGGACTACCAGTACCGGTTTACCACCCGCTCTTAGAAGTTCTGAAAGAATTCCGTTGTCATCTGGTGCCTTATTGTTTTTAAACTGTTTGAGAGCCACTCTAATCTCGCACAGGCTGATGTCCGGGATGTATTCGGTGTAGTGTCGGAATAACTTGGCTCTTGTGTCCCGAGCATTGTTAGTAACGGGTTTGCATGTTAGGGTGTAAAGCTGTTCGTAGAAGTTTTTGATCTCTTTCAGAATCTCGGGCTTAGATGAAATAATACTGCCATTGCCATTGTCGGTCTTCAGTTTTGTCATTTGGTGCTTGCCAATAGACGAATCTTTTGCGAACACTTTGGAGCCTTGGTTGTGCTCTATTGCGACCTTAATACGCAAAGTATTATAGGCACGTAAATCGCGTCGCATGCACTTCCAGATTCGTCTATTGAGTTCACCGTAGGCCGACATATCAACTGAAGACTGCAGTCTCATTTCACGCCGGTCTGCCATTAACGCAAGCGTTTCATCTGAGAGTTTGTTGTTCTTCTATCGGCGGTGAGTCTTGTAAAACTGAGATCCCACCGTTTGAAGAGCTTCCATCAACCCGTTGTTCAGCTCATCCACTGTATCGCAATCGGCTAGGCATTGGAAGGGATTTTGAAGTTCGAGCTGAAACTTTACCGGGTTTCGGATTTTGGCAGGGTTTGGTCGGAGCGTAGACCTCACCAAACGTGACCTCTCTAGCTTGACATTGATATTCAATGTCCCTCTAACAATTGAGTGATCGCTACTGGTTTTCACCTTACTAATCACAGAGACATGATTGAATATGTGCTGATGGGTCGTCATGATAAGGTCTATTTCATTTTTCGTGGAACTATCGGGGCTGATCCATGTCCACTTGCGGGATGGCCGTTTTTCGAAGAAAGAGTTCATCATAAAGAGTCCTTCTCCATGTAGTCGGCCAACCGCTGTCCCCCGTGGTGCCGTTGCCCGTATCCAAATGGCCCCACTCTCAGTTCATCGCCATTGCGTTTGCCCAGCTTTGCATTGAAGTCCCCCGTAACAACGGTGAAATGTCCTCATACATAACTTCTACTTCATCGTAGGCTGAGCGTCTCGAGGTCGGCGCATATACCTGTATGACCTTCAGCCTTTTTGAACCTGAACCTGAACCTTGACCTTTTGAACTATGGTAATCATTATATCATACTATACGGCTTATTGTAACAGTTAAACAAAGAATATACATTTTTGGTTTAATATTTTAAAGTAATAGTAAATTTGAAACAAATTTAACAGACATTTATAATACTATATGTTTTATATGAATATTACTTTCAGAACGTTTCAGAAATTTAAGATAAAGAAATGGAAAAGTAAATACTGCTAGTAGTTTATCTAGAAATAAAAATATCTTAAGGAGTACAAACGTTGCCTCGACCAGTTCTAGTATGCAGGACTCTGGCAGTTGTTATCGAGAAATATGAAACTTTGAAAATATCTGATGACTTGAACCAAATATTTTGTTTCGTACGTAGTAAAATATGTGATGCCTTTAACTGATGCCAAAATAATGTATGAACAGGACGGAGCCACGCCTCTGTTCAAGGCGGCGCACAAGGGCCACGCCGCCGTCGTCACGGAACTACTCAAATATAACCCAAACCTGGGGCTACTACCGGTATGCTACTTTTTTTATTTATCTTACTAGATATATTCTTAAAGGCATAACGCGTATGCAAGGTTTTATCGGAGATTAAGGAATAGTGTATAAATTATTGGATTACCGAAATTGAGTAAGATTTAATAGGTAGTAGAGCCCTGCCGATGTCAGCACGAGCGGGCCGGCTCGACCGGGGCAGTACTACCTTCCCGCAGAAGACCAACCTAAAGCGACAGTAACCGCGTTGTCGTGTTTCGTCGGTGAGTGCGAGACCGGAGGCTTATTTATGCAGGGGTTAAAACTATCACGGTAATCGTGAGAGCCTTACGCTGCCACGATGACCGTTATGCCTTTTACGTCCTCGAGCGCAGCGTGAAAAAGCATCTCACTGGGTCGCCATAGCGTGCGTCACCACACTGCATCGTCTGCATCGTTCGCGACGAGCACGGCGACCGCAACTCTCGAATTCTATTCGTGCTTTCCGTCAGGTAGAGAAGAGTCATTTTGGCAGGTTCTTCAGGAGAAAAAAAAAATACCATTTTGCCTAAATTTCCTACATAGTTTGCTCCCCTGAATCGGCTCTTACGACACTCCACGGAACGATTAGCAGTATTGACGCTCCATATTCTTCAGAGTAGAGTCACTTCGGCAGGTTCTTAACGTAGACGTAGTATCGATAAGGTAGGGTTTAGTTCGGGTCGTACGTGGAGTTGAAAGACGGGTACATCGCGCAGAACGGGCAGACGGCGCTGCACGGCGCGGCCATGTTCGGGCAGCTGGCGTGCGCGCGGCTGCTGGCGCGGCGCGGGGGCGCGGCGGCGCTGCGCGCGCGCAACGCGGCCGGCCTCGCGCCCGCCGCCGCCGCGCAGCGCGCGCGCGCCCACGACGTGCTCGCCTACCTGCGCCGCCTGCAGCGCGACCTCGGCCTCGAGCCGCTCGACCCGCCCCTCGACCCGCAGCGGGACGAGCCCTAGCTCCGTCCTCGCAGCGGCCGACGCTCCACTGAAGGTATATTTATTTATTGGACGATCGTCCCCGTTATTACTTGATGACCCGATTCGTTCGATATGGAAGCTCCCGGTCCCTTTATCCCTTTTCTTCAAAAAAGTTATCAAAATCAACATGTTAGCGATATGTACCTATTTGTAATAAAAAATACTATCTACCGTCATCAAAATAAAAAAAAAAAGTATCCAGAATTATCCATTTTATCAAAACGTAAACGTAAAACTAAAAAATGAAATATTAATATTTTTTGACAAAAAAAAAACATTTAACCATCATACTTTTTGATAGTTCAATACCTACTACTACAACTTTAATAACTTTAAACTCTTAGCGCATCATATCGACAGCCTTTAACGGCCCACTACTATACATCTCTTTGGGAAAAAAAAAAAAATTATACCAGAGAAAAATTCGACTAGTTTCAAACCCAAAAGAAAAAAAAGCAAAACGACCAGTCGCCTCTAATATTACCGATGATGTATCAATTATACACTTTATAACACAGAATTTAAACTAATTATAATGAGAAACAGATCTAGCTAAAAATCTCATATTCCTATACAGAGTTACTACTCGACTATTTTATATATACTCGCGCCATACGTAGCTTTACCCACTCGCCTTGAGCAATACCTCACTTTATCATATATTTTATATCTTCGTATAAACCGTAGCGGCTTTTAAAGACAATAGTAAAAAAAAAATTATGTGACTTACCAAGTTTAGTACACGGCAAATATTTAAGTCAATACTTACCTAAAAATCCCCTCCAATTTTCATAAAAACATGACACGTAGTATATAAAATTAAACTGTGCCATCATCAACATTCTTTAGGAGTCTCATTTTGAACATAGACCTCTTCTTTGATAAAAATTTTTAGTCTATGAAACTGTAATAGCACAAACAATATAGAGTTTTTAATGTCGGTTCTAAAGCAGAACAACTATAAAATAACAGATTTAAAAGCGTTTGTAACTGAAGAGTAGATGATGCCCTGTTTTTTTTTTTCGAAATAAAAAATGGAGGTAAGAAAAGTTCGCTGCCGTTTATATAATTAATATTATGTTTATTATTGGTGCTGAATAGTCAATAAGCAAAATGGTATGACGTGTTTTAATTTTACACTAGTCAACGTAATCGCGGTTATGGTACAGTTGTCGGTCACGAAAATATGATACTTTCTTAATTTTATATTCGTTTATACTTTTTGTATTATAAATTGTACACATTGTTATTAGGTTTACTTTTATTTATTGAAACTGACAATCCAGTGTTGCCAAACTTTTGTTTTTAAAACAAATGAAATGTGTTAAAACTACATTAACACTTTTTACATGAAGCGTAGGTAATGTTAAAAAAAAGTGAATGTCATCATGTCAATTAAGAAAAAGGTTCATAAATTCAAAATTTCACCTAATTTCGTCCATGACTGTACACGATCGCGATCAATTTTATTTATCGTAGTATAGACGTAACAGAAATGTATTTTTCATACAATCACATACACAATTAGTTGGTAAGGTAATGTTGTATCGATCGTTTTAGAATATTTATTTGTATGTAAATTTGTGACCCTATTTATAGTATATACCATATAACATTATAAAGTTGGTTTGTTTAAAAACAAAACTATCCTTTAGATTTGAATGATTCTTTTTGTATTGTGTAGATTATTTAATGAGGAATAATATGAGATATTAAACATCACGGTACGACCTTTAGAAGCGGAGCAGTGAGTAGAAATATAAGTGAAACTATTCGGAGTGGCTAGTTTGTAATACTTAACGCTCAATTTTAACTTTAAATATATATGGAATCAATTAAAATGTCTCGGTTTAGAATCTCTTATTAAATTTAATATTTAAGTGTACATTTTATCTTTAATTGTATGTTTCTTATGTCAAATAATGAAGTACATTTGTTCATAATAAGTGTCATTTATGGTTTCGAGGTTATGTCACCAAAAACGCAAATAATGATCCAAGTACACTGTTGTATCGAACATACTGTAGCATTATTTTGTGTTCTATTATTGTTGTGTTATGTTATACATAAGTATACTTGTTTTGTATTAATATAAGCGGTTTACTTACAATATTGTTTTATTTTATCGAAACCAAAAACCTCATGAAAGAAGTTCAAACAAGAGATAACACTGTGGTCACATTAAATTGATATTATCGTAACATTCCTACGTAATCAATTTTAAATGAGTTTGATTTACGGCGAGCTGATCGCTAATTGCATGTAAAATGAAATGAAACATGATTTAGCTCTCCAAATACCAAGCATATGTCACTAAAAGTAACAATAATAATAATTAAGAATAAAATAGAACATTAAAATAATAAAAATAACATTATGTACAAGTTTCTTAACACTTCCTACATTAAATTTTGCACGAGGCGTACCTAAAGCCACGTAGCATTTTCTACCAGTTAGCATTTAGGTGGGTTAGTAGGAGACATTACAGTTGCACGTATTTTTAAGAGAAGCAATGAGTTGATACATCAACAGCCTTTTACAGTCCACTGCTGGACATAGGCCTCTCCTTAGCAAGGAGGTTTTGGCCTACTATACCACGCTGGCCAGACGGGTTGGAATAGTGTTTGTTTCAAGTTTTCCTGCTCTTTGTAATGATGTTGTCTTGTATACTTTGCTCCCTTAGTCGCCTTTTACGACACCCACGGGATGAATAGGAGTGGTAACACTATGTATTCTTAATCCGTCACCACACGGACATGGACAATGAGTTGATAAAAATATATAATTACATATTATGAATCATTTAAAAAACAAAATCTCTGCTGTCTCTTGCAAAATTCTCTAATCTTCGTTTTAAATGTATCATAATTAGTTGATTCCCTAATCTCAAGTGGGAGCGCATTCCATTGACATGACATCATGTTTAATATCTAATATATAAAATTATCGTGTCACAGTTTTCGTTGCCATACTCCTCCGAAACGGCTTGACCGATTTTGATGAAATTTTTTGTGCTTATCCGGTATCTATGAGAATCGGCCAACAGCTATTTTTCATCCCCTTAAATGTTAGGGGTAGTACAACCCTAAATTTTTTTTTTTATTTATAGACAAAATTTTTAATTTCTATTTTTTTATGATACAACATACAAAAATACATACAATCCTCAATTTTCACCCTTCTACGATCAACCCTTATTTTTTAATAGCCATTTTAGTAATTTAATCATTTTTCATCCCGCTCAAATAACTTAGAAATAATTTATATGGCAAAGCAACGTTTGCCGGGTCAGCTAGTATTATATAAAAAACAGATGGATCTGCATAAGAGTGTGGGCCACAACGGGTCGCCATCGCACGCAATTGCTACACGTGTCTGTTCAGCGCTGATTTTCAGATGGCACACTCGAAATGGCAAAACGTTAGTGCCCACTACACAGTGTGCGTTTCTATGCATGTACGTGCGTGCACTAATTATGTATTAATTTAAGGATTTTTAACTGTAATAATAATAACCTCAAATATGTCTGAAGAAAAACTAAAACAGTTTTTTTTGGTATTTAATCGCAAAATTGTCTAAAAATATTCATTACATGATAATTATTTCAGTCATTGTGGTTTCTATATTCACGTCCGTATTGGACCACCATTAAAAATCACAGTTAAGTTCCCATGATCACCATAGACCATGGCAATAATACATTATATTCTAACTTATAAAAGAATCTCTTCAAATCGATCAAAACGCTTCCACGGCTTCTTGTTACACAATTTCCGCCCCTTTCCATGCAGTCACTCCTACAAATTGTGGGAATGCGACAGAAAATATGATACAAAGGAAACAAAAATGTATATTGTTAACAGGAGCTGTAATATGTCAAAACTGGTAACGACTAAGCTTTAGGGCCTGCATTGAAGACTAGTTGAGCGTTTGAGAGATTCTTCACCTCCACTAAATACATAATTATTAAACAATACACTAATATCAATTACCAGATTAACTAGTGAAATGTTACACAAATATTCAAGGTGTTCATATCTTTAACACTTCACCAATATCACAAGGTACCAAACAAAGTATCAAATCCTTAATCAAATATCATAATTTGTACTTATTCATCAAGTTAACAACATTCAAACATTCATATTATATATGGAAGACTTAGTATGACTGCAAACATAGATATTATTATTTATTTAATACTGATTATCAGCTCTTCATATGTTTTCCTACCTAAATAAACTGATAATGTTTGCAGTCAAATTAGGAGATCATAAACATTGTCTACCATATACAAGTAGGCAATATTATGTACACAACAGATAGGTTTTTGTTTATATTTCTTTTTGGCACTGTTCCAACATGTCCTGTGCAGCAACGGCCAAGTGATGTGCAGAAGGTCTCATGGCTGCCATTGATTCTGTGCAGCAGTAGAACAGGGCCAGAGGATGGACATACACTTTCTCTGAAATATTGATAGGAACCGACGGCCTTGTACCTGAAACCGTTCCAATTACATTTGTTATAATATTCAATACTGTAAATAGTACAATGACAATTTTTTTTAACATAATGCTGTACCTCGCTCTACTACAGTGTGCCACAGTAATGGCTTCACTGTGGCACATTGTGGTTGTATTGAGAGGAGAAACAAAAACGACACGAATAAAAAAAAAAATCAATCTCTCAAGGCGTTTGTATATCAGTCAAAAGTTGCACTCCATCAGTACTGAACTCTAGTGTTTAAAGCATTTACAAAACAACAAAACAAAACAAAAACCCTTATAAAGGTAAACCGTTACTTGAAGTAACCAACAAATTAACAATTAATAAAAATATGCCACTGCTCAACAAAAAAATGCTAGTCAACAAATTGTATTAATTTAAAGTTTCTAAAAATAATTCATATGTACACCGCAAATTATTTAGCAATTAAAACTTACTAACCCTTACATAGGATGTTTTCACTTACCATATCTGTTATTAAGATATTCATCAAGGCTTTCGTCCAAATCGTCGAGGCTCTTGATACTGTCGTCCATAGAAGAATCATCATCGTCGGCCAGGGTGTGCGGTGGCATTAAAGCCATCATCTCCCAGAAAGTCAAGCCCAGTGGCCAAATATCAGTTTTATCACAGATCTGGCCGCCATGGATAACTTCTGGAGCGTTCCAAGCTTCTGTGCCTGAAATATGTGAAAATTGTTTATTAATTATCTTTCTTTTTTACATCTTACATCTAGCCACATGTCGCAATGATATGAATCAGTGTGGTGTTCATTAAGAATATGGAATGATACCACCCCTATACATTCTGTGGGTGCCCTGATACCTGATTAAAAGAGTCACACTCTGCAGGATAACAGCACCGTAAAAAGAGAACAAAAATTTAAAACAAATCTTATATTTCATCAAACCAGCCTTTTATAGTAGGCCAAAATCTACTTTCTATGGAGAGGCCTATGTCCAGAAGTGTACAGGCTGTTGATGATAAGAATTAGGCGAGTTTTATACTCAAGCAACTCGTTTTCTTTTTTAGTTTTAACTACTTAACACATGATGGCTCTTTCATAGAGTTTAGCTCTACTATTTTTAAGGATAAAAGTTTAACTAATTGCCATGCAGTGCTCAAGTCTATTATAAAATACACCAAACATATGGATACAAATTCTCAGCAAAACATTCTACTCAGTAAGTACAATTTTCTGCTACTGTAAGTACTAATCACCAAAATAAGTAGATCGTCTTGAACTTCCTTGTTCTACAACCCCATTCTCGTCAAGTGGCAATGTGACACCAAAGTCGCACAGCTTGCATATCACAAAGTCACCATTGATTAAGATGTTGTAGGACTTCATATCGCCGTGGAGGATCTGCATCTTTGTATGCAAGTAATGTAATGCACTGGCTATGTCTGCAGCTACCTGAAATTACAATTTTTACTACAGAGGCACCCAGAGTGCTTATAAAAACTGCTACTTTGGCCTACGATGAGAAGTTGTAGTTTCAATTGCAACCTAGGACAAATAATTAAGTATGTTTATCATCAGTCTGGCATGGCACAGGTTCGGTCTACTTTCAGATTTACCTACAGTGTGCGAGACATGTGATAGTTATTATTTATATTAATGTACACAACCAATGTTCATAAAGGTAAGCATATAGCTCAATGCTTTGCCTGAAAGCAGATGTATTCTTAAACAATATTTTTTTAATACTAATGAAGTTGATTCATTTATGAGTTGAGACATTTAAATTTGAGAGGGTTGTAAGTTTTAAACAGTTTCAGACGTTAATGTGTTTAACAGGACTACAGGAGTGTTAACATATATAGCAATAATTAAGTCTGGATATAGAAATTTATGTAAGAATTACTTTAAATACTTACTTTAAGTATTTGTTTTGGTAAGAATATTTCTCCATCATCCTCAATCCTTTTCTCGATCATATCGCCCAGCGATAAGTCACAGGCTTCCATGCCTAAGTATAGAATCTTAGAATTACCGAATGCTCTAAAACCAACAATGTTGGGGTGAGAAATGCGTTTTAAAATATCTGCCTCAGCTTTTAACCGATCTATGTACACTCCGCTAGGTTTTACACGTTTGTTCAACATCTTCAGCGCCCATGGTGAGCGAATTTGTCCTGCACGTGGAGATCTTACAAGCTGCATTACATTTACACCTAAAATTAGAAAACAAAATGTTTTAAAACAACATGCCTTCTAAGTATATGCAAACGTATTGTACAAATTACCTGTGCCATATCCTAATCGGTTCAGAAACGGTGAAGGCGGTATAGTAATTTTGTCAGCGATAGCAAAATTTTTTTCTTTTACTGGAGTCTTGAACTCTGTCATCTTTAAAAAATAAACTTCACAACGTGGTATCAAGTTCTGCTTTCTAACGTTTGTTGTTATTTGAAATTTGAATTCAAATGACTTTTGGCGTTGATCAAGTGTATAGACTATACGTAAGACTGTGTTGCCAATGTTATAAATTCTGTGTTGTATGCTAAATAAGGACAGAGACGGTCAATATCAGGCTCAATAGAAATAGCTTGTGTTAAATGAATAGTAAGTATCTGGAAACCACCAAGCTTTACTCAGTATTTCTTTTAGTAAATCTACCAGATAGTTGATTCGCAATTTACCTACTTCCTTTGTTTCATCCCTAATTTTGTCACAGATAAGTGTCAAAACAGGTCTATTAGGCAAAGCCATCTACAGAAGTATTTAGCTTTTGCGTTGCTTTGTCAGTAAAGTAGCATTTACCTGCGTATTCTAATGACATTACAGCAGTTTTTCATTGCTTGAAATAGTAGATAAAACTGTTTCTTAAAAATGAAATCTAGTTAAAACGATTTATCACCCGCTCACTAAATTTCATGAAAATCGTTTAAGCTGTTGCCGAAATTCAGATTATCTATATGAGCAATTGAGAGAGGTTACTGAAGCTGAAACTACTTAGGAGTCAAAAGGCGGCAACGCAGCCTGCATTAGTGGTGCAATTTTTGTTGGTGTCATTCATAAATTAGTAGCGTAGGCGAATATGATCACTTATCATCAGATGACCCATCTACTCTTTTGATCCCGTACAGCGTAGGGCCTACGTCATTAAAATGTAAGTTAGCCTAAGAATTCATGTTTTAAAAACACCATACTATTCTCACACTTGAATTGCACTTAGAAGAAATGTTACAAGTGGTAAAAAAGAAAATAAAAAGGGGGTTTTATAAGTTTGTTGCCCATTCTTCTTCATAAATATTCTATTTTAGAACAGCTAGCTTCACTACTGACTTACTTTAACTGATTCTGACCGATGATTAATAATATGCATTGGTCTATGTTTTTTCTAATGATACATCAATAATTAACACGGTATTATTGGTTTAATTAGCATGTCGCTAAGAAACAGAGAGATAGCCACGCAGTCAATGACAGCTAAACTACAGATGATATGCACAATGAAGTTCCAGCGTTAAGAGATTAATATATATAAAGAATAACAACGGAGAAAGAATACCATTTTAAGGTACACCAGAGGCAAGATTACATCAGCCTGAAGAAGATACATCGTCCCGAACAGACTGCTGGCGTCTCTGAAGATGGGATCCAGTGCTTCAGGAGAGACTATTAAGAGAAATTTGACAAGTCGATCAGTGCCAGAACAGTAACGTTTGTGTCCTCCATACCCGCCCTAAATTTGCTAGTCACTTTAAGGAGAGTAGTGATATGATCAGGCATGAACCTAGATTGCAACAGGCTCAAGAGGTTGTTTTTATAGATGAATTTAAAATATAGTTTGAGCACACAGGATTCTAGGACCTTCGAGAGAAAGGGACGAATTAATGTTGGCCTGAAACGGTCGGGAAGTGTGGGATTTGCAATTTTAGGTAACGGAATGACACAGGCCTTGCACCTAAGTGACGGAAAAATTCTGGAATATAAGGAATAGTTTATAACGTTGCAGATTATAGGTAAATTTTGATCAAGTATTGTTGTTATGTGATCACAACCAACAGCATTAGATTTGATAGAGAGGATTATCTTTTTGATCTCATTTGACGCAATTGGAGAAATTTTGAAAAGACTTTTGTTGGGATCATTTAGACTCGCCAAATTGTCTACAGTATGATACCTGGTTTGGTTATCCAAATGAACAGAGGAGGAGAAACGACGATTGATATCAATTATTCCCTGCATACCGCTTGTTCGCTGCTTACCGATTCCCAATTTTCTTTTGTCTGGTGTCACCGAAAGGCTCTATCTCCTCGCCGCATAGCTTGAAGAACATCATTCGTCATCGTGGAAGTAGATATAGTTTCTTTAATTTAATTTTCTTAATAGGTGCATGGGTATTATATAGAACAAGTATTGTATCATTGAGAGTTTAATTTTCTCATCCACACTTGTAACCGACTGCATCCCGTCCCAGATTGAAGGTATCCTTACGTAGCTTTTCCACCTCTATACGGGCAAGACAACGCATGTACAAAATCCTGGGTTAGAGTTTGGATGGTTAAGGATGTAAGAGAAGAAAATAACATCATAAGTGGAGAAAGCTGGTGCTTTGAATTGGCCGTGGTTACGTACAAGCGTTGAAGCCGACTTTAGTATTAAGTCCAACCACGTATCTAGCCCTGATCTAATATGATCGATTGGTTGTAAGGGTCAGATTTGCATGCTGGCAGACTCAACAATCTGGGTTAGGTCAGTATTAAAATCTCCCATAATGTAGTGGTGAGTGTGTGTCTACTTCAGAGATTCCAGCACTGTTTCCAGACTGGAGAAATAATCTATCGAAGAAGGATAATAAAAAGCTCCCAGTACCATCTTGGTTGCTTGCACAGAGAGTTCGAAAAATAAGAATTCCGCAGCGGCGGAGCAAGGGAGAGAAGTAACCTGGATTTTAAATGGTATGGAATAGTGTATAAAAATAGCGAATCCGTCACTCTTCGTGCCGACTTGGGGAAAGCAAGTGGAAAGAAGATTAGGTTTGAGCAAACTTTTGGACACCAGGATAGCATGTATGTTTGTGACAGTGAAAGCCTCCACCAAATCATCAAAGTGACTAAGTAAACTGTGTACATTAAGATGACATATACTCGATATGTTGCACCTAATGTATCAGTTATAGAGACATAACTATCATCGTCAGAAGATAATGCAGATTCGTAAGTGGTATTATCAATGTCATGAATCTTAATTATGGGTTATCATATGTTTACAACAGAATTAAAGTGTAAAAGGGTATACATCTGTATATTTAAATACAAATTAAGTTACAATTACAAACACGATATCCTGAATTATGCATACTCAGTCTATTGGCACGTACATGTTCCTCTACACCACCCACCAGCCAATACCACACACAATCAGAGCAAACACACCATACTACTCGTATAACAAAATTGACAAGAGGTGTAAAAAAAAAGAAAAGAAATTTTGTGTGAATATAGCACTAACAGAACGTGAATGTTTATGCGTTTCTTAACGTAACTCGCTATACCAAACGTCACTAGATGTCAAAATGTCAATGCTGACGAGTTGAGTGGTATTATTATGTAAACAAAGTTATTCTGGGTAATTTGTATACGTGATAGTACTAAAATTACTACACACACATAAAAAAAATGTATACCTGCTGGTTTACCAACGAGTTACATGCAGAAACAATAACAAGATAAACAATCCAAGTTGGATTCATATACGATTGTTGAAACTACTAATGCTTGATACAAATATACCTTGAACGAGGCATTCTTGCGTGAGCCAGGAGGGACATTCTTCTTGGTCCCACTTCCGCCCTGCGTCCACTATTTCATGGAGCACTTTTGGATGCTTCGACAGTAGGTCCGATAGTTCTTGGGCAGTAGTAGCCTTGACCCGGCTGCCTTCGGGCACCTTAATTACTATCCTGCCGTCCTATGTTCAACATGCACGGGTGCCGAAGCGATTTCGGGCTTTGGCTAGTACCATTTGCCTTGTTTTAGTGAGAAATTCACGGATTGAAACTGTTGAGCCTTTACGAACAGTTTTAGACCTCCAAACAGATGACTTGAGCTCTGTGCTGCGGCATCTCATCAAGATAGGCCGGGGATGATCAGTATTGGGTGTCCTAAATCTGTGGTAGACGGTAAATGATTCTTCAGTGTAAGCTTCCAAATATAGTTTGTTTTTAACAATATCTATTATAGTACTATTTTGACACATTCTTCAGCCTCTGACTCAGCAACTCCCATCAATAGCAGTGCCTTATCCCGATGCCTTGTTGCCATAGCATCAACAGCTTGCGAGCATTCATTTAACTGCTACTGCAGCAGTCCCAACATACTATACATTAATTCCTGAAAGTTCTGGACTCTTCAGCAACCTTAGCAACCGTATATTTGGCAGGCCCATGCAATACAGTGTGTATAATGTTACAATTGGACCCTCGAAGATCAAAATCATTACCAGTGGCTACAGTTTTATCGAATATACGAATTCATATTTGGTATAACACTTGGGACAGCACTTTGTTTTATATGATCACATCTATATCCTTTAAACAATCGTATGCTGAACATAAGCTTTACCTTAAGGAGAAGGAATTGACCTACTATACCATGTTGGCCAAATGGGTTTGTAGAGAGTTTGTGCGAAGTTTACCGGTGTGGCTCTGACCGCCCAGAATAGGTCTCGTCTCTGATGTCCTTAGAGGATATTCCTGGTTAGAGGCATAGGCGGTTACCGCACGGTGTCGACGGAGGTATCGTGCGCCTTTGCCGCCACACCCCTGTGAGATTCGGAAGCGAAAGTGCTCGCTGCAGTTTATCGACGGACAGCTGACTTCTGGGCGAGTAGTGGCATTCCGGCTGGAGACTAGTTCATCCACTTCAACCAGCAATCCTCTTGTGGACAGAGTGACAGCAAGGGGATTTTCCCTTTGGCTGACGCAATTCCTGAAACGACTACTTTGGGAAGTACCTGTATTCGGTCTCTAGATGTAGAGTCTTCACTGCGACTGCAGTAAAAACTCTACCCAGTACACACTGACAGTCTGCTCCGCCTGGGTGACGCAGCGTCGGGCCCTCACCGCAGTCATCGGAAGAGATCCTTTGCTATGTATGGCTGTCCTAGGCTCCATGGCCGGTCGACAGCTGTTTTACCGCGGTCACAACCTTGTGCGAAATCTTAATATTTATTCATAAATTAATTATTAACAATATACAAATATACATAGTATATAACATACTTCTGCGAAAATTGCTGCTATCACAAGAAAATCATTTCCTATCACGTAATGATTGCGTATGGTCGATAAGTATTATATACGACACGATTTAAATCACCTATCATTCATAATGTCAGGACATATACGTAATGAACTTGTACCAAACAGTGATGTAAGTGGAGACATGTTTACTTTATTGGGTGGTCCAACTAGATTCTTTGGTGAACCCGCACTAAGCAATGTGAAAGTTGTTCAACGTCTTCTTGCACGAATAAACACCTGAACAGCCAATAGTGCAATTTCGCAGACCACTCTGATGGTTTATTGTTCACAGTAAACAATCTTTAGGATCAACGAAAATGAAGGCTACTAAGAATCATGGTTTTGACAAAAGTTAAAAGAAATGTTTCAAGGGATGAAATAGCTTTCTGAAAATAATAGATAATTATATTGCAGACTGCACGACGGCCCTAGTGGTTTAAGCGATCGCCACGCCGCTCTCCACTTAGCTGAGTATTGTGGGTTCAAATCCTACATGGAACAACACTTTGTGTGATCCACAAACTATTGTTCTGAGTCTGGGTGTTCTTTCGTCCATTTCTTGTATGTTTGTACAGTCCCTCGCGACATAGGGTTTATTCCTAATGCGGGCTTTGTGTGGGTGTTTTAAAAAAGAAAAAAATTAATAAGTTAACAGTTAATTTCTTCCACGTGATTTGGTAAAATTAGCAGAAATATAATGTATCGTAAAATCCGTTTAAGATCTCTGCGGACTTCGTCTGTGTTATAACGTCCTCACAGGAGGGCATCGCGGCTGCCCATCCTTCGTCACTCACCAGTATTGCTATTATTAATGCTGGCGGTGACAATTTTCCACCGCCTTGTCCGACCAGAATTCGACGGTCGTACTCTTATTCAGGGCAGTCCTCCAACATGTGCTTGGCGGAGTCCCAGTCAGATTTGCATTAGTGATATTGTGCCGTAACCTCACGTCCGATTTTATTCAGATACTCACTGAAGCAACCGTGCCCTCTTGGAAAAATCTATCTAACTGCCTGAATTGGAATCGATGAAATTCTCAGTTCATGATGTCTTCCATTTACTCCTAGTTCAAGTGGGACTTTCCCGCCTTGCCGGACGGGTTACGGATAGTGTCTACTTTTGTGGCCGGTATGTTTCGTAGTACGGCTGAAGATGGCATCACTGCCCGGATGAGGAATTCGATCGCCTGTTGGAGATCCCAGAGGAGTTTCGAAAGCGATTTACCATGATGATTTTATGATAAAGAAAAAAGAGCAAAAGATTTTTGGCGTTTACAGGGTATTTGTGTTTCCACCAGGCCCGGGAACGGGTTAGGTAGCGTAGTAGACTCAGGCGCAGGAGATCATTAGACAATCTCTGTCCTCCATAAGCACGGGCCTGGGAGTGACAGATGAGGCTATCTGTCACCCTAGCAGAAGCAGGCTGGGGTGGCAATGCGAGCGCTACGGACTGCGTGCTCCCTTTCGGGGGCCAGTAAACGAGCCATGTGGTTTCCACACAGGAGGTGGACATCTACAACCGCAGGTGGCTCGGGAT
Organism: Hypercompe scribonia; assembly: GCA_949316085.1. Lineage (NCBI taxonomy): Eukaryota > Metazoa > Arthropoda > Insecta > Lepidoptera > Erebidae > Hypercompe > Hypercompe scribonia. The sequence continues at coordinate 24,219,670 of OX438972.1, forward strand.
ACATTGGGGTTCCAGGGATTACCTTACTAGGGTGCACCTGATTCCCCGGCGACTATTACCTGAGACGGCGTGCGGGTTTTGGTCGGTTCGAGTCCGACATAACCACCTTTCGGTGGTACCCGTGAGGATTTCCGCACAGTACAAAAAAAAAACAGTGTGTGTACTCATATACGCACGTAGAAGTTATACTTCTTTGGTGTAACAATCCAAAAATAAAAAAAAATGTTAGCAACTAATTTTAGACCGTTGTTTTTTTCTGTGGGTAGCAACTAACTTCAGACTGTTGCTTTTTTCTGTCGGTGTGCGCGCGCATCGTAAAAATTTAATGTCATAATTTTGCCCAATAGCGCCAAAAGAAGTATATCTTCAGAAAATGGTATTTGTGTCATCGACAGAGGCGTACTTCACCATACATCATGAGTAAAATTTCCAAATCTAACAGCATGGCCATTGTTGGACTATATTTTTCCTATTATGGCTAAGTAGCCAGGATAGCTTGCTTATATTATTTACTACCCAAAAAATGCTCTCAAAAAGTGTCTAGCAGTTGTAGACCTTTTTTTACGTAACTGCTACAGAATTATTAGTACTTTATAAACATTTTGTGTTCTGGACTTTGGGTCGAGGCCAGCGTTAAAGAAGTAAAACAAGACATTCAAAAAAGGTAAAAATATTGCAGACAGGCAATCTCTGATAATAATGATTCACATGATACGACTCGATGAAACTAGACGGAAACAAAAGAATTAGGCTTAGTCCCTTCAGAAAGTCAACGAGTATAACACAACAAGCTCCAGGCTAAAATCAGCCCATCATTGTTTGCCCACACAATCATAATCGTAAAATGCCTATACCTTAACCCAAAACACATTATAAAAATGATACCAAACTGAAGCGGCACTAAAAATATCGTATTTAATCCATAATAAATAATAAATATTTCGGATATTTGACACACAACGTCATCTAGTTTCAAACTAAGCAGAGCTTATGCTATGATTACTAGACTGACTGATAAAATACTTATATAGTTTTTTTTTGTAAATACATAAAAAACACCCAAGTTCCGAAACAATTATTTACAGATCATACAAACATTTGGTCTGACCCGGGCATCGAAACCGAGACCTCAAGCACAACAGTCGCTTTCGCTACCGCTACGCCATCGAGGCAGTCAATAACAATTTACTTATGCGTTTAGTACGATTAGACCATTTGTAACTTTTCTACTTTTCATCAAGTGTGTACCTACCCCTATACAAATAAAGCAATTAACAATTTGGAAACCTATTAGCAAGGACCCTTGAGGATCAGTGAGTAGTTTATTTCTTGTCTTACGATGTACAATTTCCAAAAACCTAACAATTTGTCTTGTTTTTCTTTCTGTCGAGAAATCCATTTACTACATATGCTTGCGATGTTAGTCCGTGATCGTATTAACATGAATAATCAAAAAATTTCAAAACAAGATTGAAATTAATTTGAAAACATGAATTTGACCGGTAAGTAGCGTAAAAATGATACTATCCACGTACATTACACTGCATAATTGTGTGAAACTGATTCACGAAGGACGAGTGCCGGAACTTGAGGAAGTGGTGAAATATTGGAAGAGTTCTGTTGGCTCTCGGGAGGAATTACTGAGGAGGGCATTGTGTGGAGACATCGGCAGTTATGCAGTGGTCATCGCGCAGCGCGGGTGTGCGGCCGTCCCGCAACATGCAGTACACAGTCAGGTAGGACGCGTCACGCTACGACTTGCGACTTTGTCATGCGTCACTAAACCCTAGGTAGTGCAGTGTTGCGTTATGTGTTTGGTAAGCGGCCAGGTAGGTATGTGTGCATGGGGACTACTCTACTTGAGGTAGGCTCAATGTTCACGGCGACTCACCGTGAACAAATTTAGAAGAAAGTTGTGAAAGAACATTTCGGAGCTACAAAGCTATACAATGCACTATTTCTCTACATCTTACTGAACACCGTTTACTGGTATTTTCTTTAAACGCATGCGTTCACGTGTGATTGTGTGAGGAATTTTCTCAATTTTCACATTCTGCTGTGATTGTTTTTCCTTATCGTGTCGATTTATGAATTATTTTCTTACGAGCATCTTGCAATTTATATAAACTCTTTAGAAGGTGAAGAGTATCCTTCTAAGATTAATAATAGCGTCGTTACAGGAAATTGGTTAACAATAAATTGTCTGTGAAAATTGACCTTGCAAATGGTAATATATCTATAAGTGGGGACTTCTGAAGGTTTCTCTAACGCAGCGTAAAGCCGCTTTTGTCACACAATAGCGCATGCAAACAAACAAACAACTTTCTACTTATTGTTTACGATTAAATACCTAGGATTTGTATATTAAAATTAACTCTTTATTTCCTTCTGAAGAAAAAAATTAACGTCACTTAAAATCACAAATAATAAGTCATCACTAATTATTCATTTTACACAGCAATGGAAAGTCTCTGTACTTTTGATAGCAGTTTGATGATATGATTAAACAATTTTAAAAAGCAGGAAGGACAAAACTCCTTTTTAACGACTGATGAAAACAAAGGAGTGTTACAAGATTGTCTATGGTGTTGTATCTCCTAAATGAATAGATTTAAAGCTTGGTGATTCTTAGTTTTACTTCGTGAAGACCTCACTAAATGTCAAAACTCTGATTGATCAGAAAGTTAATGTACCTACTGTTACTTTAGTGATATTTGAATGATATGATAACCTTAACCTGATGCTGCCGCCAAACTGGGATGATTCCAGTGTCAATGTTGTTCAAAACGTTTTATTTGTGTTATTTGTATATGTATGGTACACGAAACCTGCGCTACTGGTGTACCTAATTCGAATGTTATTTTAATGGAATTCTTTAAAGTCTAGATTGTAGCGCTTTGAATTGAAAGAAAATATGTCACGCGGGAAAATAAGATATTCCTTAAGAACAAGAGTATTTTTGCGGTCAGACTATCCTCTTAAGCAAGCTTATTTCTCTTATCAGATCTTTTTACTTGATACCGTTTGAGATCTTTTTTCTCTTTCCCATCTCCTTAATATCCTTGAATATAAAATGAATGAAAGAGACATAATAGAGGTCTGTATACCCGGCATTGATCCGGTGCTTACTGTAAAATGATATAGTTCGTGGGAAAATCAAAAAACCGACCGAGGGATTATGTATTCAAAAACAGTTTTCACTTCTGTTGGCAGTCTACATTACTGCCAAACTTATGAGTATAAACAAACAGTTGTTTTCTTTCGATATTCAAGTTAATTGTTTGATCTTAAACCAAAATTTGTCGATCTATATAAAGTATGTACTGACTGCTTCATTCCAGTGAGTATATATTTATGTAGAGTAAAGTAATATTTGTATAGAGTGTATATAACACGTTACTCCCCATACAAATCTGCCCGTAGAAGTTTTCATTTTAATAAACCTTCTCAGTTCTAAAAAAAAGTCTATGTGACACAGCTGATAGGCCCCGAGTGACTCCTGAACAAATTTATATTATATCAGGCTGAGAATCAGTAATGAGAAGCATTTCCAAAGATTCGATCGACAAATGCGTTAAAAAAAATGTTATTTTAATATTTTTTTTGAATAAAAAATAATTTACCTACCGATTACACCTGCAACTTCGGCTCACCTATCTTTATTACACCTAAAGATTGGCTGGTAGAGTATATCCAGGGCATTAGGTACGGTGATGTAGATATGTGTGGATGAAGTTAAAAAATAATAACTTGAAACCCATAAAAATATTTAAGTGCACTAAAGTTAGGGCAAAAGTTTGTGAATGTAAGAGTTTTTATGTTTCTTCCTTCTTCATGCTCAAAGGATTCTGTCAATTATGATTTAGTGTGGAGGTTCCCACGGGATGAGTAAGAAAATATGTTGAATAATCTTTCGCACTCAACGCAATAATGTTAAGCAATCTTTCATTCTTTTGGATTCCTAGCTTCACCTAATCGTTTCTTACCAGCATGCCTCATGCTACCCTGAGTGTAGCTGCGGGTAGATGAGACTGGTTTTCCCTTCATCTGATACAGTAGCCAGCTGCGAGGAGTTAAATAGAGAGTTTAGTCGAAGATGGTGCCCGAAATGGGTAGGCGCTAGGAGGGGTCTGGATGTTCCCGAATCCCTCCAATCTCAAGCGCAGAGTGGCACACCGTGTGGTTTTAGTCGGTCCGATTACGACACACCATCCCGCTGCGAAACCTCGATGGGTTTTCACACTTAAAAAAAAAAACAATTCCAAACCGTATACGCTAGATATGTTCACATTCATGCTCACAAACATACACACGTGTCTTCACCCAACACGATTGTAAGACAATACACATTCATTCATTAATATTTACAGTGTACAATACAACATGCATCACTTGTATGTATTGGTTGGGCCATTCCATACAAGCGACACTACTCGCTGTGTGTTGCATTACATTTATAATTTATGATCAGTTTTTAGGTATAATACATCAACAAAGTATCTGTTTTTAGTTTCATCATGATCGACCGCTTATTAGCCCATTCCTGGACCTAGGACCCTCTTTTTATAAAGAAGAATTTGGTGTACTACACTACCCTTTTTTTTTAACTTGTGGAAACCCCCTCGAGCCGTCACCCTACCGGGGTTTACGGCGGGGTGGTGTGTCGGAATCGGACCGACTAAAACCACACAGTGTGCCACTCTGCGCCTGAGATAGGAGGGATCCGGGAACAGTTGTTATTACGACACCCTGTACACCACCCTGGCCGAACGGGTTGGAACAAGTTTTGTGTTAAGTTTACCTTCTCTTTACAAACAGTAGTAAACAATTTGTAAATATTTTGTTTCAGAAATTCTATGGCTATTTATTTATTCAGTAGCCGGTTTGCTAAATATTACTCTATAAAGATATATAGAAAAATCCTACTAATATTAATCGAACTACTGTTAAAATGCGAAAGTTTGAGTGGATGGATGTTACTTAATCAAGATAGACCAGCTGAACGTATCTAGATACCATACATTCTATCCAATTTACACTGAAAAAATTCTACATTGACGTCACTGACGCCTTTGCAAGGAAAGGTGGTATATGGTAGTTTTTCTTTCTCAAAGTTTTCTTCTCTTTTTAATTAAGGACAAAAATGTATTCCTGTACAATGTATAAATGTTTAAGTATTATAAAATTTAACGAAACTTCCTTAAATATGAATACAAAAGAGTAAAAAAGCATGTGTCCGAAAACGAAAACACTCGTCATGCATAAGCATTCACATTGTATATTATATTGTGAGGTATTTCCGTTAAATTTGGCATAACATCGCTTGTCTTTATTCTGGTTGATATCAGACCGCCATTGTTCTCTTGGATATTTTAATAATAATGTTCAATAATATTTTTACACTTTATTTCATCAACTAGATGAGAATAAGTACCTAGTAAGTACCTCGTATACACGAGTCTACTGTTTACTATTCCTTAGTTTGTTTAACATTTCGTTAATATAACTATCACTACAACGTATGAGTGATATGTGTAATACTACATTGATATCATACGTTTGTTAATAGAAAATAACAATTGAGCTGTACTAATGTAAAAATTGTTTAAGTATAGTACGCACGGAACTATATTTGTCGTAGTAGGTCTATTTTTGCGAAAATACTGGAATATAGTACACCGATAAAAACCTTTTATGATGACATTGACCTATGTGATTACGTACACAACGTATGTTTATGCGACAGCAGCAATAACTGTCGAATTGTCGTCATTTTTGAACAATTTCGTTGTCCGTTTTTGAAACTCATCGGCAAATTAGGTTAAATTTCTTTCGAGAACTTTTCAAATCTGTTTTTTTTTTTTATATTAAGAGCCTGCCAAAGTGACTCTACTCTGCCTGATGGAAAGCATGCATGGAATCCAAGAGTTGTGGTCACCATACTCATTACAAATGCAGACAATGCAGTATGGCGGCCTTGTGAGATGCTTTTTCACACCCCGCTTGGGGACGTAAAAGGCATGACAGTCATCGTGACGGTGTAAGGCTTACACAGCTACCACGATAACTGTCACCCCTGCATCAATGGGCCTCCGGTCTCACACTCACCAACGAAACACGACAACACGGATGCTGGCGCTTTAGGTTGGTCTTCTGTGGGAGGGTAGTACTGCCCCGGTCGAACCGGCCCGCTCGTGCTGGAATCAGCGTGGCTCTACTACCTACATATGACGGAGTTATACTCGAACATTTATAAAAAACAAGAATTGAAAATCTCCTTTTTAAAGATGGTAAAAAGACGGATTGTGTATATAGAAACAGGTGTGTATATGAAGAATAAAAGGTCTTGTACGCGATGACAAAACTGTTGATAAAAAGGAAATTAATAGGTTCGTAACCGTCCTGGAGAATTCGCTATAAATTGTGGCTAAGAATTTTTGATTTCTATGAGGGTTAGTTTCTTAGACTTTTTTTTAACGTGTGAAAACCTCCTTGGGCCGTTACTCCACCGGGGTTTATGGCGGGGTGGTGTGTCGGAATCGGACCGACTAAAACCACACGGTGTGCCACTCTGCGTCTGTGACAGGAGGGATTCGGAAACAGCTTTTATAAACTTCGGTGAGCACTTCCACCTCAGGGATCAAGGATCTTCGACTGTTATCCGTAAATTGTCGGGGTATCTGTAATTTGTCTAATTAGCATAATGACCGCAAATTATTATAAACTTCAGTTTTAATTGTTTAATTTTTCGCCCTTAAGGGTAGTAATTTTTCGAATTGGTTCGTGTTTTTGTTTTTTACTTTTGTTACTTTTACGTAATAAACATAAAAAAAGAACAACCAAATTGACAATGCCCTTTTTTCGAAGACTCGAAATAGGCACAGATTGCTATATAACTATAAAATACAGATATGTATTAACTAAATCTTTTGCGAAAGATCTTATTAGTAATGACTACATCTATAATTACTATTATTCATGTAATTAAATCTTTTTTTTACAAATTGTATTGTAAAGTAACGGTCAGTTACACAATACACATGATTTCTTGTATCAACATTATAGTAAGATAGATAAATAGTAAGATATTTATTTGCAGGGACGTGAAGATCCCTTTGCTGTTGTTGCAAATTGTTAACGTTTTGCTACCTCTGTGCCGCGGATACCACCCAGTTTTTATTCCAAGACCAACAGCAGCAATAATACTATCAAACAAAAGATTTATACAATAGGCTCGACATTTTAAATATTACAATCATTCTATTGGCAACTATCTGTGGGGGGATAGTTATGAATCGCAGGAAAATGCACCCAACGCTTTTTACTCTGAATTGAATTATTCTGTTAATAACTTAAATTTTATTATAATTTTATTTTGAGGCGATTCCTATGATTCTTCTACTACAACTATTAGACTCTTTGTCATTTAAGATTATTTTCTAGTTTTTAGTTCGATTAGCAATAAAAGCGTGCTTTTTTTTAACTATTATTTATTTTTCATTTTTTAGTCTGTGACAAACTCATAAATCTATTATCAAATTATCGCATTGTCATCCTTGAGACAGGTACAAAGTTTCAAGTTGATCAGATTTTTAGAAACCGGTGAAATTAAGCTCAAAGATTCCGTTACATACATACATACAACCCAAGCTAATAAAAGCGTGTTTAAAATAAGGATCAATTAATTTTATATTTATACCTATTATGACACATTTCGCCATTTCACCTAACTTAATATTTTTTTATATTCTAAACATTATATTCAAACAAAAAAAAACATGAATTCAAACCTTAAATGAAAAGTATCGGTGCATTCGTAAATAAAAAAGTGTCAGTGCAATAATCGCAGTTTGCTAAATCCGAAGTAATTAGAACAGTATGGAAATCCAACGAAATCCACGCATGACTAATGATTAGGAACGTATAATTCTGTTTGTGTAATCGTGTGTACCGGCTACAGTTTATCGGCAGATGGCGTTGTTTACCTCTTTCCTCAATTATTATATAATACACAATTTATAACACAAACGTCCGAGTGATGACTTAAGAATACAGTGTTACCACCTCTATTCGTCTCGTTGGTGTTGTCAAAGCGAAGGAAACAAACTTTGCAGAACAATACCAACAATTCAAAAGAGAAGAAAAGTCTGAAACAAACCCTATACTAAGCTGCTTGGCCAGCGCGATATAGTATTCCAAAATATTCTTCCTAAGGAGAGATTTATGATCAGTAGTAGACCACTAAAGGTTGGTGATGACGATTATGACAAACTTTTAGTAACACAAAAGTAGTAAAAACACATTCGAAATATAAACCTAATAAAAATTTAAAAAAAAGTTTGTAATCACTATAATTTTCGGACGACTTAAACACAGCCATTTAGGCGCGCCTTTTCTGTGACGACAGACTATACTCATGTCAACAACGAAGTATTTGGTTCATAAAGTTACAGTTTTTTTTTTAATCAATTTATTACAAATATACATGTTTTGTTTACAAACTTCAACGAAAATATAAACTACTTTACAAAAGGTTCTAGAAGATATTCTCAATGTATATAATATAGAGATACAACGTATAGAAATGAAAATTTCTAACTTAATTATTAGAGTAACATAATTTTGTCTATTGATCTAGAACTTCGTATACTATTTTCATATGAATAAATTAATAATTTAACACAGAAAACTGATATAACCACGAAACAATAGAGAATTGTAATCATGAGAAATCATACAAACAACTTGTTGACAGATCAGAAGACGTCCGAGGGTAAATAGATGTCACGTTTTGTTCCACCAATAGCAATGCGTTTTAAACATTTACGAGGAAATTTAAAAAAAACGACCATATCATTATTAAATTTTACTATTAAATTGTAATATATTTCAAAATAATTACACAGGTATGTTCTTTTAGTAGGCAAGTTTACAATTAAAAATATTTTGGCCATTTTGAGGTCTCGTACTAGGGTACACAGTAGGTACTGTACACAATACTGTGCAACACGAGGGTACACAATACTGTGTACCCTATTATATGTACTTTCGTGTACTCTGTGAAACAATAAATGAATAAATAAATAATGTCATCACAATCAAGGCTTGATATTTGAAAAATATTTGTTTTCTATTACTATCATTCATTGTAAGAATTGAATCAAATGATAAACGAAATTTAAAAAGTATTCTTATTAATGTTGTTGAACGTTCAACCGTGAACTGATTTGTTATCCAGGTAGACGAGATATAGACGTATTTCGTATAGTTTTGATAGCTTCCATTATTTTCTTAAACATGATTCTTATTTGTAATTTAATTTTCATTCATATCTGTTTTAAATCATTCCTGTGGAAATGAGGAAAACGTCTCATAATGCACATATTCAGAAAATTTCACGCTTAAATAAAAACATAGTCTTGCACTGTACATGCCTACATTACAATCAAGACTACTTATGTATGTTTAAATATAAGCCCATATTTTCTTACTAGATAAGCATACTTAATTACTATAATGATTTATTACGAACAATAATTTACATGTTACTAGACCAATAGTACTTAGACAGCCGTATTTTTTAAAGCTTCTACTCATGCACAAATAGTTTCGAGAGCATGATGTCCTCTTCTGTGTCATGAGGCGAAGTCTCACGTCGTGTCAGTATAGTACAGTACAGTTCCACTAAAGTTTTTACTCTAATGGTATCAAAACCAAGTTATACTCCAGTAGAATATTATTTTGAGTAAAGAAGTCTGTCTTTACTTACTGTTCGATGTTGTGTTCGATTCTTTAAAGTTGTTTAAATCAATTTTAAGTATCGTTTTCATAATATCTTAACAATTATGCCTGTTTGTGATTAAAATAACACATTTAAATATAATCGATTTATAAGTGCGGTTATTGTCTAAACACTGACACTAGTATGTACGAGTATAAATAAGTATCGGACCGTGAATGTTTAATAACATATTAATTGTGGCGATATTCATCCAAGTCGTGACTTGAAATACTAGCTGGTACAATAATTATGATATTTAAAAAAATGTATCATTATATCGATCAGACCAGTGATATATATTTTCTTTCTCTTTCTTTTCTTTATATTCTACTAGCTTACCCCGCGAACTCTGTTCCGCCTTAGAAGCAATAAATAAGATTTTTGATTTTGGACTAAAACGCGGCCGAACAGGATAAAAAGTATCCTATGTCTGTCTCCTGGTTCTAAGCTACCTTCCCACCAATTTTCAGCTAAATCCGTTCTTCCGTTTTTGAGTTATAAGTGGTGTAACTAACACCACTTTCTTTTATATACAAAAGATGATATTGACGACTTAAATCATGAGAAGAATTTTAAAGCTTTTATTGAGTAGGTTTCAGTGGTGACGGATTATGGGTCGAGTCACCATTTCCGTCATCCCGTAGGCGTAGCTGACTATACGAGTAAATTACGTTGGACTATAGCACTGTAAAAAAAGGAAATTTAAAACAAGTCCAATACCAACCCGTCTAACCAGCGTGGTATAGTAGGCCAAAGCCTCCCTGTTAAGGAGAGGCCTATGTCTAACAGTGAACTACTATAAGTGTTGATCATTAAGTAAATCACAATATTCTGATAATAAATAATTTGACATTTGACACACAGCGCCATCTAGTTTCAAACTAAGCAGAGCTTGTACTATGATAACTAGACTGACTGATAGAATTCATATATACTTTTTTTTTGTAAATACATATGCACATATTATACAAAGACAACACCCATATTCCCAAAAATATATTTGTACATCATACAAACATTCGGTCTGACCAGAGAATCGAACCCGAGACCTCAGGTGCAGCGGCCGCTATCACTACCACTACACCATCGAGCCAATAAAAATTAATCAATCATCTTTCAATCATGCTTTAATTACCGAAAATATATGTTTATGTTACGCTACGTACACTAATTACTTATTGTATCTATTACAGGTTAAACATGATGTATGTGGTAATCACGTTACTTACATCACAAGCAAATGGTTTCACCATTCGGAGGTTAGAACCCCCACCACCAACATCGGGTTTAGACTTAGGAGAGAGTTCAAAATTGGAAGTGAGGTATGACCTGCAAATTCCAAAAAGCCAAGTCACCCATATGATAGATGGGAATATGATCACATTAAAAGAATCAACATCTACCACTGAGATCACGACTGATGCATTTATAGATTTGGTAACAAGCCCAGGTGAATTTCAAATTGTAAATGAAAATAAACATCTAAATGAACTTAATCTAAGTGAAACAAGGTCATCTACAATGCAAATTGATGCTAATGATTCTACTATGGCATCTAGATTATCATCTGTGGTAAAATCGAATAGCATTTATGACTTAAACTTTACAACACCAACGGCCGAAAAAGTAATAAGCAATCAAACTAATAAAAGTGAATCGGCAAGTGAAATTGCATTAAAACAGTCTTTCAAATATGCAATTCAAATACCGGATCGCAACAATCAGTCAGTAACTTCTACAGATGCAGCAAGCCCAAGGAACGGTTCCTTGTCTTTAAAATATAGTGACAAACGAGAAAACACAACTGAAAACATGGATAATCTAATGTTTGAAGCTGCAATTGGCCAAACGTTTACAGCCGTACCGCATGCTGTCCTATATTCTACAGAGATTTTGCAAGCCACCCAGGACCTCATTTCAAATAAATTTAATATTGAAATAGCAAGTCAACCAGTCAAAGGTACAATACATCAGTCAACTTCAAATATTTCAGTATCTGATTTAACTACAAACACAGATGCCAGTTTAGACATGACTCAATCTTCTACGACTAATGAGGAATCTTTTAAAGTTACAATGATTGACTTCACTACAGATACAAATGATGAATATCTCGAAAATAACCTTCCCACTACTGTAAAAATTCCCATCGTAGTGACACTAAATACACAATTCGTGAAAGAAGAGCCGGTTTCTTCAACATTATCTACTGGGCAAATTTATAAAACCGCTGATGGTAATGTAACAAGTACCGAAAGAATAGAAGAAACTTCATTATACAATCTAAATGCGACTAGATCAGAAAGCGCACGAATGAGTCTAGAAAAAGTACTGACGAACACTCCAATACCATCGCTGCAGGAGTTGAAAAATGATCTGATTAACGTCCAAGATTACACAACGAGAATATATGAAAATAAAATAAACATGACTAAGCCGTCTAATTTAACAAAATCATCAAAACAAAATATAAGCGAAGAAGTGAACTTGCAAACGGAGAAATTTGAAACAATTTCTTCCAATCGAGCTGGTTACTTAGATAATACAGAGACTACAAGTACGAAGTTTGAAGAAGCAACTACAGAAAAGTATATAAACATAAGTAGTACCAAAGATACAGATGCTTTTGGATCGATGTACGAAACAGAAGGTAACGAAAGTGAAGTGAATGATGCATTAGAAATTAAAAATGTAACTGGTCTAGGGTCACAAAGTCAACTGGTAAGTGAAAATACATCGCTATTCAACCTTTTTTAGTGCTATGTCCTATCTTCTACCATTCTACTATTAGCCACTTCGCTGCTTACTTCTTTAATAACTGTTCTGACTTATTACACAGTGTATTCATCTTTTCTTCAATCGGTTGATTGCCATTGTAACATTACATGTCCATATGACGATAATCGAATCTATTGCACTTGAAGTTTCATCCACTCGAGCAACGTAATGTTTTCACCCTGAACTTCTCAGCTGCATACCAAACATCCACCTCCACAACAATTTCTTTGATGAACTTGGTTACAGGTAGCTATTTATTTTTAAAGTATAGCGATAGTTTCATATATATATGAAAATGAAATATGTATAAAAATGTCGTGTTGGTTGGTGAACTCTTCAAAATTTAGAAAGTTTTGTATTAACATTTTGACACCATAAACGACCCATAGCAAAGATTATTTTTACTAGTTATATAGATTATGACATGATGATGATGATATAATATAGGGGAGTTAGTAATATATAAAGGTGCTTAAGGCAATTAATATCGATACGATATGATAGGTCTTGAGTATAAATCTTTGGATTGCCAGACATTTCGACCAGGATGCACCAGGTGTTGACTAGGTGATCATTGAAATTGTGAGTATTTTATTAGCAGAAAGGCTAAGACTTTTGTTCGAAACTGTTCAAAACACTCTATTTCTAAATTTAAAACTTGCTAAGGCATTAACTAATTTCCCCTTTTTTTTTTATTCCAGGTAGAAGATGCGATCAAAGAAGAACTATTGATGGAAAAAATGTTAAATGAAAATGAATATTTGAAAGAAAAAGCTACTCAAATGGAGGTAAAATCCATGTTGGGTCTTACCGCTCCAGTCATTGATGCTATTCCTACAATACATGAAGTAGTAACTGAAGACGTGCTCAGCGTCAAACCAATCAACATCGAGAAAAAACAATTAAGTGCTTTGTATGCAGTCAGTCCTAATTATAAGCCTCCTAAAAAGTTAGATATCCTACCTACAAAACAATTTGTTCGAGATCCCGACGATAATAGCTGGAGGAATGAAAGTATCAGTTCCCTAGGAATTGTGTTTAAACCAAAGAATGCGTCAAAGTCTTTTACTGAGGTTTTAAAAAATAGAACAAGTGAATTGAATAATATGACAGAAAAAAATGATAAGAGCGACGTACCCGATTTAAGAATAAGGCTCGAAAAAATTGCTGAAGTTAGGAAATCTAAAAAGAAAAAGATAAATGTATTTGGAGACATAGTCTATAATGATTCTGATGAAATTTCTATTGAAAACAGTAGTTTATCGAAAGAAGAAACTACTTCGCCAATGAGTCCTGAACAAAAATCGGATCTTACTTCTGTAACCAGCTCACTGCCTTCCTCATCTGTAACGGACACCGATGTAATAAATTACATACCGAAAGAAAATTTTAAAATGTTTAAAGAAGAATTTGCCACGCCCGCCACAACATTAAAAAATAAATTAAGTAGATTGGGAGAGTTCTACGACTCAGCAGATGACTACGACGCGGATTACGTTACAAAAATCGATTTAAAGAAGTTCACCACCTCACCCAAACCTAACACTGATAAACCTATTTCGCAAGATTTCATGCTGAATACTAGAAAGCTGATTCCGGTCACATACATGCCAGACAGGCAGCCCACCATTCAATATTTCCCACCCACCAAAAAAGTTAAAACGACCATTAAACCAGAAGGGAAGGTAAAGGTTAATATTAATGAATACGACGACTATTTTAAAAATAAAGTAAATCAGTTCACATTCACTCATCAACCAAAACCGGAATATGATGTTTCTTTTGGTACAGCGTCACCTGCACACAATAACAAATTTCACCCGAATACATTTCATAGCTCAGTGCCATATAATAATGAAGAGATACACAAAAATTTGTATCTAACCAGCCAACCCCAAGTAACCGACGTACAGGATGGTTACTTAAACAACGGCAATTTAAACAAAGCAACGTATGTCATCAAACATTACAAAGATTTCATCGCTGACGCAGCCAAGGGAAATGAAGACGACAACCTCCCATTCACAGTAGCTCCCATTCGAGGTGTAACAATATCCGACTTACACAAGCTTTCCAAACAGAAGGAACTGAATCGGGATGAAGATTACGATTATAACACTCAGTACCGCAAAGACATTGTGAATCGTTTCGTAGATAATTTCAATCAGAACAGTGACAGATTTAAAGTGGATTTTCCGATTTTATATAACAATAGCGTAATACATCGATCGATAGACGATAACGGGCGAAGAGCGGCGTCGTCCAGAGCGTTCATGAAGAGGTTGTACGACTCGGCCAGTCCGAGGACGAACTTCCTCTCGAACGTGAAGCCGTGCGACGCTAACTGTGAGAGCATGAGGGTGGTCGATCTCGCACCTGCGTACGAACTCCACTACTACGTCCCAGAACAAGAAGAAAAGGAAGAAATAGTGCCCCGACAAAAAGTATTACCGTATCGATACAGGTTATGAACTAACCATGTTTAGAATAAGGGTTAGGTTACTATTTACTATGTCGGGTGGTAAAACCGAGCTGCTGAACTGTTTTGACAACCAATTGACATTTAGCATCGTTTGTTCAGCTAGTTTGGAAAATGCTTGTAAAGTACTCTTATTAGCTAGCTAGCTATTAAAATTATATAAAATGAATTTAGACGTGCTTGCTTTAGCGGTTAAGTAATATAAATATATTTAATTAATATAAAAAAGGTTATTTGACAAGAAGTGGTACACCTCATTTATAATTACATCGACTACTTTTTTTTCTTGGCTTGTACAGGCAGGTACAAGTCTCGTAAACATTTCAATTGTAACATTAAAAATAACATTGGGAAAAAAAGAATTGGTAGATATAGTATAACTATATATAAATGTAACCTAAGTTGATTGGTTGCTGAACCTTGTCACACTTATTAAATTAAATCACTTGTAGTGTTCTACAATATAATTATTTACGGAACTGGGCCGGTTACGCCTCACGGCATTTCTAAAGGGTATTGTGTCTATTAGTCATTTAGAACGTGTAAAACAACTAAACTAATTACACAAGTAGATTAAAATAATGTCCAATACCAGTTCATAAATTTTACTCCAAAAATTGAGTGAATAAGACATTCTGTATTTAATTATTCCGTTTTATGTATACCTTGTTTGGCGCCATTTGTTAATTAGATGCTTTTGTTTCTGGTTTTTCTGATTTTATCCTAAATCTAATATAAATTTTAAAATTATACATAATATCTGGACAGAATGCTTTGGTCTAACATGTACCCATAAAATGGATACTACTTCGACAAGTGTTGCCAACAACAAAAAAATTACGTCTAAGATATTTGCTAATATCTACGCTTAAATTTGTAATAATATAAGTACCTACGTATTGATTTATAGTCGATTCATGTGGAATTTATTACGTAGGTATATTTGTAACATAAATTGAGGAAATTATGTCTCAGTGTTTAGCAGCATCAATTCCAAAATCAATTGCCAAAGATGTATTTTAAATAAGTAGTATAAATCAAAATGCTTGGTTTTAATAACAGTATATCAAGTCAGATTTTGTAAACGTTTGAGGGCTGTATACGTAGAATATATCTATATATAAAGCTACTTTCATTGCCTAAACTTAAGAGTAATTTAATGCATTACGTACACGTAATACATTGTAAGCTTTTATGTAAACACTGACACTACGTGATTACCTACTGTCAATACAAGAACATTGGTTCACAAAAATAAGCTCAAGTATTCAGTGTAATTTACAATTTGTATTCACGAGTCAATTTTTTTATAGTTATTACTTTTGCCAGAAGTTTGTGATAGTAATATATAGTTTTATATGAAAGTTGTTTGTTTTATTCGTCAGTAACATGTTGTTTTAAATGTGAAATCTATATTTGTGTACGAGTATATGTATTTGCGTAATATGTACGTATACAGAAATATATACGTACCCTAGTGACGGAAGGTTTGTATCTTATTAATTATATAAGTATGTTTATGAGCAGTCTGCTTCCCATACCACAGGCTTTGACTATTGAGTGAAGTGTGACCAGTTATTATAATTATTCATCTTTTTAGATTTCTTGATTTTCCTTTTTTTTTCCGATTTTCGACACAAAGGGAGGATCCTCCGACCAGGCCAGGTGATTATGCCTGGCGGGCCACGGCCCAACGATTGATGTTGGGATGTTGTATATATGCTAATTTCCACGAGAACCTCTTTTGCGATACAGGATCAGTACTTGCTTCGTAGTTCATTACATTCATACGTTTCTTTCATACTTCGTAGTTCGATATATCTTCGCTAGATGGCGCTGTTGTACATTTTTGTTTGTGCTGTAATGTGGAAGTCCCCACACCTATTGCAAAGGGTAGACGGGTTTTAGCCAAGTGTACCAGAAAGGATGTTGTACAAATTTCAGACGAAGAGAGAAATTCGATGGTCAGGTGGCATGTATTAAGAACGGCTTTTTATATGACCATAAGTCGAATGGCGCATTTCTAGTGTTTTGAGGCATTCTTGCAGTCTTTGGTACTACTACAGTAGTAAACATGACAATTGGTACTGTTTTGACTCTATATACTTGCCATTGCCTTTTATTTCAGTAGCATTAGTCAAGTGTGCGGACAGAATCAAGTGCATTCTAATAAATAAATTTCGTTAAGGCATTCTATAATAATCTCAAATATAATTTGCAAGCATATGATAGGTCTTTAATTTGCTTTGCTTGAATGAACTTGCAAATGTGATTATGAATGGATGGGTGTGTGCAGGTTAATTTTTTATAGCTGTAATTGCATATATTGTCGACGCTTGGTGGCTTCCAGTGCCTTACATGTGCGACTGATAATCTGAGTGAATGCGTCAACTGGAATGTTTTCAAGTCCATTTGGTTCATGTTTGATGTGTCTGCTATTTTTTGTAGCCAGTTACAATGTGTTATTTTACACTGGATTTTCCCAAATATCAGCCCAAAATTGGTGAAGTTCTTGTGGTGAGAGAACTTTTGCGGAGTTTGATGTAATTTGATTGTTGTGTCCTAGGGTTCTATATTTTTTTTTTGTTATACGTGAAGTTTAATTTCATTGTTTGCGTTTTGCACAATTCATACTTTATTTAAGTCTAGGTAGTTCTAGGTCACGTTTACTTTCTGTTTCATTACATTACATACACTTTTGTCTACCACCCTAACAAGGATTCGTAAATTTGTAAAATTAAAAAACAAAATACTTTTTTAAAATACACTTTATTGACGTTTTTTATTTTAGAATAGTATGCAAACATCACTCGATCGTTCGATCATTTGTTATGGATTCTTTACAAGTCACTTTGAGCATAATCATAATATGTATGTATATAATATTAATATGTACTATAGCTAAATCATACTCGGCTATCTGCACGTAGTTAACTGTATAGGAAATGACATCATCGAGTGGGAAATGCAATTCTGGATCCAATAAATAATTATGTTACAATCTCATACAAAAAAAAAACGCAAAATTAAAATATTTTCAATAAATGAACACATCGTCTTTGGATAAACAAAACAAAGTACCAGAACACTGATTGCGTAATTATTTACAATAATAATTAATGAAATTAAATCATTCACTTTCGATTAATGTGTCCATTTTATTTATCTCTTCATAAATAAACTTAGTATGCGTGTGGAACAAAGTAAACAATTGAATTAAAATAATAAATTGTAACGATTTACTTGACAACGCCAATGCTTAAGCAATACAACACGACACTAAAAATAACCGCATTCAAATCGGTCCATCAGTTTGGAAGCTATGATATCACAGACAAACAGACAGACATATCGGTCAAACTGATAAAGAGCATAAAATAAAAATGGAGTCGATCATTAAAATTATGAATCAAATATGTTATTATATTTTATTGTTTTTTGGGAAACCATTAATTTATATAGAATATAATAAATAATTATGAAGTTAATACATTCACACCGTATCTCCATTAGGTTTAGTGTGTGGTGTTGGTTCGGCGCCAAGTAAAACGCACATTAGGAACATAAGACAAACGAGTGAAATGTGTAAAATACAGCAAAAGCAATAAAGGTAACGTTGTACATGACTTTTGTGCAAAATTTAACTAAAACAAACCTGAGACTGATTACAAATAATAATATTGCAAAGTGTTGGCCGTCTGACATTCGTTATTGTCTCTAAATCATTGCCAGTTACAATTAAAAAAAAAGTGAAAATAAAACTGAATTTATACCTCGGTAAAATTCGATTAAATATTAAAATAACCATTTTTGTTTTTAGACATAGAGAACAAAACGAAGCCAGCCCGCCGATAACACTGTTAAACAACAGCAAAACAAAAATAATACTAAATGCGACATACAATAGAACAAGCAAATTAGTATGTTGTGTCGTGTATCCTATTTGGTGATAAGTAGGTACATAAATCAGTTACAGTTACAACAATAATTAATATAGTTTATACTAAAAGCGAATATTTACAAGAACACCACTTTACTAGCTAGTACCTGCCTCCCGGCCGCCCCCGCGCGGTGTCTCTCGCGCCCAACCCTTCACATTATACTCGCTAACACTTCATAATTTAACTATATTCCCTAATATATATTTATATAAAGTAAGCGTACATTAGTTTTTGGTAACGAATACGAATATACCCTCAATTTAAATCTTACAAACATAATTTTATTTAAACGGTAAATCGGACTGAGAATGCGCAAAAATAAGCCAACTTCTAGTCACTTTCGCGTGGCTTCGAGGAACAAATTCGAACTTTTGTGTAAAACGAATCGTTCCCCCCCCAACCCTCCGCCCCTCGCCGGGGCCGCAGAGACACCGCGGGGACGCCCCGCCGAACAACAACTTAAACTCGTTACATTAGCCAGTCTTTCGTTTACACTACTCTACGCTACAGCGCTACGCTACTTCTAGCTCCGACGCGCTGCGGACGACGGGACCGACCCTCGCTTACCTTACGCGTGGCCTTCGAACGGTTCACGCTCGCGAGTGAACGACGATCGCTCGGTGATGAATTAACTTAAAAACATGCCACAAATGATAGACAAAGTACATTTTTTCAATTCATCGATTGTGATTAGATAGGAACACGGCAATGTGTAGTCAATATTATATTGCTTCGGATAAAAAACTCGAGCCAAGTTCTGAAGATGTGATAATTTTATTTAACATATATAAAATGCTTACTGAATTTTTTTATGCTTATGATGATAAACATGTTAATATCTGGGAAGTTTTGTAACGTCGATCAAAGTGAATGTAGTCTATACAATGTGTCGGTCACAACGTTATATTGACAACCGTGTAATGAGTGCGTTTGATTACCGATTGTATAGCGAAGGGTGCAGTAGTGGGGGATATAGGGTGTAATGAGACGGGAGGTTCGCATTGTTATACACACAGTGAGCCATGAACTTCTAATGTTCAAAACATTATATTGTAACTATTTTATTGTGTTAACTTCAGTGACGGTCGAACTTAATATGCGATCTAATCTAGTATCTCGAGATGTAAAATGTGACGTTTGAAGTGTATCACTCTATAATATCATTCGACATGTTTATATTCACATTTCAGACGTCATTATTAGATCGATTACTAATATCGAGTGAAGTTATTGAGTCGATAAGCCGGTGGAAAGAGTGGCAGAGTTGTTTTAAATGTGTAAATCTATAGAAACCAACGCGATCTTAGCAGTATCTATGCAAAACAGTAGAGAAGAAAATACTACCGTGCACGTCAACGTTCGTCAACAAAAATATAGTATTTTAATGCCTCATTGCGATATCCTTTGACCGTCCGTTTCTAAACTATGGAGGCATATGTATTGTCAATGGCAAGCCGTTAATCGAAACTCCTGTACGACTTTAGTTCTAGAACTTGGGAGACAAATGTCGTTTGAAATTAAAACGAATCGTTGGCACCTTTTATATTTGGCACCACTAACGTTAACCAAGCGTCGAGCTCCAGGTATTGAGGTGCGACTTGGCGGGCGAGCTGCCGTGCACGCGATCTCAACTGTATTGGTAGGTGTGGTCGTTGCAGTTTTCTCAGTATAATAGATGTAATTGATACCATTACATTAGGAGAGGGCAGAGTTTGGAGGGTAGACAAGAATTCATAAACATTTTTATACATAGAAAAATGTTATTTCTTCAAATAACAAACTATATACTTAAAATATTTTAGTTATTCCAGTATTTCGAGTTAGGTTTTAGGTTTATTTATTTATCATATTTATTTTTGGGTGCAACTATTTCGGTCCCACCTCAATACTCGAGTGAACGTTGAATATGAAATCCATGATGAGCGGCAGCACCAATACTTTGAAACAAACAAACTCGGAACCCGGTGCCGATGATACAACGTATGAAACACTACAATATATAATAATAGCGATAATACACAACGGTGTACAATGTATATACATACTAGCACCACTATAGCTTTACGTATAGATAACCCAAACTGTATGTGTGTGTAAATGCAATACCTCTTCATTTCAGTGTTGCTATGGTTCGTACCGGTGTTGCCATACGAGAAAAATATACATTGGAACAAAAATACACCCGCGCGTCGACGATAATTGAGTTGATATATTTTTTTAAGATCAGGCAACACCGATACAAATCTTGACAACATTCATTTTTTAAAGACATCACATGGTTTGAGAATTGACTTTGTACATATTTTTAAGATGCATGCACAACGTCTATGGCTCTCTATGGCAGAACCGTACCGTTATGGTATAATCCCTTCACACAAAACCATAGACGTTTACAGACAAAATTCCTATTATAGGCATCTCATATAAAAATCTTAACAAATTAATGACAAACGAATTAATTGATACATTTTATATTTTTAATAGAAAATTAGTCCATCGTTGCAACTGCCGCGATCAGTAGAAGCAGTAATCGACGCGAGTACAGTACAATTTTCAACCTTAACATCGTAATGAGTATGTTCAAATTTCCGTATACTTATTATTTATAACCACATCCATAAAGCTCTAAGAGGAAGCCTCACTATACATATAATTAAAAGTAACCGTTAATTTAAATATTTTTTCTTTTAAATATCATTTATAACATATACACATTCATACAAAGTCTCTATCACTAAAGCATACTCGATGTTTCAACTAAACTTACGAACCGTTCCGAATCTTGACAAATTTACAATTTTTACAACTGAACGTTACAATTTTTTACAATTATCTTTTAAGAAAGCGTATTTATTATCTAACGAACGATTCGGTCGAATTAGATTTAGATTCACACTCGACTAGTAAGTTATTTGGGAGGTGAAATGCAAGGAAGGTGGCCCGAGGCGAACGAGTTCCGTCTGAGGCCTCGGCCTGAGGCGAACGAGTTCCGTCTGAGGCCTCGGCCTGAGGCGAACGAGTTCCGTCTGAGGCCTCGGCCCGAGGCGACTCGCTTCGTGGCTCGTCAATACGGACGACACGATATTGCATGGAACGAGAAATGCTTCTACTTTTTTTTCTATAATTAGATAATGTAAATAACATAAAAAGGTAGCGATTTTATGGGTCATGTTAAAATTTCATTATTTTTACAAAAAAAATTAAGCCAAGTTTTTTTCTTCAACTAAAAAAAATTTGTTTACAATGATGAATTGTAGTTCAATGAAATATCGTCGCGTCCCTGTTGAACATGGATGTCGACTATGGATCGATCGTACATAACGTAAAGCGACTTCAACGGTACAATATCTAGACACCCAATCGACGGTGACGCCATCTACTACTAAAAACGGTCACTCGCTCGGGTGAAGATCTCGAAGGGATACTTTAGATACATATTTGATATAAAACTAAACCGTGATGTCTTCGCTCACAAAACTAAGGCTAACGTTACAGGTAAAATAAATAATTTAGGAGCGACGTCGCTCGGGGCCGCTACGTACGCGCTACACTAGGCGAGGAGCGGTAGTGGGGGGAGGGGGGGGGAGCACTAGCTGGCGACGTGCTGCGGCGCGCGCACCGGCAGCGCCAAGGCGCCCCCCCCTCCCGCACCGAAGCTGCTGCGCAGGGACTCCTCCATGAGCCGGGAGATCTTCTCGCGGTCAGCCTGGAACACGCAGAGAAGTAAGTTGAGCGAGGGCGACGGATTAAGAATACAGAGCGTCACCGCACCTATTCATCTCGCTATGGTCTTAAAAACCGACCCAGGTAGCAAGCCCCTCGGGGAAAACATCAGTGCAAAGAAAAGGAGGCTCCGTGCGGTACAGCAGAGCAAAACCTTCTCGTCAGGAGAGGCGTAGACTGTAGGGCGAGCGGGCGGGCGGGCGAGCGGGCGGGCGAGCGGGCGGGCGAGCGGGCGGGCGAGCGGGCGGGCGAGGGCGCGTTACCTCGTGTATGAAGCCGAGCTGCACGAGGTCGCGCGCGAGCGCGGCGGCGCTGTCGCGGCGCGTGACGGCGCACGTGAGCTGGCGGTTCATCTTGTCGTCCATGCGCAGCAGTATCGTCATCTGTGCGCGCAGAAAAAACCTTCATAAGTCGAGCGACCGGCGTAGGGAAGGCGGGGGCTTCCCCGGCCTTGCCGCGATCGCACCGTTTATAAAGCACAAAATTGTAAAAACTGAATATTAGTCGGTTCGTTAACTAGAAATGTAGAAACTACACGATTGGCCTAGTGGTTTATGTGATCGCCAAGCCGCACTTCACTTCACTGAGTGTTGTGGGTTCAAATCCTACATGGGGCAACACTTTGTGTGATCCACAAATTGTTGTTCTGAGTCTGGGTGTTCTTTGTGTTCGTTTCTTGTACGTTTGTAAAGTCTCCTGCAACACAGGATTTATTCCTAATGCGGGTGTGGTCTTTTTAAAAAGAAAACTGTATGAATGTTTAATTCTATAGTAAAGAAAAATCTAAAAACTATAGACTACAATTTGTTACAACCCTATGCAGTAAAATGCTTTATAAAAATCCAAATTACAGCAGGATCGACCTAATGGCGATAACATGAACGGCTTTAAAAAAAGAATAATACCGCTGTGATTTCATTTCTAGTGCGACTAGGTAGGTGCACTACTGTGCTCCCACATTTCTTTTTTTTAAAAGACAGCGCTCGTATTAGAAATATAATATATCCTTTAGCGGGAGGAACTTTACAAACATACAAGAACCCAGACGTAGAACAATTTGTGGATTACACAAAGTATTGTTTCATGTGAAGTTTGATCTCACAAGACTCAGTGCAGTAGAGAGTGGCGTGATGACCGCTTCAACCACTACGACATCTGTGTACACGATATATTGGTCAGAAATCTCCTAACATACAATTAAAATACCTATAAATACACATTAATCTAGATTTCCTTCGAAGAAAGTAAAAATTAATCGCAAAGACAAATAATACACAATTTATATTACGAATAGGATTTCGTACTAAGTCAGTCCTGCCGTTCTGAATCGAATCGAACCATTTGCCACATTTGAATGTATATCAGAATCGAACCGATTGAAACTCATACGGTTTCAATCAGTTCGGTTCTGATATACTACAAACGTCTTAAAGAGCAAACATTTGTTCTAATTCCAAATGGGTGTACCCCTACCCCGCAAACGTACCAAGAGATCGGCCGGGGGCGTGTCGGGGTGCGGGTGCGCGTGCGGCTTGAGGCTGCACATCATGTTGACGACGCGGCGCGTCTCCAGGTCGCGCGGCTCGGGCGAGGCGGGCGCGCTCTCGGCCAGGCGCTCCGCGGGCGACGCCGAGCGGCCCACGCCGCGCACCCAGCCGTACGCCGTGAGGGGGTAGATGCCGTACCTAAGGACGAGACGATGCCTTCGATTACGTTGCGATCGGACGAACGGTAACCGAATCGTGTGTATCCGTGCGGTGGCCTTACGCAAGCGCAAAACGGTTCGTATGACATAAGAGTATAATGAGGAAATATGACGTAGCGCCGAATAAAATAATTTAATAAAATTAAAACTAAAATAAAAACTGACACTAGCTCTAATTAAAACGTTCGTGTTTAATCTCGTTACTATTATTTATTTTACGTTTTTAATTCTAACACACATACATAAATAATTAATTAATCTACATCTAATGAATAATTAGTGTCTCAGTCGTTGCCCGATTATGTATTAATACCTAAACGCGATTTGGCTCCGTGCGTGGTCTCGCGCGGCGAGGCGGGTTCACTTACTTGACGTCTTCGACAAACTTCTCCAGTTTCTCGGCGTGTGGCATGTCTTTGGCTGCGATCTCCATGCGTTCTCCGTCTTTCAGACACCACGCCAGAGCTTCCCCGCTTCCCCCTCCGGCTACCTCGTCCGTGATAGTCTCCGATATGTTTGCTGGAATTGAATTTTCTCAACTTAGTATTTATGATTAAGACATAGTATTATCTTGCCCCTCTAGTTTAATAAATATTTTGTTATATAGAAACACACCTGCATAATACATTATATAATGTAGATAAAAGTAGTCTGTGAGCAGCAGTGTTGCTATGACAGTGTAGCAATACAGATATGACCAGCTAATCGTCGTAACTTTATCGAGGCTTACTCGTCAAATCTTTCTTTCAAATCTCTTTAATATGATACTGTATCTAAGGTATTTAATTTAATGTACAGGCCATCTTAGCTAAGTTACAATTTCCAATCTAGGCTAAACGGAGCTTGATGGACTATAGCTTATATAAAGGCATTTAAGGGTATGTGTACATGACTGACAATGTATGTGTTTCGAAATGTAAAAAAACAAAAAAAATCATATGTCAGAAATCTATGGTTTGGTCAGTGAGGAGTGTTAATTGTTGCTAGCATGAATTATTAAAACGTTGGTAATAATGTCAAAACCTACAATAATATTATCAGTAACAATAAAAATTAACAAAATAAAATATCACCTGTCGTGTTAACCAGTGTATGCGCTGCTAAAAGCTTCAGAGAATGAACTTCGAACAGTAACGGATGGAACAGCAGCTCTCTGGCGGTCGGCCTTTTTGCTGGATCTTTATTTATACACCTGTCAACATACAATGACCATGTTAACAAATGAACTTTCGTGTGAGGAAACCACATGGTTACATGGCATAGCAAAAGCGACTCACCACCGACGCCTTGCCTTCACGATACCGCAGATTCAATGCATGTCTCAGAATACTTCTGAGAATAGTCCGTCACCATTCGTGACGTCAATCATGGGACCAGATTCGGGGATTCAGCGGCGTATACAAGTATACAAAAATGTACATGTACGTACGACTAAAAATCAGTATTGTTAAACTATAAAATAAAACTTGCCACTGAAAGAGGAAGGAAGTCCCGTGACAGTCAATCACGATGTAGCGTTACGGCGGCTGAAAAGAAGGTACCTGTATATAAAGTCCTTCTGCCTGGTCTCCTCCAACGATTCGACCGTACGAATGATGTGTTCTTCGGTGACGTGGCTGCCAGAGTCTCCATTGCCCTGAATCTCAAGAGCGGCTGTCTCCAAAGCGCACATTCCGAACGAGTAGATATCCATCGCAGGCGTCACCAATTGTGATGCTGATACGGGGGAAATAAAATTGTGATCAATGTGCCAGGAGAACAACATAGTTTCGGTTGCTTCTTAAACACGCATCCTGCTCTTTCCAAAAAACATTAAAAAACCAATAAAGAAAGAGCAAGAAACGATAAGAGTGAAGCAGAGGAAACTGTGGTGTTCGGTCCCATTTAAGTCCATAAGTTACATATTTTACTTACATCCGTATTCCGGTGCAATGAAATGCATATTCCTCATATTCTCGCGACAGGTCTTGACGTGATGATGGATGGCGTCGGGCGCTACGGAGCCAATCTTCACCAAGCCGTTGTGTTGGATAAAGATCGTGTCACACGTAAGGTTGCCATGCACGATGGGAGGCACGCAGCCATGAAGATAGCTGATGTAAATAGGATAGAACAGTTAGTACGACACCCTGGGCAGAAGAACACATAATTAAAAAAGGGAACCATTTGAAATGAAATAGTTTTAACGGTTAATAAAGTGTTAAGATAATGTCTTTTGAGTATGATTCAAGTTTCACCTGAGCGCCGACAGGATCTGTGTGCACCATCTTTTCCACGCCTGGAGGGGCAATCGTTTAACATTTCTCTTGGTGCGTTTCAAGAACTGCTTCAGCGAGCCGCAAGACATATACTCCGTTATGAATATTACCTGAAAAATAGTTTAGACCGGTTCTTCTATCATCAAGTTGAGTTTGAGAACAGCTTCATATCTTTAATACTTTTGGGAAATGTCACAAAGTCAGTCACGATGACACATGAGTTTTGTTTAAATCAATAAAGTTTGTGTTGTTATATCGCTTACCTAAAAGATGAATATTCTTTAGGTGGCCAATTATTTCATCACATACTTGTATGTGTTTTTAACTGTATGAGTACGACTGGTTAATCTAAAATAATACTGTAAGAGATTAATACGAATTCAATTATAATTCCTTACTCTGGGTTTATCATTGTGTGTGTCCGTCCAATATCGGTGGAACTTGACGATGTTGGGGTGCTCCAGCCTCGTGAGGTTGTCAAACACCATTTGTATTTTGTCTTCTTGCGCTTTAAAGTTCTTGCGCTCAGAGAATTGTACTTCGTTCCATACGACCTCGACACCCTCCTCTGTGTCCATAGCGAGATTCGCACAGTCAATGCCTGGGACATCGCGCTGTTCCACCTGAGGACAAACAATTAATTACTTCTATTAATACATATAATACTGAATTTAACTAGCCTAACAACCACTCCTTCAATCCTTCTAGTTACAGGAAATTACACAATATGTCATACCTACTGTCATTAAAACAAGATATTGGAAGTACTTAATATAAAATACCTGTAATTTTTGAGATACTTAGATTCAAGTCCTAAATATTCAAGTACTTAATATCTTGGATTGATACTGGATTGCAACTTAACATGGAACGCCCATATACAACATATCACAAATAAACTTTCCTCACTTGTGGGCTCATTACACAGAATAGTGAAATGTATTCCCAAAAAAGTTCGGCCTCTAATCTACAATGCCCTTGTTAAACCTCGTTTCTTGTACCTCATAGAGTTATGAGGAAATGCATCTGATACAAACTTAAGACCAATTCAAATTTTACAGAATAAAATAATCAAAGTATTACATAATTATGACTTTCTTACACCAACTAAAACTATTTACCGAGACACTAAACTACTAAACATAAAACAATTTTTTATGTACAACACATGTATACTAATTTATAAAATAAATCATAAACTCATACATTCACAAATTAGTTTCATAATGAAAGGTAAAGCCAATAAATACGCCACACGTCGCGCCAATCACCTCGTATTGCCTAACATAAGAACTAACTATGGAAAACGCAACTTAACGTGTGGGGGAGCACAGATTTACAACAAACTTCCCGCGGATGTAAAAGAAGCGAATTCTCTGAAAACATTCAAAAATAAATTATTTATTGAGATATATAATAATGAAACATTTTAAGCAACATCTTTTCACTTAGAGCACCACCTTATCACAGGAATGCAGAGAACTCGCTCCTTACGCGGTAGCAACTTTATTTTTGTTCTGCCCGCACCGAGATATTAATGTTATGTTATTTGTTTAATATTGTTCTCATGTAAGTGACAATTGTCTTAATGGGAAATAAAGATCGTTAAACCGAAGTGTATCCCCGGAGGGCAGAGCAGAGGAATAGTAAACACTGACATTTTGCCAAATATAATTTGATCGCACTCACGTAATAGTAAGTTAGGGTGTATAATAAAGGGAAGCCAATGCCAAATGATGACGAGTGTATGATGACGATAGAACGAGATCAGAGTTCTCGAGTTACTACATACATACATTCGAAGTAAAATTTAAGGTAACAGCGATTTCGGCGTCTTGTAATCAGCAAAGCTTGGTTTGTATTTATTTGTTTAAGTATGTATTATTTGTAAGCTTTCTTTCCTAAACAAATGAAATATTATATTACGTTGCGCAATTAAAAGAAACGAAATTTTATTAGCAAGTAGAATATAGCCACTTCCTCGTCAGTGTTACCGCATTTATATTTTGAAGAAATTATCGAGTTCTTAATGTGCAGCACATTGTATCATGTATACTTGTATCCTCTAAGAAGCAATTGACGAGTATTTGAATTTTAACAGCTCGGTTATTGAGACTTTTTGACTGCACGATTGGCCTAGCGGTTTAAGCGGTCGCCACGCCGCTCTCCACTTCGCAGAGTGTTGTGGGTTCAAATCCTACATAGGGCAACACTTTGTGTGATCCACAAATTGTTGTTCTGAGTCTGGGTGTTCCTTGTGTCCGTTTCTTGTATGTTTGTAAAGTCCCCCGCGACACAGGAGGTATTCCTAATGCGGGCGTTGTTTTTTTAAAAACAAAGTTACCTGCATAACTTGATGTTAGGTGACGAATCTATTAATAGAGTGAACCACGTAGATATGTTAAACCAAGGCATTAAAAATATATAATTTTGAGTACGTTAAAAGCAAAAGTTAAAGAAAAAAGGGTGTGAAGAAGCGGGTGCCAGATCCCTCTAACACGAAGGCAGTTTCCTCCGACAAGACAAGCGGCCTATGATTGATGTTAGGCAGTACTATGTTTGCTTATCGGTGTGGTAACTTTTCATATCGCGATACAGGATTAAGTTATTGTGCAGTTCGGTATGTATTTCTAAAATGGTACTGAAGTATGGTTTTGTTTCACTGTTTGTAGAAGTAACCGCACCGCAATGAGACATTGCTTATGCGGATGGATTGAAAAGTAACAACTCGGGCAGATCATTGTCATATGTTCGAATTGATTTTAGTAGGGGTTAATAAAAATTATATTGTCACAACAAGGTTATATAAGTTGTGGCACGCCTTTAGTTGGAAAATGGAGCCCAATGGTCGGTGATAAAAGACTAGACAGACATTATAAGTTGAATGGTGGATTTGAATGCTAAGCTAAATAAGCTATGAATAAAATAGTGGTCACTGTTCCTTACTCAATTGAATAGTTTATAAGCATAATGACGTGATTGGTGGCTGACATACATTAGTTGGTGTATTTGGTACACCACCCAATGCTATTGCCAATGTAAATGTATTTCAAGGAGACAATTTATATATTTTATAGATAGATCTACGTCATATATTCCTTTAGCATTCTACTCACATTCACGATGAAACAAAAAGTGTTAAAGTTGTACCAACCGTGAAATATTACGTTACGTAGTAGAGCCACGCTGATTTCAGCACGAGCGGGCCGGCTCGACCGGGGCAGTACTACCCTCCCACAGAATA
The DNA here is from genome assembly GCA_949316085.1 of Hypercompe scribonia. Lineage (NCBI taxonomy): Eukaryota > Metazoa > Arthropoda > Insecta > Lepidoptera > Erebidae > Hypercompe > Hypercompe scribonia. Next base: position 24,249,579 of record OX438972.1, read on the forward strand.
CCAACCTAAAGCGCCAGCATCCGTGCTGTCGTGTTTTGTTGGTGAGTGTGAGACCGGAGGCCCATTGATGCAGAGGTGACAGTTATCGTGGTAACTGTGTAAGCCTTACACTGTCACGATGACTGTCATGCCTTTTACGTCCCCAAGCAGGGTGTGAAAAACTATCTCACTAGGCCGCTATAGTGTTGGTCACCATACTGCATTTTCTCCATGTGCAATAAGTATGGTGACCACAACTCTTGGATTCTATTCATGCTTTCCATCAGACAGAGTAGAGTCACTTTGGCAAGCTATTAATATAAAAAAAAAACATAGCTTCATAATACTACGTAACTCACTCCTGAAAGCATGGGAGGAATCTATCATGTCCATTAAATTATTTTCTATAACACCTGTCGACTGGTACAAATTATAGGTGACATTAAGGACATAAAAGGTATACTGCATAAAATATATAAAGTGTATAGACATATGATCATTTTAGCAATATCACATGAGCGAGTCTTGTCAATTTATTCAACTGCTTAAGTTGTAAGTGATGTGTGGCTGAATAAACTGTGACTTCCTTGACCAAATGGGAACCAATCATTCAATTGAGTCCCCCTTTATATTAAGTACAATATGAGACGATATCACAGGCATTTTTGCAATCACCAGACTTGAATGAATACATAAGTGGGATGGGACGAAATATTTGTTTATAAACAGAAGAAATATTTAGTAGGGACTGAATAAGACAAAAACGTGTTGCTACTTGTAATGGTCACTGTTCACCCTTAAGATCTTACTATTCTCAATAATTAGACTGACAATTGCATGAAAGAAAATAACCTTTGTTTTGTATGACACATGTTATGAATAGAATGGCATGTTACATATAGCATATGCGCAAATTTCACCGTCCAAAACAAATTTATTGTTTATGATACCGCCGTTTTACGAACATTTGCAACTGAAGAATAACAAGTGCATGCTTTTGAAGTCTTTGCTTTAGGGTTTAGAGGTCATATTGGTCTAGAAATACCTAGTTCCACATATTGGTGATGAAATGCCCCTAACCAATTGACTGACATACCATCTATAACGAATACAGTTTATTGCAAATGTCGCGTCGACACACTGCATATATATACCAATTAATCGTAAGCTCAATGCAAATGTACAATCAACTCGTTATCGGTCATTCAACCCGCAATGCAATTGTTCATAACCGCTATCTAAATGCAATAAATGAACAGTTGTATTTGATTATAAACACGACACTGTGCTATTTATATGTGGATATAATGATTAATAGCCTATACTGTATAGTTTTAATTGCTTCATCGTAGTTCTACTTTGACGGCAATATTATATTGAAACGAAGAGAAAATTAACTGTTATACAATGCTGCTCTGTTCTTCGCAAGATTCTGCAAATTAAATATCTGCTATTCTTGCATCTCGGTGTTCTAAGAAAGCTTTGTTTTGATCCGTCAATCACATATAACAATTTGCTATTAAAGGGGTCAAACCTTTTTGTTAATTCGCTTTTTAACACTGAAAAAATGCTTTTGTTATCAACTTTTTTTTGTGGGATATCGTATTTTGGATTATATTTTACCTAAAACTAAGTTTATAATTCAAAAATTCGCTACGATGTAGTCAGTCCTCAGGTCTGACTTTCAACTGTCTGGCAAAATGTCAGAACTAGCGTAAATGTCTGGTTACTTAGGAAATATCTTTTAATATAATAGTCACTCAAGTAATCTGAATAAAATGTAACTTTTACGCTATGAATAAGTAAAGTTGATCAAACTTTCTAGAATCAGACAATATCACCAACTCACCTAATGAGGAGTTGGTTATACTAAATGTCTGGCAACAACTGACGGCAATATACGAGTATAATATCCTTCAAAGAAAAAGGTATTCTGTAAGACCGTTTTATCATTCTGCAATTTATTTCGACTGTCCCTTTGATCTTTGTGTATCTTCGAAAATTCGGAGTGTACGATGATCACGGTCTCTTGTTCTATGAAACTATATACATATCAAATATCGATATCGACGCCTGCGCAACCGTATTAGCATTAGTGTCACTGCGCAGTAATGAATGACGCGTTAGCCTGTCCAATCCATGAGTATAGTTCGTTTGCGTGTCAAGCCAATTTGCAAAGGGTGACTTCCTCGTAATACGAGGCAGAATATTGAGAGTTGACTGTTCAAATACAGTGTAATAATATTTGTGCTATATAAATTGCAAATTCATCTCAAAGTTACGTATCACGTACATATATAAAATTTGGCCCATTAGACTATTTATTTGAATGAATTGTCATTTTTTATGAAGAGAAAAAAATAGAGCGTTTTAGATATCATCCACTAGGGTACGTTAAATATATACTTTTAGTGTTTATTTTTTTCTATTCTTAATATATTGTCATTCATGCTTCTTATCAGAACATTTACCGATTGATTTTTATTGTTTGCATTAGTGATAAAACTGATAAAACGGATATCCGATCACTATCCGCTATTTGACATAAATTTACTGTACGGCTTGAATTGTGTCATTCTGTTCTGTTACCTCTGTGTATTCCAGAATGGAATGAGATGTGAACTTAGGAATGGTATATTTCCAGTTTTACAACATAATTATTAGTCCTCTTAAAACAATAACGGCAAACTACTCGTAGAGTAAACGTGTTATACTCAAATTTCTAAATTTAGAGGAAATGTTGCCTAGTAATCATCAATCATCAACAGCCTTTTACAATCCACTGCTGGACATAGGCCTCTCCTTAGCAAGGAGGTTTTGGTCTACTATACCACGCTGGCCAGACAGGTTTGAACAGGGTTTGTTCCAAGTTTTCCTTCTCTTTGTAATGATGTTGTCTTGTGTACTATGTTCTCTTAGTCGCCTTTTACGACACCCACGGGATGAATAGGGGTGGTAACACTATGTATTCTTAATCTGTCACCACACGAACAGTGTGATAGTATGTATCCCTATTAATATAAAATAATAATGTTTAAAGTAAAAAAAAGTGTTCTGCGTATTAATACTATTGCAAAAGTGCTTATTCGCTCCAAATTCTTATAAGCCTAATTTAGTTTTGTAAACGAGTAAAATTTATAATATAGGGGCCAAGATCACGTACAATTCGCACTGATTCAATCAAAGGTATGATTACATGATCATACGACTGTTGTTGTTGACAGTAGTACTGTTGTTTTGATTTGCTGTCTCATTAAAGCAATCGAGAAACGTGTTGTAAACTTCGCTAGCCAACTTCGAGGTTGACCGGATAGATTTTTTTTTTATTTTACGAGCCTGCCAAAGTGACTCCGCTCTGCCTGATGGAAAGCATGAATAGAATCCAAGAGTTGTGGTCACCATACTTACATACATATATACAGTATGGTAACCCACATTATGGTGGCCTAGTAATATGCTTTTTCACGCCTCGTTTAAGGACGTAAAAGGTATGACAGTTATCGTGGCATTGTATTGGTCACACTTGCCACGACAACTATCACCCCTGCATCAATGGGCCTCCGGTCTCGCAGTCACCAACGAAACACGACAGCACGGATGCTGTCGCTTTAGGTTGATCTTCTGTGGGAGGGTAGTACTGCCCGTTCATGCTGAAATCAGCGTGGCTCTACTACCTAACAAATGTTTGATGTCCGGTTAAATAGTTATCCGAGCTTCAATATTTTTGAGAATCGATTTGTAGGAGAATGTTCCTTTGAGAGTAGGTTCGAATCCCGAATCCCGTACCATATTGACATTTGTTGTCTTTTTTGACACTACTGGTCCACGTGTAACAATAGCACATTACCAGTGGTGTTACAATATACTAACAATAGAAAACATCTTGTTATAACTTCATCATAAGTCCAAGGATGCAATAGCCACGTTTCGAGTGATATCAATAATAAAGAAATAAACACCAAACGACCACAAGAAATTCGTGATTAGTACATAAAACTTACTGTTTCAAAACCCCTTGGGCGTATGTTCGGAGAATGAAATTGAAACGATCCAGTTTCGTATTGAATTATTGTGACTTGGAACGGCCAGTACTATCGATACAAGTAGATATATATTATTCGGTGCCTACTAAAGTGCCTCTACTCTGCGTGATGGAAAGCATGAATAGAATCTAAGAGTGGTGATCACCATACTCATCGCAAATGCAGACAATGCAGTATGGTGACCCACACTATGGTGGCCTTGTGAGATGCTTCTTCACACCCCGCTTGGGAACGTAAAAGGCATGACAGTCATCGTGACAGTATAAGGCTTACACAGTTACCACGATAACTGTCATCCCTGCATCTGGTGATTATCACAATCACCATACTCATAGTGAATGCAGACAATGCCGTGGTGACCCACACGATGATATGGCACAAAGATATAGACTTAGAGTTTAAAAGACCACTTAACTAAGAAATTGGCAGGCGATAAGTTACTAATTACTCCACATTTCCAACCTAGTGTATGGTGGGCATTATAATAATGATGTACGGTGGGTACTCGTTACAGCGATTGCGCAGTATTGATATGAAGATCTAACGACATTTAATGCTCATTCTCAGAACTTATCTAATACATCTATTGAATAATAAGGCAGACAGGATGTTAAACTCGAATAAACTTTAAGGTCTTACGATCATGGAATGACATGCAGCTATAATTATGTGATTTTTGTGAAGTAAACCTATATTACTTACACGTACGTATGTATTTTAAAGATCTCTAAATTACTCTGAATTAGAAGAGGAAGTAAATAGATGGTAATTTAAAAAATAAAAACCTGTTGACGAGTCCCCGTAGGGGGCAACTTAACTACTTGTCGTCACTTGTTGTAGTATTTCTTACATATTAATAGCCGTGTGAAGACGCTAATTATTGCAATTAATGTAAAATAATTTGAAGTCATCTGTGTTAATTTAGGTGTAAGATACGTTCTTTGCCGCTTCTAAATATAGCAGAAAAGACGGTCGCAGTGCACTGATATAATTAATTCATTTACCAAATATATGATGTTATGAGGCCTCTCCTCGCGATCTTCATTGAGATCAGACATTTACCAGCAGTTAGAACAAGGCTTACAAATATCATACCATATTATGTCAGAAAAGTTTACTTTTCAAGAATACAAAACTTTATTGTTATTTACCTTCGCGTTTGTCACTAAAGTGATCACATATGAATAGCTATCACAGAAGTGTTTGCTACCTATTGTGATCAACATGGTCATACTTTATGAACGTGAAATGTGTACAAATGTCGGTCGGTTTTATTTTTGAGCTAATTAATATTACATAATATGTATATTAATACACCTTTTGACAAAGAGATTAGCTTGTAGTTATATAAAGATTACTTGACACTATGATTTATGATATTCAATTAAATAATATTTTGCATTTTATGATTAAAATATGATAAAATAAGTTGAAGAATTTAATATAACACTGATTTGCCTGGCTTTAAATTATTAAGTGTTCTAACGTTTCCTTCCCAGACGCAAAGTTGTGTATATCATCATAATTATTGTATATTTGAGTTGGCAAACAATGATACAGTGCTCTGATAATAAAATGATAGCTAATGCAATACAACAACGTCAAATATCTTAGTGCATTTACTATATCATCATTAGTTGACGTCTGTCCTTTTTGCAATTTTACATTTGCAAATGAGACAAAAATACCTATCACAAGAAATGGGTAGATGACTGTATCGTAAATAAATACCAATGTCCACTTCATTATAACTAATATCGCGAAACATCTCGGCAAATACAATTAACATAGCTTTTTATTATTATTACGAATTTCAATCAAATATACAGGGAAATATATTGTTCAATTGAGTAGTCAGAAACAGTGACGTCACAATTTTGTATTTAGTACATTTTTCATACAAAATTGACATTTTGACAGATGATACAAAGAAACTAATTTGACTAAGGTGTCATCTAGCCTAATGTCAATGGTTTTAACTGAACCAATTTATGGGCAGTCAGTTACCTGTTTTGCACTAATCAAACTTAGGAATCAAAAGGGCGAGGAAACTGAACTGATGACTATAAATCATCACCAACAGTCTACAACATGCACAGTCTACGACATACGCTTCTCCTTAGAAATGTTTGCAATTTAATGTTTTCATCGAATCGTCGTTCTCTCTGCGCCGAATGTCGTGGGTTCAAACCCCACGTGGGATAACACATTTTGTGATTCACAAATTGTTGTTCTGAATCTGGATGTCCTTTGTGTCCGTTTCTTGTACGTTTGTAAAGGCCCCCGCGACACAGGATTTATTCCTAATGCGGTCGTTGTCTTTTCTTTTTTTTTTAAAAAAAAAGAATCATAAAAGGTTTATATTTAAAATAGCTATATTAATTACACTACTTTGCCACTACTGGAAAGCAATTTTCTTAATCAGCTTCATCAAATCACGTGACGAGATTGCCATTTATCATTTAATAATCACTATTGAAGTTCATAACCCGAACTGCATTACAGTCGTGATAAAGCTATCAAGGTTTGTGATAAGATGTCTCCGCGTTATCAGTAGAAAAAAGATTTTTGTTCGAAGGTACTTCAAGGGCCTTTGTTAGGGCCTAGTTCTATTTTAACATTTGTTTGCGACCAGCCAGTTTTAAAATAACGAGGGTTAAATATATCTGAACGTTTTATAAAACCATTTTTTTTGTTACAATGTTTTTTTTTGATTATATACCTCATATCTATTTCCACGGATTGTGATTTAACCTAGATGTATTGTCTTACATAACCTATACTTATACTCCACAACCGTTCTCTTTCAATAGTTTATTAATCTTCGATAAAGTTATAAGCAAAGATGGATCTCACTTCAATGCAGGCTACCTTAGATGAATAAGAGATGGAAGTAGAATAATCTTAGTGCTGAGTTGAAAAGAAGCTACGAAGCACTGTTTTGGGAAACAACAAGAATTTATTTTCGGTTTCTAGTCTATTCTTATTATTTACTCATTTTAAGGTAATTGTACCGTTTCGTTGTCTACCAAGCTTCCTAAAATAAAATATTCCAGTTTCTATTCCGACAATATCGTTTCGAACTACAACTAAAAAGTGAATTTCACTGCATTTCTTTAGCTTCGTACGCCAATCGTGTCTTAAGAAAACACAAACTTTCGCATTTATTAACGAACATAATCTAGTACTCGTTAGTTAGGTGGACTATACACCGGCCGACAATTTAGTTGTACAGACAGCGCCATAAATCGTCTGAAGAAAGCCGGTCGGACTTCGAGCACTCGTTACTGCGCCGGCGGTGGAGTGGGCGAACGAGTGCGCCGCTATGATTAAAGTTGCAGATTTTATTCAGGGCTGTCTGAGGAATAATCGTGAGGTGTGGTCGACGCCTTCATGCTTCATACGTACGACAATTTATTATAGTGATATCGTTGTTCCGTGTCCAGAAGGGGTGTGTCACTTTTTCTTTATTCGAGTACGATCGTTTGTTAGATAAAAGTAATTAATTGTTATGATTTTTGCTTCTGAGAATGGTTTAGCTTTGTAGGCAACACAGATATTATAATATGTGTAAAAAATATATGTAACAATTTTATATGCCAGAGTCATCACTGGCTGGACATTATTATCGTTCATAGGGAAAGTACGTGCTCTGTTTCGTCTCAATTCTGTTTCCATATCCCATGCTTGTGGTTAAAGCACAAAGCTCCTTCGATCTATCTGTCTTTCTTATCCCAGTTTTACCTTATTCATCAATCTCATCTTAAAATGGTTACATTCCCAAAGAAGTGGTTTCAGGCTGATAGAAACAAGTGAAAGGCTTATGGTTGTTGCACACTGCGGTGATCTAAGCAGATTTGTGAAGAAGACTATTCTAATTCATGTGTATTTTGCCACTTCTGGTATCGGTAAGATGGAATTTATGCGATGAAACCATGAACGCTAGTTTTAGTATATGTACTTTGTTGCAAAGCGAGCCACACGGCTAACCAGAAAACTAGGATATTATAGTTCTATGCTTGTAACCTCATAATAACTTACTAATTGGATTGCGGGGGCTATATTGTGGTCTCTACGGCTTATTACTGGTAACTAATGAATCACATCAGGGATGGAAATTATATTCTAGGCCTACTTTTTTTGTAACAATTTTTAAAATCAAATAAATGCGAAACAAATAAGACTTACTGTTCTAGAAGTTATTGGAACCCTTGATAAATCTATTTGTTTCACCTTTCTTTCCTACACACAAAGTACCTACTGACTTGGTAGATATAATCTGTAATAAAATTCTAATTTCTCCATTTCCAAGTGCGAAAGTTAATTATTATATTGCTTTTAATTTGCTTACCATTGTAGGTTCTTAGAATTTTGTTATTATTTCTCACATTTGTTAAGTACCGTCTACATATTTTCAAAATTCTCGGTTTTCTCAGCAACAAGCAGCTCGGGTCGTAGTGTGTGGTACGCTATATAAAATCTTTTAAACTAAGACCCTCGAATCGAACTGGTACCTACACGCGATCTTTCCTTTCCATATCTTTCCTTTTGTCAATATTTTTGTTGAGATTACCACCAATTTTGAGATCGTAAACTATCCAATCCGTAGTAGTGCGTTTGTTCCCTATTATGTGAACAAGATCGGGTTATACTTGTCAAGTGTGGGTGTTATGTCTACGACCACAACAATGTACTCGTATAATGAAAGGATCTTTATATACCACAGGTTATCAACTCCGTTATAACCACATAATCAAGCTTATAATAATCGTTATAAATATAAATAATATAGAGATAATATGACAGTTATCTCAGTGAGTTATTGTAGATTAACCCTTGGGTCAGTTTATTACGATTAACAGAACCTATGGACACTGGAAGCATTGTGGAGGTTGTCTATAATTAATAATTATGAGTCACAGTGGTCAGCGACTGTCGTTGTGGTAATATGTTGCATATTTTTATTGACTGAATATACAAGGCTTCTTATCAAAATAATTAATCATTTTTACCAGCGGCTTTACTCGCTTTTAGGGATTTTTAATAACAAAATGTAACTCTAATGATATTCAAGACCATACTCTGTCTCTATGCCAAATTTCATCTAATCCGTTCAGTCTTTCTGTCATTTTGATTAACACAAATGCAATAAACGCCAGAATTTATAATAATAACACTATTAATTAGCACTACTCTAAGCGGAAATTAATTATTAAAAGCATAATTATTGCCGTCGCGTGATTTCACCGTATTAACTATATTATATTAATAATGAGTGTATATAAATATAGAAGTCTAATAGAACAATGAACACGTTTCACACGTTAAGTCCAATACTAAGCAAATGGCTTAAGTAACTAATACAACGTATTTACAACGATCACGAGCTCGTTGCCTTTTTTAAAGACAACTCTCTCACTAGAAATATTTTATCTTGCATCTCAAGAAAATATTTTCAAACACACATAAAAGAACGAAATTATTATTTATGATTCGTGTTTCTTTGGTGAGTGTGAGACCGGATGCCCATTGATGCAGGGGTGACAGTTATCGTGGTAACTTACACAGTTTACACAGCCTTACACTGTCACGATGACTGTCACGCCTTCTACGTCCCCAAGCGTGTTGTGAAAAAGCTTCTCACGAGAGCGCCGTAGTGTGGGTCACCATACTGCGTTGTCTGCATTGCAATGAGTATGGTGACCACAACTCTTGGATTCTATTCATGCTTTCCATCAGACAGAGTAGTCACTTTGGCAGGTTCTTAATATATAAAAAAAACGAACAAGAAGAGTGTCAATTTTTGACTAGTACCCCCACACTCAAAACAACAATTTGTGGATCGAACCCACAACGCTTAGCGTAGTTCTAATCGGTGAGGTGACTGCTTAAACTACCATGTCATCCGTGCAGTCAGTTTTCATCTCAGAGTAACCTAAAACAGAGCACAACAATAATAAAGGGGTTACCACTTCTGCGTACGATACAAGGGAGTGTTTTACATGAATTTCTGTCGTTTGAAGTTGACTCAGAATTGTAGTACCTATTCATGACAGAAGTGTAATTCGCACCCGAAGCGCAATCTAAGTGCCAACATCCTCCGGGAAACGTATAAACGGACACCGGACCAGAATAACTCCGGAGAAGGATTCACACGCGTGCTTTTCCATTACGGACGCTACAGTAGCCATACCAGACTATATTTTAAATGAAAAAAAAAAAACAGATTAAAATATAGGTAATTAATGTTTTCGTTGATTATCTTCTCTTGCTTTTAGTATGATGATAATTTATTGGTGTTTCTTTGAGCTAAATATGTTTTCTTAAACGATAAGTAAATATTCACGTTAGAACGCTTCACTCCTTGATGTAGAGCTCTTGTCTGATCGCGAGCTCTTTAGACGGATCATCAAAATACACCCGTGAATGAAGCTCTAAATATTTACTAAAATGATTAGTTCCAAGTTTTCCACTATCTATAGAGAGGGCTGTAAAGAATTTAGTTCGTGAACGAGAAAAAGGCGCGTTCTTATATAAGTGCAAAACTTTGTCAAGATGTTTGATGTATTCTAGCAGAAGTACCACCGTTACTACGCTTCTATGTTATAGTTGGAAATGGTATAACACCATTTGACGTCGTGTGAACGTACACTGCACTTGTACCGATAACGTTTATTACAAGAACCGATAGCGAAATGTGTCTTTGTTTAGAACTTGTTCGTTTGCTGTTCGCGGGTTAACGATGTATTGTTCTTAGTGGTACGGAGAAAGGGTTATCAGTGACAGAACTATTTATGTGCGGTTGTAACTTGGTACCATTATTCGTGCATGCATTTTGATAAAACAATCGTAAATATGGAATAGGGTAATCAATTTTAGCCATCGATATAAATGCACTTTAAGCGATAACAAAGTAGTTCCTTGATATAGTTTGATGTTAGTGGCATGTGTAGAGTTATGGGCTGGTCAGGATAACTTCGGTTCCAGGATGTCGTATTGAAACTTTTGAGCAAAACTGGATGCGATTGCTTTGGTACAGTCAAGAAGCCTTCCATTTTTATGTATTTCCTTCTTTTCTATACCTTCTAATTTTTTTATTCAATTTCCAAAGTCTTAAAGCCCAAGGTTGGATAAAATTATAGTGTTTCAAATGTAACAGGCCTCGGGGATGCAGATCAGCATATATATATACGAATATATAATAGTTTTGGACTACTTCCAAACTGCAGATCATTATTTTCTTGCGAGTTTTGCCTGAGGGGTACTCTTCAAACTAGTTTTGAAGTACATGCTCCTTACAGCATTCAATCTTTTTTATATATTGAAGTAACAAAAAAGGGAAAATAAAATGATCATTTTTTTTCAAGATGAATAAAAAAGACAAGCAACTATCAACATCGAAAATAGATTTAGCTCAAGTAATACCCACATAACGTCTACTACATACCTTACAATCTACTAATGAAACTATATAAATAAGTAAAAATGTACCTTTTTTTAAAAAAAAAGTAAACGCCCGCAGCAACAGCCACAAAGAATACCCAGACTCAGAACAACAATTTGTGGATTATACAAGTGTTTTCCCATGTGGGGTTTGAACCCATAATACTCAGCGCAGTAGAGAGCGGCGTGGTGACCGCTTAAACCACTAGGCCAACCGTGCAGTCATATATTTATATGTAAACATATAGCGTGGTATAATAGGTCAAAACCTCTCCAAGGAGAGGCTTATCTTCTCCTTCCAGAGGTTTTGGCCTATTATAGTCCAGCAGTGGACTGTAAACAGCTGTTAATGATGATAATGTACATATTGTGCCTTCGTACAAACATAAAAGTTTGTGCTAATGTACAGTTAAACGAGAATATAAAAGAACAAACACCTCAAAAAGAAAAAGGGTTCGCAATTCGACCGTTTTTGTGGTATTTGTATGTTATCCGATATCTTCACAATTTGTAAACCGATTACAATAAATATTTCTTAGGTTGATCACATATAAATGCGAAAAAAAATACCTCTAAAGGTGAGAAATTTGGACATACAATTCATCATGATAGCATAGATAAGCGCATTTAAGTCATTGATACTTCTATTACGCGTTAATACCTATGTTTACACACAATTTCAAACATAAACAAAATAGAATCCAAGACAAATAACCTTAGTTTTAAAAAATACCATTAACTTGAACGTCAGCAACAGATAGAAGCCATTCAATACCAAGCAAACCTCACACAAAATCAGTTTGTTTTATATCTTCTAAATGCTTGCGGACTTCGTAATAGCAGAGCTAATATATTATTTACTGTGTACAGTATAGTGAATTTAAAACCAGGTACGACATTTAATATTTTCAAGAAATTAATGATAGCGAAAGTCCTTAACCATATAATAAGTATAGCGAGCAAGTTATCTCGTCATATTTCATGAGTCTGTGTAACCATGTCACGGCTGGTATAAAAGATGCACTCATCAAGGTAATCGGTTGCTTTCAGTTTAATATGTTTTTAGGTCAGAGCCCACATTGATACCGTAATTTTTTTATTTTAACAGAATATATTTGGATTGTATTTGATTACCAATTAACGATAATAACTTTTTTTTTATATTAATAGCCTGCAAAAGTGACTACTCTGCCTAATGGAAAGCATGAATAGAATCCAAAAGTTGTGGTCACCATACTCATTGCAAATAGAGACAATGCAGTATGGTGACCCACACTATGGCGGCCTAGTGACATGCTTTTTCACACTCCGCTTGGGGACGTAAAAGTCATGACAGTCATTGTGACAGTGTAAGGCTTACACAGTTACCACGATAGCCATCACCCCTGCATCAATGGGCCTCCGGTCTCACACTCACCAACGAAACACGACAACACGGATGCTGGTGCTTTAGGTTGGTATTCTGTGGGAGGGTAGTACTACCCCGGTCGAGCCGGCCCGCTTGTGCTGAAATCAGCGTGGCTCTACTACCTACCAAATATGCTATATATGCATAAATATATGCTAAATACTACTACTCCCTGTGAATGGAATCAGCCACTCAAGAACGTAGTTCGTCTTTAAAGTGGGAGTATGATCTTTTTGAACGGATTAAAGGTTTAAAATAATTATTATTATTTGTACTATTATTTTCGCGATAATTCATTGGATGGGGACAGCGCAAGTCCGGTTGTTGTGTAGAACCCTGAGGACGCCTATGTTCATCAGTGGATGTCTTTCTGCTGTGATGATGATGATGAAGTTGTTGGTTATTTTTAGTATCTAAGACATTATTTATTTATTTATTTACAATTTATGCACTTTGTACATCGGCGGACTGAATGCTCAAGGCATTCTCTTCCAGTCAAGTTTAGGGTGGTGCAGAAATATTATAAGGGTTACATTAACAATGAAAATATACTCTACATGAGTAAATATATAATACATGAACACATATAATATATATCTCATAAATACACACACGTGCACACATTTTTAGATTTTATTCGTACACTATAACTTAAATATAAGCTGAGCCAAGTATCGATGATTCTGGAATCTCGTCAAGAAGGAGATTATGAGATTAGGTATTTTTTTTAAATGTAAAACGGTGTGTGACATCTTCGAGCGGGAGCGCATTCCAGAGTAGTACTGCTTAAACAAAGAACGAAGAATTCACGAAATCAGAGTTGCGAGAGGGATATAAGAGAGGCAGATCATTTTTTGAGCGAGGGTTTCTGTCGTGATTAGAGGACAGATAACGGAGGTACAAAGTAAGATATGTAAGTTAAAATGGTGAGTTAAGAAATGAAAGTAGAGCAGTAAGTGCTCACTGATTGCGCTCGAATTTTTTGTCACAAACTAAAAAAAAAATATAAACAAAATAAAGGATATAAGATAATATTAAGTCAACATAACTCTTATCTTTAACATCTACATACACCCTAGCTTAATTTAATTTAAATTCAATTTTATTATAAACAATGAATAAAATAAAGAAATGACCAGGCAGTCATTTCTTTATTTTTGTGGGATGTCTAGTCCTCTATAAACACATCGTAACCAAAAGGTGTGTCCCTTCGACTCAATAAAATATAGGCAATGGGCCTTACAATCCTAATTGAATATGTTCACAGCACAAAAAATATTGTAATTGGATTACTCATCGGAGCCTACATAGTAGACTGGAGCCTTATGTAGACGGAGGTTTTAATGCCAAAAAGGGTTGCCACAATATCTGTATTATCGAAATAGTGAACAACGGATAAAAAGATTTTGCAGTAGTGATAAAGTTACACATAAAATATTGTGGGGATGTATAAAAACCGATAGAATTGTGTCTGCTATGCGTGTAGGTACAATTTATGTATATCAAGTGTGATTGGTTTTGGGACTACTCTTACTTACAGCAGAATGAAGAGTCAAGTACTGTTTTAATTCGATGTAGTGAAATACTCTAAATTCAAGGCTTCCGACATCACAAGGATTTTGTAAACTGATACTGCAACGACTTATTAGTGTGTGCGATCGACTGTCACTAAGGCCTTTAGGTTTATTGTAATATATATATTATATGTTTATAGTAAGGTGTATCGTATGAGACATTTGTAAGTTTGAAAATGACAATGATACAGAGCAACAGTTTTATATATTTGTAATAATCTTGTGGAAATGAAAAACATGGGTAGTAAGTTAGAAAAAAGAAAAATTAGACTATATTCCGATGTAGATAATGTCTATAGGTGTAAAGGGATCATAACCCACAATTGACACTTGAAACTCAGAGGAGTCACAAGTATATTGCCAGCCTTTAAACCCTCGCTCTCCCAGAGGACAGGGAGTTTAGACTTTCGATAATCTCATTTAGCAGTTTTCTGTGAGGACGTGGTACCATTCTGGTCGAGCTGGCCACGGTTGGCTCTCCTGTGGCGACTTCCACATTACAGTACAAAGAAAATATACAACAGCGCAATCTAGCGAAGATACATCGAACTACGAAGTATGAACGAAACGTATGAATGTAATGAACTACAATGCAACTGCTAATCCTGTATCGCGATATAGAGATTCGCGTGGCAATTAGCATATATACAACATCTGAACGTCAACCAGGACCGTGGCCCACCAGGCATGATCACCTCACCTGGTCGGAGGATCCTCCCTTTGTGCCAGAGGGACATGATATCCGTCCCTCCACACTCCCATATAATACGTATTTTCATTTTAAAACATTGAAATCATTAATAATCCAGCCCGTCACTAGCTATGTTATTATAATCGTTACATTCTCCATATTTTTGTTATCTATGTGCTAATCTAAAATTTGCCTATCACAAAAAATATATCTACAAAATGATATAAAGATGTGTTATAAACATTGCGAATAGTAAATTTATCATACTAATATTTGAGATAAGATAACAGCATGTCGTATTTGTAAACAAGTATCAAGAAATTATTAAGTACTTGATATTGTGAAAGTGCTCAAGGAAAACTAAGCTCTTTTTCTGGCAAACGATAGACGTCATTATCTCGTACTCATTAAAAACATGTAGTGTTGGATATAATGTACGGAAAAACTAGTTTTTGTACACCAAACAAAAGATGTGAACAAAGTCATGTATATATTATTTATTTTACTTAATATACATACTTTAAGAGTTGGCAAGTTTATCACGGTTTACGATCTTTTCCAATTACCCAGGAGTTAAAACATTAAAGATGACATAAAAATGCATTTGAGATATATAATACACGGAATATTCTACTATTTTTAAATATACTGTCTTATGAAGTCTACTTTAGTCACAGGATATGAATTTTTAATATCTGTATAGGGGCTGCAATGTAGGTGGTAATTTTTTGCCGAATGTAAAAGCGTCTAGCGAAAGGGTTACAGGTGCAGAGTGGCATAGCGTGTGGTTTTAGTCGGTCCGACACACCACCCCGCCGTAAACCCCGGTGGGGTAACGGCCCCGGGGGGGGTTCCCACAGGACAAAAACAAAAAAAAAACTGCTGTCTCGTAAATTACAGGTATCTATGCCACTGACGTAATTTAAAAATAACAAGTAAGTACACCACTGAAAGTTTCCAAGTTTACCTCTAGGAAATATAATCTAATATATAAAATTCTCGTGTCACAGTTTTCGTTGCCACACTCCTTCGAAACGTCTTGACCGATTTTGATGAAATTTTTTGTGCTTATCCGGTATCTATGAGAATCGGCCAACATCTATTTTTCATCTCCCTAAATGTTAGGGGTAGTACAACCCTAAATTTTTTATTTATTTTTTAGACAAAATTTTTAATTTCTATTTTTTTTTGATAGAACATACAAAAATACATATAATCCTCAATTTTCACCCTTCTACGATCAACCCTTATTTTTTAATAGCCATTTTAGTAATTTAATCATTTTTCATCCCGCTCAAATTACTTAGAAATAATTTATATGGCAAAGCAACGTTTGCCGTGTCAGCTAGTAACCAATAAATAATTCTAACCAACAACTTGACAAGACAGAAACAGAGTCTTACGGTGTATTTCTAGATCACTAGTAAACGGGATGTTGGTGAGGAAATCTAATCAAAGCTCCCCTAGCCAATGAGAAATTATCGAGTTTTCGAACGATACTCGGATATTGGGAGGTAATCCAAGGTGAAAAAAATGTACCACAACGGCAAATGACATGTTATTTTTTTTAATGTTATTTCTTTTAATATTATGCTGTTTCATGTCGGACATCATCGTCATAAGTAACATAAAAAGCCTTTACAGGTTCAATACTGGCAATTGACCTCTCCTTAAGAAGTAAATATTGGCCTACTATAGCACACTGGCCGGACGCGAGTTGGTATTGACTGTTTCAAGTTTTCTTCTTACAATTGCTGCTGTCGTGCGTTTTTGCGGCCTTAGGCCGGATGGATTGCCTTGGATGAGATGAATAGAGGTGGTAAAACTCTGTACTCGTACATTAGTATTCGTTAAATTTACGTAACCAATTTATCAAGGACGATAATCCACAGTGTTAGCTTGACTAGACGACCGAAGCCCTACAAGGAAGTTTTGATGTTTTAACACAGACGGGGCAGACTAGGCTTTGGCGGACACGATAAGTCTCTTTTTAATTGAATTGGTTGTTCTCAAGGTTAGTTTAATCAGAATCTAAAAAAAAAATCCACATGTTCGAGTTCTTTTAATATTTTTTTTTTTGGTTGTGCCCTTTTTCAACATATTATTTTTAGTTTGAAAATCCAAGTCCTTTACAATGAATGAAATATTTTTTAAGGTTATAATGAAATTTTTAAAAAACTAGGGATTGTACTTGTACTATGTTGTCGGCTTCGTTTTCAAAATCTTTCGACTCCTTTTCTAATGAGTGCAAAGGTCTCGCTATTAAAATACTCGTATGACAAACGACTACATAAGTAAGTCACTAAAATAGGGATGTATATTTAATGCTCGATCCTATCTCGTGGAGCGTAACGTCTCGATCCGATCTCATATCACATGCCTTTGATCCGATTTTTAATAATTTGATTAAAGAAATGTGTGGAAACAAAAAGAATGTCCCTTTTTTAGTCTCAGATAATCAGCCGTAAAAACCCCCCTAATCATTGATCACTAGCAAGTATAAACGAAAACGTAGAGTTACTCGCATATAACTTAAGGATGTCCAAACTACTTTTCTTGTAGAATTCTCTATCTAATGAGTTCATTTTGTTCGGTTATATGGTGAAAAGGTACCGACTTCGAATCGGAATAAGTCTTCATATGCATTAAGGGATGGAGGGTACGGCTGTTAAAAAAGATTGGCTTTTAAACTTTCACAGGCCGTAACTAATATCGAGATCTTTTTGAGGCTGTCAAGTTACTTTTTTAAAAGTAAATATAAATAAAGTCTAACAGTGTTTGTCCAAATCTAACGTTGTTTGCCATATAGTATTTGGAACGTGATTGGACATTTTATAAAGTAAAATCGTATGGATACGATAGAATCTTCAAAAACATCGGATATGTTCGGCACATCCCTACGTTGAAACTGACACTGATTGCATCTCATGTAACGTGTAGTGTTACATTGTCGCACTACGCCAACAGTAATTAACGAGATTTACAAGAATTTAAATATTTATTTCCTAAAGATTTATTCAGGGTGGGCAAAATTGTAATTTGACAGGATAACAACGCAGATACTAGTCGATCATGGTTTAGCTGCGCGCCGATACACGTTATTTTGCTAAGAACACAGTCTATTCTACTATTATTTTTGTAAAATAAGTAAATGTCTTTCCGTTTGTAAAAAGAATTAGTTAATTTTTACTCAACTGTGAAGGGAAATTCAAAAATACCAATACTACCAAATTAGAATGAAGAATGATTTTACAAAAAGATGATTTTCAAGATGAAACATAGATGATGTTATATTATACGTAGAATGTTCTAATAATTCTAGACCAGACTACACTTCAGGAGAGCACTTTCATTTTAATAGTTTCACAGAATAACCGGACTTCGTTAAGTCTACGTTAACAATCATAGCTTTTCAAAATAACTTAGTGATCTATGGTTACTAAGTAACAGTTGTGAAAGGCGATAGTTACAAAGGCATTTTAGTGTACAGATAACAATGTATGTGGTACATGTTTCAGTTCTGTGCGTAAACAATACTAACTTTTAACAATAACATGTATTACTTAACATTTCAGGCTGTAATCTGACAAAGGAGCTAGAAGGCAAGAGAGCGATAGACTATGAGACGGAGAGGGAGCCAGAAAATGAGGGTGTTAATTAAAAGAATTATAAAAATGTCATTATTAAGATGACTGTAAGTTATTCAAATAAAGAAAAATAATTCATGAAAAATACTCTCGAGTAAATATCGAGAGAGCGCTCATAATAATGATTTAATGATTTTAATTTTTAAAAAGAAAAACTATGGAAAACGTACTGAAATAAATATGTTAACAACTTTATTTAGCTTATTTAATAACATTATAAAATAACTTATACGTTAAATGGTGAGAATTGCAATTTCATGTTGGCACATGGTATTTGTCAACGACAATCATAGCTATTGTCTGTCGAAACATTAGCCAATGTCACCTCTAGTGGTGGCCACAATTGCGCATTTTTTACCTTTTGTGTATTGAAATACGCAACCGTGAGTTTGCTTATTTAACACCTCGGGCAAATCAAATTTTGACAAATTTATATTGATATTTGTTTCACACTTATCTCAATATAACCATTTATGTCAAACAATTACTTTGCGCATGTGTAAACGTTATATAGACACGCTAATTTGTTAACATACCACTGAATTATAGAACAAGATAAGAGCAAAAAGAAAAAGATTTACTAAATGTCTTGTATTTTTATTGGCAGACGCAGCAGGCGCACAAACATTTCGCTATTAACCGCCGCACGCGAGCAAAATTACACAACAAGAACATGAAAATTTAATATTAAAATGCATTAAAACGAAAGGAAATGGCACACTGTATTAACGAAAATTACAGACAAAAATGTCGAAGGTCGTGACTTTGACCTCTAAACGAATACGGCGTCTGATCAACCCCAGAAAGAGGCACGCACCAATGTCAAGTACGATCTATTCGCATCGGTGTGGCGCTGTGTTACACGAACTACGTCACGACTCCGTCACTCGGCACCTGGCAACCCCAAAACCCCGTTTATATGACGCCCACGTTTGCATATGATTTATCAGAATTAACAGACTATTAAAGTCACTATGGCAGAAGTGACGTATGGCGCGCGTCGCTGCCATGATTAATAATGGTGTTTGATTCGTATCTTATATTAGCACCGTGACGTTGGCGTGCTAAATCATCTACATGTACCTACTCGTTTACGAGTTCTGGAAAAATATAAAATATTAAGAGACGTCACGCAATATTTGCTCATACCGAAAAATAGTCTTACTAAAAACAATTTTCCATTCCATTACTCCGTGAATTGGTTGTTTGTGTATCTATGAGCAGACGGATGCGCAGTGATCACTTTCAGTTGGACTGTTGATTGCACTATTTGTCAATTTGGGGGTGATGTTTGGAACGTTTCTAACGCTTTCTGACGTTCAAGTGTTGTTGGTATCAGAGTGAGGGAACGTGTCCGGTGTCGTCGACCCGTCGGAGCCCTGGCGCACTATTCGCGACAATACGTTGGCATCACTCCAAGCGCCGGATGGCTCGATTGCACATGCATCACACCAGCTCAAACGTGCTCTTCTGAAACTGTAATTTTCTGCTCACAATCAGATTTGGTACTTCGTTAAAGAGTCTGTACAGCTTTTAGAACGGCAAACTTACATTGGTAAATCGGTAAATTAGCGATAACGCCCGCAACATTTGTCCTTTGATGTCGAGAGCATCGAGGAAGTCGTTTAGGCACGTTGGTAAAATATTACGACGCAGCTATTATTTCGTATAAATGAAAATAATGTCGTCTTATGTCAGCTTTTGTCTTTATGACGCAAAATTTCGATTTCCCAATATATTATAAACATTAGTTACATTATTATATGTTTGCAAATGAAACGAGTTATTCAACTTTGAAATATGGAGCGGTAAATGGTGTTATTTAATCAGAAAACTTGTGGTCATTTATAAGCATCAGCTTTCCCCTATATTGACTATTTGAGAAGACGTACAGATCATATATATATATTAGGTTCCTGATTCCGATACAAATATCGTCTCAATCTAATTTGCGATTCTGATGAATTACAACAGTATCGGATGTTCCAAAAATGTTTACTATGTTGTTACTAACGCCATGATATAGCGTAATATATTTATTTGTACGAAGTGCAATGTTCTCATGGTATGTATATAAATAAACATATATTATTATTAATAGTTGAGAAATTACTCATTGATTCTGACAATGGGAATATCAATCAATAGAAACGGATTGCATGAGGCACTTGAAGGGATTACAGGCTGGTGTAAAATGACTAATCGACGTAGTATGTCTGCGGCGCAATTCATCAACACACATGCTGTATGGACTCGTGCGGAACTTGTGGTTGCAAATATTAGTACCACAATATTTTATTACACCAAACATTTTTTTAAATGTGTCCGTAAGTTTACTCGTTTGTCGTGAATTTGCGAACGTTTTGAAAGAGAACACGGTACTAGATACTATTAATCTAGAAAAATTGATTTGAGTGTTAAAATAACATTTGTGTGGTGGGTATGTGGTCAGGTTGTTCTTACAGTATCATACGGGATATGACGCAAGTTGTTTTGTGTTCCTAGTAACTTTGATTACTAATGAAGGTAATACATGTATTCCGACGCATATCTTACACTAGTTGCTCTAAAAATAAAATATGAATGACATGCTCTGCATAAACAAATTTGTTTACCATCATATTATGAAGCACAAAGCTGCGGAGTATTTTTTAAAAGTTGAAATCATGGCATGTAAAAACATGTTTGTTTGTGTCGTAGATTCGTTTATTTTATATTTCATGCTAACAACAGGAAAAAATTTATAATAGTTCTAAGAATTGAAAGAAATCAAAAAGAGATATGCGAATGATACAAAAGTGTATTTCAAGGGTATCCGAATGTCTCTTCAGATCCGACAGCGTTGTTGGGGTTACCATTTGAGTTTGGCTGGAGTCAGACGCTGCACCGACAACTGCAGCAGGTCGCATTACTTTTAATGAAAGTATAGGTGAATGGAAGTATGGATATGAGAATACGACAAATGGTCCCTAATTTCGGTAACCAATATTTATACTAGCAAAGTCACGAAGCAAAGCTTTACTTTTGTCACTCGCAGAAGTTTTTGTTTTAATGTCTCAAAATGCTCCCACTTTCTATACGTGCTTATCCTCTTACTGTGATGCTGACATTTAAACATGCAAATTAATTATAGAGAAGATAATAGAACTAATAGCAATATCATTTGATGTATGACAAAAACGTTATAGAGCTTTGCGTCTTTCAGCTCATTCGTCTTTCTACGCGTACTTCACATTATAATATATTCTTATCATTAATTATATTTACATTTCTGTGGTTATAAAACAGAGTAGGTAGTGGTTTGAGACATATCTGTCTTTTTGTGCCAACTATAATAAAGTGCTGATCTATTTGAGGATAGACTTGATGGGAGAAAATAAGAGAATCGCAAGCAACGATTTGAAGGAATTCAATGTGTTTTAGTTGTCGTTTAGAAATTCCTTTTAGACACGAACACGGGACGAGATTAGATAAAATAAGGAATAGAAATAGTTTAGTGTTGAGTTGGCTGTTTCTCAGATTTTACTTTAGAACATTTCCTTCTAAATCTATCAGGCTGCAAGGAGGATACTTTGTGTAGCTTTCAAGACGATTTATTTCACACTTAACTCTGGTGTGGACAGGAGGTCCTTCAAGTTGATTTTTTTTAAAGTTGTAATGGAATAGGCGTTTGTCTTTCATCTCACCTGATGGAAAGTGTAGATGAAGACGAAGGTGGTACGCACCCATCCAAAAGAAACCCGTTCACTCAACTCTTAAAGTTGTAATGGAATAGGCGTTTGTCTTTCATCTCACCTGATGGAAAGTGTAGATGAAGACGAAGGTGGTACACACCCATCCAAAAGAAACCCGTTCAATCAACTCTTAAAGGCTCCAGAGTTCAATTTATCAGCAAAAATAAGACTCAGGCAGGTCGTTCCAAATCTTGGCGACTCTCACCAAAAACGAGCCGTCAAACCGTTTAGTTCGACTTTTGGGTATGTCAACAACGTATGGATGAAACTTTTGCCTGCGCCTAGTAGTCCGAAAAAGGAATGGAGATAGCTCAATCAGTTCGAAATGTTAGTGAATGAAGCCATGTCACCCGCCACGTGATGTTCGATGTTTGAGTACAGCACATGCTGCAAAAATCTAAGATTTAGCTAAACCATTTTAATACAGAACTGCATACCGTGGTTTGCCGTAGTTTTTGTGGTGGGATTAATGTGTAAGAAACACCTACTTTCCTTGATTAATATCGGTATTAGATTTACCAAATTACCAATTAATACCGTCCTTATATTATCTATACTAAAAAAAAAAACAATACGCAATCAGAAACAGTGTAAAAGCAAAATAATTAGTATCAGACAAAACGCCCTATTTACTTATAATGCGCTAGCGTAAATATTGAACCATATCAATTCTTTTAAATTATCAAATAAATTACCTTTACTAATAAAAAATTTGCAGCAATTCTGTGAAAAATAAAACTAAGTGAGCTTGAAGTAGTCTTATTCTTCAGGTATTGTCTGATGGCAAAAAAAAAACATAAACAGGTTTGCTCTTTTAAAAAAAAAATCTAAATAAGGGTATTATAGCTTAAAATGTGACTCATGATCATCGCATCATATTTGTACTAGTTTGAGTGTAATCAACCCTCGCTCATCTCATTACGCAGTATCCGTAAATAGAACACCCCTAAGAAATAAAGCAAAATGAGTTACCCATGACTGTCGTGTTGATTCAGAACGAACAGTGACTAAGGTAATGTATCTACATTCACAATATTTTTACCCTGACTAATAACAGTTACAAAATTTTCTTACTTCATAAACACTCAGTAATCCCATTCACGCAGAGATTCTGAAAAATAAATTGATCACACATTGCGACTGACGTAGGTCTTCTTTACTATCTAAGTTTTTTAAGGTTTTTATTTTCATTAAACATTTAATATGTGAACAATTATGGATGGGTGAACGGAGATTTGTCTAGTTTTCAAAATTAAGATGTCAAAATGGTAAGGGTTTCCTTACTTAAATTTTTGACTGTTAGTTTAGTATAAGAATTTCTCATAGTTCTTTACACATTATAGATAAATGATTAGGAGTTTTTACATATTGTATTGTATTGTGTTACAAGAATTAGTTGTTTCCTAATTAAAACAAAAAGGAACTTGAGTTACGAACATAACTTCCCAAAAGGTTTAAAAGACTTTGGACCGCAATCTATTCGATATAAATTAGACCGCAGGCATTTAGACAATCATTATGATTTTTCAGTCTATTTCTCAATTATAAAGTTATGGGTTTTTAAGGACGGCTGTGGGTCTAACACCAGCTTGCAGCTTTCTGCAACTTTTTTTTAAGCCAAGATAAAGTAAGATTGGGAATCATCATCAACAGCCTTTAAGAGTCCACATTTGGCCATAGGACTGTCCTTAGAAAGGAAGTTAAAAGGTTATGAATAGATATAGATAAAATACATAAGGAGGAGACGCTAGAGTAAGGGATACTTCTAAGAGTCGGATGTGAAATGACACTCGAGTGAAAAATGTATGCCAGTCCCGTGATGGAATAGGTGTTTACTTTAGAGTGAACAGAGACATATTTATATTACGACAATATTTTGAAAATTATATCTCAAAATACCTATAATTAAAATAAAACTTTCAAACTACAATGACGTTAATACATTCCAATAGCTATATTACACAATACATTTATTTTTGACATTGTATTTGAAAAAAAATTGGCCACGTCATTAAATTGTTTTTGATATGTTTGTCTACTAAACTAACAGGCGTATTTACTAAAATGATTAATGACTATTGTGTATGTCTCAAGACTTTAGTTAATAGACATTCAAATATAATCACATTTTTTCTATGTTCAAAAGATTTTTTCAAAGAAACAAGTATCGGAGTATTTAAAAATTTGGTTTACAATGCTAATGGTTTGTTGTTTTTTACATTTTGTTATGAACTCAACGCTACTGAAAAGCATCAAATTAATTCATGTTCACAAAAGCGATTTCTATTTAAATATACACACAGAACAATAACACTTTTTTAATAACCAAAATTGGAGATTAACCGGAATCCGTACGTGTCGTTAAAAATGCTGAATTCAGTCAGAATTATATCACCGAACAATTTAGTGAAAAGTATAAATGCTTACGGATAACAGTATGGTATTTTAATCGAGATTTGTGGGTTTACCTTTTTGCCAATGGTAACTCAGTTTTCTTTACTCCAATTTGCCATCCTCTTTTGTCGTATTTGAAAACTATGATAATATCAAGAATAGATTGCGTCCCATGGTAAAATTAACCAGTCAAAGATTTCGTCGACCCCATATTAAACGGGGACAAGAACAGGAAAGTGATGAATAATGGTGATGAGTATCGATTTTTTGTGTATCTGTGGGTTACAAATGAGTTTTACAGTTCAGCATTGAAATTGACAAACGATTGAGTAAGTTTTGAGCAAACCTAATTAATGTTTTGGCGCCAAGAGTGCGTACTTGTAATGTAAACAACATTTACTCAAGTATGACACGCCTATGTATATATTTTTTGTTGTTTGCTTTGAATTATGTGAGTCATTAAAATTATGAAGACACCAGCTTATGAATTTTAATAGAAAGAATGTAAACAGATCTCGCAAGGTAATTTAAAATCTACTTCGATTTATTTGATCTGAATTATATTGTTTATTGTGTTGTGTTTAAGGTTGGAAAAAAATAAACAATAGCTCGAGAAGGCTGACCTTCTGAGCTCAACTCTAAAACGGCTGAAGAGAACTCTGCCGCCATGGCGTGGGTCGCCATACTGCACTGTCTTCATTCGCAATGAGTACGGCGACCACCGCTCTTGGAATCTATTCATGCCTTCCATGAGGCAGAGTAGAGTCACTTTGGTAGGTTACTATAAAAAAAGAGAATTCTATTCACTGCAGTACGATATGAAATTGTTATTCGAAGAAAGCCTCACTCCAAGAAGTAATTGTTTATATAAAAGCTTGGAATCTGATCAAGGTGCGGCATTTGATCAATGCATCACTATTTTTTTAACGTGAATAGGTATTATAATTTTTTAAGTACTCCAGCTTTCGTCTAAAAATATGTATATATAAATGCCTATACCACAACATCCCGAAAAAACGATTCAGGTAATTTCTGTCTGCTGACAGCTTTGCGGCTTCGCTTTAGCCATCTATATTTCAGTCAGCCTGGT
Organism: Hypercompe scribonia; assembly: GCA_949316085.1. Classification (NCBI taxonomy): domain Eukaryota; kingdom Metazoa; phylum Arthropoda; class Insecta; order Lepidoptera; family Erebidae; genus Hypercompe; species Hypercompe scribonia. Next base: position 24,275,582 of record OX438972.1, read on the forward strand.
TGGCAAGTATATTTATTTCACAAAGTAGCATTTTCATTTATTGATAATGTATTTCTCATTAGGTTATAAAACTACGAGATTTATTGTACTGCAGGTATTTTCATTACCTAGTCTCGTTAGTTAGGTCATTAATTTAAGATAATTTGCCAAATAGGTTGCGTTACCTACTATTTCCTTTTTACCGTAGTGCTATGAGCGAAAGTATTAAACTGAAGGACTTTTTGTCCAATATATTATTAGTTACAATATGAAATTTTGTATTAGAAAAAACCCTTTTTGTATTGGATAGTGTAGCCATTAAGGCTTATATTCTATTCAAGCTGTGGGACGAATAACGCAACGACATCCTTAAGTAGTGGCACTAAACACGAGCACAGTTGATATGACATATATTTATAAGTCTACGACAGACTAGATCCGTGCTGTATGTCTACATAGCAACTGTCATCCAATATTCGTGTAACATTGGATGACCTCAGACAGATTTGGATCAATACGCACAGATTTTATTCCCGCAAAATGTTCGTAATGTACATTACATTACATTGCACGTATATACGAGCGGTACCGTCATAAACAACATTTGATTACCGCAATAGCTTGTTTGTGTAGTGGAATCTGTTCCGAAACTACATAGTATCACGTGTTAGATTCAACCATCCATAGTAAACAAACAAGTCTAGGTTAACACCAACAAGTTAGTACTGGGTGAAGTAATTATTAATAGGTTACGTGGTATACGAATTTCAAGATACACAAATCCAAGGGCGGTTAACGACCGTTTTCAAGTGGAATTCAATCATTCTATTATTTAGCGGTAAACGGATTGTGGAAAACAAAAATTATACATTCTAAATCTAGTTTCTTAATCAAGTTCTTACAAATAATTATATGTGATGAAATTATACATATATAATTAAAAGTAGAATTATTTCGTTTTAGCTGTAGGTAAACCAAGCTGCAGCGTATATGGGCCAACACGACAAACGTTATTGCTAGTCCTCACAAAAAATCGGTATTAAGCAAGGTTCTAGAAGTTACAACTTCCTCTAATTCTGGTGAATTTCACACACGGCAGCAAAGCAAAACACATTACAGCGCTATCCATCGAAAATACAGCGAACTACGGAGTAACTACTAATCCCGTATCGCGAGATAGAAATTATCGCGTCTAAATAAATTGGCTTACATACAACTTCTCAACATTAACTGTTGAGCTTGGACATGACACTGAGAGGGGACTGCGCATAAACTATGTCGGTCGGAGCTGGCCCTCCCCAGGTGTCGCCTGGGGGTCTCGTCTGGCTCGGACTGACCGCCAGGGTGGCGTGTAGTAATAGTCCCGCCTCGCAACAAAATGACGACCTACACTGACCCGGGACCTGCCAGACATCGCTGGTAGGGGGTAAACCGCCCCGAATTAGCCTCCACGCGTCCCTCGTGGGACTATGTGAAGACTACGCAGAGTAACTGTTGGCCGCGGTCCACCAAACGGTCTAGTCGGAGGATTTTCACTTTGTAAAAGACAATAATATTTATTTATTTAAAGTCTTCTATACTAGTCCACGGTGAACATTCACTGACAATACTGGTGATGACCTGAAGACGGGCCCTGTGAGCACCACCAATAAGTGATGAGCATACATACAGCGCAGTAAGCGGAGATCAATTGTCTCTGCCTACTCCTCTGGTAAGCAGACATCATATTATACTCGTATATGTATGTACAGACGCATTAATGAGATTTTAATAAGTCATTAGAACAAAAGAGAAGCTTATAGCGCTATTGAAATTAACTATCGCGAGACATTATTAATAGTTGTGTAACTTTGAGCTTAGCATATGCTAGATAGTCTTTCTAGTCTAGTCTAGTCAAGAAAACTTTCACTGTTACAGCAGTTCTGACGCTAATAAGTATCTAGGTACATGTATCTAGATACTTATTACGTCACGACGTAGGTAGTTAGTATTGTTATAAAACCGGGCATAAACCGTATCTACATAAATATCTTGAATTGAAAAACAGTACGCGCCCACACTGTTGTTAAAGAAAATCGTGTAAATCTGTACGAATTTCTGAAACTATACCTCCTAGCTTTCTTGCTCTTGGGACGCATACGATTTGTTCTTAGTTTTTCTAAAATACATTGTAAAACCAATAATAATAAGTAGAGACAATAATTGCTTTTGTTCTGGGTTTTCAGGTTAAAGCAGGTTCTCGAAACTACGGATAAGTCGCTCTCAAAGCGAGCTCTTTGAAATGAAGAGAAAGAGACAAGCGTACATAGAAAACACTCAAGAAGAGTATGTTTGTAGGCATGTCCTATCTTCGTCCTCGTGTTGTTATTCCATCAAGGAGGATACATACATACACCTTTTCTTAATTCTTTTATCAATAAAAAACCAGGAGAAAATTGAAAAAGCAATGTCTCGGCTTCAAAGTCTCGTAGCTGTACCAAATTTCCGATTCGCCGTTTTCGTAGGTTGTTACCTATAAGTTGTCTGACGTCATAATACACATATGCGTATGTTCATAATGTAGTGTGGTATGAATATTGAATAATGTATGAACGAATGTAATACAATTCGTAATTGTAAAGGCGTTGTCTGCCATTGATTTGTATCTAATATTGAAGATCATTTAATTAGCTAATAGATTCACTCAATTAATTACTCGTAGCTATCTTTAGGTGCGCCATAATCTATACGTCGTTGGTGACTACTAATAGGAGCAGACGATGGCAGGAATCAACTAATTACGACTTTTAATCGTGGTTGCCGGCTAGTTCTGCCAGAGATATGAGCCCGCAGCTGTTTTGAGTTTGTTGTTGTCGATGTTTTGAAACATTCAGTACTTAATCTCCGAATAAACTCAATAATATTAAAAATATTTGAAGCATTTAGATTCTTCAGCAAATTCGATACAATAACATGTGCGCTTTATTTCAATATAGCACTACAAAAGTGATCTTAAAATAATGTTTTAGCAGTAACTAAGACGCGTTATTGAATTTTTTGAATAAATCCTGTTATGTAAAATACGAAGACAAGGTTTTAGAATTGTTTTAACTTCGTAAGTACTTAATTAATCTTTAGGTTGATGTTTGCAATCCATTTATTTTACCCCCTTCTAATTTAGGTAGTTATTGTAAGGTTTTAAGTATAAAATTGTATACAAAGCAGCTGGAGATCGATAAAAGTACATACAATGCTAAGGAGAATAATAGTGTTTTTAGAACCAGGTTCTACTAAGTACTAGATATCTATTGACGGTTTTGGTTTGAGAAACTAAGGAAACAATAATAACTGTAACACTTACAAAAACAGGCTTTAACGACTTCATGTACAGGATTTTATAAATTAATATTTTGGTTAAATGTAGTTTGCGTGCAAACGCCGGGAAACCGTTTTGGTAAATAAACTCATTTAATAGCAAATGATGCGCTTATCGGAACAGATTTCTATGCTTTCAAAACAATTAAATGTTTACAAAATTTGTTACATGTGAAGAAATCCCTCAAACATTGTAATTTAATTGCTACGATTTTATGCAATTTATTTTGTAAAGGTTTTATTTTATGTAAAATTTAAAATGGAAAAAAAATAATAAAAAAAAAACACGAAAAACGTGACTTCGTCACTTTTATTATTGTTAAATCTTTCAGTATATACCAGATGAGATTCGAACTCGTAATAACTTCATCAGAAACCGTCTTTATTGGCCGCAGTTTCATTGTTTATTAATTTTGTTTAAAATCCTCGACCGTTAAAATTGGCGAGAGATCGCATGGATGATAGCAAAATTATAATTATTGCGTCATATATCATTGTTTTTTTTTGCCGTACATATAATCAATTTACAAACGATATAACAGGAATTCACACGCAATTCACTATAACGCAAAAGAATAAAATTAGATAAAATACGTGCAGCCAATTAGTGTATTACTGATAATCACGCATTTAACTTCACAGGGAAAACTTTATACGCGTGGTCTGTTAACGTGGACCAGGTTATTATGACGATATTGGTAAAGAAATCTGAGATCCTTCGCCTGATGATAATGCTGGAGCATTATCCCAATGTTCTACTTTTCATTTATAAATACAATTTGAATGTATTGGACCAACAATGTAATGTAATACGATTAGTAAATTAATGACGAATGTATATTGATTTTTCGTATATATATTCGACTGCACGAATAGTGTAGGGGTTTAAGCAGTCGCAAGGTCACTCTCTACTGCGCTGAGTGTTGTGGGTTCAAACCCCACAGGGGACAACGCTTTGTGTGATTCACTAATTATTGTTCTAAGTCTGGGTATTCTTTGCGTCCGTTTCTCGTATAGGCTCCTCGAGTTAGTTTAAAAAAATAGTTCGGTAATTATTACAAGAAATATACCTATGTAAAGATTTGTGTGTGTTATATGTAAGTGTTAACATGTTATATTTACTACGTCGTTATTAGTCTAAATAATTTTATTTATGGAAATGTATGTGCATAAAATAGACCGCTATATTTGTTTAAAATATAAAATTGAACAAACTGGCTACTTATATACTCGTATATAAACACTGACACAGGGTCACACATAGTAGAATTGAATAATATATTTGTAACTTTTTTAAGAAGTAAAAATGCTTTTAACCAATACGTTTAAAATATTTATCAAATATTTAAAGTAATTATCAATAATTATCCGTGTGGTGACGGTTTAAGAATACATAGTGTTACCAGCCCTATTCATCCCGTGGGTGTCGTAAAAGGCGACTAAGTATACAAGACAACATCATTACAAAGAGAAGGGAAACTTGAAAGAAACCCTTTTTTTTTTTTTTTTAACGTGTGGGAACCCCCTCGGGCCGTCACCCCACCGGGGTTTACGGCGGGGTGGTGTGTCGGAATCGGACCGACTAAAACCACACGGTGTGCCACTCTGCGCCTGAGATAGGAGGGATCCGGGAACCGCTGCTATTACGACATCCAGATCCCTCCTAGCGCCTGCCCGAAACTGTGGGCACCATCTATGGGTAAACTCTCTATTTTAGGCGACGTACGGCACACGCGGACGTCGTCTCTTCGCAGCTGGCTATTATAGCGGGTGGAGGGGAAAACCCGTCCCGTCCACCCGCGGCCACACTCAAGGCGGCATGAGGCGCTGGTATGCGCGCCTCCGCCGCCCGGCTCGCCGGCGGCGAATTGGGTCCGAGTGGATATCGTCCTCCCGGGCCTTCTCCGCCGCCTCCTTCCGTGAAATTACGTCTTCGCAGAAGGTTGCGACCGCGGTAAAACAACTGTCGCTACCGGCCATGGAGCGTATGACGGCCGGTAGCGAGAGATCTCCTCCAATAACTGCAGTGAGAACCCCACGCTGCGCCGCCCAGGCGGAACAAACCGCTAGCGTGTGCTGAGCCGAGTCCTTACTGCAGTCGCAGTGGTAACAGGCGGGACTCAATTCCCTCCTGGCGACCGAGTGCAGATATTTCCCGAAGCAACCATGCCCGGAAAGGACCTGCGTCAGTCGGAAGGAAAGGGTCCCGTGCTGCCGCCCTGCCCACTCGGCGATGACCGGCTGGAGAGCCTCCACGGCGGCAAAGCCAGCACGTGGAGTCTCCAACCGGAACGACCAACGAGCCATCGTGGCTCGACGAGCGGCCTCACGCCACTCGCGTATCTCCTCGGGCGGGGGCCGTATGCCGCTACCCGCCCGGAAGTCAGCCGTCCGCCGATAAACTTCGGCGAGCACTTCCGCCTCCAAATCCCACGGGGGAGTTCCGGCCAAGGCGCACGCCGCCTCCGTCGATACGGTGCGGTAACCGCGTATGGCTCTAACCGCCAATATCCTCTGAGGGCGCCAGAGGCGAACCCTATTCTGGGCGGTCAGAGCCGCCGCCCACACCGGTGCACCATATAGCGCCATTGACCGAACAACCCCCGTGTATAGCCGTCTCGTCGCGACGCTGGCTCCACCCAAATTGGGCAAAGTTGCCCAAGAGCAGAAGCAGCGCCGACCAGCTTTGGAGTAAGCTGTCGGAAGTGCACGTCGAAGAGCCACCTGCCGTCGAGGATCAGGCCCAGATACTTCATCTGGGCCTTAATCGGTACGAGGACCGAATTGACTACGATGGAGGCGCCGGGGGGTGGACCACGACGGGGCCCATGAAACAAAAGGGCTTCCGTTTTGTCTAGGGCCACCCGCAAACCCAGCGCCTCAATGCGCCCGACCACCGAAGAGACTCCCACGGTGGCCAGGCGCGCCGCCTCTTGAAAGTTCACCCCCCGGGCCGTGACCAATGTGTCATCGGCGTAACAAATTACGCCCAGCCCGGGGGGAAGACGACCTCGAAGGGCCCAGTCGTATCCCATATTCCACAGGAGTGGTCCGAGGACGGACCCCTGCGGAACACCGCACGACATGGGCCGCCGCCTTAGAATACCATCTCGGTCCTCGTACACGACGGTACGCTCCTCAAGATAGTCTGCCACAAGCCGCCTCAGGTACTCTGGCACCCCGTGGTAGTGGAGTGCTTCCCTGATGCAGCTAAATGGCAGACTATTAAATGCGTTGGCGATGTCCAACGACACCGCCAACAGCACGCCGCCACAGCTCACCGCCTCTTCGGTAACGGCCCTCAGGCGCAGCACGGCATCGACCGTCGAACGCCCCGCCCGAAAGGAAACAAACCCTATTCCAACCCGTTTGACCAACGTGGCTAAAATCGCCTTGCTAAGGAGAGGCCTATGTCCAACAGTGGACTGTAAAAGGCTGTTGATGTTGATGATCAAAAAATTGAATGGAAAGGAAAATGATCACGCTTAAATTAACGACCGCATTAAACAGCCGCCTCACCTCAACCACTTACCTCTAGATAATATACATTGATAATAACAATTATCTATCGAAATACTAATTGATTAGTTAATAAGACAAGAGTATCCGAGCGTGAAGTGTACACGACTACACGCGATTACTGTACATTGTGTGTAAACTTGTGTACGTATAGAATTTAGTCACGCATATATTAGTAGGGGAAATTGTAAGGTAGGTTGCAGACATCGGCGTTCGGTTGGAAAACTGTGACACTGTAATGTTAAATGAATTCTGTTGTCCAGAACGTGTTCTATATAAAGAATAGAGCATAATTCTAAAATATTTTCTGTTTCACAGTATTTTTCTATTTCAAGTCGGACTTTTGAAATTTGGGTGACACAAAATTGATCAGTTGACTTTGCAAATCCCGTAAGCAATAGGTTAGATGACACCTTAGTCAAATTAGTTACTTTTATCATCTGTCAAAACGACAATTTTGTATGAAAAATGTACTAAATACAAAATTGTGACGTCACTATTTTAGACTTCTCAATTGAACAATATATTTCACTGTATATTTGATTGAAATTCGTAATAATAATAAAAAGCTATGTTAATTGTATTTGCCGAGATGTTTCGTGCTATTAGTTTTAATGAAGTGGACATTGGTATTTATTTACGATACAGTCATCTACCCAATTCTCGGTGTTGCTAGTTTTCGAAGTACCTCTAGTAAAGTTTAATAGGTCTGCATAATATACTACATCTGCATGTTATATGTTCATTCATTCATATTGTTATTATTCATATTCATTCATTTGTGTTCATTCATATTGTTAGCATCCTATTACTCTATTACCAACTTTTAATGAAATCTGACGGTTTCAATGCGTTATCATCTGGGTCTAATGTGGTGTAATGTAAGACTCAAATTGACAAGATCCACATGGTATTTTGTAAGGCAGTATAATTGCTACCGCCTGCCCTGTTAACTGAGAGGTTAGTGTATGCGACTGCCGATCAAGAGGTCTCGGGCTCGATTCCCAGGTCGGACCAGAAAGTAAACCAGAGTATGAAAGTTTGGCGGTGTTGCACGTTCATGCTTCGGAGAGCATGTTAAGCCCTCGTACCTCGTTGACATCAATCATTATTGGGCAGTCAGTGTCCTCAAATACACTGACAGTTAGTTCAATCTTTGAATTCAATGTGCCCTCAGGGTGGCGGAGGTCCGGTGTCCGTCGCTTCGTGGTAAAACTGATATTCACATAAAACGGGTTGAACTAGTAGGCCACTAGAATTATTCTTGAAAGTGGTAATGGTTAGGAAGATGTAACTGTTAGGGCTTTAATTGTCTCTTCAAAACGAAACTCCAGAGACCCCTAGATCGATGTCTAGTAGCTGTCATTGTACTTATGATAGAAAACCATTCAATTATCTTTCATCGCAATTAATTCCTAGTTCTGTCTTAACTGGCGACCTTTAGTGTTAGTCGTATTTTTGAAGGAAGTACCTCCCGACTCCGATTTGATGGTTTGCTGCGCTGCATCACCAGGTCTCGGTCAGACATTCAGGCCTATCTTCCGTTTATTGTATGTACACGAGTAATTGTATGTAAATAAAAGTGCATTAACAGATTGTAATGCGTGAATAGCGACATGAATTTATGACATGTCTAGTCACAACGGAAGCCGCAGGACGGATACTGATAAGGGTACACAGACGAAAGTTACACATTATTTATATTATTTGTAATAATAACAATGTTTCGGACAATTGATACACAACACCATCTAGTTTTAAACTAAGTAGAGGCTGTACTATGATAATTAGACTGACTGATAGAATAGTTATACTTAGTCTGGCCATAAATACTGTTACACTTAATTATAAAAAAATATTACATTTGAATTTCGAATCTGTCATTTTTATACGATTGTTCATTGTGTTTTCTCATTTTGGCGCCAATACATTGTAAAATATTTTGCGATATTAAAATGGTGTGGGGTGATAAAGAGAACCGAATCGCTGTGATAGCATTACACAAAGTAGGTATGGAGCCAAATGCAATTTTTAAAACTCTCCATACACTTGGTATTAGTAAAATGTTTGTGTACCGGGCTATTAATAGGTACAATGAGACCTCCTCTGTTTGTGACAGAAAAAGATCTGGCCGTCCACGTAGTGTTCGTACGAAAAAGGTGGTCAAAGCAGTAAGGGAAAGAATTCGAAGAAATCCTGTCCGAAAGCAAAAGATTTTATCTCGGGAAATGAAGATAGCACCTAGAACCATGTCGCGTATTTTAAAAGATGACTTAGGACTTGCAGCCTATAAGAGACGCACTGGCCATTTCTTAACTGATAATTTAAAGAAGAATAGGGTGGTAAAATCGAAACAACTACTGAAGCGGTACGCAAAGGGAGGTCACAGAAAAATTTTGTTTACGGATGAGAAAATTTTTACAATTGAGCAACATTTTAACAAACAAAATGACCGTATTTATGCTCAAAGCTCTAAGGAAGCTTCCCAATTAGTCGACAGAGTGCAACGTGGACATTATCCGACTTCAGTGATGGTTTGGTGGGGTGTTAGCTATGAAGGAGTGACTGAGCCATATTTTTGTGAAAAAGGTATCAAAACATCGGCACAAGTGTATCAAGATACCATTCTTGAGAAGGTAGTTAAGCCCCTTAACATCACCATGTTCAATAACCAAGTATGGTCCTTCCAGCAAGACTCGGCGCCGGGTCATAAAGCTCGGTCCACGCAGTCTTGGTTGGAATCGAACGTTTCGGACTTCATCAGAGCTGAAGACTGGCCGTCGTCTAGTCCCGATCTTAATCCGCTGGATTATGATTTGTGGTCAGTTTTAGAGAGTACAGCTTGCTCTAAACGCCATGATAATTTGGAGTCCCTAAAACAATCTATACGATTGGCAGTGAAGAATTTTCCCATGGAAAGAGTGCGTGCTTCTATTGATAACTGGCCTCATCGTTTAAAGGACTGTATTGCAGCCAATGGAGACCACTTCGAATAAGCTTTTTATATTTTTAATTGTTTTATATTTATGTATTAAACTGACACACTGTAAAAGTAATAAATGTTATTTGCAGTTAACAATTTTCTTTTTTCTTTATTACAATATTTATGGCAAGACTAGGTATACTCTAGTGGTTTGTGGCGCCATTTTCTCCACAGACTTACTCGCAAAAATAACTTCTTTCATAATTATATAACTAATCACAGTAGTATTACTACAACAGAAAGATCACGGCATTTTAAGGACTCCAGTTTCTAAAAATCAAACTTCATCAACCGATTGTACAAAAAGCTAGGTTATATATTTTCTTTACTCTATTCATATTGATACAACGGTACTATTTATTTTCGTCTGCTAATAAACAGTTTCCAAGCGTCTAGGGGCTCAAGCTCGTAACTTCTCATATATAACTAATAACAATCTTTTCCAAGGTGACAAGGTTATTTCCGAGAAACATAAGGTTATTGGGTAAATCTCGTACATTGCTCTGTTAGCGGAATCAACAACAACACAATACAATAATCCACACATTATGTTACAACAAAGGAAAGTTACATTACAAACAAAACAAAACACTACCTTTACCAACCAAACAGTCACATCACAACAGAGGGTGTTAAATATTCTTTGTTTTCGTTCGTAACACCATACATATTTAAGAGCTCATCTGCAGATTTGCGACATACGAAAAAATATACTACCGTATGGCGTTGTCTAAACAAAACAAGCTTCGCACCTTTATAAGCAATGGGATTTAGAGATGTTTACGATTAGAAGTGTCAGTAGCGTGGATCTGAGTGACGGTGGTTCTAAAAAACTTATTGATGCTATGACTTCCACTAATTGCACGATCACAAATTGTCAAGCGGTTGAAGGATTTAATGTTTAAAGAAGTTTTAATAAACAGCCGGCAGTAGGTTTTGAAATTCATTTTTGTTTTATGACTTCAAATTTTTTTTCGTTTCTTTTTAGTTTTGCCTGACATGTCTATACTAATATTATAAAGTGCAAGAGTTTGTTTGGTTAAACGTGCTAATCTTAGGACTCACGGGTCCTGTTTAAAACAATGTTCAGTGTTAGATAGCCCAGTTATTAAACAACGCTATAAATTTATCATCACGCTACGACATAATGGAGAAGAGCATTAATGAGAAACGTTGTAAAACCGGTGAAAATTACTCCTTTTGTGAGCTTCCATTGCGTGTACTGCGTAAACGTTTAAAGTTTTGCAAAAATAATATAAGATAGAATTCTTTCTTCCTCTTGAAAAGTTCTAAAAAAAGCCGCGACAGTATGTTTATCTGTTAAACTTGGCTCACTATGATCTTTTTTAAGGTAAACAAATTTATCATGCTGCATAGCATCACGCTACCGGCAATAGCAGACGCAGTTAAAGTTGTGCAGGTCAGTTACATACAGCTTGTAGTATAAGTTGTAGTAAACGTGTGCAATACAATGCTACGATAACTTGCCTTTTACGTCCCCAAGTGAGGCGTAAAAAAGCATCTTAATAGGCCGCCATAGTGTGGGTCACCATACTGTATTGTCAGCATTCGCAATGACTATGGTGACTACAATTTTTGGATTCTGATTATGCTTTCCATCAGGCAGAGTAGAGTCACTTTGGCAGGCTCTCAAATAAAAAAAAAAGCTTATTAACTTTCAGTACTAGAAATGCCTGTCTTTCATTGTTACACTCTGACAACCGTGTCCTATTGTAGTGTTAAACTGTCAAGCTTGCTAAACGGATTCTGTCGAGTGACTGCGACAACAAAGATATGGAATCAATACGATCACGATGTGCACAATAAAGCTGAAGTATAAAATGTAGGAATAGTATCAATTTTACGGTTTGACATGATCCTTTAATATTTTTTCTGTCCTTAACTTGATTTACCAGAAGGTAACATTTAAATTCTTACAAAAAATTACGGCAGATGCCGACTATATCGACAATGTAATCGTCTTCAGATGGGAATGCCAGTAAACTGAATAAGAAACATGGGCGAATGAGCTATGGTAAGGGACATTGCAAATCTCGCATGGGAAAATGGTATTCAGACTGCAATAACTCGAAGTCCGGAACCTTGTAGCGATACCTCCATGCGAAAGTCCTGAACTACCGAGTGCAAAAACCACTAGAACAGGGAGATTTGCTGACCAATGACTCTTTATGACTAGACGTCATATTTAAAAAAAATAAAAAAAATGTGTGCGTGTACTAGCGTACACTCGTAAGCAGTGAAACTTCTTTATGACGTTATTTTTCAAAAAAATAATTTAAACCCGTCCGAAGTCGATGCAATCGCCACCTGGATTTCAAAAATGTAACTACTCAAAACGAGCCGCAAAATACATTGGAGACATTTACCAATCCCTACTCCGCTGGAGAAAGTATACTTCGAATCACGCGTGGTAGGGATAAGAAAAAGATGGCACGTAACGAAAAAATGTGACGCGTAACGAAAAAATGTTACACTAAATTTTTTTCCAACCCCGATAAAGAAGTTTCACTTCAAAAATAAAAATTCTCATTTGCCTCTAATATTCTCTTGCTGCATAAATCTTGCAATGCTTTTTATCAATGCTATCGTATGAATTCGCTACCAAGACGGTTATATTGACAAAAAATATATATTATCTTGCCATTCACCAAACCATTGATTCCAAATTCAATACTCTATATGAACCATAGATTCATTCAGCCTGATACAATCAGATAGCCTGATACAATCTGAACATGGTCCTAACCTCTTAAAGGTAGCAATAATTCTTGACTAACAATAACAAAGGCGCCTGTGGAGAAATGCAACAGAAGTTCAATATTGAAAGAAGCACTTTTGCTTAATACACATATTAGCGTTAAAGTGACTTTTTAAGATCACGGACCATCTGATAGTAGCTGAGTACTGACGACCATGGTCGCTTGAAAGTCAAGACACACAAGTGACCGCTTCTCCGAATCAATCCGCATGTTCAGTACTACGTCGTGTCGTACCCGGCGACGCGTCCCTATTTTCCAACTAGCTAACGCCTGCAACAATTACTTGGAAAAATGTTGACGTCTTTGCACTGTCCGCCGCCGAGTTTCAATGTACCATTGTCAATTTAGCAAAAACTGTTTTTTCACTGATATTAGACTGTGAATAGTAATAATAAAAAAAAAGATTGGGAGAGGGGAACCTTGGGTCTCCCGTAACGTCATCTCACTTAGTTAAACGTGAAATGATTGAACACCAGTTTTGTTTTGGTAATATTATACTTGATTGGTGATGTATCAATGAACATTTGTATCCTATAAAATATTCATATTCATAAATCAGAAGACACAATAGGCTTGTGCTTGTGTATCCACAAGCACAAGCCTATTGTGTCAACAACAAACACTCAATTCAAGAATATTCAGAAGCAGTATTCACTCGTTTTATTTTCAAGTAACATCCAGTGAATAGTAGCAATAACTTCTTAGAACTATTATTCAAATATATTATTTCTTGTCTGTATGACGAATACGCAGAACCGTTCATTAGCAAGATTAAGCAATGTCGTTAAGGTTGATTGAATTCATTAATTAGGATATAGAAAGTTATCATTTCTTGAGCTCGCAATTCAAGCTTGAACAGTAGACAGCCATTTATAAAAAATATATTAGTACCTACATAAGTGCAATCATGTGTCTGCAAGGTGTTAATACTATACCATTTAATCATTTGCATCGCCATCATCCTGAAGACCACTGACTAGTAGTTTTTATTATCGTTGTGTATTGATGTATGTAATACTTTTTGTTGACATACTTAAGTACAAAATAGGCCTTCTTTCCAGGAACTAAAGTAGAGATCCAGAACGCTTATAAAAGTTTTTCTTGACAAACATTGGGGTGGGACACAACATATATTTTCTCTTTTAACAATATAATCGGTCGGCGTCTGTGTTTCTTTATTGAAATGATTGGAATTTTATCTATCTGAGAGGACATGAAATGTGGTGAAGGGCTATAAATCTATAGCTTACACAGCTACTTTTGGAGTTCCTCAAGGTACCCATTTGGGACCATGCCTATTTAACCTACTGATTAATGATGTAGTCACTTGTATTACACATAGTAAGTAGCTTACTATTTTACCGATGATCTAAGAATTATGTAAAATAATAAGTAACCAACTTGATTGTCAATTACTCCAGGACTTTGATGCTATATCAAACTCACGTATTAATAATAGAATGTAGTCAAATACAAGTAAATTTTACAGTATTACGTTTACGCTAAACCGCAATTTAGTAAGGGTCTAATATCACATCGATAATACCACACTACAGGAAACGACTGAGGTAAGAGAGAGAGCAAATTAACTTTTTTGCCGCACGTAGACAAGACAGCGTCATGAAAAAAGCCTCTAAAATGCTAGGATTTATTATTCGCAATGGCAGACTGTTCTGCAATCCATACACGAAAATTACCATTTTCAATAAATATATACATAGTTGTCTTGAATATTTCGGTAGTCTGGTTATCACAATACAGCCTACACCAACTTAGAATTGAACGCATACAGAAAGAAATCCTCAGGTATTTCCATTGATGCTGGGGTTACAGTTGTCGTGATAACTGTGTGAGCCTTACACTGTCACGACGACTGTCATGCCTTTAACGTCCCCAAGCGTGGCGTGAAAGGGCATCTCACTAGGCCGCCATAGTGTGGGTCACCACACTGCATTGTCTGCATTTGCAATGAGTGTGGTGACTACAACTCTTTGGACTCTATTCATGTTTTCCATCAGGCAGAGTAGTCACTTTGGCAGGCTCTTCATATAGAAAAAAAAATCTGCGTAAACAACTTAGCACGTATGGTGATGGTCTTATCATTTTAGAATGGTTTATCAGTCTATCAGTTCAGTTCAGTTCAGTCAAACGGTCTATCAGTTCACAGGCAACAGACATGACGTTTATTTAAAAAGTATTACGAAATGAGTTCAATTGTAAATCACTATTCAATTAATTTAGCTTGATTCGAGTACCCAGGTAATCACTCGTAAATGCCGGGTTATCATACCAACCGTTGGCCAGAAGCATCGATCTGAAGCAATTTTCTGCCAAATGCGGTTCACCCAAAACCTACAACACCATTTTTGGAGAAGTATTTGGCGAAAAACTTCCCCACTTACATGAGAGCTGTTTTTGGTATTATCAATTTACCTACTTAAATTTGTTTTATTTTTTTATTTTATTACTACCTTTTGATTGTTTTATTTTATTTTTATTTTTTGTTTTCTTTTTCACTCGTGTTGCTGTAGTGCATACCTTAAAATATTGTGTACTTGAATTAGTTTTTAAGAATTTATTGTTTCTTATTTAACATGAAGCATAAATACTTACTTAATAACATAAATACTACATAAATAAATATTGTAACCCTTAGATTAACGACGATATAATTGTTCCAGAGTGCTGGTTCTAAATGTATCCTTAGCTTACTGGATTGTTTGTCTACTGTGCTTTTCACCCAACCAGCATCAAACTACTCAATGCGTTCAATAGGTACTGTTTGTGCAGTACAAGCCATGCGATACGATCGGTCAACCGCAGCACAATAGACGCACTTGCGCCCGCGCATATCGGATTCCACACAATGCACCGCACGTGACCAGGACTCAGTTATTGCCCTACATTCTGATGGTTAGTGCAAAACGTCTGTTAGTTATAGTCTTGGTAAACCTTTTGGGTGGTCAGGATAATTAGCTAGGAGTAATTGGTTGTGGTTCTGTTGTACTCTTAGTTACAAAGCTGCAAAGTTACAAATTGAAGCCTAATTTTTGTTAATATCGTTTAGATTTATGTTCAAGTGAAGATAATGAAAAATCAATACCAGACATAATGGTAACATGTGACGATTAAGGTCAAGTCTGGCAGTTAGTCTTCCTAAACAAATATACGATGGATATTTTGTAGTCTAATTGTGCGATAGTTTTGGAGTTTGCAAGTTTAATCAAAAAGGCTGTTCAAAGGTAAAAACAAAGTTGACATCCGCGAGTGTCAAGATAGTAAAAATAAAAAAAGTAAATTTGGATGGACAGATCACGTTGTGAGTTCCTTTCTTACCTAGGACAAGGACGACCATTTGTTACATGCATATGTTTAGTATTATAAATAATTCATCAATCTTGTTACTGTTGAAGGTGAACTGACTAGTTTATGATCAGATGGCCCAGTATGAGGAGTTTCTAGTTACTGTCATTCCTAAGACATTTTAGTACCTACATAAGTGCAATCATGTGTCTGCAAGGTGTAAATGCCATACCACTTTATCATATTGCATCGCCGTAGTCTTGAATATCATTGATTAGTAGTTTTTATTATCGTTGTCTATTGAAGTATGTAATACTTTTTGTTGACATACTTAAGTACAATGTGGCGATGTGATGGCAATATTTGATTAATTTTTCTTTCAAGTCAAAGATACTTATACACCTTGAAGTTTGATAGTTGTCCCTTAACATCTCGAATATGTGGCCCCAAATGCACTTAGACCGTCGTCCGGACCGGTTATAACCAGAATACGTATACTATAATATACATTATACCAGTTTTAAAATCTAGATTTTTCCTATCAACTTACTAAATTTGGAAAAGGTCCGAAAAAATTCTTCATACGTTTAGTCATTTTATTTTATTTTCCAATCAATACATTTATTTGCATTTATAGAAAAAAAAAAAGGATTTTAAAAAAAGTATTAAATATTAAAGTGATTATTTAATGTTTTAAAACATTTTCACAAATTGTTTTTTTTTTACCCTACTATACAGATTATCATGTAATAGTTTTTCCTTCCGCCTTTGATTATTTATGTATTAACGACGCAACAAATCACTGCCGTAAATCAAATGAAGATCTGAAAGTCATTTTTAACACATACTACTTTTTTTTTTAAGGAGAAATCTACCAAAGTGACGCTATTCTGCCTGATCGAAAGCATGAATAGAATCCAAGAGTGGTGGTCGCCGTACTCACTGCGAATGAAAACAGTGCAGTATGGCGGCCTAGTGAGATGCTTTTTCACACCCCGCTTAAAGGACCCGGGATTCTAGTGAGAGGGAAACACGTGCACTGGTAATGAATTCCAGGCTTTAACTGATTTGCACAGGAAGGAAGGAACCGTTACATTTTGACAGTATTGGCTTGTAATTCTCATTTATTAAATATTTAAAAAGAATTATTCATAAAGCCTTTAAGTCAAGATTGGTGTCTCTTTTTGATCACACACTTTCAAGCGGTCGGGTGGTTATAAATTAGCTTGTTATCGTTCCATACATAGGGACAGATTTTCCAGTTATTCCCTTTAGGTGTATATTCAAGCTATAAGTCTCCTTATACAGATCGATTTATATTTAACATGTTTATTTGCCTTGTTAAAAGAAAATTTAGAGTAAGGCAACGACTTCTATCGTAAATCACGGTACGACTATTATTGCACGCTGTACTGAGATTGCGAGTTAGGGTTAAGTATACAGTGGAAAACGTATCACGCATTTTTCAAACTTAGAATACAAAAATGTTACGTGATGTTTAGATACTTTATTCTAAGGACTTAGTGGTTTAGACATCGTAGATTCGTAGATTCATCGTAGATTTCTGTAAGCTAGAAGGATACCCTTTAAAAAAATTGCTAATTTTTTTATATTTTATGTTATATATATAAATAGTATTTGCCCTCAAAGCAATGCGTGGAAAAGGCTACCAAGCTGAGACAAACTATTTTACAAGATCACATGTACACTTGTTAACGATAAAGACTTTGATTTGTTTCTATTCGATTTAGTATGGTGTTTCTTTGTTGTACCTACCATCGGCAAATAAATGGAATTAAATGTTCGATTTGTACAGGTAATAATAACTTCTAATCCTGAGAATTAATTATTTTCACATAGGGTAGGCAAAGGCATATTAAACGTTTACGTTTCTCCAGTGTTTTGGTCCCACGTAATAGGTGGTGAGCTTAGCTAATTGGGATGTTTTGATTGCCAGAGTCTCGTCCGTCGATCAGCGGCTGCACTTGCAGATCAGGTTGGTTTAAGGCTCTAAGTTCTTCCCGGATCCCTCCTATGTCAGGCGCAGAATGACACACCCTGTGATTTTAGTCGGTCTGATTCCGACACACCATCACGCCGTAAACATCGGTAGGGTGACGGCCCGAGGTGGTTGCCGCACTTAAAAAAAAGGGCTCTAAGTTCTTGGCGGGAACCATTTGTACTACTATGGTTGTATATATATGTATTAATTATACAAACAACAATAATCACGTTTTATTAACAAATCAAGGTTTAAACTTAAGCGTGATCTGTGATAATTTCAGTAACGATGAAATTGCAGACTTTATTACATTCGGTAATGTAAAGTTAGAATCATTGTTCTATCTTCACTTCAAGTTTACTTCGACAGTTATAAAGTATTTAAAAATAATTTGAAATCTTAAACGGCTTGGAACAGAAACCACAAATTAATGCAAGGTATGTTTTTAGTTTGATCGCTTTCGTCCAGCAAAATATTGATGTATAGAATCAGGTAAAGGAATGATGAGATTAAACATTCAGTGGAATGTTGGAATATAAGATATATTCAAATTGGTAAGATTGGAGAGCTTATAGGAGAGGTCTATACAGCCCATAAACACATTGACAATAACAGAATCGCATCGGTATTAACATGTTGAATGGGTATACAAAACGAGACTGTAGTTGAATACGATGGTGGATTCTGTAGGCAAATCGTAAAGGTTAGTTTACACACTGGCTGGACTCGTGGTAGACAGACAAGCCATTTTCAAACTCTTGATAGTGTACAGTGATATGTTATACTTCACTCTTTGAAGGCACCAGACGGCACACTACTCAATACACCTTTTTGAAACTATAGGAATCACTGTTAGAAGCTCCTCTAAAACCTAACCATATTTATAAAAACTGCTTGTGGAAAATTATTAAAAAATGAACAATCGAAGTTCGGTCAAGTAATAAAATAGTTGTAAAGAATTCATTGATTCTCTTCATGAAAAACTTAAAACTCTACTGCTAAACATAGGCTTCTCCACTAATTCTTATCTCCAGGCTTTTTACATCAAGGTAGGTGACACTCCGGTGCGGCCGGGAGTGTCGTCTGGGGCGCTGTTCTGCCTCTTACTGCGTAGGGCGGTGAGAGGTGCGATAGCGTCTTGTGCCTGGGGCATGAGGTGCCCGGGATGTACCTCACTTGTGAGGTACAGCAGGGATGACTCTAGAAGCCGCTAATGCGTTCCTGGAGCTCCTCCCGACTGCCGAGGTAGGCCGCCGCGGGGTTTAGTGGGTAGAACGGTTTTCCGGGAGTCCCATACACGCCCTTCGTCCCTCCGGAGGGTATTTTTACATCAAATGCATCAACGAACTTATTATAAAATGGCGTAAGTACAAAATTAAAAAGCAAAGACAATAATAGCAGTAGTTTGTCGGTTATAAATGAATTGAAATAATGTAGCAAACGCTCCCTAGCTCTAGTCTAACAATAGATCAGTCTAATACCCCATCATTTGTCATCTTGTAACAGGCGACAGGATGACTAATGTATTTTATTCAAGTAATCGACCCCAATCTTTCTCTTTCGATCTCTCTTTCTGTTTTAAACGTAAAGAGAAACCTGTGAATACGTTGATAATTCGATATGTACTGACTATGACGTCACAACCTAAGGAAATATCGTTATATTCATAAAACTTAATGTTCCTAAACAAAATAGAGACTTTTAGTGACTGAAAGTTCGCGGAACAAATAAACCTTTCTAAATCTCTGCCGAGTCCACCCACTGTGAGCAAATCTCATTTGTTGGGTGATAGTTTTGTTTATTTTCTGCGATATTCTCGCTGTTACGTGGTGTCAACTGCAGGAATAATTCGCAGAATAGCACCCACGCGCGAATATTGAGATTGTACCTTTTCAAACGAGCAACTTTTGTACAATTTCAAATTATGTTGTATGTGAAACGTCACAAATGGAATGTTATCATTTTTACTTAGATGTTTATTTGAGAATTAAAGTCTTAAATACCTTTGAATAGTCTGACGCTTCGACTAGGTTAAAGTGACCGTGATCACAGGTCATTCTCAATTCATTATTATCATCATCTCAGCTCAAAAGACATCCACTGCTAGACATACGCCTCGCCCAAAGTTTTCTACATTAGTATTATTATTCAATTAGTATTACTTAATAATAACCATTAAAAAGATGTTCATTCCACAAACGGTGATATTCAATATATATATATATATATATATATATATATATACGGCATGAATTACGATTACAATTAGGTTTAGTCAAATAAATGGACGCGATGAAATGTCGTCCTACAGAAAGTGGTCAGTTTGTGGAGGCGTTTCGTGCGAACGGACTCAAGTATCGGTTTCTTTTTCACCAAGTTTCTCGGAAAGTGAATGAAACCGTTGTTCTGTAATGCTAAATGCTTTGTAAATCGAGCAAAGACCGTTTGACAACCATTACACAGTGTTGATATTGCACAATTTTTGGATGCAAGGTTTCAACTTAAATTTTGCGTTTGAAGATAAAATAACGTTTTGCTTGAATGCTTTTTACCTTGTCTTAAAGTGTCTTTACAGAGGAGCAACGGATTTCTTCAAGCGTCAGTACTTGCCTAATCCATGTGAAAAAGTACTTATCTGTTGAGATATACTACATTAAACAATACAAATGCAGTACCATACACAATTGCTAATTTACATTTTTATTTCAAGTAAAATTAGTAATTATGCATTTACATTCGTATTATTTTATTTACTGCCTCGGTGGTGCAGCGAAAGAGACTGCTATGCTTGAGGTCTCGGGTTCGATTCCCGGGTCGGACCAAATATTTGTATGATATGCAAATATTTGTTTCGAAGTTTGGGTGTTTTCTATGTACAATATGTATGTATTTACAAAAAAAAGTGTATAAGTATTCTATCAGTCGTCTAGTTATCATAGCACAAGCTCTGCTTAGTTTGAAACTAGATGACGTTGTGTGTTAAATGTACGAAAAATAATTCTTAAGTTAATTTGTTAGAGTGTGTATTTTTGAGGGAATTATTAATCAAGAGTGTAAAACAAAGACTAAGGAAGCGAAACGATTGAATTATTATTTATTTATATATTTAGGCTAGTGGCTAACGATCCTGACTGCTGAACCAGGGGTCGTGAGTTTGATTTTCATTCAGGATAAATATTGTGAGAATACCACAATCACTTGTTCGGACTGGGTGAAATCGGTTTCTTATATAACATGTTTTAAAAGGCACAAGATTGCCACTTATCACGTTCATTATCGACTGTCTTTAACAGTCCACTGCTAAACATAAGCCTCTACTTATCAAGGAGGTTTTGGCTTACTGTACCACGCTGATCAGACAGTTTGGTATAGGGTTTGTATCGAGTTTTCTTTCTCTTTGTTACGAACTACTTCTTTATCCGCCTCTTACTGCACCTATCTGATGGATAGGGGTGCTGACACTCACTCACGTTGTTAGGACTAGAATAATACCTGGTCGACAAAATGTGAGCGTTGAAAACGTCTCTATCTATCCCTCAGATACACACTACGTATATGTACTTACCAGATTATATGAAGATTAAAGCTTATATTTCTTCAGGATCCATAGCACTGACGTCGGCTTTTATATCTGGCAGCAATGCACTGACGTATATCAAATCGCGCGTTATACCGCATACCGAATGCGCACCGTTGATAGCACATTATATAAATGTACGATCAACCATAAACTGTTTCACTTATGTAAGTGTGACGTAAGATCAGAGGTGAATGCACACCTGTGTTGTGCACACAAGCACTCGTGTGCTGTGTTATGTATTGGATATGAAATAATAATAGTTATAAAGTACTGTTTTCTCATAGCCATTTTTAGTTTAAAAAATATATGCAAATGTGATTTAGTCAAAAACACTTAAAGTTTCGCCATGTCCTCTGTCTGTCAGTAACTTAGTTAAAGAATACGATTTTTTTAGTGTTTTAGGGTATCGTTTAACAGATATTTAAAAAAAATGCTTTGTTGAGTAAAGTTTTCGATTAGTTTAATACGCGAGCAATAAAGTAGTATTAAAGTACAGAGCCCTAGAGCGAGCGTTGGGTTTGACTGTAAAATTCTTAGAAATAACGTTTGAACCGCCTTCAGGGACATTAAAAAACTCCTGATTTTGACTTCTCTAATAAAAACGAGTCTACGAGATTATAAATTTTATTGATTTTTTGTGAAATGTTGCACTAGAATTGAGGTGAGTCATTCATTACTAAGCCCTATATCTAATCTATCAATATAATGTTTGAATAATTTTGTAGTTATGAAAGCGTACATTGCATATAGTCGAAACGCTCCCCATTCAAAACTGAAGATACAAAAAATTGGTATCAATACATATAAGGTACGGATCGAGAGTTAATCGTGATAATGCGACAACGATTGTCAAGAGTAGTCTGAAATTTTATATAAATAACAGCTATCTTGAACGTGAATGTCTCATTTACGAACATAATCAAAAATTTGTCTATTTACATATATTTTTATAGCATATGAGGCCAACTTTGAGGTTTGAATTTGAGGTTGTATAGCGCAGTATAGTAGGCTAAAGCCTCCTTGCCACGGAGAGATCTATCGCCAGCATGGAGAATTAGCGACGAGGTGTCCTTAATATACCACTTTAGTGATACCTCTCAGACAGACATGAATATCTTCTGTCTTCTTTTTTTAATTGGTACAATCTATACACAGTCGACAGAAACTAATGCAGCATAAGATTTAAGATAAATGGCCTAGTGCATTGCCTACTGCAATGTGCACACGGCATGTGAAATACTTGTTATTTAGTAGTATTACAGTTAAATAAATACCCACAGACTTACATAAGAGTAATGTGCTTTATCGGCAGATATATGTCTCCGGGCAAAGCGTGATTTTCGCGGTACCTAGTTCTACACGATCGATAAATCTAAAGTTGCCGTATTACTCAAAAATAGACAGTTTGTTGAAGACTAGAAAGCCGAGTATTTTCAATAGTTATAAATTATGGTAGATATAACATAAATTTCGGAGAGTCAGTGACTAAACTGGTGACGACCACATTTTGCAATTTCAGGCACCGAATCGCACTTCTGTACCAAAATAATCTTGCAAAGGTATCATTTAACTTAGCATTAAAGAGCAAAAGCCTGGGTTTTAAACAAATTATCTAGCCTATATTATTAAATCTTAGAGTATAGCCTGAATCTTGACATGGTGTCACGCTTAGTGTTTCATACAAAAATGTCTATTGTTTTGATGTTTAATAAAAAGAAACTGATATAAACTCAAAAAAGTATTTATCATATTGCTCATTTTTAACACGCTTTTTTTAGCTTGGGTTGTATCTATGTAATGTAATTATATTCAGAGTAAAAATCGTGGGGTGCTCAATATTTTAAATATTACAATCATTCTATTGGCAACTATCTATGAGAGGATAGTTATGAATCGCAGTAAAATGCACCCCACGCTTTTTACTCTGAATTGAATTATTCTGTTAATAACTTAAATTTTATTGTAATTTTATTTTGAGGCGATTCACTATGATTGATTGTTCGATCTTCTACTACTGTAATATTAGACTCTTTGTCATTAAAGATTATTTTCTAGTTTTTAGTTCGATTAGCAATAAAAGCGTGCCTTTTTAGTTTTTTTAAACTATTATTTATTTTTCTTTATCTACATATCGTTTTACAAATACGTACAGTATAAGCTGCTCAAAAAGACTTAAGGATAATACTTAATCTCAGCCACTGCAGTAAAATGTGAATACTGTAAATCAAGTTTCCTATTGAATGTACTGCACACTCTAGCTGTAATGCAAACCATTAAGTTATATTCAGTGGTATAATGGTTATCTTTCAAAATAGACAACCCTAACATTTCTAGGGGTGTGTCGTGCACCGTACTTTAGCTTACTATGATGGTAAACATGTCCATGTGAACGATTTGTACACGGTATCGCGATAACAGACGTTCACAGTATTTCAATTATGCTTCTGTACTCAGTTTCTTCCCGTGTACTTTTATTGAGTACAGTATTTGTAAGATTTTATACATATATTTTTTTAAGTTATATATGTAGAAGAGAAGTTGTCTCTATGTAAGTGTTAGAAGATATTTGCTTTCAAGGTTAGAATTTTAACATCTTTTATTTATATACTTGAGGTTTCTATTTATTTGAACTTTTGACATTATTTGCAAAGTTTAACGAGGCAGTGCAATCATATTTATTCACAATTTAATCAAAGACACCAACATTGTGGAGCAATTGTAGATAAGTCGTTTCAGAAAAAGTAAAATACATGCTGATAGATAAGTATTTGACACACACACGATACTTTGATCCAAAACTAGGCAGACCCTGTGCTAAAATAACAACTATTCATAAATATATTTAAATCTTTCCAAATAGATATACATGATAGATCAACTGCATGCAGATGGTTACGGATGGATGACAGGTTAACTCTCAATTTCTTTGTTATTTTTAGGATAATTGCTAGACAACCAATAATAGTGTAATGATATATCTTATGCTTTCACCAATGTCTATGGACAATTGAGTAGACGACTGTAGTGTAAATAAATACCAATGTCCACTTCATTAAAACTAACATCGCGAAATATCTCGGCAAATACAATTAACATAGCTTTTTATTATTATTACGAATTTCAATCAAATATACAGTGAAATATATTGTACAATTGAGTAGTCTAAAACAGTGACGTCACAATTTGGTATTTAGTACATTTTTCATACAAAATTGTCGTTTTCACAGATGATAAAAAGTAACTAATTTGACTAAGGTGTCATCTAGCCTATTTAACTGTATATTTTAATTACTATGTTATTTCTACGTCGCCGTAAAACGTATAATAAAAAGGATTTATTGTGAATGAGTAGTTGCTATGTATCAATAAAATAGGCTTTGTTTTCTCAAAAAATGAAAGCCCATTTTCACTTAATTTCTTCTCCCGTGTAATATAATACCTCATTGAGGATACGTCAAGATATTCTTGAAATCGAGCCGACTTAAAAGCGAGAGTAATAGAGTTTTGTTTCAGCACTTTTAAGGGGGTATTCTTTCCAAGAGTGGGCAACACACTTCGAGTTTAATTTTATTCAGTAATTTGTAGGGATAGCGTGTCCTACTCACCAAACCTCACCGGTCAACCTTCAAAAAGGCAATTCTGCATGATGAATGCATGCATTCTGCACGAGTTTGCTGCCTCATTTCTATCTATAATTGCTTTACAAAACTGACAACGCCCCTTTATGCCAGTAGGTATTCTATAACATTCAATTCAAATGACCTTCAGAGAGTTTCCGTGATGGTGGTTCTATTCATTCTTCCTAGATATGACTTATCCCGCCCCCTGTGATTGGTGATTAATGGTATTCAGTACAACATATTGATATATTAACTACAGGATAGTACTAGATACTTCTTTAGGTAGTAGAGTCACGCTGATTTCAGCACGAGCGGGCCGGCTGGACCGGGGTAGTACTACCCTCCCACAGAAGACCAACCTAAAGCGCCAGCATCCGTGTTGTCGTATCTCGTTGGTGAGTGTGAGAACGAAGGCCCATTGATGCAGGAGTGACAGTTATCGTGGTAACTGTGTAAACCTTACACTGTCACGATGACTGTCATGCCTTTTACGTCCCCAAGCGGGGTGTGAAAAAGCATCTCATAAGGCTGCCGTAGTGTGGGTCATCATACTGCATTTGTAATGAGTATGGTGACCACAACTCTTGGATTCTATTCATGCTTTCCATCAGGCAGAATAAAGTCACTTTGGCAGGCTCATAATATATAAAAAAAAAATGGTGGCGTGGTGGTTTAAGCTGTCACCACACCGCTTTCTACTGCGCTGAGTGTTGTGGGCTCAAACCCGACATTAGACTACGTTTTTTGCGATCTACAGATTGTTGTTCTGAGTGTTCTTTGTGTCTGTTCCGTGTGTGTTTTTATAATTACAATGAAAAAGAAAACTTTATACTGTTGATAAAAATATTCAAATTGTAAAAATTGAAAAAACTGTGTATTAGATCAAAGTGTTATTTTACTAATAGTACCCAGCCACTCTTTACACTTTCGCTTGGCTCTTTTTGTATATGGACTCACGGTTAGATTAAGATCTTTGCACTATTGAACACAAAAACAGCGCAGTAAACTATATTATATTTAAATATTGCGTATTCTATAATATTATAATTATCTTTACCGAGATAATTTTTTCAAAAGCAATTATATAAGTTAGGTCGCCGTTTAGATCAGGTTACAGCCCGATATTTAGTCTGCCCATCATCAACGTTATCCATTTTCCGTAGGTATTCGTGGAGTCAATATCTAAAAACCATTCCATCGTAGTTCTATTGTATCTTATAAAGTACGATTTAAATAAATGAAAGTTTATAGAGAAATTAGTGATGTTTAGCGAAAAAGTTTTTGCTGATTGGCCGTGATGATATAAATTGTCTCGTGGTATGAAAATTGACGACTACATACACAAAGTCTCGTATTTATCTGCACAAGGGTGAGTGTTTTAAATAAGTCTTACGTTACGGATTCTTTAGAATAAGACCTGAACATTCAGAGTATGTATTGCAAGAAAAGACAGTTAAGAAGTGTGCACTGACAAAAAAGAGAAGTTGTTCGGACTTGTAACTTGAATTGGTTGTTGTTGGTAATTCCTAGTTCTCTAACCACAAATATTAAAGACACATCAATAGTGTCTGTTTGTAACATTTGATTGTAAAATATGTTAATTTAACTTAAAAGCTGATACGGCGTGTCTCCTTGTACGTATCTACCGGACCACAGGATTTTCAAGTAGGCTAAGAAATAGCCATCACGTCCAGTCGAGCGCTTAATGTTAATTGCAAGATAAGAAATGAATCATTTTCCATTTAAACGTAAATCAACGCTGAATGAACATTTAATCAATACTAGGTTACCTAACCCACATATGGTTTGTACGCTGACGTAGTCACAATTATCAGCTATGTTAACGAATTCGCCGAGGTGTCGACGCGTGCGCAAGTGTATCGCTTTGACGTCATGCACCTGTAGAACTGCAATTTACTTCGGCAACGAAGTTTATAAATAAATAACGCTTATGTGCATATATTTAAATAAATATATGCTAGTCGACACACTACGTAGACTTAGAGATTTACACTACGGAGTTAGAGTTTCCGGCTTTAAGTAAATTCATTCGTCCTCGAACATGCTGTATTTAATTTTTAATTGTACATTTAGAAGTAGTCAAGAAAGTATTAACGGTTCTGCCACACCAGCTGTCTTCCCAGCCCGAATAGGTAGTGGCGGATATGATAGATTTGTATGCTAGTAATTTCTACATCACATCATCATATCATGCGCCTATTGCAGTCCACTTCTGGACATAGCCTCAGATTATTCCTATATCTTTATACGAAACTTTGAAATTTTGTAAAGGTTCCTTGTAACTATAGCACTTTCTCTGTGGTCAGATCCTAAAATCTATTCTAAATAAGCGAAACTGCGTAAATCGGTATAGGCCATTAGCGCTATAATGCAAATTCATTTATTGAAGGCTGCATACCATCCGGTTCGTTCGTTAAAATATGAAAGTCCGTGCATACCTGAAACAAATTACAAAAAAAAAATTAGTTATATCGAAACAAATTATTTCTCAAATAGACTTCAGTAACGACATGGTTCCGTCGTAACGGAAGTGAAATAAAAAAATGAACAATAGGTCATAAATAGCGAGAGTAAGCCTATTGTCTGCTGCAGACATATTATAATAAGTTGCTCTGCAGATTGTTACTAAGTAAGTTGAGACAACCGATGAGGGTTTATATTTTCTCTTTTTAATAAGCAAGTTAAGTGATCTGTTGCATGTCTGGAGAAGCATCTGATTACTCGGATATATCACAAAATGTTACTGTACTTCTGTGTTTTAGTATTTAACAGGTATATTTGATAGGATGTCTTATCCCTTTGAGAGTAGGTATATATAGGAGAATGTCAAATCTTGTATCGTTAGCAATATGTAATGGATGGTTATGATATTTGTACCATTTATAAAATAAATCATCCTAATTATTTTTATGTATTTATCATTTTTTAGATTTTTTTTTGTTATAACTGCAATAACAAAACGCATTTCTAGATTTTTTACACTTGCTATGCTTGAAAATTAGATGGCGTTGCGTGTCAGATGTCCGAAGTATTATATTTTTATGTTAAAATGTAAATTACTTTAAAAACGATTAAATATTTAAATCGATATTTATGAATAAGCTTACTAGTGTATTTAAAAGTAGAGCAACATTTTATGGAGATCAATAAAATCGTAAACAGATGGTTTTGATTTAAAAAACACAGTACGACGTCATCTTGTTATTTTATCTTCTGATATACTGACGTCAGCTATCACGGCTGTCAATTTTACTATTGTATGTAAACTAAAACTGAAATAACTTTTTAACGTAAACTTCTAAAAATTTGGGAACTTAAATTGTTATTGTCGATGATATTGTAACCCAAATAAAAAAAAAAATCCCTACCATGAGGTACGCAAAGCGGCACAAAGACCCTATACATTCCTTTGTTCATTGTCCTTTACGTTGGCAGAGGCTTTGATCTTAAGGGATCTGGATGTCGTAATAACAGCTATTCCCGGATCCCTCCTATGTCAGGCGCAGAGTGGCATACCGTGTGGTTTTAGTCGGTCCGACTCCGACACACCACCCCGCCGTAAACCCCGGTGGGGTGACGGCCCGAGGGGGTGTCCACACGTTAAAAAAAAGGCTTTGATCTAAAGATACATCTAAACACCATATCACAATAATCTGTTACGCTAGGCTTTTCATCCGATAGCGTTACTTTCAGACTCCGTCTAATATATATACGTGTTACATATTCATCACCTTGTCCATCCTATTCATAACATACATCTATCTCAAAACGTATATTTCAGGTGCGTGTACAGTATGTTAATATCGCAACAATTATAATTTTTACAACCGTATCACGAGCCGTGCGCTTGTTTGACAACCTACTTACTTGCATAAAGAGAAATAAAATATATTGTATTAAAATAAATTATGTTATTTTCTTGTATAATCATAAACATAATGACTGTCTCGTTCGTCTAGCAGTTAGCGTATGTGACTCCATCAAGATGAGGTTGGTTCGATGCGCGGTTCAGGTCAAAAAATGTTATTGCGTTTACTGGTTATAGAAATAGTTAAGGACGGTCTGGAGATGGAAAGTTGGAGTCTTAACCTCCATGCCTGAGGGATCCTACGCCTGATCGTCCCCGGTCGTGCCGGATAACCGTTCCATCGGATTGTGGCAGTAAGCGAATAGAGAATGTATCTGTTAGGGTATACATTTGTGTACTACAATAATTATCGTGTAATTGGCCGGTATCCGTTGAGTCTCACCGCCGTGGGCGAAATCGGCTTGGAGTACATGATCATCATCATCATCATTATCATCATCATCATCATCATTATCATCATCACCATCATATCATCATCTCAACCGAAAGATGAAATAATATGAATAATATAATGAAATATATATAGATATCAAAGTTTCATAGCAAACGGTGTTAAGCAGTTGTTTGTTCATTAACGCACTTGTGCCTCTGAAGAGAGGAACTGGTGGGAACGCACTTGCGACTTTTGAGTTACAGGTGAGTTACACTTTTTTTTTTTTTTTTGATACCACCTACTGGTGGTTATGTCGGACTCGAACCGACCAAAAACCGCACGCCGTCTCAGGTACCAGTAGCCGGGGAATTAGGTGTACCCTAGAAAGGAAATCCCTGAAACCTCGACGTACCTCGGGTCATCTACCTACGGCTTGCAGATGACCTCTTTTCTGCTCCAAAAGAGCGTGTGCTCCGTAGCACGTCCCGCTGCTATCCTGGCGTACTTCTGCTCGGGTGACGGATGGCCTCACCTATCACCCTCAGTCTAGCGCTTATGGAGGACGGAGATCGTTCTGCAATCTCCGGCAGGTGAGTTACACTTGGGCGAAGGTAATCATTTACATTCGGATGATGCGTCTAATCCTTTGCCCTCTCACCATAAAATTTGTTCAACAGTATCTTTTTATAAATAATGATAACAATTTATTTCCTATAGCAGTAGTTAAACGCAAGAATCCACGATAATCGCATGTAACCATGAGAACTGTAAGCAAGTTCGCCTAATTAATGACACAGGAATCATTTTCAACCAGTTACGCAGATAAAAAATAAATTATGACGCACGACATTTACATATACACTATTGAGGTAATGTATGTAAATTAACATTAAACCGATTGGGAATAGGGAGGTTTGGGTTTCTCGGTAATAGCCAATTTAAGTTACTGTTGTGTGACAATCACTGTATTTAAAAAATTTAATACCGAAGTTTCCCAATCCAGTGAGGGGTAAGCAATATCTCAAATCCCTAGAGCTGATCATTATCAGCCTATTGGAGTCTTCTGCTGGATATAGATCTCTCTTTGTACGCAAATGTGTGATGTATATTGATATATACACATACACATCACATTACACCTCATCACATTAGAACACCACATCAAACATTACACGACATCACATCAACACGTTTCACCTCATGACGTCACATTAAGACACAGCACACTACATCATATCACATCAATACACACACCACATTATCACACCTTACCTCATGAGATCACATAAAAACACCACACCAGAACTCACAACTATAATATTGTCAATAAATGTAACCAACGAAGGAGTCTAGACCACACAACACAAGGAATCCTAGTGTGGGGTCTAGGGCCTCCATCTATGTAAGTTTTATTTTTATAGGACAATAAAAATATTTTGTATTTACTGATTTCTAAATCAGATCGATTTTGCGCATCCAGAGTTCGGTTTACGGCAATAAAAAAAAACAAAATTAAAGTTTTCAATACGAATACGCGTCCCTGTTGTACTGATATTATAGAAAAATAAATCAAATTTCAAAACCAGATTCACATGAACTGAACTGAACTCAATGTGTTAATCACTAATTTTCCTGTGTGACGTCTTAGTTACAACTGCAGGTAATTAGCACCTTTATTGCAATTTAAAGTTAATGTAACGACTACTTCTCTTTAGAACCTACTTTGAGGTTTATATTTCTAATATTAACTAATTTACCGACGAACATTAGATGTAATGAATTTCAAACAGTCGATATTATAACTCTAAATATCATGTTACAATATATAATCACTTGCAGATGTTGGCTCAAAATAATTAAGGAACAAGTCTTAGTAATGACGTAGCTATATTAAATATACAGAAGGCTGTTTTAAGAGTCAAAATAAGTTAATTTAACATATTTACAAGGCGACCACCCCGACGAAACAATGGATTAACAATGTTGTGTTCTTGTGAATATGATGACGTGACTATTATCTAACAACTTCAAAATATATTGACATGTGTTTATAGCAGAAGTATTAAAAAAAAAATTAAAAAAATAATAATTGGCAAGTAATTAGTCTTTGTTACCCTCTTGTACAACGTGTAATGATATTTGATTGACCATTGTCGGCTTGTTATGGATTATACTTGTCATGTTTAATTGATATCTTTATATTTAAAATACTTGTTGTGTACACAGTTTCTAGGCGTTAACGCTATAAGTTATTCCTTTTAGAGTTGCGACGAAATCAATGCAAATATTTTAGAGATTAATCGAAACAATCAGATAAGTACACAACTTTTTTGAAACGGTTTTACGATATTTCGCATCGTGTGAGCAACCGAGTGTATTTCGTTTCTGACGAAGCAGTCATTTTGACAATACAAAGGGAAACTACAATAAGTCTCTTCGTATCCATGTAACTTGTATGTGTATTACTTGTATTGTAGGATCAATAAGGTAAAGCGATGTCCTGTCCTGTTTAAAATATTTTTGACCATATCTAAAAATTATCAATAGCAATATGGAGCAGATAAAACTCACTAACGCCAGAAATCACGAAGCCCCTACCACAGTTAACTAATTAAAAAAATAATCAGTCTGCCAAGCTACACAACGGAAGGTTATCCAAGGTTATCCACGCGAACTTTCACATTAAGAATATAAAGAAATATATACCTAAAACGCTACGATTAAGGAAATGAGCAAAGACGGCATAAAACGCTTGGCCTTGACCTGTCTATAGTTTTTATACACTGTGTATTTGTTGTGTCTGTTAGCTGTCACTTCGCCAGACACCATGCCAGCGCTTCACTGAACTGATATAATAAGCACGGCTGACCGGACATGTTCTACTTTACACAAAAAAGGTTTGTGAAAGCATATATTTGTAATAATATTCAATGGTCTGTTCGTGAAAATATTAAATTGACAATATTTTACAAAAGTTTAAACGGTAACGGAATTATTTTTTATTTTATTTTGACCTATACAAAATAATTTTATACCTAAAGTTCAATTGCGCTGTTTAAAACCGATTCAAAGGGAAACCAGGTGGAATATTATGTTACGTCGCGAGAATAACACCCCGACATTTTAATTAAATTGATTTACAAGTAACAAAGATTCTGGTTCCGTGCTACTAGGATGTAAATAGATATATATTATGATTTAAGATGGACTGTTATGTTCTGTGGAATAACGATTCAAAGCGAAGGACACGAATCGTTTTTTCACATAATATAAAAAGAAAATGAAACAAAATAACCAATAAAACATTCTGAATGTTTATGATTTTGTTAAGCTTATTTAAACGTACACATGGACTGTTCGGACGTACTGTATCCACAACCCATTGAGTCACAATGTTGTATGGAAATATTTTTTTTACCATAAAAGTAAGATCATATCAGGCTTCACATACATTGGCATTACGAGGATATTCAGTACGATTGGCTGGAATACTTTTTCCGGAAACAGAATATATGACTAACCAGTAACTCCAACACGAATCATAATCAGCATCAACAGTCTTTAACAGTCCGTTGCTGGACTCTCCTTGACCAGGAGGTTTTGGTCGTTATGCGTAAGAAAAAATAAAAGGTTTTTTTTTCAAGTTGATTCATTAAAAGTCAGTAGAGTAGAGTCATTTTTTTCTCTTTGCAGTGATGAGATCCCTGGGCCACCTCTTATGATAGTCACAGTATAAGTAGGTGTAGTGACATTTTCTGTTCTTAATTTGTTACCAAAGTGATCAAGCATAAATAATAATCGAAAATTGACCGTAAATGCATCCAGCCGATGATACGATAACGGAGTATATTTATTATAGTTGATTTGACTGTTATAAATCCTGCATCGAGTGGAAGGACAGGTAAGGTTCAAAAATTGTGTCAGGCTTCATATCTTGTATGTAAAGTTCTGTGATAATATTGTCATCTTCAGCCTTGATAGTCGGTTTTGGCCTACTGCACCACATTAACCAGACCGTTTGACTGTGATATCAATGTTTAAACAATAAAAAAGTTCCATGACAATAAAAAGGTTTAAACTATACCACGTTTTGCATTACACGTTTCACTAAAGCCGAACACCAACGGTCCCTCCGCTCCATACCTCATTATCCACAACGCCATAATCCTCTTATCCTACCAAGACGTAATCCACCGCGACTCTGAAGGATTTAAATATAACGTATTTGTTTTTAAGAGCCTTTTATTTATATTATATTAATTTATTAATTGTAAGAAACAATGCAAATAGAATCTTGTGTTTTTTGAAAAAACATTACCTTGTAATTAAATATCTATTTATACATCTATGTTCTGTTTATTTGTAATGTCCTACTGTGTAAAACATGTTATATTATAGCATTTTGAAATAGATAACATAAATCAATAGAAATAGTAAGAGAGAAAATTGAAGAAACTTTAAATTTGGCCATCAATTTAAGTAGAGTTGACGAGATGCATTTGAAAAACAAAGCGTAATGTATTTCCTAATTGTGTGTAAATTGAATTAGTAAATAGTTCAATTAGTAATCGTTTGAACACACCATTTGCCCGGGAGAAATCCTCTTGTGACATGAAGCCCTGCGTGTATAAGGACACTGTCAAGTACTACAGTATTCTGTTCAAAATAAATAGATTATCCAATGATATTGAAACCCTGCGAGATATGTTTCTAATCCTTAAGGTTATTTGGTTTTAACTGAAATGTCACGTCGTGTCGCTACATAATTTAGAGCGATCTCTTTCTGGCGTGACTTGCGATGAAATGAAAAAATCTTTTCATCACAAGAGTGATGTTGATTCATGGTGTATCTGTCTGTGAAATTTTAATCAGTACACTAATTAAATCGGTGCACATGGCTGTGAAGGCGGATGCCCCGACAGTGCGTCACTTTGAAATTGAAATAATTTCATTCGTGTATTACAACCGTCAGTCGAGACTACTTATTGGTATATGGTTATACGTATCTACAATCTAGAATATGACTTAATGTAGATTTTATGGTAGTCTATTTAGAGATACCTAAAAGTGCTGCGTCAATGTTAATGGAAAATTTTAGATACTAAATATCTAGTGGTATTATTTACGAATAATGCTAATCATTGTGTTCTGTATAATTCATACCCTGGCCTTGCTTTTAAATTTAAGTGCATTTTTTCATCTAGGAGTTTCAGAGAGTCGGCAGAGATCTACAGCTATTACAATGCTTTTCAGGATGATGAGCACCTTTGATCTATAACGTGTTATATAGTGTAATACGAACTCGAGAAGAGATCCAATGCAATATTGTCTATGGTCGTAATACACTACGGAATTTATAAAGAAAACTTAGTAAAATTCTTAAAAACATTGTGCAAGAATTATCTCAACATTCTTACAGGCGTATTTGCAAAGTTTGTGCAGTTAACTAAATAAACATATACTATAAGTATTTTAAGAGGATTTATAAGAGATAATGTTATTAACACAGCAGTTAATCACTTTAGAAGTCACGATACGACGAAGTGTGTAAAGAACTATTAAATTGTTCGTAACAGGATTATCCGATCAAACTTGGAGTCTGTGCTAATACGATCAACATTTCAACATTCTTGCGTCGATGTGGCCCGTTTGCTAATGTAATCTAAATCTTTCGGTTGCCTTGCCTAAGGACCTTTTGGTACTCTGAAAACGAAAGACTATTTTAAACATTGCACGCCTCATTTCAGTACATGCTGACTTACTTTTAGTGGTTTATTTGTTACAATTTTTGAAACGAGTTTTCGAGAGAATTCCTGATTTTAGCTGCGCGGAACTACAGTAAACAAAATTACTTTTAAATATATCGTTTACTAGGTAGTAGAGCCACGCTGATTTTAGCACGAACGGGCCGGCTCAACCGGGGCAGTACTACCCTCCCACAGAAGACCAACCTAAAGCGCCAGCATCCGTGTTGTCGTGTTTCGTTGGTGAGTGTGAGACCGGAGGCCCATTGATGCAGGGGTGACAGTTATCGTGGCAACTGTGTAAGCCTTACACTGTCACGATGACTGTCATGCCTTTTACGTTCCCAGGCGGGGTGTGAAAAAGCATCTTACAAGACCGCCATAGTGTGGGTCCCCATACTGCATTGTCTGCATTTGCAATGAGTATGGTGACCACAACTCTTGGATTCTATTCATGCTTTCCATCAGGCAGAGTAGAGTCACTTTGGCAGGCTCTTAATAAAGGAAAAAAAAAGAATGCAATTTTAAAATATACAAGAGATTGCTATTATTTTGAAAATGTTAGTCTATGATTTGGTTAAACCATTATTCAGATTTCAAATTTAGGGCAATTGTCTAACACTTGAAATGCAGCCAATCACCCATATAATCTCCTACACGTGTAAACAAATATTTTTAGGTGTAGTAAAACTAAAACGAGATTTTATCAATTTATTTCAAGATGTAGCGGCAACACTCTCGTAATTAACTTTAAGTAATCAAGTAAGTGCTGTCATAACGAAGGTGACGTAGCAACGAAATGGTATATTCGTAATCTCGGTAAATTTTAGAGAATTCTTAGTTCAGAAACTATAGAATCGACGTCCATGTTTATCGATAAACAAGCTTCACACAAAATAGCAGTAGCAATGGGACGAAATAAAAAAAAATATGGCGTCGTCATCGTGTTCCAAGTCACGTATACCCGGAGTGCAGGGGACACCCGAACTAACATCGTTTGTCACTATCAACATTATGCAGGGGGACCGCTTAGATGCTGTTCCGTGATACATCACCGATTGTATCGTACTTTTAATAGTCAGACATGAATAATGCTGCTCTTAAGACAGCTAGTGAATCAACGTAAGAAATACAGTACAGCAATTTTAATATTTATATTAACTCAGTAGGTATCAAGTTACGAAATACATATATTTTAATACAGTTCTGTTGCATATGATGGCAGAAACCTTATTTACTAATATCAAAGCCGTTCTTTTGCTCTTTGCGATTAGAATCTGCAATTTCTTCAAGTTAATTTGCTCGCTCTGTTAGAACACCCTAACAGGGAGAACAGATGACCAGTGAGAAGTCAGGCAGCGTAACATAGGACAATTTCTCATGGGTATTTGCGCTTATTTTCTCACGACAGCATCTCTCAAGAAAAGGACTCCGCGGGCGTTCGCTCTATCCAAGACATAATATGCCCTGTTCACCGTTACTTAAGTTACTTATCGGCTGGGGTTTATCAATAGGTTCGACTGACTTAAATAAACAAAATCGAATCAGGGACAGCTTTATTCCTTGTTACTCGACTCCAGCAAAGTCTCGAGGGTTATAATTTTAGCAGTCTATGTATGTAAGGACCACAACTCTACCTCGACCATTTTTGTACTTATTTATTTCTGGATTTTTTTCTGTATTATGTCCTTGATTCGTCCTTTTTAGACTTCTTTTTTTAAGTAGATGGGTATCTTTGTCACAAATCAATACCGAAAGTAAGTAATCGCTAATTACTATTGGCTCATCACAGCTGTCAACCGTACTTTTATGACAGCACTTTTCAAATAGTTAATTTATCATTCATTGCTATCATCGCGATGCAGAAAAGTAATATACAGTTAAACGATAGTTCGAGAGAAACTTGAAAACATTAATATTAATCACTTCGTATTAGACACTATAATCAAGATATACTAGAAAGAGTAGTGTCGTGACGTTGGCAATTCTAGAGCTAGTATTGAAAGCTAATACTTAATAAAAATATACATTTTATAGATAGGAAGAATTAAATGGAAGTAGCATTGACCACTTCCTCTTTATTATGACTTGCATTGCAGTCTTACTTGCATTTGTAGAGTAAAAATTGCTAAGCGCTCTGGTTACGTAGTTTCCTGGTTGGATTGCCTCTTAAATATTTTTAAAATAACCTTTTTTATTAAGAATTATAGCTCAACAGTTAAATTGCTTTGTTTAAACTAATATTTTAATGGATAATGTGGACATGTTTTATGCATACATATCAATCAATATCAACAAACTGCCTCGGTGGCGCAGCGGTGAATGCGACTGCTGTGCTTGAGGTCTCGGGTTCGATTCCCGGGTCGGATCAAATGCTTGTATGATCTGCAAATACTTGTTTCGAAGTTTGGGTGTTTTCCATGTATGTATGTATTTACAAAAAAAAAGTATATAAGTATTCTATCAGTCAGTCTAGTTATCATAGCACAAGCTCTGCTTAGTTTGAAACTAGATGGCGTTGTGTGTCGAATGTCCGAAAAAAAAAAATCAATATTAACTTCTGGAATCACTTCCTCTATTGATGTAGTTTGAAAGATTTAAGAGGACATGAGCAAAAAATGACTTCATTTTATACTTTGTAAGGATATTTGCAAATAGTTCAGATAGTAGTTATTCCGATAATGAGAATAACTTATTTCTAACAATATTTAGTGAAATGTGTTACAGCACTGTATGTATAAACAAGGAAATTAATAATGCAAAGAATTTTATTACATACGTAATATAAAAGTATTTAATATAATATTATTACGTATTTTTTAAATTTATATATCCAAGCAGTTGTTGTTAGACTGTTTTCTTTCGTGTAGCGAATAAGTAGACTATATCAATACATTCATTTTTATTGTATTATATGAGTATACAGCGTTTAGTGACGGATTAAGACAGTAGTAAGTACAGTGTCACCCCTATTAATCTCGTGGGTACCGTAAGCGGCGACTAAGGCAGCAAACTATGCAGGGTAACATCATTACGAGAAGGTAAACTTAAAATAAATCCTTTTTTTTAACGTGTGGAAACCCCCTCGGGCCGTCACCCCACCGGGGTTTACGGAGGGGTGGTGTGTCGGAATCGGACCGACTAAAACCACACGGTGTGCACTCTGCGCCTGACATAGGAGGGATCCGGAAACAGCTGTTATTACGACATCCAGAAACTTAAATTAAATTCTTTTTTCTTTTTTTTAACGTGTGGAAACCCCCTCGGGCCGTCACCCCACCGGGGTTTACGGCGGGGTGGTGTGTCGGAATCGGACCGACTAAAACTACACGGTGTGCACTCTGCGCCTGATATAGGAGGGATCCGGGAACAGCTGCTATTACGACATCCAGAAACTTAAAATAAATTCTGTACCAGCCTGTCTAGCCAGTGTGATCTAACCTTAAGGCCAAAACCTTTTTGCCAAGGAGAATGTCCAGCAGTGGACTGTTTAAGGAACAATTTTAGTGAAACGTTTGGATGTGAAGTTTACACCGCTCTCCTAGTGGGTCATATATCACAAGTTCGGCCAAGTTCTACACATGGTTACTCGTTTTTGATAACGAATTTCATTAAATATTGTTTGAAGTATACGTATTTTAGGTTCTTAACAATCACAAGATCAGTTAACAAGCATCCTTGCAAAGATACAGAATAAGTATAGAAAGAAAAGAGAATACGATGTCGACTAGCGCTCTCTGAAACATGGTCAAGTAATGGAAAGTAGTCAAATAAACAAAATATTTTCTAGGTATACTGTTCAACGAAATAGAGAATCACGACTTAATGTTGACCCGATTGCTGGAGTATGAACAACTTGAGCAGTCCAATTGTGCAGTGGTCAAAAGTAAATCATAAAGGACTGGCTACTCCACCCAACTTTGCATGCGGCTCCTATTGGTCATAGCGTGAGCAGGCTTGTTTAAGTGAGCTGACTTTAAGTGATAGACGTATGCTGTCGGAGACTTTTTTTAGAACTGTTAAAGAGAAACAATTCTGTCATACATTATTTTTGGAAACTAACTTAACTACGTATGTAAGTAAACTTTTAATGGTCGATCCTAGGATCCTAGGATCCTAGGAACAATATTCCCCATTTTTACAACACTTTCATTGATACTCCGCTCCTGTAACTCATATCCTATACCTTTTCTTGATAAATGGGATATCTAACACTGAAAAATTTGAGTCTTTAAGGTTCAGTAGTTCCTGAGATTAGTGCGTTCAACCAAACAAACTCTTGAGCTTTATAATACTATTATTATAGATGAAAGCACCGCATATACATTTACTTTTAAAGATGTACGTATGCATTAGACAACTTTTAGTATGTTAACTTTCATTGACAAAAATGTTTGTTTGTTCCAACAACAACTTTTACTAAAGTAAATACAAAGGTAAGGTCCCGTTGACCCAATTTGTCAAGCCCTCAGTTCTGATCGTTAACACCTCGCGAAGGTGTGGGCCATCATGAATAATTCAGGCCCCTTCACGGTACAAATAGATGAAGAAGTGGCAGACGTTCATTGATAATTTTAAATTAGGATCGAACGATTGAGGAAGTTAAAAGCTTAAAGACAGTAACGAAATTTGCCTAATTCGATATACAGTAAATTAAAGTGTTTGCAGTAAAATAATCTCTATAACAACAATCATGAATAACTTTAATCCTATATTTATAAACACGTGAGGGAAGAACGCAGACAAAATTCTTTGTACAAAGGGAAAACAAATTTCACGCACCGAGGTATGTGACATTTGGCATTTAGAAGCGAATGAATTCTTAACCAATATGGTTTAGAAGAAAAATAATATGAATACATCAACAAAAAGCTAAAAGGGCGAACGATAGAAATGAGAATATTCAAAACCATAATGACTCATAGTAGAAATTGAATACTGGGTCGGCTTTTGCTAAAATAAATACATACAGCATAAAATCAATACGCAAACCTTTCACTGTTTCTTCAACAAGGTTTAAACAATTGATTTTGTGAAGAAAACAACATCGTTAGATACAGTTTTTAGATCACCTTTTTACCTCTGGGTTATATTTTCCTAATTGATCTAAAGATGATATACCTGCACAAAAAAAAATTAAAAAAATCATTTACAGATGCCAGGCCAACTATATTTGAACAATTTTCCTCAACAAAGATTAAAATGGTTTGTGTCTCATTAACGTTAATCTAATATATAAAATTCTCGTGTCACAGTTTTCGTTGCCACACTCCTCCGAAACGGCTTGACCGATTTTGATAAAATTTTTTGTGCTTATCCGGTATCTATGAGAATCGGCCAACATCTATTTTTCATCCCCCTAAATGTTAGGGGTAGTACAACCCTAAATTTTGTTTTTTTTTTAGACAAAGTTTTTAATTTCTATTTTTTTATGATACAACATACAAAAATACATACAATCCTCAATTTTCACCCTTCTACGATCAACCCTTATTTTTTAATAGCCATTTTAGTAAAAATGGCAAACAACGTTTGCCGGGTCAGCTAGTATTGTTATATAATTATTTATTGATACGAATGCATCTTTACAGTCATGGAAACAGCACTTTATATTTTATACGTTTCGAATTACCCGTTTCAGTATTAAAATTGGTTGCTTATATTCTAAGAGAAGGCAAAGTCATAGCACACAATATAGCAAGTTCAACGTGGACTATATTTAAAAAAATATTATAATATTCATTTGTATGTCAGTATATACCAAATTATAAAAAATGTCTTTGGCAACTAATGTATTCTTTGTGTTCAAAATTTCGGTTCGTTTCGTTGACGAGACTGGAGCGCAAGGTTTCATCTGGTAGTGTACTTGACGGGATTCGAATTCGCATATATTTCAGCATTATAAGTTTTTTACAAACATTTAGTGTAAATTTGTTTTCAATTTGAATAAAGTATCCAGATCAGTAAAGTATCAGCTCAAGTATTCACAACACTAACTATGGAACGGTTACCCAAAGAAGATAATCTATTTGAGGTTCATAGATTATCTGCTCTTTCTTTAAATTTAGTTCATTGTATCTTATACATCAACACAGGAGTAATATTGTGAACTCTTCACTATACCTTAAATTTAAATAATTTAGGAAAATAACACAGATGCCTCTGTTACGTGTTTTAGTTTTCTTTAATTTCTTTGTTCGTATTGGCTATATATTTGTAAGTATATTTCTTTGCACTTAAGGTTAACTCATGCTTCAAAATAATTAATATGTTATTAAAGATGTAATAGAGTGATGATATTAATTATACAAAGACAGAAGAATGATTAGAGTCATTCGTAATGAGGTCAAAACATAGCAAACAACTTACCGTAAACAAAAGTATCAATCAAGTACCCTCCTTCAAAGCAGAAAGTTGTAAACTACACATACAGTTACGAGCCGAACTTAGCCGAAGGTTCAACGAAGTCCGTCAATGGATCGGGATTAATGAGTCATGTCAGTGACTGAACCGTACCCGAGTTGCCTTTTTTGTTATGCTCAAGCGCATGGCACAAAAAGTTGTTTTTGAATGATATGCGAATAATATCATTATTTTGTGTATCGTATATCACTTAATATTTTAGTTTGTTTCAATATCACAGTGTTGTGTTGTTACACAACGTACAAACAATATAGACGTGTATAGATCTTCCCATTAACAGATGTTAGATAACCTCCTTCGAGTCAGCTATAAGTAACAATAGTTTCAGACTTTCTAAGATCTATTGGAAAAGCCTAGTCAGTGTAGCTTGGAAGCGACGAGAATATACTATTAGCCATTAAGGTTAAGCACTTTCAGAGATAAGAAAGTAACAATATAAAAATATTCGCGTATATTTAGAGACGTTTGATACTGTCACGTCAGAACGGTTCACTGTTCGAAAAAGGACACTCTTCTTCCCCGCATGGGCATTCTCGAGATACCCACAACTCTTTAATAAGATACTCAACGTACACATATGAATTACCTTTTAATACAGACTTTAAAGCGACTAAATAAGCCTTTCAGATATTTTTAATGAAAATAAATACTAAAACGAATCCATTACGTATACTAAGTCCTTCAAACATTCTCATACAAATCAGTACCTATCGCACGGCCACCTGAATGTACGTAGGTATTAAAAATAACACAAAGATACCTACTATGTTTTGAAACCTTAGCCCTAAATATGTGTTAGATTTTACTTCCTTATGTTTAAATGTGTTTAAAATTTTAATTTTTAAATAAGTGAAAAGCTACCTTTTCATTATCCTCAATTCTCTTCCATTAGAGGTATTTCCTTCAATTTTAATGGCCCAAACTTGAGTACAACCAAATCAATGAAAAAATAATGATTCAAATCGGTGCACAAATGGCGAAGATATCGCGTAACCTTAATCCAAAAAAGAAGTCAGTTGAATTAAGTATTTCCTCCTTTTCCAAGTCGGTTTACAAACAATATAACATTATTTGGTTTTTATTGTATGTAAAGATATACGTTAAACGGTAATAATACGCAAAGGTATGTTTCTTGTATCGAATAACCAATAAGATAAGTTTTAAGATATTTCTAAACGTCCACCTTTTTTTTGTTTTTTTTTTATCGCGTGGAAACCCCCTCGGGTCGTCACCCCACCGAGGTTATGGCGTGCTGGTGTGTCGGAATCGGACCAACTAAAACCACACGGTGTGCCACTCTGCGCCTGACATAGGAGTGATCCGGGAACAGCTGCTATTACGACATCCAGTCTAAACGTCCACCTAATGTAACCTTTCTGTACTTCAAAATATTTGCCAAATATGAATATACTTTAATATGTATTTCAGGGACGCTTGGCCAATAGTGGTTTCGACGGGGGGACTCTTCTTCAAGGTCCTCCCGCGACGTTGTCAGATGTCCCTTTCGCCGTCTCTCATGCTACTATTACAAATGTAAAATTTTGTTACTCAATGACGACAGAACTGTTGATAAATTATGCACAA
Organism: Hypercompe scribonia; assembly: GCA_949316085.1. Taxonomy (NCBI): domain Eukaryota; kingdom Metazoa; phylum Arthropoda; class Insecta; order Lepidoptera; family Erebidae; genus Hypercompe; species Hypercompe scribonia. Next base: position 24,318,715 of record OX438972.1, read on the forward strand.
AATACGGCATAGACATATAATATAGTCTGGAATGCTATGCTTATAATAGATCCTCATCAATATCTGACCACAACCTTGTGATTACTGGTATAATAGCAACACCAACATCACCTTCAATATATAAATTTCGCCTTAACTACGACTCTATTTCAGAAGAACTTAGGAATGTGGACTGGTTTAAACTAAAGAATATCCAGAATGTGGCTGCCCAGACTAAACATTTAATGAGTATTATTAATAATACATTCAAAGACAACACTAAATTAATTAGAATGAATCGCTCCAAGAAAATATCAAACCGTAGATGAAGGAAAGGTTGCTAAGATGCTCAAGTGTTCGTGATAAAATACACCTCGAGCAATCTCAAGAAGTGAAGTCAAAACACTGATATACCTCAGACTGCACGGATGGCGTAGTGGTTTATGCCGTCGTCATGACGTTTTCAACTGCGCTGAGTGTAGTGGGTTCAAATCCCACAAGGCACAACTCTTTGTGTGATTCTCAAATTGTTTTTCTAAGTCTGCGTGTTTTTCGTGTTTCATGTATGTTTGTGAAGTCTCTCGCGATACACGATATATGCCTAATGTGAGAATTGCCTTTTCAACAAAAAAAAAACGTGAATTCTGCACATATACACACAAAGCCTTTGAATGAAATTTAGGCAATTAAATATAGTAGTCATTTTTTTCAAACATTTTATAATAGATTTGTGATATATTATTATCACTATCCTGTTGTATAATCACCATTCTATTGATAGGCTCGACACACACATAGCCTAGTGTGGTTATTGTTAAATAAATAATGAAAATTTGGACTTTAAATAAAAAATATAATATCATTAGCAGAAAAAGTCGCGGGCAAGTTTGAATGTGAAATATTACCAGAAAAAAAACTACGAGAGGCGAGTTAACAAAAGTTTTGTTCTAATATAATTGAAGATTTCACAAGCTTGTAGCTTTCCGCTGATATCATCTATCAAATCTGACACCACTGCACTCACGATTCCATTCTAACTTAATTTTCTCATTCTCTCATAATTATGTCATGCCTTGTCATATTCTTGCCCTCTTCCCAACTTTATTTGGAGTCGTATTACAGTGGCCATCGCATTGTTACATGCTTTGTTTTATATTTGGTTCTTTTGGCTCGTCTGACGTAAACCTTATGGGAATCTAATCGTCATTTTCGTCTTCATGTTCGTCTTCCTAAACGTCATTCATGAAGAAATGCGATAAAGCGACGGCGACAAAGTATCACGAGTAATTGATATCACAAATCTCGAACGGAAATCAAACATGGCGGCGACTGCAGCAACCTTAAGATGTATGTCAACGATACAACATTAGTGTAAAAAGATGACTGTAAAAATAAATTAGTGTCTTTTCCTCTGATGTTAAAACTACAGACGCCTATACACCTTACTGTTATCAATTAATATATATTTAAGACGATTTATCATTTCGAAATAATTTAATTGATCTGTAGGACACATTAGGCTTACAGTAAGCTGTACCCAGCATCTACCCTTTCTGTTTGTGGAGCTTACTCGGGACGGAAATGTATTTGTGGTATTTTCCATTTAGCTATCTGTCGCACAAATTCTACAATAAAACAATATAAATCTGTTTTGTATTCCACCATCGTAACACAGTAATCACTAAATCACATACCAATTTGATTTGCAATATGTTTGTTTAGATAGCTTCCGTTTGAAGCGCATATACCTTGTGTGGGTGTGGAAACGAGGGATAAATTCTAGAAGTACTGACGAAAGCGTAGGGGATTCGACTCATTTGATTCTTGTTCGATGCAAAAGGATCTTTGTATGTTTTATCATGTTTTAGAATTTTTAGAATAAGATTTGCTCAATTTGAGTTGAAGTAGTTTGATGTGATATAACACGAATTATAGTGTTACACTCATACTAGCCAATGTGCCTGGTTTTTACTATATAAGTCACTAGTCCGTTGACCATGAAGGCATGTAAATTAAATAACATTTGAGGGCCGTAGCCACCCAGTCGCCAGCATGTTATGAAGCCTGTAACTTTTCTCAAAATTAATTCTGTGGAGGGAACGAGTGTCATGTCCCTCCGACACAAAGGGAGGATCCTCCGACCAGGTGAAGTGATCATGCCTGGCGGGCCACGGCCCAACAGTTAATGTTGGGATATTGTATCTGTTATTTACCACGCGAATCTCTGTTTCGCGATACAGGATAGTAGTTGCTTAGTAGTTTATTGTACTACGCAGTTCAATGTGTTTTCGCTAGATGGCGCTGTTGTATATTTTTGTTTGTTTTATAATGTGGAAATCGCCACAATTCTATCCAATGGAAAATAATTATTACATTCTTACTGTTAGTTTCGTAGATGTACGTGCTAAAAGTCACACTATCAACTAAAATAAACATGTAACTGCCGCACTATTATATCATATCATTACTTATAGACTACTTCTGATGAGCGAAAGGGTTTTCTTGTACCTTTTTGATTAGGTGTAAAGATACATGTTCCTATAAAGCATGTCAAATCCGTACAAATTTCGTCAGTATCTGAGCAAAACCATGTGTAATCGTTTCGTTACGTCGATATACAGTACGTTAAAGAGTTGTATAATACATGGTGTAGCCGTGAACTCAGCGCAGAGTGCGTTGAATTAACCGAGGTCACGAGCGCTATAAAACGCTTAACGCTGCTCAACAGCGTATTAGCGAACGTTCGTAGCCTACACGAGCTAGGTTATTTTTAATTTGCATATGATAAAAGATGTCCCATTAATATGTAAATATCAATGAAGCAGTTTAAACTAAATACTATCGAATGAATGTATCCTTTATTTTAATGTGACTTGATGAATATGGCTCAAGTCTAGTGAATATTCACTCGTTCCATTCCATCGCCTGTTACACTCTATATAATTACAAGTATATTTTAGTAATTATATTTATTTTTTGTATTTCAAACGGCTACCACTTCAGTAAATACTTTATGCTTTGTTGTGTCTTACCAGCCTTTAGTCTGTTTCACAGAACATTAATTTTTCAAAATTTTAAAACTAGTTGCTAGTTAAGTGTTTAAGAGCTAGTGAGGTGCGGTTGGTGTTTTCCTTTTTTTATCTATGTATAGAACCGTCTCACCTCGTTCAGTAGTCCTAATTTCCACGTACTCTCGCGGGTTGAGATCCATACAAATGTCTGTACCCAGGATGCATACCCATAGTTTCAAATATCTTATAGTTTTCTCGTTGACGTGGTGGAATATATATATAAGTTATTAGACAGGGGAACAGTTGATGCTGTCTTCGTTCTGTGTCACTTAAAACTTTGGGGATATAGGAGGCAGTAGTATGTGTTGATTCCACTAAAAATCATACCAACGACTGGCCTCAGGCACTCTACTCTGGGAGGACCCGGATTACACTACTCCAGGATCTCCCTGAATCGACACCACAGACAAATACTTATACAAGCCAACGCATTCAGAAGTCATTTGTGTCATCATCGCAATGTTTGGTCCACTCTTACGGATTTAATGTCATAACTATTGCTTCACCTACATAATCGAAAAATCGAGAACCTTATAGAGTACAGAAATGTCACGTCGTCATGCAGACTTGTTTAATTTGGCGGAGCGGTCCAACCACGTGTCAGTTGACAGGTCGACAGGCAATAAACAGTTAATCGTATGAATCATGGTGGCTACGCATGCCACCAGGGTCGGCTGGTGAATCATCCGCTCACCTCCGTGGCGTCGCCATTCTCCATTGTGAACGTGACATGTGATTCAGTTGGTTAATTGTATTTGAATGGAAGATAACTTATTCAAATAAGGATTTCGATCCTAAGAGGTCATTTGATATGTTATGAAGTCGACCTTTCTATTGGTTATAGCAATGATATTTATTTATTTAATGTATAATTGTATGCTATTATCAACATCAGGTTATTTGTAAAAAAAAACCGGGCCTTCATAGAGCAGGGTGGTTGCCTGTCAAAAAAAGATATTATGGATTAATGTTGATATTCAATGTGGTATAACTTTTGTCGAATATCCTAAAATAAGATTACCAAGAAGGTATCATAAGGAAGCGACTTTTTAAAATTATGGATCTTTATTAGAATCTTGTTATTTATATGGACGTCGATGTTTACGGGCAAGAAAAGACTGGTGACTCAGCTTGTAACCTTTGTATGGCAATACCGGGATATCTCCTATACCTGCCTATGTATCTCTTGTTAATTTCTAAATATATAACTAAATAATAAATAAATATTTCGGACATCTAACACATAACGTCATCTAGTTTCAAACTAAGCAGAGCTTGTGCTATGATAACTAGACTGACTGATAGAATACTTATATACTTTTCTTTTTGTAAATACATACATATTACCTAGTCTTGCCATAAATATTGTAATAAAGAAAAAAGAAAATTGTTAACTGCAAATAACATTTATTACTTTTACAGTGTGTCAGTTTAATACATAAATATAAAACAATTAAAAATATAAAAAGCTTATTCGAAGTGGTCTCCATTGGCTGCAATACAGTCCTTTAAACGATGAGGCCAGTTATCAATAGAAGCACGCACTCTTTCCATGGGAAAATTCTTCACTGCCAATCGTATAGATTGTTTTAGGGACTCCAAATTATCATGGCGTTTAGAGCAAGCTGTACTCTCTAAAACTGACCACAAATCATAATCCAGCGGATTAAGATCGGGACTAGACGACGGCCAGTCTTCAGCTCTGATGAAGTCCGAAACGTTCGATTCCAACCAAGACTGCGTGGACCGAGCTTTATGACCCGGCGCCGAGTCTTGCTGGAAGGACCATACTTGGTTATTGAACATGGTGATGTTAAGGGGCTTAACTACCTTCTCAAGAATGGTATCTTGATACACTTGTGCCGATGTTTTGATACCTTTTTCACAAAAATATGGCTCAGTCACTCCTTCATAGCTAACACCCCACCAAACCATCACTGAAGTCGGATAATGTCCACGTTGCACTCTGTCGACTAATTGGGAAGCTTCCTTAGAGCTTTGAGCATAAATACGGTCATTTTGTTTGTTAAAATGTTGCTCAATTGTAAAAATTTTCTCATCCGTAAACAAAATTTTTCTGTGACCTCCCTTTGCGTACCGCTTCAGTAGTTGTTTCGATTTTACCACCCTATTCTTCTTTAAATTATCAGTTAAGAAATGGCCAGTGCGTCTCTTATAGGCTGCAAGTCCTAAGTCATCTTTTAAAATACGCGACATGGTTCTAGGTGCTATCTTCATTTCCCGAGATAAAATCTTTTGCTTTCGGACAGGATTTCTTCGAATTCTTTCCCTTACTGCTTTGACCACCTTTTTCGTACGAACACTACGTGGACGGCCAGATCTTTTTCTGTCACAAACAGAGGAGGTCTCATTGTACCTATTAATAGCCCGGTACACAAACATTTTACTAATACCAAGTGTATGGAGAGTTTTAAAAATTGCATTTGGCTCCATACCTACTTTGTGTAATGCTATCACAGCGATTCGGTTCTCTTTATCACCCCACACCATTTTAATATCGCAAAATATTTTACAATGTATTGGCGCCAAAATGAGAAAACACAATGAACAATCGTATAAAAATGACAGATTCGAAATTCAAATGTAATATTTTTTTATAATTAAGTGTAACAGTATTTATGGCCAGACTAAGTATACATAGAAAACACCCGAACTTCGAAACAAATATTTGCAGATTATACAAATATTTGGTCCGACCCGAGATCAAACCCGAGACCTCAAGTACAGCAGTCACATTCATTACCACTGCACCACCGAGGTAGTTAAATATACTTAATGAAATGCAAAAGTTTAAAGTTCAAAGTAAAATTAGAATGCGTTGTAAGCTATTTATAGGAAGGAAATCGTTTCAGGAAAATTAAAAAAGTTATCTAAACGCACATTTTTGTATGGATTTTTTATGATCGTAATCAAGCCTTTACTGGCGAAATGATAAGGATTAATTTTGGTGAACAAGAGGTTTTTTTCCTGGATTAAGGAAGACAAATGGGAGTCGAGATACACGAGGATGGAGCGACCGGCGAAAGCTTCCAATGAAGAATATTACAGTATTTTGTAAGACAAATATAGAAAGTTTAATTTCATTAGGAGAGACTTATATAAGTATTCAGTTAATAACTTAAGAAACATACTTTTATTTGGCCTTACACGGTATCTATTTAAGTAACAATACTCTAGAAGGTTGTAATAAGATTTATTTGGAAAGGGCGTAATGAAAATCTGCTTATATTGGATGCACTTACTAGTTCAAAGGACCACTCTATCATGGCCACCTACGGGTTCAAGTGTAATGTTGTTAAAATCAGGCAGTTTCATTTCTAGAAATATTGTAAAGCTAAATTAATTCTGCGTTATATTTGTTACACAGAATGAATTTGAATTGGTTTTTCTGTAAATCATTTGGAAGTCCACCAACTGGTAATACTTGATCATAATATCACCACTACAGCTATTTTGATTAAACGGATTCTTTTCTAACCAGCAATGTCGGTTATATTATTATTTATTTTCAAAAACAACTTTTTTTGCAAGAGTACTGTTGAAATGTATAACAAAATGTCAGATACCTACTAACGGCATCTGTGCTAATGTTATTGTTTGAATAAGACTGTCAGTTGCTACCCGACCTCTACGCGTATTATTTACAAGTACCCTCAAAAAAACGGTCTAGAATTTATAAAATGTGTAAAGTTTTTACGATAAGTTGCAATAATTCAAAGGGTCCGTGGTCATGCTATAAATATTGCTAATTTTAGCAAACCATAAACATTGAGATAATTTTCAAGATTAGAATTGTATTAAGAAAATGCAGTAATGTCTTAGCTCTACGGTTGAATAAGATTAATATGCATCGGACTACGAGATTCAACAAGCACCCAATTTATTTGTTTAGTCTGAATATCTACTACTGATGCCAATATTCTAATGTTTTTTTTTCTATATTAAGAGCCTGCCAAAGTGACTCTACTCTGCCTGATGGAAAGCATGAATAGAATCCAAGACTTGTGGTCATCATACTCATTGCAAATGCAGTATGGTGACCCACACTATGGCTGTCTTGAGAGATGCTTTTTCACACCCGCTTAGTGACGTAAAAGGCATGACAGTCATCGTGACGGTGTAACGCTTACACAGTTACCACGATAACTGTCACCCTCAGGTCTCACCCTCACCAACGAAACATAACACAAATGCTGGCGCTTTAGGTTGGTCTTCTGTGGGAGGGTGGTACTGCCCCGGTCGAGCCGACTCACTCGTGCTGAAATCAGCGTGGCTTAAATATATGTTTACATAACCTAATGAATTATTAATTGTAATAACAACAATGTGTTCAGGTGTCGCCGGGGTTTAAAATAACTAACGAATCGAGTAAATTAAATGCAGTTTATGGAAATTGTTTTAACATTAAATATCAATTATAAGGGAGTCTGCTTTCACATCAACATTATAACTGTTTACACGATTTTATGAAACAGTTTATTGTCATATGGAGTAATTAATATATATGTTTGTAGATATATATCGCCATCTAATGTAAATTAAAGTTTAATAGTTACTTACTTGCTAATCGAAACGAAATAAAGCAGAGGCTGTAGAAATCTACACTCATATACACTTACGTTGATTGATTGTTTTCTAACCATAACCTGCCTCGTTGGTTTAGAGGTCTTGGGTTCAATCCTCGGGTTGTACAAAGTGTTTCTAATTATAGAAATGCTTAATAACAGCCCGAAGTTTGTAAGCTGAGGTCTTAACCTCTAGAGCGCTGTGAGAAGCCTGAAACCTAGACCGCCGTCTGCGGCAATATAGCGCTAGTTTCAAACTAGATTTTTCGTTTTACATTCTTTTGGAAAATATGTGGATATTTTAAGGAAATATACCTAAATTAGTGTTGTTTTATTTACTCAGATAATAGCTACGTATTATTTTATACATTTTAAAAGCCTACATGCTTTTATTTATTTCCTAAACAGTCATATACACAGAATTTAATTTGAAACTTTGACTGCCGTAGCAGTTTTCGTGATATAAATTTACTCCTTGATGGTTGTGTTGATTTATGGCGGGAACTGATTAGGTGAATAATAAAACTATGAATAATTACAAAACATACAATATTCCACTGATAAAATACCCATAAAAACACGATTGAAAATTTGGGTAATTGTGTGAAATAAATTCGATGTTTTCTTGTTTACAACTTTCTTCTCTTTCTTGTAAAAGAAGGATACTAGTATTTACTGTGTAGATTATTGATCGATTTATGCATTTTCTAATGAAAAGTGATTATTTTATGATAGAATAACAATTTTTTGAGATAAATGATTAGACCAGATGTCTAGTCAAGTATCCTTGCCTAAGCAGTTGAGTACTTGGCAAGGATATTTGACAAAGCATACCAGGGGTTAATCCCCGTGCCTCGGGGAGTATGTGAAGATGTCGGTCCTACGCTTGATCTCTCCCCGGTCGCGTCGGATAGCCGTCCCATTGGATTGAGAGAGTAAGAGAACAGAGAGTGCACATGTGTATAAGCATATATCTGTACACTACATTTTTTGCGTAGTTGACTGGCATCCATTGAGACTGGCTTCCGAGGCCGAAATCAGTTAGGACTACACCATTTTCATCATCATATAATTACGTACAAACGCATCATGTTACATGTGATTAATATAAGGGGTAGTTGAGTTTCAAGAGAACTCGAAGAGCTTTTTATTTCACCTTTTTAATTTTTTTATCTGTGGTTTATTTTGATCTACACAGATTAATGAAAGCAACATTAGATTTATATCCAAAATAAATGGGTTAATATACACTACTCAAAACAACTTAGGGCCCACTTGATTTTTTTCGGAACTTCGACCGTAATATTTTTATTGCCTGCTGATTTGTAAATTGAAGTGTGTAGACTCCAAGTGCATATGTTTACACATGGTCACACGTTTGGAATGTCACGTTTAGGGTGGTTCCTAAGTGGGTAGACGGAAAAAACTAAAAAATGGGTCAACTCAGCGTTTACGAACTTTTCTAATCACTTGTGTTCTGCATCTCATAACAAACACAAGTTGATATTGTATCGTTGTTTATCATTTGCTTCGGTGTTATTGCTTTGTTTAAAATAACAATGCCCGGATTTCGACGTCATATGGACCTGGAAACAGCTTCCAGAGCTGTAGTTTTGCTTCAAGAGGGCAATTCACAGAGATCGGTAGCTTCACGCCTCGGTGTGTCTAGGCATGCGATCCGAAATGTTTGGGAACGTTATCAGGAGACAGGTAGTGTTGCCAGGAGACGAGGTGGTGGTAGAAATCGGGCCACCACTTCCCAGGAAGATCGGTACGTTCGACTTACTGCACGTCGAGAGCGCACTGTGACAGCGCGTACCGTACAAAATCGCTTACGTGATGCTACTGGTACCCGTGTACTCTGACCAACCGTATATTCTGACCAACTCGCTGTGAATATGGGATGACATGAGGTTGGATGACCTGTTGGACGTAGCTGGCGGCGTTTACGTTGCCCTCATCCAAGAATACCAGCTCAGTTTTACCCAGTAGACTGATTCCACCCCACACCATAATACTGGGTCCACCAAAACGGTCAGTTTCTCGAATACAAGGATCCTCAAAACGTTCCCCTGGTTTTCTCTAGACACGTACCCGTCTGTCATCACTGAAAAATTTAACTTTAGACTCATCTGTAAAGAGCACTGTTCTCCAATTGTCCATGGTCCATTCGAGATGTTCACGTGCAAACCTTAAACGCGCTGCACGATGTGCCCTGGTTAATTTTATTCGCACAGCGCGCATTCTGGATCTTTGTTGGTCTTCATGAAGTCTGTTCCGTATGGTTTGATCGCTTACACGGGTACCAGTAGCATCACGTAAGCGATTTTGTACGGTACGCGCTGTCACAGTGCGCTCTCGACGTGCAGTAAGTCGAACGTACCGATCTTCCTGGGAAGTGGTGGCCCGATTTCTACCACCACCTCGTCTCCTGGCAACACTACCTGTCTCCTGATAACGTTCCCAAACATTTCGGATCGCATGCCTAGACACACCGAGGCGTGAAGCTACCGATCTCTGTGAATTGCCCTCTTGAAGCAAAACTACAGCTCTGGAAGCTGTTTCCGGGTCCATATGACGTCGAAATCCGGGCATTGTTATTTTAAACAAAGCAATAACACCGAAGCAAATAATAAACAACGATACAATATCAACTTGTGTTTGTTATGAGATGCAGAACACAAGTGATTAGAAAAGTTCGTAAACGCTGAGTTGACCCATTTTTTAGTTTTTTCCGTCTACCCACTTAGGAACCACCCTAAACGTAACATTCCAAACGTGTGACCATGTGTAAACATATGCACTTGGAGTCTACACACTTCAATTTACAAATCAGCAGGCAATAAAAATATTACGGTCGAAGTTCTGAAAAAAATCAAGTGGGCCCTAAGTTGTTTTGAGTAGTTTATAATAAATAAATAATGCCGTGACCAGGTTATTCCTAGACAGCTCAGTAATTAGCGATTCTTGACTTCTAGGGTTACATTTACGAGATAGATCAGGATACGAGTAAAAGTTATGCAAAAGCAATTTGTTTCGGCTTACGTTATTATATCAATGTGAAGGTATAAATTAGTTTCTCTCAATTCAACGCCTAAATAAATTCACAGTTAAATCTTCTTCAAACAATATTATCGTGGCCATAGAAGATATTACGGATACACTACTAAAGTAGTCACTTTGGCAGGTTCTTAGAAAAAAATTATATAACTCAAATAATTGTCAAACTGAATATTCAGGGTAATCAAAGAAGACGTGTCGGTGATTATGAGTGACGGGGGTTACTGGAGCCCAATATCTCCCTCCCTCCGAATCTCGCAGCGACTCAAAGGGTGGCTACGCGTTCGTGACTCTTCTCGTTGACTTTCAAGTGACCCGTCTACTCATTTGTCGCAATATATCACAAAAATTAATAGGTATTTCATGAATAGGATGGAACTACAACAAATGACATCTAGGTAATTTAATATAAACTCAAAAATTACGGTTATGATCCCACGATAATTAGTTTCTGTGAGTAAAATGCCAAAAAACATACACTTTTAAAAAAAATACGTCTCAAAGTATAACAATACAGTAATTATCTTACCTTTGAGCGGTCGTCAAAAATATAATTAAATTGAAGTTATGTTGTGACCATAACAATTGCATGCGTGAGCTAAGCAGAATCGATAAGGTTAGTAAACTGTAAATTAATCTAATATTTATGTAAATATCATAAACCGTACGATCTTATTACAATAATTCATGATTAACATAACGGTGATTATGCTATAAAACTAATAATATATATCAACTCTACAAGGAGACAACACAAGGAGTTACAGAATATAAGGAGAGTGGTTTTGGCTTCGGCAACTCCAATCATTCAAAGAGCGACGTACACTTAAACAAAATTGTGTTCACCATACTTATTGTGAATGTAGACCATATAATATGGTGACCTACACTATGGCGGTTTAGTGAGGTGCTTTTTCGCGCCTCGCTTGCGGACGTAAAGGGCATCATAGTCATCGTGGCAGTTTAAGGCTTAAACATTTACCACGATAATTGTCACCTCTGCATCAATGGCCCTCCGGTTTTGTATTCACCAAAGAAACATGACAGCACGGATGCGGTGTTTTAGGTTGGTCTTCTTTAGTACTGCTCTGGTCGAGCCGGCCCGTTCGTGCTGACACGAACTTTGCTCTACATTCTAACTATCTATCCATCTCTAAATAAAGTATAATATATCAATATTGTTTAAGCAGTTGTTCTATTTTTCAGTAATTAAATAAAAGCCTGCTGAATTGCTACATATTTTTGCGACATTATTGTGTACAATCAACCTCCATGGGGTGTCTAAATTGTAGGCGAGGATGAATCATTTCTAAATCTTCTGACTAATAGAATGTACATTAGGCATTCTCTGCACGATATTGCTGGTCGATGACTGTTTAATGTCTGCAGCACTTAGGCGACAATTAGTAAACGAGTTAGAAAATTCCGTAATATAAATAATTTATGATTACGCTTTTACGCGTGAGTATAGATAGAAAAGTATTTTTAACAACTAGCTATTGTTGCATATTTCGCTCTCTCAAAATGTAAGGATAGTGTATTTATTTTTGACGGGCCCGGTGATCTAGTGATTAGGGACCCTGACTGCTTAGACGGAGCTGGTCATCACACAAATACTTGCGTGATGAGCACGATTTGTGATTTGTATGTACGTATTTAGAAATATGTAGGTGTGTTAATACGCAGTCTGCTTACCATAGTACAAGCTCTACCTAATTTTGGATAAGATGGCCGTGTGTGAGTTGTGTGGAGTTGTTTAGTAATTAATACAATATGTGATTATAATAAAATCTAACATACCAACAGGGGCCCAGCATATTTAGACTCCTTATCACTTGATATTATTTTTTTCGGCAATACTTAAATATTATGCATAGAAAACACTCAAACTTCGATACAAATGTTTTTAAATCATTCAAACATTTGGTCCGTCCCGGGTATCGAACACGAGACCTCAAGAACAGCGGTCGCACACGATACCACTTCGCCACCGAGGTAGTCGAATATTGAAGTCCAAAGTAAGCATTTCTTTTAATTCCTTAAGTATGTATTAGATAGAATTGCCCCCTATTAGGTAGATGGAATTTAAATTATGTCGACAAAATAGGATCGTCTGATACACCTCTGTCTACCCCTTGAAGAATATAGGCATGACTGTATGTCTCCTTCTTACCCCTTAAAGCGACAAACAATACAGCTAAATAAGCAGTTTCCAATAACCTTTCTTCTAACACAATATGAGAGCAGACGAAACATGACACAATGTCGTATTCCATATGGGACAAAAGAAAACAAACTTGTATAGCAAAGAAATTATTTCCAGCTGAGTGGCAGACAGATGTCGCGCCTCATGTACATAGCTCCCTACTCACTGTAGATGCGGGTTATACGGCATACGATACGTCCCGTCCTAAATAAAAAGGTCAATATCGAAAGGTTAGAAGCGCCTGGACTAACACACCTGGTTAGTAAAAGTAAAGTAAAGTACTGTGATAAAAACATATAGACACACCGTCTACGGAAAATTGAGCTTGTGGTTTTGTTATTAGAGATGAATGCGTACGACAGAGTTACTGGCGTTTCTGTGGTAAGTTCTACAATGTTCTAGAGAACGTAACACATTTTACACATTGAATGTAATTCTCTTGGCTATTTACTTGTTAGTGATAAGTCTGTCATGTAGTAAATATGAATGATTTAACTCCAATCTGTCAATCAACAACTGTCGCTATTTGATGGAGTTCTTTAATATGAAACTGTTGACGTTTTTATTGAATCATTGAAAAATAATTATTAATTTCTAGTTTGCCAAAAGCGGAGAATTCACCTTTCCTAACTGTGATTTATGGCCTCGGCAGCTACATCCAAATCGAATACTATTGAGATTAAAACATAAAACCATAAAAATTCCATTTTATCACTTCTCAGACCAAAGACACAATTAAAAACTCCGATCGTGGTATAAAAAAATATGGTATTTTTAAAGAAATAATACCCTTTTTCCGTCGCATGACCAATTAGCAAAATAATGGCGGGTACAAAACCGTTTAGCCTGGATACTGAAGGTCAGACAGTTTGATAAGCAATTCAGAATGATTATGAATCGGTTCGTGTTTCCTTTGAGTAACAAACTGAGGCGTCTTATGTCACGCTATCGGTTCACATCAACAAAGTTTATTTAATACTAGAAATATGGAAATAAACTCCCTAGTGACTTATTTTTAAATACTTTAAGTATCACGAAGTTAACAAGTTCGTAAGTAATTAAACTTTTTACACGTGTAAAACAAATGATTACTAACTTAACTCGTGGAAGCGGGGAGGGGATGGAGGGTTAATTAACATCTTACCCTACAATGGAGTCCTGATAACCAGATATCAATGTGCATATCAGAAACCAAGTGTATCATCAATAAACTATGGATATCTATAAGAAAAGGTTATGAAATTATACCATAGTCAGGCATTTAAAGTTTGTTAGTTAGGATGATACATATTTGAGTAATTAGGAAGTCAACAATACCTACAGAGTTTTCCAGAGCTCTCTAAAACTCGTTCAAGGTATGGTGTGTCCATTTTAGTAGTAGATATTTCCTACGGTTAAGAAACTCTAATTTCTTTAATAAAGCTGGGAAATAAGACGGCGTAACAACCATCAGGTTGCATCATATATCACACTTAGGTAAGTTTTTAAATTCCAACGTGTTACTGTAACACAAAACATGCAGAATTCTCAGTGATCGCAAAGTATACGCACACAAGCGACACTGCAATACTTAAAAAGGCAGTAATGCCGTGTTGTTCGAGACCACTGAAGCTCTATAAACAACTCGACTAAATAAACACAGACTACAAATCACCCAGCGGTATTTAATTAGGATACATTGCATATTTTGTGAGCACCCGAGTCTCTCTCAGTGAAAACGTGGAGATGGATCGTTGATTCAGTCGACTTTATTGAGCTTTTTCATGTAAATTTTGCCTTATATTTGACTGCTGCTATATTTCTTATAAATGTTGAGAAGGCTGAGAGAATATTTTGTTTTGTTTAATATTAAAACTTTGTACGAAATAGGGAGTTGACGTAAATTTAGTATTGATATTAAAACAGAAAAGTCAAAGGATATTTAGTGCTTGAGAAACGTACAGTACAGATAGTGGCGCACAAATACTACATATATTTACGACTTTTACTCCTGAACTGATAGACAGAGGTTCTTTTTAATGCCTACGTATATATAAAGCGATGTCACTGTGCTTGAAATAAGAGAGGTCCGGAACTGTTGTTAAGGTATTTGGACCTTTCGTAGGCCGGTGCCACTTTTGGGCAATTCTCTCATTTAGATCACATCCAGGCACACATACGGATATCACCTCCCTGTGGCTGGCCTATGATGGAGGGCCAAGTTTGTTCTGATGATCGCAGCCACACTCAAGGTGCTATGAGACGCTGGAATGCGTTACACTAGCTCCCTTGTCTAACACTTTTTCCATACAATGATTAAATTGGTAAGCAGAGTTTGCGTAAGAGTGGTGGGGTACCGGAAGAAACCAACCGAAGCCCTTTGCAGTAATTATGCAGCATTACATAACTTTTCGCAAACTCTCGTCGGGAATGTAATCATTTTCAGACGGGGCAAAGGGAACGTATATGGTGACAACATTTACTTATGTAAATGAAGATGATGATTTAAATATTAGTGATTATCTAAAATGAACTTTATGAGGAAAACGATAACGTTGTATATATTTTATCGTATCAAGTGGTCGAGTGACATTTGCACTGACCTTTACACCACACTATATAAACCGCCAGCGTTTCGCGGAGATAAGTTTGTTGACATTGTATTTGTAGTATAATCAAATTATCACTTACATAACATAACAGTAAATCATCGTGATGACCATGATGACTATACGGTTTTATTGGTATGATTGTAGTATTACAACACAATAATTTTATATGAATAGTTCTTGATAAGACTGTGGTTACAGCAACTAAGTGCCACAAAAAGCTGTCTTTAAAACTACGCCTAATAAAGATATCAAATACAGTGCATTCATAAAAATTTTATGATCCTACCTAACATTACAAACGCGAAAGTAAACTTGGGCATTCCATTTGTTATACTTCCACACCCTAACAACTTAACCGAACATTATGAGATTGAGTACACATTGCAAAGGATATAAAAAGTATTATTATTATCTTATATTTAAATATAAAAAAGTTAGTCTCGTATACCTAGAATAAAACGAAATAACTCATGTCGAACACACTACCTATCTAAAGTACAATATATAGCGAAACTAAACACTAAAGTTCAGCTTTAAGGGATTATCTTAATAGATGAACCGAACAATGGCTCCCATAAAATATGACGAAAGTTATCTTTTATCGACATAGAATAGCGAAATATAATCGTAAATCTATTACACGTCCCACCTACCAACTATAAATTACAATAAAGAAAATTCGATCAAATCGAGCTAGATAGCGTATACATTACACGGGCTCGAACGTGGGCGCGTCCACTCCGAGTTCCGATAATACAAATGGAAACTTCGATGAAAAAGACTTTGGAACCTTTAAATAGAAATTGGACATGGGAGCGATCTATAGGAAAAGTTATCGGAATTATAAATTAAACTCATTGATATAATACACAAATACACTCATATCTTTTATCCAAAGCCATATTAAATAATAGACGTTTTACTCGTGAATATAGTCGGCAAATTTAAATCTGAAGAATTGTGTGGTGTTTTCTATGTTCATATGTACTGTATATATATATTCTATAAGTCCGTGTGATGACGGATTAAGAATACATAGTGTAACCACCCCTATTCATCCCGTGGGTGTCGTAAAAGGCGACTAAGGGAACAAAGTATTCAAGACAACATCATTACAAAGAGAAGGGAAACTTGAAACAAACCCTATTCCAACCCGCCTGGAGAACGTGGTATGTAAGCCAAAACCTTCTTGCTTCGGAGAGGTCTATGTCAGGTTGGCAGGATCGTGGTGAGAGTTACTTTCATAAGTCCTAATACACCAGTAGCCTAAAAAGCAAGATTTCCACTTACAAAGTTCTTTATTCCAAACCACATTTACATACAAAGTTTTATATGCAATTTACGATCTAATGTTTGTTTAATTTTAAGTGAAGCTAACAAATCATCTGCAGAGTTTCGGTCAAACTTAGAATCTGTTGTCATGAACCACGAGATATCTAAACGTGTCTAGCAGTTCGTATTTATACATCAGTTCCGGTCTCGAGACGTTGCCGTACCGGTAATTCCCCTCAAGCTGACAAGGCCCTAATAAACATAAGCTCCAATGATTTTTCTCTAAACCTTCTTTCTCCCCGCAAAAGAATGTCACTGGATGTCACTGACCATGACTTTTAAATTGAGACGCAAATTATTTGTCGCTCATTGTTGGTTATGGAGTGCATTTTGTTGATCCCAGATGCCTTTAACAAGCAAGTTTCTCGTGCAGTTTGAGATTACAACTTTGATGGAGGAAATTGTTAGTACCCGTGACTTACAATGTACACATGATTATGTAAATTGTTTGAATACATTAACCTTTACATGCGCTTATATGTGCATATAATGATAACTAGTATATACCGGCGCAAACGCAACCCTACTCTAAGACATCTATCGTTTTTTTAACCTTTATCTCCTAATCCTCAAAATAATCAGACTTGATTAGTATAACGTCGTCGGTCGTGCTTTTATCTATATTTCTGCTTTCACATGAAGATTAGAATGCGTTATTTACATATGTTTATTTAATCTGTGTAGCAAAAATTAGTTAATAATATAATAAATCAATAAATGTCGTACACAAACTTTCGCTCACACTGTACAGCACCTACAATTCAACGTATACTGTACTCGTACATAATTTGCGCGGACAGATACGCGCACGACGATTGATTGTGCCTTTCGATGGATTCTTTTTTTGAATATTTACAGTGACGCCAAAAAAGATGAATGAAAAAAGATATTCTGTTATCTGGAGAGTTCAAAGTATGTTTTCAAAGATTTATCATCACTAAACTGCATCCTCGATGAATAGTTTTAACACCATCACATCTTCATCATTGTATTATATTAATATTTTAGATATCAAGTATTCGTTGAAGATCACTAATAGATAACATTTTGAAACATTTACACAATGAAATTTTTAAAGCGCTATTAATCTGCTTCGATAATTATGTTTGAAAATTTCAGGAGACTAGCGAATGACAGAAATTGTAACAATTTTTTCTACATACGAAGATTTTTGTTAAATGCCTTATTACATTATATTTCAAAGTTCATTTAGGTTAAGGAGGTGTTTTATTAGGCTTTTCGGATGAATTTAGTGGATAGTGATACAGAACATGATGACAAGAAAGGGCGACCGTGAGGTCCAAAATTAGTCATGCATCTATAAGATACATTCGAGAGAATTGTGTATGTAGAAATTCACTGCCTTTCAAAGTAAACATTCTGTCTAATTCCGTATATATCGTATACTAAACTGTATGTTTAGTTCCAAATTGGAAATTTTGCTTAACTTTTCCACAACAAATTTGCAGCCCAAGGCAAAATGACAGGCCGAATCACTTGTTAAGATCTAAAACTCGACAACTAAACGGTTTTACCACCTCTATATTATTAGCAGCGAGCAGTAAGTGCTTTTTGTAATCTTCGAATTCCAGGTCGCGCATTGTGACTGCGGTTTCCTACAAACAGTTACCCAGCCATTACAGTTCGATATTGGCAATATGAATGTCGTGCTAAGTCTACATTGTAGAGTACAAAAATTGCAATTGCTGCTTTACAATTTAAAAGACGTTCATTTCAAATGTTTTTTGTGCGAAAATTACTATTTCAACCTGCTTAGTATGTATAGAAACGAAACAACGTCCGGTAGTTAGATATTTAGTTTATCCGTTCTATTAGGTATAGTACGACTAGTTGTACAATTGGCGATATTGTCATAGGCCATTGGGCACACTCAATGCCGCGGGTACACAGTAAACCGGTTATAGTACTTCGGTTACGAAAGTCACCATCTAATGATTTTATTCTTCGAAAACGAAGTACACTATTATTGTTTTTTTTTCCCAATTCAGAAGGACATATATTTTGGCAACAAATATACGTATAACAATCACATACCTACGATAGAATGGTTATTCCATATTTAGAAAATGTAAAGGGCCTCGGATTGCATATTGGTACAACTCTTGGCCTGTGAAAGCAAGTCGCATCCGTGTGCTAGAAAGTCACGGGCTCGTTACAGGCCCTCCATAGGCTTAAGACCTTCCTTCCATTGGAAACTAAGGTAATATTCATTTAGATTTAAGCTCTACTCAATAAGCTTAACCGTCTTCTCAACAATTGCAATTGATTAGTTTTTAATTTATACAAATATCCCGACACAATTCGCCAACGTAGACAAATATAAGCATTAACTACCTTATATTCTTTACTCTCTCTTCTCCAAGTACAGAATATTTAGGTGCGAACCACGCTAGAACAAACAACCAGCTTCTTCAATGTTCCATTCACCACTCCGACTTTGTACATTCTTATTGTTGTTCTACTTTTTTAGACTTCTATCTATCCTGTACTGTTTGTCGGTTTCGAGATCAGAATGAAAAAAACTCGGCAAATTTTCACTTCTATTGCGGATTCATCTTTAATTGTATACTTTCGCCTTCTAGAATATATACATGTGTATTTATTTACATATATATATATATTCGTATAAATATGCGTATTATACACATGACATGCTATATTTATTTATTTATTTCTCTACATCTACCATGTTTAGCTCTGCATTGCCCTAAGGTCGACTGGTAGCAAATGCCTATGGAATATCATAAATAAGTATCAACAATTAAAATTACTGAACCTCCAATCTGATTTTGTATATCATATACAAATTAATCATCAGTTATAATATAAATGATGTTGGGTTTCCTCTGTGTATTAATGTTATTGTGACCACAAAGTATTATAACTCCTAAAATACAAAAAAACACGTCAATTTTAATCATAACCGTTCCTTAATGAGTTAAAGAGAGCCTATTGGAAGTTGCTTATTTGGAAATAATTAGACTGTTTTAACTTATTGCCTGTATTAAAATTTTGTGACAAGTTTGTGATAAGTATATATAATATTAACACAAAAATACACTACATACTCTAATAGTGATGTTAACACGTTTCCACGCTTCACTTGAAACTATGTATGTGACTGTTATTATTAAGTTTTGATGGCATTCTAATTGGGTAGATGACTGTATCGTAAATAAATACCAATGTCCACTTCATTAAAACTAATATCGCGAAACATTTCGGAAAATACATCTAACATAGCTTTTTATTATTATTACGAATTTCAATGCAATGTACAGCGAAATATATTGTTCAATTGAGTAGTCTAAAATAGTAACGTCACAATTTTGTATTTAGTACATTTTTCATACAAACTTGTCGTCTTGACAGAAGATAAAAGTAACTAATTTGACTAAGGTGTCATCTAGCCTATTATCAAAATGAAACTGTAGATATTAGAGCTGTTTTGGGCATTCTTAAATCTCTATAGCTATTGAATGTCACTATCTATGGTGAGCGCTAATAAAGGAGGAAATAGTGCTCAGGAATATACGCTTTCGTATTTAGTGTTTTTTTGTGGTTTCAGAGGCTTGATAACAAGGGACTTACTGTTCTCATAACTACTTTGTGCCAAGGGTTCAGAATTTGTTTGATTTCCGTATCTCATAATTCCGAAAGGCGACTCTCGTGACCAAGTCAATCATTTATAAGTAACAATAGAAGAACAGACAAATACTGATGCTTAAGTACGTTTTTGTTCATCATTAGAAGTCATGAAAACATGATGTTTATGTTAATGAGAGACGGATGGTAAGTGAGCACCGCCGCCGACAGACTACTAGAGTCGTCATTGAGACGAACCAGAGAAATGAAACCGTGGACAAAACGTATTTAAGTATATTTTGAGACAAAGAGTGACTTTTTAATAACGTAGGTTAACCATTAATGGTGAAACAAAGGTTAAGAAAGAGGTCATAAGTAAATAGACGAGAATATAAGTGCGTGGTAAACAAAATAACAGAAGTTTGCCTTTTAATTTAACTGGTATAAGTTCTAGAATTGTAAATCTAAACATTGAACTATAAAGTATTTCCTGCACGCTAGCCAACTCGGTTTATATTAAGTACATGACCTCACGTTCAGCTTAGGTTAGAACAAATAAATAGTTAACACGAGACAGCCCTGCTTCGACACAAAATGGCTGGCTTGACGAAAGAACAACCAGGACCACACTGAAACCCGGTGTTAGCCCAGACCTAATCTCCCCTTGACTTTTGATTACAAGTAGAAATGCACTTGTACGTATTTTTTTCAAGTAAAAACGTCTCTAGGCAGGTTTAGATGAGAAGAAAAGTCATTTCAGCCGTCATCGACATGTTCACGTGACCTGTTAACGCTAGCACTTGTTGCTCAGAGTGCTGATAGATGTCAAAACCACATAAATGTAATCAGCTTTAATTTAAATATTCAAAAACAACTATTTGTTTAAAGTTTTACGTTTTCCCTTTTTTTTAATATAGACTGACAAAGCGCCTCTTTTCTGCTTGAAGGAAAAGATGAGAAGAATCCAAGAGCGGTGATCACCATATTCATTGCAGAAGCAGACAATGCAGCATGGTGGCCCACACTATGGCGGCCTAGTGAGATGCTTTTTTACGCCCCGCTTAATGGATCTTAATTTTGAGTTGCAGGTGTTGATGGGTCACGTGAGTCACTTAATAATAATCCATCAGCCACTATACTATAATAATCAATCATCATCATCAACAGCCTTGTACAATCCACTGCTGGACATAGGCCTCTCCTTAGCAAGGACGTTTTGGCCTACTATACCACGCTGGCCAGACGGGTTGGAATAGGGTTTGTTTAAAGTTTTCCTTCTCTTTGTAATGATGTTGTCTTGCATATTTGGTTCCCTTAGTCGCCTTTTACGACACCCACGGGATGAATAGGGGTGGTAAAACTATGTGTTCTTAATCCGTCACCACACGGACTACTAATAATGAGACAAACAAACTAAATCCCAGCAGAAATATATGTAAGAGTTGTCCATCTTGTATAATCATAGAGCTTTATTTTAAGTTTGTAGATTACTTATTACAAACATATGTATACCTAGCAGCTTACAACTACTCACTTTACTTCACTAATGGTAAACATTTACAATGTTGCTCGTACCGTTGAAAGAAACAAATGACAGGTTATGTTAGAAACCTTTACCGCAGAGAACCATTTGTAACCTTCTCTAGGTTTCACGTAACCAAAGATCAATGCACCGGCCCGAACCTCGTACCATGAAACACTACGTCACGCCTTTCTCTCGTCTGCCGCCTGTCTGGCAACAATCGTGATAATAGATTCGCTTATAGGGCGACAAGTGGAAATTGAAAATTGGACCTTATAGACTTTTTAATTGGTTACTATTTCCTTATCTACTCAATTTTGCATTGAATGTCTATGCCTTGCAAGTTTTGAGCAATTCGTGTAGTGTATACTATATTTTGCAAGACAATTGAATGTAAAGACAATGCAATAACATATGACCTATAGTTGAAGATGTAGGTAGGAGTCAGGTCATATTTGACAATTATACATTGCACACTATGCACTAACAAGTTAAGTAATGTTTGAAAACCTTTTTGAATTGTTAGCTAAGAGTAGATATACTTATTACAAGATTTTTGGTAAATAGTGACTTTTCGCAAATAAGCAATGTGGACTTCTTTCTTCTTTTGATGTTAGTAAAGTGTTAAAACCGATATATTGTCTAAACCAGTGGTTCCCGATTTGTTTTTTCTACGTACCACTTCAAGAAAGACCTCGAACTTGCGTACCCCTCAGTCAAAGTCAAAGTAAAATGCGTTTATTGAAAATAGGTTTCTAAGAACACTTATGTAAAAAGTGACATTTAATTTAACATTAAGAAAATGACTCGACCACAAATAACTTTAAGGAGTCGGGAGAGAAGGATCAAATAATCATTAGGTATTGATTTTAAGGATTTAATATTTTAATTAAGAGATTGCTCGCGAACCCCTTGATGCAATCTCACGTACCCCTGGGGGTACGCGTAACACTAAATGGGAAACAGTGATCTAAAACAACTAAAAGAAATAGTGATTAACTCAAGACAGTTAGTGTGTTATAAACAGAAAGACGCCATGGCCACTAGTTATCCTTATTTGACAAACACGCAGAGAAAAGCTATTTACGAAACATATGTACCGGATATTTTTTTTATTGCTTGTTACAATAAACATTGCCACTATCCACAAGATCACTGCAATAACCTTTAGGTTCTCGCCTCGCTAAGATGAATTGTTTGAAAGTCACGATGAAACAAAGTTGCCGTCTATTTATAACGTTTTGCATTGCGGATCCAACGTAATCAGGAAATTCAAACACCGCCAGACAAGTCAATTCCGTAGAAAGCTTATGGAGGCAAATTGCTTTGAACAATAATCCCAGCCCATATTACAAAATAAACAAGAGAAATTTCTGTAAGTCTTTGTGACGTTGTCGAGAATTCATATGTAACTCTATTTTATGATGTAAACCAAAATGGTTCAGAAGAAGATCAAACAAACGAACAAAATAAAAAATGAAACGCCTTAATTGTACCTTCAAGAGTGTATGGTGTTGATTGATATCGAAATTGAAATAAATAAAAATTCCCAACTACATTGCCTGAGTACGTTTCAATGCACTGTCAATCAGAAGATTTAATCTTCTGAGCTCTGCAAGAATTGGCGAATTTGTTAGTATTGTTTACTGTAGACAACAGTTACCTTGTATTACGACTAATTTAACATGTGAAGGTCTTCAAAATTTTTATGTGGTCTTTTTCTAAATACTGTAACACAAATGTTTGCGTACTTTTTAATTTGTATTATGTACCGAGTGTGAATAACGGTCGCTCTATCCTCCTCAACTCAACCGCGCTAATCGTCTGCCAAAGATCGCAACTAGGTTACACGCGTCATCTTAGAAGTACAAAAAGCGCTTCAATTAAACTTTCTAAGGAGAATGTACGGTCGGAAGCTGTATTGAGCTGCAGCAAATCACTTCTACCGAATATTAATTACATGACATACAGTTCTCCCTAACGCTGACTCGCGAAAACTAACATTGTGAGAATCTTTTGCAAATAGTTGTGGAACTCCTATACTTGTTATACATTTATGTTAATTCACTTTATTTCGCCGATAAAGAAAGTTGATTCGATATTAACCTATATAGATAGAGCTTTAGTTCTCGTATATCTATCTCATATCAAACAGTAATTATAAAGAAAGTCGAGCTAAGATAAATTTGTAAATATAGAAACAAGGCACGGTTATTAAAATTATAAATGTTGTTTTGTTACTTTCATAGCTAAATACAATAACTGTACTTGACGTGAGAGATATTTTAAAACAAATTTTTAAGGTGATGAAAAAAGCTAATTATTTGTTTATAAATAATTTTCTTAGTTACGCCTCGAATAACACTGTGGCGTTTTCCACATGCATCGCAAACAAAGACGTACGACAGCGCCATCTACCGAAGATACGCCGAACTATGGAGTAACTTATCCTGTATCGTAGTATAGAAATTCTCTAATCGATTAGCATACATACAACATCTGTGGACCGTGCCCCGCCACTAGTGATCACCTCGCCTGGTCGGAGGACCCTCCCTTTGATTTGAAGGGGCATGACAGCCGTTCCTCTACACTATAATATATAGGTACGGGACATGGCACTTGATAACAAACTCCGTAAAATACTACATACATAATTAAGTATTTTATTATCTACATATTATGTATCATTTCGGGAAGATACGCAAACTTTCACGTGTCGAATAAGATATGTCAGAGTTCGCTTTTCTTATTGTATTGTCGATGTATTATTTGCGACTGTAGTAGTAAAATAGTGAACAATACATCACTCGTAGATTCGATTTATAAAATTAGAGAGAGACTGGCAATTATTGATGATATTTAGTTTTACCAATGATGTCTAAGGGGACTAACATCATACATCAAAAACAGTACAAAAACCAAGTACATTATATGTAGGTACGACCTTTTGGATGCCAGAGTAATGTCACAATTTATCATTAGATATTAAAAAACAATCTGTTTCTATCTTGGTGATATAGGTAACGAGCAAACAAATGACGGTATATTACGGTACACGTTAGCTTGGAATTTAAGCTCAAAATAATCCGATAACTCAGAGACAAACTCTGCCTCGTTAGATATTTTTCGTTTAAAATGCTAGTAGTAGTGTTCGAGTTAAGCAAAAGCTGAGAAATAGACTTACGTCACTGATCGTTGTAGGTTTATGAATAATACAAAACATAAAGATAACCTTTAGGATCAAAGCAGTGACTATAACCGCGTGTAAAACTTGGATATGTCATGTACATTGCAGTCGCAACATTTGTATTTTTTTTCAGAGACAATTTATTTATTTATATTTCAGTTTATATTACGTTATCGCTTTGATAAATGATTGAACAGCCCGAACAGCGTTGTCGAACTGTTGAACATCAGCTCTCCAGAAAGAAAAAAGAAATCCAAAAATTTTAATTGCCTCTACACTAATTTATTGAACGTTGTAATTTTTGACCTGACGACGCCAGTGCAGCAAAATCGGTCATCCATACACTTGACGTAATAATTATCTGATAAGTAATGTATAAATTGCACTGATATCGCGATTAGATAAGGCTGTGGGGCGGTGTCTGCTGGCGGGGCACTTTCCACGATGTATTCAGCGGCCGTTAACAGCAGCAAATATTCCGCCGCGAATACCGCGATGTATGTGAATAATGAGTCATCGTTATCCACAGCCTATTGCCTACTGCTAGATATATGACTCTCTTTAGAAAGAAGGTTTTTGCCTACTGTATCACGCTGGTCAGACGGATTGGTACAGCTGTTGAGTAGGGTTTTCCTTCCCTTTGCAATGTTATTGTCCTGCTTAATTTCCTCCTGTAGTCGACTTGACAGGACATCCACAAGGGAGTAGTGGTGGTGACACTACATATTCTATTATCAGACATATGTCATTCGAATTCTCTCACAACAAAAATGTGTATTTTATATTATTATATTATAATGTATTTGTGTAGTTTATTACTTCACAAGTTTACATAAAAATGTGTTTGGACCTTTCTTATAAATAAGTGATGCCTGTGTAGAATTTTTTTTATTATTATTATTATAGTGCAATGATTATTGACTTAACGTAATTACATTTTTCTTTCTACCTCTGTTAATCGAGTCTATATGAAAGAGTTCATTCGATATTAAAAAGAAAAGCCACATCTTAATTTAAATAAATTAATTTAAAATTAATTTAGGAAATAAAATTAATTAATTTAGCACGAACGGACCGATTTGACCGGGGCAGTATTGAAGCGACGGCATCCGTGCTGTAGTGCTTCGTTAGTGAGTGCGAGACCGGACGCCCATTGATGCAGGGGTGACAGTTATCGTGGTAAGCGTAGGGAACTTGACACTGCCACGATAATTATCGTGCCTTTTACGTCCCCAAGCGGGGCGTGCAACAGTATTTCACTAGGCCGCCATAGTGTGGGTCACCATACTGTGCTGTCTGCATGCACAATACGTACAAGTGACCATGGTGATCACAAATCTTGGATTCTACTCATACTTTCCACCAGGCAGCATAGTCACTTTGACAAGCTCTTAAAATAAAAAAAAAATATCAAGAATTTTTTAATTTAACAATCGAAAATCATGTTTGAAGATAATTTTATGCAAAATAAAAAACAGATAAAATTAGGTATCATCTTTCTGATGCTATCAATGTACTTTTTTAATTATATAATAACCATTGTATTGATTACTTGACCTTCAATTTTTATTGTCCAGAAATAATAACAATAATAAAAATTGCGACCATTCAGCAGTATATATACACTTTAAGCGAAACGCGAGTCCTTCTTAAACTTTCAAAAGCTTAAGGAACCAGTTTCATTATCATTCAACAAAGTATTTACATCTCGATAATATCTCGTGAATATAAATCACAAAATGTTTACCACACAACGTATTCAATAGAGACAATAGAGGTTTTTAAGGATATCGGAAAACAACAGTCCGGATGAAATTCAATGCTGGAAAAGCGAGATTTGCTCGAATGCAGGTTTCCTAGATTATGAGGTTAAAGAACAGACTGGTAAGTGACTACCGTCGACCATGAACACCCATAAAACAAGTCACATAAGGAGTAAAAATTTCTAAGAGCCTATCCCTATCCCTAAGAGAAGTAAACAATTCATTCATCATCATCAACAGCCTTTGAAAGTTCACTGCTATATATAGACTTCTCCTTAGCAAGGAGTTTTTGAACTACTATACCACGCTGGCCAGATGGATTGTTATAGGGTTTGTTCCAAGTTCTCCTTCTCTTTCCAGTGACGTTTTCCTCCGTAATTTGCTCTATTGTTGACTCTTATCCCACTCATGGGATGAATTGGGATGCTGACACTCAGTATTGTAAATCCGTCACCACATGGAAACAAGTCGCAAAACGATACGACTTCTGTTGGTAGCAACGATATCGGGCAGTATTTTGGTTTCGTCTACCCACTTAGTAGTAAAAAACAATTTCATTGATTCGCAAAATCGTTATCTGTCATGTGCGAAATTCATTTCTGAAAACAGATAAGATAGGAATGATTTGGAATTGTTTTTTTTTTACTGTTAGTGTTCGTTACGTGTTAGTGATGTATTAGGCAGAATTTTAACGCAATTTTGTTTTTCAATAGAACTGCACTTTAAACTTGAATTTTTATTAATTATATACTGTTATGGACCATCCCAAGACAAATTTTCATACAGTCCGCGTATAAGTATCTCATAAATGATAAATATAATAAAAATGTCGGTGGAGTGTCTAGCAGAGACAATCTTTTCAAAATGAAAAACATATTTTTATGCTAAAAAGATTTGTTTGGCATTTTAATTTTTAGTTCAAAGTTCAAAATGCCTCAAAATCGACCAATTTATTTGTTAAGCAAGAAAAGTGTGAACCGATCTACCCATTAGAGCTTGCATATTGAAAATAAAATCGTATTTGTAGTCAAGTAAGTGATCAACAGATCACCACAATGCAGACTTACACAACAGGACTAATGAAACCGCTACGGGTATAGCTAGAAACGGGTTCAATTAGTTCAAAGAAAATTTTAATAAAATAATAATCAGAGGAAAATGCTGTTAAACATGAAATATCTGAAAATCTTGGTAATTTCAATGTTGCTTGTCCGTGTAGTGAGAGATTAAGAATACGGAGGGTCACTATCTATATTCATCCCGTTGTCATAAGAGCTGTGTTCATAAAGAAAATTAAAGACAGCTAATGAAGAGAACTGTGCAGGACAACAGCATTGTAAAAGACGGAAAATATGACGGAAATCTTATAGCAAACTGTCTAGCAGGCGTGGAGAACCAGACTAATGTCCAGAAGTGAATTACTAAAGGTTCTGTTCGTGACCTTCTAGACTACACTATTACGCGACATAGTAAGCTCACTGAACGATATTTTTAGGTACTATAAAATTTAAACAGTAAACTTGTACTGATACTTAATTGAATTATTAAACTGTTTGTTAGTTTCAATTCATTAATCTTTGCGAAGCAGTCAGACTATTATAGTGTATACGTTGAGTAAGGTAATAAACCATGTAACATTACGCTTTCAGTTTTAAGCGGTAAGCAGTACCTGTAAATGTACGTGTAAATACAGGAAACGGCTCACCATTAATATAACATAAGGATACAAAGAGCCAATTCATCTACATTAAATAATATCCAGGGACAAAAGTATAATGTTTGTAAAGTAGCGGCCAAAGTGAACTTTGATATTTTCATTTACTATGATAAGTCTAGTGTTTTATCGTTTTAAAAGAAAATTCACAAAGTAATCATTTCAGAAGGAATATATTGTAATTTTTACGAAATTTCAAAGTATATATCATAAAACTGCTTCGTACCTACACGTCACTTTGTGTCACTCGAGTGATTCAATACGTTTTTCGAACATTCAATATTTTATACATCATTTGGTTTCGTATTATGTATTAAAGAGACATGTCTCGAGTTAGGTACGCAATATAGATGGCTAACGAAACCCGTCATTGTCGCTCGCCACTCACATTAAGGCCCTCACGGTGTCGTGACACTTTGAGTATACAAATCCCATGTCGGTGTCGGTTTGAGGTCGTCGGGTCACTGTTTGCGGCGCTAATGGCTACGGTCTCTCGTATTACCTTGTTAGTAGACTACACCAGACAGACAATTTGTACGTCAATGACATTGTCTGACAGGATCACTTCATTTTTATTTATTGATTAGTAAAGCCTAGTCTTTCAAAATCAAATGAATGGTAAGTAAGTTCCGGTGTCTATAAACATCAGCATCGTTTACGTTAATAGATTTAAAATGCCGTCACTTAAATAAACAAAGAAATCGCTAACAAATACGGACTCTTGATAGCGATCTACAGAAAGTACAAACACTAGATATATAGCCACGTAGATATGGTGATTATAGCAATATATTGAGATTATAACCCTCATTCTCCAAACACGCAAGTAAAGAAATACTTAAAATAGTTTTAATTTTATAAAAAATATATTTAACTTGAAAAATTTCAAGTGAAAAGTGAAATTTAGAAAAAAGAAGTTTATTAGAATTCTTGTTTCATGCAACGTGAGTATTAAATATTACGGGTAATAGTACACAGGAACGCAATATTTTCATTACTAATATAATCACTTTCACTGAGGAAATATTAGGTATGCAAAGAAGTGCTCATCCTACATGTAAGTATAAAACAATTTTCACTTTCGTACAAAAAAATATAATGAAAAAAAAAAGACACCATGGAGTTTAATAACTGTGTCGATGACCCTGCGATGAAAGTATGTTGGCTGTAACGAGTCGAACGTACCAACATACAATAAAATATGATTCTTAGTGCGCCGCAATACATCTGCAAACGATCGAGTATCGACCGTACACAGAGTATAAAAAGATAATATAAAATATTAGTCGATTATTTATCATGAATGAGTCGGATAGACACAAAGACGATCTAAGGCGAGCGGGCTAGAAAGGAGGATGCGAAACGAACGTAAATCGTTTCAAGGAAAATTCATTATTTCGTCGTTAATTGCTTTAAAAATGTGCAAACAGACGTGATTTGAATGTCCTTACGCAGTGTGAGAGGAAACGGAAAAGACAGGCGCGATGTAAATTAGGTAGGTAAAGCGAAAAGCTTTTCAAAGTAATGTCTTGGCGACGCGAGTCAAATAAATCCGTTCATTACACCAGACTCGCACTTGCGGTAATAATAACTGACTAATGTTTCTTTTAATTGTGATATATTATTAATATGATGGTACATTAGCGAGTGTTTTATGATTTGTACAGAGTACGATCGACGCGAATGTTTTAATTAATTCCGAGTAAGTGCGGGTTGCTCAGTTCTGACATTCTGTTTAATCGTCGCTTTCTATACTTTAAAGACAGGTGTATCGGGCAATAAAGAGATTTAGTTCTATGATATTGAAACCAGCTGTGGCTTTATAAAAAATCACAACATTTATGTCTCGTTCGACATTGAGTTTGAGCGGCGGGCGGTAGGTTACAAACTCGACAATTGACGAAAGTTGGACATCACTCGACATTTCAGTGCCGAGGTCAGCCTTAAATAAATTGAAGTCTGCAAACTTACATCTCTACATATCTTAGGTAGGTCAGCGTGTTTCTCGACGAGTAATATTCATTTTCATGCTCATTAATGTTCGGATGTGTGGTTGTGGCGCGCCTGGTCTCCACACTATTGACAAAGGGCCCCGGTCGGGCTCAAAACTTTGACGAATCTATTGCATATTTTATAAAACATATAAAGAGTAAATATGTATAATAGTACGTACCTATAGGTGAATACCAGATGTATGTCTGAGAGTAATAACCTCTTAGTTTTATTATTGACGTATGTTTGCCACACATTCAATACATTTGATTTTTTTTTACATAATACCATGTTTATTTTGGAATAAACTAATGTCGTGCAGGTAATATTTGATGATTTTATTCACCATGCAATAAGCAACAGTTTGCCGAGTTCCGTGGAAATAGGAATAGAATTACCTAACCTAACACTGTACTGAAATTTTTAAATATAAGAATAAATACGGTGATGCTTAGTTGTAAAACTTGAACCCTTAAGGGTGAAAAATAAGAATGGATAATTAATTGCATTGTAGCAGGCCATGAAGTGTCACACACAAATATCGCAGTGTCTCAAGACAAAAGTCTTTGACCAGGGTATGTTGCCAGTGATGAGTTACAGCACAGAGATGTGGTCGTTCACTATGTTCAAAGTCACCCCAAGAGCAATGGAGAGGACAATGCTTGGAGTTTCTTCGCGTGATCGAATCAGGAATGAGGAGATCCGCAGACGAACCAGGGTCACCGATATTCTCAGTAAAATTGCTAAATTTAAGTGGCGGGTGGTGGGGCACATTGTACGTAGAAATGATGGCCGATTGTGTCATAAAGTTCTGGAGTAGTGATCGCATACTAGGAAACGTAGTGTTGGTAGGCCCCCCACAAGGTGGTCTGACGACCTGGTGAAGGTCCCGGGAAGCTGCTGGATGTGGGCGGCACAGGACCGGCTGTTGTGGAAAACCTTGGGGGAGGCCTCTGTCCAGCAGTGGACGTCTTTTAGCTGAGATGATGATGAAGTACTGACATTGAAGTTGGTTAAATTTCTTTATAGTTCATTGAGTTCATATTAGTTTATATCGTGAATTACCTTCTTCTCAACGGATAATCTAGGTGTGTATTGCGGGATTATAAGCGGTTCTCCTATTTAATCGTTATCTAAAAGCCACACAACTAAAACCTACACAGGCGCTACTGCGATAGAGCCATAATCCTTATTGATATTCATATTCTGTATTTCAACAGACCTTTTATTCGTTTTTATTCGATTAATATAATCGATATAGCTTTAGATATGATTATATAGCACGAGTTCATTTCGCATTGGTGGCTGTGTATAAGCTCGATAGACTACAATAGGGCTTGCGGTTTCCACAAAATTAAAATTCTTACCGTACTCTGGTAGAACAAATAATGTCCGTTGTATTTTCAAAGCGTATTTGCCCTCCAATACACCTAATACGTCATCTATTATTTACCAAGCGTAAAGTATTTATTTTCCGTATATCATACTTAAGACAGACAAGTTGTATTCTTCGAAAAATGACAGACACATTTCATTTGTCATCGTAATTTTTGACATGCAATCGGACAGTTGCTGAATCATTAGAGACTAACCAAGTAAACAAGGACGGATATAGTTGGGTATCATTAGTACTAAGAAAGTTACGGTTTTTGAATAGGTATTAGACTTTTGTCGTAGGAGATCGGTAAGTTGCCTAATCGTATCATCTTGTTACGATTGATCAGGCCCAACGTAGTGATAAGACAGATTGAGGAAGGGAAGTCTGCAGATTTCCTCGGAAAAGGGCCAGGTTTAGGTGGGGCGTCGATTCATAAATCATATGGTACACCCCAGAGTAGGGTACCTGAAGCCACAAGTAGGTGATTTTAGTTTATTACACATGCTTCTTGCTCAAAAAAGGTTTCATGGCATTACTAAGAATCTGATCACGTGACTGAGTAACCATTATCTAATAATGGCAAATGGTTTTTCTCGAAATAACTAAATCTTAAACATATTTGTTGAGGTACTTTATAGTCCTAATATGGTGTTACAACATAGGTCTTCAGCTCACAGGAAGATTAATACTTAAATTGGTGACCTTCCTGTTAAAAGGCAAATCCTATACAGGAAAATGCGATATTTAAATACAGATTTAGGTCTTCATTACACTATAATTTTGTTTAAAAAAGCAGCCAGATCTCGGCAATACATTACAAGCTATTGAACAGCTCCAAACCTTGCAATATATACAATATCACTCGTAGTGTTAACGCTTTATGCTGTAATGTCTAGACAAGTCATTATCGTTCAGTTTTACGATCGGTGAATCAATGATCGATTTGATTCGTATAAGAGGCGCGGTTGTGTGCTAATAATTTGAAATCTATTATTTTATGTTTAAAATGAAGTTTATAATCTCATATGTTCTATATATCCTTACGTAGGATTGATAAGGTACACGCAAGTGATTTTTTCCAACTTTATTTCGGTCTGTAGTTTCGGAAATTCAAGTCAATTTGTAAGATCTTAAGCCTTAGATAAGGAGCAAGTAATAAGATACTTCAGAGCGGGAAGTTCTCGATGTTTCATAGACATTCAAAACATAGATTCCTTTGAGAAACAAATATAGCATTATATTTCTAGTATTACATTATATTTCAATTAAAACAGTAGCAATATAAAATAGACAAAATGGTAATACTTCTCATCTGTGTATATTTTATTGAAATGCAACTTGCCTTACCAGTAAGAGTAGGGGCAGTGTGATAGACACATAGACACAAAACAATTGACCGCAATCATCACGCAATTACATGTCATGGGTGGACACCTGTAGCTGTTGTTGCCACCTGTGGTAGGAACGTCCTTACGCTCTAACAAGTACCTAAATATCAGAGGGAACTAATTTAGTTCAATAGACACTTGACTTAATTTTACTTCGAACACCTTAACGGTTGGGAATTAGCTCTGTTATATCTATTCTAGACCACTTTTTTTTTAATCATTTTTTTGAAGAGTTACGTAATTTTGATTTATTTGACCATCTACATGTAAGTCTTGCATAATAATTTCTTTGGTTGTGCAATAATAAGAACGTTTTCGGTATAACATTTACCGGTGTTACAATTTTTAAATTATTATCTGGTTAATGACTTTTTTCGAAAGAAAGAAATAAAGCAGTTGTTTTATGAAACCACACCCTGTATCACAAGTAAAAACATTAAGACCTGTTTCTTGCGAAATCATTTTAAAAAGTTATTTTATTGCAATATTCTTTTGCGTGCGATGGTACAAAGTAACTAAGTTGGTACAAGTTAGTAGCTGTCTTCTACAGGCCACATTAAAGGCAAATGGGTTAGAATGATTTTTTTAATATTTCGTGATTTCTTACTAAACATAAAGTACATTACCTAACATTTTTTTGATCCGATTTTACATTCAAATGGTGTATCATATCATGTACATACTGTGATAAAGTGTTTTAAATAAATAAATAGTTATTCTATCTTAACATTTAAAAGAATATGCAGATTGACGCTAACTTAAAATTTAGTTAGTTCAACACTAACTACATTTCACATTAGACTAATCAGTATCTAAAGAGATCCGCTGAGAAAAACTAACACATGTATGTATATTTATTTGAATCAGATTAGAAAAGAAAATCTATGACCGTAAATCTTGAGCTCACAGAAGAAACTTGAGACTGGAAAGGCAAAGGTTTTCCAACTTTTAAGTCGTAATTTGTACATTTATGGAATACATTGTCACTGCTATCAACTATGCACAGTCGTTCGTTAGTTAAAAGCAATGTAACATTAGCAAATTTAAGTTATGTTTAAAATATATGTATAGTTCTCTAGGTAGCAGAGCCACGCTGATTTCAGCACGAGCGGGCCGGCTCGACTGGGGCAGTACTACCCTCCCACAGAATACCAACCTAAAGCGCCAGCATCCGTGTTGTCGTGTTTCGTTGGTGAGTGTGAGAACGGAGGCCTATTGATGCAGGGGTGACAGTTATCGTGGTAACTGTGTAAGCCTTACACTGTCACAATGACTATCATGCCTTTTACGTCCCCAAGCGGGGTGTGAAAAAGCATCTCTAGTGTGGGTCACCATTTGCATTGTCTGCATTTGTATGGTGACCACAACTTTTGGATTCTATTCATGATTTTCATTAGGCAGAGTCGAGTTACTTTGGCAGGCTCTTAAGATAGAAAAAAAAAAGTTACATATGAAAGTATATATAACTAGTGTAGGTACTTGTACGATAATTAGTGGGTATGAGTATTGAGTTTCGTAAATATTAAAAAAATTTATTAAATTTGAACATCCCAGGTTCACAGGAAGAGATTCATTTAAACGATCCTTTGTAAAACTGGTGTATAAATAAAATTTTATCTATCAAGGTAAATTTCTAGCTTCACAACGCAATCGTCATTAAAGTAAAGAAATTTCTAGTAAACTTAAGTATAATTGTATGATGAAATGATTGCACGTTTAGTGTAATTATAATACAACATCAAGGTCTATTTCCCTTTCAGTGACTCACTTAGTTGTGTATAAACATTGACAGTTACACAAATACAGTTCTTGCTGTGTATTTAGATTACTGTCAAAAGGCAAAAATATTATATTTCAATCTCAAAAAGGACGTGACGTAACGTTATAAAATAAAACGACGTTAAGTAATGAAAAAAAAAATGTTCATAATTTGCACTTCTAAATGTGAATATAGGACATATTAACATATTACAAGCTTGAAAATATATTTTATTTACAGTATTGACATTTTGTGAGGTCAAGAAAAGCAAACAAGCTAATGTAATGGCAAAGGTTAGGTACTTGCAATAGCATCATCATGTTTAAAGGTCTTTGTTTTCTCGAGGGCCTGTTGACCCTTACTTTAAAACATATCCTAATTTTTTTTCTTAAGGTGCCTACTATAAATACTACAATACTTAATCACTGTTACGATAGAAATCTAGCTCAATTAGTTGAACCAAAAGCTAATAAAACGTCCAAGTACCTTTTGCTGGTAATGGAAGTTTCCATTCCTACCGCCTACTTTCCAAAGGTCGGATAAAATGACCGATAATACCCCCGCCGTGGTTTTTAAACGACTCCAGATTATAAGGTGTAACAATATAATTTGTATAATCTTATAAAAGTAAGAGTTCAAACAAATGGATATTTGCGAACACGTCGGGTTTTCGTTCTCTCTTATTTTTCTTGAGTGCTTTAACAGTATTTACTTTCTTTAAGAGAGTCCTCAACTAGATTCAATAGTCGCAATACAGTTAAGGTAAAGTTTCACCAGTCGTCACCCAATTTATAACCATATATATATAAATCGAAATAAAAATGATGTTCATTATTCTTTGCAAAACTACAGTACTCGAGAAACACGTCTGAAAACCTCAGCAGCAAAAAGCAACCTTTAGTAAAATAAATTGTGTTCAATAGACCATTAGATACTCGTAAAATAAAGTTTTTATTTATCACACATATCACAAAAAATATTTAATGCAGTGGTGACAGTTATTATGGTAACTGTGTAAGCCTTACACTGTCACGATGGCTGTCACGCCTTTTACGTCCCCTAGCCTGGTGTGAAAAAGCATCTCACAAGGCCGCCATAGTGTGGGTCACCATACTGTTGTTTGCTTTTGCAATGAGTATGGTGACCACAACTCTTGGATTCTATTCATGCATTCCATCAGGCAGAGTAGAGTCACTTTGGCAGGCTCTTAATATAGAATATAGATTTATTTTTGAAAACGAAATTAAGTTTTAAGCGGTTTCAGGTACTCTAGCCTGGCATTTTTCATGGACCGTTTCCAGATCTAACAATTTTGAGTGAGCCATTACAAATCCTACTTAAGATTCTTTCCAAAATTTAGTCTATATGCCACAATTAGCATTAAATTCATGTTAATGATATATTTCATACTGAATGCCTACGTCACAGTGACGCAAGTCGAGCACTTTCATAATAATACTACGTCAAGTAAAAAATCAATTAAGAAACTGACGTCATTATCTCCCTTTTGTGTTAGCTAGACACTGGAACATAGTCATGGTAACTTGAAACCCATCGATCTTTAAGAAGATGATCAAGAACAGAGTACTTGAAATAGTATGATTCGTTACGCATTGTACGCCAAATCTCTAAGACAGAAAATTTTAAATTTTTTAATTAGCTCGTTGTGTACCTCGTGTATTACATTTTATATTTCTTCTTGAAAATCTAACATGTTTACTGAATAAAATAAAATTTAATTTTCGTATTTGTCCTCGTACCTATATTAATAGACCTAATCTTAAATATCAATCAAAACAAACCAAAACAAAAACCTTATTATATCCACATAAGCTCGTGTTTACTACGCAACTTCTATTTTAACATTACAAGCAGACACTTCAGTTTAAATTTAATTGTTTACAGAAGATTAGCCTCTACGTGTTACCAGATGAAGTTGTCAAGAGGTACTTTTTAATCAGTCTTACGTATTTTTTCTGCTTCAAAAAGCTCTTGAAAAATAACCATGTTTATCATATCGTATCGCGTGGTGCGGTGGATTTCCTTAACAACTCTAAAGCAGATTAGGCTGCGTTCACTATATGTACGTCCATGACAAAGGCTTTCTATCGATTAATCACTTTTAATGCTTACGGTTCACTACTTTAATATCCTCGCAGACTAAATACAAAGGCCGGTTACCCATCACCCTAAGCCTAGAAAGCGATAGTGATTAGTTGCGCAAGCGCCGAATCGCAAGCGTTCGGTCATTGACCGTCGGTGCGGGGAAAGCCTTAAACAGTTATTGAAAATTAATTAGCACATAATATCAATATGATGTTTTTTTAATGAAAAAAAAAACGCTTTATGTCTCTGAACAGAATTATAACCGTAGTAATTGTTGTAGCACATTAATTATGCAAGTTTTATTGCCGTGATCTGTATGCTGTTTACATATAACAAGTGTAAGTTATTTCATGAAACTTTTCTTCTAGTAGCGATAACTTCATATCTTGGTAATAAGCCTATTGGCTATTGGCGTATTCGCCAGGTTAGTAAATATGTTCGCAATAGGTCGACAGGAATATAACATTGGATATTTACATATCTAAGCTTCATTCGTACCATAGATGTTTGATCAGCGCTCAAAAGATGCCGTAAACTGTGCTTACGTGACAATAAACAGTTTGGTAATCAGACACTTTGCACCCGCTTAAGTAATGTGACGTATCAAACTTTAATGGTAAACTCGTAATGAATAAAAATATGTAGCTTGTATACCTATGTATGTATCTACATAAAAATACAAGAACGAAAACAAAATACATTGCAGATTTGATTATAATATTATTACGGATATATACAGAAGTATCCATTGTATAGTGCAGTTTGTATATCTAAAGTAATTCATATTTATAAAGGATAAACCCTTTTTTGGGGATACTCATCAAAGGATGAAGTGAATCTTTAAGTCGGTTTCAGGTGTTACGCACTGTAGTTATTGGTCATGCTTTTTAAATATCGTGATACCATCTAAAACTATAGCTCCAAGATATGCTGATCACATAGCTTACGTTAATATGTTAACAAAGAAATACAATGAACAGACGCGTGTTACAGCCAAAGGCACTTAATGTATGACATGGATGTTCCGTAGGCGTCGGGAATTAAACGTTTACAGTGAAGTTGAGCTGTTGCTATTATTAGATATCAACAGAAACGACACGATGCATAAACTATGATTAACTATCCGACGCCTGCGAATGCATTCCAGTAATATGGCAATAAAAATATTTTATGTACTCCTGCAGATTATGAAGTTATTTCATGTTTAAGTTGTGGGTTTGTTACGATGACTGAATTAGATTTATTACGAACATAATGTCTATTAGATAAATCTGCTCCCTTTTAAATATATTAAAACCTCGCTTCACGTCAGAGAAAACCAATAAAGTCAGTGAGAGGCTGACTTATTCAACACACTGGTGTTATAGTCAGGTTTTCCAAGCCTTACCAATTAAAAAAAGCTTCTGATTTCTTAGTTTAAAAAAAGGGTGAGTTCGTCTATATTTCTCTATTGTATCCAAAGACGTCTAGTCTACTAAGGTCTTGGCGAGTTAAGGGATTCGAGACAAATTAAAGTTTCATTGATGCTTCTGGTCGTAACAAATTTACAACAGTAGTAAAAAAAGTACTGCCAATTCTCTTACTCCAGGGATAAAGAAGTTTTCAAAAGAAATACTTCTACATGAATATGCAAACAAAGAGTTTGATTTAACATATTTCGTATTAAATTTAATTTTACAGTTCATAATATATTCTTATATTCAAATCAGTTAATAGGTTGGCCTTTATATAGTACTTTATGTATACAATCTTAATGTTAATCTAATCGCCGTCTTGTTTGTTAAATGTTTATAAATAATCGTTAATATGCGCTATAGATGTGAAACTATCGTGTTTAGAATCTAGATTTTTCTGAGATAAAACGAGCAAGAGAGTACACAAACAAAATAAATGGAAATAGAAACTACGTGTTTTCGACCAGTATCTTCCTACACTTTCCCCTTCATTTGAAGAAGTGTTACAGGAACAGTGTTTATATTTATAGATACAATTTGGTTTTTTACTATTTTTTAATGTGACCTGTACCTGGTAGATGGACAACAGCGATGAAGCCACTTGTTCACCAGCAAACATGTTCCAGTATTATAGGATCTTATGTCACAAATAAAAGCTGATGCTAGCTCAGTGTTTTAAAAAAAATCTCATTGCCTCTATTCTTTTGTATGCTGGGATACAAATATAACGCAAGGAAATCTTAATACCACTACTTTAACTTCAGAGTGACAAAGATTGTAAGGGCAGTATGAAGTGCCAGCTTAATTCGTAATTTCAAATATTTTTTCACGTTATGTATTGAATCGTTCTTTTTCTTGTAACATATTGAAGGAGTCTTGAAAAGAGACATAGGTTATCTTTTTTCTTTTATAATACTAAACTTCAAAGCTTTTTACACGCTTTTCATGTCCTATTTAAACTTTTTTTACAAAAGTTTTTGTAAAATGCTGTCCCAAGCAGGAATTCTCGTCCATCTTTCGGAAAAATTGTTGCCGTGATCAGTATCATAAGCGACATCAGAGATTGGGAATGGACAATGGAACTCCTTCAGTAAAGCCTTTGACACTGCATATTTACATAGTTTGTTGGATATTTTGCACACTTTTGCCATATCATCAACAGTGGTTGACAGCCAACAGTTTATTTTTCATTTGCTTCAAAGTAACTTAGTCAACAGCCGTCAGCATGTGCGTTTTCAAGAAACCTTTTCTTGGTAATGTAAAGGAGTGCCACAAGGTAGCGTCCTGAGACCCCGATTTTTTATAAATTCCATCTCTAAATAATTATTTTCATCCAACCACCTGTATGCAGATGATCTACAAATCTAAACGAGCATCATTACATAATTTAACGGAAGCATTTACAATAATTAACACGGATTTGAAGCAAGTGCGCGGTGCAACATGATGAACGTCTTTAAATATTTTATAATACACTTATATTATTACGCAAATGTAATAATATATCATATTTTTGCATTTTGACAACCACCTAGTTCTGCAATATTCTGTTCAACTCATAAAATGAAATTTCTTTAAACGTTTTATGACACACTCATGAACATTGAGATAGTCAGAATCACTGGAATTGACAGCACCCACTCGCGAAGTTTTATGTCCAGTAATGGAATATTTTAGCTTTGTATGTAAGATGTGTCAAATACTAGCAACATTACTAAAGTCATATTTAATCATTTTATTTTGTTTATCGGAATTAGATTTAGGATATAATTTTATGGGGATGTTTGAAGAGGTTTGGTTTTTAAATTTATTTCAATAGAAAAATGACCAATTGTAAAAATTAAGGACAATATTAGGTATATCAAATGATTAATCAAAGAAATTAACATACAAATACAAAATGACACATATTTCCCTGAAGGCGTGGGCAGAGGTATATTAAACTCTCACTTTTCGTCAGTGTCTTGGAAATCAAATAAACAAATCATCATATTCTAATAAATTGCGATAATGTGCTGCTCTTGTATTTACTATTTATTTCTTTGTTGCATCTTAAGCATTAACTTTAGGTATATAGCTTTAAATGCAGTTAATTTAAAAAAAATGAGGGTACAAGTATATAAAACCCATACTTTAATTTATTACAAAGTTCTGGCGTGGCGACCGCGTACTGAAAAACGCAGTGTTAGTAGGCCTCCCACAAGGCGGTCCGATGACCTGGTGAAGGTAGCGGGAAGTCGTTGGACGTGGGCAGATTGGACCGGCTGTTGTGGAGAACCTTGGGGAAGGCCTATGTTCAGCATTGGACGTCTTTTGGTTGAGATGATGATGATGATGATGATGATGATGATGATGATGATGATGATGATGATGATGATGATGATGATGACTCACGACAAATTAACTTAAGAACTAAATGGTAAAGCATTTCAACAAAAACATGAAATTGAAAGGACAGGCACTACGTGTTATTCGATAGAAAAATACATGTGAAATTGTCAACATTGTTGTATACTAGTAAGCTGTTACCCGCCGCTTTGTGTCTATGTAAAGTCATTAATAAAATTTTACTGGTCAAGAAAATCTGTAAAAAACCTCAGATTTCAGAAACAATGACAATATATCTGAAATAGTGTAATAAAAGAATTACTAGCAACTCTCTACTTCAAGGAATTATGACAAAATATTATTTTTTGTATATTTCTGACCCTTTCATTAGCCTCAATAAACTCTTTACTTTTATTTTCAATATGGATGACTATTAAAACTTGTTTATAACTTTTATAACTACAATTTTAGATTTTTATTTATTTACATTCCTTGAATACATTAGTAGAGTATTACCCTGTTTATTTGGTATTGACCTACAACCATTAAAAATAACAAAGTTAACTCTTCAGCATGTAAACATTTTACCACTTCATTTGAATTTAAAAAATAACTGGCAATACCATTGACATCGATTTTATAATCTGTTTACTTCAATATTAATATTTTCAAATTGAGAACATTGAGACATAACTGTACTTTTTTTTTCTTGCTTTGAAACTCTTTGGCAATGGA
Organism: Hypercompe scribonia; assembly: GCA_949316085.1. Taxonomy (NCBI): domain Eukaryota; kingdom Metazoa; phylum Arthropoda; class Insecta; order Lepidoptera; family Erebidae; genus Hypercompe; species Hypercompe scribonia. The sequence continues at coordinate 24,360,472 of OX438972.1, forward strand.
AGTAGGTTTTTTCTTTTTAAAGAAAGCAATTAGAGACAAAAAATACAGAAAGCTGCAAGGTGATGTTTTGACAAGAATATAAAAAAAACAAGATGAGTATATCCAAACTACACCTTGACATCGTTGCTATACAATTGGATGGCCTAGCTAGACAGTTGTGGAATGAACTTGACCTCGCTGAAAGTATTTCAATATAAGTAATGTTTATTTTATTAGTACACTAGTTTACTAATCAGACGCAGACAACCTAAGCCTATACACATGATTAAAAACAAAAAATGTTACAAAACATTTTAATAAAAAATGACAAAACTCAATAAAGTCGAAAAGCAGAAAAAATAGTTTAAATAACATTAAATTCTCAATTACATCAGGTTTTGAACAGAATAAGATTCATAAATTGGTTAATCTGTATAGAAATTTATATTTACAAGCAAACAAAAATACAGATTTTAAACTTAAGACATAAGACATAAGACACACATTTTCATCGGGTGTTAAAGTAGTCAGCAAATCTGGATAAAAATAATTATCATAAAATACTGTTATGAAATAAAATGTCTAAATTAGAGCAGTACTATTAATTACATAACTTACATTTGTAATTCAAGATGTCAAAAGCTATAATCTGGTTTTTTTTTATACCACGACGGTGGCAAACAAGCATACGGCCCGCCTGATGGTAAGCGGTTACCGCAGCCAATGGACGCTTGCGACACCAGGGCCATCACATGCGCATTGCCAACCCTAAAGATATTGGGTTTTGCTATCACCTAGTAATGTATCACTATACAATAAAGCGCAGCATGTATGGACATGACAGTAAAGTTAATTCTTACCAGTATCAGATCAACTTTCACTGTGCAACTAATAGATCTTTCCCAGAACCAGTATGAGGCGCTATACAAAGTGCTTTCCATTAGTTTTATTGATAATTACTATAATCAATACAAGAGCTTCTTACTAGATGGACATGTTGATGTTTTTTCTTAAGTCTTTGCAGTGGTGACAATGAAAGCGAACTTTGGATTTCAGATTTTGAGTTGAAGGTTGTGGCTGATGCACAATTATATTGACACAAACACTCATATTTTTTTATCCTTAAAAAATTAGGTATGTTGAAATCCCCATAATTTGTGACTATAAATGTTATCCTACCTACATAATATGGGTTAAACCTAGGACTGTAGACCACACACATACATTTAATACATCATTTATATATAACAAATTATGGAGCACATCAAACAAGATTTGTTTTGAAATGGAAATAAGTGTATGCCGTTTGTCACTACTTCTTCAGTTTTGTGTCATAGTTGCCACCATATGTTAATCTCTTTATTTCTATAGAACCATTCTATTTACTTACATTTCTACCATATTCTATTTGTTTTGGTACTCTGTAACCATTGTAACAATCAACTTTCATAGATAAAAAGCTTATTATCGCATTTCGATCGAGCTGTTACTCGACAACATTCAATAGAATGGTGCTACTTTCCTTTTGTTTTCAATTTATTAATTTATCTGAGACAATCACACCTCACATATACCTGTACATTAACATTTTATATATTTGAAACAGAAGAACACTACTGATAAGTTTGAAGCATTAATAGTATGCTAAAAATTATTGGTTTAGAGAATAATTTAAATTAGATTGAGCCTTCTATGAAATCGTACCTTGAAACCTACTCTACCAATTTGATAAATGCAAAAGTTTGTAAGGATGTATGAATGTTTGTTATTCACACAAAAATTACTGAACAGTTTTAGATGAACCTTTACAATAACATAGCTTAGATATCTATATGACACATAGGCTACTATTGACCAAAATAACCAACATATACACAGGTGGAGCAGTAGACAAAAATTAGACATTAATGTTATAATAATGTAATAAATGTTGAATATTACTTAGTACTGTGTCTATTGAGGACAACATTATTAGAGTGTCGTTGGGTGGTGATCATACTGTGACAAATAGTTTAAGATAGCACACACATAAATACATAAAAGTAGAATTGAATAACATAATCAGACTAGAACCAACTATTATTTGTTCTTGATATAGAAAATATTTTGTTTTAAGTTTTGTATGAATCACTAATTAATATATTTCCTTCTAGTTATAACCAATTTATTTACACATCAGGAAATGCATTTTAATTGTTTTAAAACTCGGAACTATATTAAGGTACATTTTTCATGTATTTAAATAACTTTTAAATTTCTAAATAAATAAATTCTTATTGTAATGTATGAAGATAATTAATAATGAATATTTGATACTATTGTATCATTATATTGAATGACATCAACAAATACAATTAAATTAATTACTTTTAGCCTTATTTGTGTCTCTGAAAACTCATAAATAACTGTACATGATCTAATTAGAAAGTTTCTATAGGTTTCCTTGGTGTATTCTCTTCACTAATAAGTTAAAGGAAGACAAAATATCAAAATAAACAAATTCTCACTTTGTAAATATATTATTAACTGCGTATTACTCGTTAAACATCAAGTAACCTTGCGCGGATCAGCTGACGAGTCTTTGTCTTAAGTGGCCTAAATATATCCACGCACACGAGATAATTAGTGATATCTTAAGACACTTACCTCCTCCCGGCGTTTCAGCCAGCGGCCGCATGGGCTCTCCTCAAGGATCTCGCTCTCATCTTCCGAGTCCTCCCCGCTTTCGCGAGGAGACTTTCGCTCCTTGTCGATGCTTCTGCCGCCCGACATAACACCAATATAAAACACCAAAGCGTCGAACGAAAACACCGCACAATCGGTGAATACCTCACAGACGTTTTTTACAAGAAAACACTTGGTATATTTTCAAAATACACTTTTTCTCGTAACCATAATATCCAAGGCTGAACCGCGAGACGTCACTATCGTTTCTTCCCAAACCATTATTCGTTACACAGCACGTGGAATGAACCTTTGGCTCCGCAGATAATAATGTTGATATATTTCTCTACAGAGAGCGATAACACACAGCGTCTCTACTGAGCTTATTCATGATAATTGAAATAAATTGCCTGCCGGCGTAGCTCTCGACGTATTTCTATTCGACACAAATATAAATCCATAGTGACACTTTTACTTTTTTCTGCTGCCACAGACAACATAGATACAGAGTCTTAAACTGATCGTCAGTGTGTTTAAAGCCCCATAATAAAAGTAATAATAATTATTATCTACTGTCATATAAACAAAAAAAATATTATTTACTGGGAACCAAGTTTTGTATTAATATTAAGTTGGGATCATCCATGTAATATAAATGGGTTTATAGTGACATCTAGGTTTTCAGAAATTAAGCACACTGGCAAATGAGAAAAACATTTGAATGAAATCTAATATACAATAGTTTTATTAAAATAAATAATAGTCTCTAACTAGTAACTATTTAATATTTATAATGTGAAGTAAATTTAAGGATAATAAAATGGGATAAAAAGATTTTAGAGTTCGCCATCTATTAAATTATAAAAGAAGCATCTTGAGTTTAGGAAAGAAATTATCTAAGAAGAGTTCGCCGAGTTTAGTATTGTAAGTAGAAAAACATAGATGGCAGTAAAATCAAAAACTTCATGACTGAAGTAAATTTTGATTGTACCACAACAAACACTCCAATAAAATAATTTGATTCCTCACGAAATATGTGCCCACAATACAATGGACAATGAGAAAAATTCTATGAATGTTTATTATATTTCTTTTGAAGCTCAAAAGTACATTATTCAATCCTTTGTAAAGCGGTAGTAGGTAGATACACCAGTTGTTTAAGATCTTCCGTGTAGTGTTTTGAGTTTTACTGATCTAATGCTAATTTATAGTTTATTTTAACTTTTCCTGACTGTAAATCTTCTTATTGTCTTTTAAATCTGAGCTATCAAAGGAAGAACATGCTGTTGCGGGTGCGTCCCTGCGTTACGACAATCTAATAAGAACCACCTATTTAATTTGTTTGTGAGGTAATCACAGATAATTTTAACGTAACTAGACAAATTCACTACTAATGAAAGTTATGGAAATTAGATGTACAAGGAAATAACATTACCCGATTGCTAACATACTGCAATTTCTGTGCAAGTTACAATATTAATATGTAAATTTAATATTTAACAAGGTAATACACACGGACGCCGGGTGGGTGGTGCAAGGGGGTAAACTTACGCCCCCGGTCAGGATAGAAAATACATATTTGTAACATATTTCATAAAAAAGTGGATTTTATAAGTTTATAGTATGTATGAATGTAGACGTGAACGAAAATAATTCCGGCGACGCCCATACGTACCTACATGTTAACCGGTGACATTTTAAATGCTGTCCTTTGTGACGTCATCATCATTATCATCGTCGTCAACCGCCTTTAACAGACCACGGCTGGACTTAGACCTCACCTTAGCAAGAAGGCCTACTACACCACGCTAGCTAGACGGATTGGTTTGCTTTATGTTTTATATCTCTTTGCAGTGATATTGTCTTGCATATTTCGTTCCTTTACTTGCCTCGTACGACACCCATGGAAAAAACAGGAATAGTGACACTCTGTGTTGATCCATCACCAAACTTTTGCGAATTTCTCACTTTTGTTTTAAATGTATGATGTGATATAATTGTTGCTTAATTCTTTATTTGAAATTAAGCTGCAGGTTGTTGAAAGAATACATCTCTAGGTGTATCTCTTTTTAAAAGAAAATATATGTACAATTCTGTTTTAAACTGTCTATTTATTTGTCTCTGCAAATCTTCATAGCGGGTGGACTTTATATCGCAGTCAGATAGAGAATATGATAAGTAATAACTTAGGGTTCTATTATTTCAATAATAAAATATTATATGTACAAATATGTACATAAATGTAAATGAAACCACGACAAGCAAAGGCAGTGGTCAACATAACACAGTTTTGTTTACAAAGTAAGCAAAATACCCGTGTAACAATAGAATCTTATTTATTTATTGGCCAAACAGTTGTAAACAGAAGCCGGCCTTGTTATTTAGATTATATACTAACATCTAATTGATTAACATATTTTATTTATTTATTTTTAAGCAAAGCACGCGTTAGAAATAAATCCTGTGTCGCGGGGGATTTACAAACATACAAGAAACGGACACAAAAAACACCCAGACTTCGAACAACAATTTGTGGATCACACAAAATGTTGTCCCATGTAGGATCTGAAACCACAATACTCAGCGTAGTGGAAAGCGGCGTGGCGACCGCTTAAACCACTAGGCCAATCGTGCGGTCGAATATTTATTATCGTTTTCTCTGAATTTTCCAATGTAACTGTAAGTAAACAAAAGGCATGTTGACTTTAGCTTCCTAAAGTTTACTTAACAAGTTGTCAATTTGCCACATATCAAATAACTGCGAAGATATTTGAAAGATTAAATGTAGTTTCTGTCCCTCGAGATGTGGTTAGTTCTAGTTTATTAATGATTTCTGTCGAGCTGTGGCCTTGTGGCTCACCGATAGACTCCACCGATACACTTTCAGTGCTTATTGAATTATATGTTATTAAGTCCTTTTGAATTTTATAACTTCATTGATTTGGCGACCTGTGAGCTACACAAGAATAGGACCTCTACGTTCTGACTGAGTGGGGGAGACTTTGAGACAGTTATATCTGTCCTGGCGTAATTTCTTCAACAGCCCTTTACAGTCCACTACTGGACATAGGCTTCTCTTTAGCAAGGAGGTTTTAGCTTACTATACCACGCTGGGCAGACGGGCTGGAATAGGGTTTGTTTCAAGTTTTCCTTCTCTTTGTAATGACGCGATGTTGTCGATGTTGTCTTGCATACTTTCCCTTAGTCGACTTTTACGACACCCACGGGATGAATAGGGGTGGTAACACTATGTATTCTTAATCCGTTACCACACGGACAATTTCAACCCTTCGACAACGGAATGGTGAAGAGACAGCGCTGGATCATGAACCCGGAATGCTACGGTGGCACGGATAGATCAATGCTGGAGATGCTGGAGAATGGTAATGGGTGGGTAGACGCTATCTACTTCCTGGGTGTTATGGTCCAAAAGGAGTCTGTGGAGAGGGACCGGGAAAGGATCGATCCTGCCGAAAGAGATGGGCAAGGGGACGCGGTAGATGCCACTAGCTCCTCAATCGTTGCGAAACTGTCACTGCGATCCCAACTTGGGACGATGTCGCTACTGCAAACGACCCGAGACAGGTGACACCCGATGTGAGCGGGGAGTGTCGCACGCACGGCACGGTACCATCCTGTCCTACAGTCATCCCGGGATGTATAACAATCATTGAGTACGTCAGGGAGGACCAAGGAAACTGCCGATGCGTTCCTAGACTTTTTTCCGACTGGCGAGGTAGGCCACCGCAAGGTTTAGTAGGTAGAGCGGTTTTCTGAGACACACACACCCTCTGTCTACCTGACCTATTCTGGGCGTGACAAAACAAAAAGTATGAGAATGGTACAAGTCCAAGCGCTCTTATCTAGAGCAGAACAAGGATAATATATTTAAATGCTTCAATTATTCGAAATCTTTTGCAAATCAAGATGTAATTTGTACAATGTTTATGTATTATGTGCATGTACACGTGCGGATGCAGTCGAGCGCGGTGTATAATGAGGACGCATCGTTAGCAGATACCTTTATCACTTCACTGACATTCTACGAAAGCGCTCCACGATCAGATTTAATGACAATAACATGAGAAGCGTATGCATTTTAATACCGACACGTGAAATGTATTCGAATATATCGAGAACTTATTGACTATTATAAATTTATCATGAACGAACTTGTGTCCACAACTCTTCTCGAGTTAATGAAATATCTGTCTCTGTACAAAATTTCATCCTACTTCCTTCAGCTCATAGATGAAAGTGATCTTAACTTAATCTTTAGTTATCTGAATTAATAATAACTCTAAATCTAATAAAAACTAAAGGTACGTTTGTTTATTTTCGGGTTCGAATCTTATCCAGAACTGAAAAGACAGAAAAGCATCAGATGCCAAAATATCAAATTTGTAGCCTAGCGGCTTAAGCTCTGCTGAAATTGATGAATCAGATATGAAATAGAGATATTTTAATGTATTATACTTTGTTTTTATATATACTTATTTAATTATTCCTACACAAGGATCATTTTAAAATCTACATTGTAAAAGAAAACTCAGTGTAGTTTAAAGTAATTACTTGCTTTTATTTTATAGTATTTAAAAGAAGTTGATTCCCTATAAGTTTCATCACGTCATGAATATGGAAATTGAGCGTTCCGCACTGCAGGATCCCGATTTTATCGATAATTATCGTCCTCCAATTGTGCAAACTCGACTTAGTTTTCAACCCTACGAAGGACTTTCCAAGCAGTTGATAAGAATCTACTGAGTGGAGGATTCCTAATAATAGCGTTAGAAACTTTCGTAGTATTATATAAATGCCTTTTTTATCTCATTGGGGACAAATTAACAAAGGGGACTTAAGTGTCTTCTGCTATACGTGGACACCCAAAATATTAAGCACATTGCTGTCCTCTGAGTTCTAATCAGAGTTAGTAATGAAAGACACAAAGGACATTTTTTTGTTGACAGTTTGAAAAATTCCTTCGGATCTCCGGTGTCTGGTGGGACACTGTTGCTACTAAACATCACCTCGACGTCCAGTCTCAGGTGCTCTACTCTGAACTCTGAACGGTTAAGCCGTAATCGGGCATATGGACAAGCCTTCTCCTTGTCTATATGCCCGATTATTATATATTATTGTAATCCGATCGCAGTTTTGCGACCACGCCGCCATCTTATGTGCGACCACAGCAATTATGCTGCCAATATAGATCCCCACTCTCTAACATCTCACAGGCTCATCGATGACTGGTATCTCACCAACATCCTCCATACTCGAAATCACCCCAGTATCAGCACCTGTCCATGAGCGTTTCGCCAAATTTCTAGCCCGTCCTGGTCTTAGCAAGTCTCAACCCGACAGATGGCACGAGTCTTGTCATAGACTGGTGTTCATATCGGCTAGGATATCAAAAGATGAAAAACATGCCAGGACTGTCACCGCCTCCGATGGGTTAGTGCAGTATACTCGTACCATCCGAATGATCGCTACAAAGCGCTTGATGAAGCTAAACTCAGCAGCGGGAGGAGGCACATAGGCACTTGACTCATATCGGTGCTCCGTAGAGGGTGAACTTCCTCTCGTGGACTTCCTAAACTAGGTAATAGTCTTTATAGGAAGTCGACTACCCTCCGAACTCCGGGGATCCTCGGGAAACCATAGACTTTATGTTTTATGACGTTCAACCCGTAGACCTAGACAATTTAAAACAACAATTTCTGGATTATCAAACCCGCAACAGTTAGAGTAGTGAGAAACGCCCAAGATCACCGCCTAAGCCGCTACGCTATTTGTACACTCAAATTTAAGGTGAAAAAATGACTTAACACCAGATTGGTTTAAAGCCATGGTATTACTGCAATCGAGACAATCCATATCTGCCGAGGTCTCTATATATATGTATATGTGTATATATAGATATATTTCAGGTCAAATTTAATGGTGAACTGCCCAACTAGTTAGTCTTAGACGTCATTAATCATCGCTAACTTCGTTTTTATTCAAACAAGTATAGCCGACCCGTGCAAGTAATGATTAATTACATTTCATGCTAAGTTTGTGTAAACTTTGTGAACATGAATACCAGTGGAGCTTATCGACAAGATTTAAAAATGTGTGGTGTAAAATACTTAATTATATGTAAATAAACCAGTGTGTTTTGAACCATAATACTTATTATTCTTTGATGTATGAAAATATATTGCATTCCAGATGCAGGTAGAACACAGGAAGTTGTTTGAGGATCTCCCGCGACCCCAAACTGTCCATAATAGCATATAGTTATACGAAAATATATTGAGGCCCTCAGTTTATAAACTACGTTACCAGTGTAGTTCCGATCCGTAGTTCTGTAACCAGGATCCGGTGTTCCACTGGTCATGAACGCTTTCTCTCGTCCAGTACACAAACTATACACATCACTGCGATAGCAGGTCGGTTCGAACCGACTGATTTTTTCTTAATTTTAGTATTTGACGCTGCCCACATATGCGATGCACACGACAAATTTAATTTTTTTTTGGTCTAACAGGAGGGCGACCGCGCGAACTTGTTGTGAGCCACCTAAACGCTTTTTTATTGTATTATTTGGACTATTTTATCATCATCATCTAAACATTCTAAACTATGGTTCGAACACACACCACACACACACATTCACAGGCCTTTACAACACCTCAACTAGTAATCTATAACGTCACTGTCTGTAGGTGGACGTCAATAGACATAATACAATTGTTTTGCGCCACTGTGTAAAACTGTATACATAAGAATATTCATTAAAAAATCGATTGTCTGTAAAGTCGGTTTACTGACGATAGTTGAACGTGACAACGTCATAAGAAAATACTGATGGCATGGTTGCATTTTTAACCACGTGGACGCATCGCTCACTCAAGTACGAGAGAGACAGATGTCGAATGCTGCCGAACGCGGAGGCCGCTTGCATTTCAAGCCTTAAATGGAACGCCTCAGAGTGAGGTAACGCCGCATGAGTCATGTGTTTTGTTGCGTGCAGCCGGCTCCATGGAATTATAAGACGTTGTCACATCAAAATTATTAAGAAATGTGATATGTCGTTCAACATTATCATATTTTTGAAACTTCTTAGGTCATGGCAAGGACATAAGAACATTGAGGGCGCTTGATGACTGCAGGTCACACTTTAATTTACTGAACAAAGATTGAGTAGGCCCTAGATGGCATTTAATTTAGAACCTATTTACACATTGTACGCAAGTAGTTAATAGAATATTTAAGTACCATAATTGGTCGTCAAGTTATAAAGTAAATATTGGCGAATAAAATAGCCTAGTTAAAGGGTCCGACCTTTATAGCTCCAGTGGACTGGACCTGCGCGCTCCATTACATCCCCGTATCCGTTTAAGTGATATTTCTTCAGCTCTTAAAACAATAATATTACAATCAAGTATACACAAGTGCTTTCTTTGTATAAAAATATTGATATTTTTGTCATAAAATAAGCAACTTTTATTGCTTCCATTTGTTTATCTACGATAATTTTGTTTTGGCAATAAATTGTTTTCTCAATTATCTTATTATAGAAGTTTCGTGTATTTTCTGATTAACAGTAGCTTTTTCATTATTACTTTGTTTTGAAACGGTACTACACATCAAGAATATAAAACACAATTATTTCTGGTCCAATACGACTTTCAAATGTTTAAAACATTGCCTATTCGCTCCGGTGCACCAACAAAGCATTTGTGACTCTTGGCGAAATACTCACATTCCGAAGGAATTGTACACTTATCATATGAGCTGATAAAGATGGAGACAAGTGTAGTGTAGTGTTCACTACCCTTGTACACTACACATACAAAATAAAGTCAAAATTAAAACCATTTTAATAAAATGGAACGAAGTGCTAATCACGCAATTCAATCCCATTATATTCACGACACCGTAAAATCGAAAATTATTCTCTAAAACCCATGTTGCCTTTTCCCTAATACACTCTAAAATTTACCCTAAAACGTTAAGCATTATTATTTCTAAACATGCAAACAGTCCGTCAAAGGAACCAATAAATCGATGGCTATGTACTTTAAGTATGTCATGATCTGATTTCTCCCCAAGGGAGAGAGGGGAGGAACATTGCGAACAAACTTTATCGTATTTTTTTCCTTCCGATTAAATTCGTGGCTTCCAAGGCAATTTAACTTCGGCAAAACCTATTTTAATGTTTTCGTAAATGTTTTTTCCTGGTCATTGGTCATGAAGAATTATTTTGATCGACTCAGTCGAATCCCTTCGTTTAGGTTTTCTCGAGTTAGGAATTGAGATGTTCACAGATAGGTTTTGATAGGCCTAGTGCCCTGCTCTGGAAAATAGAAGTTTATCAAAATCTGAATTGATTTTTGGAAGTAGCTGATGAGGATGTATAGGTACATTGAAAACATTCATTTGTCTAGATGGGGAGGGGGTGGGGGGGTCAATATTTCTTTTAAGGTTGATTGGTTCTTGCTTACTTTAGTTTTAATATGTATTACATTCTCATGAACGCATTAAATAAACTGATACATCTTTGCGCACATGACAATGTGATCTGAAACTAAGCCAAGTAGGCTCATCAGCAGAGTACAAGTTTAAAAGCTATAAACTTTTTGTATGTTGTGGATTCGATGCTCACATGGGTCAATATTTTGTGTGAAATAGCACCAGAGTACAGAGCATAGACAGATATCTGATAACTTACTGAAATACATAAATGTAATGATACATAAATAACCAATTCCAAGAAACTACTTATAATAATTTAGGGGATGTTGTTGATTACTCACATACTACTGATGTTGTCATTTGCCATGTCATGTCATGTGCTAACGATAGTTTTTATAGCGTCGTATAAAAACTGTGGCACAGGCAGCTATTGCGACGTCCTTACAGTCCCTCGGAAATACATCAGCGAATATCTACTTTTTATTACCCGGCCCGTTTTCTTACTAAAGGCTTTGTTTTTGTCTATGGGCAAAGGAAAGATATGTACTTTTTATTTTTATTGTTTTATACTTCCTGCATTACAATTGCACGAGGCAGAGTTCATGCCATATGGCCTTACCTATCGGTCAACCTTGAGTTGGTTCAGAAGGGACAAAATGATGTACTATGGAAATAAGAGGGAAGAAAAAAAAGCTTTAACCCATAGATTTGTAGATAATAATAGCGCACACATCAATTAATATTTCATAAACAAACAATTTTTGAAGTAAAAACTACTAAAGACAGCTTGGTGGGTGATAATTCTATGGGTTCGCGTCAGCAACATGCTAAATACGCGCGCAACGGCCTGTGTGCGATACATTGTACAAGATGGGCCACGAATACGTTAACATTTGAATTAAACATTTCGCGCAAATAAATGCCGCGCTGAACGCGGGGAAACTGTTCGTTTCTCGGAAATTTCGTCGCAATGGATCGCTTCACGGGGCCGCAGTGCGCTTATTGTGTGAAACAATTTAATTAAACAGTAGTTCGCTTATTACTGTTGTATTTACACGGCTTAAATCAGTGTCCGAGAACTACTTTAATAAAGAAATGGGTGAAGGAGTCCGAAGAGACAGGCACACGCTAAATGAGAAGCAAACTAGAGGCCCATGGACTACTCGGCAATTCAATTCAATTTTGCCAACATTTTATTTTTTGACGAAGCTCATTTTCACCTCAACGGACATGTAAACAAACAGGATTGCAGGTGTTGGAGCAGTGAAAATCCTAAAGCTAAACACGAGGCTACTTCATTCTCTCAAGGTAACTGCATGGGCTGCAATTACGCAAAAGGAATCATTAGACCCTACATTTTCGAGTATTCTCGCGGCTGTTGAGTTACTGTTAATTCTGCTGAATATGTGAAAATATTATGGGAGTTCTTAGGATCGATACTGCTGGAATTACCTGCCTATAATCGTAACACATGATTTCAACAAGATGGAGCCACTTGTTACAAATCCAATGAGTCCCTGCCGGTTGTCAAAAACATGTTTCCGGACAAAATGATTTCCAGACGAGGCGATAATGCACGGCTACCCAAAAGTCAAGATCCGGCCTTTTTTTATGCGTCTTTTGAATTGTATCTACATCAATAAACCGAATATATTAAATCAAATAAAAAAAAATCAGCGAAGAAATGTCGGCGATCTCGCAGTCTCTTTGCCGACAAGGATTCCAAATTTTCGGTGCTCGCTAAGAAGACTGCAAACGTCGAAACGGTAGTCATTTAGACTACGTTATTTTTGAAAAATAATTTCAAACTAATTAGCTTTCTTGTACATTAATAATTTTTATAATAAATCAAATGATTTTTTTACACGATGTTTTCAAATATTAACTAATTCGTGGCCCAACCTGTATATGTTTGATTGTCTGTCTGTGTTTATTTTTATTAAGTTTTTATTTCTGTCGGCAGTTCTCATGACTGCTTCGGTTTTTTTGGTATTGGGGGCTATCGCACAGACAGATGACCAGATGGTAAGCGACCACCGCCGTCCACGGAAATTAACACCTCAAGAGTGCCAAATTTATTATCGTGCTTTGAGCACCAAGCTTCGAGGTTTTTGTTTACAGTCCGTCTTTCCCATCCAAGACTTACCGTGTTCTTAACCCTAGCGCTTTCACCCTCCCTACTGCTTATCCCAATATACAAGGAGGGTTTGTCTCAAACAGACTACCGGCCCTGAAATAAACCATCCAAAAAATATAATGGTTTTGAAATATAATTTAGAAGTACATTTGTTTACACTAAATTTTACACATGTTTTTAAACATAACTTGGTTTAGTAATAACATGCTTATATGCAAATCCTGGGAAGTGGACCCTCGTCCAGCGCCCGCGGGTGGCACGTGGGTATCTCTGAATACGGCTTGAAAATTTGTCACTGAGACGTGGGACGAATTCTTAAGTAGTGTAACGTCAATTTCAGGATTCAATGTCAGTGTTGTTATAAAGTACACATGGTTTGTTTATAAATATTTATGAGTAGAAAACATCACGTCACTCCACATCATTAAATATTGAACCTCTATTCCTCTTATGTGAACTTCGGAAGTATAGTTCTACGTTTTTTTTACATTTTCAGTGAATTGGGTAGATTACTGTATCGTAAATAAATACCAATGTCCTCTTCATTAAAACTAATATCGAGAAACATCTCGGAAAATACAATTAACTTAGCTTTTTATTATTATTACGAATTTCAATCAAATATACAGTGAAATATATTGTTCAATTGAGTAGTCTAAAAAAGTGACGTCACAATTTGGTATTCAGTTCATTTTTCATACAAAATTGTCGTTTTGACAGATGATAAAAAGTAACTAATTTGACTAAGTTGTCATCTAGCCTACGAGGGCAATTTTAGTTTTTATTTTACTCACTGTCTTTTATATTATATCAAAAATATTTAAAGTATTTACATATTACCATAAGAAATGGAATGTAATTAATAAAATGAAAACAGAAAATTTATGAATAGACTGCTATTTCAATGAAAGCTAATTTTTTTTCGTTCTAAAACTTTATCTCACATAATGAATGAACCCTAAACGTATCACTAAAGAAAACATATTTGCTTTCTTTGAGTGTCTTTAATCTGATGCTGAACTTTATCTTTAATTCCCAGTGTGTCCTGTTGTTGGTTATTCGTTGAATCGTATTATTTACTCGTGTCTTTTACTCTCGAATATATTCTTAATTCTTACACACTAAATACTCCGCAGTGACACAAATTTCTCACAGAGATGATTCAAAGTGTAGTAATTTCTAAACACCTAATGTTCAATTCAGTCAGTTTAAATATTTTAAAATTTGAAAAGTACTTATGAGCAGTTTTTTCTATGAACATTATACCAAAGAATACTAACACCTGAAAGTCTGAGTTGCGTTACGAGGATTCCGTACAAAATTGTATGTAGGTACGTAGATTTTACCACTCTCATGTCTTACCTCATAGTAAAATTTGAATAGTAAATATATATACAGTTAATTGCCTAGTATTTTCAATAAAATAAAATTTTGAATAACATGAAAAAGTATTTGTATTTATTCTTTGTTGCACACATTAAACATATATAAGATACAAGGTGTACGGCCAGATAATAATCTCTGGTTCTCTTCCTGAACACACTCAGGTATTCCATAGCCGAACAGCTGCAACACTAAAAGAATTGCCGGAACAATTCGAAGTATGAAAAGAAGTTTGAAGGAAGAGAGACGAGAAAGTGCGACAGGGTTTGCTCTAGGGAATGAAATCTTCAAAGCGGTCATGAAGATTTGAACGAAAATTAAGGTTATACAAAGTTGAATAGAGTAAGAAAAGATTGCGGAGATCTTGACGTCGCTGAATAGGTAGCCAATTAAGTTGTTTTTGAAATTCCGAAACGTGGCCTAACTTTATCAAGTGAAATATGAAACAGATACAGAAGTTTCAAGGAAGAAAGATATGCAAAAGAGGTAGGAGAAGAGAAAGAGAAAAGAGGACTTTAGTCGAAAAGGGTAGAAAATTTTGAAAATTTGAAAGTTATATGTTTCAGAAAATCTTTCTACTTGCCTCTGTAATATGTGTGCTCCACATGTTGCTATTGACATGACATGTTGCTATTCATAAAAAAACCGCGAAATTTTTAATTTGCGTCAGATATGGTATGACGGTCTTGTACACTGGAATTAGTGACGTCGAGGCTATTATCGACGTCGATGTGGCCTGCCACCAATCATGATAGCGTCAAATTTATTGATGTGACAACTAAGTATTGACTTTCAGCTTTTCCTTTATTTGTGTTGTGGAATCCTGGTACTCACCGCACTGTGATAAATCCCAGTAACCTATAAGTTTTGCTTTACCTAAGAGTACTGAAAATATTGAAATTTTAATCTCAAATGCCTAAATTTTTTGATTTCTATGGATTCAGGCGCTTGAGTTTTTGCAACTTCAAGAAACTGCAGACATAAATATTTATGTTCATTTGGAATTGATACTTCCACGTGCTCTCTTTCTCTTTTAAAAAGGATAGATAAACAACAGAAAAATAGAGTTTGAAGGTGTCAGAACTTGTTCTAGTTATGTGGACTTTGTTCAAAATGCACCTGGTCTCAAACTCTTCAACAATTTAAACTTTTATGATATTGGTTCTTACGTTCTATTGTTAATCAGATGTTTCACCAGAAACTTAGGATCACAAGTAAAGACATTTGCCTTTAGAAGTGTGGAACCCTAAAACACTAAAGTTTATATTATTCGTACCTACTTATTGTTAGGGTACAATAAAGGTAGAATGTGCAAATTTGGCCCTATTCCGGTTCCGGTAACTCGACCGCCAACAAATGCCGTATGCAAACCCATTACATAAATACTACAACCTTATTGACTCGTTAAAGAACCTTTTTTAGATTTTATTCTTTGCTTTTTTTTTTATTAAGAGCCTGCCAAAGTGACTCTACTCTGCCTGATGGAAAGCATGAATAGAATCCAAGAGTTGTGATCATCATAGTCATCGCAAATGCAGACAATGCAGTATAGTGACCCATACTATGGCGGCCTTGTGAGATACTTCTTCACACCCCGCTTGGGGACGTAAAAGGCATGACAGTCATCGTGATAGTATAAGGCTTACACAGTTACCACGATAACTGTCACCCCAGCATCAGTGGGCCTCCGGTCTCACACTTACCAACGAAACACGACAACATGGATGCTGCGCTTTAGGTTGGTTTTCTGTAGTAGGGTAGTACTACCCCGGTCGAGCCGACCCGCTCGTGCTGAAATTAGCGTGGCTCTACTACCTAGAAGAATGGAACCTCTTTGGAATGTAGCCAGTCTTTTAAAACAAAATCGTCATTGTGTACGACTTTTGTTACTTCAATTGCCTCGAAGGATAAGAGGACAAATGAGCGAAGGTTTTGCCTGATGGAAAGTGAAAACCATAGCTACTGCAGTAGATTATAACTGTAGGACATGGACACCTGCCATTCAACAAATACCAGTGTCTCGTCGCGCTTGAGTGCCCTCTGTAACTTAAAGACAATGAACGAAAGGTCGAGTGAGTAGTGGGGCGTGGCACTCACCGCTTTTACGACACGCGGACGCGGTACAGATAGTTCTCCAGCACAGTGCGATTATGCTTCCTGGTCGTGTGTGGGTGTAGCGTTGCGCCTTCGGTATTAACAAGCGGCTCCGTTTTGGGCGTATAACAGATATAGTCGGTTGGTAGCATGCGAGACCTAATCACTGTTGCTGATACTTGTATACAGGAGTTACTATACTCCCGTTTTTATATTGAAATATCCCGTGAGAACTGTAACAGAAGTGGTACGAGACAGAGCCCTAGTAATGTCTTTGTAAATGGTTTCGACCTCGTCATCAGGTTGGTCCATTTTAGGTCAACGCATATAGTCGTCGGTGGTACCCTTTCGTATTCAGGGGAAGCTTCGCATCCCTCACTGCATCATTAGTATGGTCGGTACCATGACTACTGCGACTCCCGAAAACTGGGGGCCTTGGAATTTGGTTCTGGTCCATAGAGAAGATTTTGCCATAGTCACCACACCAGATTGGTGACCACAGTGACGGGAGTTATTTGTCAAGTGACGCTTTTGTCCGTAACCAGTGTCACGCTTTGACTGTATCGCCACGAGTTGATCGACAGAGCCTTATTCTGCAGGATAAGGTGAGGTTGGCTTTACAAGGTCTGTAGTGGTTGATGGCATAGTATATTTGGATGTAATATCAAGATGCCTAACAGTTAGATCTGATCTAGTGTGTTTTATAACTCGCTATTGTGAGTGATCTATAATATCTTTGCGCGAAAGGTTCGTATGTTTGCACGTGTCAACATACTTAATATACTATCAATCTATTTACCTATCCAATTTTACAAATTGATTCCATACTAGGTACCTCAATAGATTTTCGGGGAAAACTAAGAGCTATTGTTAGTTATCATATTAGATTTAGAATACATAATTAAGTTTAACTTTGAATATCGAGTCTGGCAAAAAGTGCTTCTCTAGAAGCTTTCCTGTCGAGAAATTATGCTTGTGTCCTGCGAGACTGTGCTATGACCCACATGGTCTTTCTACATATCAGTAATATGTTGTAAAATAATAGCATCTATTGCTAAGCAGATGGTGGTACAGAGGATGTCTTTTATACTGGCCACCTCAAAATATTTCTCGGGAAAACGTTACCAAGAGTCTAAATAAACTTAGGGTCGATTAAATCTAGTCCATTTTAATCCAAAAAAAAATAGAGATATATAAAACACTGCTGTCATCTGTAAGCAAGGGCACCCCAGGAGCAGCTTCTCCCTCTGGATTACTTTTAAAGAAGAGCGAATCGAATCGTGGATAGCCTAAAGATCTCCGATCGGCTCGACCACTGCGTTACGTAAAGACGTAGCTTCACTCTTCATTCTCTATTATACAGGCTGTTTATATTGGAATCATTTTTATTTATATCAGGCATTTTGAGGCGATTTGCAAAATTTGAACGAAATATATTCAGTAATTTAGCCACAGGACACTTTTTTTCTGTTTCACAGTTTACAACACCATTTGTTGTATAGTGCTATAGTATGTGATGGTCAATGACTTTTCACATATACGATGGAATGATTAATAAAATTTATAAAATAAAAATATTTTCAAATTAAAATCGAACATATTTTAAAGAATATACGAAAGTCAATACTGTATAGGACGAAGATATTCATGAACTTTATTTGCTTTGTTGGTCACTGTATCGGCAAATATAAAATAGAAGCATGTAATTGGCTAATACGTCACAGGCATCATCCCTGCTAACTACAACTAATTACTTTGTGCATCGTATTTACGCACCTTCTTATCTATTGATTGTAAACAAAATGTGTTAACAAATAAGAGTTGTAATATTATTAGGCTTCGTATATTATATTGTTGATTTAAATGTCTTTTTACAGTAAATAATGATTACAACCGGCAATCACATTATAATTGTTGCCCAACTTTAAGAATTGGCAACATTCAATTACTTTATATTCGAAGACTGCCGGATTCTAGAAAGTAGTGTTAGTATAAGACTTTACTTTGATTGGTAACGAGTCCCGCTAATTTTATTAAAAAGTAATAATATTGATTGTGTTGTGCAGTGTGTGTGTTAATGTGAGTATTGTGCTTGTTTGCAAGTTTTTAAATTATTTTGATTAAGCGAAATCGACATTCGCAATGCCGCGAGTGACTTTTACAGCCGTGGAATATACTGACATGGTTTTAATTTACGGAGAATGCTATCAAAACGCATCTCTTCTTTTGCGGACAAAGCGTGAGGGATATGGAACCACTTGTGTATGTCCTACAGACAACCTAATTTTTGTAAGGGCGGTACAAAGATTACGAGATAATGAAAGTTTAGTGCCTCGTAATGTTGAGTTTGCTTCCCGAACACCGATCACTTTTGAAGAATATGTGTTGGACCATTTCACGTGTAATCCTACATGCAGTTAACGAGTACGTAGGGCTACTCGTCAACTTGGTGTTTAGCATAAAAAGATCCATGGTATCTTAGAGGCTGATAAACGACCTTCAAGTTTCGAAGAGTACAGGCCTTATTGAACAGGGATCAATTCGTATGAGTAGCGTACTGTCAGTGGTTATGTATCAAAGTACCAAACGACCCTGAATTCTTATCTAACATCATGTGGACTGATAAGAATACCATTACTCCTAACGGCATATGAAATCACCACAATTTTTGGTATTGGGCTATGGAAAATCCTCATGCTGTGCACGAATCATCGCACCAATACTGTTTCTCTTTAAATGTGTGGGTAGCAACTCACGGCAACCAAATAATTGGTCCTATTTTCATTGATGGAAATTTGACTGCTGTTAAGTTTTTAGCATTGTTTGATAGCCCAGTGTCTGACTACACAGATCAACTGTCGGTTGCTCACAACAGGCGTATTAGTTATGGTATTAGTTAGACGGAGCGCCTTCACATTTGGTGGTGGCTGCTAGGGAGCGTCTTAACTGCATGTTTGGTGAACAGTGGATAGGATGATATGGGCCTACACGATGGTCACCTAGATCATCAGATTTGACACCTCTAGACGTTTTTTGTGGGATGTGTGAAAAATAAAGTGTACTCAACAGACGTTAATTCAGTAGAAGAACTGAGATTAAAGATCATTAGTGCATTCGATAAAATAAAAGCCCTAGCCGCGAATGAAAATTTATGTGTTAAAATACGTGGAAACATGTTGCGAAGATGTCGTCGATGCATTGAAGTGAGTGGTAGACTTTGAAAATTTAAAAATTTAAACGAAATGAATTGTAATTGAATTAAATTTTAAGCAAATATTGATCTGATTTAAAAAAAGAGAACCGAGCTTTACTAGGCCACCATAGTGTGGGTCGCCATACTGCACTGTTTTCGTTCGCAGTAAGTGCGGCGACCACCGCACTTGGATTCTATTCATGCTTTCCATCAGGCAGAGTAGAACCATTTTGGTAGGTTTCTAGTTTAAAAAAAAGAGCTGACCAGTGATAATTGTGATAGTATTATCATATTACGTTATTTAGAATTTACAATTATTGTTACATCAATGCAACAATATATTCTTAGCCGTTGGCAACACGTGCATGTGTTTAGACAACATAAAAAGGGCGAAACTTAACGAACAGATTCGTAAGCGACCCTTGTGCAAGTATGGACAAAGGATCTATTGCACTCTTTACACGAATTCCTTGGAAAGGGCTCTTAACAGACCTTTTTGGACTTCGGTGCCCGCGACATCTGGTATACCTTTACGTGAGTGATGAATGCCTTAGAGTTTGATAGAACTGTTAACAAAAAAGCGGTAGGAAGCGGGGCGCGGGGTGAGATAAAACGACAGGGTTTGAGGTAGTCGAGAGGGTCGTCGGTGAGGAGTCAGTGAGGGTGCAGGGTGAAGGCAGGATGTTCGTGAAAGCTGGGCATAGCCGGTCGTGTGGGTTACCATTACGTTGAGTAAGTTAGCATATATAACGCTGCAGTAGCTAGGTAAGTCCTTGTTGCCTATTATTTCGTAAGATAATGAATATTATTTCGTTGAATAATTAGTTGATATCTCTCTATTATTTCTCGCTGAGCATTACTGTTGGTTTATCGGTACCTTTGATAGAGATATTTTTTTTTTTTGTTTTTTTTTCTTCTTCTCTGCTTCGCGGCAATCTGTTGTGCACAACAATAAGCCACTACATTGTCCGATAAATCAATATCTGCTTGTGGTTTATAGGTTGGAAAGACACTTCTTAGTTGAGTGTCTCATTCCATCCTGCTAAATCTATCCCGCAATGTTGGAACACTGTGTCTTTTCAATCTTTTGTGTTGAAGGCCTTGCTCTCCACTCAGTCTCAGGGCAAGTTTATTTTTATGTGTTGTTAGTCTCCTCTGATACGCGCCGCTATACTTTGTTATCTCCTGTTTGACAGTTGGTAATTTCAAGTCTAGGTAGATGTTTTTGTTACTGATGTAAAAAGGGATGTCAAACATGACTCTCAGTGTTTTGGTCTGAAATCTTTCCAGTATCTCTATGTTACTGTTACTGGTTGTACCCCATAGTTGGATGCCGTAGGTCCAAATTGGCTTTAGGATGACTTTATATACAGTCAGCTTACTCTGTGTGGTCATTTGCGAGTGGCGTCCTATTAACCAATACATATTACGCATTTTTAAATCTAATTGCTTTCTCTTTGTCCAAATGTGTTTCCGCCATGTCAGCCGTCTGTCCAAGTGCATACCCAAGTATTTTGCGCTGTTTTCTTGCGGGATTTGCTGATTGTGAAGTGTGACTGCAGGGCATGTGTCTCCTGAGAGTAAAAGTTACATGGATTGACTTGCTTTGATTTGCACGGATTCTCCAAAGTTCGAGCGATTCCTCTACCTCGTTGATGTGGTGTTGCAGTCGTTTTGACGCAGTTACTGGGTCCATATGTGTGGATAACAATGCTGTGTCATCTGCATACGTTGCAACCATTGTTTTATTTGTTGTTGGTAGGTCGGCAGTGTACAGAATGTAGAGAACCGGACCAAGTATGCTTCCCTGAGGAACTCCTGATTCAATCTCATGCAGGGCAGAAAGTTCGTCGTGAAACTTGACCTCGAAACATCGTTTACTGAGATAAGACTTAATTATTTGAAAAAATGAATGAGGAAGCAGCTTTTTGACTTTATATAACAAGCCCTCATGCCACACTTTGTCAAAAGCCTGGCTGATATCCAAAAAGACCGTTGAACAATATTTCTTGTCTTCCAGTGCTCTACTTATAACGTCGACGATTCGGTGGATTTGTTCAATTGTTCCGTAATTCTCTCTGAAGCCAAATTGATGATTTGGAATGATGTCATCTAAGTATAGCTTCATCCTTTTTAGTATAAGTTTTTCGAATACTTTGCCTAGTAGTGGTAACAGGCTTATAGGTCGGTACGAAGTAACTTCATTAGGCGATTTATCGGGCTTAGTTAGCATAATCACCTGCGCTATCTTCCATTGTCCCGGGAAATGGTTTAGTCTGAGACAGGCATTAAAGATGTTGACAACTGCTACTATGCCCTTTTTGGGAAGGTTTTTTAAAAGAACTTTATCTATGCTATCGTATCCCGGTGATTTTCCATCCTTGAGGTGTTTTATTTCATTAATCACTTCATCGGGGCTCGTATGTTTTACCGGGAGACACATTTGTTCAGCACTTTCCAGGTAAGTTTTTATGTTCACAGTATGCTCCGGTCTCAATTCGGGGAATGGTTGGAATACTTTACTAAGATGTTCAGCAAAGATTTTTGCCTTCTCTTTATGAGACCTTGCCCAGTCTCCATTGCTTTTCCTAATGGGAGGGATCTGGTTGCTGGGACGTTTAAGTTTTTTTGTTGCCTTCCACAGAGAATAATTAGTGTCTAAACTTGGAGTTAAATTATAAAGAAAATCCTGGAGATTGTCGTTGGTGAATTTTTTGATAAGGTCTTTAAGTTCGTTTGATTATCTGTTGAACGCTGTTTTATCTGTAGGATATCTAGTTCTGTGCCATATCTTTCGAAGGTTACGACGTTCCATTACTTTGTCTTTGATGTTTTTCGGATATTCGTTCATTGTTAAAGGCAACTTTTTTCGCACTTTAGTGGAGATACTGGCAGCTTCATGTATGATCTTATTCAGGTTCTCAATGGCATCTTCTATATCTTCAGCTGTTTTCAGTGGGTTTAGCCTAATGAGCCCTGTTGTGATTTTGTCTTGGTATATCTTCCAGTTAGTATTTTTATTGTAGAGCCTTTTTGCGGGTTGCACCAGTACCACAGTGGAACTTATGTTCAATATTACTGGCGTGTGATCGGAGGATAAGTCTGTGCAAGTTTCGGCAGTCATGTAGTTTTTGCTGATGTTTTTGGTAATGTAGAAGTCCAGCAGATCCGGGATCTTATTTCTGTCTGTTGGCCAATATGTCGGTTCACGTGAGGTCATGCATTCGAGCTTCAAATCCTGTAGTGTATTATACAGTTGTTTTCCACGATGTGAAACTAATCTTGAGCCCCAATACGTATGTTTTGCGTTCCAGTCCCCCCCGCAAACGAATTTAGAGCCTAGGGAAGTAAAATATCTGCTGTAATCATCTTTGGTGATCGTGTGTCTAGGTGGACAGTAAATTGCAGAGAAAGCTGTTTGAACTTTTTCATTGAGTACAACCATCAATGATGTGGCTTGTATTTTATCTGTAGCATATTTTTCTAGTTCATAGTGCTTGATGTTGTTTCTTATAATTACTGCAGTTCCACCGTGACTATTTCCAGATGGATGATTTGTTGTATACACTGAATAATTTTGTATGTTGAAATGAGATTTTTTGGTGAATCTTGTTTCAGAAATCAATGCAATGCCTATTTTTTCTAGACGAAGGAATGTTTGAATTTCTTGACGACGTTCCGTCAAGCCGTTGGCGTTCCAAGTAACGACTCGGAGAGTGTTTATCATTTTGTTACGAGGCTTGAAACTAGCTGGACCATGCGGTCCATCATTTTGTCCATCATATTGATCATGATTTGCTGAAACTTGGCAAACATTAGCTCTAGCTTGTTTGAGGAGTATTCTGCATCAGGTAGGTTTTGAATTGGTGGTTGTTGGTTTGCTACATCTGCATAGCTTCTTTTGTCATTGTGATTAATTTGTTTTAGGTTTGGTTTTGCTATTTCTTCTAGTACTCTGTTCTCTTTTGCATATGGAGTTGGATTTTCTTTGGTCTTTGGTTTGGTTTTTAATATTTTTTCCTTATATTGTTTGTATTTTGTACATCCTCTATAGCTTGCAGGGTGATTTTCTTGGCAATTTGCACATGTTGCATCTGTTTCTGGTGTTTTGGTGCATTGAGAGGTAGAATGATCGTTTCCACATTTTACACATCTGAATGGTCTGAAACATTGGTTTTTGGTATGACCAAACCTCTGACATCTTTTGCATTGTATTATTTCTTTTTTCTTATAGGGAGCTTCAAAAGATACCCTCATTTGACTTAAATATTTTAATTTGAATATTTCTTTATTGTTTTTATTCGGTTCAAGATCTACAAAGAATATTGGTAACGGTTCTTTGGTCGATCTGTGAAAGACGTTCACAATTTGTCTGACCTCATGTCCTTGTTCCTTCAGTTCTGCTTTAATTATAGAAGTATCTTCAGTAGAGTGGAGTCCTCTTAGTACAACCCTATACGCTCTTTTGCTTTTCAATTTATAGGTGTAATGTGCTATATTATATGCTATGAAGTTTTCACGGATTACTTTGTAAGTATTTATATCATTTGGCATCAACTTGATAATATGGCCAGATCTTAAGGTTGTCATCGTATATGATGTATTCTTAACAATTTTATTGATTGTAGCTTTTAATGCTGTTCCATCCATAACGCCCGTCACAAAAATAGGTTCAGGTTTTGGTACATACTCTGTTACCGTAGCAGGTTCTTCTGTTTCTTCGCTGTTCAGCATATCAAATTTGTTGTGCTTAGGTACATTGTAGTGCTGAGTATTCTTGGATTTCTTTGTATTGGTTTTTTGTATTGGGCTTGTTTCTTTTCTTTTTTGCCTTATGGAAGGAACTTTGTCTCTTTGCCACTGAACTGTAGGGTTTTCAGTATCACATCTAGGATGTGTTTCCTTGTTTTCGATTTGTGTGTTACTAGCTTTATGTGCTACTAATGTCGGTAGGCTGTTGCTACGATTTATGATGAACATGTCTCTGTTCAATTTCTGCTGGATCATTTTGTTGGGGTTATTTAAATTTTCATTTGGTTCACTCATTTTGTTCCCACGAGTCAGGACGATCTAAAAAGTCACTTTGACGCCTATTCCCTCAAGAAGGCTCCTTACATCAACGTTAGCCAGGTCCGTTGAAGTTGACGTTAGGAACTTGCCACCTGCAAGCCATGCATCCTCTCGGCACGTTTCTTACCTTAGGATTAGGGTGAATTTTTAGAGAGGCTTTCTACCTCGTGACACAGACAGTGAAACCAATGCCCCCGATTCCATCATTGGAGTTGCGGGTTGTGGAGGTCATTTGCTACCCCCAACAATACTTGCTTGTTAGGCAAGCTGATTCGAGTTAGTAACCGCCGCCCGAGATTCGGCGTTGTTGCTCGTTTGGCACCACCCGGGGGAGACGTGTAGGGTGGGTCTAGAAAAAGATGATAAATCCTACGGACGCGAGCAACTTCCCTCCCCCTTAGATAGAGATAATGAGTAGAACTCTTTATAAGTCGCTGCAGTGTGGAGAGCCAATTTACCATCGAACAGAGCCATCCGGTTGATCGCCGGAACGGTTCCGTTACACGATTATATCTTGGTGATCTGTCGCTGTGGTGTATTTATATTGTAGTTACAGCGTGTATGGGTGTGTGCCGTGTGCTTGAGAGCTAGGGGTCTTAAGGGGCGGATGCACGGTGGTCAGTAGGCGGGTTAACTCATATAGCGGGTTGAGTACACAGGGAACCGATGGGTTGGAGTCCCACGTCGGGACGGAGGCGCGAAAGCGCTAGCTTCGGTCGTATACAGCTGAATACACCTGTCAAAGCGAGTTATAGGTTTTGACTTAGCGTTTCGGGCCGCCTTGACTTAAAGTCAGTTAATTCACCTAAATCTTAAGTGCACAACGGATGGAAGAGTGATAAGCACAACCAACAGAAATGTATTTAATTGTTTCATAATCTCTCATTTTGATTCCCTCTTATCGCGGTTTCTTATTATTTATTTGAATCGTTATAAGCCAGTGGGCGAATGTCCAGTCTGGTGTCGAGTTCTACAGTCTAACGCGGATTCTGGAGGAGCGTTAGACCTCCCTCCACATTGGAGGGTGCTGGCTTGTAGAATAATACCTCATTAAATAACCGAAAAATTACTATACTCGCACTAGGGTTCTAGGGTGCACCATCACAATAATAATATAATATTAGGCGACGTGACACGACGCTTGGCGTTTGATTTTGCCGCCATTTTTTTCCGCTCGCGCTACCGCCGTCTACTGTTGAGTGACTCGTGTAATCAATAGTGCTCTAATTCGGAATTGAAATAATTGTATTTATTTTGTTGCAAATCAGTATTTCTCTATTTTTATTGTTTGATTATTTTTAAGTGCGAAGTTATTTTATACTAATAGACATTTTTATTTAAGGATGGCAATTGTAACACCAATTTATTAAAAACAAATTACAAGTTTAAACCTAATAACGGTGCCCGCACTAAGCTTATGGCTTGTACCGTGACAACCAATATGAGATTTTGTATTATTTATTCATAGTTGCTAATTTTGTCGTTAAGGAGCTCTCCAGGCCACACCAAAAATCGCTAATAATGAATTTTTGTCATGTCAAACGACGTTCTAAATATCTAAATTTTATTAAAGTTACGCTTAACTATAATAACAGAACACAAACTAATTTCAGGTATTTTAATCTTAATACCGTAATAACAGAATTAGCACTACTGTCACTTTTGAAATACGGTTCTAGCTAACAGAATATTTATATATTTTATATATTAGTTTAATTGAATATGAAATATAATTAAGACAAGATTCTCTCTCTCATTTAACTACTCCTGAATGATACACTAAATGAATTAAGACACAGAAATGCTTTTCATCTGAACACGACGTATTAATTTA
This sequence comes from Hypercompe scribonia, assembly GCA_949316085.1. Lineage (NCBI taxonomy): Eukaryota > Metazoa > Arthropoda > Insecta > Lepidoptera > Erebidae > Hypercompe > Hypercompe scribonia. Next base: position 24,387,286 of record OX438972.1, read on the forward strand.
AGTTTATAAAAAGTATGTTTATTCTTAAGAAAACATTTTAGCATTGAAATGATGTTTTCTGATAATTTTAGTAATTTATAATTTCGTTTTATAAATTGTAATATTAATTTTTAGGAACTGTATTCAAAAACATTCAGTTTATCACTGTTATAATTTTCAAAGAATAAGAAACATGTATCGGACAACTCCTTTGATTACTTGTTAGCAAAGATCTCATATATTATTTTTCTTTAATTTCGCACAAAATTAACGATAGGCACTTATTATACTTATCCGAATAAAAAGGGATAAGTAGTGCGGCTAAGGGTAACTACCGAGTTTTTTGGTGTAATACCTTGATTTAGCGTTATAATTTAACAGATAAACATTGACCGTATATAGGATTACTTTACTGTTCAAAACTCAAATTAAAAAAGTAAACGTATTTGTATTTACATCTTTGTTTCTGTGGGTGTGCAATACTATGTCATAGTGTGCGGATGCATGCCGTGTGTCATTAGATGTGTCCCCTTCAAAAAGGTAGAAACAGGGTAGTGTTTTGTTTTTTCGAAAGACGGTCCCCATTTCATTTCATCTACACTTTTTATATTTTCCACCATTAATTTCATCACGCTGACAACTTGAAAACTTTAGAATTAAAACTTAAATACTTGACATTGACAAAAATATGTGATACTAGTACTATCCTCCCACAGAAGACCAACCTAAAGCGCCAGCGTCCGTGCTGTCGTGTTTCGTTGGTGAGTGCGAGACCGGAGGCCTACTGATGCAGGATGTGAGCCATACACTGCCACGATGACTGTCATGCCTTTTACGTCCCAAGCGTGGCATGAAAAAGCATCTCGCGAGGCCGCCATAGTGTGGATCACCACACTGCATTGTCAGCGTTTGCAATGAGTATGGTGGCCGCAACTCTTTGGATTCCATTCATGCTCGCTATCAGGTAGGGTGGATTCACTTAAGTAGGCTTTTCATATAGAAAAAAAAATCTCGACTGGTTGCACTGTGATCAAAAAAGAAAGAAAATATCGAAATAAAAGCTGTTCAAAACGGTACAGTACAGTGTTATATTATAAAAGAATTTAGAATACCCACAACACAATTATTTGCCTGGCAATATAAAGTCCATAACACATACCGGGCAAGGTATGAAAGTATTTCGGTTACGAGGTACAGTCAGTGTCATATACAGTCAAGACTATAAGAAATATACTTAATATCAATATTATATATTATAATAATCAAAGTGTAAAAACATTTGGACAATATTTGTATACTTTAGATACTGAATCGAATGAAATGACAACCTCGTCAACATTGGTAGACTGAAATTAAATATAAAAAGAATTAACTATGTTATATTCAGCTATTTATAAAAGGTGTTTATGCATTAGTAAAGATCAACACATGTCACAATCAGAACATGATAAGATGCTGTTCGCAAGTCACAGGTGCGATTCCAGTCCGGGCCCAAATAATTATGTCAATAACTTGTTCTCTTCAAAAACTGGTATTTGATCGTAGGCGCGCACAAAATCGACGGTAGAGAAGACAGTACTGCTTGCCAGCTGATGTGTGTAGTTCTGCAGTTCCTTGCGATTATATTAAAAAATATATTTCATTTCAATAAGTTGATGTTGACATTCTGGTATGAATATAACTGCGCATGGATAGTTGTACATAGAAAATTATATTTAAATTTGTCATTACACAAAAAGTCTATAAAATGACAATTGATATTATACTAGAGCTACTACTAGAGAATAGCTTGGTTTTGGTACAAATATAATAGAATAATTAAATATAACAATGTATCCAAAATGTTATTATAATCACTTTGGCTCAACATTATTCTGTTCTGTAAAATTTATATTCACAATAAATTGATAAAGGAAAATTTAATTTGAGCCTGATATTTAGCACTTTCTGAATCTAAGTGTTGTAACACTGAGAATTTGTGTGTACTTTTGATGCTAACTGTACTCTTACCACACCAAAGAACCTCTCATGTGCAAATTTCAATAAAGAGGTTTCGCAGCAAAAAAAAAATTCTGTTCGTGTTTCAACCTAGACCAAAATTTCAGAAGCCTGTAAATACTGACAGTACTAACTGTTCAGTATTTTACGTAATGTGAGTCGTGTAGTGGGGCGCGCATATCGCAGTGTTGACATCGGAATGTCAGCGGGTGTGATCAGTATAGTTTTTTGTTACGTCATTCAGTGGCCTACGTTAGAATAACCGCAGAACTCTATTGAGTGTCCTGACAGTATCCAGTGTCGGAACAGTATTGGTGTATGGTTTTCTTTTTGTGTCCTTCCTGGTCCGTGTGTAACGGAATTCTTCCTGTATCATGATAGTCACTACGTTGATATTAGTGTGTGAAATGGTTACCAGGAAGTTTTAGACTGTGCGAGCGAGGTTGAGGTCTGAAAGTTCATCGCAGTTCAACTCTTGTGTTCTCACCCTTCCACACACTTACATATAATACATTGAAATAGTACCAAAACTTTACAACCGTCGGATGATCACTAAGCACTTTCCACGATATATTTTAAACAAATGAATGTCACCAATATATGTACTTTGCACAAAAATTCGCCGAAAACTATTTTATGAAATCTATTGTCTTTTAAAACTTATACAACAAGTGTGCATCAGCTGATCCACGGACGAGCTCAGGCAAACAAAACATCACGATTAACGTCAATAGACTCACCACCACCATTACCGTAGGACCAAAAAATGACGGAAAGTGGGTGTTTAATATGCCTTTGCCTGCCCCTTCGAGGAAACAGGCGTCATTTTATGTGTGTGTGTTTCTTAATCACACAATATTACATATTATACCTTAGATCTATTAATATAATACTTAAAGGAAATTAAATTTCCTTTTCATCAAATAAGCACCAATCATAGCAAATTAAACTAAATCAAAATGTCGTAAAGTGACGCGATCCAATTATTGGAGTGAAAAAATGTTGAATAATGAAGGGAGGAAATGAAACGAAGGGAAGAGTATTAATAATGTAAAAAGTATTACGCTTTAGAAACGAAGATGTTGATAGCAAAAATCTTTTAATAAACTTACTTAAAGTTGAGTGTATTTACATAATATTTGAGTTATTTATCTGGCTGGTCTGTTGCTCTAAAGGCTAGCGATCCTGATTACTAAATCATCGGTAGAATTCGATTATCTACCAGAAGAAATATTTTATGATATGTCTGAATACTTCGTGTATTTTTATAGGACCTTGAATAAGTACTTACTGTTTCTTTTGCTTATATAATTAAAATATAAAGCTTACAATCACTTTAGTGAAAGAATTGTCCATTGTTAAAGACCATTTTCTGCCATCTTTTTAGCAGTAATAGAATCCAACGTCGAAAAAATCTTTTGACGCAATCCATGAGTCGACTCATTTTTGGGTTTCTTCGAAAGAATGGATGCGCTGTTCGTTCAAACCATGCGCCATCGACCGAAATAAGTAATAATTGGAGAGAGCTATATGTCCAGTAAATACGGTGGGTAGGATTCTTCGTCTTCAAATTTAGCCGGTGTTTCAGAGCCTTCTTTTTCTTCAAGCTCAAAGATATTATTTTTAAAGCGCCTAAACCAGTCTCTGCATGTCGTTCGACAGGGAATTGTCACCATATGTTGCAACGAGAATTCTGTGTGCTTCAGGCGTAGACTTTCTTTTAATATAGCGTTGCAATTAAATTCCCTGTGAAAGCACTTTATTTGGCACAAAAGTAAGCAGTTTCACAATAGGTAAATAAACACGTGGTTGACATTATGGTAAACTATATCTAGGTATATCTATCTTTCTGGGTAATAGTGCCACGCTGATTTCAGCACGAACGGGCCGGCTCGACCGGGGCAGTACTACCCTCTCATAGAAAACCAACCTGAAGCGCCAGCATCCATGTTGTCGTGTTTCCATTGATGCAGGGGTGACAGTTATCGTGATAACTGTGTAAGCCTGACACTGTCACGATGACTGTCACGCCTTTTACGTCTCCAAGCGGGGTGTGAAAAAGCATCTCACAAGGCCGCCATACTGTGGGTCACCATACTGCATTGTCTGCATTTGCAATGAGTATGGTGACCCCAACTTTTGGATTCTGTTCATGCTTTCCATCAGGCAGAGTAGAGTCACTTTGGCAGGCTCTTAGTATAGAAAAAAAAAATCTACTAGAATTTGAGGTTACATTTAGAAATACTTAGCTGATGCATGACCATTTAAAATTCCATGCACGGATTGCCGCTACACCATCCTTAAAGAAACAGCGAGAATGTATTTAAGGTCTACTTACTGTTTACTCCTCTGAACATTTATCTTCTATTTATACTTGCAATTATTTATATAAATCTTTATCATGTGGTATATACAGCATATATTTTTTGTTTATAATCTAATATAATTTGCGGGTTCTAAGTTTCTAAAATGGTTGGCTAACTATTGAATGTAATGACTTCAAAAAGCTGAAGAAGAAGTGTTCGAAAAGTTATTTTGCTATTTAAAAGATTCTTATTCAATTTGGATATGGTCTTTTTTGTTGTCGAGCCCGGCCGGCCCGGATGTTTAAGATTTAAAATTTGGTTCATAAACAAAAGTACCTTTACACGAGTAAATAATTAGAATTCAATAAGACTTGTGTAGAACTCTTTACCTTCTAAGGAGAATTTAATTAATTTGCATCTGGGATGTAATATTTTTTGTAGCGAGTGCGCTCATTCCGGCTGTGAATACGTGGGAGTACGTACTACGAGATATAGAGAGGCTTTTATGAGCTTTTTGAAATTGTAAACTGTGAACCTTTTGCATATGCTCTTAACGTTATTGGATGGAAAGTTTATATTAATAATGGTAATAACCTCGGACATCACACACGGCCGTTATGTCTCAAATTAGGCAGAGGCAGTGCTATGATGTCCAGATTGCTGACAATCATACTTATATATTTCCAAATACATACATAAATTAGTTGAATGTATGTTTAACCATTACTTTGACGGACCAGTGTAATGTTATAAGCTATATGTCTATTATTCGACTGAGAAATAATAAAGAAATATAGTCATTTATTTATTATAAATGAGCGGGATCATAACAATTATTTGTTCTGGATGAAGAGGGTTCACCTCTGACCTCTAGCTCAACAGTGAATAACGGTAATTACGAGACTAGCCTGTCTACTTATGTCAATATATCTGTATTAAATAAATGAAGTAATTTGAAAAATAATAAGATGAAAGTCAAGAAATTAAAGGTTCTAAAATATGTTGTTAAGCTTCGACATTGAGATACTTAGAAGTTTCACAGTTTTTAGCTTTTCTACTAAACTTAATTGAATAATTGCTTTATGACGTGGCAAATTAAAGTACAATAGAACTTCTATTAGGAAAGTCTAGTAAAGTCACATGAATTTAAGAATTAAACTTGAAATGAAATTTGCTTTTATTAAAATGGATTTGTATTCTCGGTACTACAGTTTTTACATAACTAATTAAGCTTGAATTATTTCAAGAAAAAGATTAAATCAATTAAGAAGTTTTTATATAGATAGATGCTATATAGATAAATAAAGCTTTTGACTACAGCGCAATCTAAAATTAAGTGGCAATAACATGTGTGCACCGGGTTACAAGGGGTGATTTTACCGCAGTTTACTGTCTCTTACACACAGCTTGGATGGACTTTATGGTTTTTAAACTTGTAGCTACAACCTGAGTAAGGTTCTAGTAGATCTTGTTGGCCTAATGGTTAGTAATTCTAAGTGCTATACCATTAATCGTGGGATCGCTTCCTATCCAGGATAAGTTTTGTGTGATGAGCTCGACCGTTTCTTCTATGTTTAGTGTTGTTGTTGATTGTTTTAGGAATGTATGTTATTTTTATTTAAAAACTTATGTGATCAGTTTATACATAAGTGTAGCTATAATCACACAGAGTAGACGCAATTTAGACGTGTACCACACTCTTGTCTTCCCTTTTTACTAATAAAGACGTAAGTGTATGTAATGTTAAATTATTACGTAAGTACTGAAAGAAACAAAATAGAGCATAGACTAGAAATCTGTAGCGTTTGAGTTTGAAAAGGAACGCCGCGTTTCTTACACCGAGTGCGTATCATTTTTCCCCAACAACAAAACGTCTACACAGCGAACAAGGTAGCACAAATCTTATTTCCTGCTATCACTCTATGCTAAGAGTAAGAAACCTTTTAAATCGACGTCGGAACTTTGTGCACGTCGTGAATATCGACTCACTCTTATACGAGCTCGACGTTTGTGAACTTGGACGGCTTTTCGGTGTCGTAATACGTGTTATATTCTTTTGGGTTGCCATATATAAAACTATTGCTTATTTGATGTCTATGAAAATGGCACACTGACTTTTCTCAATTATAACTTATTTTATATTTTAATTCGATTGTTTTTTTGTTAATTATTTGGTAATCTGTCTTTTATGCTTTTATGGGAAAGAGGACCTAACACGATTTGGTTTACTGTGATTTAAATTTATATTTTACGTATAATTGTATAATTCTCACTCCTTTAAGCGTACTGAATTGCATGTTATATTCACCTGAGAGTAGCAGAATAATTGGAAGGTGAATTCACTTCGTTTATCAAGTTGTATGAATATTGTAACTGTTGGTGATACTACATTAAATAAAATAAGTAATATAAAGTAACCAGTCTTAGTCTTTCGCATTTAATTTTAAAAATAATAAAAAAACTGCTTATAATAGTTATGACTATATTTATTTTCAGCAGAAAACTGAAACAGTTTCAGCCTATAGATCAAAAGGCTTTTTGTATGTACAATTAGTTGACAAAACAGTAGTCTTCATGTATATTTATTTATACAACTGCCCTTTTGTACATTGGCAGCGCAGAAATCTTGTACACAATGTTGTAGTCAATAAACATAAATATTTTTTAAATCAATAGATATTCTTACGAGTATGCAGTTCATTTCTTCACCTGAAAGAGATCTGAAATCACATGAAATCGGTTCTCCTCATAAAAAGGGCTTAGACTGGTTAACGATGAAGGTTTTAGTGGACAAACCGCCAACTCCTACCCTCTGCAGCCCAAGGAACAGTTTTTTGTTTACTTGGAAAAATATGAAAGACTTTGAACATAAAATCAAATCAGACATTTGATAAGTATGTTGAAAGTGCAGAATTAAAATAGAATAAATCGATATGCAGGTGACGGGATTTCTTGCACGGAGTAACTCTCTCAATTCTTAGCAAACAGTTTGTATTAAAAGTACTTTCAAACTTGTTTATATTGTACAGTACAAAAATGTAAACGAAGTAAAGTTTGAAATATTGTATATTTTCTGAACAAATTATTACGGAAATGTCAAGAAATGAGCATAGAAATATAAAAGCGTGGGTTTCAAGGTTCTTAGTAGGAAAAAAATATTACTACGTATGTTAACCTTTTTTTTTCTTACTAATTAGAGTCCTATGTCTAGCAGTGGACTGTGTAAGGCTGTTGATCATGTACATTCTTCCAACTGCCACAATGTCGTCTAAAATAAATTCCATGAAAGGAGAGTTCACTAAATTCGATTAGTTTACAAATCTTTTCTCTCATGGGATAAAATCGAAGTACTTTATATTATGTTAAGAAATAGGTTCTTTGTCTACGGCCACTGCTATTGACCCAACCGTTAAGTAAAAGGTAAGTCTTTCTAAATTTCTGTAATCACAGCGATCAAGAATCAAATAAGACATATTTACTTGCTTCCTCCAACACTTATTTCTCAATTTGTTCAGTTTTATCCAAAGAAGTGATAAGTGTCAATAATTTTTTATAATTATCAATTTATTCGATATGTCGAAAGTCCTTGTAAAAGAAATAAACGCCTAAAGTTAACGATTCTTGTCTTTTCAACATCATCACTTTAACTACTTATATTTAGTTAGAATTAATAGAATAAAAGTCACGTTAATATAAATTCAGAAAACATAAAAATAACATGAACATGTCACGGTTCAAGGCCCCAGACTCTTGCTTCACAGTATCTTCATCTAAACTTTTTAAGTAACAGCAGGAAGCCAATACAGTCGTATGGGAGATTAATGAGTTGAATGAATGTAATGGATGAATGGAAGTAGAGCATGATAGGTAGTGTTCTACTTAAAGAGTATGGTTGTTTTTGATGTTTTGTACACACTTGGAAGCCTTCCAGCTATATCAATAGCAAGTCTTGTAATTCGCAATTAAAAAGTTGGTCTCAAAGAGCAGCAGATTGCGCATGGGTTTGACTTGTGTCTCAAAGCTAAATGCTGATATATTAATTAAATGCAGGATGGATTTGTAATTGGGTTGACAATTACTAATGTCTGTATAATATTAATTTGTAAATTAGAAAAGTAAGATTAAGAAAATTGTCATATTTTAATTTAAACTCCTTTTAAACTCCTTTTTTGACCAAAGTAATTTGAACAGCGGTTCACGCAAAATTACTTTCATGAGTGTAATTTGCAAGAAAAACTATAAAAATCATAATTTTTTAAGTTTAAAACTTCAATAAGTTTCTACATCTCAGTAACAGCGAACCACCTAGGCTTATTATTATGAAGTCAGTGCCTGTTGAACAGACTGTTGATCAATATATGTATTTGCCGTCATATTGTTTATTCATGTTATATATCTCTTTCACTGTCTTAACTATATACAATTTACTCAAATGTTTATCTGTGTTACACCGAGTAATGTATCTCATAATTGACTTTCCCTGTTGTCCTGCTTGACCTTAAACCCTCCATAACGTTACCCCAAGGAAACGTGACGACACTGTTAAAGGCCTATTTTCGTAACTAAATACGGAACCTTACGAGAGTACTTTAGCTTTCAAAGTGACTCTAAGTTGTCGCATATTTGTATACATTAAATGGCATTTAAGGAACTAAATTTACAAAGGGTTGGAAGTATTTAGTAACGATACAGATAGCAGACTTTAGAATATTGGATGAATATTGTAATTACGAGGGGGCGTTTTTAAGTTCGCGGAATGGAGGGTATTGAGTAATAATAAAAACACGAAATTATTTTCTTTTTCTATATATTCCCCTGTAACACGAATACATTTTTCAGATCTTTCAATTAGTTTTTTTATTCCCTCGTAAAAAAAAGTTTTATCTTTGTCTGAAAAATACGCCGAAACCGCCTCCTTAACCTCCTCATCAGTTGAAAATTTCTTACCACGTAATTCTTTTTTCATTTTTGGAAAGAGATAATAATCACTCGGAGCCAAATCTGGACTGTAGGTTGGGTGATTCAAAATATCGAAGCCCACCTTATGCAGGGCAGCCAGTGCGACTCGGCTCTTGTGAACGGGAGCATTGTCATGCAATAGCAGGACACCTTTGGTTAATTTTCCCCGTCTTTTTTCTTTGATGGCTTCTTTTAACTGTTCTAAGATTGAAGCGTAGTATTCCCCCGTTATAGAAATGCCTTTATCTTTATAATCTATCAATAATATTCCTTCTGAGTCCCAAAAAATCGTTGCCATGAGTTTCCCAGCCGACTGTGAAACCTTAAATTTCTTGGGTGGTGCTGTGCCCTTTTTGTGCCACTGCATGGAGTCTTGTTTGGACTCGGGTTCATAATGATGAACCCAAGTTTCATCCCCAGTAACAATTTGATTCAATACGCCATCCTTGTCTTCATTGCAGAGGTCCAAAAACGCACGTGAACATTCCACGCGCTGTTGTTTTTGCAATGGCGTGAGCATTCTCGGCACCCACCGTGCGCTAACCTTAGTCATGCCAAGATGATCGTGTAAAATTTTAAAAATTGTTGTATCCGATACTCCAACCATTTCTGCGAGTTGTTTCTTTTTTAGTCGAGCATCTTCCAATACAATTTTTTCTACTTTTGCAATAACTTCTGGCGTAATCACCTCAACGGAGTGCCCCGGCCTCGGGTCGTCTTCAAGTGATTCCCTGCCTTGTTTAAATAAACTATGCCACTTGTAGACCATTGTTTTTCCTGGGCAAGAATCCCCGTAAACCGATGACATCTCATTGAGTATGGTTTGAACAGACTTTCCTTGCTTAGTAAGGAACTTTATCACCGCACGGAATTCAATTTTCTCCATTTTTTTCACTTCGTTCCCGATTAAAATACTTGGTCAACGATAGTTTAATAACTAATGATCCAATCACAACAAATTTTACTATGCAGACTAATTATGAGTCACTGAATACGGTAGGCATCAAAAGAGCGCGTTTACCCGCCTTTTTCACTGTCATTCCGCGAACTTAAAAACTTACCCTCGTATATGTAGGGACTTGGAGAAAATTAACATTATTAACTTACTGCAATGACAAGTCGTCTTTGTAACAATTTTCATAAAATATATGATTGTATTTTTTTTGTTTCTTTTTTTTTTTAATTAATCGCCTGCCAAATTGACTCTACTCTGCCTGATGGCAAGCATGAATAGAATCCAAAAGTTGTGGTCACCATATTCATTGAAAATGTAGACAATGCAGTATGGTGACCCACACTATGGCGGCCTTGTAAGATCCTTTTTCACACCCCACTTGGGGACGTAAAAGGCATGACAGTCATCGTGACAGTGTAAGGCTTACACAGTTACCACGATAACTGTCACCCCTGCAACAATGGGCTGCCGGTCTCACACTCACCAGCGAAATACGACAACACGGATGCTGGCGCTTTAGGTTGGTCTTTTGTGGGAGGGTAGTCTCATGTAAATAACTTAAAAGAAAAATTAAGGTCTATACATACGTATGACATCTAAAAAATATACTCCAACTCTTATCTATTAGGGATTTTTATCTTCCATCATCAGCTCATCGCTATAAGATGATGACTAACAGACGCAAACATTAAAATAGCTTTAGGAAATATATGAAAGACTAAGCTTATAAAATTAAGATTGCCTTGGATTTTCTTGGGATGCCTTTATCTGATCCTGATATGGTGATAATGAGACCAATTCGAGAGGGTACTCTTTCAAATATTGAGTGGGACAAGAAATCATTAGGTAACGTTAGTTTGATTGTCTGTCTGTGTTTATTTTTATTAATTTTTTATTTCTGTCGGTAGTTCTCCTGACTGCCTTCGTTTTTTTTGGTATTGTGGGCTATCGTGCAGACAGGTGACCTGATGGTAAGCGACCACCTCCGTCCATGGAAATTAACACCTCAAGAGTCCCAAATGCATTATCGTCCTTTGAGCACCAAGCCTCACCTTTCCCAGACATAGTGGGAGGGGGATTTTGTCTACAGTCCGTCTTTCCTATTCATGGCTTACGGTGTTACCCTAGCGCTTTCAACCTTCCTACTGCTTATGGGATAAGCAGTAGGAAGGTTACACAAGGCAGGGATACACAAGGAGGGTTAAATCTGCAAAATATTTCCTTATCGAACTGTGTTACATACATAAGGATGGAATTTAGTTTTGAAATGAGTTTCCAGATGCTGTCAGAAGGCGAATGCAACACATTATGTATAACTGTAACACTCACTCGTTTTTTTAATATTTTCTTAATTTGAAACGAAACTTTGAAACTCAACATAGGTACGTAGGAATTGGTTTAGCATAATTTAATGAAATACAACTCCCGGCTCAGGAATAAATCCTGTGTCGCGGGAAACTTTCCAAAAAACATTAAATAAAAACAAAGAATACACAGACTCAGAAAAATAATTTGTGGATCACACATAGTGATGTCCCATGGTTTTAACCCACAGCACTCAGATTATTAAAAAACTGCGTGGCGACCGCTTGAACCACTACATGATCCGTGCATTCAAGAATTAAGCACAATAGAAGCTTCCTCATGTTAGAGTGGTTTTTATCTATGATGTGAATTTGATATTAGTTTTACTACAAAGCTACGTCTATCGTGAATGTTGAAAGCGAACGTGAGCTTTGATATCCTCTTCGATGATTGATCGCCAAAGTTTTTTGCAAAGGCCCACAATGTGAACATATTATTTTCTATTTTTGCTATCTCTCCTATCGGCCCCAATATGTAAGATTAATGAACGTCATGTGTATAAAAACATATTAATATAAGATTAATTAAGTATGAGAAACGGTCGGTTACACAAACAACATTGCCTAATTGTATTTTGAAAATACTTGTTTCAAATAAGTGGGTAATAAAACCGATATTAATTTCATCTGTACCTTAAATACTTAAATTTTAAACTTTCTCAACAACTTCTAGGGATATGTGTGTTTTAATATGTTGTGTAACACAATACCGTTATTACAGAAACATAGACGTTATTTCCATGAGTGTGAAATTTAGAATCGTTCAAGTCAATTATAATGTTAGAATTAACTTTTCCTTTTCTACTTATAATTTTAACGTAATAGGTTTAAGGTTTAAAATAGTTTATTTTGATATTCCACATAAGATGTTTGTACAATTACTAAAGTTTAACAATACGGTATATTAATGGCTTAATCCTAAAACAAACGTAGCTGTTGTTTTTGTTAGCCTTGTTAAATATTTGTGTATTTATGACATTTTTCGAAGAGTTCGTGTCACAGCAAATTTTATGAAAAATGAAACATTTGAGCTCGTCAAAATAGCATGTTGCAATACTCCAACTCCAAACTTGTATAGAAACATGTGAAACTTGTCAAAATACATATTTTCAGTAAGAGACTTTATATTCAGCATCAATCACTCCAGTAAATGTGTTTAAACTGTCTAATCTCAGGAACTTCACGTCCATATTGAGGAAAATTAATGATGTTAGACATCACGTTCATTAGAAAAAGGATATGGGCTATGTAAAACTGAGCCACAATGCGGAAGTGGAACACGTTGGAATAATGTTTACTATTAGAGTGTAGAAATCGTGATCAATAAGAAAACTTTGTCTTAGTAAAACTAAACTTTCTATGTGAAGTGTTCATTCTCAAGTTTTATTTATTTACACCAAGGAGAAACACCCGTCAACGATAAATTTCACCGATTTTTTATAAACAATTGTCTAATTTGTATTTACTGATACAGCAGTAACCCACAGACGATACTGATCATTAACAAATTATATAAAAGGGCATTGCCCTCCGTCAAAATGTGTTTATTTAGCGCAAGTCAATTCACAGAGTCAACCAGCGTCTATGAACGATATTAATGTTAGGTATGAATTATATATTGACTTTTGTTTAAGAATTTCTGGAATACATCTATAATTTGAAGTGGTCTGAGAATTGTAATTATAACTTCAAACGCATCACACGCTGTCCTACGACCTTGAACTAGATAGATCCCGTACTGCCTGCGGTAATATGGTTTCTGGTTACTGTACTTCATAATCCTTCATAATAGTTCACTATCCTTTTGTCCCTTACAAAGGAGGTTTTGGTCTACTATAGCATGCTGGCAAGATGGGCTCAAATAGCGTTTCTTTTAAGTTTTCTTGTTTTTTGCAGTGATATTGTCAGCTTACGACAACCATGGAATAAATAGAGTTAATGACACTCTGTATTCTATATCCGTCACTCGGAACAGGTATGGTTAAATAAAGTACACAATAATAATACTAATAATACTACACACCTCACACGCGACCGTCTGATCTCAAACAAGATGAAGCCTGTATTACAGTCTTCAGACTTACAAATTTCTAAATACAGTGGACCCCTGGTAATTCGACAAACGTTTTGCAGGGCAGTGTCGGACTATCGAATTTGTCGGATTATAGAGTACTGCCTAAGACACCCTATAGCCCGGATTTTTTTACAAATAAGTACCTTGTAATCCGACAAATTACAGACAAATGATAAGATTGTATATGTTATACACAATGAATAAACAGCAAACAATGAACGCACGCTAAGCTGCACCGCTGTCACACGTAGTCAAATTCAAACTGTGAGCACAAGTTGTAACCTGTTCAATCCTGCACGATCTACATTAGCGAAAATTGTTTGTTTGATGTCGAATTACAGGGGGTCCGGATTATCCGGGTCCGTACATGTTATTGTAGTTAAATTGCGTTCGGATACAGAACAATCACGATAATCACAAAAAAACTTAGGGTAAGTAATTTTGTAATGCGACAGGAATCGAACTCACGGCTTGTAACAGTTAAGTTCATTAACTATTACATCAATATGCCTCATTCCTTCAAGTTTCAACTTTTTTTCAGATTCGTTATAGGCAAAAAGAGTAAACTATATTAGAAGTACATATGTATATAATATATTGTTGCTCGTGCTTCGCTTCAGTCTCAAAGTATATTTCACCACAACCATTTAACCGAATTCAAGAGCGGCAACTCACGCTTCATTTAAAGTACAATTAATAACCCTTTTATTGTCTTCTACATTGGTAGTATAAAGCATGTATTGTAAATATTATACTTTGCTCTACATATTCTTGCATCTTCATTTTAGCTAAAATACACTTAAAATTAAATGCCCAATTTATTAAAACAATTTCTCAATCGCTAGCATAATCGTGCATGATCGATAGTGTTTCATTTAAATTGTAAAACAAATGATCAATTATGTAAACTCCAGCTGTTTCAATTATTTCGGCACTAAAAAATTTCAACTCACTTCGCTATTAAACACACTCAACTGCCGCGTAAAATTAAAACGGTATTTTTTTTAAAACTTCATCATAATGACAGTAACCGTAAACATTAGGCCGTCAAGTGTCAGTTCTAATTTTCACACTATTAAACACATTGACAGCAGAAAGAGGGACGTCAATTTACATATGGCCTAGAATTTGTTACTATAGTAATAATTAATTCATAAGGAAATCTCTTCGGCTGTCTTTACTACGTTTGACTATAATTTACCTTACAGAAAAGCAATGTTATCTAATTTTTTCGTTGCATTTTACAGAACTGATGATATCGGAGTCTTTCCAACTAAACAGGCGGAGTGACTAATAATAATATAATAGCTAGACCCAAATTAAGCACTGCTTCTACTATGGGTACTGCACAACTGATACAAAAACATACTTTTTGTACACATTTTTTTTTGTAAATACATACACATTATACATAGTAAACACCCAAACTCCGAAACAGATATTCGCAGATCACACAAAAATTTAATTCGATTCGGAAATCGAAACAGAAACCTCAAGCACAGCAGTAGCACACGTTAACACTACACCACCAAGGCAGTCTCAGAACTCAAAGGACAGTTACATTTTTGTGACACTAACTTGCAGGTGCACATGTGTGCAGCGATAGTCACTTGGCAAAACGTGACCTCACTGCTCATTTGAACTGATAACATAAAAAAACTTTATTTGACAAGTGAAGGTATCTTTTTGGCAAACGAATCACGTGCACTTTAGACCTCATTTATATAAACTCAGATAGCGATTGTGATAATTCGAATCGAGCTTGTCGGCCATTCGCAATATAAAACAAACCATTCTTTCGGTATAATCAATACGAATGTTAGTGTCGCAACTTAATACCCCATATTTCCTTATTCCAACTTTTACGATTCGTGCTAGTGCTTTGTGAAAGGCACTTTTTGTCTGTTTATGTTCTTAAACTCTATCGTAAATCTTCGGAACCGTCAAAATTAGGTGCGCTGTAAAAGCTTTACGTACCTAATATATATACGCAATGAATTCGTGACTTTATAGATGCTCTTTTTTATTTGAATACACGGAAAATGAGCTGAAAATATTTCTTTCACTGACTTGTTTCTCTACCATAAGAGGGAAAATAAATTTCGATCGAGCATTCGACGAAAAACCATTCCTCGGAGCCCTCGAAGAAGGGATATAAAATTCGTTTATATTCTTATGTATTTTCATCTTTAGTAACCACACCCGTTTGAAATAAACTATTGAAGCACTACATTTTTATTACCTACAAACAGGTATACTTGTAAATGTGTGTGTAAAATGAAATTTGAACACATACACACTTAAAAAAATGATAACATCTAAAATAGTTATCCTGACCATTTCATAACAACTAACGCAAAGTAACATGTCTTACACATTAATGTAAAAAATGTGAAGAGAGATGAAACAGAACTGTGATGACTGAATTTGTGAAAACTGAAGCTAATTGACACCTTAACACTATAGCACTCATAAAAAATAGTAACTCTGATATAGACAAAAGAAGTCTTAATAAAGTTCTAACCGTTCTATTAGTTTTCAGACTAAAATACAAGCAGCTAAAACATCCTCCATAATATCTGTCTATATTCACACATCAAGTGTTGTGGGTTACCAACGAGACTGGCCGGTAAGAAACGAGTTGTTTTATGATCAGTAAGTCTCAAGGCGCTCGCCACCCGCTGCACCCTGTGCCACCACTAACTTGTCCAAAACAAGTATACTTTAGTAGTTTGACTGCACAAAAGTGTAGCGCTTTACTCGATAAATGATATTGAAGTACGAGCTTCGTGCACTTCTTCGAAACTTGCAGATTATCACTTTAAAATAGTTTTATGTGCTAGGTGGAAGAAGTATAAGAACTAGCGAAGAAAGATTGAGTAACCAGACAAAATCTACGCAAAAACAAGCAAGCAAATGCTACAGCAAGAATTTACTTAAAAACTAGCTGGCCTTACATATGTCGTTTGGTCAAAAGCCTGTTCAACAAAAAATAAAAAATTAAAACGAATTTCAGAGTGATCTAATTAGTTTTTGAAGTTTGTTTTGGCTAGGTATAGAAATATATCTATATAGCTTGCAGTCGAAATAACCAAACATAATCCAAGCGCACGTTTGTACGTCTATATTGACTTCTAGGTGATGGTAGCTAGAGTCAAGTGTTTTATTTTACTTTGTGGTTCACTTTTTCTATTGATCGATACATTTGTAATTCAGTGCACACATTTCAATTCTAATAAATACAGTTTGGTGTATTTTGTATCCATGTAATAGATTTAAGATGCCGGTCGCTATATAATGGCGAAATATATACTTTAATAAGCCATATATATGGCTATTAAATGAAATAACTTGATTCGAAGGGTCTGTAATTGTTTTTCTTTCGCTTACCCTCTTTGTTATCACCCAATCATGAATTTATAAACATATTAAATGTGATAAATATTTTAACATTTATGTTAATGTCAATATTCTGACAGGCTGTTAAATAACACAACAGCGCTCAGCGTGTCGACAACTTTAATAATTTGTTTGCCTGTTTCAGCAAAAAATGATATAATATAGTAATTGACCTGAAATGCGAATGCTCGAAACTCAACTGTATGAAGTCTGTATTTTAAGGTTCAATATCGAATACAAAGAAGATAAAAAATGTGGTTTACCCTTTTTCCTGAGTCGTAATGTAAATTCACGCGTATTTTAAGCATATTATTTCCGTCCCAAAAACATAGAAGTGCTTTCCGATGCAGGTTTAGTAAATTGCGTCCCTAGATGTTTATGGTATAGTTTAACAACCTTTTTTTTTAAATTAAGACACCAAGTGATTTTCGAAAATATAATCATTTTTGGCTTTAACGGTCAGCAGAATAAAAAGACAGTTCCAAAAAGTAGAGGTTTACTTGTGTGTATACGTTATACTAGCATCGATAGGTAGTGGTGGCACAAGGTAAGGTTGAGTTGGTCGGAATTAATTAATCATAATAATCTTAGGTCATATTTGTCTATGAATGACAGCTTTTTATCGGGTACCAGATATCCAAGCTATCCTAAAACTGGATTTAGGGTGTAAAGTTTGCTTTAATATAATTCCTACGAACTCTTATGGAATGTGCTTGTGACCACAAACCTATACTCATATCCATAACTACCAAAAGTTGAGAAGAGATGACCAAATAACGACAATATTTTGAGTACAATCCGACTATAATAGTAAACCCTTAAAGTCACGAATATAATATAATCTCTCCGACTCAGTGCCTCCCCTGTTGGTGTAATACAAATTCAACGAATGGAACTTGAAAAGCTACAAACAATATTGAACTTTAATTTTTTAACAGTAAGATATTTTATTTAGTGAATTCGTATATGAGTTCCGATTCTACAGATGAAATGATAATTTGGGATTCCGCTGTCACGTAGATAACAGTCACAAGACAATAGGGTTGTCAAAAAATTTTGTATATGCTTAGCGCGTGGTAATTTTATCAACAAAGAAAAGTTTGAAGCAGTAAGCTGTCGTGAGTTTTACAAAAATATCAGTCAGTAAAATCAATGATCTTGCATCTTGTTGTTGTTGTGATATTATAAGTTAATAGCACGGATCGCCGCGCCGTTCTCTACTGCGCCGAGTGTTATGGGTTCAAACCCCACACGGGACTACACTTAGTGTGATTCACAAATTATTGTTCTGAGTCTGGGGGTTCTTTGTGTACGTTTCTAGTATGTATGCCTACTCCCCCGCGACACAGAATATATCCTATACTCTAAATGCCAGTGTTGTCTTTTATGTAAAAAAAAAAGTTTAAAAAAGTTAAAGTTGTAAACCCAAATGTTTGCTAAAAAGTAGATACTTGTGCATCAAGTAATTTTTTTTCATCGTCAGGAAGTATGTTTTTCAAGTGTTAGGTTTTATATTGTCACTATTATGAGAATATTTAGTCACTATTATTCATGATTTCAAATGCTAATTCAACCTGAACGAATAGTACCAATTACTCGTAAGTAAAATTGGTATTTATTTATACGTTATAACATAGGTATAGGAAAATTGAAACTAAAAGCCAGCGGTAGCCCTAACACGGTTGTTACAAATTGAATCGTCTTAGCAGTGAAATATTAAATTAGAGAGAATGGGGAACTACGTCTAAAGATATTTGGAACATATTGCAGATCTCATTAAACGTTCACAGATTACCCAAGCCTCAGTGGTGATATAATTACTAGAATTAAACTACATAAAGTATTATAAGCCTGAAATTTATCAACGCGATATGGAAAGTATTAACTCTTTTAGAAGTAAGTCACCCCAAGAGAGTTTGCGGTGAAGCGATGTGTCAAAATTGAACGGTGAGAGGTACTGTGCCACTGGATTTTCTGTGCACATTATTTTCTATCCGTCTGCGTTTTTAAAGTAACTTCATCTGAATTACTAAAAAGTGATCGAATTAAGTACAAAGGAGCAGTAAGGATAACGAGTGTCGTTGACAAAAAATCAAGAACCATTTAATTTTATGCGCTCAATTTCAGGGCTGTGGCACCCTTAACCCCTATAATGGTGAAGGCCGCAAAGCGCCTTTGTCACTTTAGGGGTTAAAGGAGGAGCCCCTTGTTAATTCGACTCTTTGTATGGTAATATAGCCTCTGGTCCTTAGGCACAAACCTGAAGCAACCCTACCGAGTTCCTTTATTTAGGGCTCCGTAGTAAGGGTGAAAACAAAATTTATTACATTTAATACATCACCTAAAAACCCTTACAATGCACTAAGGGTATATCTTTTTTGACGTATTTATTTATTTTATAAAATTGCATGTAGTGTAGTTAGTCGACAATCATGAACTATGTACATAATTTTCATGGTGATATGTTTTAACATTTCTGTATTTTCATCAGGACTAAATAATATTTAGGTTACTTATTACACATTGCAAGGGTTTTCACCATAGACGTTAGATTTACAGACATACAGGAGCGTCTCTGGCGGTGTCCTATAGTATACCAACAGGGTGAGATGACGTGTGATTTTACGGAGGGTTGTGTTTGCCTCTACTGACGTGGATCTTTCAACGTCCACTTTGCTAAGAGTGACACAATAGAAAAAAAGGTAGGACTCCATGTGAAAACTAGATTCATAGGAAATGATAGGGGCATAACGTACAGAACTCAAAGGTCAAAAGTAACACACTGTAGCGCCTGACGAGGGTTGCCAACTGCAAGTTTTTCCTTCCTCGGGTGAGTAGGCAATACGGAAACTATTATGCAATAAGTTCCCTGTCTTTGTTTTCTCGTGTCTTTTTACTGTAGATACGGTTTCGGAATACATTTATTTTTACCGGGATGTAATAAAGGTCCGCTGTGGCTCTGATTTTAGCATTTTACAGTGGTAAAAACCAGTTGTTCCTAAGGTAAGAATTCAAGAAGTTATTTTAATGTATAGTATTCCTTGTGTTTGGTAATTTTTTTTTATTGATCTGGCGGTCGCAATAATAGCTGTTTCCCCGGATCGATCCTATGTCAGGCGTAGAGTGGCACACCGTGTGTTAGTCGGTCCGATAGCGACACACCATCCCACCGTAAACCCCGGTGGGGTGACGGCCCGAGGTGGTTTCCACACGTTAAAAAATTAAAAAATAAATGGTCATTTTTTATTATGCTGTTTGTATAATGATGGTAAACGACTATTACCAGCCATTTACATTTGCAATTCAAGAGGTGTTAGTTTTTTTAGTTGTTAGGAATATATGCTATTTCGCGGTGTCTTTTCAAACATACGCAAAGAAAGATGCAAAGAACACCCAAACTCGGAATGACAATTGATGGATCACGCAAAGTGTTGTCACATGTGGGGTTTGAACCAACAACACTCCGTGTAGTAGAGAGCGGCGTGGCGACCGCTAAAACCACTAGGCCAACTATGCAGTCCCATTACCATCTATATGTGTTTGTTTCCCGAGAACTGGGAAGGAATTAGGTCTCCGATGACCTCACTCACTCAGTGAAAAGCAGCCAAAAGAATTCCTTAACACTGGTTTTTTATTCATTATGAGAAACTCGAGAAACTAAAATTAAGAACTGATTACCTTAATTAAACTACGAACAAACATAAATGTTGTCATAAATTAACATTTTCTGTATCTCAGAAATCCCACCTATACCGAACACTACCACACACACACACATGGACACAAACACACTTCAATTGATCTATCATTTCAATACCAGGCTTATTGGCAACAATAGTCCTTTCTCTGGCGACTTCCACATACATCTCAAACAGAAAAACATACTATAGTGCCATCTAGCAAAAATACATCGAACTAATGAGTATATTGAACTACGGAGCAACTACTAATCCTGCATCGCGAAATAGAGATTCTCGTCACGATTAGCATATATACAACATCCCAACATCAACCGTTAGTCGTTGTGTCGAAGGGGCATGACACTCGTTCCTCCACATGTCTATGGTAAGACATCGATCCCAATACAACGTAGCAAGATCATGCTCGAGAACTGAGTCGAGCAACATACTTGTAGTATCGCCCCTCTAAATTCACAAGTTATTGGTGTGCGAAAATCTATTAAATTGTGCCCATGCAAATGTTCACCGCTACCAAGACGAAACAACCAGAAATAATTTGCCTGATGGACTCCGCAGGACGGTAGCGTGCCCCAGTTGGGTACGTCAACTGTACTATCTTTCAGGATATATTTCCGATAGTTATACGTCATGATAACATGATCTTCCTGCAACTCATAACCTAACCCTAAGTCCTCTAACAGAGTGCTGAGAAGATTCAAAGCTAAACAGAAAAAAGGACTCCGACTGTCACCTTGAAATATACCTAGCTCGATCTTTGTTAGTATAGCGTTTATCGCGGTCTGCCGACATCCTGGATAGCGAAGTGTTGTTCCATGGACTCATACGCGACTTCAAAAAGCGCACAGAGATGTATATTTTTTTTAAAGTAGTTCTTTCATAAGCCATGTATATGAAACCGAGTCATAAGCCCTCGTGTAATCTATCCAACATGTCGCCAGACTTACGACTACGACGTTCCTGTTGGCTAATGGTCCTATCTATGATAAGGCGCTCTTTAGTGCCACAGGTCTTACTTCTACATCCATTCTGAGAAACAGAAATTATTGTACTGTTATCTATTCTATTCTATTAAGCTCATTTGTTCAAAAAAAGTCGAGACAAAAAGTTTGTCCAAGACGTATAACAAGTCTGTAAGGAATGTTACTCTTGTATCATTATTACGACTAGTTTAGGGGGAGATATTAGTATTGTCGCTAAAAGAACCAGATGCGTCATTAGCGAAGGTAAGAAATATCGGTTTGATTTAACAGAGTACTTTATTGTACCCGTGTCATGAGCATCGGCGTACGTTTATTTGTTCTATATTAAGTCCACGATTGGGTTAATATGTTTTGTGACAAATGATTTAGCGGGATTGGGTCGTCAGTAAACTCAATCGCTTGGTGAATAACAAAGAAAGGATTGCTTAACAGTAGTTTTCTTTAAGGTTGTAGCATCATACATCTCTTTATTTTTAAAGAGACAACTGTCTCACTAGGAATAAACATGTATGACGTAGGCGGTTTTTTTTTTTATTTTTATGTCTCTAGAGCCTGCCAAAGTGACTTTACTCTGCCTGATGGAAAGCATGAATAAAATCTAAGAGTTGTGGTCACCGTACTCATTGCAAATGCTGACAACGCAGTATGGTGACCTACACTATGGCGGCCTTGTGAGATGCCTTTTCACACCCCGCTTGGGGACATAAAACGTATGACAGTCATTGTGACAGTGTAAGGCTTACACAGTTACCACGATAACTGTCACGCCTGCATCAATGAGCCTCCGGTCTCACACTCACCAACGAAACACGACAACATAGATGCTGGTGCTTTACGTTGGTCTTCTGTGGGAGGATAGTACCAACCCGGTCGAGCCGGCCCGCTCGTGCTGAAATCAGTGTGGCTCTACTACCTAGAAACATGCATGAAACGGACACAAAGAACACCCAGACTCAGAACAACAATTTGTGGAGCACACAAAGTTTTGTTCCATGTGGGGTATGAACCCATATTTAGCACAGTAGGAAACAAAGAGGTTCTACGTCATCCGTGCAGTTCATTGAATCAGCTACTTCCTATTTATAATGATCTTATCATGTTTAAGTTAACTGTAGTTAAGATAAGCAAGGATAATTTTTCTGAGACTTTAATTCAGATTGCATAAACAAAATTCTTTTGTTTAACGGTGTATTTAAAATGTTGGAGAAACTAACATACCTGACAAATTAAAAAAAAAACAGATACAAAAAGTTTTAAAGTAAAAAATTTTGGCTCATAATTTGGCTTTGAAACGTTCGGAAACGTAATTATCTATTTTTAATATCTGCTTGTTGTGTAATATCTTGCTTTTTAACTTGAACGAGAGTCAATATAATTTGTGTGTTTAGAAAACTTAGTTCAAACGTGATGTGATCGTACGATAACAGAATAACAAATTTAGAAGGGATTACACAGATAAATGGAGATCTTTAGAACAAATATTAATAAGAGTGCTATGTTTTGTACATAGATATAAGCTCATAACATCGAGTCGGATGCAATTTAATTTTGTCTAGCATTTACTGAGTGAGAATCGGTGCATCAAAGGATTTCTGTCCACAGTGGCCACAATCACATTACTACAATGTTTAATATATTACATTCCTTAGGTTTATGTGAAACGTGGTACAAACAAAGATATTCAGTAGTAGATTTTGTAATAATGTTTGAAAAATTTATTAACAACATCTAAATTAAAGCCAGAAACAGAAAAGACACATATAGCTTTGGGTAACAATAGACTAGTTAGTATTTTATGGGTTTATGAAAATTGTAGCAAATTCTTGTTCTGTACTCCTAACCTCTTTCGGGCACGGGCGTTGACCAGTCTGAACGGAGACCAGTGGCACTATAATGTATATAAAAACCGGCCAAGTGCGAGTCGGATGCCGCACCCCGAGGGTCCCATACAAATTGTGTTGATGTAGAAGTTTGGTTTTGTTACAGCTTAAAGGTATCATAGACCTGAATTTTAAATATGATTTCAATTTAATATCTCTACGTGTTCACGAGGAAAGGTCTAGTAACTTTAAATTATTAATAGTATTTTTATTATATGATGTCGCTATAAACTTGCGGTGTTTACAATTTTTCTTTATTTGTGCTATAAGATGTTGCTTCGTACCAAAATTTTAAGATTTTGAGTTCACAGGAAGCACCCTGCAGGTTTTGATGCGAATTTCGAAGATTTGCTGCACAAACGGCTGTGTCTTTTGATTACGTTGGTTTAGAAGTTTTTTCACAGCTCTAAGGGACAGCAATTCTAAGTTTTTGATATAAGTTTCAACTTGACAACTAAACGTATTCTATAGAAAAAGAGTCTTGATAGACGGATGAACAACAAAGTGATCCTAAAAGGGTCTGTTTATTCCTTTCGAGGTACGGAACCCTAAAAATATCGAATCATTATTGAAAAGTAGTTAACACTATTATTGCAGCCCAAAGTTGATCAGAGTGGTGTGCAGTGTTAGAAGCATATGTCCAACAGTGGTCTGCAATAGGCTGGTGATGATAATTGAAAAGTAATTTAATCACAAAATAATATTAACTTCAGTCGTAAAATGTAATAGAGGTTTACACCCTTAGCCAATATTGTCTCAACTAGTTGTCATCCCTTCTACGAATGTGTACGCTTACCTTAGCAAAACAGATGGAATAAAAGAAATAACAGACAAAGTAAACTTGTTCAACACATTCTAATCGAAGTCTATTGGTATTGGATAGTACACTGACATGTCCCTGTAACGTTAAAAGTTCAATGAAATACGAGACGGATTGGTGATCGATTGGGATAACTTATTTGTTTTAGTTTAAGAACTTTTCGCAAAGTCATATGTGTTTAGCGACCTTTTTGGTGGCTGTGCGTTAAACTCCAGAGATATCTGGGTTAATGTAACTTATATTTTTCTTTTAAGGCAAGGTAAAAGATATTTGATCTTTTTTGTAGATTCATCTTCCCGACGACAATCCGTTTTTAGACAGGAAAAGATTGTTAAAAGTGTTGAATATTTTAATTTGTTTATTTTAGATCATCAGAGTATCTGAAACTCCCAACAACAATCAAGGCTACGGATACAAACTCAGCGGGAGCGGTAGATTCTTATTTAAAATAAGTGGCTGTGCAACGCGACAAACAAAACAATGCGCTAACACCATGAGCGCTTATCAATAGACCGTAGGCTGGGAGAGCGCCCCACAGATAGGCATTTACCTATTGGGCCAGGAAGCCATATATCCAGGTATAATCCTTGTCGGTCGTCTAACCTTCAAGCCCCACATTAAGACGGTTCGTAATCGGGCCACTTCGTATTGAGTCGACTACACAGGTTAATTAACGCACGTTCGAAATTATATCTTAAAAACAAAGTTTGATTAGGCATGTCTAAGACTGACTATGACGTATTGTAGTGTAGTCCTCGCGCATGTCAGATAATACAGAATCCATAGGCGATAAACACTATAAAATAGTTTCATGCACCGAACTACCAGAGCACCATAGTACGTGCATAATGTCGAACTCCGTCCATCAGGCAGTTAATAAAACAGTGCTTCCTTAGCTACTTTGACTTTGCTCCGTCTCATCCCAACCCTCTAGTTGTTCCCCTTTCTATGGCTGTTAACTTCACACCCAGTACAATCTCAAGCACACGTAGACCCAAACATGCACAAGGAGAAATAGATAACAATATCACAGTTGCTCAACGTAGAGCGTACACAGTCCGTGAAGCTAACACGAATCGTATCTTTTTAAATGTGGATCTTGGTCGCCTTTGTTTATCAGTAAAGTCCCAAGCTGAAGTTCGTATTCCACAGGGGGTGCCCTTGAGCAGAAATTGAGAGCCCTCAGTACTCACCAAAGCCCGGGTAAGGATATTAAGGCCATCTGAGGCCAGCTACCTTATAACATACAATTAAAATAATACCGAGAGTGTCAGTCTAGGGTCGACATGTTTCTAGTGTACGCTCCGCATCGACTTAGGTTGGGCACGCTTACCCGCCTTTGTCGTATTTGGACTTGAGTTGTGTATTGTGTTTATTGTGTTGGTTTCCCTAGCAGACTCTACATTATTCTTATTTTTAGTTACTCCATATTAGCTAGTGATTAGTATGACCTTATATCTTTCTTTACGCTTTGTCAGTTTAGTTATCAAGTATTCCTCAACTTTCTGTGAGTTTCACAAATCAAATAAGTATTTGCTAATTTGCCTATTGTGAGTTTGGACTTATCTCCACACACAAACTCTACGTCGACAGAAACTGTTTCTGTTTAAGTTTACATTCACTTGTAATCTTCTTGGGTACTACTGGATTTATTTAAAAACTGCAAGTTTTCTTACTATTCACAATAATTATACCATTTCAAATTAAAATCTCGAGGCGAGGTAAAAAAATGTATTACATATGTTAACATGAAAACACTTAGACCGACACATAATATACTGAGTATCAGTCCATGTTAAAACCGCGCTACATATATACCACAGCGGTCAACTATTTATCCTTATTTTTAACATAATCTTAACCTAACATAAACTTGTTTCCATTATCCTAACATAAACTTTCTCGTGTAATAACTAATAGAAAATTTCGGTAGATAATATAATAGTTTCACCTTAATGTTACCATACATGTATACCAGAGGAAAAAAAGATATTCCACTATGAAATCATGTACATACATTCATGAAGAATATAAGATCGCCGATTAGTGGAAAATGTTAGTGGAGGGACGATGCATAGATGCTTACGGCGGCAATATTTACCAGCTCATTACTGTGATATAAGGATGAATGTGCGTAAATTAATTTGTCGCAGAAATTGAGTGTTCTTATAAAGGTTAAAGCATAAGTTATTATTTATTTGCTGATTGTTATTCTGAATGAGCTAGCCGTCGTAATGGATCTCCATTATTTATTGCTAATCAAAAACTTCTGTTCGTAATATCATCGTCTAAGAGCAAAATATTTACAAAGTTTTACTATTTAAATAATTTAATACGACATACTTTATGTAAAGTTTAACTCAACGAAATTAAAAGTTCTGCCATTAAAATCAAATTTCTCGCCATTAAAATCAAATTTGTTTTCAGGTCACGATGGATTATTGTAAGTTAATAGATAACAAAAGAATAGACCAGGCATCTGTGGCTAAAATTGCCGACCTGTTTTAAACACTAGTCACACTTTAAGCGACCTTGGCCTTAAATTTCAGAAGCAGGGAGTAGAGCCTCGAGTAATATAGCAATAAGCTGTACAGTATCAGATAAGACATCACTGTGATACAAAAAAAATGACTCTGTCAACCCGATTATGTGATACTAGTCGACCGCGGTCTTGCAGTTGATATTTTTACTCATATATTTACATTGAGATTGGGGTTCACTGAAAAATGCAGTTGGCTATCGCTGGATAGCTTTTAAAGTTTGTGAATGTTACCGGTGCACAATATAGCTGACGACATTATTACGACTATCTATACCATTATATTGACCAAATATTTTCAGAAAACTTGTTTCTACCTAGGTATTAAGTTGGAACTTAACAGTGAGTTTGGTGCAGAAATAACAAAATTTGAACAAGAATGAATGGCTGGATTTTATTTTATTGGAACGTTAAGAAACTTTGTATAGAAGGGATCTATTTTATGATGCTCAGGGTGCCTGTGGAGGTCTTAACTACAAAACTTCGACGTAGCACTTTCATGACAAATCATCATTATTTCGTTTGACGGCGCTAGCTAAAAGCGTTTTGATTGAAGGAGTTTTAATTGTGAAATATTGGTATTATATTAATCCATCGCCATTATAGCATAACACGTATATGTTTTTAGATACCTATTGGAGAGTTTATTGTTTTTGTATTTTGTAAGTAGTCAATGCTTTTACTTTCTTGCCCAACTGCACAGAGTGAAGGTTTTATTTATCAAGTGTTTATAAGTAGGTATGTGTGTTGCCGTGACAGACTCTCTGACTCAAATAAATCAACGGATTTTGCGATGTTTGTGTGTTTTTGAAGTGTCATAATATTCGGATTAATTGTTAGAGTGTAGAGTGACAGTGTGTACTGGGCTACGCACAACGGCTTTTGCCTTTGTTTTATTAATAAGCTTATTGTTTATTCATCTTGCAGTTATCTCTCTTTGTTGCACTTACACTTAATTGCTTCGGTGTCGTAGCGTGCATATGCTTGAAATCTCGGTTTTTATTCCCGGGTCCGCCTAAATTTTTGTATGATCTGCAAGTGTTTGTTTGGGTTTGGGTGTTTTCTATGTGTTAAGTCTTGTTTTCTATTGAGTAGAATACCAACTAATATTTTAAATGCAAAAATAAATAATAGTTTGGTTCGTACTCATTTGAAAATGTTTGAAAAAATTAAACGGACATAATTTTTATCAAAGATGAGTTTGTTACTATTGATAACTTATGACTGACAAAAAGATAAAATTATATATACTACTTTTAATATATACTTTTTTTTGTAAATACTATAATATGTACGAGGTGTGTTCAAAAAGTATCGCGAATTTTGAATTTTCGCGAGTTACGTACTCGTATATTCTTATTTCGATTTCGATTTTTGTGGCATTATGTTGGTACATATATCTCTCACTTATGCTGACAAGTTCTGCCATTTTGAATGTTCAGTTAATTGTTGACTGCTGCTTTGCTTGCATGTGTTTTGGTTCGTTTTCGATTTTTACATATTCAAAAAAATGGGACAAAGGACCTGTATCAAATTTTGCAAAATGAAATTAAGTGCGCAGATGCATTCCGATTGTTGTCTGTAGCATACGGAGAAGCTATTTTGGACAAAAGCAACGCTTATCAGTGGTACAAAATGTTTTCAGAAGGCCGAGAAGATGTGAACGACGAAGAGCGTGCTGGTCGCCCGAGTACTTCAACAACAGACGAAAAAATTGATAAAGTGAAGAAAATGGTATTGGTCAATCGTCGAATTACCATTACAGAAATTGCCGAGAATCTAGGCATATCGATTGGCTCGTGTCATTCGATTTTTATCGATAATTTGGGCATGAGAGGGGTCGCCGCAAAATTCGTACCAAAATTGCTCACACATCGCTGCTTGTACGCGACTTCTTGGCGTAAAACAACACACTAATGATACCGCAGCCACCGTATTCCCCAGATCTGGCCCCCTGTAACTTTTTCTTGTTCCCGAAACTGAAGAGGCCCACGATAGAACGTCGCTACGCCACGATTGTCGAGATAAAGACGGGTACCGAAGGACGAGCTGAACAAGATCCAAAAAAATGATTTTTTGAAGAGCTTCGAAGATTGGAAAAAACGTTGGCACAAGTGTGTAATATCCCAGGGGGATTGCTTTGAAGGGGACGACATAGATATTCACGAATAAATAAATAATTTTTGAAAATACACATAGTTCACGATACTTTTTGAACACACAACGTATATATTTACAAAAAAAAAAGTATATAAGTATTCTATCAGTCAGTCTAGTTAGCATAGTACAAGCTCTGCTTAGTTTGAAACTAGACGGCGTGGTATGTCAAATACCCGAAATATTTATTTATTTACTTATTCCTTGTCATTGATACTCGCTTAGTTACAGATGAGGGTAATAAAGTTTCATTTAGTAATTCAACAACTAACTAATTAACCATGTAAGCAAATCTCGAATACTTTAATTTGGCTTCTTAGAGCTTATCTAATGATGGAGCGAAACCAAAAGGAAAACAAGAGCCTTACTAATTATCTTCTGGTAATTCTAAGAGTTCTTTTTTACTTTTTAATTTATTGTTAGAAATATCCTTTAAATATTTAAAAAAGAACTGACACAGGTGCAAAATGCAACCCATTTATTTTGCACCTGTACAATGTTATCTGCTGTTTCTATATCATCAGGCGCCGTTCATCCGGAAGCTTTCATTGTGATGTCACCGCATCTCGTTACATCATTATCATCATACATACGAACAAAAGCTTGATTCAATATGTGCTGTAAATCACATATTGATCTTACAGCTCAGTGTTATAACATTGCATGAAAATATTTGTTTAAAAGAATCCGTTTAACATCATTTTAGGATTAGCACTAAAATACGTAGGAATGTAGTAATGTTAGTTTAAAAGTAGTAGTCACTTTACTTATTAGAAATTTCTGTAAAAAGTATAAACCTTATTATACTAGGTAGTAGAGCCACGCTGATTTCAGCACGAGCGGGCCGTCTCAACCGGGGCAGTACTACCCTCCCACAGAAGACCAACCTAAAGCGCCAGCATCCGTGTTGTCGTGCTTCGTTAGTGAAGTGCTTGAGGTCTCGGATTCGATTCCCGGGTCGGACCAAATGTATATATTTACAAAAAAAAGTGTATAAGTATTCTACCAAGCAGTCTAGTTATCATAGCACAAGCTCTGCTTAGTTTGAAACTAGATGGCGTTGTGTGTTAAATGTCCGAAATATTTATATAATGTAAATAGTATTAAATAATATTCAACACTAGTTGTTTATAGTGTCACTTCTGTTTTAGTCACTGTGACGGTAGGTGCGGATAAATTATTTATGTAGTAGTAGGCAAAGGCGCTGGCTCGAATTTGACTATTGTATTCAGTGTTAGGCCTTCCGCACGGACGTGTGATAGCTAATGTAGTCAATTACCAGTGTTGTATTTTTGTTAAACATTTTTATATGCTCTGTGGACGGCAAGCTGTCATAGGTACCACTCAGATTCTAAAGCTTGTGACGAGATGTTACTAAGTCGTCTTCAAAGAACAAGTTCTTTTTTTTTTAATAGCCTGCCAAAGTGACTCTACCCTGCTTGATGGAAAGAATGAATAGAATCGAAAAGTTGTAGTCACCATACTCATTGCGAGTGCTGACAATGCAGTATGGTGAGTCACACTATGGCGGCCTATTATGATTTTTTACGCCTCACTTGGGAAAGGCATGACAGTCATCGTAGCATCGTATAGCACTCATTTACCACGACAACTGTCAACCCTGCATCAATGGATCTCCGGTCTCACACTCACCAACGAAACACGACAACACATATGCTGTCGCTTTAGATTGGTCTTCTGTGGGAGGGTAGTACTGCCCCGGTCGAACCGGCCCGCTCGTGCTGAAATCTGCGTGGCTCTACTACCTGGTCCTAGAGATTGTTATATTTGTATATTTTCACGTAAAGTTGTATTTGTCTTGACTAGTGATAATATTTTTGAAGGTTGTTTATGAGTAGTTTTTAAATTCTCAGAACTTTTTACATTCTTTATAGCACTGTGACAGTCGTAAAATTTTTGTTTATAAACTTAAAAGGATACCGTCTTTAAAGTCGTATTAAAATAAACTCTATGAAGTATTTTGAACTACTCTAAGTTGGAACAATGCACTTGGAATGATCTGTAGTTCGTCGGTATCCACAGGTCGTTCACCTCCCCCCCATGCTTGTACAAGTTATGATTAACTATTCCCAACTTGAGCAATGCACTGGCTTTGTTTATACTATTGTCTATTAAAGTTGGGATACGCGGTTTGATTAACTTTAAAGTTATATAAAGTGACGTGTGTTTCTTTAAATACAAATAATTAGGGTTTGTAGACGATTCTTTAACGTTTTCTTTTCTCGGAAATAACAATAATATTGACATTCAACACCAATATGTTATGTTCCTGGAAAGGCCTGGTATAATACTGGGTGGCATGAAATATATATATAGATGTCGTACAGGGCGGTCGTTTTAGGTGCGTAGCATATGTGTCTTTCAACTGTTTATGACCCGTAGCAGTCGTGCTACGTACGTTGCCTATCGTGAAAGTTATCAAAAGTTATCAAACCATCATTTATTTTTACATTTACAATATTAATTGATATTCTACACAATAGATTGTTTACTCGTTGAACTAAACATTCAAATAGCACTAAAAAATTAAATATACATTTCAAGTTACTCTCCTACGCTTGGCCATATTACTAGTATATATCAACTGGTGTGCTACTCTATTATTCCACATTGTGTGACAATTTATTCACGGAGACACAAAGCCTTGTCATTTGGCTCCGGTGCCAAGAGTGCTACCGTTGTAGAACAATCTCTTATTTGTAACATGATCTCTTCATGAATTCGTGCACTAGACGGCTAGTGGCAGGAAGTCACAAACACATAGACATGAATTTATATGATCACCAACTGTAGTAGTGTTAAACATAAGAACATTTGAGAAACACGTGTGTGGAGGATTCATAATCGTAGGAACAAAATTGTCTTTAGAATTTTTGGATTTTGCTAAGGATTTTATTGTAGAATTCCATATCGTGGCATCAACAAGACTTGTTTACTTTTCATAGTATTGTGATTGGCAACACAAGTTTTTTTGGTTATGTTGAGATAATAATAATAATAATATTTATTTCTTTCAATTTATTTCAAAAAGAATTCAACACTAGATTACAAGATTAGAAATATCTTGGCAATATTTTTACAAATCAGTGAATTTAGCATCTGCAATCGAACTAGGCAACACCTGTATTTCGATTGTCAGTTTCAATTCGCTCTAATTATTTTACTACAACAATATCTTATGATTGTTTCTTTGATAGTTGTACTGTTTTAATATCAATACAATCTGACACCCATCCAGAATTGAATGTAAATGGTTTTTTTTTTCTTTTCTAAAGTAATTTTTTTTTACTAGACAATCTTTTGATTGTCGCTTTTTATTTTACGTGCACTTACTTTTCATGTATGTACTGAGTTGTGCCGGCCGTGATACCAATTTCCTTAAACTTATTACTCAGTGACTATCTATAACTGAGATTATAAAGTGAACGAATTGCTTCCTTTTGCAATACAAAGGTACTTACGTACGTACTTAGGTACATCAGCAGTATTCCCCCAAAACAAAATATCACATGACATTACACTACGAAAATAGCTAAAATACAGTGTTTCTCACAGTTTCTACATTAGTTATCTGATGAATGTCGTAAGCCGCGTATGCTACTGCGAGCTGGGTCTACGAGTATTCGACGATTCATTAATGTGTGGACCACACTGCGATTTACAGTCTGGACTTATACCCAGAAACTAGACGGTGTTCATAAGATTTAACTTCTTTGCAAATGATAAATATCCAATCCCTATCTGTTTAACATTCAGAGTAAAAAAAATAATAGAGATTTTTTTCTCTATTAAAAGGTAATTATTAATATTGAAGTAGTTCACGATGTTAGAGAGAGTGCCGTACCCATCATCTATTTCCGAGCACTCAACTTCCAGTGCAGGACAATCTTCTCCTTTGTGTCTCTGTAGTTGCGAAGAGATGTCACCTCTAAGGCAGTCCACTACCGTCTTTATCATGGAGAGTGTACTAACGAACACTTCTGGAATACTTCAGGACAACTCGGCTGGCCTTGGAAGTTGCCGTTTTAGAATGGTAGACATATGCTTCCGAAGTAAAGGGTTCAGCTCTGCCTTCATGTGCAAACCCGTTAAAGTCTGGAGTTCATTACCAGCACACGTGTTTCCTTTTCACTACGATCTCGTGTCCTTTAAGCGAGCCCTGAAGAAGCATCTCACTAGGCGGCCATAGCGTGGGTCGCCTTACTGCATTGTCTGCATTCACAATGAGTATGGTGGCCACCACGCTTGAATTCTATTCATGCTTTCCACTAGGCAGAGTAGAGTCACATTGATAGGCTTTTATGTAAAAAAAACAGTAACTGATTGGTGTCGCTTAAGTTTAAATAAAAAAGGAGTGTTATCTGTATATAGCACGATTTCTTGATTATTTTTTATCAGATCAAATAGCCCATTTGGTCATGGGCCGATAGTTGAGCCTACACTCAGGATCCTATTACCCAAATAAGAGACAAGCAGATCCAAAGCAGTATTTCTAATTCCAATACAATTTTCTGACTAATGTTTCCTGAAACAGTTACAGTAGGTCAAAATCTGTTACAAAAGAACAAAACCTATTACAGTAGGTCAAAATCTATTACAATAGAACAAAACTTGTTACGATAGGTCAAAACCTTCGTCTGAAGGAGAGTCTTTTGTCCAGCATTTGATTATTGAAGGCTATTGATGGTGATGGTTAGACAATTTGTTTTATAATAATATTGACAACCAAATCGTGTTATTATGAACAATATTGTTCAACCAATTAAATATACCTCAAAGTTTATTTCATATTATATAACTTAAGGAAACTTGAAGGAATTTAAACTTTATAGTCTACACTTAAAGCGTTACTTGAGCAAAATTTAAATGCAATAGTTATTTTATCTGTAACTTCATTTGTTCATATTTTATTAAATAAGTTAACATACATTACCATTTCATTACTGTTTTTATTTCAGTAGTAATGTGTCGTGAGACGTACCTTTTGGAGTTGCGAATTGGAATTTACAATTAATCATAAAAACTTTTACTAGGACATTTGGATGGTCGTCTTAATTGACTTTTAGTTTCGTGGATAAAATTAAATGATTGTGGTAGTTTATAGGATTTTTTATACCGTCAGGTCGTGTGGTATAGTAAACCAAAATCTTCTTTCTAAGGAGAGATCAATGTCCAGAACTGAACAATTAAAGGCTGGTGATATAATATCATGTGATAGAGTATTCTAATATACCTTAAAATGCATTAGATTTCAGACAGAAAACAGTTTTTCTTGAAATTGATATCTATTTTCCCTCATTTTATATAATTAGTGTCAGAAATATCACGTCATTGTACTAACACTCTTGGAATGATATTTACAATTTAGGACAGAAATTTAAAAAAAATGTAAAACAAAGCGGTCACTCATGTCAGTAACATCTAGTTTGAATTGTAAAAACTTTTTAATTGTTGGATAGTTCATTTAAGATCACATCAAAGAAGTCTACAGACTATATAACATCAAGTTACGACCGTTAAGAGCCGAGCATGAATAAAAGTATTGCAAAAGCGGAGTAAATCTTACACTCTTTTGAGAACCGGAGACGAAAAAATAAAAATGGTTACTGAAGGATATATTTATGCTCATACCTTTAGGGTTTTGTAATATTTTGGTTATATTTACAATCAAAATAGACTGCCACGGTGATTCCACAGCGAATTTGAATTGAGTCAGTTCTGTTCACTCAAATGTTTGAGGTAGAAGTTTCTTCATTTACCAGAGTTTAATAACTGAACTCTGTTACGGATCCCAAATTGTAAATGTTAGTTACAAATTGTTTACAAGCTGTTTGTTTAAAATACACTTTAGTCTGATGGGTACACTTCTCTCTGCAGTCATTCTATGTTTTCAATGCTGCACTGCTCAATATGAAGCTTTTTGTATGACATAGTGGAGTAAGCAAGCAGATAGAAAATCTGTACCGTAATTTGAGTCACAAGTATGACTATCCTTCGAGTCCTGTCTTGTCCCGAAAATAGTTTCGCGACAGGACAGGCACCGGAAAGCTCACCTCCATATAGATGGAGGTGAGCTTTCGGCTCCATTAACCTCAATCAATCCTTGATAAGCAACGAGAA
The DNA here is from genome assembly GCA_949316085.1 of Hypercompe scribonia. Taxonomy (NCBI): domain Eukaryota; kingdom Metazoa; phylum Arthropoda; class Insecta; order Lepidoptera; family Erebidae; genus Hypercompe; species Hypercompe scribonia. The sequence continues at coordinate 24,422,538 of OX438972.1, forward strand.
AATGATTTAACATCGATTTCCTTTGAGGCCGAGATGTGGTTCGGGTCGTGCTTGCTGGCCATGGCTCTGTAGCTAATGTGGTCCAGCCCAGAATAGTGACTTTCACACGATCAAAACCTTGTCTCAATCTTATATGGAATGTATATATTAAATGTCCTGTTTAAAGAAATATTCACTTCCTTTCTTACATTACAATATACTATTGAACCCTCTTATTATGTTAACTTAAAGAGTTTTATCGTTTTATATGTCACGTAAGTATTAGGAATTGAGAAGACGGGAGGTCTGCCATGTGAATTATGACTGAATATTGGCCTTTTTGTTCGAAATCCTTGAACATTCAGTCGGAATAGTTATTATTACTTTTTTACTTACTTATAAGTAAGTAAAAAAGACTATAGTCTTGAAAATAAAGCTATAAAGATGTCAAGGACTCAATATTTAGGGCGCTCTTAGAGAAAAAAGCAAATTTAATACAAACACATACTTGACAGTACAAATAATGTTAAAGAAACTTCATACTTACACAAGGACAAATCTTACGCAATGTTTAGAATATTTTTTATTTACATAATTTCTTATCTCTTTTATTCTTTCACTATTCTTATTTAGGTATAGATAACATAATAACAGTCAATATTACAGTCACAATACAATATTAAGTAGTACGCTAAGCTGAAAATGAATTTATGTTTATAGTATTAAGTAATTACTTGCTACTGAGTAATAATTTTGTAATTAAGTTGTTTAAAAAATAAGTGAAATACTGTAATGATAAGTACGGATAATTACCACACACTAGGTACGTGCGGTTGGGGGTGCGGGTCGGGTAACCTCCACGTGCGTTCTCGTTTCTTGTTCTTTCTGACCACTATGGTCGGGAGAATGGAAGCAGGGGACCGGTGCACCCTGGGCGGCGGTCAATGATTTCCTTTGTGGGTGAATATTGGCCGCCGGCGAATAACTCGACAGGGGGGGGGGGTAAACGCTCTCGGTACTCACTCACAAGAGACTCGACGAGCGACGGCAGGGGCTAAGGTGGGATCCATACGGAACCCAGGAGCGGATCGACCCTCTGTTTCGTCCAGGGGTTGACACTCATTAGGGCTACCGCTGGTTGGAGAGGATTAGCCACCCTCTCGCGTTCCATAATCAACAGGGACTCAACTACAACCTGACTGGTGGCTGCAGGAGGGTACGCTGAGAACCTGTTGACCGGAGGACTTGCCTTGATTGGCCGGCCTATGACAAGGATACTCTATAACACCCGACAGGAAAGTCGTAAAAACCTGTGGATACCGGCCGACCTCCAGAGTATATAGGCTTATCCGGGTGCAGGGGGCACCGCCCGGATGGACTTCGTTTCCCCCATACTTGTGGGATTTGGTATGGAATCTTATACACTACTGGAAAAAATTAAAGGATCAAAAAAAAATTCCAAATTTTTGGGCAGTTTTCAACAGGTCGTAACTTCGAGAGAAATAGTCGCACAGGAAATAAACAAAAAGGAAATTGTAGCTCCAAGTGTCTAGTTTTTGGGATTGAACTTCAAAATTTTATAGCCTCCGCGGTTTTTGAGTAATCGGAGAAAAACCAGCAACAAAAAAATTTTCAAAATTTTTTTTGTTTTTCTTTTTGGTCTACGGACGTGGAAAAAATTTTTTTAGCTTAACCACTATAAGGATCGGATACCTTGTTTATTTAGCTTTAATTTTTTTTTTATACACCCTGATACGCCCACTTCTCGCCGAGATATCGGTTTTCAAATGGAAAAGTATCCTTTTGTCTTTGATTATCGATATCTCTACAAACAATGATCGCACAGAAATTTAAAGGTGGATTTCAAGAATTTCAATAAATTTTTCTTAATGAATGGCCATTGCTTTTCCAAAAAAATTTTTTTTCTTTTTGTCACATGAATTTGAAAATGCAACAAAAAAAGGGCTTTTGGTGGTTTTTTAGAAAATCAAGCGCTGGATCGAAAATATTGAGGAAACCACTAATGTTAAGTGTGCCTTTTACAGTTCAATATGTCCACAAAAACCCTACAAAAAACCAAATTAATCCAGCCAGCCGTTTTTTTGTTTCAATCGATCGAATTATTGAAAAAATTAAAGGATCATGTTTTTTGCTCTAAAAAGCTTATAATTTTTAAAAATGAGAAAAAAATTGTTTTGCCGAGCTTTACCCACATTTTTGTTCCTGAAAGTGTTTAAATTAAAAAAAAAATGTTTTTCCTCAACAAGTTAAGGAAATTCAAAAAACCATCGCCTAATCATTTTTATCGCGTTTCCGCCGGTGTATTCCTTGATTCTTCTGATCTCCTTTTAATTAAATTAAAAAAAAAGTTAATACCCCCGATCGAATTTCAATCTTTTTCATACGCTTTTCGGTGATTGTTTTTTTTTACTTTTCGTGAATCCTTAGCAGATCTCTTAACTCGACAGTTTTTTCCAAAACTAATCCCTTTGCGCTAAAAGAATTTTTTTTCAATATTTTTGCTGAAACTTGGAAATTTCTTACTTTTTTGATTTCCAATCATGGTTAGACGATATTTATCGGAGGTGGAAGTTGCTCGGTTAGTGATTCTTATTGACGAAGGTTACAGTCAACATGCAGTTGCATGCAGCACACACACACACACGCACACTCACACACACTCACGCTAACTCACACATACTCACACACACTCACACACACTCACACATGGTCACACACACACGCACTCATACTCACACACGCACACGAAAGCGTAAATCCGACCGCGCGACCTCCACGTGGTACGTTTCGGATAACGCTAATGCCAGCAGTAGGAATTATTTAAACACTTTCTGGAACAAAAATGTGGGGAAAGCTCGGAAAAACAATTTTTTTCTCATTTTTAAAAATTACGAGTGTTTTAGAGCAGATAACGTGATCCTTTAATTTTTTCAATAATTCGATCGAGTGAAACAAAAAAACGGCTGGCTGGATTAATTTGGTTTTTTGTAGAGTTTTTGTGGACATATTGAACTGTAAAAGGCACACTTAACATTAGTGGTTTCCTCAATATTTTCGATCCAGCGCTTGATTTTCTAAAAAACCACCAAAAGCCCTTTTTTTGTTGCATTTTCAAATTTATGTGACAAAAAGAAAAAAAAATTTTTCGGAAAAGCAATGGCCATTCATTAAGAAAAATTTATTGAAATTCTTGAAATCCACCTTTAAATTTCTGTGCGATCATTGTTTGTAGAGATATCGATAATCAAAGACAAAAGGATACTTTTCCATTTGAAAACCGATATCTCGGCGAGAAGTGGGCGTATCAGGGTGTATAAGGATCCTTATAGTGGTTAAGCTAAAAAAATTTTTTTCACGTCCGTAGATCAAAAAGAAAAACAAAAAAAATTTTTAAAATTTTTTTGTTGCTGGTTTTTCTCCGATTACTCAAAAACCGCGGAGGCTATAAAATTTTGAAGTTCAATCCCAAAAACTAGACACTTGGAGCTACAATTTCCTTTTTGTTTATTTCCTGTGCGACCATTTCTCTCGAAGTTACGACCTGTTGAAAACTGCCCAAAAATTTGGAATTTTTTTTTGATCCTTTAATTTTTTCCAGTAGTGTATATTTAAAAAAACAAAACAACTAAGAATGGATCTACTAACGACACTGGTTTAACACAAAATGGACTCTTGAACGTAGGAGAGAAGAAGGTGAAAGAGGGTGAGGAAAGACGGTTGCGTCATCGGTCGCAATCATTAAGATCGTCTTTTCCGAGACCCACAACTCCACTTCCCTTAGATGGGAGTGAGCGAGCCGTAGAGAGCGATAGCTCAGCCTCGGTAGGGTCGGAACGAGAAACGCGCAGGCAGTCTCGAAAACGCGGTAATGATGCTGTGGAAGGATCTGCTCATGCGAAACGATCACATAGTGGAAATGACGTAAGCCAGATGAGCTCAGCAGAGGTTGGCGCTCAAATGCTGCTTAATCTGTCTGATGTCGAGGAGATATTGGACAGACCTCGCAGCACCAAGGCAGAAGTAATGAGCTCCATTTGCCGTGCTCTGCAGACTTTGCAGGACGGCGTGAAGGAGCTCTGCAATCGGGCAGTGTCATGCGAGCAGGAGGAGGCGTCTATGCAAAACCAAATATTGGTACTGACTGGCCAGGTGAGGGATCTCCAGCAGGAGATTAGATGCCTCACTCGGACACAATCAGTGGCGCCATCTCTAGTCGCAGAGCATTACTCTTCGCCTACTAAAGTGACGGGAAAGATCCCAAGGTCTACGAGTGGACCGATGGTGCCAGTAGCAATAGACCGACCGGCAGTGGACCACCCGGACTGGGAGCAAATTGAGGTTGTTATGAACCGAGAGTTTGCTCGATTCCAGTCCGGGCTCTTGGATAGATTTTTTCCAGAGAGGGGTGCCAGACCTCCTCTAGGTCTGGGACGTACTTCAATGACTGAGCAGCCGGCTGCTGCAGTCACGATACCCGCTATTTCCCAGAGAAAGCGGAAGAAAAATAAGAAGAAAAAGAAGGTGAAAGGACCCTCAGTGCAAGAGCTGACCCCTATAACACCTTTGACAAGGCAGACATTACTCTTCGCCTACTAAAGTGACGGGAAAGATCCCAAGGTCTACGAGTGGACCGATGGTGCCAGTAGCAATAGACCGACTGGCAGTGGACCACCCGGTCTGGGAGCAAATTGAGGTTGTTATGAACCGAGAGTTTGCTCTATTCCAGTCCGGGCTCTTGGATAGATTTTTTCCAGAGAGGGGTGCCAGACCTCCTCTAGGTCTGGGACGTACTTCAATGACTGAGCAGCCGGCTGCTGCAGTCACGATACCCGCTATTTCCCAGAGAAAGCGGAAGAAAAATAAAAAGAAAAAGAAGGTGAAAGGACCCTCAGTGCAAGGGCTGACCCCTATAACACCTTTGACAAGACAGACATCGGGTCTAGAAATCTTGCCGGAACCAAAATAAGACAGGAAGGGGGCCAAGTTATTGGGAGAAAAGCCAAGGCTGCTGCTTCGAGACAGCATGCAATGGCAATCCCCGCCCCGAAGGTGAGCAGGCCGCAGCTTCCGCGACCACCCACCAATGCCGCCATTGTGATAATGGTTCCTCCAACATCTAATACCTCTCTGGCGGAGGTAATGCAGGCCGCAAAGTTCCGCATAATGCTGGCGGAAATCGGCATAATCGGTGGAGTTCGCCAGCGAAAGGCGGTCACAGGGGACTTAATACTGCAGGTCCCTGGGTCGGACAGCGCTGCAAAAGCGGACGCTCTGGCTGAACGCTTGCGTGCAGTCTTGAGCGATACCGACGCGCGATTTATGCGTCCGTGCAAAACGGCCGAATTGCGGGTGATGGATTTAGACGAATCCATCACCCCCACTGAGGTTGCAGAGGCAATAGCCTTAGTGGGTGGCTGCTCTCCGTCCGATGTCAGGGTTGGGGAAATATGCAGGTCTGCAGCCCAGTTGGGAACGGTTTGGGTCCGGGGTCCACTAACGGCAGTACGCCAAGTTGCGGCCGCCCAACGAGTGCAGGTGGGGTGGGCATCGGTACGTGCAGAAGTATTAGCACCATGGCCCTTACAATGTTACCAGTGCCTCGAAATGGGGCACGTCAGGGTGAAATGCTCGGGCCACGCTGATAGAAGTGGTCGCTGCTTCCGCTGTGGCAAATTGGACCATAAAGCCCGAGCTTGTGTAGCAGATGCTCCAAAGTATCCGGTGTGTCTTGACCATGGTCGGCCCGCCAACCATCGGCTGGGCAGCGAGAGTTGCTGCCCATCAAAGAAAAAGACGAGGGGACAGGTCTTGGGTTTAGCTCAAACGGGGCAACCCGTGTCGAGTTCTAACTCGACGGAAGGGACCATGGAAACTTAGGATTTCCACCCTACATAAGGATTATTCAGGGCAATCTCAACCACTGTCGTGCAGCACAGGACCTTCTGATCCAGACGCTTGCGGAGCAGTCGGTTGCCCTGGCAGTAACCGCAGAGCCCAACACAGTCCTGGACCATCCGCGGTGGTTCGGGGCGGTCGATGGCTCAGTGGCCCTATATTGGTTGGGAGGGGGGGGCAATTCCATTGCCCTCTCCTGAGGAAGGGTGCAGGTTTTGTGGCAGTGGAGTGGGGAGTGACGGTGGTGGTAGGCTGTTACTTCTCTCCCAATCGCGGCCTAGCCGAGTATGAGGCATACCTGCACGGATTAGATATTTGCATACGCAGCTACACTGCCCGTCCGGTATTCGTCTTGGGTGACTTCAACGCCCACTCAAGAGAGTGGGGCGATACCCGAGACGATGCGAGGGGAGAGGCCATCCTAGAGTGGGCGGCTGGACTGGACCTCCGACTTCTCAATCGGGGTTCAGTCAGCACATGTGTGCGGTGGCAGGGGGAGTCAATTGTCGACCTGTCATGGACTACTCCCTCTGCAGTGCACATGGTATCGGGATGACGGGTGGCGGAGGAAGTGGTTAGCCTCTCTGACCACCGGCACATCTTATTCGATGTGTCGCTCCGTCACCCTGTACGCCTACACCAGGAAAGAGAAGCCCCGCGGCGATGGCCTCTTAAGCGGCGCGACCGCGATATGGTCGTAGCCGCATCCCACGTCGCGGATTGGTCAGAGAAAAGAGTTTCGCCCGATCCAAAGGCACTGGCTGCTTGGTTTGGGAATATTATGGCGTCCATATGTGATGCCTCAATGCCCCGAGTCAAGGCAGCCAAAATGGGCGCGGTGTACTGGTGGAGTGCGGAGATCTCACGGCTGAGAACGACAGTCGCAAGGTTGCGCCGCCCGTACCTTCGAGCTCGGAGAAGACGGCGAGCCACAGTCGAGGAGATCGACAGAGCACGGTGGGAATATGGAGCTGCAGTAAAGGATCTCAGCGATGCAATCGCTGAGGCCAAAGCTCGATCATGGAAAGAACTCATCGCGGGACTGGATAGGGATCCATAAGGGCGCCCATACAAAATGGTACTGGGCAAGCTCAAGCCATGGGTCCCACCGTTAACAGAAACTCTGGACCCGGAGTTTCTCGGAGGAGTGTTAGACACACTCTTCCCAAGGATCCAGGACAGTCCTGCGATTACTCCATCCCAATCGGTCCACCAAATCTGGTCCGAGGAGTATGAGGTGACGGAGGGTGAATTCGACCGAACCACGCGGCGGCTCACTTCCCGCAACACTGCACCTGGACCTGATGGCATTCCTGGTCGGGCGTTGGTGATAGCTCTGTCGGTACTGGGGGACAAACTGAGGCAGATTTTCACAGATTGTTTCCGCCTCGGTATCTTCCCCCTCGGCTGGAAAGAAGCAAGACTGGTGCTTTTAAAAAAGGAAGGAAGGGCTGCAGATTCTCCTGCGTTCCAACCGATATGCTTGCTGAACGAGTCAGGGAAACTCTTTGAGAGGACTCTATCTGCGGACCGTTATTGAGGCCTATCTGCGCGACAGGACGGTGAAGTTTATCGGTCGGAGCGGAGTGGAGAATCGAAAGGAAGTATGTTGCGGTGTTCCCCAGGGCTCGGTATTGGGCCCATTATTATGGAACCTCGCATACGATGCTGTCCTTCTCACCAGTCTGCCCTCTGGCCTAAGTGTCGTCTGCTATGCGGACGATACATTAATACTGGCTAGAGGGTTACATTTCGAGGAGGTGCTTTGGCTCGCCGAACAGGGGGTGGCTAGTGTCGTGGAAAAGATACGTGAGTTGGGCGTGAGGGTGGCGCTCCAGAAAACTGAGGCGATATGGTTCCATGGCCTGCGTAAGCGCCAGGAGCCACCCAGCTCATGTCTCCGGGTAGGTGACGCTGTAGTCCAGGTAGGCCAGTACATGAAGTACCTAGGCCTCATTCTGGACAGTCAGTGGAGCTTCGAAGAGCATTTCGGGCGATTGGTACCCCGAGTGCGAGCGGTGGCAGGTGCGTTGCATCGTTTGCTGCCCAATCTCGGGGGACCACGGGAAGAAGTTCGCCGCCTCTACATGGGGGTTGTTCGATCCATGGTCCTCTATGGGGCACCCGTCTGGCTTAATGATCTAGCGGGTGCCTCCCGCTGCCGGACCCTACTCAGGAGCCTGCACCGGTTAATGGCCATACGGATTGTGCGGGGCTACCGCACAATCTCCTATGAGGCGGCGACGATCCTGGCGCGATCTCCACCCTTCAATATTCTGGCCGACATGGACGCGATGGTCTACGACCAAATTCGTTCTGTCGGTCGGAGTGCTAAATAGACCGCGCCAGATTATGAGCCAGGAATGCTACGGCAGAACGCGCATAAGCAAGCTTTGGTGGCTTGGCACGCTTTGGCTCGAAACTCAGGACTGTGCTAGCCAACGCGTCGTTGTTCTGCCAAACTTCGAAGCATGGATAGAGAGGACTGACTGTGTCACCTATCGATTGACCCAGATACTCACCGGGCACGGCTGCTTCGGTGAGTATCTGAATCGAATAGGACGGGAGCCTACGGCACAATGCCACCACTGCGAATCCGAACGGGACTCCGCCCAACACACGCTGGAGGACTGCCCTGCTTGGGAGTCTGAGCGTCGAGTCCTGGTCGGACGGATCGGACGAAACCTTTCACTGTCAGCATTGATCGCGGCAATGCTGGCGAGTCGTGAAGGATGGGAGGCCACGATCTCCTTCTGTGAGCAGGTTATGCTCCGGAAGGAGACCGCAGAGCGAGATCGGGAAAGGGCCGATTCTGCTCGAAGGAGGCAGCGAAGGGGACGCGGCAGAGGTCGCTAGCTCCCTAATCGCCGCCTAAGGGTCGCTGCGGTCACATCTTGGGGCGTTGTGACTGCTGCAAACGACCCGAGTAAGGTGACACTCTGGTGCGGCCGGGAAGTGTCGTCTGGGGCGGGGCGCTGTTCTGCTTCTTACCACGCAGGGCGGTGAGAGGTGCGATAGCGTCTTGCCCCTAGGGCATGAGGTGCCCGGGATGTACCTCACTTGTGAGGTATGAGGGAGGACTCTAGAAGCCGCTAATGCGTTCTTGGAGCTCCTCCCGACTGCCGAGGTAGGCCGCCGCGGGGTTTAGTGGGTAGACCGATTTTCCGGGAGTCCCACACACGCCCTTCGTCCCTCCGGAGGGTATGGTGCGAAAAGCATTCCCCGCGTAAAAAAAAGAAAAGGTACGTGCGGTCGACCGCTTGTTATACAAACATTTAAATCGTCATCTGTCGCACCCGGTGTTATAAACTTAAGAAATAATAAAGTTTTGGTCGGTTCGGATGCGCATGGTGCCGTAATACTGTGTTTCATTTTTGTTAGTGATATTTGTTAATTTGTGTATTGGACGAGAGAATATGTGACCTGTAGAGCACCAGATTCTGGTTATGGTTACACACAATGAGAGTACACTGGTAACGTAATTTGTCAATATGTTAATTACAACATACTTATAAAGATAAAGATACATTCTGAGAAGAACAAAAATAAAGGTGTATTTTTTTTAATTGTGGATTAAATTAAAGTTATGTGAGTACGACTTAAGATCTGGATTGGCCTTTTGAAGGAAGGACTATAGTTTTGAGTTGGTCTGTCTATACAGATGGCATACGTGTGCCATAGCGTTACCCAACCAATTAGATAGGGAACAACCCAGGGTTCCCAACAGAAGAAAGATTAGCCTTATTGGTAAGCTAAAATCTTCTTATATATAACTACGTGTTATTAAGGACAGTTTGGGGTCGCGTGAAATCCAAACATTAGTGTAAAATAATAATAATTTTCATATTTCATGGCACGTATTATGGCATGACATATAAAGGTGCATGGAAATAATATGGTGCATGGATAAATATCAAACACTTTTCGTGTCCATTTCTCGTCTACTTAGTCTTAATTTAATAAGCTCTCATTATTAGTTTTTGACATTTTTCTTTTTTCTTTTTCCGCATTGAATGGTTAACATAGTGCTAATTTATGTTTTGTAAAAATGATATTAACAAAATTCTGAGTAAATTGTAAATAAGAGCATCAAAAAGTAATCCAGTTCTGTTGCTAACGCTCTCTTCGCACGAAGAAGAATGAGGAGCATTTATTTCCTTTTTTAAATATGAGTTGGATAAAAGCAAGACCTCTTCTCTTCTTGTCATTATAGCTGAGATTAGGGTAGATGGTCAAGGAGTCTAGATTGTATAAATACTGAATATTTATCGCTTGTTTGTCATAACATTATTATATTACATAGATATATGTTTATCCTATTACCTGTCTTGTTACCGCTTAGAACAACAAATCAAGTGATTGCAACGCACTCACGCGATGCGCTAGCCAGTCTACGTCTGACCCTGACATTAACCACGAACACGCTCGCAGTACCAAAAACTATTTTTCTAAAAATTCATCAATCATCAAATAAATATTAAAATACAGTCTACTCTTTTTTCATGTTTAATGAACCATTTTACTTTTATCTTAAACCATCCCCTCGAGCGCAACTAGTAGTGCATCCAACTCGGGGTGGCGTTCTCAAGGAATGTCACTTTAACGCAAGATAAAGCGGATATGAAGTCTCGATATTTACTTTTATCGTTATATCATACCCCTATAAGCCCCTCATAAAGACGGTAGACTAAGGCTATTTTATGAGACATCAAAATTAAATTTAACGTTAGAACAGCGAAATGTACTCTTCGCTTTATGTGTTATATAATAACAGTTTTATTGCCCACTACTGATTGTCCACCCGCCCACGTGTGGATTTCACTGGAATTTGGATTAGCTTTGAGTGGATTATGCTGTAAAGTTAAAGAACGACTTGGCTATGTTCGAGTCGGAAATGGTTCCGTTCTTAAAATGCAAGAAGAAAAAAATGGTAGAGTGGCTGCTACAGGCAACATTGTACAGTAAAGTATATTTCGAGCATCATCATCATCAACAGCTTTTAATAGTCCACTGCTGCACATAGATCTCTCCTTTGAAAGGAGGTTTTGGCTTACTACTCTACACTAGCCAGACGGGTTAGCATAGGGCAAAGAGGTTGTGGGGTGCTGGGCTAGAAAACCTCCACGTGGTGCACCCTGGTAACGTTGGCGATGGTGTTCATCACTGCCAACGGCTAATATTCTAGCACGAAGAGGAAACCATTTTCTTCGGCAATTCGACCGAGACTTGGTCCAACAGAGCGGGCGTGTTCGTCGGATCCTCTGTTGGTTCTTCGCTCTTCGGAGCATTGAGGAGAAAAAATTCAGTAAAAAATCACGATGGTGGGACCCTTTCAAGGGTCGAAGTTCCTCCGTTCAGCGGTGGAAAAGTAAGACGGGCTCGGTGAGCACTTACACTGCCACCGAGCAGGCATCAGGAGACGTAGTCTCCCTGCCGCCGTCGACATATCGTAGTCCCGAGTTGGAGTCTCGCGACTCCAATCGGGAGCGAGGGTCTTGGCTTAGCTGCCCGGACTGCGAGGAAGAAAACCTCTATAAAAAATTACCCCGAATCCCGTGTTCTGGTGCGTGACCAGGGGATGCATGGCTGATGGGTAGTTCAGTCGTAAGCGCACTCCCAGCCGAGGCACCTGCGGACCCCTCGGTTGGGCATAAATTTACGCTTGCCCGGGTATTGGGGATCTCTGCCCGGGTCGACATTTATTCTCCCCATCTCGTGGGTTCAATAATGGAATTTCAATCAAACAAAAACAAAAACCTAAAAACTGTGGAAAGAAAGAAGGAGATAGATGGTGGGAAGCAAAAAAGGTCTGACGACTTCTCTTCCAACGACGAGGAAGCATTGGTTGGGATGCCTACCTCGGTGGCGCTCCCAGAAGTTATTATGACTGCTGGGAGCCGAAGAACATCGGAGCGATTACGTTCCAAGTCTACCGCGGGTGGAAGCTCTAGTGTGAGGACGGACATGCTGGACTTCATGGAGACGGAGCTGTGTGACAGCCGAAAACGCGGACGCTCCAGGGATGAGGAGAGCGATACATCCCAGGAGATGCTACCTCCTAAGGTAGCAAGCAGCCGCAGAAGGAGGTCACGAACCCCGATCTCGGCCCCGTCAGGCTCCGTCTTCTGCAAGGCGGAAGCCTATAGACGGCTCAGGGCAGACGGCGAAATCTTGGCGGAGGAGGAGATTGCGGATCTCCTGCTAAAAATAAAGGAGCCGATGGTGGGGGATTCAGTTCCTCAAACACCATCGTCCATGCAGGAGAGAGCGAATGCGGCGGTGGGTATCATTCACAAAGTGGCCACCAAGTCGAGTAACCTTAAGGGCTCCTTTGTGAAAGCCCTTAAGGACTCCTCTTCCGCTATTGCGGGGGTCGTGGATACCCTCATCGGGGACGTGGCTCGGCTCCAGGCGGCCAACGATCACCTGACGGGGCAAGTGGCTGAGCTCAGTGCTCAGTTCGCCCAATTCCGGGCACATCGCCCGACAGAGGACCCGGTCACGTCCCCGTCTCAGTCTGCCCCCTCTGCCAGCCTCGGTGGCATTCCTGATGCCCATCTGCGTCAAATAAGCAATGCAGTATGGCGCATGATGGACGGGCGTCTGGCTGGCCTGGAGGCAAGGCTGCCACCAGCTCCTGTTGTCCGGCCGCCGCTTGCGGGCCATAAAGCGGGGGTTGCATCGGGGTCAGCATCGCTTCCCGTTGCGACCGGTCGCGTGTCCTACGCGGCGGCGGCAGCAGTTTCTGCTGCTCCTGCAACTGCTCCGAGGGCACGGCAGGCGGCCAAGGCAGCAGCCCGGACGGCCGCACCGAGGTCAGGGCCCAAAACAGCGGCAAAGACTGGGGCGGAGTTCCCTCCGCTCCCCACTCCAACCGCTGTATCTGGCACCTCAACAAGTGCTCCCTCCACATCTGCCCCTTCCACGGATGGTTGGCAGGTAGTCGGGGGGGCTAAGAAGTCCCGAAAGCGGGGTAAGAAGGCTGCACAAATAGCAGCCTCTACCCCGCAGGCGCCATCGGCTGCAGTGGCTGCCACAAAGACGCCGCGCAAACTACAGGCGCCTAAAAGCGCGGCCGTGGTAGTCACCGTGTCACCGGAGGCAGCTAGCAGCGGGCTGTCCTACGCGGCAATTTTCAAAAGGGCCCGGGACAGTCTCGCTCACGATTTCGGGACAGTAGGTGTCAGAATGCGCCTCGCCCAAACGGGAGCTCGAGTCCTCGAGTTCCCTGGGGCTGAAGGTGCTAAGACGGCGGACACAATTGCCGAGAAGCTGCGAGGTATGTTTACGGCTACGGATGGTGTCAAGATCGCCAGGCCCACCAAGTGCGCAGAATTGCGCATTTCGGGCCTGGACGACTCCATAACGACCGAGGATGTCTGCGTTGCAGTAAGAGAGAAGACGGGTTGCAACGCGGACAACATTAGGGTCGGCACCATCCGCCCCGGTCCAGGAGGACTTGGCGCAGTGTGGGTCAGCTGTCCCGTAGCGTCGGCCAAAATGTTGGGCGACGCCGGCAGGCTGCTCATCGGTTTCGTGAGCGCTAGGATCACAGTCCTGGCGGCGAGACCGATGAGGTGTTACAAGTGCCTGGCATCAGGACACACACGCGCCAAGTGCGTTAGTTGTTTCGACTGCAGCGGGTTATGTTTCCGCTGCGGTCGACCGGGGCACAAGGCAGCTGAATGCTCTGGCGCCCCTCACTGCCCGGCGTGTGCGGCGGGTGACAAGCCCGCCAATCACCAAATTGGGCAGGGAGGCTGTAAACCTCCCTACAATTCTCGGCAAGCGTCGGGGGCCAGCCAATCGACCCAGGCTGCCTCTGATGTCGTCCGCATGTCGGCATCGTTGCCCATGGAGGAGGTTGTACAGACGGTCGAGTAATGGCCCAAGTCTCCAACCTCCTGGTCCAGACGAACCTGAACCACTGTGCCGCGGCGCAGGACCTTTTCCTGCAAACCATGGCACAGTGGTCGATCGGTGTTGCCGTAGCCGCGGAACCCTATTATGTTCCTCCCCGTCCAAACTGGTTGGGTGACCGGGACGGTTCCATGGCAGTCGTCGGCTCCACGGCGGCTCATTCTCTGCCCTTGTCGCTAAGAGACAAGGGCACTGGATATGTTGCTGCCGAGTGGGGGGGGATCACTGTATATGGTGTATACTTCTCCCCCAACCGGTGTTTGAACGACTTCGAGGTTTTCCTTAACAACTTGGAAACCTCGATGCGGCGTCTAACGTCTGGGCACGTCTTAGTGCTGGGGGACTTCAACGCAAAGTCCATTGCGTGGGGTTCCCCCAGGACAGACGCTAGGGGCGAGGCCGTAGAGGAGTGGGCGGCCTCGGTGGGCCTCTGTTTACTAAACAGGGGCTCCACCAACACGTGTGTGCGACAGCAGGGAGGGTCGATAGTGGACCTTTCGTTCACTACCCCTGCCCTCGCCGCACGAGTAAGGAACTGGCGTGTCCTGGAAGAGGTTGAGACGCTCTCGGACCATCTCTATATCCGATTTGAGCTCTCCCGGTCCCAGGACGCCAGTAGGGGTCACGCGGCGCGGCGTTCTTCTCGCTTTCCGCGGTGGGCTGTAGCCAAATTAAATAGGGACCTACTAGAGGAGGTGGCCATTATTCACTCTTGGCTGTCTCCGCAGGCCCCGACCGAGGAGGTCGACATGGCGCAGATATGTGATGCGGCCATGCCCCGCATCCGAGGTTGCCGGCCTCCACGGAAGGAGGTTTACTGGTGGTCGCAGGAGTTGGCGGACCTCCGTGCGGCCTGTACTCGTGCCCGGAAGTGCTACACCCGTAGTCGGCGGCGACACCGCGAAGAAGGCGGGGAGGACCAGCTTCATGAGGAGTACCGAGAGGCGCGGAAAACTCTGAAGCTGGCCATAAGCCGCGCCAAAGAAATTAAGAGAAAGGAGATGCTGGAGGGTCTCGATCGTGACCCCTGGGGTCGCCCATATCGTGCGGCGCAACAAAAGCTCCGCACGTCGGGCCCCCCCCTTACAGAGACACTCCAGCCCAGCTTCCTGCAGGAAGTGGTCGAGGGCCTTTTCCCGCAGCGGGTGGAACACACACCCCCGTCGATGACCTTCGTGGTCGGAGACGATGGGGGGAACGAGGATGATGTTCCGCCCGTCAGGGAATCGGAGGTAGGGGCGGTTGTTCTACGGATCCGCTCTAAGAACACCGCCCCCGGGCCGGACGGGATACCTGCCCGAGTGCTAGCCCGAGCCCTCGAACACATGTCGGACCGCCTCAGGGAGGTCCTGGATGCTAGTTTGGCGTCCGGACGCTTCCCTGAGTGCTGGAAAAGCGGGAAGCTGGTCCTATTGAGGAAGCCGGGACGGCCAACCGAATCGGTAACGGCCTATAGGCCCATCGTGTTGCTGGACGAGGCGGGTAAACTGTTTGAGAGGATACTCTCTGCCCGCATCGTCCGGCACCTCCGCGAGGTGGGCCCCGATCTGTCGGACTCGACGGTCGATGCCGTGCTGCGCCTGAAGGCCGTTACCGAAGAGGCGGTGAGCTGTGGCGGCGTGCTGTTGGCGGTGTCGTTGGACATCGCCAACACATTTAATAGTCTGCCATTTAGCTGCATCAGGGAAGCACTCCACTACCACGGGGTGCCAAAGTACCTGA
Organism: Hypercompe scribonia; assembly: GCA_949316085.1. NCBI lineage: Eukaryota > Metazoa > Arthropoda > Insecta > Lepidoptera > Erebidae > Hypercompe > Hypercompe scribonia. The sequence goes on from OX438972.1 coordinate 24,438,075, forward strand.
GGCGGCTTGTGGCAGACTATCTTGAGGAGCGTACCGTCATGTACGAGGATCGAGACGGTGTTCTAAGGCGGCGGCTCATGTCGTGCGGTGTTCCACAGGGGTCTGTCCTCGGACCACTCCTGTGGAACATGGGATACGACTGGGCCCTTCGAGGTCGTCTTCCCCCCGGGCTGGGCGTACTTTGTTACGCTGATGACACATTGATCACGGCCCGGGGGATGAACTTTCAAGAGGCGGCGCGCCTGGCCACCACGGGTGTCTCTCTGGTGGTCGAGCGAATTGAGGCGCTGGGTTTGCGGGTGGCCCTGGACAAGACGGAGGCCCTTTTGTTCCATGGGCCCCGTCGTGGTCCACCCTCCGGCGCCTCCATCGTGGTCAATTCGGTCCTCGTACCGGTTCAGGCCCAGATGAAGTATCTGGGCCTGATCCTCGACGGCAGGTGGCTCTTCGACGAGCACTTCTGACAGCTTTCTCCAAAGCTGGTCGGCGCTGCTTCTGCCCTTGGGCGACTTTTGCCCAATCTGGGTGGAGCTAGCGTCGCGACAAGACGGCTATACACGGGGGTTGTCCGGTCAATGGCGCTGTATGGTGCACCGGTGTGGGCGGCGGCTCTGACCGCCCAGAATAGGGCTCGCCTCTGGCGCCCTCAGAGGATATTGGCGGTTAGAGCCATACGCGGTTACCACACCGTATCGACGGAGGCGGCGTGCGCCTTGGCTGGAACTCCTCCGTGGGATTTGGAGGCGGAAGTGCTCACCGAAGTTTATCGGCGGACGGCTGACTTCCGGGCGGGTAGCGGCATACAGCCCCCGCCCGAAGAGATACGCGAGTGGCGAGAGGCCGCTCGTCGAGCCACGATGGCTCGTTGGTCGTCCCGGCTGGAGGCTCCACGTGCTGGTTGTGCCGCCGTGGAGGCTCTCCAGCCGGTCATCGCCGAGTGGGCGGGGCGGCAGCACGGGACTCTTTCCTTCCGACTAACGCAGGTCCTTTCCGGGCACGGTTGCTTCGGGAAGTACCTGCACTCGGTCGCCAGGAGGGAATTGAGCCCCGCCTTTCACCACTGCGACTGCAGTGAGGACTCGGCTCAGCACACGCTAGCGGTTTGTTCCGCCTGGGCGGCGCAGCGTGGGGTCCTCACTGCAGTTATTGGAGGAGATCTCTCGCTACCGGCCGTCATACGCTCCATGGCCGGTAGCGACAGTTGTTTTACCGCGGTCGCAACCTTCTGCGAAGACGTAATTTCGCGGAAGGAGGCGGCGGAGAAGGCCCGGGAGGACGATATCCACTCGGACCCAATTCGCCGTCGGCGAGCCGGGCGGCGGAGGCGCGCATACCAGCGCCTCATGCCGCCTTGAGTGTGGCCGCGGGTGGACGGGATGGATTTTCCCCTCCCTCCGCTATAATGGCCAGCCGCGAGGAGGCGACGTCCGCGTGTACCGTACGCCGCCTATAATAGAGAGTTTATCAGCAGATGGTGCCCGAGGTACCGGGCAGGCGCTAGGAGGGATCTGGATGTCGTAATAGCAGCGGTTCCCGGATCCCTCCTATCTCAAGCGCAGAGTGGCACACCGTGTGGTTTTAGTCGGTCCGATTCCGACACACCACCCTGCCGTAAACCCCGGTGGGGTGACGGCTCGAGGGGGTTTTCACACGAAAAAAAAAAAAAAAGAAAAAAAAAGGGCAAAGAGGTTGTACTAGACGTACAATTTCTTGATCTGGATGTCGTAATTACAGCTGCTCTCGGATCCCTCCTATGTCAGGCGCAGAGTGGCACACCGTGTGGTTTTAGTCTGTCCGATTCCGACACACCACCCCGCCGTAAACCTCGGTGGTATGACGGCCCGAGGGGGTTTCCACACGTTAAAAAAAAAGGACACAGTACAGGCGCAGAGTGGCACACCGTGTGGTTTTAGTCGGTCTGATTCCGACACACCACCGCGCCGTAATTCCCGGTGGCTGATGGCTCGAGGGGGTTACCACACGTTAAAAAAAAAGAGTTTGCATAAAGTTTTTCTTCTCTTTCAACTATGTTTTCCCGCGTAGTCTGCACCTTTAGTCGCCTTTTAAGACACACACGGGATGAGAAAGAGTGGTGATACTTTGTATTCTTAATCCGTCCACACACGGAAAGTAAAGTTAAATTGAAAAGGAATTTCGAACAGTAAAGTTAAATTTGTTAACTCGTATGAACTTTTCCTTCGTGTGTAACATGAATTAGTGGCAAGTCTGCGTTCACCAGGTACTTTCTCGTATAGTAGAAAGTCGTAACAGTCAACTGTAGAGTGACGAGAATTTCTGAAAGCTTCTTTCAATTTCAATTCGATGAAAAGTGAATCTCTTTTTTATTAGCATGTTGTCATACTATGTTCAGTGCTTGCTTCTGCCTGTCTAACACTTCTTGACTATCAATTTTCTTGTTCTTTGTTCTACTTCATCTTACCAGTTCATATTTTACAAATCATATATTTAACCACAGCTTGCCTTCTCAGTTCATTATTTAAAAGCACAACCTGCCTCGGTGGTGTAGCGGTAGTGAGTACGAAAGCTGTCCTAGAGATTTCGGGTTGGATTCCCGGGTCGGTCCAAATGTTTGTGTGATCCGTAAATATTTGTTTCGGAGTTTGGGTGTTTTCAATGTGTATTACAATTGTATTACAATATGTATATATTTACTAAAAAAGTATAAAAGTATTCTAACAGTCAGTCTAGTTATCATAGTACAAGCTCTGCTTAGCTTGAAACTAGATGACGTTGTGTGTCATATGTCCGAAATATTTATTTCTTTATCTCAGTATCACAGGTATTATTAGATTTTGCAAGGCAATAGGCAATAATCAATCTTGCACAGGCTAGGGGGTGGGGCTTTATGTAACACTAACATGACAATAAGTAATGACATACAGAGCCGAGACGTGGACACTCACCATTGAACTGGTCCATAAGTTTAAAGTCGCTCAGCGTGCGACGGAGCGTGTGATGCTGGGCGTTTCTCTGGTTGATAAAATTCGTACGGAGATAACTGATATCGTACGGAGAATCAGTATGCAGAAGTGGAAGTGGGCCGACCATGGCTCCAGACAAACCGATGGTCGCTGGAGCCGAAGTGTACTAGAGTGGATACCACGATTGGGCAAACGTAGTGTAGGGCGCCCTGCGGCGCGATGGATCGACGACGTGAAGAAGGTGGCTGGCAGTGGATGGATGCAAATTGCCCAAGACAGGGATGGTTGGCGTTCCTTGATTAAGACATAAATTAACACTTCGAAATTAACTATTTAGTTAATAACTTAGAACAACAATACTAAAAATAATCTTTATGCTCTGTCTATTTTCGGTTTTAATACCTAATTTTATCACTTACTGAGAGTACTTTTATCTTGATATTTAAGGTGTAAATTGCTATTATTCATTGCTTGATTAGATTTTTTGTGTTATTAATAATAGTAATAATTACTACACAGGCACGCCATCTAGTCGTAACTAAGCAGAGTTTGCATTATAAGGACCAGACAACTGATATAATTACAATATACTTATTTTGTAAAGACATCATATCATGTAAAGAAACATCTCGACCAAATTAAGTATTAATTATATATGCACATAAAGTTGTATCTAATTGAGTGGAAACCGAATCTGACTTGCATAAGCCTTCGCCATCCGGCTGTATATTGTTCAAAGTGTCCTTTCAATCAAGGTAGGACTCATCGGTTGTTAACGAGAGCTCACGACGAGATGACTTTGACGTCACTCTTATCAATCACTATAACATATGTATGAAAGTTTGAAAAGTAAGCAAATTGACTCAGGGGTTTTTCAATATTTGTTTCATAAATCCTTACAATGTCTTTTTCCCTTCTCTACCTTTTAGAGATGGTGGCAAAGGAGTTTCATATTTTATAGGCAATTTTGTTCACTTTATTACAGCTATTACGATCGGATTTCCTACCATCGTTTAAGAGCTCATACTTATCAGGCATATAATAGGTAGCATATTGTTTGTTAATCAACTATAATTTGTAGCATAATTTGATTCATTCTCTTTGTTTGAAGGATTTGTATTTTTTTTGTTATTATTTTCTATAATTTTATTATTTATTATGTACAAAAAACCTGTATAAACTTAACAAAACATAAATAATCGTCGCGACACTACACTGTTCAAAGCAAAATATAAAGACGAAACGAAAACAATTGGCTTGATTTCTATGAGAGACAGAGAGAGAGAGAGACAGACAGAGAAACATGCGCACGCCGCACGGCTTACTACACTATAGCAAAAAGTGTCGTGACAACTTTTTGTCTGAATTTTGCCGACTAGCCTCCTTCGCAACGCGCGATTAGGAACTTCGTTTCAATAATAAGAAAATAATAATAATGTAATGTGTGTAAGGTGTGAAAGAAATAATAATAGTTATAGTTTCATGGACTTCAATATTATAAGTTCCAACAGTAAATACTAGAATTGATTTCTTTATAAATTACTGCTTTGAAATTGTTATAAATCGTAATATATGTATCTTTTTATAAACCTTAAGTACCACATCTTAAGTCTTTTTTTTTGTTTAATGTATGCGTATAAGTCTTATTAACCGATTCGTTTATGAGGTTTTTCTAAATGGTACTGAAATATTATTTTTTATTCATATTCACATTATATTACGTATTTTATGTACAAATAATATCTAAGCCATTTTCTGTAAATGATTTGCCTAGTGAGGAAGTCACCTAAGACGACTCTCAATAGTATAGTTGGGTTTTATAAGCTTCGCGCATATGCAAGGGGTGTGTTTATGGTTACCATAATTGGGGATAAGGTGCTCACAATATTTTACGAAGAATTTTAGTCTGTGTTGAATGTTCATTTTTGTCAGAATTTTTATTGGTTGTTATAAATTTTATTGTGATAATAAAGAATTAATAATGGACTTACAGGTACAATTAGGCTTTGATAAATAAATAATATTTCAGACTTTTACCTTACAACGCCATCTAGTTTCAAACTAAGCAGAGCTTGTTCTATGAAAACTAGACTGACTGGTAGAATATGTATATTTTTTTGTAAATACATACATACTCGTATTATACAAAGAAAACACCCAAACTCCAAAATCAATATTTGCAGATCATGCAAAAATTTAATCCCACCCGGAAACTGAATTCGTGATCTCAAACACAGCACTCGCATTCGCTTCCGCTGCGGCACTGAAGCCGCCATAAATGACTAATGTGAGTTCGATATAAGCTATTTCAATAATCACGAATAATGAGAAAAATTTAAATTCTTGGTATTTTTCAAGTAAATCTTACTTTAAATTAAATGTCTTCTGGCAAGTCAAAGATACATTGTCCTGTTGCTTCTGCAGTCATACACCTTATGCTAGGGACTGCTGCTGCAGTAGAAACAGTATTGATATCTGACCAAACGAAGACTTAGAGTTATTATACTTAAACGTTAAATAACCACGAACGATTTTTTTTCGATCATCTGACACTAAGGGGCTATCGCCATACATAGGCACATGCAATTTAAATGGCAAGTGCATGCCCTTTGTGTGCCTTTTCCCACTGAAAATGAGGGGAGAGTTTCTTACTCCTACTCGCTTGGAGAGAAATCTTAAGGCCGTGGCAGCACTCCAGTCGAACCGGCCTCTACGTAGCCATGGTTTTGTAGCAATCATGGTTTTGCCACAGTTAAGGACAAATTGACAGTTTAAGAATATAGTGTCGTAACCCTTATTGATCCTATTGTGTCCAAAGGTATATGTTTCTTCTTGTACATTGTATATAGCAAGTTGTACGAATATACTCGTACAACAAGTTTCAACAAGGTACTAAGTTCGCGGTAGTGTCCTGTCGAACCAACCACTATGTTATCTAATTAATCGAATGTTTGATTTCTATTCAAGCTAATAATAAGTAGTAAAAATTGATACTTTATGCTTGCACTTTAAATTTAAAATAAACTTAGACACAATATCAACGAAAAGCTGCTCTAAATATTAAATGGATAAATGAACATAATGTACAAATCAACTAGAATAAAACGAAACTCATGCTATTTTATCGTTATCAAACAACTTCTTTAAATGTAAATTCATTACAAACAACACAAAATCTCAGTAGTTAGCGATTTTAAATTAATAGGATCAACTATAGATAAGCTATATAGCTCTCCGAATAAGCAAGTTGAAGTGGCAATGGACAGGCCACATCGCTCGTAGAACCGACAACCGTTGGGGAAGAAAGGTTCTCGAGTGACGACCGCGTACCGGAAGACGAAGCGTAGGTAGGCCCCCCACTAGATGGACCGACGACATAGTCCGAGTCGCGGGGAGCCGATGGATGCAGTTGACGTCCAGCCCTACGGTGTGGCGTTCTAAGGGGGAGGCCTATGTTCAGCAGTGGACGTCTTCCGGCTGATGATGATGATGACTATAGATACTCGCATATCCTAAAAGACTCACATCACACACATTTGAAAATTTTAAATTTTCTAGTATTGGCAATATTTTATACGTATTTAAAAACTACGCTTACCAGCTAGCTGTACATTAGTTATGCCATCATAATGTAGGGAAACAGAACAGAAGCCTATACAGTTTTCATAGCATAAAAGAAATTGGTTCACATGATATTTGATTTCGAACAAACAGATTTTTTTTCCTGTCTTAAGACCCTGCCAAAGTGACTCTACTCTGCCTGAGGGAAAGCATGAATAGAATCCAAGAGTTGTGGTCACCATACTCATTCCAAATGCTGACAACGCTGTGTGGTGACCCAAACTATGGCGGCCTTGTGAGATGCTTTTTCACACCCCGCTTGTGGACGTAAAAGGCATGGCAGTCATCGTGACAGTGTAAGGCTTACAGTTACCACGATAACTGTCACCCCTGCATCAGTGGGCCAGATCAGATAGTTGTAAACGTTTCTTTTCAAAGTACGAGTTGCTTACCTTACTTTCTATTTACATTCTTGAACTATGCGAGTTTGTCCAGAGATATAGATAAATACACTAACCGATCTCTTAAGAACTAAGATATGTTAATGTGACCCACTTCTTGTTTCACATTACTTTCAAATAGTCTCCATTTAATGTCGAGATAATTAGACTGCACGGTTGGCCTTGTGGCTTAAGCGGTAGTCACACCGCACTTCGCTGAGTGTTGTGGGTTCAAATCAGGATAACACTTTGTGTGATTCACAAATTGTTGTTCTGAGTCTGGGTGTCCTTTGTGTCCGTTTCTTGTATGTTTGTAAAGTCCCCACGACACAGGGTTTGTTCCTAATGCGGGCTAATAAATATATAAATGATAAACAAATATATTATTGTCATTAAAATTGATATTTTATTTTAAAAATCTGAAGTGTTATAATTACATGTTAAACCAAAATATTACTAATATTATGTTTACAAAGTTTTCATTTTGTTGTAAATTTTGTGTGTGAAGATTTTAATAATTAATTAATCTAATATGTAAAATTCTCGTGTCACAGTTTTCGTTGCCATACTCCTCCGAAACGGCTTGATCGATTTTGATGAAATTTTTTGTGCTTATCCGGTATCTATGAGAATCAGCCAACATCTATTTTTCATCCCCTTAAGTGTTAGGGAAAAAATTAACAACCCTAAATTTTTTTTTTATTTTTTAGACAAAATTTTTAATTTCTAGTTTTTTATGATACAACATACAAAAATACATACAATCCTCAATTTTCACCCTTCTACGATCAACCCTTATTTTTTAATAGCCATTTTAGTAATTTAATCATTTTTCATCCCGCTCAAATTACTTAGAAATAATTTATATGGCAAAGCAACGTTTGCCGGGTCAGCTAGTATTATATAATTTGTAATTAGCTGTACCCTACAGGGCTCACGATAGTTCTTCGTTTTTAAGTATACCATGCTTATCACCTATTAACACCTTATAACATTGTGGAAGGCAAATAAACGACATGAATACGTAAGGTAGAAGAGCCACGCTGATTTCAGCACGAACGGGCCGGTTCGACCGCCACAGTACAATTCTCTCACAGAAGACCAACCTAAAGCGACAGCATCCGTGCTGTATTATCTTGTTGGTATCGTGGTGAGTGTGAGAGCCTTATACTACCACGAAGACTGTCGTGCCTTTTACGTCCTCAAATGGGGTTTAACAAAGCATTTAACTAGGCCGTCGTAGTGTGGATCACCATACTGCATTGTTTCCATTCACAATGAGTATGGTGAACACAAGTCTTGGGTTTTATTCATGCTTTCCATTAGGCAGAGTAGAATCTCTTTAAAAAAAACCTATTGCCAACTTTCGTTACTAACTGAAACACATACAAACTATCTTAAAAATTCGAGAAGGAGTGTACACTCATCTTCATTGATCATTATCAATAGCCCTTTTTTAATTCTCTGCTCCACATAGACCTCTCATCTGGAAGAAAGTTTTAATCTAATATAACATAATGGCCAGATCGATTTGTACAAATGGTTAAAATGTACTCATAAATTATCTATGGGTCTCATTTAACGTTAGGTGTCTCATTGGTCCGTGTGGTGACGGATTAAGAATACATTGTGTTATCACCCCTATTCATCCCGTGGGTGTCGTAAAAGGCGGCTAAGGGAACAAAGTATGCAAGACAAAGAGAAGGAAAACTTGAAACAGACCCTATTCAAACCCGTCTGGCCAGCGTTGTATAGTAGACCAAAACCTCCTTGCTAAGGAGAGGCCTATGTCCAGTAGTGGACTGTAAAAGACTGTTGATGATGATTGATGATGATGTTCCATTGGTTCTCGTTTGCGTTTGTAATAGAAAAAACTACTGAGAAATTATATAGAAACAAATGAAACATTTTTTCTTACAACAAAAATTGAAGGAGACTCTAAAAACAACACTGCAATTAAATAGAGCAAGAGCCCGTGAGTGCCAGACCTTCGTCATTTTATAAAAGCTGAAAGTTCTTCTATGTGTGTCCCTAGTACAGGTAAGAATGATCCCCAAACATGAAGCTGAGCCAGCGGTGGCTTTGGCAGATAACAGGCAACAAAGGTATGTAAAATTCCATCTCAAATTCGTCATAATATAAAGCTTGATTTTTTTATATTTGATTCATAATAATATCAAAACTCGCGTTGCTCATTGCCAGACAGTTAGTATGGTTCCAACCCTCTGCCGGACACCCCTAAACTATTATAATTTATAATTATACTTACGTTATATTATAAAACCTAAATTTTATATATAATTTTTTGGGAGCCTATTAAACTATGTTTATATAGTAGCCGGACAGTTTCGAAGGTTCTATCATCTTGCCAGACGCATTCAAAGTGAGCAATAATCGGGAGAGCAAGGAGCGAATACAGTAACTAAACGTTATATTATAAAACCTAAATTTTATATATAATTTTTTGGGAGCCTATTAAACTATGTTTATATAGTAGCCGGACAGTTTCGAAGGTTCTATCATCTTGCCAGACGCATTCAAAGTGAGCAGTAATCGGGAGAGCAAGGAGCGAATACAGTAACTAAACGTTATATTATAAAACCTAAATTTTATATATAATTTTTTGGGAGCCTATTAAACTATGTTTATATAGTAGCCGGACAGTTTCGAAGGTTCTCTCATCTTGCCAGACGCATTCAAAGTGAGCAATAATCGGGAGAGCAAGGAGCGAATACAGTAACTAAACGTTATATTATAAAACCTAAGTTTTATATATAATTTTTTGGGAGCCTATTAAACTATGTTTATATAGTAGCCGGACAGTTTCGAAGGTTCTATCATCTTGCCAGACGCATTCAAATTGAGCAGTAATCAGGAGAGCAAGGAGCGTATACAGTAACTAGTGCGAATGAAACAGAGCGCTTAGTCTATTGCGGGATTTCACTGCGCACCCATTGTTATTAATTTCAAATTTTGCAGTTTATTTTTTTCTTAATCCAGAAATTTCAATAACAAATATTTAAAATAATACTGAGTAAAATTTTTCTCATACAATGTCAATCATGTCGAAAATCTAATAATTTAATTGATATTATTTTTCATTTTTAAGAAGTTTATTATTGTCAATGCTATTAAAATTATAAAGCCAATGAAACAAAGTAAATCAAATATTAGTGTTTATTATACCAAAGGACACATTTTTTTAAGATAAGAAATTTACAGAGAAATTAATTTATTTTAATTAAATCTAAATATTTTCATTATTTTCATCGTTATCGCGCGCTCACTAAATCGGTCCACACGTTAGCAGTTTAAACGTCGTAAGTGCTGCGAGTACAATTCGGACCGCCTTCGAATGCGTCTGGCAAGATGATAGAACCTTCGAAACTGTCCGGCTACTATGTAAACATAGTTTAATAGGCTCCCAAAAAATTATATATGAAACTTAGGTTTTATAATATAACGGTTAGTCACTGTATTCGCTCCTTGCTCTCCCGATTATTGCTCACTTTGAATGCGTCTGGCAAGATGATAGAACCTTTGAAACTGTCCGGCTACTATGTAAACATAGTTTAATAGGCTCCCAAAAAATTATATATGGAACTTAGGTTTTATAATATAACGTTTAGTTACTGTATTCGCTCCTTGCTCTCCCGATTATTGCTCACTTTGAATGCGTCTGGCAAGATGATAGAACCTTCGAAACTGTCCGGCTACTATGTAAACATAGTTTAATAGGCTCCCAAAAAATTATATATAAAACTTAGGTTTTATAATATAACGTTTAGTTACTGTATTCGCTCCTTGCTCTCCCGATTATTGCTCACTTTGAATGCGTCTGGCAAGATGATAGAACCTTCGAAACTGTCCGGCTACTATGTAAACATAGTTTAATAGGCTCCCAAAAAATTATATATAAAACTTAGGTTTTATAATATAACGTTTAGTTACTGTATTCGCTCCTTGCTCTCCCGATTATTGCTCACTTTGAATGCGTCTGGCAAGATGATAGAACCTTCGAAACTGTCCGGCTACTATATAAACATAGTTTAATAGGCTCCCAAAAAATTATATATTAAATTTAGGTTTTATAATATAACGTAAGTATAATTATAAATTATAATAGTTTAGGGGTGTCCGGCAGAGGGTTGGAACCATACTAACTGTCTGGCAATGAGCAACGCGAGTTTTGATATTATTATGAATCAAATATAAAAAAATCAAGTTTTATATTATGACGAATTTGAGATGGAATTTTACATACCTTTGTTGCCTGTTATCTGCCAAAGCCACCGCTGGCTCAGCTTCATGTTTGGGGATCATTCTTACCTGTACTAGGGACACACATAGAAGAACTTTCAGCTTTTATAAAATGACGAAGGTCTGGCACTCACGGGCTCTTGGACCAAAAGGTATACTTTCTTTACAATTTCGAAGCACAGTAATCAAAAGGTTTAGATATTACAGAACACTTTTTGATTAAGTATTCAAGAACAAATCAACCTTAATATTTGATTCTGAATCCTATTTCAATGTTTTTCATATTTTTTTCACTTTACAATTTTTCTTTCAAAAATGATTTCAAAGCTCACAGGGTTTTAACCTTTAATCTTTATTTTATTTCATATAATTGACAAATTAAAAAAACTTTTCTAAACAAAAACCTTTTTATATTAGGAATATGCCCTCAATTCATGGGTCAATCAATCAGTTAGGATAAAGTTTCTTAAGGTGAAATTGGGTAGATGACTGTTTCGTAAATAAATACCAATGTCCACTTCATTAAAACTAATATCGCGAAACATCTCAGCAAATACAATTAACGTAGTTTTTTATTACTGTTACGAATTTCAATCAAATATGCAGTGTAATATATTGTTCAATTGAGTAGTCTAAAACAGTGACGTCACAATTTTGTACTTAGTACATTTTTCATACAAAATTGTCGTTTTGACAGATGATTAAAAGTAACTAATTTGACTAAGGTGTCATCTAGCCTATTACTGAAAATATTTTTTATTTTAGATTAGGAGGTATTAGATATAATTTAATGCCGTATGATTACAATGGTTACTTACGAAAGAAGTATCACTAAGATAAAAACAATGAAACGGTGTCTGTCCTAGAATTAACTGAATTTATAGATTGTTATGAATCCAGCCACGTTCCGTTTTACGCGAGCGGCCTGCAGTGATGGTTATAGCCTATAAAATGTCTATGGGCTATAACATCCCATTCTCTGTACCAAACTAACCCGTACATAAAACATAAGCAATTTATTTCGGTACTGTTTCATTTACAATATTTTACAAATAAAAGCTTCTTCGTTGGCATTATTGTTTTAATAATGTCATTGATCCCAACGGGAAGTCTCATTCAATATTTGATGCTATTTGTATAGGAACCTTAGTTTGTCTATAATTTTTAATATACTATTATGAAATGAAGTTTTCCTAGACAATATTAGTCAAAGCAGTCAATCCCAACAGACACCAGTCAATTATGCAGGTGATATTATAGTGTACAAGTATGTACCTAAATAAAGGTGAACTGCTACGCTGATTTTAGCACGAATGTCCCGGCTCGATCGGGGCAGTACTAAAGCGATGGCAACCGTGCCGTTCTGTTTCGTCGGTGAGTACGAGACCAGGGGCCAACTGATGCAAGGGTGACAGTTATCGTGGAAAGTGTGGAGAACCTTACACTGCCACATTGACTCTCATATCTTTAACGTTATCTTTTCCAAGTACGGTGTGAAACTGTATCTCGCTAGGCCGCCATAATATATTGTCTGCGTTCGCAATAAGTATGATGACCACAGCTTGGATTATATTCATGCTTTCCATCAGGCAGAGTAGTCACTTTGGCAGGCTCTTAAAATAGCAAAAAAACCAGCTTAATGGATTGGCCTCCGATGAAACTGACCGTTGCTGAAATCTATTAGGAGTACATTATGATCATTATTATTAACATACGTGTAATGAAAACTCTGCAGCATTCACAATAAAATAATAAAAAAATGTCAACTTCAGAATACTCTTAAAACTTATTTCAAAAAAAAATTATGTTTAAGAATTAAAAGGACGAATTTGAATGAACTGTTTTCTTAATTCCTTTACTTACTTATTTCTTTGGTCTCTTTACTGAATTCAAATTCAAGTTAACAAGTCAACGGTAACAAACACAAAAAATTGAATTGAAATGTCTCTTTTTAAAATCCATTCGAAATACAGCTTAGTAGTAAATTGACTTAAAAAGTTAAGAAGAGTTCAGGATTCACTTCACAGCTTAATCATGGAACATTATTATTAGCATAACAAATAGCCAAAGCCTTATGACAGGACTGTTGGTGAGCTTATTAATCATTCAGACTCAGGAGGCCAGAGATTGTGAGTTAAAATGGGCGAGTTTATGTGGTGATCACCAACCTGAAAAGAAGCATGATACTTCTCTTAAATCCAGATGATGATGATATACTCATAGAAAAGGCCTAGAAGTCACAAAAGCATAAAAGCACCGCAATCAATAAGTGAAATAGTGCAAGTTCTCCTGAACATTTGTCGTTTATGACCAGAGAGAGATATTGTCGGACAAGGACAAATAGATATACAAGTATTGAGATCTATTGAAGCGCGCTGTTCCAAGGCATGGATAGCGAGGCTCCGTTTGAAGCGCTCAGTCGACGATATTATTTGCGCCAAAACAGGCAGGTTCATAGATTAACTACAAGATGCACAAATAGTCTTAATGGCGAATTTAATAATTGAAATATATCTTTAAATTTAAATTTTATTTATTAGATTACACATTTATCTACATATATATTGGTATAGTTAGTTCCAGTGTGTGTAGGTAAACCTTTTTTAAATATATTGCCTGTGAGTTATGTAAGATGTTGGTGTCAAATAAGTTTTATCTATTTATGAAGTTCATTATCTCTAACTGCCACACCTTTCTATCTAAATCAATGTAAAATTGCATGTTTAGGTTATTAAACAATTCAGCTTAAATAGCAGTCTAATAGATAATGATTTTTTATTTAATTAATGATTACATATAAGTTTACACATAACAGTTTAATATAAGGAGCCTCATTTTAAGCTAGAGTTGCTTGTGTTCGGAGATCCAACTGTTCCATGACAAATACAACAAAACTTATATTTAAACACGCTAGGCAGTATGTGACTGTGACTAGGTAGTAGAGTCACGCTGATTTCAGCACGAGCGGGCCGGCTCGACCGGGGCAGTATTACCCTTCCACAGAAGACCAACCTAAAGCGCCAGCATCAGTGTTGTCGTGTTTTATTGGTGAGTGTGAGACCGAAGGCCCATTGATGCAGGGATGACAGATATCGTGGTAACTGTGTAAGCCTTGCACTGTCACGATGGCTGTCATGCCTTTTACGTCCCCAAGCGGGGTGTGAAAAAGCATCTCAAAAGGCCGCCATAGTGTGGGTCACCATACTGCATTGTCTGCATTTGCAATGAGCATGGTGACCACAACTCTTGAATTCTATTCATGCTTTTCATCAGGCAGAGTAGAGTCACTTTGGCAGGCTCTTAATATAGAAAAAAAAATGTGTGTGTTTTTTTTTCTTGAGTGGAAAAATACAATTACATATCATAAGGCGTTATGCGCCCGCCGACTATGAAACTGTTTTTCTCTGCCTTCTTCCTCTTCATAGTATCACCGTTAAGTATTTCGTCACGAGTGAAGGACTTAGTTGCTCAGCTGCAGTTTGCTTTTGCTGCTTGGTTACCATTCGATTTACCTCTCTCTTGGATGTGTAGTTCTTGTTAGTTGCAATACATACCTCTTTCGTCTTCAACATTACGGAAGTTGCGTTTTTAGGTTGGTTTCTACTTCCTAGTGTTGTACTCCACCCCTCACAGTTCACCGAATGTTTTGAAGTACATAAATCTTCAGTAAAGTACGTTGTGTTCAAACACGTTCAAACACGACCAAACGTTGCGTAGCTTCCCGAACGCTATTTATTCACTAAAATGTTTATTTTTTAATGTAGTATTTTTGTCTTTTTTTACTGGTCTTTATAGTTCTTATAATAATAGTCAATTTTCCACTAATTTACTGGTTAAAGTTGTTATGTTCCCTAATTTTTTTTAAGTAAACCTAAAATACAACCTACCAAAACTCTTTCAACAGACATAGAATGAAACTTACATATTGTTTTTTGAATTAAATATCCTACAATTAATATTTTCCATGATTATAGACTTACCAATACACGCCATAGAAGTATTGAGGGAATGTGTGTCATGTCCCTCCGACACAAAGGCAGGATCCTCCGCACAGGCGAGGTGGTTATGCCTGGTGGACCGCGACCCCCTGCGGTTGATGTTAGGATGTTGTATATATGCTAATCGCTGCCAGGGTTTCTATATTGCGATACAGGATTAGTAGTTGGTCCATAGTTCCTTACTTGCTAGTTCGACGTGTCTTAGGTAGATGGCGCTGTGGTGTATATTTTTGCTTGTGCTGTATGTGAGAATCGCCACAGAAGTACTGAATTTATAACAAAATCCAAACTGTGTACTCTATTACATTTTTTAAGTTATTGTGTCCTAATAACGAAAATATATCTTATAGCACTAAATTCGACTCTACAGTAGATAATCAAATAAATAGTAGAGACGAGTCAGTCTAAAGATGCCTAAAATTTTTAGAGTATATTGCCAAATATCCTGAGCTTCACAACACTGATAGATAGAATGTCCATATCCTTTGGTATCATCATACTCACAGAATGCTGGCTGTCGTGCACCTCACACATACCGTCAATTGATAGTTACAACTCATATTCGACTACTAAATGGAATAATAAAAATGACAGAGTCGTAGTTTATATAACGAATAATCTTGCTAGTATTATTGTCACAGAACCGTCATTCACAGACGCTTAGTTGTCTACAGATATTAAAAGGATAAAGCTCTTATATTCTAGTGCTTGACGGGTCGCCATCATACAAATACATAAACAGCTTTCTTTCTTCTTTAGATCAAGCGGTGGTAATATTTTTTTTTCATTAACCTGGCAGTTACAGACGATATTAATTTGGATATTTTAACATAATCTGGATAACAAAATATAAGCCTTTAAATCTTTATGCTGCTCATAGTTTAATGCCAGCCCACAATCTATCTACACGTGGAAAATATCCATCGATCATGTCTTCCATAAAACTAAACTCAGAGCCTCAACTGTCGTTATAGACTCAACTGTTACGAACCACAATACTGTGTTATCGTATTAACGTTGCATAGAATTAAAATTGATAATGCCAATAAGTTAATTAACAAAATAGATTATACTAAATTCGAGAACCAACTAAACGTTATAAATTTTTTTAATATATTCGAGTGTATAATTGTTAACATTGTATTCAAACATGTCGATAATTCACTCGTTAGAGCTATCCGTTTCAGCACAATACCTTACAGTGTATCACATCGTCTTCAGACTATAAAGCCATAGCCTACACCAGGCTTGCTGAGATGCATGCGTAATAAAAATAAGATTTACATGAAAATGAAACATCATCATCAATTCATAACCGGTACAGAAATTTTAAAAGACAGAGTCATATCTGCCTCTGTGTCTGTATATTTAATATTAAACGCCTACTTTTGGCTATTGTTTCCACTTATTGGTCCTACGTAATATATTGCGAGCCTTTTGCTATTAATCGAGATGTTTTGTTCGCCAGAGCCTCAGGAATTGGGTGAAGCTCCTGCGTACCGTTTCACGGAGGCGCCCTTTGGTCACTTGCACTTTTCTTTCTTACCATTTTTTTCTTTTTCTTAATTATTGGCTTTTAAGGTAGCGACTGTCGTCTGACTTTTGTTTTTATTATCTGTATATATATTGCTCTAGCCCATCAAACTCGATATAGTTACCAAGTAATAATTAAGATAATTTAGTAGACATTTTCTATTTTTCTCACTTGCAAGTTCACAATAAACACCCGTGTTTTGTGTCTTCTGTGACTAACTACAAATTCTAAACGCCTAAGGAACGTTTCCTCAGTTACTAAAGTCAATCACACTCACATTATCTAGCTTCAAACAAAGCAGAACTTGGCCTATGACAACATGAATATGATTGAACAGAACATTCATATACTTTCTTTTTTCATTTTTACGCTCCGAAACAAATATTTACAGATCACACAAACATTTCGTCTGACCCGGGAATCAAGTTCACTATAATATATGAAATTACAAAGACGAATAGATTTTTTTGTAAACACCACTTTACAAATATACACGAATTAAACACAAAGAACAACCAGCCTCAGAAAGCAATTTGTTGATCACGTAAGGTATCGGCCCATATGAGGTTTGTACCCACAACAGTTAGCGCAGTAGAAAGCGACGAGACGACCTCTTGTACCTACACTTTCACGATTTTCGTAGATCACAATTTCAACTTTAATATCCATTCAAAGGACTTTCGTGTCTATAAGATAATCATTATTGGTCTAGGTAGGTAAATGATGGAACCCATTTATTGCACCTGAGCATATTGGATTCCGTCTCAGGTGGCATATGAAGTGATTTGACGCAACGATAGATCCTAGATTTCAATGGAATTGTTCTTATTTATAGATTACAGCTATGCTATATTCAGACTTGCTGTGGGTTGACACTTGGACTGATACTTGTTTCTTAGTAGACTATGCACGTACACTGATATTGGAAACTCTTGAAACTCTGTTCATTTACTGAGTAATCTACTGAATGGTTCAGTAATATGTATGACGCCAACTGAGTATTAATATAAAAGCATTTAAATAAAAACAAGAACTACACGATATTCGTCATCATCATCAACAACCTTTTACAGTCCACTGCTGGACATAGGCCTCTCCTTAGCAAGAAGGTTTTGGCCTACTTTACCACGCTGGCCAGACGAGTTGGAATAGAGTTTGTTTCAAGTGTTCCTTCTTTTTGTAATGATGTTGTGTAACACTATGTATTCATAATCCGTCTCCACACGATATTACCCTTTTCAATTTAAAAAATCACCAAATAGTGTGCTAAGAGAATCAGAATGAGGTGATCAGCAATGTTCTCATTAAAGATAGTTGACAACTGTATGCCCTACTTTCAGAAATATAATATTTTGACTTTATCCACATTCTACATATATGAAGTAGCTGTTTTTGTGAGGCGTAACCTCAATCTGTTTGATCTAGTTTCTGAAACATTTAATTATCAACAAAGAGACAAAGCAGACTATGCATACATAAGACAAAAACAACAGTATGTCTAGGTGAGCCGTATTTATCATATATACTGTACTATTAAATTATAACTGTTCAAATGCAATACAGAATTGAGACTGTTACTCCGATTACTAGTATGGTAATAAAAAAAACATTAATGCGTAATAGTACTTTCGCTATGGCACTCAAATTTACAAAAACTACGAGGGAGACAAATGTGGCCAAATTTAGGCTAAGTTACATACTTTACGAAAAATGTCACTTAATTGTAATAAAAAATAATAAACTGAGATATTTTAATCTTTCTTATATTAATACATACATTGATTTTTATTATTTTACATTTTTTTTTCTATATTAAGAGCCTGCCAAAGTGACTCTAATCTGCCTGATGGAAAGCATGAATAGAATGCAAGAGTTGTGGTCACCATACTCATTGCAAATGCAGACAATGCAGTATGGTGATCTACACTATGGCGGCCTTGTGAGATGCTTTTTCACACCACGCTTGGAGACGTAAAAGGCATGACAGTCATCGTGACAGTGTAAGGCTGACACAGTTACCACGATAACTGTCACCCCTGCATCAATGGGTCTCCGGTCTCACACTCACCAACGAAACACGACAACACGGATGCTGGCGCTTTAGGTTGGTCTACTGTGGGAGGGTGGCTCTACTACCTACCTACCTACTCTTTTTTGTTCTTTTGATTTTATTATCCTCGTAAGTGTTTGACGATATTGATTATCTGACAGACTATTTTTCTTTTTGTATGTTATTTTTTTTGTAAATTGTATCCAGTTTGATTTACACCTATGATTATGTATTTACTGTAATTATTCTAAATTTTGAACTATTCTATTATAGTTTGCATGTAATGACATGTAACAAATGAATGAGTATTTGCACACCGCATAATTTTTCCGATGTTTTTATACTTGAATTATGCAAATAATAATCTAATGGTGATTCAGAAATAGCGAATCTTCTTATACTAACAAGAATTTATTCTTCTTTAAGAAGATGAGATGTTCAAGAACAATGATCCGGGGCTCTCGGAGATTACGAATCGTGCCTCAGCTATTTAAGCCTTTAGGGAATTTTACTAGATAAATGTACTTTGTTTCAAAACGTAATAGTCAAGTTAGAAATATATTTTTCTTGTTTATTTTTGTCTGGACAAATTGTATATTGTTATAATTTCATAGTATTTTGACTAGTCGGTTAGATAAGTATTGCAAGTTAAGATAAGTAACACACAGTTATCTGGAAATAAACTAAGTGTAACTATAAATAGAATATGCCCATATTCTCATAGAAAACCAACTTAAAGCGCCAGAATCCGTGTTGTCGTGCTTCGTTGGTGAGTGTGAGACCGGAGGCCCATTGATGCAGGAGTGACAGTTATCGTGGTAACTGTGTAAGCCGTATACTCTCACGATGACCGTCATGCCTTTTACGTCCCCAAGCGGGATGTGAAGAAGCATTTCATAAGGCCGCCAAAGTGTGGGTCACCATACTGCATTGTCTGCATTTGCGATGAGTATGGTGATCACAGCTCTTGGATTCTATTTATGCTTTCCATCAGGCACAGTAGAGTCACTTTGGCAGGCTCTTAATATAAAAAAAAAACATTTATAGTTGGAATCTAGGGTGAATATGAGATGAAAGTATTTGTAAAACAATCGCCTACAGATTTGTTGAACGTGGGTTTGCACGAGTAGTAAATAATGAATACATCTTTATTTATTATTACATTGTGTAATGCGTAACATTTGTGTATTAATTTGACATTAATGTTGTAAGCATAAATCGAATTCATGTTATTGATAAATCTTTAAAGTTTAGTCACTATATATATTACTGTAACATATTCGATACACGAACGTTTATTATCTCTTCGCATATATCACAATGACCGCACGGTTGGCCTAGTGGTTTAAGCGGTCACCACGCCGCTCACTACTGCGCTGAGTGTTGTGGGTTCAAATCCCACACGGGACAACACTTTGTGTGACCCATAAATTGTTGTTCTGAGTCTGGGTGTTCTTTGTGTCCGTTTCTTGTATGTTTGTAAAGTCCCCCTCTACACAGGATTTATTCATAATGCGGGCGTTGTCTTTTTAACAAAAAAAGAAATACATACTCCCAACTACATAATAGAAGATAAGTTTATTACCGTCAACTGGGCAGCTTAAGGATTATAAAAGAAAAAACCCCGGTCGAATCCAAACCCTCCTTTTTTAACTTTGCTTAAAAATAGATAGGAAAGGAATTTTGAAAGAGACTTGAGCAATAAATATTAAGCAAGTGAACAGATCACGGTCGCAAAAGTGTTAATTCAAGCAGAAGCAGAAGAGGTTGGTCTTCAGTAACGCCTACTACTCATTAAAAAGCAACGAAAGAGTTACTCAATATCGGTATTCAGTTTGGCTATGATATCACGTTTTTCAGATGGTCTATTTATACCGAACAATGCCTCTCTCATCACTCATCTGTTGGCTGGTAGAAAGCCTGATCCCACTAACTATTGCATTAAAATATTTGATATATTGTTAATCATATTTCTGGTACAACCCATAACCCATACGTCGAGGTATATAGTAGAGTATGTTACGCGTATAAAACAAGTTGAAAGCGCCGTGTAATCCTTGGCGTGGTGCCAAACGACGCGCCTCCCAACATGTGCTTTCGAATTAAGAGTCTGACACACAAAATTTAAGTGTTATGAAGGTGCTCTGTTTATTTCTCTGGGGGTAAATGTTTTCTCTTTTTCTTTTTTAAAAGACAAATACTGTGCTAGGAAAATATTCGTGGTGTGAGAGTTTTTGTTTTGAACACAAAGAATTGTACATCGATTCAGAGCAATAACTTTTTTTTCACACAAAGTTTTGTCCCACGGTGGGTTCGAACCCAAAACACTCAGCACAATAAAAAAAGGATACGCAATAAGCTTTTGCTAGGAGTTTTGCGTAAAAGTTCTGCCATATTCCAGACTGTGAATGGGAACTTTCATGAAAAGGTTAACTATTTTAGACATGAAAGAGTGATGAATAAACAAAAGTACTTTTGCATTATTACTTTTATTAAAAAAGTTTATGTTAAAAATTAAAGTTAAAACAAAATTATATTAAGTAGTCTAGTTTCATTATACTTGCTTGTTCTATGTTAATTAGGGCTCAGTTTAATTAGGCTCACCGATTGTCATATCTAACAATACGCTTTAGCATTTTCAATAGCACTGACACAGCACGTGTTAGGATGTACTTTATAATACATAAAATTGCTTATGTATACTGACTGACTTTAAAAATTAAAAAAAATGGTCATTCTCGATTTAGTTGTTATTATTCTGAAGTAACAAATAATTTTTATGTATCATTTAGTTCTTTTTATAAAGTACTAAATATGTCTCGTTTGATCCTATGCAAATTTGTGATGATTGAGTTGATTAAATAATCATAATACGTCATATTGCAGTCACAATGGATTCAGTGATACATTTGATTGCAAAAATACGTGGAAAAAGCAGCTAACAGTAAGTAGCAAACGATGAGATAGTTGTGAACGAGATCTTAATAAATGCAGAAGTGGCCTGTTTACATCGGTAGTTAATTCAACGAGTATATACTCTTGTTCTAGTTGTTTGAACATTGGCTGCAGGCCAAACTGGACTGCAACCAACTCCGAGCTTTCATTTCATTTGAATAAATTGTAGATTGCAGAATCGTGTAGGTCGTATTATCAAATTGCTTTTTTTAATTAAGTAATTACTGAAATTGTAGTATTTAAGATTTTAGTGCTCCTGAGTACTATTACACCTATTTTGCATGTCTACTTGTGAGAGTTTATCTTTGCCTTGATCTACTTATTTAAGTTTAAAACTACAACTGTTTCCACGGAGGGATAGGCAGACGCATTTAACGTCTACTTTTCGCTAGTATTGGTCTCACGTAATAGATGGCGAGCTTATTGCCGTTCAAGTTCGTACGTCAATTAGCAGGTGCGCCACTTGCAGGTGAGGTTGATTTGGGACTCTAAGTTCTTGGTGGGAACTTTATGTGCCCTAAATTCTTTTACACACCGCTCACTTACGTACGTACAAAAAAGCTACTTACAAACACTGTTATTAACACACACAAATTGTGATATATATATTTATATATTTTTTATATTAAGCAACAAATGAATGAATGCCAAAAGCATGAATAAAATCCAAGAGTTGTGGTCACCATACTCATTGCAAATGCAGACAATGCAGTATGGTGACTTACACTATGGTGGCCTTGTGAGATGCTTTTTCACACCCCACTTGGGGACGTAAAAGGCATAACAGTCATTGTGAGAGTGTAAGGTTTACACAGTTACTACGATAACTGTCATCCCTGCATCAATGGGCCTCCGGTCTCACATTCACCAACGAAACACGACAACACGGATGCTGGCGCTTTAGGTTGGTCTTCTGTGGGAGGGTAGTACTGCCCTAGTTGAGTCGGCCCGCTCATACTGAAATCAGCGTGGCTCTACTACCCTAAGATATGTTAATACATCAGCTTAAACTTGACGTGTTTGCACTTAGAAGACTATAATAACGTACTAAACAATTATCTGGCAACTTCAGTAATTCTGCAAGGATCGCATTTGTGTCCAATTATTTTCAACATTTTTAACAATGACATGACTGACCCATTGATGCAGGAGTGACAGTTATAGAGGTAGCTGTGTAAGCCTTACACTGTCACGATGACTGTCATGCCTTTAACGTCCCTAAGCGGGGTGTGAAAAAGCATCTCACAAGGCCGCCATAGTGTGGGTCACCATGCAGTATTGTCTGCATTGGTCATCACACCCATTGCAATGGGTATGGTGACCACAACTCTTGGATTTTATTGATACTTTCCATCAGGCAGAGTAGAGTCTTTTTGGCAGGCTCGTAATATAGAAAAAAAAGGTCTCAAACATTACTGCTTTTACTTGTTTGCTGACGACTTTAAGATAATGAAGCCAACACAGAGCAATTTGGACTCTTAAATGCTTCAAGAAGACGCTAACCCACTCTTAACTTGTCTAAACTAAACAAATTGTTTTTGAATCTCACTTAGTGTTGCTATTTCCGTTTACACAAAAATAAAATATTACGCTGTGAAAACTACACAGAGGATGTTGTAATTGAGGAACGGAGAAGTGTTTGTGATCTTGGAGTTCAGCTCGACCAAGCTCTGAAGTTTGACATCCATATCCTAAATGTTGTCTGTAAAACTTTTAAAGTATAAAGTTTCGTTTTGCAAAATAAAGCTCACAACACACTAGTTCTTCCGATCCTAGAATAATACTCCATGGTATGGAATTCGCTCTACGAGCTCTACACCAAACGAATAGAAAGTGTTCAAAAGCATTTCTTCTATCACTTAAGCTACGGTGGTTATTAAGCTAATCTACTTACGAGTTACACTGAAAGATTGAGAAAGAAAGAAGTTGAACTTCACCATCCTTTACAAGAGCAGAACGGAGAAATAGATTGCAGTGAACTTTTGAGCTCATTACGCATTCAGATTCCAACTCGGATTCTCAGGCATAACACTTTAACTCTGTTTACATCCCAGGCTTCAATACATATCTGGGTCATTACGCCGCCGTGCCAAGGGTTTGTAGACAATAAAACATGGCCGCCAAAATAACTGATTAAGATATACGCTTCAGGTTGTCTGAATATAATAAATTATCAAAAGTTTTCATGTATTGAAAATCAAAATGTTAAATTGTAATTATAATTGTCTTTTTCTTTTAAATTCTGAATTATTTATAATATAATTTATTTTGATGTCACTTTTTAAATACGAATGTCCCTTTTTTTATTAACTTGTGACTTTGTTCTCTTAGTTTTTGCCTTCTGTGGTCTTCTGTAAGTAAAGAAGTACACCTTCACATTACTCCTTCAGTCAAGTATCATTTATAATTGTGTATTTTAGTTTGTTAAAAATCCTAATTTGGTAAATAAATAAATATAGATATCTTTTGTATATGGACTGCGGTAGACCTGTATAATAAGCTCTTATTTACTCGTTTGCCATATATACCATAATAGTTCAAATGGCTAAACATATATGTTTTAACTTAATTTAATTTAAGCTGTTGTTTGAATAGTATTTACTACTGTCACATTATTTATCTAAACTATCCATATATAGATATACAAGTACATATTAACTGCCTCATTGGTGCAGCGGTAGTGAATGCGACTGCTGTGCTTTAGATCTCGGGTCCGATTCCCGGGTCGGACCGAATGTTTGTATCTGCGAATATTTGTTTCGAAGTTTGGGTGTTTTCTATGTATAATATGTACGTATTTAAAAAAAAAGGTATATAAGTATTCTATCAGTCAGTCTAGTTATCATAGCACAAGCTCTGCTTAGTTTGAAACTAGATGGCGTTGTGTGTTAAATGTCTGAAATATTTATTTATTTATTATTTATTTGTGTATGCAGAGGTTTGTCAACTGATAATTTAATCTCATCTAAGTAAATTTATTAGAGATAAGGGTGAAAGGTGGAATACGTGAAGATAGTAGAAAAGAATGGGAAAAGCAAACAAATAGGGAAACAAAAGATGTCAAGTGATGTTGATAATACGTACATATATGTATGTGTGCGTACAGACATGTACTACATGTGGACTTTTTCTTTAGTAGCGGTGCCAACAATACGCTTTAGAGTGTAGAGAGTACTTAGACCAAAATAGCTATATCGGACCTCTTACTTTGAAAGAACTCTGTCCACATTCATTAACGCTGTTTGTATGGACTTACCGTACAAACAACAGGTGAGGTCTGTAAAACCGACCCTGGGATTATTTCGTTGTGTCTAATGTTAGTACAGAAAGCGCAATTGCCTCAGCTTACTGATTGTATCGACCCACTGCCTAGTATATTAGGGTAAGAGTTTAGATTGAAAATCGACATTTGTATAATTGATTGTATAAAAGAAAGAAATAAGAAATGAAGTCAAATAGTGGAATTGAGAACCTTTACTATTTCTGAAATAAGATAAAAACAAGACATGACGTAAGTTATTACTAAAAATATTTCAAGAAGATTAAGCGCATTCCCATGAGAAGATACGAAAGAGAATGTGTTTCATAGAAAGAAATATTAACTATGTAATATGATTAAGCTATTTGAGTAGACAAGGTAAAAGATTATATATGTAATATATTTATTTTATTTTTATATTTCTAAGACATTTGGTACATTGTCGGATTTGCTTTAGGCATACTAATATTGTAATGATCGTTGCCTCATTCATCTAGCGATTAGCGGCAACTGCCGCTCAAGAGGTGTTGGGTTCAATTTCGAGTCGGGCCAGAAAAGTGTTATTGGATTTTTCTCATTATAGAAATGTTTGAAAACAGCTTGGATGTCGGAAGTTGAGGTCTTGCCCTGTGCCTCGGCGAGCATGTAAAGCGGTCGTTCCTGTCATGTCGGTTAACTGTCCAATTGAATTATGTGTTTGAGGGAACAGAGAGTTCACCTGTGTTAGCATATCTCTTGCGTGGTTGACTGGTCTCGCGTAGTTGAAAATCAGCTAGGAGAGCATCATCATCATTATAATATAAAATTGAAGATTTTGATTGATTGAACGCGTTTATCTCAGGAACTACTAGTTTGAATTTAAAGTCTTTTAGTAGTAGATACTACTTTTATTCAGTAAGACTATATAACAACACATTGTCACCAACAGAACGTGAATAAAAAATATTGTAAAAAGAAATGTTTATTTTAAGTACTCGGAAAAAGTTGAGATCAGAAGGTCGTGTCTGATATGTATCAAGAGATGAACTACTGCGTACTAGCTGAAACAATTACTCGTATAACGTGATCGCCTCGTGAACCTCATCAAATAGATGAATGGTTTACAAACTCTTTATTAAACTACCCGTATCCTTGACAAGTTCTATTCCACTGCCATTCATAACCGTGAATAGTTCATCTGCGCCACCATTCAATACAAACGTTACTGCTAGTTCTATTTCAACTGCAAGGCACACCTAGACATTCATCTATTCAAAGTTATCGCATCAGAAACAAATTAAGAAAATCTGTATCTCTGTTCGTTTTTCGATAATTTACGTGGTATGGTGGAACATTTCTGTATGAGGATTATGGTCGGCCAAAAAAGGCTAGTTCAACTGAAGGTCAGAGAAAATCAGTATTAAGCAAATTTTTTTATAGCTTTTCACCAGCGTGTATGCTTTTCTTCTACAGATATTTGGCAGTATATACGTATGTACAAGTCAAACAATTTTGGTCCAACAGTTTAAAAAAAGACCCATTAAAAATAAAAGAACCCTCGAAAAAGGTTTTATATAAACGTGGCCCTTTTAAACCAAGCATTGAGGCGATAAACGAAACGCCGTTTCAACCGATAATTGAAAAAAAAATCAGCATAACAATAGCTTCAAAAACAATGTACCTAAGTTAAATTTTAGCAAAAAGCACGGTGTATTTTTAATTTGAAATGAAACGAAAAATATGATTCTTGACTTTTACCTAAACAGTGAGCTATAAAATACGTTGTAATAATAAAGTTTTAACCGGTCTATGTATTTCCAATTACAGAACCAATATAGGTATGTGGAACCAGTCCCTTCGAGCTACTATAGTCCGACTTTCGCTTCACTGCCCGAGAATTAATATGCTAATTATTCTAGCTACTAATTTTCCTCAAAACTTTGTAAGGTCTGATAACGATTATACATACGAGTATATTTAAAAAGAATGTCTGGCAGGTGGCCGATCATAAATGTGAAAATATAGATGACGTGAATATACGCGTAACGCACATAGCCATCATGAAATATTTGTAACGAACAAGTATCAAACCCTTTATGCGTTATTAACCAGTAGATTAGTCAGCTCTGTAGTTTAGTTTTCAATTAAAGACTGATTGTACGGTTGGCCAAGTGGTTTAAGCGGTCGCCACGACACTCCATCGCGCCGAGTGTTGTGAGTTCAAACCCCACATGGGACAACACTTTGTGTGATCTACAAATTGTTGTTCTTTGTGTCAGTTTCTTATATGTTTGTAAAGTCCCCCGCGAAACAGGATTTATTCCTAGTGCGTGTTTGTCTTTTTTTTTAAAAAAAAGGAAAACTATTCGATGACAGCAATTTTAATTTTACAAAATTAGTTACAAAGTAATCATAATCACGTAAGTTCGACACAATAACAGATTACCTGTTTTATGTAACATTGTTAGAACAAAAACAAATGGAAAATACTCGTAAAACGGTGTACGTATTTGAGTTAATCTTTAGGTGCGCGGTTTCAAAATAAAAGTATATCTTACGTCCTAAAAAAAAGGATTTTTTTTATTAATTTTGCTCTTGTATGCATTTTGTGTGTCATAAGAATCCTATGTGTTGTGTCATGGAAAATAACAGTGGTATGCTTAGATCAAGTTACCGAAGTGTGTCCGTATCATGTCTATCCAAATTAGCTGTCCTCTTTATTTCAGTATTCGTTGCGACACCTTGATATTTAAATTTTTTTTTGTATGCAATACAAGTCCTATTGTACGAATCCAAAATTCGAAATAGAGCTTGAATAAGATCATTACAAAAATATTAGAGAGTATGACATTGTGGGTAGTTGCTGCAGTGTTTTTTTCTCATGTACTCTTACTTATTGATAAGTTGTGTCAAGGGGGAACAACTGGGGTCTTGGAAATACAAGTACCATGGACCTCTAATAAAAAAAAACAAACATATCAATTTTGTATACATCGTATATTTTATTTAAATATAATACTGTCTCAAAATATTAAGAAAAGCTTTTTGAATATTATTCAAATATGTATGCTTCAGATTTATGAAAGCAAAATTGTGTAATCACATTATAAGATATTTTTGTTCATGATATTGGCATTCTCACTTGTTATAATATTTATGTGTTGTCTAGACACCTAAATAACATATGCGAATAAGATTCGTGAAAAAAATATAATCGTGGAAAGTTTTTTTTTATTTAGGTTTGCAGTTTCGTCAAAAAATAATTATTTATTTATTGTGAAAGTGATCAATAGAAGAGTACATAGCTATGAAATATCTGACGTTTAAGCAGTTGTTGAAAATAGTTTTGATTTCTTTCTTTTAATTTCTACATGACGTCAATACTGATTAAAAGAATAATGAATTTCTGCAAAATAAGATAGGAAACAGTGGTAACGTTGCTAAAGGTCGAACATGTTGGGTTCTTGTACATGTGTATCTAGTCTGTGGTAGGCGGTACCACTGCCATATACATATTAAGGCTGTACTTCGCCTAGTTGGAGCTCAGACGGTGGTAGAAGAGATATGTCAAGATTTTGTTTTATTAACATTTAGATCGAAAATAAAGACTCTTTTAATTACGAAGCCGTAATACCAACAATGTATAGATACATCTTGTGTATAATCATATATATTCACATAAAACACATAATAACATATGTTCATACATCATATTTTTATTGAGCCAAGAAATTTATACTTTAACTCACTTGCGATAAAGCTATTAAAATCCACGTAGTACATAATAAAATGACTCTCCACGTGCATTATCTATAAAAGCGTGTAGTAACACTCGTGTTTTATCACCACAATCGCGTTTACACCGACACTGTGAACATATCGAGCGATAAAAATACGAACACTGTAATATCATGGTGTCAAGAAAAAGTTAGTTGCTTATGTTTCTTTGAGATTAAACGTGTATGGGGCGGTTTATAGGGAGTTTTCGTCGCGATCCTGTTAGCGATACGGCCGCCTTCGTATGGTGTTCGTAAAAAGTAGACCGTGAATCTATGTCATCGCCACGGGTAGTTTAATGGTGGGTCTACTTGGATTGATTTAAGTCGTGAGAATTGTTAGAGCACAGGTAAATCTATTGTGACGTGATGCAATGTTGAAATTAATTGTAGTAAAAATTGGATGGTTTTGGGACAAGGATTGCAACTGGGAGAGTGGTCACCCTAGCCTGTGCAGCTTAATTCTGTGCAGAACATCGTCACTTATATTGCTCATACGAGTTTTCATATTGAAGTAATATTAATAGGAAATTTAAATTGCAGAAGTAATTAATGTTATTATAATATTTTAACTATATGATACGAATGAATATTTTTAGTATGGCCATATAGTATGCTAGGTAAATAGTAGAACTATATGTTAGGTAGATCGGGGCAGTTCTACCCTCTCACAGAAGATCTACCTAAAGCGACAGCATCCATGCTTTCACAATTCGTTGGTGAGTGTCAGACCGTAGGCCCATGCAGGAGTGACAGTTATCGTGGTTAGTGTGTAAGCCTTATATTGCCACGATGACTGTATTGCCTTTTACGTTACCAAGCAGGCGTGAAAAAACATCTCACTAGGTAGCCATATGGGGCATCATACAGGATTGTTTACATTCTCAATAAGTATGGTGACAATAACTCTAAGATACTATTTATGCTTTTTATTAGGCAGAATGGTGTCAATTCGGAAAGCCCTTGAAATAAAAAAATATGGGCCTGAAACAGCAGTAAAATGTTGGTTTTGTTTGATCACTAATTCCATTCCATCTTTATTTGTTTAATATAATTTTGTTTTTAGTCAAATAGAAGAATTACATTTTTGACGCATGATTGATGCATGCTCCCTGCACAATTTCTCTGAAAACACACCTATTCTGAAGCACAAGTAAAAGCCAAACTTGTAGTAGCTAAAGCTGTACACAAACACATATAAGCATATTATAGAGAAATCAACTCATATATAAAAGAACTTAAGAATTAGTTCGTTAGTTCAACGACTATGAAATGTAAGCGTGCGCTCGTAGACGTGTGACCAATCAACGTTCATTTGTATTTGTTCCCTTTTCGTGTAATTTTATACTTCCCATTTGCACAGCAAGTGTGTATTTCAAAGCAATTGTAAATATGTTTTTTTTTTAATAAAAGGCACTTTAGAGGTTTTTTACTTAAAATAAGTTAAAATTTTATAACATATGTTTCTCAACCTTCGACGCTTTTATCTTAAATATTAAACATTGCAAATATGCTATGTTTCAGTGTGAAATATTGCCTTAAAAAAACTAAGAAAAATTTTCCTCTAAAATATAGAATACATGCAATGAAATACGTTATTGGTGCACAAAAAAAGATTTGTATGTGATGTATGTATTTGATGTGAATATACTATCCGTTCGTGCATTTTAATTGATACCCTCGGGAATGACGCTGAATTCCGAGAGATGTAAAATACACTTTTTTTTTTTTAATTTGTTATCGCTGTGTTTCATGTGATTCAAATTTATTTTTTTTAATTAACTGCAAAAATGTGAAATGTAGATTATATAATTTAATATTTTCACCTTTGTTTGGGTGTAGGCTTTTAACACTATTTTTATTGAAGATTTTATTATCTATTTTAGTGCAAATGTAAAATTAGTAATTTTAAAGATTGATATATAATCATTATTTTACATTACTTTGTAAGTAAGGCTGGAAGAGTTCAGATTTCTTTAATATATAAATATATAGATTACACATTTAACACTTATTGGACATACAGTCCCATTGAATGTTTATTTATTTCATTTCTGATATATATTTAGAAATATACAAGTACGTTTACCAGCAGATTGGTTACCGTAGTACAGGCTCTACATAGTTTGGGACCAGAGGATTATTATTACGTTTATTGGATTGGGAATAGGTTTGTAAACCGCTGCCTTTATGTTTTCAAAAGATATGGACCACTATAATTACATGGATACGTTTTGTTAACATAGCTTTCATTTGTATGTTTGAGTAATTAACTTTTATTTTTGCTTTTTAAAAGTAAGAGGACGCCCATTGATGCAAGGGTGACGGCTATCGTGGTAACTGTGTGTATCATGCCTTTTACGTCCTCAAGCGGGGTGTGAAAAAGCATCTCACAAGGCCGCCATAGTGTAGGTCACCATACTGTATTGCCTGCATTCGGGATAAGTATGGTGATCACAACTCTTAGAATCTATTCGTGCTTTCCATAAGGCAGAGTAGAGTCACTTTGGCAGGCTCTTAATACAGAAAAAAAAGAATCTATTGATATTTGAGAAATTGTAGGTAAAAAAATGGGTAGATTAGTTTGAGTTTTTAAGTTAAAAAATAAGTCAAAATTGCTTATTAGTATTACATGAAAACACTTGTTTATCCTGCCTTCTACTATTACAGGCAGACAAGCTATTAAAAACTCAGTCGTGTGCGAGCAAATGTTCTGGTTAGCACTTGTTACACATGTGTGCAATCTGTTCGTTGGCAAAATAAGTAAAAAACATTAATGGAATTGTTCCGGAAACCAGAAATACAAACAGTTTGGTATTCGCTAACAACGAGTTCGAGTGTAACTTTTTTATTTATTTTTCAGTTTTTGTCGCTAATTAGGAGACTACAACACTGGAAGCTATTAATATTTAAACATTATCTAATTTTCTCATCCTAAATTAAGGATAAATGTATGAATTGAAAAGATTTTTGCTGTAGTAACCGATCTTCTGATAAGTATGAGTATTTTTTTTTTAAATGTAACAAAAAAACAAAGTGACTCACGCAACACTTAATTGACACGGGATGATAGTGGAAGGCAAACACATACATTGGTAGTGAATTTCAGGTTTTGACTACTCAGCACAGGTAGGAACAGCTGAACCGTCTAGTTCGAAAGCGCTCTATCACTCTCAAATGGTGACTTCCAAGGCCAACACGTGTTTAGAGGTAGGAAGAAGATGAAGATTCTATTAAAATAACTTTGCTCGTCAAACAAACTCACATTTTCTGTTACAACAATCAGAATCAGTAGCTATTAAATAAACTAACCAGCCATAATTTTAATAATCTATACAATAAAAATAAATTGCTATTCGTTAATGTTACTAAAATACAAGCATCTTACAAATTTATACTTATTGATTGTAGGCGTGTTAATTAATTGAACAAATGACGTGTTGGTGTGGCCCAACATTCGATATATTTCCCTCGTCGAGTGTTCTCGATGCTGATGTGACAGCTACCGTTTAGAGTCATTATGACACACACTTTATACGCACAATGTTATAAATGGATTGAAATAAAAAATATATTGTCTTAGGGTGCCTTCAGAAAGCTCACTTTATGTCTTTGATTGTGGTGTTCGCTGTAGAGGTCATGCAACTTTTAATTCAGCTATATTTCCATCTATCAACTACCTTCACAATGAATACTTTAGACATTTCAGCTATACCAGCTATGATTTTGTCTATATTTTTATTTTCGTGTAACACTATTTTTTTTTCATAAAACGTTACCTAACTCATCCCCAGTAACATAAAGCATAAATGAAAGTTCAGTACTTATCGATCCAGTAGTTTTAAAGACTATTTGTGATCTCCAAACTGTGTTACATATTCAGAAATTTATGTCTGTAAATTGTAGTGACACAAAAAATTTGGCAAATTTTAGAGTAATACTGATAATATGATAAATACTGAAGTTTTTAAGTGTATAACATTCACATTTCTCAATTTTAAATATTTATTTTTTACAAACTGTGTCAAATTTTCATAAGCTCGACTTTTTACGGGTTAACTTAAAACTTAGCACTTCTACGGGTTTCGTAGTACATTGTAGAGGTCTATCTACGACGTAGAATGTTGAATACTTTTCAGCACTGAGGTTTAAATGAATTATTGTAGATTTAATAATAGCTGACTGAATCACAGTTTTTGTATTAATTAACAAGTAAAACACTTTTTATAAATAATATTCAGGAGCAGTACTTAGTTTTTGTAAAATAGTTTTTATAATGATAGTGTTTTTAGAAAAAAATCAATGATTCGGATTTTTATATACGAGTATCTTACAAAATCAATAAATGGTTAAGGCACCACAACTTAAACGAAACGAATTAGAAACGATAATCATTTAGTTTTGAAGTCGGTCAAAAACTACAAAACTTATTATAGATATAAATTCTATTCAAGGGTATTTTAGAGAAGCCTGGACATGACCTAGAACTAGACCTATGGGGGGTTTTTATGTATAATTTGTATGTATAATTTTTGCACTTAGCACCTAACACCAATGCGGCAGATCGCGTCACCTCTTGAAACACACATTTGTACTATCTATCAAAAGCCTTTAAAGTTTTTGGGATGTTTGGGTTGTTGTCTATGTCCCACTTTCCCATCCAAGATTGGTGGTGTTCGTTACCTTTTTTCTTTTAACGTGTGGAAACCCCCTCGGGCCGTCACCCTAGCGTATCCTTTTTCCCTCTTACCCTAACATAAAGGTGGGCTTGCATTGTATTTGATTAGTGGGATACACAGACAGGTAATTCTAGTTAATGCTTTAATAGCTAATATCTGTTTTTATTATTGTGTTATTCGCCGGAAAAGCCACACGTGTACTACACGCGTTATCCAAGGTAAACAAACAATACATTGAAATTCTAAAGTAAACAATACATTCAAACTTACTACCTAAGATCATATAATCTGTTTGCTTGTTAGGCTATCACAACCACTGTGAACATTTAATTGAAAATAAATTTTCATGGATACAGTAAAGTGCGTGTACATATATAATTCTGTTTCTGTATCCGTAAAAATAAATTCGACGGTAGGGGACGGGATTCATCTTAATGAGAGAAGTATAATTGGTAAACTCAGAAAATGATGTATTGCCTAGTTGTCTGGTTTATCGTTTCTTTATCTACAAAAGCGAGGTTTTTTTTACGAATAAATTTAACAAATAACAGCTCCAACTCCAACTTTCCGTGTGGTGGCGGATTGATAAGATGGAGTTTCAACTATCTTATTCATCCCGCGGGTGTGGCAAGCGTGGTATAGTAGGTCAAACACCTTCTTTCTAAAGAGAGGCTTATGTCCAGCAGTGGACTATTGCAACCTGTTTATGTGAAGGTGTTAATGTGTACCTATTCAACAAAAACCTTTATGTCTTTATATCACTTTATGAAGACAGAATTCACATATATTTAACACTGATTGTTTTTTTCTTTTTTTTTTTCTATACTAAGAACCTGCCAAAGTGACTCTACTCTGCCTGATGGAAAGCATGAATAGAATCCAAGAGTTGTGGTCACCATACTCATTCCAAATGCAGACAATACAGTATGGTGATCCACACTATGGCGGCCTTGTGAGATGCTTTTTCACACCCCGTTTGGGGACGTAAAAGGAATGACAGTCATAGTGTAAGGCTTACACAGTTACCACGATAACTGTCACCCCTGCATCAATGGGCCTCCGGTCTCACACTCACCAACGAAACGCGACAACACGAATGCTGGCGCTTTAGGTTGGTCTTCTGTAGGAGGGTAGTACTGCCCCAGTCAAGCCGGCCCGCTCGTGCTGAAATCAGCGTGGCTCTAGTACCTACTAAGTTTTTTTTTTTTTTGGTGTATATGAGCAAACATGTGCTGATGATAAGTGACCAATACTGCGAAAGACATCCTGTGGCTCAAGTTTCATGTACATTGTCTCGAGATGACTCAGGCTGCGGTTTAATAATTTTCATTTTAAAAAGCCACCGGTTGTCTATGTGAGTAACATCTATAACTATTAGTTCACTATAACATTTTCAAGAATCGTTAAAAATCATATGAAATAAAAGAAACCTTGAGCTTTATAAATGAAACCTTGATTATTAAATTGGACAGATCTGATTATCTAATTGTTAGTGATTCTTATTACTAAGCATACGATCACGAGTTGATCTGGGATTTCTCACGTCTAGTCAAAGAGTAGAACTTTTCTTTCAACATTATAATGTTTGTCTCCTTTGGTACAATCTTGGGCAATACAATTTTTAGGACATCATATACATGAGATATTACATTGGTTCAATGTAATATGATTTCATGAGCAATAAAAATTGAACAGTTTAATTTATTCTTAAGTGTATATGGGCTCTATAGGTGTCTGCAGCTGATCACATATCTACTTTATGCGCACTTCAGTCGGATAAAATAATATTCAGTAATGGTTTAAAAACTTATACTCAATTGCCAATGATAATAATTTTGCTATAAGTGTCTTAGGGGATGTTACATTTAAATTTTATAGGTGTGTTTCATATAAACTTTTAATGTTATTACAGCAAAATGGCATCAATTTTCATATGAATAAAACTTTCATCGTTAAACTAATAAGTTTGTGAAATTTAGACGTGATGGTTTTCATACAATTCTATGTACGTGTTATAATCTAAACTCTTAACCGGTCAACAGTGTTTTTAACCGGCTTTGGCATTATAGATTAAATTGCTGCATCAGATACTCTATCTTGTTATTCTATTATTTGTTAAAATCATCAAAGACATGATTTGACACACAAATTCGAAGTAATTCAATTATTTTATGATGTAGTGTGGTCCATTGTGTATTTTAAACGTTTGTGTATCTTATTGATATCATCATCATCATCATCATCATAGCTAAAAGATGTCCAAGGCCTCCCCCAAGGTACTTCACAACAGCCAGTCCCGTGGTGCCCGTATCCACTCTACTGATATATAAAGCATCATTCTAAATTCACTTAGTTTATTGTTAAAATATGTATAGTATATTTGGAATATAACAGCTTGTGAAATCGTAAATATATGACTTTGTCGTTTTCTCTCTGGAGCGTGTTTGTAAAAAAATTGGCGTTTGGTAAGATTTGCTGCAGTCGTCGCGCCATCACAATTATAATAATTGTATGAAAATCTTCAACAATCTCTGAATTTGAATTGTAAATATTTGTTAGATACTTGCCATGTGTGGAGACAAATTTGTACATGGATCAAGAAATGATTACGGTTTTAATTTATGTATTGTAGTGAACTGTCAAATAAACAGATATTATGTATATATCTGTTTGTTTGACAGTTATAATAAACATATATTTATTAAGTTTACAATTCTCTTTTAATAAATATATATGAATATTTACTATTGTTGATACTCGTTTACTTATTGGAAGTGCCTACAAGTATATTGTATTTATGTTACAGACATTGTGGTGTTGCTGAATTGTGTGTTTCAGATGTACATTTGCAACCACTAAGATATAAGTAGGAGTTAACATAAGTTATAAAAAATATTTCACAATAGCATGCTAGAATGCACGTACAAAGTGTGGATTAAGAAAAAAAAAAAAAATATTTAAGACATTTGACACACAAAGTCATCTAGTTTGAAACTAAGCAGATCTTGTGCTATGATAATTAGATCGACTGATAGAATACTTATATACTTTTTTGTTGGTTAATACATACATTTTATACATAGAAAACACCCAAACTTCGAAACAAATATTTGCAGACTATACAATATTTTTTCTTACGGGAAATTCTTGCTTCGTATAATTTTATTTATAGGTTTAGTTTAGTTTAGTTTATAGGTTTAGAAGCTTTAACAACCCACACCGCAAACAATTATACAGATATTATTAGAACAAAAAAGAAAATGAAAATTTCCTAAAAAAGCTCTCTAGCTTTATATTTCCCTTTTAATTTTTGTTTTTACAGCTGCTGTTTTATACCCGCTCTTTAAGAGTTTATGTTACAGTTGAAGAGTTACTGCTATGTTGTAGGTCGAGGAAAAATATGCCCAATAGTAAGTTCATTGTATGGGTACCCTCTTCAATTTTTATTTTTACTATTTGTTATTACAGTTGTTAAAGATGGGCCTTTTCAAAAAAGGTGAACTTATTATAGTACCTGACATACAGTCTGATTGACGAAATATTCCTTTTTTATGATAGGTCCTCTTAAATTTTCATAGTGTTCATTATTTTGGTTATTACAACGAAAAAAAAATCACACATTTTGAAAGAAAAAACCAGCAAGGTTTTATTATGATGTGTACATATGACATCTCACTTATTATCTGACGGATATTTCGAGAACCGCGCATATTTTTTCTATTTAGTTTTCTGTTACACACTTCCGTCCCTTTTCATGAAAGCACCTTCAGATTACAGTAAAGTTAGAAGAAGGATGTGCCGAATAAAAAAAATACCTATCTAAGTATTTGGGATGCAAATCTGGGTAAAGCATCCTTCGTACTTTTGTATCCTTTGCCTCAATTGGTATGGATCCCTAGAAAGAATTTTCATATAATATATTAAAAGATGACGACATAATAATCGAATCAAAGTTACATTGTCTCATATTTTCAAATATTTTAAAAAGAAGTTTGAAATTGAAATATACAAGTGAAACAGGATTTGCAATAATACTTGAAACAGCAGTGCGCTGAAAATGTAATAAAGTTTTCATAGTTTTGGCAATCAAGGGATATGCAATTTTAAAACCTTTGCAATAGAGTTTACAGTTGTTTGTGTGTAGAGACTACGAAATTATTCCTTAATCCGTGGATAGTGTATGTCAGAAGAACTCGGATGTGATGGATCTGACTTTAAGTTTTTACTTGCTTCTTGTAGAGAACAATAGTTTTTGGTACTTATCCGGAGATAATCTGATTGTTTCAGTTGACAATGTTTCTTTTGAAGTGTTCGTAAAAGTTGCTTACATCACTGTAGGGTTATTGTTTTTCTTTCCTTATACATAAAGAGGATTGCTCATTATAAGCGAATTAGTTTCATCTCATTTTAATAAATTATGTGTATTTTGTCTTTCTACATGCTATATTTAATATTTATTTAGTTTTTGTCTTCCACATATTTATCTATCTTTATTATAAACAAGTTCATGTACGGCTTAGCCGAAAAACGTATTAGAAAACAGAGGTACTTTCACATCCATACTAATTTATTAGGGGTTTCTTATGGGGTTTACGTAACATTTCAATATTCAAGCAGGGTGCACCGTGCTTCCTCATGGTAGGCTTTTAATGGTGCTTCTTTCAGATCAGTTATTTAATGTAAAAACAAAGTTCATCTAAATTAAATACAATCGACAAATATATCAATTTATCGTAAAAAAAAATAATTAATAGAGAGAGAGAGTTCACCCGAAGGTGGTGCCCGTACTAGCGGGCAGATGCTGGGAGGGGTCTGGATAACCTAATAACAGCAATTCCCGGATCCCTTCTATTACGGGTGTAGAGTGGCCATACCTTGTAGTGTTGGTCGGTCCGACTACGACACATCACCCGTCCACTGACCCGATGGGGTGACGGCCTGAAGGAGTTTCTACACGTTAAAACAAAGGTGGTAACCAGCCTGCTGATAAACATACTTCCATATTTAAGTACATATATATTACAGACAAATGACATCCATACGCAAAATAAATAATCAAGCTCATCATACATATATTAATCCTGGATGGGTATCGAACCCACGACGTCCGGCTTAACAGTCAGGACCACTAGCCACTAGTCAAACAGGCCCGTCA
The DNA here is from genome assembly GCA_949316085.1 of Hypercompe scribonia. Lineage (NCBI taxonomy): Eukaryota > Metazoa > Arthropoda > Insecta > Lepidoptera > Erebidae > Hypercompe > Hypercompe scribonia. The sequence continues at coordinate 24,476,663 of OX438972.1, forward strand.
ATGTTTAAATATCGTTTCATCAACAGCCTCTTATAATCCACTGCTGGACATAACCTTCTCTTTGGCAAGGAGGTTTTGGCTTACTATACCACGCTGGCCAGACGGGTTGGAATAGGGTTTGTTCCAAGTCTTCCTTCTCTTTGTAATGATGTTGTCTTGCATACTTTGTTCCCTTAGTCGCCTTTTACGACACCCACGGGATGAATAGGGGTGGTAACACTATGTATTCTTAATCCGTCACCACACGGACAGTCATATCGTTTCATATAGCTATTTATTTAGTGTAAATTGTATGAGTATTATGTGTGCTTCCTACTGTTCGTACTATTGCATTGTGATTTCCAAGCTATGAATTTCGTATCGTGTGTATAGTGTGAATATTCAAAGAACCTCTTACCGTAAGTAACGTTACACCCTATATATCAACTGTTCATCAGTAGTTTGGTTAACAAAACACAGACTGCCTTTGGGATCAGACGGCCTTATAAGAGATACTTCAAGTTATTACTATTTTAACAATGTGGTTTTGTCCGTTCATTATAACGACAACCTTTTTCGCCATATTACGGGAATGAGGGAAGGGAATTCAATTGTAATCCTTCTTTTTGTGTGTGCGTACTACTTGTTGACTCTGTTCTCAGCTGCTGTTACTTGGGTTCAATCAGTTAACTCTACTTTATAACGGTATTGTTATTACTGTTAGCCGAAATACAGATGACTCTACCTACATTAGTTATAAACGTTAACTTGATTAATTGTACTTAAGAAATGTCAACCTTTTTGTAATCTTCAACCCTGTATATCTGTGAATTAAATGGTGTTATTATTATGAGTTTTCTAACAATTTTTTCTCAGGCAATGAGGGTAAGTGTGAACTTAGTACGAGCTTTCGCCAAGAGGGTTGATTCATGGTGAGGATTTGAGCCGCGGTCGCAACCTTCTGCGAAGACGTAATTTCGCGGAAGGAGGCGGCGGAGAAGGCCCGGGAGGACGATCTCCACTCGGACCCAATTCGCCGCCGTCGAGCCGGGCGGCGGAGGCGCGCATACCAGCGCTTCATGCCGCCTTGAGTGTGGCCGCGGGTGGACGGGACGGGTTTTCCCCTCCATCTGCTATAGTGGCCAGCCGCGAGGAGGCGACGTCCGCGTGTGCCGTACGTCGCCTAAAAGGTTCCCGGATCCTTCCTATGTCAGGCGCAGAGTGGCACACCGTGTGGTTTTAGTCGGCCCGATTCCGACACACCACCCCGCCGTAAGCCCCGGTGGGGTGACGGCCCGAGGGGGTTTCCACACAAAAAAAAAAAAAAAAAAATGGTGAGGATTTGAGTATTGGATGTGAAAAATCGTCACAATAATAATCAGATGTCGTTTGTTACTATTTGATTGTTTTGTAAGGTTAAGTCTTGCATTCCATTTATTCTATTCATTAGGTGGAGTATAGTCACTTTGACAGGTTCTTAAAATAAAAAAAATAAGATTTTTTTTTATACAGATCTAGTTCCGTGTAGCTGTACCCGACATCCTATGTAACGCCGAGTATAAAAAAAAAAAACAAAACGAAAATGAAACTAAGAATACTTATTCAAATTTTCACTAATTAATAACATTAGGTACTATATAGAAAATATCTTTGTAACTGAAATAATTTATACAAATGTCATTAAAAATATAAAGCCGTCTCTTGTGACTAACTTAAATGGTATTTTAGTCCATTAAAGCCTCTATCTTGTTCAATTCTTAGCTCCTTCATTACAGTTCGTAATTGATTGATTTGAACTAATCTACTCGTAAGTCTAGCGTCTTAGTTACCTGAAGTTGGCTTAAGTGATGTTATAAGCTATCGAAATGCTAAAATGCCAACAAAACACAGATTAAACTAAGAACTTGTGGAAACGTCAATTTTTAATAAAAATAAAAAAAGAATCGTTAAATTACACAGACTACTTGTACACACTAATTATACAAAGGAGAATGTTTGACCATGAGTGTGTTTTAGCAAAAATATTATATGGAGGAAACCAACATCCTGAATTCTAACATGGATTTTTTTTTATTTAAAAATGTTATATTTCCCTGGGATTAATATTTGATAAACTACGGCGTGCAGTAGTACATACATTTTTTTGATTCTTGGCGTACTAAAGTGACTTTACTCTGCCTGATGGAAAACATGAATAACAATAATAAATAATAATAATAATCGTTTATTAGCAAGAAACATTTCATTACTTACATATCACCAAGGTTTGGCTACAAATATAAACATTTTGTGTTTGAGTTGATATGGCAAACGTTGTCAGCCGTACTAGTATGCACTGTGTGACGGCTTGCAGCGCCTTCCTTACATTGCAAGTGATTTAGACTATTTATGTTTTAAATAAAGCTATAAAAATGCAGTGATTGTAAGATCCACCAATAAAAAATCCAAAGAAACCAAAACAAAATTAAATAAGTAAAATAAACAAAAGAAAATTAAAATTAAACTGTCATGCATGGGTGTGTGTGTTTGTGTATATACTTGCGTGCGCGCGCGGCTGTGTATATGCGTGCGTGTATGTGTATGCGTGTATGTGAGTGTATGCGAGCACGTGTCTGTGTTTGTATATGTGTTTGCGAGCGCTTATTGCAGATGGTTTTATGCCATTATCTCACTAAGTTTTCAATTGACGAGTATGATCGATCCCTAAGCCACTGTTTTAATCTATTCTTAGTTTGTATACCGTTTAAATTTAAAATATCTAAATTATCGTTTACCCTATTATAAAAACGGGTGCTAATAACAAAATATTGACGAGCTGCCAGTGCCATCCTATGAGGCTCAGTGGAGCAGATACGTGCATTTCTACGACGAGTAGAAGGTGGATTGCGTGATACAGATGTGTGTCTTCGGAGTACGACTCGTAGAATAAACAATTGCCTCATTGTCAGTATTGAGCATTCCTTGTACAGTTCATCGGTGCTAAACCATCGAGGTTTATTCAGCATGACCTTTATAATTGCTCTCTGAGCACGCTCCAGTCTCAGCATGTTGGTCCAATTCCTCCCCAGGCCACAATACAATAGGATATAACTGATTGTACAAGGGCGTAGTACACGGTTGTTAGAGTGTCACGATCAGCACTATGCTTTAGCTTTTTAAATATCGGCATGAGTTTTCTAATTCGGGCAATAGTATTGTCGACATGTGTTTGCCAATTTAACGTACTATCAAGCACTACACCCAGGTATTTGATTTCGTTCGCTTGTGCAATTCTTTTGCAGGTACATGTGAGAGATTGTGAATCACAGCCGTTATATTAAAGAAGTTGGGGGACGGAAGAGTATTCCGTCGCAGACAGAATACTAAATACCTAGTTTTTTCTACGTTAATAGTAAGTAAGTTGGAGTATAAATAAACAATAACTTCTCGCAGCGCTGCTTCCGCATTAGAACGAGCCATATCCCAGCCCTCCCCACTCACAACCAACACCGTGTCATCTGCATATGATATTATTTTACAGTTCGGCAGTGATGCAGTGCACAGGTCGTTGACGTATATGAGGAAAAGTGTGGGACCAAGCACACTGCCCTGAGGGACTCCAAAACTGGGACTAGCAGGATCACTCAGATAACTGCTAATTTTAACGTATTGGGTTCGGTTCGTTAAATAACTTTTAAACATGTCCAGCACGACTCCCCTCACACCCAAACGTTCCATCTTAGAAAGTAGTAGAGGAACAGAGACAGTGTCAAATGCCTTAGAAAGATCCAGAAATATTCCAATCACCTTGGATCCACTGTCAAGTTTCTTCACCAGTGACTCAGTAAGATCAACCACAGCATCTTCAGTAGACTTACCCCGTCTGAAACCATATTGAGTCTTCGCGAGAAGATCATTTGTCTCAAGGTAGTTAACGAGTCTTCTATTTAAGACTTTTTCCAGAATCTTAGAAATCGCAGTAAGAACCGAAATAGGCCTGTAGTTAGTGACACTGTCTCTGTCTCCACCTGTATAGCTGCGGACGGAATTATATCAATACCCACAGCTGCTGTGGAGGGACGTGTGGCTTGTGTCCCTCCGACACAAAGGGAGGATCCTCCGACCAGGCGAGGTGATCATGCCTGGTGGGCCACGGCCCAACGGTTGATGTTGGGATGTTGTACATATGCTAATTGCCACGTAAATCTCTATATCGCGATGTAGGATTAGTAGTAGCATTGTAGTTCATTACATTCATACGTTTCGTTCATACTTCGTAGTTCGATGTATCTTCGCTAGATAGCGCCGTTGTACATTTACTTTTGAGTTTATAATGTAGAAGCCGCCACATCACTCCCCTCCAAGACCGGAGGTCGATGTACTGATGAGTCAGCTGTCTATGCTCTGTTGTGGAGCGTGCCAGTGCCAGGAGTGTGTAGTTCCAGTGACTCGGAACTGAGTGCCGCAAGTTCCAGTGAGTCGGAACTGAATGCCGCTAGTCCCAGTGAGTCGGGGCTAAAGTATGCAGATCCTGGTGAGTCGGCATTGCATGTGGTGTGCGGTGCTGCGGTGAAGTCCCCAGTGAGTCGGGGCTGAAGTATGCAGATCCCGGTGAGTCGGCATTGCATGTGGTGCGCGGTGCTGCGGTGAAGTCCCCAGTGAGTCGAGGCTGAAGTATGCAGATCCTGGTGAGTCGGCATTGCATGTGGTGTGCGGTGCTGCGGTGAAGTCCCCAGTGAGTCGAGGCTGAAGTATGTAGATCCCGGTGAGTCGGCATTGCATGTGGTGTGCGATGCGCTGTGCCTAGACACTGATGAGGCCGTAGGGTAACCAGGCTGAAGCGGGCGCGTCCTGCGTGTGGTATCCCTGTTGAGGCCGAAGTTGCTGGCTGGCTGAGACTTGATTACTGATCATCGCTGTGGGAGTGACGCTGCTCATATTGACTTGAAGGCTGCTTCCAATCACGTCGGGGTCACCACTGTGGAGGGACGTGTGGCTTGTGTCCCTCCGACACAAAGGGAGGATCCTCCGACCAAGCGAGGTGATCATGCCTGGTGGGCCACGGCCCAACGGTTGATGTTGGGATGTTGTACATATGCTAATTGCCACGCAAATCTCTATATCGCGATGCAGGATTAGTAGTAGCATTGTAGTTCATTACATTCATACGTTTCGTTCATACTTCGTAGTTCGATGTATCTTCGCTAGATGGCGCCGTTGTACATTTACTTTTGAGTTTATAATGTAGAAGCCGCCACAGCTGCATTACCACGCAAACCCATGACCAAACCATCAATCTCAGACTCATCTGTCTCGAGAAGTCCCATTGAATTGCCCAAAGTGTTACGATTAGGGTTGGTACGAATCATATCTGGATGCATAGGTAAGTATGTCTTTTGAATTTTTTGAGCCAGATTGGCACCAATTCCAGAGAAGAAATTATTAACTAAATTAAGGGAATATTGTGGATTTTGGGTTGTGTTCAATAATTCGAGTGGGGGTTTAGTAACGTTCCTCATATTAGTGATTCTTCTTACTGTTTGCCACATTCTTTTAGAATCATTTTCATTCTTCAGTAGCTCATTCTTTTCATAGGCCGTTTTAAGCCTTTTCAGCAAATTGTTACAGAAGTTACGATATCTACAGTAGGTTAACTGCAAGATTGCGTTATTGGAGGCCTTTCTTGCATTTCTATGAAGTAAATCTCGATGTCTAATGCATCTAAGCATACCAGGAGTAATCCAGGGTTTGAGGCAGATTTTGCGGTTTGGCATCTTAATAACGTTTGAGTTTTTTTTTATTTTTTTTTTTTTTTTTTTTATACCACGACAGTGGCAAACAAGCATACGGCCCGCCTGATGGTAAGCGGCTACCGCAGCCTATGGACGCCTGCGACACCAGGGGCATCACGTGCGCGTTGCCGACCCTTCAAAAACCTATTAACCCCCTTCCTGAAGAACCCCATGCTGTAGTTCCCAGGGAAAACCGTGGCAGGGAGCTCATTCCATAACGGGATTGTTCGCGGGAGAAAATTTCTCTGAAACCGCACTGTGCGCGACCATTTAGGTTCCAATGTATGTGGATGAGCTCCCTGACGATGGCGAGCGGTGCGATGGTAGAATGTGGCTGTGGGCATCATATCAAACAATTCTTCAGAACACAACCCATTGTAGAGACGGTAGAGTACACACAGGGAGGCAAAGTCTCTCCTAAGACTTAGTGGCTCGATACCGTCCGTGAGATCAGGATCGTCGACAATTCTCACAGCACGTCTCTGGACTGAATCGAAAGGCTCAAGCTGGTACTTCGGTGCTCCCGCCCAGAGATGACAGCAATACTCCATGTGAGGCCGAACTTGTGCTTTGTACAGTAGTAGCCTTTGTGCCGGTGTGTGTTGTGACGATTGAGTGCCTATTAATCGCTCTCGATATTAAATTGGTTAATTCTTCAGTGGCATCATTTGCATCACTCGTAGCATAGATCGAGGAGAAATTTGTATTTGAAATTGTATCCAGAAACCCGGCATAATCTATTTTATTACAAGTAAATTTCTCATGGTGGTTGTTGTATTTCTGAGTACACACAGAAGACCACAGGAGCATGGTCTGTAACAAAGGAATCAAGAACAATAGTAGTAGATTTATTACTGGTTCTAACCATGACGTGGTCAATGCAACTGTCTTTTCGAGTGGGAAACAGATGTCCTGGTAAAAGACCATGTGAAGCCATGAGATTCAGATACCTGTCTGATAGAACTTTATTCTTCTTAGGTGTAATATTAATATTTAAGTCACCAATTACTGCAAAAAATTTGATCATAGAACAATTTGTGAGAACTTGATCAATACTGTCCAAAAATCTATCAATGGTAGGGTATGATGGAGAACGGTATACTGCAGCAATTGCCAATTCTTCCCCGAATTTCATTAAAAGGCAATTTGCATCTTGAACCGGGGGTTCAGTTACAGAGTGCTGAATAGAAGATTGTATATACACAGCGACACCGTCATTTTGGTTATGATAAAAAGAAGAGTACGATATGTATCCCTCAATTTCTGGGAGCGTAATGACTCTACTAAGCCAGCACTCTGTAAGAACTATAATGTGAAATTGTAAGTTTGTGCGAGACAACAGCACACCAAGACCGTCAAAATTACAATTAACACTCCGGATATTCAGATGCAAGAGTGAAATACCGTTATGAATTTGACCAATATGTAAATAAATATTTTCAGGACAGCATATGTGTGCGTCAGATATCGACATATTGTCAATATCGGAAGATATGTTAATTATCGATGAGATTATTAAGTATGAATGTTATAAATGAATACCGAAAATCCGAGTACAATGATTTATCGCTTTTATTATATTTAATTCGTGGTTGTGGTAGCAAACTTTAGAAAAATGCACTGAAAAACAGTTATTATGAGTGACAATTTTAAATAAACGGAATTTATGAAGAAAATGAATCAATGTAATACTGCAACAATTAAACGCTGTTTGTAGCCCAATAATAGTTTCAATCGAACATAAAATTTTCCCCGTCATTGATTTTAGTGAGTATCTGTAAATATTGTATGAAAAGGTTGAGTTCATGGAGTTTGTTGTTTGATATATAAGGTAGCATTGTGCATGTACAATCAAGAGCGTATTAGGATCTGTTGTGTGTATATTTGTACATAGTATATTGATTAATCGGTTAAAACATACAATAACTAAAAAAATATTAATAATTGGTATCATACTATAATTTGGAAAATGATAGCGGAATTGTAGAGAAAACCCTAGTCAATTCGAGGCTTTTTCCTTTATTTTTTCTAGATCTTTTTCCGATTCAATACGTACGTGTGGGGCTCCAGCTTGCTTTCGCATGAAGATCTTGCCATTCGTAACCCAACAAAAATTATACTCGTTAAGTTTAGCGTGTTCTCTTGCTTGAAAATATAATCTCCTAGTCCGTGCTGTTAAGTTTTCCGTAATATATATCGGTCTCGATGAGCCTGGGAGCCTTATAAGTGTAGTGTTAAATTTCTCGTTATTCTCTCGGTTAAACTTTTTGTATAGTGATAATAATGATTCTTTAGTGATTGCCGACGTAAGGTCCACAATAATAGGTTTATTTTCATCTTTCTTAGTATGTACTCTATATATATCCTTAATGTTTGTATCCTGTATTTTTATATTAAGTGCTTGTCCAATATTTCCAATTAGCTGCAAAAGATCTTTTTTAGTTTCCCCTTTCTTCGCCGGTATATTCTTGATCTCTAAGCTCAATAATTTGTGTATTTTTTCTAAATTGTCAATTCTATTTTCAAGAACCTGAATTTGAGCCAAAAATTCTTTCCTTTCCATTTCTATGTTGGATAATTTTTTCTCCATGTTATCATACTGTTGGGATATGAATTCCATGGAAGTTTTAATTTCACTGTTCTAGGTTTTTATGTCTTGTATTGAGTTAAGTAAAGTATTATATTTATCATTTTGTTCCCTTTTAAATGCATCCATGCTCGCCTTCATCTCACTCTTAAAGATCGACAGCTCATCATCATGTTGGCGCTTACGGTTTCGCGTGCGATTAATTACTTGTCTAGATTCTTCATTTTCAACGTCAGTCGCAGCTCCAGAAATTAAGTTCGTGTCAGATGTTTGAATTTTTTGAGATATTTTTTGAGGAGGCGATCTTTTAAAAGGCATTTTTTCCTTTTCTTTTTCCCTTTCTTTTTTTTTGTAATATAATATAATTAGGTTTACTCACATTTCCTATAATTTCGTACGAATGGTAGAATTATTCCATTTTTATGGCAACACTGTTATGTCATATGTCAGATAGGACGACAGACAGCAGTCAGACACAGTGATAACTGTCAATCCGTCGCAATGTGACGCGACGCGACGTAGCCCAGCGAATAACTCCCTTTCGACTGTTACTATCTCTCTCACACAGTCAATATACGTTTCCTTCGCGCTATGTGCGCCTAGTACTTCACTTGAATATTTTGATTTTTAAAACACTTGTAAATTTATAAATTTAAATTAAATTAAACGTATACACGTCTTACTGTTTTACTGGTCCAGAACGGAAAGGAATGTAATCCAAGAATGGTTGTCGCTATATGCATTGCAAATGTAGATAATTCAGTATAGCGTCCCATACTATAGGTACCTAGAGAGATGCTTTTTCACACCCCGCTTGAAGAACCCGGGGTCATAGGTGGGGGAAACTCATGCGCTAGTAGAGAGTTCCAGGTTTTAACTGATTTACACAGGAAGGAATAGTCGAACTGTTTAGCGGTGCCTTCCGAGGCCTACACGTGTTGTCCTGTAGGGAAAGAAAGAAGGTGGTACCGGTTAGAGGAGTTTTTCAGAACTCTTCATGATTAAGACGATAGAGGATTACGATAGAGGCGAGATCTCTTCATAACTGCAGAGACTTAAGGGATTCAGTGATTTCGGGTTTATTGATAACGCGGACTGCTCGCTGCTGCAACCGTTCCAGCAAATACTGCACGGATCCACCGCAAAGATGAAAACAGTACTCCACACAGAATATACGAATAAACATACAAAATATGTATTAATATTACATTTCCACGCTTTTATTTCTTTTTTTTATGCTCTGAAACTCTTACTTTTAAGTTAGATTTAAATTGAATGTTCTACGGTTTCTTCTACACTTCACCTTCGATTACAATTACTCCTTACTCTGATATTAGTTACTAATTATATCAGAAACGTCGTCTGTCGCTGACTTGAGTATATTACAACAAAACCGTACATAGTATTGCTTCCTACATTTAACTGCTTATTGTCTACGTTAGTCCTATTTCCTGTTCACACCATTACACGAGCACGTGAGCGAATTTCTCGTTCGTGTAATCGGAACACTAATATTAACTCTACGGATTTGTTGTTATGAAACGCCACCAATTCCATTGTCTACCGGTTCTATATATTAATGTGGTAATTAGTACATTAATTAGGTGCAATATGAACGTGAATTACTCAAGTGTAATTTATTAATTAAGTATTGCTATTCTGTATTGCTAAGTTGTGAAACCGATAAGGTTGTTGAGCTGTAGTCTACCAGCCGTGCCTTGTTGAAGCACATTTTATTTATTGCTGTAATTTTAACTTTATTCTACACACAAAACACATTAATATAAGACACAAAGAAATGTAATATGCAAAGGTAAGTCTAACCCAAAATTTAGTTTTCTGCCAGTAAACCTTGAGTGAACAGAGAATAGCAGAGAATCCTAAAGGCACAGTCATGCATACTAATCAATACACAACCATATCATTAAAACAATGCAAAAGCTACTTGTCGGTAAACACCATTTACGCTATAAAATAGATGAAATTAGAAAAATAAAGTGACAAAATAGGCATATATCACACACACAGATATAGTTTTAACACGTTTTACAATTATCGCGTATTATTCATAGCAAATCACTAAGCAGGTACTGTTTCTTATGGATGGTATCAAAATGCAAATCAATGAGATCATTGTAGTGATTTACCATTTAACACGTTCTTGCGTACGGAGAATTGGCACCAAGAACTATTTTTTTTAGAGAGGGACAAAGTATCGTGACTGCACTATGTGGAAGCCGAAATAGAAACTCAAAAAGGGCTACTAACTGACGGCATAAAAAATTCTGATTGAGAATTTTGTACGTGATTATTAAACCGTTCAGGCCCATACGACCTCCAAGAAATTTTATTTCAGTGTCTCATTTTGTATTTTTTTAGTAATAACATTGGAGAATGCACCAGAAGTAACTTTTGTAAACATTCAATGCGTAATGTGTGTACAGTATAATGAGGCCACCACACTGTGCTACCGTATCCCAGAATGCTTTTAACCTAAGCTAAGATTCTCAAAACAAAACCTAACATTTTTAACACCTTTTTAGGGACGTTATTCAAATTTGATTCGAAAACTAATTTTTTATCGAAAGCTCAGAAAGTGTCAACTTCGTTTATTCCGTCATTGTCTATATAATATTTTGAGTTTATCTTATTCAGATTTCTTATGAACTTGCTTATATTTGCCACAATTTAGATACATGTTGTTGTTTTTGCACAAGTGGAGATTATTCTGTAAGTGTATCACGTACATAAACCTGCCGAGGACTGGTAATAATCCGCGATGTCATTGATGAAAAAATTAAATGAAGTTGGACCCAAATGTGAGCCCTGAGGGATTCTGGAAGAAAGGCAGGTGTATGTTTAAGTTTGCAGCCAGAAAGTTATAAAGGCCATGCAAGAACGCGTCGCTTATGCATTGTTACAAGATGCACAAGGGAATCACTAAATGGCAGTGTGTAGCTTTTAATCGAAAGTTTTTTAGTTCAATATTTATTGTTTTGTACAGTCGAATTTGATGGCAGACACTCTCAGCATTGACTGTAGCACAAAGTCTACCACAAACGCCAAATTCAGTTACAAAAAATACAAAAATTTTGAAGAGCAAATAAGCACGTATGCGTTTTGAAATACAGCTGAATTATACACTAAAATTAATTGTATACATATTTAAGTAATATATACATATTTATATACAATACAAATGTTGGTGACATTAAAGCAGCTGTGATAGATGTGTCTTCGTACTTAAGCCTGAACAATTTATCAGATCTGCAGATGTTGCAGATGTTAATACTGAACATGTCTGTTTAAGTTCAGTTTTACAGAGTACGTCTTAATCATATGTTAACACAACACCATTACATGCCCAACATACATCTTTCTTTAGAAATAGATAGCAGAGCTACGCTGATTTCAGCAAGAGCGAGCCGGCTCGACTGGGGCAGTACTACCCTCCTACAAAAGACCAACCTAAAGCGCCAGCATCCGTGCTGCCGTGTTTCGTTGGTGAGTGTGAGACCGGCGGCTCATTGATGCAGGTGTGACAGTTATCGTGGTAACTGTGTAAGCCTTACAGTGTCACGATGACTGTCATGCCTTTTACGTCCCCAAACGCGATGTGAAAAAGCATCTCACAAGGTCGTCATAGTGTGGGTCATCATACTATATTGTCTGCATTTGCAATGAGTATGGTGACCACAACTCTTGGATTCTATTCATGCTTTCCATCAGGCAGAGTAGAGTCACTTTGGCAGGCTCTTAATATAGAAAAAAAAAGCAATATGAAATTGAGAGCCTCCGCCTTAAGTATGTTTTACAATATGATAGTTACTATCTATATACTCTATTTTCTCATTACTCGAATATATAAATATCATTACGTTTATAACCAGGCGTAACAAATGATTAACGTACAGTTACGTGATATCAAAAGATTAGATGGATGAGGATAATATTTCTTCAGAGAAAATAGAACATAGGCATAGCATAAATCAAGCCTCTTTTATATAAAGTAACCCGCTCAGATATCGTTCACTTCTAGTTTGTGAAGCATCGAGAACATGTTCATACATAGTGATATTGATTCAGAAGACAGTGACAAATTGAAACCCCGTTGTTTACAGTTATTGGATAAGTGTCAATATCTACACATGTCGTTTCAAAAGTTACACGTTATCTTGAGACAATCTTACATATTTCTTAAGACAATGTGTTATAATGTTTCTTTGACATGGCTAAATCACAAAGAAGAATTTTCAACATCACATTTATAAAATGCAAACCAAATAAATACTCTAGAAAATTAAAAAAATTTTTTTTCTTAATTAAGAGCCTGCCAAAGTGACTCTACTTTGAATGATCCAAGAGTTGGGATTACCATACTCATTGCAAATGCAGACAATGCAGTATGATGACCCACACTATGGCGGCCCAGTGAGATGCTTTTTCACGTCCCGCTTGGGGACGTAAAAGGCATGACAGTCATCGTGACAATGTAAGGCTTACACAGTTACCACGATAACTGTCACCCCTGCATCAATGGGCCGCCGGTCTCACTACTATATTCAGTTATTACTTATTACAAACTTAAATGTCTTAAGATATTGTAAAATAAACGAATACACAGCTACTAATTAAGTTATCTATCATAAAATGTCTATTCCACTTATTGAAACTAACTCTGAATATTTCAATACGTGACGAGCACAGTAAATGGAATAACGGCAAGAGCAAGAAATTTTGATTACAGTCACAAAATATATATTATAAAATATTAAGACCCAATTCTTATTACATTAAAATATTTCTTGAAATATATCGTGTTTTACCCTGAAATAAGACACAAATGAGGTCACACAACGCTAAATTATCATTAGATTCCGTTATACATATTTAAATACATTTAAAGTTTAGAGTCGAGCTCAAATACTTGTAGCTTTATATTTTAAGTGTAAAGCAATCAACAGTGAGTGAGATGTTTGTTTTGAGTACCTTCGTCACTACTTTAAAAAAGTACATCAGGTATTATGAGGCAAAATATTTTATTATTTACATGAACTACGCTACCAGGTAGTAGAGCCACGCTGATTTTAGCATGAACGGGCCAGCTCGTCCGAGGCAGTACTACCCTCCACAGAAGAGCAACCTAAAGCGACAGCATCCGTGCTGCCGAGTATCGTTGGTGAGTGCGAGATCGGAAACCCATTGATGCAGGGGTGACAGTTGTCGTGGTAAATGTGTGCAATATAATGCTACGATGCTTGTCATATCTCTTACGTCCCCGAGTGAGGCGTAAAAATCGTAATAGTCCGCCATAGTGTGGGTCACCATACTGCATTGTCAGCATTCTCAATGAGAATGGTGACTACAACTTTTGGATTCTATTCATGCTTTCCATCAAGCAGAGCAGTCACTTTGGCAGGCTATTAAAAAAAAATGAAATGCTAGACAAGGCTTAAGCACAGAAATTTTTTAATAAAATACAAGTTCAACGTCTCTTTAATAGGAAACAATTCTTTATCCCTCGATATTGTGTGATTTATAGATTTCAGATCATCCATTTCAGGTCTATTTCATCCTCAATTCAAAAAGCAGAACTTCAGACTACAAACTGTTATCAGCCGTTAAAACAAGTTGTGAGTTTAAAACACGGAGCTTGTAAAGTAAAATGGTGGATTACAGACAGACAAATACACTTTGTAAATATCTATGGACCAACTAATAATCCTGAGTTAGAACTTGATTAACATTGTACTTTTGTTAATATACTGCTTGTTGTTTAGCTTTTTTCTTATTGAGGTGAAGTCAACAACTTCTATGCGTTAGTAATTTATATTTTTAGACATCGAGGCCAACGGATTGACGAGGCACCTGAGGTTAAGTGACCACTTTCTTCCATGGATACCTGTAACTGTTAGGAGAAGAAAGAAGAAGTCCCTCCCTTAAATACTAATTCCCTCGGTGGAGATGAAGGAATTCGACATTCTGTATACTATATAATAACAGCTTAACTACATTTTATATATTGTGTCGCATTATGGTTCTGCCACTGCCGCCATAGTGTGGGTCGCCATACTGCATTGTGTACATTTGCAATGAGTATGGCGACCACAACTCTTGAATTCTATTCATGCTTTCCATCAGGCAAAGTAGAGTCACTTTGGCAGGCTCTGAATATAGAAAAAAAAATGGATTGCTTTCAATATTGTTCTTTGATAGACACACACATATTTACATATGAAACATTTATATATGTTGTATAGTACACTTTATTGAGTCAGTTAACAGGGGTCAGATTTGCGATCAAGTGTGTGCGGGTGTAAACAGTGCCCGGTATAGTAATGATATGAACCCACTTGAACTGTAACATCACCAACTACTTTGTTTATTTGGGGGGTGGTAACAACGTGTGAGCTATCTAACTACTTATTTTTAATAATAGTAATAATGATATAACACATGTACCGCCATCCATGAAAGTAACGAGGGTGGTCTGAAGAAGATCGCTGGGTGAAGAGTGTAGAGTTACAAAAAGACTACGTTGAAAAATAAAATAAAAAATACTGAAAAATTTTTTTGTATCTTTGTTAGGTCGGAAACTTTTCAGACCACACTCGTATGTAAATCAAGAGACATGTTCTTTGTCATCCTTTGTTTGTCTCACCCAAAAAAAGATGGAGAGGGGGGCTGGTTTCGTGTTTTTGTAGTATGATATGTAAGTATGGGCCTCTTATAAGAAGAGCATGGTTCTCTCATCGCAGACCGTGTGACACGATATGGCGACGAAAGTGCTTAAAAAAATGTACATACCTACCGTATTTACTATTCAACTCAGTACATATATCACACTGATCGTCAAAATGCATTCTGTGATCCCTTGTTTTATATTCAAAGCTTAGAACTCCAATCAGTACGAAAGCGTTTCCGATTTAAATTAAAACGAAAGAAGTTCATTGTGCAATCAACTCAACTCACTAGAATATTAGCTATAAAAAAGAGGGAAAAAACCTCTCGATGCATTCGGTAAATAGAGCGCAATATAAAGACAGAGTGCATTTGTATCGAAATCGGCAAGAGCTTGGCTATGCTTGATTAAAGTAAAGGCTCCTATTATGGCAGTAGTTAAAATGAGCTCCGTTTATTGTGATCTTTTTATTTTCATTTGAGAAAGTTTCAGCGCACTGAAATAAAGTTTATATATTCAAAATCTTTTGCTTTGTTATATATCAGGCTATTGCAAACGTTACACAGGGGTAATCACTACAATCAATCAATTTGTGCAACAAAAGCTTAGTTGTAAGACTTCTCATATAAGCACACAACATTTTAAGTGAGCACACTCACTTAGATCAACAAAGATTTTTCATGTTCAAGTTGTTTTTTGCCATTGCTCATATTTGAGACTTTCATTCACAGCTTTTTTCTATTGATTACTATCACATTACTTATATCGTTAGTTCCTACGTTGAATTTTTGTAAAATAACTAAAAATAAGATACCGTATTAATAGAATATGGTTTATAGGGTTGGATCTTTATATGGTATTATCATCCATATTGGGAGAAATACTCTACTATATCTATTTGATCATAGCTTTCATGTAATGAATATTTTATTGAGTTTTATAATTAATTGAAATAGTTATTAATCATATAAAATGAATACCTTTTTCTGTGGCATCTTTTAACTAACGTTAATTCCTTAGAAAGGTCAAATAAGACGGTATAGTTTAATGAATTGAAAATATTTCTTTTTGTAATTTTTTCTTTTCCTTTCATTAATCTATTAAAATTTTTCAAAGAAAGATATTTTGGAAAGAAACAAAGAAAGATCTGAAAAATGGTGAAATAATTTACTGTGCAGATACTGCAATAGTATTTCATGACATAAACTGCAAAAACTACATTCTAATTGCTGAAAAAAGTATGACAAAAAGAACGAAATTGTTAAGTGACACTACTAACTATACGAGTACTTTACCACTTGTATATGACGAGTATCAGTTTTGAACATTCTGGTAACATATTTTGAAAATAATCTTTCTTAATTCGTTAACAGATCACGTTCCTGATTCTGCCATTTTGTATATATTAAGAAAAGATGGAAAAGAAAAATTCAAAAAGTGCCCGACAGTGGATGGATGCGGACGGCCTAAAACTGGTATAGTTGATGCTCTTTGGAAGGATGCAGCAGTGGACGCCGCTAGGCTGATGATGATATCACACGATACTTTCACTAATTGGAAGCTGATTTTAATCATTCATTTTTAATAAAATATTTGCATTGAGTTTTCGGAAATCGTTACAAAACATGTCAGGAATTAGTAGCATTAAAACTTATTTAATTGTATGAAGATTTTATTGCATTGTATTCTTAATTGACAGCATAACGATAGCTCTTATTACATTGAGATAGCCATGAAATTAGAGTAATAATTTCGTAGAGAAGAGACAGAAGTAATTACACTCATATACTTCTAATACATGAGAATGAATATCTATGTATTAGGTTAAAGGAGGGAAATTAGGCTGACATTGGGGTGACAGTTATCGTGGTAACTGTGTAAGCCTTACACTGTCACAATGACTGTCATGCCTTTTACGTCCCTAAGCGGGGTGTGAAAAAGTATCTCACAAGGCCACCTTAGTATGGGTCACCATACTACGTTGTCAGCACTTGCAATGAACATAACTCTTGGATTCTATTCATGCTTTCCATCAGGCAGAGTAGAGTCACTTTGGCAGGCTCTTAAGATAGAAAAAAAGGCTAAAATTATGTACCGTATGTAACGTATGTTAAAATTAACCTAAAGTAATTACTAGAGTTGTGTTCCTATAATGTGTGTTTTTAATAGTGTTTCGGGTAGTTCTTTTTATCTTTTCTTGGAACGAACTACCCAAAAAACTTTTCAGCCACTCTCGTAAAACGTAATTCTCGTTTCAGCGCAGACGGATAAAAGTCAATGTTTATATTTTCGTAGGCAATAACCGAAGTGAGTAATATTATTTTTGTTCTGCATTCTCGTTGATCATATTTCACTAAAGCGTTTCTAATTTTATGCAATGTAGAAATTTCCAAAGTCTTAGTTACAATCACATAAGTAAACGGACATTCTTAGTGTCATATGTTTATCAATCACTGTCATTTTAATATTAGGGTAAAATAAGTATGGATGAAAAATAAGAGTAAATATGAGTAGTTTATGAAGTCAATACTCGTTTAAGGGCATCGCCAGAATTCATCGCCATTTTCTCTACATCCACACATACTATTAATCAATATAAAATGGAAAATTATACTAGGAAATAAACTTTTTGTGAAATAAATTTTAAAACACAAGTAAGTGTTTTTCTAAGTATTTTCTTTTCTGCTAGGAGGGTGCAATACACCCTCTTGCACCTTCCTCATGGCGCCCATGACCATTGTTGTGTATAAAAGCGAAGGCAATTTATTTTATTGTTGTATTTCGTATTTAGTTTTTTTATATATTGTTGTTGATGTAATAGTATTTTTTATGTGTGGTGAGTATCGTCTAGGCTTGTCATATTAGTTCAGTAAATTTCTGGTGCCTTTGAGTGTTTGCACTCGGACTTAAAAAAGACACCTCTGTGGTTTACTTCGGCATTTCTTCCCAGAGTGAGTCTTAGAAAATACCAGCACCTTCTAGCTGCAAAGTCCGATGCAGAAATAAATAACATTTGTTTTTTAATTATTATTCCTACGTGATGTAGGTTAAGCTGACAATAGAATATTTGACATAAGTATGCAGGGGTGACAGTTATCGTGGTAACTGTGTAAGCCTTACACTGTCACGATGACTGTCATGCCTTTTACGTCCCCAAGCGGTGTGTGAAAAAGCATCTCACAAGGCCGCCATAGTGTGGGTCACCATAATGGATTATCTACATGACATGTGCAATGAGTATAGTAACCACAACTCTTGGATTCTATTCATGCTTTCCATCAGGCAGAGTAGAGTCACCTTGGCAGGCTCTTAATATAAAAAAAAGTACACCATCAGTTATATTCGTTATAAGTGTAACTTTAATGTATCACAAACTTCAACCGTATGCTACATTATTATGTACATATCGTCTACTAAACGAATTTATCCCTATCTTTGTGTAGGTACTGAGTAGTTATAACTATAATGTTTAAATAGACACCCACGTTTTGCATACTATAGTGGTTATTAATCGCCATTTGCATAATACAAGTTCGCTTTGGACTTTCGTGAGAATATCCTACCAAAGTTAAATATTAATAAGACACTTCAATATAATATAATTGTCTCTCTCGAGACCCAGGCTATTTGATCATGGCTTTCAGTCATTAGTGAACTATTAGCAAACGTATATGGATCCATTGTGCGACGTAACATCAGTACTCACTTCTCAGATCAGCTAATATTTCCTGGATTATTCTAAGATATTCATGAGTTGGAAATGAACCCATGACGGCTTAGCAGTTAGGAGTATTAACCACTAAACCAACACGTGCATCCAAGTATAAATATTAAGAGTACTTAAAGTGAACCAGGTCTCTCGATCAGTTATTGTTATAGCTATACGGCTTTCTTGTACTTAAAAAATTACACAGTAAACTAATAAACAAAAGGCAGAAAACCCATTACACAAAAAATATTTTGCTAGATGACGGTAGGTAAACAAATAACAAGCGACGTGACACACCATCCGATATTGGGCCATAAAAAACCGCAAAAAAATAAAACTGAGCAGAATTGTTTTCAATTTGTTTACTGAGATATAACAAAAATGAATAGAATAAAAGTGTTTAGATGAACACAATTTTATTAAAAGAAGTTAGAATGACAGTGACATAAACATTATGAAAGGCTTCAGTGATAGACTGACACAGATACTTTTTCGTAAAGAGAATAGAAAAATCAAATACTCTACTGTTTTTATAAGAAAAACAATGAAATTCCACTGTTATTGTCTAAGCAGATGTGAAAATGTTAGTCCACTACTCGTATAGACGATGTTTAACTTAGTTTTACTCACATTATAATAATATATTTATATCAAAATAACGGTAAATTGTGACAGTAACTGGCAAGTAATTATTTAATCATCATCATTCCAGAGATATTTCCAGTATTTGCGAGTTAATCTCAAACATAAGTAGTTTTAAATAACAGCTATTTACACACTACAAGCGTAAACGTTATTAGAAAACTAACAAATGTATAGGAGTGACGTCATTTCAACGCTTAGTGACATGAGCAGAACAAAATATTAACTAATAATACAAAAGAATAAAGGCTTGGCTAATAATACAAAATAATAAAGGCATCTTGGCTACGGGGGCTGGTTTCCTAAACTTCGTACGATTATCGACAAAATAACCAACATTAAAACCTATCATACTCGTAATACAGCTGAGTCTTTAATACAGGTGGTAATTTCACTCCTCATTTGTCTGTCTCTCACAATTCCAAACATCTGGTGTCCAATATATTTTCATAAATCTCAGCTCTGTCATCAAGTAACACCGTTACAGCCAATAGCACGTACCATCAGGACCTGTCGGAGCAGATATTGCAATCATTTGAATAATAAATTATTTGATAAAAACTCGGGGAATATCCGAAAACTGTAGAAAAGCGATGCAAACGATTTATGCCAGCTGACAAGCTCATTTGTTTTCGATTTAACGGTGTATGTTCTCTGTCTGTGGTGCCGTGAAGGTATTATATTGCCCTTGTGTGTATGTCATTTAAATGGTAATGCGCCATATAAGCATGTTTTCAACAGTCAATGACTGTGTTGAGCATGTCAAATTTCACACCTTTTTAACAAGAAAGGACAAAGGTTTTTAATTTACATCGCTGTTTGTATACATTTTATGATTGATACATCTACTAGTGTTGACTCTTAGCAAGGCAAATTCTGCTTCTGTTGTCCAAATAGCATGGTTAGAAATAAAAAGGTTGCAACTATTGCCATTAGTAGCTCAAATTATATATTAATAAAAGCAAATTAGTATTTAACTTTTACGCTGTTAAGTACCGGCGGTCTAAAAACATTTAAGAGGAAATTTAATAAGTAGCGGTCAAGCTAGAGTGAGTATTAAATGCGTAAAAAGGGCACAATATGGTTGAAGGTCCGAGGCAGCCTGTTTTAAAAAGCGTATCCCCTTCACACCGTAACGAATCTTACTGACCATTATTTATTGTGTTACCTACACAAGTATGTTTTTATGAATTCAATCATATAGTGATCAGTATTATTCCTAAATACGAACGTCGGATGATGCAATGTATTAGGTGGCAGTAAGCATAGACGCAACGGCAATGACGACTCATATATCGTACAAAAATGTACTGCGTGCACTCGTTCACATCTTTAGGAAACAAGTTTTAAATAAAGTGTAGCTATATGTAAAATGCCATAGGTGTAGTAACGTAACCATAAACAAATACATATAAAACAAACATTTCAGTCACATTTTTGTCGCAGTTGTGTTTACTTCGTGGTTATTTTTAGTCTATGTGTGACATATTTTTAGGCATAACGCTACAGTTTTATCTAGCAACGTTAACGCTACGGTTACTTTGCTTGTAAGTTACTGTAACTAGTAGTTACTAAAACTAAATACACTTTAAAATGGATTCGGTATCGTAATTATTTATTTGTAGAGTTTTAATGAATAAATAAGAATACTGTAAACAGGTTAAATTAATGTCAAGGTATTCTGTGTTATTCGCCGTTTCTGTGTTGTCATGGCGCAAAGATTAGAAAAAAAGAGACTTTTAATCATAAAATGTCATATCTTTCGTAAACTTTAATTGGTATCTGTTATTACACAATTAAAATTTTTACAAATAATGTTTTATAAGGAAGAAATATTTTTTGCTCACTCTGTAAATTTGCAAAAGTGTATCATACTTTTAAATACATAGTGCTTTAAGTTTAAATGTTCTTTGCCAATAACAATGTTATTAGGTACGAAAAACTGACTGAATGAAAATATTATGATGCTCCCAACACACTTCAGTGTAATAGGCGGCCATGCACTTTGTGATAAAACGCCAGATTGATATTTACGACTCTATAGTAACATGTTTACGGTCTCTATTCCCCCGGCAGTTGTACACAACGGTTAGTTTGCAAAGAATACGCCTCAGTTCCGGCATATTGTTCCAACTTTTCATATTGAACTGTTTTTACACTTGCTACTTTACGCCTTACATTTCAAAGAAAATGCATTTCTTAAACAGTTTCCGTCTAGATTTTAATGTTTAATTTCATGAAAACGACTTAGCATTGCTTAGCGTACTATCGCTTCAGAGACATTCAGGAAAATATTAACATTTATAAGAAAGAAAGAAAGAAAACATTTTTTTATCCGAACCAAAAGGAAAGAAAATGGTTTTGTCAGTCTATGTATATACCTGTATGTTTGTACGTTTCACCATTGCGCCTACATTACTAAACCGATTTTAATAGATGAACTGTCAATAGATTCGTAATGATACCCCGAGTGATATGGACTATACATATTTTTTCAAAATTTATATGACGGATTTCAACCTCGGCAAAAAAAAAAAATATAAAATAATCATAACGTTTTTGGTATGAAAATAAAGGTATTAGCGAGCACATTACACGTGTGTATCCATCTGTTAGGCTGAATTGATGTTTATGTAATGTTCTCCAATAATTGAGGAAACACATGACTTCTGAGTGAAACAAGAAAATAATTCAGTCAGGAATTCAGAAATGTATAGGTACAAAAATGGTCAAGGTATAACCGTGGTCGCACCAACTATATATCTACTATGATTATGTGGGTACGTGGAACACCTGAACTCGGAATTTGACAAATATTTGATTCTGAGGTTGAGTTTTTTCTGTGTATAATATGTATATATTCGTATTTACAAAAAATGTGTTTATGTATAATACATCATTTGCCTACTACACATATTATCAGCTCTGCTTAGTTTGGGACTAGTTGACGTTTTGTGGCAGATTACCTTAATATTATTAATAAATATTGTCATACTTCCAGCCCGTGGCACAGGCTGGGTTTTAAAATACATACTGTGGGTCACATACATACTCTTAGGCAGATAATCGAAAAGACAGAGGAATATAACCAGCCTCTCTGTCTAGCATATGTCGACTACGAGAAAGCTTTCGATACCATTGTTCCTGGGCTGTCCTGGAATCCATACAGAAATGCCTGGTTGGCTGCCGCTGCCGATATGTCCAGGTGATGAGATGCCGATGCAACAATTGCCGTCCAAGTACAAGAAAAGAGCATGAGACCAATCCAATTACATCATGGGGTAAGCCAGGGAGATGTTATATCTCCGAAACTGTTTACCAATGCATTGGAAGACGTCTTCAAAACGCTCGATTGGAACGGACGGGGAATCAATATCAATGGCCGATACCTCTCGCATTTACGGTTTGCAGAGGACATTGTCGGCGGCATCTCTGTATGATCTGGAAGAAATGCCAACAGTCTAGACGATTCTTCAAAACGAGCGGGACTTGGGATTAACATAAAAAAAAATGAAAATCATGCATAATAGGCATGTACCCCCGAGTCCCGTATCCGTTGTGCAAGAATACATCTACCTTGGGCAAACTATTAAACTTGGCCAGCACAACTTCGATCGGGAGACCAATAGGAGGATTTGTCTGGGCTGGGTAGCATACGGGAAGCTGCGCCACATCTTCCAGTCACCGATTCCACAATTATTAAAGACCAAAGTATTTAACCAGTGCATCCTACCCGTACTGACATACGGAGCCGAGACGTGGACACTCACCATTGGATTGATCCACAAGTTTAAAGTAGCACAGCGTGCGATGAAGCGTGCATGCTGGGTGTTTCTCTGGCTGATAAAATTTGTAATAAAGTTATTTGACAGAGAACGGGCGTAACTGACATTGCACGGAGAATAGGTACGCTGAAGTGGAAGTGGGTCAGTCATGTCTCCAGACGAACCGATGCTCACTGCAGCCGAAATGTGCTAGAGTGGAGAACACGATTGGGTGAACGTACTCGTAATGTAGGGCGCCCTGCGGCATGAAGGTGGTTGACAGCGGATGGACGTAAACTGCCCAAGACCGGGATGGTTAGCGCTCCTTCGGGGAGACCTTTATTCAGCAGTGGACGTTGATGTGTTGATTCTATTGTCATAATTAATACAACAGCATGTAAACATATAGCATTTAAATTTCACTCATAATACGTCAAGTGTTGTGGTCATACTTACAAGTTTATGTGACAGTTGTATCAAATTACTTACGGAAACTAGTCTTTTATAAACGTAAGGATACGCATAAAAACCAACTTTAGTTATTAGCAACAAGTAGCATATTAGATCGTCACACTCTGAGATCATTACAAAGACGTCCTCTTTCCTACACGAAACACAAAAGCAGTATTCGTTTCGTATTTTCCTTCTTCGATGTACACACAAAACAAACCATAATTAGTTAGGATAATACGAGGGTATATTTGTTGGGACTACAATGAGTGTCCACTCTACGCCACTTCTAGCCGAACCTTGTTATAAGAACAAATAGTCTATTAGCACTGAGACGGTGGTGAGGCTAAATGAACTATGTACTAGGACTATGTCCTCTTTTGTTCGTGACAGTCTTTGTATCGTAGAAAATACACCTTTTTTTCTTTTTTATTTATTTAAGAGGCTACCAAAGTGACTACTCTACCTAATAGAAAACATGAATAGAATCCAAGAGTTGTGGTCATTATATTTATTACGAGTAGACAATATAGTATGGTGACCCACACTATGGCGGCCTAGGAAGATGCTTAATGAAAACTTGATGTTATTATTTTACATACAGGTGGATAGGAATAAATGTTTTTGCATGTGACAAGGGGTGACAGTTGTCGTGTTAGGTGTGTGCAATATAATGCTACGATGAATGTCATGCCTTTTATGTCCATAAGCGAGGCGTAAAAAAGCATCTCGATAGGCCACCATAGTGTGGGTCACTATACTACATTATGAGCATTTGCAATGAGTATGGTGACTACAACTTTTGGATTCTATTCATGCTTTCCATCAGGCAGAGTAGAGTCACTTTTGCAGCGTCTTAAAATAAAAAACAAATGTCTGTGATGTTTCACTACAGAAGTAGAAGGAGAAGGATTATTATCTTCTGCAGTGGCTAGTATTAATACCGTATTTTACGTTAATGTTCCTTTTCACGTTCATTCCGCATGTAAGTATAATTTGCAAACTCTCAAAAAAGCATTTTCAGAAGCTACTGAACAAATTAGATTTAGTTTGGCGATAGGTAGTAAACAGATTACATAATGTATCATGCAACGGAGCAAACGAAGTGTGGGAAGTGAAAAAAATCAAAAAACCGTGTAAATTAATTTTTCATCACATTTATTCGAAACTTGACAGTGAAGTAAGAAGTTTAAATCATTGTTAGTATAAAAGTTTATACTAAATACTCGTATAAACTTGAAAAACAAAACGTCAATAAAAACTCAGAAGTGAAGAATATATCGTGTGAATTAAAGTCGAAAGTCGAAGTAGATGATATCAGTTGCAGACATCGATAACACTAAACACTGGTGGACAAATTAATGGGACCACTTTTATTGCTAATTAGTTAATTAAACAAACATGTTATTTTTATTGTCCTGTACTTAAAAGTCCGAGTGATTGAGTTTTAAAAGCTGTTATCAGATCATTTTGAATCTCAGAATTAAAGTCACAGGTATTACATTGTAATTCTTCTATTTAAGTAAACCAAAAGGCGTTGAAAGTATATTTAATAAAAATAAAATACTGAGTTTATGATCATATTTATTATTAAATAATTTGTACTAAGCATCACAATCATCTTTGTCTTACACGTGAGAAAGTTAAGCTTCGACACAAATCATCGTCATCAAGTGCTAATTACAGTCCACTGCTGGACATAAATCTCTCTTTGACTTTGGCTTACAATGCGACGTTGCCCAGACGGGATAGTCCTATACCATCTCGTCGGTCCAGCAGTTTGTTTCTCTTTGCAGTGATGTTTGCCTGCTTAATTTGCTCACATTGCCGCCTCTTGCGACATCCATGGGATGCATAAGGGTATTCTTGGCCATAACACAAATGGACCGGCTCGAACGTAGTGATACCATGGTTTAATAGAAAACCGATGTTAAGTCATTCATTCACGCGAATACGCTTCTAGTTAAAAGGTGACAACACAGTTTCGCTTCTTGTATCGGACGTATTTATGGGCAGCGGTAGTCACTTACCATTAGATGGTCCGTTTGTTCATTTGCTCCCTGTACCATTAAAAAAAAGTTAGTCACGTCGCGTTAGTCGTATAACGTATCACCTCTTTTATCATTATGTTAAAACGATAAAATACGTAAGTGTAGAGAACTACGGAAAAGGTAGTAAAATCTAGATATTTTGCACACTTAAAATTTTGCTACCCATAATGTTGTAGCTATTGCTATCACTACGGAACTTAAGCCATAAAATGAAGCGAGATTTGTATCGACTGGAGTTGTTTTATCAATACTTAAACATCTTACAACTTAGGTTG
The DNA here is from genome assembly GCA_949316085.1 of Hypercompe scribonia. Classification (NCBI taxonomy): domain Eukaryota; kingdom Metazoa; phylum Arthropoda; class Insecta; order Lepidoptera; family Erebidae; genus Hypercompe; species Hypercompe scribonia. The sequence goes on from OX438972.1 coordinate 24,502,573, forward strand.
TTAACACTGTAAAGTAGACTACAGCCACATAGATTTTAGATGATATTGTTTAATATATAGCGTTCCTAGATAATGAGAAACATAACAAGTATTTTGCGCAAGTAAAACAAAAACAAACAACGTTAGTAGTCTAACGAAATTGGGAAATTTCGTGAATGTTTCACATGTAGCATAAAACGGTAATAAAACACAGACGTCACTCTTAAAACCTTGGAGCAATCACCTGTCTGTCTGGTCCGGTCCATCTCCGACGTGTAATCAAACACACGCGGGCATTCTGTTTTCTGTGGACCTAAACTTTTGTACCGTAGTGTATTCCTGCAGATGGCGACACTATTATTAGTTGAAGTGCAGTGGCGTTTCAGGACAAGAGCCGGCAGGGGGCGCTAACTTCGTGTTGTGAATACAGCACCTGTTTATTATGTATTCAAGTCTGGAGACTGCCTGCGGCGCAATATGATTCTTGTACAAATTCGTTGTGAATCGCTTTATGTTTTAGCTGTAGTGCATAAAACTGATAGTTGAGAATAAAAGTTATTCTACTGAGGCTACCATTTCTATCGCCTTTTACGTTTATTCTTACTCTTATTATAAAGCTGGAGAATAAAATAAAGAATAGAAGAAAGAAGTTTGTCTGGCTGAATGCGTTAATCTCAGAAACAGTTGGTTTATTTAAACATCACAATACAACCAACAGGAGCCGATCAGCACTGAAAAATGTTAACGTTTTAAAACAGTAAACAATTCAGGTTCAGCTAGTTTTAATAAATTTCATAGCGTGTATATATTTAGATTCATCATTGTTGATGAAAATACGTAAATGACAAAACAGGAATAAATAATTGATATCAGCTCTATGGCGTACTGGGTTCGGTTCTTTATTGTTTTACGGTATTTTACAACATTTTAATGTATGGGAAAATAACAGTTTTTATGCCATGAAAGAAAAATCTAGTATATGATTCACCTAAAGATGAGTAACTACCGATGGCCATGGCAACCTGCAGCTCAAGAATCGAATGTGTTGCCGCCTTTTAAGTCCCTCGCTCTAAAGTCATTTTGTTTACAACTCCAGCAGTAAGAATATATCCTGTGTTGCGGTAGACCTTACAAGCATACAAAGAACACCCGGAACACCCAGAACAAGAACATCACACGAAGTATTGTTCCGTGTGGAGTTTGAATCCACAACACTCAACATAGTTGAGGATAGTGTGGCAACTGCATAAACAGTCAGCCAGGAGCGAAGGAGGCTTGGCTTCTGGTAACCATCTGGTGAAAAGAAACGAAAGAATTGCTGAAGACTGGTTTCCTGTAGGGTCGTCGCAACACCCCAGTCCAGTCCCCTTACAGAAGCAAGTGTTTCACGTCAATTCTGTTTTTACAACCGCTATCACCTCTATGTTTTATGTGTCTTAGCGTTGAGAGACGTCATTCCGATACATTTGTTAGCTTTCTAATAATGTTTACATTTGAAAAATGTTGACGTGGCTATAGGACATTTGGCTGTTTTGTGCCAAAATGTGACTCTTCCATGTCAAATTATTTCTGGACATAGTATTTTCATAACTTAGAAAGTTGGCAAGTTATTCTTATTGGCCTTTCACAAGTCATACTGTTACTAAATAGCGTAATTTAATTCCTTTTGTTTAAATACGTTTCATTATATTGTAATAAGAAATAAAATGAGGCCTGTCAACAAAAAATGAAATGAGATGTTTATAACAATGCCTTTTCTTGTTACGCTAATGAATCCCGAGCTACATTATAGGTCTTGTCTTACAAAATATAAGTGACGATATTAAAATTCTTTGTATTAATTTCATATGGCATCCTACAGCCATGCAAGTTTTACCCAAGACCCATTTAAAATATCTTACATCATTAGTCGGTCATTCATAAATGTGTAGTAAATCATCGTTACCATCAACAGCCTATAGCTGTGCACTGCTACACTGTTATCATCATGATCATTTTATTTTCAAACGTGTGTAAACCCCTCGTACCGTCAACCGACCGGGGTTTACGGCGGGTGGTGTGTCGGAATCGGACCGACTAACACCACACGGTGGGCCACTCTACGAGTGAAATAGGAGGGATCCGGAAACAGCTGCTATTACGACATCCAGATCTCTCCTAGCGCTTGCCTGTTACCGCGGGCATTATCTGCGGGTACATTCTCTATTTAGGTGACGTACGCCACACGTGTGAGATCGACCTCCTGGACCTTCTCCGCCGCCTCCTTCCACGAAATTATGTCTTCGTAGACGGTTGTGACCGCGGTAAAACAACTGTCGCTACCGGCCATGGAGCGTATAATGGCCTGTAACGAGAGATTTTCTACATTAACTGCAGTCACTGCAGTCGCAGTGGTAACAGGTGGGACTTAGTTCCCTCCTAGCGACCGAGTGCAGATACTTCCCGAAGGAACCGTGGTTGGAAAGGACCTGGATCTGTAGTAAGGAAAGGGTCCAGTGCTGTCACCCTGCCCACGCGGTGATGACCGGCTGTAGAGCCTCTCTCCAGGCTGGAGAGCCGAGCCGGGACGACTAACGAGCCATCGTGGCTTGGCAAGAGGCCTCACGCCACTCGTGTACTTCTTCGGACGGGGGCCGTATGCCGCTACTTTTTAGTTTGATGTTGTAACAGTAAGCGCTCGCAGTGTTCATGTTGGCCATCACATGGTAGATGAGTAATAAGACTGGTTTGTTTTTCATTATATTTTTATTATATCCTCATACTCTATGTGTAAAGTTCCTATAACATACACCTTGAATAGACTACTTAATATAAATTTTGTTAAATAGAATAATACTCATCGTAAGGATCTTGTCTTTGATAATAAGGTATAATTTTGCAATTTATTAACATTTAGAATCATATTTTAAAATAAATAGCACTGACAATACACTACCTTAAATTGTTTTCTAATTTACTTGCTCTAAAAAGAACTACAATGAAATAATCACTGTATTGGGGCAGAAGGCTAGTAACATCTTGCAAAATTAATTTTATTACACGAACGTTGCCAAATAACTTTCTGTATTCACACGCAATATTAGTCCTGCTTGCTGTAACATTTTGTAGCAAGTTTCCTTGGCACTTATTCCTCGTTGAGTTAGCTTACGATATTTGGCGAGAAGTAAAGTCCTGACGTCATGAGTTACTTTATTATGTAAGAATATTCACTTTTTCAGTTAAATATTTGACCTATATTAACGATGTTGTTGCTACAATACTATATGACCCAGATATGGATTCAGATCTCTGTACACACATGCTTTTAGAGAGCTGTGTCTTATAGTTATATAGACACGGCGGCCAGTGTCAACAGGAATCAACCAACTACGAAGGAGATAGTATAGTGTGTAAGTGTGTGCCCTAACACAGGTACACCCTCTGTACTCTCCCTCTCACAATCAGATAAAATGATTATCCGACAAGATCGTGGAGAAATCAGGTGCAAGACCGATGGCTTCACGTGCTCTCCGAGGCAAGGCGGTTAAGACACCAACTTCCGAACTCCGATCTGTTAAAAGATCGGTAAGTATTTCTGTAGCCAGTAAAACTCAATAACACTTTTTGAACCGACCTAGGAGTCGAACCCGAGACCAACGAGGCAATAATTTCAAATAGTATGACAGCAAAACTCTGCAGGGTTCTTTTCTAGTTTCCCATAATTATAGCTTAAAACGAAAAGAGAAAGAAAACTATAGATTTGACTTGTAAGTGGATCAGACTGTAAGAGCAGATTTATGTACATTTCGATGATAAAGTACTTAAAATCCTTCTCAAATATACGACCAGACGACATATATTATAATAACTATTGCACTAAAGGCTATTATTATCAAAAGATTTAAGATTTATACACGATATTCAAAGAGAAATTCAAATAAAACCTAAAATTTATACTCTAGAAAGTTAATGGATTACAAATTCAAGGGTTTAATAAAAAAACAAACAAGTCGAATGTCCCTAAACAAACAAGGAATGGACTGGCAAATTTAAAACACGATCGATGAGGAAATTTAAATAGAAATGAAAGACATTAAAGGAGGGTTAAAGTATTCCTTTATTACCTTGTAATTGGAATACCTCAGGAGACACACCTTGTGGACGGTCAATGAACTCTAAAGTCGTCTGTAACTCATAAAAATAGTACGAAAGTGACAATTTAACAACAATATCTATCTTTCTCGTGGTAATTCTCTTGGCAAGGTACACTGTGCTAATACATACCTATGTACAAACTACCCAAATTTTTTTTGTATGTGTAAGGAGTTTATCTTCTAAGTTTCATCATGTGAAAGAACTACATTTGAGGCACGCGATGTTGTTTTACTCTAACACATATTTAGGTTGACTTGTTGCTGCGTTTTACAACGTTCTCTTTACAAATTGTTGTAGTTGTTCATTGACCCTCAAAATTTATGAATTTCAGTTTTTATGTTTTTGTGTAATATTCGAGTTTGCCTGATTCTGATTCTTGTAGCTATAAAACTGAAATGCATCATAAAATATTCGATTATCACGTTCTCAGGTCAAATTTTCTGGCCTTTACGGTAAGCCTGGGAAATCCAAAGTTTTTTATGTTAGCCATTAAGTTTTGATAACTATTTCGAGGACTAATTTACCTCAATGACAGCTCAAAAAGTAAAAAAAAATGTTTGAATCAAAGAAAAATGCAGGAATTGATGGATAACATGGAAAATGAAACCGTACAAATTGAAGAAAACTTTCTTTACTTTTAACTTTCTAACTTTCAAGTATATACGAAAAAGAGCTAACATAACATGAGCGTATTGATAGTACTACTAAAGTATCTTAGCCAAATCTGTCTATCTCAACCTGTTTGGATATATATTCAGTGAAAAAGTATTCTTTTAAAGAAATTTCTATTCAAAACTCATAGATCGTATCGCTTACAATCAATCTTCAGTCAGCCAGTCTCGTAGTTTCGTTTACGTAAATCAAGCAAAATTTAAATGTATGAAACAGAGATGTGTTGGAAAAGAATAGTTTTTATTTCGTCTAGATGGTTCAAACTATACAGTGTCGTAAAAAAGTCGTATTGTTGCATCCGAGAGATTTACTATCACGGTGGACAGGATCTTGATAGCATCACAATAAATAGATATGAATGACACCCGATTGCATTGTAGGGATTTATAATCTTATTTCGCATTTTATGATGATAACATGCAATAAGTTCACCTATAGATATACATATGTATACGTTTGTATAGGAGTCATGTTTAGAAAAATTTAAAGAGTTTGGTTTCTTATACCCGAAGGCATACCAAGTTCTTTTCGAGCTTTTAACATAGTAATAGAAGATATTTAATTCAAATAGATTTTCTCTACGGATGTTCATCATGTCTTCGTAATTTTCAAGCTAAATCAAATAATTAAATGCACTTCTGCTATTCAGTAGCATCTAGACCGCCTAGGTATTGTTTACATTTGCAACGAGTATGGTGACCACCATTCTTGGATTCTATTCATACTTTCCGTCAGGCAGAATAAAGTCACTTTAGTAGGCCTTGAATAAAAAAAGTCAATTGAAATTTATTTGTATGTTTCGTGTACTTCAATTAAGTATAATCGCCGTTTAGTAACGATTTTATGTCATATGTATTGACCCCCAGATTAATGTATGTACATTTCAGATGTTGAAATGTTTACGAGTAGATTTCCTACACCACAGTTTTAACTTATAACACTTTCAATATAGTTATGAATCTATTTCTCTACCAATACTTAGGACAGTGCTCCATGGCGTGACAATAAACGGGTGGGTGTTTTCCTGAAATCCAAAAGAGTTTTTCTAATTAGTTATCTCTTACAATAAAGTTACAAAAGTAATTCACGATTTAATTTAACGATAAAAATGTCGGCCTATCTAGCTGAATTTAATATTTCTTTCTTGAATTTTTGTCACAATTCGTAATTTGATTTATTAGATCTCATTTATTACGCCTAGCAGAATGGTTTTCGAAAATTGACTCGTATTTTATCTACAAAATTATCATAGTCGGTTTTTATACATCAACAAAGTTTTTGGCTGTGGATTTCATTCGCGACGAAAAGCATATAACGTATTTTTAACGTAAAATTATTTACAAATTGTGGAAAAATCACTAATTTTAGCTAGTTAACGACCCTGACTGCTAAGACTGCCGATTGTGATGAGCACGACGATTTCTTCTGTCTCGCTGTAACTTATGTATAATTTGTATGTAGCATATAATGGTGTTGTTGGCTAAAATTTCCTTTTAGAGGGAAAGGCTTATGTGCAGCAGTGGACTGTTCAAAGCTGTAGATGATGATGATGTATGTATTTACATACATCAAAAAAATGTATGCAAGGATATGTATGAGTTATATGTATGTGTATTATACACGTATATGTTATATATTTATGTGTTTATGTAAGTATATTTGCTTATTTATGGTCAAAATAGTCTATATATACGCATCGCATCATCGCGCTGCATCGCCCAATCGGTAGACTGGCAGAAAATGCCTTCGGCATTAAGTCCGCCGATGTATGTCTTTGTGCATAAAGTTGTAAATAAATAAATAAATAAAAAAGTTCGCCTTCAGTTCAAAAAGTTGAAGTATTTTTTCTGTATCAAAATATAAGTAATTAATTAATACATTATTTATTGGTTCAACATTTAAAAACAGATCATTGTAATGTGAAAATCTCTAAATCTTTTCTGTTTTTCTTAATTGTAAAGTTTTGCAATCTCTGTAAAATTTGTAATGTAACGAAATGAGAAGATGTCGTTAAAGTAAATAATTTAACTGCCTCAGTGGCGCAGCGGTAGTGAATGCTGTGCTTGAGGTCTCGGGTTCGAATCCCCGGTCGGACCAAATGTTTGTATGATCTGCAAATATTTGTTACCAAGTTTGGGTGTTTTCTACCTATAATATGTATGTATTTACAAAAAAAGTATATAAATATTCTATCAGTCAGTCTAGTTATCATAGCACAAGTTGTGCTTATTTTGAAATTAGATGACGTTGTGTGTCAAATGTCCGAAATATTTATTATTATTATTATTGTAATCAAATTTACATGTGTTCATTCACAACATATACTCGTACGTAGGAATTTTTGAACCACCTTGTGTATCATATGGTAGGGATTATTGTTGTACATATTTGATTGGCAACGGTTTCAATTCTGATTTTTAGAACTTTGTGTTAAAAAGTTGTTTCAGTTTGTAGTTTACATAAAAACTGTACAAAAGTCATACCTATCACAGCGAGCTGTCACAAATGAGTTGACATTACAGTCAACAAGATGGCGTAGTACAATATTTTTGGAATCAAAACCATTCGTTTACGATTTTCTTGATCCGTCAATTGAATGTTATTCTGTCTAATTACTTGAGTTGCTTTTTTACAGAATGTTGACGAGTGAACAAAATGTACAAATAAAATTTTCTTAAATTAATTGATTTAAAACAATTCATTCCTTCATTCGTATAATCTGTATATTCAATATTAAGAATAAACAAAGCTTTAACTGCTAAACACGCTAGTAAGCTCATTGATAAATATTGATTTAAATATTGCATAATTTTTCTATAATTCAAGTTTTTTATTAACTTAATAATACTTTCGGACATCTTACACACAACGAAAAGTTTCTAACTAAGCAAAGTTTATAAAACATGTATTTTATTCACAAAGTGAACGTTTAGTTACTGCATTTGTCAGAAATTTTTGAGGAGAATTACATTTATTTTAGTAAAATTATACGAAAATGGTTAAGATAATTCACTTCATGAACGATATAAATCTCATAATCATTCGTCATATATTGCTTGTGGAACAAAATTTGCCATTCTCCTTAAATACAGAATGACGATAATAGTTTTTGTGATAATCTACCCCATTCTCGAAAGATGCCTCCCTTGATCTCTGACAGAGTTCTAGGAGGTAGCTGACGGTTCTAAACAGCTAGTCTAAAGGCAAGATTTAGTGCTCTCAGAGGGCAGTCCTCACTCACTGCCAGCGCATTATCTTCGACCAACATGAAGTCACCATAGTTTACCCTGAATGTTCTGGTGGTACTATATCTACTAATAACTGTCTTGTATAAGGTACAATATTGTTAATAATAAAAAAATATTTTAACTTTGCCCAGTGAATATGAACTTTTTGAAGCTTGTATGTTTATCAACAGCTTGATTATTAAGCACAGACTGTGCCTAGATTGAATAAGACGGCCATGGGTGAGAGATGTGTGAAGTTACATTACATGCGTATATACTGGGTGAAATGGCAGAAATGGTGACCCCATAGTTCATCCCCTAGGTATTATTATTATTCTCTTTATTACCTTTATATATACATATTGATTACATTTTTAAATACATATAAAAGGAATACAAAAATATATATTCAAAAATATAAAAAATAGTAGACCACCGACATCGGGTACAGGGACCAAGACGCCGGTGGTTAGGGCTCCAAAGATAGGCACCTCTTCACTATACGGGCCGTGTCAAGGAGAACTGCCTTCTGCATCAGACCCTTGATCCAACCTTCCCTTATTATTATTATTATTATATATCTTATTATAGAATGTGTACGTATCGATATGTATGTGATATATGTATGTGTATTACATTTATGTGTGTATATGTTACGTACATATTTGGCTTTTTATAGTCCAAATAGTCTAAATATGATGATTCCTCTGCCATTTTTATCCTTAAGTGCACCTACCTCGTCTTTTCTCTGTATCGTCTACTGAAGCATGTATTTGCATATAAATGATATATTTTAATAATTTATTCTTAAATTTTGAATAGAAGTTATGTTAGAAATACTAATGAATTTCTACTAAGTAGGTACGCTTCTAAATGTTGTAAAAAACTAAAATAAGACTCGATCTCTAAGAGGGGTGCCTCTTAGAGATCGAGTCTTAGTTTAGTTAAATGACAACCTTTTTTTCTTAAAGCCTAGATTAAAAATTATTACATTCTATTAATCTTAAAAAATATTGATTATTACAAAGTTCAAAATTAAAGAGACAAAGTTAGATTTTAATATGCATTAAACATTTCTATTTAAATAAGTGTCTTAAATGTCTGTTATTAAGAAACTTTAAAATAACTGCTAGAAATAGAGGATTACGTACACTCTAAATTAAAAAAGAGAACATAAAAAAAATTGTTGAATAAATTATACTAAGACATATTCGATAAACACGTACCTTAATCTAAGTGAAAGGCACTTGGTAATCTTGGGTTAAAGGCGAAAACAGTGTGATAAAAATGATTTAGTGACAGTGACTTGACGCGTTAAAATATAATTTCGAATAATTTTTAGAGAGTTCGCTTACCATGCATTTCCGCTAGAGAGGCTGACTGAGTATTATTATTTTTAAAAACTTATTTGTACATTTAAATGAAAGCTTTCACTTCTCGTTATTTTATGTATACCTACCAGCTGACCCGGCCAACGCTTGGGACGATTATAGAAGGGTGAACAATTATTGTTGTAAATATTTTTTTGATAAAAAATCGTAGAAAAAATAGCTGACAATCTATTCACAGACCTACAAAATATACAAAAAAAGTCGTAAAAACCGATCAGGCCGTTACAGAATCATTGTTTTGTGCACTTCTGGAATTGTATTTACATTGTATATCTGATCCTGTCCTTCAGATCTGTTCATAACCTCGAAGGACTGATGTTGACGGGGAATACCGTGGCGAAAAGACCCAGTAGCCGTAGCTCGTTGCGCTGGGCAGAACAAGTTTGGCATTACTATCCATGCTACCCTATAGACCACTCAGTTAGGAACAGATGATGAGTTATCACTCGCAGAATGGCTCCAAAGAAGGATCACGACCCTCAGTATTTAGGCTTACGACATAACATGGAGAATCTGAGCTTGTACTATAGTAATCAGGCTGCTGATTAACAAAAAATCTAAATACACACATATTACAGACAAACTATACGAGTATAAGACATATGTAAAAAAAATAACGTGCTCATCACACAACATTTGACCTGGGTGCAAATTGGACCTAGGTCTAGTAATCACGGTCGCTAGACCAACGTCAATAAGATGTAGTAACCACGTATTACTACGTTCTACTGAAGACAGACTCAGACTCTTTCACTCTCAGCTCTAAGTAGACAAAAAGCAAAGGCGAGCTGTAGTACACACATGTGATAAAAATCGAGGTTTTTGTCACGTCAAGATGCGCAGATTAATCCCCGTATCACGATCATCAGCACGTTTAACACAGCCTGTATTATCGAGTGCATTAATGTATTATTGTTCATATGTACTGTTTATTTATGTTTATTGTGCATGACGTCACCTAAATTTTAAGGGTTACCATTAAACCGACTTTAGACATCTTAGCGGATGGACGCAGATTGTATAAGATCGGGATAGTTAGTGTTCCTTGTAGGAAATCTTTGTTCATCAGTGGACGGTGATAGGTTGATTTAAAGACTACTACTAATTGAGATGAGCATGGAGATGAGCCCTTTTTTTTCTGTGCCTCAATCCCCCCGGATACCACCTACTAGTGGTTATGTCGGACTCGAATCTACCAAAAACCGCATGCCGTCTCAGGTACCAGTAGAAGAGGAACTAGGTGTACCCTAGAAAGGGAATGCCTGGCACCCCGACGGGAGATGAGCCCCAGGCAAGAATATTTTCCTCATACTGTATTTTAAATAAGGGGAAGGTGCAAAGGGCGGTAAGATATTATATGTTTTTATCATACTATCGCACCATATTCAAAACACAAACGCTTAATAAATGCCAAGTATATTTTTTTAAGGCTCCACAGGAGTATCATTACCTTCTTGACCTTTTCCTAACGTTAATTGATGAGTGAGTTCAATGAATTTTCTTCTTCCATTCCCCTCTATTGCCATGTTATAGACAATTTCTCTTTTATGCAGTCGATTAATATTTTCTTTTGGTCGTCCTCAAGTCTTATTTCTTCTGAAATTTTCATCACAAAACTTTGCTTGTCTCTACTCATCACATGTCCGCACTTAGATAACTTGTTACCCCTTGGCTTTTCATACACTGATTCTTCTTTTAGACTTCGTCTAATGAAGACATTCCTCACCTTATCCACGCTAGTAATACCAGATATTCATATCAACATTCGAATTTCAGCTACACGTAGGCGTCAATCATCTGTTTTCTTTTTTGGAAACCACGCAGATCCATGCAGGATGGCAGATGTGATGATAGTCCACAGGAATATGAAAGTATTAAATTTCCTCCAGTAGCTGTTTCTCATTTTGACATATTTATGTAAATAAGAGCCCTTTTCATTTGTGTTGCTCTAATCGAGAGGTTTAGATAGAATTCAACAAATAAAGCATTTGTTACTTAGACACTTTAACTTAATAGAGTAATCCAATAAAAAAGGTTATAACAATCGTGTTATGTATGTTTTGCAATTTTTTTCAAATGTTTCTTCCGTACTAGAAATAAATTCGATGTCGCGAGGCACTTTACAAACATACAAGAAACGGCCATAAAGAGCATCCAGACTCGGAGTGACAATTTGTAGATCACACAAAGTGTTGCCCTGTATTGGGATCGGACCCGCTACACTTCAGCTCCGTAAGCAGCAGCAAAACAACCACTTCAACCACTGCGCCATCCTTGCAGACTAAAATAGGGTTTTTGCTAAGGTAATTATAGCTTTGAAAATAGACAAACTAAATACGTTTACGTAAAGCGCTCTGTGTTGCGGTGTTGGGGTTTTAGAAAACAATTTTTTAAGGAAAATTACAGACAATGTGTAAATTATTCCATGTCCCTTAAGGCGCAGGTCAGGGGTTGTCGCAAACGGTTAGTCATAAATTACAGGCTTAGTAAGGGACACAATTTAGTCAGTTACAACTTATAATGAAACACCGGTATGGAAGTTTTTTGAACGAATGTTATTATCACTATCAAGTTTCTTTCGTAACACCCACTTGCACTTTACCACAGTCTTACCGTCTTTTAGCATATCCACTACATCCCATGCATTATTGTCTTTAAAACATTGAAGTTCTTCCTTTATTGCACTTAACCATTGTAATTTTTCACTTCCTTGTAGAGCGTCTTCTACAGATAATCCACTAGCATCATCAAATTTATTTATAGAAATATTGAACATCCCATACCTCTCTGGCTGCTTTCTGTTTCTGCTGCTCTTAGCCCGCTGCTCAGGTGAAGTATAAGCCTCTTCATAATCACTGGGTATGTAGGTATCATCTGATATATTATCTGCATCTGTACTGATGTCCTTTGAACTAGATAAATCTTTCAAACTACAGTCCCCCACTGAATCTGAGTTTCCTCCACTTTCAGTGACTGGTATGCTGACCTCTGGGGATTTCTCATCTTCCATAACTATCACATCTCTGCTAGTTGTTATACGCTTAGTTCGAGGATTACATATGCGATAACCTTTCACATCTCCTGAATATCCCACAAATATGTGTTTTTCTGATTTTCTGTCCCATTTTTGGCGCTTTTCTTTGGCCACATGTACCATTACAGTACTTCCAAACACCCTTAGATGGCTTATATCTGGCTTATAACCATTCCAGATCTCATATGGAGTCTTATCAGATAAGCTAGGTATTGCAGTACGATTTTGTAAATAAACTGCTGTATTTGTTGTCTCAGCCCAAAATTCCTTGCTCAAGTTCGCATCAAATAATAAACATCTCCGTTTTTCAACAATTGTGCGATTATTCCTCTCTGATAAGCCATTTTGCTCTGGTGTGTATGGGTTACTTCTTTGATGAATGATGCCTTCCTTCTGAAGATAACAATTAAATTCTTTATTGCAGTATTCACAACCATTATCACTTCTCAATATCTTAATCCTTTTATTTGTTTATTTCTCAGCTTCAGCTTTAAATTCTATAAAACATTTGAATGCTTAACTTTTTTTTTAATGAAGTAAATAAATATCATGCGACTACAGTCATCGATAAATAAGATAAAGTATCTGGAACCTGCAAGTGACTCTTGTTCCATAGGCCCACAAATGTCTGTGTGGACTAACTATATTAACTCTGAACTTCTTGTACTTGTATGTTTGAAAGGGAGACGGCTCTGTTTACCCTCACAACATACTGTGCATGATGTTTTACTCAGATCAACTTTTTCCTGAATATTCATTCCTTCAACTGCACTAATCATTTTATTGAGGTACTTACTGTTGACATGTCTTAGTCTGCGATGCCAAATATTACCTGAGACTGTCACATTTGCCACCATACTGTCAGGAACTCTCAACTTGTACGCTCCATTTATTAGAACTGCTGTAGCCACCAAATCATTGTTTTTATTGAACACTGCACAACCATCTGTCGTGAACTGCACTCTATTGCCTAATTTTATCAACTGGCTCACAGATAAAAGGTTTGTTGTCAATCCTGGAACGCATAACACATCCTTGACTTGGACTTCATATTCATATTCATCAGTCTGGGTTACGATTGTAATGTCTCCAGAACACAAAACTTGTAGCCTTTCATTATTTGCAACGACAATATCCTTCATCTTGTAATCTAATGCATTTTCAATCCACTGTTGGTTTGTTGTCAAGTGTGTACTAGAACCAGAGTCTATGTACCAATCGTGCTTATTAAATTCACCATTTAAAATACTGCACTGAACGCATTAGTTTGTTTCCGTTGAAATGTATTTGGTTTAACATTACTCGTACATTGATTCTTATAATGCCCCGGTTGTTTACATCGGTAACAATGTATACTTTTGACATTTTTGACATTGACGTTTGTTGTCGCTTGACTATTTTTCTGGTGACCGGTTTTATTCCTATAAGATTGGCACTTCTGTGTACTGCTAGCAAACGCGCTATTTACTTCACTGCTGACACTGGCGCTCACTTCCGTTTCCAAATCCATGAGCTTCGTTCTAATGGCGTCTGTTGTAATTTTGATTCCAGAATGTTCTATCTATGAATTTTTCAGATAAATTAGCCAATAACAAACATCCAATCCATTCGTCACTAATGTCAAAGCCTGTCCCACTCAATTTATGTCCTGTATCAACTATCTGCGTAACATACACTTGCATTGATGCACAATTTCCAAGACGAATTGAGATCAAACTACGTAACAGGGCAATTCTTCGCGTGAATCCCGAGTCATCAAATAATGCTTTTAACTTGTTCCACAGCTCCATTGTAGTTTTCTTGATGTGTACGTACAACGCACTATCTATCGTCATGATAAGTTTCGCCTTTGTTTTTACATCATCTGCGGCTTCTAATATCCTCCCTGCTTCAGGTTTTATGCTGTGCTGCATACCTTCAAGGATTAGAAAATTCTCCGCGGCAAAGACCCATTCGCCGTAGTTCGCCCGCCCTTTTAGTTTTGGAACATTAACCAAGTAGTTCGTTGCCATTCTTGCAAACTTCTATTACATTAACTGAATTTCACTTCTACAACTACTTTTATGCACTTCTAAGCTTAGATTAAATACTTTTTGCTATAAAAAAATAAAAAAATGCTGGGATGTAGTGGATATGCCAAAAGACGGTAAGACTGTGGTAAAGTGCAAGTGGGTGTTACGAAAGAAACTTGATAGTGATAATAACATTCGTTCAAAAAACTTCCATACCGGTGTTTCATTATAGGTTATGGGCCCAGCATTTTTTTGTTTTTTTTTTATATATTTTTTTTTAAATTGACCACAGACTATATATATTAACTTCCATACTATAGATATAATTTTGATATAAAACTAACACACCTGACGATAATGTGTTAATATTAAGTGATGGTTACCTGTGGTGTTTGGTTTTTATACGTCAACAAAGTTTTTGGCTGTGGATTTCATTCGCGACGAAAAGCATATAACGTATTTTTAACGTAAAATTATTTACAAATTGTGGAAAAATCACTAATTTCAGCTAGTTAATGACCCTGACTGCTAAGACTGCTGATTGTGATGAGCACGACGATTTCTTCTGTCTGGCTGTAACTTATGTATAATTTGTATGTAGCATATAATGGTGTTGTTGGCTAAAATTTCCTTTTAGAGGGAAAGGCTTATGTGCAGCAGTGGACTGTTCAAAGCTGTAGATGATGATGATGTATGTATTTACAAACATCAAAAAATGTATGCAAGGATATGTATGAGTTATATGTATGTGTATTATACATGTATAGTATATGTTATATATTTATGTGTTTATGTAAGTATATTTGCTTATTTATGGTCAAAATAGTCTATATATACGCATCGCATCATCGCGCTGCATCGCCCAATCGGTAGACTGGCAGAAAATGCCTTCGGCATTAAGTCCGCCGATGCATGTCTTTGTGCATAAAGTTGTAAATAAATAAATAAATAAATAAAAAAGTTCGCCTTCAGTTCAAAAAGTTGAAGTAGTTTTTTCTGTGTCAAAATATAAGTAATTAATTAATACATTATTTATTGGTTCAACAATTAAAAACAGATCATTGTAATGTGAAAATCTCTAAATCTTTTCTGTTTTTCTTAATTGTAAAGTTTTGCAATCTCTGTAAAATTTGTAATGTAACGAAATGAGAAGATGTCGTTAAAGTAAATAATTTAACTGCCTCAGTGGCGCAGCGGTAGTGAATGCTGTGCTTGAGGTCTCGGGTTCGAATCACGGGTCGGACCAAATGTTTGTATGATCTGCAAATATTTGTTACCAAGTTTGGGTGTTTTCTATCTATAATATGTATGTATTTACAAAAAAAGTATATAAATATTCTATCAGTCAGTCTAGTTATCATAGCACAAGTTGTGCTTATTTTGAAACTAGATGACGTTGTGTGTCAAATGTCCGAAATATTTATTATTATTATTATTGTAATCAAATTTACATGTGTTCATTCACAACATATACTCGTACGTAGGAATTTTTGAACCACCTTGTGTATCATATGGTAGGGATTATTGTTGTACATATTTGATTGGCAACGGTTTCAATTCTGATTTTTAGAACTTTGTGTTAAAAAGTTGTTTCAGTTTGTAGTTTACATAAAAACTGTACTAAAGTCATACCTATCACAGCGAGGTGTCACAAATGAGTTGACATTACAGTCAACAAGATGGCGTAGTACAATATTTTTGGAATTAAAACCATTCGTTTACGATTTTCTTGATCCGTCAATTGAATGTTATTCTGTCTAATTACTTGAGTTGCTTTTTTACAGAATGTTGACGAGTGAACAAAATGTACAAATAAAATTTTCTTAAATTAATTGATTTAAAACAATTCATTCCTTCATTCGTATAATCTGTACATTCAATATTAAGAATAAACAAAGCTTTAACTGCTAAACACGCTAGTAAGCTCATTGATAAATATTGATTTAAATATTGCATAATTTTTTTATAATTTGAGATTTTTATTAACTTAATAATACTTTCGGACATCTTACACACAACGAAAAGTTTCTAACTAAGCAAAGTTTATAAAACGTGGGCATGTATTTTATACACAAAGTGAACGTTTAGTTACTGCATTTGTCAGAAATTTTTGAGGAGAATTACATTTGTTTTAGTAAAATTATACGAAAATGGTTAAGATAATTCACTTCATGAACGATATAAATCTCATAATCATTCGTCATATATTGCTTGTGGAACAAAATTTGACCTTCTCCTTAAATACAAAACGACTATAACAGTTTTTGTGATAATCTACCCCATTCTCGAAAGATGCCTCCCTTGATCTCTAACAGAGTTCTAGGAGGTAGCTGACGGTTCCAAACAGCTAGTCTAAAGGCAAGATTTAGTGCTCTCAGAGGGCAGTCCTCACTCACTGCCAGCGCATCATCTTCGACCAACATGAAGTCACCATAGTTTACCCTGAATGTTCTGGTGGTACTATATCTACTAATAACTATCTTGTATAAGGTACAATATTGTTAATGTTACGACTAGCGTAAATATGACCTGGTTGATCTATTAAGATATACTAGAAGGGTCCAAAATAAAACCACAACTGTTATCTGATCTATTGTTTTTTTTCTTTTTTTGTTACGACTAGCGTAAATATGACCTGGTTGATCTATTAAGATATACTAGAAGGGTCCAAAATAAAACCACAACTGTTATCTGATCTATTGTTCTTTTTATTGTTGAATCTACAGTAAGTTATACTACTTCTGGTAAACAAAAATAGCGCGATTGAGAAAAACAGTACAACGACACCTATCGAGGCTTAGGGTAAACATATTTGTAGTTTTGGTCGTAAACATACCGCCCACCAAGGACATTTAGTGGCAGAATGTCCTTTACAAACCAATTTCTAATCACAATTGACAAATGTTCTTAAAATCTAGCTTAATCTTAACTTTAACAATATGTAAGCCCAGCAAAGGTTGAATATGTGACCTTTAACATTTAAAGTATACAATCTAAAATAAAATATAGCAAAGACATTTATACTAAATCAAACATAAAAACAATTTAAATGACATAAAAATTAACACAAAATACAAAAAAGAATAGTAATACAATTAATTAGTCGGCCACCGGTAAAATACATATTCTGTTTGTTGGCCGTTTAATAGTAGTACCCTTTGTACGTAATGTGACCACGCGAGTGACATTATCATGCCCGGGATGTTTTTCTAATATGCGACCTAATAGCCAACGACTTGGAGGCAAGTTGTCCTCCTTGACTAATACAATATCTCCTATTTTGGGTTCGGGCATTTTGGCAGCCCATTTGTACCTATTCATTAAATTCGCAAGATATTCTCGAGACCAACGACTCCAGAATGATTGCAACATTCTTTGAACAAATTGCCACCTTGTCAACGTACTAACAGTAGACCTGTCGTGGTTGTAGTCTGAGACAGTAATCAAGGGCTCCCCAATTAAAAAATGCCCCGGAGTTAATGGCATAGGCTCCCTAGGATCGTCAGTAGTTACGACACTTATAGGACGCGAGTTAAGACAAGCCTCGACTTGAGTAAGGAACGTACTGAGTTCCTCATATGTGAGTGTAGACTCCCCAACAACTCGTTTAAGGTGGTATTTAGTTGACTTGACTCCCGCTTCCCACAGACCACCGAAGTTGGGTGCGTGTGGGGGAATAAAGTGCCATTCGGTACCATTGCCTTCTAAGTGCTCTGCAATAGCAGGTAAAGCCTTAGTCAGTTCTTGGAGTTCTCTAGAGGCACCCACAAAAGTAGTGCCATTATCACTCCAAAGCTTAACGCAGTGACCTCGCCTGGAAACGAACCTCCGGAATGCAGCTATAAACGCTTGGGAACTCATATCGCTCACAACTTCTAAATGGATTGCACGAGTAGACATGCAAACGAATACGCAGATATAGCCTTTGTAGGCACGATGTCCGCGACCCTTAGTAGTTTTTACGTTGATAGGTCCAGCGTAGTCGACCCCACTATGCTGAAAGGGCCTAGTTGGCGAGCAACGAACCGATGGAAGAGAACCCATCAACGGGTTATTTATTTGAGATCGTTGCTTAACGCATGTTACACATTTTCTAACACACTGTTTTACCAATTGTCTCACTCCAATGATCCAGTAGGCTGTCCTTAAGTAATTTAACATAAGCTGAGGTCCACCATGAAGTGTCTTAACGTGTGCATCTGCTACAAGGAGTTTTGTAAAATGTGCTGTTTTAGGGAGCAATATTGGGTGTTTCAGTTGTTCTTCTAATGGTGCCTTTTCTATTCTACCTTGCGCTCTCATTATGCGCTTGTGATCAATGTAGGGGCATAAAGCTTTCAGCTTACTAGTTTTAATTTTCACATGACCAAGGTCTTGAATTTGTTTCAATTCCTGTTCAAATACTTGCCCTTGTGTCACCCTTATGCAACATTCTAACGCTTCTTTCATTTCTTGACTCTTTAAACAGCCTTTATTTTGTCCTTTCTTCATGAATCGCCGGCAATACGCAACGACTCTTAACAGTCTTTGCAATGAAGAAAATCTTTCGAAAAGCGAAGGTTCCGTAGCTGTAAGTATGAGCGCCTTCACGGCATGTTCTAATTCAGTTTTCGAATCAGTTGGCCTTTGGTATGTTAAAATTTCTTCTTTTAAAAATAATGGTCCGGAAAACCATAACTGATTTTTTATAAACACACTAGGCATCAAGCCCCTTGAAGCAGTGTCCGCTGGATTATCCTTCGTGGACACATGGAACCACTGAGAAGCCTGCATTGTCATCAATATTTCTGAAGTCCGATTCGCCACGAATGTTTTCCATCGGCTTGGATGACTGCTAAGCCAAGCAAGAACCACGGTAGAATCGGTCCAAGCTGTTATCTTCTCGTTCTTTATGTTTAAAACTCTGCCTGTCTCGGCCAGAAGTTTGGACAGCAAAACTGCGTACATATTTCTAAACATAATTCTAAACGTGGGATACTAACTTGTTTTATTGGTGCCACTCTCGTTTTTGCTACCAATAGTGAAATGTGTACCTTACCTGCATCATTAACGGTACTTAAATAAACCACAGCGGAGTAAGCGACCCTAGACGCGTCACAGAATCCATGTAGTTCGAGATCATCGCCCGAAACGTTACCTAGCCAGCGAGGGATTCGAATTGCGGTAAGTAAACACAACTCTCTACGGTAAGTACTCCATTCGTCAACAATTTCAGTGGATAATGCGTCATCCCAACCAACCCCGGTTAACCACAGTTTTTGTATGAATATCTTCGCTACAACAATCGCAGGAGCCAGCCATCCTAATGGGTCGTACAATCTGGCTATATCTGATATAATCAACCGTTTCGTTAAAGGTGCTATGGTCGGCGTAGGAAGATTCAATGAGTATTGAAAGATATCATCACTGCGGTTCCAGGTAAGTCCTAAAATTTTTATAGTGTTATTAAGATTTTCGATTGCTACTTGTTTTTCTTCCGCTTGTGTTATTCGTTTTGTATTATTGTCCTCTATTGTTTTGTCCTTATCCCTTTCCTCCATTGAACGAACTTTTGCTAAAAGCTCCTTATTGTTAGTGTTCCATTTTTTAAAATAAAACCGCCTTTTCCTAACAACTCTTTCATTTGTTTATAAACCTCAAGACCTTCATTGACACTGGCACAACCTGTCATTAAATCATCCATGTAAAATCCATTTAATACTTTATCCGCCACCAATGGATATTTTTCTCCTTCATCATACACTACCTGAAGTAGGGTTCTCACTGCTTGATAGGGAGCCGACGCAGTACCGAATGTGACTGTAACCAGCTCGTAGTCCTTTATTTCCTTCGAAGGATCATCACGCCAGAGAATCCTTTGAAACATGGTATCGTCCTCCGCTACGTGTATCTGTCGATACATCTTAACGATGTCTGCGACGAGTCCACAAGGATGTAGTCTCCACTTCGAGACTGTATGCCTCAAGTCCGCCTGTAATGTCGGTCCAACCATGAGAGTGTCGTTTAAGGATACTCCGTTTCTATTCCTTTCAGATGCATTAAATACCACTCGTACCTTGGTGGTAGTTTTGTCCTCTCGTATTACCGCATGATGGGGTAAGTATACAGCGATATCTTTCTTACCATCCTTCTCATTTACGGGTTTCATGTGACCTAACCGTATATACTTGTCTATTACCTCAGTGTATTTCTGTTTCAAATCTTGGTTCTTCTGTAATCTTCGTTCTAAGGCCTTAAATCTTGCTTCAGCAATGATCCGTGAACCACCTGCCTTACAGGGAGGATCGTTGACCTTAAAGGGTAACTTTACTACATATCTTCCATCTGCTCTTCGTTTAGTGGTATTTTTGTAGAACTCTTCACAACGTTGCTCTTCTGGTGTGAGCAGTTTTCCTTTATCTACTTGTTGTTCTTCGATCTCCCAAAATTGTCTTAGAAGGTCGTCTTCTCTAAACTGTGCATGCATCACTTGAATATTTTGGTATGTACTATTTTTCTTGACGTCGTTTTGATTCTCCATAGCTCCAGACAGAATCCAACCTAGAGTTGTATTTTGGGCAATCAAAGTGCCAGATGGACTCTTTACCATTTCATTTTTCAGGATTGTACTGTATACTTCCGCACCCAATAAAAGATCAATCCTACTGGGTTGATCGAAATGAGGATCAGCTAAATTCGTTGCTGCTATATTTACCCAATCGAATGTACCTGTATTAATATGTCTGTCAGGTAAGCTGGATGTTAATTTCTTAAGTACGTAGGCGTTTAAAGTTAATTTGAACTGAGGATCCACTCTTGACTTTACGATCAATCGTACCATAGATCGTGCTAGGACGGAGCCACTACCTAAACCTGACACAATTCCCCGAACAGGTATTTTTTGTAGTCTTAGGTATTGTACTGCTGACTCCGTTATAAAACAGGCTTGGGAGCCCTGGTCAATCAGTGCTCTTACTACATGGTAGTCGCCCATCTTGGCCTCTGCCATCACTAGCGCTGTGGCTAGTAAGACCTGTCGAGACATGAGTGTATTTTCCGAAAAACAAGAGACTACCGTTGAAACACTAGTGGAAGAGTTAGTGTCAACGTTCTCCTGTTTAGAGGAATACCTATCGTTTCCGTGTGGGGTGCCATCTATATGCAATAAGGAATGGTGTCGTTTTTGGCACAGTTTGCAACTGGTTGGCTTTTTACAATTTGTAACCAAGTGATTGCTGCCCATACAATTAAAACATATTTTATGTTTTGCTACGAACTCGCGTCTGTTGTTGACAGATTGTTTGGCGAATTGCTTACAAAAACATAGTTTGTGGTTTTCAGAACAGTATTCGCAACGTATATGCCCTGAACTTACAGCTACTAAAGCTTTGGAAGTGTGTGAATTGTTGACCTGAGGAGCCATGACTCTTTTTGGTTCTAAACATTCGAGTGCGCGAAACCTGGTTTCAATAAAACTAGAGAATTGTTTATAGGTAGGCAATTCGTTAGAGTCATCAGCGCTTATATGTAATTCCCACTGCTTGCGGGTCTCAGAATCGAGTTTAAATGACACGATATGTATAACAATGGCGTCCCAAGTGGTCACATTGACATCTAAGTTTGCGAGTGCACTGAGACAATCGTTCGTAGTTTCGAGTATTTCCTTTAAAAAAGTCGCTGACTCAAAGTGCATACGTTTTTGACCAAAGAAACGTTTTAAGATACAATTGACAAGGTACTTTTTGTTGCTATACCGTTTCTCTAACTGTGACCAGCACTGAACATAGTTAGACTCACTCACCGGTGTGTGCCTCACCAACTGTTCGGCCTCACCGGTGATATGACTCTTTAGATAGTGCATTTTTTGCACATTGTCTAAACTAGCATTGTTATGCACAAGTGAGACGAATAAATCTCGAAACGTCGTCCATTCGGCGTACTTACCACTAAAATTCGGTATTGTAATTTTCGGCAATTTCGCGAGATTAGTTTTAGATGATCCACCATTACAAGTATCAGTTTGTTTTTCGTAACTGAATTTTTTCAACAAAGATTTCATTAAACTGTTATGGGTAACATAGCTGTCTTCGGTACTATCATATATTTCTACAAGTACATCTTCTTGAACTGAATATTTTTCTCTAATTTTAGTATAATTTTCTTTGAAGAGATCCCAATTCTTTTGCAACAACTCTTGCTTGATTTCTACAAATTCGAGTGTTAGTCTGTCCTTGGGACTCTTTTTAAAATTAATTAGACCTCTATCTATAACCTTTTGTAGGTCTCTTAATACATTAAGTAGGCCTTCCATATTGAATACAAATTAAAACCAAACTGATATTCAAACAAGTTATAAATTCTGAAGTAAGACCCAAGAGTAAAATTTTGAGAAATTTTACAAGTGTTTGAGAATAAAATGTTTACTATCGGCGGAGATCCGGCATGGATTCCCCATTCCCCCGTTTTTTATAAATTATTCTAAGTCCTAAAACTAACATGCAACTTAAACTAAACAGTCTTTTCCTCAACAATCTTATAAAACTTCTAAGTTCAAATATTCTTGATTTTGCAAAATTAAAGTTAACTGTTAAATTCTTCTTCAGTATAAAGTTCAAATTCACTTGATTTTTTAATGCACTTTGGTTTGATCAATAATATAAAAATAAGTGTACTCACATTTGCACTTCACTGTATTACCAACGTACCGGTGGCGCCCTCTGCCGATGGTGATGGTGAACTGCACTTTCCGTTTCCTCTTGTAACACTAACACTAACACAAACACTCTGCAATCGCCAACTCGCACCAGCTGTTGCGCGCCCTCTATCAGGCGTTTTTTCGGCTCCTTCACGTCGTCACCACTCCTTATCTCACACCCTTGCGCAGCGATCCACTGCAGGTGCAAGAGACGGTCTTGCAACAAAACCGTTGAACTAGCCGTTTTTCTAATCCGGCTCGAAGAACCAATGTTACGACTAGCGTAAATATGACCTGGTTGATCTATTAAGATATACTAGAAGGGTCCAAAATAAAACCACAACTGTTATCTGATCTATTGTTTTTTTTATTGTTGAATCTACAGTAAGTTATACTACTTCTGGTAAACAAAAATAGCGCGATTGAGGAAAACAGTACAACGACACCTATCGAGGCTTAGGGTAAACATATTTGTAGTTTTGGTCGTAAACAGTTAATAATAAAAAAATATTTTAACTTTGCCAAGTGAATATGAACTTTTTGAAGCTTGTATGTTTATCAACAGCTTGATTATTAAGCACAGACTGTGCCTAGATTGAATAAGACGGCCATGGGTGAGAGATGTGTGAAGTTACATTACATGCGTATATACTGGGTGAAATGGCAGAAATGGTGACCCCATAGTTCATCCCCTAGGTATTATTATTATTCTCTTTATTTCATTTAAACACATATTCAATACATTTTTAAATATATAAAAAATAAAAAATACATATTTAAAAATATAAAAAATAGTAGACCACCGACATCGGGTACAGGGACCAAGATACCGGTGGTTAGGGCTCCAGAGACAGGAACCTCCTCACAATACGGGCCGTGTCAAGGAGGACTGCCTTCTGCATCAGACCCTTGATCCAACCTTCTAACGTGAGCCTCTTAAGGTGTTGGTCGAGGCTCTTCGCTATCAATCCATGAGCAGATATGATTATCGGAACAATAATCACCGAATCCACATTCCACATGTCGGCAATCTCGTGAGACAGATCCAAATACTTCAATTGTTTTTCTTTTTCAACTTTCACGAGATTCTCGTCATGAGGAACGGCGATATCGACAATCATTGCGCGGCGCTCTAATCGATCTATCACCACAATATCAGGCTTATTGGCAACAATAGTCCTATCTGTGATAATAGATCGATCCCAATATAACATAGCACGACCGTTCTCGAGAACTGGGTCGGGCACATACCTGTAGTAAGGTACTTCGAAATTGACAAGTTGGTATTTAAGGGCAAGTTGTTGGTGTACGATCCTGGCTACTTGGTTGTGCCTGTGCAAATACTCACCGTTAGCAAGACGAGAACAACCGGAAATAATATGCCTAATAGATTCTCCAGGACGGTGGCACGCCCGACAGATGTCAACCGTACTATCTTTCAGGATATATTTCCGGTAGTTATTCGTCATGATAACTTCGTCCATAATTGCACAAACAAAACCTTCGGTTTCTCCGAAGAGATCACCATACCGTAGCCAAGATGTAGACGCTTTAAAGTCTATATCAGACCCGTGTAGGGCCCGATAAAATCGACCATGAAGTTCTTTACCCTTCCATACTTCCTTGCGATCAGTAGTACTAAGTACTACAGGTTTGTGCCAATGCTCTTTAGCCAGAGCGAGCGGGGTGAAACCAGTATCCACTGCAACTACATTACGATGCACTCCCACATTCGTCTTTAGGAAATATTCTCTGAGATTGTATATCTCGCGATTGTGTAGAGTCTTGATATTTAATAGACCACGACCTCCAAACTTTCGCGGAATATACAATCTCATAACCGATGAACGTGGGTGGTGCATGCGGAATGCAGTCAGCAATGTACGGACTCTCCTGTCAAGGGCATCCAATTCGGTCTGAGTCCATCTAAGTACACCAAAGGAATACATCAGAACCGGCATGACCCAACTGTTACAGGCTCGCACCTTGTTACCGCCTGATAAAAGACTTTTAAGTACTTTTTTTAGGCGGCCAAAGAAGCGTTCCTGTAACATTTGTTTCACGCCAGATTCTGGTATTCCCAAGGACTGTGAAAAACCTAGATACTTGTAGGTTTCGGTGGCAGACAGAGATCTGAGTTTTGTTGAATCTGAAAGTTCGATTCCTTCAGATTCCACAATCACGCCCTTCTTTACATACATGACTGCACACTTGTCTACACCAAATTCCATTTTGATAGAATTACTAAAGTTTTCAGTGACCCTTAATAACGCCGTCAATTGTAATTTTGTGGAGGCCAGTAATTTCAAATCATCCATATAAAGAAGGTGAGATATAACTTGATCATCTTTCTGCAACCGATAGCCTAACCCTGAACCCTCTAACAGAGTGCTGAGAGGGTTCAAAGCTAGACAAAACCACAAGGGACTCAGACTGTCACCTTGAAATATACCTCGCTCGATCTTTATAAGTATGTCGTTTATCGCAGTCTGCCGACATCCTGGATAGCGAAGCGTTGTTCTCCATTGACTCATACACGACTTTAGGAAAGTGCACAGAGTTGCATCAATTTTGTACAACTCTAGCACTTTCAAAAGCCATGTATGTGGAACTGAGTCATAAGCCTTCTTATAATCTATCCAACATGTTGCCAGACTCTTACGACTAAGACGTACCTGTTGGCTAATGGTCCTGTCTATAATAAGGAGCTCTTTAGTGCCACGGGCCCCACTTCTACATCCATTTTGAGAAATAGAGATTATCGAATTATTATTTATGTGTGTAGTAATTTTGAGTCTCAAAATAGATGTTAGAAGTTTATATGTAGTTGGTAAACATGTTATAGGTCTAAAATTTTTGGGATCCATGGCACTACCAGATTTATAGAGTAAATGGGTTACACCGGTGGTTAAAAACTGTGGTAATGAACCAGAATCCAAAGCTGCTTGGAATTATGATGCCAAACACGCATGTGAGCTTCGAAACCACTTAAGCCAAAAGTTGTGCAGTCCGTCTGGACCAGGTGATTTCCAATTCGGTAATGAACGGACTGCACAACTTACATCATCTTTATTAATAATAATGGGTTCCATAGCTATTATAGACTCACATGAACGTTTGACATCCTCCAACCAATCACCCTCTGTATGAGTGACAAGCACTGACCAGATGTTACGCCAAAATGAATTTGTGGTATTTTCATCTGGAAAATGCCCATCACTCACACATGAATTCGGTTCCTCCCATTTCCGGTAAACCCATTTCTCATTCCTTTGGAACATTCGATTCTGATTATACCGATGGACTCGTTTTCTATAACGTCTTATCCTATTTGCCCATGCATAAACTTTCTGCTTTAGAAAGTCTATGCGCTCTGTGACACAGGACATGTACTGTTGAGGACTAATGGTAGTTCCCAAGAATGCCTGTTTCACAAAGTGCATGACTCTCGGCCGTGTATTACCACTTTGGAAACAAGTTAATTTAGCGATGAGTGTCCTAGTCTCAGCAATACGACGTTCGATTCTACACTGCCAAGCTGGTACACCATTTTCGGGTCGAGTAGCACTTACACGTTCAATACATTTAACACCAGCTACTCGACAAACTGCAATAGCTGCACAGTACAGAATGGAATGTGTATCACTAAGATCTTCGCTATTATCAAAGTAGTCTGATAGTAACGAATCCAGGGCACTCACAAGCGCTAAATTACGTTTATGAATGGGCAAACGGCATAACCGTGGTCTACTATTATCATTTACGAATCGGTATTTTTGAATCGCATCCTCCAAAGCGCTCCTTATCTTATCGTTATATTGGGTACTCACGGAAAGAACTTCACTCTCCACTAGTTCATCAACATCTTCATTTGATAATGCCAACAGAGCTGTGCTGTTGGCTACTATAGTGCGTGACGAAGAAGGGATAGTAAGGTTTCTCCGTATGTCAGAGCGTATCCTCTCAAGTACTGTATCATCCAGCAGGTGACAGCGCTGTATAGCTCGTACTTGATCCGACAATCTTTGTGCTGATACGTTAACGGCTGGTTCAAGTTCCTGAAACAAAGAGACTAGTTTAGCACGGTACGCAGTAAGGTTCGTACCCAACTCTGTAGCCCGAAAATATGCCCGCATGACATTCTCGTTCATGAAAGTTGTCCACTTCATGCGGCGCACATCACCACCGGTAGCGGGGACCCTATTTGAGGTCAGTGGTCCTCGTGATCCCAAGCTGGTCGGTGGCCGGGTACTCTCCTGCCCACGCACAGGTCTTGGCGACGTGGGTGGAGAGAAAAACTCGTCGCTGGAGCTAGAGCTCGACACCTCTGCAACGGCTGGAACATCCAATGTTGCTTCCGGGGACGGCAAGGCGGAGCGGAGCGACGAGTCCGAAGATGTTAATTGTGCTTTTTTTCTAGCTCTTGTAAGCATATTGGCAATTTCTTGAAAATAATTGTATTGACATGACGTTTAAACGTCATGTCTTCGGTAACAGATATTTTTATTGAAAATGCATTTTGATTGTAGTTTTATTCAAATAATTTCTTGTATATATGTTCATTTTTGTTTTGCTTGATACTTTATACTTTTTGATGATGAATTTGATAAGTTTGTAGTAATATATTATGTATTTTTAAAATGCGTATGAAAAATGCCAACTGCTTCTGGTGTTGCTAGTTTATTATTCTCTTTATTACCTTTATATATACATATTGATTACATTTTTAAATACATATAAAAGGAATACAAAAATATAAAAAATAGTAGACCACCGACATCGGGTACAGGGACCAAGACACCGGTGGTTAGGGCTCCAAAGATAGGCACCTCTTCACTATACGGGCCGTGTCAAGGAGGACTGCCTTCTGCATCAGACCCTTGATCCAACCTTCCCTTATTATTATTATTATTATATATCTTATTATAGAATGTGTACGTATCGATATGTATGTGATATATCTATGTGTATTACATTTATGTGTGTATATGTTACGTACATATTTGGCTTTCTATAGTCCAAATAGTCTAAATATGATGATTCCTCTGCCATTTTTATCCTTAAGTGCACCTACCTCGTCTTTTCTCTGTATCGTCTACTGAAGCATGTATTTGCATATAAATGATATATTTTAATAATTTATTCTTAAATTTTGAATACAAGTTATGTTAGAAATATTAATGAATTTCTACTAAGTAGGTACGCTTCTAAATGTTGTAAAAAACTAAAATAAGACTCGATCTCTAAGAGGGGTGCCTCTTAGAGATCGAGTCTTAGTTTAGTTAAATGACAACCTTTTTTTCTTAAAGCCTAGATTAAAAATTATTACATTCTATTAATCTTAAAAAATATTGGTTATTACAAAGTTCAAAATTAAAGAGACAAAGTTAGATTTTAATATGCAATAAACATTTCTATTTAAATAAGTGTCTTAAGTGTCTTTTATTAAGAAACTTTAAAATAACTGCTAGAAATAGAGGATTACGTACACTCTAAATTAAAAAAGAGAACATAAAAAAAATTGTTGAATAAATTATACTAAGACTTATTCGATAAACACATACCTTAATCTAAGTGAAAGGCACTTGGTAATCTTGGGTTAAAGGCGAAAACAGTGTGATAAAAATGATTTAGCGACAGTGACTTGACGCGTTAAAATATTCTTTCGAATAATTCTTAGAGAGTTCGCTTACCATGCATTTCCGCTAGAGAGGCTGA
Organism: Hypercompe scribonia; assembly: GCA_949316085.1. Taxonomy (NCBI): domain Eukaryota; kingdom Metazoa; phylum Arthropoda; class Insecta; order Lepidoptera; family Erebidae; genus Hypercompe; species Hypercompe scribonia. Next base: position 24,531,414 of record OX438972.1, read on the forward strand.
CTGAGTATTATTGTTTTTAAAAACTTATTTGTACATTTAAATGAAAGCTTTCACTTCTCGTTATTTTATGTATACCTACCAGCTGACCCGCCCAACGCTTGGGACGATTATAGAAGGGTGAACAATTATTGTTGTAAATATTTTTTTGATAAAAAATCGTAGAAAAAATAGCTGACAATCTATTCACAGACCTACAAAATATACAAAAAAAGTCGTAAAAACCGATCAGGCCGTTACAGAATCATTGTTTTGTGCACTTCTGGAATTGTATTTACATTATATATCTGATCCTGTCCTTCAGATCTGTTCATAACCTCGAAGGACTGATGTTGACGGGGAATACCGTGGGGAAAAGACCCAGTAGCCGTAGCTCGTTGCGCTGGGCAGAACAAGTTTGGCATTACTATCCATGCTACCCTATAGACCACTCAGTTAGGAACAGATGATGAGTTATCACTCGCAGAATGGCTCCAAAGAAGGATCACGACCCTCAGTATTGAGGCTTACGACATAACATGGAGAATCTGAGCTTGTACTATAGTAATCAGGCTGCTGATTAACAGAAAATCTAAATACACACATATTACAGACAAACTATACGAGTATAAGACATATGTAAAAAAAATAACGTGCTCATCACACAACATTTGACCTGGGTGCAAATTGAACCTAGGTCCAGTAATCACGGTCGCTATACCAACGTCAATAAGATGTAGTAACCATGTATTACTACGTTCTACTGGAGACAGACTCAGACTCTTTCACTCTCAGCTCTAAGTAGACAAAGAGCAAAGGCGAGCTGCAGTACACACATGTGACAAAAATCGAGGTTTTTGTCACGTCAGGATGCGCAGATTAATCCCCGTATCACGAACACCAGCACGTTTAACACAGCCCGTATTATTGAGTGCATTAATTGTGCGCTTACTGTATGTCTCGGTAATGTATTATTGTTCATATGTAGGGTGCTTATTTACGTTTATTGTGCATGACTTGACCTAAATTTTAAGTGTTAACCGACTAAACATCTTAGTGGACGGACGCGGAATACATAAGAACGGGATAGTTAGCGTTCCTTGTAGGAAACCTTTGTTCATCAGTGGACGGCGATAGGTTGATTTAAAGACACCTTCTGTGATGAGCATGGAGATGAGCTCCAGGCAAAAATATTTTCCTCGTACTGTAATTTATAACAAAGTTGTTTTCACTTCAGTGTGCTTACATTATGGTTTCTTGTAGATTATGTATAATTAAATAAGGGGAAGATACAAACGGCGGTAATATATTATTTTTTTATCATACTACCCCACCATATTCAAAACACATACGCTTAGTAAATGGACAAGCCAAGTATATTTTTGAAGGCTCCACAGGAGTATCGTTATCTTCTTGCCCTTTTCTCGACTTTCATTGAAATCTGTGCAATGAGTTTTCTTCTTCCATTCCGCTCTATTGCCATGTTATAGACAATTTCTCTTTTACGCAGTCGATTAATATTTTCTTTTGATCGTCCTCTTTGCTCATTTCTACTCATCACATGTCCGCACTTAGATAACATGTTACCTCTTAGTTTTTCATACACTGATTCGTCTTTCTGACTCCCTCTAATGTAGACATTCCTCGCCTTATCCACGCTAGTAATACCAGATATTCATCTCAACATTCGAATTTCAGCTACATGTAGGCGTTAATCATGTGTTTTCTTTGTTGGCCACCACTCAGATCCATGCAGAACCGCAGATGTGATGATAGTCTACGGGAATAATGAAAGTTTTAAATTTCCTCCAGTAGCTGTTTCTCATTTTGACATATTTATGTAAATAAGAGCCTTTTTCATTTGTGTTGCTCTAATCGAGAGGTTTAGATAGAATTCAACAAATAAAGCATTTGTTACTTAGACACTTTAACTTCATAGATAATCCAATAAAAAAGGTTATAACAATCGTATTATGTATGTTCTGCAATTTTTTTTTAAATATTTTTTCCGTATTAGAAATAAATTCGATGTCGCGAGGCACTTTACAAACATACAAGAAACGGCCATAAAGAGCATCCAGACTCGGAACGACAATTTGTAGATCACACAAAGTGATGTCTGTGAGGATCGGACTCGCTACACTTCAGCTCCGTAAGCAGCAGTAAAACAACCACTTCAACCACTGCGCCATCCTTGCTGTCTAAAATGGGTTTTCTGCTGTGGTTTACAGCTTTGAAAATAGACAAACTAAATAAGTTTACGTAAAGCGCTCTGTGTTGTGGTGTTGGGCTTCTAGAAAACAATTTTTTAAGGAAAATTACAGACAATGTGTAAATTATTCCATGTCCCCTAAGGCGCAGGTCAGGGGTTGTCGCAAACGGTTAGTCATAAATTACAGGCTTAGTAAGGGACACAATTTAGTCAGTTACAACTGACGATAATGTGTCAATATTAAGTGATGGTTACCATGAATAGCAGTTCTTACTAAATTTAATGTTACAGTAAATTATATATGCCTGATATAATTGTGTAATAACTGTGTAAAGTCTTACTTATGATATGGTTAAATATATACATATGTAAAATAAAATCGCGGGCAAGTCAAAACTGTACATTGAATATTTTTTTAAAAGAATACTTTGGGGCGTGATCTACAATCTATATCGAAGCCAAAAATATAGTTTTCAGAATTTTTGTCTGTTTGTCTGTTTGTCTGTATGAATGTCCGGGCTAAACTCGAAAAGTACTGAATGAATTTATTTGAAATTTTGCCTGAATCTTACTAACAGGTCGGGTCAACATATAGGCTACATATTATTACGCTATCACCTCCGGGGGAGGAGCTTTGAATCTTTATTTTTCTTATGCATCCTGTGACAGCGTGAAATATAACAACGCATATTTTGCAACGTTTGTACGTATTTTTACTCTTTTATGTCCTGGAATTATATTATTTTCTCTATTTCCTTCAGTCACATCTTATATTTTAATGCTATTTTAATTATAACGCTATAGCGACACAGGCATCTTAGGTATGTTTGGTGCTGTAGAGCCTTCACGCATACAACGTCGCGTACAGCAGCTGGTTTATGCAATAACATTATTATTATCATAAAATTCGACTAATCTTCATAGCTGTAAAACCATCTCAAATAATCTAAGCCGTGTCTGTATACTAGTCATAGCCATACCTAACATATTAACTACTTACACCTTCTATTCCAATAATTGGTGAAACTGATGGCATATTAATTACATATTGTACGAGACAGCGCTTGTCACTATAATGGGTACCAGCGATTGCGTCTTGGACTGATGTCTCAGTGCGGTGCCATTGTCAGCTGGTAAGATACTCGTATATAAAAAAATACTATTCAAATTTCATATAATATCGTAGTGATGTATTTCTAGCCGATTTTGGTCACGGCGGGTTCTCTAAAAACCCAGCTGCCAGGTTGATATTAAGCATTATAGTTTTTTTGGCCTAACCTGGGAATCGAACTCCACGCTTTTCAGAGACAATCACGTACGCTAACTGTTAGACCAACTGCATCATTGTTGTATAGTACATTCTAGACGAAAAAAAATTGTGTTTTTTTTTTATTTAAAACTTCTACGAGGTTTGCTACATTGAATTAGTTTTGGTCAATCAACTTCGTATAGCATAATAACTATTCATGCAAACGGCAAAAAATTAAAAATAGAAATTTCAATTTTATATAATTTTAACCATAATAATTACAACCAAATATTTGTATGATCTGTAAATATGTGTATCAGAGTTTGGGTGTTTTCTATGTGTACAAAAAAAAAGTATGTAAGTATTCTAACAGTCAGTCTAGTTAACATAGCATTAGCTCTGCTTAGTATGAGACTAAATGGTGTTGTGTGGCAAATGTCCTAAATATTCATCATTATTTATTTATATTAACTAAATTATTTTTTTCATTCGGAACAAGAATTCATTAATTTTTGCACGGGTACTAAGCAAAAAGCTAGAATACAATATTACTACTAAAGACATCAGCTTTGATTTGTTTCATTTATATTTTGGAACTAGGACTGAGAATTAAATTTCTCAATCAGCTTGAGCTTTCCACAGATAAATCCTGAACGCTGTCAGTGAGACCCCACTTATAAGCAAGGTGCTTTGCATCACAGTGATTAGAACGGTTCAGTAGCAATGTCGCTCCCAGGTTGGATGGACAGCAGCGCTGCCGGAGACACCTGATATAACAGCTATTGTTCGGCTTCAGTACTAAGCCGATAGTACTACTATTCCCTTTTGTGTGTGAGATGTATGAGGTTATTTATTTATTTAGTGTTGTCCTTGTGCTTTCTTTTGATTTAAATGTTACTCTAGTTCTATAACAGAGTGTGAAGAGTTCACTTGATTAGCTTTTTATTGTGTACAGAAGAGCTTAAACACTTAGTTTCTGCACGTAGTGTTTTGTAAGTTGTCTTATGTCTCTAGATAATGCTAACAAATATTTTTATGCCATTATAAATTCTAATTTAAAATATTCCATTAGTTCACACAAAAAGTCTATCTGTTGAAGTCTAAACTTTAGGTCTTTTCATAAAAAAACTTGACTTATTTTAGCGACGTTGTCAAGTGACATCATTTTCACAGTAAGTGTACACATTGACAGTTCTTTCAGTTGTATATTTTAGATGTGTATCCTGGAACTCAATTTCGATCAAGATAAAAATGTCTGATTAGTACCAGAAAAATTGTATTCCAATAATAGCTTACCGTACATTATTAGTAAAGTAATAAAATAAACTGTTAAAGGTTGGTGGTGACCAATAAAATGGTATTTATAAAACATTTTTGCTGCCTTATAAAAACACCAAATTGATTTTTTTTGCTGTTTTCTTCGTTCTATTATATTTACCAGATAAAATACAAGGGCCCTTTATTAATATTTTTCCTTGTTCTGTCGACACGCCATCCAATAAATAATTTTGCACCGTAATTATATTATCTTAAAGCTCATTCAGCAGCCTCCCCTAGAGATGTACATTCTAAATGCGTCATTTCTAAAAGTGCTCGAGTTCAGAAGTTTTGATTGGTATAGTGTAAGAACATGTTTACAAAAATGATATAATATTATTTTTGGCAGTAACCAGTATTCGATACTGTCGCTCTCTCTTTGTCCGTATGGTGATGGATTAACAATATGGAGTGTAGTCAGTCCTATTCATCCTGTGGGTGGTGTAAAAGTCGACTAAGGGAGTTAGTTACGCAGTACAAAACATTGCAAGGAGATGGAAAACTTGAAACATATCCTATAACAACGCGTTTGGCCAGTGTCGTATAGTAGGTCAAAATATGCTTTATAAGAAGACACCTAGTAGTAGCGTCTAGCTGGTGACTACCAATCGACTATCTTCGCGAGAAGTGCGATCTTTTATATCCTATAGCGACCAACTACTGTTGTAAAGGTGAGCCAAGAATTCGTTAATATTTGAATCTAACATCCCACGCAAACTTGTTACGAGAGTTCTTGGGACCGATACTGCTGGAATTTGCTGGTTACAATCCTAACACATAGTTTGAACAAAATGGAGCCACTTGCTACACATCCAATGAGTTCCTGCTGGTGGTAAAAGACACGTTTCTGAAAAAGCTGATTTCCAGACGAGGCTACATTTCACGGCCACCCAGAAGTCCAGATCTATCTCTAGCACATTTCTTTATGTGGGGTTATTTGAAGAATCATATCTACATAAATATACCAAATACATTACGTCCACTAAAAGAAAAATCAGTGAAGAGGTGTCAGCGATCTCGCGGTCTCTTTGCCGACGAGTATTCGAAAATTTCGGTGCTCGCTTAGAAGAGTGCAAACGTCGAAACGGTGATCATTTAGACGACGTAATTAAAAAAAAATTCCAACTAATTAACTTTTTGGTATACATACAATTTTTATAATATATCAAATGGTTTATTTGTACGATTTTTTGAAATGTTAACTAATTCACGGCCCACCTTACATTATGCAATTAAATATTGTTAGTTACTATATTCATGAGTACGTACTCTGTCACAACCTGCAATTGAAGAATTTTATGAATTTTCAATAGAGTAGACGAGAATACAAAATTATAGAATTATTGGTACAAAATAAATTTGAAAATATTATATTGTATATTCGTTGTACCCTACACAGATTTTTTATTTATTTGATGGGTAGTAAACGATTGAAATTCAATCGTTCAAAGAAACATTTCATTTGATTTTTGCATTATGTGTCCAATACCTTCGTTAAAAACGAAATTTGTTTAACTTCGTTTGTATGCAATTCAAAGCATTATGAGTTGTTAAGATCCAAGCTATTCAGTAAGTCGAATCTTGAATACGAACCGGTTTTCATGAGCCAGATTTAAAAGTTAACATTCCTTTGAATAGTTTCGTTTGAAGTCACACACACCGATACGAGATGGCATACTGGCCAAGTAAAGTTAAGTAAAGGTCATTCAAGGGTCCTATTGTGAATTAAATTCAAATTAAATTAAACTTTAATGTTAAGTTTGCGACAGCGAAAATTTAAGACGTGAAAAATATATTTTTCGATTAAAAAGAAAAGAAAAACAAAATTGTGAAGGCTGAAATTTTTTTATGTCGCAAGCAAAGCTACGGGTATACGAACCGAATATTAATTTAAACAAAATAAGTTACCGCCCTGTTGCATGGCTTTTTTCACTTTCAGATAATATAAAATGTTATAAAAGAAAATGGGGTCCATTTTTCGAAGTAAAGTAAAATCGAATCATAATGGACCCACGGCTCCTCCATTAGGCCTCAGTCTATGGTATTAACATAATGGTCACATTTGGAGCCAGCATTTCTAGTCTCAATATATTTATTATATGACAATTTATTAATCATTGAGCCTCTAGGAGTTTCTCGGGAGAGGTACTTGGAAGTCAAATGAAAAGCAAAAAGGTAATAAGATTATTTATTTTGCGTAAAATATTATATTTCACTGAAGCTGGGCAACTTATATGAAGATAATTATTTTTATGATCGTCATGTCTAAGTGGGTTCTTACATATAGTAACCAAAATGAAGTAAATTCAATTACTATATTTTGTTTATAGTTATAGTATAGTGTATAGTATTTTTAGTTTTGTTGTTGTATATGTAATAGTTGTAGTTGATTCCTGTTATATAAAATATACACAATATTTATAAAGTATGTATAATCAATTCAATCAATTCAACCTCTCGCCGCCCACTGCTCAACGAAGGTCTCCAACAGGGAACGCCAACCATCCCGGTCTTGGGCAATTCGCATCCATCTGCTGCCAGCCACCTTCTTTAAGCCGTCGGTCCATCCGTCAAGTATGTACGTACGTACTTAATTTTTAAGTTTATTGGACATGGGTATTTTTTTTAAAGATAGTAAAGAAAACGTTTTGTGATAAATTTAACTTCTGCTATGCCATCTAGTTGGCTTATTTCCACTTCAACAACTCAAAAGCACAACAACAGGAAAATATGAATTTGAGGCATTCTAATGTTATTGTTGTTGATTTGAAGATTGAAAACAATCCGTTATAATATCTAAATAACAAAAAGCAAAAGTGAGCCACTTTCGATCGGCTGTGTAAGGGTTATATAGTTATATGATATTCAGATATATATATCTCTTACAGTTCAAGAAATCGGCAATAAAAGAATCTGCACGCACAGGAATTGCTTTAACACTCCAATGGATTCCAGATAATACACTAAACGACGTTTCACAATTGCTCCACAGTACATAAACTCTCACTCGTAAAATGAGAGCCGATATTAATTTCAATGGGTATATTCCTTTGTTGCCAGAACCGTGACTCTCTATAAAGGGGAAATTTAAAAAGTCAATAGGCCGAATGGCATTAAATCAGCCGTAAATAACGCGAGGTTTTTGGCACTCGATGTGGGTCACATGCTCACAAATAGATGGTAGATATTGCTCCGAAGGATAACGGCCAAGTGGAAGTTGATTTACGTACGTAGCTGGGTTCTGTTGTTATTTTATTGTTTTTTGTTATTTTATGTTTACAATTGAATAAACAATTTCCGTTTATTTTATTTATAAAGCATGTTTAAATGATACACGTATTAATGTACAAGTAGCTTTCCTAATTGTAAAGTGTCCCAAAGTATTCGGCTGGTAGTAATAGTTATGTTTGTACTATGTGATAAGGCCCTATTTTATGGAATAAGAGACAAAAGAGGATACTCATAGGAGGAGTAGACTCATCATCGCCTATAAACACGAACAATTCAACATTCACGAGTGCTTTCCCACTTTACAGTGCCTCTCTCTACAATCAGGGAGCAGGGAGGTTTCGACTCCTATAACCTAACTTGACGAAAGAATTGCTGGTTGTCCGTGAACCAGTGCTACTATTATGGTCGAGACGTGCCCATTTGTGTCTTCTTCTCTTTTACACAATTATGGTAATGAAGTTAAATCCCCCCGCTTTTTAGGTCCATACATTCCATTGATTGATTGTTATCATTGAGCTATAAACACAATTGTTCCTGCTACAAAGCTTATAAATGACACACAATTTCATAAACAATGTTCAATAGTACAAAGAGTAGCACAATCTCAAAGTAAAGTTAATTATATAAGGGTGAAATATTAGACGAACGTATTAATGGGACCGGCTGTTTAGCAATTATGCTACCTTTGCTTCTGTACAATGAAACACTTGATTAAATAGAGATTATTAAAATGTGAATGTATATGGACATTAAATCTTTCTTTACTTTTACTTTATTATTTAAGTTTTCTACATAGTTCTTGTCAAATTTACAATAACTTAGTACGCAAGTATGACCTTATCAAATGCACTCGATGTCATTTTAAAATTAAATCTTAATTCAAATATCCATATATTATAAAGCATGTTGGTTGGCATACCCTCGGTTTTTGAAAGTATTTAGTTTCTATCTGTGGAGACTTCTTAATTGCGTATTTTTACTATTTTCAATTATGCAAAGTGTAGTGGTGAAAGTTGCCCTAAAATTAACATAAGAAATCACTCATTTTCTTTACCCGTAGGATGGATTATGTAAAAAGAAAAGAAAGCTTAAATATCACACACAATTTTCGCAGTATCAACTTAAGTCCTTCAAGCAAAAAGTTAAGGAGATCGGGGACGTAAAAAGCGATACGTCATAATAGATCTTCTTGGTGTACATCGTTTACATGACTTTCAAGCTCTGCATGATAGAGAAATAATTTTTAACGTCCTTTTTTACTTAAAAGAAGATCAATAACAAAAATAAAACAAAATCAAGGCAGTAAAAATAAATCATTCTTAAAAATATTTATTTTATCACATTTAAAAAAGCACTTTATATTTTAATCCCAAAATCTGACATGTTCCACGTAAATATAGTACCTTTAGTATACGAACCGCTATAAAGTTCCTACGTGATTTTACGCGATCGCACTTTCTACAGTGTCTGTACCAAAATGGCTGCCAATTTGATTATAAATCCTTTTATCACGGCACCGGCGGTTCAGGCTTTTGTAACAATTGTGCGCATCCTATTAAGCTTTAATAGCCACCAAATCTGGTTTTTGGTCATAAAGCTTTACTTAATTTTCAGTACGTATTCGTATTTATACAAAGTACATATTTATTTATCAAACATACATTTTTAATTAATGATGGACGAGAAATTCCTGAGGATAAGTAAGTATCACCTATGGACGCCTTCAACACAAGAATCACGAACTCGTTTGTAGCCTTTGAGATAGAAGTACACTCTCTTCTTAGAGATTATATCAATCGTAACATACAGAACACGACATTTAAAAAAAAAATTGTAAACGGAGAAGATAATATAATGATAGCTGTTGTGACACATACAAACACAGCATCGAACATCAACGCTGCGGTGTGTGGCGGAACGAACCCAATGAGTGTGGCGAGCGGAGGACCGCATCCGACCGGCGCGACTTAGGAGTTCACGCTGGACGAACCGACTTCTTATTATTTAAATTAATTAATTTTTGTACGTATAACCGATGAATAAAACGCTAGCAATGCAATTTCATTTACGTACTCATAAACTTAATACAGCACTATCTAGAGCCGAACTTAGCATACCTTAGCGTAAAATTCTAATATCAATGACTTTCAAAGAATTTTGTGCATTCAAATATTTGAAACGAGTGTTAATCGAAGCTGATATCTGTAGACATGGCAAACCATTATAAATAAATTAATATTTCGGACATTTAACACCAACATCGTCTAGTTTCAAACTAAGCAGAGCTCGTACTATGATACTGACTGATAGACTACTTATATACTTTTTTTTGTAAATACATACATATTATACATAGAAAACATCCAGACTTCGAAACAAATGTTTACGGAAATCGAACCCGAGACCTCAAGCATAGCAGTCGCATTCATTACCGCTGCACCACCGAGGCATTGACTCGTTAGCGCGTCACAAACCTTATCGAACTAGGAGTGATATACGAGTATGTTCACAGAAATACAGCGCTACTCAAAGTAAGTGTACTTTTTAATGAATAAGCTTACTAATAAGTTACTTAGTTGTTAATAAGCTTACTTATAAGAGAATCCTAAAAGGATAATAGCTTAAGTACGTTTGTATATAAAAAACTTTCTTCATGGCTAACAGTTACTACAGTGTACACATTTTGTCTTAACGATAATATTAAATGAGAGCTTTTTCTAAATTATATTACATTAAAAGGTACTTCAAACTTAAGAGTAATGGATGATTTTATCAAATCTGAGACAAGAAGGTCCAAAGGCTCTGAAGTGTGAGGAAGTTCGAGAAATCATATTCTTTTTTTCATTAATAATAATATTATTTATTCAAGAAAATTGTATACAACAGATTGAGACTCACCTCTCGAACTAGGTAAATATATATCTCGAGAGATAGTGCCCTCTTTAGCGTTATATTTTGAATACAAGATTTGCGATAAAAGCCAGTAAAATAGATTGAAAATGGTACTTATAGCAATTTTTATTTACTTGTTTGTGTATGTGTATGTGTGTGTGTGTGCTCATGTGTTTTTTGTTTGTGAGTGTGTATATATTATTTGTGGCATTTTATGTTGTAATTTCGAGTTTAATTTGGGCTATTTTCATGTGATGACTCGAAGTAAACTTTCAATGTTTTGGAACATTAATGTATGAAACCACTTCGTTGTAGCTTTTTTATATTCACATAAGGTCAATAGATTCTTACTAGGTTGCTGACCTATTCTTGATTTCATTTGCATAATGTTCTTTAGCAGACTTATCGATTTCGACATACTGCTTCACCGGTAATCATAATCAACATCACCAACCTTTACAAGTTTACTACTACACACAATCCTCTCCTTAGGTAGTAGGTTTTGATTTATTATACAACCTCTGCGAGACAGATAGGTACAGTTCTACAATAGTCACATAAAATTTGTAACATTAACGTCCTACCTACCAGCTGTCTGTCATATCAAATAGAGCGCGCTATTCCGGCTACGTACACAATTCTTTTCCTTTTCACGTAATCACTCCCACAGGTTGTAGAATATTTTACATATTTACAAATTGAGCTTTTGTTAATATACCCTGTATTAATCTTCAAGAACGCAACATTTTTTAGTACAAAGACAGCCCCCACCAATTGTTTATCATGAAAAATCATGTAGCGATTTGTTCCAGCACAATGGGTACAAAATATTGGATCCATACAACGTTTACATTGTAAGGCTTTATCCCCCAAACAATTAGGCAATTCTTTCCACTAACAAAGAGGCTTTCAAAAGATTTCACTGAAAAAGAGAGTAAATTTGCTCATGGCAATATATCTGTATTGTTTTGTACGCGATTTTGATAATCTGTTTACTTTAGTGTAAAACAACAACTTATTATTATGAAATCAAATTTAATATCAACCAATAACGTCCTAAAAGAAAGTGAACCTGACGTTTTATTTCTCGTGGAGGCTCAGCTTTCTTTCTTGGGTGGATTGTAAGTAGATACAGTTCAACATGCATGAATGATTCATGTACGGGTGAATGTTTGAGTTAACTCCGTTGTCTGTACGCATAAAAACGTGACTCGAAGATTGATTTTTTACAACTTAAAGGGCCTGTAAGTACGAAGTGTTTCATCTTGGTAAAGAAAGACAGACGTACGCTGATCTTAGACGTAATCATTTTTGTCTGTAAGGTACGCAACCCTAAAAATATTTACTATTAAATAAGAGTTTCATATTTCTTTATATTATTAATATTGTATTATTTTATCAATCTTAGTCAGAGTGCTTACGGGTAAAATATAATTGAACAAATATAAACTTTTCTACTTATATTTTTTAATGAAATTGTTTTATTAGTATGTTAGTCGATTTTGTTAGTATTTACACTGCACTAATTCAACAAAAATATAGACTTAGACTACTTAACTTGTTTACTTATGATATTATTCCATCAAAGTGTTTAGTAAGTATACTTATTCGTGGTATTTACCTAGTTTCTAATAAGTGATAGCTTAGACATTGAATTTTATATATCAATAGCTTGTGAGTTAAATTCAATATAAACGAGTTTGATTTAAAGCTAAATTTTATCACTTTACAGTTGGAATTGGTAACATTTATGGTTATACTAGCTGACTAACGCCACTTTGCTTGCGTCTCTTACCGATCGTAATGTGATGTTGCATAGTGTAAAAATTTTATAGTGGGCTAATCATAAAAGGTAGACATACGCTGGTCCGGCCTTTTTCAGAACTTTTAAAGGGAAACGTGAAACTTAACCGCTTACGTGGTATATACAATGGCGTTCTCAAATGGAATACTTTGTCCCCGTTTTTGCAATACTTTTGCATTTGACTGACGCGGTGGCCCGGTGGTAGCGTATGTGACTGCTGCGCTTGAGGTCTCTGTTTCAATTCCAAGGTCGTACCAAACTTTTGTATGATCTGCTGATATTTGTTTCGAAGTTTGGGTGTAATCTATGTATAATATGTAGAGAAAAAGTGTAAATTTACAAAAAAAGTTTATATGTATTTATGGGAGTGGTCTTAGTACCCACAGTGCAAGCTCTGCTTGGTTTGGAACTAAATAGCGTTGTGTCAAACGTCAGAAATAGTATTACTACTCTCTTTATTTCAATAAAATACATATAAATTACATTTTTAACAACATTTACATACGTATAAAAATATATTTAAAAATATAAAAAATAGAAGACCAAAAAACAGATGATTTGAACTCCAAAGACAGGCTAGGTTTACCGTCATTTGGGATGCTATTGCTTCGTATTAAATTTAAATTATTATTGTTTCTTGACTGCCTCGGTGGCGTAGCGGTAGTGAATGCGACTGCTGTGCTTGAGGTCTCGGGTTCGATTTCCGGGTCGGAGCAAATGTTTGTTTGACCTGCAAATATTTGTTTCGAAGTTTGAGTGTTTTATATGGATAATCTGTATGTATTTACAAACAAAAAGTATATAAGTATTCTATCAGTCAGTCTAGTTATCATAGCACAAGCTCTACTTAGTTTGAAACTAGATGACGTTGTGTGTCAAATGTCCAGAATATTTATTTATTTATTATTTATAATATGCTTCTCTTAGCCGTACCGTGATAATATATAACCGTACTCGATTATATATTATCACGGACAACAATGGACTATTTAACCCTAGAAGACTTTTCAAATTAAATCAGTACTATCTGAAATTAGCGCGTTCAACCAAATAAACAAATTCCTCGATTTTCTGTTATTAGTATAGATAAACGCAAGAGTGTAATCAAAACAATCACAGGAAAAATTGTCACACATTGACCACAGGAACCAGCGACGTGAGAAGAGGGCTCGTCACGGGAGTTCTCGGTCAATTACACTGTTTGGTGTGCCGGTGTGGGCGGTGGCTCTGACCACCCAGAATAGGGCACGTCACACGCAGTTACTATACCTTGTCGCCGGAGAAAGTATGCGCCTTGGTTGGTATTTTCCCGTGGGATTTGGAGGTGGAAGTGCTCGCCGAACCTATTGACAGACGCTTGAGTTCTGGACGGGTTGTGGCTTTCGGCCCCCATCCGAAGAGGTAAGCAAGTAGCATGAGACCGCTCATAACGTTACGATGGCTCGTTGGTTGGTCTCGGTTGGAGACTGTTTGTGCATATTTTACCACTGTGAAAGTTCTCCAGCCGATTATAGAAGAGTGGGCAGGGAGGGAGCACGTTTCCCTTTTCCTCCGGCTGATGTACTTTCCGAGCACGGATGCCTTGAGAAGTACTTACACTCCGTCGCTAGGAGGAGTCTCGTCTGTCATCACTGCCACTGTAGTGAGGACTCAGTTCAGTACACGCTGGTTAAATGCACCACTTATAGGCCCTCACTTCAGTCATAGGACTAGATATCTCGCTACCGGTCGTCATATGCTCCATTTTCGATAGCGAGGGCTTTTTTATCGTGGTCGCAACCTTCTACGAAAATATCATTTCGCAGTAGGAAGCGACGAAAAAGGCCCGGGAGAATGACCTCCATTCAGACCCAATTCGTCATCGGTGAAACAAGTGGCAGAGGCGTGCTTGCCGCCCTGAATGTGCCCGTGAGTGGGTGGGATGAGGTTTTCTCTCAATCCGTAACAGAGGCCAGATGCGAGGAGGCAACGTACAACACAGGTAGATATCGCCTCCTAGCATCTGGCCTCTGGCGACTAAATAGAGAATTCAGCCAAAGGTGGTGTTCGTGGTAACGAGCAGGCGGTAAATGAGGTCTGGATGTCGTAGTAACAGCTGTTCCCAGATCCCTCTATCTCAGGCACAAAGTGGTATGCTGTGTGGTTTCAGTCAATCCGATGCCGACACACGACTCCAACGCAAACCCATGTGGGGTGACAGTCCAACCAGGTTGGTTTTCACACGTTAAAAAAATACTATCTAATTTGGGATAAAACGGCCGTGTGTGAGATGTGTGAGGATATTATTATCACGTGTATGTTGTCTGTATAGTCAAATAGCTTCTACTAAGAGAACTAGTTTAACTTAAATAGATAGTGCTGTATAAAATTGCCTAGAATTTTTGTTAAATGTAACAAGTAATAATCTTTTAGCTAATCATCCAAAATCAGGAAGCCGAGTGCTTATTAGCTTAATTGAAACTTAATTTTGTAAAAGAGAAGTCTCGCTTTCCTATTTTGTCAAAGACTTACGAGCTTAAGAAAAACTGTTTGACTCTGAATAACGTAAATTTTTAGTTTCATAAAGGTTAATGAGTGTCTAGCTTTCGTTGGACCGGTTCTACTTTAGTCTTTACAAATTATTTTAATGATAGTATATCATTGGATGAACGTTCGTATTAAGGTAACGTTAGGATTCAAAACTATCCAGCTTCTTCATATTTTAGGTGTATATTGACTAACCAAAATTTAAGTCCCGATGACCCCGAGCACATCAACATACATAAAAATCAGTTTTCAAAAAAACCTTGAGTAAAAAGTTATGAGAATAATAAATTTAAATTTAAATTAAAATAAGTTCTTTATTTTCTCACATAGTATAAAATTTTACACACATATAATCAAGCTTACTCGTATATCCACGTCACGCAAAAGATAAGAATTAGTAGTAGAAGTAATTATATTTTGTCAGATGAATTTGGTACAAATATGAAAGGGGTCTATGAGTCAACATGGCATTGGGCACTCAACAGATAAAATAAGAAAATTGAGAGTATGTAGATGAAGTGACACTGAGAAGGAAGAGGTGGTGAACATATGTAGAGTTTAAGTTCAAGCAGGTAGGATTCGTTCGTTAGCAGGTTCAGACCTTTGATAAAGAAAATTGTATAACCTGTCATTAAATTTTTCAGTTTTACCATTTTAAATACGCGATTACTATAACAAGATTGTTGTAATTCGAAATTTTAAATACATAACTATACAATGGACCCTCGGTAATCCGGCCCCTGTCTAATCCGGACCCCCCGTAATCCGACATCAATCAAAAAATTTTCGCTAATGTAGATCGTGCATGATTGAACAGGTTACAATTTGTGCTCGACGCGTAGGTATTTTTTCAATTCCGATTGTTTAGTTTGAATTTGACTACGTGTGATAGCGGTGCAGCTTAGCGTTTATTTATTGTGTATTACGTATACGGACCTAGTAATGTCGTCACAAGCCCAGAAGACAACATATAGAATTTTATCATTTGTCTGTAATTTGTCGGATTACAAGGTACTCTTTTGTAAAAAAATCCGGACTATAAGGGGTCTTAGGCAGTACTCTATAATCCGACAAATTCGATAGTCCGATACTGCCCTGCAAAACGTTTGTCGAATTACCGGGGGTCCACTGTATTAGTTTTGAATCTGAATATTACTATAAATCCAAAAGTTTCAAGGAAGCATGTGCAGATAATTGTTACTCGGTCACGCCAAAATGACTAAACAAACCATTATGAGATTTGATAGAGATATAGATGAAAGTTTGAAATAGAATCTTTATAAAAAGAAATTAATTAAATTGACACCAATGAAGCGTAAAAGCAGAATAAGTCAGAAAGGTGTCATCAGCAACTTGAGCAAAAATCCATCTGTGTGTTAAACATTACTGCTAGCAGATGAATTTTCGCTAACTGAAAACACTTGAACGTAAACAGACCAATATACTTATTTGAATTTTTTTATTAAAAACAATATTTTTATACCAAAATATTGGAAAACCCCTAAAAACACGATTGAGCACATCCTTATTAATGGATTTAAGGCATTATCCTTTTAGACGCGGTGAGAATGGATCGTAAACAAATTCCATTTTCTATATACTTACAACCACAAGTGTTGGAATAACAGCAGCTTAAACTAGACCTTCAACGAAATTGGGTTGCGCAGTTGGGATATATAATGATTTGAATAATGAAATGATAAAAGTATTTTAACAAAAGCTATTTGTTCCATTCTCATCTGTCACTTGTTGGATCATTATTTACTCCCTGTAAGCAATGATCTAACGAGTGACTGCCCATACCCGCTTTCGTACAGCCAGTCCACCTTTTCTTTGACCGTCCTGTACTTCTATGTACATTCATCAACTGGTGTTGTCAACTTTAGAGAACAAGAGCAATGGCGAGAAGTAAATGATGCCATAACTATAATGTTTAACCACAATCATAAGTCTAAATTTTAAATATATGTAATGACAAAAAAGAGAAATATCGACACGGAATGTTTTTTTTTTAAAGACAACGCCTACGTTAGAAATGTATCCTGTGTCACGGAGGACATTACAAACATACAAGAAACGGACACGAAGAACACCCAGACGCAGATAGAACAACAATTTATGATTGTGTGGCGACTTCCACATTACAGCACAAAGAAAAATATACAACAGCGCCTTCTAGCGAAGATACATCGAACTACGAAGTATGAACGAAACGTATGAATGTAACGAACTACAATGCAATTACTAATTCTGTATCACGATATAGAGATTGGCGTGGTAATTAGCATATATACACCATCAAAACATCAACCGTGGGGCCGCGGCCTGCCAGGCATGATCACCTCGCCTGGTCCGAGGATCCTCTCTTTGTATGGGAGGGACTTGATACTTCGTCCCTCCATAATTGTGCTGTCCCATGACACATGTTGTTCCATATGAAGTTTGAATCCACGACACTCAAAGCATGTGAATGGCCAACCTTACAATCAAGAATGTGAATCAATGAAGAAATAAATTCTTAATAATTGGAACCGACCTTAAAAGGGTAGGAAGTTCCATATTCCACGGAATATATTTTTTTATGTATGTCTAGAAATTACTATGTTAATTGTGTACCCATTTCGAAAATTATTTTTGTATTCCAAAGGGTATACTCCCGAAGTAGTCCCATAATTGTCATATTAGACCAAAGAAATACAGGGCAACTTGCAAAATTCTTATGAACATATTATGATTTTTACATATTTTCTGAAGTCGTTCAAGTATTTGAGTCTGATACTGAATGATTTGTGACACTATGCACACTTGAAAATGAAGAGTTTTTCATCCAGTTGAAAATATACAAATATTGTATGTTACAACATATTCGTATTTGTAAACAAATTATTTTTTAATTCAATGAATAATAACACACAAGGTTCTTTTTCTTTTTCTAGTTTAAATGAAACCAACAAACTAGAAAAAGAATTGCCTGCAGACCAAAAGTAGAGCTTGTTACAATTTATCGTGAGTTAACCTTGAAAGCTTTTAACGTTAATTATTCAGAATTAAGAATTTTCTAGACAATATTTTTCAGCTTCAGTCTTCGAGATATTTTTCAAGACAAAATTCAGTTTTCTCATGCCTAAATAAAATAATTACCGGACTTGTTCTACCTAGTATAGTTTTATCCACTGATTTGACTGAAAATAGTTTAATAAAATGAATTGAAAGTCAAATTCTATAAATTTTCATCATAATATTGAAATACTCATAAAATATGAAACAGTTCACGATTCGCTGTGTATTTCTAAAGGAATTTTGACAAAGCACTTCCGTAATTTGCGTAAATTGAGCATCGGACTGTGAAATACAGTACTCAAATACCAGTGTTTTATGGCTGTCTATGTGTTTAGATATACCATTGTGTATAAATAGATTTTATATTAATGTAATGAAAAAGTCGTATGGTAGTTGAAGTAACAAGCAGTCGGCACATGTTGGTATCGATTCATAAATTATTAGCCTTTAATGGGACTCTTCTTAGGAGGGAAATTTTAGTCTATGCCATACTGGTCAGACGGGTACGTTGCTGAACCAACCATTGCGGGTAGCAGTTCGTTCCAAATTGGAAAGATTAAATTAATTTATATTAATTTAAATTATTTATTTGTGTGGTGACGGATTAAGAATACATAGTGTTACCACCCCGATTCATCCCGTGGGTATCGAAAAAGGCGACTAAGGAAACCAAATATGCAAGACAACATCATTACAAAGAGAAAGAATACTTGAAACAAACCCTATTCCAACCCGTCTGGCCAGCGTGGTATATTAGGCCAAAACCTCCTTGCTAAGGAGAGGCCTATGTCCAGCAGTGGACTGTAAGAGGCTGTTGATGATGGTAAATTATATATGCGGACAAATGGTTTAGACAAATAGTTGTCATCTGACGCTAAAAACGGATACCGATGTGGAAATGGTCCGTGCCATGACACTTAGCTGAGTAGATGTAATATTAGTCGATTGCTCCTGAAATTTTGTATTCTTAAAGTATTTTCATTTTATATGTGATATGTATGTAAACAGATACATATTTTATGTTTAATCCTGTTTAATATATACACCAAGAACATATATACACATGAAGCCGGTCAAACCGTCGACCCTGGACGCGGGTCATACATCATTACATAGGGCATTATAATTGTTGCCCCGATCTATCTGACGTCCAATTCAGTTTCCCAGCGGGGCGTTCGACAGACGATGCCATTTTGTGCCTGAGGGCCGTGACCGAAGAGGCGGTGAGTTGTGGAGATGTGTTGTCAGCGGTGTCGTTAGACATTGCCAACGCATTTAATAGTATGCCATTTAGCTGCATCAGGGAAGCATTCCACTACCACGAGGTGCTAGAGTACCTGAGGTGGCTTGTGGCAGACTATTTAGAGGAGTGTACTGTCATATATGAGGACTGAAATGATGTTCTGTGGCAGCGGCTCATGGCGTGCGGTGTTCCGCAGGGATTTGTCCTCATACCACTCCTGTGGAAAATGAGTTACGACAGGGTTCTCGAGGTTGTTTTTTCCCTGGGCTAGGCATAATTTGTTACACCGATGACACATTAGTCACAGCCCGAAGGGTAAACTTCAAAGAGGCGGCGCGCCTGGCCACTAGAGAAGTTGCTCTGGCGGTCGGCGTATTGAGGTGTTGGGTTTACGGGTGGCCCTGGATAAGACGGAGGCCCTTTTGTTCCACGGGCCTCTTCGTGGTTCGGCCCCCGGTGCTTCCATCGTAGTTAATTCAGCCCTCGTACCGGTTCAGGCCTAGATGAAATATCTGGGCCTGATCCTTGAGGACAGGACAGGACGCCAGGATATAAACAAAAACCAAATACAATTTTAATAATGATGAAAAAACATGGCTAGTTTTTTTCCTCTACCACAACATGGCTGAACTTCGACTTTAAACGGAACGACTGCCATCAGGCTTCCTCAACCCAAGTACTAGACATTGAAGTTCTGTGGAAGTTTGCCAAAGTGATTACTCTGCCTGATAGAACGCATGAATAGAATCCAAGGGTGGTTGTCGCCATACTTATTGCGAATGCTGACAACGCAGTATGGCAACTCACACTTTAGCGGCCTAGTGAGATGATTCCTCACGCTCCGCTTAAAGGACCTAGGATCATAGTAGGCGTGGAACACGTGCGTCGGCAGCGAGTTTCAGGTTTGAACTTATTTGTACAGGAAGGAAGAACTGAACCATTTAGTTCGGGAGCGTATGTCTACCGTTTTAAAAAGCTGACTTGCAAGGCCAGCACGAGTTGTCCTGTAGAGGAAGAGAGAAGGTGGAACCAGTTGGTAGAGTTCATCAGAACACTCCATGATAAAGATGGTATAAGAGTGCGGTATTGTATTGTCACCTGTTCGTGTTAGAACCGGAACCAACACCTTGACGTGCTCTCCGAGGTACGAAGAGGTCTCAATACGTTGAGAATAGCACCTATTTTACGACTAATCAGGCAAGGATTCCAGTACCTTAACCTATGTGGTTATCGCTGACTCACTTGCTCAGTAGCGCGAGCGTTATCGATTTACGGATTTAATTACAAAGACATGAATAACAGCTGAATAACTAGTTTCTATATGATTAATCTGTTTTAACTGACATATGTAAAATAGTACATTGTATAACTACCCTACATTCATAAGTTTAAACGAAACGGTGTATTTATTATACCTATTGTGTTAGATTTCTGTCCACGCAATCAACCATGTTTCAAACCCAAAAGTAAATAGCTGCGCCAATATAAAACAATAATAGCAAATATTAGTAACAAATAGTTCTTATACCTACATCGATGTTACTATATCAATTGTAGAAAACGTCTCATTGTTATAGCTTTAATATTTGAAGCTAAACTACTAGTTTTGAATCACGCTGTATTATGTGTACTCGTATTATTGTTACAAACAAAGATTTATTTTACGTTATGAAGAACATTTCAATGGAAACGTACATTTGGAAGCCGTTTTTATTGAAACAAAAAGTATTTTAATGAACATTTGATATATATTATTACATTTTACTCAGAAACATTTAATTAAGCGAGTAAATTGAATGTACGTAAAGTCAGTTTTTACATCAATATTACACACAAGTAATATTTTTTTTTATTCTCTACATTTAGTTAAAAGAGCTACCTTTCGATACTAATTGACAGAAAAAAAGAAATACAAGTCAATACAAGTCACGTCTTTCTTTTTCGTTTGCAAATTCTACAATGTTTGTATCTTTCCAGGGCTAATGAACCGACAAAAGCCAACTGGCATGGAAATAAGGCAAAGCAAATAGAATACAAAAGAAAACTTTCGGGAACTCTACAGATTTTCGCCATGTCTTGATTAGAATGAGCACTATGGGGTACAGGAACCGTTGTGTCTACTAATTTATAAAGACCGCTGATCAATCTTTCCTCTCTGACGATTTTGACTTAACAAGGTATTCTCTTTTTTTCTACCTAACATGACCATAGTATAACGCGAGAGATACAAGCTTGATGTGGTTCTTCGAGTGTCCCCTTTACCAATTTCACACCCCACCAACAGATCCATCTCAATTTTCGTCTGTTGCTATAGTGATAAGTAGTTGTACTACGAGGACTTTGTACGAGTATAAACGCGTTACACTGTGATGACGGTATGTTTACCATTTGTTTACACAATGTGTACAATGGGACATAAATATCACAAAATGCTGCTAGTAATTAATCTTTTGATCACGGTTTGAACACATGATTTCGTTAACACAACCCTTGTGTTTTGATTTTGTTGCAGATCAGAACATCGATTGCTATTACTTAAGAAATCAGAGATCAAATGCCAGTAATGTTTGTAATTCATCATTAAAGGCAAACAGTACGCTGTTTAGTTCATTTTAACAAAGTTAGACTTCAGTAAGTATTATATAAGGCTAAAAATTAATATGGATAAGACAAAAGTTATGTTCAATGCCTATGTCATATCCACTCCAGTGAAAATTGGAGAATCTACCCTCGAAGTGGTTGACGACTGCGTGTATCTAGGACAAACTATCCAGTTAAGTAAGTCCAAGTTCGAAAAAGAGGTCAATCGTCGAATCCAGCTACGTTGGGCAGTGTTCGGAAAGCTATGTAACGTTTTTTCGTCACGAATACCGCAGTGTCGCATGGACCTCTCCATTACTCTTTGGGTGACTTTGAGCCTTCTTATCAAGTCCATAGTGAGCGAATATGTCTCTATGCTGTAAGTCATCATTGGCAACACACACTGGTCAAAGACTTTTGTCTTGCGACACTGGGGTATTCGTGACGAAAAAACATTACATAGCTTTCCGAACACTGCCCAACGTAATGCTTGAAGTTTATTTACGTAATCGAATCAGGAATGAGAAGATCCACCAACGAACCAAGGTCAACGATGTTGACAGTAAAAGTTCTAAACTTAAGTAGCTGTGGGCGGGGCACACGTAGCTGTTCTGGAGTGGCGACCGCGTACTGAGAAAAGTAGTGTTGGTAGGCCCCCCACAAGGTGGTCCGACGACCTTGTGAAGGTCGCACGCAGCTGCTGGATGCGGGTGGCACGGAACGGACTGTTGTGGAGAACCTTAGAAAAAGCCCAAATCCAGCAGTGGACGTCTTTTAGCTGAGATGATGATGATGATTATATAAGGCTAGACATGAGGTACCTAATGAAAGAAAATAAGTTTAAAGGATATTTCAGGTATCAGACAAATTAGCTTTTTGTCTGATAAATCCAGTTATTAACATGTCCGTAAGATAATTCATTATTTGTTCGCTAACACATTCTTATAATTCTCTGACTTTAATTTCTGTTCCTCTTTCACGTGTTTACTAATTATGATGGAAACGGCCATGGTTCAAACATCCTGGTCGATGTAGCGATGATATTGCGTTATCACCGCTCGGATGACCCCGTTCTGTCCACAATAGAAACTCCGATGAGTTATGAAGTTATAATGCTAAGACACACTGTTAAGATGGGTGACCAACTTTCAATGTTGTTATTTCATCTTGTTTATTTTATCTACAGCCAATTTGTCAATCCAAAGGTTAACTCAAAAAATTTGTATAATCAGGTATTGTATAGAAAAACTAGGCAATGGATACAATACTTGAAACTTGTAAGTAATATATGAAATATTATTTTACCCTGCACTTTGACTACGTATTCTGTTTAGTATCCAATGACAAGATGGCCCAGGTGCTATATACATTGCCAACGTATTATTTAGAATACCTGAATGATATAGATTTTCGGCAGCAAATACGATAAACATATTCTCTCTGATATTTTCTTTAAATGTTTATCAGTACTTTTATCTTTTCAAATAATGTTTCAATTTATAGGTTTTAGCTTCGTAAACCATGTTAAGATTTCTTTTTTATTTTTCTCTTATTTAACAAACCTAATCTTTACGCGAATTTGTTATGATTTGCGCTTGAACTTTTTGGTGTCGATATCTGGTGATACTATAATAAGAAAGTTGTAAAAATAAGGGTTAGTTTCTAAATGTCTGTGTGTATTTCTAACATGAGGACATTTCCCGCCCTAACACGCGGTCACTCACCCCAAAAGCCTCCGACAGTCTCTGCGACGGCCTCTGCGGTTGGCAATAAAGTTTTGTGACGAAGTTTTTATAAATATAATACATGACTGTTATTTACGCATACGTTACCACAAATTTTGTACTAAAGCTCTGAATTCCTCACAGATATTGAATAGATATACTCGTATATATAAGGGGTTAATATCCTAGTCTTTAACTTTTTTTTTCTATCTTACGAGCCTGCCAAAGTGACTCTACTCTACCTGCTGCAAAGTATGAATAGAATCCAAGAGTTGTGGTCACCATAATCATCGCAAATGCTGACAACGCAGTATGGTGACCCACACTATGGCGGCATTGTGAGATGCTTTTTCACACCCCGCTTGGGGACGTAAAATGCATGACAGTCATTGTGACAGTGTAAGGCTTACACAGCTACCACGATAACTGTCACCCCTGCATCGACGGGCCTCCGGTCTCACACTTACTAACGAAACACGACAACACGGATGCTGGGGCTTTAGGTTGGTTTTCTGTGGGAGGGTAGTACTGCCTCGGTCGAGCCGGCCCGCTCGTGCTGAAATCAGCGTGGTTCTACTACCTAGAAATGTTAACTGTCTTCAAAACAGGAGAAGATTCTAATACTGAATCTTTTAGTGAATGCAGTTACATAACTGCTAAGGTTGAATTCGAGGGTTTCATTCCCACTCAGGACAAATAATTTTGTGATGAGCGCAAGCATTTGTTCTATGTCTTGTCTTGGACTTATCATTTTTGTGTAAACATAATACATTGCATTGTTTTACTAACAAAGAATTTTGTCAGATTCTAAAATATATATAATCTCAGTTTCAGAAATTTGTAATAACTTTTCTTTTGATAACCGAATTGAAGTGAAACAGCTCACATAAGAATGAATGGCGTTATGTTCAATAACACCTTAAATAGGTTGACAAAATTCCACTAATTTGACTAAAACGGTACTGATAACCGATTCAGAATACAGCATGATTTACATAAACCTACAAACACAACCTCATAAGTCGCTCGAACTAAGTGTTAAAGTACTTTATTATTATCGACTATTATTAAGACGCTATCAAGAAATATATCTTACCTAAGCCAAAAAAAAGTGGGAACAAAATGATGGATGTTAGGAGCCCGCTTACCGACGCTACCGCCATCTATCAACGAGTAGATGACGATGTTTTGATCTGTCACGGGGATACGCGGCCCGTGAATATAGCACACCCGGTATATCACCCGGTAATCATCGATCACTGATATTATGTGTTCTGAACACAATGAACTGAATTGAAACATGTTCTATTCATTAAGAAAAAGAAGGTAGTCGTTTAAGGTGATCATTCTTTCTATTAGTGCTATCTCTACCTCTAAGGTAAAACCTTTCAAAGGGTCATATGTGATAACTTTATGTCAATACTATAGTGGAGACCGACTATATAACTAAACTTTGCTACAGACTGCCTCGTTAGTCTAGTGGTTAGCGTATGCGACTGCCGATCAAGAGGCCTCAGGTTCGATTTACGGGTCGCGTCAAAAAGTGTTTTTGAATTTTTCTGGTAACAGAAGTATTTGATAACAGCCTGGAGTTTGGAAGTTGAGGTGTCGGATAACTGTACCATCGGATTGTAAGAGTGAGGGGGGAAAAAAGGGTGCACCTATGTTTATGCATACACTTGTGCACTATAATTTCTTCTGCGTAGTGGATTGGTCTCCGTTGAGACTGCCCGCTGTGACAGAAATTGGTTAGGAGTACATCATAGCTGTGTCAGAGTAACTGAATCTTACCGCATAAACACTGCTGAAGTCGACTTTATATTGTTAAAGGAGCTGACTGTCCTGAAAGTTATTGACAATTATAATTCTGCTTTAAAGAGGAGAGCGAAGATCTCTTGGCAAATATATACATTCCTCATTTGAATCGTAACTTCTACCAGGTAAGTGGAAAATTAAATCTTTTTAATATTTACATCTTGTCATGCAAAAAATTTACATTTACCGTGGTAACATTGATAAACAGGTATTACTGTAATTTAAGCTTAACCTCCATGTACTCAAGTTTTGAAATCATTTAATCATTTCGGCAGTTTCATATTTACGAACCAAATATTACGACTAACACAAAATAAACTAGGCTAGCGAAGGAACCAAAAACCCACAATTTTTTTTTATACTTTAATTAACAAAGTAAATTCAGTATAATGAACCACAAATACAATCTAAAAAAATTAACTAGAATTAACTCTCTCTACAAATAACGTCCCTTTTTTCTCAGCTTTAAACATCAAAGGGTAGACCCTTCTCAACCTTTCACCCATAAGTTTAAACATTAATTTATATTAAACTAAAATAAACACGGTTCCTTACTTATAACAGAAGCCAGACAGGTAATCACAACCTATGTGGTTGAGACGCAGTTAAAATATTTTACCTGAGAAACTGTGTGTGGTCTGAATACAAACTGAGATTTTTTTCTTTCACACTATCCATCCCATCATCACAATTTTGCATGACGTTGACTTTAGGCAGTAAATGAGTGCGGACTGCCCAAGACCGCGATGGTTATTGGTGTTTGGGGGAGATCTTCCTTCGGCAGTAGACGGTGATAGAATGAGTCTGTTTAAAAGTAACTATACTCTTTTACAGAAATGTGGAAAGAAAGTACTGTTTCAAAGGGATACTTAATACATTCATTTAATTATTATTCTAACTGAATTTCTGTCTACAGTTGTCTAGAAAATATTTTTGGAAATAAGCTATAAATAAAATAGTCCTCTATATGTAGCCAATATACAAAATTCCAAGAAAATAATTCGATGTTTAATCCAACAAAGAACATCCCCGGTTTATAAATGAGTTTCTGCCTAGTTTCTGAGAATTAATGTTCGGTAGTAAATCTTGCTATTTTGGAATTCAGGTGTGAAATATTTAGGTTTCGCTAAGCTTATATCATTTATCGTGTATTAAGTGACTTCTATGAAATCTAATTTGTCACCACACAACCACACGGTGAAGATATGTCTTCTTAAGTAAGCCATTCGCAATGTAGCTGCAAATGTGACAGTACCTTTGTGGGTACTGAAGAAATTAATTTTTAAGCCTTTTATATTAATTATAGATCTCAAACTACGATTAATTATAATACTCAGAATATCTGGACAGTGTACATATACAGGTCTCCAATTCTCTCTTGAAAATATTGAGTTACATTTGCATGAGGCGGACTTAATACCATATGGCATTCTCTACCAGTCAACCTTTAGGTGGTTCAGTAACTGATATGGCAGGTGCACGTGTTTTAATAGAAGTAATGAGTTTGTAGTTGAAAGCAATAACTTACAATGAATTATCTAACAAAAATAAAAAAGATATATACATACATAGGTGAAAACACAAGTAAATATTAAAACAATAAATATACGAGTCTAGTACAAAATATAGTATATAAAATTATTAGACTATGGGAAAATATCCGCTAGCTGTTCTCTGACCTTGGCTTTAAAAGCATTACGATTAGTTATTTTCCTGATCCCGAGTGAGAGCGCATTCCATAATAGGATCGATTGGACAGTAAAAGAAGAATGAACAAGAGAAAAGGTGTGTTTTGGACATAAGATAGAAAGATAGTAAGTAGAAGATTATTAGTGGAGCGAAGATCTCTGTCATGGTTAGAACATAGTAATTTAAGTTGTGAAATAAGATAAGTGGGTGCTGTAGTATTATTAAGTAAAGAGTGAAGGGTAATCAGGGCCCATAAGCTACAACGCTGGCGGATAGGTAACCATAACAGCTGACTTCTATGAGTGGAGATATGGTCGTACCTGCGGAGGTTGAAGATAAACCGAATGCAGTTTTAAGTCGCTGAAGTTTGTTGAGTAGATCTACATTCAGGTCGATGTAGCATACATCACAATTTTCGATGATTGGGAAGATCAGAGCCTGTACTAGCATTTAATTGGTAGTAGGTGGTAAGAAGTTCTTAAGTCGATACAATCACCGCAAGGATCCAGTGACCCCCCGACTCACATTCTCAATCTGTGGTTTCCAGGTGAGGTGGGAACCAATCCAGATCCTTGACAAACGGATTGATCGGTATAACGAATCCATTATAAGTAATCAGCAGTAGTTTTGATATATCGAATCTGCAAATCAGTCTAGGGCTACCCACGATTATTGACTGACACTTGGCGGGGTTAACACTCACACCACGATTCGGTGTCTTGGACCAGTTTTCGATTGCTTCCAAATCACCGTTAATGCTGTCAATTGTTTCTGCTAGTCAATCAGGGTTGGTCTGTAGGTAAATTTGAAGATCATCCGCATACAAATGATACACCCATCGAAGATCTAGGGTAAGGAGATTGATAAACATCGAAAGTAAAAGAGGTGATGAAATGCCACCCTCTGGAACGCCTGCACCAAGATTACAAAAACTTGATGTTGTTTCATCAATATGGACCGAGTTTTGACGTCCACGAAGATAAGATGAAAACCATTCCAGTACCTCGGTGGGGATCATATAGTGAGGATAGATAAAAGTTTAATGAGTGGAGATCCATATTTCTGCATATACCGGTGACTTTTTCAGTTTTTGCTGTCGGGGTTGAGGCCTTAATGTTGATGCCCACGTGAGGTAGTTCTCCAGCGTGTGTTAAATGAAGTCCCAATCATCTGCGCATTGGTAGCATTGTGCCGTTTCATCGCGTCCGATTTTATTCAGATGCTCACCGAAGCTACCGTGCCCGGTGAGTATTTGCGTTAGTTCATAGGTGACACAACCTCCCTTACTGCCTACTAAAACTTCGAGGTAAAGCAATGATATTGTGTTGGCGCATATTCTGTGGCTGTTACATCCGCGTGCACCGCTGTACCAATGCCTGTTGGTGAGTGTTCCGTCGCATTTAGAGCTCGTCCTAGTCTTTCCCGCTCTCATTCCTCTATATCCATCAGAAAATCAAAAGGTATGAAACGGGCTGCAGTCACTTCCAATGAGATGGTGTAGTATTCTCGTACGATCAGACTGCCCATAACCCGCTGCGCTTGGTTGAACTTAGCTTAGTGGAAGATGACGATGGGCGCTTGACCCATAACTGCATTCCTTAGAGGACCTTGGATCGTAATACTGCACAGTAGAGGTGACGAACTACCTCCTGCAGATCTCCTAAATTGGGCAATGACCTCTGTAGGGAGCCCGCCACAATATTTTGGTAGATTGGACTGAAGTGATACTGTGATCTCATCGATATTAAACAATTCTTTCGTTGCTCTTAACCCTGTAAATGTGTAAACGTGTTCTGGAGGAGAGACGGTGTCTTGGCAAAAGTAGTGTCCAGATGGTGGGCCGACTTGTATGCCTTTGGATGTAAATACGGCGGACAAGTGTACCTTGGGAGACTCCAGCAGTGGACTGCAACGGGCTGATTATTATGAACCATGAACCCTGTGAGTGAGGTTAATGAAGGCTCAACCTTTGCCTTACTTCTAGTTCGGGGGATTTTCAAAGAAAGGAAAGGAAAGGATGGCAACATATTTGTATCTTTTGCCTGTCCGTATAAGTATCCATGGGTGGTGTCTGCTCATTAACCTTTCTACGAGTATATCATAACACGTACTTTATTTTGAACTGAAGTAGCCAACAAATAGTAATCTTATACAGCAGCATATGATTAATTGCTGTGTTTATTATTTACGCCAACTAAAAGTATGCCCTTTGTGTATATACAGATGAAAATACATTTTGAACATCAAAAGATTTTTGTATTATAACAATTATCATATTACTTTTTACAAAGTAGAAAATTAAAAAAATATCATTCTACATTTTTTCTTTAATTACTTTAAACTTTCATATTCTGTTTGTTTAAAAATGTTTTCGAAGAATTCTTCTTACGTAATAATACCTACATAGATACAATATAAGTGCTTTCGGTTTATTCCACGAGTGCCGAACAAATTGTATCTAAACGAGTTGCGTATACAAATGTAGTATCTCCCAGTTGCTCATTATTTTAATCAACAGTCTCTACTGGCAATGAAAAGCAATTATATGTGAAATAAACATTTCTAGCCATTAGCTGATTGTAGTTGATATGTTTTTATTACTTATAGACAGCCGGCTAGGCGTGGTGATAAAATTATACGGTTAATTTCTTAATTTTATATTGGCAACTCAACCCATGAAACCATGTACGTATTAGTTCAACTCGCACTTGGCCATTTGTACGTACATGCAACACCATTTTTTTTATATTAGACTAGTCTGTTGGTCTAATCTAATGGTTAGTGAGTCTGACTGCTAAGCCAGAAGTCGTAGGTTAAATTCCCACCCAGGATAAATATTTTGAGGTGAGCACACAAATATTGTGTCTGGGTATAGTTTATCTATAGTATATCTACCAGGTTGTAGAGCCATGCTGATTTCAGCATGAACGCGTTGGCTCGACCGGGGCAGTATTACCCTCCCACAGAAGATCAACCTAAAGTGACAGCATCCGCGCTGTCTCGTGGTGTGTGCAATACAATGCTACGATGTCTGTCATGCCTTTTACGTCCGCAAGTGAGGCACCATACTGCATTGTCAGCATTCACAACGAGTATAATGACTACAACTTTTGGATTCTTTTCATGCTTTCCATCAGGCAGAGTAGAGTCACTTTGGCAGGCTCTTAAAATAAAAATAAAAGTATGAATGTATTCAGAAATATGTAAGTATGTTTAGTCTGGTTTCAATAGTACGGGCTCGTGGCAGATGATCCTGTGTGATATGTGTCCAGTTATTTATACATATTTTAATTAAATTTGTGTGTGAAGCATGTGTATTCTAAACAACTGCTTTCTGCATAAGTGTGAGTGTGAGGCTTTCTTGAAGAGTCTTCGGGACTTCGTCATTTGTAAACATGATAATGAGTAGGATTTGAACTCTATACCTACCATTGTCTTTTAGCTTCAGTAGTTAAGTTTATATATTTTTTTTTGCTGTGTGCAGCATAATATTACACACTACTATCTCTATAACAAAAACAACCATGTGGTCTCTATCCAGGATTGTTTTGTATGGTCTGTTATAGTGTATGATCTTATTGGTAATTTATTATGGTTATTTATCATTTTTCCGTGAGTAATATTTTCTCTATATTTCTTGTTAAAGACCACGATCACATTAGGAATATGTTTTATTATCGTGGGGGACTGTGTTACAAATATACAAGTAAAAGGCAAAAAGAACACCCAGACTCAGAGCAGCAATTTGGGAACGCACAAAGTGTGGAATTTGAACCCACAACAATGCAATAGAGAGCAGCATGGCGATTGTTTACATCACTACATCATCCGTACAGATGTATATTCATCCGTGCAGTCGTGTATTCAGCAATGTATATATTGAAATTTGTTGTGAAAGAAAATACCTATATGCCTCCTGAATACTCCGTTCCAAAATTGTGTTCTATGTAGGTATATTTACAAACGTCTCCATTTGAACACGAGTTTTCAATTACCGGATTCAGGATAGCGTTTGTTTATAAAAACTCGAGATAGTGTTGGAGCTTTTAGCTGCGTTGGCTGCGTAGCCTGTGTCGAGTGTATCCTTTACTGAGTATTTCTTCGCGCCGTATATCCACTAAAAGTATTTGTAGTGGTGTTCTAGCACTTTACAACTATATTTTTCACCTACATAAGTAAATTCCAAAATAAAAGGATGTTTGTTTTATACCACGTAGGTAACAAATAACTGTTCGGTGCGTGACTTCAGTACAGTAGCCAACAGTTCTCTTTAGCTACAGTAATAACTTTTTTTTGTCGGGGTGGGAAATCCCTTCGGGTCTCCGGCTCCTCAGGGACGCAGGAGCCAGGAGTATGTGGTGTTGCCACTAAAAACCACCCTGGCAGCCGGTCTCAGGCGTCCTTTTCTGAAGGGGACCCGGACACCATATTATTTCCGGTCCCCTCCAGAAGCAACGCCGCGATTAGTCAGACCCTATCCTGGAGAAGCTACAATAATAACTTATTGTAGCTTTTAGTATGTTTGTCATAGTAACATCTCTCATTTGTAATAAATAAATAAATAAAATTTATAAATTTTATTTGTTTTAAACTATTAAGCATTAATTCACTACTATATATATAAGGAAGGTTATCGAGGATTATCAAAATAAACCACAAATTGTTTCTCTGAAAATACAAAGTTTTGTTTTATTTAACACATTTTTACAATTGAGATTGACAAATGAACTGAGATTTTTTTCCTTTACACTATCCATCCCATCATCACAATTTTGCATGACGTTGACTTTAGGCAGTAAATGAGTGCGGACTGCCCAAGACCGCGATGGTTATTGGTGTTTGGGGGAGATCTTCCTTCGGCAGTAGACGGTGATAGAATGAGTCTGTTTAAAAGTAACTATACTCTTTTACAGAAATGTGGAAAGAAAGTACTGTTTCAAAGGGATACTTAATACATTCATTTAATTGTTATTCTAACTGAATTTCTGTCTACAGTTGTCTAGAAAATATTTTTGGAAATAAGTTATAAATAAAATAGTCCTCTATATGTAGCCAATATACAAAATTCCAAGAAAATAATTCGATGTTTAATCCAACAAAGAACATCCCCGGTTTATAAATGAGTTTCTGCCTAGTTTCTGAGAATTAATGTTCGGTAGTAAATCTTGCTATTTTGGAATTCAGGTGTGAAATATTTAGGTTTCGCTAAGCTTATATCATTTATCGTGTATTAAATGACTTCTATGAAATCTAATTTGTCACCACACAACCACACGGTGAAGATATGTCTTCTTAAGTAAGCCATTCGCAATGTAGCTGCAAATGTGACAGTACCTTTGTGGGTACTGAAGAAATTAATTTTTAAGCCTTTTATATTAATTATAGATCTCAAACTACGATTAATTATAATACTCAGAATATCTGGACAGTGTACATATACAGGTCTCCAATTCTCTCTTGAAAATATTGAGTTACATTTGCATGAGGCGGACTTAATACCATATGGCATTCTCTACCAGTCAACCTTTAGGTGGTTCAGTAACTGATATGGCAGGTGCACGTGTTTTAATAGAAGTAATGAGTTTGTAGTTGAAAGCAATAACTTACAATGAATTATCTAACAAAAATGAAAAAGCTATATACATACATAGGTGAAAACACAAGTAAATAATAAAACAATAAATATACGAGTCTAGTACAAAATATAGTATATAAAATTATTAGACTATGGGAAAATATCCGCTAGCTGTTCTCTGACCTTGGCTTTAAAAGCATTACGATTAGTTATTTTCCTGATCTCGAGTGAGAGCGCATTCCATAATAGGATCGATTGGACAGTAAAAGAAGAATGAACAAGAGAAAAGGTGTGTTTTGGACATAAGATAGAAAGATAGTAAGTAGAAGATTATTAGTGGAGCGAAGATCTCTGTCATGGTTAGAACATAGTAATTTAAGTTGTGAAATAAGATAAGTGGGTGCTGTAGTATTATTAAGTAAAGAGTGAAGGGTAATCAGGGCCCATAAGCTACAACGCTGGCGGATAGGTAACCATAACAGCTGACTTCTATGAGTGGAGATATGGTCGTACCTGCGGAGGTTGAAGATAAACCGAATGCAGTTTTAAGTCGCTGAAGTTTGTTGAGTAGATCTACATTCAGGTCGATGTAGCATACATCACAATTTTCGATGATTGGGAAGATCAGAGCCTGTACTAGCATTTAATTGGTAGTAGGTGGTAAGAAGTTCTTAAGTCGATACAATCACCGCAAGGATCCAGTGACCCCCCGACTCACATTCTCAATCTGTGGTTTCCAGGTGAGGTGGGAACCAATCCAGATCCTTGACAAACGGATTGATCGGTATAACGAATCCATTATAAGTAATCAGCAGTAGTTTTGATATATCGAATCTGCAAATCAGTCTAGGGCTACCCACGATTATTGACTGACACTTGGCGGGGTTAACACTCACACCACGATTCGGTGTCTTGGACCAGTTTTCGATTGCTTCCAAATCACCGTTAATGCTGTCAATTGTTTCTGCTAGTCAATCAGGGTTGGTCTGTAGGTAAATTTGAAGATCATCCACATACAAATGATACACCCATCGAAGATCTAGGGTAAGGAGATTGATAAACATCGAAAGTAAAAGAGGTGATGAAATGCCACCCTCTGGAACGCCTGCACCAAGATTACAAAAACTTGATGTTGTTTCATCAATATGGACCGAGTTTTGACGTCCACGAAGATAAGATGAAAACCATTCCAGTACCTCGGTGGGGATCATATAGTTAGTGAGGATAGATAAAAGTTTAATGAGTGGAGATCCATATTTCTGCATATACCGGTGACTTTTTCAGTTTTTGCTGTCGTGAGGTAGTTCTCCAGCGTGTGTTAAATGAAGTCCCAATCATCTGCGCATTGGTAGCATTGTACCGTTTCATCGCGTCCGATTTTATTCAGATGCTCACCGAAGCTACCGTGCCCGGTGAGTATTTGCGTTAGTTCATAGGTGACACAACCTCCCTTACTGGCTACTAAAACTTCGAGGTAAAGCAATGATATTGTGTTGGCGCATGTTCTGTGGCTGTTACATCCGCGTGCACCGCTGTACCAATGCCTGTTGGTGAGTGCTCCGTCGCATTTAGAGCTCGTCCTAGTCTTTCCCGCTCTCATTCCTCTATATCCATCAGAAAATCAAAAGGTATGAAACGGGCTAGGACTGCAGTCACTTTCAATGAGATGGTGTAGTATTCTCGTACGATCAGACTGCCCATAACCCGCTGCGCTTGGTTGAACTTAGCTTAGTGGAAGATGACGATGGGCGCTTGGCCCATAACTGCATTCCTTAGAGGACCTTGGATCGTAATACTGCACAGTAGAGGTGACGAACTACCTCCTGCAGATCTCCTAAATTGGGCAATGACCTCTGTAGGGAGCCCGCCACAATATTTTGGTAGATTGGACTGAAGTGATACTGTGATCTCATCGATATTAAACAATTCTTTCGTTGCTCTTAACCCTGTAAATGTGTAAACGTGTTCTGGAGGAGAGACGGTGTCTTGGCAAAAGTAGTGTCCAGATGGTGGGCTGACTTGTATGCCTTTGGATGTAAATACGGCGGACAAGTGTACCTTGGGAGACTCCAGCAGTGGACTGCAACGGGCTGATTATTATGAACCATGAACCCTGTGAGTGAGGTTAATGAAGGCTCAACCTTTGCCTTACTTCTAGTTCGGGGGATTTTCAAAGAAAGGAAAGGAAAGGATGGCAACATATTTGTATCTTTTGCCTGTCCGTATAAGTATCCATGGGTGGTGTCTGCTCATTAACCTTTCTACGAGTATATCATAACACGTACTGTATTTTGAACTGAAGTAGCCAACAAATAGTAATCTTATACAGCAGCATATGATTAATTGCTGTGTTTATTATTTACGCCAACTAAAAGTATGCCCTTTGTGTATATACAGATGAAAATACATTTTGAACATCAAAAGATTTTTGTATTATAACAATTATCATATTACTTTTTACAAAGTAGAAAATTAAAAAAATATCATTCTACATTTTTTCTTTAATTACTTTAAACTTTCATATTCTGTTTGTTTAAAAATGTTTTCGAAGAATTCTTCTTACGTAATAATACCTACATAGATACAATATAAGTGCTTTCGGTTTATTCCACGAGTGCCGAACAAATTGTATCTAAACGAGTTGCGTATGCAAATGTAGTATCTCCCAGTTGCTCATTATTATAATCAACAGTCTCTACTGGCAATGAAAAGCATTTATATGTGAAATAAACATTTCTAGCCATTAGCTGTCAATTGTTTCTGCTAGTCAATCAGGGTTGGTCTGTAGGTAAATTTGAAGATCATCCGCATACAAATGATACACCCATCGAAGATCTAGGGTAAGGAGATTGATAAACATCGAAAGTAAAAGAGGTGATGAAATGCCACCCTCTGGAACGCCTGCACCAAGATTACAAAAACTTGATGTTGTTTCATCAATATGGACCGAGTTTTGACGTCCACGAAGATAAGATGAAAACCATTCCAGTACCTCGGTGGGGATCATATAGTTAGTGAGGATAGATAAAAGTTTAATGAGTGGAGATCCATATTTCTGCATATACCGGTGACTTTTTCAGTTTTTGCTGTCGTGAGGTAGTTCTCCAGCGTGTGTTAAATGAAGTCCCAATCATCTGCGCATTGGTAGCATTGTGCCGTTTCATCGCGTCCGATTTTATTCAGATGCTCACCGAAGCTACCGTGCCCGGTGAGTATTTGCGTTAGTTCATAGGTGACACAACCTCCCTTACTGGCTACTAAAACTTCGAGGTAAAGCAATGATATTGTGTTGGCGCATATTCTGTGGCTGTTACATCCGCGTGCACCGCTGTACCAATGCCTGTTGGTGAGTGTTCCGTCGCATTTAGAGCTCGTCCTAGTCTTTCCCGCTCTCATTCCTCTATAACCATCAGAAAATCAAAAGGCATGAAACGGGCTAGGACTGCAGTCACTTCCAATGAGATGGTGTAGTATTCTCGTACGATCAGACTGCCCATAACCCGCTGCGCTTGGTTGAACTTAGCTTAGTGGAAGATGACGATGGGCGCTTGGCCCATAACTGCATTCCTTAGAGGACCTTGGATCGTAATACTGCACAGTAGAGGTGACGAACTACCTCCTGCAGATCTCCTAAATTGGGCAATGACCTCTGTAGGGAGCCCGCCACAATATTTTGGTAGA
Source organism: Hypercompe scribonia (assembly GCA_949316085.1). Taxonomy (NCBI): domain Eukaryota; kingdom Metazoa; phylum Arthropoda; class Insecta; order Lepidoptera; family Erebidae; genus Hypercompe; species Hypercompe scribonia. Next base: position 24,567,988 of record OX438972.1, read on the forward strand.
TTGGACTGAAGTGATACTGTGATCTCATCGATATTAAACAATTCTTTCGTTGCTATTAACCCTGTAAATGTGTAAACGTGTTCTGGAGGAGAGACGGTGTCTTGGCAAAAGTAGTGTCCAGATGGTGGGCCGACTTGTATGCCTTTGGATGTAAATACGGCGGACAAGTGTACCTTGGGAGACTCCAGCAGTGGACTGGAACGGGCTGATTATTATGAACCATGAACCTTTGCCTTACTTCTAGTTCGGGAGATTTTCAAAGAAAGGAAAGGAAAGGATGGTAACATATTTGTATCTTTTGCCTGTCCGTATAAGTATCCATGGGTGGTGTCTGCTCATTAACCTTTCTACGAGTATATCATAACACGTACTTTATTTTGAACTGAAGTAGCCAACAAATAGTAATCTTATACACCAGCATATGATTAATTCCTGTGTTTATTATTTACGCCAACTAAAAGTATGCCCTTTGTGTATATACAGATGAAAATACATTTTGAACATCAAAAGATTTTTGTATTATAACAATTATCATATTACTTTTTACAAAGTAGAAAATTAAAAAAATATCATTCTACATTTTTTCTTTAATTACTTTAAACTTTCATATTCTGTTTGTTTAAAAATGTTTTCGAAGAATTCTTCTTACGTAATAATACCTACATAGATACAATATAAGTGCTTTCGGTTTATTCCACGAGTGCCGAACAAATTGTATCTAAACGAGTTGCGTATGCAAATGTAGTATCTCCCAGTTGCTCATTATTATAATCAACAGTCTCTACTGGCAATGAAAAGCAATTATATGTGAAATAAACATTTCTAGCCATTAGCTGATTGTAGTTGATATGTTTTTATTACTTATAGACAGCCGGCTAGGCGTGGTGATAAAATTATACGGTTAATTTCTTAATTTTATATTGGCAACTCAACCCATGAAACCATGTACGTATTAGTTCAACTCGCACTTGGCCATTTGTACGTACATGCAACACCATTTTTTTTATATTAGACTAGTCTGTTGGTCTAATCTAATGGTTAGTGAGTCTGACTGCTAAGCCAGAAGTCGTAGGTTAAATTCCCACCCAGGATAAATATTTTGAGGTGAGCACACAAATATTGTGTCTGGGTATAGTTTATCTATAGTATATCTACCAGGTTGTAGAGCCACGCTGATTTCAGCATGAACGCGTTGGCTCGACCGGGGCAGTATTACCCTCCCACAGAAGATCAACGTAAAGCGACAGCATCCGCGCTGTCGTGTTTCGTTGGTGAGTACGAGACTGAAAGCTTATTGATTTAGGAGTGACAGTTGTCGTGGTATGTGCAATACAATGCTACGATGTCTGTCATGCCTTTTACGTCCGCAAGTGAGGCACCATACTGCATTTTCAGCATTCACAACGAGTATAATGACTACAACTTTTGGATTCTTTTCATGCTTTCCATCAGGCAGAGTAGAGTCACCTTGGTAGGCTCTTAAAATAAAAATAAAAGTATGAATGTATTCAGAAATATATAAGTATGTTTAATCTGGTTTCAATAGTACGGGCTCGTGGCAGATGATCCTGTGTGATATGTGTCCAGTTATTTATATTTCATTTAAATTTGTGTATGAAACATGTGTATTCTAAACAACTGCTTTCTGCATAAGTGTGAGTGTGAGGCTTTCTTGAAGAGTCTTCGGGACTTCGTCATTTGTAAACATGATAATGAGTAGGATTTGAACTCTATACCTACCATTGTCTTTTAGCTTCAGTAGTTAAGTTTATATATTTTTTTTTGCTGTGTGCAGCATAATATTACACACTACTATCTCTATAACAAAAACAACCATGTGGTCTCTATCCAGGATTGTTTTGTATGGTCTGTTATAGTGTATGATCTTATTGGTAATTTATTATAGTTATTTATCATTTTTCCGTGAGTAATATTTTCTCTATATTTCTTGTTAAAGACCACGATCACGTTAGGTATATGTCTTTTATCGCGGGAGACTGTGTTACAAATATACAAGTAAAAGACAAAAAGAACACCCAGACTCAGATCAGTAATTTGAGAACGCACAGAGTGTGCAGTTTGAACCCACAACAATGCAATAGAGAGCAGCATGGCGATCGCTTACATCACTACACCATCCGTCCAAATGTATATTCATCCGTGCAGTCGTGTATTCAGCAATGTATATATTGAAATTTGTTGTGAAAGAAAATACCTATAGACCTATATGCCTCCTGAATACTCCGTTCCAAAATTGTGTTCTATGTAGGTATATTTACAAACGTCTCCATTTGAACACGAGTTTTCAATTACCGGATTCAGGATAGCGTTTGTTTATAAAAACTCGAGATAGTGTTGGAGCTTTTAGCTGCGTTGGCTGTGTAGCCTGTGTCGAGTGTATCCTTTACTGAGTATTTCTTCCCGCCGTATATCCACTAAAAGTATTTGTAGTGGTGTTCTAGCACTTTACAACTATATTTTTCACCTACATAAGTAAATCCCAAAATAAAAGGATGTTTGTTTTATACCACGTAGGTAACAAATAACTGTACGGTGCGTGACTTCAGTACAGTAGCCATCAGTTCTTTTACCAACAACTTAACTACAATAATAACTTGTTTTTTTTCGGGGTGGGCAACCCCTTCGGGTCTCCGGCTCCTCAGGGACGCAGGAGCCAGGAGTATGTGGTGTTGCCACTAAAAACCACCCTGGCAGCCGGTCTCAGGCGTCCTTTTCTGAAGGGGACCCGGACACCATATTATTTCCGGTCCCCTCCAGAAGCAACGCCGCGCGTGGTCAGACCCTATCCTGGAGAAGCTACAATAATAACCTATTGTAGCTTTTAGTATGTTTGTCACAGTAACATCTCTCGTTTGTAATAAATAAATAAATAAAATTTATAAATTTTATTTGTTTTAAATTATTAAGCATTAATTCATTTCTCTATATATAAGGAAGGTTATCGAGGATTATCAAAATAAACCACAAATTGTTTCTCTGAAAATACAAAGTTTTGTTTTATTTAACACATTTTTATAATATCACAACAATTTTGTTTAACTATTACAATTACACTATTATCTTACCGGAAAATACAAAGAAACGGCATTTAAAGTTTACTAATATCGATTCCTCAACTATATCCTTTCGTTTATCACTCTATAAGTTTCTATAACAACCGATTTTCACAAAATAATCTAAATATCCTCCACCATTAAAAATGCCGCGTCAATCTCTCTATGCGCCACAGACAGTCTAAAAACGCATGGAGCGCGGCAAATTTGACTAATGAAACAACATTTCATTACATATATATCAATACATACACAACATAATAAACATACGAGTATATAAAAATATAAACTTGGATACTAGCATTGTGCCTGTACTTTCAATTTACTGTATAGAAAATTGCGTACTTTTGTCATAAATCTATGGCGTTTTGTCGATATCCTGATTTCAGCTAGGAGTACATTCCATTTCTGATTGTAAATAGAAGAAAAAATTGATAACATTAGAGGTGTGAGGCATAGAAGAAACAAACTGTTTGTGGGCCGAAGATCTCGGTCATGATTAGAAGAAACGAAAGTGTGTTAGATAGCTAAGAAAAGAAAAAAGAAAGTTAGAGCCCGCACACTGCGGCGTTGATGAATTGATAGCCATTGCAACTGGGGACTTGTTATAGACCAACAAAATCACATCGTTTAAAATATAAAAATGCGTGTAATAATTAAGTAATATATGATTATATAATATATGAAAGCGAAACAGCTACTTAACGTCAGAAACTAAAAGGTAGCTGATTCGTTTTTCTTAGTTTTTACATTTTCTGTAGTTCAATCGCTAGCGATCGATGTCTCTAGATTTGTAATCGTTCATAAAATAAGATAAATATAAAATAATAAAATAATATTTTGGTTATGATAGTACTATAAACACTCGTTTCGGGCACTCTACAATACTAAAAACAATTTCCCAATTCATTAATTTAAAAAAAACCCATATCAAAACTTGTATTCTGAAGGTAAAATGCCTCAAAGAATTATAATTTTCATATAATTTTCATATCCATATATGAGAAATTTCACTATATTATTATATATTCATATTATGAGAAAATCTTGAAACCTAACTACCGTAACGTTGGTCTTGTGATTTGCATATACGACTGCCGATCAAGAGATCTTGGTTTCGATTTCCGGGTCAGGTAAGAAAAGTATTGTTGAGTTTTTCTGATTATGAAAATGCTTAAGCAGGCCGGCGCTTAGAAGTTGGGGTCTCCCATTCCTCGGAGAGTACGTATGCAGAAACTCCCATTCCTCGGAGAGTACGTAAAGTCGTTGGTGTTGTGTCTGGTCTCTACATGGTCGTGTCGTATAGGCATCCCATCGGATTGTGAGAGTGAGGGAACAGAGAGTGCGCCTGTGTTCGCGCACACGCTTGTGAGGTATATCTCCAGCGTAGTTGACTGACCTGAGCTAGGAGTATATCATCATCATCATCATCATTATTATCATCATGAGAATAACCTGCACCACTAATGGGCATTGTCTTTAAAGATACGAGTGCAAGAAACTAACATTTTTGAATTACATGTGCTATGAAGTATAAACTTATATAAAAATGTTAAATATACAACTACACAAAAAAATAAACCACGTACATATATTTTGATTTATCATAGTATGAAATTCTACACAGCAAAAGTCCAAGTTAGACTGGTACAATGAAATACAAGAAGCGATCGAATTACGATCGTCAGGTGATCTCTAGCATCTATGAAAAGCTACGGTACTTCCATGTAATTCAATAAGGCTATCAAAAATTACCTTTTAATATAATTCACAAAGGAATCATTTTTACCACAATGAACATAATATAATACACAAGTCGTAACAAAAAGCTGTGTTAACGAGGGTTAACCACAGTATCGTGAATAACGTACAGGCGTTAATTTTACGATGAATTCAAATTAATTAAATATATAATATACTTTCTACTCCACGTAATGACAGAAGAATACCTAGTCTTGAGAAATTTCATTCTGTTTCTGGGGATAAAGGTGAATTTAACTTAATATAAGTTGTGTGATTAAGGGGAGGTTCTAGTCCAGACGCCCGAAAATGTGCGTAATTTCATGATTTTTCTTTGAGAGTACATACGTATTTTTTTAAAAAAACTTTTGTAGCATTTATTTGTCTATATATTAAAAAGCTTACAAAATTTTTCAAGTAAAAATAATACAAAATGGCAGCTCCAGCCCTCACTGACGGCGGTCGTGCGCAGCGGTGTACAGTGTGCGCGGGGCACTCTACAGCCCTGCCAAGTGATCTGAAATGAAAAAACCAAAAAAAATCTTAAAGTAGATGAAATTTGGGGGGCCTTATGATTTGCAAATTTTTGAAAAACCCTTTTTTTAAAAAAAAGGGGACCCTTTTTAGGAAAAACACCTTTTTTGCCTTGTTTTATTTGTTTTCACGTTAAAAAAAACAGTACTAAAAAATTTTTTTTTCAAAAAACGCTTCCTGAAGGCCCCCTAAATTGAATAAGCTTTAATTAGAGCCACCAAACGTCGAAATCGGTGTAGTCGTTGAAGCAGAATCACGCCCCGCGCACAAAAAAAAGGTGTTTCGAGAAAAACGCGTTTAAAGTTTGACGAAGAAAATATCATATAAAATGTTTTTTTTTGACACTTACATCTAATCAGCTATTCCCGCACCATACAGGGTTCCTTCCTCATCTTCAAAAGGCATGTTTTGCTGAACTTTGGTGCTGATTTTGTCAATTCTGATAGATTCGCCTCCGCCGATGTGATGCGTTTATCAACCGTCTTCGCAGCAAAGTTTGTACTATTTATTCCTATGACGATCCCCAGTGTATGCATGGTTTTCAATATTGATGAATAGCCTTCATTGAAGATGCCGGAAGCTATATACGCTGCTATTCCGATTGTTTGTTCGCAACAATGAAGATGTTTCGGGGCCAGTTTCCAAATGCACGCGTTGAAACTTTCGTTATCATTTTGTGTATTTCCACCTGTGCATCTTTGCAGTAGATCATCGCTCGAAAGAGCTTCATACACCGGTCGAATTGCATTTTGAACTGACTCTTGAAGGGCAGGTTCGTGTTCGAAAGCAGCGATTTTTCCCTTTGCTTCAGTGACACGCCACTTAATAGAAAGAATTAGATAGGGAAATATCTTTTTGCCTACACATTTTTAAGACCGTAAGGATGAAAATATAGCAATAAAAAAAAAAAAAATTTTTTGTCGATTTTGACTAGAACCTCCCCTTAATCAATTTAAAAGTTATATGGAAAATAAAAGTGTTTCTGTTGCAGTCGCCTCAAGTTAAGATTGTTAAGTTCTAGAAAAAGTTCAAACATTCCAGAATGTGTCACCTAACATATGTTAGAAAGTTCCAGGCAACTGCCAAGTTAGTCAGGTTTTTATGAAATTCTTCTGGAAGTTTACCAAAGGTCTAAAATCTTCTATGACATACATAAATCAAGACCAATAACCCTCCACAATAGTGTATAGACATTTTCAAGTCTTGCAATACAACAAGTTCGAATTACTGTTCATCATCATACTTGACCAGTTAACTGCTGGACATAGGTCACTCCTTAGCAAGGAGGTTTTGGCCTACTATACCACGCTGCTGAGACGGATTAATATAGGGTTTATTTCAAGTGTTCCTTCTATTTATAGTGATCTTGCCTTGCATATTTTGTTCCTTTAGTCGCCTTTTACAACACCCATACAAAAATAGGGTTGATGTTACTCTGCATTTTTAATCCGTCGCCACTATTAATTATGTTTAATTTAAATATATTTTAGCTATTTCGTGAATTATTCTGAAGCTTATTCGTTCCGTGAATTCTTTTTACATCACTCGTTTTAGTATTCTCTTTCCATGCAGTTGGCTCCTGTGGGTTCGTCGATCAACTCCAGATTGTCCCACTCGTAACTCTTTCCCGCTTTATTTATCCAACCTTGTGTTGAAGTCCTCTATAACAAACTCTACTAATATCCTCATACATAGTCTCTACCTAATCATCGGGGTGTGTCACGGTCGAAGTCAGAAGATATCTGTACCAACTTCAGTGAATACCTTTTGATTATTCCGAGTAGAAGGTAAGTAACCTTCGACACGTTTGAGATTGATGATTGCCCTCCCAGTAAAAAAGCAAGTTGCTGGATTGGAGTGGTATCGAGTGCTCCCCCTCTCTACAGACTTCGGATAATCCCAAAATTCCACCGCAACTTGCTCAATTCTTCCTCCAGTTCGAGTATTTTTTCGTCGGTCTGCAATATACGCGTGTTATATGTTGCCAGGTTAAGTTGTCGTTTGTGGTAACCCAATTTTCTCAATTGGGTACTCTTTGCACTCCCTATTGTGCCATTTCCTAAACCACTATCGCAGCGAGGAACAGCAGAACCACCAGGGAGTAGTTGCCATAAGAAGACGTTCCCCTGCAACTGCAATAGATTTACTCGTAATTAACGAAATACAGTCTGCCCTAGTTTGGCGCAAATTTGAGCATTCCAACATTTATGGTTTTATTAGTTAATTACTCATTGTTTTACTATCCACAACGAAATACTACACATTTCTTGCACCGTTCAGTTTGTGGATAACACATTAAAATAAATACGTTTTATTTTGGTTATTGACTGTAATTGAAATAACAATGTTCACTTATAAATACTAAATATCTTTGAATGAAACAATTCAGGAAACAAGGCTTACAAAGAACGGCAACGTACACGTTAGTCTCAAATTGCAGGTACCGTTGGCATTAGCATGGACATAGACCAGAAGGAGAAGGATAGACCTAAAATAGAATGCAGAAAAAAATTTTTTGCTGCATCAAAAAAGAGCATTATTTGATGATTTGAACGAACTAATCTAAAAGTTATCAAAAAAGCGACATTACGCTTATTCAATTTTGCTTGAAAATAAGGATACACTTGAATTTATTTTCGATTTCCAAGTTCGTTCTTCGCCGAACCTATTATAACTTTTGTGCATACACGTTATAACATTGAGTGAGCCCAAATTAAAATAAGATAACTCATTAAAAAGAACTTCAGGAATTGTAATATTAACTGAGTTTTTGTCAGATACGTAAAAAAAGTTATTGTAACATATTCTTATTTAAGAGTCTTATTTATTCAAATTTGTATCTTAATTCGACTAAATATAACAGTAACATTTTATTTTACGTATTCAAACAATGTAAATAAATTAACCAATGTGTTTTTGGTTCAAAGAATTTATTTTCATTAGTACTTTTATTTTTTTAATTACAATGTGATACATAGCAACAACTTTTTTTTAATATTTAAAGAACCGGCCAAAGTGATTTTACTCTGCCTGACGGAAAGCATGAATAGAATCCAAGACTTGTGTTCACCATATTCATTGCGAATGCAGATAATACAGTTTGGTGACCCACACTATGGTGGCCTCGTGATATTCTTCTTAACACTCATTTAATTCTTTTGGCAGTCTATCATACAACTGTACTTTCTCTTACAGTGTTGTTTTATTTCCGCAGTTAATTCGTCCTTTCGCTGTTTGAATTTTGTATTAGTGTACAAGTATTAAATATGTATAGCTATTTGAGGTTCAACCATTCAGTTTTTTCATGTTGTAGTTTTATATGAGTTAGATAATGTTGATGAAATAGTGCTTTAATTTTTTAACTTTGTTTCAAATAAGTTACAGCTACTGATCCCCATATTTCTACAAGATGGTCAAGATGTGATTTAAACAAAAAAATTATAAATAATAGTAGGCTTTTGTTGAAAGGCATTTTGATATTTTACGCAATTCCCTCACTATTGACATTGACTTCGTTCTGACGTGATCTAAGATTTTAAATACTGCGAACTGGAAAAAAAAAAGATTTTAGTAGCATGACATTATAATCGAACTATACGACCAGTAGTTTCTTGAGTTGCAAATATCTATGTATGATGTAAACAAACTGTGGGAGAGTCATATTTTGGCACAAATAGGCCTCCTCGACTCGAGTAATACACAAAAGCCTCAAAAAAACGAGTTTTCTCTATTTGTTTTTCTCTGGTTGTAGCAAAGTTACCGAAGCTACAAACCCTCTAAACTGACACTTTATTCAAAGACCGACAACACATTTGTGACACTGGATTTTCATATGGACATAAGCGATGGTGGGTACTTAGACACATCTTTGCTCTTTAAACGATAAAAACATACAGACTTTGAAATTTCTCTGTACTCATTTACTATTTTACTAATTAGAGCATCTTGCAGTGCACAATGCTGCAGTACAGAGCGGAATAATACCTTGAAAGTTATTGAATTCTCTCGGCAATTAAAACTACTTCTATGATCTTATAAGCTAGAACAAACACGGTGCGCCAGACTGCATGAGCACGCGTCTTTTAGATTTTATGCGTGCAGCTGTTCCACTTAATAATATTGCATGAGAAAGCAACACTGAGCACAACGTCCTCTACTATATATATTTCGAGTTTCGCATCATGTAATTTAATTTTAACCAAAAGAAAACACTTTATAATAAAATAAACAGAATCACAAATCACATATATTCTATAATTCTTATCATGAATAATAACTTCATCAAAAATTTTCTTACGTAATTCGAATAAATAATGTCAGAAAGTAAAGAACGCCCTAATGGAAAAAAAATGTATATTCATGACTGTTCTATTATAGTAATTATATACATGTCAAACTCAATGAATAAAAGATAATTCAGAGAAAATAATATTTCAATTAATTTTGATGTTTACCGATGAAATATTAAATTTAGTTTGAAAGATACGTTCTTCTAGGAAAGAATTTCCTTCATTAGACAAATGGTGGGATCAAATATAAACGTGGCTTGGTAAGTATTTTCTGTAATTACTTTAAAATCTTTTTTTTTTACTAAACTACGAGTATTTGCAATTTCAAACTTAAGTAAACACATTGTTCAAAAGATTTAGTTTGTAACATATGGTCGGGCTGGAAGCTCAATTCTATTTTATAAAATAACTTAGCCTCAAATATATGTTCCAGTTTGGTTCACATGTATTTACTAATACATATTGTTATGTTTATCAAAAGTGATCTTTGACTCTGGTTATTCTACTGTAGACATCTTTCACTCACAGAATAAGTAATTTATGTAATCAATTGTAAAGTAAACAAAACATTCTTTAAATCAATTTTTCCCATACTTTTTGCTTTTTGTGATCAAAAACATGTAAAATATAATAAAAACATTTGTTGCCGCAAACAAAAAATCTACTTATCCACGTTCTAGAACCGATAGTAAAAGCTACCCTTACGTCTAGATATCGCTGTGTACTATCCTCGAACATTATTATTGTATTATATTAGTTAGAAGTTTGCCTTGTTTGTTTTTCAATTTATATAGTCAAAGATACGACACCAATAATAATTACTTGACGTACCAAACTTGATACAAAAATAAAGTTGTGAAGATCAATTTATTTTATAACACTGGCAATATTTCGCGCCATAAAACTTAGAGCAGTTAGACAATAGATGTAGTACACCCTTCTAGAGAAATTGGTGCCTAATTTATTTAAGGACGTACTATATCATAGGGATAAGTAAACAAGTTACGTCTGTTATGTTTGTTGTCAACTTTGATTGGGGTGTCGTTAGTCAACAACGATAATATCTTTAGGACAACAGAGTGTGACAGATAAAGAAATCAGTGGAAAATATCGATTTGTGATGGATAACTTATCACAAACTGAAGGTGCGTCGCAAATATTTTGTTTAGCACAAAGTAGAAATGTCTATGAAGATCAGTTTTAAACGAAACAATTAATAAAGAAAGTACTACCCACAAAAATAATTTTAAATTTAATAAATTAATGTTTATACACAAATTTAAAAAAAAACAAATCCCAATCGACGGAGTTGAATTGAAAACAGAGGTTCTCAATAATCTCTGTAAATGACTATGATATTTACGTCAATGAATCGAGTCAGTGTACAAATACAAAAATCTCTTTCAAAGTAGAACTATTCGATGAAATTTTATCAATTTCGGGAGTTATCAAGCCCAGTACGAACCGGAAACATCCATAGCTATTAGGATAATCCGGACGAGAGATCGACTCACCAAATTTAATAAAACTTTCCTTTTGCCGACGACGGCTTATGAATTTTGTGGTCGAACCCGTAGTATTCATCTGACAAGAAGGGCTCCCTTAAATATATACAGCTCAATAGAACTGATATCAGAAATTGTTTTTTGCCTAAACCATAAATAAGTAAAATAGTCGCATATATCTTGTTGCAGTGACAAAAGTTTTTATATTTGTATAAGCAACGTCACTTTTTGCTTTTTCATTTCATTACACTTTTAGTTTTCACATCTTTAATTTCCAAAGTGTTCGGTTGATCGATGGCTTGATGGAAATGAAATACCAAATATCGATAGTAAATTTAAAGCTATACAATAATAAACTGACAAAAATCTACTGAAACAGAAATAGCACCTCCTTTTACTTTGGGAGAGCAATACTTTAGCACCTTTAGGGCTGCTTGAACAGATGCATCACACGAAGTCACCAGAAATGTTCGTTACTTTTCACAAAGTGACTGGAATTACCAAAGAACTAAACCCTTTCCTAATGCGGATTAGAAGTGATACTTAAAGTGTCGGAACGCGCTTGTGATTTTAAGGTTAATTGTGTTCATGGCCTATTATATACTGTAGAAAAAAAAAAAATCATTACAAAAGTAGAATTAGGTAAAAACTTGTCTTCTCAGATTGTTACCACGATAAAGCTAACAAAAACGTTTCAAAAGAGCAAGTAAAACTTAGAAGCTCAAATACCTAACAATACCAAGCCAATTGAGAAAATATGTTAGTAGCTCATTACTCCCAACAAAGTATGTTCCAAACCTGACGTAAATCAAGCGCACAGAGCCCCAACAAAACAGATACTAAAGATTTCAGCACAAAGGCTTTACCGGCCAGTCCTCGGATCGGATACGAGCCATTAGAGCCTTTTATTAAGCCAACAAAACGGTCCTCGACCCTGAAAGGTCAACTTCATACCAACCCCACGACCCCATACATTTTAGGGTTACGAGATAAATTGGTTTGAAAATAAATTATATTAGATTATGGTATGTTACATATTGTCATTTATTGCCATGGCTAACTGTGTTTCCGACTTCGTCCGCATACAGTTAGTTTTATTTCGCACCACGTAGAAATCCAAATAAATTTAATCTTCATAGTTTTGACTAAATTTTACGCTATTTTGCGGTATCAATAACTTTTCTTTTAGCATCTATGCGCATATAAAAGCTACTTAAAAAGCTGTTTTGTAATTTCGTATACAGCTAGCAAACCAACAACAAAATCAACAATAGTCAAACAAAAAAGGACTCTAAAAGCCACTGATTTTTGTTCATTATTACTTTTCTCTAGTCACTCATTTATTTTTATTATTTTTCTTCTAAACTACAGACACGCCAGTTTCTGCTATTATATAGTGGTGGAATCTCTTTTCTCTTTTTTCTTTTTTTAAAAAAGACAACGCCCGCATTAGGAATAAATCCTGTGTCGCGGGGGACTTTACAAACATACAAGAGACGGACACAAAGAACACCCAGACTCAGAACAACAATTTGTTGATCACTCAGTGTTGTTCCACGTAGGATTTGAACCCACAACACTCAGCGAAGTGGAGAGCGGCGTGGCGACCGCTTAAACCACTAGGCCAATCGTGCAATAAAAGTGGCACCGTTTCACTTACCGACACAAATTGTTATCATAAACCTCAATACAAATAATTGTTAGTACTCATAAATAAATATTTATTAAAGAAACGATCGTTTATTTTTGGGGGATACTTGAGAAGATTTAGGGTTTATCAAGGATGTTCGAGAAAAATTGAGTCAAATTTCATCAAGTCGACCTGACATACATATAAATACAGTTATACTGTTAGTAAATTGGCATTACTTTGATAATAATTCCTTCGACGAATCCAGGAGGAAGGAAATTTTCAATTCGATTCTATTTGTTATTTTTGAGCATTCACCGTTTGTAAATTTATTTAAAAATCTGTAATATCTGTTTTCAAGGTTGTTCCTACTGAAATTCTTAAAATATTAACGAAACCAAAAAAATACAGCTTATTATTATACGGTATATTCAGGGTGTAGGTAGGTGATATTTTAATGTATTTTCTTTCACCTTTTAGATAACAACATGGTTTATGTCCAAAAAATCGTCAATGTCCAACTTTTTTTTTTTACTCGAGGAATGCTTTTCGCGCCATAGGAGCACGAAAGGCGTGTGTGGGACTCCCGGAGAACCGGTCTATGCACTAAACGCCACAGTGGCCTACCTCGGCAGTTGGAAAAGGACTCAAGGACCGTATTAATGGCTTCTGAAGCCCTCCTTGCCGTACCTCACTGTCCCTCTCTCAGCTGCCCAAGTTACTCAAATATATTTCTAAGAGTGAAGAGGGGAGTATATGTGATATACATGGATTTTAAACACGCTTTTGATTTAGGAATCCCTGCTAGTTAATTACTACATTGGAAAGTAGTACACGGGATGTTGTTCCGTTGGAGCAAATCATAGAAACGACAACTGGTGGGTCTCCAGACCTTTAAGTGGAGAAAACGCTTCATTACTTCAGGGAAACCTGTGGAATCAGTTTTATGACTTCAATTCTGGTCGTATGAATAATTTGAATGCCATAATTAAATCCAAATATGAACTCTTTGCTATTGATTTATACAGTCGTGTAAATAAAATAAAAATTAGAATAAAATATGCTTGTTCATCACATTCACTTGAAGAAGGCAATTAAAACACTGTTCTTACTCCTTAAACGACAGTCCGCTTCAAGAGGTCAATACCGTTAGAAATACAGGTGTAAATTTGGATAATATGTTAAAATTTAACCGTCATTGTTAGCTCATAGTGAATAGAATTTAGAAATTGACAGGTTTCTTATCCAGAGAAACTTAACTATTTTTATTTACAATAATAAAATATATGACATGAACAGAACAATTAAAATTAAAACTGCAAAATAAAAGGCATTCGTTGACAGTAAGTACATAAATCTTGTAAAAATAAATATAACAATGAGTAATTAAATAGGTATATAAGTGTAAACGTAGGCATCTTCCTCTCTCCCACCAACACAAAATAAATATATGCTGTGTCCGACAGGGTCCATAATTGATACTGTACGTATGTATGTTAGACTACCTGTGAGACATTATGGTAAAGCAATAAAGTATTTGAGTATTGAGTAAAATATCGTGGAATATTATAGTACAGGATGGAGTCCGGTACATTCTGATAGAATAGAACGAGTGCAAAAAAGATATCTATCTAATTGAAGCTTTTATATTCAGAAAAGAGATGTCGTCCTTTAAATTATTATGATATTAGGCTAACTCATTATAAAATATAATCCATACATGCATGAAGAAAGGTCTTACTTATTTTAGTTAATAAAGAGACACTTCATAAAACTTTTACACAAAATCGCATTTCATATCCTACGTGTAAACTAGCAAATTTTTCTTCTACCACACAACTGAACTAATATAGATCAGCTATCGCCTATATCTCGCATGTTTTCGTTCGCCAACTCTATTCGCATCGATTTAGTTTTGTTGGGGCCGCATTCACAGTGAAATCTAGGTTTAGAAATCTGTGTTAGCTATTAAGAATAAGTTAACTGTTTTTATACGTCTTGCTAATAAATAAATAAATATTTCGGACATTTAACACAACGTCATCTAGTTTCGAACTAAGCAGAGCTTGTGCTATGATAACTAGACTGATTGATAGAATATTTATATCCTTTTTTTTGTAAATACATACATATTATGCATAGAAAACATCCAAACTTCGAAACAAATATTTGCAGATCATAAAAACATTTGGTCCGAACCGGGAATCGAACCCGAGACGTCAAGCACAGCAGTCGCATTCGCTATCGCTGTGCCACCGAGGCAGTTAAATAAAATAAGTAAATTAATAATAAACATGCAGGATTGACATCCAGTAGATGTCAATCAGACTATTTTTGTACTCATTTTTGTTGTGTATTGCCGATTGTACATCTATTTTGTAAATTACATTAATAATAAACTGCACTAATGAAAAAAAACTAGAATAGATAATGTTCTACCTAACAAATTATTCTGATTAGCTGTTGATTCAAAATAATGTATTAAATCCTAGAGTTAAAAATACTTTTTCTCACTGCCATGGCACACTTTTAGTGTCGGCAGTAAAATTTCATTGCTTAAAAAATTTAAATACATTACGTTACTAAGGATTACTGTTTTCATAATTAGTAAAATTTGAAAAGTTACAGAGATTTCTTTTCAAACAATTTAATAAATCACTAAAAGAGAATTCAGTTTGACCAGAGATTTATTTTTATTTTGGTCGTAAATTATCGCCTTCCAAATGGTTTTACGTTGGTATTCAGAAACTAGCCAGCAGTAGCTGAAGTTTCATGAGATGACCTATTTTCATAAATTTCGAGATGACGTACTCTATGGTATGTCTCTTTTGTAGAGTAATTCTTTACTTTTTTACATTTCTCTATGGTAATGCTCTTCGAGATCACAATTAATAAAAAAAGCTATTTATATTTTTCTTGTGATCTAGTTTACAAACCATACTATCTCTAAATTATTAGGTAGTAGAGCCACGCTGATTCCAGCACGAGCGAGCCGGCTCGACCGGGGCAGTACTACCCTCCCACAGAAGAGCAACCTACAGCGACAGCATCCGTGCTGTCGTGTTTCGTTGACGGTTATCGTGGTAATAGTATGAATCTTATACTGCCACGATGACGGTCATGCCTTTTACGTCCCCAAGCGGAGCGTGAAAAAGCATCTCACTGGGCTGCCATAGTGTCGGTCGCCATGCTGCGTTGTCTGCATTTGTAATGGTTATGGTGACCACAACTCTTGGATTCTATTCATGCTTTCCATTAGGCAGAGTGGCGTCATTTTGGCAGGTTGTTAATATAAGATATAATAATAATAATATTTATTTATTTCAAAAAGATATAAAATATTATTTATTAATATATAATATAAAAAAAAAAATTTCAAAATCATATTCAATTGTAAGTAATGGCAAAATGTAAAATTAATCAATGTGAGAATAGCAGAAGCTGAGACAGTTCTATGTGCCAACCGTTTTCAATAACTTTTATAAAACACCAATCCATCTCTTAGGGACTTTAGTTTGGTGTGCATTTGGTAAATGTATACTGAAAATCGATTATGTGACTGAGGACACCCTTATCAGCCTATTTACACAGGCAAAAGGTAGGCTAATATAAACATTCAGTTCAGTTAATGGTAAGTGTAGCGCTTAAGGTTTCAAGCAAATATTTAAACAAGATTACAAGTAACATACATATTCAATCAATATAGCATATAAGTGCTGTAATCATTTCCTGCTCAGGCTGTAGTTAAGACGTTAAATGTCAATATTTTTAGTTTGAAGACAGAGTTTAGTTTAAAATTTCAACATTTGTGATTGACTATTAGATTTTCGATTTGAAATATACTATAAATTATTCTTTTTAAATATAACAAAACCTAGAATTTTTGCCAAAACAAATTATTGCATAGTTGAGCAATTAGTCTAGTAGCTATAATTCAACGCTTACCATTATCTCTCTATTCAAGAAGAATATTGTAGATTCCTTAACAATTAAAAAAAAAAATGTATTTGTGATAAGCATTCACTTTTGAAAAAAATCTTAAGTACAAGTGAGAGAAACAAATTGCAAAATAAGTAATTATTTTACAGGATTGCAATAAATTAAAATTATTAATATTGTTAAAATACATTATTGGAAGTAAACAAATGGCTAGGATCGTGTCGATTAAGAATGTGGAGTATCATCACCTTATTTCATTCCGTGGATGTCATAAGAGCCGACTGAGGGAGCAAACTTCGTAGGATAAAATTACTGCCAAGAGGAAGACAACTTGAAACAAACCCTTTTTTTTTAACGTGTGGAAACCCCCTCAGGCCGTCACCCCACCGGGGCTTACGGCGGGGTGGTGTGTCGGAATCAGACCGACTAAAACCACACGGTGTACCACTCTGCGCCCGACATAGGAGGGATCCGGGAACAGCTGTTATTCCAACATCCAGGTCCCTCCTTGCGCCTGCCCACTAACACGGGCACCATCTGCGGATAAACTCTCTATTTAGGCGACGTACGGCACACGCGCACGTCACCTCCTCGCGGCTGGCCACTATAGCGGATGGAGGGGAAAACCCGTCCCAACCACCCGCGGCCACACTTAAGGCGGCATGAGGCGCTGGTACGCGCGCCTCCGCCGCCCGGTTTGCCGGCGGCGAATTGGGTCCGAGTGGAGGTCATTCTCCCGGGCTCTCTCCGCCGCCTCCTTCCGCGAAATTAACTTGAAACAAACCCTGTACCAACCCATTTGGCCCGCGTTTTACAATAGGCCATAACCTCTTTCTAACTAGAGACCTATGTCTGGCAGGGGATGTGAGATAGGAAAATAATTTCCATTTTTTTTTGGTATATTACTTCTGGGGGCCTACCAACGCTGTGTGCCCCAGTACGTGGTCGCCACTTCAGAACTTTACGGTCTCATAGGCCATCGTTTCTGCGTGTAATGTGGCCTGCTCACTGCCACTTAAGTTTAGCAATTTTAACGGCTATATCGGTGACCTTGGTTCGTCTGCGGATCTCCTCATTCCTAATTCGATCACGCAAAGAAACTCCGAGTATTGCCCTCTCCATTGCTCTTTGGGTGACTTTGAACCTTCTTATTAAGCCCATAGTGAGCGACCACGTCTCTGCGCCGTAAGTCATCGCTGGCAACACACACTGGTCAAAGACTTTTGTCTTGAAAATCAGGTACTTAACTTTAAATTATTTGTATGTTTGGGTAAAAAGTAACAATGATAAGAAATAAAATCATTTGTTCGGACTTCAAAGAGTCTTTATTTATTATTCGAAGGAACTTGGCGGTGATAGCTCAACGTTCAGTATTTTTGTATGAATAACAAAAAGTTGTTTGAAGTAATGGAGTTTGTTTAAAACGTTGCTACTTCTGTTGTGAAGAAAAATATTTATTTATGGCATTTTTAGTACAATATTACAAATTTTTTATGTGTATTGTACGTAATCTTCGCTCATTGTATATCGTTAATGTCTAATAGTTGTAAATGGATGTTAACTGCCAATACTGCCAAGACCTCTTAGCTGAAATAAGATAGCACACATACTCCGGAGGTCTTGGCAGTTAACTGTCGACATACTTAGTTTCCAACACTATTTATTATTAGGCTAAAAATATAACTATCATACCAGACTCGTACAAGGATGTCAATGTACTGTGCATTGAAATAAATTTGATAACAAACACGCTCGAGTCAATGTGTCTTGTGAATGATAGAACTAACAACGATTTGAAAACATTATTTAGGCCTCATTGATATGCAGGATTTCCAGACGATCGACATTTCATGCTTTCCCTTTGTATTGTATTTTCTTCAAACTTGTCCTATCGTGTAGTGCCAATATTGACGGACCATAATCCCACCGGACCAACTGTGAAAAGACATGTCGAATTCTAGCCTATTCAGGTTTTATATTTCACTGAACACGGTTTCAGTACAATATTTTTATTGCTTTCTATTTTCTTTCCATTTGATTTGATAAACATTAATTGAATTATATTTTTGCTTAAATATGTACACAACACTTCTAAGTAAATACATTATATAATAAATATTTCATTATTTAATCTATTATTAGGATGATATTATCGTGCAAGCTGCATTCACCTGCATATCAGAGCTTGAATCATACCATTAGTTTTAAGTCCATAATTTTGGTGTCTCTTGAACTATTGTAAATTAATGTTCGTGAATCAAATAACTGAATAAATAATTTAACAAGGTTTCAGAACTTAATTCCCACAAATTAACAAAGAGACATTTTGTTCAATCTGTTCACAAAATAAAGTCATCCGATAAATTACATTTGCCACAATATATAATAATTACAAAACTTATCACTAGTTTCATTTTGCTCATTAACATTTCATTTCAATGCCTTTGTAGTTATTAAAATGAGCCTCCTTTATGAATGGTCCAAGCGTTTGATACTTTTCACTAATTACCGAAATGTTCCAAAAGCAATATCATAATGAAGCTTGGGCCGCTTTATAGCTCAATATTGGTAATCAGGGAATTGTCATTATCAGTGCCAACAGAAGAGTTGCCTTTCATTTGTAATAATGGATAACATTTATGCTATAAATAAGATTTGGCTTTTTTGCTTAAAAAATGAAATATAAGCACTTTACTCAAAGTATTGTTCATTATTAGAGATCACTGTCTCCCATCTTTCCGGCAGTAGCCGAATGAGTGTATATCGAAAAAAATCTTTTGACACAATCCATGAATCGACCCATTTTTCGATTTGCTCGAAAGAATGAAAGTGCTGCGCGCTCAAATCATGCGCCGTCGACCGAAACAATTGGTAATCGGAGGGGGGCATGTTAAATGAATACGACTGGTGAGGTAGAACTTCTCATTGAAGCACATTCAGGTAAGTTCTGGTAGATTTTGCCACATGTAGTTGAGCATTGTCATGTAACAGAATCACTTTGTCCTGTCTTTGCTCGTATATTGGTCACTTTTCTTTCAGAGCTCGACTTAAACATATCAACTGAAGTTGATTGCTAGCTTCTGTTGTAGTTTCGTCAGGTTTAACTAGCTCATAATAAATTACGCTCAGCTGATCCCATTAAATGCTGTGTAGAAGCTTTGAATAGTGGATAGCTGGCTTTGGAGATGGTGTCCTTGATTTTGGATCGTTCCTAACGCTTTTAAATGTTTTAAAACTGTTGAAGCATCTACTTGTAATTTTGTCCAAGCTCTAGTAGCGCCTGACATAGATTATGATCAAACAATGCCTCCAGTTATTCGTCTTCAAACTTTGTCGGTACTCTAGACCTTCTTTATCTTCAGAGTCAAAGTTATTATTTTTAAAGCGCCTAAACTAGTCTCTGCATGTCGTATTCGACAGAGCATTGTCACCGTATATTTCAACAAGAATTCTGTGCGCTTCAAGTGTCGATTTCCTTTCAATAAAGCCGTGCAATTAAATTGCCCACAAAAATACTTTATTTGGCACAAAAGTAGATATTTTCACAGTACGTAAATAAACACTTAATTGACACTGTAGTAAGCTATATCTCCTAGAATTTGAGGTTATATATAGTACTACTTAGCTAAAACATTACCATAAGAAATTCCATGCGCAGAGTGCCACTCCACCATCTTTTAAGAAAAAGTGAGAACTTAGTCTAGGACCTATTGTGTGTTGCTAGCTAGTTACTTTACTTCAGTATTTCTGTAATATTAAGCAATCATGGCCCAGCAATTTTCTCACTGCTTTTCACCGAGTGAGTGAGGATCCGGAACTCCAACCCCTTTTTTCCCTTAACTTGTTTTATTACCCTCAGGCAAACAGACGCTTGTTAGCTGATTACATCATAAAGAAAAATGCGATGGTGTTTTCAGTCTTATGTATTTTTTAACTCATCAACAGCCTTTAACAGTTCACTGTTCACAGTTCACTGCTGGACATTGGCTTCTAATTAGACATTAAGTTTCTAATTCAAACCTGTACAATATTCTTGTATTCCAAAAACTATAGTTACACAGCTTAATTCAAACAATGTATCATTATATTTTTCTAAATTTTGTTAAAAATAAAACATGTATTTCAAAAATTTCCACAATGTTTCCCAACTAGAAATCTCGCTACCCGCTAAATGTAACACATACTTAAGCACCGAATGCATATCTGGGAGAAACTTCGTAACTTAGGTAGCTTTCTACCTCCACCAAAACTTTAGTTAACTTAAGTAGATAAAGAAAATACCATTAATGCGAGTTGATGGTTTAAAGTTTTAAATGAAAGTCGTATGAGTGTATATCCTAAAAGTTTTAAGTATGTTTTTGGTGAATAAATTATGTTAATTTATTCTTAAATGTGGGAGGGCTGTGGGTGATGGGGTGTCCTAGGTAAGCGACGAATACAACACGACACGATGCAAGAAAACGCGATGCTAAACGTGGCAAAGTATCCTACGTGATTTTGGACATTACTTCTCGACTTATGGGGAAGTACAGTACAAGTTTGTTTGTTTTAAAATATAGAACTTAAACTTAAAGAGCAAACTTTTGAAAAACAGTGAAAGTACAGAAGGAAGATAAACATAATATTATTATATAAAAGCATATTTTATATTTGGTCATTCAGAGAACAAGGTCACAACGCGTCGAGACTGCCATATAGGCTGCAAGCAGGGCCACAATGCTGTTGTGTTAATCACGTTCGTCGCATTCACAGCGTCGCGTCGTGGATTATTTGCAGTATAACCAATTAACCCTATCCCAGTGACTTTTTTATTAGCAGGACACATGGGTCCTCTTCCACCTCTTTAAGTAACTACAGCCTCAGTTATAAATGCTATTTCAGTACTTGTGATATTTCTTACTCCAGCTTCTTCGCCCTTTTTTTTTTTTTTTTTTTAACGTGTGGAAACCCCCTCGGGCCTTCACCCCACCGGGGTTTACGGCGGGGTGGTGTGTCGGAATCGGACCGACTAAAACCACACGGTGTGCCACTCTGCGCCTGAGATAGGAGGGATCCGGGAACCGCTGCTATTACGACATCCAGATCCCTCCTAGCGCCTGCCCGCCAAAGCGGGCACCATCTGCGGATAAACTCTCTATATAGGCGACGTACGGCACACGCGGACATCGCCTCCTCGCGGCTGGCCATTATAGCGGGTGGAGGGGAAAACCCGTCCCGTCCACCCGCGGCCACACTCAAGGCGGCATGAGGCGCTGGTATGCGCGTATGGCGAAGCCATAGTATTATAATAGTTTAGGTCTGTACGCGGCTACGTGCTACATTAATTGTTTACTCAGCTGACCTACTCTTGATATTGTAAATTATTAAATAAGGAAGCATAAATAATATATTGTCAAATTAGCAATTTAAGTAAACAAGCAAACAACCTAGTTACCCCCACCTAAACCTGTCCATATTACATACAAATATTATTGTATATAAACCTTAGTTTATGTTAAGAAAATGAGTCATTATTAAATATTACAATCAACGTGTCGTCTAATTGGTTCCCTGGGCAAACACGCAACAATTGGTGACCCCGACGTGATCTATTGGTATCTAGTGCTGATATAATACCGGGACGACCGGAACCCTATATGGTATTCAGCAGTGAATCTAGAAATCAGTAGCATTACGAAATTATCACATCCCAAAAATGGCTCCACCAACAACTCCTTCAAGAGGCGACACTGGGTGCGAATCAGTTGCTGCTATCACGGTCACAGAAAAACTACCGCAATTTTGGACAGACTCGCCACGTTTATGGTTCGCCCAGTTTGAAGCAATAATAGCACCACAAAAACAGGGCGAAGATTACAAATATAACATGGTAATATCCAAATTACCAAAAGAGGTCGTCTATCAGGTTAGTGACATTTTAACTAACCCGCCCAGCGAAAATAAGTACTCCACCATCATGGAACGTCTAATAAACTGCTACGAAGAGAGCGAACACCGACGTTTCCACAGACTACTATCAGAAATGGACCTTGGAGACCAGAAGCCTTCCCAGCTCTTGAGAAAAATGAAGGAAGCCGGATGTGGAAAAATAAACGACGACACTATTCGCCTGCTGTGGCTAAGGCAACTCCCCGCTTCACTAACAGCGATATTATCAGTTACAAACAATATATCGTTAGAAAACTTGAGCGAGTTAGCCGATAAAATATACGAAAACTTGACTTACAACAAGAAAAATACTCAAGAGACAGCGGTTGACATGAACCTAGTTACAAACATATCGTCACAACTTGAAGCCAGGCATGCGAATACCAATTATTCGCCGCGAACGGGACCCCTATAAAGACATACGGGGAACGCGCTTTAACGCTTAACCTAGGATTGCGCCGAAGCTTTAAATGGACATTTACCATTGCCGACGTCAAGATACCAATCCTGGGAGCTGATTTTCTGGATCATTATCAATTATTAGTGGATATACACGGAAAAAAGCTGATCGATAAAAAAACAGGTCTGGAAACGCCTGCCGAATTAGCGATAGCAAACATTGCATCCGTTCGATCCTTCAAGCAGCCAATGGGCATCGCCACTCCATTTAGTCAGGAAGAAGAATGGCGAATGGAGAGCATGCGGAGATTACCGCGCACTAAATAAAATAACAGTACCAGACAGGTACCCGCTTCCAAGGCTACTCGATTTCACATATGTAGCAAGCGAAAAAGGCAACAAAAGGCAAAAAAGGCGCCTACATAAAAACGGCATAACAATAAATACAAACAAATGCGAATTTGCCAAGTCGGAGATTGATTTCCTCGGTTATCATATAACGAGCCAAGGGTTGACTCCTACTATGGAAAAGATTCAAGCTATAAACAATTACCCTAAACCACAAACGATAAATGAGTTACGACGTTTTCTGGGTATGATTAATTTCTACAGAAGCAGTATCCCACATGCAGCAAAGCATCAAGCCCCGTTAATCCAAGAAAGCCCAAGAAAATCGAGAAGAGGCTTACGGCTATAATGAGAGATGCAAACGTGGTTTAAAGTCACACCATATGTTTTTTACAATGTATAATAATATTTTTTTTTTTCTTCAAAGGGGGAATATCTATGGCGAAGCCATAGTATTATAATAGTTTAGGTCTGTACGCGGCTACGTGCTACATTAATTGTTTACTCAGCTGACCTACTCTTGATATTGTAAATTATTAAATAAGGAAGCATAAATAATATATTGTCAAATTAGCAATTTAAGTAAACAAGCAAACAACCTAGTTACCCCCACCTAAACCTGTCCATATTACATACAAATATTATTGTATATAAACCTTAGTTTATGTTAAGAAAATGAGTCATTATTAAATATTACAATCAACGTGTCGTCTAATTGGTTCCCTGGGCAAACACGCAACACGCGCCTCCGCCGCCCGGCTCGCCGGCGGCGAATTGGGTCCGAGTGGATATCGTCCTCCCGGGCCTTCTCCGCCGCCTCCTTCCGCGAAATTACGTCTTCGCAGAAGGTTGCGACCGCGGTAAAACAAAACAACTGTCGCTACCGGCCATGGAGCGTATGACGGCCGGTAGCGAGAGATCTCCTCCAATAACTGCAGTGAGGACCCCACGCTGCGCCGCCCAGGCGGAACAAACCGCTAGCGTGTGCTGAGCCGAGTCCTCACTGCAGTCGCAGTGGTAACAGGCGGGACTCAATTCCCTCCTGGCGACCGAGTGCAGATACTTCCCGAAGCAACCATGCCCGGAAAGGACCTGTGTCAGTCGGAAGGAAAGGGTCCCGTGCTGCCGCCCTGCCCACTCGGTGATGACCGGCTGGAGAGCCTCCACGAGGGCAAAGCCAGCACGTGGAGTCTCCAACCGGAACGACCAACGAGCCATCGTGGCTCGACGAGCGGCCTCACGCCACTCGCGTATCTCCTCGGGCGGGGGCCGTATGCCGCTACCAGCCCGGAAGTTAGCCGTCCGCCGATAAACTTCGGCGAGCACTTCCGCCTCCAAATCCCACGGGGGAGTTCCGGCCAGGGCGCACGCCGCCTCCGTTGATACGGTGCGGTAACCGCGTATGGCTCTAACCGCCAATATCCTCTGAGGGCGCCAGAGGCGAGCCCTATTCTGGGCGGTCAGAGCCGCCGCCCACACCGGTGCACCATACAGCGCCATTGACCGAACAACCCCCGTGTATAACCGTAGACGCTGGCTCCACCCAAATTGGGCAAAAGTCGCTCAAGAGCAGAAGCAGCGTCGACCAGCTTTGGAGTAAGCTGTCGGAAGTGCTCGTCGAAGAGCCACCTGCCGTCGAGGATTAGGCCCAGATACTTCATCTGGGCCTTAATCGGTACGAGGACCGAATTGACAACGATAGAGGCACCGGGGGGTGGACCACGACGGGGCCCATGAAACAAAAGGGCTTCCGTCTTATCTAGGGCCACCCGTAAACCCAGCGCCTCAATGCGCCCGACCACCAAAGAGACTCCCACGGTGGCCAGACGCGCCGCCTCTTGAAAGTTCGCCCCCCGGGCCGTGACTAATGTGTCATCGGCGTAACAAATTACAGCCCGGGAGGAAGACGACCTCGAAGGGCCCAGTCGTATCCCATATTCCACAGGAGTGGTCCGAGGACGGACCCCTGTGGAACACCGCACGACATGGGCCGCCGCCTCAGAATACCATCTCGGTCCTCATATATGACAGTACACTCCTCTAAATAGTCTGCCACAAGCCGCCTCAGGTACTCGGGCACCCCGTGGTAGTGGACTGCTTCCCTGATGCAGCTAAATGGCAGACTATTAAATGCGTTGGCGATGTCCAACGACACCGCCAACAGCACGCCGCCACAGCTCACCGCCTCTTCGGTAACGGCCCTCAGGCGCAGCACAGCATCGACCGTCGAACGCCCCGCCCGAAAACCAAATTGGGCGTCCGACAGATCGGGGCTCACCTCGCAGAGGTGCCGGACGATGCGGGCAGAGAGTATCCTCTCAAACAGTTTACCCGCCTCGTTCAGCAACACAATGGGCCTATAGGCCGCCACCGAATCGGTAGGCCGTCCCGGCTTCCTTAATAGGATCAGCTTCCCGCTTTTTCAGCACTCAGGGAAGCGTCCGGACGACAAGCTAGCGTCCAAGACCTCCCTGAGGCGGTCCGACATGTGGTCGAGGGATCGTGCCAATACTCGG
The DNA here is from genome assembly GCA_949316085.1 of Hypercompe scribonia. NCBI lineage: Eukaryota > Metazoa > Arthropoda > Insecta > Lepidoptera > Erebidae > Hypercompe > Hypercompe scribonia. The sequence continues at coordinate 24,593,890 of OX438972.1, forward strand.
GCAGGTATCCCATCTGGCCCAGGGGCAGTGTTCTTAGAGCGAATCCGTAGAACAACCGCCCCCACCTCCGATTCCCCAACGGGCGGAACATTGTCCTCGTTCCCCCCGTCGTCTCTGGCCATGAAGACCATCGACGGGGGTGTGTGATCCACCCGCTGTGGGAAAAGGCCCTCGATCACATCCCGCAGGAAGCTGGGCTGGAGTGTCTCTGTAAGGAGGGGCCCGACGTGCGGAGCTTTTGTCGCGCCGCACGATAAGGGCGACCCCAGGGGTCACGATCGAGACCCTCCAGCATCTCCTTACGCTTAATTTCCTTGTCGCGGCTGATGGCCAGCTTCAGAGTTTTCCGCGCCTCTCGGTACTCCTCATGAAGCTGGTCTTCCCCGCCTTCTTCGCGGTGTCGCCGCCGACCACGGGTGTAGGACCTCCGGGCACGAGTACAGGCCGCGCGGAGGTCTGCCAACTCCTGGGACCACCAGTAAACTTCCTTCCGTGGAGGCCGACAACCTCGGATGTAGGGCATGGCCGCATCGCAGATTTGCGTAATCGCATCGCGGAAACGACCAGCCCCCATGTCGACCTCCTCGATCGGAGCCTGCGGAGACAGCCAAGAGTGAATAATGGCTGCCTCCTCCAGTAGGTCCCTATTCAGTTTGGCTATAGCCCACCGCGGAAAGCGAGAAGAACGCCGCGCCGCGTGACCCCTACTGGGGTCCTGGGAGTGGGAGAGCTCAAATCGGATATAGAGATGATCCGAGAGCGTCTCAACCTCTTTCAGGACACGCCAGTTCCTTACTCGTGCGGCGAGGCAAACGAAAGGTCCACTATCGACCCTCCCTGCTGTCGCACATACGTGTTGGTGGAGCCCCTGTTTAGTAAACAGAGGCCCACCAAGGCCGCCCACTCCTCTACGGCCTCGCCCCTAGCGTCCGTCCTGGGGGAACCCCACGCAATGGACTTTGCGTTGAAGTCCCCCAGCACTAAGACGTGCCCAGATGTTAGACGCCGCATCGAGGTTTCCAAGTTGTTAAGGAAAACCTCGAAGTCGTTCAAACTCCGGTTGGGGAAGAAGTATACACCATATACAGTGATCCCCCCCCCCACTCGGCAGCAACATATCCAGTGCCCTTGTCTCTTAGCGACAAGGGCGGGGAATGAGCTGCCGTGGAGCCGACGACTGGCACGGAACCGTCCCGGTCACCCAACCAGTTTGGACGGGGAGGAACATAATAGGGTTCCGCGGCTACGGCAACACCGATCGACCACTGTGTCATGGTTTGCAGAAAAAGGTCCTGCGCCGCGGCACAGTGGTTCAGGTTAGTCTGGATAAGGAGGTTGGAGACTTGGGCCATTACTCGACCGTCTCTACAGCCTCCTCCATGGGCGACGGTATAGAGGCACGAACGACATCAGAAGCAGCCTGGGCCGACTGGCTAGCCCCTGACGCCTGCCGAGAACTGCGGGGAGGTTTGCAACCCCCCTGCCCAATCTGGTGATTGGCGGGTTTGTTACCCGTCGCACACGCAGGGCAGTGAGGGGCAGCAGAACAATTTGCCGCCTTGTGCCCCGGTCGACCACAGCGGAAACATAATCTGCTGCAGTCGAAACAACTGACGCACTTGGCGCGTGTGTGCCCCGATGCCAGGCATTTGTAACACCTCATTGGTCTCGCCGCCAGGACTGTGATCCTAGCGCTCACGAAACCGATGAGCAGCCTGCCGGCGTCGCCCAACATTTTGGCCGACGCTACGGGACAGCTGACCCACACTGCGCCAAGTCCTCCTGGACCGGGGCGGATGGTGCCGACCCTAATGTTGTCCGTGTTGCAACCCGTCTTCTCTCTTACTGCAACACGGACATGCAGCTTCTTCGCCCTACCTCAACGTATCGTTGTCTTTTGTACCGCATGATAATGATTACATGCTCAAGCAAGGGGCATCAGTTAGGAGGGTTAAAATGTGTAGAAACCAAAACCTTTTTGTTATGTCCCTTATTTTTTAAGGTAAAAGCAAGATGATGATGCAATGATGAACTCTGGTTTAACAACAACCATCACTATATGTGACACACTAATAGACTAACAGATCCAACTGTGTTTATAAAAAAAATGATATTTTGCTTCTCACCTCCTAAACCTTTGGGATCTAACATTTAAAGGATATATGTATATAGCAGGTAGGTATGCATACAAATTTTATTGCTGTCTAAATAGATATTTAAAATTGCTGCCTACGTAGGTACTGACATGGATCTACTTTAAATATAACTTTTTGCTGAACAAAACGTATTCCAAAATATATATATTTCATTAGCAAAATAAAAGCTCACGTCTGTGCACTGAATGGGGCATTAAAATAAAAATATTTGAACGCAAAATGCAACAGAATTTTATTTTCTGCAAAACGAATGGAATAAAAATATAATATGTCTTGTATTTTACTGTTAGAACCACAAAGTGCTGTCGTGCTGACTAGCGTACATTGAGGGGAAAAGTTAAGAAATATAATTTATTAAAAAATGTTGAAGCATTTGGTTCTAACATAACCTCCCATATTTATGGAAATTTTCTCCCTCGATTTTTTGTGTGAAGTTACTGTCTGTTTTTATCTAATTGAAGATTTTATCAATATTGTGTTGATAACAATTTATCAAATTTGCTAAAACAGTCTTAACCTCAATTGACATTTCAACTTGTGTACACTACCACTCAGACAGACTGGGTGGGTGTTTGTGGTATATCGACCCTTTTAATCGTGTTAATTTTAATTTATTACAAATAATTATATATTTCGGGATGGAAAACTCACAAGTAAGAAAATGAACATTATGATATTTCTTAAATCACAAGTGTCACGTTGAAACTTGGTAAAAATCTTTAGAGAACTTATAATTGATACGGATCCATAAAATTTAGAGTACTTTGCTTAGTTCACAACATAAGAAAAGATGAATCCAGCATTCCGTAACGCTTTTTTCGTGTTTCATATTTTTTTTGTGGACCAATTAACTTGGTTTACTTGCTTAACTTTTACGATCATAAAAATTGACTGCCACGTGTACCGATGTACGAAAGACCATTTTTGAAACTTCGAGCTTAAGTTTGTTTGTAATTAGGGTAGCTGTATCGTTTTCGAAGTCAGTGTCAAATCCTGTAACGGGCGTACAATTTACTTTCTAGTTTACTCCACATCAATTTAGTTACACCGTAGTTAGTTATATTTGAAATAAAACAAAATACATCTACCTTGCATAAATCTTGTCACTTATTTTTTTATTCTGGGGTGTAAACAATAGCCTGAGTGAATCCAGTTGACGTGGCCGCAACTCGAACTGACTGTAACACAAATTAAAACTTTTCTAATACAAAAACACTTGTAAATTGTCTAGTAACTACGAGAAGACAAGTTTAGTGGTTCATTCAGAGAACTAAATCTGTGCTTGTAAAGCAATTCACCCAGGGACGAAGTTGCCTTTGGGAAATCAACATTGTCGAAACTAACATTCATGTTTGTATACTGTTCTTATTTTAATGCAATTTAAGAGTTGACGTACCACGATAGCTATAACAATATTAAGTATTCAGTGGCTTTTTATTCATCTGCAGTGTAGATTAGAAACTTATTTTTCGAAAAAAAAAAACTTAAAATAAATGATGTCATGAAATGAAATGAATGAAATTAAGAAGAAGTTTATAAAAAGAATTTCCATATTGCAGGGATTCTCAAAAAGTTTAAAATCTCGAATAAACTTCAAGACAGTCAGTTAAAAACTTCAAGGCCTCTAACAATTAAATAAAACACACAATTTGAAACAATTCTCTAGAATTTGAACATTATCATTACAAATGATCATAGTTTTTGACAAAAAGCTATTTAAAGATAATTCTCAGTTTTTACGCTCCAACAATGGCACAATGTAAATGATTATAGCAACTCATAAGTAATGGTTCCTAAATCAAACAGCTTGAATTTAAAAAATTACCTGTTTCTGGGCAGAGATTGTTTAGAAATTTTATGTGTTCGAGAGACCAAATTCTCTTAAACGGAACCACGTAAGTAGTTTTTGAAAAAAGAACCGCAAAAACAATGATTAACTTAATAATAACCTACTGTAATTAAGTTTTATTTTTCTATTTAAGTAAATACTCGTTTACACTCAACTTTTTGATGTTTAATTTATATAGTTCCAGACATTTCACGTTTCATACTTCTTCTATATGTAAACTTAATATTTACAAATTAAATTAATAATCCTCTGCTCGCAATATTTTCTTGAAATGACACAGATAGTACTAATGTTAAAGATTAATAATTATCGCTAGTCATAGTTGTGGAAAGAACCGTGAGACTCGAACTCGCAGGTACCCTTAACTTTGAAGTGGTATAGGACTTCATTTATATATTCATTTATTTAACGAGTTACTCACTGCACTTACCTTTTTCCCATCACGTATAGCGAGTCATTACAACTTTATAACATTACAATAGTAATAAATATCTATGTACAATACATACTCGTATAGGTATATTAAGACCTTCCGCTCAGGAAAAGTATTCAAAAATTGAAAGGATTGCTGCATTTGGTGATGAATATGTCGCTATACGGATACTGAGCCATTAGAGAGTTAAGCAGTCTAAATGACCACTGGGAGCGTGCTGTGCAGTACACGTTCGTACCTGTAGTGCAGAGAGGAGACGACATGATCGTAGCCCGTAGTGGTTACCATAACACGTGCAGGGTATACAGCGGGATGACGTACTCGAATTATCAACATGGTTTCAACATTACTAACGCCGAATTATTGTAAAAAGTGATAAGAAAACACATTGCCATGGCCGTGACTTATTAAAAATAACATTGATACAAACCAGAATTATACGGCAGCGAGATGTCAACGCTGAAACCAGTAAATTACAAGCGCATTGATTCTTTCGAGATGTTGTGCTGGAAGTGATTGCCGTGAATACGCTGGACAACTTACCTTTTCTGATAGAACTTTATATACGAGAGCGTTTATTATACTTGCATATGTCTCCTCTAATACTTCGGTTACATTGCTAGGGAAAAGTTCAAAGAGGCTGTAGCCCGTTGCGCTGGACTATCAAAATTTGCTGTACTCTCAGCAGTAGGCAGCACGATTTATGCTGTCCTATACACTGCTCGAGACAGGAATATGTGATGAGCTGCTACTCGCTGTATACTTGCGCATTGGGGTCACGACCCTCAGAATTGAGGATAGTGACACAAGTAAAATAGCTATTAAAAAATAAATCTAAAGACTTAAAACTATATAATGTGATTACACAATACATTGATGACCAAAGAATCAAAGTGAATAAACATGTTTCACCGCTGGTATATTATTTTGATTGATTGGCAGGAAACCGGGCCGCCTTTAGAACCGTCATTTTTTCGCTCTTGAACTATGTCTGACTTTTTCTCAGAGTCGTAATTTACGAGTAATACAAGTTTACTACCTGTCAAGATCTACATATGTATAACTGTCGGTTTTGTTTCATTACAAATACAAAATATGGCAAGTGGTATTGTGACGTATGCGCCCTGCCTGTGAGTAGGGTGTTCTTCTGAGATGGTTGTTTGTCTGACATTATCTGGCATCTATAAAGTATAGACTTTGCGTGCCTCAATCTATTGTTGTCTACCAACCATTCATATAAATATTTGTTAAGTAATAATGAAATTTGAACGCTCGATTTATTCGTTAGCAATTATAAAAAATCCTCAGCTGTCATTCGTTTATTTAATTTTAATTGTAGTAACGCATTTTTTGTGTGGTGATAGATTAAGAATAAGGAGTATCGCCACCCCTATTCATCCCGTGGGTGTAGGAAGAGGCGACTAAGGGAGCAAACTAAACAGGACAACATCACCGCAAAGACCTTAAAGAGAAAGACCTTACACAAAACCTGTCTGACCAGCCTTGTATAGCAGGCCAAAACTTTCTTTCTAAGGAGAGCCGTATGTCCACTATCAACAGCCTTTTACAGTCCACTGCTGGACATAGGCCTCTCTTTAGCAAAGAGGTTTTGGCCTACTATACCACGCTGGCCAGACGGGTTGGAATAGGGTTTGTTTCAAGTTTTTCTTCTCTTTGTAATGATGTTGTCTTGCATACTTTGTTCCCTTAGTCGCCTTTTACGACACCCACGGGATGAATAGGGGTGGTAACACTATGTATTCTTAATCCGTCACCCATGGACATGTCTAATAACGGACTAATAAAAGTTATTGATGTAATGATGAGATGGACTTTGAATCTTGTGTTGCAGGTGTCTAGGTCGACTGATCACTGACTGTCAAGTAACCTGTCTGCTGGTTCGCCCCTATACCATAAAAGACAAATTAATAATTAGTCAGCTTTACCTTAACTAACACGACAAGACAATTATCAGGCAAACATGTGTCGTAGTTTTCCTTTCTCTTATTTATTCACTTAACTATATACTGTTTATTGTAGTACCTACTTATACACAAATTCCTTGTCTTCTGTTTATGCTCAACCGTTTCTTATCAAGTTAGTAGGTGAACAATAAACAGAGGATTGTGAATGCATGGGAAATTAATTACGATTAGATTTTGGCGTGTTGGCGACAGGGACAAACGATCAGAGAAGTGTGTCATACCCTCGACGTCTCGGAGGGGAGGAAAGTTAACGCAAAACTGATTGTTATTAATTGAGAAGTGAGAGACAAAGATGTGTATCATTTATTTTGTCAGTTGCTTGAGTTATGTTTTAAGGTTTCTCGGCATTGTCGTTCTTATAATAATGGGTTAGGTTATTGAAATGTTTTGTTTGAATGCTACCTTCTAATAAAATTATATTTTTATACTAATATTTGTTTATTATTCTGAATAACTCATTTCACAGACGACTTTTCAACTACAGGCCATTAATATGCCGATTGATGGGTTCGATTTCGACCCAGAGCAAGAAATACTGCGTGATGAGCAACATACCAGCTTTTGCGTAGGATTCTACTCACGTGTATACTCGTAAATTGCGCGTTATCACGTACATTATCGCGTAAACATGTAATCTATGTCCTTCCTTCGTATTTCTTATGTTCCATAAGTATTTTTAAATGAGGGTCAAAGTGTCTTCACGCCAAATTTACGAAAACGTAACAGAAAGAATTACGAGTACTTTCGTATTCATAATATTAGTAGACATTTTATGTATATGCAATGCCACAGCGTAGCGTATATCAATACATTTATAAAGAAATACTAATGATAATCAGAAATGTGATATTTGACTAGATTGATCAAAAAATTATTAATATTAATTTCTATAGTAAATTTACTTTCATCGTGTTTTCAGAGAAAGCAAATACTAAAATATTTTTTTGAAAACTTTCACCTTTTCCAATTACTGTAGTTACAATTCTTGTGTGGAGGAACGAGCTTTCTTTCCCTCCAAAAAAACAGAGCTAAAGGTAGATGTTGAGAAGTAGTATAACGATGTACTACTCTTAGACGATTTCGGCCTCGGCGGCCAGTCTCAACGGAAACCAGCTAACTACACATTAGATAGTTTTCTTTTTTTTTTTTTTATTTTAATAGCCTGCCAAAGTAACTCTACTCTGCTTGATGGAAAGCATGAATAGAATTCAAAAGTTGTGGTCACCATACTCACTGCGAATGCTGATAATGTCGTATGGTGACCCACATTATGGCAGCCTATTACGATTTTTTACGTCTCACTTGGGGACGTAAAAGACATGACAGTCATCGTAGCAGTGTATTGCACACGTTTAACACGACAACTGTCACCCCTGCATCAATGGGCCTCTGGTGGTATACCACCACTTGTACTATAGTAAAAGTGTGCACAAACACAGGTGCACTCTCGCCGACATCATTCCGATCGGACGGTAATCCGACACGACCAGGGCGAATCAAGAAAGTACTATAATACATACTAATGGTCGTGAGAACCTTTTTTGTGTTTTTCTTCATTAAGTTATATTCAAACAGACATTTAATCATGCATTCATGTCGACACATAATGACGATATAGATGTATATTTGATATTTTTGTTGGATATCAAACGAACTCAACCAGTGATATCCTAAAAAAAGAAGCTTAAGTTTAGCATCCAAAACCAGTGACCCTGTTTGAAATGTCTAATGAGCGTAGGACAACGCGGCGAGGCTTGTGAAGATAGATGCAGATGAAAATTGGCCGAAATCCACCAGAAACAATTTTTCTCCTTTATTTGTCTATTAAATTAAAACTACCATTTATTAATCTAATGTTTAATGATACTGACTCATTTGACAGCACCGATTGCGCAGTGATCTAAGTGATCGTCTCGCCACTGTCTATTGCGCTGAGTGTTTCAATCCCACATGGGTTTACACTTTTTGTGATCTACAACTTTTTTTCGGGTCTGGATAATCTTTGTGTTCATTTCATTTATATTTCGGTGGCGTAATGGTAACGTTTGTGACTGTCGAGCTTGAAGTTTCGGGTTCGATTGCCGCGTTGGACTAAATGAATGTATGGTCTGCAAATGTTTGTTTCGGAGTTTGGGTGTTTTCTATGTATAATTTGTATGTATTTATAAAAAATATATATATGCAATTCTATCAGTTGTCTAGTGCACACAGTAGTTTGGGACTAGATGACGTTGCGTGTCAAATATCCCAAATATATAGTATACTTGTAAAGTCCTTCGTGGGAATATAGTTAGTGCGAGAGATGTCTTTCTTTTTTCCTTTTTATAATATGACTAATGTTTTTCATACTTGACTCATCACCATAGGGAGACAAAGGGTGTGTAGAACTCCCGGAGAATCGGTCTACCCACTAAACCTTGCGATGCCTTTATCATTTATTTTCCCTTATACTTACAGTCAAATCTTGTTTTGCTGAAACTTGTTCAACCAAACTCTTATTATAAGTAATAACAATGATAATGTTATGTTTCCAACATTAGGAATAATATTTTCTTGTATATGGAAAAAAATCTGTTAAGTTGAAAACATAGCCACCTACATTATTATAATAAAAGTTTGTAGTTGATGGTTGTCTGCTCTGACATTTATGATTACCATTGCTTCAAATATTTATGGTGTTTTGCACAATCTTGTAAGCTTGTAAATGCCTTTTCATATATCCAAAGACCCTTAGTAAGGTGAGCTTGAAAATAGTATTGAAAGCTGCGTAAATAAATAATAAGTATATCATATTTCCACATAAGAGTATTTTGAGAACTTCCATTAAGATTTGAACTGATAAAAATCGATTTAAAAACAAGAAATAATAATTCCGATTTCAACCGATTACAGTCAGGTAGTTTACACTCATGATTTATCACAAACGAAATAAAAATGTCAGTTTCTTTTATGATTTTTATTGCCGACATTTGATTCCTAATATTTATCAAAATTAAAAAAGGAAGCCTTTTTTAGACTATTAAAGGTTCGGGCTCCCTACAGAGGCTGTTGCCTAACATAGGGGGCCCACAATAGGAGGTGAGCCGCCTCTACTGTAATCCAAGGTCCTCTACAGAGCGTTGACATGGGTCAAGCTGCCGAGCTAAGCTCAATCGAGTACAGCGGGTAGCGGCCATTCGAGTCGTACGAGGACACCGCATCATCTCATCTGAGGCAGCAACAGTCCTGGCACATTTCCCGCATTTTGATGTCCTGGCGGATATGAATGCAAGAGTTTATGACTGCACTCGCGTTATCTATCGGAATAAGAGCAAGGAAGACCAAGACAAGCTCGAAATGCGGCGAAACGCTCATCGACAGGCATTGGCACAATGGTGCGCGCGGCTGGAACAGCCACAAAATGCGCGCCAACGCGCTGTCGGTGCCGTTCTGCCCAACCTCGAAGCTTGCGTAGGTAGGGAGGGAAGTCGTGTCATCTACCGACTGACGCAGATACTCACCGGGCATGGTTGCTTCGGTAAGTATCTGAATAAAATCGGACAGAAGGAGACGACACACTGTCACCATCGAGCAGCCGCATACTTTGGAGGACTGTTAGAGGAACCGGAGATCTGAAGGGATTTTCCACACCGACACAAAAAAAAAGAAGACTATTAAAGGTTGTTGTGATCCAATCAAGTTAACATAAAATACATAAAACCATATTAACATAATATAGCTACAGTTTCTGAAAGCTGAAAAAATCAAACTGGTTCGTAAACACAACCAATAGATACAACTCTATAAGCCTTATAGTTTAGTAATACGAAGATAAATTAAAATTTATGAGATATATCCCATTGATCTTTTGGAATTGACAACACAAAAAAAGGAAAATTATTTGTAGATGTATAGATGGATAGAAAACTCTTTATTTGTATATCGCATTATTGAGTTACTAAAGAGTACATACAATGTTAAATATTTAACATAAAAATGGCTGCCTGTGTGCCAAACTTAATCTCTTACAGGCAACCTTAGTATAACATTAGTAGTTGACGTTGCAAAGAGTTTTGAAGAATTAAAATGTGTTAATAATTATAATTAAAAACAGATATATCTATACTATAGATATTCATACATACATACGTATAAAACTCTTGAAAATTCTTTTAAATAACTGTAACTACTTAATAATATCATGACAAAATCATGTGACAAAGAAAAACATGCACTCAATTACGACGTATAAAATTCTTCAACCATTATCTTAAAACTATTTAACTACTGTCTGTGCCTTCCTAATATTTATCTGCAATGCATTTAACTGCACAGCTTCAACAGTAAAAGATTGGTCATAGTATTCTGTGGAATGCAGAGACATTTCCAGTCTCGAATCATCGGATGACACCAGATATTTTACATGAGTGTTCATTAAGGAACTTGAAACGTTCTTTAAAGTAGAAGGGGCTCTAGAATTGATCAAAATTGTTTGAGGAAATTATTTGAGCATTTGACGGTATTCAAACAAAAATCGTATAAAGAGATTTTGCAGTCACTCATAACGTATTAAGTTGTGCTTCATTGAGATTCAGATAACTGACATCGGCATAGTCGAACTAGAAGGTGAAGTGCTTTTGCAAGTGAAATTAAGTAAAGTTATTGCTTATAATTGTGACACGTTGACAGATAATACTCTCATTAATGATAACAATGAATCACTGAACATTTTCGCTTTGAACCTCTGTAGTATACATAAAATTTAGATAACTTATTAATACTATTACACATTCTAATATTCGAAAATGACGTTATTATCTTGACGGAGTGTTGGCTGCACATTAACAAGAATATACACACACATATTTCTTACAATTATTTTAAGCAAAACGATGGTATAGTAATGTATATAAAAAAATCAATTAAGTGCTCTGTGGTCGAACTGAACTGTTTAGGTGCCAACTTTTTATTATTACACATTGTGCCCGATATGTTTGTACTGGCTGCATATAGATCCCCCTCTATAAAATGCATAGATAGTTTCTTGGACTCCTTAGAACATATTTTGCGCCCAATAAATTTAAAAAAATATAATTATTGTCAGAGACATTAATATTGATATCATAATTAACAATACAAACAGACATAGCACATTGTACTTGAACTTACTGGTGGCACTTCGTTTGCTGCCTGCCGATATTCATCCCACTAGAATGTTTAACTGCTTCGACCACATCATAATGAAAATCATATCTCCTGTGACCTGTATACGTCACTCATTCTTATATTACGGACCACATTCCTGTCACCGTTTCATTAAGCATGTTCAGAAGTGGAATTTGGCTAAAAGTTTTAGTGTTAATAAATTAGATATAATATAATAAACAACTAACTTCAAATAGAAACTTTTGATTTCTGTTTTCATCATCAACAGCCTGTTACAGTCCACTGCTGGACATAGGCCTCTCCTTAGTAAGGAGATTTTGGCCTACTATTTCACGCTGGCCAGACGGGTTGGAATAGGGTTTGTTTCAAGTTTACCTTCTCTTTGTAGTGATGTTGTCTTGTATACTTGGTCCCTTAGTCGCCTTTTACGACACCCACGGAATGAATAGGGGTGGTAACACTATATATTTTTAAGCCGTCACTACACGGACGGTCATCCGTCTGATATTTCTGTTTTATCAGGTTCATTTCTGTTGCAAAAGAGACCGCCACAGCTTTTGTAGATAAATTTTCAGGTATTGTTAAAGCAAATGCTAAAATCTACCTAACAAATGACACAAAAAATAGTTTAAAATCATGGATTAAAAGCGGGCTTCTGCGTTGCATTAGATATAGGGATAGACTCCATAAAAATTGATCTTTCTAATTACACGTAAGTAATTACATATGTATAAACGATATCGGAGCTATTGTGACTCTCTGTTACGGAAACTTAAAATAATTTATGAAAAATTTCTATTACAATACGCCAAAACTCCCAAAGAGGCATGGAAAGCAATAAAATCCATAATAAACTAACAGAAGATAAAACAGTTGCTGACGATTTATTGACTTCAAATATGAGTAATATTGATACCATTTATAAATATTTTGAAGAAGTAGGTAAGCAGCTTGCTGATACCATTACTGGTACGCATATCTTTAGTTTCAATTTTGAAATTCCACGGAACCTTATTTCTTTTGTTCTTTTACCACCAGATAAAGAAGAAATTGAAGCACAATTTTAAAACAACAGTGTCACAGGTTGGCATTCTATTCCAGTTCAGTTACTCAAACTGTGCTAAAAGACTAGAGTACCTTCTCTCACTTACCTCTTTGGAATTTTTTGTGCTCAAGCTGTCTTTTCGGAAGTGTTTAAGAGAGCTCTCATTACGCCTGTATTTAAGAGTGGGAATAAGGATGAGGTGTCAAATTAACATTATAGGCCAATCTCTGAACTGTCTTCATCATTCATTTTCAAAACTTTTAGACTCTACAAACTCATTAAATTTCTTGAACACAACAATATTTTGGCAAAAACACAATTTGATTTCCGAATAATTTAAAGCACTGACTTAACTAGTTTACTGGTTTTGTGTCTACTAAAATTTAAAAAAATCAAAAATGTATAGGTATTTTTCTTGATTCAGCCAAGGCATTCGACACGATCTCGATTCCTGTACCCGTGAATAAGCTGGATGTCAATGGTGTAAGAGAAACGGCTTTAAAAATGTTTAAAAACTTCTTGTGTGGCTGTAAACAATAAGAAAAGATTGGAAAATATATTAGTTCCGTTGCAAATGTTGTGTATGGCGTTCCTCAGAGAAATATCCTCAGACACAAGTCAATTCTTGGTGTACATCAACGATTTATGTCTTCAAACACTTCTACGTCAAGATATTTACGTATGCAGACGATACTGCTGTTGTATTCCATGGAGAGATTTGGTGGAAGGTATACTGCATTGCTAAAAACGATCTTCAGTAACTTAGACAATGGCTTAACTCCAATCTTCTTACTCTAGCTACAGCTAGGTAGTAGAGCCACGTTAATTTGAGCAAGAGTGGGCCGGCTCGACCGGGGCAGTACTACCCTCCCACAGAAAACCAACCTAAAGCACCAACATCCGTGTTGTCGTGTTTCATTGGTGAGTGTGAGATCGGAGGCTCATTGTTGCAGGGGTGACAGTTATCGTGGTAACTGTGTAAGCCTTACACTGTCACGATGACTGTCATGTCTTTTACGTTCCCAAGCGGGGTGTGAAAAAGCATCTCACAAGACCACCATAGTGTAGGTCAGCATACGGCATTGTCTGCATTTGCGATGAGTATGGTGACTATAACTCTTGGATTCTATTCATGCTTTCCATTAGGTAGAGTAGAGTCACTTTGGCAGGCTCTTAATATATATTTAAAAAAGCTCAACATTTTAAAAAATGTCAATATTAAAGTTCTTTCTTGTAATTATCCTAACAGTATTACAGTACAGTAGCTGCTCTTGTTTTTCTATTAATAAAGTCACACATGTTAAATAATAAGGTGTAATCTTGGATGAGAGACTATCTTGGGAACCTCATAGCAATAGGAAGTCCATTTGGATTTTCAAAAATCTCATACGTAGTGTAGATTTTTTTTCCCTCCACAATATATATTACGCTTTACTGTTATTAATAATGTGTCACCTGCCAAATGCCAGATGGCTACGGCTAGACGACAGCAGTCTTATACTTATGTAATAAAATTAATAAAATAATAAACATACATCCTTTTACCATTCGAGAAACTAAAATCAAAATAAAAACTGGTTACTTAAATTAAACTACGACCAAGATGAAATGCTATTGCTTACAGATTAATTCCTGTATCTCACATATTTTCCCCATATGAAGCACATTTCACACACATGCACATACACACATATGTACATATACACACAAACACACCATACACAGTCACACACATACAAAACATATGTAAACTTAACCCATTACTTATTTTTTTATTATTACTTTTTTTAATACACAATTTATACCAAATCAATAATTGGGAGAGAGCACTGACTTCTGTAACACAGATTGTTAACTAGCTCAGAAGTCAGGGACTTCATAGGAATTATGTTAAAGGAGTTTGTGAATAAATGACTATTATTATTAAATAACTTAAAGCTTTTGGCCTTAATACGATCAAAAATGTTAATTACAATAATACTGAGTGTAGTATTAATTAAAATGGCACAAAAGGAGTAACAAGCAATTTCCCACGTCAACTTCTTTTGGTGGTTTCATAAGACAACTTTATTATATTTATTGTCTTGTGTATTTCGTAATCTCCTGAAAACAATTTGATGATAGATGAAGATCTTCCACTCATTTATGTTTATTGCAATTATAAGTAGATAACGCTATTCGTAAATTGACTATTATAAACATATTGATTTACTAATTAAAAAAAAAATGTGTGCGTGTACTAGCGTTCACTCGTTAGAAGTGAAACTTCTTTATGACGTTATTTTTCAAAAAAATGATTTAAACCCGTCCGAAGTCGATCGCCACCTGGATTTCAAAAATGTAACTACTCAAAACGGGCCGCAAAATACATTGGAGACATTTACCAATACTTCGAATCACGCGTGGTAGGGATAAGAAAAAGATGGCGCGTAACGGAAAAATGTGACGCGTAACGAAAAAATGTGACACTAAATTTTTTTCCAACCCCAATAAAGAAGTTTCACTTCAAAAATTAAAACTGAACAAAACATAAACTATAGTTATAAAAGATAAAATAAAGAAATTGCAGAAATTTTTGTTGTTACCTTTTAAACCCTTAGTTTTCATTTTTGAAGTCTTACTTAACAGGTTAATCTAAAAAATGCTATTGATGCAGCCATTTTAATTTTTTTGTTAACGTGACAGTAATACTTGCACAGGTAATAAAGCAACGCTGATTATAGTACGAAAGGGCCGGCTCGACCAGGGCAGTATTACTCTCTCATAGAAGACCAAGCTAAAGCAACATCGTCCGTCCTCTCGTATTTCGTTGGTGTATGTGAGACCGGAGGCCCGTTGATGTAGAGGTGACAGTTATCATGGTAAGTGTGAAAGCTTTAGATTGCCATGCTTTTTACATCCCTAAGATGGAGTGTGAAAAAGTATCTCACTAGATCACTATAGTGTGGATCAAAATGCTGTATTGTCTGCATTCGCAATAAGTATGGTGATCACAACTCTTGGATTCTATTCATGCTGTCCATCAGACAGTGGAGCCACTACGGAAGATTTAAAAAAAAATAGTTTATATTACCTAATTTAATTGGTATATGGAAAGAAAGTGATTTAATTTTCAAAGGTCGTATTAATAGTACGGTTAGAGAGCAGCTACCGTCAATACTGTCCATCAAAATATATTTTTTGTCGCAATATACATTGCCCAGTAACGGTGCGGAACGAGTCGGGGTAAATGCTACTGTCGGTCACGTATAGTTGAGCACTAAAATCGGCTTCCAATTTCAGGGTATATTTATTATAATATATAAAAAAATCCTTTGCTTTCTATCGAGATATTCAGCCATCTTCATTTTATCTAGTCATAAAACTTATCTTTTTATGCAAGCGATAACAAAACTTACTTCTTCTAAAATCAGAGGCTGGAACTGGATAGAAATTTATGAGTTTCGTTTTCTTATGTAGCTTAGATTTTATTATTGGAATAGATATTTCTTTTTTATATTTGTAATGGAATAGGTGTTTGTCTTTCATCTCACTTGATGGGAAGTGTAGATGAAGATGAAGGTGGTACACGACCATCCAAAAGAAACTTGTTCACTCTACTCTTAAAGGCTCCAGAGTTCAACTCATCAGGAAAAAATAGACCCAGGCAGGTCGTTCCAAATGTTGGCGACTTTCACCAAAAACGAGCTGTCAAACCGTTAAGTTCGACTTTTGGGTATGTCAACAACGTATGGATGAAACTTTTGCCTGCGCCTAGTAGTCCGATAAAGGAATGGAGATGGCTCAATCAGTTCGAAAAGAGCCTTCGAGCACTCTCCAAAGTGTATCCCATAAAAAATAAATACTGTATTTATAAACATACAGCAGAATAGGTGTGGCTGTATTTTACACTTTGCCAACTAATATTAATCGCACATTGTTAATGGAGGCTAATTTATAGCCGTGACCTTGACACTTCAAGGATTAGATGAGAAAGTACTTTGACAGGAAAGTTAGACAAGAAGAGAAGGAAAATATATGAAAAAGATGTCACCTTTGGGTAAAGCGAATTGATGTCAAGGAAACTGAACTATAAAAAGAATATTTTTTTATCGTAAAGCTTTGTTATAAATTTTAAAAAAACTGGATAAAATCAATTCTGTATTGTAAATTTTTTAAAGATTGGAAAGCAAGATTAATCTACACTATTTTATGAGATTTTCGTATTAATTACATGCCAGTTAGTCTTACCTTATTCATGTATTGATCAGTTACTCACAATCTCATTCATCAAATACAATCGGTATCATCTTCATAAATCTGCATTTCTAACGTATTTAATAACTAATAGTTAGACCAGCCAATATTGAACATTAATGATAAGTAAGTCTATGCAGCAATTACTAATAACGAGCTCAAAGCCACTACCAGGTGCAATTACCACAAATATATTCGAATGTGTTATCATAATGCGCAGTAATTTATTAGAAATAATCATAAACTTAATACAAAGTATCATGTATTTTAGAGTAGACTAATAACCATTTAAATATTCGGTTAGAGGTTTTAATTTTTTTAACATTGAAAACATTAATTTGTTTACGTTTTGAGTAGCGTGGAAACTTGCACGGGTTATCGCCTTGCCAAGATTAATTTCAAGAAGATATACTACATTCGAACTGACTAGATTCTTAAGGTGGTAGAGCCACGCTGATTTAAACACGAACGGGTCGGCTCGACCGTGGCCTTACTACCCTCCCACAGAAGACCAACCGAAAGCGCCAGCGTCCGTGCTGTCGTGTTTCGTTGGTGAGTGCGAGACCGGAGGCCCATTGATGCAGGGGAGACAGTTATCATGAAAACTATGCGAGGTTTACACTACCACGATGACTGTCATGCATTTTACGTTCCCAAGCGTGGCGTGAAAAAGCATTTCACTAGGCCGCCATAGTATGGGTTACCACACTGCATTGTCTGCATTTGCAATGAGTATGGTGACCACAACTCTTTGGATTCTATTTATGCTTTCCATCAGGCAGAGTAGATTTACTTTGGCAGGTTTTTCATGTAGAAAAAAAAATCTACGTGGTGTTTCATCACGGTATGCAAATGATAGGGACTTATCTGTCGCTTAAAACAGAATAGTGTCGTATAGATACAACAAGGTGTTTTAGTCTCATAAATAACTCCCATCGAGTCTAGCAATTAAATATTTGTGCACTAACCTAACAAACTGAATAGTTATTTTTATTTGATAATTTATCCAAACACAATACTCTCTGAAACTATCTGTTAGGCTGAAATGGTTCTTTTTGTATTATGTTAGAAATCACTGCGAACGTCTTAGAAGACAAAACATTACACTCCAATGTTTAGAAGCAAGCAATGACTGTAAAAGCTGGTGAAACTTGGCGACTGCTTACAGATATTGTAAATTGAATTCCTCTCGAAATTTCTTCCACGTAAATATTTTAGTATCGAAAATAAATTTGCGTAAATATTGTTATTTTTCACAGATACTGTTGATAAAAAATAAAAATGTTTCAAAGTTTTAATGTAATCATACCTCGTCTTCTACTTACAAAACTCATAATTATTTCACGCTACCTTATTTCTTGGCAAACTTATTCTTGGTGTTTCTTTGCATGTATTCAAATTTAACACGTAGGGTGTATGGTACAAGTATTATTCAAGCTGAATCAGTGGGAAGTCAGGACATTTTTTTTTCTTTGCATAGGGTGGGCCGAGAATTCGTTAACATTTGAATCTATCATCCCATGTAGACATGTTTTTTTTTTACAGTTGTAATGGAATAGGCGTGTGTCCTCCATCTCACCTGATGGAAAGTGTAGATGAAGACGAAGGTGGTACGCGTTCATCCAAAAGAAACCTGTTCACTCTACTCTTAAAGGCTCCAGAGTTTAAGCCATCAGGAAAAATAGACCCAGGCAGGTCGTTACAAATCTTGGCGACTCTCACCCAAAAAGAGCTGTCAAACCATTTAGTTCGATTTTTGGGTATGTTAACAACGTGTGGATAAAATTTTTGCCTGCGTCTAGTAGTCCGATAAAGGAATGGAGATGGCTCAATCAGTTTGAAAAGAGCCTTCGAGCACTCTCCAAAGTGTATCCTATAAAAAACCGATAAGCTGGCAACACGACGACGATGCTCAAGGGTATATAGTTTGCTATTCGAGAACTTTTCGTTGTTGTTTGGCGTTCTTGGAAATGGTGCTACTGGAATTTGCTGGTTACAATCATAACACATGATTCGAACAAGATGGAGCCACTTGTAACACATCCAATGAGTCTCTGCCGGTGGTCAATGACATGATTCCGGAATTACTGGTTTCCAGACGAGGCGACAGGCCATAGCCTAATCCTAGATCCAGAAGTCTAGATCTATCCCCGGCAGATTTCTTTTTATGGGATTATTTGAAGATCATGTCTATATCAATTGATTAAATACATTACGTTAACTAAAAGAAAAAAACAGCGAAGAGATGTCGGCGATCACGGGGTTTCTTTGCAGATGGGTATTCGAAAATTTCGGTGCTCGCTTAGAAGAGCGTAAACGTCGAAGCGATGGTTATTAAGACAATGTAAGTTTTAAAAAAGAAATATCAACTAATTCGCTTTCGTATAAATAAACAATTTTTATAATATATCAAATGGTTTTTATATGTTTTTTGCAAATGGTAACTAATTCGTGGCCTATCCTATATTTTCACATGATGCAGTAGCGTTTTGGTCTAACTCGCTTGTATACATACATACGTACCGAAACATGGCTCTTCTACGTAATTTGTGGTATTAATTGTGCCTTCAGAGTTATTAATGTTTGTATATCAATGTTAATTATACTTAGATATTATTGGAGTCATTTTTTATTCTATATACATATTTTTACGTAAAGTAGCGATGGTTTAATGAACTTTACGTTTTGTAAATAATGAGTAATATTAAATTACTTTTTCTTTTTATTCAATTTCTTATTTAGTTTATTTACTAATCAAATACCAAGGATATTGTCTTTAAAATTCATAGTTCTAAATATAGACCTGATAAATAAATTGAAACTTAGCGTCTGTGTCAACATGGATATTAGTAGAGACAAATATAATATTTATAAAGTCGCTCGAACTTCTTTTTTAGAGACGTGAGTAGAAATCAATAAAATATTCATGTTAGATAAGGACATCTAGGTCTAACCTTGTAAAGTCCTTAATTATTCATTTTAGATTGAAGCCTAGTATCTTCGTTAATTCCTTTGCTAATGCTTGTATAAGTCAAGGTGATCTTTTTTGATCCCTACTTTATTTCTATTAAATTCATGACTTTAATTCGTTTGTGCGTGTAGTGTGTAATGAGAAAAGGGCAAGCGGACAGTTTGATTTGATAGTCACAGCACCTTGAGCATTAGGTTTAATTGTATTATCGTCTGTTAAGAAATTATCCGTATCACTGTTTTATTTGTTCAAAAATGGCATCCATTATCACATTATCATCATCTCAATCAAAAGACGTCCACTGCTGGCATAGACCTTAACCAAAGTTCTGTACAGGATTTCAGCCACGACAACTATATCATCAGCAAATCGAAGGTGGGTGATATAATCACCATTGATGTTAATGTCAAGTCCATTCCAGTCGAGAAGCTTCAAAACGTCTTTCAGTGCTGCGGTGGACAGTTTCGGAGATATTACATCCCCCTGTCTTACACCTCGCTATAGTTTCATAGATTTCGAACTCTGATCTAGTAAACGGACTATCGATACATCGAAGTATTAAAGTGTTTATATGAAAACGCCAGTATATCAGTTCGTTTACAAGATCAGAGCTCGGCAGACATGAAGTTTTATAACATTTACACATAGTTGTCTGTTTGTTTGATTGTATTATGGTGATAGAAACGAAAATGAGTTACTTGGGCTTAACTAACTTTCATGGATACTTGAATCTCAATTTTGGGCATAAGAGAAACATGGCTCTCCTGCAATGTATTATATTGCAGCCACCGTGTAATCAATCAGGGACAAGTAAAATAAGGTAAAATTTTACCGGCCTTTCTACGGACCACCATTTATCAATACATCGACCTCCAGTCTTGAAGAGGAGTGTGCGACCGCCATATACAGCGCAAACAAAGGCATATCCTGTATCGCGAAATAGACATTTTCGTACCGATTACCAACTTCCCAACATCAACCGTTAGACCGTGGCCTGCCAGGCATAATCACCTCGTCTGGTCAGGGGATCCTCCCTTTGCATTGGAGGGGCTTGAAAAACATTTCTCCATGTCTTGTTGTTTGTAAAACAGGTTTGATGTTAATAAATCATCGAAAATTGTATAGCACGTTGAAGTTATAATTAAGTACATTTTAGCTGATATTGAGCTATCACACACCTTTTCATTTACAGTCGGAGGCATAGAAATAATTGCGAGGGGCTGCCAATAATACGAATTTCTTTGATAAATGGAGCTTCTTTTGTGAAATCCCGAAGTTGGAGCGAATGGGCGTAAAAGTTTCATTTATGCAGACGTTTCTATTTTAATGTTAGTTGAGGAAACCGTTATTAAAATATAACAAAAATATTATACGATATTAGTTTATCAAGAAAATTGAATAGAATGTTTGAATGAAAATATCAACTGTTTTTAACATCTAAGAGAATTGACCAGGAACTTACAATTGGTACAATTATTTAGGTATCTACCACGATTTATGGTACCTAAATAAGTGTACCTTGCTTTCAAATCCATACAAGATGCTTCAATTTCAAATTCTGGGAGATTGCCAAACTTTGAATTTTTGATCTTTAAAGTTGTTCAGTTTATAAGAATATTTCACCATACATTAAAAAGCTTAAAACGAGTAGACCTCATTCGTCACTAGATATCCCTTTGTTATAAGGGAAATGGAAATGCTTACGTAAAGTAATTATGAGTTCTGTGCAGCTGTTAATTCTAAAACTATTTGATAAAGAAAATAATTGATCTAAAGTACTTCTGTTTGTAAGATGATAGCTCTGCGCAGTTAAATTAATGTCTTGGGATATCGGCGTTGAAGTTGAACCATTACGTCGTTCTCAAAGAACATCTAAAACACTGTTTGGTTTTCGAAACATTACAATAAATTTGTTGTTCACGATATAAAGACCATGGATCTCGGACGGGGTTCTATTCTATGAGCTAAACTATACATAATTATGTACTGGAAAAGTAAATAGCTTTATATACAAAAATTTATATGTACAATTTATGTTAAATTTAATTTAAAACATTGTGTAAATAATCGACATATATAAAATTTTATTTGGAGAAGCATCCCATATTACTGATATAATCAAGAAATATATATTACTGCTTTACGAGTACAGTTCGGTTTTGTATTACAGCTTGTGTGTTGTTAATTTATTACTGTGTAGGAACGGGTGTCACTTCCCTCCGACACAAAGGGAGGATCCTCCGCCCACGTGAGGTGATCCATCGATTGATGTTGGGATTCGTGAACATGCTAATCACCATAAGAATTTCTATATCGCGATTCAGGATTAGTAGTTGCTCTGTATTGCTCTGTAGTTCGATTTATCTTCGCTAGATGGCGCTGTAGTATGTTCTTTTTATTTGCGCTGTATGTAGACGTCATCACATTACTAATAATTGTTGTGTTTTAGCTACAACTTAATACATTCCCTAGGCAGTAGAGCCACGCTGATTTCAGCACGAGCGGGCCGGCTCGACCGGGGCAGTACTACCCTTCCACAGAAGACCAACCTAAAGCGCAAGCATCTGTGTTGTCGTGTTTCGTTGGTGAGTATGAGTCCGGAGGCCCATTAATGTAGGGGTGACAGTTATCGTGGTAACTGTGTAAACCTTACACTGTCACGATGACTGTCATACCTTTTACGTCCCCAAGGGGGATGTGAAAAAGCATTCACAAGGCCGCCATAGTGTGGGCCACCATACTGCACTGTCTGCGTTTGTAATGAGTATGGTGACCGCAACTCTTAGATTTTATTCATGCTTTCCATCAGGCAGAGTAGAGTCACTTTGGTAGGTTCTTAATATAAAATAAAAAAAATGTATAAACTACAATATAAATATAAATTGGAATAATTTATCTAAGTAAAAGTAACTTCTACATACATAGCTATGTATGTAAACACTTGTTATTTTACTTTATAATCGTATCGTAAAACTTTTAATTTTATAAAGGTATACAAATTTCTACTCAATAAATTATTTGAGTAAAAATACAAAAGCACGATACTTGCATTATTGAAGAATGATGGTTAAATTTTGAACGGAGGACGTAAGTTATTCAAACTGGATTTACCCACTTTAAACGGGCTTTATCAGGTTATTACATTGAAAAGGGTCCGTGGGATTGTTCAGGTAGAGCACCATCTTCCAGTGGCACACTGTATGTAGGTAAAAACAAAAACGTAAAGAAAATCTTCGCTATTTCAAATTAATGGCTTTTTGCATTTTAAACAAGCACTTTGCGCAGTAACAGCTTTTGAATTTTATATCTGTGTTTAAAACAGTCAACGTTCGTCTCATTTTACGCTTCAATCTGCCTTAACTCTAATATATACGAGTATATAGCGTAAACTGTTGATATTACATATTTTATAAGTAGATATAGTTGAGGGTGTTGTATTTAAAACAGAAAAGTTTCGTCACCCACCACCAACAGCCTTTAGCATTCCACTCGCAATAGATATAATATGTTTTCTAGACACATCACTTTGTCTACGTTGCGCATTCATTGTTATAGACAACTTATCGTGAAAGACTAATTTCCTACAAGAGAAACACGTGAGCGTACAACACGAAATGAATTAAAATTTATATTCAAGTACGCATTGTGTGTCTATTTGTCCAATTTTAGGGTTAAATGATACAAAGGTGTGTTAAACATTACGTCAATGGTTAGAACAGTATCAATCTGGGAGTGTGTTTGGGCTCGTCCATCAACTTGTCGTCGGTGATCGATGGAGAGGGTTTCGTGAATTACGTGAGTTGTGGATACTTATGGTTTGGGTTGGTCAGCATTTTGTGGCACACTTAATGTATATCACTACGTTAAGAAAACATTTTGTACTTTTATACAAATAAAGATCATTATAGAAAGGGGATGAAGTCGAAAATAGTCTAATGCACTAACATTTTTTGTTCCGAAAGTAGTTAATTTTATAGAAGTTAAAAATTGTTTTGAAAAGATTAAATTTATACATTCATTTATATTAATTTAATATAAATGAAGTTGTTACAATTTTTTTATTCTTTTGAAAGACCTGAAAGGGTCACATTATTATTATCTTGGATTCTACTCATGCTTTTCATTAGGCAGAGTTACTTTGGCAGGCTCTTAAAATAAAGAAGTATAAAAAACAAAAACTAGTCATGAAAAATAAATAAAAAAAAGTTTTACAATGTCTTTTTGTAAAATAAAAAGTTTATTTCGTTCTAATGAAATATTTTTTACAAGATATCGTTGTAACTGATTATAAAACACATTTAATTATTTGTCTATGTATAAATAGAATTCAAAAATGTTTACCCTTAACAGAAAACAGTTTAAATAAAAAATTACATTGACATTTGACGTTTACAAATGGAAGTTAATTTAGTGTCAAATTTTTAATACTAATGATATATTTTTTTTAATTTTGTTACTAAGATAAAAATATCGTGTAATATCTTATAATCGATTGTGAAATGTGTAAATCCAATCCATTACTCAATTCATTTTGTTATTCATCTAGTTACCCATGTTGAGTACTTTTGGCACTGGCAATAATGGAGCGAAAAAAGTCCATTAAAACTTTTTACAACCCATTTGCCGTAAAAATTTTCGCAAAACTGAATCAGTTTCAAAATATTGATATAATGTGATTTCACACGCTGATTTCATGTCGATAGAATGTGATTTCACACACTGATATCAGTGTACGGTTATGTGGCTTAGCTGACAAACATACTATTACCCATGCAGTTATCTTATAGACAATTATGAAATAAAACCAAACCAAACAATAAGTTGATAATATTTTCCATTTTGTTGTGTATTAGAATATACAAAACATCTAATCTGTAAAGTACGTCTTAGATGTCGTTGTTGGTTACAACTAACATAGCATTTTGATACAAACAAATATCTATGTGCAACCGTGTGCCCAAACGACCAGACGGGATACTATTGACACCTCTTGACATCTGTAACTCAAAAATTACTAGTGTGTTACCGCCTTTAAAATTCCCCCTTCGTCCTCTCCTTCATAAGGGTTAAAGATGATTTACGGGCAGGTAACATCACTTACTCGGAGAAAAACAACGAAAGTAATGGTTACGTTGGGTTTTTGTGGGGATATGGTCACTTCGGTCGACCTAGGAGTACCGTTGTAATATTAGCACTAAGATTTAAATTTTTTTGTCATTTTAAGGGCCTGTAAACTGACTCTATTCTGCCTGGTGTAAAATATGAATAGAATCCATGAGTTGAAGTAACCATACTCATTGCGAATGCTGATAATACAGTGTGGTGACCCACACGGACTAGTAAGATGCTTTTACGCCCCGCTTGGGTACGTAAAAGGCATGAGTCATCATGGCAGTGTAGGGCTAACACACTTACCACGATAACTGTCATCCCTGCATCAATGGGCTTTTATGTGCAGCTTTTATGTAGCATTTCTTATAGTTCGGATAAAAAGAGTATTATTTTGTTGAATCTTTTGACTAGGGACTGAAAATGGTCACAGTTATGACTTCATTCATTTTTATATCAATTCATTTTCATGTGTATTATATTTTCTTGGCAGCTTGGTATAAAATAAGAATATTTTGAAAATAATATAGGCAAGATATATAAAAATTATACGAATGGATTGGGGAATGTAAGCAATTGGCTGTAGCTGAAAAGATTATTAAGGGTGTAAGGTGTATTTTTTATTCCTTGATTCATTGAATACTTTAAAATTTTACTTTGAGTGAAAAGTATTTTAGTATTTGGTTTCATAGGGCTCTATTGAAACGATTTAAAAAAAATTTAGAAGTACAAATACTGTAGCAAGTACTAAATGTGAATGTACGAGTAGAACATACATTTTCTTTGGGTATGCAAAGTTGAATGTGGGTACCTTGAGTATTTAAATTACACATCACTTAACTGATTATTCAAGACAAAGAAAGAAAACACGGGTCAGACAGCTATTACTGGTTTCAGGTAAAATAAAGCTCACGTGGTACACTGGACTCTACAAATGGACCATACGTTATACGATCTTGCTCAGGCATCTGAATTCAAATGAACTCACCTAAGAATTGTATAAAAAACTTCACTTGAATTCACCTAAGAATTCACTTAAATTCACCTAAGAATTTACTTGAATCCACCTAAGAATTATATAAAAGACTACCATTAAACATATTTATGTTCGGCATATGTTGCGTAGAAGTTTGTATGGATATAGCAGTTTGTGTCTTGTAAGTTCATAAACTCGTTTATATTTTATTAAAATTTATTACTTTCATATTACGTTTAATTTCCATTGAATTTCCTCAGAAAGCAAAAGCATCAGGCAAATGTTCGACCGTAACAGAAATTCACCAAAACATACTGCCCCGAATCCAGTTAAATGGAGAACAGTATTGGGAACTTATAATATGATAATGGAATCAATTTTTATTAAAAGAAGAAATTTTTAACAAAAATAAGAGAAAATAGGTTTTAAATAAAATTATTTTACAAACAAGTTTACTAATTATTTGGCATGATATTTTATTGATCTTTGTAACGTAAAAATAAAAACTTATATTAGTCATATCAGTTCTGTTAGTTCGATTTCTTTAAAATATGTGTATGACACTCGTCAAAGTATTAGTCGTTGAATTGGGGGACAATTTTCAATAAATCTAAAAGTTCTATTTGCATCATGAGGCTAGTCTAAACATAGACTATTGTTACAAAGACACAATGAGTCTGTGATATATACACACTTAGATTTGATTCCTGAGACTAATGTTTAAAAATAAAAATCATCTATTTGTTCTGCGGCAATGTGAGCGTACTCAAAAATCTTTTTATTTAAAGAATTGTATACACCAGGCTTGCTGCACTACGCTACAGTAACATGATCTTTGGGATTGTTAAGTTTCCTTGTAGTGAAATCACTGGTTGGATTTATTTCAATTATGTTTAATTCTACCTAGTTTTACGGTTCAATGATATTGCCTTCGTTCTTTCCAGTCAATTTTTGACTGAAGGAGTTTGTTTTTTTACATTTTTATACATATAAAACAAAAAAGAAAAGATGAGTAAGAAAATATGTAAATGTAACAATCGGTGGTCTTATTGCTCGTGGCGATTTCTGTCAGTCACCTTTAACATGGACATTAGGTAGTTTACACACAAGTAACATTAAAACGACAATATTCGAAATATCAATAGACATTCTTCTACAAATACACACTCATTTATATTGCACATATACTAATACACATATTTACATACACTTATACAAATACATACATATATATATATATACACTGAAGTCAAAAATATTCGCAATGATAAATAGCAAACTTTCACCATATTTTTAAAAACAGACAAGGTGTTTGCGTGTTGGATTGTTTCAGGCAATATGTTCCAAAGCCTTACTTAGCACAATAAAAGATTTATCTGCAAACCAAGCGGAACGTTTTGGTATTTGTAGTTTAAAATTCTCCGATGACCTCAGGTCCGTACAATGTGTATTTTCAAAGAACTAAAAACATTCTTTGAGATAAACGAATGTGTGAGGATGAAACAGAACAGTCTATAAAAGAAAAAAATATGCAAATTCCGGCACAAGCTTCTTTTTTTGTCTTTATTTATCAAAGAAAGAAAATTCACCATAATTCACTGTTTGTATTCACAATGAGTCTGGTCACCACGACACTTGGATTCTATCATGTTTTTCATCAGGCGGAGTAAAGGCATTTTGGTAGGGTATACATTGAAAAAAAATGCTGTTGCACTTTTTTGTACAGATACATATAGATACATAAAATGGAAGTAAGCGGAAGTAACAATACAGCCTTACAGGAAACTTGTTATTATGTCCGTGCATTTTGCTTGTGAGTCACTGGATATCTACCTTCTTCCTTTGTTCTTGAGTTCACACAAAAACCTACCGGTTTTTTCTATGGTGATTCGGCCCACGGTGATTCTAGAGTAACAGATGTCAGAAAATAAATA
Organism: Hypercompe scribonia; assembly: GCA_949316085.1. Classification (NCBI taxonomy): domain Eukaryota; kingdom Metazoa; phylum Arthropoda; class Insecta; order Lepidoptera; family Erebidae; genus Hypercompe; species Hypercompe scribonia. The sequence continues at coordinate 24,621,729 of OX438972.1, forward strand.
TAAAATTGTTCAGGGAATACACAGTAGTATCTTCACAAACTTTAATATCAGTATTCTTCTATGTATATTTAACTACTAATAGTATAATAAAAAAATACTAAAACTGTTGTATAAAAAGTGTTATATTGTTTTTTTACTCTTTTTACCTTTCCACGCTTTAATAACACACGAAAGTAGCGAGTGATTCCAATGGAAATTCAAGATGTTTATTTTATTATACAATTCGTTTAATGAACATTTGTATGCAAGTATTTAACTCCGAAAAGGTATTGTTGGAAGAGGTTTTTTGTACATAAAAATGCCGAAACTTTTATTATTAAAACCTTGTGAAATAAAATACACATCTAAAATATCTTGCAAAAACTTTGTTAATTATATAAACATGGTTGCTTTAAGCTAGTATTGATATTAGTTTGAATTGTATCAATGTATTTATTGATATAAAAATAGTAATAATAAAATGATAAACCTTCTTTCTGAGGATCTAGAAGTTCTGCATAAAGAACTGTTGTAATTTGCTTGGAATGCTAAAAATCGTCAATTTTGTAATTCAACAAATCTTTCAATCTATTTTAGATTGCATAAAATAAGTTTCCTTACCAATACAATCAGTGGTCCCACAGGGGCTGAGGTCAAAGAACCAACAAGTTATTGTCGGCTCCGAGTACTAATCCTCGTCGTCTGCAAAATGTTACGAACCCCTGACTCAGGTGTCTGAACACCTATAGTTCCACGTTAGGGATTTATTTGGATAAATTGCCCGTCTTCAGACCTGTCAGAGATTTTCTTTTGGGAATAGTTTCAAAGTAAATGGTTGGGTACGAAACATGTAAAATCTTAGTGTTGAATAAAATACTAAAAGACTTAGTTTAATGAAATATTTGATAGAGATAAATGGTTTAAGCTGTGTGCTTTTACATGAATTCTTAAAAAAGGTAGTGCAATGTTTTCAGAGTTCGTGGAATGTTCTGGAATCAGGAATAATTCAAAGTCAAGGCTTTACAAAAGTTTCTAATAACGGACATTCAAATTAATTATGGTTCTCAAGAACTTTTGGCCCTTGAAGGCCATAAATCAAATTGAGATATATTCAAATATCCCATTTAGGACAGCAAATAACTTTATTTCGGAACGAAGAATACACAAAGACTTCTTTTAAACATAAAAATAGAATAGTTATTCATTATTAAGGTTAGTTCAACCAAGACATCAGTTATTAAATTAGAATTTAATTGAATTATCAAACCATCCAAGGTATGATATATTTGGGAAACGACCATGCCGGTTCCAAAGACAAATTTTCTTTATAAACGAACTGTAATATGAAATATAAATACTGCCACGGAATGTATTCTCATAAAGCGCTGATAGCGCAGAGCTATGAGCCGTCATATCTCAGATAGGCAATGGACGAGACATAACAAGATAAAGCCTTCGTCTAGACATGTGCAATATTGCCAAATGTATGTTTACTGCACACACAACCTACTTACGCAAATATGTTTTGGTAAACCTTTGTTATATTTTCATTTGACGAAACATTTTTCATCGTAAAATTTATAGTGAAATTTTCTTTTTTAGCAGCTACATATTACGCTTATAACGTTAGGGATTTTTATATACTCGTATGATTATTTCGATTTATTATTCAGAATTTAGTTTTAAATTTAACGTATTACAATATACCAAGGCTGTAAACCTATGAAAGTAAACATGTTATTAATACCTGATTAAAACAACAGGAAATTTAATAGTACATAGCATTGGATTTTAAGTCATTTTGACCAGGATGCACTGTCGTGGTCAGAAGGTGGCTAGTATATAATTGTGTGTAGGTACGAAAATCATTGCGATGATGTAAAAAGTTACACTGTACCTAACTTTGTAAACATAGATGATTGAGATGAAATTAATTAAAAGTTAGTATTTTAAAACGCTCAAGATATATGTATATACATCGCGGGGAGCCGATGGATGCAGTTGGCGTCCAGCCGTACGGCGTGGCGTTCTAGGGGGGAGGCCTATGTTCAACAGTGGATGTTTTCCGTTTGATGATGATCATGATGATTTTAAAACTCTCAATATAATGAAAAAAATATGTTTGTAGTGTAAAATCAAATAAAATTTAAAATATTTTATAATTTAAAATGTCATATGTATATATGTATATATATATATCGCGAGGAGCCGATGGATGCAGTTGGCGTCCAGTCGCACGGCGTGGCGTTATAGGGGGGAGGCCTATGTTGAGCAGTGGATGTCTTCCGTTTGATGATGATGATGATGTTAAAACTCTCAATATAATGAAAAAATATGTTTATAGTGTAAAATCAAATAAAATTTAAAATATTTTATAATTTAAAAATGTCATATGACGCTATAAAGTTTTATTTTGTTAAAAATATGTGAAAATATAACAACGAAATCTATATAAAAGTTAGTGACGTCGCCTCGTTAACGTATAGATAAAATTTTATTGTATGTGTTCCACGCATGTATTTATCATTAAACTTTAAACAATATTTTGTATTTGCACACCGTAAACTCAGAATATTATAGCGACATTTCAACTTGCCGATTTTATGAGAGTGTATTAAATTACAAACTTATGCCCCAAAAAAAAGGTAGAAAAATAATAATTTGCTTATGAGCCAAATGAAATACAAATAGCACGTTCAATATGATTATGAACGTTATGATAAGGCGTCTGCTGATAATATTGCAGATGTCAAGTCCAATTCTATTTCAATATCTTTATATGTTAAAAATAAGCCACCTAAAAACTTATAGAATAAACTTTGAATTAATTTGTTTGTTACAGAATTGCCAATACGGTTGTATGCCACCATGTATTGGGTGCGCGGAAAACTTATCACCAATTTCACCACATGCAACACCATTTCCGCCGATGACTCCTAAAAGCCTCTGTCGATTTACTGTGGATGCTTACGTCACTTGTAAGCATTAAAAAAAAAACTTGGATATTTTATTTATTCGGATCATAGTCGTTTTAGTTTTAAAGTTTATCTTTTTATTTTTATAACTGCTCAAATATAGTAATTATATATAATAAATAAAATTTGTATTATAGTATTACATTTACTCTGTCAACCGCTTGCCCAAATTTCTAATAATGTATGTGTAGTATTAATCAATAATGATTTTTTTTGTCTCTGACGCCAATCTTACGAACAGTTGTTCAATTGTAGTTTTTCCAGAAAAATCTGTTGTTCGACTTCTTCATAAATATTTAATATTATCGATATTCGATACAACGTCATCTAGTTTCAAACTACGCAGAGTGTGTGCTACGAAAACTAGACTGACTGATAGAATACCTATATACTCGTACATATAAAGCGTCAACAATAATAAGTGACTCTGTTTATAAATTTGAAATAGATTAAAAATCAAAAATATAGATTAAAAGCATTTCTAAACGCAAAAATATTTTTACTATTAAATATTAAAGTAATACACTTAACTTTATTTCTAAGATGAAGATAAGCCAATTTAATTCTATTAGAGTCAGAAGCCAACATAGTACTTAGATGTCGCGTCGTTCGCGAAGCCCACTACAATTAATTGGTCTAAAGTTATCCAGATTTTAATCTGCCTCACAAATTGACTCGAAGATAGGCGTTCGTTCACCCTGTAGCTCATACGTCGAGTCGATTGGAGAGGGAACCAATTAAAACTTTACGCCAAGTAGCTTCAACACACTTTGTTATCCGATCGGAGGCAAATCAGACGCGTATTCAGGAAAATGAGGTTAAGATTAGCCGTTAATCTAATGTTGTATTGCTTTATACACATATTATTTTGAAGACATTTATATAAACTTAATGTATACATTAGTATAAATTACTGTATACATACATACTTGTTAAGATTGTAATTGTACAGTCGTCGTATAAACTAGTCAAAGTCAAAGTTATATACATAACCTAAGAGATCAGAGAGGTGCATTAAACGGCCGCGTTTTGGTAGTTTTAAAAATTGAGACGAAGGCGTGAGCTATGCACTTTGAAAGTCTAACGGGCAAAGTTATGAGAATAGCATAATGCAATGAAAGGTAGTTAAGAATAACGGGTAATGCTAGGCAAATTATATTGCTTATACGATTAAATTAGAGTGATTGACAAAGTCAAGATCGTATACCTATAATCAAAACTATCTGTTACCGAAAATTCTCTATATTCTGTATTCTCAGAAAATATACGTGCTCTAAGTATATAATTACAATCTTTTGTGTAGTATTGGAGTAATGCCTATCTTAACAATACCGACGAAATTCATTAAATATGTAGGTCGCATACACTGACACAAGACATAGAGGTCAATGTACAGAGTACCTCGTAAACTCGCAATAAAAGTATAATTGATAAGACGTAAAACGAAGAGTTATTAGAAGGAGAGCTGTCAGAAAAGATACCTAATAGAATTACATTGTTTGAAGAGTGAAGATACATCTGCTCTGAGCTAGACATCATTTATATTGATATCAAATATTAATCTATTCACAATTTCTTTCATGTTACGAAAAAACAGTAAGCAAATTGAGTTTATATTCAACGTTCTCAAGTCTAAAGTGTCATAGATAGCGACTTTTTTGTTTTTACTCTTAAAATATGTGCTGAAAAAGATAGATGTGATTTCTTGAGAAGCCTATTGCCTTGTATTATTTCCAAATACAAAGACCGAAAGTTTCAATAAAATTTGGAATATTTTTCTTATGATTCTATACTGTTCTTTGTATGCCTCGAGCCTTACAAATTCAGGTTCACTAGTCACATGTTCTAAATTCTATCTACATTTATATCTGCTAAATGTTTATTTAGCTGCGGTGTAACAAGTTTCTACCAGAGATTCAATCTTTCGAGATTTGATCTGAGTTCATTATTTGTTTTGAAGTATAAGGTAAAATGTTACTTAGCATAATATTTATGAATGCGCTTAAATGAATGATATGACTCTAATATACACACAAGCACTCACGCCCCAATCCCGCTCACGATAGGCAGAGGCTGTGATAACAGTGATGCTGTCATACCAACAACTCGTGTCTCTTCGATATTCATCAAAACATTAACTCTCTCACACTGATTATGTGTATATTAACAATATTATTCTTCAGTATACTGCTGATCTAATCAGTAACTAAGTTTTTCTTTCAACTCACTCACTCACAATAGTCTCATAAAATCTTTTAGTCAATCGCTCTTTGCTCATCCTTTTATCTAACTATCTTGTTTTTCGTGTTAGGTTAGGTTAAAAAAAAAAGGTTACTTTGTTTATCCCGGATCCCATCGTAAACCCCGGTGGGGTTACGGCCCGAGGGGGTTTCCACACGTTAAAAAGAAAAAAAGGTTACTTTGTTTATCCCGGATCCCACCGTAAGCCCCGGTGGGGTTACGGCCCGAGGGGGTTTCCACACGTTAAAAAGAAAAAAAGGTTACTTTGTTTAGAGACACCTGCAACTCAATAGGTACAAATGATTCAAGAAACTCAAGAGCCATTTGAATGGCCTAACCAAGTTTTAGAAAGGGAGTAGGAAATTTTTACCATAGTGATTTTATTTTCTCGGTGAAATCATCATCTTCCTTGCCTTAATTATGCCCAAGATTATTTGGGCGGGGCGACATTGGACCTCCGCAACCCTGAGGGCGAACTGAATCAAAGGTTGAACTGGTTGTCAGTAAATTTGAAGGCCCTGACTTCCCCGTAACAATTGCTTTAGATATTCATGACAGCCGGGGCCGACGGCTTAACGTGCTTTTCGAGACAGGGGCTTGAAATATTTTCAATCTTCTTTACTTCCATACTCTGTTATTAAGAATTTCTTGTAAGAAAAATCCAACAACACTTTTGACTCAACCTGGGAATCGAAATTAAGACTTTATGATAAGCAGTCACATGCGTTAACCACTAGTACAAAGAGACAGTCGGTGAAATTTGAATCTCGTTGAAATATAACGAATAATTTGCTCACTAACAGTGCCTACCGAGTGATCCATATTTAACGAAGTATGGCTTTCTCATTCTGAACTTTCTAATATTTTTTATATTTTTAAGGGTGTACCTAAAACTAAACTTAAAGGACAGAAGTTTTAAATTTGATCGGTATTTACTTCAATGCTGAAGATCAGTACTTTGATGAAACTTCTGTGAGAAGTTTGGCTGAACTCTAAAACAGTTTTAACCCATCCTCTCATATTTGACTACGAATATGCAGACGGCTTTGTCTAGCTCCGCTTTGTGCGCGCTCCTTAAGTTTGATAGGTTATTCATTTTCATGTGATCTTTTACTTTAAGTAGTTTTAATTCCATAACTCTGGCTTAAATTTTATTGCAGTCTGTTGTTACTTACTCTATTGTAAACTCACATTTACAAAAACACACCCGTATTACTCGCGCATGATGGTACACACTACATAATACACTAAGCCCATGAATTTCGTCTGATTCACTTCTTTTTTATGTTTTATCTAGTTAAATACCATGATCATCATCATCATTATTAGAGAACATAGATATCCGTGAAATAATCCTGCTTCGGTGAAAATGGAGCGGTTAGACCAGAGTGTGAACACAGGTATTAAACCATTTTTTCGTTAGTGTTCTTGGACAGTGGTAGTTAACTTAGAATCAGGTTTAAAGCTGTAATTGAAAACTATGGGTTTCCTCAAATAGAATCACCTAGATTAAATCTAACTAGACAGTTTAATAGCATTCCGAAATAAAGTACCAACTATCTACTAGCCGGTTGATTGATGAAGTAAATTCTGTGTGTGTTGCCATTTTATATTTTTAATATACACTAAAGCGTCAACATTACATGTCATTTAGGTTGATGTGAAGAGAGTGGCGACAATTTCACATTTTTGCATATTCATTGGACGATATCGACTTGTCGGCCGGCGTGTCACCGCTTGTCGACCGGTGATTGATCACCACTTTTAGTGTGTCGTTTGTGTACTGTGACCCTTATATTTGTTGACTTAGGATACTAAAGTTACATAGTTTTATCGGATTTCTATTTTTTAGACTAAGAATGACTGCACGGGTAATAGTTTTAGTGGTTACTTTCGTTTTCTACTACGTTCACTGTTTTGGCTTCAAACCGTGCATTGGATAACACAGTGTGTGATTCACAAATTGGTGTTCTGAGTGTTTTATGTGTTCGTTTCATGCATACTTGTGAAGTCCCCCACGGCAGAGAATATTCTTAGTGAAAAATCATCTTTTTTTCAAAAAAAAAATCAATACTGCATAAGTAGATTTAATGGAATCAATATTAAAAACGTAGTTCTTTTACTACGCGTAAAAATAAAGAAGTAATGACTTGATGATAATGTTTATACTCAGACTCGGTACATAATTATTAATATTGAAATTTAGTTTTAACAATTTATCTCTCAACTTCTTCTTAATTCTTAATTCTTTCCTCAACATACTCCAGAAAAATGAGGTCATATTTTAATAGGCTAGTAAACACTGTCATACTTCACAAGTATCCTAAAATAGTATTTACGTTTTCTATGAAGACAGTTTTTATCATACTTTACAACATTGGTATAAAAACTGGGTTTTATACCGCTATTAAGGCAAAAATATGGTCACAGTATTTTCTTCCTGCATATAGAATGGGTTTTGTATTTCCTATACGATGTCTTGGAAGTGTCGCTTGTACTATGTGGGTCGCACCATAACCAGGTTATGATCGGTATATTATGAAAATATATATGTAACTTTTAATACCAGGGAGGAAATTAAAATTGAATATGAAGTACTCAATTGTGTTTATTTTATATCAATCCTTCGGATGATAATAAGTTTATTTGGACTGACTGCACGATTGGCCTAGTGGTTTAAGCGGTTGCCATGCCGCTCTCCATTTCGCCGAGTGTTGTGGGTTCAAATCCTACATGGGACAACACTTTGTGTGATCCATAAATTATTGTTCTGAGTCTGGATGTTCTTTGTGTCCGTTTCTTGTGTGTTTGTAGTCCGCCGCGACACAGGATTTATTCCTAATGCGGGCGTTGTCTTTAAAAAAAAAAAAACAAAAAAAAAATTTAAAATAGAAGCATTTATGGTTAAGCCTACTTGTAAGTAAAGTATCTTGTAGTCGATAGAGGTTTTTTTTAACAGATTTTAAATGACCCACTTCTAGTTCCAAATACAGTTTTTTTAATTTTTGGTGTACGATCACCTCAAGGAATCTCTTGTGAAATACTTAAAGTGATATACAAAATTATAAATTTTGCTGTTAGAGTGTAACGATTCTATGACACTTGTATGCTTTAGATGAAATTTAATATTATATCGAGAGAAATATACAGAGGCACACTAGCTTTGAAGATCGAGCTCTTTTATTAAACAATCTTTTCTATGATGATAGGATGACTTACACGAGAGATATTAACAATATACAAAATGTTTATTTTTATTCAGTTATTTTGTTTATTACTAAATAATTAGAAGTACTATTCAGCAGCAAATAACTTCAAACATTCTCAGGCATTTATGTATGTATGTGTGGCCAGTACGAGGGAGGTCCCTTCTGCCCCACGGTGTTAAGTTTACGTTGAATATTTACACCTAGTTATTCGCTCTTCTCAACTCAACCACGTTATATTGGTAAAAGTTTAAATGAAAAATCTTATTCCAGACAACCATGTGTTTCAATCACAGACGACGTTATTAAAAGAGAAAGCCATGGAAACATCACAAATACACTAATGGAAAAAATTAAGGGATCAAAAAAAAATTCCAAATTTTTAGGCAGTTTTCAACAGGCCGTAACTTCAAGAAAAATGGTCGTACAGGAAATCAAAAAAAAGAAAATTATAGCTCCAAGTACCTAGTTTTTGGATTCGAACTTGAAAACTTTATAGCCTCCGCGGTTTTTGAGTAATTGTAGAAAAACCAGCAACAAAAAATTTTTTAAAATTTTATTTATTTTTTTTTTGGTCTACGGACGTGGAAAAAATTGTTTTAGCTTAACCACTATAAAGATCAAATACCTTGTTTATTTAGCTTTAATTTGCTTTTTTATACACCCTGATTTGCCCACTTCTCGCCGAGATATCGGTTTTCAAATGGAAAAGGATCCTTTTGTCTTTGATTATCGATATTTCAGCAACCAACGATTTCACAGAAATTTAAAGGTGGGTTTCAAGAATTTGAATAAATTTTACTTAACGACTGGCTATAGTTTTTCCGAAAAAGAAATTTTTCTTTCTGTCACATGAATTTGAAAATGCAACAAAAAAAGGGCTTTTGGTGGTTTTTTGGAAAATCAAGCACTGGATCGAAAATATTGAGGAAACCACTAATGTTAAGTGTGCCTTTTATAGTTCAATATATCCACAAAAACTCTACAAATAACCAAATTAATCCAACAAGCCGTTTTTTTGTTTCACTCGATCGAATTTTTGAAAAATTAAAGGATCACGTTTTTTGCTCTGAACAGCTCATAATTTTTAAAAATGAGAAATAAAAATGTTTTTTCCGAGCTTTCCCACAATTTTGTTCCAGAAAGTGCTTAAATTAAAAAAAAAGAAGGATTCAAAAAAAAAAAGAATTTTTCTCAACAATTTAAGGAAATTCAAAAAACCATCACCTAATAATTTTTATCGCGTTTCCGCCGCTGCATTCCTTGATTATTTTGATTTCCTTTTAATTAAATTAAAAAAAAAAGTTAATACTCCCAATCGAATTTCAATCTTTTTCATACGCTTTTCGGTGATTGTTTTTTTTTACTTTTCGTGAATCCTTATCTTTTAACTCAATGTTTTTCCGTTTTAAAAATTATGTGCTTTTCAGAGCAAAAAACGTGATCCTTTAATTTTTTCAAAAATTCGATGAAGTGAAACATAAAAACGGCTGGTTGGATTTATTTGATTTTTTGTAGGATTTTTTGTGGATATATTGAACTGTAAAAGTCATACTTAACATTAGTGGTTTCCTCAATATTTTCGATCCAGTGCTTGATTTTCCAAAAAACCACCAAAAGCCCTTTTTTTGTTGCATTTTCAAATTCATGTGACAGAAAGAAAAATTTTTTTTTCGGAAAAACTATAGCCAGTTATTAGGGAAAATTTATTCAAATTCTTGAAACCCACCTTTAAATTTCTGTGAAATCATTGATTGCTGAAATATCGATAATCAAAGACAAAAGGATCCTTTTCCATTTGAAAACCGATATCTCAGCGAGAAGTGGGCAAATCAGGGTGTATAAAAAAGCAAATTAAAACTAAATAAACAAGGTATCTGATCCTTATAGTGGTTAAGCTAAAACAATTTTTTCGAAGTCCGTAGACCAAAAAAAAAAACTAAAAAAATTTTAAAAAATTTTTTGTTGCTGGTTTTTCTACAATTACTCAAAAACCGCGGAGGCTATAAAGTTTTCAAGTTTGAATCCAAAAACTAGACACTTGGAGCTATAATTTTCTTTTTTTTGATTTCCTGTACGACCATTTCTCTCGAAGTTACGGCCTGTTGAAAACTGCCCAAAAATTTGGAATTATTTTTTGATCCCTTAATTTTTTCCATTAGTGTATATAGAAAGAAACTGTGACGAATCTGTATCCCAATAACAAAATAGGCAAATCGATTGTAAACAACTGACAGATGAACAAATTTTTAAAAGCATATTTATTTCTAATGTCATAAGCTTCTGACGGAGGCCCATTGATGCAGTGGTGACAGTTATCGTGGTTACTATGTAAGCCTTACACTGTCACGATGACTGTCATGCCTTTTACGTCATCAAGCGGGGTGTGAAAAAGCATCTCACAAGTCCGCCATAGTGGGTCACCATACTGCATTCTCTGCTTTTGCAATGAGTATGGTGATCACAACTCTTGGATTCTATTCATGCTTTCCATCAAGCAGAATAGAGTCACTTTGGCAGGCTCTTAATATAGAAAAAAGAAAAAAAGCTCTGTGAACGATAATTAATATACATTTGATTCCTACAACGTGGTATTTCGTTATGGTTTCGCTTTGTTCCTTCGTTCAGTTAAAGAATATTAAACTAAACTTGATTTTAAAATATCTGTGCAGCCGTATAAAAATTGCAAGCGCTTTTACAAACCTCCAGGGAATTACATAGACATAATAGTAAAATATTTGTTTTGTGTAAATTTTAGTACCACAATTTTCTTGCAGCTCGTTTGGCTAAAGTCTACGAGATAATCCAACAATAGTAATTGTTCAATAACCGGAATGTTAGTCTTTAGTAGTAGTAGATAGACTGATTTCAGGCTTCAGCTTCCCACAACGAATGCTATATAAATGTTCGTATGAAAATCAGGAAGGGCAGCTTAATGTGCTCTTGAGATTCATAATAATATTTTACTCAGAAATACAAGTTACCATGACATACGTATGGCTGGCTTACATGGCTGCGGGATACGGGCGGCACGGGACCGGCTCTTGGTGGAGGCTGGACATACTAGCAGTGGAAGTCTATTGGTTGGGATGAAATAATAGCATAGGTCTTTCCTAATATACACTAACGTTGTTTTTATTTACATAAAACCAATTATAAAAAAGGTACATGCAGTGGAACATAGAATTTCCTCCTTTTTGAAACCGGTAATAATAAATATATAAATTAATATGAAAAAAAACGTTATATTTGCTAACCACCTGTTATACATCTATATATAGTCTATGTATTATATGATCATCACCAATAGACATTAATAGTTCACGGCTGGATAAAGTCATCACAAAAAAGGTTTTTGCCTGCTATATAACACACTGGACAGACGGATTTTCATAAGTTTTGTTTCAAGTTTTCTTTGTTTTGGCAGTACTGTTATTCTGCCGTGTTTACTCCGTGTATTAGCTCTTACGACACCCACAAGATGAATAGGGGTCACATTTCGTATTCTTCATACATCAATAACTGCCTTGGTGGCGCAACGGTAGTGAATGCGACTTCTGTGCTTAATGTCTCGGATTTGATTTCCGGGTCGTACCAAATGTTTGTATGTTCTGCAAATATTTGTTTCAAAGTTTGGTTGGTTTGTTTTCTATGTATAATATCGTACATAATATTTATTCATTTACAAAAAAAAAATAGTATTTCAGTCAGTCTAGTCATCATAGCACAAGCTCTGCTTAGTTTGAAACTAGATGACGTTGTGTGTCAAATATCCGAAATATTTATTATCATTATCTATCATCACAAGGATCTATTTAATAGCATTCATTATATAACATAGACAACAATATTATTAAAAATAAATTTAAATAGGAAAAATTAAAAAGATATACTTGTATGAAGCATGTTTTGTATTCAAGATGTATGATATTGAGAACCGAAAAAATATGGAGTCATTAAAGGTCTGTTAGATAGGATCCTTTTATATTCAGTAGTACTGCGATGGATTATGTATTAGTACGTATAGAAACAGATTCCATTACGATTGAGAAGGGTACAACTTAGCAGGTAAAGCCCTTTGAATATTGTGGATCCTATCAGGTCCTCAATTATAGAAGGTACTAAGATTCATGAATCTGAATGACCTGTTATGAACATCATATATGGTTTACAAAGGCATTTACCCTAGAAATTTTAAATAAACCTTGTTGTAGACTAGCCTGTTCGAGTAATTAGTGATTTCGAGTGCTTAACGAAAGGTTGTAGATTCGTTTGGTTGAGTTGATTAGCCTGAGATGGGCTTAGGATTAAAATTATGGCATGCCAAATGTGAGTGTTTGGTGTGTCATCATTAATTTGGAGTCCCGGCAGCTTATGATGATGAAGAAACGGATTGAATATAAACTTTTCTCAGAGCTTTATCTGTTTAGTTTTCATAAAGAGTTTGTTTTGTTATATTTCGAGTCAGTTACAACATTTATTTATGCAAATTAATTTCTGCAAACATGATTGATTGGCTATCGTTTCAGTTATGTGTCATCATGTTCTTATTCCCTTCTGAATTCCGATAACAGTTATTGAATTTTCTTATTAAGTTTCAATCTGTCAGTTTTCACAATATTTACTAATAAATTTGAAATTGTATTTCTTTTTGGTCATGATAAATGTCTTAGGGTGGAATAAAATTATGACACTCTTAGAAATATAACATTGTCTGACGTATTTATTCTTTGCTTTAAAAAAAGACTTTTTAAAATAAAACGAAGTCAAGAAAAAGACAACAACATAGAACAAAAATTTTAGGATAATACAAGGTGTGAAAACACAACACTCAACACTCGCTTCCGTAGGAAACGATGAGGTGACATCAACCAATACGCCCTCCGTGCATTCGACTGTGGACACGTTTTAATTTCTTTTGCAAATCGATTATATTTCTATACAAATCTTTTAGCATACTGACGGAGAGAGCTTGCATGACCCCATATTCCACATGCACCCCCGTTATTTATAACCCAAAGGTGATTTATATAAGGAAGTGATACTCAACAAGGGAGGTAAGTGGAGCTCATCTGATACTACTCGCTGACACGGCCTGCTACCGACAATATGTCTGACACCCTAAAACATGGTTTATGGCCGGCCTCTTACGAGGCGAGACATAATTCACTTCCGATTAGATGTCAACTAAGCATGTTTGTGTACAGATTTATGTTTGTCGATATGTTTGCTAGATGTTTGCCCAGCATTTAATCAGTGAAGTTCTGAATGTAAACAAGCCATTTTTTTGCAGTATGCTGAGAAAATAAGATGATAGAAAAATTATGCTGTTCGAATTACTGAGGTAGCTAAACAATAGCAATGTATATTAAAATATAAGTAACGACGACTCTAACTCATAACAGTCTTAGATAAAAAACTATATTATGGTTCCATTCGTGTTTACAACCATTTTGGTCTCAGTATGGTAGATATGAACACACCTGCACTGAGATGTAAATGCGGTCTAATAAACACCATTATTTGTTGCTATATAAATAATGAAATTAACAATACGAATACATTATCTCGTTGTCTGTTATGGGTACTAAACCAGTAAGCCCGGCTAGGCTTGCCGTCTCCTCACTGCGCCGCAGGTGCTAACGTGTACACCACAATAAGTTTCCACTTGTCGGTGAGTAAGACTATTCGACTCATTGATTGCTCAGTATCCGGATGTTGACATATTCTGTGCTAATTTAATACCTTTCTTAATTTTTACATGCTTATGTATATATATTAGGGTGTCCCTTAAATTTCAAGTTCGATATTTTTTTACGCATACCTTCTTAAAAGTTTCGTAATAACCCTATATTGTCTAGAAAAAAATATTAGTTCGATATATAAACGATAACCCGTGCCGACTTGCTATTTAAACTTGTCGATACAAGTTGCTTAAGTACTGCCCAGTGACCTGTTACGACATGTTTTATTTGCCATTTCGTACGTGATTTTTGAGACTATTAGTGCTTCATTGTTTAGTGCGTAAACATGTCGGTGGAATTACGGAGTGATAAACAAAATATTTTTCTTATCGGATTGACTAGCTACCAAATAAATGGTGCAAAATTACCATCTAATCGACAAGTTCTCTCAGTCCTATTTTACAATATTCGTGAGGTTAAATTGACTGTTAGTGAAAGTGCAAATCTTGTGATTAGGGAGTGCATCATATATTGGGAAAAAGCAAGAATTCCAACAAGGGCATTTCCTAACTGCGTGAAGAAACTTATTGATTTATATCATGTTTGGAGAGAGTTGCAAAAAAATTGTAAGAAAACTCAGATTACGTTTAAGAGTCGTGAGAACAATTTTATAATTAATCTTGATAATTTGTTTGATATTGCACATGCTGATGCTTTTGAGAGAATGAAAATAGAGGAAGATAAATTATTTTTAATGAAACAGAGAGAGCCAGGTCGACCGGGATGCTTAGGTGGTGTAGATAAAAAATTGGCGGAAAAAGAACAAAGATCTAGACAACGACGATTGGAAGAAGAGGAAAGGATTGTAAGACAAAGAGAATCACTAGCTGTTGCATCTACTTCCACCACAAATAACTTAGACAGTGTAGAAGATTCAGACGAAGAACAGATCTTGGATTCTGAACTCAGCTTGCCGGACGTTCCCTACCATGAACAAAGTTCAAAAAGAGGTAGAAAGAATCTTATAACACCTAAACTAGTTGCAGCTTTAGATCGATGCCAGTTAAGCATTAGAGATACCGTTTACATTCTTAATGCGGTGGTAGAAGCGCTTGGTCTGAGCAGCGATGATTTCTGTATTAACAAATCCTCGATTCAGCGAATTCGTACTGAAACTAGAAAATCAAGGGCAGAAGCAATAAAATCTAACTTCCAAAACAATGTACCCGACATAGTCACAGTCCATTGGGATGGAAAACTATTACCGGGGTTGGATGTACGGAGTTCAAAAGAAGAACGCTTGCCAGTTATAGCTTCATTTGACGATAGAGAGCAACTTCTTGCAGTGCCGAAACTAGAAAGTTCTTCTGGAAAACATCAAGCGAAGGCTGTATCAGCAGCTCTCTTTGACTGGAACCTTTATGATAAAGTGCAAATAATGTGCTGCAACACAACAGCTTCCAATATGGGCCGTTTCAATGGAGCTTGTGCTATTTTGAAGTAAACTTTAGGAAGAGAATTGTTGCTTTTCGCCTGTCGTCATCATGTTTATGAATTGGTCCTAAAAGCTGTCTTTGAAACCAAGATTAAGCAAATTACTAGTAGCCCAGATATTCCGATGTTCAAAAAGTTCCAAGAAAATTGGAAAAACATTGATTGTACTAAAATTGAACCATCTCTTAATTTCGTAAAAGCACGGGTTGCCGAGACAGACATTCAAGCGTTGTTACTATTTTATAAGGCAGAATTAGATAAAGGTTTTGTAAGAGATGATTACCGCGAATTGGTCGAACTGTGCGTAATATTTTTAGGAGGAGATACAGAGGAAAAATTAAAACTAAGGCCCCCCGGAGCTATACATCAGGCACGCTGGATGGCAAGAGCGATCTATTCTTTAAAAATATGTTTACTTCAGTCACAATGCAGAGTAACTGCGAAGGACAAAAAGGCTCTACAAGATGTTTGCTTATTTCTCGTAATATTGTATGTTAAACCTTGGCTCGAATGTACAGTGGCGACCAAAGCACCTAATCAAGATTTGCGCTTCTTGAAGATGTTAAAAGAGTATGAAAAAGTTGACGCAACAATTTCTAAGCCTTCTATAAGCAAGTTCAGCCATCACTTGTGGTATTTATGTGAAGAGACAGTCATTCTATCACTATTTGATGATGAAGTTGACAACCAAACTAAGAAAAAGATGATTGCCAACTTCAACAGGGACAAAATCTCGGATTTTAGCAAACGCTATGACCCGTCGAAGGAAGAACTGACTCAAAAGTTGTTTGGTAAGTTAAATTGACTTTTTGTTGGATTTCAATTTCAATGTCCAATACTTATTTATTTATTTTCAAAATTGTTGTTGATTTTTATTTGTTATTTAACTTATTTTTCTTTTTTTTTAGACAAAGCACTGGATGATTTCTTATCGGAAAAGAGCAAACAATTTTTATCACGACTGCAGATCGACGACAGTTTTCTAAAGGAAGCTGTATCTTCTTGGAATAACAATGCTGCTTTTCTGGAGGCTAAAAGAAGAATAAGTTATTTGAGAGTTGTAAATGATACTGCTGAAAGGGCTGTTAAATTAATGCAAGATTTTAACGGACTTATCACGGCTGAAGAAGAACAAAAACAGTTCTTGCTGCGCTGTGTCCAGGAACATCTAAAATTGTATCCAGACTGTAAAAAAACTACTCTAAAAAGAAGTTACCCTGAATGATTCTTATTTCTTTATGTTTTTAATTAAAGATTAATGTTCATCTAATTTATTATTTAATTTTATTCACTTAATTCATTGCATTTATAGTGAAATTATAGCAGACTGAAATTTTAGGACAAAACACGTTTTTTACTAAACTTTGAAGCTCGGTCGGCACTGGTTGCAATTATGCTAGATTGATAAAATTTTATATTTAAGTATCTTATAGCATTAGTAAAAATTATAGAGGGTATGCATTTCGAAATTCGAAAAACAATTTTTTTTTGTCATATAAGGGACACCCTAATATATATATATATATATAGTTAGTTGAGAAAGCTGTAAGTGTAGTGAGTAGTTGATTTGATATATAAATAAACTGTTTGAAAACATCTATCGAATTTCCACTATGTACTTAAAAACAAACGACAAGTTTACAAATATGTTAAATGGATGATCTTTCTCTTTTCAAAATGTTCCCCTTAACTTTCGATAGATTCCATAATTTTATAGACTTTAAATATATTTTTGTCACTTTACGTACATATGGACTTATGTGCATGTAAGACGTGCTTATCTTATTATTTGGAATAAGATTAAACTTCACAGCCTTCTTCAAGTGTGTTAGAATTTATATTTTATGATTGCAATTGTATAACTTGTTGAAGTAAATTTGTTTTAAACGGTCTATTGGTCTAATTTTGCTTCCCAAAAAATAATTATCCCACAAATAATTATGATGAGCACTATAATTTGTTATTGATGAGGATAATACATAATATTCTGTTAGTCGATTCCTGCCACGGCGGCCAGCCTGACCGGAGACCAGCCTGACCCAGGAAATATTATAATTTCCTCCCCGTCCAAACTGGTTGGGTGACCGGGACGGTTCCGTGGCAGTCGTTGGCTCCACGGCGGCTCATTCCCCGCCCTTGTCGCTAAGAGACAAGGGCACTGGATATGTTGCTGCCGAGTGGGGGGGGATCACTGTATATGGTGTATACTTCTCCCCCAACCGGAGTTTGAACGACTTCGAGGTTTTCCTTAACAACTTTGAAACCTCGATGCGGCGTCTAACGTCTGGGCACGTCTTAGTGCTGGGGGACTTCAACGCAAAGTCCATTGCGTGGGGTTCCCCCAGGACGGACGCTAGGGGCGAGGCCGTAGAGGAGTGGGCGGCCTCGGTGGGCCTCTGTTTACTAAACAGGGGCTCCACCAACACGTGCGTGCGACAGCAGGGAGGGTCGATAGTGGACCTTTCGTTCGCTACCCCTGCCCTCGCCGCACGAGTACGGAACTGGCGTGTCCTGGAAGAGGTTGAGACGCTCTCGGACCATCTCTATATCCGATTTGAGCTCTCCCGGTCCCAGGACGCCAGTAGGGGTCACGCGGCGCGGCGTTCTTCTCGCTTTCCGCGGTGGGCTGTAGCCAAATTAAATAGGGACCTACTAGAGGAGGCGGCCATTATTCACTCTTGGCCGTCTCCGCAGGCCCCGACCGAGGAGGTCGACATGAGGGCTGGTCGCTTCTGCGAAGCGATTGCACAAATTTGTGATGCGGCCATGCCCCGCATCCGAGGTTGCCGGCCTCCACGGAAGGAGGTTTACTGGTGGTCCCAGGAGTTGGCAGACCTCCGTGCGGCCTGTACTCGTGCCCGGAGGTCCTACACCCGTAGTCGGCGGCGACACCGCGAAGAAGGCGGGGAGAACCAGCTTCATGAGGAGTACCGAGAGGCGCGGAAAACTCTGAAGCTGGCCATCAGCCGCGCCAAAGAAATTAAGAGAAAGGAAATGCTGGAGGGTCTCGATCGTGACCCCTGGGGTCGCCCCTATCGTGCGGCGCGGCAAAAGCTCCGCACGTCGGGCCCCCCCCTTACAGAGACACTCCAGCCCAGCTTCCTGCGGGAAGTGGTCGAGGGCCTTTTCCCGCAGCGGGCGGAGCACACGCCCCCGTCGATGGCCTTCATGGTCGAAGACGATGGGGTGAACGAAGACAATGTTCCGCCCGTCAGGGAATCGGAGGTAGGGGCGGTTGTTCTACGGATCCGCTCTAAGAACACCGCCCCCGGGCCGGACGGGATACCTGCCCGAGTGCTAGCCCGAGCCCTCGAACACATGTCGGACCGCCTCAGGGAGGTCTTGGACGCTAGCTTGGCGTCCGGACGCTTTCCTGAGTGCTGGAAAAGCGGGAAGCTGGTCCTATTGAGGAAGCCGGGACGGCCAGCCGAATCGGTAGCGGCCTATAGGCCCATCGTGTTGCTGGACGAGGCGGGTAAACTGTTTGAGAGGATACTCTCTGCCCGCATCGTCCGGCACCTCTGCGAGGTGGGCCCCGATCTGTCGGACGCCCAATTTGGTTTTCGGGCGGGGCGTTCGACGGTCGACGCTGTGCTGCGCCTGAGGGCCGTTACCGAAGAGGCGGTGAGCTGTGGCGGCGTGCTGTTGGCGGTGTCGTTAGACATCGCCAACGCTTTTAATAGTCTGCCATTTAGCTGCATCAGGGAAGCCCTCCACTACCACGGGGTGCCAGAGTACCTAAGACGGCTTGTGGCAGACTACCTTGAGGAGCGTACCGTCATGTACGAGGACCGTGACGGTGTTCTGAGGCGGCGGCCCATGACGTGCGGTGTTCCGCAGGGGTCTGTCCTCGGACCACTCCTGTGGAACATGGGATACGACTGGGCCCTCCGAGGTCGTCTTCCCCCCGGGTTGGGCGTAATTTGTTACGCAGATGACACATTGGTCACAGCCCGGGGAGTGAACTTTCAAGAGGCGGCGCGCTTGGCCACCACGGGAGTCTCTTTGGTGGTCGGGCGTATTGAGGCGCTGGGTTTACGGGTGGCCCTAGATAAGACGGAGGCCCTTTTGTTCCATGGGCCCCGTCGTGGTCCACCACCCGGCGCCTCTATCGTAGTCAATTCGGTCCTCGTACCGGTTCAGGCCCAGATGAAGTACCTGGACCTGATCCTTGACGGGAGGTGGCTCTTCGACGAGCACTTCCGACAGCTTTCTCCAAAGCTGGTCGGCGCTGCCTCTGCCCTCGGGCGACTTTTGCCGAATTTGGGTGGAGCTAGCGTCGCGACGAGACGGCTATACACGGGGGTTGTCCGGTCAATGGCGCTGTATGGTGCGCCGGTGTGGGCGGCGGCTCTGACCGCCCAGAATAGGGCTCGCCTCTGGCGTCCTCAGAGGATATTGGCGGTTAGAGCCATACGCGGTTACCGCACCGTATCGACGGAGGCGGCGTGCGCCTTGGCCGGAACTCCCCCGTGGGATTTGGAGGCGGCAGTGCTCGCCGAAGTTTATCGGCGGACGGCTGACTTCCGGGCGGGCAGCGGCATACGGCCCCCGCCCGAAGAGATACGCGAGTGGCGAGAGGCCGCTCGTCGAGCCACGATGGCTCGTTGGTCGTCCCGGCTGGAGGCTCCACGTGCTGGCTTTGCCGCCGTGGAAGCTCTCCAGCCGGTCATCGCCGAGTGGGCGGGGCGGCAGCACGGGACCCTTTCCTTCCGACTGACGCAGGTCCTTTCCGGGCACGGTTGCTTCGGGAAGTATCTGCACTCGGTCGCCAGGAGGGAATTGAGTCCCGCCTGTCACCACTGCGACTGCAGTGAGGACTCGGCTCAGCACACGCTGGCGGTTTGTTCCGCCTGGGCGGCGCAGCGTGGGGTCCTCACTGCAGTTATTGGAGGAGACCTCTCGCTACCGGCCGTCATACGCTCCATGGCCGGTAGCGACAGTTGTTTTACCGCGGTCGCAACCTTCTGCGAAGACGTAATTTCGCGGAAGGAGGCGGCGGAGAAGGCCCGGGAGGACGATATCCACTCGGACCCAATTCGCCGCCGGCGAGCCGGGCTGCGGAGGCGAGCATACCAGCGCCTCATGCCGCCTTGAGTGTGGCCGCGGGTGGACGGGATGGGTTTTCCCCTCCATCCGCTACAATGGCCAGCCGCGAGGAGGCGACGTCCGCGTGTGCCGTACGTCGCCTAAAATAGAGAGTTTATCCGCAGATGGTGCCCGAGGTAGCGGGCAGGCGCTAGGAGGGATCTGGATGTCGTAATAACAGCTGTTCCCGGTCCCTCCTATGTCAGGCGCAGAGTGGCACACCGTGTGGTTTTAGTCGGTCCGATTCCGACACACCACCCCGCCGTAAACCCCGGTGGGGTGACGGCCCGAGGGGGTTTCCACACGTTAATAAAAAAAAAAAAAAAGGAAATATTATAATGCGCAAGTGTGTGTGCGAACACAGGTACACTCTTTGTTCCCTGAATCTCAATATACATCACTATGACATGTACGATAGCATGCATTCAGAATTATATGAGTATATTTATCACCAGTCAACAACCATATTCTAAGTTTGAATTAGAAAGAAAGTTTAGCCAACTGCAACATGCTGGTGAGACGAATTAGCAAAGAGTTAATTTCAAGTTTTCCTTTTCTTTGTAGTGGTATTGCCCTGGACAGTTTACTCTCTTACTCGGCTCTTATGACTCCCACGGCATGAATCAAGTGGTGACATACCGTTTTTATATATATCTATTATATATCTGTCACCATATCATCCTCATCATCAACAGCCTTTTACCATCCACTATTGGACACAGGCCTCTCCTTAGCAAGAAGATTTTCGCCTACTATACCACGCTGGCCAGACATGGAATAGGGTTTGTTTCAAGTTTTCCTTCTCTTCGTAATGATGTTGTTTTGTATACTTTGTTCCCTTAGTTGTCTTTTACGACACCCACGGGATGAATAGAGGTGGTAACACTATGTATTCTTAATCCGTCACCACACGGACCGTCACTATATGATTAACAGTTACTACATATTTATTTGTATTCATCTATTAAAAGGTAATTATTTAATATATCAGTATCTAAATCAAATTCATTATTTTTCTTTGGTAAATTTTAAACTCATCATTGTCTAAAGGTATGGTACGCCAATACCTTCTTTCTGGGGAGGATGTCGAGGAGTGGCTAATGTCCAATGGCGAACTATGAAAGTCTATGCGATAATCCAACGATTATCATTCGTTTCTTTCACTGCGTCTCATGTCTCCCTAGTGTAGATTATTCTACACTAGAGAGACATATCAAACATAGTGTTAAAAACTCATCTATGAGTAACTTAAGCGATGTGTCACGCTGCGAGATGTTACTGCATCTCTTTAAAATAAGCCTCTGAGATAAAATTATCACAGTAGTAAATATAGAATAAAACATAGAATAAATTAATATAGGATAAAGTCAAATAATTCTATATTATTTTAACATTAATGATGAATAACCCCAGCAGACGTCTCTTCCATTTCTTTTCGACTTTTTAAATAAAAACAAACATATAATGTTATTCCTGGTACTCTTTCTGCTGGGTTTTGTTTCACATCGGTATGTAAAAGAAAAATATTAACCTATATTATTTTAGAGTATGTTTCGGAGACGTGATTTATGTCGACTTCGAGAGATGGAAGTTGATTTATTAACTTGGTTTTGTACTCAACCACGGATTGAGTCGTATTCTAGTTTTTATAAGATTTTATTTAGCTTCTAAGTTTAATCAATTTTTAACATTTATACTTGTAGAAGTTTAATATATTGTATATGCCTTCTTCACTCGCGCTGATATTTACAATTTGAGTAATCAGAGCCTGTTTTTTTTGAAGCTAATCATGAGGAGTATACTGCAAATGCCTTGTAAAACAGTAAATAGTTCTACTTAGCGCAAATTCGACAAGTTTCACAAATTCAGCTCTAAAATAAGATTCTCAAGTTGACTGCTTGCTGCTATCTCAGTTGTAGATATTGTCTTCTCTTGAAAGCTTGGCAGCATGACCTGCTCGTCCTGTTGAATGTAGAATGAACCTATATTACGAGTATGATATTTAATAGGTCCTACATTTCCTTAAAATCTATACTACAGATGTCTTTCAGGAGAAATTTTGACACATTTGGTATAAGTGACGAGGAAGTATAAGAAGAAAATGAACGCAGTCATTAAGGTATTCTATTATTATTTTAAAAATAACTTTGTAAGCTTTGGAGTTGACACATTATTAAACAATCTACTGTTATCTTTTTATATGACATAGTCTGTTTTTTATATAGTTGTAATGGAATAAGCGCTTGTCTTCCATCTCACCTGATGGCAAGTGTAGATTAAGACGAATGTGGTACACGCCCATCCAAAAGATTCATAGTGATTGAAAAACTTTAATGAGCATAACATAGCATAATGAGCATAAAAAATATTAAAAAGGATAAGTTATCTATTACAACTTGACAGTGGATAGATTTGGTTTAAATTGTCTTTTATTTTAAAAAACATAACTCTTGTACTACAACGTCAACAATAATTTATAATATAGACACAAAGAACGCCCAGACTCAAGACAACAATTTGTATATTATACAAAATGTTTTGCCATGTGAAGGTCGAACACAACGCTCAGCACAATGGAATGCCGCGTCGCAACCGCGTAAACCATTACGTCAATCGTATAGTCAATAAAACTGAAAAATAACTAACAATTCATGGATGGATTTCCTTTCAATTGGTGACCAGTCTACTCGTTTGCTCGTTCTGTCAGAAAACATAAATTAATTATAATTTTAAAAAGCAGGCGAGTGTAACGTAATATGAATTAGTCACATTTTTGAAACTATGCATTTTATCAGACCACTACTAAGGCTTTAAAGAAGTATGCCTATATAAAAATTACACCTTCAGAGGATTAAAAAGTATAGAGTACTACAAAATCCTGCCAACTCTCATCTCATTGCCTCAAGTAAGCTTAGCGACCATTCAGTTCAACCAGCCTGTCAAGTCAAGCCCACCTTTGCAGAATATGTGCTTAGGTTGACCTGGCTATTGTAAGTGACTTCGTGAATGAGCTGAAAGAAAACTCTTAACAATGGACACTAGTTGGTAACCTACAAGAAATCAATATAAATAAACGGTACTTAGAATTTAATTAATAAATGACTTTACTTTACTCATACCGTATCATGTAAGCACCTAACCTACAGTAAACATAAACATAAATATCGAAACCAGAAAAGTATAACCTTCCATATTCTGAGTAATAAAACATGAAAAAATATTTTTTTGTCCTTCCCTATTTTGCTAAGAGACCAAGGTCATTTCCACGTGTTAATAATTCTTTTTTCTATTGTTTCGAATTCGTCAGAATTCTAGTTTTACATAGTATAATTAATTATTGGAACGGTTTTAGCACTTTCAACAGATAATTGCTTAACATCAGTCGTAGTTTCTGCGTTTTCTGTGAGTAAAGTTAATTATTCACGAGGCGCAATCAGCTAACATTATGAGGCCATTTTTGGGCCAGTTTAGACTCCGGAACATTAAATTTAATGCTGCAAAAAAATTTAGGTGATATAGAATCTCCTAGACTTATACCTCTTTTGGTGGAAAATTCATTCCTGGTGGACTTAAGATTACCTAGTAGTGTGCTGTGTAAACTTGGCCAGCACAACTTTGCTCGGGATGGCGATAGAAGGATTCGTCTGGTCTGGGCAGCATACGGAAAACTGCGTCACATTTTCGAGTCACCAATTTCACAATCATTAAAGACCAAAGTATTTGACCAGTGTGTCCTATCCGTAGTGACATGCGGAGCTGAAACTTGGACACTCACCAGTTGGGCCAACTTGGACCAGTCCACAAGTTTAAAGTAGCTCATCGGGTGATGGAGTAAGTGAAATTGGGTGTTTCTGACATTGTGCGGAGAATTAGTACGCTGAAGTGAAAGAGGGCCGGTCATGTCTCCAGACAAACCGATGGTCGCTGGAGCCGAAATGTGCTAGAGTGGAGACCACGATTGGACAAATTTAGATTAGGGAGCCCTGTGGCACGATGGACCGACGACTTGAACAAGGTGGCTAGCAGCGGATGGATGCGGATTGCCTAAGACCTTGATGATTGGCGCTCCTTGGGGTAAATTTTCGTTCAGTAATGGACGTCAATAGGGTGATTTGGTTGTCCTGTGTATACTTTTTTTGATTGTTCTTATGTATTTTGATTGCACCCTTTGTCTTGTTAGACCGTCCTACACATACTCATGTTCTTTTATACCGAATGCTTTTTTAAAGTTCATGAGCTCTAGGTAATATATTTAATTCTATTCTCTATATTTTCTAGAGTTTGCGTTAAAGCATGAATATTGTCAGATAGTAGAGCTACGCTGAATTCAGCACGAAGAGGTCGGCTCGACCAGAACAGGACTATCCTTTTACAGAAGATCAACCAAAAGCGACAGTATCAGTGTTGTCGTGTTTCGTTGCTAAGTTGAAGACTGGTAGCCCATTGATGCTGGGCTAACAGTTGTTATGGTAAGTGTGAGATTCTGATACTGCCACAATGATTCATGCCTTTCACATACGTCGCCAAACGAAGCGTGAAAAACATCTTAGGTACTAAGTCGGCATAGTGTGGGTCGTCATACTGTATTGTCTACATTCACAATGAGTATGATAACCACAACTCTTGGATTTCTTTCAAGTTTGCCAACAGGCAGAGTAGAGTCACTTTGACAGGCTCTTAGAAAAAAAAGGTAAATAGTTGATAATTCGTTTCGAAATCCAGCTATTTTCTTTTTTGTAATAGGGCATTACTAGGTGTAGTGTTGATTCTAAAGGAGATCTGAAAAAATATGACCCGGGTCTTCTTCAGAGTAGGATGCCGAGACCGGCCATCAGAGTGATTTTTAGTGCAAACACTATGTACTACTAGCACCTGCATTCGTTTGGAGCAGGAGCTCCGAAAACATTTTGGATTTAGTCAAAAAAAAAGTTGATTTTTTGTAGTGTAAATTCTACTTAGCACGTTTTTAGCAATTTTTTATAAGTGTTAGACATTAAATTCATTGGTCTTTAGTTTCCCATATTGTTTTTTCTCCTTTTTTATGTAGCAATATTCTTATCGACGTGGAACTCTCTGCCTTTGATCTGCCGGGATGAATTTTATTCCTAAAATTTCAGTGAGCAAAATTGTAAAATTGGGGCTTTACAATGAGGAAAAATTATTAAAAGGAATAACTAAAAGATAGTAGACACAAATAAAAAAATTAACTACTAATTTAGAAGGGAAAGGAAAACAAAAAGACTAACGACACGGTCCAACATCTTAGCAATTTTAACGGAACAGTACCTACATATTTCAGAAAAAGCACATAGAGTAATGCTAGTTTTCAACAACAAAGACTATAGAAACAACAAGACAAGGTATCTAGATTTGATTAAATCAAAAACGAACTAAGTGCTAAAGATAAAATATATCGAATTAAAAAACCTAACCATAACAACATATAATACCTGGTACACTACGAGTACAATTATAATTCCCGTGAATCGTAATCGTAACCGCGCTCTGCTACCACGAATGTTTGGGATTGTCCCGTGACCCCTGAATTAATATCATATAAAATATTGAATACGGAATATACTAAAAACTACATTACTAATATAGTTTCAACTCATATTTCAGTAACCAGGATCGGGTGCTCCACTGGTTACGGCTGTATTCTCTTATCCCGTACAATAAGAATTATCGACAGATTTGATAATTTAGACATCACTCAAATATTGAAAAATTTGAGATGAAGTTAAATTGCATCATCTAATCTATCATCGTAACTAATAACTCATTTTAGAGGTAGTATCTTCCACAACAATAAAGTATTCTGTTGTGTACGGAACTCTCAGGCAGAGTAATAAATTAGAACGTGAAAGTCGTTTACGAGAAGAATGTGCTCTAAAATGCCGGAGCCATCTACAACAACATCATTAAAGTTACTTTACCTAAATTCATTACCGGCTAGTAATAAAATTTAATTACGACTTTAATCGTGTGTTCTCGGTACACAGCACTCGTTCCAAATGGATTTGATGTGAGTTTGGGACTGTGATACACCTAAAATATTCTCACATACAAAATACAGCGTACTCGTAAATTTGTGTCTATATCTCAAATAATAGTCATTTATTCAAATCCACTCTTTATCTCTCCTAAGGGATTACGTGTGTTAAAATACTCACCCTTACTGCCGTGGATATTAGGCTGATACAAATAAGTACCACGGTATACATTTTCATGAACGTAATTTTATTACAACTTGTGACATTATGACAATTTGACGAATATTTACACGATATGTACAATTTTTTACATCTTAATTACTGGTATACAAACAGTAAACCTTACATTCGCTATGCGATAAAAAATTACATTTTAGTAAATTCATCGTTAGGTACAACCCTAGGCCGAATCGACTCCATAAAATGTGAAACTTTTTAAAATAAATGAAACACCATATTGATCCACTTACACTTATACGTTTAATAATAAACTTGAACTGGTATAAAAGTGGTGGCGTGTGCGCACGGGTGTAGCCGTGGGACAGGGCTCACGTCCCGCGGAGAAACTCGCGCGCTCTCACTCGCACACACAGTCTTAATACTCTAATCGATGGATACGATTAGCGTATCTTCCTCAAGCATGGCGCTGGAGGCCTCGCGACGGCGAGAGGCCCTCACTCAGAGTCGAGTATGTGACAATCCATTGGTTGCTATAAGCGGAGTTAAAGTAGCAGGTCTTGCTTCAAGGGGTACCGCTTCACTCGCAGCTACTGATTTTGAAGTCAATACCGTTGAAGCCTCAGAACGTGAGGCACCACCTGCAGCAATGGACAGCGCTCCACGCGATTCTATGGCTCGAGCCTGTGCTCTGGCTGCACCTCCACCGCGTTTTCTTGGGATTACGCTGTTCTCTACGTGTAAAGTCGCATTAACATCTTTACCAGCAGCACACGTGCAGGCTTTAAGGAAACTTTTCTTAAAATTGTCAGATAAGAAAGCATATAGTATCGGATTCATAGCCGAGTTACTGTAGCTGAAGCAGGCTGCCACGAGGAAAACAGTTATAGTAATTCGACTGGCGCACTCATTCGGTGGCGAGTAGATTAATGCTACCTGGAACGCCCAATATGGCAACCAACACAGCACGTACACTGCTATTACGGTCAATACCAGCTTCGTCACTTTTCTATGTGACCGTTTCTTCTCCTTTGACTTATTTTTGGGGCCAACTGTTTTCAGTTTCCGAATGACGAGGCAGTAAAACACAAAGATAAGCGTAAGTGGAGCAGCAAAACCTAGAGCGAAGGAGTACAGTGTAAAAGAAGTTTGCCCTTTTGTAAACTCTTGTTCTGGCCAGACGATGTTACAGGAAAGACCATTTTCAGTAGGTATCAAAGTAGTGTACATAAATATCGGAGTCATGACAAGCGCCGATGCCGACCAAGCAGCAGCTGATACTATACGTGATACGAAAGGCGTCCGGAGCCTTGGTGCAGCTATAGGGTGACACACTGCTATGTATCTATCAGCACTCATAATGCACAGGAATATGCTGCTGGTAAATTGATTAATTCCTGTTGAAATCATATAAGCCTTGCACATGAAGCGTCCAAAAGGCCAGGCGCGGATTGACATGGTAGTGATAAGGAATGGTATTCCAATAAGAAAACATTCATCTGCAATGGCCAGGTTCACGATGTACATGTTGGTAACAGTTTGCATCTTGGAATAGCGCAGAACTACATAGATGACCAAAGTGTTGCCGAGCAAGCCGATGACACAGACCAGAGCGTATAGAACTTGAGTGATGACATAGACTATGGGTATGTTTATGTTGGGACAGTTCTCGTAAGTTCCGTTGTAGGTGCCATTTTCATCGTAGGAGTAGTTGTTGCCGTGGTACATTTCTATGTCTTCAACGAGTTCCATTTTTGCAATAATGTAGATTAAAGGCTCTTTGTAGAAATTATTTACCTGTAAAGAAGAAAAAACAAAGTTTAAGAAATATAATTTTAGTCAAACATAATTGATGAACGTGAAATATTGATGATGTATAATTAAATATGAATGAAAAGATCACGTTAATTAAGGTAATTTAAACAAGTATACGCCTGATTAAAATTAGATTATTAGAGGGCGGGATTTTCATAATCAAACATTCATAATGTGACGAGACCAGCTATTTGTTTTAAATATAGAGCCTGCCAAAAACATCTAAGAGTGGTGTAGCCATACTTATTGTGAAACACATGCTAGTTCTAGATTTAGACTGATTGGCATAGAAAGGAAACCCTTTAGTTCGAGAGCGTATGTTTTCCATTCTAAAAAGTGACTTCCGAGGCTAGCACGTGTTACCGTGTTAAGGTGCAAAAAAACGGAACCAGTTGGAAGCGCTCGTCAAAACGCTCTCCATGACAAAGACGATAGAGGACTACCATCGATTTAATTCAAGAACGACTTAATTAAGAATATAAGAGCTCTTCCTAATATTTCAAATAAGCAGCATGCGGTTTGATAAGTTTTATAGTCGTAGTGCTGTCTAAGACACTCGTGTAGTACTCTCTAAGATTTCAGTAACTTCAGGCTTCAATTTTTGACATTAATTTTCTACTTTTACAGAAATATTTAACGCTGAAATGTATGCAAAAATTAAAATTTATTTAGTAAATTCTAAATTCATCAATCATGGATTTCTTCACTCGTATAATTATCGTGTTGTTTTATATTCTTCCAATTATTCGAACTCTTCAAGGATTACATCAGTAACAAAATACACATACATTTATTAATTCAGACAACGTAAAATTGAAATAAAATATCAGCTATTTCAATTTAACGACGCAATATAAAGTAAACAAATATGAAAATGAAGAAATTGAGATTTCAAGCACGACCCGTGTAGTGATTTATCGCTAGCCTTGCAATTATATTCTCAAATAAAACCATTAAGAAACAATTAAAATATAACCTTAAGGTTTTATAAACCTAGATGAAAAAATCCATTACTAATTTCTATAGCGTATAATCTAATTATTTAAAAATAACTATTGAATTGATGTATTTTAAAAATCCACAAAAAAAAATACATAAAAAAAGTAAATGCTCTCATATAATATATGTTGTGTATGAAACTGGGTGAAAAGCCCAGCTGCAATTTAAAGTGCTAGTTTTAAATTTAAAAGCACTCTAACTACTCGAATGTTCATCATAGGTACAGGCAGGAAAACAGAAAAGGCCCAAGAGTAACTTTTATCTTTTTTACATAAGTGTATAGGGAATTGAGTGAAGCTGCGGGCGACCTAATCGATCGAAGATAGGCATGAGCTTAGAGATAAGTATCGGAAACAAATTGGTAATTTAGCACGTGTTTATTCTTTTGTTTTATTCTGTTTAATTGCTGTTACCCCTAGAGACTTGCTCTTTCTAGATCTTGATAATTATAATATTATACAACAAGTCAATTTTACAGCGGATCAAATTTGGATCGTTAGTTTCTTTTAACACAAATTTATCATAATACAGGGTATTCTGAAAAGTGAATCATATTGGAATGTGAATACAAACCGAATTTATAGGTCAGACGCAGTAATGATGGAAAACCTAATACTCATTCAGAATTCAATATTAAGGGATCAATGAAACGATTTATTGCTATCAGGTCAAACATGATTTAGCCTTGAGGGTCGAGTGATTATTTTGTAAAGTCCTTCCCTTTCGTTGACTACGCAAAAGCATTTGAATAAATAATCTTTAAGTATTTTATCGAAGGACGGTTTTCTGACTTGTGGTGAAGTGCCTATTTTATTCGGAGAAAAGCAAAAGACAAAATTAAAGATGATTTGAATACTTACATTTTTCGTTGACAAACAGTTATTTCTTGAGCTGCGAGACGACAACCCATCTGTAACAAAGAAAATACATCTTTAAGCAAACTTGTGAAAGATGGATGGCGTTAAGGCAATATTGAACATGCCATGTTAATCTATTTAGACCTCCAAACTTTATTTCCTACAAATTTCATTTAACAAAAGAGAACGCCAAATTTATTGTTCATAAAATATTTGTTTGGCTTGCACGCAGTCATAAAACGTTAAGTTTGTCTGTTTTATTAGACCTAAATAAGTTTTTTTTTTGTTTCTGCATGTAATAAACATTCCTTTTACACCAATATGTTTCGTAAAGGTAACATTTACTTTTAAAGGATTTTTTATTATGCTTGTAAAAAGAAGGCTTCGTGTTGAAATGTGTGTAGTTTTAGCAGTATTTGTTCGGTGTGTGTAATTTTCTTTATTTTTTTCACTGTGAACACTGTGTCTCTCATTAAAAGTAAAAATACATTGTATTTCTTTCTTTATCGGAAGATATTTTCAAATAAATAAATATCGTCACCATCATGATAATGTACTTAGAGCCAATTTATGCCACGGCGATTAGTTTCAACGGGTAAACACAGGTGTACTCTCTGTTGCCTCATCCTCATAACCCGATAGGACGGCTATCCGACATGACCGGGGAGAGATCAGTTGCAGGGCCGATGGTTTTGCGTACTCTAAGAGGCATGGGGTTTAAGACTCCAGCTTCCAAACTATGAGTTGTTATAAAGTATTTCTGTAACCAGAAAGGTCAATAACACTTTTTGACCTGACCCGGGAATCGAAGCTGAGACCTCTTGATTGGCAGCCACATACGCTAACCGTTCCGAAAATGTTTCCAATTTTCCCGTGCATTTCGTCCGAAAACGGAACACGTTGGTACAACCAATTTGTTCTAAACTGGACCGGTTATAATAAAATTTTGAATCTATATATAACAATTCTGTAACTGAAACATACAGACGTGATGTAAAATGATATTTGAGTAATGATATAGAGTCGTAAATTGTACTGTTCATACATGCAAACACATAAATTAACGTAACTATTTTAAATTGACTGCACGATTGGCCTAGTGGTTTAAGCGGTCGCCACGCCGCTCTCCACTTCGCTGAGTGTTATGGGTTCAAATTCTACATGGGACAACACTTTGTGTGATCCACAAATTGTTGTTCTGAGTCTGGGTGTTCTTTGTGTCCGTTTCTTGTATGTTTGTAAAGTTCCAGGCGATACAGCATTCCTAAAGCGGGTGTCGTCTTTTATTTTAAAAAAAAATGAGATGAACATTATTAAGCTATTAAGAAAACTGTTAAGACACTGAAGTGAGTAAGTAGTAAGTAATTGATTATAAAATTAGGGCCAGAAAATTAGCTCTATGATACCTAAAGTTAATACTTTTTCAAAATAAACTCATTATATAAGCAAAAACTGTACAAAGCGGCATAAATATGAAATTGAAAAAAACCCCTATAAATATCTCCTGTCATAACAACTAGACGAGCTGTATTTGACGATAAGAATAGCCGATGTTTTGCTTAAAGCTTACTGCTGTGAAGTCATCAAAATAATCTGTCAGTCGCAAAACCGCTATGTTTACCCGAGTATGATTAATATACAGGAAAAAATAGCCCCGGGCTTGCAACACAGTAGTCGCGTGGTAACTGTGAACTGGAAATTGACTGATTTCATCGTGGCAACTATTATATTATTAAAGGTATTTCATTTTAGCAGTATAAATATCTACCTTCAATCAAAGTTGAAGTTACAAAATAAAGTTTGAAAGTAAATGGGCAGTAGGTACTACCCTCCCACAGAAGACGAACCTAAAGCGCAAGCATCCGTGCTGTCATGTTTTGTTGGTGAGTGCGAGACAGGAGGCCCATTGATGCAGGGGTGATAGTTATCGTGATAAGTGAGGCTTACACTGCCACGATGACTGTCATGCCTTTTACGTCCCCAAGCGTGGTGTGAAAAAGCATCTCACTAGGCCACCATGAGTATGGTGACCACGACTCTTTGGATTCTATTTATGTTTTCCATCAGGCAGAGTAGAGTCACTTTGGCAGGCTCTTCATATAGAAAATAAATAAATTATGCTGTGCACATTTTCTTTTACATGGGTAGGAGTAAATTAGAAAAATATCAAGAAGGAATATTAACACAAAAAAATTGACTATGTGCTTTTTGATCCGTGCCTTTCCCTACCTAGGTTGTGACCAGTTTTGAGTCTACTGGGATACAGCTGAATTTATGAGATTTTTAACGTGTATCACTCCACGACCTGCCGTCAGACTTTTATAACCTAAGTGCAAATACGATTTTGATTTTCTAGAAATAAACTGTAGTCTTTCTTTTTTAGCGTTCCAACTGCCCGTAACTATTGTCACAGATGTTTCTAGAGACAACCAGGACTTAACGCGCTCTGCGAGACACGGAACGGGTCTCAACATACGTGTGGTCACTCATGTTTAGACTGACCTTCACTCATGTTCAGAGTGACTTGGCTATGATTACTTAATTACTTAATTTTCACTTAGCTACATGCCCTTGCACTATGTTTAAAGTGTCTCCGTTGTGTTTTGTATTAAGTAGAATAATCACTGAGGGTGGCCACTGACTGTACCATATCGTTGTAAACGATGGATGACATTTAGTTAATGTTACTATATATATTTGTATTTTGAGAGCCTGCCAAAGTCACTACTCTACCTGATAGAAAGCATGAATAAAATCCATGAGTTGTGTTAACTGCAGACAATGCAGTGTGGTACCTACACTTTGGCGGCCTAGCAAGATGTTTTTGCACTCAATTGATATTTTTTGAAAAAGTTTGTCAATGCGTGTATCCACACACGGCTTGATGTCTTAACAACAGCTGTTTCTCCTAGTTAACATTTCTTCAGACACAGAGTACCACACTGGTGATTTTAGTTGTCTCGGTTCTGATATATCATTCAATGCAAACCTTGGTGGGATGATGGCCCTTGGAGGTTAAGCAACAGTGTAATAATCATGATAATTTATTCTTTAGCTGGCTTTAATTTATCTCCAGTAATGTGTATTTAGTAACATAAATATAGGGTTTTCAGCAGTTTTGTCATTATATTACAAGCTCTGCCCTGTGTATGACAATAAATGGAATAAATTTAACTGCCTCGGTGGCGCAGCGGTAGTGATGCGACTGCTGTGCTTGAGGTCTTGGGTTCGATACCCGGGTTGGACCAAATGTTTTTGTGATCTGCAAATATTTATTTCGAAGTTTGGGTGTTTTCTATGTATAATATGTAAAAAAAAAGAGTATGTAAGTATTGTATCAGTCAGTCTAGTTATCATAGCACAAGCTCTCCTTAGTTTGAAACTAGATGACGTTGTGTATCAAATGTCCGTAATATTTAAAAAAGAAAATTGTAAAACATTACTTAGTCCTTAATACTACCGTCTACCATTGATAATTATTTGCCAAGAAATAGTACATATAAATATATAAATTATTACTGACATTGTATGAAAAGCGTAATAAATTTATATAAAGGGATTTGATTGTGTTTCTAATCTACTATTAAATAAAAAATAAATACGAAAATATCTAAAATTGTGGGCTTATATTTGGTTTCATTTTTTCGAAAGAAATTTTGGAAGTTGTGAGTGACATAAGTCATATTTTTTCTTTCAGTTTTTGTTCAAATTGTAAGCAATAATTTAAAAATTGATAAAGAGCTCAGCCACTATTCAATTCTATGTTAAATTTAATTCAATGTTAAATCAATTTTAATAATAAAATACTTGTCGCCAATTTGGAACTTAATATTTTAAAATAAATTATAATTTCCAAAAACATATTACTGGAAGTGAAATTACTATTTTTAACGTTATGACTTTAGTAAACCATTCATTCGCAAGAATGTCAAAACACAAAGAAATAAAAGGATTAACTAGTTTCTTTTAGGTTTTATTATCAATTTATTACGTGAGATGTTACTGAGATAAATATTGTATTTAACTATATTCCAGAAGCAAGAAACTACACATGGAATATAAAGTATATAATGAAATATATACAACTTCAAGATTTGTGGATGAAGTTTTCTTGTAACGTGTGGAAATCTCTTAGGGCCCCGACCCAACTAGAGTTTGCGGCGGGGTAGCGTGTCGGAATCGAACCCACTAAAATCACACGATGTGCCGCTTGCCGTCTGAGATAGGAGGATTCCAGGAACAACTGTTATTACGACATCCAGACACCTCCTAGCTAGTGCGGGCCACCGAGCAGATCGGTGTATTACACAGTGCCATTGACCAGACAACCTCCATGTAGAAGTGTCTTGTCGCTCGCGGCGCTGGTTCCACCCAAATTAGGTAAAAGTCACCCAAGGGCAGAAGCAGCGCCTGCTCCCTCAATAGATGTCTTTCCTGATCTCGATCAACACTAACTGGAAACGAACGTTTCTAATTACATTAGGGCCGAATATAGGCTGTTATCACTCCCTATGGTAATCAATGGTATCTTATAGACGACTATAGCGAGCTCTAAGTGTTGTTTAGACTCATTCATAAACAAATCTATAAGACTGACAGTGTCGATTTTTTTTTCAGAAAAGAAATCGTATTTTAACCGACGGCTTCATAGGCGTATATGACTAAAAATTGTCTAACAAATCTATCTTTTCAAACTAAAATTGATCTGTTTTAGTTAGACAGAAGTCATTTAATATTATAATCTTGTTAGCTCGTACATTAAACAAAATTTGTTCTGCTGAGATGCTCTTACTGAACTTTGTAAAAAGAATAATGGACGAGAAAACTTGAAATTTTTGTTTTTTGTCTTTTTTATGTAATTTATGTTAAACGCTCTTTTTGTATCCTGTAAATTTCACCAATTATCTGAGAAGGGACAATGTCAACGGTTACAACTTTTTTAAACATTATTATAATAACAAAAATATGAAATTGGGTCACTCTAAAACAATTGAGGTCAAATCAAAACTTTTTGACAATGTCGACGAAATTTTGAAAAGACTTCCTGTAGCGGCATGAGACTTATTTATATTTTGTGCGCTGTATTTTTAAAAGCTTTATGTATGAAAATAATTTAGTAGCTCTATAGAAATTTTCTTTGAAGTTACATCAACATGTCTCTGTATTTTGGCATAATATTTAGGAAATAGAGTCTGCATAAAACGATGTTATTAAAATATTATTAAGATTTAATAAGACTATAGAAAAAGATTAAGATATAAACGCCCCATCTTATATGTTAATATATTTATGTAGCAACTTACGTAACAAAGGAAAGTGAGAGGTTCTCTTAGCGCGGCTAGTTATTCTTTTGAATTAGCCTCAAAATATTTGTTATTAATGAATATATGTGGTAAACTTTTAAAGTACAATATTTAGGTGGTTAAATTATGTATTGTATATATACCTTGCTCAAGATATTCTGACGTGTAGAACATAAAATCCATAATACAAATTCTTCTTAAGTTAGATTTCAATAGAGCAATAAATGAGAACTGTATAACAAAATAGTGTTGGTTAGTTAAGTTTGAAATAACACCATAAATTGTATAATAAATGGAACAAGAACTTAATTATTTATGAAACACTGAAAATGCATCAGTATTCTGTAAATATTGTGGTGTGTATAATTCAAATATTAATTTACATATACCACAGCAAACAAGGAATCGTGATTATTAATTGATAAATAGCTAAGTATTATTTGTAGTGGTATACAGTAAATAATAAGTATTTTCAAATAATACAACATATTTTAGGTACACAAATTTTAAATAGTAAAATCTTTAACAAAAATAAAAATACACCGGGACTTTGGTATCGTAAAGAAAATGTAGTATCAGTTCCATGCACGTTCCCAAGCTAACAGTTTCTAAGCCTCAGTCTCGATACCCACAAGAACTGTGACGACCACACAAATACTGACAATGTTGCTTTTGTTTCAAAACCAGAATTACAGAAAATACTTGAAATACTCTATTGAAACTTACAAAAATAGTTATTTTCTTACAGAGAGCGTGCCAACTGTCGTTGTGTTCGTTTCCTTACCGAAACAATTCATCAGTGTTAGGAAGTATTCTTTGTGTCTACATTACTGTGTACTTTTTTATTTATCTCGACTAAGGCCTTTGTCTTTATTTTCTGTGTTCCTAATACGGGTTTCTTTGTAAACTTTGAGTTTATACTTTGGTATTGTGAAATTCATTATCTTATGTAAGAAAAGTAAACTGAAAAATGTACTGATTTGACAGCATTTTAAATTATGATTGTGTAGTAAAAAAGGAAAAGTTATATCACAAACTGTTCTACATCAAGTTTAAACTCGTTTAACAACTGACAGCTATCAATATACATAAATATCTAAGCGTATTGGTTTAGAGCGGTACCAACACATTTGGCAAATATTTCATTTGTGATTCTTATAATTGATAAGATGAAATGTTGATACAGCTACATAGAAAATAAAATAAATGAGTGAATGAAATAGAAAACAACAAATAGATCTTAAAAAAATGAAAGACCTGGTTATTTGTGAACAGGTTTCAATGATTATTTTTCAAATTAGTTTTGTTCAAGTTTGGTCTCATTCTCGTTTGAAAATATAAAGGATTATTGTAACATTATAATTTGAAGATATTGGTGAAAATATGTATACGAATACTCATATGTTTAAATCTTATACATCATTCCAATCGTCATGAGACTATATTTATCCGATTATGACTAAATCGGTACGGTAATCGATACTCCACGATTGAATCATCTAATAGGATAAAGTATCCGGTCCAACCTTTGCCCAGCCTCGTCCATGTGACTTAAGGTATCAAATATTTAGAGGTACTGAATTCGGCCGACTGAAAATTGTAACGTTCCCGAAGGAGTTTGCCGATATTCGAGAATTATTGAGTATGTCACATATAGTTAATATGTTATATGATCTCGTAAGAATAACCGGGGATTGACTCGCTATAGGTTACAAAGTCGTTCAACACTTTTTACTAAGTTAATCAGAGCCTTAAATCTTAGTCCACACTTCCCTTAAATTCTATGAAAGTGACTCAAAGGATGACTATGTATGTATGTCCTTCGAGTTGCAGGTACCGCACCATTTAAAAAAAAACATTTTTTTTATTAGTTCTATGTTAATTTTGTATTTATTTATTTGGGATTAGTTAGTAAAATCTGGGAAAGAGTAATATGTAACCACATTCGGTCACGGATTTTTATAAGACCGAACCAATTTGAATTCATACCATCCGTGTTCACAATTAACGCAATACAAGTGGTTAGAATTCTCGTGTGCAAACACCGTGTTAACCAGGAAGACTGTCATCTGGTTTTTACGAGTATATACCATGAGAATGCTTTTGATCGAGTGTCCCGGACTTAAATGTAGTAAGCGGTTAGAGCATAACAACTTCGTACAACGATGCATGCATGAGGATTAGAAGTATTTTGGTCTGAGCCAAGAATTCACAATGGGGTTGGGCGTCCATCAAGACTGTGTTGAGTCCACTTCTATTTAATCTCATGATAGATCTTGTCACAAAACATGTATTTCCCTGGCTGTATTTCCCTGAAATTTATTCTATGCAGATGAAACCGTGCTGGCTCTGCAATTAGATGAACTTATTAGAGAACGCCGGACTCAGAGCTAGTAGAATGAAAACCGAATATGTCATTTGTCGTTTCGGTGGGAACCAAGGTAACACGGCTGACATAGCATACTAATTGAATGGACTCAAACAATAATTCAATTTAAATACCCAATTTCTGAAATCAGACACATAGATGCAGATGTAGCATATAAAGTAAAAGTTACGTGGCAAAAATGGTCAAGTTTGATAGGAGTACTGTGCGATAATCGAACGCAATAATTCACTAAGGGCAAAGTGTCCAAAACTGCAGTTGGGCCAGCAATGATATACGGTGCTGAATATTGACCCGTCAAAGAATGTCATTACCAAAAACTGCACACTACCGAAATAAAAATGTTGAGGTGGTCTGGTGGAGTGATAAGAATGGACAGAGTACGCAACGGATATATCCATGGCACTTTTAAGGTGGCTCCAATACACAACAAGTTATTGAAAAGGAGACTGGGGTGGTATGGGCATATTATGAGAAGGTGAGAGCAGTACATCGTGAGTACGAACGACAGAAGGCAATAGAACCGAGGACGAACTCTATTGAGATGGTTACCAGTATAACCAAGTTTTTGAAGAAGGAAAATTAACCGATCCAGTAATCCTTGACAGAATATGTTGGCGACGTGAAATAAAGAAAGCCGGTCTCACCTAAACTGGGAAAAGGATAAAAAGAAGGAGAAGGATTAGTTAGTATGGTACATTTTTTTTTGTATAGCAATTAGAATGTTCTTTTCTGTTGCTTTGTTTAATAGCAGATACATGGCTTCAGCTCGTTAGTTTAATGAGCAATCACATGTTTATTTATATGTCGAATGAACTTATCACTGGAAAAAAATCGTTTATGGAACTTTAACTTCATTTTCCTTCCTTTCTGATAGCTAATAATAGAGGCGTTACCTACCGTTAGGTAGTAGGTAGGAACGTAGGTTCGAAACTCAAATCAGCTTTAGCCTTTAATTAATCTCAGACGAATTGTTTATATGTACTGTGACATTGTTCACCGTGAAGTATGTGTGAAAATTTATTGAATTTTTGTTAAATAAAAATGCTTACTCTAAAACTTATACAATGCTTTGCCAGTTTAATGTACTCGTGAAACCTTGTTTCCTGATACAAGTGTTTATGAGACTAGGTAGGGTGATAAGGTAGGCGTTTGCTGTTGTACTGCTCGCTTTTATACTACACGAAGTTTATAACTAGAAATAAATAACGTGCTACAGAAAGGCAAAATCATATTTTACAGTTGTACAGTGGAATTTGTTGAATGCTGTTGTTTTCGTGTTAAATAAATACTTGATATAAACATATTCAACACGAAAATATAAAATTTTGCTGAAACTTATATGCCTGCAGCATTACAATAAATTAAATGATAGGTAGGTAACACTAAGAATACTGATTTTTCTGGCTTTTAAATTATTTACGACACTGTTAGTGTAGAAATCTCTATCTACGATTCTGTATTCTCATTTGGAGTTATCTTGGAAATAATTGTACTAAGGTACACTCTTTTTCAAAAATAATTTCTAATTTTAAAATCAGTTTATTTAAATTTCATGATTATTTCATACATGTTATCATCGTCAATTACTACGTATAATCCTCTACCTCAAATAAATATGTACAGAAAACACATCTGTCAGAAATTTTTAGGGTAAGAAAAATTTAATTAAATTACGACGCGATGACGCCCTCAAGTTATGATGACAAGGGTAGCCATTATGACAAAATAATAAAAAATAAACCAGAAATAACTAACATTAATTTAAAGCTGTCTAACTATTAAGGAGGTCAAATAGTTCAACAGTATTTCGTCAAAGTCATTTTACGCTTGCTTGAGTTTATTGTCCTTTAAATATAATGAGATAATACATTAATTAATTCTTGAACACATCTATTTGGTTCTTACGAAGGTCATATTAGTAGGGCAGGAACTCCAATGACATTTTCAAAAAACACATAAACATTTGAACAGCTGTGTGAAATTGACTTGATGAAACCTTTTCCAGACAATATGTAAATATTACCACCCTCCATATGCTTTGAATTTTATTTATCGCTTATCGAAAAAGCGCTAAACTAAAATTGATGTTATAGACACAAAAAATATGCAGCGAATTGCTCCAAAGTAGAATATGTATATACCGTCACGCATGGACGACTTGAGCGATTAATTTAAATTTATTAGATTTTGCAGCGTCTTTGATTGATAATACTGAGTTTATTCTGAGGTGATACAACGGAGTAAAGTGTGTTACAATATCAAATTTTGTTGGTTGGCGATTATCACTGCTACGACAGATATTTTTACCCTTCTGTGTCTGTGTAACTTATCTATTTTGTATTATTATTTAGAAACATAAGTATATATTTATTTATATCATATCATAGCATAAGCTCTACATAATTTGGTCTGATCCCGACTGTGTGTCAAATATTTCAAGTTATCATTAAGTTATATTCTTCCAGTTTATAATGTTCAAATAAACCTGAATCAATCAAACCACTATATGTTATTATATCCTCAAACCTCTCTACTTGTCTACTTGATTGTCAACAGTACTCGAACACCGTTTCTTGCTTAGGTTCTGTTCAACACTGTTCGCTTATAGTAGGCCAAAACTTCCTTTCCAAGGAGAGACCTATGTCCAGTAGTGGACTATAAAGGCACTCAAAATGACAAATGCAAATAAAATTGTTCACTAAAGCAGTAAAACACCAATCGGTAGCTTGGTCGTTACACTAAAGCTTTAGTTAAATTTATAATGTAATCATACGTTCAGAGTCTTGTTTCCACTTCTTTACGAGCAGAGTCACAAATTGAAAGTGTTGTAAAATATTTTATATTGAAGTTTTTAGCAATTTTACTGGCAATATCGGTGACCTTGGTTCGTCTGCGGACCTCCTAATTCTTGATTTGATCTCCCAAAGAAACTCTGAGCATTATGGCAGTGGCAATGGGCGGGGCACATTACACGCAGAAACGGTGGCCGACGGGGCCATAAAGTTCTGGAGTGGCGACGACCTGGTGATTCAATGGACCTGAGCTGGATACGTGCGATACAGCAGATACTCAGAGACATAGAGGACTCTATGGTTGAGTAAGTATATCTGTTATGATACAAAGTGTTAGGTATCATACAGTTCGCTAATCAGCGTCCACGTTTTTACATACTATTGTCATGTTTAGGAAGTATTTCATAGGATATATTCCAGGCTTTCTTTAGATCCACAATGAAAACAAGGAATTCGGATGTTTTGATAAGTCTTTTATTCTAACTCAGGAAAACAGGCCGTTGCCTTAAACGTAAACTGCTATAGACGTCGGACTTTATCCAATTCAGACGAGAATTTAAGAAATGCCTGGAATCTTAATCACTGCATAATCAATCGAGGCTAGTTATGAATCAAAGAATCCAAAACATAGCTGTAATTAGAATTCTTAACTTTAATTAGATAATTAGAATTCATTTT
Source organism: Hypercompe scribonia (assembly GCA_949316085.1). Taxonomy (NCBI): domain Eukaryota; kingdom Metazoa; phylum Arthropoda; class Insecta; order Lepidoptera; family Erebidae; genus Hypercompe; species Hypercompe scribonia. The sequence goes on from OX438972.1 coordinate 24,663,399, forward strand.
TATATGTACGTAAGTATTGCTATCAAAGCTTAAACGTGATTGATGTTGGTGTCAATCAACAAATGCTAATTGCAGTTTTACTTTGCTTTGACACAAATCGATAATCTAGACAGAACATGATAAGTGTATTTTCAAGAATATGTATTTTTATGGCCGTGATTTTTTGCTGTAAATTAGTTTTGTCAAATATTTTAAGATTATTTCATTGTTTATATTTGCTTTCAATTTGTAATTTTCAACAATTTTTACTTTGTAGAGAGTGAATTTCTATATAATTTCTTAATAAAAATCTCAAATTGAAGTTGTGCTCCACTACGAATTAATTTTAATAGATTCACATATATCTAACTAATGTTATTTGTAGTTATGTTCTGATTTAATTTACGTAATGTATAACAAATTTTTTTAAATTCAGTCAACACTGTGAAGTATCAGACCAAAAATGGGACTAAGATAGTAAAAGTTCCAAACTGATCACGTGACCAACTTTGATGAGAAAGGTCACTGAGACAACTACCATTATTTGTTGAAACACATTTAACTTTGTGCTGGAGTACAATTAAATACGATGACTCTCCCGCTCATCCGCATCATAAATATGAGAACAGTAAGTGGTGATAATCTATTGTATACTTGTGTATGTGTGTGTGTTTGCTCTGTTGCATGTTCAATAAATACTAACCTAGAAAAATGTGGCTTCAAACGAGCCATCCCGAAGAAATCTGTAACAACAAAAAATATTGTTAAAAACTGCCAATTTTAAACATTAACCTGTGTTTCTAAGTTACGTAAAGTATTCTTATTACCTTAGGTTGTCAATATAATCAATTCAATAACACGCCTAAGTGAAGTGAGTTATAAAATTCCATCGGATTCGCATTCGCATCGCATCGTTATTTTTGTTGTTGATATTTAAATATTTTATATTATAGTGTAAATTAGAACACAGAATTAACTTTAAGTACTGGCACTTAATTAACTGACTTCTGATTCAAATATTAAAAGGAAATAAATAAAAAGTCAGATTAAGGTTAAAGCATAAATTGTAAAGCTAACATGATAGCTCAAATTTTATAAATTTGATATCAAGGTTATTCGTTCAAAATACTTATTTTTTCTAGAACCTGCCAAAATGACTCTATTCTGCCTGATGCAAAGTGTAAACAGAATCATACTCAATGTGAATGCAGACAATACAGTATGTTGACCCACAGTGTGGCTGCCTGGTGAGATAGTTTTCACGTTCCGCTTGGGGACGTAAAAGACAAGACAATCACCGTGGCGGTGTAAGGCTCACACACCACGATAACCGTCACCCCTGAATCAATGGGCTTCTGGTTTCGCACTCACCAACGAACGCGACAGCATGGATGCTGTCGTTTGATCTTCTGTGAGAGGGTCATACCAGCCCAGTCGGGCCAACCTTTTCTTGCTGAGATCAGCGTGGCTCTACTACCTACCGTGGCTTTACTTTATACTAGATATTACGACATTGTAACAGACGGTTCGTGGAGCGAAAGCAATATGATTAGATTTAATCCGTAACAAATTGAATTTATCTACATCAGAGATTAGTAGTCATGTTCCGTACAAAGCTTGTTTTTGATTTCCAGGAATTTCGTTAAACGTGAACAAATTTTTTCACAAAATTCATTAATCTTCAAGCTTGCCATAATAATTTTACTAAAAATTTTTAGGGAAACGCTACAGTTTAATTACACATTTTGATATTAAAAATAAAATGATGAAATATTTTGACATCAAATTACTCAATAAGCTACAAACAAAATTTATAAATATAATAAACAACTATATAGCTTAGAAAAGTAAACGATAGCGTGGCGCTATTTAATTTTTCTACTACTGTTTTAATGATTGTTTTTGGATCATATTTTTTGAACCCACTAATCTCATTGTAAATCATATCAATATATCAAGATAATAACTTATTTCGATAGAGATAAAATTATCCTAATTCATCTTTATATAATACTCAATAACATTGTGTGTGTTGCACTCAATAACACGGAGTGGTTTGCATCTGTAGTTATCAGTGATTGGAAATGTTGTATTTGGATCCTGCGAAAATAACTCTGTCTAATTGAAAACGTGATTCAAATCCAAGAGTAGTGGTTACCGTACTCACTGCAAATGAAGACAATGCAGTACGGTGATGTAGACTATGGTGGCATAGTGAGATTCTTCTTCACGCCCCCTTGAAGGACTCGGGGGTATAGTGGAAGGGAAACACGTGCGCTGGTAATAAGTTCCAGTTTTCAACTGTTTTGCGCAAAAAGGAAGTGCCGAATAATTTTTTTGGTAGCATATATCTGCTTTTTTAAATGGTGACTTCCAAGTAGAGGTGGTGGAACCGATTGGAAGGGCTCTTCAGAATACTTTACACGATATAGTCGATAGAGGACTGCCACGAAGGCGATATTTTTTCGCAACTGCAGAGGTTGAAGGGATTCAGTGTGCGGTTTCATTGTTATTATGAGAACAGTACTCCACGCAAGAATGAACCTGGATCTTATAAAGAAAACACAACTGCTCAGGCGAGAAGAACCGTCTTATCTTGTTCAGTGTCCCTAACCTCCGTGAGGCCGCCTTAGCGACGCTCTCAATGTATTCTTTAAATTTTTAGAACGCGTTTTCCCATGAAAATATTTTGCTCATAATTTTCATGAAAGTTGGGCACTATCTGTACGAAAAATGAACAAGTTGTTACAAATTCGAGTAATTTATATTTTAAAAATGAATTTTTAATACTTTTACAAAACATAATGTACCTTCAGAAAATACTAAACATTGATTAAATAAAAATGTTAATTTCTGAGCGATCGTCCATTAAAATCTCATCTTGAACAATATTCTGTTCTCGTTGTAGTGCGTGTAACGTTTAAATTTAAAATAAAATCCATGTTTTGTCCAAAGTCATTAGTGAGCAGCCCTCACCTGCCTATTAATCACCATCCATCACTGCGGAGGCTGTGGGCTTTTGAATTTTTTCTCTAAAAAAGAAAGTCTGTGTAAAGGAAAAGTATATGTTATTAGAATTGTTACTAGCTGTATGATGCATTCTTGTGCATTGCCCGTGTATCTTGCTAATCCTTTCGTAAATTTAATTGTATATAGTGTCTACTATTTTATTAATTATATTACTATTGAAAAATGTATTTGTGAATTCCATAATAACGTGTTTAATTAGTATTGTGCTAGGTAGTAGAGCCATGATGATTTCAGCATGTGCGGGCCGGCTCGACAGGGGCAGTACTACCCTCCAACAGAAGACCAATCTAAAGCGCCAGCATCCGTGTTGTCGTGTTTCGTTGGTGGGTGTGAGACCGTAGGCCCATTGATGCAGGGGTGACAGTTATCGTGGTAACTGTGTAAGCCTTACACTGTCACGATGCATGTCATGCCTTTTACGTCCCCAAGCGGGGTGTCAAAAAGCATCTCACAAGGCCACCATAGTATGGGTTACCATACTGCATTGTTTACATTCGCAATGAGACCACAAGTATTGGATTCTATTCGTGTTTTCCGTCAGGCAGAGTAGGCATTTTGGCAGGCTCTTAATATAGAAAAAAAAATTGGTAGACAGGAAACTTACTTTTTACAAAAGAACATTCTCATATAGTTTTAGCCTAACAGAAGACTTAATTGACTTTGAGACAGATATTTTTGACCAATAGCTTTTCATTACATTGTCCACGTTTTTCTTCGTCTTCCAGGTTCTGATGATAATAATCACGAATACAAATCTACTATTGTTTATTTGCAGTCTACTCTTTAGAAAAAGTGTTTTGCCCAATAAAACGTCTTGTTGCCAGCAATGTTGCCTATTAATTTACAAAACTAGAAGCTTTTGGTTATATTTAGGTACTATAATCTAATTATTAATTTCTCAGGGTTTAATTTCTGACCTATACATTTTATCGATAAGAAACTGACTTTTATACTAGCTGACTTTAGAATGATCTTAAACATTATTGTAATACGAGTTCTCTAAAGTTGTAGATGAATTGTGTTCAACAGGCACTGTCGTGGTTGCACTATGAATAGCGTTACTGAGTTTTCCTTTTCTCATTATTTCGTGTCGCAACAGGGAAGTAGAAATCATTTATATTTTGCATTTACGTCTCCATTGAACGGTTAGTTACACACTTGTGACGGTTGGATTACCATTTTCATTGTTACAATGAAATGTTCTAATGATATTTGCTGTATTGTGCTACATAATGTATTATGGAGGAAATGCTAACATATCTTTCTTTTTTAGCGACTAAAGGAACAAACTGCGCAGAACAAAAGCACTGTGAAAAGAAGGAAAATTTGAACAAATCCTGTATCACCAGTCTGGTCAGCGAAAACTTTCTTTCGATGTAGAAGTTGTTGTCCAGCAGGGGCCTATTGAAACCTGGTTTTATATATTTTTGTATATTTTGATAGTTTTCCTATTAATATCTAAATCGTTGAGAAGTAACCTGCTGTACTCTCATTAACTTAACGTGATTAAATTGGACAATCTTTGTAAAGGAATTGATCATCAGATGTAGTTAGAGGGAATAAGACTCTGCTAATACTACACGGATGATGTAGTGGTTTAAGCGGTCGTAACACCGTTCTATACTGCGCTAAGTGTTGTGAGTTTAAACCCCACATACTCGTATATTAACGCTTTGTGTAATCTACAAATTATTGTTATGAATGTGTATTCTTTGTTTCCGTTTTTTGTATGTTTATAAAGTCCCCCGCAACACAGGATATATTTATAATGCGAGGGATGATTTTAAAAAAGAAAACAGTTCTTGTATAAATACTTATACAAGAACCTATATTACCTTGACCTGCTGTCCGGTGTACGATAATAGGCTTAGCCTCCTATTATCTAAGAGGACTCTAAGTCAGCAAAAGATGGACGTTTAATATGCATGTATACATATATCTATAGACGTAAGTGTATGTATTAACGTTACCAGTTTTTTTATCTACAAAGGAATTTTTCTTAGCAAAAGTAAAAATTCATTTTATTATAACAATATTTCTGAACAGCTCTACTTCAGGCAAAAATATTTTCAGATGGATTTACATGTAAAGTGCTTTAAATATGAACAGAAATTTAAATCACTATATTTGAACTTATTGAATACCAAAATCATTTTAGCTAAATTGTGTACGGCATATGTAAATTGTGCGTATGTTACACTCGCGTCACTAACCCATGATAACTCAGTTTTCCAGCCCGATACGCAAACGTACTATTTGTACAATGACCTTGGACTATATTAGAAGTAATTTGTAAGCAAATACCACGTATACGGCTCCCTGTTTGTTTCTATCTCTGTTTACTTACAACGTTCCTACATTTCGTTCTTAAGTAAGAACTTTATTCATGTTCGCTTCGCTTGCCTTTTATTTATTGTTTCATCCGAACATCAGTATGATTATACCTGAAAATGTTCAGTACTCCACTTTATTGTGTTTATTACGCCTACAAAGTTAGGGAAAGGAAATCCTTAAAACCTATCTTTTGAAACGAAAATTGCTGAAAAGAGATTGAAATTGGGGAGTAAAAACTCGTAAATGCTTTATCTTGATGGATTTATGATTAAAAATATTTTATGAATAGAAGTAACTGTAAATACTTTCATATTTTGAGATACACAATGGATATTGTAAGCAAGCAGTAACAATAATTTCATGCACTTTGTTCGTTCGTTCGACCACCACATCGGTTCTTTCACCGTATACCTTACTTTTGTTTTTTATAGAAGTGTCCTATTGCGCTGAAATATTATAAATTGATGTAGGGGTGACATTTATTGTCATAATTGTGTGATCTTTATACTACCACGATGACTGTCTTGCCTTTTATGTCCCCAAGCGGGGCGTGAAAAAACATGTCACTAGGCCGCCATAGTGTGAGTCACCATACTGCATTGTTTGAATTATGGTGGCCACAACCCTTAGATTAGATCTTAGATGTATATCGCTAAAATATTAGATTACTTGTAAACTAAGTGGTGTGGGGATCTGGTGACCTGTAACACAGGTAATTTATACCTATCATAGGCACCAGTCTCTCACAAAATGTGATATCTGACTCAACTGTAATATTATAGAATCTAGAGTTATGATTAATGTCTTTCATTGGACAGAATAGATTCACTTCGGTAGGCTTTTAATTAAAGAAATGTGTAGATAGTATGTCTATTCAAGAATAAAAGTTTTGAATTATGGCATATTTCAAACCACACTGTGGCTACAGTGTAAAGTGCCAAGAATGGAGTCGAAATATCATAAGGGCTCATCCAGTATTCGGAAAAAGCCACGGAAGTTAGAAAACTGTTTTGCACATAAAAAACAGATGACTTTAATCATTTCACGCTTGCACTTCTCTTTTATTCTTATTATTCATAGCACGACACTTTTGTAATGAATATTTTTATGGTTTAAAATTTCGCCGGTGACTGTGCATACAGATGCGTGAACGTTAAATTTCTAATAATCATGTCACGTTCTTAGTCTTTTTTAGAACCCATTTTTTCCATATTACAGGCGTGATTATTCAGTATAGAACTTCTACAGTGTAATAACAAAAATTATATTACAATGTAACGTTAACATCTACTTTTTCGTTAAGTTTCAAAGATGTCTCCGTATAAAATTTCTTCATGCACAGGCTGAATTTTTAACTAATCTAGCGGCTTCAATAACGTCAGTAGATGCGGGTTAGATAATGATGTCTAAAAATCTGGGTATTTAGGCATGTTAGCTTAGAAAAAAAATATGCTGAATATAAAAAGAAATATACCTAAAACCTTCTTTCTAGCCTTTATTCATCTTAAAATTATTTGTGGTCGGCTATTAGCTCAACCGGTTTTACCTGAATACCAGTTTTTCCACGAAGCAATTGACATCAGAATTGAATTTGAACGTCGAACTAGTTGTCAGTATATTTGGTCGGAAACGACGGGGGGCACGTGGATAAAGTTCCACCCGTCAGGGAACCGGAGATAGGGGCGGTTGTTTAGCGTATCGACTCCAAGAACACCCTAGGACCAAACGGGGTACCTGCCCGAGTGCTGATTCGAGTCTTCGAACATATGTCGGACCAGGTGGTCCAACCAGTCAAGTTCTGGACGCCAGCTTGGGGTACGGATGCTTTCCTGAATGCTGGACAAGCGGGAAGCTGGTCATATTGAGGAAGCTGAGACGACCCGCCGATTCTGTCGCGGCCTACAGGAACATCGTGTTGCTGGACGAGGCATGTAAATTGTTTGAGAGGATACTCCCTGCCCGCATCGTCCAGCATCTCTGCGAGGTGGGCCACAATATGTCGGACGCCCAAGTCGGTTATCGACCGTCGATGCCGTGTTACACCTGAAGGCCTTGACTGAAGAGGCGGTGAACTGTGGCGGCGTGCTGTTGGTGGTGTCTTTGCACATCGCCAATGCATTTAATAGTCTGCACTTTAACTGCATCAGGGAACTATTCCACTACTACGGGGTGCCAGAGTACCTGAGGCGGCTTGTGGTAGACTATTTAGAGGAGCGTACCGCCATGTACGGGGACCAAGATGGCGTTCTGAGGTGGCAGCTTACGTCGGTAATTATTTGACATTATTATCGACATTTTTAGATGTATCGTTTTTTAAATTTTTAAGGACTGTCACCATCGTCACATACTTCTTGATAATGTGTACTAGTTTTGACGTATAATGAATTAAGATTTATTGTAAAATCAGCTAATGATAAATGATTTAGTAGTTGATATGTAGCTCCGATTAAAAGAAAACTAAACTTCTACTTTCGTTGATGATAATGTACTCCTGGCCGATTTCAGCAACGATTGGCCACGTAGTAGGTCAGTTTCAATGATCAATTAACTAGACATTATGGTGCACAAGTGTATTTAAACACAGGTGCACTCTTTGTTTCCTTACTCTCACAACCTGATGGGATGGCTAACCAACACGACCGGGTATACGATAAGGGAGCTATGGGGGAGAACGGACGCAGGGTCGACAGCTTTATGTTCCCTCCGAGGCATGGGGGCTTACAACCTACTGTTAAATGTCGGCTACTAACTCAATAATACTTTTTTGTTCGCTAATTATAGTATGTATATAAACTTACTATTACAAAAAGTAGCTGTTCTTAATAGGAATTTTGCTACGTATTTTAACATCTTATTTGCACGATAGGTTCATTAGGCACATAAGTCTTGAGTCATGATCATCAATCACTTCGATAACCCCTCTGTATTACCTGAAATCGTTCGGTGTAATATTAGGAAACTGGACAAAAAATGTGTGCAAGTCATTCTGTGGTGAACACATATTTTTCTTATCAATTTCTTAAGATTTCCTTATTACGTGTACACAATGAATGTTTGAGTTTCAGTTACAAAAGTTGCATTAAATTTTATAATTAGTACCGTTAGATTGTCAGTCTAGAAGTTTACGATAGCAAAAAGATTAAAAATATTTAGCTTGAATTTACTTACAACCAGCTGCGGAGGGAACGGGTATCATATCCCTCCGACACAAAGGGAGGATCCTCCGATCAGGCGAGGTGATCACGGTGGCCACGGCCCAACGGTTGATGTTGGGATGTTGTATATATGCTAATTGCCACGCGAATCTCTATTTCGCGATACAGGATTAGTAGTTGCTTCGTAGTTCATTACATTCATACGTTTCGTTCATACTTCGTAGTTTGATGTATCTTCGCTAGATGGCGCAGTTGTAATTTTTGTTTGTGCTGTAATGTGGAAGTCGCCACACAGGCAAACAATCAACAGCCTTTTGTTCCAAGTAGTGGTTGCACAATGACAGAGGTTTTCGATTAAAACAAAAATGTAAGTAAATACAGAATTTGTTTTTATCTACCAATTACATTTCAATGCTTTGTGCTTATTTCCTTACTAAAACCCCTGATGACAATTCAACTGCAGTAAATTTATATAGGGGTCGTAACCAGTTTTTGAAGTAAAGCTTTTCAGTTCCTTCCTCATCTCCCCATAACTTACCTTTCCGAGCCATAAATTTCTCTTCATTAAAACTTACAACACTGAACTCAATTTAAAAGTATTACAATAGGTAACTGAGAACTTTCATTGACACTTTTTACTAAATGGCTCTGAGTGAATGACCTTAATTAGCTTAGACGTTTTATTGCCAGATTACACCATATATCATTTTCAGCTTCAGCCTTTTTCGCTGTAATCATTATTGTTTCTTCCTTACCATCTATGCTTTAATAATCTCGAACGTTAATTACATAATTTGAACATGAAACAAAGTGTACATTTTTGCAGAAAAATCCTTATACTTTGCTATATTTCGACTAGTCTGGACAACGTAAATTGCTTTTTTTGTTCTAGAAACCGGAGATTGTTAGTTTTAACTGGAAGTCTGGTTGAATGAAACGGTCAAGACCATATTTTCTTCCAAATTGTTTAACTAAAAGAAATTGATAAACGGTTTTAGAAGACACAACATTATTTTAGCAATATTATTTATAATAAACAATAAGAGCTTTAGAAAACTTATATGAACTATAATATTAAGTAATATTGATTAAATTTTCTTTGCTGGCCAAGGAACGAACGTCAAGGCATCAGGTAGGAAAAAATTAACCTAATACTATGCTATATGTATCTATACTCACAGTATCTGTGTAATTTCAGCATTTAACATGGATTGTTAGAGAAATTAAAAGAGAGTTAAAAAGAAACAAAAGGAATTTTGTTACATAATACCAAAATCGGTTAATAAATCAATTTCAGGATTTTTCAGTTTTTTAATTGAAATCATTCTAACCACCGTTATCTCATTTCTTTCGCTAAGAAATTCCAAAAAAAAACATCTAATCTTTTAATCTGTTCTCACAAACCATAGCTTTTCCGGCTGTACAGTACTAATCCATTATTTTTCCATTACTCGCCAAATTGGAATATTAATCGTTTTTAGCCAATATTACCAACACAGATTGCTCCATCCGGGGCCGGTTGTTTTTGGGGAAAATAATTACAGTTAATAACCTGCATGTGTTTCTAGAGGAAGTTCAATATTACATAGATGAATATTTATTTTGTAAAGAAAATAGATTGTTGAAAATTGGGAAAGAGTCTGTGGACTACAGATTGACAATCGTCATCACCATACTCCTATTTCTCGTAATTATTTTTTCTTACAGCGCAATCTGTAATAATACAAAGGGTTTTGGCTAATTTGTTAGCATCCATCTGTATACTTGTTACTACTTTTTTAGAATATAATTTTTTCATCAGTGAAAGCTATGTATAGATAGAGGGATAGGTAGAGAGATAGATAGAGGGATAAGATCCTCATATGAACTAAGAAAAAACAAGCAACGAGTGAAATTGAGGCTGGAACTGTAGTAATACGAAGAGGCTGGATTCACGTGTATTTATCCTGAGACTCTACGGCTTATCTATTGATTGAACATGTTAAAGTGAGTTATCTGATTCAATCAAATACGAGTTATTTAAATCATACTCGTCATTTGATTCAATAAAGAAGAAAGAGGTACAACAACTTGACAATATTCGACATCATAATTTTTTTCCCTACTACTGAACGTGAAATTTATAAAACCTTAGCCATATTGTATATGACAATAGTAGTTACTTACAGTAAGCCTTGGTTTAACGTTGTGTATAAAATCAAGTTACTCCAATACAGAGAATTTGCCTAATGTATCAAGTTGAGAACAAATAATTCCCAACCGATAAAGAGGAAATCGAAGAGAAGTTTGCACACAGCAAGTTCGCTGAGTCGGCACGGCGCGGCTCGAGCGTGGATGACGGTCTATTTCCAATATCCGCTCTGCCACTTATTAAATCCTTATCGAATATTCTTGCAATAAGGTTTCTTTTGTAGAGAAGAATGTTAAGAATAATTGTTCTTTTCATTTTAATATCTCGTGAATTTGTTTCTTTTCTGAAGATATTTCATTTATATGAAATTTATTACGAAAAAGTATTTTTTTTCCATATTAAAGTGACCCTGTAAAAGTGACTTGGATTCTATTCATGCTTTCCATCAGACTACTCTGTCTGCTGGAAAGAAGAATCCAAGAGTTGTGGTCACCACACCCATTGCAAATGCAGACAGTGCAGTATGGTGACCCACACTATGGCGGCCTAGTAAGATGCTTTTTTACACACTCGTTTGGGGACGTAAAAGACATGACAGTCATCGTGACAGTGTAAGGCTTACACAGTTACCACGATAACTATCACCCCTGCATCAATGGGTCTCCGGTCTCACGGCTACGGCTATATTTTTTATTCAACATCGATACCACTTTTTAAAACAAAAATAAGTTTACAGAAAGTGCAATATATTATACTTTTGAGTCACAAAAATGCTGGTGTTGGCGGTTGTTTTTTTTTTTAAGAAACCTACCAAAGTGGCTCTATTATGTCTGATGGAAAGCATTCGATTCTATTCATGCTCTTAGGCAGGCTCTTAATATAAAAAAAGTCAACCTTGAAAGCAAAATAAACAACAGTATCTTCTACTCTTATTTACCATAGAGTATAGATAGATAGATATAGAGAATAGAGTTTATTGTACAGAACTCAGTTATGTAATTAATATTTCACACCCGCCGTATTAGGAACCGGCTGTCGCCGTAATAGATTTACACCTAGAACGTATCTCTGTAATAGGTAATTGTTAAAATGCTTATTTAAAACAATAAATCTCATAAAAATCATTTATTTTATCATTATGGTTCCTGGTGCAATATAAAATTGAAATCCTTAATTTGTTAAAAATAAAAGTAAGCACCCCTCAAGGCACTTGCGAATGCTTATTTTTCTACAATACTTTCAATTGTTGGCAACAGTCTCGTTAATGGGAGCCTTTTCTTTGATTTCAAATATCAAAAAACGTAAAAATGTACTGACTATGTCGTTATAAAAAAAATTAAGAAATTAACAAACCAAAAGTAAACCGCTCAGATAAATTTCTAATTTATTTTAAGAAACAGTTTAACAAACAGACAAACGCAAAATCATTATAAAGAAACACCTAAGGTTTTTGAAGGATATTATGATGCAATAGACTTATATAGTTGTCTATACGGGTAATGTCATTAACTTACAAATATATATTTTGTGACCTAATTTTTCTAAAGATAGCTCTCAATATTATAATAATGAGTCTTTTAACAACGATATTGAGTATGCACTACGGAATTAGAGTATTACAGATGTATCAAAGTATCCTCTCTTAATCAAACTCCTGGAATTCATTACCAGCGCACGTGTTTCCCTCCCACTACGATCCCGGGTCCTTTAAGCGGGGCGTGAAAAAGCATCTCACTAGGCCGCCATAGCGTGGGTCGCTATACTGTACTGTCTTCATTCGCAGTGAGTACGGCAACCACCGCTCTTGGATTCTATTCATGCTTTCCATCATGCAGAGTATAGTTACTTTGGTAGGTTACTACAAAAAAAAACTCGCTCGTCTATATTTGCTACATAAAGCGGCTATTATCAAAACGAGAGAAAGTTTATTTGCGAAGTGTACAATACGAACTCGAACACAATTATTTGTTGTTCAATGACAGATCATTAGCTGTATATACGAAAGTGTACGTGTTCATGTAATATGAGTGACGTTTCACTGATTGAGCGCTGAAAGTTTCAAACAGAATACACTTGCCGTAGTCACAAACAGTTTTATTGAGTCAGACGAAAGTTTAAAAGTCAGAAATTTAGTCTTAAGTAAATAGATGATCGTCTTGATAACTATAATTCATAAGCAGACTACCTAATGAGATTGACTTTACGTATATGTACACATAATTATTTTATTATTTTTCTTTTTAATTTATTTTACTTTTCATCAGACCATAATTGTTTGATAATTTAATATTTTTGTTTCGCTCGGCAAAGGAATTCTAAAACTTTCGGTATATATCCAATGTTAGCTTTTGTTTGTTTCAGACTGATCCTCCGTTGAAACTGTCAACACTGGCTCCTTAAAATAAGGTTAAACAATAATCACCCACAAAAACGGAAAGTTTGACACTCGGCGAATTAAACTGTCGACGGGAAAGTTAAATTACCTTGACGCTCAGAACGATTTAATCCGAAGCAAATTGAAGCTGTGAGAAATATCATAAATCCGCACGAACTTTCTTATTGAAATGGGGTAACACAAACGTTTTGAACTTTCAATTATGTGTGGACGTAACTTATTGTTTATTTTCGGCTATTGTTATTTACTGTTATAAGATTTTCTTTACTTCTCTTGAAAGGGAAGTTACACTTGTTCATCTGACTACCAATTTGCCTGCCTAATAACTCTAACTTATGTACTTTTAAAACTATTAATCGTCAATTTTTTCAATTTTTAAATTAATTTGAGTTCAGTTATTATACTGTAAGTTGAATAAGTGTTAAATTACCATTGTTTTGTATATTAGAATTGGTTAAAAATTTAATGTTGTGTATAACCCCTCAGAGCATAACACTTATTCACAAATATTGTTAACAAATTGCACATAAAACAAAACAAATAATTGTTACACAATTAGGTTTTTTCCTCGGTGATATTCAAAACCACGACCTCTAGTTCAGCTGTAAAGATCACTAACAGCTGTATCAAAAGCTAGTCTATATATTTATATATTATTCTCCGTGCAGACTGCTCACGAATTATCACATAGACTCACATCAGACGTTTATCGATGTGCCGGCGATCTGATATATTTTATTCAGCGTCAATACCCGGGTAGTACAATTTGTACAGAATACGAGCAGAATTCGCGACGATACGGAACGAATACCGCATACGCGCTGAATGTGAATCGTTTTGATGTTGTTATTTAAGGTATTTTACGCTTCACGGATGACAAATTGGTGCATGAGCTAATTTATTTACTTGATCGTTTTTTTGGTATGGTAACATTACTTAAAGATTTGTATTGTTGTTTGGGGTGAAAAATTGACATGTTATTTATATTTAAGGGTGGATAAGGAAAATTTTTGACTTTAATATGATATCTTAGTTTAATAGTGACTAATTGATTTAGAATAATCATAATCAAACTATTGCAGTCCGCTGCTGGGCACAGGCACATGTGATAAATTGATTATTTTACTGTACTATGAGAATTTTATCATTTACAAATATACTATAATGCTATAATTATATATGTATCATGTTTAACGAGTTGAATTTATGATTTGTTTTTATATTACATCCTAATTAGAAACGTCATCAATTATGATTAAAAATATAATAAAGTCTACATGTTATCTCTATTATTTTGCAAGAAAGTCGGTTCTAAAACAGTCTTTTGGTGCCGCTGGTTAAACAGTAGGTGGAACATCACTCATACTCCCCTTTGAAGTATAAATGCTCACTGTTTGTAGTTAAGACATAAATCTTTCACAGTAACACGCATCATAACACACGCAAAAGATACTTTAAATGAAATCCAACGTAACCCAGATATATTTAAATTACTTTGGATAAACCACAATTCTGAAATTGCGTGTATTACATTTATTTTATTAATAATTTTGTTAATTTTGAATTTATATTTTTTGCTTTAGTTTTCACAATAACATCGATAATATTATTGAGGATTATACGAGTATTAGCTACAAATATAGCTATACAAATGTACCTAACGTGTACGATATGTACATAAGAACGTGTAATACATTTGAAATTCATAACATGGTTATGGTTAAAATTTAAATTTCCATTTTCATCGTTCGTTCTGAGGTTCAAAATCGTGGAATTGTCACCTCTTTGTATTTTGTTCAACCAGCATTTAAGCTCAAGTGTGGCCCAGATCAGCCGTGACACAGCTCAAGTTTTTAACAAAAATCAGTAAGCACGTAATTATTCTGCTAAAATTACCATATTTTGGGTGGCCTGGGCAAGTTTGTAAAGAAAAAGCATGTTGCTCAATAGATGCGCTAGAGTCACAAAGTAAAACACATTTGAAATCTAGGCGATGGGAACAAGATACGTCTTGTGAAAATATTACTTAATTTCAAAAAAAAACACGTTTTTTCGTTTGCCAATCTGAAACCCATTTACTTACTTTTTATAACTCAGTCAAATAATGTAGGTGCACATTACTATGTCAAGGAGATTCGACAATCAGTAGAGTATAGTTTGACACACAATCGATCCGTATGCATATTGAACACATTGAATACTAATGCACTCGATGCAAGGAATGCAACTGAATGATAATGGTGATTTCACTATCGAGATATCACATTCCGCCAAAGTCACGTTGCTCGTACGTGAGGCATAAATAACTCGACTCTAAAGTTTAGCAGTTGGCGAATATATTATAAGATCGTTATCGACAAAATGACAAACATGTGATGTGGAGACATGTAACCCCGAGCATAATAACGACTAGGGATTAAAAAATAAGTAGCAAATATAATAACTTGAGTTATTAAAAATTTCGAGTAATTTATTTAGAGAAATATAATTGAATTGATTGCAAGAATAGCGTAGTGATTTAAGCGATCGCCACACCTACTGCGTTTAGTGTTGTGGGTTCGAACCTTACATGGAACAACACTGTTTGATCCACAAATTGTTGTTCTGAATCTGGCTGTTCTTTGTGTCTGTTTCATGTATGTTTTTAAAGTACCCCGTGATACTCCCATATCAGGATATATTCCTAAGGAACTTGTCTTCAAAATAGATTAAAATGAAGTGATTCTATGCCGTTATTGCCTATATTTATGGTTCTTACAATACGTATCAGAATTCGTCTACACTCTTTGTAAAATCAATAAACTCAAAAAGTATCTGTCAATTTGTGTAGGCGGAACTGAGTGAACGTTCGTTGTGATGAAGTGAAAATACTTTCTCTCGAACATTTTGAAGTGTGTGTGTGTAGCTGAATGATTAAGTGATGTTAAAGCTCGTTCCGGGCACGTCACGTCAACCGCACGTGGTGTATCAAGGATAATGCGACGTTCAATACGGAACTTTTCCTATAATATTTGTTCATGACATTCTAAGGGGAATACCCGCCTGCTGCCTTAAATCAAACAAAAATGAAATATACGTTAAAATGCTTTTAAGCAGGTTGTTACCTTAACGTAATATTTAGATTGATACTCAGTACAATCTAAGAATCTCCCGTATTTAGAAATTAAACTATGAGTTATTGATTCTTACTTAATTTGAAAATTATTTTGTTTAATAAATTTCATTTAATTATTTAAGACTATAGGTATTTAAAGGATCTCTTTAAAATAGTTCTTTTTATGATCACATTATCCCATACCAACAATCGTTATAATTATTTAAATATTACAAACATGTGAAAAGTTTCATGAACCCTTTAAGCTTTTGGAGACAAATTCCATCAGCTAACTAAAACCCTTGTGTTTCAGCTACATGTATAACAATTTCTTACTAAATTCCCTAAAATCTGAAAGTAATCAAGGCATGGAGATGAAAGCAAAGATATTCTTCATTAACATAAAAGCTTCCCTGAAACAGAAAACACGACGCCAGACTTTGCAACTGGA
The DNA here is from genome assembly GCA_949316085.1 of Hypercompe scribonia. Lineage (NCBI taxonomy): Eukaryota > Metazoa > Arthropoda > Insecta > Lepidoptera > Erebidae > Hypercompe > Hypercompe scribonia. The sequence continues at coordinate 24,679,968 of OX438972.1, forward strand.
GCTCATAGTTTGTGTGACGGAGAAAAGAGAAGATAAGTATTCCGTCATTACGGATTTTCGTATGTTAGAAATCTCAGAAATGATTTCTTTTTCCCTTTTTTCTCTTATTTTTTTTTGTGAAAATTCAACTTACATAATTCGTTTCGTTACGTATATATTAGTGCGCTGGGTTTTATGTCTGTACATTTATTTAGATGTTAAAGGCAAACAAACAGGCACGTCACCTAATGATTAGCAACTACTGAATCCCGTGGGTACTCTTCGAGTTCTCAGATTAGAGGGTGAGTTGGGCCCCTGGTAAATTCATTCATTCAGTGAAAAACAATGGTAGAATTGCTTAACAGCGGTTTTCTGTGCCACCTTGGTATCACTCTGATCTAGGTATCTGCCGAAGCATGGTTCTCCCACAGTACATTGTTAGAGCATTGATCATATACGACTATAGTTTAGGTGAAGAGTTAACATAAATTTCGAAATTGTAAATTAATACAGGTTAGTTAATAGACTGCGGCCATCACGTCGTCTCTAATCACATTATAAACATACGGTGTACCTAGACCCTATTAGCAAATATCCGTATGTCATCATTATAGAAAAATAATTTATTCTATCTAATAAACTGAACCGTTACAGACAGTTCCCTCACGTACCATACGGACATACTAAATATATATGTACGAGTGTATACCAGCTACGGTAACGTGGTAGCTACCGAATACATCAATATGCCAGAATTTTCGCAAATGATAAAATCGGAAGGGAAATAAGTCAATCATGCTCAAAGGAAAACCACAGAACATGAATCGTCGATTTGTGTTCCGGATGATGGTGAATTATTTCCGTTTATAAAAAAGCAAGCACAAAATATATATTTCATTTTTACTCGGTTTTCATATTGATGAAGATTGCGTAGTTCTGAGAAGGGTTTTCCGATAGAACAGGAAATATTTGTGCTAGGTTATGCCGCCTATGTGGCATAGAATATTGCAATAAGTTGTAAGTTATGTTGTGTATTGTGAAATTGTATTTAGGTAGTAGGAGTTACTTTCATTGTAAAAGTAATTCTACCTATATAGCATCTATCTATCTAGAAAACCTACCGCGTATATCCTAGAAACTTTTGTTAAAATTGACAAGGACACCCGTTTTCAGTCAGCTCTTTATTACAGCAGAAGTATTAAAGACGGCAGCAGCAAGGTCTTTTTTTTAACCTGTAGGAACCCCCTCGGGCCGTTACCCCAACCAAGGTTTACGGCGGCGTGGTGTGTCGGAATCGGACCGACTAAAACCACACGGTGTGCCACTCTGCGCCTGACATAGGAGGGATCCGGGAACAGTTGCTATTACGACATCCAGATCTCTCCTAGCGCCTGCCGGCCATACTCAAGGTGACATGAGGCACTAGGAACAAGGTCCTTCAATAAGAAATTGTATCAATACTGTTTATACATAAATACACTCTCGGTGTTTGGAGCAAGACAATCGCGATGTTATTTTTTATGGCGTCGCTCTATTAGCAGTGATAGTCTCTTGCTATCATAAGTGTTTACCACTGCTAATGGATAACTGTAGCCTAAGAGATGAAATTCGACCTATTTATTACGAAGCAAAACTTTCTCACGCTTCAATATTTTATTATATTTCTGTTTATTTTAAAATCAGATAATTTTTAACACTAACATCTGATAATTTCAATTTGTATAAATACTTATCAGCTCGAGAGTTTGATTTATCTACGTAAGCAAGATTTTTTGAGAGTCACAGATGATTATCATATTTCTTTACGGATTGGTTTTATTTCTGGTTCCTATTCAAAATGAGGAACACTCTCATAAATATACATGAATATATTCATACAAAGATTGTCCTTAAAAGTTCAGATAAATTCATAGGCCATTGTGTTTATCGTGAAAAACGCAATCCTCGATCCGACAGCACGATAAGGTTTGCGTCAATGTATTGTGTCTTTACACTATTGTTAGACATGTTACTATATACCCTAATATGAAGACAATTGTACGCGTAGTATACCTACTGTGTTAAGTTTGCTAAGTGTACTGTAAACAAATTACGGTCAAACCAGACTGCCTTTTTTTTATATATATTAAACCTACCAAAGTGACTCTATTCTGCCTGATGGAAAGCATGAATAGAAGAGCGGAGGTCGCCATACTCACTGCGAATCCCGACAGTGCAATATGGCCCACGCTATGGCGGCCTAATGAGATGCTTTTTCACGCCCCGCTTAAAGGACCCGGGATAGTAGTGGGAGGGAAACACGTGCGCCGGTAACGAATTCCAGGCTTTAACCGTTCTGCACAAGAAGGAAGAGCCGAACCGTTTAGTTCGGGAGCGTATGTCTGTATGCCTCGTTGCTTTCAACGCCAGAAGATTACCGGAGTCCAAACTTTTCACCCCTGGGGAGACTCAAAGGGTAGCAATGCAGTTGTGATTCTTGCATCTGCTGTGAAAGAACGGGTGGGTGGCCTAACGGTTGATGTCGGGAAGTTGTATGTATGGTAATCGGCGTGAGAGTTTGTATACCGCGATGGCGCTGTAGTAGTTTTGGTGCCGTAAGTGGAAGTCACCACAAGTGCACTAGGCTGATAGTCAATTAACATCAGATGCCCTGTGTGCTTGATTACTCGGGATAATTTTACGCAAGTATTTCAAATTGACCTTAGTAAATGACAGCATAGGTATTTATATCTCTCTCCAGATCTATAGGTTGCTTTATGTTAATAGAGTGCTTTATTATCACTAAACACGTTTTCAATATTTCACAAATCCAACAATGTAAAAGGGTCTTACTGTTAATCAAATTAAATCAACCAATATTATTTTATACAATCAATATACCCCAACTCAGTGAATTTTTTTTTTTTTCTTCTTTTGTGTCTGCTACTTAGCCATCTGTTTCCAAGAAACAATAATCTAATATGGTGTCAGATTTACATCGGTTCATCATTATTATCTACAGCTGAGCTGAGCATCCATTGATGCCATACTCATCTTCTGTCCGCAAATCTCATTGCTAGATCTGGTATACTATTTCTCTTCAGTCGAGAGAATCTCACACTGCCCACTCCTCCCAATTCAGCAGCCAGTTGATTAACATGTTGGTGTAGTCTATTTTGATAATTATTGCTGTATGACTCTATTTCTTCTTTCACTGTTCGCAGGTTCAAGTCTAGGTTTACATATCGATTGTTTATGTACGGTGGAATATTAAACATGGCTCTCATTGTTTTACTTTGAAACCTTTCCAGTATTTCAACGTTACTATGACTTGCTGTTCCCCATAACTGTATGGTCCCACATAGGTCCATACAAGCTTTAGTATGGCCTTATAGATAGCCATTTTACTGGCTTCTGTCAATTGTGACTTACGACCAATGAGCCAATACATGCTTCGAAGTTTGCAGTCTAATTGTTTCCTTTTGGTCCATATGTGTTTACGCCAGGTTAGGCGTCGATCAAGGTGCATACCCAAGTACTTGGCGTCATCTGAACGTGGGATTTCAATATTGCCAAGTTTTACAGGTGGGCAGGTTTTCCTTCTGAGTGTGAAGGTTACTTGAACCGACTTATCTGTATTGGCTTTAATACACCGCTGCTGCAGCCATGCTTCGATCAAAATCAGGTGTTGTTGGAGCATTTCGGAGGCAGCCTCGTGATTCTCATGTGTTGATAGGATTGCGGTGTCATCTGCATATGTCGCAGTAGTGGTCGAAGCATGGGTGGGTAAATCTGCTGTGAATATAAGATAGAGAACAGGTCCCAATATGCTACCCTGTGGTACTCCAGACTTAATTTCATGCATTTGAGATGCGTCGGAATTATATTTCACTTCGTAGTATCTATTTTCGAGGTAAGATTTTAATAATGGGAAAAAAGAATATGGAAGCGTTCTTTTGATTTTGAAGAGTAGCCCTTCATGCCAAACTTTGTCGAATGCCTGGCTAATGTCTAGGAAGACTGCGCTACAATACTGTTTGTCTTCCAGCGCTCTACCAATAACATCAACTAGCCGATGCACTTGCTCGATTGTACCGTGGCCCTCCCTAAAGCCAAACTGGTGAGTTGGTATTATCTCTGCTAGGTGTTCTCTCATTCTATTCAATATGACCTTTTCCAGTAGTTTTCCAATTACCGGAAGGAGACTAATGGGTCTGTACGATGCTACCTCTTGAGGTGCTTTGCCTGATTTCAGTATCATTATTACTTGAGCAATCTTCCACTGGCTTGGGTAGAAGGACAATCTCAGACACGCGTTGAAGATAATCAGTTTAAGCAGTAGCCCCTTTTTTGGAAATTGCTTCAGCAAAGTAGCGTCAATAAGATCGTAACCGGAGCACTTGCCTTCCTTGAGTTTAAGGATTTCGCGCTTTAGTTCTTGTGGTGTGACATGCTTCATAGGCAGTGACATTTAATTGGGAGAAGTGAGATATTTGTGTATTTTATTGTCTAGCTGTTGATTGCTACTAGGAAGTGGTTCAAAAACTTTATGTAGATGATTGGTATATGTACGTGTTAGCTTTTTCACTGTCAGAGCGGGCCCAGGTCTCTGATTGTGTTTTTAATGGTGTTACTTGTTGTTGAGGGCGCTTTAAGTTTTTTGTAGCCTTCCACAAAGAATAGTTTGTGTCACTAGTATGTGTCAGTTTTGACAGGTATGATTGTAGGTTCTCATTTTTCCATTCCTTTATTTGTACTTCTAGTTGCTGTGAGGCTTTATTAAAGGCGGCCTTGTCTCTAGGGTAATGGGTGTTTTGCCATACAGAGCGAAGTCTACGTCTTACTGTTATACAGTCTTTGATTGATGCTGGGTACACATGTTCTTTTACACTTCCTGCTTTGTTTTGAGGTGTGGACCTGTTTGTCGCGTCATGAATTAATTTATTTAATCCTTCTAGAGCTTGCTCTACCTCTTCTGTGGTTTTAAGAGAGATTGTAAGTTGAGTCTCCACTGTGATGATGTCCTGATACTTTCTCCAGTTGGTTTTCTTATTGTAGATTTTGGGTAGTCTTTCTGTAAGTATTAACTTATTGTTCAGATTAAGAATAACTGCAGAGTGATCTGAGGTTAGATCTAAATCTGATTCCATATTGATGTTATTAATTGATACGTTTTTTGATATAAAGAAATCTAACAGGTCAGGAGTTTTTTGTGGGTCAGTGGGCCAGTAGGTAGGTTCACCAGTGGACAAACAATCAAGATTGAGATCCCTCACAGTTTGGTAAAGCTGTCTGCCTCTAGTAGTTATAAGTCTAGAACCCTAGTAAGAGTGCTTCGCATTCCAATCGCCTCCACTTATAAAGCAACGCCCAAGCTTAGAGAAGAAAACTTCATAGTCTTCTCTTAATATTTGATGTTTCGGGGGGCAATATATTGCAGCAAGTGTAATGTCTGAATTTTTGTCATTGACATTAATTACTGTGGCTTGTAGCTTGTCGGTTGCGTAGGGTTCAAGCGGGTGGTGTTTTATGTTAGATTTAATGAGTATAGCAGTTCCTCCATGAGCTCTTCCAGATGGATTGTTAGTTGTGTACATAGTATATCCCTTTGTTGAGATAAAACTCTTGCTTGTAAATCTGGTCTCTGATATGAGTGCCACATCAATTCTTTTCATGTTCAAAAAGATTTCTAGCTCTAGCCTACGTGCAGCCAGTCCGTTAGCGTTCCATGTTGTAATTTTGAGATTATGATTAAATTTTTCTTTGGCTGCTTAAGACTTGGAGAAACCGATCCATCATGCTGTCTACCATGTTTATCATCATGGTCTGAATTCTGTTGAACATTTTATCTAAGATGTCATCGAGTTGTTGTATTTGGGAAGGTTGGTCTTGATAAATAATGTTGTCTGTGGTATTTTTAGTCACTTCAGCGTATGTTGCTGTGGTTCTTTTGTACGTATTCAATTTATTTGTCTGAGGTTTGTCAATTTCCGTTGTCCGGCTGTATTGGTTTCTATTGGACTGTGTTGGTTTCAGTTGGATTTTCAGTATATGTTCTTTGTATTGTTTGTATTTTATACTTCCTCTATAGCTAGCCGGGTGTTTTTGCTGGCAGTTTGCACATGTAGCTTCTATGTCTCTGGTTTAGGTACAAGTGGTTATTGAATGATCGTCTCCACATTTGACACATCTGAAGGGTCGGTGGCATTGATTTTTGGAATGACCAAATCTTTGGCACCTTTTACACTGGAGAATTTCTTTTTTTTTTGTATGGAGGTTCAAAAGATATTTTTGTGTGATTTAAGAATTTCAGTTTGAATATTTCTTTATTGTTCGGCTTTGGTTCCAGGTCTACATAGAATAAAGGTAAAGATTCTTTTGACATTCAGTGACGTATATTTATCAGTTGTCTTACTTCATGTCCAAGTTCCTTGAGTTCTTCCTTTATTCGGGTGGTATCTTCTGAACTATGGAGGCCTCTCAGTACAACTCTGTAGGGTCTTTCACACTTTAACATGTAAGTGTAGTGACTAATGTTGCACTTAATGAAGCTTTCTCTTATTGATTTGTATACTTCTATATTTGTTGGCATTGTTTTCACAATGTGTCCTGATCTAAGCGTTGTCATAATATAGTTTTCTGTGGTTGTAATTTTTAGTAGTTCCTTTCGAAGAGCAGAGATATCCAAGACTCCAGTTACAAAAATTGGTTCTGGCTTTGGAGGTTTGACTGACTCTTTATCGTCTGAAATCTCTTTCGCATTGTCTAATATTTCAAATTGATTTTGTGTAGATACTGAATATACAGTTGTGCTGGATTTTTTCTTTTCATTTTCTGCCTGTAGTGAGTTGGTTTCCATTCTTTTCCTTTTGGCCTGAGGTATTCGATCTTGTTGCCAATCTTTTTTTTTACGGTCGTTTGCACTAAATGCAATTTCTGTATCATTAATATCTTGTGATACATTGCCGAGTGAGTTGCTACGCATTTTAGTGAGCATACTCTTTTGTAGTGTTTGTTGGATCATTGTAGGGTTAATTTTACTTTTAAGATTTTCGTTCATTTTGTTCCCACGAGTATTGGACGAAGTAAGAGGTCACTTAGGGGTGACGCCATTCCCTAAGAAGGCAGAGTACAACTACGTTTGCCATGTCCGTAGAGGTTGAATCAGTGAATTGTATTTATTATAATAATTATGTGTTATATTTACGTACGTACGTATATACATACGTATTGTAGTATCGTATTTAATTTATATTATTGCTAAAAGTAGTTCTATGTTAATTATTCTTATTTTACGTAAAGTACGAATATTGTCGAGATGACACTGACTATAAGGCTACTCCATGAACCTAAAGTTGGTCAATGTGCTATGGAAGTGTTCGGAATTGTCCTGAAGCAAACTTAACAACTAAAAACAATTTAAAAAAAAACGAAAATGTTGAATGCCACCGATTCCGTCCATGTTATGATCAGTGACATACTTGTGATTTATAAATCAATTTAAGTAGTAAGCAGTGTTTTTAGAGTTCAGATATCATTTAAATAAAAATTTTCAGCTCTAAATATGAAAAATTAATGTATAACTTATAAAGTTTTCTCATGATGTCTTAAGATTTAAAAGTTAAGTATATGTCCTGTTAGTTTATATCGCGGCCTTGAAATGGCTCCCGTAAACAAGACTGGTAGAAATAACATCCTCCTTTAACCGGTAAAGAGTACCACCTTCGGATTAGACTGGACATTGACGATATTTCAATGCCGTAACCATTAAATAGGGACTTAAAAGGTTTGCGGAGGTTGTTTTGACGTGATATATGTGGAGAGATAGCCTACAGTGATATGTAGTGCGGTACAGCGACCTGTACCTTGTTTACAAGGTGGAAAATCCCTTCGGATCTCCGACTCCTCAGGGACACAGGAGCCAGGAGTATGTGATGTTGCCACCAAAAACCACCCCGGCGGCCGGTCTTAGGCGTCTTACTCTGAAGGTGACCCGGTCCATGTTATTTCAAGTCCCCTCCAGAATTAACACCAAGCCTGGTCAGACCCTCTCCTGGGGGCGTTACAGCTGTACCCCCACTGCTCTGGTTGCTAGTTATAGTTGCAGCCCGATCACGTTTTTGTGATCAGGCCGCATTGCTGTCGCAGACCGCAGCGATTTATTCACCGCCAGAGGTCCCTATTCTCTGGCAGCTTGCGGTCCTGTCGGCGGTTGCTAACGCCACCGACTACCTCTACGCTGGGATCAGTTCTCTCCCGATCCCGTTCAATGGTCTCTTTCTGGAGCATTACAGCTTCACAGAAAGAGATGCTGATTTTTGGATTTGTCTTTAAGGAAAAATAGAGTTAATAAGCACTGTAATATAATGTAAACGACCAAGTAAAGCTTGTAATTATGGCAGGTCTCTCTACCGGTTTAGGACTTTCCAGCAAATGTCACCTCTAGTCATAGGTTCTAGTACGTTAATCATAACAGCTTGAGATATTGCTTATATTCCCGGAGTCGTCTATATAGGCAATATCATTTTCTATCTCTTCCTTAAGGAGACTTCTAATTTTTAAAATCTTTCTATCCACATAACCGAGAAACAAAAGTATAGTCAATAAGTTGCGAATGTTTAATATGTCTCTGTCTGGCCCTACGGGGACATGGACTTGGGTGTTTATATGGATTAGTGTGTATCATATGATGGAGGTATGAACGTTCGTTACTCAACTATTTAAAGATGGTAGAATGTGTCTTGATAAAATGTTACAGAGGCCACTTTCTATAAAGGAATTGATTGACTTAATCCTTAGGCTTACTGCGAGTGAAGCCTTCACGTACATAAATAAATGCAATTCTGTTTATTAAAGTGTAATAAGGATGGCAAGTAACCAGAGAAGTAAAAGTAAACTATGGTGGCGGCGATGTACTTTTGCTCAGCTGTTTTTTTATGATTATTTCTTTAAAGGCGTATTTATGGCTGAAATAATACACCATTTGTATAATCGCTGTACTTTATTACTTTAATTAGAGGAAAATTTCCGTTAGAAAAATCGCGTGCCACAGTCGCAAATAGTATTTATGTTGTTATAATAATTAGAGGTTTAATAAAAAAATTTAGTCCAAGTATGTACGAAATGGCTTTAAGAATGAGTCGAATATGTAAGTCTAGTTATTTTAAGAGGTGACATTGATTTATATATTTGAACAATTTCTGGAATGCTGAGATATTTCTGTGGTATTTTTACTTCTACTACTTGTAAAGGATAAAATATATAATCTGTGCTACTGTAACCAACATGCTAAGAAACCTTTATTATTGACTGCCTCGATGGCGTAGTGGTAGCGAACGCGCCTGCTGAGCTTGAGGTCTCGGGTTCGATTCCCGGATCGGACCAAGTGTTTGTATGATCTGTAAATATTTGTTTCGGAGTATGGGTGTTTTCTATGTTTAATATGTATGTATTTACAATAAAAGAAAGTATATAAGTATTCTATCAGTCAATCTGGTTATCATAGTACAAGCTCTGCTTAGTTTGAAACTAGATGGCGCCCGAGTTAAGAAACAATTTCCATTTTTGACCTCAAGATCTTCAATTCCTTTGATCTTTTATTTGCCGCACAAAAAGTAACTCTATTTTAACACTCAAAACCCTCATTGAAGGCTATGAGGTTTAAATATGGATTACCCATAGATTTGAAATCTTAACTTTACCCTCAAAACACTCATACATCGGAAAGTTGTAGTTGGGACTTAGAAAATTTATCGTTCAGAAAAAAAATGTAAGTTTTAGTTTTTATTTAAGACTTTTTTCTGCTGCAATATTTTGTAGTACTTTTACCGATTTATTATGAGATTTTTATAACAATAATTCGAAGGCTAAATGAAAAAAAAAATGTTTTTTCTAATAATTTGAAATTTTTTAAACTCATTGAAAAAATTTCAAAATTTACCAAAATGCTGTTTTTGAGTACTAAAAAATGTCAAAAGAGAAAAAATAAAATTTTTTTGAACTATCCGATTTGGTATGGAATACTCCTCTGCATAAAAGGAGTGGGGGTAAATTTAATGGGAGGTTACATCATATGAGGTTTTTGAGGTTCAAAGCCATAATTTTTATATGGTTTGAGGTTTTTGAGGGTTAAATATTGATTCTAAAGTTCTGATTTTACCCTCAAAGTTGTAAAACCGTCCGTAAGTAGGATTTTGAGGTAAAAACTGAGACTACTTTCTATGTTAAATCCAATCTAAAAAAAATCAAGCTGACCCTCGAAAACCTCATCGAAGATTTTACCGGTAAAATATGAATTTACTTTTTGACTCGGGCGTTGTGTGTTAAATCTCTGAAATATTTGAATATTTATTTATTATATATTTCTATAAAGGCACATCGTTAACATCAATATATACAACTTAAAATAACATAACAACAAACTAGTTACTAATTCGTTAAAGATCACAGGAAACGATAAAAAATATTCTCATGCAAACCAAAGACAATTTATTTATCATTTTTTCCTAAAATCCAACACTCCAGCAAAAACTTTTAGGGTTGCCCTAATAAAATGTTTAAATGGATATATCATAATGTATTATGGATCATTCTGTAATATCGAACACATCCCAAAATAACATATACACAATGTCTATTTTAAGGGTGTTTCTATTCATTTTTACTGTGAATGTTAAAGATATGATGTGTAGTTGACGGAAAGACTAGGGTCTAATAAAAAGGTGGTTATTGGCGATCACGACCGTGTATTGGATATCCAGGAGACGTATAATGGCATAGCTAGTTAGGTCAGCACCTAATACGGTGAATTTTACATAAATGTTCGATTTGTATAATAATGTGTTTTAAATGTAGCTTATGATATGACATCAAGTATAACGATTTTTGATTTCATTGGGGGGGTCGCTGTACTGTGTTGTCTTCATTCGCAGTGAGTCCACCATTCTTGGATTCAGTTCATTCTTTGAATCAGGCAGACGAGAGTTACTTAGGTACTCTTCTATGAAAAAAAAAGTTTGTTTATGAGCACACGGCATTTTAAATTGACAAATGGTTTTATTACTAAAGAGGTCCTTATGGGCTGATAGAGTCGTGGGCAACCTTACCACAGAAGATACTAGTTAAATCTTTGTGGACCATCGCATAACCGAACTTGAACCAAACCGAGAAAAATTCAGGATGATATTGATAACCATCATAAAAAGTGTCGCTGTGAGAAATATTCTCATGGAAAAACTAAAATAATTTTATAAATAATAGCACAATATATAAGAGTATACGAGCAATATAAAAAGAGCCAATACTATGTATGAATATTCTCATATCAAGCCAATAAAAAATAATGTAATAACATCATATAGCAAATTTCTTTATTAAAATGGCCCGTTTTATTTTACCAATACTAAATATTTATGAAACTCCACGGGCGTAGTTAGGACGCGATTTAAATTATTGCAATAATTAATCGCAAAGCTTTGTTGTGCGAATGTTATTTCTTATCATGGTCGATGCGTGAATGTAATAAAAATCTTTCTCCAATAACCTGTATTCGTAAGTAGTCAGCATCTAGTCGAGTTCTGAATAACGGTAAGCCCCGCGCCATAGATTATTGTTCAAAAAATATGTATGAAACTAACTACGAAATTATTTCATCATAGATGTACCGTATAGTTGGACGATTCAGCAGTAATTCAGGTTTTAAATATTATTTAATGAAGATCTATGTAGTGTGGACGACTTTGAACAGATGATTTGTCTCGTGTGTGCTCTTTATTTTGAAGAAAATTGATGTTTACACAAAAAGAATCATTCAAAGCAGTTGAAAGCCACAAGGGTTCGAGATTTTATTGTAACTACAATCCTTTCTACGGCGAGGCCTATGTCCAGGAAGGCCAATGTCCTGCATAAGGTTGTTATTGACAGCGTTGACAAATGTCACAGAGAGTAGATGTACCTTGTCTATTTAACAAAATATTTAAATGTTTTTATCTGTATATATGTGATATTTGTTTCTACATCTAATGTTAAACGGGTAGAAACCATCGTTTTGATTAAAGGAAAGGTGTTGAATCTTGTGAGTACCACCAAGATTTAGGTATAATTTTAAACTCTAAATGCCAGTGGGGCCCACATATTGAAGGGCTGTCGAATAGAATCAGCTCTGCAACAGATCTAGAAATAGCGTACTTTAACTACTTTCACAGTATAGTGCTATATGGTATTTTATTGAGAGGGAATGCTGCTAGTATTCAGTTTTCCTCGCACTGCGATTCCGAACCCTTTAAACGGGGCATGAAGAAGCATCTCACTAGGCCATAGCGTGGGTCACCATACTGCATTGCCTTCTTTCACAGTGAGTATGACCATTATTCTTGGATTCTATTCATGCTGTCCATCAGGTAGACTAGAGTCACTTTGGTAGGCTTCTATGAAAAAAAAATGTTTATGTTGCAAAACATAGCTATTCATGTAATTTATAATCTGGCTCTAATCTCAATTACAGGCAGTCACCGACGGATAAATTTAAACAAAATAATATTATGTCAGACTCATCTCAATACATTTATAAAAATTTGGTGTATGTAGAAATTCACAAAGTTTAGCGACATTCATGATATGAACACTAGAAATAAAGATAAACTAGTATTGTCTGGTCTAGACTACGAAAAGTAAGCAAGACTTTTGGATTTTAGCGTGTCCATTCTACGATAAAATTCCAAGCAAATTTTTAAGAATTAAAAACTAATAAATTGAATTCCTTAATAAAGCAAACACTGTGAAAAAGCTGTCTACACAGTTTTAGATTATTTAAATAATAAATTTGCTTGACTTTGATGTGATTCACTCCCGCATTGACGTTCATTGTATTTGAAAGTGATAGACATCTGATTTAACGTAGTATTTCGTCAATTCCATTTACTTTTTTTTCTATCTTTTCATAAGTTCACATTGTACAGAAAACTGCTTGTGTATATAAACGTAAGTATAGTCTAGGCTTGTATTATAAGTCCATATTTAGTATCTTTCTGGTGATTTTGAGTGTTTCCACGGTATACCTAAATGTCCTGCTGGCGGTAGTGTCGCGCTTCGGGTCGTTGATCTTGACTAATACCGTTTGGGTAACTCGATGGCTAAGGCTCGTATGCCGTCTGTATGAGTAAGTAAGCTCAAAACTATGGTTTTTTAAACTCATATAGTTTTAATTTAATCGATGTTAACGGAGTTAAAAAAAGACAACTCTGTTGAAACAAATGTTTCAGCATTTCTAGCCTTAAAAAATGCCGATCTGGATGTACTAATAACAGCTGTTCCCGGATCCCTCCTATGGCAGGCGCAGAGTGACACACCGTGTGGTTTTAGTCGATCCGATTCCGACAAACCACCCCGCCGTAAGCCCCGGTGGGGTGACTGCGCGAGGGGGCTTCCATACGTTAAAAAAAAAAGAAAAAAGCCTTAAAAATGCCAGCGCCTTCTAACTGAAAAGTCCGGCGAGTAATAATATCTGTAAAAGATTAACTTACAAAAAGAAACATAATTTATTTACCTAAAAAGTAATATAATTCTCACAGTATTACTGTTCTAATCGATGTCAGCTCAATCAGCGATCAAACTTGACACACCTTATTTTTAACACAAAGGACAATATATGATTTGGCACAGAAAGCGTTATTTAAAGCGCTACTCCAGCTACGATTCTAAGCTACATCTAATCTATAGCGTTAAGTATTTAAAACCCAGTTTGAATATTTTAAACATGGTTGCGCCGCACTACTCACTGCGTACGACTATAAATTGTTGAGTGGCCTTATTTATAGTAGACACATACGATTTATGTACATATAACTGGTCAGTGAATAAAATAGCTAGACATTCATTAACTAAAATAGGCTTTTAAGTCAATAAATAGATGTAAAATAGAAAACACATTATTCAAGAGTACGCGTTCGTAGCAAAACTAAGTGGTCTGATTTAATTTAAATTGGAATTGAGATACTTTTTTTGGTCTATAGCGTTGTTAGACGTCAACTCCCGCTGAAATAGAAAAAATTATAATTATATTTTTTTTTTGTGGGAGAGTTCCCCTAATATCACAAGAATAAAAAAAACTTCGAGAGCGATCAACTCAAAATCGAAGATTTACTAGTAACTACTACACAGTTCTACAATCTATCGCATATTCTTTGGACTGGTCCAAATGAATTTCACTTAAGACATAAGTCCAAGACTATCCTTAACAATTAACTATCCATTTGTGGGTACGTTACCGTACCAATGAGACCAGCAAAGTGCATTCAAATAAAAAACATAGCTGCGAACTGCAAACATACAGCCAATAGAGACATTTCAATAAAAATTTAACTTTATTGTGAGCCAAAAAACCCAAATTTTAAGGGTCCAATATATTTGAATAAGTAAGATGATTGATACGATGAGAATACATTTTATGACATTAGTAAAAATGAGAATATAATATATGTAAGCTTATTTTTGAACGAATTTTTATTACGGTAATTGACATTCTGTTTTTAGCAATACAAAGTAAATAAGTTTCTTAATATTCTTAAATAATTGATACCCAATTATACAAACCACGTTTTGTCAGTTACATTATCTAAATAGACAGGTAGATTAGCAGTTGGTATAAGCATTTATTGTTAGTGAAAACCAAAAAATATTTGATACTATCCACCTACTTCGAAAGTGGATCTCATCAAAAACGGGATAGAGAGGCTGACTTGTAACATTTACATTATAACTTTTATTGCTTAAAATAGACAAAGATATGACTGTAAAAAAAACCTACCCGCTATAAAAAATCAAATCCTAAATTAATAAAAATAACAATCTGTGACGACGTCCACATACAGCAAACAAAAATAAATACTACAGTGCCATCTAGCGAAAACATCAAAATCTGGTGTAAGAGAACTACAGAGTAACTACTAATTCTGAATCGCGATTTAGAAATTCTCGCGGCGATTAGTATATAGGCAACACCCCAACATCAACCGTGCACGGCCTTCATCTAGCATGGTCTTCCATTGTGTCTGCGGGACATGACACTCGTTCCTTAACAAATTCATCTTAACTACATTCCTTATGTTACAACAAAAATATTCAAAATATTTTAAATCTCGTAACAAATTGTATTTAAAAGACACTTTGCAAGTACACTCAACTAACACGAGAAAATGTCAAGAATATACATCATCATCAACAAAGAATATACCAGATCAGTACATGGTATAAACGACCCAATGCGATTGGCGTTTGTTGGGCGGCAGCTATGTACTATAACATCAGATGTAAAAGATTGTGTGACAGTGCTCGAAGAGAAATTGTTATAGTGAGTTTTAGACACATTAAACGTGAGCAATTATGTGAATGCCAGTCCCCGATTATACAAGCTTATTCAGTTGCGCGATGGGCAGAGTCACATGTACTAGCACGGGTAACAAGAGCAGTGTCGTCTAATGGGCGAAGATATTGCAGTCTTGTATTGACAGTTGGTGTAATCTATTAATGTAGAGAAGAAAGAAAATAGGGGACCAGGGCACTATCCTGTGGTCATATGTTAGGTTTACCTCATCACTGATCTGATTATCGATTTTAAGTCTTTTGCTATTCCTAATAACATACATTATAAATTCAAAGATTCTGTAACTTCTATCAGTGTCATAGACAAACAAAGTTGTATGTCAAAACCTCCTTTCTAAGGAGAGGCTGTGTTCAGTAGTGGATTACTAACAGCTGTTTATGTAAGACAAATAACAGAGAGAAAGATTCTAAAAGATTTTCTGTTTAAGGAACGAAAACTTGCACGATTTTCACAGTAATTTAAACTGAAATACAATACAATAAAGTTAGAAATTGTTTGGTCATCAGCAACTGTGGACATGGGTCATAAATGTTAGCAAATTACGAGGCACATAAACATTGTAATGAGGTTCTGTTGCATAAACAATTTCGCTACTAAAAGCCCGAACTCCAATTGGCTAATAACTTTAATGAATGTTCGTGGTGTACATTGCTTTTTCAGTCATCGGTTATTACGTTTACATTTTCGAGTTAGTACTTAGATAATAGTGCAGACGGATATTGGAGCTATTCCGCTATCGCAGTAATGGATAGTGTATTACAGTAGTAAGAGGAACTTTCAAAAGAAGTCAATAGCACTATTTGTAAGTAATGGCTTGATACAAGAAGAAAACATGGACAAAATCAATCTCTTTACTTTGTTAAGTGTATCATTATGAGGTCGAGTTGGCGCTTCTTGGGAGAGACCTTCATTCAGCAGTGGATAGCGATAGATTGATTTGATGAGGTAGAGGGCTCATCAGACTCGAGTAACAAGTAATTCGACTTATAAGTTTAACCCTCATCAGCAACCACCGTTCCATAAACAATATTTATTAAAAGGAAAGAATTTAATACTTTCACTATTTTGTATATTTAATCGATTCTCAGCTGTAAAAGAATCTCTTTACCTACGATGTATTATTATGTTTGAAGTTTCCTATGACAGGCTCAATTGTACTCCTCAAGAGCTTGAGTGTTCGCACCTGTGCTGCTACAAGTGTGTCCCCGCCCTAACTCAGCAGGTAAAAGCGTTCTTTAATGCAATATCGAGTGTGAACAGCGGGAACTAATGAACGTTATCGTTAGCAATGCACCGCCGAATTGCTTCCCCACGGGGCAGGGTAATGCACTCACATAATAATATGAAATAACACTCCATGCGACGCGACATGTAGACGTACACTGAAGCTGTTAAAGACTGCAGAATTACTAGTAAATAATTTAAGTGCTATGTAGAGAATATTCTAGTATATTTACGTATAGTAGTTAATTTATTGTTACGTAGAATATTTGTTTATATTAGCCTTATTTCACTGTTTATTAGCTGTAACGTGAAATTAATAAAAATCAATGATATATTCTGAAATATGTTTCAAAAATCGGTACGTTAGAACTCGTTGTAGACTATAAATTAGTATGTCCGTGATCGATGGAACACACGGCCGCTGCTCACACCGAACTTGTAAATATTTACAAACACTATCAAGAACTCGTAAACTATACACTATTATTTATTGAGCTTGGTCGTAACAAATCTTATTTACAGAGTCGAGAATATTCATTACCGCATCTTGTTATTTTATCGAAAATGGTACTAGTGATTTAAATAAATGATATTAGTTAGGTTCATTGATAATACAAATATACGTAATATGTTTATACAATACCAATGTATTTTTATGTATGTGAGTCTCCGTGTAGTGATGGATTAAGAACACAGAGCGGTACCTATTCATCCTGTGTAAGCGGCGTGTAGCTGTCTAAGGGAGCAAATTACAAAAGATAATAGTGCTGCAAAGAGAAAGAAAGTTTGAAACAAAAGCTGCATCGATTCATGTGGCCAGTGTGGTATAGTGGGCAACCTCCTTTCCAACCTCCGACGTTTGAAAATGTTTGTAAAAGATTTACTTGCAAAAGCAAGTATCATTAATCAAGGAGAGGCCTATATCTGATAGTGGATTATTTAAGGTTTTTGTGATGTTTTTTTTTGTTTTTTATTATTATTTTTTCTTAAACAATGCCCGCACTAGGAACAAATCCTGTGTCGCGGGGGATTTTACAAACATACTAAAAAACAGACACAAAGAACACCCAGACTCAGAACAACAATTTGTGAATCACACAAAGTGTTGTTCCGTGTGGGGTTTTAACCCCAACACTCAGCGCAGTAGAGAGCGGCGTGGCGACCACTTCAACCACTAAGCCAACTGTGCAGTCAACTGCGTATTTTTATGTAAACAAAACATTGGTTTACCTAATAATATTCAATATAATCTAGTGAGACATAAGACGCTGTTTTAAATTAGATAGTTATTATTACTATTTTGTAAGTAAATCTTTACAGATAGTTTTACAAGTCCGACTTACAGTTACAAGACGCCTGCATTTTGCAAGACTCACTCTGGGACGAAACACCGAAGTAATCTAACACAGGTTTCTTTAAGTCCGTGAAGAAAGTTAAAGTAAATTTTACGAGTACAGTATAGGGTCTGAATAAGCCTTTTGAAGAAAGGACCATTTCAGGTCAGTCTGTCCATTCATAAAGCTTACATATAAGCCCCAGTCATGGTGTTGCTTAACTACTATTAATCAAGATGAATGACCCGAAGTGTGTCACTCAAAACCATTAGAAAGTTGATAAATATTAACTGATATTACAAGCTTGCACTATATTCACATTTACACATACATACATAAAAAGTATACAATTGAAACTTCACGTAAAAAGAGCAATGAATATTGTAATAATAAAAATATATGTGAATAAACGAACCACGGTAGAGCAGACGAAATAATTTTATACGAAAAACGATAAAATCAATAGTCTATATAGTATATATGTTAGGGTGTCCCTTATATGACAAAAAAAAATTTTTTTTCGAATTTCGAAATGCATACCCTCTATAATTTTTACTAATGCTATAAGATACTTAAATATAAAATTTTATCAATCTAGCATAATTGCAACCAGTGCCGACCGAGCTTCAAAGTTTAGTAAAAAACGTGTTTTGTCCTAAAATTTCAGTCTGCTATAATTTCACTATAAATGCAATGAATTAAGTGAATAAAATTAAATAATAAATTAGATGAACATTAATCTTTAATTAAAAACATAAAGCAATAAGAATCATTCAGGGTAACTTCTTTTTAGAGTAGTTTTTTTACAGTCTGGATACAATTTTAGATGTTCCTGGACACAGCGCAGCAAGAACTGTTTTTGTTCTTCTTCAGCCGTGATAAGTCCGTTAAAATCCTGCATTAATTTAACAGCCCTTTTAGCAGTATCATTTACAACTCTCAAATAACTTATTCTTCTTTTAGCCTTCAGAAAAGCAGCATTGTTATTCCAAGAAGATACATCTTCCTTTAGAAAACTGTCGTCGATCTGCAGTCGTGATAAAAATTGTTTGCTCTTTTCCGATACGAAATCATCCAGTGCTTTGTCTAAAAAAAAAGAAAAATAAGTTAAATAACAAATAAAAATCAACAACAATTTTTAAAATAAATAAATAAGTATTGTACATTGAAATTGAAATCCAACAAAAAGTCAATTTAACTTACCAAACAACTTTTGAGTCAGTTCTTCCTTCGACGGGTCATAGCGTTTGCTAAAATCCGAGATTTTGTCCCTGTTGAAGTTGGCAATCATCTTCTTCTTAGTTTGGTTGTCAACTTCATCATCAAATAGTGATAGAATGACTGTCTCTTCACATAAATACCACAAGTGATGGCTGAACTTGCTTATAGAAGCTTTAGAAATTGTTGCGTCAACTTTTTCATACTCTTTTAACATCTTCAAGAAGCGCAAATCTTGATTAGGTGCTTTGGTCGCCACTGTACATTCGAGCCAAGGTTTAACATACAATATTACGAGAAATAAGCAAACATCTTGTAGAGCCTTTTTGTCCTTCGCAGTTACTCTGCATTGTGACTGAAGTAAACATATTTTTAAAGAATAGATCGCTCTCGCCATCCAGCGTGCCTGATGTATAGCTCCGGGGGGCCTTAGTTTTAATTTTTCCTCTGTGTCTCCTCTTAAAAATATTACGCACAGTTCGACCAATTCGCGGTAATCATCTCTTACAAAACCTTTATCTAATTCTGCCTTATAAAATAGTAACAACGCTTGAATGTCTGTCTCGGCAACCCGTGCTTTTACGAAATTAAGAGATGGTTCAATTTTAGTACAATCAATGTTTTTCCAATTTTCTTGGAACTTTTTGAACATCGGAATATCTGGGCTACTAGTAATTTGCTTAATCTTGGTTTCAAAGACAGCTTTTAGGACCAATTCATAAACATGATGACGACAGGCGAAAAGCAACAATTCTCTTCCTAAAGTTTGCTCCAAAATAGCACAAGCTCCATTGAAACGGCCCATATTGGAAGCTGTTGTGTCGCAGCACATTATTTGCACTTTATCATAAAGGTTCCAGTCAAAGACAGCTGCTGATACAGCCTTCGCTTGATGTTTTCCAGAAGAACTTTCTAGTTTCGGCACTGCAAGAAGCTGCTCTCTATCGTCAAATGAAGCTATAACTGGCAAACGTTCTTCTTTTGAACTCCGTACATCCAACCCCGGTAATAGTTTTCCATCCCAATGGACTGTGACTATGTCGGGTACATTATTTTGGAAGTTAGATTTTATTGCTTCTGCCCTTGATTTTCTAGTTTCAGTACGAATTCGCTGAATCGAGGATTTGTTAATACAGAAATCATCGCTGCTCAGACCAAGCGCTTCTACCACCGCATTAAGAATGTAAACGGTATCTCTAATGCTTAACTGGCATCGATCTAAAGCTGCAACTAGTTTAGGTGTTATAAGATTCTTTCTACCTCTTTTTGAACTTTGTTCATGGCAGGGAACGTCCGGCAAGCTGAGTTCAGAATTCAAGATCTCTTCTTCGTCTGAATCTTCTACACTGTCTAAGTTATTTGTGGTGGAAGTAGATGCAACAGCTAGTGATTCTCTTTGTCTTACAATCCTTTCCTCTTCTTCCAATCGTCGTTGTCTAGATCTTTGTTCTTTTTCCGCCAATTTTTTATCTACACCACCTAAGCATCCCGGTCGACCTGGCTCTCTCTGTTTCATTAAAAATAATTTATCTTCCTCTATTTTCATTCTCTCAAAAGCATCAGCATGTGCAATATCAAACAAATTATCAAGATTAATTATAAAATTGTTCTCACGACTCTTAAACGTAATCTGAGTTTTCTTACAATTTTTTTGCAACTCTCTCCAAACATGATATAAATCAATAAGTTTCTTCACGCAGTTAGGAAATGCCCTTGTTGGAATTCTTGCTTTTACCCAATATATGATGCACTCCCTAATCACAAGATTTGCACTTTCACGAACAGTCAATTTAACCTCACGAATATTGTAAAATAGGACTGAGAGAACTTGTCGATTAGATGGTAATTTTGCACCATTTATTTGGTAGCTAGTCAATCCGATAAGAAAAATATTTTGTTTATCACTCCGTAATTCCACCGACATGTTTACGCACTAAACAATGAAGCACTAATAGTCTCAAAAATCACGTACGAAATGGCAAATAAAACATGTCGCAACAGGTCACTGGGCAGTACTTAAGCAACTTGTATCGACAAGTTTAAATAGCAAGTCGGCACGGGTTATCGTTTATATATCGAACTAATATTTTTTTCTAGACAATATAGGGTTATTACGAAACTTTTAAGAAGGTATGCGTAAAAAAATATCGAACTTGAAATTTAAGGGACACCCTAATATATGTACATGAATCCCTATTTTCCTTAGTCACAGCATCATGAGTGGATCAATTCCACTACCTTTTTTGAAAATTTATCGAAATAGGCTATATAACATCACGCTACGACTAGAATAGAAGTCAAGTATTATTGGAAAATGTTGTATAAACTAGTACAAATAATTATTTTGGAGAGGTGCAAAAGAAATGCCGTGGGTGAGTTAGTAACTCACAATGAATTTATGTCATAACTAATAGTTATTGCACAATAAAACGCATTGTTATTATTTCCAGTTCTACTTTAATTACTTGTTGTTTAACTTTTTGGTACGAAAAAGAGCTCTGCATTTGTATTAGCCAGTTAAAAGCAATGCCAGGAATTTGTTATATTTAACGGGTGGTTTTCTTTGGAGCACTTACGAGTATGTATAGTGTTTGCAGCAGGGACGTCATAGGAAAGTTAAATTTAATAAAGCTTTTCTTCCTTATCTCCTTTGTTATATTGCCTTATGTAATTACTTATCTCTTGTTTTACTATCTTCTCAAAATATATTAATTAAGTTCAACTTTAAGATGTACTACCATTTTTCTGTTTGAGAAGAAAAGTACTTTGTTTCTAATATCCAGTATAAGATGCATAAATAAATCGTATTTCGATAACTTCTATAAATATTTTTGAAGTAGCAATGCCTTCAGAGAGCTATTTAAAAAAATCAGTTATAAAATATGGTTCATAAAACAGTATTTAACGCAGTATTGAGGTTAAGGTAGCGCGTTATTTTCGACAAAATACGTAAACAAGGTGAGCACGATTCGGTGTGAATACAACCAAATGATTACAATAGATCAGATGAAACGCAATCTCGTTTCATAATTGAGTCGAACAATTAGTGCGTGTGCACACTACTTGCACTTTAATTACGAGTATCTCTGCTTGCAATATTTGTACGCATAATATATGTATATAATAGTTTAGGTGCACAAATTACATACGAGTATATCGAATTCACATAATGATGATAGAGCTATAACTAAATTATGAATTCTAACTTACATGCAAATGTGATTTTGTTTGTCTCACTTTCACGCCTAGGCTACTTAACGGACTTTAAAAATTCTTTCACCAACGGAAAGTGAGTTAAGTTGAACGAGGCTCAGAAAAAACACACACCTCTGCGGATCCATGAGCAAAAGTTATAGCTAAGTATAGAACAGAAAACGAAATATACAACTATACAATATTTTCATTGCACGAGTATCTTAACACCTTTGTTATTTAAAGTGATTGGAGATATAATAAAAATCGTACTGTACAATTCTATACAAACAAAATATATTTCTGAAAAAAATGAGCTCTGACATCTGGATCTAGAAAGAGAAAAACAGACAACGAAGTCAGTAAGTGCTATAATTTCTAACACGTTACTTTTTTAGAAAAATTAGGACTGAAAAAGTACTATCTATAAACAGTTTGTAAAGAAATTACAAAGTACATAACAGGGACCACGTATTAAGAATATTGACTCAGATGACGGTTGACCCTCGCGTATAGAGAACTACAGATAAAATTAATTTTATTGCTTGACTGTATGCAAGCATATCGTATATATCACTGTTTCCCATTTAGTGGTGCGCGTACCCCCAGGGGTACGTGAGATTGCATCAAGGGGTACGCGAGCAATATTTTAATTAAAATATGAAATCCTTAAAATCAATACCTAATGAATATTTAATCCTTCTCTCCCGACTCCTTAAAGTTATTTGTGGTCGAGTCATTTTCTTAATGTTAAATTAAATGTCACTTTTTACATAAGTGTTCTTAGAAACTTATTTTCAATAAACACATTTTACTTTGACTTTGACTGAGGGGTACGCAAGTTCGATTTCTTTCTTGAAGTGGTACGTAGAATAAACTAATCGGGAACCACTGGTATATATTATACATATAACATATATGTTTTGATCTATTTGCTTATCTTTTAGATTGATTTACACAATCAAGTCTCACAAGAAGTATTAATTTGTTATAATACTATGTGTAGCCTTTTTTTAAAGGTCTAATTTGAAATGGAGTGTAATACAGATTAAAAAAAAAATTGCTTTTCAAGTCAACAGTGAACAATTTTCAAGGCTACGTAAATATGTAGTTTCAATGACTGGTTTCATATACTTATAATAAGTAACTTAAAGTTAGCCCAAAATATCTGTAAGACGTACCAATTACGTTACGAAAAACATTAAGAAAGAAAATCAAGTTACTATAACAATAATGTTCACTTAATTTATGTACCTCGTTTTATGTGTACTGGGAACGTAGGCAACATGTGACGCGTGGGAGGCTTGCCTGGAAGCTCTTCCAAAACGAGGACCTGGTGAAAATCTAAACACGAGCCCTCTAATACAAAATTTTGCGTGGGAAGAAATTGTAGGAGGCTCACACCAACGCAAAACTTTCAAATTGGAATCAACTCCCTAGCTATTCAAATTCAAATTTTCATCTATATTTGAGTGATCATAAATCCAGTGTAATAATATTGTATGTCTTCGATACTACTCAATAATTCAAATCCCAAAAGAAGGTGGACAAATACAACTCTAATATTTGTCCCAAATACCTAAGGTCACATTTTAATCGAGCTCCTCTACGATAGCTTTTAAATAATGATTAAGTGATTCGATTTTCAAACTAAAAACCACAAATTTTAATTTGGTTGTATACGTGAACTGCTAGACTAACATTTAAAATTTACAGACTACTCTCAAACAGGTTCAACAAACAATTTATTTTGATTGAAAATATCGAATAAATAACAATTAAGTAAAAAACAGAAATGAATTGCTACAAACAGCACTTGTTGTTTGACAACGATTGAGTGACCTTATAATTCTGTATAAATGTATTTATCAACCCTCTGGTTTCCATGACAGACGCTCTGCGTAATTTGAAATCAGATAGACGTTAATATATTAATAAGATGAATCCCATTACTTTAATTACAAAATTCATTATTCCTTCATTCAACATAATTTATTCTGTATTATTGATATTGGATAAAACTGCCGGAACTTATACTCGTATATTTATAATTTTCAGTATGTTTGTCTTGAGTGACGAGAGGAACACTTATAAAGTATTTTTCATTGACCTTCAAAACGCAGCTTTCTCCAAATTAAAACGATTAATGATACTGTTTTTAAATCCAAAAGTTTAGAAAAGGTTTTGGTATAAGCATAATAAAGATTGCTGCATATGAGATGTTACTCCTAAAAGGCAGAATTACGTTTCTATAGATTGCCGACAACGCTTTTATACACAACAATACAACATAAATATACATAACATAATTGCCTCACAATCACACAATTTAACCACAATCGTTACTAAGCACTGGTACCGCTATGGTTCTGCCTTGTTTGAGGTCATACGGCTATGTGTGATTTTTGAGTATGAGTTATATTAAACACCATTTGTAAGGTTTTTGTTGCTTAAAAATAACTACACTAACGCAAATGTAAAACTATTCGAAGTCTTAAAACTAAGTCGGGTTAAACAATAGAAAGTAGAACAAAGCGAGGTTCAGCTACGGAGTAATGCTTCCGATGCTCATGGCAGTGAGAGCACTGTTTGGATGTGCTTCAGTTGGCAAACAATAGGCACTCGGAGTGAGTTCTGAGGACAGTAAGTTTAAAGGAAAGATTTTCAATTGCATATAGAATGTAATATGTAATTTTTAATTTTTTGTTTAGATACTAATTTTAATAGTTTTTTTTTCTATATTAAGTGTCATCATACTCATTGCAAATGCAGACAATGCAGTATGGTGACCCACACTATGGCGGCCTTGTGAGATGCTTTTTCACTCCCCGCTTGGGGACGTAAAAGGTATGACTATCATCGTGACAGTGGAAGGCTTACACAGTTACCACGATAACTGTCACCCCTGCACCAATGTGTCTCCGGTCTCACACTCACCAACGAAACACGACAACACGGATGCTGGCGCTTTAGGTTTGTCTTCTGTGGAAGGGTAGTACTGCCCCAGTCGAGCCGGCCCGCTCGTGCTGAAATCAGCGTGGCTCTAATACCTAAATGTTCTAGACCAGTTCTAAAAATATCATTATAAACAAATACCTAAATATTATAATGTAACGAAATTTATATATTTATAACGAATTTCGTAATTATATTAGGAATGAAACCTTACATCAGGTTGATATTATTGAGTGAAACATAATAAGCGAACCGTTAAATAGGTAATGAGCTTGCATTGAGAAAAATATTCTTAATTAATTACGGAAATAGACAAGTTACCTTTGTATTTTGAGACGAAATCCTCGTTGTGTAAACCAGACTCGTACTTGTGCTGTTTTTCTGTATACAATATTATTTGAACCAAAATCCTCTGACCTCAAAATAACATTCACTACAATTTGATTAATGGTAAAGCGACGAGACATTGAGGATAAACATACAAACTTTTATATTTATTTCCTGAACCGAATGAATAACATTTTGATAGTAATATGTTTACTTCGAAGGAACAAATTACCTTGTGGGCGTCGTGCTTATAAAGTAGTAAGTTGTGAAGTAGAACCACCAATCCCAGGCGACTAACTTTGTTAGTAAATAATACCAAAGGAATCTTTAATGACAAATGAATGTCGATATATTTACTATTGATTATTTTACGGTATGAAGGGCAAATAATCAGTGAGGTCGCCGGCTATAAATACACAAAAAAATAGTAAAGTAGTCAAAAAAATGGTAGCAAGATTTTAGTATTCATTGAACGGTAAGATTATAACCTCACATCACATCACACAACAGCCTTAATAATCTACTCTTGCACTCCTTGCCTCCCCTAAGAAATATATTTTGAGCCACATACTGGGATGAAATACTACACAAACAATAATATTTTTTTGCGACCGCTATGAGTCATATTAACGAGTTGAAAAGACTGGACTTGCTATTTCACGATGGTCTGAAAAAGAAGTCGCACTATTTAAATAGCTTTTAATTTTTAGTGAACTGCTTTTTTTAATGCACTTGGATAGTTAATAATTAGCTCGTACTAATTTCGCTGTCAGCTTGAAATTGTTACCGCTAATAAAGTGTCAGCAACAGAGATTGTTCTTTACTGCTTGTCGGGATACCTCGTTCCCTGAAAGACCTATTCATTATTTAGTTTTCTTGTTTATAATTTGAAGCTGGATATTTCAGGCTAACGTGAAATTATACACATGTATAATACGCAACAGACGTGTCACGTACGTGGCTACCTTAAATATAATATCTACAATTATATGATTTGTTTTCTTTACTTTGATTAATATTTTTATACCTGATTGAAATACCTACCTGAATAGCCTGCCAAGTGTACCATAACCGGTACATATTATAATATTTAGTTCCCCATCTAATTTTCTGTCTTTCTGCGTGAATGTATGAACGTGATTAATTCCAAAATTACTAAACAGGTTTTGAAATACTTTCCACTAAGGGATTGAATAATTTATTAGAAAAATGTTCATATTTAACTTATCAATGTTTTGTAACGACAAATTTTGAGGTGGCACATTAAGCTGAAATACGCCGTAAAAAACTATATATAAGGTGGGCCAAGAATTCGTTAACATTTGAATCTAACAAACCACGCATTTGTGTGGGATGTAAGATTCAAATGTTCCAAGTACCAAGTACCAAGTCCCAAGAACTACAACATAAATATGTTACGGGAGTTCTAGTGGGACCGATGCTACCCTAATATACCAAAAATATTATGCTTATTCATTGTTCTGCTACTCGAACGAAGCCGAGATAAGCCAATATACATATAAATCAATGACATCTAAGTGTCAAGTTAATACTTAATTAGATTTGTTATTAATCTATTTAGTAAGCTGACACGAGTAGGTACATTGGCGATACGATGTCTTCAGTACACAGTATTGCTTTTAGGTTCATGTCACGCTAAATACAACTAATTTGCTCTCCTGTCGATAAGTCATGGTTATGATATTCTTCATCGTTTTATGATACTTAGTTTTATATCAGAGGGCCAGTGTGGTTTGGTTGTAAATACAAATAGGCATATAGTAGCTTTGATACTACTGTGACCCTAAAATACCAAAATAAATTTAAAAAATTTATAATATAAGCAAAGAGTTACTATATGTATTGAAATAACAACGCATGTCTGAGGTATGCATGTGGATAAAGAATAATTTTTAATCACGCATTTTGGAGATACTCGCCTGATTACGGACTAGAGGGGGACCCGTTTCGAGAGATTTTTTTATTATTACACAAAACGTAAACTGGCTGTAGGGTCATCTTATAGTAAGTGGTTATCGCTGCTCATGAACACCTGAAACTCAAATGTCACAAGTGCTAAGTGCAAGTGAAGGTAGTGTCAGTTAAAATTATTAATTAAAATAGTCTAATTTTTTTTTACAGTAATAATGTGACTTTACCAATCATCTTTTTCATCGTGTATTTTTATCAAACATTATAATTCAGTGGTTCATAATAATTTCATTTCCAGATTTATTTGCCACAGTTACTTATATTATAATGCGTAATTTAATTTCATACAGATTTATCTTCTTCTAAATATTATTTCTGAGAATGTCGCACACAAACACATTCACATCGAATATAATCACCAAAATGTGAGTACAAAATACAATTTCTGTCAGTTATGACAACGGGATGCTGAATATTTACATAAGAAGGTTATGGCAGGCAAATAATAAGTAAATTTAAAAGACACGAATAAGAAAAGAAAGCAAATAAATAAAGTAAATACTTTTTGCTTCACTTTTGCGCGCTACGTGTGTGTTTATCTCACGTGTGTTTATTTGAACGATTTACTCATAGCACGGCCTCTATAGTATGTGCAACGAGATTTTTCATGTTTTCAAAGCAATATTTTGTTTTTCTTTCATAAATAAAATATAACTGTGTATTAATGGTAAAATATGTGACAGAACTAAATATTTAATTCTGGGTTTTGGTTATGTTTGTGGGACAAGTCATTTTAGGTATTCTCATATGTATACCGTGAACTTTTGTTCACTAAACAAAAATATATATAAAGTTTACTACGCACAGATTTTAACAACACAATTTTAACTGTATTTGATGCGTGGTATATTTTACTAAAAGTTTCCTTTAAGATAAGAAGGTTTTAATTAATTCTCTCATTACATCTACATCAAGAATTAACAAGAACTAAACTGAAAGTTGCCTGTGTCACGTCTCGTGAAACAAAGTTTTACATATCTCTTAGAGAGTTCTTGAAAACCTTATACTACTCACACAAGATCTCATAGAAACCTTAAGAGATAAATATCGTTATTAAAATTACTAATCATATAAGATCTGTTGGATGTCACTACTCTGATAGCCTCTCTGTTAACAGGGCGGATAGGTGACACTTAGAGCTGCCGCGGTTTTCGATGTTTTCAGTACAATGTTATCTCTTAACTAGCTACCTTATTTAACTGTTATTTCCTTTGTCCAAGGCAACGTCCGAATGTACAAGTAAATAATGTTAATTATAGAATGCTTAATTCTTATTCTTATTCTTTAAAAAAGACAACGCCCGCATTAGAAATAAATCTTGTGTCGCGAGGGACTTTACAAACATACAAAAAATAGACACAAAGAACACTCAGACTCAGAACAATAATTTGTGGATCACACAGTGTTGTCCCGTGTAGGATTTGAACCCACAACACTCAGCAAAGTGGAGAGCGGTGTGGCGACAGCTTAAACCACTAGGCCAATCGTGCAGTCGATATAATCATTATATATGATCAAAATATTAGGAAAGGTTAACTTTGTAAATGTTTTATATAAAATATGCTAATTTTCTGTCCGCTTGGCGGTGGATTAAAAACACACAGGTTCATCACACTTATTTATCTCGTGGGTGTCATTAGAGGCGACTAAAAGAATAAACTACACAGGATAAGATCACTGCAAAACGAACCAGTCTGGCCAGGGTGGTATAGTAGGCCAAAACCTTCTTTCTAAGGAAAGACCTATGTCCAGCAGTGGACTGTCAAAGATGATGATTGATGATACTAAAGATTTCGAAAGTCCACTGTTTGGAAATTTAACGTTGAATTTCGTCTACACATGATGCTTATATAACCGAATAATATGTCATACATAATATTTACACGCCTGGAGGAAGAGCGTGGTTGTTCCATTATAATATTGTAATCTGTTATTGTACCATACAACCCTTATTCGTAAAATAAATTTTTGATTGATTAAATACATTACGCATGGATGGGTATGTAAATACGCACTTTTTTACAAAAAAAATATATAGACCTACGAAAATATAGATGTTAAAACATATGATACAATAAAAAGCCTTAGATATTTATTTTACTAATAATTTTGTATTTACGAATACATGTTTAAACATAACCAAAGATATTTATGCCGAAGCGATCACACGCCCCATGTTTGTGTTCGGTTGTGTTTACTCGGCCTATATGAGGTTAGGTTACTGAAGAGGAAATGTAATTAAATTGATTTGTTTTCTCGAAACTTACATTAAATATTAATGTTCTATAACATTTTTTGTTTTGATTCGTCTTCTGTAACTGTGAACAAAGGTCATTAAAGAATAATCTGATTAATGCGATCTGAGCGCAAAAGATGAATTTGATAATTACCTTTATTTTAGGTGAATTTGCCACTGTAATGTGCTAAAAAGATAAAAAAAGGTAACTCCTGCGCTAGATGTGATTGTACCGTGATTTTGATAGGGATACAAGGAACATCCTGGCTCAAAATAATATATTTTTTTAAACAAAATATGATTGTCACTAACGTGTGTATTTCGGGGATTCCCAGTTAGTTTCAGAACCGACAGTCTTTTATTCTTTATCAAGTATGGTTGAGTCGCATTAATGCACAACGAGTGAAACTGCTTACCTTTAACAAATATAATTATATTTCTCGCACATACAACACTGCTCCTGACTTATTTAGTTTTATGATGATGGCACCTGAAAGTGATTACCGCCTTTCATGAGCACCTGTACCTCAGGAGTCACTAGCGCATGCCGTTTTATAATCATATTTGCTTTATTATTTATTTATACACCTTCGTTGCACACCTCTACAGTATACATTTCATACAGACATATTTAATCTCATACGATTTTCATTCCGAATTCTGCTAAATTTGTAGAAATTATTTATTGAAATGTTTGTGTTTATATACGCCTTTGACAACCAAATTAGGAATAAAACCTTTGGCTTATAATATATATGAATGATTTACATTAGTTTACCATCACACTGCAAATACTGAAATGTTTCCTTCTTCGTATATACAGATTTGATAAAACCCAATTCCGTGAAACATTCACGCGCCCCTCTTTGACAGAATTAGCCTCACAGGTGAACTTGCCAAATTGTCGACAAAGGTCCACCCATAAATAACGTTACACTCCAGTGAAGTTTAGTGTGACATTTGATAAACGGGGAAATTGTTTTTGTTAGACAATCAACAAACTAGCAACAGTGTACGAATAAACATACGTTGTA
Source organism: Hypercompe scribonia (assembly GCA_949316085.1). Lineage (NCBI taxonomy): Eukaryota > Metazoa > Arthropoda > Insecta > Lepidoptera > Erebidae > Hypercompe > Hypercompe scribonia. Next base: position 24,710,817 of record OX438972.1, read on the forward strand.
TGTATAGGAGAGTGTCGTTCCACTGTTTTAACTTCGTGTTATGTTCTTTAACATATGTCAGTAATCAATTGTAATGTTGTTTCCATAGTGATGTTGTCGTGATACTAACCGAACTGTAAAAATTTATCGTGCAATGGATAATCTTATCAAAAGATTAAATTTTATAATATCAACATCGTCAGTGACAGCAGTGTCAGTTGCAATTTTCCATCTTAGACTTGTGGTATTCCCCCGTGTTTTCTGTATTTATTAAAGAAGTCAGACGAGAGTCTTAGTGACTCATAGCAAATAACATTACCTACAATAGATTGCAAACTAAAACTGAAAAAGGTACTGAAGAATGACTTTTAGTATTATAGTATCAGTATCTAAAATATTAAATCCTTCGTTCAGTAGCATTGATGGTACAGCAAACGTCGATGTCTTCGATAACGATATTGACGAAATTATCAAACATCAAGTCAACAAATCTTCCAGTTTGTGTTTGAGACATATCTATGAAATCCTATTGTTATTGTAATGTTGTAATAAAAACAGATGTGAGTAATATTCCAGTAGTGTTTGACTTTGTTATTAAATGTTTTGTTTATATTACAGAAATTAGATTGGCTTAGGTATAAAAAGCAATCGTTTTTATAATAATATACATAAAAGTTTAATCATTGAATTCTAGGTTTTCTTTACCGTTGTAGTATTCGAAATATACATGTGAAATATAATATGTGGGCATATGAGTCAGTTCGATTACTTTTTGTATAGTGAATCTTCATCAATATTTGTTGCCACGGGTCGGATTAAAAAATTACAAAAATTTTTCATTTATTTTTTTTTTGTAAATTTTAAAATGTTTTTACATTGCAAAATCTTTTTTTATACGTATCATACGTACGTACGTTACTAAATACTGTAATTTATAATATTTAAATACTTAATAATATTGCAGAAGCTTATGACGATTATTCAATTGTATATAACTTTACCACGTTAACCCTTTTTTTTTTAACGTGTGGAAACCCCCTCGGCCCGTCACCCCACCGGGGTTTACGGCGGGATGGTGTGTCGAAATCGGACCGTCTAAAACCACACGGTGTGCCACTCTGCGCCTGATATAGGAATTCCAACCCGTCTGGCTAGCGTGGTATAGTGAGCCGAAACCTCATTGCTAAGGTTATTGGTAGCACCATCTTTAAATTTGTACAATTGAGCCTCAATACATTTAATTTGAAACCGATGGAAATAAAAATTAAAGCATGATATTTCATCAAGCATCAACGCTAACAAGAAGTACAACGGAAAAAGTTCAAAGCAAACACCATTTATCTGGCACAACTCATTTTAACACATACATGATGCACTGTTTTCCTGATCATCAAACCGCGGGCTTAGCCAAAATTCAAGTGTTTTGCGTTGAATATTTCGATAGTTGCTAACATCTCTATTCTCTTCTACTATTTATTTTGACCACGTGACTTAACGTTGAGATGAAGTCATTCCCATACATTTGATTAGTTTCCTAATAATATTTACGTTTGTAGAGTATTAACTCAAATAGGGAGGCTGTTTAGTTATTTTTCTCAATGGAACAACAATGTTGTGTAACGAAGCGTGGCAGTATACAGTTAGTACGTTATAAAATATGTACAAATTGTAGATACATTAATTTGGCAGCGAAAGAGAATTTATTTATTTATATATACACTTTATGTACATAGGCGGACTTAATGCCTAAGGCATTCTCTACCAGTCGACCTTTGGGTAATGCAGAGAAAATAGGAAGTAGGTGCGTTTCAGGTGATGTTGAATAACAGAAGTAAACATATATGTACAAACTTATCATATACTAAAATTTATATAAATACATACATATACATACTTAAGTTGATATAAATCTATATACTTAGTCTGGCCATAAATACTGTTACACTTAATTATAAAAAAATATTACATTTGAATTTCGAATCTGTCATTTTTATACGATTGTTCATTGTGTTTTCTCATTTTGGCGCCAATACATTGTAAAATATTTTGCGATATTAAAATGGTGTGGGGTGATAAAGAGAACCGAATCGCTGTGATAGCATTACACAAAGTAGGTATGGAGCCAAATGCAATTTTTAAAACTCTCCATACACTTGGTATTAGTAAAATGTTTGTGTACCGGGCTATTAATAGGTACAATGAGACCTCCTCTGTTTGTGACAGAAAAAGATCTGGCCGTCCACGTAGTGTTCGTACGAAAAAGGTGGTCAAAGCAGTAAGGGAAAGAATTCGAAGAAATCCTGTCCGAAAGCAAAAGATTTTATCTCGGGAAATGAAGATAGCACCTAGAACCATGTCGCGTATTTTAAAAGATGACTTAGGACTTGCAGCCTATAAGAGACGCACTGGCCATTTCTTAACTGATAATTTAAAGAAGAATAGGGTGGTAAAATCGAAACAACTACTGAAGCGGTACGCAAAGGGAGGTCACAGAAAAATTTTGTTTACGGATGAGAAAATTTTTACAATTGAGCAACATTTTAACAAACAAAATGACCGTATTTATGCTCAAAGCTCTAAGGAAGCTTCCCAATTAGTCGACAGAGTGCAACGTGGACATTATCCGACTTCAGTGATGGTTTGGTGGGGTGTTAGCTATGAAGGAGTGACTGAGCCATATTTTTGTGAAAAAGGTATCAAAACATCGGCACAAGTGTATCAAGATACCATTCTTGAGAAGGTAGTTAAGCCCCTTAACATCACCATGTTCAATAACCAAGTATGGTCCTTCCAGCAAGACTCGGCGCCGGGTCATAAAGCTCGGTCCACGCAGTCTTGGTTGGAATCGAACGTTTCGGACTTCATCAGAGCTGAAGACTGGCCGTCGTCTAGTCCCGATCTTAATCCGCTGGATTATGATTTGTGGTCAGTTTTAGAGAGTACAGCTTGCTCTAAACGCCATGATAATTTGGAGTCCCTAAAACAATCTATACGATTGGCAGTGAAGAATTTTCCCATGGAAAGAGTGCGTGCTTCTATTGATAACTGGCCTCATCGTTTAAAGGACTGTATTGCAGCCAATGGAGACCACTTCGAATAAGCTTTTTATATTTTTAATTGTTTTATATTTATGTATTAAACTGACACACTGTAAAAGTAATAAATGTTATTTGCAGTTAACAATTTTCTTTTTTCTTTATTACAATATTTATGGCAAGACTAGGTACATACATACACACACAAATAAATATCATAACAAGTATAAGATGATAATCATGTATTGGTGGATTCTGACAGTTGTTTCGGTAAACACCGCTTCACTTTTTTTTGAAAGAAATAGCGTTGGTAGCCATCCTGACCTCGAGGGGAAGCTCATTCCAGAGAAGAACAGACTGCACAAAGAAAGATGAACCAACAAACTCAGGTGTATGGGAGGGGCAACGAAGGAGAAGATTATTAGACGACCGAAGCTTTCTGTCGTGATTGCTACATATAAATGTAGCAATCACGACAGAAAGCTTCGGTCATGCTTGCAAAGCTTCACTCATGTTGGAAATAGCATTTTAAATATGTTGGCGAAGATGGGTTATTGAGTATAGAGTATAGAACAGAAAGCGCGCGTAATTTTCGGCGTAGACGAATTGGTAGCCAATTGAGCTGCGAACGGAAAGAGGATACATGGTCATATTTTCGGAGATTATAAACAAATCGAATGCAGTTATTAGAGAATATATCATGTTCATCTTGAAATTGTTTGTCTTCAGTTTAAATTGACCCTACGACCCTAGGTTCAATAGTTAGAATCACCGAGCACTATATCAACAGGCATTCAGGAAATTTTCAACTGGTTTTGAAATCGAGTTTCATTTTTTAACCATTCCACATAAAATGTGCAACTCAAAATATGAAAGTAACGCCTGTAAAGGAAATTTACAAAATTTATTCAAAGAACAGTAACCTACCTAGTAAAATTATTGTATAAGTTGATAGTATCTTATACGACTTTTAGCGAAAAGTAAAGTAAGTCGAGTTAGCTGGTTTTTAAATAAACTTTATACTGACTCAGCACAATAACTTGCCAAGTAATATTTGGTTAGTTCAACTTATTTATCCTCCAGGCAATCTGACTTATTTTGTTACTTGTGGTACACTTCGTTTATTAATTATTTACTTATGGGATCAAATTACGAGATTTTGACCGGAGGCCCATTGATGCAGAGGTGACAGTCATCGTGGTAACTGTGTAAACCTTACACTGTCACGATGACTGTCATGCCTTTTACGTCCCCAAACGGGGTGTGAAAAAGCATCTCATAAGGTCGCCATAGTGTGGGTTACCATACTGCATTGTCTGCATTTGCAATGAGTATGGTGACCATAAATCTTGGATTCTATTCATGCTTTCCATCAGGCAGAGTAGAGTCACTTTGGCAGGCTCTTAATATGAAAAAAAAAACAAGTGAAACTGAGATATTATCAATTTTAAAAGATAGATATTTTGGTTACTTTAGTTAGCTATACTCGAGTGTAGAGAAGCATTGTTATAATTTTGCCAGGATATAGTTACTGTGAAGTCCAAGAATTTCTATTAAAGCAGTCTTTTCTACAAGTTGTTTCCGATCACATAAATATTAGAAATGTACGCATGTTGGCATTATTTCAAACGCCAGTAACTCTTTTATCTACAGCTGCAGGTCCACCGTGTATTTTAAAAGCCAAGCGTATCGTAAATATTTCACCGTATTTGTGCACCAGTCCAGCTCTGGTCTGTATTGTAGATATATTTTATATTTTTGTTTGTGTTTGGACCTTGTTTACGTTTTTGTTCACAAGTACCTCGGTATGTGGTGCAGCTAAAAAGATTGAATAGAATTGGATTTTTTTTTCATTGTTTACTGTTTTATGCCTGATGTATGTTTTGTTTAAATTCTAGGAAGAATTGTAAGGAAAAATTGGCTTACTATCTAGTAATTTGTTTTATCCTCAGTGAGTGCACCTTCTCTGCCTTTCTTTTCTTAGCTTTTTGGCTCTTAAAAATAGATTGGTCCTCTGATTACTTTACTCAATTGATGATATATGTTTTCACTCCAATTGGCCTTATCTATATGCTGCCCAATAATATTCGTATGTAAAGTAAATATGTATACAAATTAAGACCAATATACGTCTAATATTGGTATGCTCATTGTATAATGTAAGTAGTTATCAAATAATTTAGATACTCGCGTCTCTTTTGAGTGTAAAAACTGTGTTGAGTAACAACCTGTAAAAAAAAACTTAAACTTTGTAACTTTGTTGTTTTTTTTAGTTTTATATTTGATGTACCTAATATGTAAGTAAGTAAATTGTGTTTTAAATAAAAAAATATTATTACAACGATGTTTAATACATTGGTTATAAGAAACAAAAAACTGTGTGCACTTTGCCAAACCAATTTATTTGACTTAAAAGCATTCAAAATAATTGCCACTAAAACCTTAATACTTTGAGTTATTCTGGAATTTGTTGTCTAGACTAATTAACAAAACCTTTTAATATGCAGTAATGATACTACTGAGTTATGAAGATATACGAAAGTTAAAACCCTATAAATGCCCGTGACATTGACAAACGAGTGGGATTCGTGTTGAAAAAGTGGAGGTATTTGCGTTCTGAGTGATGAGATAGTCCAAGCGACCAGTGCGGGTAATGGCCGGTCATTGCCGATATTTACCGTAGTGCAAAAACGCACATCGATTGGAACCGAAATGTTTTTGAACATGGCGGTTTTGTAGTAACATAGTCTGCATCGTTTTTAATTTTACTGGTTTCTTTTAGAGCATAATTCTGTCAGAATTCTACTGTAAAAAAATTAGTACAAGTCTAGAAATCTATTGCAGAATAAAGTAAATATATCTATGGAAAATGTTCAAGAGAGGTTGAATCTACCATAGGAGAGTTTTCACCACATTTAAGCTGGTTTAACTGGAGAAAATATTAACCTGATGTTATGGCGTAATTATTCTAAGGTTATGCCTTTTAAGTTAAAGTTGTCCATGGGCAGCGGTAAATGCTTGCCGTTAGGCGGTCAAAAGCAATAAAAAGTACAATATTTAATTATATAGTCTCTTTATATTCAAATTCTTTATTAGAATCACTCCAAAAGTTGTTAAAACTACCTAGCAATAATAAACTCACGATCTTCACAACAGCTAAAAGAACGTAAAGAAACGTTCCCCGACCATAACACTTCAAGAATGTAGTAAATAAAATGGTAACATCATCCAAATCTTCTCCGTTAATTACATTGAGTGGATACTCATCCACTTACGTTTAATTAAAACGAACCCATGAGAGGTTGAAGGCATTTCTTAGCCAAATTACGGACTAAATAAAACTACATTACAAGATAAAATACATTCAATAAGGAAGCCTTAGTTGCACAAGAATAAGACATCAATCTGTGTCTCGTCAATGCAGAATAACTAAGGTAACTAGTAACTGTTTTGATTATTTTAATATCATAAGATACTTACTGTCTTTATATTTCAACGTGGAAGAAGCCTGCTACGAGACAAAGGGTTATTTATTTCAGTTTTTTACAGGATGCGTGTTACTAGAGTGACCCCTCCGGCAATGTTTGTAATACACGAGGTTCTGCAGTTCTACATGGATGGGGGTAGTTACTTTCCCTAAGTCACACATTTCCTCGTTTGTTCCCTATGCCATAAAAAGACGTGTTTCTTCCTGACAAAAGCTAAATAATGAAGATTATTTCCCAATATTATTTAGGGTCACCTACTAGTGCAATCTCTTTTATCTGAACATCAGTTTTTCTACGAAGTCTTGAATGACTGACTGCCCAATAGTGATTGCCATAGATGTTCTTAACATCCGGGATCGACTGTTCAACGTACTCTCCGAGGCACGGACGTGAAACCGCCATCTTCCCTACTCCAGGTTGTTTAAGGAGTTTCTTGTAAGAAAAATTAACAATTATCGCAGCTGAGACCTCTTGATCGGCAGTCGCACACACTAACGAGACGTATATAAACCTATGTGTATTTTAATATCTACCGTTACATTCTGTGTATGCAACTTATGTGTATGCATTTTTCCTGCTATAAGGTAGCGTAGATACACGCATAAGTATATTTTAATGCTTAAATCTACTTATTAATATTCTGAGGATATCATTAGCAAAAATATCACCTCGGACATCTCTGGATGTGTATAAATAGATACGCTTATGGAGTATCATAACGTGAGATTTCTACCAAACTATAATCTAACACGTTTATTTTAGACCAACTCCGTCCTTCCATATCCTAATATATCGGTGTTGATATTATTTCTTCATAAACATACTAAAAGGTTTATGTTCTGTGGAAAAAATGTCTTCTTCTAAAAGCTTTTCTGATGCTTTGAATGTGTTTACAAATCTAAAACTGCTGCAGAAAACGACTCAAAGGTTTATGTAATAAGCAAATAATTTGCTATTTTTATCGTAACAGTGTTCAGTGTCTATCAACACGCCACTGTTTGCTCATGCGCATCATCAAATTTACCACAGACTATATACAGATATTTTAGTGTGAACCCTAGAAAAATATGGACTGTACATCTGTGCAGCGGCTAATTAATATACCGTAGCCACATTCTTCTTGTAAGGGTTTCTGTTCACATTATTCTTATCTTTTCTGTGTATTATAATAATATTTCTATATTTGGTGGTATCGATCAATTTTTGGTGTTATTTTAAAAATATCTTTATCAAACTCGAGAAACTTAGCTCTAACTGCTTCTATAAGCTGTTAACAGTGAAACAGTGATTTAGTTTCATCTAGCCATTAAATGGGATCAGACCTGATTAATCTCTACATATAAATAAAATTGCAGTGTCTGTCTGTAATATTGCAATAACCACTTTTTACTACATGCATATGAATCTACATACGATACGTACACCAAAATAACATTTTTTACAATTTTGTCTGTCTGTCTGTTTGTCCTGGTTAATCTCTGAAATGATTGGACCGATTTTGACGGGTCTTTTATTGGCTGGTAGCTGATGTAACAAGGAGTAACTTAGACTACTTCTATTTTAGAAAAATAAAGTAAGGTTGCAATGTCGAAGTACTGTCCCGTACTGCGTGCAGATCACGCGTATGCCATCACTATTCGCTTATCACAAAGGCTGTCAATTGCGCGGGCTCAGAACGCGCGAGCGAGCTATTGCTGACGGTTGTATCTCAACTTGATTTTTAAATTCCACGCGGACGAAGTCGTAGGTAAAGCTAATATTATATAAGGTTCTACCGTTTTTTTTTTGTATATATTCATCAAGGCCAATATCCCGCATTTCGACAAATCATTTCAATTATAAGGACTGCTGAATGGCAACAAAATTTGATGGCTATTGAAAAGGGTTGAGTGTATTTGAAACTGCCAGCGGTGTTCAAAATACAAACCAGCCTGCTATCAAGTACTTAACGATGTCAAATTGTACCCTAAACCAATTGAAACATTATCGTATATCAAACAATACGCCTGAACTGTCAGCGGTATAATTTGACATACTTTAAAGAGATATTCTCTAAATTCTTCCAATCGGTGCCAACTTGCTTTGGTATAAAACCTTATTTCTACGTTTTTAAGAATTTTATTTAATCTTTTGAAATGAATATCCTCATACCAACAAAATATAAATGGTTTTTATTTACTGTATTATGACAATTTAACTTGTTTGTTTTGTTGTTATTTTTTTTATTAGTTATCAGGTTTATCAGTGTCATTATAAATTAGATAAAAAATATTAAATTGATTATAATAACCTTGAGTAAGATTGGAATTATGGCCTTGACAGACAGCTGTGTCACATGCACTAAGCGCAACCGACCTAAAGCAATATGGCCGCTTCGTCATTTCAAATAATTTGTTGGTCGAACTTTTCAAAGGACGACATTGTAACTGTATTCGATGATATAATATATAATATCGATTAAACTGCAATATACTTGTATCTTATTTATTCTCTTCATGTTTATCCTGTCATGTAAACAATTATGTTCACAGTTGAGTATTCTAAAAATTCATAACGCTGAAAAAATTGATTTTCTGTGATTGCAAATACATTATTTTATTTCCTTAATTTATTAAAGAACACGTATATTACATTCTTTGAAGTACTTAGAATTGCGTTTCATATTACGTATGAAATTTCTTTTGAAAATGAGATATTTATTTGTTTTTCCGTCATTCGATATTTCATCTCAGTTCATTGACTTAATTTTTTAATACGAGCTCCAATTCAGCACCAAAACGATAGAAGAGAAAGAGGAAATGTAATTCAATAACTCATATTTAGAATAGATTAATTTTAAAATAAATCGTAATTAAGAGAATAGTTCAATGCATGGTATGTCGACTTTTTCCTTGAGTCCTTATCTCTTGGGTTTCTTGAGTACAGTCCACAGCCAGATTTTATGTCAACTTTCTATCTTTTGAACTCTTTTCATCTATTTTTTCTTCTTCTACAATTAATACCAGTTCAAAATAGATTTGCTCTAAATACTTTTATCTCCATGTAATGTGTCTCGTCTAATACTATTCGTTGTTTCTTTTCAAGCAAGTCACAAATCTGTATGTTGGTTTTTCTTTAATTTGTGTTTAATCTATGTTGAACACTTTTTTTTGTGTTCAGCATGAACTTTTGCGTAGATCGCTGGCATATAATTTAATACTCATTTATTTAAATTACTTTAAGGAACTTAAAACTTTTCAGTCCTCGATAGGTATTCTTTTTTTTCTGGGTAGTAGAGCCACGCTAATTTCAGCACGAGCGGGCCGGCTCGACCGGGGCAGTACTATCCTCCCACAGAAGACCAACCTAAAGCGCCAGCATCCATGTTATCGTTTTTTGTTGGTGAGTGTGAGACCGGAGGCCCATTGATGCAGGGGTAATAGTTGTCGTGGTAACTGTGTAAGCCTTACACTGTCACAATGACTGTCATGCCTTTTACGTCCCCAAGCGGGGTGTGAAAAAGCATCATATAAGGCCGCCATAGTGTGGGTCACCATACTGCGTTGTCAGCATTTGCAATGAATATGGTGACCACAACTCCTGGATTCTATTCATGCTTTCCATCAGGCAGAGTAGAGTCACTTTGGCAGGCTCTCCAGATAGAAAAAAAAGAGGTATGCGTAAACATTAATATTTTAATCACACTTCTTATTTACATGAATGAACTCATATTTTCTTAAATTAACAACAATACTTTTACTCTATACTCAAAGTAATTACGCCCCTATACACAACTAACTGCATTAAACTGGAATCCAGAAATTTTCATTTTGTCAGTTGGTTGAAATTGGAGTGTATATATTTTTCGTATTTTTATGTCAAAGCTCGCTCGTTAGAACAACACGACACTGAAAAGTTATAAATGGATTAAAATATTTTTTGTTATATTCGTTTTTTCTTGCATGTTCATCACAATATAAAGGTTTTTTTGAAGTTATAAACATACATTGTCCGTATGTTGAACGACTAAGAATACGGAGTATCACCATCCCCATTTGTCCTGAGGGTATCGTAAGAACCAAGTACGAGAGCAGACTACATGGTAGAACAGCACTGCACAGGGGTGAAAAACTTGAAACGAACCAGTGAACTATATTAACTCCGGCAAGCGTTGGAAAAAGACCAAAACCTCCTTTTCTAAGAAAACGCTTGCGTTCAGTCGTGCACTAACATAAACTGTTGACGATGATGACAATACATTGTTGAGTGTTTGCGGAGCAAGAAGTTTTCTGTTTCATTTATGGACTTATCCCTTATTTCTTTGAATTTTGAACTCAATCAGGAGCCGCGTTATCAAGCGTTATTGGGAACGATAAAAAAAAAATTTACATTTTTTTTGTTTGTAAACTAATCGAGACACACTAATAACAAACTTAATCGTAAAAAGATACACTACAGAAGGATGTAACAGGCAATTTCGCTGAAAAAAAAGTATAAAATCTGCAAATAAAACAAAAATATACTACCGAATGTACCTGACACACCGTGTGGTGGGACAAACACTTGATCGGCGTTCATCGTTAGCGAATAAACTATAATAGACATACATTTACTGCTGATGTCAATGCCATTAAATCTTTACTCCTGTGAAGAATGTCCCTTATGGCTCTACTTCAGGTTCAGTACTTCATTACGTAGCGATAGGATGCAATTAAAAGAACACCCTCACGTTGAAAGACCTGTAGAGACTTGTACTATCATTTTAAATAAACTTCAATAATTATATTAATAATCAGGTCGAGAAAACCCGTTATCATTTGTTATATTGATATGATTACCCTAATGCATTTTATCTTCACAGATTGATGGACCTGGAACTCTTAGTGATTCTAAGTAATATACCAGAAACTGTTGGTATCTGCAATGCATGTAATTGGGCTATGATCATTGTTATATGTAGTTCTGTCTATGCGTAATTTATTTACAATAGATCCAATGTTTAACTTTATTTACCAGTCTATTTACCACAGAAAATTGTCACGATTTCATTTTGTCACATGGTCACGATTGTGACCATATTCAGAATAGTTTTCATTATTAAAGTGTAAAAGAAAATGAGGAAGCTTACCAATATAAAAGTGATATGGCCAAGATCCCTTAGAGCAAGTGTCTTATATCTTGGTCGAGGCTCTTGGCAATCGATCTATTAACAAATATAACAGCCAGAACACTTGTTACTAAAATCATATTCCAGTTACCGATAATCTCGAAAAACGAAAACTTTAATAATTTTCATCATAATTTACTTAAACAAATAGTACTTGAATGATTTTGTAATGTCAACGTGTTTCTTAGAGCAGAATCCTATGGTAGGATCATTTACTCGCTGCAGACCGAGTCATAAATCGGCGAAGTATTAGTGTTACGGGTACGCGGCGCAAGCTCGTTATCGATAATAAAGGTGCTGAAGGCTACAGTAACGACATCTAACATTCAATTCTTCTATAGAAAGTTACATAAGTTTTTATTTGTTAGATTACCTCAGTAAATAGATTTCCTCTTAATTTACCTTATTATAGTCTTTATATTTTATTTTGTTTTTCTCTTTAAGGTATCTATCTATATATCTAGGTATACCGATTTAATTGATCATAATCTGTATTAGTGGTTTTTATGCAAGCGCTAAAGATAGAGTGACTTTATTGTCCCGTTTCAATGATTTATGACCGAGACTACAGTGAGTAAATAGTTATAACCTAGAAGATTTCCTTGTTGGTGTAATATTTGATTGATCAATTAGCTACGCATATCATATTTACTTACTTACTTAATTTATGATCAATTGATTGTATATATCAATTATTTCAGGATAAAATAATTTGAAATTTAACTAAAAAGTTATGGGCACAAAACCGGGGCTTTTGTTTTCAAATATCATTGCTTTAAAGAGCGCCATAAAATTTAAGTATCTCGTTTGTATCTCCGCTTTGATGTCTATTAATCAGTGTAAACACTTTCAAAGATATTACTACGCGCTGTATCTATGTTTACATAATAAAATCAGAGAATTCGTTTAGGTACTTGATATTAATTTAAACGTGCCTATCTCGTCATCTACAAAAAAGGTGTTTAGTTCTAAAATAAAAGACAATTCCTTTATCACAAAAATCTGTGGACAAAGTTATTTCATTACAAGTTTTTTAGAATACTGTAATAGTTAGAATATGTGCAAATCATGCTCAATAAATTGTAGTATAGTAATATTATCAAATATCTTTCAAATCAAGCTACAGCCATTCACTACTGAACAAAGGTCGCAACCAAGAAGTGTCAACTGTTCAGGCCTTCTTAGGAGAACACAGTATAATAAAGAAAAGCCCTTTAGATTAAAATGACATAATTGATGATAAGCATTGGTACTCGCTGGTGAATAAGCCTTAACTAAACAAAAAAACAGCAAAAAAAGTGTTTCTCTCTGCCTTGTGTGTGGACTGAGTTTTTTTTTTCATAAACAAACACATATTACGATAAATAAATAATTTGAGAGTCTAATTTGATACTTAATTTTTTTGTGGAAGTTCCATAGTCTTGGCACAAAGACTGAGATGATTTCATGGCCTCACATAAATACGGTGTTAATAACTTCTTTCATTGCTTTACACTGATTGATAGAGGCGATGCCCATACTCCCGTTTTCTCGAGTTTTGCGGCCTAGGACTCAAAGGACAATGGCAACTACTTGTGACATGAAAAAAACCACAGCTAAAAAATAACTGCGTATTTCTTCTACTGAAATTCTCGTTATTATCACTACAATTGTTAAAAATAAATTTCCAAAACAATCGCTTTAAAGATAAATTCAATATTAAGGTGTCCTTGCAGAGTTAATATTGAAATTGTAAAACTAATTTTAAAAGTGTCATTTAGTAGGCACTTTGGTTTTGAATTTCCATGAGACGAACCACCGAGACCACCGTCTTATTAAGTTGCCTACACAATTTGGTGGCTTAATATACCCCAAGTTACAGGGCTGTCGTAAAAGACTTTCACTTTCGTCTGAGAGTCGATTCAAATTATTATATCGGCCGTGATAGATCTGGAATCTGAACACATTTTATGAATCATCTTCTGTAAAGTTTATTTGGTTTTCTTCGTTTCTCTTCAATCATTCGTCAGTTCACTATTAACTCCCTTTCTTGCCATATTCTGTTTCAGCAGTATTTGTCAAATTCCATACATAAAACTGTCATTGTGTATATTAAAATATAAAATCCTCACTTGTCCATCCTAGTCACACTAGAAATTCTTAACCTACACTTCATAAACTTTATTACTATAATTACGAAGGAAAATTAGAGGGTTGAGAAGTGAAATTTTAACCTTCCTTATCCATTACTTGTGGCGACATTTATAAAGAATATAGAGTGCCACCACCCCTGTTCATCTCATGGGAACAAACTACACAGGACAACATCACTGTAAAAAGAAGAGAAATCTGCAATAAATCCTGTATCGACTTATCTGACCAGGGTGGCATAGTAGACCCAAACCACATTTCGAAGGAGAAACTTATATCCAGCGGTGGACTTTCATAAGCTGCTGATGATGAGAAATAAAAGAAACATTTCTGAAATTTTTTTACTCGTGCCTTAATATGTTTCTGACTTTTCTGTTTCTGCGGTATTTCAAAATAAACTAAGTTATAAGTTTCTACTAAGTCTCTGTTATTTGAAATAGTATTTCAAGTTCTTTGAAAGTCGTTTATACGCTACGATACTTGGTAGTCATAGAAAGTCGGTTGTCTGAGACATAGTAACGGTTTATTATGAGTTAATGATAGGGTAGCGATGCGAGGAGCAGAAAAGAGGTCATTTGCAAGCCGTAGGTAGATGGCCCGAGGTACATCGGGGTTTCAGGGATTTCCTTTCTAGGGTACACCTGATTCCCCGGCTACTGGTACCTGAGACGGCGTGCGGTTTTTGGTCGGTTCGAGTGCGACATAAAAACCAGTAGGTGGTATCCAGGGGGATTTCCGCACAGAAAAAAAAGGGTAGTGATGGGAATATTACACATATATATTATTTTATCAAGTGAGTGGACGATAAATTAGTTCATTGTTGTATTGTGCAGCTATACTCAAGTGTCAACCCTAACGTAAATCTGAGGGCCGCAGTAACACCACTGTACCAATAGAATAATTAAGTAAAACAGAGCAATTTTGTCTCCGGTCTTATTTCTGAATGGTATCGAATTACAATCTACAAATTCGATATTTTCAGTAGACCGGCTCTAACGTCTTTAATTAGTGATTTAACGAATCACGTTTCTTTGATTAATCGAATACAATTTTATTTAAAGTTGCTTTTTTATTTTATTAATGACAAATTCTGTTCTCGATTTTAAGATTTAACCGTCTATCATTTTTCAGTCTAATAAGATTGAAGTAATTGAAGATTGTGAGTATTTTCTTAGCACTTATTTAATATTGTGTATTGAAGGATTGTAAAATTTCTTACTTGAACCCATAAATGCTATTAAATATACAAAATACAAATTCACACAGATATAGGAAACATCGAATCAAAAGTTGAATTTAGACATAGTAATTAAATCTATTTCTAGTACACTTTTAACATAACAAACAAAGTTCTAACGAACTATTGTTTTTTTTTACTGCAGTAAATATAAATACATAACACTGGAAAAGAATATTATATAATAATGATTACAGTTTCTTGAAAATTTCTACAAAAGAGAAAACGTTTTATTGTGATAGGATACAATTATTTTCTTTTAATAGGTACTTAGACATAAGTTCCTACAAAGCTTCTCCTCCTATGTGCAAAGCTGTCTACCGTACGGTTTTATTTTTAAAATAATACCTCTCCGAAACCTACGTTACATTTTCCTTTTATTTTGTTTATGAGACTTTTGTGACTCTTACATAAAACAATAGCTTTGAACATGGAATCCCCATACGTCTTTCATAAAGTATAAATAAATTTTGAATATTGTGTCAATAAAGAGAGAAACGTTGTTTTTGTGTCATATAAAAATCGATTAAATAAATTGTTCCGCTATCGCTATGAGGAACGTTATTAAATATCGCGTATTATTTCGTATCACTGTACTTTATTCGCATTTCATGTTTACCTCTGCGTTCGTTTTGTTTGATGACCTCTTTTCATTTTATATTCCTTTTCATGAATTGAATACAAGAATATAGAATGATTCATTTTCAAAGCGATATAAAGCAGAGTGGCAGTAAACTAACCGGTAAACATTAACTCGAACAGATGCGCTACCATCTTTTTACCTCGATACTCCTCCAACGTGTCTTGAAAACAAAATGCTGTACCTTCAAGGTACCCTTCGTGGCCCAATAAATGTCAGCTTAACAATACATTGACACAGTTATGCAAATGGTAAGCAATAGAAAGTAAAATATTGTCATTTGTTTTTGTATTTCTCAGCTTGTTTTACCGTCTCCCTCAGTAGAGAAGAATTTGTGATGTCACTAGAAGGTACACATAAAAGGAGAAACAAATATTTCAGAATGAACTTCAAAATGGCGCTAATTAGTAAAAATTTGAGGGGATTATAAGTATTATAGTATTGTGACGAGATTTTTGCAATCCTGCTTGTATAATAGATTTAAGTATCTTAAGTAAGATCTTCAAGTTGGCACGGAGAATTGAATATAAAAAATTTCAAAACAATGAGTGCCTTAAGAGTGTGGATAGAAAAGGAAGGCAGAGGATGGAAACTAATATTATTTATACGGATGTATGGAGCTGAAGTAAGTTAGGATTCTACACCTGCTACTTAAAGTGACTGTTACTGGGAATTCTAAATAACATGAATATGATTCTTGAAAATGTCTCTGTCTATGAAAACAATATTTCTTCCCAGTAAATTAAGTCATCGGAGTCTTTATTTACTCGTTATACCATAGGACTCATCCTATTATTAAAATTTAAAAAACATGTCACTATTTAACTACGACCCCTCTGTAAGCTGAAATAATGTTGACTATAGGCTCTTTGAATAATAAGGGTGTCATTAGCGTTAAAGCCTTTTAATTCTCTTTATTGCCATTTTAAACCACTCTAAACGTGCAGATGGTGTTATCAAAAAGATAATAAGCTTTTTCTTAAACTTCTATGTCATTAAAAACGGGGACAAACGCATAATTCTTCCAAATTAGCTGCCTCCCGGCTATTACGTGGCTATTTGGCTAGCTTCCCGCCGCAACAACCACATTATATCTTAATGTGCACTTGGAAGTGCACTTAGCACTTTTGATACCGTGACACACAAAATCTGGAATTTGGGGCGTCTGTTCGAAAATATCACGAGTGCAGCAGACGTTTCGAAATACTTTGTGTCTTTTATTGCACCGTTGCAAGTATTGGCAGAAGGAAAATACATCTGCGTGTGCACTTAAACGTTGAGAACACTTTCGTCTGACGAACTCTTTTGTATATTAATACTGTATAAATAAGACGGTGCAAGTGGGGCACAAAACTGGTCGCTCCAACTCTAAAGAGTGACGTAAAAAGTTATTTACATATTTTTTTTTTGCTGTTTAACTTAGTAACGAATTTTCACACCGTTTCCAGTAGCTAGTATATCTCATAAGAAAGATTGCAGTACGTAGGTGCATAAGGTTCCCATCAAGAACTTAGTACTCTGGTAAATATCGCAATTGGCAGGAATAGGCTCGCCACCTATTACGTGGGACTAAAACACTGGTGAAAAACGTGCTTTTAATATGCTGAAATATGAAGATAATACGTCCAACGCAATAAGGAACATACCGACTTAAAGTTTTAGATAATGTAGTAGCATTATATGTCCACTCAATACTGCTTACAATAATAATTTTAATTCGTTACAAATTGAATAAATTGAAAACGAAACATAAACAGCCAAATGCTTCTTTAATTCGTTACAAATTGAATAAATTGAAAATGGAACATGAACTGCCAAATGCTTCTTTAATTCGTTACAAATTGAATAAATTGAAAATGAAACATGAACTGCCAAATGCTTCTTTAATTCGTTACAAATTGAATAAATTGAAAATGGAACATAAACTGCCAAATGCTTCTTTAATTCGTTACAAATTGAATAAATTGAAAATAGAACATAAACAGCCAAATGCTTCTTTAATTCGTTACAAATTAAATAAATTGAAAATGGAACATGAACTGCCAAAGGCTTCTTTAATTCGTTACAAATTGAATAAATTGAAAATGGAACATAAACAGCCAAATGCTTCTTTAATTCGCTACAAATTGAATAAATTGAAAATGGAACATAAACAGCCAAATGCTTCTTTAATTCGTTACAAATTAAATAAATTGAAAATGGAACATGAACTGCCAAATGCTTCTTTAATTCGTTACAAATTAAATAAATTGAAAATGGAACATGAACTGCCAAATGCTTCTTTAATTCGTTACAAATTGAATAAATTGAACATGGAACATAAACTGCCAAATGCTTCTTTAATTCGTTACAAATTGAATAAATTGAAAATAGAACATAAACAGCCAAATGCTTCTTTAATTCGTTACAAATTAAATAAATTGAAAATGGAACATGAACTGCCAAATGCTTCTTTAATTCGTTACAAATTGAATAAATTGAAAATGGAACATAAACTACCAAATGCTTCTTTAATTCGTTACAAATTGAATAAATTGAAAATAGAACATAAACAGCCAAATGCTTCTTTAATTCGTTACAAATTGAATAAATAGAAAATGGAACATAAACAGCCAAATGCTTCTTTAATTCGTTACAAATTGAATAAATTGAAAATGGAACATAAACAGCCAAATACTTCTTTAATTCGTTACAAATGCATCTAACAGAATTATTAATAGTTTCGCTATTCAAGACATTCAGTTAATGTTACTAAGATAATTATTAATTATATTACAGCCCCTTTGCAACTGTATACTTTAATAAATTATATTACTGTTTCATAATAGCACAAGCTGTGTTATAAAGTCTAGAGAACAGTAATATCATTAATTCTCTAAGACTTAGTATAACGCAGATAACTTTAAGTCATGAAGATTAAAATGATTAATCTTATAACTAGCAAAAGGTTGCGCGTTTGTAATAAACTTAGTCTTGCAAATAAGTTTATTTTATTTTAAATGAAGTTATAGAATGTGAGCTTACGCATGATTTCTGGTTGATTGGTTTCAAATTATTTAAATTAATTAAAAAAGTACCATATCGCTTTCAAGCGCAGCCCCTTCGACATCAATTTAGGCAAAGGTAGTTAATATACGATGATAGTCATGTCATTGGATAAAATGACCTCTTCTTGATTTGATTGCGCTTTGTTATGCTTACAAAACCCCATCAATTGATCTATACAAATTCAATACAACCTTACTAAAATATAAGACTTGATCGCCAAATTTTTCTTTTTTTTAAAGACAACATCCGCACTAAGAATATTTCTGTGTCACGTGGGACTTTCCAACATGCATGAAATGGGCACAAAAAATCATCCAGATTCAGAACAACAATTTGTGAATAACATAAAGTATTGTCTCATGTGGAATTTGAATCCAAAATACTTAGCGCAGTATAAAACGGTGTAATGACCGCTTAAAGCGTTACACAATTGGGTAGATGACTGTGTCGAAAATAAATACCCATGTCTACTTCATTAAAACTAATATCGCGAAACATCTCGGAAAATACAATTAACATAGCTTTTTATTATTATTACCAATTTCAATCAAATACACAGTGAAATATGTTGTTCAATTGAGTAGTCTAAAATAGTGACGTCACAATTTTGTACTTAGTACATTTTTCATACAAAATTGTCGTTTGACAGATGATAAAAAGTAACTAATTTGACTAAGGTGTCATCTCGCCTATTGGTAAAGCCAAGTTTTTCTCATAAACCACGTTTTACAATGTGACAAAACTTTTATTCAAAAGCATTATCTATCCACCCAAAATTATCTACTACTCACTTATTTTGATATAATCCTTATTGAAAATAATTAATTCAATACAAAATCTACACAAAGTTTGAAAGAATCTTAATCCCTGTTGACGTCATTTTCAGATTTACTCATGGTTTAATATTCAATTGAAAGTTTATAATCGTATTAGTAATGGTCTAGTTGTAAGAGCTCTTACGTAAACGAGCTTTGAGATTCTGATAATCGACTAATTCAAATCGTTATGGACGTTATTATTTGGCAAACTTTGTTTAACTATTTTATATGAGCACATGAGTTATACTCAATTAGAGTATAACTCGCAAAATAATAGCTCAATAAGTTTTGTGTAAATATATTTGTTTTTTGTGCTACGGGTCGGTGTATTGTAAATTTTTCTATACAATGCATCGAAAGAATTATTTAAACATTGATTTTCTGAGAGACTAGAATAATTTGAACTCGATTCGGGCCAGCTCGTAAGTTTCAAAGCATGGTTCTCTCAGGACGTCAATGTAACTAGTTAATTCTCTTTCTTAACTTTTTTTGAATGCACTAGAAATAAATCACCCACTAAATCACCAGACTCTGAACAACTTTGTGGTTTGCACAAAGTGTTGTCCCAAATGAAATGTTGTCACAAAGACGTTACACTCAGCGTAGCGTAGAAAGCGGTAAGGTGACTGGTAAGTCACTACACCAACCATGCAGTCTTATACAATAACAGATTGTAAAGACTATATCACGTGACCGCTATACAAAGCATATTTTTAACAAAACGATGTCTAATAAATACCATGATACTGTCCTTAAGCCATTATGTGAGCCCATAAAGGTTCACAGTTACATCGTTAATGTGTTCACCGATAACCGCTCGCGATTTTTTCGTGACTGCTCTAGAAGCACTTTATAACTTCATATTTTTACGAGTTTTATCAGATACTGACATAACCACGCAGCTACATGGGGACTATTATGTTCTGGAATACAGAAAATATACCTATGGTCCTTGAAATATAGATTGATTCATGAAACAGTTATTATTGATCTCGTTATAGAACTTACGAGGTCCGTTTAAGGTAAAATAGATCCCCCAAAGATTATTGGGTTAGGAAAGTACAAAGCTAATATGTACGAATAACTGGTCAAAACCATTTGCACTGATCCCAAATGGAGTTGTCCACACACTCAAACTTTCGTTCGTTCGATGTGATGCAAATGACAAATATTTAACTTAAGATGTAACATTTCGTCTAATATTAAATTCATAGTTTTACTATCGTTGACATCTCCACAAAATGAACTTTGGTAAATTAAAATATCTTTCTACTTGGGGAGGGAAATTATCTCATTTTAAAAACTAAACCTCAATTACGGCCGTTTGAGTCGAAAGTGGCTGTGGACCTTTACTAATTCTTATCGTCATGGTCCACTATTTTATTTATATTTCATAATTTGAGCGTTTATGAAATAAATTGTTACTAAACTAAATAACTGATTTCGTTTTTGGCTTTCAAATTACATCAACTATCTTTAGTAGTCCACTGTTGAACATTGCAAAAGAGGTTTTGGTTTACTATATCACGCTGGTCAGACTGGTTAGTATAAGCTCTGTTACAAGTTTTCTTTGCTATAATTTATTGGAATTTGGACTAAATATTATGAATATTATGTCAATATTACAAGCTTATGGACTTTAAATCCTAGTTGAGACATTAACGAACAATTATAATAATGTGTTCACTTATATAAAATTTATAGTTTTTCCTATTGTCAAACAACTTTAAAATAATTTTACTACAGAGTCAAAGTCAAAGTCAAAGTCAAATTCATTTATTCATTTAGGTCACAAAAGACACTTATGAACGTCATAAAAAAAAAAAAACAATAAAAGATGAAAGATGAACAATCTGTCGATTAAAATTACAGCTAGCTGGGTTCGCAGATTGTTCATGGTAGAGTGGTGAGAAAAGAACCCAGGAAAGAAACTCACCACCACTCTTTTAACTCAAAATCTTTTAAATATTAAAATAGCAGTTATATTCACAATCATAGGTCTTAAAAAAAGAGCAATTCATTTCCAAACATCTAAATCTGTGACATAGTCTGAAACTGAGTAATAAGCCTTTTTGGACAACCTCAGCTTAACAAATTTCTTAAATTTACTAATAGATAATAATACTATGTTGTTTGGTAATTTGTTATAAAATTGTATACATTGACCCACAAACGAATTCGATATTTTATGGAGCCTAGTAGTGTGCAAGGCAAGTTTATTTTTATTTCTTAAATAAAATTGATGGAGATCACTATTTTTCTTAAATTTACACAGATTTTTATGAACATACAAAAGATTCTCATAAATGTATTGTGAGTGTAGTGTGAGAATGTTAATTTCTTTGAATCTGTTTCTTAGTGACTCACGAGGGCCCATCTTATAGATAGTACAGAACAACCACTATTACGTTAGTATTGATTTTTCTTTATGTGTGCATTTTACTAGATATCAGCAAAAAATCAAGCTCTTCCTATATTAGCAAAGCTTCATTTTCATCAATTTTTTTTCTTATCATTTTCTTATATCTTTTATTATGTTTTTTTGAAGTGAATCTTGTTTAGAGTCAAAGTAAAATGCGTCACGATAAAAAACTAAACACGTACATATTTAAAATGAAGTCGATTGGAGATTGAGATAGAATACATCACACATATTTTATATTCTCGATCTCCTCTTTGTGTGATGCTTCGTAACGTCTGCACTTCCATCTAATAAGCATTGCCCCTGTACGCTGTGGAGGGAACGAGTGTCATATCCCTCCCACACATAGGAAGGATTCTCCGACCAGGCGAGCTGATCATGCCTGGCGGGCCACGGCCCAACGGTTGATGTGGAGTGTTGCCATGTGAATATCTGTTTCACGATACAGGATAGTAGTTGCTTAGTAGTTCATCATACTACGTAGTTCAATGTATCTTCGCTAGATGACGCTGGTGTATATTTTGTTTGTGCTATAATGTGGAATTCGCCACATGCGCCTGGTGTAGAGATAGTGAGTATATCTTTACGGTACTAGCCTTGCTCCTGGTCTGAGTGTTTTACATGTACATATATATTGTGTAAAGCTACTTTTCAGAAGTGTCATTTCTGCCAAGTGTGAATTACACACACATTTTTTCGGAAAATGTTCTTATCTATTCTGTTTTCTTTTGTCGTAGTCAGTAAAAATATGACTAAAGAATAATCAATTTATCATTATCATCGTCTTCTCAGCCTAAAGACGTCTAATGGCTGCACAAATGCCCAAGGCTCAGGACTAATGTGTTGTTCTGCCAGTAATTTCCTTTGATCTTCTTCAGGATTAATCCATTTTATCAGTATTATATTATTAAAAAAGCTAAAAATAAATGCATAAGTAAATTCTCAAAAGTGGAACAACGGAAGGGGAATCCAAGACAGACAAATATTGACTTCAAATAAACGATCATACAATTTTCCACTTCTATTAACAATGTAAAACACATGGCATACGTCGTTTACTGTTAGTTTATCACTCTATTTCACTTCACATCACAATTCCACATACAAAAAGTAATTTTGCAGATGCCATTGTTCTACTTAGACAAAGGGAACAGCAAATAACCACATTTGTTTATTCTGTGTACGAAGGACACTCATATCTATAAAACCCATAGGCCAGTACGTCGTAGTAGATAATCTTAGTATAATTAAAACAGGGTAAGGATTACACTTTATTAACATTGCTAGTGGGTAAGCTACTTTGGCGCTAAATGACGGACATTATACTTACAGCGAGATCCTGTGTAAACGGTCATTATCCCACCTTAGAATATAGAAATATGTATACGTATAACATAAGCTTGAAATTTACAGTTTATTTTCGTGTCTTTTAAGCTATGAAGATTAAGTATGAAATGAAAATATACGAATGTATCTCTAATAATATCTATTTTTTGTACATATGAAGTTGTAACTGCATCAAAGATCTCATAATTCGTTTATTTTGACGCAGTTTTGGGTTTTGTATAAACATTTTGTACGCAAATATAGTTTGTAACTCAATACTATTATTGATTGTCTTGAAACTAATCTGATGATGAAGCCTGAACGTGACTAGCAGCACTCCGACTTGAATGGTTATAAACTATTGAATTGATCCGATGTAATTAGTTTATATGACTCCAATATATTGGTCTTGGTAACATCGACCTGATAATACAATCAGGATCTATTACTGTATCAATTATTACATATATATTTTAAGTTATTTTTAGTATTTCTTATCGTCAGCCTTCCTTTAAGTTGTTTGTTTTTCTCTCAGAAACAGTGTTTTTCTTTTATGATGTTGTGTTTTCTAAGATACAGTATCTTGTTTTATGATGATTGATTGAGCAGTTAGTGGTCGCTCCTTAACTTCGTCAAGCATAATAAACGAATTCACATTCGCATTTATGGCATTAATTAGGAACGACTACGATAATTATGCACATCCATAAAAGACATGGCTATGCTGAATTCACTGTCGTCCGAGCTTTTGGTTATATTATAGATAACTATGATGACTATAAAATGTTAGTGAATTAGAAAACTCATAGTAATATATATTTTGATTGAAGTTTTATATATATATATATGTAAATGAGCTGTTAAATAATAAGGATTATAATTTATATCCACATTATTACTTAATGTGTCTCCCGAGGGAACGAACTACGGTACAATATCATAAGTCTATATAAAACACGATAAAAACATCTTCTGTTCTTTTTTTATTATTGTTTTTGATTACTATATAAAGTAGGCAATTTGGTTACCTTTAATGAGATAAAACAACTTTCAAGAAAGTCGTCTAACTACTACAATAAACTATTAGATTCAGCTTACAGGTACATAACTTGATTATCCTCATAATTTACAACTAATATTTTTATCACCTTTCTATTTTCGGAAATTCTCTAGGCGAACTAATTTACGGTTATATTTTATGTGAAGGAACGGGTGTCATGTCCCGCCGATACAAAGCGAGGATCCTTCGGCTAGGTGAGGTGATCATGTCTGGCGGGCTGAGGCCCTGCCTGGCGGGACGCGGTTCAACGGTTGACGTTTGGATGTTGTGTGTATGCTTATTACCGCGAGAATTACTACACCGCGATTCAGGATTAGTAGTTGCTCCGTAGTTCATTCTTTCATAATTCGATGTGGCTTCGCTAGATGGCGCGGTAGCATTTATTTTTCTTTGTGCTGTATGTGGAAGTATAATATATAGAATTGGATTTTATAGTAGTATTTTATTCATCATCATCATCATCTCAGCCAAAAGCTGTCCACTGCTAGGCCTAGGGCTCCCTCAAGGTTTTCCACTACAGCCGGTCCCGTGCCGCCCACATTCAGTAGCTTCCTACGACCTTCGACAGGTCGGCGGACGACCTTGTCAGTCAGTACGCAGTCACCATCCCGGAACTTAATGGCCCTATTGGCCATCGTTTCTGCGTGTAATCTACCCTGCCCATTGCCACTTTTTTTTTTTTTATAAATATTTCACACATTTGACACACCACGTCATCTAGTTTCAAACTAAGCAGAGCTTGTGCTATGATAACTAGACTGACTGATAGAATACTTATATACTTTTTTTTTTATAAATGCATACATAGAAGACACCCAAACTTCAAATCAAATATCTGCATAACATACAAATATTTGGTCCGACCCGGGAATCGAACCCGAGACCTCAAGCACAGCAGTCGCATTCACTACCGCTACGCCACCGAGGCAGTTAAGTTTAGCAATTTTAATGGCAATAGCGGTGATTCGATATTCGACCTCGCAAAGAAACTCTGAGCACTGTCCTCTCTATTCTCTTTGGGTGCCTTTGAGCCTTCTTATCAAGCCCATAGTGAGCGATCAGGTCTCTATGCCGTTACTCATCACTGGCAACACACACTGGTCAAAGACTTGTCTTGAGACACTGTGGTATTTATGACGAGAAAACGTGACATAACTTCCCGAACGCTGCCCAACCTAGCTAGATTCGACGATTGACCTCTTTTCGAAGTTATATATATAATTTTTCCTTTTTAGTTAGGTAGGTCCTAACTAAAAAGGAAAAATTATTATAGTGATAATATTTGTTGAACACTTGGTTAACTGGATTGCCATTGCTGTTCTAACACACTAAACTTGCAAATAAATTTGTGTTATATTCTTTATTGAAGCCTATAGATATTATACATGTATACTATGTACGGTGGCTACTCTCACAAGGTTACACCTTATTTTCATAATTCGTTTTGTGAATTACCCGCACTATAAGCAACGTGACGTAAAAGCAAAGGAAACAAGACAATGAAATTAAATACATAACGGATTAAACTTAACAAATATGACTTTTGAATTGTGACATTACACATTTTCCAATAATTATGAATTCTGCTTGAATTCTGTAATTTCATTTAAATCTAAAGCAAAATTAAATGATAAAAATATTTTTATCATCGAACTGTTAAAAGAAAATGTTTAATCATTTCGTTAAATTTAGCGATACTTAGAATACGTTTAGATATTTAGGAATTTAGAAATAACATTTTAATTAAATCCTGTTTTTGTAGTTTATAAGAAATAAGTATTTAGTTCGGCATTTCTTGTTGCTGAAAAAAATAACAAAAGAAATAGCGGGCATATTTCGAAGCTATAATAATATAATAAACTAGCAACAGTGAAAGCAGTTGGTATTTCTCCAACATACTTTCAAAAATCTGCAGTTTTTCTAATTAACAAAACAAAAAGTTACAACAATAAATTCATTTAAAATGGATAATAGCAGAAAAATAGGATTTATTTACAACAAAATATCATAATATTATAGAAATATCTGTGACTAGGGACATGATGTTTAAACGTCATGTTGAAAAATTTTACTCGAGAAATTCCATCGAATAAGAAGCAACAATGGAAGTTCCAGTTGTTGCAGAGGTGTTGAGCTCTAGTTCCAGCGATGAGTTTTTCTCTGTACGTTGGCAGGTGAGGAGCCGGCCACCGACCAGCTGGAGATCATGAGGACCACTGACCTCAAACAGGATTCCCGCTACAGGTGGATGTGCGCCGCATGAAGTGGACAAATTTCATAAACAAGAATATCATGCGGGCATATTTTAGGGCTACAGTGTTGTTATAACCTTACTGCTTACGTACCTCTCTGTTTCAGGAGCTAGAACCAGCCATCAACGTATAAGCACAACGATTGTCGGATCAAGTACGACCTATACAGTGCTGTCACCTGCTGGTTGATGCAGGTGATCAGAAGGTTTCCCGTATGTACTCGTAAGAGCGTATTTTCATACACTCTGATATACGGAAAAGCTTTACCATCCCTTCTTCGTCACACACTGTAGTAGCCAACAGCACACCTCAGTTGGCATCATATCATGAAAATAAGGAGTGTTTTAAAGAATTCGATTCAGGAATACTGATTTATAAATGATAATTGTAGACCCCGGCTATGCCGTTTGCCCATTCATAAGTGTAATTTAGCGCTTGTGAGTGCCCTGGGTTCACTATTACCATATTATTTTGATAATAGCGAAGATCTTAGTGATACACATTCTATTCTATACTGTGCAGTTATTGCAGTTTGTCGAGTAGCTGGTGTTAAATTTATTGAACATATAAGTACTACTTGACAGAAAAATACTGTACCAGCTCGACAGTATAGAATTGAATATCGTATTGCTGAGACTAGGACACTGATTGGTAAAATAACTAGTTTTCAAAGTGGTAATACACGGCCAAGAATCATGCGCTTTGTGTTACAGGCATTCTTGGGGACTACCATTAGTGCTCAACAGTACATGTCATGTGTCACAGAGTACGTAGACTTTTTAAGGCAGAAAGTTTATGCTTGAGCAAATAGGATAAGGTGGTATAGAAAACGAATTGATCGGTATATTCAGAATCGATTGTTCCAAAGAATGAGAAATGAGTATATCGAAAATAGGAGGAACCGAGTCCAAGTATGAGTGATGGGTATTTTCCAAATGAAAATACCACTAACTCATTTTGGCATAACATCTGGTCGGTACCTGTTCCTCATAGAAAGGGTGATTGGTTGGAGGATGTCAAACGCTTGTATGCGTCTATAAAGCTATAAAACCTATTACTATTTATAAAGATGATGTAAGTTGAGTAGTCCGTTCATTACCGAATTGGAAATCACCTGGTCGCAGGTCGCAGCATTTTTTGGTGTTCTTAGATGGACTCAGACCGAACTACCTACGTACCGTAATACCTACGTTCATCAGTTATGAGATTGTGCATGCCGCGAAAGTTTGGGGGTCGTGGTCTGTTAAATATCAAGACTGCACAAATGTGAGATTTATAACCTCTTTTTTTTGTTCCTTTTTTTGTGCGGAAATCCCCATAGATACCACCGAAGGGTGGTTATGTCGGATTCGAACCGATCAAAAACCGCAGTGGTACCGCCGTCTTAGACATTACAGGAATATTTTTAACCTCGTAATAAGATAATCTGGCATAACGTTCCGTGTTCTAATTTTTCCTCTATTATATGCAAGTGCTTAGAATTGCTCTTAGGTTCAGCTTCCAATTACGACTCTAATTGCCCAATTTTATATTATTATGAAGTTTGATTTCCTCTATGGACCTGTATATTTTGTCAATTTTCTATTTTGTTATTTTTAAATTCGCAAAACATATTTTCATTTCCAACATAAAATTTGATGACCAACTTTCCTGATCAGTTCTGGACTCTGAACACTTCCGCTTATTTCGACGTTTTACATCAGGAAACTCGCATTCCATGCGAACAGACTTGCTGCTTTTTGCTATGTTAGGTTCCGATAAGCTATGATGCAGGGATTGATGGTACCATTAGCGACGTCATTGTTACACTCGTTTATGGTGGAGGTCTGTTTATCGATATCTTTCCATAGAATGTCTTTGCAGTACTGGAGCCTGGCGAGATGTAATTGAAAACTACTACGTGAAACTTGCGATGTCAAGATTAGCAGATTAACTAAAATATATATCATCCACTCACTTCCAGCTGTGACAGTACCAGTGTGTTTCGAGTCTGCGCTAAGCAGTGGTGTACATTTAATTTTGAGTAATGGCAACACTACTCGGCAATGGACAGAAGCCGTTGATAAACGACCCCTGATAGGTGACGTTGACAAGTTAAGTTGACAAGTGACCGTTGGTACGTCAAATGTTATGAAGTGAGACTTAGCTGTTATGTCCGTCTCACTAGTTACTGTCTTCTTCGTACACTGATCGTGTGTTCTGCTGCCACGTTATGCGCGTCTGGTACTTCACTATTTAATTGTCTGTTTTAATTTCTTTAGATACTTATTTATTATAGTATAACAAATAATGTACACATGTTTATTCGTTACCGAAATCCGGAGTCAAAGGGAGCTGCAAGTTGAAGCAAGTAGATATAGCTAAAATTATAATCAACAATTCGCTAAAAGGTGAGAGAATTATTTGTTTGCAAATCAGAATGCTTTTTAGACAATGTGTGTAATATATATATCTAATATTATTGGTGTTTAGTAATCTTTGAGGTGTACATCTTTCTAGTGTATAGATCAACTTTGATTTTGGCGTTTGAGGTGCCTGTAGATTAGTCTTAACTGTAAATGACGCTAGTTACATAAAAATTTTAGTATTAAAATTGCCAGTTTGAGTATTTCAAATACACGACTTTAAGTAATTGTATTTTTAATTTTAAGGTCAGGATTTTGATTTTGAAACAGGAAGGAAAGTAAAATATTATGTTCATTATAAAAAGAAACCTACGCCTCGCGCAAGCTTTTAGAAGATAATAAGAATTCTCATAAAAGAATCTATTTATAGATACAATCTCATAATAAAGTTATACTCGTCTTTGAACAATCTGTTTTGGGCCACTTCACATCAAGTGAAGGAGATGAGAAATTGATCTGTTTCCGGTGAGGAGTTACGCACCAGTACGTTTCCTAATAAAAGACGCGTACACGTCACAAGGAAATCAGCTTCCTCGTATTAAGAAATTATTTGTCCTGAACTACGAGTATATAGTAAGTTGGGCAGTCAATGTGTCTTAGGTCTTGTTTTTTGTCTTTGCACTTAGAAACGACGTTGTGAATTATCAGTCAACCGTTCTTTATTTTTTCCATTGACAATTGGGTTAATAGTAATCGGTTTGAAAACTTTTGCACGACCTAGCAAGTAGAAGTTCTAGCTAAGTTTCAAAATCATTTATAACGAAATTTTAAATACTAAACTGATACAGAGAAAGACAGCGAAAATCTCAATATGGCGACCAAAGTATTTGAGTAATCTTTAACATAACCTCTCTTTCGAAAGGAAGTCTTTGGCATACCATACCACATTGGCCCGACGGGTTGGTGTAAGGTTTGTTCAAGTACCCTCCTTTTCGCAGTAATATTTTTCTGAATAGCTTGTTCTTTTAGTTGTCCCCTACGCCACTCATGGGAGAAATGGTAGTGGTGACACTCTGCATTCTTAATCCGTCACTACACAGATATAATGATATAGTGTATGAATAGTTACATATTTCAATCGAAAAAGAAGTAATCTTATGGCATGTGATTTACACGAAGAATTTTAGGAATATATGGTGCCTTGAATTTTTTTTTATTTGTAAAGTAATTCTATTCTGCCTGATGGAAAGCATGAATAGAATCCAAGAGCGGTGGTCGTCATACTCACTGTGAATGACGACAGTGTAATATGGCGACCCACGCTATGGCGTCCTAATGAGATGCTTTTTCACGCCCCGCTTAAAGGACCCGGGATCGTGGTGGGAGGGAAACAAGTGCACTGGTAATGAATTCCAGGCTTTGAAATGAACGAATGAATGGCTTTATATATTAAAAAGTAAAACGATATATTAGTATTAATAATTATGAAACAATGTTAGTTAAAATGTAATGTAAATGAATGTAAGAACCTGGGCACAAAATCTTCAAAAGTACTCTACAACTGTATGCCATTACTCAAGAAGATGTCTGAGGGAAAAGTTATTCGTACGTATATCTGCCATTGCGAAGGATTCATAGCCCTCCATGAAAGAGGAAGGGTTTCGCACTATGAATGGGGTCCGTAACGAACGTCCACAATCGTTGAATGTAAGTGGGTCGAACTATTATACCCTGCGACCGATGACATATAAAGGCTTCGATTCTGAATATCAATGTTATTTTTTTGTTCCCTCTATTTCCTTTTTCTGTAGATATCTAGCGGTGGCACTAAAACTTTAGCAGGGCTTATATCATTATCTGAATTGTCGTAAGAGTCAATTTATATCGACATTCACATAAATGGTGGTTGCTATCAAATCAAATCACTACCCGTTTTCTAAACGTCAAAATTGATTTTAATAAGAACTTGTGACGTCATACGTCACTGTCATAAATATTTATTGTTAGGTTTGGACATAAAAAAATAGATATTCGTAAATAGTGACGTATCTGTTTTTAAAATAATTTTAATTTTTTTACTGATGTACGAGTACTAATATTTATTTATTTATTTATTTACAATTTTATACACAAATACATGCATCGGCGGACTTAATGATTAAGGTATTTTCTGCCAGTCAACCGATGCGGCGATGCAGTGAAAATATATAATATGTCTCTATGTTGTGCAGTGTCTCATTAGATAGACGTGAACTGTCAAAATAAAATTGTCAAAGTACTTTAATCATAAAATCATAAATAATATAGTATTAAAGAAAGGTATAGCGGTATTTTTCAAAATTTTTCATGACATAGTAGGCTAACAAGCTAGCTAAATGTGCATACAGAGGGCCTAAAGAGTACGTGCCTACGTTGCTAGCCTCTTAAAGCAAACTGACGACACAATAAAAACGCTCATATATTTCTTAATATTGTACAAATACATTAAGCAAAATCAACAACTAAGTGTAATTTACCTACTATTGAAATTCTTTCCATAAAATTAATATATAGTAACAGCAGTTAAAAATATAATCAATCAATCTTTGCCGAAATTGCGCAGAAGTTTCGGTAAAGTTTATTTTAATGTTAGCTCTTATAAACACGAGCTAACTTCACGTAAATATATGAGCAGTGTTTGACGAGGCTGTATAATTCGTTGATTGAAGTGACTATAATCGGGCTGGGCGTAATTTGTTACGCCGATGACACATTGGTCACAGCCCGGGAGCCGAACTATCAAGAGGCGTCGCACCTGGCAACCATGAGAGTCTCTTTGGTGATCGAGCGTACTGAGGCCCTAGGTTTACGAGTGGTTCTAGATAAGACGGATTCCCTTTTGTTACATGGACCCCGTCGTGGTCCACTCCTCGGCGCCTTTATCGTAGTCAATTCGGTCTTCGTACCGATTAAGGCCCAGATGAAGTATCTGGGTTTAATTTTCGATGGGAGGTGATATCATAAGTGAATATATTATTTAATAACATTAAACATACTTGTACTGTAATTATATCCGTAGCTTTTAATAGCTCACTGTTACATTTCCTTGCATTTCCTTTCCTCGGAAAGAAGTTTTTGATCTACTGTACGACGCTGGCCAGACGGGTTGCCATTAGGGTTTATTTTCCAGTTTTCCTACTTTTTACAGCGATATTGTCTCTTGTTGTTTGTTCCCTTAATCGCCTCTGACGACACCCATGGGATGAATATGGGTGATGACATTCTGTATTGTAATGTAATGTACTCTTGTGATGTAATGATATGAATCTTACTGTTCCACTTCATTATTTTGTTCCATTAACATTTAGTTCATGCACAATGCCGCTGAATTAAGTTATTTTATTACGACGAAATATATTATCAAGGCAAAGTAAGATGTCTGCTGTGATTATGTAAGGTTATGTGAGTAAGCTTACGTGTGTAGTTATGTACAATGTTTATGTAAGCTTCTCAATTGTAATAAGTGCTATAGTCGTGTTCTATTGTCTGCCTTTGTGCATTTAGACATAATCTTTCAAATGACTAATAGTAGAAAATGTAAATTTCAGTTTTCTAAAAACGTAATAACAAAATCATCTATAATTTGGATACAATTCTTTGAGAACTGAAAGTATATAACTGAATTTCAATTTCATTTTAGTTTATTAATAACACTTTCAAGACTGAATTTTCAATTAATTATTTTGAAATTTTATTAATCCTTTGGAGCTTTCGTAAGTGCTTAAAAAATGATGTTTGAAGAAGATTGCTCCTTGAAATTTTGCAAACACATGGGAAACGGCACAAATAAGGTCAAAGAGTATCTCTATTTCGAAAATCAAAATCTTTCTTTAGCTAGAGTAAATTGATTGATGAATTCGCGATGACCTATTTACAATACGTATATTCAGTGACATTTACCAGAGACTAAACTCGTCTAACAATACATAACATACTAATGTCACCTACTATCAGATTGAGTTATTGTCGTTCCAATCGAAATCGATAAAAGTGATACATTCAGATTGATGATATCACTCGATGCTAAAATAAACGAAAACAGACAACTTTTACGTAACAAATAACAGATGTAAACGTCCAAATTTACATTTATATGCATTTAGCCTGATTCACATTCTATTCACAAGAGCCGCTGAGTACAGAATATGTTGGAAAACCTAATAAAATTCTAACATTTACGATTACAAATTGTATTATCTAGTTAGACGATTGAACTATTATACCGCAGGTGGAATAACAAATATATCACACATTTATGCAGTAACCATTTTTATATTACTCCAACCTAAAACGCCAGCATCCGTGTTGTCATGTTTCGTTGGTGAGTGTGAGACCGGAGGCCCATTGATGCAGGGGTGACAGTTATCGTGGTAACATTGTAAGCCTTACGTTGTCACAATGACTGTCATGCCTTTAACGTACCCAACCGGGGTGTCACAAGGCCGCCATAGTGTGGGTCACCATACTGCGTTGTCTGCATTTGCAATGGGAATGGTGACCACCGCTTTTGAACTCTATTCATGCTTTCTATCAGGCAGAGTAGAGTCACTTTGGCAGGTTCTTGATAAAAAAAAATTGACGAACGATTTGCATGCACTGGTTATATTTATGATCGACGGATCGCTTTAGTTATTATATTGTTCGTTAATTCCAAATTTCCTACTAATATCATAAAGAATACTTACATTGTATTATATTTTGTTTCTATAAGATGATTCGATGTTAAAAGATTATCTGAAACAAAAAGTAGTCAATATAATTCTTGTTTCTAGTTAGGCAAGTAACTTTACTTAGTTCCTAGAATACTATGTAATATAATAGTATTAGTATAGTATAATAGTAAAGTATCTATATATAAAAGAAAGTAGTGTTAGTTCCACCACGTATAACTCAAGAAAGCACGAACGGATTTAGCTGAAAATTGGCGGGGAGGTGGCTTAGAACGAGGAGACGGACATAGGATACTTTGTATCCCGTTAGAACGGGTTTAAGTAAAAAAAAAATAATAGTGCTTATTTATTGCCTCTAAGGCGGAACAGAGTTCGCGGGGTAAGCTAGTTTAATGTAAATTTACTAAGTACCAGGTGCTAGGCTTGGAAAATTTCTGAAAAAAAAAACAGTCTATCAAGATTACTATGTGATGCTGTTCTCGTAGCTGACACCGACCAACGACCGACCAGCCAACTAGACCGGAGATATTGTAATGCACAAGAGTGTGTGTAAACACAGGTGCACTCTCTGTTCCCTCACTCGCACAAGGAGATGGGACGGTGATCCGACACGACCGGGCAGAAATCGGGCGTAGGACCGATGGCTTTATAATATTACGATGTACTATTGTTATAAATTTAAAAACATGGATAGACATTTTTCCCAATTACAACAGAACGCCTACATAGGTCCCCATGTAATCTGGCACAAAGATGGACCATAGTCTAGGAGCTGCAGGAAAACTAGTAAACTCCATATCATATTTCTTCATTTTTAAAAATCCTATTAGTTTATATTTACTTTTAAATATCAATTACGCTATTAAAACTTAACTTTTAAACTGCATATTGCAACAATTTCATTAATGATCATGTGACAAGTAGCTACCATCACCCATAAAGAAATCAAGAACCACAACTGCACGTCTAAGAGCCACAACCTTACTTACCGCCACATGGTTTCCTGCAACCTTTATTTGGTATAAAGGTGGTAGTCAAATTATTTAAAAATCTCTTTGATGGTATTACAGTACAGCGAGAATACAGAACAAACATAATCCAAGTTTATTGACTTCTTCACTAGCCGTTAATTCATAATTTTCAATAAAAAATCACTCTCAATCATAGTAGCATGGCGGTGTTAGATGTCGTTAATGGGTCTGTAACAAGATTTATCGTGTTTCAAAATCAAATATCCTTCTTTTACAACAGTTTTCTTAGTCGAGTGATTATATTGGCTCACGGCCAGGTCGGCTTAGCTAGGTGCCCTCTATTTTACCCGAATCAAGTCAAGTCGTCATTAAACGCTCGAGATAATCTGTGTACAGAACTCCCGAGAAATCAATTATTTATTTTTTTGACTAAACCTTGTAGAAATGTTACTATGTTATGTTTTCAGTTCGACTTATTAATGTTTTCAGTTTAGCTTTAGCAGAACTATAGGCGACCAGATTAAATTAAACAATTAATTGGGAACTCAACTGTCACTGATAAAATATGAAACAGTCTGAACCAACATAGTTCATTAAAAAAGGTGGACGGTTAAAGAAATGTAATTGTACAAAGGGAAAAATGATTTCATAAATTATTTTATGTCTTTATGTAATCAGAAAGGAATTCTCTGTACTTTGAATCAGTCAGATACAATTTTATATACATAATAAAATGTTATACTGTTTTTGTTATACAGTATTAAGTGCTTGTCTACGTTCATCTTAAAATTAAATTTAATCCCTTAACAAATACGTTAATTTTAATTTACGAATATCTTTGCCCGTAAAATCTGTTGTATTTCAACACATTGATTGCACGGACAGCGCAGTGGTTTAAGCCGTCGCCATGCAATTTTCAACTAAGCTCAGTGTTGTAGTTTCAAAACCTACTTACATACACCAACACTTCCTGTGATCCACAAATTGTTGTTCAGTGGCTGGGTCGGGTTAGAAATGGCAAAAATTATATACAAAAAAGATTGAGCCAAATCGAGAATGTCATTTAGAAATGAGTTAAAGAAGAAAATGAGAACAATACGCTGTTACTGACTCACAGTACATAGAGAGTAGTATTTTGATAGCAAATCTTCAATTATCACGACGATAGCGCTAATCTGTACTCGAAGCGAACTCTAATTAAAAAGCTAATATCTTATCAGTGTACTCGCTAGATTATCGTGTCATACACACAGCTGAGTTAAACGTTGAATGGAATCAGATAACGAGGATTCGTGCTACATTCATTGAAGGTTGCCTCTGCACTGTGTATGAGAATTAACGGAATAGGTCACTTGAGAGACGTGAAGGTTGAATGAAAGGTCACTTATCCTTTAATGAGAAAAGTAAAGTTTTTTGAGGGTATTGCCATGGTACTTCCTATTTACATTGCTTTCTGAAAAGGCCTAAAACACTGATAAAAACTTACGGCAACAATAATCATTTATTATATAGTTCATATTATCATCATATTTTGAAATAGAACTAAATGCACCATTCCTTTATTCACTCGCTTTTTACATTTGTGTGGCTTTTTCATGTTATTAGGGCTGGCGATTACAATTACAAGCATGTTATTCTAGCTTGCCCGAGCTATTACTTACAACTCTGAATCCTCCGGTATGTATAATATTCGTTTCCTGTCTACCTTCCTTCTCGTAACTATAGATACTGACCGACAAACGATAACAGGCTTGCCTTCCGATACTCGAAGATTAAAAGTTAGCAAAATAAGGACGTTTGATAGGTTTCTGGCATTTAAACTTACTTACACGTATCTATCAGTTTTTTTATATCATCAGCACAAAGACATACATTGATTCTGTAACAATTATTTTTAGTTTATTTATGTGAGCCTATGTAATTTTCTCTAACCATTTTCCCATGAAATGTATCCTATTGCCTATTTAATTACAATCATCCATCTTTTCCGTAGCTTATTCTGACTTTGTTTTTCCGTCTCTTGACAACCAATTTATTATTTTTTGACACATCATTCTTATTTGCAACGAATTATGCGTTTCTAGAAATACACTTCAAATACGAAGTATATTTTATTTTCTTCGTTTATCCTATTCTTCTTATATTGCTATTTTTATATACTAGTACAGTGGAAGTCTATATGTAAAAATAAGTATATTAAACAAGGATATTTTCCCAATAAATAGAATAATTTTGTGACATGCAATAGGCAATCTACAGAGATATAAAGTTATATTTACTCTTCTGGTTTTTTCTTACATGATAATTACTATCAGTCACTTTGGATCAAAGTCTCTTGTTGTTAAAGTTCAGGAACTTTTTTTCTTAACTTACGTTGAGCTCACGTTAATATTTATAAATCAGTTATGCCAATGTTTGACTAACTACTACAAATTTATCTTATCTACTTTTCTGCTCCAAAAAATACAAGTAGACTGTAGATTGAAACTTTGCATGTAAATATTTGAATTGCGGTATAAAAACGGTAGTTATGACATACTTTTACATATAAACATAGAAAATATTAGAGTCAATTCAATTACTCCGTGTAATCTGTATTGATTTTTATTTTGTCACCGTTTCGAGTTAAAAAATACTGAGTTCTGAGATCATATAAATATACTGATGTAAGTTAAGTTGCAAAGTTATTATTGCGAAGAACCCTCTAAAGATTTGAGTAAATTGCAAAATATATTATTATAGAAAACAAAACCAAAACAAACTATTAACAAAGGTTTTGACTATCGACGTAAAACTTTGACGTGCAGTATAGCATATGAATGCACAAGCGACGTGCAACCCACGGCGATTGCAACCAGTGTCTATCATCATAATATCGTAATATTGTTCTAAGACTTGCAAAACTGATTACAAATTTTAACAATAATTTAAACACACCTCCATCAGTGTCCAAAGAAAAATAAAATAATGACACATTCTGATTTAACAAATGTAAATAGCGACAACGAAAAAAGAAAGATAATATTACGGAGTACAGAGTCCCAGGTCTTCGCCTGATCAACCCTGTGTGTCTGAAACCTTTGAAGACAAAATTATGAAAATGCTGACTATATGAAGAACAGATCTGGATAACTTATTAAATATACCCATTAAAAAATAAACATAGGACAAGAATAAAGTTAAGTTACAAAACAAGGTAATACAAATCCTATTATAATTAAAAAGTGCATTGAATTTATCAATTTGTCTTATGTAACAATAAAAAAATCATTAACAAAGAGCTAAAAAAAAAGTTTTGAACTTTCAACAAAACACTGATGACAAACTATGTCATCAAATTAAGAAACGTACCGTTTTTTGAAAGGGAAACTCCGAAACATCTAACTAAGGTAGTTTTAAAAACTTGTTGAAAAGGTAGAGTTGTGTGATGTTTATCGCATTTTCGATAAGAAAGGGATAACTCGTCCCATGACAGTAGAAGTGGTATTCGTCCTCCTCAAGTACTTGCTGCTACTCGGACATTTAATAAGAGGGCCGCTCACCAGCAATACCTGTGTATGTAGCTGACCACCTCACAAACAGTCAGTGCCAGTTATTTTACGAAATCTGCAATACAGACAATGGAAGACTACTCTCAAATTTCGATGCTCGCTTATAAGAGTGCAAACGTCGAAACGGTGGTCATTTAGGTGATGTAATTGTTAAAAAAAATCTTGCGAATAAATAATTTTTAGAATGTATCAAATGATTTTGTATATGATTTTTTCAAATTATAAGTAATTCGTAGCTCACCCTATATAATACATGAGGTAATATACCAATACGTAGGTTCACAGACACAAACATTCAAACACGCCCAACATACGTATGCACACAATTATACATGCACGCTACGCAGATAACCCTCGATTCTGCGACTCTACTGTCTGATATATTAAGAAATATGAGATCATGATACCCGTAACAATAGGTAAGTATTTCTTTGGATATCAGAACTCACCTTAAAGTGAAGTTAGAATAATATAATAATATAAGTCTGTCCGTGTGGTGATGGATTAAGAATAAATAGTGTTACCACCCGTATTCATCCCGTGAGTGTCGTAAAAGGCGACTTAGGGAACAAAGTATGCAGGACAACATCATTACAAAGAGAAGGAAAACTTTAAACAAACCCTATTTCAACCTGTCTGGCCAGCTCGGCTTAGTAGGCCAAAACCTCCTTGCTAAGGAGAGGCCTATGTCCAGCAGTGGACTGTAAAAGACTGTTGATGAAGTGATGATGATGAATATAATAACTCGTGTTGTGAACCTGGATTTGTGTGTAGTTATGTTTTAGTAGTAAATAAATTATTATTACTATATTTACAATGAATCGTGACAACTAAGAGCAGGCGCTATCCCGCGCCCGGGACACTCTTGAGTTACAAATCAGCACTAACTAACTTTTAACAATCTTAGCTTGAATTAGTGACTGACAAATTGTTTTTAATTAATACCACCGTGTTTTGAACTCTAACGACTATCTCGCTCGGAATTTTTAATTTCACTGAGGCAGTTTGCGTTGACTTATGTTCGTCTTTAATATTAATTATACAAATTATTTTATATTTCGTGCCGTTATTAAAATTAAATATTACACGGGTTGGGTCGACCAGAGTGATACCATAACTGTCCAAAAAACTAGATTTAAGCAATTCTAAGGTGATTGAGATTCTCCATACCCAAAACCTTTACCTAGGATTCTGAAATCTAAGTTTTTAATACCCTTGTACCCCTTAATCTACCTCTTCGGGAATAAAGACATACTTGTACTTATAGTACTCGTACTTTGTTTATGAAAATTGCCAACAAGGAACCCAACCTCTTAAAAAATTCATAGTTAATTAAAAATACGTGTCATCTTACACAACAATAATTTGTACTTATATCGTTTAAGCGGCTAGGGACATCAAACAATATTGAGGAATATAATATTTCGTAAAAAACTTATTTAGAAATTGGTTGTGACATATTTTCTTCAAACAAATGAAGGGCACCGTTAAGTTATGGAGGTAGTCCTGATAAAAAACCTCTCATCTAAATTGGTACTACCTTTGTGTGTGCATAGGCGCGATCATACATCAACCAGCGTGAATGAATTTGAATGGGAACTACAGTTTCATTCATTTTTGATATAATTGTGGTGTACTTTATAATATTTTCTGAACGAACATCGAACATGTTCAAACTAATATTACTTCAAGGACACCGCGACAGTCATAAAACAAAACTGTTTGTATTTTTACAAACTTATCCGAGCTTCGAATAAAAGTCGTTCTTTTTTCAATTGTGATAACAATAATATAGATAGTTGTTATAACAATGCACATCCCAATATACAGCTTGTCATTATTATTTACGGGTACGTTCATACCTACATCTATATAAAACCTCATGGAATTCAGTTAATAATAAAGTGTATATATCTTATAATTTGATATCTTTGTCACATACTAATATTTTTAAACTGAATTGTCAAGAAGTACAACAGAATAAAGATACTTTTCTTGCAAGACACTTTAATGTTGATGCTCTACAATCAATACTTAAAACAAGTTTTTACAGGTGGTCTGACATTTATACAGTAATAGAAAGGTGATAATCTTAAAGCTAAAGTGCAATAAAATAAATATTATTTATAACGTTTTGCAAAAACTTCTCTTCGAAGTCCATTTGAACCCTTTGCAGTTGAATTTACTTTGTTAACCTATCATTAGGCACAGCTGATATCTTGTCTGTAGCCGTCACAGCACGTCAGAAGAGGTTGCTTTGACAAACAGATAAGGGTCAACCATTGTTATTCGTGTTCATAGAAAAGGGCCGGATCTTCTTTACGAATACCAATAATAACGGACTTTAGCTAGATGATTTTGTGGTCGGTGACAACATCCTATATAATGAGTATTGACAAAAGTAAGCGAAATCGAAAAGATATCGTAACAATGCAGGCTAACTTTTTAATTTAATTTTTGAGTATTTTAGTAGTAAATTGACCCTTTTTAACAGACTACAAGAAGGAGGAGGTTCTGTGTTTCATGGTGTATTTATTTTTAATTTATATTCACCGATAAGTCCATCAATTATGGACCAATTTTGAAAATAGTTTTGTATTCAAAAGGGTATGCGTTCGAGGTAGTCATATTGTCACCATCTGATGAGGTGACTTTAAGATAATCGAGTGCAATCTTCACATTTTACAGACGCGTATTATATTTCTCGTACATTTCAATATTAAAGATACAACTTCTTAACGGTTAGGTGTTGGAGTATAAATCTATAAACATCATTTATGTGCATGTTACCTTAAATTGTATTATTGTTATTCTCATCTTTATCACAACATAAAAAAACATTAATTACAAATAGTAAACGAACACTTATTTCATTGTTACAACAGTGGTTGCACCTGGCCACCACATGAGTCTCTATGGTGGTCGAGCGCATTGAGGCGCTGGGTTTGCGGGTGGCCCTGGATACGACGGAGGCCCTTTTGTCTTATGTGCCCCGCCGTGGTCCACCCTCCGGCGTCTCCATCGTAGTCATTTCGGTCCTCGTACTGGTTTAGGCCTAGATGAAATATCTGGGCCTGATTCTCGACCGCCAGTTGCTCTTCGACGCGCACTTCCGACAGCTTACTCCAAAATTGGTCGACGCTACTTTTGCCCTTAGGCGACTCTTGTCCAATTTGGGACAAAGTCAAAGACAAGGTTAAAATATTGAATTGTGTAGCATAGGTACATACGGCGTTTACAAAGTATTAAGAAATATTAAGAAGTAAGTCGGATGCAGACAGCGTCGCGATGAGACGGCTATACACGAGGGTTATCCGGTCAATGGCGCTGTATAGTGCACCGGTGTGGGTGGCAGCTCTGTTCATCCAGAATAGGACTCGCCTCTGGCACCCTCAGAGGATATTGTCGGTTAGAGCTATACACGGTTACCGCACCGTGTTAACTCCGCCAGCACTCCCCCATGGCATTTGGAGGTGGAAGTGCTCGCCGAAGTTTATATACTTTCGGATAGGTACTGGCATACAGAATACCCCGCCCGAATAGTCGCACGTACCAGCGCCTCATGCCACCTTGCGTGTGGCCGCGGATAGATGGGATGGGTTTTCCCCTCTATCCGCTACAGTGGCCAACTGCGAAGAGGCGACGTCCGCGTGCGCCATACGTCGCCTAAATAGAGATATTCTCCGCAGATGGTGCCCGTGGCAGCGGGCAGGCGCTTGTATGGATGCCGTAATAGTAACTGTTCAGGATTCCTCCTAACTCAGACGCAGAGTAGCACACCGTGTGGTTTAAGTCACCCCGATTCCATCACATTACTCCGCCGTAAACTCCGGTGGGATGACGGCCCGAGAGGATTTCCACACGTAAAAAAAAAGACAAAAGTATTGAAGGCCTTATTGCTAGGAGAGACCCATTTCCAACAATGTCTGTTAAAGGTTCTTAAAGGCTGTTAAAGGATCTTGATGATGATGATGCTGAAGTTAAATTCTATATCAAAATCGATTCTCCTAAGTAATATTGTTGCTAATATACCTAACATTTCAACTTTAAGAAAGGGGTCAAAGCAAAACCCGAGTATTAAAACATAATAATTCATGAATTAATGATAATTAAACTAAGGCAAAAGTTCAAAGATACTACAAAATACAAATACAAATGAACAGCTTACTGACAGCGACAATGTTGATTTAAACTTTCATTTTCATTATACCACAATTTGGGTACTTGTAATTACAGTCACTGTAAAATTCAAGGGCAGTTGTAGCATAATAATGTCTTCTGTGAGATTGTTCATAATGGTGTAGCCAGCCCGTACGAGGCAAAGTATGAATTTTCCACGGTTAAACGATTTTTTGCCTTAATGCATTGATAAGCACATGGATGAGATTTTTGTTTGTTTAGTTTTACCTGAGTATTTAAATCTACTTACATAATACATATTGAAAAAAGTTACATCAGTCGTTTGTTATTTATTAAACGTGTTATTTTGACATGAAATATTTTCACATCATCAGGAGACTCCGTATTTTTTACGACTTTATACTACGGCATGCCTTCATGTAGTTATTATAAATTTTTGCATATACTTTGTAGCTTTACCGTGTAGAAATAAAAGGCCCTGTGTGAGATGTGTGAGGTGTATTTTTATTATTTATGTAGTTATAATGTACTAATATGAGAAACATAGTATTTAAATTTGGTTTTTGAATATTCTTATCTTAGAATTAATCGAAAATTATTTAATTCTGAGACATTACAAAAAATAAAATATGAACTACTTTGTTCGTGTAATTTTGTAATAATATATTATTTTGTCATATTGCGTTATATCCTTAAAACATCTATTTTTTTTCCTAACGCCCATGCTACCAAATTTTCCTTTTATGCTTATCTCCTGATGTTCCTATTTAATGTTTAAATTTAAGTTTCCTGGCAAAAGACTAGCCTCCTATTAGGACATCATCAACAACCTTTAACAGTCCACTGCTGGACATAGGCCTGTTCTTAACAACGAGGTTTTGGCGTACTATACACAGGGCGTACTAGGCACACTGGCCAGCCGGTTTTGTTTCCAATTTTCCTATTCTTTGCAGTGATGTTGTCTTGCATATTTTGTTCTCTTAGTCGTTTTATACGACATCCATGTGAAGAATAAGGGTGGTGACACTCTGTATTCTTAATCTGTCAACATACTATTGAGACAATGGGATTCATAATTTTAGTTGGTAAAATGTAGAACGAAAAACAATGATCTGAAACGAAATAAGATCTGTTAAAGAATCTGTGTCTTTTGTGTGTAGTTGTGATTCTTGTGTTGGATTTTGGAATTGACCGATACTTAATATGATAGTCCGTGTGGTGACGGATTAAGAATACATAGTGTTACCACTCCTATTCATCCCGTGGGTGTTGTAAAAGGCGACAAAGGGAACCAAATATGCAAGACAACATCATTACCAAGAGAAGGAAAACTTGAAACAAACCCTATGCCAACCCGTCTGGCCAACGTGGTATAGTAGGCCAAAACCTCCTTGCTAAGGAGAGGCCTATGTCCAGCAGTTGTTCTATCATTTCATAATCACAAAACACTAAAAGTTTAAAAATTCGAATTTTTGTTTTATGACAACCACAGAGAGAGAAACAATAATGATTTTTAAAAAAATACGAAAGTGCAATAATACCATTATTCAGACTATTATCTGCTATAATTACAGCAGGTTCACCAATATCGTGTAGCTAATCACTTCTGACAACTTTGTTATAAGTTGACAAGACATTAGGTATTTGATCAACTAAGATACTCGTATTACTTTTTCGCCCACCCACTTTGCTCCAGACTTTTATACTTTTGTATCAGAAACAATAGCTCTTGACGTGTTCATTGGCTAATGCGAAAATAAATATCATATATGTGATTCCACCTTCATCATATACCAGAATAATTCACGATGCTACTCACAAGACTATTTATTCATTTGGTTAATTTACACTGACGGCCCTTAGCCCGTAGGAATATAATTATGGTAAATAAAATAGTTTCATGCCTAGCTTCACTAAGGACCCATCGAACACCAACATCAGACTTTTGCCTGACACAATGCTGAATTTGAGCCATTTTTGACACAGCAAAATTGTTTTATGTTCCCTTTTCTTATGAAGCCAAATGAAATATTTTCCTTCTTTCAGATCTGCGGTAAAAAAATATTATAGTCATCAAAGTTTTATTACAATGTTTTTCAGTCAAAGATATAATATAATCATTTCTTTGATCGTTATCATGAACTGAAATTTGGTGCGAGTGTGTAAATGGAGTGGCCAGTATGGTCTAATTGTTAATTTACCATAGACTGTTGTCGTTGTTTTGGACAGTTTCAGAATGCAGTCTCAAACCGGCGGGTATGAATTACCTGACATAAAATTTAATGAAGCTGTACTTTCAATTAGTACTTGCGTTAAAAAACTGTTATCTTGGAGCCTCTAATTGTGGTTTTGGGCAACACTAGAATACACTCTAAAATCAAATGGTCTGAATCGCCGGACATCAAATTGATCATATGACTGAATTACGTAAAGTACTCAATTGGCTT
The DNA here is from genome assembly GCA_949316085.1 of Hypercompe scribonia. Lineage (NCBI taxonomy): Eukaryota > Metazoa > Arthropoda > Insecta > Lepidoptera > Erebidae > Hypercompe > Hypercompe scribonia. The sequence continues at coordinate 24,755,561 of OX438972.1, forward strand.
CCAACACGGTTTCGACTGACTTCACATACTTATGCTTTCTATACTTTATGGAACCTTATTCAATTAATTTATCCTACTTTACTTAAAGAAATATTTTGTTCTTCAGTTACACACACCTATGATTCTTGAAGTCGCCAGAATCTTTGGAATTAACTTCTTTGGAAGTACCTAGCCACACTATTATATTCTATTACGGATCTTTTACAATACAGGTTCTCAGATTTTTTAATAATTTGCCAACGTTCATTAGATGTACCCTAACACTGACAGTTTTTGAGAATATGGTCAAAGATTACTGCTTAAGTTCATAAGTACTCTTTACCCAGAATAGCTGTACATGATTAAATGATTTCATAGTTATTTAGTTATTTTCATACGTATTGTATAGATGTATATGTGTATTTATATATTTATTTTAGTACCACCTGAGCTTCGAAATCTTAATTTTCCCTTCATTTATATTTCTCCTGTCGATTTGTCCATCCAAAGGTTGCCTGGAAGAGATTTACTTTCAGCGTACATATCTTCTTGAAATATTCAACTGTAATAATTATAATGGCTTACAAAAAAGTATATTGTATTCTGTTCTATAATACGCCACTTAATGTAGCTGTAACGGTAGTACCTTTTCAGTGGATTCAAGGGTTCTTGTATACCCGTTTTGCAATTGCTCTTATTTCCATAGAAAATAGTGCAAATACTTGAAAGCAAAACTAATTAATATGCATAATAAATTCATTTCATTGTAGTCGCTTAATTGTCTGAGTGTCTATTGTACTAATAATTCTAGCGTTCAAGTCGCTATCGCTAGTCAAGTGCTACTTAATAATGTAGAAAATGTAGAAATATGTGATGAATTTAGTATAACTTTGATTTTCTTTCTTTTTATTTTTAAATTAATATTTAAAGGTTTACGGCAACATGTTATAACATACGTTCAGAAAGTACTTTCAAAGGCAAAATAATTTTGAGGTAGCAAGTGAGAGATCCAAGGCCTTTTTCTTTTCTTTTTATCGTGTGGAAATCCCCTCGGGCCGTCACCCCACCGGGGTATACGGCGGGGTGGTGTGTCGGAATCGGATCGACTAAAACCACATGGTGTACTACTCTGCGCCTGACATAGGAGGGATCCGGGAACAGCTGCTATTACGACATCCAGATCCCTCCTAGCGCCTACCCGCTACCGCGGGCACCATCTAAGGGTAAACTCTCTATTTTAGGTGACGTACGGCACACGCGGACGTCGCCTCCTCGCGGCTGGCCATTATAGCGGATGGAGGGGGAAACCCGTCCCGTCCACCCGCGGCCACACTCAAGGCGGCATGAGGCGCTGGTACGCATGCCTCCGCCGCCCGGTTCGCCGGCGTCGAATTGGGTCCGAGTAGAGGTCGTCCTCCCGGGCCTTCTCCGCCGCTTCCTTCCGCGAAATTACGTCTTCGCAGAAGGTTGCGACCGCAGTAAAACAACTGTCGCTACCGACCATGGAGCGTATAACGGCCGGTAGCGAGAGATCTCCTCCAATAACTGCAGTGAGGACCCTACGCTTCGCCATCCAGGCGGGACAAACCACTAGCGTGTGCTGAGCCGAGTCCTCACTGCAGTCGCAGTGGTGATAGGCGAGACTTAATCCCCTCTGGCGACCGAGTGCAGATACTTTCCGAAGCAACCGTGCCCGGAAAGAATCTGCGTCAGTCGGAAGGAAAGGGTCCCGTGCTGTCGCCCTGCCCACTCGGCGATGACCGGCTGGAGAGCCTCCACGGCGGCAAAGCCAGCACGTAGAGCCTCCAGCCGGGACGACCAACGAGCCATCGTGGCTCGACGAGCGACCTCTCGCCACTCGCGTATCTCTTCGGGCGGGGGCCTTATGCCGCTACCCACCCGGAAGTCAGCCGTTCGCCGATAAACTTCGGTGAGCACTTCCGCCTCCAAAGAGATCCAAGGGCTAGCTTAACCCAACGCTATATCGAAGACATACCGGACGTTAGTGAGTGTGAGATTAGCTTGGCTCTCAGACAGCTTAAAAACCACTAGGCACCTGGTGAAGACGAAATTAGGACTGAACTCCTGAAGGCAGGTGGAAGATCAGTTTTAAAAACCCGTCATACGTATCATATTAATTCCGTCATACTCAATGGGAAACCACCTCAGGCATAGCTCATTTTCTTCAAAAAGGGTGACAATACCCTGCTGAAAAACTATAAACCCATCTTTCTTATAAGGGATGTCTATAAACTGTTCTCGAGAGTTATCATGAACCGTCTTGCATACAGACTTGACGACTTCCAGCCTCCCGAATAAGCTGAATTGCGAAAAGGCTTTGGTACTATAGACCAAATTCATATGCTGCGACAGGCTATACAGAAGTCCGAAGAGTATAATTTTCCACTATGCTTGACGTTTGTAGGTGGGTCAAATTTCAAAAAAGAGGTCAATTGTCGAATCCAGCTGAGTTGGGCAGCTTTCGGGAAGCTACGTAACGTTTTCTTGTCACAAATACCGCAGTGTCTCAAGACAAAAGTCTTTGACCAATGTGTGTTGCCAGTGATGATTTACGACACAGAGACGTGGTCGCTCACTGTGGGCTTGATAAGAAGGTTCAAGGTCACTCAAAGAGCAATGGAGAGGCCAACGTTCGGAGTTTTTTTGCGTGATCGAATCAGGAATGAGGAGATCCGCAGACAAACCAAGGTCACCGATATTGTCAGTAAAATTGTTAAACTTAAGTGGCAGTGGGCGGGACACATTACACGCAGAAACGATGGTCGATGGGGCCATAGAGTTCTGGAGTGGCGACCGCGTACTGGAAAATGCAGCATTGCTAAGTCTTCCACAAAGTAGTCCGACGACCTGGTGTAGGTCGCGGGAAGCTGCCAGAAGCGGGCGGCACGGGACCGGCTGTTTCGGAGAACCTTGGGGGAGGCCTATGTCCAGCAGTGGACGTCTTTTTGCTGAGATGATGATGGTGATGAAGTGACATAGGTGAAACGAATAACATTACATAGAATGCCATATCATGAGTTAACGTCACACAGCCCACAAACGAGAGGTTAATAAATAAGTTGAGACATTGACTAACATTTAGAAACACATTGGTGACATCATTACTTAGGAAGCTAATAATAAACGAAATCAGTAATAAATACCATATATTGCTTTATCCGATACTAGACATCTCATTGTTCACCCCTATCACTCATATATTTTCCTTCACGGATCGTTGAAAGTCTCGGGCCTTCTTTTACAGAAAACCAATAAGGGTCATTGACTATTGACATTGATATCGTACAAACGATTTAAATAGTAAAAGAATTCTAGACAATAGCTCTCCCATCATAAACTTAGTGAATAAACTTGACTTTAATTTTTCGGTAATAAATATTAGAGTAGAGACTTGAAATTTGAATTCCTAAATATTTATGTTGTTCACAGTTTATTTTTTATCAATAAAATACTGAATGTAAGATTTTAGCAACTTTGAAAATACAAAAAGTTACATTATAAGTTTACCGCTTATTATTACTTATATTAAGTATTTTTTCACAGAAAACCGATACCAAGCAATTCTCTATGTGGTGACGGCTTGAGAATACAGAGTGTAATTATCCCGTGGGTGTTGTAAGAGGCGACGGAGGGAGCAACTGACACAGAACAACATTACTGCAAAGAAAAAGTACAACTTGAAAGAAGCCCTATACCAACCTGAATGGCAGTGTGATATAGTAGCCCAAAATTTCCTTTCTATGAAGAATCCTATTTCCAACACTGGACTGTTAAAGATTGTCGATGCGAAGCAATTTTTCCATTACTTTTGACCAGAGTAATGGAGGTTACCATTGGCCTAACGGAAGGGGTTAGACCTCACTCTCATCATGCGATAAGGCTGAAAGAGCTTTCGCGCAGCAGGCTGAAGTCTTTTGAGTTATAGGTATTTTTGATAAATTACATAAATGTAATTTAATTTAATTAATAACAACTAAATAGAAGGCGCCGGCATTTTCCAAGTTTCGCTCTGGAAAGAAATGGTGAAAAAAACGATAGAAGTATCTTTGTTTTTAAGTCTCATACTGACGGCGTACGATCCCCAACGATCGTGTCGCTTAACCAGTATTAGTGAAGGTTTCCGACTTGAAGCGTGACACTACCATCAGCAGGCAAATTAAATAGGCCAGGAAAATACTCAAAACCTCAAAAACTATGCTAAATATGAACTTATATAACAAGCTTAGACTATACTAGTTATTATATACACAAAAAAATACTGTTAAAAAGCAAGTTCCATGTAAGAAAAAAACATTTAATAAAAATAAAAAAAATGAAATACAACAATACATTAAATATCACTTTAAAAAAATAGCAAATGTGAATGTAAGAGCGAACAGCATCAATTCAAATCAAATTTTTAAATTACATAAATAATCTGCAACTGTGTAGTAAGCCTTTTCACATAGTTTTTGTTGTGCAAAAAACTTAAATTTGTTGTACAGTGGGACTTATTCGAGATAAAATTATTTAAAAAGTTAAGATATCTTCTGTTTCGCTGTAAAAACCACGAAAGTCTAAATCAAGTAAAATTTGTTCATAGTTAATTCTTAAAATTTACTTGGCATTTCCTGGTTATGAGTAGCCACTTATAATCAATTGTATCTGATATCTACTCCTGGACCCTTGTTATTAGATTTTGTCTATCTGACGCAAGGCAAAGTTTTTGGACTTTTCATTGTTATGATGATCACCCAGCATTCCCGATTTCTGTTTGTCCATGGAAGCTTTAGATAGTTATTATTGCTTTTTCCTTTAGTGATGTTTACATAAAGAGTAAAGAAGACACACTTATATTTTTTAGTTATCGAGTGTTAGATCATGCCTTGCCCGCGAGTATTCTGCCTACTTGGCAATATTTAATAATTCGTAATTTTATAACATGGACGAGTAATGTAAGAATCCGGCAACTAAAATATAAAAGGAAAGTATGGATAAAAATTATAATAAGAAGAAAAAGTTAATTGGAGCTCAACTTTGACCCACCCACCATTTATCTCTCACAATATACCATTTACAAAAATATTCATACTTAATATCATTATTCTTTAAAAGCTTACTAATTGATTAGTAAATAAAAATGAAGTTCCGTGTCAAGATCAAATACTTCAAAAGCAATTCAATCAAGTCATCATAAAAAGTAATGGCGCATTAATTTTGACAGACGAGTGATATTAAAGCCGGCGTCGTTCGAGCAAATAGTTGGAGACATTTTATTGATACCGTAGGCTAATGCCGACCGACTTGGCGCAAGGCCCCGTGTCGACTCGCTTGGACAATAGAAATAGTTCATATCTATACGAGTATAGCACACTGTAGATTAATATTATTAAAGCTTTTTACCTTGTATCAATTTGCAAAAGAAAATGATATGAAGTTAATATTAAACGAAATACAATAATCAAAATTAGAGACGCTGTCTATTTACAATTTACAAATTAAATAGTTAATATTTTACTGAAATATTATATGAATAACGTAAAATTGATTGCAATTTACATGTCATAAATGGCTAATTAAGAAAATGAAACTGAAGTCTACTTATTTTACTTATAATATATTTATTTTTGTAATCAAACTTTTAGCCTTTTCTAAACGAAGGCCTCCCACAAAGAACGCCAAACCTTCTGGCCTTAGGCAGTCCACATCCATCCGCGGCCGACCATTTTCCTCAAGTCATTAGTCCATCGTGCCGCAGGGCACCCTAAAATACTTTTACCGTATCGCATTCTCCACTCCAACACGTGTTGGCTGGAGAGACCATCAGTCCAGTATTTTCACTTCACCGTACTGATTCTTCGAGCGATATTGGTTGTTCCAGTTCTCTTCCAGGTGAATTTTCAGTGTCTACATGTCAACTCTGTATGTCATTACGAGTAGGACACACTGGTCAAAAGTATTCGTTTTTAGTGATTGCGGGATCGGCGACTCGAAGATATTGGTAAGCTTCTCATGTGCTACCAAGCACAGACGAATTCTTCTATCGACCTCTTAATTGAAGTTGTGCTAACAGAATTTCACAACACACAGGCACAATTCACAACTTCGATGGTAACGTCATTTACGGCCACAGAACTCTGAACTCATGCTTATAATACATAATCTTGGTCTTACTAAAGTCTATCCAAAGTCTCGCTCGTTTCAAAGAAACGTCCAGACTGTTAAGTAATTCTTCTAAATCATGCAGAGACTCCGCATAGATCACTATGTCATCTGCAACTCGCAAGTATGGGATGTATTATGTCTTGAAGCATCTTATAATGCATTGGATTAAAATTTCGGAGCAATAATGTCTCCTTGCCTAACCCCATAATGGGATGATTGGTTTTCTTCTCGGAAGTAAAGAAAGTTGCAGTAATCTAAAGCTTTCGTATCCTTTCCCTATCTCCGAACTTCTTACAGTCCGAAAAGATTCTAATTTATACAGCCCACCTTCGTTTCAAGTTTTTTTAAGCGATCGCCCAGCCACAAAATGCGACCGTTGTACGTCACCAAATACAGTTGCCGGTGCCATAATTACCACCCTAAACACGTGGGTTGGTGACAGCAGTGGCGAGAATCGTTATCGAGTTGGGTCGCATGAAGGTGACTTCACGTTATGGGGCCTAAGATGTTAGCGCTAGGCACGGCGAATTTGTGATAGTAAAACTCATAACAGAGGATTAAATATAGTATTTTTACCGATGCTACCGAACATAGCCGCTTAGCTACTAAGTAACTATGCCGTACATTTGAGATTAAATTTGCAATAGATTTATTCAGACGGAACACGATATATATGTGTACAAATGCCAACTAAACTAAAGATTATTTCATATTTATACGTTAACACATTAGAAATTTGCCTTTTAAACATGCCTGAGTAGAACTAATTGGATTAGAAACAAGAATTCCTGAACACAATGTTATGTAATTAATTTTACTTCATAATCACGAGTATCAAGCTAATAGAACCTTATGCTTAAATGGTATAATTTGATCATTGAAAGGGACCCCAACTAGGGCTGGATAATACCAAGTATCCGAGTTAACTGTGATATATTGTGCGAATGGGAACTTTGATGTTCTTGGAAACAATACCCTTCTAAACGTGTGAAGCACATTGTTTACTTATCGCAAAGTTAGTATTTTGAGTCGTGTTTTAATCCCTATTACGCAACTTTATTTAGCCTTAAATTATATACAGCTAGTGGATATTGTACTAAAATATATTACATAGGTATAATATATGCGGATTTAAAGTTACATGACTTAAAATCCAGAAACTATTAAACACAATTTTGTTATTTCCTGATACGAAACATCAATCAATAGTTCAAGAATATCTTAACGCACACACAATGGAAAAGAAGAGAAAATTTCGATGACCAGTTTTATCTTGAAGAATTTGAAGCAAGCAAGCAACATAATACATAATCCAAGCTAAAAATTTCTTGGCAAGCACATTTGTTAAAGTTGTTGGTTTCTTATTACTTCTTACAATCCCAATGTAGCGCCTATCAACTTCTTTTTATTTCTGGTATTGAGTACAAGTGATAGATTATAGTTAATATCGTCAAAAGATGCACTAACTGCATGTGAAAAAGCCCAAAACTTGATATAAATGTAGTTAGAAAATATTTTTTTTAATTCAAATATTGTTTATAGACTAAAAAGATATTTAAAGCTAAAGCGGACAAGAATACTCCAATCATAATGGATTAACGTGATCATGGACACATAAACAGTTAGACGCCTTCATTTGCGACAGTACCAGTTAACGATCCTCCAACTTCCCTCATTTCCTATAAATATTTTTATGTGTTCCCGTGGCCGCATCGTTTATGGTCACTATCCCTCGTTTAATACCACAACTTGTGCGATGTATCTCTCACAATGTGTGGTTAGCTAAATCGTTAGCTTGCGGATTTTATGAACGTTTACATGGCAATATACAAATAGGATCTTCTAAGTTGAAAATAGAACTAAATTATGTTAAACATTTGAATTCGTGAACTAAATTCGGTGACCACTATTCTGATGAGTATCACCATGTCTGTAGATAGAAATTATTCCTGGTAGATGCTAATCTCGTTATTAAATCATTAAACAGGGTTATCGATGATCCAAAAATCGTTAATAATTTACAAATTAGAAAAAACTGTTGAACGGGATATTCAAATTGCGTCACAGGGGTATATTTCACCTTTAAATAATTTCAATAAACATATTTATTTTTTTAACTATTTGTTTAATGAAAGGAAATCTCTGAAATAACCAGTCAGATAGGCACGGTTGGCCTAGTGGTTTACGTGGTCGCCATGCCGCACTCTACTTCACCAAGTGTTGTGGGTTCAAGCCCTACATGGGACAACACTTTGTGTGATCCACAAATTGTTATTCTGAGTCTGGATGTTCTTTGTGTCCGTTTCTTGTACGTTTACAAAGTCCCCCGCGACACAGGGTTCATTCCTAGTGCGGGTGTTGTCTCTAAAAAAACAAAAAAGAAAAGAAAGAGGGGTATCCGTATCTGTAGAGGAACCTAGTGTTGACGGTTAACCGGACTTAGTCTCTGTCTACTTCTACTCCGTGTCTACTAGTTCACACGACAAAAGAAGTCTAGACTAGTCTCAACGGATTAAAATAAAACTTTTAGTATTACATAAATTAATTGGTAATGAATTTCATTGGGTATAAAACATAATTTGAAATTATATCTGTTTCTGGTATTTAATAACAATATCGTGAGAACAATGATAAAAAATATAAAAATTGTAATAGGAGTACGAGTCTATAAACCAAATCATTGCGAATACTCGTAATAGCAAATGAAATACATCAACATTTTTTTTGTTATTCCATCAATTTAATATAAAATAAGTGGTGCTGGCGAAATCGGTCAAACACATACAATTTACTTTATCACTATGTAAACCTACATAACGCGTCACTCGCTAGAATTACACATTTCCTCGCATAGCTTTTATTATCCACTCATCTAGTGTTTAAGACGGAACCAAATTTTTATGGTAGTTCTGAGTATTATTTAACTAGATATTGTTGGCTGCTTTGTTTTCTTGAATATTTCTTATTTTTAAATTTAAAAATGATGATTTTCCATACAGATAGTATTGGTATAACTCATTCATACCTCTTTCTTCCTTTTTTCCTGGCTTAACAAAATGACGCTACTCTGCCTGATGGAATACACATTGTGAATGCAGAAAGTTCAGTATGGCGACCCACACTATGGCGACCTTGGGAGTAACATTCTCTAAAATCCTTTCTTAGTTGCCAAAATTTAAGTTCGCCATCAATTCAGACAAGGCAAGTAACATAGATATTTGAAAAAAATACACAAATATTGTAACTATATATTATATAAGTTCTCAAGGCTTGGTGCGTAATAGTGGCACTCAATTTTGCAACTAACAATTTTTAAGGTATATTAAAGTGTATTTTTCTACCTACATATGCTTTCAAAGATTTCATTAGATTATATAGTCTAAATATATGTTTTTTCAAAGTATTCCTAACAATATATGTCCCGTATTATATTTTAGTTGCACCGTTATTTTTATTCAACATCTGTCGGCGTGATAAACTAAACGATTTCCTCCTTGTTTTTTGAGCAATATTTGTGTATTTTCATATTCGTCCCGAGCACGTGTTACCATTGCTACAATAACGCTACCCCGAATAATGTTTCTGAATTGAAAATAACATAATTTTTTCTTGTCGCAAGTTCTCACAAACTGTGAAGCGAAGAAATAAGCACAATAAATATTTATGTACGAATGCTAATGGAGAAACAAAAGGGAAAGAACTTCATAAAAGCAGATGTAGTTTGATTCACCACTAATAGACGACAAGGTAGGAAAAAATATTACTACACTAATCCTGAAACGGATAGCAGAAGGAGATCACGAAGATATTTAACTATCACCCTTTTTTAAGCTTACTCTCAATGTTTCAATAAATAAGAAAAAACATACAACGGGTCACCAAAAAGAACCTAATAATTTTTCAAAGAAGAATAAAATAATAAATGAATCAATCAAAGGATGTTCGACGCGCAAAAGTAATAAAATAGCGGGCGAAAAAGGATTTTTGTACCAACTAAAACTTTAAGGGGCGAAAGCAGATCATATCGTATAAGGCAAGCAATAGTGTTGGTATTCTGTCAATAAAATAGTTATATTATAAGAATTGAATAAAATTTGTAACAAAGTCTGAACTGCACTCAACGCTTTAGCAGTTTCTGTGAGCTCCTCACCCGCATTCTTTTTGTCGAGTTTGATGAATATTGGATATAAATTGTTAAACACTTCTTTTGTCCATTTCAAGATTTATGATAATGTCAACAAATTGAGCAAAATCTAAATATAACTTAAAGATTTTTCTAAGCCTATGTAAAGTTTTGAATTCAGCACAGAGCAAAAGGGTTTATTGTCCCAGTAATAAATCTTTTGTAAGTTGTCCATATTATTGACGTTATTACAATGACAAGCGGCAAGCAAACAGTAAAAATCATTGTACATCATTCATTCTCACCCGATACTTCACGACGAAATTCAGTGTTAGACAGATGATAAATTAATTGTTCGGAGTGACTTAGTTGTAGAAATGTTTATTTTCTAGGCTTTTCGAGAGATAAAGCTGTTTGTAAGTAGGTAAAACCAAAAAAGACGTGAAGGGATCAGACGAAAGCTTGAAAGCTTCGGCTAACTGTTAAATGTTACTTCCTAAGTCGGTTTAAGTACCTTCACAAAATGCCATAAATCAAACTTCCGTAGGCATGTTGAACTCCTATCTTATTATAAAACTAATTGAAGAGGCCTGTGCATGTTATGTTATATTTTCGTTATTTAGTTCTGAATTCAGTGTTATACTTCTAAGAAATCATATATGTACTCGATAAGAGTTCTTAACTTTTTACAGTACTTTCTACACGTAAACAGCAGTACGAAGATTTATACATTTCTGTCTTCAATTGGTTCAATCTTCTTTGCCACTCATGTGTTACTGACCCCTTATACAGTAGATTTCCCCGGAGGATTATATCTACAAAAGCGTTATGACAAAAATCTTAGGGGAGTAACTATTGTGCACCTGGTCCCTTGGCCATTGGTACCTGAGACGGCGTGCGGTTTTTGGTCGGTTCGGGTCCGACATAACCACTCTTCTGTGGTATCCGTAGGGATTTCCGCACAGTACAAAAAAAAGGTGGAGTAACTATTAAGTAAAAATGGTCAATCAGCTGTATTGTTACGGTAGGAGTTTTTAGCGCAAAATTGGTATTTTTAGTTTACGTGTAATTAGTAGTAGTAAGTAAATTAAAATCACTTTTATGTACATAACTACATATATCGTACTTGCATCTCTTGAATTGTAGGTGTGGACAGTGATAATCACTTACTATCAGGTGGGCCACCTCATCGTTTGCCCGCTGCATAACATTAAACACTTTAGCTGTACTGGCCAATGTATATAGGGTATTGTAAGCTAATATCAACAGGTATTCCTCAGTTAATTGAGCAGCTTACCTCCGGTTTTCAGCTTCATTTTAGTCTCAGTATGTTACTACGATTTGTTACTGTCTCGGACCAATATATATAATTTGCGTAAGTACAAGTTGTAAATCATTGTAGTTAAAACAAAACAGTTCGATGTTTGGAGATCGATGTTTTAATGTTACGGTTAAGATTTATTGGTCGTCCGTCAGTGCGCGCGTCTGTGGGAAGCGTGTATATTGATGTACACCAACCGTATTGTGTATACGCAAATAACTGGCGAATCGATGTAAACTCTCAAATAGATTGTAAGGAATTTATTTTCTCAAATTTGATTTATGTATCAGGACTATTTTGCGTAAAACCACCCAACAGAGTGAAATATGGACCATTTACCATTCACGGTCGTACAGCCAACCCAGTGAACAAAGGAGCGTTAGCAAACTTCATATAAGCAAAAACGTTATAGGATATCTAATTCTAGATAAAAGGCATTAAGTAATTAATGACTTCCATTTAACCCGGTTGGAAGCATCCTTCATCCATCCTCCATTCATCCATCGCTCATCGACTATCTTACTATTATTTATCTTCAAATGGAAATGTCAATACCGCCACTCTGTTCCAAAATTTAATGTGTCTGTTCCAAATTGGTTGTGATCTATTCAGCCGTTCTAGAGTAACTAAATTATGCACCTTCATAACTTTGGGCTTACAATCATTCACATTTATAATATTAATGAGGTATTTACTTTACTTTGTATCCTTGTCTGCAGGCGCCAGAAGCCTCTGTCAGCACGTTAAAGGAAACAGATTAATACGTCATTCAAGACAAAGACCTGAACTAAACGCCTTCAACATGTCTGCGACGTTCTAAAGACTTGCTTCTAAATATTATGTTCTAGAATATTCAATTAGACGACTGGCAAGTCATCGTTTCGTTCGTAATTAGTGAACGGAGCTATTTGATAGCCATTTCGGGGATTAGGAGACGAGAACGTTTAATGATCATTAATCAAAATACAAAATGCGTGTCATTGTTTGTGTAAAGCCACAAGTATATAAGAGATTTAGGTTTTTTTTTCTAAATGCAGAGCCTGCCAAAGTAACTCTACTCTGCCTGATGGAAAGCATGAATAAAATCCAAAGCGTTTTGGTCACCATACTCATTGCAAATGCAGACAATGTAGTGTGGTGACCCACTATGGCGACCTAGTGAGATGCTTTTTCATGCCACGCTTGGGAACATAAAAGGCATGACAGTCATCCTGGTAGTGTAAAGCTCACACAGTTATCACGATAACTGTCACCCCTGCATCAATGGGCCTCCGGTCTCGCTCTCACCAACGAAACACGACAGCGCGGATGCTGACGCTTTAGGTTGGTCGTCTGGGGGAGGGTAGTACTGCTCCAGTCGAGCCGGCCCGTTCGTGCTGAAATCAGTGTGGCTCTACTACCTAAAAAAGAATATTTAAATATAAGAAAAATAAGTAAATCTTATTACTACATTTTACACGCTTTACTATGTACAGAAAACGGTCATTATGTCCACCCGACACCGAATTATGGAGTAGCTAAGTACGTGCATTTACAACGTTTGGGAAAAATGTTATATTCAGGTTTGCACTGTAAAACTACTAAAGGATTATATTATTACTATTTTTACATTCAATATTACTTTTACCTGTCACGATGGAAAGCCAATGTGAGTCACTCTGTTGCTACAAATAACAAGATTTGTGTTAAAAATAATTCAACGAAACAAAGCAAAACATTGGATAACTCATAAATTATGTTCAAACTTCGATTAATAATTCACTTAATTTCGAATCAAGTTCAATGTCGGCGCCACGATTTACTTAAAGAAAATCATTTTGATATTATCCCAAAACTAAACGAAATAATAATATTAACCTAAAATATCTCACTATCTACTCATAAAATAAGCATAAAATTGACACAAAAAAATGTGCACGCTAACACAACCGATCTCTTATTCAAACAGCATAACATGCCAAGAGATTAATCTGTTAATATTTAAGCACAAACATACCTCAAGCTCTTGAGTAAATCAAATGTACACAATGTAGTTCCATATCTTAATGTTATGTTTCATTATTTATTTATGCATTAAATTTAATTAGAATGTGTTAGTGGATGAATTCAGTTGTCATAAGATCAGGTTAAATTCTGTTAAACGTTTAATATCTTTGATAGCTTTCTATAATTATTGTAATTATGTGAATTTCATAAATAGTACTCATACTTCTAAAAGAAATGTATATATTAAAAGCCTGCCAAAGTGACTCTACTCTGTATGATGGAAAGCATGAATAGAATCTAAGGGATGTGATCACCATACTTATTGCGCTTGCAGACAATGCAGTAAGGTAATCCACACTATGGCCGCTTAATGAGCTTTTTTACGCCCCACTTGGGGATGTAAAAAGCATAACAGTCATCGTGGCAGTTTAAGGCTAAGACACTTACTACGATAACTGTCACTCCTACATCAATGGGCCTCTGGTCGTTCACTCACCAACGAAATACGACAGCATGAAAGCTCTGGTTTTAGGTTCGTCTTCAGTGAGAGGGTAGTACTACCACGGTTGAACCAGCTAAATTCAGCCGGGCTCCACTACCTAGTACATATATTGTATTGTCTTATAAATTTAGGTACATATTTCAAGTATTAAAAGTAAGTTTATTTTTATAATTATACCAAATAAGTTAGAGACCTATAAAAAATGTATGGACCTAGCGCTCGGTGAGTAGACAGTGGAATTTTTAAAATCTGCTAAGTGATTATTCACTAATTTACTAAAGGCGTTAACAGCTCGATAAATTATCTTGCTTGGCAAAATTTTAAAGGTAATGAAAGCTCTAATTTTCGTTAGGCACACATACTAAACATGTACGCTGTCTCCGTTGACACAACATGACGCCGCTATGACCGAAATCTGCTAAGAGTTCATCATCAATTTCATTATAAAACACGACACATGGAAAAAATTATATTCAGCTTCCCCCTTCTTTAAATGGAAAACAACTTAACCTCGCTACTATCCCCTAATGGTAAAACAATGTTTAGAAAATAGCTTTTGATGTGCGCAATAACATTTAATGATGAAAATTTACTAGAATTCCTAAGCAGTACTACAACATAATTTATAAATTCTAAAGATTGCCTTGTTGAGTCTTTCGTATTAGTCATTTAGAATCTGTCAAAACAGACACACAATATTTGATATTTGACGAGGCCTTCCTCCATCGCTCCATAAAGAAAGGACCTCGGGACGCGCTGAAAGAATTTTTAATTAAGAATGAACAAGCCTTTTATACAAGATGTTTTAATATCCCAATCCTGTTTTAATATACTTTAAGATTAGTGCCAACAAATGTTTGAAATATGTGACAAGCTGACTGCTTGGCAGCATACAATTCGATATCTCTTAGTAATTCGATGAATTTCTCAGATTACGATCTGGATTATTAAGCCTATTTAACTTACAAATTGACTTCTTAATTTGATGTATTTAATAATTATGTAAATTGTACTATATTTAAATTATAGTAGAGTTTAAAAAAAAAAAGTATAAAAAAAAGCTTATGAATGTACTCAAATCTATTAAGGACATAGGCATGTACTCAAATTATATTTAGTGACATGTTATTATTTTCTAGGCTGATAGGGCTCTTTATAAAAAAGTGAAACAATTTTGGTTGGTGCCATGTGACATATATCGTGGACTTAAATATGTGTGTGAGTACAATCTTTAACAAATATTAAAAGGATCATTATTTTGCATGTTGGTTAAGTAGTAGCAACCGATGTTGTCATTTTTAAAATTTAATAAAAATGCAAAAAATAGTAATAATAATTTTGATAGGTGTGAAAAAAAAGTGTATCACATAGTTTTTAATACGGTAAGTTAACTTACAACTTTCAATACCACACTCAAACGTTTTGATACAATTATTTTTGATATTATAAAAATATTTCAAATTCTACACTAGTGGTATGCCACTGATACTACCAAAGAAAAGAAATGAAACATTCAATTCTTTACTCACAGTTTCCCTTGTCCAAACAACTTTGAAGTAGTAGACACTTTAAGACAAAAGAATTTTGTCAAAAGTAAATAAATAAAACAACAATTTGTTCGTTTTAAAATTCGATAGGACAGAAACAACAGAAACCAAAAGCTTTCGAAAGTTTCATTACAAGTTCCTATCTAAATGTTTATGTATAGAAGATATACATAAACAATCTGTATTGATTTTAAATGTTTACTTCAAATTATACTATAGCGCGGTTAAATTTACAATTAAAAAGAAATACGATCATGTGAGGTGCAATTTGTTTGGTCTAAAATTTGAATTGGGTTCCGTGAAGAGAAATTTCAAATTATTGATCAAATAACTATTAAAATGCTTTTGAAGGTGTGATCAACCAGTAGACCTTTCTACACTTTTAATTGTAGAATGGACAAAAGAGCACAAAATATGAATATTTTCAAGATCACATCAACATCATCATGAAGAACGGTTAGTAGTCCACAGCTGGACATAGGCCTCTCCTTAGAATGAATATTACGATCCACTATACAACATGCCATGGCGCCCATGGACTTAGGTAGTTACTTGCAATCAGGTAACTTGAGTTCTCTTTTGCTCTCTTACATAAAAAAGCTTCATTTAATATTTTTAAATAATTTAAACTTGTACTCTTATTAGCATGTAAAATATAAGTATTTATAGCATTCAGAGCGTGTTTCCAAACTTTATTAGATAAGTATACGATGTTTACTTATCTCTTGTAGATTGCCTTTCAAATATTTTATTCGTAGCACAAAATTTTGTTTCTTTGATCATAAAAAATTCGATTTCATCGGCAGGATTGGTGAGCGACTTACGGGCTACCCCTCTGGGAGTCGTGCCTTTTGGTCTCTTGCTAAGGCGGCCGAGGGAAACTTTTGCCAGTCGTCTTTACCACCATTGCGAAATGCCGATGGTAACTTGGCCCACAGTGCCAAAGAGAAAGCCGACCTACTTGGGCAACTCTTTGCCTCAAACTCGACCATGAACGAGGATGGAAGTGCGGTACCGCCTACTAACCCGCCGTGCCAACACTCTTTGCCGGAAATACACATTTCGCAAAGAGAAGTGCGGCGGGAACTAAACTGTCTAGACGTTCATAAGTCGAGTGGGCCAGACGGCATACCTGCAGTGGTGCTCAAGCAGTGTGCTCCTGAGTTGTGCCCTGTACTAACGCGACTTTTCGCGCTTTCCTACCGCAAAAGGCAAGTGCCGTCTTCGTGGAAGACTGCCCATGTGCATCCAGTGCCAAAAAAGGGTGATAGATCGGACCCATCGAATTACAGGCCTATAGCTATAACTTCCCTTCTCTCTAAGGTGATGGAGCGTGTGATCAACACACGGCTCCTCAGTTACCTAGAGGAGCACGATTTGATCAGCGACCGCCAGTATGGTTTCCGCCACGGTCGCTCGACTGGTGATCTTCTAGTGTATCTCACTCACCGGTGGGCTTCAGCCATTGAGAGTCAAGGTGAGGCTTTGGCAGTTAGCCTGGATATAGCAAAGGCGTTCGATCGGGTCCGGCACAGGGGTCTTCTATCGAAGTTACCATCCTACGGCCTGCCCGAGGGTTTGTGCAAGTGGGTGGCTAGGTTTTTGTCCGGCAGACGCATAAAAGCCGTCGTCGATGGTAGCTGTTCCGATAGCATGGACATAAACGCTGGTGTCCCGCAAGGCTCCGTGCTATCTCCAACGCTGTTCTTGCTGCATATCAATGATATGCTGTCCACGGATGGTATCCATTGTTATGCGGACGACAGTACTGGAGATGCGTATTACACGGGCCGAGCTAACATCCCTCGTACCGTTGTAGTAGAAAGTCGCGAACAACTTGTGTCTCAAATCGAGAGCACCTTACACAGAGTCTCCGATTGGGGTCGGGATAACCTGGTCCAATTTAACCCCTCTAAGACACAAGTCTGTGCGTTTACCGCTAAGAAAACCCCGTTCACTGTGGTTCCACAATTCCAGAATACACCCCTTACCATCTCACAGAGTATTGGAATCCTCGGTGTCGACATCTCCAGTGACGTCCAATTTCGAGCTCATTTGGAAGAGAAGGTCAAGCTGGCATCAAAAAAGCTTGGTGTTCTGAATAGAGCGAAGCGATACTTCACACCGGCACAAAGGCTACTACTTTACAAAACACAAGTTCGACCTCACATGGAGTATTGCTGTCATCTCTGGGCGGGAGCACCGAAGTACCAGCTTGAGCCTTTCGATTCAGTTCAGAGACGTGCTGTGAGAATAGTCGACGATCCTGATCTCACAGACGGTATCGAGCCACTAAGTCTTAGGAGAGACTTTGCCTCCTTGTGTGTGCTCTATCGTCTCTACAATGGGCTGTGTTCTGAAGAATTGTTTGATATGATGCCCACAGCCACTTTCTACCATCGCACCGCTCGCCATCGTCAGGGAGCTCATCCACATACATTGGAACCTAAATGGTCGCGCACAGTGCGGTTTCAGAGAAATTTTCTCCCGCGAACAATCCCGTTATGGAATGAGCTCCCTGCCGAGGTTTTCCCTGGAAACTACAGTATGGGGCTCTTCAAGAAGGGGGTAAATAGGTTTTTAAAGGGTCGGCAACGCGCACGTGATGCCCCTGGTGCCGCAGGCGTTCATAGGCTGCGGTAACCGCTTACCATCAGGCGGGCCGTATGCTTGTTTGCCACCGTCGTGGTATAAAAAAAAAAAAAAAAAAAAAACACGAAAGAAAGCCAATTATGATTTCTTCAACAACAGCTTGTTTTTTTTCACAAATAAAAAATATGTAATTAAATTGTAATTTAAGGTGAAGGTTGCTTACAAGTAATTGTTCTTGACAAACATATTTTTCATTGATGTCGTAGGTATGAATGCTTAATAAGATCATAATAAAGATACTTCAATAAGCGGTAGGTACATCGAAGGAACTGCCACTTAAAACTAAAACCTTGGTTTTATTTATGAAGTATTACAGTTGCAGGCGCCGTAATAGTTATTTTTTTTCTGTATTAGGAGCCTGCCAAAGTGACTCTACTCCGCCTGATGGAAAGCATGAATAGAATCCAAGAATTGTGGTCACTATACTCATTGCAAATGCAGACAATGCAGTATGGTGACCCACTCTATGGTGCCCTTGTGAGATGCTTTTTCACACCCCGCTTGGGGACGTAAAAGGCATGACAGTCATCGTCTCAGTGTAAGGCTTACAAAGCTACCACGATAACTGTCACCCCTGTATCAATAGGCTTCCGGTCTCACACTCACCAACGAAACACGACAACACGGATGTTGTCGCTTTAGGTTGGTCTTCTGTGGGAAGGTAGTACTGCCCCGGTCGAGTCGGCCCGCTCGTGCTGAAATCAGCGTGGCCCTACTACCTAGAAACGTTTAGTCGTCACTTCATTGAAAGGTTACTTACTAAACAGCGCAATTCAAAGTGTTCTTCAAATATTATTTTTCACAGTTATGTGATAGTGTATATTAATTAAAATTTTTCAAAAACCTAAAAACTTTTAAAGAAAATAAAAAAATAATAAAAAAATTCTTTCCAATATTGTTAAATATTGCAAAGAATTTTGAATTCGTGTACGTTTAATCATTTAATTTCTTTTATACATTATAATTTTCTTTGCATCTATTCAATTATTCTAGCATGCTTAGCTCATTGAAATCACACATTTATAACTCATATGAGAGTTAATCTCGCTTCGGATATCTTCTTACATAGGGTCGTGAGATATTGTTAGCCTAGATTATTTTAGCACACATTTCTGTAGGTAAAGCCATTCATTACAGCAATTCTAAACTACGTATCAGGTACGCAATGACTTTGAATTATGAGAAATGACAAATACGAATTTGGGTCATCTTATAAGTTACTTGTATATATTCAAAATTATGACGTTGTAAACTGCTTATGCATTCCTTTAGTACTTGAGAACACAGAAGAGAAGAGAAGAATTAATTAAGATGTAGTAGAATCAAAAACAGTGTGTTTCATATGGCAAGATCGATACCTCACAATATTTAATAGACACTTTGTCTCAACGTGTATCGTTTTATATGAATTCATTTTCTCAATTTTGTAATTATATTTAAAATTATTTTTATGTTCATGTATCACAGCCTAAGTTAGTGACCGGGGCACAATATTGCGTTTCGCAACTCAAGGCAAACGCAACATTGTGCCCCGGTCACTAACCGGGGTACAATGTTGCGTTTCGGCACGATATGATTTCGCATATTTTTATTGTGTGGTCAGCCTAGGTCAAAGAAACATTTAACAAGGGGTAAATTAGCTCAGAAGGTCCCACAATTTTTTTAAATATGTGCGTCATATTAACACGACAAGGTAATATTTCCTGTTTTATTGTTAGAAATGTTAATGATTGTGCTTGATATTGGATTGAACTAACAACTTTTTTATTTGACTCCACAATACTCATCGTCATATGTATTTTGATAGCAAATTTGCGTTTGCCTGACAGTTTAACTTTTTAATTTTGTCAAGTTTCATTAATAAAAACATTTATTCATAAATACAGATCAGTCTAAATAAGCTTCCGCATTTCAATGTATT
Source organism: Hypercompe scribonia (assembly GCA_949316085.1). Lineage (NCBI taxonomy): Eukaryota > Metazoa > Arthropoda > Insecta > Lepidoptera > Erebidae > Hypercompe > Hypercompe scribonia. Next base: position 24,775,757 of record OX438972.1, read on the forward strand.
TTTCCACAACTCTTTATAAGCGTCCTTGCCAACGCATTAAAGTTGGGTACAGATTTGCCTTCGAACACAAAATGAATCAAATGAATCATCTTGAATTCGAAGTGCAAATATTTCCCTTAAAGTCTTTTCTGCATAAAATGTTGTAGTTTCTTTGATTAAGTTAAGAAACCACTTTGACGTCAACTTACGACTTAGCCACGTGATTAGTGTAAAACAGGAGATACCATATTCACTTTTAATATTTTCGATGAGTTATCGATAGTACAAACCTTGTGACCTTATAAAGTTTAAAATTATATAGAAATTACAATTTACGACACATTTTCAAATAATTTTAACAAAGAATAATAAAAAAATCTTCCTCAGTATATAACACAACGGCAATAGGCTTTCATTTGCCGTGCCACCGTTTGTACATTATGGTTCTCGGTCGTCTAGCGCTGGTCCACATCTATAACTGTCATTTTGAACGTTAAAATCTAAAATACAGAGTAATCTCCTCACAACACACGCACGGTATAGATCTCTCACTAAGCAATCCATCATTCAAACACTGTTTGTATTTTCAGATAAAAATGTGCAAATAATCCCCTGTCTATGTGCGTGTTTTCAATCTGTAGTTTCGTTATAGAATCATTCTAAAGCTGAGTTACTCCTATGAACAATAATTCATTATATTATTAAAAATATATAGTTATTCTGTAGAATGTAAATAATTCAATATGAAGTTTATCAAATTGTAAGATAGTAGAAAGATAAGTACCGGACACAACACTTGTGAAACAGTTAGTTTAATTAAAATTTAGAACACGGTTAATCGGTAGTTTGAATAGTTTTAGAAATTGAAGTTTGAAATTGCATGTAAAGACTATCTCTTTAAGCTTGATCTTATATCTTTTCTATGTATATTCTAAGCCTAAGCTCTTTAAAGAATATAAAAGATGGAAAACTCTTCTAGTCTGTACATCTGTACGTCTGTAAATAATTACAGGTTTAACAAAAACAGTTAATTTTCTACAAGGTGACTCGCCTCTTCCTTTGTTTCTATGTCATGAAACATAATTCTGCATTTCTCAATTTTCTCCCATACAGATGAGAAATTTTCTATAAGTTCAAATTGAACCTTGATTGACCTTCAGTAATTCAATTAAAATAAATTACATATAATGTCCAAAATAACATAAAACACACATAAAAATATATTACATACGAGACTTCTTTGAAGCCAGTTAAAAATAAATGTTGAAATTAAAAGTTTTCAAAGTTTTCCTTTGATTATTGTAAACCTTTTCAGAAGCTCACAAGTTGAGTAAGTTGAGTAAGTGCTCGCAAGTTTACATGAATAGGTATAAATAAATTTTATATTCAAATTAGAATTTTTATTCATAATTTGACCGTAGTGTCTTTTATATGGACCTTGTTCGCCGTCGCTTGTCGATCAGTTTTGTTGCAGGAACTTTAATCGATAGCTATAAGTTTAAATTGGTTCATATCTTGGAGATATTTTCTAGTGCAAAAAAACAAGTCGTAGAATACTTTCATAAACATAGTAATTAGATTCCAAATTGTTCTCATATGGAGACTGAGAGCACTTATTTTTCTATCGAATTATTTGGCGAACTACGTCACACGACGTAAAAATAAAACAGTCGGTGAAGCACGTAAATCAAACCACGTGATTTGCTTTAATATAAATTGGTAATACAATATTTTTGCTAAAATAAGTAATTTGAGGATGGCCACAGTTTTTAGGAAACTTGTATTTTTTGATACGTTTTTTAATTTCATCAGTAAGTTTGTTTGCAACTGACTCCTATGAACTGGATTTTGATCTCTTCTGAACGGTCAGATTTCATTTAAACTTTATAGACCTATCAAGAACTTATGCAATACAATACTTAAAGGTTATTTAAAGGTAACTACTGAACACGCTAAAGTGACAAGTTGAACAAAAATTTAAAACTTGTTCTTGATACAGTAGTAAAATAAAGAAAAAATATATACATTGTAGTAAAAAAGCGTAGGCTGTTTTGTGCCACATTTTTAGTACTATTTTTAAGACGTAACGTACCGATCAAATATTTTTGAGCACCTTTTTTTACAATAATAATAATATTTATATATTCTCAATTCGATTTGTTATTAAAGTGTGTGTTTTATTTTTTTTTTAAAATGTATGTACTATGTGTCATTTTATAATAAGCAGATGTGTACACTGATTTAGAAATTATTTTCTGTTCAAACATGTAAACTATCTAGTTGGATTTTATTGTTATCCGATTAAGTTTGTATAGTGATATATTTTTATAGTAATTCCATTCCACAAATTTAACATGAAATTAATGTCTCAACTGTACTGTTGCTGAAGCCTAATGATGACCATTAAATTATGATTTATTTATTTTAATATACATCTATAAATTTATTAATATTAGGCCACTATATATGTACATATGTATAGAGATAACTTCTATACTTATTCTCCTGTTTTTAGTGGAGAAGTATCTACTTTTGATTTATGTATTTGTGTCCATTGATCTTTATTAATATAAAACTAGGAATAACTGATCTATTATATAATATTATTTATTCGAAATAAGTATCTAAGTAGGTATTTGCCGGATTTTTTGTTGTGGATATTTCTACCCACATAATTTTGAATTATATATTATATTACGACATTTAGACGGCGCGTAGGCGCTAAGATGCGTCATAAAGTTTCAGCTTCTTAAAAAAATCTATTCATATCGAGAGAAGCCGCGGGCAACGTGCCTGCTTTTATTCGGCAATTACGAGACGTTTTTGAATGTGACTTAAGACAAATATTAAAATACTTCTCTTTAGTCTCATGCAAGCGTAGCCCTGAGGTCAAAAGCGAGAATAATGAGTAGTAGGCGTAGGGTGTGCGCTCGGAGTAACATCGTTTTTAAGGGTGTGTTCCTGTTAATAGAGGGTCAAAGTTGTATTTTTAGGGTATTCTGGGCAAAAGTGAGCGTATCATTTTAGAAAACGGCAGTTCGAGGTTCTGCTTCAAAAGTTGTGAACATACATTGCTCTTAATTAAGAGCAATCGGAACAATCGTTCCGATGATATTTTCTTATAAATCCCAAATAGTAAACTGAATTGAAAAAACTCGGCTGTAATTGTTTACGTGTATAGGCTTAGAAATGCTCAATGTAGTAATTTCATTGTATAAAATGTATACGCCTTAAAAGAATGAGGAAAAGAAAATGTAGTAAGGCCTTGGATTCAGCGTTTGCTTAGTCAAATAAATTAGGATGAAGACGAGCCTCTTCTCAGGATTTAAGAAATCTAGGTCATACTTACACTCCGAGGTTCGAGAAGGTTATTGTAAAGCTGAAGAATTAGTGATTAGTGGAAATCTGACTTTTTTCTAGAAACTTATCGTCTAAAATAAAGAAAATATTATTATACTGTGTACATTGCTACTTTATGATTCGATACAAAGGTTTTGTTAAATAGGACCGTAAAGTATATTGAAAAAGGAATGTCCGTTATAATAAATAACGATCTTTTATTCAGGACGTCATATTTTGTACAGAAGTGTGTATCCACAAACAATGAAGGAGAGGAACTAGATGCATTGGGAGAGCACGCTCTAGTGAGGTGGTGCTGCAATGGATTATGATTATAACTGTAGCATACACTACAACAGGTCTAAAAGAGAAAAACTTTTAACAGACGCTAGGGATGGCACCTTATAACATTTTGATTTTTCATCATCAGGTTTCATAACTTCATGCAATTTATTTCCTGTATACCCGTAAATGCTCATGTCTCTCCAAAACTTTATAGAACACTGCCAATAGGGCCATGCTAACTGATAGTAAGTGGTACGTAAAAATCAACGGACTCTTGAATATGATGTGTATGGGAAACTACCGTATTTTGGCAACAAACGGCCGTATATTTGTTTGTCAGAGTAGTGTGAGGTTCTTGTCTAAGCAATTAATTACTAAAATACAAATTTTATTTCCATTTACAGTAATTATTTATAGGGTTATTGATAAAATCTATGGCTTTACACAGGTGTACTGTTTCGTGTTTGATTTTAATTTGTTACATTCCTTGTACGTAGTAAACTTTAACAAGGCACAATTTGTTGCTTCCATGTAAATATAATTTGTTCAAATTTACTTCCATAATATTGTTACTTGTTTGTCTTCACAATAGATACTTTACAACTATAACCAATATATAGTAAAATGATATATGTAAATTATATTTGTAATACTTGTTATAAATCCAGATTCACTGACCATCTCGTATACCTAGTCTTGCCATAAATATTGTAATAAAGAAAAAAGAAAATTGTTAACTGCAAATAACATTTATTACTTTTACAGTGTGTCAGTTTAATACATAAATATAAAACAATTAAAAATATAAAAAGCTTATTCGAAGTGGTCTCCATTGGCTGCAATACAGTCCTTTAAACGATGAGGCCAGTTATCAATAGAAGCACGCACTCTTTCCATGGGAAAATTCTTCACTGCCAATCGTATAGATTGTTTTAGGGACTCCAAATTATCATGGCGTTTAGAGCAAGCTGTACTCTCTAAAACTGACCACAAATCATAATCCAGCGGATTAAGATCGGGACTAGACGACGGCCAGTCTTCAGCTCTGATGAAGTCCGAAACGTTCGATTCCAACCAAGACTGCGTGGACCGAGCTTTATGACCCGGCGCCGAGTCTTGCTGGAAGGACCATACTTGGTTATTGAACATGGTGATGTTAAGGGGCTTAACTACCTTCTCAAGAATGGTATCTTGATACACTTGTGCCGATGTTTTGATACCTTTTTCACAAAAATATGGCTCAGTCACTCCTTCATAGCTAACACCCCACCAAACCATCACTGAAGTCGGATAATGTCCACGTTGCACTCTGTCGACTAATTGGGAAGCTTCCTTAGAGCTTTGAGCATAAATACGGTCATTTTGTTTGTTAAAATGTTGCTCAATTGTAAAAATTTTCTCATCCGTAAACAAAATTTTTCTGTGACCTCCCTTTGCGTACCGCTTCAGTAGTTGTTTCGATTTTACCACCCTATTCTTCTTTAAATTATCAGTTAAGAAATGGCCAGTGCGTCTCTTATAGGCTGCAAGTCCTAAGTCATCTTTTAAAATACGCGACATGGTTCTAGGTGCTATCTTCATTTCCCGAGATAAAATCTTTTGCTTTCGGACAGGATTTCTTCGAATTCTTTCCCTTACTGCTTTGACCACCTTTTTCGTACGAACACTACGTGGACGGCCAGATCTTTTTCTGTCACAAACAGAGGAGGTCTCATTGTACCTATTAATAGCCCGGTACACAAACATTTTACTAATACCAAGTGTATGGAGAGTTTTAAAAATTGCATTTGGCTCCATACCTACTTTGTGTAATGCTATCACATCGATTCGGTTCTCTTTATCACCCCACACCATTTTAATATCGCAAAATATTTTACAATGTATTGGCGCCAAAATGAGAAAACACAATGAACAATCGTATAAAAATGACAGATTCGAAATTCAAATGTAATATTTTTTTATAATTAAGTGTAACAGTATTTATGGCCAGACTAAGTATATTCTTGTTAAAATGTTGTCTTCGTAATTTTATCTAACACTTTCCTAAAATCGACAGAATTATTTTGTCTGCGCAACATGACAACATAAAATGATGACAAAATAAATTGCCGAGAACAGACACAATTAAGTCTGTTGTTGTAGACAGGAAGTTTCACTAGAATTACCCGAAATACAGTAGCAATTAGCCGAAAACTTCCCAGAGTAAATAGCCACGTGTTGTCTTAAAACAACAAAGAAACTAGTTCTAAACAGGTGTACTCAAGTATCAGATACTTTGTTATGACGAACAGTTTCTAGTATATATTTACATGTTAAACAAGGCCTATCAAGTAAACGTACATTTCTAAGCAAACTGAACCTGAATAGACTTACACGCAGAAGGTAAAAGTGCAAGCCTTAAAGCTGACCTAATCCTTGAATATTATAAAAGTACATACCTAAGGACTTTTTATCAACATGTAAAAAGGACACATAAAAAGAAAATGTTTGAGAGTTACCACCTTTTTCTTAGAACCATACGAGAGTGTTGAAATACCGTCGTATTTTGATATTTTGGATGGCAAGGAGATGTTACGTCTATCTAGGTCACCATAGTGTGGGTCGCCATACTGCACTATCTTCGTTCGTGTGTCGACCACCGCTCTTTGATTCTATTCATGCTTTCCATCAGGCAGAATAAAGTCACTTTGGTAGGTCTCTTATTTAAAAAAAAAAAGTTTTGTAAGATGTAAATTATAATTAATTATATAGTGTCAAATATTCAGATTCGGACGTATTTAACGCTGGAGTCTGTTTCAATACGTTAAGAAAACATAATAGATAATAGATTTCATAAAATTGTAGGTGGTAAGCGTTTAGCAGCTAGCCTACAATAATAAAGCTTCCTTGACAGGACACACACATTGCAGTCATCGGTACTATCGATAGGGCTGTATGTCAAAGTCTCCCTCAATGTAACAGTCTATTCTGGATACACATAAAAATAATCTCTCGTTGAAATACGTTGCCGACATTAGACATTTATCATTGAAGTACAAAGGTCAAAGCGTCACAGTTTAATGGCTTACCTCCATACCCTTGACCTCTCTTTTCGGGACACAAGAGCTGTCGTAAAAATTCACCCCATATAAAGGATGTCCTGACGATGTTTTCAATGGATATTTTCACCAAAATGTTTCCGATGCATGAACCTTATACCAATTTAACACACTTCTAAGCTTCATGTTGCTAGAAAACTGTTTGTTTTTAATATATATTATAAAAATTAAATCGTAGTCCTAAATTAAAACAAGAAGTGAAATTTGTTCTTTACTTATCGTCTACTTTAAATACAATTACATTCTCGACATCAGACTCCAGTTCACAAAGAATATTCACAGATAGCGTGTACATTAAATACAACGGAAGAGAGTGTAGGTATTGTCCTTACCGCAGTGCTCTACTCCGTTGTGCAACAGATCTGGATGTTACGTATAGACAAACACTACTGAGTATCTTCTACAGAAATGTTAAGTATGACATTTATTCTTGTACAGTAAAAATGTACATAATGTTACATAAAAAACTAACTAATCTAAAAGAGTTTCTAACAAAGGAGCTCTGAGTAAATGATTCTTACAGAGAACAGTGTTTAAATTTCATGAGCGTTGTGTGCAGCGGACAAATAGGTATTTCATTTAATTTGAAAATGAAAATATTTCCCTGTATGTTTTCTATACTAATATTATAAAGAGGAAAAATTTTTTGTTTGTTTGTTTGTTTGTACCCTAAAGGCTCTGAAACTACTATACCGATTTTGACCGTTCTTTAACTAATAGAAAGCTACATTATCAAGGAGTAACATAGGTTATAATTTATTTAAAAAAAATAGAGATCCGTATTATAAATCGAAGTTTGTAAACTAAGGTGTAAAAGAACTTCACAAAAGAAACATAATTCGACGTGCGCTACTAAAATAGATGATTATCTACACTAATATTATAAAGAGGAAAAAGTTTTTTGTTTGTTTGTTTGTTTGTACCCTAAAGGATCGCCGGACGGGCAGCTAAGTTTAATACAAAAAAAATAGGGATCCGCGTGAGAATTTCGACGATGTAATCCGACGAGTGAAAAAAGTACCAACAGAATCCTTATAACGCGTATGCTGTGGAAATTATTGATGATAGAGCAAAGTGATGTACTACCAATCGTGATATCTATAAAAATGTCCGCGATCCCATATGTCTAACTATTACAGTTATGCCACAGTAACTCCGTTTTTGTCCACCCATGCAAGGCCGGTACGAGCCACTAGTCAATGACAAAAGACACAGTGTTATATGAATCAAAATGTTATAAAATTTCTTGCCAATTATAACATTTCTATGGATGCTATTTCTGTGAAGTCTAGACACCTGTACAACCACGTATAATGGGGCTATATTTATTTTTAGATAAAATAATGACTAAATAGATTATATTATACCTTTTCAATCTCACATAGAAGACTCCCAAGCTTACCTGAAAAACATAAAGGATTCTATTAAATAAAATATATGCTCAGATAGCAAAAAATTCTTGTTATGAATATAGTTGATATAATGTCATCAGATATTCCGCATATTTTATGCTGATATACAACGTCGATTATGCTTCAAATACCAGGGCAACATATCGTTGACTGTCGTATGTATCTTGCAATTAGCTTATGCGACAGTCAATACAAAAGTCTCGGGTTCAATTTTCATGTCAGACCAAAGAGTGTAATTGTTTTTTTACAAAAAATCTTAAATAACAGCCCGGAGTATTGAAGTTGTCGGTGCTTCACGCCTGTATCTCCAGTACCTTGAAGAGCACGTTAAGCAGTCAGTCTCGGTTGTCATCAATCGTTATTGGAAGTCAGTGTCCTTAAACTGCACAGTTGACCTAGTGGTTTAAGCGGTCGCCACATCACTCTCTACTGCGCTGAGTGTTGTGAGTTCTAACCCCAAATGGGACAACACTTTGTGTGATCCACAAATTCTTGTTCTGAGTCTAGGTGTTCTTTATGTCCATTTCTTGTATGTTTGTAAAGACCCCCGCGACACAGGATTTATTGCTAGAGCGGGCGTTGCTTTTTAAAAAAAAAAATACTAACATCAACGTTTTTCATGGTATATGTTTGAATAGATCCGTGTAGTAACGGATAAAAATACGGTGTTACCATTTCTGTTTATCCCATAGATGTCATAAAAGGCGACTAAGAAAGAAATCTACCCAGGACAACATCATTGTATAGAGAAGGAAAACTTGAAACAAACCAATATTAAGATATACCAATCCATCTAGCCAGCGTGGTGTAGTCGGTTAAAATCTCCATTCTAAGCCCAACCTCACGAGATTTGCGTCATGAGGAACGGCAATATTATTATTATTGACTAATAAGCTAACATGACGAATTATTTTGTATCTAAATTGTAATCAGATACGCAACAATTTACTAGATATTTCTGCAGGATTAAATTACTAAATACGTAGCAACATGTAGGCATCCTACGTCACTGGACTTTTTAAAAGCCCAACGGTGAAGGCACTGCAGCTGAAGTATGCCCCTCAAACTATGAGAAGAACAAGCTTGCTGTATTATTTTACATTAAAAGATGGCAAGCGTTTGACACTTTTATTCGAACAAACACTCAGGTAAGCACCCGCCACCGCTGTATCAATATTGTGATAAAATTCCGTCATTTAAAGCTCTCTCTCTCCGTTGTTACAGCACTGTAAATACGACACTTTTAAGTACCTCTGCGTCAAACGTAATGATTCGAATAACTTTTCTCTTCAATTAAATATTTAATGTCAATTTATTTCGTGTTCAAAAGGTATTGTCACGAAATTAATTAAGAATTTACAAGTATAAGAAAATTGTGGGTATTAATAGTATTCTTATTTTACAAATAGTTTACCAAAGAACAAACCTATCAATACCACGATACCTTAAAAACAATGAAACGTAGTAAAGATAATCGTTGACATCATCTTCTGTGAAAATCAGTTCTGGTTTCAAAGATGTTGTACTCTTGTTTTGCAATAAATTTTCAATAAAACTAATCAATCAAGACCACGATACTATAAAAGTTAATCAAATTATTTTTAGAAAATTTTACAGAGTGATCGCATAAACATTAATGAGCTGCTATGTTCAAGACTATTTACATTTGTGTTTGGCATATTTTACTTTGTCTGTTTTAGTTCAGTTGTTAAATAAATTTTGTCTTAACGTTATAATTTGCTATAACTTTATTTCTACGAATTTCGTCAAAATTTATAAAAGATATATTCTTATTCAAGTGGAGATGGAAAAGAGTTGTATTTTTTGTTCGGGTTATGACAAGAGGGGGTAGAGGGTTGCTATGTTTAACTTGTAACAACTTTTGTTGTTGAGTTCTTCTAGACTCTGAGTAATTATTCATACAATTTTCAACAAAAACGTAGTGTTTCAGAAAAATATTTGTGTTGTAATCATAAGAATAAGAAACTTAATACTTTTCTAACTTCAAAAAAAATATCTCAAAATAAACTATACTATAATTTACTTTAACAGAAACCATGTAAATGTGTCTAGATATTTCAAAATTCTGAACTAGGTCTAAAATATTAATGAGAGTAAAAAAAGACTAGAACTCATTAATTACATTAAATGAAATAGCTTACAATTTTATTCTTAGAACTTGTGATGATAAACAGCACTGAATATTGCGCACGCAAAATTCAATACACACCTACGTCGGCTACTCAAAATGTGTTGAGTCTAACATTTAAAAAAATAGTAAAGTACCAGCAAATCTTTCAACCTTCGGCCTTTAGGCCAGCTCTATTTTGTGTCAACAAATTCCTTTATATTCCGGCCTATTGTCTTCTAGGAAACATAATAGCGAAATCTCTTCAAGTTACAATGTTCTAATTTACCTTTGCCCATTTGAGACTTGCAGTGTTACTCTATATGTAGCTTTGTCACCTTCTGGAACCAATCTAGAACGAAGTCTATTGTCAAGGTTGATTACCGTTATGCAGGTGACCGGCTGTTTCAGAAAAATACGAGTGTAAATATTTTAACAATGATTCACATTGGACCTCTAATAAAGTTGATAAAGACGATGTGGTTATGTAGATCCACGTATTGATGGACAAGTAGAACAAAATCTCCTATCTAAGGAAAGGCCTGTGTCTAGTTGTGGCCTATTAAAGGCTGTTGATGATGATTAATGATGATGATGATGATTGTATATTAAAAGTTAGTGGTATAGACAACTAACTACAATGTCAAACAAGTATTTATAAAGTACAAACATATCTTTGTATTTGTTTTCATGTTAAGACAAGTGTAAGAAACAAAACTCAAAATTTCACTATACAGTGGTCACTCAGCAATCTCGATGATTTCTAAATTACGAAAATGAGTGATTATATAAAACAAAAATTCGAATGAGGCAAAGTATCAAGGAACACGTGTAATGGTGATTCCGTAGAGAATACATCCTTAGATGTCGTTGTGATTCCATCTAATGGCCCATTGGGAGCGATTGAAGGTTTCGACAAAGTGTTACAAAGTACTGATGTTTTACTGCGCATAATTATGCGCAGTAAAACAGAGTGAAGATACAATATTTTTCTGTTGTTCTGCTGCGTTTAATTTTTGTTTTTAGTACGACTGTTTCGTGCTTGGTTGTAGATTAGTAGGTGGCTTTGCTTAAGCGCGTCCGAAAAATAATGTTAGCAATATTGCTTTTGTGCATATATAAATAGAATTATTTCATCTTCTTCCATTTTAATAATCGTAAAATATCAATTTTAAACGTGCCCAAATTGGATTCTACTTGCTGAGATATTTTAACTCATTGTCTTTGCATACACACTTTTACTCTTGGTTTTGTTCACATTCAAAGTATTTGTGATACTACATTTCCATTTAATTCCAGGATGATTTCCACTACTTCTATTTCTATAATATCTACAGTAAAATTAGTTTTTTGAAGAATGATAAACTAATCTGTTTCAAACTAAATCTAGACCTGGGCGACAACTCTAATGTTTTTGCAATATATTTATCCTTAAGCTCCTACATAAGTATCTGACTAAGTAGGTTTTGATGGTGGAATATTTTTATTTAATGTAATTTCGCCGTGTCAAATTTAAATTTGCCTTCAGATTTCTTTTTTCTTTTCCCTTCTTCCCTTACAACGCCATTACATATACAAGTACATACACGACATTTAATTTAACTTATTAACAAAATATTACAAAGAAAAGTATAATTTTATCAAAAGAGAGTATAAACATAAAAAAAAACAGTGTTGTCAAATTTAATTTCTAACTTTTTATGGAAATTTGATTTATACACCGTGTTAAAATGAATATGTATGTTCAATTTATATTATCGGCATGTTCATAAAATTTGCTTTAGTATTGTGATAGATACTACATTGAAAATACTAATTTTATACAAGTAGGAGTTATACAAGCAGTAGTTGTCAAACATAGAGTCATTTTAATGAAAATCCTTACCCTAGTTCCTGGGAGACTGTGCCAACACCAAAAATTAGATAAAATCTAACGCGTACCGCTGGGCAAATATCTGTTTGCCAAATCAATTTCCATATTCACGGCCCACTAGTTGCCACTAACTCAAGTTTCTGCTCTGCTCAATCTGCACCTGATTATAACTGATAAATTTATTACAACGAAACGTGCTTATTTATCTATGTATTTTATTAAAAAATTATTACAAATATTTCTGCACCGAACTTGCAACAAAATGCCAACCACTGTAAGTTGGTTTTGGCTCAAAAGTTGAAGTTACACACGCCTTGTTCACAGTATTTAGCCGTAAAAATGGGAGGTGATCTTAAAGTTTGACTGAGGAATGCTTTAATTCTGTAAATAGGGATATTTTGACACATCGAACTACGGAGTAACTACTAATCCTGTATTGCGATATAGAAGATCTTCTCACCATCGGAGAACCCTCTTTTTTTGGAGAGATATGACACCTGTTCCACCACAAAAATTTGTTAACTACATACAATCACATAATATTTCATACCTATTATTAATTATGTTAATTATGATTATCAATGCGAGGAATGTGGTTATGTTACGCAAGCAAAGCACAGACTACTAGTCCTTCATGTATTGCTGTATACTCGTATATTACTGCAATATTACTAGTTTTTACAACACTTATACAAATACTGCATCGCGCTCCAAACCGTCGCTAGTATTTTTTCTAAGTTCAGAAAACATTAAATGTGAAAAAACAAATACTGAATAGAAATATTTCTTGTCTCCTAAAATAAGCACATTTAATGTTTCGAAACCAAGACAGATACATTAGAAGGCGAAGAAAAAACATTACACAATATAATGGCAAAAGTAGTACATAGAGTATAACTCGAACACTAGTTTAGAGAGGTACTAGTCGAGCGAGTCTGTATAATAATAGTGAAGTGATTCTTGTGCGCGGAGAGAAATATTATTTATAACAGTTCTATAGGACGTTATCATGTAAATAGACATCGTATTGTTCAGCAAAAATGTTTCATATCTCATGTGAAGAATAGAAATACGGAACGTAGCCCTTGTTTACAGAGTTCAAAGCATACACGTATATCGAATTTTTTGGGAGACTCGTATTTGGAGGATTCATTTATCAGTGTCAAAATTCGGAGGATGTTTTTATCTTGATGTGCTTTAAAATCCCCCTTAAACGAATAGGTTATTATTGATGTAAATGGAAAGAAATTTGACCAAAACTGCGTCAGTGACCTTATTAAGTGCAGAATAATATTTAAAGGTCTTCCTAGAAATTATCTTTAAAATGTGGCATTTATTTGAGGTCATCACGCCGTTTTCTACTACGCTGAATGTTATGGACTCAAACCCCACATGGAACAACACTGTCCATTCACAAATTGTTGTTCCGAGTTCGCGTGTTCTTTGTGTCCAACGATTGTATACAACGAAACGTTTAATCCGTAAGGATCAGCGAGAATTGTCTTTTTAAAAAAGAATTAAGGATGTAATTATTTTTTATTTTTGGTTCCCTTTGTAAGTTTTGTTTCCATTCGGTTCAATCTTATATAAGTACAGTAATCACGATACTTAGAGAGCTTCCTGAAATTCAAGAGTGATAGAAACAGTTACATTGTCTTGTCTTTCTAGGTTATATCCTGTCACGAGAAGTACATTAAAAGACATCTGAGTACATCCGAGTGACTTTTCGAATCACAAGTTAATCTCTTCAAGCGAATACAGTTTGGATGGAATTTTGTGACTTTTGGAAGATATTTTTCGAAATATTTTTTTTTGTTTATTTTATATTTATTTATGAATCGAACCAAGTGGCGAGGAATTATATTTAGAATTAGAATTGAATTCACCTAAAATACTCATTAGATTGTCTGTTTTATGTTGGAGCAATTGCAAAACCTAATCAAGCTTATTAACTTTGATAATCTGCCAACATTACATTTTCGGCGATGCCTAGGGAAATCCGCTAACACAAACCTTATTAGCGAGAGAGGTTTTATATTTTCGGAGCCGGAACCTCGTGAATCTTTTATGCATACTTTTTACATATAAATAAATTATTCTACTTGAATTCTCATGACTGTATACCAGTAATTAAATCGTCTTGTATAGAATCAATTCATTTCGTCAACTTAAACTTACCAAATTAATTGTTCTGGCTTGTAGCTATTGTTTTGTATTTATAATAAAAACAAAATCAATTTTTAATAAAAATGATTTCAATCATTACAATAAATAGGTGTTGTCCAAAAAAATAAAAAATATGGGGTATTTGGGATAGTTAAGTAACAGTTTATTAATTTTACCCAGATGTTGAATTTGTTATTTCGGCGCTACACTGTCCCATCAATCAAGCTTTGTTCTGTAAATTTTTTGTACAATTTTGCGATTAAAGATTTTCTTTTACATTTACAAAATATTGTTTTTGTTAAGAACGTTACAAATTTAATTACATTCTAAAATATATTTTGAAGCTATTTTTAAACAATTTATAAAATTTTAACTACAAAAATATTGATTATTGCATAGATTACAGATTTTTTATACAATGGTAGATCAAATATAAATAGGTAAGTATCGTTATTATCTCTGCTTAGCCATGTACTAGACGACTTTTAATTTAGTAACTAGTTATATATAAACATTATTTTATTTACTATTTCATGTATTTTAAAGAAACAGCATATTTACACTAGTAAACTAAACGGATGTTACAACATATTGAAACGCTAAAATCGTTTGCTCTTAACACGATTCTGGTCCATTACCGCTAAAACAGACCGTCCTCTGTGTTATAGCAACACTCAATTTTAAATCTGACTTAAAGCATGGCACTGTTCGAAACACACTTCGAATTGATGGTCAATTTACTCTTGTACACTGATCACGTAATTACTACTGCATCAGTATATACAAAATTGCTTGCTCTGACGGATTCATCTACGTAGAGCCTATACATTTGGCGTACAAAATTGAAATTTTGGCAACTATTATGTACATATATATATATACATATATATACTAAATAAAATGTAATCCCATGAGTAAAGTCTAATAGTTAATATTATAATAAATCAGAAGGTTATAGCCTATCAAATATAAATTCTATTATCTATTCTTTCAGAATGAGTTCTGAATATCTTATACAAATGCGTAGGAAAATAGAAATTTCCAATACGCCAACTGTGTTGTGTACTTTTCGCACAGTTAGTCTATGGCTTTGAATGAAACCCGAATGGCGGCACTATGTGTGTCGATGGAAAAAGTGTACTAATGTTTTTTTAAAGAATATAATCACTAGTTTCTTTAATTAGTATGACTTTACAGTCATTAAATTTGATGTGATTTAACCTTAGATCTGTTCCATCAATTTAAAGCCGCGTGGAACATATCGCTTCAAGCATAACGTTCCTTCAGACGTTAAATTGCGTCGCGGTACTGCTCCCGCGTGGCCCCGCGTGCGTGCTAAATATACTGGTAATGAGACAACACAGTTCTAAGGCAATATATTATCATCAATTAAGACTTATATTCGCTTAAAATAATGACACCAGAGGCTGTTGGTACGTTGAAAAGTTATGATACATAAATTTAGCGTATTCGTTATTTTTTGATGAACAGTCAAAAAACGGCAGTTGTAAAAATGGTAAGGAGAACAAGCCATGGAAAGACTTGTTCTTGTCAGTTTTAATAGTAACGTTCATAATTTGCTATAAGTAAAGCTCATACTCAGTTACTATGCACTGCTTCCCCTCAAGACTTTATCATCCTCTCACCCATCCACAAACTCATGACACCAATCGCCTTTTAAATTATTCCAACGAATACAGAGATGTTTAGCATTCAATAAAGTGTATATTGATTTCTCTATCTAATTAAATATTGATCTCAACTGATGGTAAAATTACTTAAGATATGTAGTTGGCTATCTGAAGAAGGAGGTGGAAGGTAGAATAAGACAATAATGTAATATTAAGAATCGTAATGATATCGTGGGCTTCTCTGTTAAGCGGATAACAGAATTAGTGTGTATGGAATTGCAGTAAATTATTTTACTCAGTGTGTATAGGCCTTCATCCTCAATTTATGTTATTTCGAAAAAAAATTGAATACATATTGCTGTATTCAATATATGTATTATATTATATGCTGTGGTATGGTGTTGATGTATTTCTTTATTTTACTATTTTTAAGCTATTGCATAGCTTTTATCGCGGGCTTCGAGCGCGGCGACCGAATCAAAAAAAATCCGTAACGAAAATAAATCTAACACCGCGCACTCCGACCGGCACAGTGTTGCGGCGTTCAAAGTAGTGTATCGTCTAACGTAGTTTCAGTTCGGCAGACTTCGGCACGGTGTTTCTATGCATGTGACTAGACGTATGCGTGTAGACTGTACGAAGGTCGTATAGATCGAGAAGAGCTGCTCCGAAATATTATAATAGCATAAGTTGATAAAAAATGCTATGCAATAGCTTTATCACAGTAGTCCTCGACACGTATTTTTTTCATTATCAAATGAAACATAGTAAGATCATTACTTTATTTTAGATAGATAACAAGTCTGATCTTAAAAACAAAAGACCTATTTCAGTGTCTTTTTTTATTCAGAGCCTGCCAAAGCGACTTTACTCTGTCTGGGAAAAAGTATGAATAGAATCCAAGAATTGTGTTAAACATACTCAGTGTGAAAGTAGACAATGCAACGGTAACTGACACTATGACATCCTAGTGTGATATTCTTTTTCAAGCCCACTTAGAGGGTCCGGAATAGTAGTGGGAGGGAAACATGTGCACCGGTAGTGAGTGGTGAATTTGACTGATTTGCACAAGAACCGAACCGATTAGTTCAAGACCGTGTGTTTTCTTCTCTAAAACAATGGTTTTCAAGGGCAGCAGGTGTTGTCGTGTAGAGGAAGAGAGAAGGTGCGACCAGTTGGTAGATCTCACCTGAACAGTTTTCATGATAAAGGCGATAGAAAACTGCCATATATGTGGCATTTCGTACTCGGTGGCTTCGGGGCTGCAACTAATGCAACTAATCGTTGTCAGGAGCGAACCTGGGCCTTGTAAAGAAGACACAAATGCTCGGGGGAGAAGATACATCTCACTTTGTTCAGTATACATCCCTAGCTTCCGTGAGGCCGCCTTATTTACGTTCTTGATGTACTCACACGGACTGAGATCCCGACAAATATTCATACCCAGGATATGGAGCTTATCTTTTATCTTATATGTAGTAGTTGAGTATTCTGCAAAAGTGGGGAGAGAAAATATTTCCGTAATTTTTTTAAAAAAATTAAATTAAATTAGCTGCAAACACACAGACTGTAAATCTACACAGGAACAGTGTTCAACTTCTGAAAAGTGTATTTAGTGTCCGGGAAGATAAACTGGATACGTTGGATGCTTTTAATGATTTTTCGATGGTATTCAATTGAATTTTTATGAAACATCGGTCAGAGAATTGTATCACTAAGAAATTAAGAATATTACTTAGAATCTTACAGACACACATAAAGTCATATGTATTTGCCAGAGGGGTATGCAGAAACAATTCATTCCCACTTACTACTGTCCTGACACACCTCTTTTGCTTTGTATCCATTCATCAATCTCAACGCAGGCGCTACAAAATACTTTTGCACCTGTGTACGTCTTTCTAAGATAACAATTAAAGTTTCATTAAATACCTACTCGAATAAATATCAGAAAGTAGCATTAACGTAACAACTAATTCAATGGGGACCCATAAGTCACTAACTGGCACTTACATTTAAAAATTAGTGCAAAAATCACAAACAAAAGAGCCTTGTAACTTATTCATGACTTAATGTAAACGTTTAAAAGTTTTTGTGTAAACTCTAATAGGAGTTTCTCTTTTACAAATAATGTTTTACGAAATTTCACATCACACTTTTCGCTCGCAGTCTCTGAGGGAGCGCGGACTGGGATCACTAATGGTTATGTTAATTGAAATTAAATGCGTTCAGCCGTGTTTGTTTGAAATAGATATTAAATTTTTAATTCGGCCCTTAGTACGATCCATTAGTACTTTTTTTATAAATTAATTAGTCTCATTTATTTTCAGGTATGAAGCAAAACACGAAAAAGACCTTACGAGAGACACATTCTCATCTCATCTCATCTCAGCCAAAAGACGTCCACTGTTGGACATAGTCGTCCGCCAAGGTTTTCCACAATAGCCGGTCCCGTGCCGCCCGCATCCAAAAGACTTCCCGCGACCTTCACCAGGTTGCGGACATTTTGTGGGGGGCCTACCAACGCTGCGTTTTCCAGTATGTAGTCACCACTCCAGAACTTTGTGGTCCCAACGGCCATCGTTTCTGTGTGTAATGTGCCCTACCCACTGCCATTTAAGTTTAGCAATTTTACACAGAGACACATTAGAAAATAAATACTTATTTCATTTTAAATAAAATATAATTTATTCCAAATTAACATAATTCGAAATTGTAATTGACGTAATTAACATGACAAAAATATTTACCAATAAGTTCACCACCTATGGGATGCCAGCTATACATATACGTGGCACCAAAACACTGGTGAAAAGCGGACATTTCATTTGCGTCAGCTTACCCCTCCAGGCAAACAAATGTGATTTTTTTATACCATGCAACATGATAGAAATATTCAGCATAAGTGGTCATGGTTAACCTTTTTTTAAGAGCCAAAGTGACTCTATTTTGCGTGATGGAAAGCATGAATAGAATCCAAGATTTATGGTCACCGTACTTATTACGAATGTAGACAATGTAATAATGTCTAGGATGATGCTGTTTCACATTGCGCTTGGGGATGTAAAAAACATGACAGCCATCGTGGAATTGTGAAACTCACACGTGTACTATGATAACTGTCACCCCTGCATCAATGGGCTTCCGATCTCATGCTCATCAACGAAACACGACGGCATTAATGCTGCCGCTTTAGGTTCTGTAAGAGGGTAGCCCGGTCGTGCTGGCCGGTTTGTGCTAAAATCAGCGTGGCTCTAATACCTTCACTCAATTAAAATAACACTTTAGTAGCGTAACGGTTCTTAAATCCTTGTCCGAATTGGTTCTGGAGTTGTAAGAAGTTGTATGTATAACATAGAAATAATTAGTTGAAAGTAAGGTCTTCTGTCGAAGCAAAGATTTTTTTTTTTATATTAAACCTACCAAAGTGACTCTATTCCGCCTGATGGAAAGCATGAATAGAATCCAAGAGCGGCGGTCGCCACACTCACTGCGAATGCCGACAGCGCAATATGGCAACTCACGCTTTTATTTTTTTTTTTTTTTTTTTGGACGTGAACGTGTGGAAACCCCCTCGGGCCGTCACCCCACCGGGGTTTACGGCGGGGTGGTGTGTCGGAATCGGACCGACTAAAACCACACGGTGTGCCACTCTGCGCCTGAGATAGGAGGGATCCAGGAACCGCTGCTATTACGACATCCAGATGGCAACTCACGCTATGGCAGCCTAATGAGATCCTTTTTACGCCCCGCTTAAAGGACCCGGGATCGTAATGTGAGGGAAATACGTGCGTCGGTAATTAATTAAGATTTTTAACCAATGAGTTCCAAAATTATAGTAAATCCTGCAAATATGATTTCTTATCTTGGAGCACAAGTAAAACATAAATGCTTTAATGTAGCTTTAGATTGATAACGATGGAAAATTTAAATGTTTTTGAGAAATTTCTATTGATCACAAAAATATGTTATTGCTCGTATTATTTTAAGAAGAAATAATACTTAATAATATTAAACAAAACTTTTGTTTCAACACTGGGTACTAGTTTCTTAATTTTTGTCTAATTTATCTACACATTAAATAATGTGAAGTATAATGTAGTCAAGAAACTAAATCAAATAGAAAAATGAGCATGATGTATAACAAATCAAATACATTCCAAGTCTATCACGATTATTTTATGCTACAATAATTTGATCTATACCGACGACACTAACATTGGTAAACCTTCCAGTAGTTATTTCCTCAAGAGAGTTCTTAGTATCAACTACGTAGATATCAAATTGGTGTTATTAATTCTTTATTGCATTGTATTATCTCAATCGAACCCTTTATGGGATTTTTACAAAATGATTCTTTTGAATAGTAACTAATCCACAATTACATTCAAGTACATTAAAATATATATTATCTTTCTGGTGAAATATTTGAATTTGAATGAAAATAGGAGCAGTAACTTCTATAATATTTCTTAATCTCTTTGGCGATTCAGTTAAATTAAAATCGATTTCTGTCGTGTCCATTTCTGGGACGAAATAACAATACATTAAACAGAAAAGGATAGGATCTCCATCCGGGAACTGCACACTAACGGAATACACCAACAAAACAAAGCCCTCCTTGTCGTTGAGCATAGTGACATTCACGAAGAGTATCTGGGAGCACCATTATTCCTTTACAAATTCAGTACAGCAATGGATCGTGATACTGTAATAAGTAGCCTACAATTGAAGGAGCAGCTCTGTTTTACAGTCAGATAGTAGCAAAGTACCGCATACCGTGATGACCCATTTGTGATAAATATCCGACGTGATAGGAAATTCAAAAGGTAGAGAAATTGAGTCTCCGTTGACGTCATTACGTAGTGATTATGCTTTACTCTGAATTTACTGCATCTCAGTACGCTTTACCGATGCCGGTGCCACATCGTCGTTGGTGAAGACAAATTATACAGGCTGGCTATAATTTAGTCGGGTTAGGTACATTTTAAATCATAGACGAAAAGCGAGTGAAATATATGCATGCTTGAAAAAGGCTCTCTTCTGTTTCAGTTCTGTTTTAACCTAGAATTAAAGCTTCTTCAGTTTTTGCGTACCAACCACAGTATCAGTAAAATTATAAAAGAATGAAAGACATGTACAAGGTTCTTAAGAATTTAAAACAATAGTCATCTTTTAGACCGTATATTTAAATACTTAATTTTTATTCAAACTCCCATCCACCATTTTTCAGCTACATTTTTCTGTTTGTTTTTTATATTTTCCTGTTTTACTTTTCGATATATAGCTTATTATAAATACTCATACGTAAATCAAGAATATATTGAATCCAATATCAATTAGTCTTTAATTTATTTTCTTTTAATAATGAACTCTGAGAAACTTTAAAAGTATTAAAATAACATGCATAATACATAAATCGTTCATCGCTTATAATTTGTACGTTCTGTCAATCATTCCTGTGAAAATCGTGCACAATCAAATTAAGTTCTCGTCTCGGTTACAAACTAGTGACTGTAGCGAATAAATTAATACTTTCGAAACGTTATGAGCGATGTCTCGGCTAAACGACGCTAATGGCGCTTGTTTATCTGCGGGACTTATCGGGACATTACCCTCTGGACTTTATCTCAGTTATTTGTGCAGGTGTAATGAACAAAGATGTTAGATTACGTCTACATAAATGTACTAGAACAGTTAAAGCCATTAAAACGATGCAGTCTGCATGGACGTAGCGAATGGAGATTAGTTGAGAAACGATTCTATCTTTTAATTACTTTCGAATTATAGTTGTTCAAATGTCTGCTTGGTATTATTAACGTAAGTTCTGGTGTCGGGGTAGGATTCAAATCCTTAAATTAGAGACAATGTATGCACTTACTTATTTCCTCCGTTAAAAATAATACTGAGAAGAGATCGTTATCGTTTTATTAATCTCTCAATTGTTTGTTTTCAAAAGTGTCTCTGTCTCTCTCTCTGTCTCTTTATCACTAAGCTTACTTATATAATTAAACAATCGTTATTAGAATCTGAAATTTTTCGGCTTAATGCTGACACCGGACACGTAACACGAGCGCGGCGGTAGTGTGACTTAATTATTAATTTTCACATAATAACTTTAATATTTAACTTAACAGTTATCATAATTTCAGTATACTTCCAACAGTTTTATGACGTTTAAACTTAAGAGCCCTTGTAGAGCCCTTGATTCCAATCCCGTTTCTGATCGCAATAATCAGAATCCGCTAATGGCGAAAATCTCACGTGACGTATTCAAAACAACCCATAAAGATGAGTTGAAAACAATTTGTGTATTTTTGAAGTTGGTTAAATAGTTTATTAGGTACACAATTACCATTTAATGTAATAAATAGTAATAGTATGTGGCTAAATATGGACATTTTTAAAGACTTTGGTATGACTGCGCCGTTCAAACTGCACTTTGATTACCATTTACTATAAAGTAATTTTCTCTCTGTTTTTTTATTTTTGTTTCGTCTAAAAATCTAAACTGTTTGTTTTAGGCCAGCTACCACTTAGAAAAAAAAGAAATTTCCACGTAAATAAATTTATTTGTAATACAAAAATGTGTTTGTGAAAAGTATAACAAAATCTGTTATAATTACCAAAGCAAACTTCGTTGTAAGAAACTACAAATGAAAAAGTCACAGTAATAGGAACTTATAAGCTATTGTTAATTGCTTTGAAACGTGGGCCTTTATTACCTGGAGCTATTTCAGGATAATTTAATATTACTGATTAAATATTTTGCTGTTCTAGTGGTCATTGTCTTTAATGTTTTGACTATTTTTAAGAACAACCTGTAATACGATAGGGGTTAAATGGGATTCTGAATTCTGTGAGATTGTCATGGGTTGTTTATGTTAAGATGCAAGGGCACACAACCGTTCTGATGATAGACCCAATTGTAGATTGAAAAGGCAAGACGCCACTTTTTTGTACCAGATTAAAGGAAGTATTCGGACACTGATACGTCGAGAAATATTTGTGTTAATTAGTACAGCAAAACAAAAATATTTGGCACCACTACAGCAAAGACTGTAGTAATATAATAGTTATTATTAATAATAACAATGTTGACTATTTTAATAAGATAACCCTAAAAAGAATCTTGCACTGTTTTTTTTTTCTATATTAAGAGCCTGCTAAAGTGACTCTACTCTGCCTGATGGAAAGCATGAATAGAATCCAAAAGTTGTAGTCACCATACTCATTGCAAATGCAGACAATGCAGTATGGTGACCCGCACTATGGTGGCCTAGTAAGATGCTTTTTTACACCCCGCTTGGGGACGTAGAAGGCATGGTAGTCATCGTGACAGTGTAAAGCTCACACAGTTACCACGATAACTGTCACCCCTGCATCAATGGGCCTCCGGTCTAATACTCACCTACGAAACACGACAACACGGATGCTGTCGCTTTAGGTTAGTCTTCTGTGGGAGGGTAGTACTGCCCCGGTCGAGCCGGCCTGCTCTTGCTGAAATCAGCGTGGCCCTACTACCTACCTACTATTTGGTAATGCTATTAAAATACTTTGTTTCCTATACCCGTAGATGTAATTTGTCTTTGTATGTCTTTGAGGACTACGGAATTTGTTTATGTTAAACTGAAATTTGTTAATAAACTAAGCTATTCTCGTCACATCACGTAAAATCACTAATACAATTGAACCTTCATTTACTGCCGGGTTCTTAGGGCTTATTAACTTGCGAACTAAAATATTTGCTATTGGAATGAGATAGAAAATCCTTGGCCTGAGATGTAATGCCACTTTAGTTTTCCGATGCTTTTAAATTGCATTACCGTCCACATATGTGGAACGACAACCTCTCTCTCGTTTAATTAAAACGAATGAATTTAGTACGTTTTATATTATAGATAGTGCTGCTTACGCCACACTCAAACTTACGTATGTCCTAATATTATAAATTTGAAAATAAGTTCGTTTATACTTTTTCTCGTCTGTAATAGCGAACTAATATACACACACAGATCATTTATCGTCAAAGTTTTAGACAGATGTGTACTTAACAATCAAATTTTGCTAGCCGCAATTTCAATCCCGCTTAAGGAGGAGCAATCCTATTCCCGTCAGCCAGGCACATAAATTTCAAAACAAACATCCTTGTTTATTTCTAAACCCATACAAGTAGTAGATAAATTATACTGAAATACAGTATAATCCTCGGCGTTTCACCTTCAACACCAACGACCAAGCGCCCTTCACTCGACTGATCTCCATAAAATTTTACCAATCTTTTTTTGTAAAAGTTTTTCCAAGCCAGTAATTTTGTATTAAATTATAATCCTTCTAATTCAAATCTTAATTTCAATTGAAATTACTTTAGTTTAATATCTATTTTTATAACTTTACTAAAACCTAATGATTTAAACTTGCACAAGTCGTATGCCGAAACAATGTTAGAACGATTCAGTAATTTTGACAACATCCTATTTTCTGACGAAGCCCATTCTCACCTCAACGGACATGTAAACAAATAGATTTGCAAGTATTAGAGCAGTGAAAATCTCAAAGCTAAACACGAGAGACCACTTCAGTCTCCCAAGGTAACTGTATGGGCTGCAATTTTAGCAAAAGGAGTCATTGGACCCTACTTTTTCGAAGATTCTTATGACCGTTCAGTTACTGTTAGTTCTGCTAAATATGTGAAAATGTTACGGGAGTTCTTGGGACCGATGCTACTGAAATTTGCTGGTTACAATCGCAACACATGATTTCAACAAGATGGAGCCGCTTGTCACACATCCAATGAATCCCTACCGGTGGTCAAATACATATTTCCGGAAAAGCTGATTTTCAGACGAGGCGACATTCCATGGCCACCTAGAAGTCTGGATCTATACCCAGCAGACTTCTTTTTATGGGGTTATTTGAAGAATCTTGTTTACATCAATAAATCAAATACACTAAGTCAAATAAAAGAAAAATCAGCGAAGAGATGTCGGCGATGTCACGGTCTCTTTGCCGACGAGTATTCGAAAATTTCGGTGCTCACTTAGAAGAGTGCAAACGTGGAAACGGTGGTTATTTATACAATGTCATTTTAGAAAATAAATATTAACTAATTAGTTTTCTTGTAAATAAACATTTTTAAAATACATCAGATAGTTTATGTTAAACGATTTTTGCAAATGTTAACTAATTCGTGGCCCAACCTGTTCAAGTAAATAGATTAAACTTTGCTTAATAACATAAGAAACACTTGGTAACAGATGAAACCGAGTTTTACCAACAAAATGTATATTACAAGAAAACACCTACCTCAATAAATTAAAGATTATCCCCAATTCGGCGGTAGTTACAAACACTGCGTAAATATTATTCCCCAGTTGAATTAACTCAATTAAAACTAAGTAGAATTAAGAGGACAAAAGTGTATACTAGCTGTAGAAGAAATGACTTTGGGAAGTCTTTACCCTCGGCGTCGAGTAATTTAACGCCTTTAATTAAAAACATGAACCACTGTTTATTTATCTTTATATTATCACTTTGAACATAAAATATGTATTAATTATTTTCTTCTAGTCGTGGCAGAACTGAAGCACTCAATGTTAATTTAATAGAAAAACATGGGTAGTATTATTTAGAAAATCATATTTAATCGCTTTTTTTATTGCATCGATGTTGATGGGATGGGAGAGGCCTATGTCCAGCAGTGGAATACGACAGGATGATGATGGCGATGTTGATGTTGGTGATGGATTTACGTATCTAAATACATAGGCCAAATTAATAATTAAAATATATATAACTTTTTTTGCATTTTACGCTTTAAGTTATGTACTAATTACGCCACTTTACACTTTGTGATTTTACTGCACTCAATAAAATATAATAAAAATTTAGTATACACTGCAGGTTCGAACTCCTTATTTTGAAGTTTTTTTTATGAGATGTTTTCCGTTCTATCTCTTCTTCTTAACCAACTTTCAACCCGAAGAAATTAACTAAATGTCATTAACAGTGATATATGTATATAGAACAGCAATCTCTTCTTTAGATAATCGCGATTACATTCCTCCAAATTCCGCGCTACACCAGAACGTTGATAAATTAGGAGTGGAACGGAGGCGCTCAACTGTCGCCAGTGATTTAGTACTATTCAATAATTAATTCTAGCGGAACCACTCCACGTCTCGCGAACCACTCACAACTAATTCTATTTACGGGAATTGTTCAACAAAAACCGACTTCCCCGCTTCTCTCACTATTATACGAGTAATCTGCTTTCCGGTTATGTAAATACTTCGTTAAGTTAAGTAAGTTAAGTCTTTAGTAAGTAATGTATCCTTTTGTTTCTATGCGCGGGTTATTTATACGGATAGTTCAGGTTAAGAATATTAAAGAGTTCAATAGATCAAATAATCAAATTTGCTTTGACGTAATCTATAATGTATTAATCTATTCCTTCAATACTAAATTTGAGAACAATTATTGTCGAGCTATGTTTACTGAAATGTACACTCCAAATTTCAAGACTAAGTGTCTGCTGAAAGACAGTCATTGAAATATTAGCTGCGGTAATACCCACAACAAAACCGATCAAGTCAGATTCCGGGCTTTGTAAGGCTCTGTTCGGAACTTTGATAAATTGCTTTCTGGATAAACTTAGTCCAATATAATTAAATTTACTTGAAGCACCACTACGGTTGAAATATTCTTCCACAATATAATGACTTTCAGTTGGTTCACATTAGAATCTGTTGAAGTATTTTTTAGTATATTGGGTAGTAACCCTGACCAAAGGTCGTGGGTTCGATAAACATCCAAAATGAATCATTGTGAGGTGATTACAATCACTTGTTCCATGTCTAAATGTAACTTACCATGTGACATAAAAAAATAATTTAATATATAGGATATAAAGTACTG
The DNA here is from genome assembly GCA_949316085.1 of Hypercompe scribonia. Classification (NCBI taxonomy): domain Eukaryota; kingdom Metazoa; phylum Arthropoda; class Insecta; order Lepidoptera; family Erebidae; genus Hypercompe; species Hypercompe scribonia. The sequence continues at coordinate 24,802,585 of OX438972.1, forward strand.
GCACTAATTGGCAACATTTAAAATAAGTACGTAAGCTGTCAATATCTTGACTCATGCGTGTTATTTTGTGATGATTAAGATTTTTATGCAGTTTTCTTTCATGTGGATAGGAGAAAAGTATTAACATGCCTAAATACATTCGTGATGGTGCGCTTGAAAATAGTTTACAACGTTTTCATGCCATAAATGGCAGAATTTCATGTTGGGAAACTGCTACTTAACTTTGAAGATGCTTAATATCTTACAGCTGATATTATGGATAGGTAAATGTAGGAAAACATTTTAAAAAGGCAACGAGAAGGCAAAGTTCAAGGACCATGATTTTTATGTTCACTCATAGTTAAAATAGTTATTGTCATGTCATTCGTGTCATGTCAGTCATGTTTAGGTTATGCTAAGAAAAATAAATCATTGTGTGTTTACATACTACTACATAAATACTACTACTACTACTACTACTAAATAATCTTAATCAAAATCATTGTGTGTTTACATACTACTACATAAATACTACTACTACTACTTACTACTAAATAATCTTAAATTGAGTTAGACCTTTTTGCAACTCTTATTTTAATATATATTTCTGGTGTAATAAAGACAATATTTGCAAGTTATGTTAATATAATATAAATGGAATGGGGACCTCTGGTGGCGGATTAGTTGCTGCGGTCGGCGATAGGATAATTTGTTGCGGCCTGGTCGCAAAAATGCGATCAGTTCGCAACAAATTATAACAACCGGACAGATAGGTGGAGAAGCCCTTGCGACCTCCCCAGAATAGGGTCTGACTAGGCGCGGCGTTGTTTCTGGAGGGGACCTGAAATAATATGGTCCGGGTAATCTTCAGAGAAGGACGCCTAAGACCGGCCGCCGGGGTGGTTTTTAACGGAAACACCACATACTCCTGGCTCCTGCGTCCCCGAGGAATCGGAGATCCGAAGGAATTTTCCACGCCAACAACAAAAAAACAAAAAAAAAGGTCCAACTCTGTTGGATTATTGAGATTTGTTAAATTTTGTATGCATCATTTATGATGTTAACACTGTTTTATTTATTCTAGGTGATTCTTTGAGTACAGTTCTTAAAATAGTAAAGTAAGATGAAAAGTGATGACAAAATCCTTGGCACTAGACAAGCAAAAGCAGGACCGTACATCAAAGAAGTTAGATAACTTTGACACGTGTTCAATAAAACAATTATTTTTAACAAACTGAAATGAAGTAATACCAATAATTAAAAATATGGCTCTCGCTCATCAAATCAAATAGTTTTACTATTTTTGTTATTAGATACGTTTCAATAGGGAAGATAGATATAGATTATCAACATCGTGACATTCTGTCATTAGTGGGTGCAATCACCACCATAGGGATGAAATAAAATTTGCAAACATAAGTATAGTGTATAGAAGTACCAACAGTACAAACAATCAATGCTACCAAGTGCCAGTCACACCTTGTGCATCACAAAGACGTCGCTAAGATCACACCAGTCTACCCGTAATCACGAGCGGTGTAACCCATCATTCGAAACGTTGAAAAATAGACGGTATCGTAACCTTTTTTAATGATACTCTCGCGAATAATTCCTATCTTTTTACTCAGATTTAACAAAACCCTCACTTCTGGAATTAATTAAGAAGCGTAACCCAGAAGTATAGCATGCAATAGATAGAAGATTGGAGAAACTGAATGAATTGATAATGACCATGAGTCATAAGGAAAAGCTTATGTCCAGCACTGAATGAATCCTATGCCAAACCAGTGACGAGTCACTATCAGAACCGATGCAAGTATATGTCACAAAAGTAGGTCTCAGCTCGTCACATGATGCGATCGAAGATATTGAATATTTAGATTTTAACGAATGTAATACTATATAAAGGCAAGGAAGCACTATTGTATCTGTCATTCTTAAAAAAAATGTGTGCGTGTACTAGCGTACACTCGTAAGAAGTGAAACTTCTTTATGACGTTATTTTCCAAAAAAATAATTTAGACCCGTCCGAAGTCGATGCAATCGCCACCTGGATTTCAAAAATATAACTACTCAAAACGGGCCGCAAAATACATTGGAGACATTTACCAATCCCTACTCCGCTGGAGAAAGTATACTTCGAATCACGCGTGGTAGGGATAAGAAAAAGATGGCGCGTAACGGAGAAATGTGACGTGTAACGAAAAAATGTTACACTAAATTTTTTTCCAACCCCGATAAAGAAGTTTCACTTCAATAAAGCTTATAAAGGCCTCATGACTAGCACGGTCTTTGACAACATTGTCTATCAAACACAGATGTAACGCTTACACACATTTTTTTGACAGCAGAATGCTAATGAAATCTTAACAAAGTTTAAGAGGTCGATAATTAATAAAGCTGAAATTTTATTAATAAATTACAAAAGTATTGTGGAGTAACGGGTATCATGTCCCTCCGACACAAAAGGAGGATCCTCCGACCAGGCGAGGTGATCATGCCTGGCGGGCCACGGCCCAGCGTTTGGTGTTGGGATGATGTATATATGTTAATTGCAACGCGAATCTCTGTTACACGATACAGGTAGTTCTTCATAGTAGTTGCTTAGCAGTTCATCATACTACGTAGTTCAATGTATCTTCGCTAGATGGCACTGTTGTACATTTTTGTTTGGAAGTCGCCACAGTATCAAAACGATTTGAGTAGCTTAAACTATGTTACCATATGAGCGAAAAAGGCACCCTTATTTTATTTCACCTTTTTTGTCTTTTGTGTCGTGCTGTACCTATGTGGTGTAATTTAAATATCAATGAGTTATATTGTTTATATCAAAAAAAGACAATATTAAAATATCACGAAAACGGTTTCTATCTGTAATAATATATTTAGATAAAGTACAAATAATTTTATACTATGATCAAAAATCTTACAATTTCATTTTAAGTGATAAAAATATCTTATTTCAGCTTTCTTTCCCGTGAAGCCACATTTAAGCAGTAATTGCCTTGGTTTATTTATAGCCTTAATTTGATTTGAATTCCATCTCAAAATTTATTAAGAAAACAATAGGAATCCTTGAGATGACCTCAAAACTCCAACCTACTCCAAACTTGTAGTTGAATTGGAGCACTCCATTTTAATTAATATTGTTAGGTCAAAAATAACTCGGCACAAGTGCAATGGATTCATTAAATTAAGTTTTATAATTGTTTTATATTTATCTGCTTGGATTCAATTTATGTCAAGATTCATCAATGTGACTCTAATTGTGAGTTAGAATGTTTTTCTTAGAGAAGTGGGTCTCGTGTCGACAGAATATATTTTAATTTGTTAAGCGATTTTAGAATCGATATTAGTAATTAATTTTGATGGGTAACATCTTTTGCTTTAATTTGTTGTAAGTGTAGAAGTGATTTCAAGAAAAAAACTGAGAGGTGTGTAACAGAAAAATGACTACCGTGCTATTTATGTTTTTAGAAAACACTTCACCAATATTCTAATTTAAATTATCAACATCAACAGCCTTTTACAGTCCACTGCTGGACATAGGCCACTCCTTAGCAAGGAGATTTTGCCCTACTATTCCACGCTGGCTAGACGGGTTAAAGTAAATAAATAAATTATCACTAGTATTCAAAATATCTTTTTTGTGGGTATAGCATTAATTAAAAAAGAATAGACTTGAGTAAAACAGCAGGCAACGGCCATCCTTTGATGTAAGCATGCAAACAATAATTTCCGCTTAGACCCAGCTCAATGTGTACCACAAGCGCAAAACATCAATGCAAAAACTTTGTATACATAAATACATGTACATCCTCACAGCGCTTTTTCATTCTGGATTCTGGATATCTACCAAAGATAATAGATCGTCACGTTCATCCGACCTTTCATACAAGCTCTTCGGTTACGGGTGATTAATTAGCGTAATTTTGATAATTATAAAGTAATTTGTACCCTGGCAACTGGCGCTCTACGACATAACAAACTCATACAATACTTATACACATGCACCACGTTTATATTTTGTATCTATATAAAGCTTGTTTAAGATTAGATTATACAAATTATTTGATATCTTTTTTCGAAGTGTCTAATCAAGATAATGACTTGCATTTGATAAAATAGATACATTTCAATTTCTAGGAACACATCAAGAAACACAAAACACATTTAGGAATCATACACTTGTACACTGTCAATTTATCTTTATATTAATATGTGACGAGAAACCTTAAATCATGCCTACTCTATCAGTGATCAGCCATGATCAGGCACGTGACTCAAGAAGGCTCGTAAATCTTTTGAGGTCCTCTCTTTATTACCTAGAAGCGTGTTAATCTTCAGGATTATTCAAATTAACTAGGTATGTAGTCTCAATGTGGTTTTATTTAGCTGTTACTCTGGTTATTATAAATAAAAGTGTACATAATCCTTCCTGGTCAGACGCTGCCTGTCAGAACTGAAAATTGTTTAGACAACTTCAGGTTAAAAGTTAACATGAAAATTAAACAGTTTTTATCGCGATTTTAGACACAACTGTTACGGATCAACACGCAACTCTTTTCACAATTTTTAAATTAAGAAACAGCCAAAAGATAAACATATCACAAAAAAAAACAAAAATTAAAATGGAAAATGCCCCCAAAATAATCACAAATACACACGTTTTTCAGAGTTACTACTTTGTATAATAATAATCATAACTTAGTCGTAAATTCTCTGTTACAAATACTAATTGACAGCTTAAAAATTAACACAATTATTATCCTAATACCAAACAAGATACGTATAATAAAACCATGGATCACATCAACAATACCATGCTGCATTAAAATAGAAACAAATTTAAAAAAAAAACATAAGGTACTACACAATGAAAATAATTAATTACACTAGCTATAGAAATTATTGTAATAATTTAATAAAAAAATATAAAACAAATGTTTGGAAAGCAACGAATAGAAAAATTACTAAAAACCAAGAAGTTACTTTGGCAAAATATAAAATATAACTGTAAATAAAACAAACAACTCGAACTCTGAATTGCTAAACATAACATAAAATCCTACGTTGAAACCACGAATTCCGCTACTAGATACTTCGTGGGTATTGAAGAGCAGCTAGTTAGACCTATACAAAACACTAAAGCGTACACATTAAACGCAAACATAGATAACCATATACCTCATCACAGCTCATTCGTCCTTGTACATACAAACCCTGCCAAAGTGTTGACTTCGTCAGGGTCCGTGTAGTTAATTAATATAGTGTTGAATATATTAATTAATCTAAAATTTGACAGTGTCCTTGAAAGGGTCAACGTGATTGCTGGTTTTCAACAGCAAACAAAAAAACTTGTGCCCATCCGAAGTCATCTAGCCAACCTATATTTTGATCAGATTATTTTTCTTAGCTCCTTGGAAAGAATCGATCATAACTCCAAAACATAAAGGAAAGTAGGTAGATAGGTAAATAAAAGTATATAAAAAAGGTATAAAAACGAGGCGAATAATTATAGAGCAATATCTGTATAAACAGTGACTTCAAAAACTTTTAAATGCTAGAGTGATTAAAACAAGTTTGAATTATTTTTACGCTCTCAATTCGGCTGTAGTCAAGAATAATCCACAAAGAACGCGATTATAGCTCTAATAGCGCTGGTAGTGAGACAATTAGACAGCCACAAAAAAACCTGATGATTTTCTTAGACCTAAAAAGGGTTTCGATAGCATGTCTTTCAAGGTACTTGTACATAAACTTGAAAGAATTGGTATCAGGAGTATTATATTCCCAACTCTATCAACAGCTCTGTGTTCAATTATCACTAGCATGCAGAGTGCTGAGTATTTGGGTGTTATCGTTGACCAGAATCTCTCATGGCATGAAATTCAACAGGATATGTAAACTGATCTGGGTTTTGGTTGGCGATAGGATAATTTGTTGTGGCCTGGTCGCAAAAATGCGATCGGGCCGCAACAAATTATGACAACTGGATTGATAAGTGGGGAAGCCTTTGTAGCCTCCCCAGAATAGGGTCTGACTAGGTGTGGCATTGATGCTGAAGGGGATCGGAAATAATATGGTCCAGGTCCCCTTCAGAGAAGGTCGCCTAAGACCGGCCGCGTGTGTGGTTTTTAGTGGAAACACCACATACTCTTGGCTCCTGCGTTCCTGAGGAACCAGAGATCCGAACGGATTTTCCACCCCGACAACAAAAAAAAGCCAGTCTTCTTCTAAAAACACTGTTGTTTAATACTTACACACATTTTATACCTTCGTTACTCATACCACGCTGGTTATAAAATAATACTTACAGATTAATTTAAGACTAGCAGAACATGATTTTTTTTTTACATTACGGGCCTGCTAAAGTGACTCTACTCTGCCTGATGGAAAACATGAATAGAATTCAAGAGTTGTGGTCACCATACTCATTACAAATGCAGACAATGCAGTATGGGAACCCACACATGGCGACCTTGTGAGATGCTCCTCCACACCCCGCTCGGGGACGTAAAAGGCATGACAGTCATTGTGATAGTGTAAGGTTTACACAGTTACCACGATAACTATCACCTCTGCGTCAATGGGCCTCCGGTCGAGGTCGAGTTTTGTAAAAATAAGATACCTATATAAGTTTATAATTGGATGGAATGTGATATGTAGACAGTGTGGGTATCTTATAAATAGCTTAATGATCTTACCTCAGTCTGGTTAATATAATTTATTTGCATTTTTTATTTCTGATATACTACTGTAATAACATTAGGAAGAGGGCAGTTATCTAACACAAGTTTCTCATTGCATAACAGGAGGCCCTAACTGTAAATTATTCAAGAAATGAATAAAGATTATATAATATTATTTATTTTATAGAGAAGACACAATAATTCTTTCTCATTGCCTTGATTGATGACGTCGTTAAGTAGTACTTCACTAACCGTAAGAGAGATATTTTAACGACGTTTATTGTACAATCTTGGTGATTTCGAATAGTTTTAAAAGCAAACATTGAAAATTATTAATTTGCTCAGCAGTTTTAGTCTTGAAACTGTTAATGTCGTAAAAATATCGTTTCCACAAAGTTGGTCAACTTTAGTCCAGTTTAATTCCAAAGCCAATGGCTGAACTGATTCCGTTTTACTAGTTTAAGGAAATTAAAATATGATGCACTTTATGTGGTATCCAGTTTTTAGCTATGTTTATTTTGCTTTGAATTTGACGATATATATGTAACTAATTTTTGTCTGCGGTTTCACTCTCGTATCCATAGATTTTGCTAATAAATGCAGTAATTTCTAAGACACTATACATGTTCAAATTATTACCATATTTCATAAATCATCGAAAGTGTGAGCAAAGTTCAATTCCGCTATAATATTATCCATCGTTAATGTTAAAAATAAATACTTTAAATTTTAACTGGGTAATTCCATATTTAAACAATTCTCAAAAAAAATGTCATTAATAAATAAATAAGTACAAATAAATAAATATTTCGGACATTTAACACACAAAGCCATCTAGTTTAAAACTAAGCAATGCTTATACCAAGATAACCAGACTGACTGACAAAATACTTATATACTTTTTTTTTGCAAATACATACATACATATGATACATAGAAAACACCCAAACTCTGAAACAAATATTTGCAGATTATACAAACGTTTGGCCCGATCCGGGAATCGAACTTAAGATCTCAAGCACAGCAGTCTTTCGTTAGCGCTACGCCATCAAGGCAGTCATGATTACTAAATAAACTTTTTTTACATTGTTGAAAAACGATTTGTATTTTTGTAATCATTTATTTTCAACTACACAACACTTAGAATTGATACTGTGTCAGTCGATTGCACCGCCCTCACTTTCCTTCCCCCGTCGCCAATGCCAACGTCCAAACAATTGAGATTCATTCCTTAAGTACTGTTTTATGTCCTTCCTCTCGGAATTTGTCCCAAAACTTTCCCACCACTTTATATTATTTAGGTTAGAGAAACAGTGTTGCCATCCTTTCAATACATCTTATTGTGTTTCATTTCCATTGTTGTGCTATTCTAATAACGTGGAGTCGAAAAGACTTTTGGAAAAGAAGTGGTTTGGGACCGGTATATTATATTAATAAACCTAAAACGGAAAATAAACTAAAACGGAAAAGTAACTTACATACTCATCCATGCTATTAAACATTCTCATTTTGCTAAATAAGTAGTAGTAGTAAGATTACTATCGTTAACCGACAGATTAAGCATCAATAATAACGCAACAAAATACACACAGATCAAAATGAAATAATAGTTACACAGATGGGTAAGGCATGGTTCGAGCATATCAGCCAGTTTCCGGGAAACTTGTGACCCCCTTTGTTTTTTGTTTGTGTGAAAATCATCCTGGATACAACCTCATGGTGTGACTCAAACTGACCAAATCTGCATGCTGTCTCAGGTACTGGTAGCCAGAGAATTAAAAAGAAAATGTGGGCCATCTACCTACGGCTTAGAGATGACTCTCTTCCGAGTGGAAATTCCGATGTTCCCTTTCTATACCCGAAACTTCGCATCGCGCTGGCCAACTTAGCCTGCTTCTGCTAGGGATACCGATGGCCTTACTTGTCACTTACAAACTTGAGCTTATTGTAAGTGAAGATCGTTGTGCGACCTCTAGCGCCTGAGTCGTCGATAGTACTGGATATATTGCCGGCCTACTAGTTAGGCAAAGTTCTAAACATCTACCGATCCATGGCCACAATCATATTCACAATTCCCACTCTAACGACCGCCACCTCTATTTCGCCCACGCTGAGCATTATATCAGCGTATAAAACGCCGTATTCACGTTTCAGTAATAGCAATGGTGGCACTCAAGTGTTGAATTCTCTCGAATCACATACAGGCAATCTCCAAGGCATTCTTTCCAAGCGATCACCTGCGTCAACCGGTATGAGAGGGGTCCGTGATTTCTCTCAAGGTAGTCCTCCATAACAGGCCTTAGCGTCACAATAGCAGCGTGTATGGTGCTTGGTTACTTAACTTACTTCCTTTCGCTCCTCCACGAGGACCTAGCGGAGTTGGGCTTTCTGATCCTCGAATCCTCGAGGTAAAGAGTTACAAAGGCTCGAGCGTCCAGGTCTCATGGTGGAATTTCGGCCAGGAGACTCGCCGCTTCAAAGGAAATTGAGCGGTACCCCGTTCTTTATTTCTTGTGACTCTAATGACCACTTACTGCATATATGCGTCATAGTAGCGTGACATTAAGTCTATAATTCCTTGTATTCCATTAAGCACACTTTTTATAAAACACCTTCAACTTCTTATCTTAAGCAGTCATCTATATAATTTAACTAATTTTATCCTTAACAGAATTCCAGGTAGAGCTTCAGACATGAAAGATTACCTCGGAAAACGAAAAAACTCAGTGTACTTCAAGCAAAACACATTGAGCATTTTGAAAAATGTGAGTATTTACGCGTTCACTTTGTGGTTTAGTTCATATTGTGCTGTTAAACTTTAATAAAAATTCTCAAGCAACAGCCCATTACATTTAAGCTCAATATGCGCTAGACTTGACAAGTAACAAGTCGTGATGGTGAGAGAACAGAATACTAAACTCTAAATAACGTACTCTGCTACAACGGAGCTAAAGTGAGTTAAATTTGAGGTTCTAATAAATTCAAGTAAACCGTACATCACTCGTTTCCTTCAATGTATACGTGTCTTATGCCTCTTGTATATTTAAGCAGGCGAGGCAATCTACAAGACTCACTGCTCTGCCTTGACCATTTTTGTACCTATGCATTTCTGGTTTTCTATCCGAATTATTTTCCTATTTCATCTTTTTAGACCCTTTTAACCTAGTTATATAAAGTAGGTTATAGTTTTTTAAACTTATTTTTTTTTTAATATAACACTTTTACGTTGCCTGATCGGGCATGTATACTAGCCGTACAACATCTACATACATCGTGACATTCTAAAAAGAGTAAAGACTGCGGTACCAATAGGCACAAATAGGAACTAATTTATTATTGAGCAATGTTAATGTTGTAGAATTAAAAATATTACTTTCATATACTAATGTTTCTAACGTAATGTTAATTTTTCATTTATTTAAACGATCAAATAACTAAAACGTCTGGGCCATGCGAACCTTACGGCTGTTTTTAAATTATAATTATAAATATCCTAAGGCACACGGGCCGCTATTACAAATCTACTGAAATCTTATTCATTAAAATCCATTCTTAGTTTAAGCACTACGGTGGAATATACATACATTCATAAGTTGAAAAAATTGCACCCTTCCCTTCAATTTGGCCATAGTCGGATAAAAAGATTTGCCACAAAAAACTACTAACACTTCATAATCTAATGAACTTTCGACACAAAACACTGTACACAGCTGTGATGAGACTTGACAATGTAAGACTCACAAATTAAAACCCAATTCTTTTGCCAAAAAAAATGTGAAATTGTAATCATTTTATTATCTAGCAACATTTCATAGTGACTTTATTAATATTAGTCACCTTTACAGAGCTAATTTAGAATTACTCTCATCGTACACATTTTCTTTTTTCTATAAGAAGAGCCTACAAAAGTGACTCTACTCTGCCTGATGGAAAGCATGAATAGAATCCAAGAGTTGTGGTCACCATACTACTACTACTACTACTCAATATTTTAACAAACTGCTAAATGAATCAAAGCAATTCTTACTGTTTTATTTATAGTAACGGGGCTCATCTCGTATTAATACTAGGCAGTTATTAATGTACAACAATTACAGTGATTGAGTAACACCTACGAAGAGGCAACCTCGCCTGCTTTACTTTTTTTTTAACGTGTGGAAACCCCCTCGGGCCGTCACCCCACCGGGGTTTACGGCGGGGTAGTGTGTCGGAATCGGACCGGCTAAAACCACACGGTGTGCCACTCTGCGCCTGAGATAAGAGGGATCCGGGAACCGCTGCTATTACGACATCCAGATCCCTCCTAGCGCCTGCCGGCTAATGCAGGCACCATCTATGGGTAAACTCTCTATTTTAAGCGCCGTACGGCACACGCGGACGTCGCCTCCTCGCGGCTGGCCATTGTAGCGGATGGAGGAGAAAACCCGTCCCGTCCACCCGCAGCCACACTCAAGGCGGCATGAGACGCTGGTATGCGTGCCTCCACCGCCCGGCTCGCCGGTGGCGAATTGGGTCCGCCTTGATCGATGCTTTGCTCTCACCAAAAATAACAAGTAATTAAGAATTAAGCCTACGAGGTTTCGCTTCGTAATACCCAACTGACTCTAAGCTAATGATTTATATGTTATTAGTTATTATTGAATCTATAACATATTAAAGAAATAAGACTTAAGACTTCTTATACCGTTGTCTGTCTTAGAACAGCGATGATACCTTATAGCGTACAAACAAAACCGCTGGTAATATTAATGCCCAGTATTATTTATTAATTTGTTATTAAGACACAGGTCTACACTAAGTATGTATTCGTTAATATATTAATATGTTTGGTTATTATAACAGTTTGATTGGGGTTAGTTTGGAATCGGATGGCCAAAATTATATTGATGTTATACTGAAGTATAAATGAAGAAAAACTGTAAGAACTGTTATAGAAATATCATACATCCAGAAACAAAGATATTTTATTAGCTAATATAAGGACACAAAGTTATAATCGACAAACCTATTTCAACATACACTGGACACAATTCCAAATTCAGCTAGTTACTGCCAGCTAAATTTTTAATAGCAATTCTTTTGAAAAACTTATGTGTCCTTTCACTGGCAGTCTAACATAGAGTAGTGAGTGAGTAGTAGAGAGAGGGTCAGTAGTGTAACATTGAATCAAAGTATTCTAACACCTTTTTATACAATAAAGAGAAACAGAAAATATTATTTAGTAGAGATCTTTGAAGTCATAATATATTCAATCGACGTATCATACAACTGATTCTATAGCCGACCTACTTAATGCGCAGGCTTTATTATGATGACAGAGATCCTGCGTTTATTCCTGTTGATAACAAATATTTGTAGGCAACAATGATATTTGTCTTTGTTTAGTAAACAGTGAGTACACAAGAATATAATAAATGAAATGTGAATTAGTGTTTAACGAACATTATATCTGTTGGTAGATTGATTCTATTTATGACAAGTTTTAGGTTGAATTACTTTTTGTATATTTTTACGAAACTGGGGGTTTAATGGTTTACCTGGTGGTAAGGGAGTCAAGTGAGCCTTCCTTATTCTCAAACTCTAAGTGAAAATCAATTAAAGAATCACTTAACTGCAATTTTCTATGCGACCTCTGCTCCACTATTACCCAGCCAGCCCTCATATCCCAGAGCATGGTTCTCCCGTGAGGAACACCTCAGGACATCTCCGTATTCAAAACTCTTTATTGAGTATTGTTGTGTTCAATAAGAAAATACAAAGCCTTCGCATTACGGTTTTTATTAAACTATTGCAAATTATGTTTAAAGTGGCATTCAAGGTATTGGTTTGCAATTACGATGCCTTTCTCAATGCACGCACAATCCACATAAAGTGTATAGTATTTAGAACATCTATTTTCAAACATATGGTGTCAATAACTATATACAACGTTTTACGTAGCCTAAAACTTAGAGGTATTTCCTCACCTTACATAGTTAATTAATTATCTTCTCCACGCATAAGATTTCTCCACTAATTGGAAATAGATCAAAGACCTTGAGAGTACATGATATCTATCATAACATTGGGCAAGTCACAAGTGAGTTAGAGGCATTCGTAACTTTCAAGTATAATGATTAGTTTATTAACAAATATATATATGTATATGAGATTTCAAATATAGAGTTGAGATATTCAGTTGAGAATGTAAAAAGTCCAAATTCACTTTACTACACCATGGAGTCAAAATTAAAAATGTTGGTAGAATTTGAAGTATTCATTATGTTACATGTGGAATGTTTGATGGTATAATATGCAACACACACATTTAAAGTTTCCAAAATCTACATTTTAGAACCTTTCTTTGGAATTTAAAGTAGCAGGAACGTAGTGTTAAATGTTAGCTTCAGAAAAGACAGGGTTTTCTTCATTTTTACATAGAACTAGTACGTGCTAACATATTTTTTCCGTGTTCAGTAATGGATATTTTACTTCAAATTTTCAAATCCAATTTTATGAATATAGGATTACATGGATTTATAAATCCTTTGAAAAGCATCCAATTTACCTTTACCGGAGAATTCATATTCTCATGTTTCTGTGTAGCTCATTCGACCTTATGAACCCTTTTCTAAATTCAAATTTCTGCGCAACACACATTCAAAAGTCTCGTCTAAAATTCGAGAGTAAAGATGCAAAAGATTGTTCACTAAATATTTTCATTGAAATGTGTCATTCGTTTAGTATTGGTACTATACGGTTATTAAATGCGTAACGAGAATCCGATCAAATAAAGTCCAAAACACAATGAGTGTACTTATATATTTTCACATTCGCAAAAACGTTATAAATGCTAACTCATTAATACAATATAAACAATAATGAACAAAGTGTATTTTTGTGTTGGTGTGTCCACCATTACGAGTATTATCGATCAGTATTTTGGTGATAAAATTCAATTATTTTCTAAAATTGTAACGCTACCGTTTCAAAATCATTTTTTTAAACCTTATTATTAGTCACCTTCAAATAAATTAAAGCGAGTTTTTTTTTTCACAAAGTAAGAAATGTGATTTTATCACTTTTCTCCGTGTAAACACCCATGCTCCGGCATATATGAATCACGTCAACCAGAGTGATACCATATCATGACACCACATATCAACAGCCTGAATAATTTGCTGCTGGACATGGAGGTTTGGACATTTGCTCCTTGAAAAGGAGACTTTAGCCTACTATGTCACGAAGGCCAAACGGGTTGATTAGTCGGTCCGATTCCGACACACCACCCCACCGTAAACCCCGGTGGGGAGACGGCTCGAGGGGGTTTTCACATCGCTCGGTTAAAAAAAAAAGGTTTTTTTTTCTATTTTCAGTAATTTCGTTCTATGTAATTTGCTTCCTTAGTCGTTTCTTATGGTAACCTCCATATTTTTGATTCATCATCACACGAAGCCACTCCAGCAACCTCACAGGAAACAAAATTGAATGCTCGAGAGCTCAATCCTCGAATTCTGGTATCGAACATGTGACTCTTGAGTTGCACATGTCTGTACACACTATATACTCAACGTTTATCAATAGGTTATCCTAGAAGTGCAGAGTGCGGGGTGCTGGGCTAGAAAACCTCCACGTGGTGCACCCTGGTAACGTTGGCGACGGCACTGTTTCTTCCTGTGCCATTTGGAAGAAGACATCACGCCAACGGCTAATATTCTAGCACGAAGAAGAGGAGGCCATTTTCTTCGGCCATTCGGCTGAGGCTTGGTCCAACAGAGCGGGCATTTTTGTCGATTCCTCTGTTGGCTCTTCGCTCTTTGGAGCAATGAGGAGGAAAACCTCGATAAAAAATCATTAGGGTGGGACCCTTTCATGGGTCGGCGTTTCTCCACTGTCAATGGTGGAGAAAGGAGAACGGGCTCGGTGTGTACTCACACTGCCGCCGAGCAGGCATTGGAAGATTTAATCTTCCTGCCACCGTTGTCACATCGTAATCCCGAAAAGAGTGTCGTGGTTATGTCTCGCGACACTAATCGGGAGCGAGGGACTTGGCTTAACCGCCCGGACTGCGAGGAAGAAAACCTCTATAAAAAAATTACCCCGAATCCCGTGTTCTGGTGCGTGACCAGGGGATGCATGGCTGATGGGTTGTTCAGTTGCAAGCGCACTCCCAGCCGAGGTACCTGCAGACCCCTCGGTTGGGCACAAATTTACGCTTGCCCGGGTATTGGGGGATCTCTGCCCGGGTAGACCATTATTTCTCCCCCAATCGTGGGTTTAACTATGGAACATAAAATAAAATTATATAACCAAAACAAAGATGTAGAAGGGAAGAAGGAGAAGACGAGTAGGAAGGAGGAAAGCGCAAAGGCGGACGAGCTCTCCAATACAGTGGACGCAGCAATTGGAACGCCTATCCTGATGGGGCTCCCAGAAGCAATTTCAGCTTCTGGGAGCCGAAGAGTCTCGGAACGACTGCGTTCCAGATCCACCGTATCATCGGATGGCGTAGCCTCGGTGCGAGGACAGGTTCACTAGACCTAATGGAACTGGAACCGGACAGCCGGAAACGAGGCCGCTCCAGGGACGAGGCGAGTGATACGTCTCAGGAGATGTTGCCTCCCAAGGTTGCAAGCAGCCGTAGAGGGAGGTCACGAACACCGGCCTCGACCCCATCAGGCTCCGTTTTCTGCAAGGCAGGAGCCTACAGAAGAGTCAGGGCGGACGGCGAAGCATTAGCGGAGGAGGATGTCGCGGTTCTCCTGCTTAAAATCAAGGAGCCGATGGTGGGGGATTCAGTTCTGCAAACACCATCGGCCATGCAGGAGAGAGCAAACGCGGCGGTGGCCATCATTAACAAAGTGGCCACCAAGTCTAGCAATCTTAAGGGGTCTTTTGTGAGGGCCCTTAAGGATTCCTCTTCCGCTATTGCGGGGGTCGTAGAGAGCCTTATCGGAGACATGGCTCGTCTCCAGGCAGCCAACGAGCGTCTGACGGGGCAGGTGACTGAGCTTAGTGCTCAGTTTGCTCAATTTCAGGCAGATCGCCCCGAACGAGAAGGCTCACGTCCGTCACTACCTACCCCCTCTTCCAACCACGGGGGTATTTCTGATGTCCATCTGCGTCAAATAACGGATGCAGTATAGCGCATGATGGACGGGCGTCTGGCTGGCCTGGGGGCAAGGCTGCCACCGGCCCCTGTTGTCCGGCCGCCGCTCGCGGCGCATAAGCCGAAGGCCGCATTGGCACCGTCTGCGCTTCCCGTTATGGGCGGTCGCGTGACCTATGCAGCGGCGGCGTCGGTGTCTGCAGCTCCCGCAACAACTCCAGGTTCACGACGGGCAGCGAAGGTAGCGACCAAGACGCCTGCACCCAGGTTAGGCTCCAAAACAGCGGCAAAGGCTGGAGTGGAGTTCCCTCCGCTTCCCACTCCAACCGCTGTACCCGGCACTTCCACCTGTGTTCCCTCAACATCTGCCTCTTCCACCGATGGTTGGCAGGTGGTCGGGAGGGCTAGGAAGTCCCGAAAGCAGGGTAAGAAGGCTGCACAAACAGCAGCCTCTACCCCGCAGAAAAAGCCGCGCAAACTGCAGGTGCCTAAAAGCGCGGCTGTGGTAGTCACCGTGTCGCCGGAGGCGGCTAGCGGCGGACTCTCCTACGCAACCATCTTCCAGAGGGCCCGCGCTAGTCTCGCCAATGACTTCGGGACAGTAGGAGTCAGGTTGCGCCTCGCTCAAACAGGAGCTCGAGTGCTCGAGTTCCCTGGAGCCGAAGGTGCTAAGACGGCGGACACATTTGCCGAGAAGTTGCGGCAAATGTTTACGGCTACGGATGGTGTCAAGATCGCCAGGCCTACCAAGTGCGCAGAGTTGCGCATTTCGGGCCTGGATGACTCTGTATCGACATAGGATGTCCGCGTTGCAATTAGCGAGAAGACAGGCTGCAACGCGGACAATATTAGGGTCGGCACCATCCGCCCCGGTCCGGGAGGGCTTGGCGCAGTGTGGGTCAGCTGTCCCGTAGCGTCGGCTAAAATGTTGGGCGACGCCGGCAGGCTGCTCATCGGTTTCGTGAGCGCTAGGATCACAGTCCTGGTGGCGAGACCGATGAGGTGTTACAAATGCCTGGCATCGGGGCACACACGCGCCAAGTGCGTCAGTTGTTTCGACTGCAGCGGATTATGTTTCCGCTGCGGTCGACCGGGGCACAAGGCGGCAGAGTGTTCTGCCGCCCCTCACTGCCCGGTGTGTGCAGCGGACAACAAGCCTGCCAATCACCAGATTGGGCAGGGAGGCTGTAAACCTTCCCGCAACTCTCGGCAGGCGTCAGGGGTTAGCCAGTCGGCCCAGGCTGCTTCTGACGTCGTTCGTGCGTCGATATCGTCGCCCATGGAGGAGGTTGTAGTGACGGTCGAGTAATGGCCCAAGTCTCCAACCTCCTGGTCCAGACGAACCTGAACCACTGTGCCGCGGCGCAGGACCTTTTCCTGCAAACCATGGCGCAGTGGTCGATCGGTGTTGCCGTAGCCGTCCAAACTGGTTGGGTGAACGGGACGGTTCCGTGGCAGTCGTCGGCTCCACGGCGGCTCATTCCCCGCCCTTGTCGCTAAGAGACAAGGGCACTGGATATGTTGCTGCCGAGTGGGGGGGAATCACTATATACGGTGTATACTTCTCCCCCAACCGGAGTTTGAACGACTTCGAGGTTTTCCTTAACAACTTGGAAACCTCGATGCGGCGTCTAACGTCTGGGCACGTCTTAGTGCTGGGGGACTTCAACGCAAAGTCCATTGCGTGGGGTTCCCCCAGGACGGACGCTAGGGGCGAGGCCGTAGAGGAGTGGGCGGCCTCGGTGGGCCTCTGTTTACTAAACAGGGGCTCCACCAACACGTGCGTGCGACAGCAGGGAGGGTCGATAGTGGACCTTTCGTTCGCTACCCCTGCCCTCGCCGCACGAGTAAGGAACTGGCGCGTCCTGGAAGAGGTTGAGACGCTCTCGGATCACCTCTACATCCGATTTGAGCTCTCCCGGACCCAGGACCCCAGTAGGGGTCACGTGGCGCGGCGTTCTTCTCGCTTGCCGCGGTGGGCTTTAGCCAAATTAAATAGGGACCTACTAGAGGAGGCAGTCATCGTTCACTCTTGGCTGTCTCTGCAGGCCCCGACCGAGGAGGTCGACATGGGGGCTGGTCGCTTCCGCGATGCCATTGCGCAGATCTGTGATGCGGCCATGCCCCGCATCCGAGGTTGCCGGCCTCCACGGAAGGAGGTTTACTGGTGGTCCCAGCAGTTGGCGGACCTCCGCGCGGCCTGTACTCGTGCCCGGAGGTCCTACACCCGTAGTCGGCGGCGACACCGCGAAGAAGGTGAGGAGGACCAGCTTCATGAAGAGTACCGAGAGGCGCGGAAAACTCTGAAGCTGGCCATAAGCCGCGCCAAAGAAATTAAGAGAAAGGAGATGCTGGAGGGTCTCGATCGTGACCCCTGGGGTCGCCCTTATCGTGCAGCGCGGCAAAAGCTCCGCACGTCGGGCCCCCCCCTTACAGAGACACTCCAGCCCAGCTTCCTGCGGGAAGTGGTCGAGGGCCTTTTCCCGCAGCAGGTGGAACACACACCCCCGTCGATGGCCTTCATGGTCGGAGACGACGGGGGGAACGAGGACGATGTTCCGCCCGTCAGGGAATCGGAGGTAGGGGCGGTTGTTCTACGGATCCGCTCTAAGAACACCGCCCCCGGGCCGGACGGGATACCTGCCCGAGTGCTGGCCCGAGCCCTCGAACACATGTCGGACCGCCTCAGGGAGGTCCTGGACGCTAGCTTGGCGTCCGGACGCTTCCCTGAGTGCTGGAAAAGCGGGAAGCTGGTCCTATTGAGGAAGCCAGGACGGCCAGCCGAATCGGTAGCGGCCTATAGGCCCATCGTGTTGCTGGACGAGGCGGGTAAACTGTTTGAGAGGATACTCTCTGCCCGCATCGTCCGGCACCTCTGCGAGGTGGGCCCCGATCTGTCGGACGCCCAATTAGGTTTTCGGGCGGGGCGTTCGACGGTCGATGCCGTGTTGCGCCTGAGGGCCGTTACCGAAGAAGCGGTGAGCTGTGGCGGCGTGTTATTGGCGGTGTCGTTGGACATCGCCAACGCATTTAATAGTCTGCCATTTAGCTGCATCAGGGAAGCACTCCACTACCATGGGGTGCCAAAGTACCTGAGGCGGCTTGTGGCAGACTATCTTGAGGAGCGTACCGTCATGTACGAGGACCGAGACGGTGTTCTGAGGCGGCGGCTCATGTCGTGCGGTGTTCCACAGGGGTCTGTCCTCGGACCACTCCTGTGGAATATGGGATACGACTGGGCCCTTCGAGGTCGTCTTCCCCCCGGGCTGGGCGTAATTTGCTACGCAGATGACACATTGGTCACGGCCCGGGGAGCAAACTTTCAAGAGGCGGCGCGCCTGGCCACCACGGGTGTCTCTCTGGTGGTCGGGCGAATTGAGGCGCTGGGTTTGCGGGTGGCCCTGGACAAGACGGAGGCCCTTTTGTTCCATGGGCCCCGTCGTGGTCCACCCTCCGGCGCCTCCATCGTGGTCAATTCGGTCATCGTACCGGTTCAGGCCCAGATGAAGTATCTGGGCCTGATCCTCGACGGCAGGTGGCTCTTCGACGAGCACTTCCGACAGCTTTCTCCAAAGCTGGTCGGCGCTGCTTCTGCCCTTGGGCGACTTTTGCCCAATTTGGGTGGAGCTAGCGTCGCGACGAGACGGCTATACACGGGGGTTGTCCGGTCAATGGCACTGTATGGTGCACCGGTTTGGGCGGCGGCTCTGACCGCCCAGAATAGGGCTCGCCTCTGGCGCCCTCAGAGGATATTGGCGGTTAGAGCCATACGCGGTTACCGCACCGTATCCGCGGAGGCGGCGTGCGCCTTGGCCGGAACTCCCCCGTGGGATTTGAAGGCGGAAGTGCTCGCCGAAGTTTATCGGCGGACGGTTGACTTCCGGGCGGGTAGCGGCATACGGCCCCCGCCCGAAGAGATACGCGAGTGGCGAGAGGCCGCTCGTCGAGCCACGATGGCTCGTTGGTCGTCCCGGCTGGAGGCTCCACGTGCTGGCTCTGCCGCCGTGGAGGCTCTCCAGCCGGTCATCGCCGAGTGGGCAGGGCGGCAGCACGGGGCCCTTTCCTTCCGACTGACGCAGGTCCTTTCCGGGCACGGTTGCTTCGGGAAGTATCTGCACACGGTCGCCAGGAGGGAATTGAGTCCCGTCTGTCACCACTGCGACTGCAGTGAGGACTCGGCTCAGCACACGCTAGCGGTTTGTTCCGCCTGGGCGGCGCAGCGTGGGGTCCTTACTGCAGTTATTGGAGGAGATCTGTCGCTACCGGCCGTAATACGCTCCATGGCCGGTAGCGACAGTTGTTTTACCGCGGTCGCAACCTTCTGCGAAGACGTAATTTCGCGGAAGGAGGCGGCGGAGAAGGCCCGGGAGGACAATATCCACTCGGACCCAATTCGCCGCCGGCGAGCCGGGTGGCGGAGGTGCGCATACCAGCGCCTCATGCCGCCTTGAGTGTGGCCGCGGGTGGACGGGACGGGTTTTCCCCTCCATCCGCTACAATGGCCAGCCGCGAGGAGGCGACGTCCGCGTGTGCCGTACGTCGCCTAAACTAGAGAGTTTATCCGCAGATGGTGCCCGAGGTAGCGGGCAGGCGCTAGGAGGGATCTGGATGTCGTAATAGCAACGGTTCCCGGATCCTTCCTATCTCAGGCGCAGAGTGGCACACCGTGTGGTTTTAGTCGGTCCGATTCCGACACACCACCCCGCCGTAAACCCCGGTGGGGTGACGGCCCGTGGGGGTTTCCAAACGTTAAAAAAAAAAAAAAAAAAAAAAAGAAGTGCAGAGTGCACCTTACGATAAGTGGCCATGATACTATAAAAAAAACATTTCTGCGATTTCATCAAATACCTAAGTATACTCGTATAATCACAGAAGTTGAAAAGACAACGTAACTTCTGACATTTATCCAAATAGCCTACGAATATAGGCATAAAAATTGTCAAAACAACGTATAAAAATAATCAATGATGACTAGTTAAGCTGGCAAATTATTGTACATAACAAACAAAACACAGTCACAATGATTTAAAACAAACACGATACCATTATCACAGCTCACTTAGCACTTGTGACAATTTGTATAAACTATTGTTAAGATAAGAACCGCTTGCATCCTACCTACAGTTCTTATTTACAGTCCACTGTTTGTTTTTCAACCGCCATATATTGTGTTCACTATCAGCCCATTTTGTACGCAAATAATTCTTAACACCGTGTTAATTTACGGAGTAAATAAGATAAGTTGTGACATTATTAGTTGTGTTATAAGCACGTGTAGTTAGCGCTTGTTTGCCTGTGAACTATGTATGTGTAGGTTTCGCGTAGGTCGAGCGACAAAATAACTTCATCATGCCTAGCGCCGGGGTGTATCCAGTGGGGCTTCCACGTTGAATGGAAAATAGGTTACAATATAACAATGCAAATTACTACCACACATTCAAATGGTTAGTTATAGGTGTTTGTAGTAAATTCTACTAAATAGATATTATATGCCGTTGTATTTTGGGTTAAATTTATATTACTGCAGTTAATGAATCAAAACTTTGTATTAAAACTCTATGAAAAGAAAGACACTATTTTCTTGGTAGTTATGGCTATGAGAAAGTCACGTAGAATTAGTATGGCTATGAGAAAGTCACGTAGAATTAGTAAATAAATATACTTAAACAATAGCAATTACTTTACTGTCAAAAAGCAGTTTCAAATAAAACTTTTAAATACTGAAAGGAAATTTCAGCACCCGGTGAAACTTTCTTTTTCACATATGGACAATATTGTACCTGTCAGAAAAATGGTTTTAGCAATACTTCTTTGAAATCGAACCTGGAGATGATATCAATTCTTATCGGTGTAATTGAAACTAGTGTTCTATCGTTATCCAATACTTATAATATTTTGAAAAGTAGATTGCTCTAAACAGTTAACACTGTTTGCACAATATACCGTAATTTCGTTTTGATTATAGAAAATTCCAATAAGAATTTTATATCAAATACATGCCGGTATAATGATGGCAAAGTTGTATAATACGATGCCTAACGTCCGTAGGGTTACGCCGATGCGATATGATCTTTAATAACATTTGAATAACGGTCAAGGACAGATAATATAGAGTAAAGATGTCATAAAATCTATACTGTATTAATATTATAAAGCTAAATAGTTTGTTTGTTTGCAGCACTGATCTTAGAAACTACTGATTTGCATTAAATAAAACAGTTAATGTTGAATTACCTGTTTAGGAAGGAGTAACATTGTACGCTAAATAATATCACGCTGCGACCAAAAATAGCTGAATGTTAGTAAAATATTGCAAAAACGAAAAAAAAACACATTTAGGGGATACAGACCAAGTTGTACATCTTCAGTAAGGAATGATCAAATAATATCTAGTCTATTGACAGCATTTTACAGTCCACTGCTGGATACAGGTCTCTCCTTAGCAAGGAAATATTTCTAGTCTAATTTTATCAAATCATATGACTATAGTTTTAGGTTTTATTTTTAACTGACATCCCACCCCCTTCCCCTCTGTCGTCTCTGACCAAGAAGGTCATCGACGGAGGTGTGTATTCCGTCCGCTGCGGGCAAAGTCCCTTGACTACATCCTGCAGGGGAAGTTGGGCTGGAGTGTCTCTGTAAGGAAGAGGGAGGTCGATGTGCAGCTATTGTCGCATTGTACGATAAGGGCGACCCCAAGGGTCACGATCGAGACCCTTTAGCATTTCTTTTCTTTTCAACTCTTTGGCGCGGATAATGGCCAGCTTCAGAGCTTTAGGGTGGTTTTACCCATAAGCAGTAAAAACATCGTCAACAGTTCGTTATCAAAGAAGTAATCACACCATGACTAAAGCTATGTGAGGTTTTCGAAGGTTCTTATTCACCAACAATCCCGGCGAGAAGATAAGATTAACTTATGGAAAGGGAACGCTAACAAAATTCACCCAGCTTTTTTCACCCTAACTTTTCTTAACTAAGTGTTAATTTATTTATGTCATCACATTAACAGTTTCTAATAGTCCACTGCTGGACAACAGTGGACTATTAAATCACGCTGGCCAGTTTATTTACTTTTAAAAATGTTTTTCTATTTCTCAAGACACAATGAGAAGAATTTAAAGTGAAAGAAAATCGTCTCGAATGTTATTAATTCACTGTTAGTGCTGCACCATGTATGCTATATACATAACAAAAATAGGTTAAGTGACTTTCATCAGATACCTAAATACAAATGAGTGTACACAACATATGGCTGGGCACTTGTGTCTGTATCAATACGCGTTTGATTACAGACGTATGGTCAGTTTGGTCATCGCCTGTAATATCAAATGACAAACATGATTGGATCAGAAATATGATTACGGTTTTGATAACTAATTTATTATGTGTTCTTATCTGTGAACACACAAATCTGTGCCCTGATTAATCATCTTTTTTTGTGGGCTGGCAAAGAGAATGTTTATTATATTCTGTGTGATATTAGTAAATTGATATTAGTGCCCAAGGTACTGTTAGCGAATAGTAAAATTCTAACCAAATATTGTATATTTATAATGAGCAATTTATTTTATGACTGTATGACTAACTTATTTAATAGCACATCTTACTTATTTATACTTATATTATGTAAACTGCTTGTCATTGAAATATGTACTTAACATTTAAATACGTTTACAAGTACGAAACAAAACTTTAATATACCTAAATTATAAAGAATCTGTACCTTGCCACGCTTTGCCGTGGCACCCTGTGGTTGCATTGATGAGAAAAGAAATAGTTAAAAACCATCTTTGAAATGGATTGTACGTCGAGTTAAAATTTAGTCTTAATCGGTGTTGCATTTTTTGAGTTAGAAACCTACACAAAATAACTTAACATTTTTATATTTATAGATAGAGTGTAACAAACTATAGTCTTCATACTATAGACATCGAAATTTTGAACCTTCTCGTTATGGAACTATGTACAAAGCTATTTTCAACTGAATATTCATTCAACATAAAAATTTTCAGAAGGCAGAGGGGTACGAGTAATATCACAAACGAATGAAATTGCACTTTTTACTATCCTTAGAAAATCATAAAAGAATTTTCACTCATTTACTTTGTGATATTTTACCTTCGCCTTACTGTTCGTTCGTACAAAATTGAACCATTCTTTTACCATAATCTGTGACTTCAAGTGACGAAAGTGATAAAAATTTGTCAGGCAATGTGTAGGGCTACAAACAAAGTTCAATGAAGATAACAAGTATAATTAAAACCTTTTCTTTTCAATTTACATTGAGAAGCAGTAGAATTCAATTGAGTATAAGTTAATATAAAACTCTTAAAAACCAAAGTGATGGATACTGAAGAGTCCTCAAGAGAAATCAAGCTTGTGATCGAAGGTCTGTGATGTCTGTCGAACACAAAGGGATGTGCCTCCATCCGAGCTGGGTTCCTATCCTTAAGAGATTACTTCTTCTTGAAAAGGACTCATTACTTACTGCAGTATTTTAAGTTCCTCTAAAGTTGACGCGTCTTGGTTAGATCACCATTGAATTACGTGTATCTATGTTTTTTGGTCTAAGAAAGTTTCCTGATGCTCTTAGAAATGATCACAGGTTCAATTATAATATGTATTTTCAGTATCATCTAAATATAATTATCTATTCATAAGTATTAAAATGTTAAGTTTTTTTGTTCTGTATGAAGAACCTGCCAAAGTGACTCCACTCTGCCTGATGAAAAGCATGAATAGAAATCCATACAGTTTTGGTCACCATACTCATTGCAAATGCAGACAATGCACTGTGGTGACCCACACTATGGCGGCCTAATGAGATGCTTTTTCACGCCACACTTGGGGACGTAAAAGCCATGACAGTCATCGTGGCAGTGTAAGGCTCACACAGTTATCACGATAACTGTCACCCCTGCATCAATGGGCCTCCTGGTCTCGCACACACCAACGAAACACGATTTAATTTAAGTCGGTTTTGTTTTCATTTCTCATCAATATAGCCACAATGCGTCACAGCGTGGGAAGCGTGGTAGGGTGTAACTTTTTTATTGCAAAAATAATGCAAGTAGTATAAAAAATCTGTTTTCCAACAAGCAACAAAGGCAAAAAAGGAACACGCATATACGCTAATTACACAATTTAAATAAAAGCTTGTAAAAAGAAATGTTACCTTAACAGTTACATTTGCAAGAATAAGCGATTAGTGTCGCTCCCCCGTCACGCGTGTCCGTGCACGACCGTCCCACGTCGCGTGACACCCGACACGACATTCTATCAAATTTCTACATACACAGTCGCTAGGGTTGACACTTACCGGTTATAATTATCGAATTGCCGGTTAATTACAATTACAAGATGTTTCTCTCTCCCTTTGAAGTTTTATCAGCAGTTAATTACTACATACGTTATTTTAATCATATTCGGGAAATGTGGCATGTAACGCTCTAGCTTACAATTTTGTTAACCTCCAGCACGATCTCAGATGAGTAATAAAGAGGCTGTTAATATGATGTGATGATGTGTGGAGAAATTTTCCTTGACATGTTCATATATTCATTTATAACTAGCCTTTACGCCTGACATTATTATTAGGCAGCTTAATGGAGATAATTATAAAATCACACTACTTATGTATATTCTATATTAAAGTATAATTTAGATGTAATATGTATTTATAAGTAGGTATTTAAAGAGGTATTGCCTTGGTCCTGCAGTGGTAGCGTATACTACTGCTATGCTTGAGATCTTGGGTTCGATTCAGACTAAATGTTTGTATGAATTGCAAACATTTGTTTAGAAATTTGGGTATTTTATATTTATAATATGTATGTATTTACAAAAAAAAAGTATATTTGTATGTATATTAGTTGTCTAGTACCCATAGTATATGCTCTGCGTAGCTTGGGACTAAATGACATTCTGTGTCAGATGTCCGAAATATTATTATTACATGTGTTTAAATTTTCATAGTAATGCTAATGAAATATATTATTATTACTATAATAGGAATCTATTAATATGTACTTGTATTTATAACTTATATACCGTGCAGTATCATCCCAAGATTTAATTCAAACATTCACGGTACCATAATTTCAAGAACGCTAGAAAGACTAATATAAAACTAAAATATCCGGATAAACCGAATAAGCGACAACCCTAATGAAAGAATATAATGTAGAAGATTCCTTTATGGTAAGCGAGCAAGCTAAACTAAATTATTTTTATGCGAAACTATTATATCAAAGTTGTGAAAAAAAACTCATTTATAATAGAGTGAGAACGTCGTCTTACTGTTCATTGTATATTAATAACAAAACAAATAAAATCAGAAAATGATTTCTTTTAAGATTAAAACTGAAACTATTTAATTAAATACACCTACACAATTTTCCCAGATAAAAGTAGTGTACAAACGTAGTATCACTTACTCACTTACCTGTGCATACAATAATAGAAGCGAAAACTGCGTAAGACGATCCAATCTGAAATAACAAAACCATTATGTAGTCATTTGAAACTAAAATGAGATATTCGAGGTGAGACACCTTTGTTATATTTTAAAGATGCGCATACAAATACAAACGAAGACAGGTCAAGTTTACTTCGATATTTGTAATAAAGTCCATTATACACGACACTTCGGTGATGAAACTACTGCGAACTTATCGTACTTGGAATATTGTATAATAAGTTTATGAGTGTAGATGTTCTGTAATGTTTTTAAATTATTTATTTTGGATAATGTTATAGGTGTCCTTCAAGATTGTTAAAATCGGTTTTTGTGTCAATAAAAATTATATAATAAATTGAACGAATTGAGCAGTGAGTTAGCCTAGTGTTTAATGATACTGACTCTAAGCCAAAGGTAGTGGGTCCGATCTCCATGTACGGATATTTAATTGTTGATTAGCACAATATATAATATATAAAAAAAAATATAATAATTATATAAAATAAAGCAAATAGCTATATTTTTTGGGTGTAGTTAATTCATACTAATGTTATAAGATGAAGAGTTTGTTTATTAGGTTGAACGCGCTAATCTCAGGAACCACTAGTCAGATTTGAAAAATAATTCAGTGTTAGATAACCCATTTAACGACGAGGCTCTGAGCTAAAACTATGTATATTATCATACTATTACCTATAGAAGCAAAGTATCAATGAAAAAATGTTCCATTTTGGCGGTTTTTACATACGAAAAAATTATTCCCCTTAAAAGTTTTATAAAAAAAATCCATGCATCATGTGTTTATTTTGAGGTTGACTCACTGTAACCTTTTTTAGGGTAAACAAATTAGTTCACGCTGTTTAACATTAAGCTACGGGCAAGAAGAGGAGACGCAGACGAGTAAGCTAGTTTAAAATATGTAGTAATTTAAAAATATTTAAGTATGTATAGATTTTACTACAGTCTCAAGTGATTTAGGCCCATTTATAAGATAATACATGAATTTATTGTTACTATTGTATAAAAAATGTACATCAGTGTAGAGATGTACTTTAAAGCTATATTTTAATATCACAACAAATGTTAATTACTAAATATGTAACTAGGGAGTGTGCGATGCTGGGCATTTCTCTGGCTGATACAATTCGTAATGAGGTTATTCGGCAAAGAACGGGAGTAACTGACATCGCGTGGAGAAACAGTACGCTGAAGTGAAAGTGGGCTGGCCATGTTTCCAGACGAACCAATGGTCGCTGGAGCCGAAGTATACTAGAGTAGAGACCACGATTGCGCAAACGTAGTGTAGGGCGTCTTAAAAACAGAAGAAGGGGAGGAAAAACAGGGTTGTAACAGTTACAAAACTTGATCGATTTCCTAAAAAAAAAAGGAGTTTATTTTTGTCAACTATCCAATATCTCTACCTCATGTATCTTATAATAGTTGATGTAACTGATGATGTAAAATGTAATGATATTTTAGAAAGTAACAAAAAATACATATTGTACAGTACATCTGATAATAATGATACTTTGATTGAACGAAATTATGACGTAATCATAATGTAAATGTAATCATGAGTGAGTACACTTGTCATAAAATAGATATCAAAGACTGCAATAACTCGTATGAAACTTCAAATTGGTTCAAATGTTGGTAGCACCGTTAAAGATGAAAACTTTAAATCCCTTATCGACTCCACATCCACAAACATATTATTCAAGTCTAGTTCTCTGGGTTAGTTACGTTTTTAAACACAATGTTCTAATCGCTATGAGAAATTTTTTCATGGATAATTGCATAATCTGCAATGTAATTTATTAAAAATCTTCTCTGGCTTATTATGTGACCAACCTTCGTGATTTTAGCTAACTATTTATGCAGAGATGCTATCGATGGAGTATTTTAAACGACTTCATGCTGTTCAGTAATGACAAGAACTGATTATCAACCGCTGCCCGTGTGGTGGTGGCCCGAGACGATTACACTGCCGAATGGTGTCGGTCGGTGTGTCTTACTAGTAGAATACGTACAACCTATCCACGAACACAGGGACACCTACAATATCAGAAAATATACATTAGCTAAAAAGGGAATTCGGGCGTTAACGGATTTAGTGCCTTGTGTTAGTTTTTAACCTTGAGCCATAGTGGTCAACTTCCTTTTTTGTAGTGATGGTAGCTACATCAGAATCTGTTGCTTGTATGTAGTGTACTTGCAACCACTCGGACGTCTTGTGCCTTGTTGCATTAAGACGTTTTAAACAGTTCGAGAAAGTTAAGATCCTGGTAAATTCAACCCGGCTCAGTCATCGTGAACTCATCTTGCAAACATTGACATACGTCAAATAGCACCAACACTTTACAAACATCGACTTGCGACAAGAGTTATCCGGCAAATTACTAAAAATACCACACAATTGTAATATTATTAATATTTTTGACCTAATTTGAATACTCTACTTCTCTATTTGAATACTCGGTTTGAATACGCACGAGTAAACAGATTTTGATGTTAATCTAAATGTTATTTGTGTATAAACGGTTCAATGATATGCCGCGTTTTGTCATCCAGTTTGATACAATTTAACCAATTGCTGTGTGAAAGGAACTGATGGAATTAGCAATTTGTGTCCACTTGGCACTCGAGATATTGTGATACAATTACATGCTATACCTATATTTTAGACATTTGTTTGCATAAAAATAAATCTAGGGACAAAATTGAGTATGATGTAGTTGCGTACGTTGCTCGAATTATCGAATAAATATTGTTAAATATTTCTTGACTTAATTTTAGTTTTGCTGTGTTTATTTCCGTTTTGTATGTTTGCATCTACATTTTATCAAACTGTAGAACAATGTCTACGTTGTTTTGTAGTCTTTTTCGTTTTACTCAAAAACAAAAATATATTTTATAAAATTTTAAATTGCCAAGGAGAATATTTGAAAATATGGTTCAAAGTTGCAAACTCAGATAAACTGCTAACAAAACTGTGACTAGTCGAATGTCGAATGTTAAAAGAAAGCCGAAATTCTGCGTTAAAGTTTACTCATTGCCCGCATTCTCTCAAGTACTCAAAACAGTGTTCTCTCTCTTACCAGCACTCTCGTGTGGATTTAGGAGGCTGAATTCCGACAGTAAGCATCAATGGCCGGTGCTCGGCGCGTCAGGCAAATATTTGGCAGACAATTGGTGAAGTAATTCGATCTTATTCAATGGCACACGTCGTTGCTAACAGCAAAACAACTTACTACTACTTCAAATAAATACTGAAGCTAGACTCAGAATTTAGCTAAAAGTGAGAACTAAAGTTTAAACTGCTATATTACACATAGATTACACATATTTATTCGTTCACTACTTTATAGAAAGTCAGTACAGTAGTAGAAAGTGTCAGTCCGTGTGGTGACGGATTAAGAATACATAGTGTTATCACCCCTATTCATCCCGTGGGTGCCGTAAAAGGCGACTAGGGGAACAAAGTATACAAGACAACATCATTCCAAAGAGAAGGAAAACTTGGAACAAACACTATTCCAACCCGTCTGGTCAGCGTGGTATAGTAGACCAAAACCTCCTTGCTAAGGAGAGGCCTATGTCCAGCAGTGGACTGTACAAGGCTGTTGATGATTATAGAAATTGGTGAAATGTCGCGAATCCAAAAATAAAGTTGATTACTGTTCTTTGATTGTCATTTCATTAGTGTTTGTTGTTAATTTCTTAGCTTAAACCAAACAGTGACGATAAATACCATCCATGGGCTTACTATACTAAATGTAATTCAAACCTGGACCTCCTTTACATTTAATTGTTATGGCAAAAAAACAATGATGTAAAATATGAAGTATTTTACACATTGCTAACCATTACTGAGTGGAAAGGGTGTCTGTACTTATCTTCAGCCACCAAAACTAAAATACGTAATTGAATGAGAAATTCTCTCGAAAATTGGGGTCATTTCTCATGGATGGGAATTGATACTGGATGCTGTCATTGTGATCATTACGTTTTAACGAAGATTTATTATCACGCGAGATAACTTTTTCATACCTCTACTGAATTATTCACATCTACCAGCAGAAAAAAGTTTAGATATACTCGTGTTTAATGCTAGCATTTTGTATGTGACCGTAGTCAATCTTAGTGAACGTTGTTTTGTTGAACATCCCGTACTTAGTACATTTTTAAAAGTTTAAAACTTTAGATTTAAATAAGAAATGAATAAAAAAAAATTACCAACGATGTTTATCGATATTTTCAAAACGTTTTTTAGATTCTGCTAAAAATGTGTAGATGAGTATTCAGAATACAGATGTCAATAAGCAATTCGAAAAATTTAATTTGTATCACTTCTGTCAGTGCAGTTATGGTAATTAGTACACACGTCATTATTAACATTCATATCGCATTCTATTGTCTCTTAAATAATGCTACAAAACCATTGAGTAACTTTACAAACAAATCAAAAAACTCGTCATTTATGTCGAAAAATATTCGTATCTTCCAATTTTAAATTCTTTTGTTACGTGAAAATGAAAACATTTTCATCATTTCGTATGATTGCAATTTGGTGAATGTCATGAGCCCGTGAATTAAAAGCAAATGAATAAAAGAATGAGTGAAGCCTTCTTTCTAATATTCCTATTGATCTATACTGTGGATTATTTTTAACCACCTTAAACGCTGATAATCCATGTTGCCTCTTAATCAAAATTATTTCATTTAACTAAAGACGTCTAGACATAATGCTAATAAAACTTTTGTTGTTTTTATTGATCTAAAATTTAATGAATTCTATAGTTACAAAGGAGAAGTAAACGATGTTATAGAGAAAACTGCTTAGAAAAATATACCTAACATTGTCTGATCATATTAATTTTTTCTTACTTTTTATTTCAATGTTTGTAGTGCAAATAATTTGTGATGGTGACGCTTTTTTCCATTTCATCCCTTTCAGAAGAGAGCAAAGGAAGAAAGAAGCAAAAAGAAATGGAGCGCGACCGACACATTGTGGCTCAAACTGTACTAGCTGGAAAAGTTTAGGGCCGTGTCTTATAAGGACAATTATTGACCAAAATATACGGTGTGAATTGTCATTTTATGGTGTTTTTCAATAATTGCTATCCCCAAGTGTTCAAGCCCCAAAGCACAAATGATAACATATTTTACATCGCTTCCAATACTTACATGTACTATCATCATCACTTATATAAAGCTTGTTGAATGGGAGTGTATAAATTTTGACCAGCTCAAACTAATCGAATATTTTAAAATATAATAAAAAGATTAAGATTATTCATTAGATTAAGATCATTGACAGAGACAAACTTTGACAAAGCCTAACTAACTCTTGTACTCGTAAGTTTAGAAGATGCAAGAAAAATAATATTGACAGTTCCGCTATAACAATTTGCGAATTACACAAGCAAACTATTCAATAAGACTAAATAGTCGCTTTGATCAGGTTACACGAATAGAACACGAAACTTAATCATCAAAGTCACGCAATAATCTCCACGAATATTCTGTCAAATATTATGTCCTTATTTAGATTACATAGCTGTTCTTGAATGAAAGTCACCAGCTTTTAAACTTTGCCAAACAGAATATCGCAATAGTGAGATTATTATTATTACGATAACAATACTATTCGAAAGCTAAAACAGTAGATAAGTCAAAATATCAACAGTTAAATGTACACAAAGGTTCAGTTTGTGTCTAATTTCTACTACATACAATTCTTATGTAACTGAAAACAAGTCAGAATGTTAGAAATGTTTAAATAAACCGTGTTTGCTATTTGAAATATAATTATAAGTAAGCATTCAAAGTGCAGTGACACAAC
This sequence comes from Hypercompe scribonia, assembly GCA_949316085.1. NCBI lineage: Eukaryota > Metazoa > Arthropoda > Insecta > Lepidoptera > Erebidae > Hypercompe > Hypercompe scribonia. The sequence goes on from OX438972.1 coordinate 24,834,648, forward strand.
CTTCAGAGTTTGAACTCGGTGCACTGAAAAGTAACAGGTCAACGGGTAGCTGAAGTCATGCCGTCTTCTCCAGTGATGCAATCTCACACATGCCTTTGAAGATAAATGAAGAGAACAATCTTATAGTTCCTTTTTAAAGAATTATATATTTAGAAGTAGACATCAAAGGACTTAGCTTTTACCTTATAACACATTACAAGTAGAACTGAACATAGAGTTGGCGGGGGCGAACAATACTTTGGCAGAAATAGACCGACGCGACCAAAGTGACACGATCTCATTGAAAATTAGTCTCCAGCAATTCTGACATTACTTTTACCGAAGTGAGTGAGTTTACCCGAGCACGAAGTCCTTTCTCCGTGATTTTGATGTTAAAGCAGAAAGAGGTAACCTGCTTGTGACTCTCAAGTTACTAGTATTAATTGGTGGCGGTAATCATTTTTGTAATAACTGACCACTATAGATGATACGCAAAGCAAAATAATACAATACTTAAATTATTGTCTTGTTACAATAATATGATTCTATTGTCTTAAATGTTATTAATTACGAGAAAATTAATGAATTTATTATAAAAAGAAAAATTTAGCACACCAATACAAATAGGGAATGCTTGTACCATTGAAGCACTGTTGAAAAGAGGTCAAGAATAGTGTTATAATAACAATAACCAGGCCTATGTTTTCTTTCTTCATATATGGTTCTAGTAGAGACCGCTCGACAAGTGATGCTGGTGTTAAATTTTTAAAAAGTGTGTTTATTACCTGGAAAGATAAACTGCATGAGTTGGGTGTATTTTTGTAATTTGTCTAAGGCATTCGATAGCGTTTGTCATAAAACATTGGGCAGGAAATTATATCACTATGGAGTTACGAATACTGCCTTGGATCTTCTTATATCTAATTTATAATAATAAAAATAATAAATACATCGGACATTTGACACACAACGCCATTTAACTTCAAACTAAGCAGAGCTTGTACTATGACAGCTAGACTGACTGATAGAATACTTAATTACTTTGTTTTGTAAATACATACACATTATACATAGTAAACACCCAAACTCTGAAACAAACATTTGCAGATCATACAAACGTTTAGTTCGACCCGAAAATCGTACCCAAAACCTCAAGCACAGCAGTTGCATTCAAATTTGGGTAATGGGATCTAGACAGTGGAAGTTAATTTGGAAGTGGAAGTGAGCTCCCTGGAGTCTTTGGTCACTAAGGGGATTTCGCAGGGTTTCATTTTCGGCCTATTTTTGTATTTCGTTTATATAAACGTCGTACCTAATCTGATAAAGGATATTCAGGAGATAGAATAATTTGCGGATGACAGTTCTCTTTTATTTAAACTTAAGTGACAGCAATCAGCTACTGATGATGTGAATAGCATTTTCTCTATGTCCTAATTTTATTTAATGTTAATAATTTACTTTTAAACGAGAAGAAAACTACATGTATTATATTTTTTGCACCTGATGTTAAACAGGTAAAAACCATCCAGTTTTTGGATAAAAATCTAGACTCTAATTCGCAATGGGGCTCTACATTGATGGATGGCGAATAGACTCAGCCATGTAGCATACGCGGCTTGTAAAATTAACCAATTAACCGATAAAGAAACAGATATTTTAGCTATTTTTTATAGTGTAATGTCATATGGTGTTTTGCAGTGGAAAAATACCGTTGATATTCAAAGTACTTTTATATTGCAGAAGAAAGTTATTTGCTTAGTACATTATCTTAGTAATATGTATTAACTGAAGGATATGTCTAAGGAAATTGGATTTCTTTACGTAAAGAAAAATATTCATTTGTTCAGAAAACTTAGCGACACTCGTATCTTCAACACTAGAAATAAAGATAAACTCGTGTTATCAACGACTAGACTATAAAAAATAAGCAGGTTTTTTCGATGTCAGGGTGCGCAATTCTCTCACTACGCAGTTGTAGATTATTTACATAGCTTTGCTTGGAATTGATGCACTCCCTTCCACATTCACATCCCTATCATTGCTGTTATATTTGAAAGTGATGCATATTTCATTTATTGTTGTATTTCATTTGTTTTCAATTTGTTTATTTTCCTTCTACTTTTCAATTGTGTAGTGAGTTCCTTGTCTATGATGTAAATGAGGGTAGCCTAAAAGCTTTTCTAACAGCTATTCTGGCGTAAATTGAGGGTTACCGTGAGGGATTTACCTAATCGTTCTTGTAGTAGACTGACGATACTAACGGTGTTGATGCTAGTTGAATGTATGCAAATGTGCGGAAGGTAACTTCACGAGACAACAATTAGAGACGTGTGTGAAACTTCTTCTAACTTTAGAGTCAACTCAAATATTCAAAAAGGTTGCTATTTTTATCCAGATCGCCTTTTAAACTGCATATGGAAAATTTTAAAAATAAATGTCAAAGTTCAAATACGATGTGAACTTGACTATGACTTAATGATTATACCGTGACCGTAAACTGTTTGCCATATTGTAGAGCTTTACAAAGGAAGAATTTAGCCACTTACCAGTGAGTAATCTGTTGAAAACCCTGTGATGCGTGAATGTTCCCTATCTTAGTGTGTTGCATATGCATACACTGATAAACTACGTTATCAGTTTAACACTAACCCGTATGTCCATAACCAGGATCCGGTGCCTCACTGGTCAGCGCTAGATTCTCGCCTTCAGTATACAAATTGATCAATGACAGTGACATTGATACACAACACACCGGCACTGCGCGCATCTGAACCGTCCGAAGTTTTAATTATTTTTGATTTTTGACGCCGCGTGCAACATTTTCAAAATGTTTGATTTTAAGAAGTGAACGGCTACGTGGACCTGTTATGAGGCAAGTACCCACTTTTGGTAGTACCCACATACCATATAAAATATAATTTGAAGTTGTATCTAAGTAAGCTTAGGAAACCTAACTCTTGTTATCCAAACGTGTAAAAACTGACCTCATGATGTCAAATGTAATTAAATGTATTTCAATAATCATTTTAATTTTATAATTTAATTTATTAAAATTATACTTGTTTCTTACTTTATTCGTATTTAAAGAAGAACAAAAAACAATGTGTTTAAAATATCACGTTAAGGAATCTCATTTTTGTGATGGAGTGCACAGACAGCTGGGCTGTGGCATGGGACAAACACTTCACGAGAAAAATGTAGTTTTTATGTTAACCTTTTTTGAATATAAAAGTAATTTGAATATATATGATACAACAATTACAATATGACCTTAATTCAACAACAGTAAACTAATTTATCGTAAACTAGAAAATCAATTGAGTTCGTTATTTATATTGGGACTAGTTATAAGGCAAGAGTATTGACAACGGCACTGACCAAGGTTCTTTTATATCTATATCTAGGTTCTATATTTTATATCTAGGTTCTTTTATATTAGTTTTTATTACCTCATAATAATAAAAATAACATTAGAAGTTAAATAAACAAACAGCTTAGATATAAATCATTTTTTTTTCCAGAATAATGTAACCTTTTACATCCCTTGCATAATTACAGTTACAATATCAAAATACACAACTGCAGGCGATCAATTAGACTTAATATATACCATAATAACATGTTTTATTGCATATGGTAGCTCAACGTCAATGTTTATTGGACGGACCCGTTGGTCTACTGTTTAGAGAACCTGACTGCTAATCTGAAGATCATAGATGGGCAGACGTAGTGTAGGGCGCCCTGAGACGGGATGGACCGACGACTTGAAAAAGGTGGCTGGCAGCGGATGGATGCGAATTGTCCAAGACCATGATGGTTGGCGTTTCTTGGGGGAGACCTTCGTTCAGCAGTGAACGGCGATAGATTATTTTGATTTGATTATAGTAGGTACAGCGCAGTGTAGGGTACACTGTACGGGCACAGAGCATATGCTCTCCTTGCGATTCTAAACCGAGATGAGACAAGTCTACATATTCCATACACAAAGATACTCTTTTATTATCTTAATTTTAAACGAATAGCCATGCATAAACAAATGTTAGTTTTGAAATTTAAGTTGCATACGATTGTCGCATTGAAACATAATTTCTTGTAGTAACTTGTAGTCAAGGAGACATTAATCTTTTTTTTTATATTAAGCGCCTGCATAAGTGACTCTACTCTGCCTGATGGAAAGCAAGAGTTGTGATCACCATACTCATCGCAAATGCAGACAATACAGTACGGTGACCCACACTATAGCGGCTTTGTGAGATGCTTCTTCACACCCTGCTTGGGGACGTAAAAGGCATGACAGTCATCGTGACAGTATAAGGCTTACACAGATAAAAATTACAAATTACTGCTTAATCTACATTTTAAAAACATGTACGTACCCAATTTTTTAAATAATTAACACATGAAAGCAGAAACGAGGTCTGGAACACGAAAACACCGCCTAAAACAATTCGAATAATGAAACGGGAATAAAATGTTATTGTCCTAGCGACTCTTAATTTGTTTACAAGGTAGGCAACTCACCTGCAAATAATTGTGCCCTTGGCAATTTCAATGAGATGAAAGGAAATTCCCCATTTTCTTTGTTTAATATTTTTCCTCACGACGAAACTTTAGAATCCCAAGCAATGTTTTAGAAGCTTTAATTAATTTAGCTCATATGTACATATTAACTCTTTGTGTGTTATAAGCTGCTTGCTGTCGCAGTGGGTTCTTTAAATGATGATAAAAGGCATGTTTTAAATACCTTAAAGGTTTTATTGATCACACAAAATTATTAACATGTCAGATTCCAACTAAAGTGAAAATACTAAAAAACCATCTAAAGAAGAATCAGCAAACTATGAAGTAACTTCTAGTGCTGCAACGCGCAATTGAAATTTTCGTGACTATTACTACTAATATAGTATATTGAAAACCTCAACAACGACCCACTAGACAATTCCAGCCTACCTTTTGTGTTGGAAGGACATAATACCCGTTCTTACACAAACGTAATTTATTGGTTCAAAGGTGGATCAACACATAACTCAAACTAAAAGAATTTACTTAAGACGACTCCATACATTTTTTTCTAGCCTCAGGATTGCAAAACTTTGGGTGTAAAGAAACTATAAAACCAGAAAACAAAAGAATAAAAATAGACTAGTAAAATATTATTAGGTGTTTATTTTCCAAGTCTGTCTGTAAGCCTAAAATATGACAATGGGATGAGGTTTCAAAGAATCACGATGTAAGTGTTTTTGTGGATATTCCAATAGGATTTACCTACTAGATCAACTTTAGAAAACATTCTAAATATGTATTTTGTGTGCCCATCTTTAGAAGCAATAACCAAATATAATATGTTTAATTAAAGTAAACTTATTTTTTAAAACTTTACATTCCATTATAGTTACATTTTTATCAATGATTATTATATCACTGACTTTCTGACGTATCAATTAAGTTTAACTGACTAGTATTTTATCATAATATTTAAAAGATACGTGTAGAAGAAATGTAGAACGCAAAAATGTTTAAAACCTAATGGTTTTTGCAGAATTAACAACTTAGAAGCACTAATGTACCTAAGTTATTAGTTCTGTTAAAACGGTCTTATGAAACTATAAGGATTCAATATATATATTTTGTTCTATCATGTTGCTGCAATGACAAAATAAACTAGTCAATAACACCCTAAATACGTGAAGTTTAAGCTGCCACCTCTGGACTGCGTTCCAAACAGCAGATGGATCTATGCAGTTTGGACTACGGATCACACTGTCGTGGCAATTACAACAAAAAATGTGGCCACGTAAATATAAAAAAACTGTGCGTGATAATTAATTTTTAACAGTTGCCACTGCAATTTAGACAGGTGTGTGAAACGTTATAAATTTTAAGGCTTTCCTTAGTGGTGAAATAAATAGATACTCGTCATCGTGTTAGGTGGATTTGTTAATGTTGTTAATTTTTTTTTTTTTATATTTAACCTACCAAAGTAATTCTATTCTGCTGATGATGACTGATGGAAAGCATGAATAGAATCCAAGAGCGGTGGTCGCCATACTCACAAAACAACAAAAAACAAACTAAAAAACAGCAGTCTCGGATAAAAGAATGTAGACTGGTGATTCAGATATTTACGAATAACAAACAAATAAACATTTTCAATGCTAAGAGAGTCACGAGAGTCGCTCAGATTTTGAAGTAACCTAAGAATGGATAGTTATGATTTTAATTTTTTATTAGCACTAGTGTGAAAAAGCAAACAAACGTATAAACTCCTTAATCGCTTCGGTGCTCCAAATTGACATTCTCAAGTGACAAACGCACAAAACCGTGACACTGACGCGCGCGGCACCTTGTCGGAGCGAACTGTCGTGCCCACGCATCTACGAGTGTAGTCCGTTTCAGAGCGAGGGATGAAACAGCACGTGCTGTTGCCTACGTTCGGCACTGTGTTGAGGGCGCTAAAGAGATTAAACAAGACATTTAAAGGTGTCAAAACTGTCAGACAATTTCTAGTACTTATACACTCCTGTTATGTTCATATATATAACTGACGTCTTTTATAAAATCCTTTATACTATCGTCGTTTATACTAAAGTACGTATATAATTTGAGTAACATCATTCATAACTGCTCTTATTTCGTTTTAATATGCAGTAACAATGATATTAGAGCCCATAAACTTAACAGTACACATTTACATTTAACAACAGAGTACTAAACCTCCCACCCACGTCCAGATTTGACATTCAATCTGTTAGCACCATTAGTGAAGACTTCATGTAATATCTAAACTTAGCACTTTGAACATTACACATTTTGTACGTCTGAAAATTCTACGTGGTTGATTTCTTTATGTTCACATACATTTCTCATAAACCAAAGTTATACAGGCTAAGATCGCCGACATCGCTTCGCGCATTTTTTCTTTTAGTTGATGTAGTGTATTTGGTTTATTGATGTACATAGATACGATATGTACAGAGATACGATTCTTCAAATAATCCCATAACAGAAGTCTGCTGGGAATAGATCTGGATTTCTAGGTAGCCATGGAATGGCGCCTCGTCTGGAAATTAGCTTTTCTGGAAACATGTCTTTGACCACCGGCAGGGACTTATTCGATGTGTGACAAGTGGCTCTACTTTGTTGAAACCATGTGTTACGATTGTAGGGGACAAATTTCAGTAGCCTCGCTCCCAAGAACTGCCGTAACATGTTTGGGCGGGATGTTAGATCCAAATGTCAACGAATTCTTGGCCCACTGTACATGTTACCCAGGGGACAAATATTTGACTAATCCTTTACCAATATTTGTAATATTTATATGCAGAAGAGCTTCTGCACACATGGGTCAGGTTCGTTTCAAATGATACTACCACCTGACCGAAAACTAATACTAAGTAATTTTTTCATTGTTTTTTTACAAAATGCGTGAAGTTACCGAAGTCCAAACACTATTTCGTCCCCCATCCTTAAATGGTGGCATTAACGCAGTGACTGTTGAGGTAGATGTATTTAGAGCGTTTGTGATTCTTGAGTTAAGAGTGTCCAATGCATTCGTACCTCTTGATTTACAAGTGTCCAGGGCCTTTGTCACTCTTGAGTTACAAGTGTCCAGTGACTTCAGAAGTCATTTCCAAACAAGTGCTCCGTCAGTTGGTTTTCCTACGCTTGCGTTGAAATATATTCTCTTAGAATGGGTACCCCAAACTGACTTGTTGGCTGCACGGTTGGCCCAGATAGTTGGTTTAGTGGATTAAGAGGTCGCCACGCCGCTCTCTACTGCGCTGAGCTGTGCGTTCAAACCCTACATGGGACAACACTTTGTGTGATCCACAAATTGTTGTTCTGAGTCTAGGTGTTCTTTGTGTCTGTTTCTTTGAAAAAATCTGTAAATATTTTGCTAAATAAATATTTATATACATAGTCAGAAAACTTAGAAGATTTTAAGAAATGACATGTTATGTAATAAAACACACAAATGTGTGTAGCAGTAATTCGTAACTAGCCCGACCCGTGTGTATGTGAAATGTATTTTTCTTCTAGTATTACAAACTATATGCTCTGTTACATTGTTCATGCTGATTGGTTTATCATTTAGCGATTAGTAAACACGTTAACAAATGATGATTATAATTGTTAATATTAAAATTATAAATGTATATTAAAACCATTAATAGACTTAGTGAAATTAAAACTGAAAGTAATTTTCTCACACAAATACATTAGTTACAGGGAAGGATTTATGTATGTGCATATATTCTATATTTGATCACCATTATATCAGTCGGAAACGGCCATTGCTGGACATAGAAATCCCCTAAGGCTCTCTACAACAACTCGTACTGTGCTGCCGCATCCCATAGCTTTTTAATCTATATTTACACTTGGACGTAATTTAAAAATGGCATTACATACTTGACAATAATAGCTAGCTGTTCTAATAATTCTCAAAGGTAATGTGTTGTCCTGGTTTCTTAATTATCTCATTTCTTTTTTGGCCGAAAAAACGTACAAATAATCTCATCTAGGTAATTACTCTGTTAACATCTAATCTCATCTTTATCGCAACATAAATTAATTGAATCTCAACTTAATCTTAATTAAAGATAACAAAGGAACACTTATTTCATTGTTACAACAATGGTTGTTAAAATCAATTTTAATAGGCTCTTAACTTTCATCTTTAAAGGTAGAAAACTCAAGGAAACCAATCTTGAGTCTCACTAATTCAATGAGAACTTTCTTGTTCAAGTTATAGTTTACATACATATATAAACATAGACTACACACGGATATCATTAAATATCTAACATTACTAAAGTCCTTAAAATATAATACTTATTTTATATGAAATTTAAACACTAGACATTTAATTATCAAATAGTTATCTAGAACGTAATATGATAAGAACAAACAACAGACTGCTCAAAAGTAACGAACTGAAAAGAAAAAAACAAATCACAATTTATCACACTTTCTTTATCACAATTTATGCATAAAATTTGACTGCCTTATGTATTCTTTTGAAAGTTTAATTAATCAAATAACGAAATAACCACATGTATATTCAAATGAGTCAAACTAAATGCGTGACGGTGCCGCATACGGCGACAAACGTAGTTTTGGTAGAGCTTACCGTAGGTAACAAAGTATTGTTTGTACCCGCCTCGAGCATATTTGCAATTTGAATATACGTATGTAGTTATTTCGTTATTTGATTAAGTAAGCTTACAAAACAATGCATGCATATTTTATTTAATGCCCATTTTGCTAAGGTAAGAAAAACAAACAAATTTACTGCCCCTATTTCTTCAATTGCAGGAGCCATTTTGAAAATCTAAATAGCTTCTAATGACCTCAACGACACTTCATATGGCAGAAACCATCTAGCCATCTCTGAGCTGTAACGCATACTAAATTGAATCACATATCTACATATATACATATGCTCGAAAAACAATAACCACTTTTTTACGCACCCGGGTAATAAGCTTATATTTAAGCATTTTTGGTATTTTAATTTGGCTCTGGTAAGTTTTACGTATACTTAGTCTGGCCATAAATACTGTTACACTTAATTATAAAAAAATATTACATTTGAATTTCGAATCTGTCATTTTTATACGATTGTTCATTGTGTTTTCTCATTTTGGCGCCAATACATTGTAAAATATTTTGCGATATTAAAATGGTGTGGGGTGATAAAGAGAACCGAATCGCTGTGATAGCATTACACAAAGTAGGTATGGAGCCAAATGCAATTTTTAAAACTCTCCATACACTTGGTATTAGTAAAATGTTTGTGTACCGGGCTATTAATAGGTACAATGAGACCTCCTCTGTTTGTGACAGAAAAAGATCTGGCCGTCCACGTAGTGTTCGTACGAAAAAGGTGGTCAAAGCAGTAAGGGAAAGAATTCGAAGAAATCCTGTCCGAAAGCAAAAGATTTTATCTCGGGAAATGAAGATAGCACCTAGAACCATGTCGCGTATTTTAAAAGATGACTTAGGACTTGCAGCCTATAAGAGACGCACTGGCCATTTCTTAACTGATAATTTAAAGAAGAATAGGGTGGTAAAATCGAAACAACTACTGAAGCGGTACGCAAAGGGAGGTCACAGAAAAATTTTGTTTACGGATGAGAAAATTTTTACAATTGAGCAACATTTTAACAAACAAAATGACCGTATTTATGCTCAAAGCTCTAAGGAAGCTTCCCAATTAGTCGACAGAGTGCAACGTGGACATTATCCGACTTCAGTGATGGTTTGGTGGGGTGTTAGCTATGAAGGAGTGACTGAGCCATATTTTTGTGAAAAAGGTATCAAAACATCGGCACAAGTGTATCAAGATACCATTCTTGAGAAGGTAGTTAAGCCCCTTAACATCACCATGTTCAATAACCAAGTATGGTCCTTCCAGCAAGACTCGGCGCCGGGTCATAAAGCTCGGTCCACGCAGTCTTGGTTGGAATCGAACGTTTCGGACTTCATCAGAGCTGAAGACTGGCCGTCGTCTAGTCCCGATCTTAATCCGCTGGATTATGATTTGTGGTCAGTTTTAGAGAGTACAGCTTGCTCTAAACGCCATGATAATTTGGAGTCCCTAAAACAATCTATACGATTGGCAGTGAAGAATTTTCCCATGGAAAGAGTGCGTGCTTCTATTGATAACTGGCCTCATCGTTTAAAGGACTGTATTGCAGCCAATGGAGACCACTTCGAATAAGCTTTTTATATTTTTAATTGTTTTATATTTATGTATTAAACTGACACACTGTAAAAGTAATAAATGTTATTTGCAGTTAACAATTTTCTTTTTTCTTTATTACAATATTTATGGCAAGACTAGGTATATATATATATGTGTGTGTGTGTGTCAGATAAAGTTTTCTTCAGTTTTTTGTATATATTTAAGGGTGATGTGGTAAGAGTGATGAGAGGTTTAAAGTGACTAGTTTATTCGTAAGCCTCGACGTGTAACATATAGCTATTTTTTTTATTTTTGTCTCCATCTATTTCAAAGGTTATCGTTTCACTCGCATGAATAGTATATCATTGACTATTAAATTATATTCTAGGAATATTTTCTTCTTAAATCTATAGAAAGAAAACAACTAAGTTTAAAAAAACCGACTTCGAAACTAGAAAGTAAAAAATAATAAAGATTTAATATTAATTATATACTATTTATTATTTATGTGTGCTATTTACTAATAGGTTTGAAAGTCATACATAAAAAAGTGAAGAAGTGTACATACATAAAAAAAAAATATACCGGCCGAATTGAGAACCTCCTCCTTTTTTTTTGAAGTCGGTTAATAAAATAAAGATTATTTTAGCTACAGAATAGCAATTTATTTTTGTACACGTGAGATTCTTACAAACAAGCGGGTTCAATCAGAACGACACTAGAACCACACAGCAAATCTGGTGTCAACCACTTGTTTCGTTTTACTCACCACGTGACATTAGTGTTATTTACACGCGTTATCATTTGTACTATACAAGCTAGATACATTGAATGTATATTTATGAATTTTTCTTTTGTTATTCGAGCCTGAACTTAAATTTGAATTTGAAGATGGTATGTTACTGTTTATCGGACTCGGGCATCGAACCCGAGACCTCTACACAGTAATTACCAACGCTACCACTGTAACAGCGCGGTCAACGCTAATCCATATATTAAACCCCTACCAAAAATTATTTAACGCGGCTACAAGTATTCACATTGAATGTAATATATATCAAAATGTAATTCACCGCATTTTAAAGGGAGTTTTGACTAGAGTCCATAAACAAGAAACACATGCAAAATGGCGAACTAAATAATAATTTATTTCAAAAGTAAGTCATTGGTTTTTTATGCAGAGGCAGATACGAAACAAAAGTACTTTTTTTTTGTTATTTTAATCGTTTACCAAAGTGACCACTCTGCTTGATGAAAAGCTTGAACAGAATCCAAAAGTTGCAGTCACCATACACATTGCGAATGCTGACAATGCAGTATGGTGACCCACACTATGGCGGCCTATTACGATTTTTCCCCTCACTTGGGGACGTAAAAGACATTACAGTCGTCGTAGCATTGTATTGCACACACTCACCACGACAACGAAACATGACAGCACGGATGCTGTCGCTTTAGGTTGGTCTTCTGTGGAAGGGTAGTACTGTCCCGGTCGAGCCGGCCCGTTCATGCTGAAATCAGCGTGGCTCTACTACCTGGTACTAAACTGTACTGGTACTGTACTTATTGAAGTTAGGTAACTTTTTAATTTTATTTAGATGGACTTTTATGATGAAAATTTGAATTTATTTATTAAAGTGAAAGAACGAATGAATAAATAATAGATATTTAATTACAACAAAGATGATCTCAGGTTAACAAAGCCCTTGATAATATTATATACGGCTTGTAAAATAAAATGATTAATCTTTAACTAAGCAAAGATTAAAATGTAACGTTATTAAAATTAAAAAAATAGTATATTTCACTGTTTAAAGATATCGTGCAGAAATAAATTCATGCAATTGTTTACATTTCATTGCATTCAGCTCAGTTGTACTCGTATTAATTAATACTTACGTGAAAGCTGTTTAACTTAAATTAGAATTCTTTTGTTTTGCCATCTAGTAGAGTGTGGTTACATCCTCTAGTCACAGTCAAAAACAATTTCGGAATAATTTTCCAAAAGCATATGTTGCTGACGCACAACCAATAGAATTTTATCCACACCAAAAGTCGTATAACACAGCCATAGAAGTTTTCACTTCAAAAACCGTGTTCACTGGCTATTCGAACCAATTAAGGCACATTTCTCTTCATACATATCTATTTTCAATTTCATTAGTTCGCTCCCTGGTATATGTCAATTCAATGCAGGGCAGCGATGACGTCACACTTTTACAGGGTTTTATAATTTATGAGTTAGCGTGTCTGTTGTTTACACAATGTCGTGTCTAGTTGTGTTTTAATTAATAGTTTTTTGTTCTAGATTCTGATTAGATAAGACAATTGAAGTAATTAGGCCGCCATGACTATTGTTGTCGGTGCTTTGTTTTGACAGCTATGTCCGTAATTTAAAAACAGCATTACGTATTTGACATTGTCCTGATTTCTTTATTATCTCATTTTCTTTTTTGTTTAAGTTATCGTTTATTTACACTTATTATGTATTGTATGGATTCTTTCAGTACGAAAAATTTCACCTGATAATTTTACAGCTTACGTTATGCTCATCTTTATCACAACATAAAAATAACATTAATAACAAATAGCAAAGGAACACTTATCTTATTGTAGGCCTGGTGATCGAGCGCGTTGAGGTGCTGGATTTGTGGGTGGCCCTGTATACCACGGAGGCCCTTTTATTCCATGGGTCCCGTCATGGTCCACCCTTTGGCGTTTCCATAGTAGTCAGTTAGGTCCTCGTACCGGTTCAGGCCCAGAAGAAGTATCTGGGCCTGAACCGGCGAACTCGACGGCAGGTGGCTCTTCGACGAGCACTTCCGACTGCTTACTCCAAAGCTGATCGGCGCTGCTTCTGCCCTTGGGCAACTTTTGCCCAATTTGGGTGGAGTCAACGTCACGACGAGATGGACTTCGGAACTCATTTCCGAAATCAGGTCATAAAGTTGGCAGGAGCAGCACGAGCATTGGTGCGGCCGTTGCCCAACGTTAAGGGACCTGATGACTCCTGCAGGAGACTTTAAGCGGGAGTCAGCCACTAGGTAGTAGAGTCACGCTGATTTCAGCACGAGCGGGCCGGCTCGACCGGGGCAGTAGTACCCCCTCACAGAAGATCAACTTATAATGCCAGAATCCGGGTTGTCGTGTTTCGTTGGTGAGTGTAAGACCGGAGGCCCATTGAAGCAGGGGTGACAGTTATCGTAGTAACTGTGTAAGCCTTGTACTGTCACAATGACTATCATGCGTTTTACATCCCCTAGCAGGGTGTGAAAAAGCATCTGACAAGGTCACCATAGTGTGGATCACTATACTGCATTGTCGGCATTAACAATGAGTATGGTGACCACAACTCTTGGATTCTATTCATACTTTCCATCAAGCAGAGTAGAGTCACTTTGGCAGGCTCTGTGAGTAGGTACTTTCTCACTCGGTAGCATGATTACGGCCATGTCACGGAGCGAGAGCGCTTGAAACTCTGCCGACTCCTTCTGCAAGCAAGTTATGCTTGCAAAGGAGATGTCAGAGCGGGACCGGGAGAGGTTTAGAACTCTCTCGGTCAGTCAGGTCCGGGAACGGGCCTGGTATTGTAGAGGACTCGGGCACCGAAGATTGCAGAACGATCTCCCTCCTCCAGAAGTACAAACCTGGGGGTGACAAGTGAGGCCATCCATCACCTTAGCAGAAGTAGACCAGGATGGCAGAAATGGGCAGAAAAGGTTTAATCCGCAAGCCGTAGATAGATGGCCCGAGGTACGTCGGGGTTCTAGAGATTTCCTTTCTAGGGTACATTTGGTTCACCGGCTATTGGTATCTGAGATGGCGTGCGATTTTTGGTCGGTTTGAGTCCGACATAACCACCAGTAGGTGATATCTGGGGGGATATCCACACAGATAAAAAAAGGAGTAGAAAACTTTCATACAATCCAGTCTTGACTGTTTCAATGAGGATTTTCGGTTTTAAGTTTTGGATTAAATAATTCCCTCACCGGTTTCGACCACAGCAGCCAGTCTCAATAAAGACCAGTCAACGACACGAAACATATTGTGAACAAGTGTGTGTACAAATATAGATGTGCTCTCTGTTCCCTCACTCTCACAATGCGATGGGACGGTTATTGGACACGACCGGCTTGAGCTCCGGTGCAGGTGTGTTAAATACAGACAGACACACACTACATACACAAAATCATTAAATACTTGACATTACTAAACTCCTTAAAATATAATATTATTTTAAATATAGTTTAAACATCAAACTATTCTTAGCAAAAAAGTTAGGCTCTGGAGAATTTTTCTTTGACACATCGAATTATCGAAAATATTTTGATATATTTTTACGTCATAATAGAGGTTTAGTGTAGTGATTCTTTATATGTATTGTAGTTTATTGATTTTTTATTGAGGACTAATATGTTTTATGTAAACATAAGTCTTTGAAGCAATATTCATTGGAGAGAGGGATTTTATATACATATATCAAAAAAGATTGATGCTTAAAACTCAGTGTATTTTTTATATAAAATTAAACTTGTCTAAATATGCTAAACACACACTAAATTTTAAGGTATACAAATATCTTAATATATTTATTGGCAACACACCTTGCTCCCCATTCCAAATTTTTTCCTGAACTTACCTCACTCACAACGTTAAGCTAACCGCTAGTGAGTACATTCCATAGGTAAGTAAGCGCAACATGTATTGTTCAAACAAGTGTACTACATATCAACAAAAAGCCTGTTCAAACATCTTATATTACATAAACACACTGGAAAAATTCTACGATTACTCACTTACAACAAAGCATATCTATCCGTGTAACGTAATTACCAGGGCACAAAGGGCAACAAGTTAGACATGGAACACTGACAGACCGTGTGATAACATCGCTTCTTCCGTGCCCACCCTGCTACCTTGCAAGATAAATATATAGTACAGACAAATCCTCACTGCACGCAAATTGTCGATTCATTTCAGACTTTGTTGTGCTTAAGGATAGTCCTATTTAAATTTGAAAACATATTAAACCAGAAGAAAAATAAATCTTATTGCAGTTCATCAGATTTCGGGAGCTTTAAATGAGTATATCTTTTGTAAAGTTGAATGTTATAACTACTGACCTAGTAAAATAATGAATCAATATTAGAACATTCTACACATCTTGCTCCCTGCGTGCTAGTATTGTAAAACTCTTGGTCAAATATAATAATTGTTTTAGGACTTCATCCTATTTATTGTGATCCTGGTTTTCGACCTCTGACCTTGCAAATGACTGCTCACCATCCCCCACATAGGTTATATACGACGTATACGGTCCTATGTTTACGACGTTTATTGTAGTGATTCACAGTTTTCCGGACTTAAGATATATCTGTATTTTGCGGAATCCAAATGTTTATGGCCAACCTACTGACATAATGAGGGAAGGGTACGCATTTACGGGCATATTGGTCCAGGGTCAGTCAGCGACTGGTTAGTTCCCTCCCAGGACTAATATTGTGTGATAAGCACGATCATTTGTACTGTCCCTGGGCGTAAATTCTCTACAATATGTATGTATGAAATATACGTATGCTTATCAGCAGTCTAATTATCATGGGATTCTGGTAATTTGAAATGAGACTATTAGCTGTGAAATTCGTGTGCATACTTTTTGCTTTTGAATATATTATTTTCTACATATATTACAAATATTTTGGTCTCTCACAGGCCTAGGTAAATTGATTTCCGCACGCTACAATTTCACGTACTATTTGAATAGAGTTCAAAACGAATCCTGCCGTGTAAATTGAACAATTGAAAGCCATATTGCTGTAAGAAATGTCTTCTTTAATTCTGTCACATCAAGCCAGGAGAATAGATTCTTGGAGATATTAATGGTCTGATTTTCCACTATGATCTGCTTCTTACATGTACTTTGAACAATATGTTCTCATTTTTGTACCATAGTATATCATTAAATTGTTATTGAGTTCAGCGATTATTAATGAGGTATCTTTTCCTATATGTTTTTTTTTTATTTTTTATTTGAGAGCCTGTCAAAGTGACTCTACTCTGCCTGATGGAAAGCATGAATAGAATCCAAAAGTTGTAGTCACCATAGTCATTGCGAATGCTGACAATGTAGTATGGTGACCCACACTATGGCGGCCTATTAAGATACTTTTTTACGCCTCACTTGGGGATGTAAAAGGCATGAAAGTCATCGTAGCATTGTATTGCACACACTTACTACGTCAACTGTCACCCCTGCATCAATTGGCCTCCGGTCTCGCACTCACCAACGAGACAGGATTGTACGAATGTGATCGCTTTAGGTTGATCTTCTGTGAGAGGGTAGTACTGCCCCGGTCGAGCCGGCCCGTTCATACTGAAATCAGCGTGGCTCTACTACCTGTTTTTTATGTAACAACAATATTAAATAATTCTTTACAAAAACTATTAGATCTATAGTAATCTTATCTTACCAACGTTTTTTCAGTACAGGAAATAGTGACGTAAAATCTCAATGTAAGCCAAGTTCAATCGTAAATACGGTCAGCACTAACATCATAGTATTATTTGAAAGCCGTGTTACTCGGCAGTGGTTCTCTACCTCTATATCTTACTAACACCAACTCCCATTGGTTAGTATAGTAAGCAAACGCACTTTTTGTGTCATGTTTTCTTAACGATAATATATAGAGGTATACTATTCTGAGTAGATAAATATCATACACCTAGACCGAGGCAAACTTTGTACTGAGATAGCATCAAGTCCACGAATATCCGGCGTGGCAGTTAAATACACACATGCCGCTCCATAGAATAAGATATAATAATATTACTATGAACGTTCTCCCAAAAACCTTCCATGATACATTAAAATCTATTGAATTAAACAGTAGTGAAACTTCGGTTTTTTTCTTAAATTATAATATTCTTTCTTAGATTCAAGTATTAAAATAAATAAGGAGATGCTGTGAGCTATTCAAGTATCTGTGTGGTTCCTGGAATCGATACTAGAAGAATAGCTTACAGCACGCTAATATTTCGGTTCTTCGAAGTGAAATGCTTTAAAAAGTTTAAATTCAACTTGTGTTGTAAAACTAACGATTCAGAAATCTAAATAAAATGTTGTATTTAAGGATACCGACCGAAGCTATGGCTGCTGAAAGTAAATCTTTTGCGCTTTTTAAGATTATAACAAGAACCCCATAGTGTAAGCACACCAAATTTGCAGTAAGTTTTTTTTCTGTTAAATATTAATGGTCTTCTCAATAACGAGACAGGATATATGAATCACGACCCGACTGACAGTATTTTCTTAAATTCGTGGCCCTGTCTCTTTCTCTCTCACAACTTGTTCCTTGGCCCATCTTGAAAGTTGTTTCCGCTTGTTTATTCGTCGTAACAGTAAAACTATTATAACATGAATTTGAATACAAATAGGAAAACAACGAAACTAAGACGGAACTGAGACAAGAAAATTATAAGAGTTATGCGCAAAACATATCATCTTTCTCTTTTCTCTCACTCTTTTTTTGTCTCTCTTGTCTTTTTTTTTGACGACTTAAGCGGTCGCATTTGTTAAATTTCACGTAATACAATTAATATATACTATTTATTATCCTCGGCTTCACTGTGTGTGGTTATTTATTATTCCATGTTCAAGAATAAACTTTCTTATAATCCTCTAACCCTGTTTTGTAACTTTAAGTGAGTGCTTGCCACATAAAACTATCAACTGCGAAGATTTAAAGAATCCGTCAGTCAGTCAGGACTCACTCTTTTTGACTCATTTTTGTTAAAAAACAAAAGCTAAACTATGAGTAGCCATCAGTACAACTGTAATGAAATTAAATGAGAAATAACGTAGGCTCACTAACTCTTGAAATGATAAATGAACCAATAGTTGGTCAAAAATATTGTAATTTAATACAATTTACTTTACCATTGAAATTTCATTATGCTCCCGCTATTGCCCGCAGTATTTTAATTATAGTAAATGGTGGTATGTTTAAAATTATTTCAGTGAGAAAATTTAAAACACAGTTTAAAATAAAATTTGCTGTCAACCATCTGTATGCTCAGGTACGTTTAGACCTGAGACGGGCTTTATTTGAGTATTTATATGAATATTATTTTAGAAGAGGTAGGGCATAGCACGATATTTTCCGCTCAAACATTAGAGCAGCCCGACTGGGGAAGGACCTCCGCCTTACAGAAGAGCACAGCCAAATAGCACAGCGTTTTTCGGCAGTGCTGTGTTCCTGTGGTGAGTAAGGTATCCAGAGCTCTAGAGGATTCGCTGTTTTGACAACCGGGGACCAGTGGTGCTTATAATACTGCTACAGGCTCGTGTGGGCGCGGGATGTGGGCGCGGCGGTCAGGAAGACCCGCTGAAACGCTTGTCCGCTGGCCGCCCGCAGGATAGATGGGTTCCCGAACCCAGGGATCACTACAACCTCCACCCTGGGAGGCCGAACCGCCAGCCTGCGAAAAATCCCTGCAGTAGTAGTCGTGCCGGAGGAGGAGACCGGAGTGGAACCCGGTTGCTGCTGCAGGAGGGGAGCGGGGGCCCTTTCGTTCGCCGCGCCGACAAATCGCACTACCCGCATCAGCCATGTGCGGATTGGCACCGCCCCATTGCCCCCTTAGCTGTCAACACAGTAAATCCTCACAAACCAATTGAACCCCCCCCAAAAAAAAATGACAAAGAAAAGTAGAAAAAGAGTATTTACAGCGGCATCCTCTTCCACGTATATGGACTTCTGCAATATCAGGGGATTTCACTCCAACCTGAACGCAGTCCACCTTCATCTGGAGATTGCGCAGCTGACCCTCTTATTTCTTACGGAGACACAGATATCCTGCCCGGCCGATACATCATACCTACACTGCCCCGGCTACAAACTCGAATACAAATTCCTGAGACGTGCCGGTGTATGCATGTACGTCCGGGAGGATATCTGCTGTCGCCGTCTTCATTTTTATGAAGACAGGGACCTGTCAGTAATGTGGGTGCGCGTAGACTACGGAGGCCAGACTCGAATCTATGCGTGCCTATACAGGTCTCATAGCGGCGACAGGGAGACTAGAGCACTCTTTGAGCACCTGCAAGTGACGACTGACAAAGTTCTTGAGCAGTACCCCCGTGCTGAGTTGGTGATTTTAGGAGACTTTAATGCCCACCACTGTGAGTGGCTAAACTCTCGATCCACCGACTTTCCGGGAAGGTCTACTCATGAATTTGCTCTGGCCCATGGCCTCTCACAACTGGTACATTTCCCAACAAGAATACCTGATATCGAGAGCCATGCGCACTCTTTGCTGGACCTTCTGCTGACGACGCGTCCGGACGACTACACTATCACAGTGGACGCACCTCTCGGCTCATCCGACCACTGCCTCGTCCGGACCGTAGTCCCATGCGCGCGGCATATTCCACCTCGCCCAGCCGATTTGCGCCGCATGTGACAATATAAATCAGCAGACTGGGATGGATTGCGTGAATTCTATGCATCGTACCCGTGGAGGCAGCTTTGTTTCGCGTCAGAAGACCCCGACCCCTGCGCAGCCGCTGTCACTGAGACGATCCTGGTGGGTATGGAGTATTTTATTCCTAACTCATCAGTAGCTGCGGGAAAACAAAAGCGACCGTGGTTTAACCGGCTCTGCAAGGAAGCCAGACTAGTCAAGCAGACTGCCTACAGGGCTTGGACCACGGCCCGTGCTAATAAGGATCCGAACATCTCTGATGTGAGACGCAAACTAAATGCTGCCTCGAGATCCTGCAAAAAGACAATTGCCAGAGCCAAATTCGATTTCATCAGCGGGATTGGTGAGCGACTTACGGGCTACCCCTCTGGGAGTCGTGCCTTTTGGTCTCTTGCTAAGGCGGCTGAGGGAAACTTTTGCCAGTCGTCTTTACCACCATTGCAAAATGCCGATGGTAACTTGGCCCACAGTGCCAAAGAGAAAGCCGACCTACTTGGGCAACTCTTTGCCTCAAACTCGACCATGAACGAGGATGGAAATGCAGTACCGCCTACTAACCTGCCGTGCCAACACTCTTTGCCGGAAATACATATTTCGCAAAGAGAAGTGCGGCGGTAACTAAACTGTCTAGACGTTCATAAGTCGAGTGGGCCAGACGGCTTTCCTACCGCAAAAGGCAAGTGCCGTCTTCGTGGAAGACTGCCCATGTGCATCCAGTGCCAAAAAAGGGTGATAGATCGGACCCATCGAATTACAGGCCTATAGCTATAACTTCCCTTCTCTCTAAGGTGATGGAGCGTGTAATCAACACACGGCTCCTCAGTTACCTAGAGGAGCACGATTTGATCAGCGACCGCCAGTATGGTTTCCGCCACGGTCGCTCGACTGGTGATCTTCTAGTGTATCTCACTCACCGGTGGGCTTCAGCCATTGAGAGTCAAGGTAAGGCTTTGGCAGTTAGCCTGGATATAGCAAAGGCGTTCGATCGGGTCTGGCACAGGGGTCTTCTATCGAAGTTACCATCCTACGGCCTGCCCGAGAGTTTGTGCAAGTGGGTGGCTAGCTTTTTGTCCGGCAGACGCATAAAAGCCGTCGTCGATGGTAGCTGTTCCGAAAGCATGGACATAAACGCTGGTGTCCCGCAAGGCTCCGTGCTATCTCCAACGCTGTTCTTGCTGCATATCAATGATATGCTGTCCACGGATGGTATCCATTGTTATGCGGACGACAGTACTGGAGATGCGTATTACACGGGCCGAGCTAACATCCCTCGTACCGTTGTAGTAGAAAGTCGCGAACAACTTGTGTCTCAAATCGAGAGCACCTTACACAGAGTCTCCGATTGGGGTCGGGATAACCTGGTCCAATTTAACCCCTCTAAGACACAAGTCTGTGCGTTTACCGCTAAGAAAACCCCGTTCACTGTGGTTCCACAATTCCAGAATACACCCCTTACCATCTCACAGAGTATTGGAATCCTCGGTGTCGACATCTCCAGTTACGTCCAATTTCGAGCTCATTTGGAAGAGAAGGTCAAGCTGGCATCAAAAAAGCTTGGTGTTCTGAATAGAGCGAAGCGATACTTCACACCGGCACAAAGGCTACTACTTTACAAAACACAAGTTCGACCTCACATGGAGTATTGCTGTCATCTCTGGGCGGGAGCACCGAAGTGCCAGCTTGAGCCTTTCGATTCAGTTCAGAGACGTGCTGTGAGAATAGTCGACGATCCTGATCTCACAGACGGTATCGAGCCACTAAGTCTTAGGAGAGACTTTGCCTCCTTGTGTGTGCTCTATCGTCTCTACAATGGGCTGTGTTCTGAAGAATTGTTTGATATAATGCCCACAGCCACTTTCTACCATCGCACCGCTCGCCATCGTCAGGGAGCTCATCCACATACATTGGAACCTAAATGGTCGCGCACAGTGCGGTTTCAGAGAAATTTTCTCCCGCGAACAATCCCGTTATGGAATGAGCTCCCTGCTGAGGTTTTCCCTGGAAACTACAGTATGGGGCTCTTCAAGAAGGGGGTAAATAGGTTTTTAAAGGGTCGGCAACGCACACGTGATGTCCCTGGTGCCGCAGGCGTTCATAGGCTGCGGTAACTGCTTACCATCAGGCGGGCCGTATGCTTGTTTGCCACCGTCGTGGTATAAAAAAAAAAAAAAAAAAAACAGTAGCAGTCGTGGGACTGCCGATAGAAGTGAAAACGGAACTATTAAGTTGAGAGTAATTAAAACTATATGCAAAAATTATATGAAATTTTTTATGTTTCATATATAGCTATATATAATATATAATATAATATATAATAATAATAAATTTCATATATAATATATAATATCATATTCTCCATAACTATAGATATACTATTATCATTAGCATGTCGGTGACGCGAACCGAGGATTTTACCCTCTACCAAAACGCTTAACGCGCCTAAAGAAGTTTTCACTTCAAAAATTAGAAATTACAATGTCATCAAGGAAGAACTTTCTTTGGTAATCTGTTAATATTGAACCCAACATTCGTCAAGCATTTATAAATTGATACACATTGTGGTATACATTTTTAGAAATCCCATACTACATAAACTCGTGACTTCTTTTTATCTCCTCAATCATTTGTCTCCATCGGTTGCAAGCAGTCGCTTAGTAGAGAGCTTTACTTATTATCTTTTATAATTAAAATACTACTTAATGTTACTGTTTAGATATCCAGCAATCTGGTCTGACCATCATCTGGAACTGCTGACTCCTTTCTACCTTTCCACTCACCAACAATCGCTCGACAAGTTCTTTTTAGTACAGATACATACCATTTGTACATAAATGCATGCAATATTATATACTATTTTCTATTATACTACTATTGTATATTATTGTCGCTTAATTATCCGTATGGTGACGGATTAAGAATACAGAGTGTTACTATCCGTTTTCACCTCATGGATGTCGTAAGAGGCGGTAAACGTTGTAAGAGAGTAAACTACGGAGAAGAACATCAGTGCAGAGAGAAGAAACCTTGAAACCAATCCTATACCAACCCGTCTGGCCAGCGTGCTATAATAAACCAAAACGTCCTTTCTAAGGAGAGGCCCATGTCCAATAGATGACTATTAAAGGCAGTTGATGATATGAATACAATTAGAAAGCAAACCTTGCTATCACGTACCTGTATCCTCATCAACGAGGACAAAGACCCTCCACAAACTAAGCGCTGCTAACTCCATACAAGTACGCTGTTTGTGTGACATTTTGAACGTTTTATTTATTTTCTGGTATTCATTTTAAATATAATTAGAAAATACTCAGTTCAAACAGACATACAATTACGATAACATCAAATGTCAACCCCTATTCATTTAGCTGAATCAAGTTTTTAATGCTAATGATTTCTGAAGTTAGGTACTTAATTAGAGAGATAAATTAATATTACAAATGCATTATTGATTTATTTATCACGGTGTCCTCGTTATCGTGTGTTGTTAGATAAATTTTATTGGTATCACCCAAGTCTGGATGAGCCCCGTCAAGAGATAAACTTCACATATCGTCCTGGTACGTACTAAGTGAATTTATTTCTAAGTGCCTACCGCCGCTCTTGGACGCCTGCGCTTCAACAGTCACAAGTGTGTTACTGCCATTTGAGGTGTAATTGTCACTATTTTACTAACATTTGGCTTATCTTTAGCCGGCTGCTAGTCTAACACCAACTCTACTTTCTGATGTAAACATATTAGTAAATTAAATATTTCAATGTTTAAGAACTATTTCATTTCAATATTATGAATAGCGTTTTACGGTTCTTCTAATGCTAACGTTAGAATATGGAAAAACTATTAGCATTAGCTTGTAAGATGTACAAATTTATCATAACTATATTCGTATAATCAAAACAGAGCACTTGCATTTATGAATAAATAAATAAATTTATAGTGGAAATTGCAACTAAAAGCACGAATTTTAAATAAAATTACATCTTGTCTATCGTGTGTTTTGACAAAATGCTGATATTAAAGTCAATCAACAATATCTTAATCATTCAAGATCAACAAAATTCTGCCTGAACGACGAACGTGCTTATAACCAAGAGATGTTAATACCACAGCGGGTGGCGTTACGAGTACAAAGCCAGTGCATCTCCCCGAGGCGCACAGCTCATCGTGTCGGTTAATGTGGTGCCACACAATATCCACACACACACTGACATAATTGCATTACTTTTCACAACAGTGGAGTGAAGATTGGCAATGATGATACTTTATCAGGTCAACATTGTTATTTATGAGGCTGTAATTGGACAGATTATATGAGTAGCTGTACTATATAGTTGTCTACATTGTTAGTCTTGGGGTACACTGTCAAAAATTGCTTTTATGTTGAAGGTATGAAGTACAAATATACTTTATAGGATTTTCCCTACAGAAAGAAATTGCTGTCGACAAAATCTTGCAGGTTTCCAGACTTTGTAGTTACATTTAACATTTTATCTGTTCTCTGGTATTTATTTTGATTGTATTCAATAGTTTTTAATAAATAAAATCAGAATGAACATAGTTCAAACAACCACACAATCACGATAATATCCAATGTTTACTTTTCCATTGAGGGAGTTAATTTTTTTAAATTTAAGTTCATTTCTGGGGTACATAAATATATCACGGTATTCGAAAATTAAAATTTCATATTATAGTTTTCTTACCTTTAGTTGTTATAAAATGTCAGCCTATAAATTTGGTAACACGATATTCCAGGATTATATTTCATACTGATTGTAGGTTTGTGGACATACATAAAACCATACATAAATCAGAACACATTTAGTTTGCTAGGTAGTAGAGCCACGCTGATTTCAGCACGAGCGGGCTGGCTCAACCGGGGCAGTACTACCCTCCCACAGAAAACCAACCTAAAGCGCCAGCATCCGTGTTGTCGTGTTTCGTTGGTGAGTGTGAGACCGGAGGCCCATTGATGCAGGGGTGACAGTTATCGTGGTAACTGTGTATGCCTTATAGACCATCATGCCTTTTACGTCTCCAAGCGGAGTGTAAAGAAGCATCTCACAGGGCCGCCATAGTGTGGGTCACCATACTGCATTGTCTGTATGTGCGATGAGTATGGTGACCACAACTCTTGGATTCTATTCATGCTTTCCATCAGGCAGAGTAGAGTCACTTTGGCAGGCTCTTAATAAAAAAAAGTTACGTAGCAAGGTTACTTATGCGCATATATAATAAACATGTACGTGTACATAATACTGTTCACGTAGTACCTAGACGTGTCTCCTTACACAGTATTCACAAAAATATGAAATGCTACGTTCAGATAAGTAAGAATGATGTATGTAAATGTCGTTTATATGCTAATATAAGCTGCTTTTAACCATATTTCCAATGCATAATCATTGAGTGACACACTCGGGAGGATCGCACCGCCGCTCCGCACACGTCGTGTACCTCATATTTTATTGTAATGGTATTCAAAATACTCGATAAGTTGGTGAACCCTTTTTATTGTGGGTATACGCAGCTCTCGTATATTCTGCCATTTCATATAACTTGTGTCTCCGATCTTATGAGTGCTAATAATATTACTAATGCAGTGAAACTTGAATACTTGTGCTTGTCTAAAACACTTTCTAGCCAACCATTCACATAACACTTTTTCAAAATTTTTTGGTTGCTATAACCGTTATATAAAAGGTGCACTTCGAGATCTTTTGTTTAGCCATTTGTCACTTTATTTGAACAAAAACAGAGGTGGAAAAACGGCTCAAATCTATTTGATTTTTTAATGTCGTAATTTGCTATGAGATTAATTTACAATAACTATTAGATTCTAATCATTCCAATAAAAACCTTCTGTTATGTTGCAGGTTAAAAAAAGAAAAGTTAAATTTAATCAAATAAAAACTCTGAACTTTTGTTAGTAATTAAGTTTAATTTTTAATTAATGTATAACATTCAAGTACGTTTTCGTGCAAAAACCCATTCATAAGACCTCCAAGGGTAAGCAGTTGAGTCCGGCTGCTGTTCTGTATCATCATAAATATATATTATATTGAGAGTGTTTTGATATTCGTGTTAAAGTGTAAAGCTTTCCTGATAAAAGAAGTAGTAGTGGTGATAGCAGATAATGTGTATATTCTTGTTGATGATTTTTTTTTGGAAGTCATCCTAACATAGATCGCGATTCACACAATAGATCTAAACGAGTTCCAATGGAACTGCCTTACGCTCTCCCTGATCAGAATCACGACTGAACGGCGTAGATTTAGATCATTAATTCCAAACGCTATCTCATAGTACCAATAGCATTGCAATTAGATCCCAACTTAGGCTTGGACAATCAATACTAATGCTAGTAAATAGAAGTTATTATTAGCGGCTTTATCGTAATAAAAGTTTGATAAGGATACACACGATAAGTAAAGTTTTACTCGTATGTCTAACATCAAAAATCTGTACTTACACAAAGGTCATTACCGAAAATGTGACTACATACTTTCAAAGCTTCTGAGTCAAACAACCTGTTGCGAAGCGAAATCTCCAAGTACGTTAAACTGAACAAATATCACAAGTACTTGTACTAACTTTTAAGCATTTGGTACAGAAGTTAGTCATTTTGTCTGTGACCAGACAGCCTGCAGAGAGAGTCAGAAATTAAGGACTCTATTTTCGCCGAGGACAAATAATTGTATGAGAAGCATAACTGTTTCTTCTGTCTCTGTGTATAATTTATCTCTGCAAAACATAATATATGTGTGATATGATCTTTGTAAGCAGTCTAATTAACTTTGCATAGGATCTACCTAATTTGAAATCAGAAGTCTGCAAATGTAATGTAATTAATTATAACAATATTATTTCAACTCTCGTATTGTGTTATATATATAGGTAATTGTATAAATAGCCTTACAGTTAGTTTGTCGTCTGGGCTTGGCACTAATTGATCGAGATATCGGGCAATACCTACTACCATACACTTATATAAACAGTTCAACAATAGGAATATTTCAATATTGGCTCATTTCTTCCTCCTTCCACCCTCTCGCCCCCTCCCCGGTCGTTGAGTTGTTTAATCACATGTCAGTCACGTGCTAGTTGAATCACGTGGAAAAATCCCGCACGCTGCACGACCTACTCGCTGTGGAACCGAGTCAATAAATACTAGACGAGTTTAATTAGGTTCACATGTGTGTGTGTGTGTTTTCTGCCCATGCCGTAGCGTGGAGTGAGAAAAGAATTACTTTTTTGTGTGAGTGAAGTGACCCATGCGGTTAGTTAATAGTAAAGGCATAAAGCCTTTCGTCTTGGTTTTTACTAGTACTTGATTGGTTAAAATAGTTGTTTTTAAAGTTATTCTGCAAATTTTGACGAGATATCGGGTGATTGAAAGGTAGGTATAGTATAGGTAACACCTACAGGTTGAATTAATTTCAAAATTAATTATTTTGTAGCTCAGGCTTTAGTTTCTCTATCATTACAATATTTTTAAAGGCAGTTGCCTTTAAGAAAATATCCCATTGTGCCCACGCATCTTGGCATCTTTGCCATCTTAGTCATTATACTCTAACTCTAATGGTGAGTCTAAACTAAAAGCTAAAAGTCACTTATTGGACAATAGAGTGATCTAAGTTTTGAGTTTCTTTGTAGAAAAAGAACCAGCTATAATAAACTTAACTCATAGTATAAGTATACCGTAGAGATAACCAGTTTGTTACTTAAAGAACTAATGAACGCTGGAGCCAGTATGTCTCAAAACGGAAATAACAGATGATTAAACAAAATATACGCCTCTAGTCAGATGCGTGCTAGAACCCGAGGTAAATAGGATGCGAAAAACGGAGAACTTAAAGCTATGATGCTTGTTAGAACTTCGGTTAAAAATTGTGATAGTCAAACAAATATTAAGATGCCGATGGTTGCGTTACAACATTACAATTTCCCTTTAACCCTTTTCAATAAGGAAGAGGTTTTTATACTTCACTGTATTTTTTTATATATGTTCACACATTGCTTCATCAATTGTGACTGATTTTAAAAATTATTTTTGAAATTGAAAGAGTACGCTCGCAAGGTACCTCCATTAGATTCCAAGATCCAAAAAATTGAGAGCATCCCTAAAAATTTTATAGGTACGTATTATGCTTTATTTTTTCATATATTTTCTAAAGATATTCTAGTTTTTGCGTCTGATAGTCATCCTCTCGTGGTGATGAAATGATGATGGAAGATACAACTCCTTACCGATTATAATTTGGAGAATTATTCTTTTAATATTATATGGATGGATGTTACCTTAAGTTGTATTTTGCAAGTTATTTAGGTGAGTTGATAATGGAGGGTATAACTGTTTAACGATTAGGAGGTGAATGATTGTTTCAATATCATACGTACGTGTAAATCTTTAATTGTATTCTTTCAAATTAGGCAAGTGTATTGATGCTTGAAAGAATAACTTATTAACAGCAAAAAGACTGAATATGATTAATTTACCATAGCCTATGGAAATAAATCAAACACATATAAAATAACTTGTGGTATACCCCAGGGCTCACACCTAGGTCCACTACTGCTTATTATTATCTTTAAAATTGACCTATCGGGCTGTTTGAAATATTCAGTGCCATTTTTATTCGCAGACGACCTAAATTTAAAAGTAAGTCTGTTTGCTTTTGTGTTTTTTTGTTTCGCTTTATATTTTTGTATTATTTTTCTTTTTGTTTTATTTTGTACTTTTTCATTATTTTTCTATGTTATACTTTATACGTTTTTATACTTTGGACTATGAAATTTCACAAGAAATTGCATCATGAGTACCTGACATCTTACCAGTGTCAATACTAAAATCTGAATGTTTTCTGTAAATGTTATGTTTGCTGATTGTTTTTTTTTTATTTTAATAGCCTGCCAAAGTGACTTTACTCTGCTTGATGAAAAGCACAATATATTATTTTACATGTACGTATTATTTTTAAGTAATGTGTAACAATTGTGGGATAACCTATAAATAAATAAATCAATAAATTTAATATCAAAGTACGCATAGCCCTTAATTTATACTCTTTTAACTTAGTCACAAGAACTAATGAAGAAAGGTGAAATATCTTGGAGATTAAGGATTAATAAATGTTTCATTAAATATCGTATGCACGTTTAGGTCCTGGTTGTTTACTTTTAAATTTTTGAAATGATCCGGTAGGTTCGGTTACATTCCTTAGATGATGATCCAGATGTCATATTAACAGCTGTTCACAGAAATCTCTTATCACAGGTGCTAAGTGTGGTTGTAGGTAGTCAGATTTAGACACACCATTCCACCGCAAACTTCAGCAGGGTGACGGCCTGAGGAAATTTCCACACATGGTTCCAAAAAAAGGAATTAGATGATACTTTAAGTTGTCGATATAATAACCAGTAATCTGTAGGAAATAGAAATCATACAAAGCTGAGGTTTGGCTTTGAAGTTACGCTATAAGTACACCTAGCTTGCCTTACCGTCCTAATTTAAACATTGACAATAAGTCTTAATTATTGTATTTCGCGCAATACTTTCTCATTACACCGTTTTTTAAGCTATTTGTTGAGTTTTGAGTCTCAACTTAGTGCATCATAAGTAATCTGGTAATATGATTAACCAACAACAGTGTAGACCTGGCTCGTACTCACTGCGCTCGCTTAATTGCTCACCTTTGTGGAACATTCTTTTTGTTATTTTTGGCTTAGCACCGACTTCAAACAGATTTTATTGAAATTGTATTTAACTTAATAGGTAATCATGTTTGGATAGGTATTGTCACATAGTAGATTTATATTCTTATTTATATTCACACACACACACACACACACACACACACACACACACACACACACACACACACACACACACACACACACACACACACACACACACACACACACACACACACACACACACACACACACACACACACACACACACACACACACACTATACCAATAAAGAAATTATTATTATTATTTGGTAAATTTATATTTTCTCAGCTTTCACTGGTAATATTCTAGTGACACTTACGGACTCGTTCAAGTAAATGACACGGTTTTTTTATGATAAGTTAATTATTATTATTATTATTATTATTTATAAATAAGTCATTATAACTTAGTTATGATGTATAAATATAACATTAAATATTAAATAATCTTCTCAGAATGTTATTCAAAATAGCTAAATTATAATGATTACGTAAATTTTCGATTTGAGTGCCTAGTTAACAAAAGTTGTACATTGTTTTAGCAAACAAATAATTTAGTTTATTTTACACGTTTTGGTGTTTCTACGTAGAGAGTTTCTTGTTTTTTTTAAGCCATTTTAGTCTTTTCACATATCTATTAAATCATCTCTATAAATTTTCCCTAAGACAGCTCTCACACTAGAATTGTAGTCCTGTGTCGCGGTGGAACTTACAAACATATATGAAACGGACAAAAAGAACACCCAACCATAAAACAATTAAACAGCTAAATGTTGTCTTGTATGAAGATCGAACCCACAACATTCAGCATAGTAGGAAGTAACGACGTGACCAATTGAACCTCACCATGCACTCGTAACCGACTTATTACTACTGGTTAAAAAAGGCCCCTAAAAAAATGAAAAGCTGTGACAGTGTGCTGGAGCTGGATATCTTTTAACCTCGTTCGCCCAAAAAAGTAATAAATCAAAGTCTAACTTTGTAATTTGATGTAAAAAGTACCCCAAAAATAGTTTATAAAGTTGTAAAACTGAAGTTAATTAAATATTTCCCTGCCTTAACATTTGTACTGAGATAAAATTATAAAAAGTCATCGTAGAATTTAAAATGTGGTTTAAAACACCATTTATATGGAGTGATAATATTTGAACTATTACTCCCATAAAACCACCATTGGCAGGGCATCGATTTCTAACTCTTTTGTGAGGCGATAACATCAACATTTAAATAAATATTAAAACCTGTAAACAGGACAGACATTATCAAGAAAACGGTGGATAAATAATGCTCTCAGAACTATTTTTTGTATCAATTTTTAGATAAGCATTCATACGTTGTAACTGTTCAGTTGGTCTAACGATTAGTGAACCTCGTCAGCCAGAACTCGTCTCAATAGAAACATTTAGACTGTTGACAAGAGATATACTTGCACCGACGAAAAGACACCCCAGACGTGGTAGATTATGTTTATCACGCTTTTATAATAATACCCTAGTAAATATTCTTACTAAGATTGTGGTACAATATTTCAATCAGATACACACAAATTGTCCTGTACTAACGATTTCTTTGGAACACTTTTCATATGTTTTAAAATAAAAAACTATATCTCTTATTTTGAGTAACAGAATGTGATAGAGATTACTGGAAATTGCTCTCACAGCTGTAAAGTACTCTGCCAACCGAGTCATGGAGAAGGTGATCATGATTTACTTCACCACGATCGATATAAACGACACTTGTAAATAGCTTAAATCTAAAATCTTTGAAAATCATGATCGTGAATTATTCCAAACGCTTAAAACCTAAAAGGTAGCCGTAGCAACGAAAACGTGTATATGATTACCTTCGTAATATGAAAGTGCAAACAATACAAGTTTTAGTATCCGGACGCAGGCAGACACAGTGTCTCTGTGTCACTTTCGAAGTATACTTTCCTCGCCGAAATCTTATCTGCACCACACACGAAGCCATGTGGAAAACGTTTATCGTAACTGGTTTTTTAATTACACTGGCTGATAACAGTATCTGTTGGCTCGATAACTGCGTTTTTTGTTTATTACATAATGCTCGCTTAGAGTGTAACTGATACTAAAATATCAACAAATTAGTAAAATATTAAACTTTTTAGTAAAACACAACAAACTATACATATTTATACATATATGTATACAAAATCAACACTATACTAGAACAGACATTTATTAGACAAACTCAACTCTCTTTGAGCTCTGTTAACACTAACCGCAGCCATTTCTAATCTTGTAGATGCGTTTTAACTTCACAGTGACTATGTGTGATTTCAGTGAGTTAACTCAAAAACTTAATATTTTTTGTAAGAGCCACTTTAGGAGATTCTTTTAATGAATATTTTAGAAATAATGTTAACAGCGCTACTTTTACTTTATGTGAAGTATTATTTTTTAAATTTGAAAATACTTGTATAAAAGTTTATTTTTGATTATCAATAAAAAACAAACATGGTTATATTTCTCACAAATAAATAAATTGAAAATGGTGGTTTTGGTTAACCTTCATAAATATTCATCTATTCAAATTTTGCATTAAACAAAAGTGTGTTGTTTAGTTGTGTTTAATGAAGAACATCACATTTAATATTTATACGACGACATTTAATATTTGTAAGACACACCCGAGCCCTCCACATCAAACCGTAAAAGCTTACTTTCAAGTTTGAGATGACGCTCCCTCGTAAACAACGAAAACTCAGATCACACGACATTTTGCTACAAGGAACATTTTACATTATCTTATATCTTTATCCTCTAATAAAGCTCTTGCAATGAACAATAATGAAACTTACCTACGATTTATCCAAGATCAGGATCCCCCGTCTTCTAACACCAAAACTTGAAATATCTAGTTCTATATACAAAGCAAACATTCACTATACATACGCAAATTGTTCAACGAACATACACTTAAAGTAAATACGTCTTTTATTTCGTACAAAGTCGAGTAAAGTTTGACAGTGAGTTAGCAGAGAGCGCAGTACTCGTGCGTCCGGAACGAGCGCGTCGCGCCAACTGACTCCGCCGAGCCGACCTCATGCGACTGAATGAACGAGGCATAGCGACCGTAGCACGTAACACCATAGCTCGTAGAACGCCTACGGATTTATCTTGGGCTCTGTTTTTCTTTTCAAATACATTCAAAGGTTTTCAGTTCTATTTGATTTCTTAATAATTTCGCTCGAATAAGCTAATTTTTCTTTGTTCTCGTGTTCAGTGAAGTCAATAAATATTTGTACTTATTGTCAATGTTCTTTTTACAGCAATTTAAATTATGCACTCGGTGAAGTGTTAGAGACATTTCAATAACAGTTATTTTAACTTATAGTCTTCTCTAAATATAAAAATGTGCTAAGTGACTTCTAGATACTATTGTCAGCCTCTATGTCGATCGTCATAAAAGTAGTGAGTATAAACAAACGTTCATTTCTTTCCTGTACAGTTAGTTCCAGAATGCTCTGAATCTCGTAATAAAGTTGCATAATGACATATATGTAGCTCCGTGTCGAACTAAAGCCTATTTCTTAGTTGTTTGGCAACGTGACTAGACCAACTAAAAACATTTAGTTATAGATTTAATGTTAAAGCCAACGGTTTCTCTATTCTAAACGTCAACAGTCAATTCTGTTTTCAATCAATTTAAGCGGTAGTTTACATACACACTAGTATACAAGTAGTCTATTAGTCAATCTAACTGTTGTAGTACAAGCTCTGCTTATTTTGAAGCTAGGTGGCACTATGTATTGACTTATTTATTTCTATATTAACTTCGTGGTTTGCTATTGACATATTTGTGCTGTTTTATTACTTTATTATAAAAAAAAGATATTTGTTTCATTGTTGCTCATATTTCTTTCACAAATAAGAAGTAAACTTAATAAAATACAATTACTGTCAAATTTACTTATCCCTAATTGTTTCCAGTACAAAGGTGCTTATTGTACTTGTCGCATTGTCGCTGTGGAGGGACGGGTATCATATATCCCTCCGACACAAAGGGAGGATCCTCTGACCAGGCGAGGTGATCATGCCTGGCAGGCCACGGCCCAACGATTGATGTTGGGATGTTGTATATATGCTAATTGCCACGCGGGTCCCTATATCGCGACACAGAATTAGTAGTTGCATTGTAGTTCACTACATTAATACGTTTTGTTCATACTTCGTAGTTCTATGTATCTTCACTAGATGGCGCTGTTATATATTTTCGTTTGTGTTATAATGTGGAATCGCCACAGTCGCGTTGTATAGCAAGCTCAATGCGCACCCCACCACCAAAGGATCCTAGTAAGAAAATGTCAAAGTACATAACAGTGTACAAACGCTTAAAAAGGCTGGAGCTTCCATCTAGTACAATACGCACTGGAAGTGTACCACAACGGATCGAGAACTCGTTTGACTCCACTGCTTATCATCTATGGAAATTTTAAGGATTGATACCACGACCTACGTCAGGGCTTTGTCGAATGATAAAATTTCCTAGGGACAAAGCCAAGTAGGAATGATTTTGCAACAGTTAATCAATTTTCAGGAGGTTGAAGCACATACGAAACATACAAATTGCAACACAAGCAGACAAAACAGACTAGGCCATTTAATCACTAACAAAATTAGAATTTCTTTTAAATTTTTAGCGCAATATATTATTTATGGAATCTATTATATGACCCCCAAAACTATTACCCCTCCTCGCTGCAACACTCTGTATATTACACAACTGCCTCTGCTTAGTTTGGGACTAGATGAAGTTGTACGAATTTGGTAGAATATTTAATAATAAATAATAATATTAATATTATTATAGTAATAATATGTATAATGCAGGGCTGACAGTTATCGTGGTAACTGTGTAAGCCTTACACTGTCACGATGACTGTCATGTCTTTTACGTCCCCAAGCGGGGTGTAAAAAACATCTCACAAGGCCGCCATAGTGTGGGTCACCATACTGCATTGTCTGCATTTCTAATGAGTTTGGTGACCATAACTCTTGGATTCTATTCATGCTTTCCATCAGGCAGAGTAGAGTCACATTGGCAGGCTCTTAATATAGAAAAAAATTGTAAGCAAAGTCAGAGTTGAGTATTAGTGTAGTAATACAGAGAACACGAATAGTAATCATGTCGTCGACTTGAGAACGTCCCACTCTCGCACAAAAAATGAATAACACCCCGAAATTACTGAATAGAGTACGAATTATTGTTGTGAAAAACATTGTGACCTTGAGAGGCGTGAGGAGACACTGGTGACTTACGAGCACGTACACAGCCTTAATGGCTCATATAAAACCTTTGTAAACTTTTACACCCCCCTGGAGAGTGTTCTTTATATTCTTTTATTGTGAAATCTGTATTAAAGCTAATGTAAATATTTATTAGCGTCATAACGCTACTAGATTAGGAACGAATTCTCACCAAAGAAACGTTATGTGCGTTGTAATAACGCAATACACGATATTATATTATATATATTACTACACATTAATTATAAGAAGAGTTCTGAACATGATCGCCCGTGAATGGGTTGATCACTTGCGAACACTGCGCTACCTTTAATGACGATCTCCATCGTAAAACGAAACTCAAACTAATTAATCAGTATTATAATTATAACAAATATCAACTAGCAACACTGAAAGCAGCTAGAATTCCTAAAACATATTTTGTAAAAATATTCCATTTTATTACTGTATTATACAAAAAAACAACTGGAACAAATTCTTAAACGATCTACGATGCACTATAATGTAAAAAACAGGACTTTTCTACGAAGAAAAACCATTAAATTACGTTAAAGAAATATGTGTGAGACATGACATTTGAACGTCATGTCGAAATATTTATCGGAGGAATTCTAGCAATATGCTAACGAGAGCTAAGTCTAGAGCACAAATTAGATCCCCGGACTCGCCGCTCCGCTCCGCCTTGCCGTCTCCGGAGGAAACAATGGACGTTCCGGCTGTAGCAATGGCGTCGAGCTCAAGTTCCAGCGACGAGTTTTTCTCTCCACCGACGTCGCCAAGACCTGTACGTCGGCAGGAGAGTACCCGGCCACCGACCAGCTTGGGATCACGAGGACCACTGACCTCAAACAGGGTCCCCGCTACCGGTGGTGATGTGCGCCGCATGAAGTGGACAAAATCGATAAACGAGAATGTCATGCGGGCATATTTTCGGGCTACAGAGTTGGGAACGAACCTTACTGCGTACCG
Organism: Hypercompe scribonia; assembly: GCA_949316085.1. Taxonomy (NCBI): domain Eukaryota; kingdom Metazoa; phylum Arthropoda; class Insecta; order Lepidoptera; family Erebidae; genus Hypercompe; species Hypercompe scribonia. The sequence continues at coordinate 24,870,780 of OX438972.1, forward strand.
TGTTAGACTAGTCTCTCTGTTTCAGGAGTTTGAACCAACCATCAACGTTTCAGCACAACGTTTATCGGATCAAGTACGAGCTATACAGCGCTGTCACCTGCTGGATGATACAGTACTTGAGAGGATACGCTCTGACATAAGAAAAAGCTTTACTATCCACTCTTCGTCACACACTGCGGTGGCCAATAGCACACCTCAGCTGCCATCAGGTATTAAAGATGTCGATGAACTAGTGGAGAGTGAAGTTATATCCGTAAGTACCCAATGTAACGATAAGATAAGGAGTGCTTTGGAGGATGCGATTCACAAATACCGATTTGTAAATATTAATAGTAGACCACGGTTATGCCGTTTGCCCATTCATAAACGTAATTTGGCGCTTGTGGGTGCCCTGGATTCGTTATTATCAGATTATTTTGATAATAGCGAAGATCTCAGTGATACACATTCTATTTTATATTGTGCGGCTATTGCAGTTTGTCGAGTAGCTGGTGTTAAATTAATTGAACGTGTCAGTACTACTCGACCCAAAAATGCTGTACCAGCTTGGCAGTATAGAATTGAACGTCGTATTGCTGAGACTAGGACACTCATCGCTAAATTAACATGTTTTCAAAGTGGTAATACACGACCAAGAGTCATGCGCTTTGTGAAGCAGGCATTCTTGGGGACTACCATTAGTCCTCAACAATACATGTCCTGTGTCACAGAGCGCATAGACTTTCTAAAGCAGAAAGTTTATGCATGGGCAAATAGGATAAGACGTTATAAAAAACGCGTTGATAGGTATAATCAGAATCGAATGTTCCAAAGGAATGAGAAATGGGTTTATCGGAAATGGGAGGAACCGAATCCATGTGTGAGTGATGGGCATTTTCCGGATGAAATTACAACTAATTCATTTTGGCGTAACATCTGGTCAGTGCCTGTCACTCATACAGAAGGTGATTGGTTGGAGGATGTCAAACGCTCGTGTGAGTCTATATCAGCTATGGAACCCATTACTATTAATAAAGATGATGTAAGTTGTGCAGTCCGTTCATTACCGAATTGGAAAACACCTGGTCCAGACGGACTGCACAACTTTTGGCTTAAGTGGTTCCGAAGCTCACATGCGTGTTTGGCATCACAATTCCAAGCAGCTTTGGATTCTGGTTCATTACCACAGTTTTTAACCACTGGTGTAACCCATTTACTCTATAAATCTGGTGGTGCCATGGATCCCAAAAATTTTAGACCTATAACTTGTTTACCGACTACATATAAACTTCTAACATCTATTTTGAGACTCAAAATTACTACACACATAAATAATAATTCGGTACTCTCTATTTCTCAAAATGGATGTAGAAGTGGGGCCCGTGGCACTAAAGAGCTCCTTATCATAGACAGGACCATTAGCCAACAGGTACGTCGTAGTCGTAAGAACCTGGCGACATGTTGGATAGACTATAAGAAGGCTTATGACTCAGTTCCACATACATGGCTTTTGAAGGTGCTAGAGTTGTATAAAATTGATGCAACTCTGTGCACTTTCTTAAAGTCGTGTATGAGTCAATGGAGCACAACACTTCGCTATCCAGGATGTCGGCAGACTGCGATAAATGACATACTTATAAAGATCGAGCGAGGTATATTTCAAGGTGACAGCCTGAGTCCCTTGTGGTTTTGTCTAGCGTTGAACCCTCTCAGTACTCTGTTAGAGGGTTCAGGGTTAGGCTATCGGTTGCAGAAAGATGATCAAGTTATATCTCACCTTCTTTATATGGATGATTTGAAATTACTGGCCTCCACAAAATTACAATTGATGGCGTTATTAAGGGTCACTGAAAACTTTAGTAATTCTATCAAAATGGAATTTGGTGTAGACAAGTGTGCAGTCATGCATGTAAAGAAAGGCGTGATTGTAGAATCTGAAGGAATAGAACTTTCAGATTCAACAAAACTCAGATCTCTGTCTGCCACCGAAACTTACAAGTATCTAGGTTTTTCACAGTCCTTGGGAATATCAGAATCTGGCGTGAAACAAATGTTACGGGAACGTTTCTTTGGTCGCCTAAAAAAAGTACTTAAAAGTCTTTTATCAGGCGGTAACAAGGTGCGAGCCTATAACAGTTGGGTCATGCCGGTTCTGATGTATTCCTTTGGTGTACTTAGATGGACTCAGACCGAATTAGATGCCCTTGACAGGAGAGTCCGTACATTGCTGACTGCATTCCGCATGCACCACCCACGTTCATCGGTTATGAGATTGTATATTCCGCGAAAGTTTGGAGGTCGTGGTCTATTAAATATCAAGACTCTACACAATCGCGAGATATACAATCTCAGAGAATATTTTCTACAGACTAATGTGGGAGTGCATCGTAATGTAGTTGCAGTGGATACTGGTTTTACCCCGCTCGCTCTGGCTAAAGAGAATTGGCGCAAACCTGTAGTACTTAGTACTACTGATCGCAAGGAAGTATGGAAGGGTAAAGAACTTCATGGTCGATTTTATCGGGCCCTACACGGGTCTGATATAGACTTTAAAGCGTCGACGTCTTGGCTACGGTATGGTGATCTCTTCGGAGAAACCGAAGGTTTTGTTTGTGCAATTATGGACGAAGTTATCATGACGAATAACTACCGGAAATATATCCTGAAAGATAGTACGGTTGACATTTGTCGGGCGTGCCACCGTCCTGGAGAATCTATTAGGCATATTATTTCTGGTTGTTCTCGTCTTGCTAATGGTGAGTATTTGCACAGGCACAATCAAGTAGCCAGGATTGTACACCAACAACTTGCCCTTAAATACCAACTTGTCAATTTTGAAGTGCCTTACTACAGGTATGTGCCCGACCCAGTTCTCGAGAACGGTCGTGCTACGTTATATTGGGATCGATCTATTATCACAGATAGGACTATTGTTGCCAATAAGCCTGATATTGTGGTGATAGATCGATTAGAGCGCCGCGCAATGATTGTCGATATTGCCGTTCCTCATGACGAGAATCTCGTGAAAGTTGAAAAAGAAAAACAATTGAAGTATTTGGATCTGTCTCACGAGATTGCCGACATGTGGAATGTGGATTCGGTGATCATTGTTCCGATAATCATATCTGTTCACGGATTGATAGCCAAGAGCCTCGACCAACACCTTAAGAGGCTCACGTTAGAAGGTTGGATCAAGGGTCTGATGCAGAAAGCAGTCCTCCTTGACACGGCCCGTATTGTGAGGAGGTTCCTGTCTCTGGAGCCCTAACCACCGGTATCTTGGTCCCTGTACCCGATGTCGGTGGGCTACTATTTTTTATATTTTTAAATATGTATTTTTTATTTTTTATATATTTAAAAATGTAATCAATATGTGTATTTATATGTAATAAAGAGAATAATAATAATAAATAGTTTATTTCTCACCAAAAACCGAGGTACAATAATTATAAAGGTTACGTAACAACATTTAAGAAACTTGATAAATTCGGTTTGTGGATCGCTGGTGCCTGAGATAGGTATAAAACCTGTGTTACTGGACACCAGGTACCCACTCGGATCACGATTTGTTATTTCACAATGTCATGTTTAGATTGTTAGAATAAACAAGAAAATACAGTAACTAACAGAAAACAAAACGGTAGCAGTAACCGTGAAAACTTTAAAATACAAAAAATAAAATAAAATACAGCTATATGTGTGTGTTAGTGCGTGTGTGTGTGTGGTTTTTTTTTTTTTTTTTTTTTTTTTTTTTTTTATGTATCAGTTGTGTTGGGGAATTGCCGTTGTAAAGACAAACATACTCCCCGACTTGCCATATGACACCCAGCATTTATCCTGGTAGTGTTGGGTGGGCTAACGTGTCACCGTAGGACCATGAGGAGATCCTCTGTCTCCTTGTAAGATCTCTTTGAGAGCCATTCCGAAACAATGGTTTTACATTGGTGTGTATTTAATCTAAACAGAGACAATATTTTGTGGAGGAGTGTTTATTGTTTACTTGTGGAGGCAAATTACGGAACTCAATAACTGTAGACTTGATCTTTTTTTGCATGTCCTCTATTTTGTTTTCAAGTGTCACGATGTAAGATAAGTTTTCTTGGCGTTCGCGTTCCATTTCGAGAAGTTTACCTCTTATGTCTTCGTATTGTGAGGACATAAACTTAATGGACTTTTCTAGTTCATCACTAGTAGCTTGAATGTTACAATTTTGTTGTTTTAGTTCGGTCATGTCTGCACACAATTTACTCAGGGTGGCTTCCTGATCTTTTTTCCAGTTAGTCAGCAATGCAAGTAACTCCTCCTTGAAGGTAGAATCTTCGGACTTCTCTTTGTCCTCCTTTCTAGGTCTTTTTGGTCTTCGCCCAGCTAAGTTCAAAGTAGTTTCAGGATCGAGGTTCGGTATATCATTTTCAGATGATACGTGTTGTGGAATGTTTTTTTTACCCGGAGGTGTTCTCAGTGCTGTCATGGTTGATATTTTTACTATTCAAATTGTTAGGTTCACAGTTACGGTGGCCACAATACACTTGATCTCCACAACAACAACAAACAAGTTTTTTCTATCACGTCGTCGTTCTATTCACTTTATACTTTACTTTATTCACTTTATACGTGCGGGTCAATACTACGCAAGGGTAACGAGTAAAAATAAAGAATATTAATAAACGTGCCTACGACTGATCGCTACCGCGGTCCGTGTGGGTATGAAAATGTACTATTTATTAATCAAACACACAATTTATTGTGGCTCGAATTTCTCGGTAACAGGTGGTTCATCTTAGGAGTATACTATCTTGATCTACTTACACTCGTCTATCCAACGATATAAACGATATTTTTGCCTTCTTTTGTTTGCACATCTTACCTATTTCACCCTTTTAACATTAATATTTAATTTTCCCTTGACACTCTCCTAGGGCGTGTCAACAACTTCATCTGCAGGTATGTTTAAAACTCCTGTGACTTGAGTTTATGTTTGTGTCTTAGGGTCGATTTATACTAGCGCAGAGTCGAAGCGCATCGAAGCGTCTATCCAAAACTGAACATAACAAATTCAACCTTAACTCCACAGCGTAACGCACACATTACTTCGGAGATTTTAAAAAGACGCGCGCATTCGTCGGAATTCGCGCGTCTGCGTGCGAACAACGCGATTGATTGGTGCGCGCGCGTGCCCGCGCATTCTCGTGTGTCCACGCGCCCACTAGTGAACCAACGCGTCATCAGTCGGAAATTGGCCTGCGTCGGTGTTAATCACAATGGACTCGGACGAAAAATTAATTTACCTGGTGCAAAAATATGAATGCCTATTTAATCCAAAAGCTAAAAATTATAGTGACAAACATTCCAAAAATAATGCTTGGGAAAAAGTTGTTGATGCTCATTACTACACGTGAGAATGCGTGCGTATTCCGGCGAATACGCGCGCATTCGTGCGGCTTCGCTTTAGTTGTAAAAAATTTGATGTTTCGATGCGCTTCGACTTTGCGCTAGTATAAATCGACCCTTACTTATAAATACAGTACATAGGTTTAAGTATGCATATAAAGTTACTTTTAAAGAAAATCGTAAACAAATAAATTGCAATTTACAGTGGACCCTCGGTAATCCGGACCCCCTTGTAATCTGACATCACTCAAATAATTTTCGCTAATGTAGATCATGCATGATGGAACAGGTTACAACTTGTGCTCGACGCGTAGGTATTGTTTCAATTCCGATTGCTTAGTTTGAATTTGACTACGTGTGATAGCGGTGCAGCTCAGCGTTTATTCATTGTTCATTACGTATACATACCTAGTACCTAATGTCGTCACAAGCCCAGAAGACAACATATAGAATTTTATCATTTGTTTATGATTTGTCGGAATACAAGGTATTCTTTCGTAAAAAAATCCGGACTGTAGGGGATCTTAGGCAGTACTCTATAATCCAACAAATTCGATAGTCCGACACTGCCTTGCAAAACGTTTGTCGAATTACCGGGGGTCCACTGTATTGCGATTGAATTTTGCGCTGTGGTTGTAAATATTATCTGTAAGTGGGACATAATTTCATTTATTTGGTGACAGATACCAAATATTGGATATGTGTTGTGATTAATTAACCCGCACATGAACGAAGCGATCGCTGCTATTATCAATATACTTCGTGATTGCGTCTATGTTAGATAACTAGTTACACAAACTCGTACGGTATTCCTAGATTTATATCTGACAAATATGATCGAATAAATCAGAATGTTTTATTTGACTGGGCGGCCATTAACGCCGACATAACAGATCTTACTATGATTCAACTCCTCTTAAATTTTTGTATAACAAGACCCAAATATTAGTACAATTTTAGAATAACTACGTACACCACTAATGATGGATATGTTTTTATTTATTTTTTAAATTAAAAATGATATATCTTCAATATTATACATCCCTCTTAAATTCGGCAGTACCTCTGTTATGGTAATCATCTGCTGACAGTCATACGTAAGTTTTGGAACGCAGTTCCGCAGTTTCGCGCGTTGTGAATGACGGAAAAAGTTCAGACGAAAAGTTGTCACGACACTTTGCTATAGTGTAGTAAGCCGTGCGACATGCGCATGTTTCTCTGTCTCTCTCTCTATCATAGAAAGCAATACAATTATTTTCGTTTCGTCTTTCTATCTATTTTGCTTTGAGCAATGTAGTGTCGCGACGATTATTTTTGTTTTGTTAAGTTTATACAGGTTTTTTGTGCATAATAAATAATAAAATAGCAGAAAAGCACGGCGATCTGTACGCCTAAGTTCACTGGTAGCAATTCCTTCACTAATTAATCGAAAGGAACTTCGTTCCATCCGGGTATCCCTTGATACCTCTTACTTTTTTTTGTAGTGGTGACTCTTGAGTGGCAGTTATTAATAGTGGGTGGTAGTGACCATCAGAATAAAAATAAATGCTCCATTTGTAAACTAATTTTAATTACAACCTTTTGTAGTTTTTTATTTATATTTATTACTGCCCATAATATCAATTTAATCGTCATATTTCATCTACCTTACTTACATATACTCTGTACCTGTAACACGTCATGTTTGTAATTACATTCTGTTATTTTGTTATTTGTATTCGAATCGTCATTATTCATCAAACAGACAAATCAAACATCAAAATTGAATTTTTTCGATGCCAAACGTCATTCCAGAATAATATTGGTAGAATGTGAGTTGACAGCCGCTATGAAAGTTGGACCTCACGTTGTATTGCTTTATATTAAATTAAGATAGTATATAGATTCTAAACTTAAACTTAAAAAACTTTAACTTTAAACGACTGTACAGATGGCCTAGTGGTTTTAGCGATTACGTCACCGCTTCTTACTGCCCTGATTATTGTGAGAATGATCCCCGTACAGGACAACACTTTCTGTGATCCACACATTGTTGTTCCGAAGCTGGATGTTCTTTGAGTCGGCTGTATGTAAAAAAAAGAAAAATTTACAGGCTATTATGACTATAATACATTTTTTTTTAAAAGACAACATTCGCATTAGAAATAAATCCTGTGTGGCGGGGGACTTTACAAACATACAGGAAACGAACACAAAGAACACTCAGACTCAGAACAACAGTTTGTGGAACATACAAAGTGTTGTCCCATGTAGGATTTGAACCTACAACACTCAGCGAAGTGGAGAGTGACGTGGCGACTGCTTAAACCACTATGCTAATCGCGATTGGATATTATATTAAGCTATTTGTTTTACCTGCCTTTCTTTATTTGGACATAAATATGTTCTTGTAGGATGTTAGATATGATCATAATAATAACAGAAACAGAACAACTTGTATTTCATTAATGTGTTGTTATTTATATCGGTCTATGTTGTAAACCAGCAACAGTGCGTTGTTTCATCAGCTTTGTCCCCGCCACACCATCAAATCTTTTGAGTAGTTTAATATATTACCCACCGCCAAGAGGGTTTAAGTCGTTATTGCCTTTTCTTTTTTTTTTTTTTTTTTTTTTTTTTTTTTTATAACGTGTGGAAACCCCCACGGGCCGTCACCCCACCGGGGTTTACGGCGGGGCGGTGTGTCGGAATCGGACCGACTAAAACCACACGGTGTGCCACTCTGCGCCTGAGAGAGGAGGGATTCGGGAACAGCTGTTATTACGACATCCTAATCCCTCCTAGCGCCTGCCCGCTTTCGTGGGCGCCATCTGCGGATAAACTCTCCATTTAGGTGACGTCCGGCACACGCACACGTCACCTCCTCGCGGCTGGCCACTATAGCGGATGGAGGGGAAAACCCGTCCCGTCCATCCGCGGCCACACTCAAGGCGGCATGAGGCGCTGGTATGCGCGTCTCCGCCGCCCGGCTCGCCGGCGGCGAATTGGGTCCGAGTGGATATCGTCCTCCCGGGCCTTCTCCGCCGCCTCCTTCCGCGAAATTACGTCTTCGCAGAAGGTTGCGACCGCGGTAAAACAACTGTCGCTACCGGCCATGGAGCGTATGACGGCCGGTAGCGAGAGATCTCCTCCAATAACTGCAGTGAGGACCCCACGCTGCGCCGCCCAAACGGAACAAACCGCTAGCGTGTGCTGAGCCGAGTCCTCACTGCAGTCGCAGTGGTGACAGGCGGGACTCAATTCCCTCCTGGCGACCGAGTGCAGATACTTGCCGAAGCAACCGTGCCCGGAAAGGACCTGCGTCAGTCGGAAGGAAAGGGTCCCGTGCTGCCGCCCTGCCCACTCGGCGATGACCGGCTGGAGAGCCTCCACGGCGGCAAAACCAGCACGTGGAGCCTCCAGCCGGGACGACCAACGAGCCATTGTGGCTCGACGAGCGGCCTCTCGCCACTCGCGTATCTCTTCGGGCGGGGGCCGTATGCCGCTACGCGCCCGGAAGTCAGCCGTCCGCCGATAAACTTCGGCGAGCACTTCCGCCTCCAAATCCCACGGGGGAGTTCCGGCCAAGGCGCACGCCGCCTCCGTCGATACGGTGCGGTAACCACGTATGGCTCTAACCGCCAATATCCTCTGAGGGCGCCAGAGGCGAGCCCTATTCTGGGCGGTCAGAGCCGCCGCCCACACCGGTGCACCATACAGCGCCATTGACCGGACAACCCCCGTGTATAGCCGTCTCGTCGCGACGCTAGCTCCACCCAGATTGGGCAAAAGTCGCCCAAGGGCAGAAGCAGCGCCGACCAGCTTTGGAGAAAGCTGTCGGAAGTGCTCGTCGAAGAGCCACCTGCCGTCGAGGATCAGGCCCAGATACTTCATCTGGGCCTGAACCGGTACGAGGACCGAATTGACCACGATGGAGGCGCCGGAGGGTGGACCACGACGGGGCCCATGGAACAAAAGGGCTTCCGTCTTGTCCAGGGCCACCCGCAAACCCAGCGCCTCAATTCGCCCGACCACCAGTGAGACACCGGTGGTGGCCAGGCGCGCCGCCTCTTGAAAGTTCATCCCCCGGGCCGTGACCAATGTGTCATCTGCGTAACAAAGTACGCCCAGCCCGGGGGGAAGACGACCTCGAAGGGCCCAGTCGTATCCCATGTTCCACAGGAGTGGTCCGAGTACAGACCCCTGCGGAACACCGCACGACATGAGCCGCCGCCTTAGAACACCGTCTCGGTCCTCGTACATGACGGTACGCTCCTCAAGATAGTCTGCCACAAGCCGCCTCAGGTACTTTGGCACCCCGTGGTAGTGGAGTGCTTCCCTGATGCAGCTAAATGGCAGACTATTAAATGCGTTGGCGATGTCCAACGACACCGCCAACAGCACGCCGCCACAGCTCACCGCCTCTTCGGTAACGGCCCTCAGGCGCAGCACGGCATCGACCGTCGAACGCCCCGCCCGAAAACCAAATTGGGCGTCCGACAGATCGGGGCCTACCTCGCGGAGGTGCCGGACGATGCGGGCAGAGAGTATCCTCTCAAACAGTTTACCCGCCTCGTCCAGCAGCACGATGGGCCTATAGGCCGCTACCGATTCGGCTGGCCGTCCCGGCTTCCTCAATAGGACCAGCTTCCCGCTTTTCCAGCACTCAGGGAAGCGTCCGGACGCCAAGCTAGCGTTCAGGACCTCCCTGAGGCGGTCCGACATGTGTTCGAGGGCTCGGGCCAGCACTCGGGCAGGTATCCCGTCCAGCCCGGGGGCGGTGTTCTTGGAGCGGATCCGTAGAACAACCGCCCCTACCTCCGATTCCCTGACGGGCGGAACATCGTCCTCGTTCCCCCCGTCGTCTCCGACCATGAAGGCCATCGACGGGGGTGTGTGCTCCACCCGCTGCGGGAAAAGGCCCTCGACCACTTCCTGCAGGAAGCTGGGCTGGAGTGTCTCTGTAAGGGGGGGGCCCGACGTGCGGAGCTTCTGTCGCGCCGCACGATAAGGGCGACCCCAGGGATCACGATCGAGACCCTCCAGCATCTCCTTTCTCTTAATTTCTTTGGCGCGGCTTATGGCCAGCTTCAGAGTTTTCCGCGCCTCTCGGTACTCCTCATGAAGCTGGTCCTCCCCGCCTTCTTCGCGGTGTCGCCGCCGACTACGGGTGTAGGACCTCCGGGCACGAGTACAGGCCGCACGGAGGTCCGCCAACTCCTGGGACCACCAGTAAACCTCCTTCCGTGGAGGCCGGCAACCTCGGATGCGGGGCATGGCCGCATCACAGATTTGTGTAATCTCTTCGCAGAAGCGACCAGCCCCCATGTCGACCTCCTCGGTCGGGGCCTGCGGAGACAGCCAAGAGTGAATAATGGCCGCCTCCTCTAGTAAGTCCCTATTTAATTTGGCTACAGCCCACCGCGGAAAGCGAGAAGAACGCCGCGCCACGTGACCCCTACTGGCGTCCTGGGATCGGGAGAGCTCAAATCGGATATAAAGATGGTCCGAGAGCGTCTCAACCTCTTCCAGGACACGCCAGTTCCTTACTCGTGCGGCGAGGGCAGGGGTAGCGAACGAAAGGTCCACTATCGACCCTCCCTGCTGTCGCACGCACGTGTTGGTTGAGCCCCTGTTTAGTAAACAGAGGCCCACCGAGGCCGCCCACTCCTCTACGGCCTCGCCCCTAGCGTCCGTCCTGGGGGAACCCCACGCAATGGACTTTGCGTTGAAGTCCCCCAGCACTAAGACGTGCCCAGACGTTAGACGCCGCATCGAGGTTTCCAAGTTGTTAAGGAAAACCTCGAAGTCGTTCAAACTCCGGTTGGGGGAGAAGTATACACCATACACAGTGATCCCCCCCCACTCGGCAGCAACATATCCAGTGCCCTTGTCTCTTAGCGACAAGGGCGGGGAATGAGCCGCCGTGGAGCCGACGACTGCCACGGAACCGTCCCGGTCACCCAACCAGTTTGGACGGGGAGGAACATAATAGGGTTCCGCGGCTACGGCAACACCGATCGACCACTGTGCCATGGTTTGCAGGAAAAGGTCCTGCGCCGCGGCACAGTGGTTCAGGTTCGTCTGGACCAGGAAGTTGGAGACTTGGGCCATTACTCGACCGTCTCTACAACCTCCTCCATGGGCAACGATGCCGACATGCGAACGACATCAGAGGCAGCCTGGGTCGATTGGCTAGCCCCCGACGCTTGCCGAGAATTGTAGGGAGGTTTACAGCCTCTCTGCCCAATCTGATGATCGGCGGGCTTGTTACCCGCCGCACACGCTGGGCAGTGTGGGGCGGCAGAGCATTCTGCCGCCTTGTGCCCCGGTCGACCGCAGCGGAAACATAGTCCGCTACAGTCGAAACAGCTAACACACTTGGCGCGTGTGTGTCCCGATGCCAGACACTTAAAACACCTCATCGGTCTCGCCGCCAGGACTGTGATCCTAGCGCTGACGAGACCGATGAGCAATCTACCGGCGTCGCCTAAAATTTTGGCTGACGCTACGGGACAGCTGACCCACACCGCGCCAAGCCCTCCTGGACCGGGGCGGATGGTGCCGACCCTAATGTTGTCCACGTTGCACTCTGTCTTCTCTCTTATTGCAACGCGGACATCTTCGGCCGTTATAGAGTCGTCCAGGCCCGAAATGCGCAACTCTGCACACTTAGTAGGCCTGGCGATCTTAACACCATCCGTGGCCGCAAACATGCCCCGCATCTTCTCGGCAAAGGCATCTGCAGTCTTTGCGCCTTCGGCTCCCGGGAACTCGAGGACTCGAGCTCCCGTCTGAGCGAGGCGCAACCTGACTCCATCCGTCCCGATGTCATTGGCGAGACTAGCCCGGGCCCTCTGGAAGATGGCCGCGTAAGACAGTCCGCCGTTAACCGCTTCCGGTGACACGGTGACCACTACCGCCGCGGTTTTGGGTACCTGCAGCTTGCGCGGCCTCTTCGTAGTGGCCACTGCCACCGACAGCGACTGCGGGGTAGAGGCTGCTTTTTGAGCAGCCTTTTTACCCCGCTTTCGGGACTTCTTAGTCCCCCCGACTATCTGCCAACCATCTGTGGAAGGGGCAGATGTGGGGGGAGCAGGCGTGGAGGTGCCAGGTACAGCGGCTGGAGTGGAGAGCGGAGGGAATTCCGCTCTAGGCTTGGCCGCCGTTTTGGGCACTGACCTCGGTGCACTTGTCTTGGCTGTTGCTTTAGCCGCCTGTCGTGCCCTCGGAGCAACCGCAGGAGCGGTAGACACAGACGCCACCGCCGCATAGGACACATGACCGCCCGCAACGGTAGACGTTGATGGCACCGATACGGTCTTCAGTCTATTTGCCGCGAGCGGCGGTCGGACAACAGGAGCCGGAGGCAGCCTCGCCTCTAGGCCAGCGAGACGCCCGTCCATCATGCGCCACACTGCGTCCGTGATTTGGCGCAGGTGGGCATCAGGAATACCCCCGAGGTTGGAAGAGGGGGTAAGTTGTGACGGAGGCGAGCCCTCTCGTTCCGGGCGATCTGCCCGGAATTGAGCAAACTGAGCACTGAGCTCAGTCACCTGCCCCGTCAGACGCTCGTTGGCTGCCTGGAGACGAGCCATGTCTCCGATAAGGCTCTCCACGACCCCCGCAATAGCGGCAGAGGAGTCCTTAAGGGCCTTCACAAAACAGCCCTTAAGATTGCTAGACTTGGTGGCCACTTTGTGGATGATGGCCACCGCCGCATTTGCTCTCTCCTGCATCGATGATGGTGTTTGGAGAACAGAACTCCCTTCCATCGGCTCCTTAATTTTAAGCAGGAGATCTGCGACCTCCTCTTCCGCTAATGCTTCGCCGTCCGCCCTGACTCTTCTGTAGGCTCCTGCCTTGCAGAAAACGGAGCCTGACGGAACCGAGGCCGGAGTTCGTGATCTCCCCCTACGACTGCTTGCAACCTTGGGAGGCAACATCTCCTGAGACGTATCGCTGCCGTCATCCCTGGAGCGTACGCGTTTCCGGCTGTCACAAAGTTCCGTTGCCATAAGCTCCAGTGTGTCCTCCTTCGCACTAGAGTTACCACCCGCGGCGGATTTGGAACGTAATCGTTCCGATGTTCTACGGCTCCCAGCAGCCATAATGACTTCTGGGAGCCCCACCGAGATAGGCGTGCTAACCAATGTCTCCTCTTCGTTGGAAGAGAAGTCGTCCGTTCTTGCACTCTTTTCCCCTCTGCTTTTCTTCTCCTTCTTTTCGTCTGTAGTTTGGTTTTTATTCATTAATGATTCCATATTTGAACCCACGAGATGGGGAGAACAAAGGTCGACCCGGGCAGAGATCCCCAATACCCGGGCAAGCGTATATTTATGCCCAACCGAGGGGTCCGCAGGTGCCTCGGCTGGGAGTGCGCTTACGACTGAACTACCCATCAGCCATGCATCCCCTGATCACGCACCAGAACACGGGATTCGGGGTAATTTTTTAAAGAGGTTTTCTTCCTCGCAGTCCGGGCGGAAGTCGTTATTGCCTAATTTAGCCACTGACTAACTAATCTGCAGATCTACAAAGCTTTCTTCAAGTTAAAATCTAGAAAACTCTAACATACCGTAATTTTAATCTTATTTTTCTGCAAGGAACAATTTTTATTTTATTTAGCAACTAGCAACACTGCGCAGTGATCGTGTTAATATTCTCAATCAACCAATAATTTAATTAATAATTTATTTGCAGAAACATAGGTTAGTATCAGGTTTTCTAATTGTGTTAGAGACACACTATGTCCTACCACATTCATTAAATACATTTTTTAATTAAACTACACTGTAATCAATTAAGACCCAAATTATCCTAAATATAGACATAGCCAATAAAGTAAAGGTATGATATAAATACTTTAATTTATTGACTTTGGTCTAAATGGAGTATCTCAAACTGTCAAGCGCCTGAGAGTGTCGAGCAAATAGAGAATTGTTAGCTGCTCGTTAACACTTAAAATGTCTCCTTACTAAAGAAAAATAAGTCTGGAAACTTCCAAGAATTACACCTTATTGTTTCCCCTTAACAATAAGTGTCTTTAGAAAGCTACTCAAACCTCTCACAAGTGCTAAATAAATGCGACTTTTCTCTTTCCTATCGCCTAGATACCTCTTTTACTTAGTTTCGAAAACAAAATGTAGTAGTTTTTGTTATGCAACGGAACTTATTTGCTATAAAATTATTTAAAAAGTCACGATATCCTCTATTTAAAAACATTTCGAACGAATTATACCGCTCGTGGTCACGGATAGACTGGTGTGAGCTGAGCAACGACTTCGTGGTGAGCAAGCTATGACTATCCTCACTTGGTCGTGTTGATCTGCACACTTTGTTTCGTCCCTACGATGGTGAATGCACCCGCTGATGACAAAATTGCAAGATTTGATTCCAAGGTTTGTCTGCTCAGTTGAAATTTTAAAATTTGTAGATTTTAGCCGCTTCATGTACAAATAGTATATATACGAACGGTTGAAATCAAAAAACACAAAAATTCGACCACCAGAAAATATTAGGTTATAATCGTAGCCTTTTTAATAATTGTGTTGCTAATAAGTATCACTGTACAACAAAAACTATGTGTATATGTAAAAATTGCGGCAGTCTAAAAACCCTTACATGCAAGCCAGCTCACATGTTCCAATTAAAATCAATAAAAGTAGCCGTTGCATTACATTGTGTACTAATACATCTCGCAAATTGAATAATAGACGTCTTTTAAAACCGTGTAGAGTCTGGTTCTGTTCGAGAATTTCATTTGCGTGTCGACGCCGACATATTTATTACTGAGAATAATTTAAGATGGAACGTGTGTATGTATTACTTTTGAAGCCTCCAATTTGGTAAACGTCTTTTGAAATATTTCTTAGTCTGTAATGTTGAAATATTTATTTTGTTCAACTCTTAACTACGCACTTAAGCAAAATGGCGTCCTCGTTTCACGTATTCTTGGTAACAACGCGATAAGTAACAGTTCTGTAAATAAAACCTGCTTTTACCGGATCTCTCTAAATACATCATCCTTAAAGTATTTCCTTTGAAATTTATGATAAAATACTGCTAAGTGTATGTGAAATACCTACTTAGGTATATACCTGTAGAAATGCATAAACACGTGTATCGTATCCGTCCTTTGTCATGCTACTTAAAGTAAAAGATTTTTCTCTTTATTGAGGAAAGTGATGTTTGCTAGGAAGACTTTCACAGTTAGACACTTAGCATAAAAAAAATATCAAAATAAGACAAGAAAACTTTTGCAATTATATACTCGTATATAATAAAAAAAAAAGTGATAGCACCATGTTTCCGCACAAATGGGCTGGCTCTACGGAGTGACACCACAACTTCGCATAAAATCGATGTTTTTATCCTAGTTATCCATCGAGTGAGTAAGTGATGATGCTGGGGAAGGATTCAATGAGTGGGAATACTTTCACATACTATGAAACATTTATTTTAAGCACAGACGTGGATATAAAACTTTCACAAACGTATGTGTATAAAGTTACCAAGTATATAAAAATCCCTCTGAATGAGTCAAAAATGTATATTAGCTCGGTTTAAGACCTACTTTGTAAGGAGAGGTCTGTGTCCAGCAGAGGACTATAAAGGCTATTGACGTGAATAAATTGAGCTTATCAAATTCTGAAAGAAGTTTTTCAACAACCTTTTACAGTCCACTGCTGGACATGGGTCTCTCCTTGGGAGGTTATGGTCTATTATTTAGAAGTACCTTTAACAAGAAAGCATGCAATTAGTTTCAGAAGCCAACGAATTAAACTACTAAATATCAGGCACGTTCTTGGCAATGAAATCACAAGTACCATCTTTCAACAATTAGTAGGCTATCGCTATTCAACAGGTTAAAATTTTCTAATGTCAGCAAAATATTATCGAGAAGCACTGGTAGCTTACACGCTTTTCTGTTGAGGTTTTTAGAGACAATGTTTATCTACACCGATATCCTATCAATCCACTGCATCCACCATCACGAAAAATGGTTTTCGAGTTCCTCTCTGCAATTCCAAACCTAAGTAGGCTTTATAATAAGCTCGACAAACAAATTGAATTGGTTAGTACCAGCCTTTATGTTGTTTTTACCGATTGATATTTCAATTTGTTTGTCGAGCTACTATGATACTAACCAATTCAATTTGTTTGTCGAGTTTCTTATAAAGTCTACTTTGTCTTGGTATTGCAAAGAGGAACTCGAAAACCGTTTTACGTAAAAGTGGATGCAGTGGATTGACAGAATATCAGGATATCATTGATACTTCAATCGGTAAACACAATATAAAGGCTGTATACCTATACCTCATTTATCATACATGTATTAATTTTAACCGATGTTTAACAATTGTAGGTGAAACAGTAAATGAAAAATAAAACTCAACGTGGGCATCCTCCGATCTACGGTACCTATTCTAAAGTTATCGTCCATGGACTCTAAATTTCCAAATACAAATAACGTGCAAAATAATTTGTCATTTATATATTATTATGAAAGCAATAACGTTAGTCATTATACGAGAAACTTAATAACACATTTCGCTGAACAGTAAAATGAAACGACCTAACAACGTTTGAAAGATTATTATAAACATCGTGAACCGAATCTGTGATTTTACTTTCTCCTTACGATATATTTTTGCGGTTATGTTGTCCGGTACTCGGCATAGACGTCACCTCAGAGTTTTTAACGAACTCTTGAGGCGAAGTGGTCGCAACTATTTATTTGTATATGAGTAAGTCTAGGCCCGTATTTTAATTTGAGACGTCTTAAGTATCCGTCGAACTCTGTTTGATGAACCTGAACCTAATAAAGTAGTAGAACCTCGCTGATTTCAGCACGAATGGGCCGGCTCGACCGGCGCAATACTACCCTCCCACAGAAGACCAATCTAAAGCGCCAGCATCTGTGTTGTCGTGTTTCGTTGGTGAGTGTGAGACCGAAGGCCCATTGATGCAGGGGCGACAGTCATGGTGGTAACTGTGTAAGCCTTACACTGTCACAATGACTGTCATACCTTTTTCCTTCACCAAGCATAGGGTGTAAAAAAGCATATCATAAGGTCGCCATAGTGTGGGTCACCACACTGCATTGTCTGCATTTGCAATGAGTATAGTGACCACAACTCTTTGGATTTTATTTATACTTTCCATCAGGCAGAGTAGAGTCACTTTGGCGGGCTCTTCATAAAAAAAAATAGAAAAAAAAACCTGAAATCAGTTTTAGCTTCACATAAAAACTTAAACGTCGTTCTTTTCATAGTTGGCATTTGATTATACTCAGCTGAAACTCATTTTAGTAATAGATTTTAACTTACAGTTTGTTTTAGATTACGTTAGGTCTTGTCGACATTTTTATTCCGTATGAAACAGTAAATTTACGTTAAAATATATATTTTACAAATAAAAATACTATGAATTTACCTAGTACTAGAATCTAGTGTAGCAACATAAACACGTTAATAAGAACCAGATATTATAATTATTAAAATAAAAATGAATAGCTATTAACTGTAACGGAACGTTCAAATTATTATAAACGTTGTCATGTTGAACTGTCAAATCATGTTTTTGTTTTGTATTTTTATAATAATGTTATCTATACTTTCAACATAAATCACAACGTTGTGGTTATTTTTATTTAAACAAATAATTGAACGTATATTTAAGCGAGTTGAATATCAATTAATGTTAATTTAAGTGAATTAAACACGTATGATAAGCAATTATTTCGTAAATTAAGTAAGGTACAGTGAATTTTTCCTGATTATTCAGAAACAATAACGTTTATATATCCTAAAATGCCTTAGATATCGCCGTTTGAGACGAGCTTCATCTTGTCTCACGCAAACGAAGATCCGTGTCTGTGCCACACCTGTCAAAATATAGACTTGAGTAAAGATTTCGATATACACATCGTTCTATAATAAGCTATCACTTACTATAGTATGAATCGGTAAATCTTTTTTGTGATACTTAATAATAAAATCCTTACTTAAAGTCAACTTTAACCCTTAATCACTCGCGCTAAAAAACTTGCATTGATACTCGCATGGGGTCACAGAGACCCCAAACACAAATGGGCAGAAAATTCAAGAAAACAACTATTTTATGAAAATCAACTTTTACTAAACTTTAGGTAGGAACAATATTAATGAGATCAAGATAATTAAACTTTGCTAAATAGCTTTTCTGAAACAAAAAAAAGTCTTCCAAAAATATACTTAAAAATCCTAACAATTATCACAATTTTTTTTTGTGTGTTCGCTGCAAATGTGTTTATTGCATTTCATGCACAGATCCGATGTTTTTCGGTCCTTAGACCTTGGGCAAATCTCACAACACAAGCGTTTTTTGGAAACGTTGGAAACTCCACATGGACCAGGCGTTGCAAGTTCTGAATTTTTTTGTAGGCGCCTTTTTAGAACTCTTATTAGTGACGGTATTTGCGCTTTAGTTTGGCGAAAGGGTTTGATCAAAAACACCGCCAATAGCTTCAAATAGTCTCGGCGAATAATTTAGACTGTGTGTCGTGCTTATAAACTATCAAAGAATTTATAGCCATCACATTGAACAAGTGATAAAATATAACCAGAGGCCAGCGCTTTGTCCTACGACCAACATTGTAAGTGGAACACATCTGATCATTGGTGTCGACGCCACCTTTAGTTTTATTGTAGAATAAAATAATTTCTGGCTTATTCTTAGCCGATTCTACTACGGCATTATCGTGGTGCATAGTTGATAGCATAACAACAGCCTTTGATTTTTTGGTCACATATGAACAGAGAGTCATATTTTCTTTGAAGCCAAATAGTGCACTTTGTTCTTGGCGTTGTCTGTTTGGTAGAAAATTTGAAGGGATTTCTTTTTTGTTCTTACGAAGTGTACCCACTAGAGTCAATTTTTTTGACAGTAAAGTATGTGCCAGTGGAATGCTAGTGTAAAAATTATCTGTGGTGACGTTTCTTACCGTTCCTTGAATCGGTTCTGTTAGACGAAGTACGATACTTTGAGTGTCATTTGGAAGTTTGTATTCTCCTTCTGGTTGACTACCTACATATACCTCAAAATTTTGTAAATAATAGGTTTTAGCGTCTACCATAGAATAAAATTTGATACCATATTTACTGGGCTTATCAGGCATGTAGACTACTCCAGAAAATCTTCTTCGAAAAGCCGGGAGTTGTTCGTCAATTGCGACAAATTCGGAAACTGTATAGTGTTTCTTGAACCGATCACTTATGAGAGTACAAAATTCTCTTATAGGAGCTAATTTATCTTTTGACAGTCTTTCTCCTCTAGTCAACCTATTATCGAACCTCAGACAGCGTAATATAAAGAAGAATCTATTGAAGCTCATAGTATCTGAGAAAAAGTCTACTCCAGTTCCATCTTGTGCCCACAAATCTTTATAATTCAAGTGAGAAGATCGCAATACACCAGCCGTCATCAGCAGACCAAAGAAAGCTAGAAGTTCGTCATAGTCTATGCCTTTGGCATCTCTTTCCCGGCTCAATTTACTTTTGACACTCTGTACATAGTCATTGGTATTATTCAAAATCAAATTAGTAACTTCAGCATCAAAAAATATCAAAAATGATTCTAAAATATCAGTCACATCTTTGGCAGTTCCTTTGGTACCCGGTAAATGGGCAAATGAGTAATAATATTATGAGTGCGCGTACGAACTGTTTGGCGCGCTGGCTCTTTTGACCATTTCGTTATTTTATCTTTACCTATAAAATAATTAGTTGATACTTCTGGTTCTGGTTCAATATCGCTTGTATCGGATGATGAATCACTGCTGCTCGAAGGTTGGACATTTTGATCAATTTGCTGCAAGTCTACATCTTCATCGGAGCAGCTACAATTGCCAGAGTTGTTACTTTCCTCGTCTTCTAATAATTGAAGAATATCATTATTTTGGAGCCGACTCATTGTCTGTAAGTAAAAGTAAACATAAATGTAATAATATCGAACTGGTAATAATGTAAAACAAATATTTTATTGCACACGGATTGAAGAATAACAGTATACAAAACTAATAGGCGATAGTAATACATAGACATTTAAATAAAAGTAAAAAAAAATGTGTTTTGAAATAAGGAATCGTTTCAAAAAACTTACGTATACACTCGCGTGGGGTCAGGTGTACCCCAGCACTATCACAGAGACGCGTACACTCTCCGGCACTGCTTGCCGGCAACTGACGTTAAAGGTACCGACAAGTTAGGAAGCTATCTGGACTGTTCTGTTATAACTTAAAAACTCTAATAGTTACACGCTTTTAAATGCGCTCTGGGGTCAGACTGACCCCGCGCGAGTGATTAAGGGTTAAGATTAGATTCACAACTGAGACACATAAAATACGGGCTAAAGTACTGATTAGATTAGGATAAGTTTACGATAAATTAAATATTTTATAAACATGATTAAACTACATTGAAGTTACATATACACTATGGAATAATGTATTTGTCTGTGTATAAGTGGCGAAAGAATTAAAATATTCA
This sequence comes from Hypercompe scribonia, assembly GCA_949316085.1. Classification (NCBI taxonomy): domain Eukaryota; kingdom Metazoa; phylum Arthropoda; class Insecta; order Lepidoptera; family Erebidae; genus Hypercompe; species Hypercompe scribonia. The sequence goes on from OX438972.1 coordinate 24,891,659, forward strand.
AAACAATACGATTTTAGGTGTGACTTTGTTCTCCATAAATTGGGACAGTACATTAACATACACGAGTGGCGTGGACGCTTCTCATCTAACGAGGAACTGGCATATAACAATCTGGCCAAGTCACTAGCTTTTAGCACATTGGGAGGAGCACGACACATAATAGGGTAAGAATATATACACAGGTCTCATGTAGTCTGAAAACTTTAAATATAATAATTGTTGTCCACAATTTTAACCGCTTTTATAGTCTGTATCACTGCTCCTAATGTCTGAAGCATGTATAATGTGTAGACGCCTTTCATAAATACTCTTTTTTTTTTCTGTGCGGCAATCACCTCGGATACCACCTACTGGTGGTTATGTCAGACTCGAACCGACCAAAAACCGCACGCCGTCTCAGGTACCAGTAGCCGGGGAATCAGGTGTACCCTGGAAAGGAAATCCCTGAAACCCCGACGTACCTCGAACCATCTACCTACGCCTTGCAGATGACCCCTTTTCTGCTCCAAAAGAGTATGTGCTCCGTAGCACGTCCCGCTGCCATCCTGGCCTGCTTCTGCTTGGGTGACGGATGGCCTCACCTATCACCGCTACACTTGCGCTTGTAGAGGACGGAGATCGTTATCTCTGGCGCCCGAGCCGTCTGTGATACCGGACACGTTCCCGGGCCTGGCGGACCGGGAGAGTTCTAAACCTCTCCCGGTGCCGCTCCAACATCTCCTTTTTCAAGCATAGTTTGCTCGCAAAAGAAGACGGTAGAGGTTTTCACTGGAAGTCACGCCTCAGCTCCGCCCACGCTGGGCATTCTGCCAGCGTGTGGAGCGCCGTGTCCACGGTCCAACCAAGGTAGTGGTGGCACTCAGGCGTTGGCTCCTTTCGGATCAGACACAGGTGATCTCCGAAGCACCCTTTCCCAGTGATCACCTGCATCAGCCGATATGAGAGGGTCCCGTGATTCCTCTCGAGCCAATCCTCCATAACGGGTCTTACCGCCGCACTGACGGCGTGCCCACTCATAAATACTCTATAGTTATAACTCACAAAAAAAATATTCTAATCTGTCTCACAATAAAATATAAAACTACAATTTTATTATATTATTATAGATTACTATTATTTCTTGAATGTATTGGTGGCTGTGCAAAACGATCTATACTTTTGTTGTATCTTCAGTAGTCATACGGGCACCTAATCAAGTTTCTGTCTTTTCGTTTAGGCACAATATTAAATGTACATATGTCTTACATATACAGGACGTGTGATCAGTTTTTAGTCAGTTTATCATCAGAGTAAGTCTCGTATTATTCGTGGATAACAATATTACTCGTGTACTACATTGGATGACTATCACATATTTTTTTAACTTTTAACACTGTATCCGATAATGATAGCAATAATACAATAACTACATGAAATGCTTAAGATCAAATGGGTGAATAACAAATTCCATATTAAAAACAAGTGAAAAGGTTAACTACACAGTTTTAGATTATTTAAATGACAAGTATGCTTGGGATTGACGCTGCTCACGCCCGCATTTACATTTTGTAGTATTTGAAAGTGATGGACATTTATTTATTGTTGTAGTTAGTATTTGTAATTTTTATATACATATTATTATAATATTATTTGAATTTTTTCATACATGGAAGTCGAATTGTAATAATATTTTTTATATATGTAAAGCTGAGTACATTTTAGACTTGTAGTATTAGCTTATATTTAGTATTTTTTCAGTGGTTTTGAGTGTTTTCACGACCTATACAAATGTCCTGCCACCGGAGTGTCACACTTCGGGTCAGTGCTCTTGACTAATACTGGTTAGATGACACGATGCCTGAGGTTCGTATGCCGTTTGCATGGATAAGCCAACTCAAAACTATGGTCGTTTCTTCAAAAGGTCAACCTAGACCCTATACTGTTCCAAAGCTGGTCGGTGCTGCTTCTGCCCTCGGGCGACTTTTGCATAATTTGCCATACGCGGTTACCGCACCGTGTCGACAGAGTCAGCGTGCGCCTTGGCCGGAACTTCCCCGTGGGATTTGGAGGCGGAAGTGCTCGGCGAAATTTTTCGGCGGACGGCTGAATTCCGGGCGGGTAGTGGCATACGGCCCCCGCGCGAAGAGATACGCGAGTGGCGAGAGGCCGCTCGTTGAGCCATGATGGCTCGATGGTCATCCCGGCTGGGGGCTCCACGTGCTGACTTTGCCGCCGTGGAGGCTCTCCAGCCGGTCATCGTCGAGTGGGCAGGATGACAGCACGGGACAATTTCTTTCAGACTGACGCAGACCCTTGCCGGGCACGGTTGCTTCGGGAAGTATCTACACTCGGTCTCCAGGAGGGAATTTAGTCTCATCTGTCACCACTGCTACTGCAGTGAGGACTCAGCTCAGCACACGCTAGCGGCTTGTTCCCCCTGGGCGGCGCAGCGTGGGGTCCTCACTGCAGTTATTGGAGGAGATTTCTCGCTACCGGCCGTCATACGCTCCATGGTCGGCAGCGACAGTTGTTTTATCACGGTCGTAATCTTCTGCGAAGATCTAATTTCGCGGCAGGAGGCGGCGGAGAAGGCCCAGGAGGACGATCTACACTCGGACCCAATACGCCGCCGGCGAACCGGGCAGCGGAGGCGCGCCTACCAGCGCCTCATGCCGCCTTGAGTGTGGCCGCAGGTGGACGGGACAGCTTTTCCCCTCCATCCGCTACAATGTCCAACCGCGAGGAAGCCACGTCCACGTGTGCCATATGTCGCCTAAAATAGAGAATTTACCCGCAGATGGTGACCGCGGTAGCGGGCAGGCGCTAGGAGTGATCTGGATGTCGTAATAGCAGCTGTTCCCGGATCCCTCCTATGTCAGGCACATAGTGGCACACCGTGTGGTTTTAGTCGGTCCGATTCCGACACACTACCCGCCGTAAACCACGGTGGGGTGACGGCCCGAGGGGGCTTCCACGCGTTTAAAAAAAAAAGAGTCCCTATACTGTACTTGCTTAGTTTTCACTGTCTTAATTCCTTACAGGCTTATTTTAACGTTCATGAAATTTCAAAAAAAAACACCTCTGTAGTTGGTTATGACATTTTTTTCCAGAGTAAGGGTTACGAAATGCTAGCACCTTTTAGCTGTAAAGTCCGACGCTTAAAAATATCTGTTACTTGTAGGAATAAATATTATTTATCATTTAAACGTTACCAGATTTTGTAGCACTTATTCTATTATAGTCATGGTAAATTAGGGTACGTGTACATTAGGGTGTCCCTTATATGACAAAAAAAAATTTTTTTTCGAATTTCGAAATACCCTCTATAATTTTTACTAATGCTATAAGATACTTAAATATAAAATTTTATCAATCTAGCATAATTGCAACCAGTGCCGACCGAGCTTCAAAGTTTAGTAAAAAACGTGTTTTGTCCTAAAATTTCAGTCTGCTATAATTTCACTATAAATGCAATGAATTAAGTGAATAAAATTAAATAATAAATTAGATGAACATTAATCTTTAATTAAAAAACATAAAAAAATAAGAATCATTCAGGGTAACTTCTTTTTAGAGTAGTTTTTTTACAGTCTGGATACAATTTTAGATGTTCCTGGACACAGCGCAGCAAGAACTGTTTTTGTTCTTCTTCAGCCGTGATAAGTCCGTTAAAATCTTGCATTAATTTAACAGCCCTTTCAGCAGTATCATTTACAACTCTCAAATAACTTATTCTTCTTTTAGCCTCCAGAAAAGCAGCATTGTTATTCCAAGAAGATACATCTTCCTTTAGAAAACTGTCGTCGATCTGCAGTCGTGATAAAAATTGTTTGCTCTTTTCCGATACGAAATCATCCAGTGCTTTGTCTAAAAAAAAAGAAAAATAAGTTAAATAACAAATAAAAATCAACAACAATTTTGAAAATAAATAAATAAGTATTGGATATTGAAATTGAAATCCAACAAAAAGTCAATTTAACTTACCAAACAACTTTTGAGTCAGTTCTTCCTTCGACGGGTCATAGCGTTTGCTAAAATCCGAGATTTTGTCCCTGTTGAAGTTGGCAATCATCTTCTTCTTAGTTTGGTTGTCAACTTCATCATCAAATAGTGATAGAATGATTGTCTCTTCACATAAATACCACAAGTGATGGCTGAACTTGCTTATAGAAGCTTTAGAAATTGTTGCGTCAACTTTTTCATACTCTTTTAACATCTTCAAGAAGCGCAAATCTTGATTAGGTGCTTTGGTCGCCACTGTACATTCGAGCCAAGGTTTAACATACAATATTACGAGAAATAAGAAAACATCTTGTAGAGCCTTTTTGTCCTTCGCAGTTACTCTGCATTGTGACTGAAGTAAACATATTTTTAAAGAATAGATCGCTTTCGCCATCCAGCGTGCCTGATGTATAGCTCCGGGGGGCCTTAGTTTTAATTTTTCCTCTGTGTCTCCTCCTAAAAATATTACGCACAGTTCGACCAATTCGCGGTAATCATCTCTTACAAAACCTTTATCTAATTCTGCCTTATAAAATAGTAACAACGCTTGAATGTCTGTCTCGGCAACCCGTGCTTTTACGAAATTAAGAGATGGTTCAATTTTAGTACAATCAATGTTTTTCCAATTTTCTTGGAACTTTCTAGTTTCGGCACTGCAAGAAGCTGCTCTCTATCGTCAAATGAAGCTATAACTGGCAAGCGTTCTTCTTTTGAACTCCGTACATCCAACCCCGGTAATAGCTTTCCATCCCAATGGACTGTGACTATGTCGGGTACATTGTTTTGGAAGTTAGATTTTATTGCTTCTGCCCTTGATTTTCTAGTTTCAGTACGAATTCACTGAATCGAGGATTTGTTAATACAGAAATCATCGCTGCTCAGACCAAGCGCTTCTACCACTGCATTAAGAATGTAAACGGTATTTCTAATACTTAACTGGCATCGATCTAAAGCTGCAACTAGTTTAGGTGTTATAAGATTCTTTCTACCTCTTCACACACTTTGTTCATGGCAGGGAACGTCCGGCAAGCTGAGTTCAGAATTCAAGATCTGTTCTTCGTCTGAATCTTCTACACTGTCTAAGTTATTTGTGGTGGAAGTAGATGCAACAGCTAGTGATTCTCTTTGTCTTACAATCCTTTCCTCTTCTTCCAATCGTCGTTGTCTAGATCTTTGTTCTTTTTCCGCCAATTTTTTATCTACACCACCTAAGCATCCAGGTCGACCTGGCTCTCTCTGTATCATTAAAAATAATTTATCTTCCTCTATTTTCATTCTCTCAAAAGCATCAGCATGTGCAATATCAAACAAATTATCAAGATTAATTATAAAATTGTTCTCACGACTCTTAAACGTAATCTGAGTTTTCTTACAATTTTTTTGCAACTCTCTCCAAACATGATATAAATTAATAAGTTTCTTCACGCAGTTAGGAAATGCCCTTGTTGGAATTCTTGCTTTTTCCCAATATATGATGCACTCCCTAATCACAAGATTTACACTTTCACTAACAGTCAGTTTAACCTCACGAATATTGTAAAATAGGACTGAGAGAACTTGTCGATTAGATGGTAATTTTGCACCATTTATTTGGTAACCAGTCAATCCGATAAGAAAAATATTTTGTTTATCACTCCGTAATTCCACCGACATGTTTACGCACTAAACAATGAAGCACTAATAGTCTCAAAAATCACGTACGAAATGGCAAATAAAACATGTCGTAACAGGTCACTGGGCAGTACTTAAGCAACTTGTATCGACAAGTTTAAATAGCAAGTCGGCACGGGTTATCGTTTATATATCTAACTAATATTTTTTTCTAGACAATATAGGGTTATTACGAAACTTTTAAGAAGGTATGCGTAAAAAAATATCGATCTTGAAATTTAAGGGACACCCTAGTGTACATACCCGCCTAATATTATATGTATGTCAAACAGTAACGATTTCAAGACAGCACTTGCAAGATATTACTTCGTGTTTGTCAATTGTCTAATATGTGTGTGTACCGACCAATGACGTCAGACACACGGCCCTGGGGACCAACAAACAAATATTTTTATACTAAATATAGGGGTGAATTCACATTGGATTTGAATTTCATGTGAAACATACAAAGGTATGTTTCTATGAAAATACAATTTTTTCGATATTCAGTGCAACTATAAAGAAGATTAATCACCTTAAAAATATAATCAAGTAGTAGCTTAAGAAATATTTACACAATTACATAAAAAGCAGTAAATATAATATTTATGGGGAAAAGTTAAGTAGCAACTTATAAGTCTTGTCAATGAACGTTTAATATTTTGCTAATTCGTTTACTTTGTTTATTAGTTGAATTGTCAATAATATTACCTGTGTAAAAATATAGAGGAATACCTAAATTTAAAAAGAAATATAAAAAAAAATGTAAGCAATAGAAGCATGGTAAGAAAACGACAAATTGCTTTTACACGAGCAAGGTCCAATCGTAAACCAGTAACATAATTTACAAATATTGAAAATTTCGTGATTAAATATACAATCTAAGTTTTTGTTACAAAACCAGCGTTGGTAGGATAGACAAAAATAATAAAACGAAGAAGTAGACTTACCCCACAATGGAACGATTAGGTTTAATTCAAAAAGCACCCCAACTCAACTTTATGACATAATAAAGTCCAAAGCAAAAGCCATGAAAAAACAGCTAACGTAAAATGAAAGTACGAGATTACAGCATATTGGTTTGATGCTGATGTTTTTGCAATGCAAACTGATGATGTTATAGTCTTAAGGTAATAAAATTTATAATTAATATAACTAGCTATTCAACGCTTAACGTCCTTTAGAGTAACTCTGAACACGACAACCAGTGATAATCAAGGGCGAAAATACAATTACATATCATACCAGAGAATTGTTTATTAGACCTCGTATTACCTGCGATATCGTACTCTCTAACTGTGATAATTATTCGGTGGTTGTAAACCATAACGATTGCATAAAATAGAAAAGGTACTTCCTAAAATTTTTGTCTAGATAATATTTTTATTTGTTTTGTTAGAACGGATCTCGTTAATAGCTACGAAATAAAAAAAAACCAAACTGTTATGTCTTTGGGTGTTGTAATAAAACTGCTTAGTCTTTACATTCATATCTAAAGAAAAGAAAATCAATCGATAAAGCTAAGAAGTGACGACAAACATACTTGTATTTACTTACTATTTTCATGTTGAAATGGATAATATGCATATTTTTGCTGTATTATATACATACATATCAAACAAATATTGTTATTTTTTAATTATTATATTTTAATAAAGGGCTGCCAAAGCGGCGTGGGAAGCATGAATAGAATCTAAAGTAATGGTAACCATACTCATTGCCAATGAAGACAATACAGTATGGTGTCCCATACTACCGTGGCCTAGTGAGATGCTTCAGTTCAGTTCGAAAGCATAGGTCTACCATTCAATAGTGACTTTTAAGACCAGCATGTGTTGTCCTATAAAGGAAGGACGAAGGTTAAATCAGTTGGAAAAGCTCATTAGAACACTCTCCATGATAAAGACGATAGAGGACTGCTATAGAGGCAACATCTCTTAGCAGCTGCTTAGGCTCAAGGGATTTAGTGGCTTTGGGACTGTCGATAATGTGCACTGCTCGCTTCTGCGACCAAAGATGAGAACAGTCCTCCATGTTGAAGCGAACCTGGCTCATATAAAGAAGACACATATGCTCAGGCGAGAAGAACCATCTCACTTTTTTCAGTACACCTAACTTCTGCAAGGCCACCTTCGTAGACGATCTCATTGTACTCACGTGGGTTGAGATCCATACCCAGGAAACAGAGACTTTTTGGTGCCGACCACGCTTCATTCCTTAAGATTAAAGATTTAAATTGAATCCAATGTACACACATCTTTACATCACTCCCAAATAGCAAGGAAGCTTTTTAATGGATAGGTTTATGTATGTCACGCACAATAATATTACATTAAATATCGCATTTCTGCTATATATATATATTGTCATAAATCTGTATAATAAATTGTGACTGAGTTATTCGGTCATAAAACTGTTCACACAAAATTGTAACTCATTGAAAATTAAATTGCATTACGCAGCTTTTAAAAATAATTTTAAATTGTACCTATTTACTGCTGTCCACGGATAATATTTCAAAGTTTTATTTTTATTTTCTGTTAAATTGAAATTAAATTTTGCAGAAACAACACAGTCGTGGAGATAGACAGAGAGTCTAACACAAAGTGTGGATCTTCTAACCCGCGCAGGTGACAATGTTTTTATCTTACTAGAGGACTTTCATTAAGAGATTTCAGGTGAAATATTACTATGCTCCATGCTTAGATGACATGGATGTGTGCTTTTTTTGAACATAGAAGTCACCACAGCAATAATAGATTATAAGTAAATAGTGGCAAGAAATAAAATATTATTACTTCATATTTGTATTAAATAACAGTTGACACTTTTTGTTTTTCTTAAGTATCGAGTCTGAATTCTCTGATGTAATCAATGCAGTTTTAATCACTTAATGGACTTTATAAATCACGGGGAAATACAGTGTACATTTTCGAGGCATCAATCGATCAACATCAGCCTATTGAAACTTGTACCAACATTCAGATAGATCTATTCAAACTCAAATAACTTTACGAGGTGAAGCAGATTAAAATACTTTATGTCTAACACTGTTGCAATGAGTTTGCCTTAATGTGTTATCTTAGTTTGAGATACAGAAAGTTTATATAACAGATTGAGAGGAGATTAAAAGGACTTGATGTAAATGTAAAGTTTCAAGTGCCTTTATAATACAATTAGAGAAGGGAGCAATTCATTTAGATTACTTAGAACTTGGGAATAGAACTAAATGTTCGAAATTATTGTGATGATTAATATATTTTAATTTATGTTTTACATTTTAGTACAGGTCATTAAATATCTCATATGAAATAGTTATTTCATTCTGATCTTAACATAATTATGACCTATGTCAAGCACTGAACTGAAGTCAAGGTCTATGTCCAGCACTGGACTGTTCGTGTAGATATTTTTTTTGTAGACGAGGCTTGACAACGCACTCACAAAATTCTGTAATGATTCACGAAGCAATTTCCTTACGAAAGTAAAATAAACAGGCAAAAAACTGTCATTCTTTTTTATCGTTTTATTTAGAAACTATTATAGATACAATTATTTTATAGATTTGACATAAGATTAGATACGATTAGATTTGAAGTAATGCAATTAGTGTTATCGTATTGTATGAATCAGTTCGTTGCTAAGCCTGTTGTGAAAACACTGGAAGGAGATATAAAATATAGTTTTAATAATATTTTAACGTACATCAGCTATCTTAAAACACAAAGTATGAAAAAAGTTCCAACTAGCGTTATTGAAATGTTAAGTAAATGTGTAGCAGTTTTAAATCAATTAAGAATTGAGGTGATGATCTTCCTAGATTAAAGCTAAGTAGACGTTACTTGTAGTGTAGTAGTAGTTGAGTATTTTTTAGATCAAAGCTGACTAGCTTTGATCTAAAAAATACTCAATAAATATCGGTATATTCATGTAGGAGCTACGATGCCAAAGATATCTCTTTTTTGACTCGTGCGTACAGCTCAAAGCTGACTAGCTTTGATCTAAAAAATACTCAATAAATATCGGTATATTCATGTAGGAGCTACGATGCCAAGGATATCTCTTTTTTGACTCGTGCGTAAAAGTTTGTTTTACAATATTTATTTTAAAATTTTAACATGAATTTCTATTTTTATAACAAAATTTCCCTTTATTCAGAAAAGGTGAAGGCTCCAGCCATTATGTGTAATCATCACAACACGGTACGTAACACAAATAACATACATCCTAAGCTAAGATGGAACACAGACATTAGTTTACTAATAATTAATGTACTCGTATTTTATGTACTTATTAACATGGTATATAATTAGTTCTAAAATCATTACAAAACTAATGGGAAGATTATTAAAATACAGATGTGTGTTAACATCTAACAACCTTTACAGTGTTAAATATCTTGCAATAAAATATAAACAATAAATAAACAACACAATAAATCATAAATTCTACTGGTGCTAAAAGAGAACTATTGGTTTGAGTACTTTATGACAGAGCCGTAAGACTAAACCTCAGCGCTGTTCACTAGAACCTTGAGACGGTATGGCCGGCCATACTTTATCTAACGGAGAAACAAATACGTCGCTCCCTCCTACATACCTCATAAACAAATACCTCCTTCGTGAAGTACTTTCGTCAAAGCGGATGTTTGTTGTCGCCGTCGATGCTGCATTGAAGATCCATCCCTACCTCTCCCTTGGCTCCACGTGGATTTCGGGCCTATGAGTCAAATCTACTTGTGCCATTATCGCTCCCAGTCCAGAACCTCTGAAACAACTAATCTCTTTGACCATCTGAGTCAGACAGTGGATAAAGCGTAAGAGCAGTTTCTGAGCAACGAACTTGTGTTTCTGGGAGATTTGAACGTTCACCACGAGTACTGTTTGGGATCCTTGAAAACCGAACAAGCAATTTGAATAGACCACGCATTCCCTTTCACACATGGCTGCACCCAGTTGTTACTTCAACCCACTAGGATATCTGATATACCGAGTAAACGCCCTCCTTGCTAGACTTACTACTGGTGGGTCATCCAGTGTATTATATCAATCAACCTATCGCCACTGCTGAACGAAGGTCTCCACCAAGGAACACCTACCATCCCGGGCTTGGGCAATTCGCATCCATTCTCTGCCAGCCACCCTCTTCAAGTCATCGCACCAACGCGCCGCAGGGTGCGCTACACTATGTTTGCCCAATCGTGGTATCCACTCTAGTACACCTCGGCTCCAGCGACCATCGGTTCGTCTGGAGACATGGCCGGCCCACTTCCACTTCAGCATACTGATTCTCTGTGCGATGTCAGTTACTCTAGTTCTCTGTCGAATAACCTCGTTACGAATTTTATTAGCCAGAGACACACCCAGCATCACACGCTTCATCACACGCTGAGGTATTTTAAACTTATGGACCAGTCTAATTGTGAGTGTCCACGTCTCGGTTCCGTATGTCATTACAGGTAGAACGCACTAGTCAAGTACTTTGCTATTTAATACGTCGCCAGGTATAGTTGGCGGTGGTACCCTGCCGTATCCCGGGAATTCTTCGCACCCCCCCGCTGCACCGTTACCATCGCCGGTACCATGGCTAGGAATAGTGCAACTGCCGGGAACTGGGGGCCGTGACATTTGGTTGTGGTTCATGGGGGGAATTTTCCATAGTCACCACGCTTGGCGGGCGGGTTGGTAACCGCAGTGGTGAGAATTATTTCTCTGATTGCGCTGCTGCCCGCCACCAGGATTGAATTTTAGTGATTCTCGCTGTGGTGTGGTTACACCGCCACAAGTCCGTCGCCAGAGCCTCGTCCGTTGTTTGGCAGGGTGCACCGCGTGCAGGTGAGGTTAGCTTCTCAAGGCCTGGGATAGTAGGTGGTCTCACTTGCACCCCTGATGGAGGTACATACAATATATCAATTGTCGCCCCTCTCGCTCCCACTGACCACAGCTTGGTGACTCTTATTGCACCGCCACGATCTGTGACAGTAAGATAACAATTGTGACACTACTCTGGCACACACTAGACTGGGATGGAATGTGGAATTATTTTGCATCCATCCCATGGGCTCAACACTGTTTTTAAAGAACGGGATATAAATAGAAGGTGCGTCTGTTGTCATGAACGAAATCACTGTCGGTATAAGACATTATATTTCCAACTGCGAAGACTCGTCTCAGGTTCCATCGAGAGTGCAGCAATACTGTTGCACACAAGTAATCAGCCTACCGCACATGTGACAGAGCCTACGCTCATAACGAACCGGACATTGGTTACCTCAGGGCAGTGTATAACAAAACCACTAGAGAAAGCAAGAAAGCATACATTACGTTTGTAGAATGTCAACTTGACTGTTGTATAGGCAAGAAAAACTTCACTGTAGTCTACCTATCACATACATCTAACATCGGACTTAAAATATCACGGCGTACAACTCTTGTTTTAAACGACAAGAACTGCATTTGATTCATATCAAAAACCGTTTAACAGTGTTCAAACAAACGTAATCGCTATATTGTTCGAATAAAGAAGAGACCATCAATCACCGTGTGTGCTGACTGCAGCTATCGAACCCCTCCGTCAATTTTGAAATACTGTCAGTTTATATACGTCCTTAGTAATGAACTGAGGACACTGGACAAACATTTGTTTACATAAACTAACTGCAAGACTGTGTACTGAGCATATCTTCAGCGAGCTACTATCATCTCTATGTCATGAGGCCCTTCCTCAGAAAGTGTTTGGACTTTTCTATGTCTAACACTAGACTAGACTATTAAAGACTGTTGATGAAAGTGAAACTTAAAATTATCAATAATCTACCTTTGAGATGTAGTCCAAATTATATGTCTTTATAGTTTAAATTGTGCATGAATAGTTTTAATCAACGATGAAAACACTATATGAACAAATCACAATTACAAAACATAGGTAAACATTTAAAAAAATCCACTTCTAAAAATACTGACAAAAAAATCCAATTAATTAATTACAAAACTAACTGAGAGACCCCAAACTATATAACATTTTTAAAGTCGCTTATAAAAAATGATTGGTCGAGTAATCAAAATAACAACATAGAGCCAACACAAGGCTTAACTACTTTAACACTTGAATAATGTTTCAAAGTATGAATTATTACATTTATAAGAATCAAAGCTACTTCAGTGTGAAGTGAAACGAGCTTTACCGTAAATGTCTCTTATCAGATAATGTGCACGTTGGTTTGTGATCCCTATTTACAGTACAAATCTAATTAAAAAGTGCAACCCTAATGTAGGAGTTCTGTGTGTACTAGTAAGAGTAGGTACGTGACAAGCGCGTAACAGTAGCGACCTCGCGCAGAACTTAGTTGTAAGCTATTGCTCACGACTCAATTACCAAGTCGAGCGAAATCGGTCAACTTTGTGAAACTTCCCAATGCCACACTACTGTTGAAGGAAACTTTAATCTTAGCTGAAAATATCAAAGACAACGGATATCCAGTACACACACACATGAGCATAGGTGGATGTACTAATCACCGAAAGTTCGATTTCTACGAGGTATTGTTTCTGAAAAAGAAACCTTGACTGTTCTACTATCTGCTAATAATATATACTCATATATATTGTTTTCATTACATAAACATAACAGGATAATAGGCACGAAAAGAAATAAATTAAGTAAACGATACTCAGATCTGATCACGTGTTTCGGCCTTGCCTGCGGTCCTCGGTGTGCCTAAATATGACCCGATACGATTTCTCTTACATTTAAGAATGTTAATAGAAAACTGAATAAATTGCCGGAAATTACTAGATCACGGTGTCAAATACCTACAATATGTTGTTAAAGTAATGGAAAGTTAAAGGTTTAAGTCATGTAAGGTCGCATAAGACATGCTGTAATTAATGGAAAAATCACAATTTATTAATTTGTCTACAAAACATGATTTTCTAATTTTATTAACACCATGATAAATAGATTAAATGAAATAAAATTCTTGGAACTTACTGAAAAAGAAAAAAATGCTAATAATATAAGACTACTATATATATTAAACCCGACTCGTAATCGTAACCATTCAAAACTTTAGCCTTTAAAAACAATGTGATCATTCCCATAAAAAGTTGAGATATAAGGAGTTTTGTTTAGTTAGGTTCGAAATGAAGTTCGAGTCTTCGGACCATTCGATCCGGAGCGTGTTGTTCTCGAGACCCGCCGTAGTCAAAACAAACAACAACATAAATTACAGTGGGATATATTTTAAAAGTAACGGCACCCGGAGATAGGCGAGTGAAGTTGAGCATTGTTTAAAATAAAACAAAACATATGAAAGTCGTGTTAAAAAAAAACTGCAGTCGACGTGAAAAACTTCAGACCTTCACAACACAGAAACTTTTCGACAAATATATTGGATACTTTTACTATATTTCTTTTTCACCTGTTCCAAATTTAACTCTGACACAAACTAAAAGGAAGTCCACTTCATACTAATGATCTTCACTTGATAACAAAACTGTTGTGATAAACATTAAAGTAGCATTTACGAGTATTATCGATACAGATGATATGTGAGATAAACATGTATAATTATAACAACGAACAAAGTGACATGGATTCTGTAAAAGAGAATATGAAACGATTGAGCAAGTTTTACCGGCCATGGTAGTCGTGTGACTGATTTACGAGTATATTACGGAACGGAACGGTTTATAATTTAATACAATCCTAAAGGGTCGTAAAAAAGCTTTGGATAAGGACAGAGACACAATAGAGCCTTGGGACAGCAGTGGAAATCCTGAGCAACAGTGAGACTAAGATGATAAGAGTGATCTCAAAAATGAAACGTATGAATATATTTAACGATGTACCCATAGGCACTGGGAGCGAGTGCTATTCTTTTTTGTCATGGTAGTACCTTTGCGCCCCTTTGCAACCCCTGACTGACAAATACATAGAAAAAATATGTGTGGCACTCGGGGACTGTCGTGGTAAAGCTATTGCACAGTATTTTTTATCAACTATTTTGGAGCAGCTCGTCTCGATCCGTGCGAGCTTCGTACCGTCTACACGCATACGTGTAGTCGCACGCACATAAACACCGAAGTCTACCGAACTGAAACGACGGTAGACGATGCACGACTTTTAACGTCGCACCACTGAGTCGGTCGGAGTGCGGGGTGTTAGGTTCATTTTCGTTACGAAATTTCTTAATTCGGTCGCCGCGTTCAAACCACGTGATAAAAGCTATGCAATAGCTTAAAAACACATATTTTTAACTGACTTCATAAAAAAATTAGAGATTAGATACAGAAGGTAATAGTATAATTCTATATTTTATGTTAGTTAATATTATGTGTGGATATAGTTGCAACCCCCTGGCAATAATTCTGGCGACGCCTATGGATGTAACGAAAATTTAATCACAATATTTAGTATTTGTTAAATTGGTATGATCTGATTTCAGTTGCATTTTACTAGACAAAAATAACTACTTCAATACACTATACACTACAAAAGCATTGTAACTATTAACACCTAAAGTTTATACGCTCCATCATGTTTACGAGCAGCAGCAGAGCCAGCCTGAACAAATAACACCCAATCATTTTACCGCAATCATTTATAATATTTCAGTTAAATCACTAAATATTATAGCATATCAACCTTTTGTTTCTCTGGGCTTCCACTACTTTATTGTTTTCGTACTACCACCTTACAAGTACTTTTAAACTTAATGGCCTGTGGGATGTTCGGAAGAAGGAAAAGAGAAAACCACTCTATAGTACATCGACGTGTTGTGTTTTTTTTTTTCGAGGTAGTGGAGCCACGCTGATTTCAGCACGAGCGGGCCGGCTCGACCGGGGCAGTACTACCCTCCCACAGAAGACCAACCGAAAGCGCCAGTATCCGTGTCGTCGTGTTTCGTTGGTGAGTGTGAGACCAAAGGCCCATTTATGCAGGGGTGACAGTTATCGTGGTAACTGTGTATGCCTTACACTGTCACAATGACTGTCATACCTTTTTCCCTCCCCAAGCGGGGTGTAAAAAAGCATATCATAAAGCTGCCATAGTGTGGGTCACCATACTGCATTGTCTGCATTTGCAATGAGTATGGTGACCACAACTCTTGGATTCTATTCATGCTTTCCATCAGGCAGAGTAGAGTCACTTCGGTAGGCTCTTAATATAGAAGTAGACTTGGTATGTGTTTGTATTTAAGTTGAAAGGAAACAAATCTTCCAATTAAAAATTACGTTTATTTTAATTAACTGTATGAAGACTCTGGTGAAGTTTAATTAGTGTAATGAGAGCCTAACGTAATAGAGATCTACAAAATATACTGAGAAAGGTTCTAATCACTTTAATTAAATAAAGATACTCGTAAACCCTTAAGCAGCACCTTGACCTGACGATCGCCGCCGCCGTTTGCGAACTTCAGTTGTAGTAGAACTCGACAACTATCTCGCATCTCCATTTATCGCTCAAGTGTGCACTAATCCTTAGCAGTTTAAGAGATTAAAACGACTGTGCAATCAGATAGAGAGCTATTCAACATTAACGAAGAGACAGATAATTGACAACTGCTTGTATTGAGTATAATAACTCCTTGGGAGACGGCGCATTACAATTGATAGCTCTAAGTAAATTTGGCTTAGTGGATTAAAGCTTTAAATTGATTACACTACGTCAATTTTGACTGACTTTTAAAGAAGGAATTTCTCAATTGGCTGAAAATTCTCTTTTCAACCAATTCCAGTTGTTTTTAAACCGATAACAATCATCCATGTTTAAATCACGTTGGTTCCACACAAGCTTGATGCTCTAGAGGAAAGGGTGTCCTGGCTACATAGAGAGGTCAGCAGTGGTGGATCAAAGGATAGATGTTGGAAGTTATGTAATCTAGCAATAGGCGTACTAACTCACATGGCGCATACAGGTTTTTTAAATATTCTGGTGTTGAGTGTGACCACGTTAGATACCATTTACTTTAAATTAAATCATAATTTGTTATTTGAAAAGTACAAATTAGAAATTGACTCATCTAACTAGCTCCTCATTAATATTGACTAACTTAACTGAAAAATTCGATTTGTGCTCTTGATTGCCTATACTTGCTGGAACTTGATGAACCACTATTTAATAACAATTACCGGGCCGATTTTGTCCACTGGCAGTAATGCCATACGTTTGATAACACCAGGACGAAACTAGTTAGGTCGATAACAAAATACAAGTGAGTTTTGTTTCAATAATCTAAAAAATCTGAGTCAATCATCAGCCGTCATCATTATTATTAGTAAACTCAATTTCTTGTTTATGGTTTATTTACTGAAAGCACATCGACTTACTTATATAGTTTACTCTTAATAAAGTATATTTGAATTGCTAATTTCAATTTTGAAATTGCAATAAATTCTTTGGAATGGCATACATCAAATATACTCGTTTATTATATAGACTGAACACAATGTTCAGTCTATATAATATAATGACTAGTATCGGTACGTCAAATCGTTGATAGCTTAGAAATAATTAATAACCTGTGCAACAGTAGAGTAGCTATTACTTATCTGTCTAACCAATCACACATGTGGACGTACGTACATACGTTGGATATTTGTTTCAATAGTATATTATCCTTCCAAATATAAGGTACGTTCCGCAGAATCACCAAATCTTGGAGATAATTTGTTAACTTACCCAGCTTGTTGACGCAAACTGACTCACGTATATAATAATAAGGAAATAGTACAAAGATAGGTCGACTGCACGATTGCCTAGTGGTTTATGCGGTCGCCACGCCGCTCTCCAATTCGCTGAGTGTTAAAGGTTCAAATCCTACATGGGTCAACATTTTGTGTGATCCACAAATTGTTGTTCTAAATCTGGGTGTTATTTGTGTCTGTCTCTTGTATGTTTGTAAAGTCCCCCGCAACACCGAATTTATTCCTAATGCGGGTGTTGTCTTTTATCAAAAAAAAAAAATTTTTCTATAAGATTTATTATTTGTCAAATAGATATTCGATAGTATATTCTCAAAAGCTTTTTCCGTTTCATATTAAACTACTTAAATACTAATCGCCTACAAAAGTAACCCTGGCGAAATTAAATTGAAATTGTGTTCGGTTGGGCGACTACCGAGACGAGACTAATGCCTAAATCTATTGTGATAACAGGTAGGAAGGCTCCACGTTCTGTCTGGCCAATAATTGCCTGCAGTAAACGGGATGATAACATCTCACGGTGTGTGTTTCTCGGAAGTACTCTTATATCTCGTGAAGACGAGTCTTGTTTTGAATTGTTTAAACCACGACCGCTGTTTCTTCTTCTTGTTACAATCATTTAAACTTGCCAATTTAACTTATAGATAAATGACCACGACGCGAATGAAACTGAGTCAAAGTAAATAACGTGCGTGGCCTGTTGGTCTAGTGTATAGTGACCCTGATTGCTAAGTCGTAGCTTTTGAAGTCGATTTCCGGTCGAGACTAATTATGTTCTGTGTTCCAGCGTAATTTAGCTAGAACTTATAACTATACTTCAGCTGTTACTTAATTTGCCTCTTAAATCTAAAGCCATATCGTTCTCTGGAATATGTCTACACGTTTAAGTTATCCACAGTCTTCACAACCAGAGGCTTATTCGATTATTACATATGGAGACAGTATGCCTCCGTTGGCGTAGTCCAACACTAAGTTAAAGAATAGAGGACTGGGTGGAGATCCCTGGTGAACGCGTTCTTTGTCAGCATCCCAAACAGAGTAGAGTCACTTTGGCAGCCTCTTAAAAGAAAGAAAATGTATGTGGGGTCAATTTTATGCCTCTGTAGTTTTTACACATTGCCCTCGTTTTTGTAGCTTTGTCGCCACGAATCGGAGACGTGTTTCGTAACTAGTTTCATGGTAAATAATTTAGTAAATCAATGAGTATATATACACATCAGTTAATAACCTACTAACGAAAAAATATGCATAATAATAATAATAAAATTAAGAGCCAAGAGCCAAGAGCCTCGACCTACACCTTAAGAGGCTCACGTTAGAAGGTTGGATCAAGGATCTGATGCAGAAGGCAGACCTCCTTGACACGGCCCGTATTGTGGGGAGGTTCCTGTCTCTGGAGCCCTAACCACCAGTATCTTGGTCCCTGTACCCGATGTCGGTGGTCTACTATTTTTTATATTTCAAATATGTATTTTTTATTTTTTTATATATTTAAAAATGTAATCAATATGTATATTAAATGTAATAAATAGAATAATAAAATTATAAAAGTAATGTTTATTCATCAAGAACACATTTTACAATTTACATATCAGTAATACAACTAAAATGTAATTAACTATTCTCACGGGCATAGGAGTGATCCGGGAACCGCTGCTATTACGACATCCAGATCCCTTTTAGCGCCTGCCCGCCACCGCAGGCACCAACTGTGGGCTAACTCTCCATTTTAGGCGAGGTACGGTACACGTGGACGTCGCCTCCTCGCGGCTGGCCATTGTAGCGGATGGTGGGGAAAACCCGTCCCATCCACCCACGGTCACACTCAAGGCGCCATGAGGTGCTGGTACGCTCGCTTTCGCTACTTGGTTCACCGGCGGCGAATTGGGTCCGAGTGGAGATCATCGTCCCGGGCCTTTTCCGCCGCCTCTTTCCACGAAATTACGTCTTTGCAGAAGGTTGTGACCACGGTAAAACAACAGTTACGATTATAACTAACTAACTAACTATGGCGAGTATATCACCCACCTTCAATTTGCTGATCATATAATTACAGATCTTAGCACAATGCTTGATGACCTTAGTAGAGTTTCTAAATGAGTAGGTTTAAAAATGAAAATTGATAAGACAAAAACTATATTGAATTCCCATGTTACACCCACTCTAGTGAAAATTGCAGAATCTATCCTCGAAGTGGTTGACGACTACGTGTATCTAGGATAAACCATCCAGTTAGGTAAGTCCAATTTCGAAAAAGAGGTCAATCGTCAAATCTAGCTAGATTGGGCAGCGTTTGGGAAGCTACGTAACGTTTTCTCGTCACAAATACCGCAGTGTCTCAAGACAAAAGTCTTTGATCAGTGTGTGTTGCCAGTGATGACTTACAGCGCAGAGACATAGTCGCTCACCATGGGCTTGATAAGAAAGGTCAGGGTCACGCAAAGAGTAAGGGAGGAGGTAATGCCCGGAGTTTCTTTGTGTGATCGAATCAGGAATGAGGAGATTCGCTTTCGGAGATTTGCAATGAGTATAGTGACCACAACTTTTGGATTCTATTCATGCTTTCCGTCAGGCAGAATAGAGTCGCTTTGGCAGGCTCTTAATATATAAAAAAAAAGACATGCATGTACTCGTAGCTTGACCGTGGGCAGATTTTTTTTATCTTATGTGTCAACTAAAGTGACTTCTGTGAGAGGTTAGTATTGCAATGAAATCAGCGTGGCTCAACTACGTTGTTAACGGGTCAATGGTACTGTATGATGCACCAGTATGGGTGGCAGCTCAGATCGCCCAGAATAGCGCACGCCTCCGGTACCCTCAGACAATACTAGCGATTAGAGCCAGACGCAGTTACTGTACCGGGTCACTAAGGCTCGTTGATCGTCTCAGCAGGAGGCTCTACATGTTAACTTTGCCGCCGTGGAGGCTCTACAGTTGGATATCAACGAGTGAGCAAGGCGGCATCACGGGACGCTTTTCTTCCGGCTGACGAAGGTCCTTACCGGGATAGCTGCTTTAGAAAATATTTATACTTGATCACTGGGAAGTAAGTGAGTCTCTCATCTCATCTCACAAACATGGTTGTCTGATTACAAGTTAGATAAAGCCTATGCTACTATATTGCTGTTAAATATACTTAAATATTTTTAAATATATGAATATCGATAAATTATACCCAGAAAAACAAGTAATCGTGCTCATTACACAAATATATGTACTGGGTGGGAATCGAATCCACGACTTCTGCCTTAGCCGTTAGGGCCAGTAACCACTAAACGAAAAGGCTGGTCATACATTCCATGGCCCTTGGCAACGGTAGTCATTTCGTCTGGGCCCAGCCGAAGAAAGACCCAGCCAGGGAGGATGACTTCGACTCGGACGCAATTCGCTGCCGGTGAACTGGGCGGCGGTGGCGCACTGACCAGCGCTTAATGCCGTCTAAGGTGCTAGACAGGATTTGAATCCCGTAATAAAAGCTTACCAGTAATCTTTCCAGAAAATCGATGTGTTAAAAGCGTCTAGCATTTTATAACTTCCAATATTGCTTAACAAGTACGCTATTCAGTAAAAGAATCTTTTAAATCTGATGAATAGTTCTTGAGATTAATATGTTTAAACAACTATACAAAAAATTCAATTCCAACGATTCAATATTAAAGTTGGTATAATAACTCTCAAAAATTATTGCTTAATATTATTGATAGAATACCATACCGATTATGTCTATCGTTTAAAACTTAAGAGTGATTGTTGGACAAATTATTTTGTTGGGTAAGTATTTATGTTAAGAGTATGTGACGTATGCATATAAACGGACGATCGTAAGCAGCGGGAGATTCTGGATTGGATTCTGCAAAGCGCCACATTAAAAATACATAATTTATTACATAATTTTTATTATTACATAATTTTTAATGTATTATATATGTATGTATGTATGTGTTATATATTTGTGTTTATGTAAGTATATTTACTTATTTATGGTCTATCTGGTATATATATACTTCTCTGGCAAGTGCACCTATCTCATATCTTCTCTGCATCACCCAATCGGTTGACTGGCAGAAAATGCCTTAGGCATTAAGTCCGCCGATGCATGTATTTTGTGCATAAAGTTTTAAATAAATAAATAAATAAATAAAATAATTTACAATTCTTTACAAAACACTGCGTCTCAACAACTACGTCTGATGACGTTGTTTTATGCGGTCTTTCACAGTATTTGAGCCGAAGTTTGCTTTTTTAAGATTTTCAAGTTCCAAAGCTTGCGGAATATAAATGTACATATATTAAAATAATATATTTATTGGATATATTTCATGGAAATATTTTAAAAGGATTCTTAAAGTTGGGTACTGAAAATTCAGTTTTAGTATTGGTTACTTTCATGTAACGTGTTACTCACTTCAAGAATTAAAAAACCGGCCAAGTACGCGTTGCGTCACGCTCAATGTAGGGTTCTGCAAAGAGAGTGCTTTACTATTTCTCAATATAAACATTTTACATTTTAAATCCAGTTGTTTGATACCAAGCGTGGTATCGTTGGACTGGGTGTGTGACACTAGTAGGGATTCAAATAAAACCACTGTGCACTGTACTATGGGTTCGTAGGACTCCACGGTTTAATTGGCTGTCGCCTTGTACTAAACAACACGTTTTGTTCTCCTACAATTTTGTTCTCATCATACAAAATGTTTGTAGGCCTTATAAACTAACACGTGTAAAACAACGATAGCGTGATCTAAGTTTGTAACAGCTCCCTCTAGGGAACGTAACGTAAACTAATATTTTGGTTTCGACTTTGATCGCACTATGCTGTTATTGGTCTCGAACATACCGCCCACCAAGGACGTTACTGACGGAATGTCCTTCTAAAAATGAACTAAGCATTACAATAAAGTTGCAAAAAAAAAATATAAAAGAATTGAACTGTAAACCATAAATACACTATATAAAAATAAGTTGAACTGTAAACAAGAAAACCAATTTTATCTAAACATTAACAAATAAAACACGTATTGAGTCGTGTTGTAAACAACAATACAAACTTAATGACTAAAACTTATTCTAGCATATACGTATATAAACATGATTTCATGGATCGCACACCGACATCAATTTAACTTAACATGTGTAAATAATAATAAAATAATTACTTATCCCTTTTGTTGTACAATTCGATAAGTCCATCATCCTTTAGTGAATAAAAGATTACAGTAAAACAAGTCCTATGTAGCAACTGGTAATATGCAAACCTTAGATGTTGGCCTTTTAAATGTTGAAGACTGAGTGCGCACAGTGACTACACGGGTGATACCATCATCACCAGGGTGTTTCTCTAATATGCGACCCATCAACCAACGAGTCGGTGGCAAATTATCTTCCTTTATCAACACAACATCCCCAATTTTAGGTTCGGGAACTTGACAAGACCACTTATAACGATTCATCAAATTACCTAGGTATTCTTGGGACCAACGTTTCCAGAACGACTGTACCATTTTTTGAACTAATTGCCAGCGTGACAAATGACCCATACTTGCATTATCGTATTGTTTATCTGGTACACTTACCAACGGCTCTCCAATTAGGAAATGTCCAGGTGTTAAGGGTAACGGTTCGCCAGGGTCTGTGACGTAAATAACACTCATCGGTCTAGAATTTAGACAAGCTTCAACTTGGTTGAGGAGCGTGGAGATCTCCTCATATGTAAGCGTAGCATCACCAATAATCCTTCTCAAATGAAACTTCGTTGACTTTACGCCTGCTTCCCACAGTCCGCCAAAGTTGGGACTATGGGGAGGTATGAAGTGCCATTTTGTTCCACTAGTTGCCAGATGTTCGGCTATTGAAGTCTGAACTGCCTCTAATTGCACAAGCTCTCTACTGGCACCCACAAATGTGGTACCGTTGTCACTATACAAATTGGCGCAGTGCCCTCGCCTAGATGTAAACCTTCTAAAGGCTGCCAAGAAGGCTTGAGAGCTCATATCACTGACCACTTCAAGATGCAAAGCGCGAGTGGCCATGCACACAAAGAGGCAAATATAGCCTTTGTAGGAACGGTGCCCACGACCCTTACTTGTCCTTACATTAATGGGACCGGCATAATCTACTCCGCTGTTCAAAAACGGTCTTGCAGGAGTACAACGAACAGCTGGAAGTGAACCCATCATCTGATTTTTGATACTCGCTCTGTGCCTGATACATATCACGCACTTGTGAACATGCTGTTTGACCAGACTTCGAACACCTATGATCCAGTAAGCTGTCCTCAAATAGTTCATCATAATCTGAGGACCTCCGTGTAATGTTTTACAATGTGCATCAGCTATGATAAGGCGAGTTAGGTAACTCGAGTGGGGTAGTATAATAGGATGTTTCCAGCTTTCGTCTAACTGTGCATTTTCCAGTCTACCTCTGACCCTTATAATGCCCTTGTCATCAAAATAGGGACAAAGTGATTTTAATAAGCTGAATTTCTTCTGTATATAGCCATTCTCTTGTAATTGTTTGCACTCCACTGTAAATATGTCCATCTGTGTCAATCGTATACAACACTCAAGGGCGGCATCTAACTCTGCCTTTTGTAAATAAGTTTCATGAAATCGTTTGTTTTCTTTTAAGAATCTTCGACAGTATGCCACAACCCTTACAAGTTTGGATAACGTAGAATACCTTTCAAAGAATGAATGATCTGGAACAACTGAAACATGTGCCTTTACGGACTGTTCTAAATTTACTCCAATATTACTTAATTTTTTGTATATAACAATTTTTTCACTCAAAAATGAAGGTCCCTGAAACCACAAATTATGACCAAGAAATAAGTTTGGCAGCATTCCCCTAGAAGCACAATCTGCTGGGTTGTTCTTGGTCGTAACATGAAACCATTGTGAAGCTTTCATGGTGGTCAAAATTTCGGAGGTTCGATTGGCCACAAATGTCTTCCATCTACTAGGGTGACTATTAATCCAAGCCAATACTACAGTAGAGTCGGTCCATGCTCTGACCTTGTCATTAGAGATATGCAAAACTGCAGCCGTCTCGGCTAGAAGATGTGACAAAAGTACCGCTCCACACAATTCTAATCGCGGAATACTAATTTGTTTTACGGGTGCTACTCTGGTTTTCGCAACTAGTAAGGACACTTGTACTCTTCCTTCTCTATCAGCTATCCGTAAATAAATCACGGCCGAGTAAGCGGTTTTAGAAGCGTCACAAAATCCGTGCAGTTCCAAATCGTCGTTTGAATTTGTACCCAGCCATCGAGATATCCGTACACCACTAAGTAACGACAATTCCTCACGGTAAGTACTCCATTCCATTTTCAATTCGTCATTTAGTTCCTCGTCCCAACCGACACCTGCCAGCCATAACTTTTGAATGAATACCTTAGCTAAGACCACACTAGGAGCCAACCAACCTAATGGATCAAATAATCGGGCTATGGCTGAAATAACTGACCTCTTGGTTATAGATGTTGTCGAAGGTGGGAGATTCACCAAATACTGAAAGGTGTCTGTGTTGCGGCACCAGGTAAGGCCTAATATTTTAATTGTACTAGGTATCTATTTTTATTTCTAATGCTTTTTTGTCCCTGTATTCTATTTGATTGTCCTTGATGTATTCCTTTGTGTCCTTTTTGTCCTGATTGGTATTTACCTTTGTTCTTGTTTGATCTCGTTGTCCTTTAGTAATATGTTCTATTGATCTTATTTTATCTACTATTTCCTGACTGTTGCTATTCCACTTTTGTAGTTGAAATCCACCTTTACTTAACAAGCCTGTCATTTGTTTGTATATTTCGAGTCCTGCTTCTACGCTATGACAACCGGTCATTAAATCGTCCATGTAGAAGCTGCTGAAAACTCTGTCCTTAGCTAACGGGAAGTTCTCACCTTCATCATAAGCGATCTGATGCAGGGTTCTAACTGCCTGATATGGTGCTGATGCGGTACCAAAGGTAACGGTCATGAGCTCATAATCAGTAATGTCTTTCTCAGGACTGTCTCGCCAGAGTATGCGCTGAAATATTGCGTCTTCTTCGGCTATCCTGACCTGGCGGTACATTTTGATTATGTCTGCTACAAGGGCTATAGGATGAACTCTCCATCTTAAAACAGTGTGTCTTAAGTCCGACTGTAGTGTAGGTCCTATCATCAGCGTGTCATTGAGTGAGACTCCGTTACTGTTCTTTTCAGATGCATTGAAGACAACGCGAACCTTTGTGGTACTTTTGTCTTCCCGCACAACCGCATGATGAGGTAAGTAGACAGCTACCTCTTTATTTTTGTCCTGCCCTTTTACTGGTCTCATATGTCCTAAACTTAAGTACTCATTCAAAACTTCGGTATAATTATTTTTTAATTGTATGTTGTTACTTAGTCTTTTCTCTAATGCCTCGAACCTTTTTTTAGCTATAGTACGTGAATGTCCTGCTTTACAAGGAGGATCTGCATCTCTAAACGGTAATCTGACTAAATATCTTCCATTGCTATCTCTCTTAGTTGTGGTACTATAGAGCTCTTCGCATTTCTTCTCTTCAGGTGTAAGTAATTTCTTTGAACTAATGACCTCTTCAATTTCCCAAAACTTTCTCAAAAGTTCGTCTTCTCGTATCTGAGCATGCATGACATTTATCCTATTTGACGTGTCGTTTTTTTCAGAGTTCACTGTTCCAGATAGGATCCAGCCCAAGGCAGTGTTTTGTGCTATAACATTATTGGAAGGACTTTTTAGCATACCCGACCTAATAATGCAACAGTAAACGTCAGCCCCTAAAAGAACGTCAATTTTATTAGGAGTGTTGAAGCCTGGATCTGCTAACTGAAAGTTTGTAACACCTATCCAATCCAAGTTTGTGTGAATGCTACGTTCAGGTAACATTCCGGTGATTTTGCTTAGTATATAAGCATTTACACAAATTTTAAACTCTGGCTGAATGCGAGATTGGATGTTGACCTGTACCATGTTCCTAATCATGGTTGAACTTTGACCACCCAGACCTGAAACGAAACCTCGAATAGGTATCTTTTTCAGTCTGAGGGCTTGAACTGTGGCTTCTGTGATGAAGCACGCTTGTGAACCTTGATCCAATAAGGCACGAACTGTGTGATACTCACCTAACCCCGACTCGGCCTTTATTAGCGCTGTAGCTAATAACACCTGTCTAGGTTTGAGTACCTTACCTGTAGACAAACATGAAACTATCGGATTAGACTCCGTTGTTGCACTAGCACTATTGATAGTTTGGTTTGCTGTGGTTTGTCTATTCTTCTGTGGATCTTGGCTTAGATGCAGGAGAGAGTGATGACGCTTCTGGCAAAGTTTACAAACTGTTGATTTTTTACAATCACGTACGATGTGATTGCCACCTAAACAGTTGAAACAAATATTGTTTTGCGACACAAACTTGCGCCTAATCTCTATAGGTTCTTGAACGAATCGTTTGCAGAAACAAAGTTTATGATTCTCTGTGCAAAATTCGCATCTTACCTTCATTGTACTAGTTGCCACCATTGTCTTTGTACTATGAGCGTTCAAACTTACACCACTGACCCGATGAACCGTACCCCTGTTTGAACTTGGCTCTAGACATTCTAGAGCGCGAAAACGATTTTCGATAAAAACTTGAAATTGATTGAAACTCGGCAAGTCGTTATTGGAATCGTTGCAAACACTGAGCTCCCATTGTTTTCGTGTTTCATCATCTAACTTGGAAGTGATTATATGTATGATAATAACATCCCATGTAGTCACATTGATACCTAAATTGGTGAGCGCATTTAAACAATCGCTTGTGGTGTCAAGCAGCTCTTTTAATGATGTTGCTGATTCCACATGCATACGTTTTTGACCAAACAATCTTTTTAAAATACAGTTTGTTAAGTATTTCTTGTTGCTATAACGTTTTTCTAATTGAGTCCAACACTGCATATAATTAGAATCGGTTATTGGCGTATGACGGATCAATTGCTCTGCTTCACCACAAAGATGACTCTTCAAATAATGAAGTTTTTGCACATTGTCCAAAGATTCATTTTTATGAACCAACGACATAAAAAGATCGTGGAAGGTTGTCCACTCTCCATATTTACCCGAAAAAGTCGGTATAGCTATTTTAGGCAACTGTACGAACGTATTAGCAGATTTACAAGTACTAGGATTCTGATCAGTTTGTAGGACTGAACCTTTAACAACAAGTGTTTTATTGAGTGTTGTTTTCAATAAACTTTTGTAAATTATATATATATCCTCTACTTTATCATAAATATCACTTGCCTCAGAGTTTTCTATGTCTTCTAGTTTAAAGTTTTCAAATAATTTAGAATTAGTATTTTTAAACATAGCCCAATCTTTTTCTAATAATTCTTGTTTTGTTTCAATATACTCTGAGGTTAATCTATCCTTACCGCTTTTCTTAAAATTAATCAATCCCTTATTTATGACATTATATAAACTTTTCATAAGATTAATTGACCCTTCCATTTTGGAGGTATGTTTAAAAAAAGTAAAATTTAACTTGAAATTAAATTTTTAAACTTAACTTAAGCGGTTCTGAAAAAAAACTACAAGTATCTCAAAATCAACTCTAAAATCTTCTAAGTCTCAATTATTGGTTAAAATTTTACAAGTGTTTTAAAATTCTAAAAGTCGGGTAGAAATCGGGCATAGGTTCCCCGTTCCCCCGTTTTTCTTAAATTATTCTAAGTTCTAAATCTACCATGCACACGAGAAATTTTACAAGTCCAAAATATTAACAACAAATTTTTACAAGTCCCAAATTTCTTGCGATTCTTCAAAGTAAATTATTTCATAGAAATAAAGTCTATAATAGTTTAACTTGATTGTTTGAATTTAATTACTGCTCAGGAACTAAATAAAATAAAAATTGTACTCACAAATTCACATTTGACACAAACACTTTGTTGACATCAAAGTAGCGACCTCTGGTGGACACTGGTTGATCTGCAAGCGGCTTCCGGTGAAAGGGTCTGCTAACTTGCTCGTGATGTGTTGCGCTTCGCCTGTGTAGCACTGGATATTGCACGTCCTCTGTGGCGGCAATGTTGAACTAACACGCAGCGGCTGATCTCGCCAACAACGACGACAGACGTAGCTGCCGCTGCTGCGGTGAGCGTGTACTCTAGTGCAGCGATCCACTGCGAGTTACACGAGGGAGGCGACGCCAACGGTGACGCCGTAAAGTAGTCCTTAACCCGGCGCGTAGGACCAATGTTTGATACCAAGCGTGGTATCGTTGGACTGGGTGTGTGACACTAGTAGGGATTCAAATAAAACCACTGTGCACTGTACTATGGGTTCGTAGGACTCCACGGTTTAATTGGCTGTCGCCTTGTACTAAACAACACGTTTTGTTCTCCTACAATTTTGTTCTCGTCATACAAAATGTTTGTAGGCCTTATAAACTAACACGTGTAAAACAACGATAGCGCGATCTAAGTTTGTAACAGCTCCCTCTAGGGAACGTAACGTAAACTAATATTTTGGTTTCGACTTTGATCGCACTATGCTGTTATTGGTCTCGAACACCAGTATATGTTACTACCATCACCAATGGTGCGGACATTTGGTCCGTATCGAAAATCATAGGCTACCTAAAGCAGTATTTTACACAGAGTTCCATCAGGGCAGGCGTAGGGTTGGTGGACAATATTTGTGGTAGAAAGATGTCCTCAAAAGATATTTAGTTAACCGTGGCATACCGGTGAAAGATTGAGAGAGGCTATCACTACACCGATCCGAGTGGAGATGGCGAATCAAGAGCGGAGCTGACAAGTATGAGCAACGGCATCTAAAAGAGCTTGATGCGAGAAGGCACTCGCGAAAGACCCAGCCGAGGGCTGTCTACAACTACACGAGCAACTCTGCTGCGTTACCTGTAACCGCACATTCAGTGCGAAATTTGATTTTGCCCGTCACATCCGTGCACACGCCAGGAGAATGCCATAGGGTCGCCATCGGTGGATACGTCGAGGAGGACATCATCATCATGTTACTATCAGGTTTTTTTTAAGTCTCCCCGTAATATCGTTGGACTAGAAAAAGAGAGGACGCTTTACTGTAATAAAAATCAAGTCTCTAAGGCTCAATAACTCACAAATGGATACTTTTACCAAAACATTATCTTTAAAAACCTCTAATACTTTTGAAAATCTATTCGATGACACCCCATACCATAGGGATGATGAGTATTAAAAATAATATCACCACTTTAAAAGTGCCACATGAACCTTAAAATAATTTTTTCAAGATTTAATTTCACCACTTTTTTACAAATACGGGTTCTTAGCACTCATAGTCTGTGTGTACAGATGGACATGTGACATGATACACATGAAGAAACTATAAAGGTTTCATTGCTAACATTTTAGTTACGGAACCATAAAAATACGTTTTTTTGTAAGTGTTCAAACAACCAGTAAATTAAAATATCAGTAAGTTTTAATTAGTAATGTTAGTTTTAAAAATTGAAGAGGTTGGCGAAATTAATGTTAAGTGAAAAGATTCACCGAAAACTTTGAAAACAATTCATATAAACTGTGTAATGTAATCTTTTCGTAAATCTGGCTGAATATTATTCTGCTCGGTGTAAATTTCACGTTGCTTTTTAAGATAAAAAAGGTAAAGGAAAATACAGGTTGTGAAGTATTCTAAAATTTTAAGTGGATCTTTTTTATATATATTTAGTTGTAATGGAATAGGCGTTTGTCCTCCATCTAACCTGATGGAAAGTGTAGATGAAGACGAAGGTGGTACACGCCCCACTAAAAGAAACCTGTTCACTCTACCCTTAAAGACTCCAGAGTTCAACTTATCAGGAAAAATAGACCCAGGCAGGTCGTTACAAATCTTGGCGACTCTCACCAAAAACGAGCTGTCAAACCATTTAGTTCGACTTTTGGGTATGTCAACAACGTGGTGGTCTAACTCGTTTTTATTAATAAATTTTTATTTAAACGTGGATACTAGGTTTCGTAAGTCATGAGACTAGGCTTATCAAAAATTAACAAGTTTTTACTCTCTGATTCACTGTTATACAGTGAAAAACCTTTAAGATTACCCGAGTAATGCAAGCTTATGCTTTATTTCAGTTCACTATGAGTTTAAAACACCATTTAGACTATTGCTACGTGTCAAGCTCATATAATAGATGAGATTACGCTTTCCACTCTGCTTTCAAGTTCACTTAAATTTTAATTCAAAATTATGTTTTTCTTGGGACATTTTTTTGAGTTTTTTTTGCCGCAGTTATTTAAAAGGTTATTTAATAATTGTAAGTTTTTTTTTTATTGGTTTTCTACTTTATAGAGGTCAAATTTAATTTAAAAAAATAGAAACAATAAAAGAAAATTCTCTACGGTTTATTTATTTTCATATTTTTCTCAATTTCTTCATATATCCAAACATTACAACTTTCGTTGTAACAATATCAAAGTTTGAATCTTTCCCTAATATATTATAAAAGTTTTAAACTCTGAAAGTATAAGAGAGAAACTAAAGTTTTTATTTTCGTTTATATTTTTCCACATTTAGTAAAACATGTAATAACACAATTAATTATTTTTAACAGACTTCAAAAGGTTCAGGTTAACAATTCTACTGTTTTAGCATAATTTACCATTTCTGGAGCGTTTTACGTAATCATTTTTCATATATATTATGTAACACAAAAAATATTACATTATAGTCTGAATATGAATTATTGACATAGGCACGTCAATGAAATAAATAACACATCTATATTAGTCAATCAATTTTTGGCAGCTTCAGTGAAAGCATGTATTTGTAATATTTTTGAAGTTTTGCACGTTTAACTAACTTACCAACAGCACGGTTTATAGTTGGAAATGGACATTGTGAACATGCTTCTGCTATTATATACATGGGTACGTAATACTGTGCTTCCAACGTAGAAAAAGAAATGGACACCATTTATTCTGCAATTTGGTTTTACAGACGTTTCTTTGGCACTGTTGAATGTAAGGCTGTGAAGGTACGGGTGTGCCTCCAACATAAAAGGAGGACCCTCGACCAGTTGCGTAGCAAGGCCGGCAGGCCGTGGTTCAATGGTTAATATTGGGAAATTTGATATACATATATCAGATACAGGATTAGTAGTTACTCCATAGTTCATTACTCCGTAGTTCAATGTATCTTCGGTAGATGAAGCTGTAGTATGTATTGTTTATGCTATGCTATTCTATATATCTAACGTTAATTTTACCACAGGGAAGTTGCTTACCTCCAGTGTGCTACTCTCGGTACACACAGACGACATCCCCGTTACTGACGACGTGAAACTTGCGCTGTATGCCGACGACGCGGCCTACATCACGACGTCAAAAAATAGTGCCGATGCTACTACCAAGATGCAGTGGACACTAGACGCACTTCTCAACTGGCTGAAAGGCAGATCGCCCCACTTCAATAACGTTGTTGCCCAGGTTCGCGCCGCACGTTTCCTTCGACGGCCCATATTGTTATCCCAATTACTGCTTCGCGCGAAGCTATTATATATAAGGCGTATATTCGCACCTGACTCACCTATGGTGACACGGCCTTGTACGTAGTCGCTCGCACTACGTACCATCTCCAATGTCCCTCGTTCTGTGCGGAATAGGACGATTTCTCGGGATCTGCACGTGAAGAGCCTGGACGACTTCGTGAGACACCTGAGCACAAACCTGTTCGTGCGTGCTGATGGCTCGCAAGCCCTCCACCTACGGGAACTCGCGCCCTACCATCAGTGACCGCCGGACAGGTATGACCTGCCACGTGATCTCGTCTCCATGGCAACCTCTATCGAATCATCGTCATCACCTGAGCAGATGATGGTTGCCGGGTGCTCCTCAAGGTTCCCACCTCTCGGAGCTCGACCTCGCTAACTGCAGGTCACCACATTGGACAAGATCCGGGCCTAATTAGCAGGTTGGTCACCCAGTGAGGCCTACCCACAAAAAATCGACCTCGTTAGTTGAACTGGATTGACACCCCGGATATACAGGCAACAGGTCCAAGGGCCCAACCCAGTGACCCGCCTCTAAACGCAGGCGGCGCGGAGCATCACTTAGACAGATCGTAGACTTGTAAAAATTACCCCGAGCTAGCTGGGGTCTACGAGAAGAAGTCTCGTCAATTTTAAATTATCATTTATCATAACGTAAAATAACAAAACCTATTTAATTTTTACAAAGACTCGTTATTTTGCATCGAACAAATTATGGATTGCATTGTTGTATTGCAATGATCTTATGATGATATATAATTTGTTAAATAAGAAACACAGCAAAATTTTTTTTCTTTAAACAGGGTCACATTTAAAATAGTAAAGCAACTTTCCAGTATATATTAAAAATAATACGTAAGTTTTAAACTTCACATAACTCTATACCTTTACCGATGAAATAAGTCAATAACCAACTAAACAATAAGTGTAGTTACTTTTTCAATTGTCACAGAACATAAAATAGAAATTTGTCAAAAAACTATTAAAGTATAGACATTAGCAATATCACTTCGAAAAATATTTCCACTATCCCAACAGGGCGCACACAAAGGCGATTGATGCTCCCGAATAATCCGCTTGACAGCTGTCCAAGTGAGTAGAAGTCTGTACGTGAGCCCTTTAATCTGTTCCTAACGAGACAATTGAACTGACCGAACTGCCGACACATCCTAATATCCTAATATCCCCTATCCTAATATCCCCTTTACCTCACGATCTTCATTAGCTTTTGCCTCCAAAGATCATAATTTAACACAACCGTGACAAGTTTACATGCATTCGAGTTTATTTGGAATAATGTGTTTAATTTTCTCTTATGATTAAGAACAAAAGAGCTTTAGCTTCACATACTTTATGAACAAACATTTAATATGAAATGAATTAATGAGACAAACACTGCTTTTATATTTACGTGGATCGGGGGTCCGTTTGTTGAATTTATAAATAAACAAAATCAGATATTCTTTATTTCGGACAAATATCATCGACTAAGAAAAATGAATAAAAAACTTAACCTATTTTAGTAATAACGTAAAATTATTTAGAAATTATGATATTGTTTGACTTACAACTGACACACATTCTCTATACATATATTTCATTATTTTTGTTTAAAATCTTAAAGCCTGTAACGCAAGAGAGAGCATAAGCAAGTAGCTTTGCTTTAATTATTATGTTGTTTGAATCTTTCTAAAACAAACAAATAATTTCTCTTACAGCCGTCAAACCCAAAACTAGACAGTCTGTACTATCGGAACCAAGCTGCTCATGAACACACTTTCTTATTTATTACAGTGTACTTAACATTAAACTATATAAATAAATCACTACACTTCTATCCGAGACCCGTCAGAATTAGACAACTCACCTCATCTCTGGAGTACAATATGTGAAATTACGTTATGAATGTTTAAATACTGAAATAAAAACAAATAATCAATAAAAACAAAACTCTATTTACAATTTATGCTGTTGGTTAGGAAGTTCAGATAAAGTCGTCGTAACAAAAGTATACAGTTCGCAAGGAAAGTTTTCGTACTTTGTTGTGTCTACGTTTAAAATATTTTATTAAACTCATAACGTTTTCAACCTTCAAAACTGATTGACTTATTGACTAATTTCATATAACATAGATCCCTGAAGTCAGACAAATATCATTTAAGCAAGACCTTCACTGCGAAAGACGGAACTCCTCAAATTTTATTCATATAGGCACTTTACATAAGTTACCATGAAAGTCGGATGAAGTTACTACACAAGTACATGTCAGTACAAATATTTGTTTTGTGTAAGTAGTACATACTGCTTAAAACATTGGGTTGGTGTACTTTAGTTGTATACAAATTGTGTTTGCTAAGTAGTAGAGCCACACTGATTTCAGCACGAGTGGGTCGGCTCGACCGGAGCAGTATTACCCTCACACAGAACACTAACCTAAAGCGCCAGCATCCGTGTTGTCATGTTTCGTTGGTGAGTGTGAGACCGGAGGCCCATTGATGCAGGGGTGACAGTTATCGTGGTAACTGTGTAAGCCTTACCCTGTCGCGATGACTGCCATACCTTTTGCGTCCCCAAGCGGGGTGTGAAAAAGCATGTCACAAAGCTGCCATAATGTGGGTCACCATACTGCATTGTCTGCATTTGCAATGAGTACAGTGACCACAACTCTTGGATTCTATTCATGCTTTCCATCAGGTAGAGTAGAGTCACTTTGGCAGGCTCTTAATATAGAAAAAAAAAAACATGTTTGCTTTGCCAAAAAAAAATAACCTAAAAAGACAGCTATATAGCTCGTATAACACGAGTATGTTAGCTGAAATAAGCAACAGTTTATGTACCTAATGATTCATACGTTAAGTTAAATGAATTGTTTTGATGTATGAAATTTATTCAGAATGTATTGCAATTTTTCAAAAAAGAAACACATGAAGTTAAAAAAGTGTTTGTACGGTAATACTATAACGCTTTTTACCCGACTACGGTGAAGCCAAACAGAAGCGTAATGATATTGGCAGTCTATGATCTACCGTGTTTGATATCAAAAGATCTTGGCGAGTACATTATACATATGTACTTCGTATTATTTTGGTCAAAAAATACGTTTAAAATTAGAGTCAGATAGTTCGCGAGGTGCAGTCTTTACAGTTACGAGTATTGAGTATACCTGATCGGGCAACGGAAAAGTATTGAATATGAAAATTAAGTTTGAAAAAACCATAACCCAACTACGTAAAAAGTAGGGATCTAAAAATATGGAAACAAAAAAAATCAGATATGCATATCTGCTATAAACCTGCCCCCTTAAGCAAGATGCAAATGTTTCACGTCAATTCTCTTTCTAAAATCACTAGCATCTCCGTTATCTAGTATTACTTTCCTATATTTGTTTGAACCACATGACTTAGTGTTAAAAGACGTCATTTGAATATATTTGTAATTTTCTAAGGCTTACGTTTGTAGAATGTCAACTTGGCTAGAGGGGCTGCAATGATTATGAGAGTACCAGGAACACGTTCATCAAACAGATAAATATAATTGATTATATTTGTAACTATGCTTTCCTGGATTTCTATTTGAATTATTTTCTTGTTTCATTATTTTTAGACTCTTTCGACGTTGTTGGATTAGTGCCTTAAACTTTTCTTATCCTCTACTTAGCTAAGTATTTACAAAAATAGTGAGTGCTTTTAAATTCCAAGTATTTGTTATTATAATTAAAATATTTTATAATTAAAAGAAATACTAAATGTACTATTCGAGTTATGATGCTGTAATTTGATGTTTTTTCAAAAATACAGTATTTTGTGTTACTTTAAATGGTAACGGATCGTGTTTAGCAATTTTGAACTGAATTACAACTACCTCGCGGGGTAAGGAGAGTGGCGGTAACGCTGTCGGAGAGTGGCGGTAACGCTGTCGGAGAGTGGCGGTAACGCTGTCGGTCGACGACGGACGGTGCGTTTAGTAGCTCTTTCAGCCTGCCCGCGTGCGCGTGTAACTTTTTATCTTAAGTCGTTGGTATAGCGGCCAACTTCTTCGCGTATATTAGCAGGTTTTTATATCAAGATATTTTGGACTGTTACAGTAAAATTAGGATCCCAAGAAATTCAACCCAGCTCAATCGTCGTGTACAAGATACCCTCAGAAATACTTATATAAATTCTAATAGCTCCAACACTTTGCAAATATTGATCTGCGACAAGGATGATCAGATTAGCTACTAAAAATACCACTCAGGCCTATTTGAAATTATTGTTTGACGTACTCCCATGATCCTAAACTGTGTATGATAGGCTACAGCTGTACTTACCTGTAAAATTGAACCGTCTGCTAATAGAAACCCGATGATTTGCAACTATTCAATATCTAAATGTGTTATATGTTAACATATTGATAAACTACGTTACCAATGTAGTCCAAAACTACATTTAGGAAACCAGGATCCGTGTGCCACTGGTAATAGCCATATTCTCTCGTCCACTACACAAATTAATTAAAAACAATCACCAATCACTGTGACACCACCCACATATTCACTGACCGCAATTTTCTTTTATCTTTGGTTGGACACTAAACAGGACACCGCTTGTATATCTGATCCGTGTGACCATTTCAAAACTTTTGTTTCCAAGAACTTATTGAGTGGCAACCATTTTTTTTAATTTGATTAAATGTTAATCAAGTTTTTCTGATACCTTATAGCAAAACGTACTAGGTTTTCTATGTGATTTATTACCTTCTCATTATAATATAAATTTCAAAAAATTGAAACATTAAGTAGTCACTTCAACAGGATTTGCAGACGTGTGATAAGCATCCTATATTTGCCGAGATAAATCTAGTTAATGAAAACAGTAGTTAGTAATACATACCACAACCTTCCGGCTGAATTAATCCCTGAGGACTAGCTAAGGCTATTATAATTTAGAATGTCCTTTAATCCCAACTATATTGGATCCAGTTCATAGATAGTAAAAAAAAATGAAAAGGATAATTTCACCTTCATTTTAAATGTATTTCAGAAGGAAATCATACTAATTTAAAGGTTTTTCAGATTTATTATAAACTTTAACAGTAGACCTCGAAAAAGTTTTGAGTTCAGAATGATTATGTGATAAGAAACGACATTTGACGAAGCTAAGAATTCTAATACGTAGACGTAGAGTCAGAGAATATATGACTAGCCCAAACATCTTGAAAAGTCAGATCTTTTTATTTTTAACAGGCACAAGTCGTTTTAACTTATCTTGGTCCACTTACTAAGAAGACTATTATTTGAAAGTTCAACCAGCGTATTACTGTTTTATTACTCTCTATCCTAATGCGGATTGACCATCAGGACCGTAACTTGGACCGTAGGCCTTAAACGTCACTTACATTTATACGATAAGGAAAATAAAGATACATACATGTAAGAAACATATTCCACACTTAGAAGTCTAATATTTGTGCTGGTATAAATTAGGTCGACGTTGATTAGAACCAGCTAAAGTGAAAAATGTGAACATATCATGGAAAAATCCATAGATAATTTAACACTATTATATTATACTATTATTTATTATTATTTATAACACTGGTCTAGAAACAATATAATGATTTTGACATAAACTCTCTTTGCTTAAGTTTCCTTCACATAGGCGTAGCAGAAGAGCTTTGTTAACTCTACAATTTTCTGAACATATAACTTTTGCCCGGTTCTCGAGGATTTAATGGCACTAATCTAAAGCAATGTGCAGCTCATTTATCTCGCAAACACTAGTAAGAGTTCTAATTTAGCTGTCCGCCACAATTTAACGCCACGTCTGGATAACCGGACAGGGTGCGTCCAGCGTCCGATCAAATTGGATGGGCTATACTGTAGAGCCTAGAGCGAAATGGTTCGCTTTGTAATTGCCTGCCAATTGGAAATCCACAGCTCTAACGGAATATTGATGTCTTTTTTGAATGCATATGGCATAGATTTGAATTCTAACAAGTTTTAAATTCAATTTAGAAATTACTGAATTGATTTACGATAAGAAAAAAAATAAGATATAGATAAAATACATAAATAAAATTATTTCAAAAAATAAACTAGTGCATGACATTAACAATGTACTAAAAAGGTTGAAATAAAAATAAATTGCTCGAAGTTGGAGAGTGCAGTATCTATGACATTCCCTAAACTCCTACATACTCTTACCCCATGAAAGCTTTCAGTACTCAAATATGATCACGCCAGTGATAAACTATAAATCCACAGGTAGTGGTAATTAAATAAACTCGAAAACAAATACATGTCTGTAACAATTTAGCTCATCTATGTCCCTGTATAATTTATATTGTATGTATATTGTCCCTGAATAATTCACAAGTAAACACTGGTCAAAACTATTTAAAAATTATATACATATAGATGTACAACAGCTTTCAAATTTAATTGATGAATAAATGATGCAGTGCTGTCCAATTTTATACGCAATGTGCTCCTAAAAACTGTAACGAGGAGCGGATCTCTAAATCACATAACCGTGCGTTCATACATACGCAATTATATTTTTAAATAACGTTTACTACACAACACGATCCAATATTTCTTATTACTTTAAAAAAATCTGTTGTAATATATTTTAATATCGTATAAACTCACACTTGTATTAAGTCTGTGTGTTTGTACGTAAACTTTAGCAGTACGAGTCTGACTTGAACTTAATTAGATTATTGATTGTATTACGTATCTTAAAATTTTTGCAACTTTCCCGCTCTGTAAATTTGTAAATCATTTAAAAATCCTAAGTTCACAGTTACGATTGTAGCTAATGGAAGATTGAGAAGAAAGATGACGTGGTGTGACAGATTACGCTGACACTTACTGAATATACTTCTTTCAGTGAGTGTCTAAGTATATGGGTTTGAACCACGTCACGACTACGAGACCTAATTCCTCCTTTCCCTCAAATCGAAAAAGAACAGGCTTCTATTAATCATTTTAATTGCATCAAATATTTATCGTAATATTTACGTTAGTGTTAAAAGACGTAAAACAGCAGTAAATAATTTGTGCGGAAAGAACAAGATTCTGTATAAACCTCTGAAATCAGTTCTTTTCTCTAATGCTCCGGTGCACTACGAAGTGCATATACAATTTACGGGAGGAGACAACAAACATATAACAAACAACTTCACAACAAACTTCAATTC
Source organism: Hypercompe scribonia (assembly GCA_949316085.1). Classification (NCBI taxonomy): domain Eukaryota; kingdom Metazoa; phylum Arthropoda; class Insecta; order Lepidoptera; family Erebidae; genus Hypercompe; species Hypercompe scribonia. The sequence continues at coordinate 24,930,710 of OX438972.1, forward strand.
TCGAAAGACTTACCTTCTTTCGAAAATCTAAAACCAGTCGTGTCACAAAATTCGTTCTTAACTAAAACGCCTAACTTAAGGTTTCCCTATCGAAATGTAAATATTCAATATAGTAAAAAAATACGATTTCATAAAATGAGTGACTCTATAACATGCCTTATCAGATACTGTCCTGTCATCAATCAACAGCCTTTTACAGTCCACTGCTGGACGTAGACCTCTCCTTAGCAAGGAGGTTTTGGCCTATCATGCCACGCTGACCAGACGGGTTAGAATAGGGTTTGTTTCAAGTTTTCCTACTCTTTGCAATGATGTTGTCTTGCATACTTTGTTCCCTTAGTCGCCTTTTACGACACCCACGGGTTGAATGGGGGTGGTAACACTATGTATTCTTAATCTGTCACCACACGGACAATGTCCTGTACTACAATTTAATCTGAGATGTCTCAACTGTTATAGTACCTCTTGCTAAGCGTCAAATTTTATATTTTCAAGTTCAAAACTTTCATATAAATTAACAAGAACTTTTAGTTAGACCTTTTTTTTCGATTGCAGATCTAAAGTAGTTTCAATTTTTAATACATTACACTAGTCCTGCTTATGTTTAGCTCAAACAATACTATAAACATTTACGTTAGAAACTCTAAATGTTTCAACGCTACAATTAATAAATCACCTTTGTTAACATGAAACAAACATTTTAGAAACTGCATCTAGTTTAAATTAGAAAGAACATGCGTTTACGTATGTTGTTTTCCTTATTGACACATTTAATTGATATTCAAATGTCACCAGTGATATTTTCAGACTGTGTGTGGCTTATGTATCTACAAAATTGCGAAGAAGAGTATGTGCTTACCTCATACAACGACGACTGACCGGTGTTTTTGTGTCTATGAAGTTGTAAAAACAAGTGCGTCGAGTTTCAGGCGTCCTATGGCAGCGCTCGTTGCTGATCCGTTTTCTTATTTGCTTCTAAAATCCACAGTGGTTGATAACTGTAGAGTCCGCTATGAGGTCCTCCAATATATACTAGACTCACTAACAGAATACTTACTCGTATATACTTTTTTTTGTAAATACATACGAGTACATATTATACATAGAAAACACCCAAATAATAATAATCGATTGAATAATATTACTAACATAATCAATCGAATAATTTTAATACTATCTAACTTTCTGTTTGTATATGCGAAAAACCTGTCACTAGGTGTGTAAATCGGCAGTCGATTAGATAAGGTGGCTTCGATGTTCGATAGACTTAGTACTAAAGTTTGAAATAACAACCATTTTACTACCAGTACGAAAATGCTAGACACCAAAGTTCTGTCCTAAGTACACTCTTGTATGGAGCTGAAACCTAGACGTCTTAACTAATTACATGGCAATTAATTAAAACTTAACAAAACTTACTGTTATTGGCATTTAAAAAGAAATAGCGATAACAATAATTTAACGTTAAGTCATTTATCTAATCACTAGTTTAGTTATATTGTCTACAAGACCTTGGTACAGCGGTGTAGAGACCCACACGCGGCGCGGCGTTCTTCTCGCTTTCCGCGGTGGGCTGTTGCCAAACTAAATGGGGACCTACTAGAGGAGGCGGCCATTATTCACTCTTGGCTGTCTCCGCAGGCCCCGGCCGAGGAGGTTGACATGAGGGCTGGTCGCTTCCGCGATGCGGTTACGCAGATCTGCGATGCGGCCATGCCCCGCATACGAGGTTGTCGGCCTCCACGGAAGGAGGTTTACTGGTGGTCCCAGGAGTTGGCGGACCTCCGTGCGGCCTGTACTCGTGCCCAGAGGTCCTACACCCGTAGTCGGCGGCGACACCGCGAAGAAGGCGAAGAGGACCAGCTTCATGAGGAGTACCGAGAGGCGCGGAAAACTCTGAAGCTGGCCATCAGCCGCGCCAAAGAAATTAAGCGTAAGGAGATGCTGGAGGGTCTCAATCGTGACCCCTGGGGTCGCCCATATCGTGCGGCGCGACAAAAGCTCCGCACGTCGGGCCCCCCCCCTTACACAGACTCTCCAGCCCAGCTTCCTGCGGGAAGTGGTCGAGGGCCTTTTCCCGCAGCGGGTGGAACACACACCCCCGTCGATGGCCTTCATGGTCGGAGACGACGGGGGAAACAACGAGGAAAATGTGCCACCCGTCAGGGAATCGGAGGTAGGGGCGGTTGTTCTACGGATCCGCTCTAAGAACACCGCCCCCGGGCCAGACGGGATACCTGTCCGAGTGCTGGCCCGAGCCCTCGAGCACATGTCGGACCGACTCAGGGGGGTCCTGGATGCTAGCTTGGCGTCAGGACGCTTCCCTGAGTGCTGGAAAAGTGGGAAGCTGGTCCTATTACGGAAGCCGGGACGGCCTGCCGATTCGGTAGCGGCCTATAGGCCCATCGTGTTGCTGGACGAGGCGGGTAGACTGTTTGAGAGGATACTCTCTGCCCGCATCGTCCGGCACCTCTGCGAGGTGGGCCCCGATCTATCGGACGCCCAATTTGGTTTTCGGGCGGGGCGTTCGACGGTCGATGCCGTGCTGCACCTGAGGGCCGTTACCGAAGAGGCGGTGAGCTGTGGCGGCGTGCTGTTGGCGGTGTCGTTGGACATCGCCAACGCATTTAATAGTCTGCCATTTAGCTGCATCAGGGAAGCACTCCACTACCACGGGGTGCCAGAGTACCTGAGGCGGCTTGTGGCAGACTATCTTGAGGAGCGTACCGTCATGTACGAGGACCGAGACGGTGTTCTGAGGCGGCGGCTCATGTCGTGCGGTGTTCCGCAGGGGTCTGTCCTCGGACCACTCCTGTGGAACATGGGATACGACTGGGCCCTTCGAGGTCGCCTCCCCTCCGGGCTGGGCGTAATTTGTTACGCCGATGACACATTGGTCACGGCCCGGGGAGCGAACTTTCAAGAGGTGGCGCGCCTAGCCACCGTGGGAGTTTCTCTGGTGGTCAGGCGTATTGAGGCGCTGGGTTTACGGGTGGCCCTGGACAAGACGGAGGCCCTTTTATTCCATGGGCCCCGTCGTGGTCCACCCACTGGCGCCTCCATTGTAGTCAATTCGGTCCTCGTACCGGTTCAGGCCCAGATGAAGTATCTGGGCCTGATCCTCGACGGCAGGTGGCTCTTCGACGAGCACTTCCGACAGCTTTCTCCAAAGCTGGTCGGCGCTGCTTCTGCCCTTGGGCGACTTTTGCCCAATTTGGGTGGAGCCAGCGTCGCGACGAGACGTCTATATACGGGGGTTGTTCAGTCAATGGCGCTGTATGGTGCACCGGTGTGGGCGGCGGCTCTGACCGTCCACAATAGGGCTCGCCTCTGGCGTCCTCAGAGGATATTGGCGGTTAGAGCCATACGCGGTTACCGCACTGTATCGACGGACGCGGCGTGCGCCTTAGCCGGAACTCCCCCGTGGGATTTGGAGGCGGAAGTGCTCGCCGAAGTTTATCGGCGAACGGCAGACTTCCGGGTGGGTACCGGCATTCGGCCCCCACCCGAAGAGATACGCGAGTGGCGAGAGGCCGCTCGTCGAGCCACGATGGTTCGTTGGTCGTCCCGACTGGAGGCTCCACGTGCTGGCTTTGCCGCCGTAGAGGCTCTCCAGCCGGTCATCGCCGAGTGGGCAGGGCGGCAGCACGGGACCCTTTCCTTCCGACTGACGCAGATTCTTTCCGGGCACGGTTGCTTCGGGAAGTATCTGCACTCGGTCGCCAGGAGGGAATTGAGTCCCGCCTGTCACCACTGCGACTGCAGTGAGGACTCGGCTCAGCACACGCTGGCGGTTTGTTCCGCCTGGGCGGCGCAGCGTGGGGTCCTCACTGCAGTTATTGGAGGAGATCTCTCGCTACCGGCCGTCATACGCTCCATGGTCGGTAGCGACAGTTGTTTTACCGCGGTCGCAACCTTCTGCGAAGACGTAATTTCGCGGAAGGAGGCGGCGGAGAAGGCCCGGGAGGACAACCTCCACTCGGACCCAATTCGCCGCCGGCGAACCGGGCGGCGGAGGCGCGCGTACCAGCGCCTCATGCCGCCTTGAGTGTGGCCGCGGGTGGACGGGACGGGTTTTCCCCTCCATCCGCTATAATGGCCAGCCGCGAGGAGGCGACGTCCGCGTGTGCCGTACGTCGCCTAAAAGGAGAGTTTATCCGCAGATGGTGCCCACGGTAGCGGGCAGGCGCTAGGAGGGATCTGGATGTCGTAATAACAGCTGTTCCCGGATCCCTCCTATGTCAGGCGCAGAGTGGCACACCGTGTGGTTTTAGTCGGTCCGATTCCGACACACCACCCCGGCGTAAACCCCGGTGGGGTGACGGCCCGAGGGGGTTTCCACACGTTAAAAAAAAAAAAAAAAAAAAAAGCGGTGTAGAGACCCAGATTTGTATTGGAGCTAGGGATGTAAAACAGTGTAAAAGTGAATCCGAAAGTAAAAGTGATCCCGGGAATTCGAGTTGAAACCTGAACGGGTAATGAGCACAAAAGTTCACTGCAATCTACTCATTCTCCGTTCAGTTCTTATGAAGGATAATGAAGTCCAGTTTCTTCCTTATCAGCGTAGCTCAAGTGATAGAGGAAATACTTCTATTCATTCGTAGTACGTATCTTTTTCCAACCGTCGTTGACATTGAGATTGATCTATAATTTGCCACTTTAAGAGGACCAAAGTTTGTGTGACGTTTAATTATGTTCGGTTGTTTATTTATTTATACATTTGGCTCACTAACAATTGTAGATACTGTTTAATGTTTAAACGCTACAGAATACTCCTATCATCCTTCTTTATAAATATGTAAATAAATGTGTAAAATACAAAGGATTTGAAATTTTCGAGATTTTGATTAAGCTTCGGTTTCGACCAAAACAACAGGACTACTGCCTATTACAACATCCACGGGATGAAGCTATGAATAGGGATGGGGACACTATGTATTCTTAATCCATCACCATACGGAAAGTGACATCCAAATCTCACTTAAAAATGTGACTTTCAATGGTATGTGAAGTAGTCACTAGGAAATTAGCCAATTTTTGTTTATAACCATTATCCTAAAAAATAGTCCGTTTAATAAACATTCTTACATAATTTTCTTCTTCTATCTTGTTTTGTTCTTGTAATTGTAAAAAGAATTTACACACATAAATAATTAAAATACAGAGAAAGAATTGTTTTAAACATCTGAAATGGTAGAAGCTGACACTAATTACAAAGGTGTCCGCACAGGTTGACCCTGGAGAATTTCACGTCCCTGTCTCCCGATAATTTTTAATATGAGGACGTGTATTGCATTGTGCTGTACAAAAAACACAGCAGTAAAGTTTCATAAAATAAGTTCCATGAAGGTGTAGCCTTACTACGTGAAAGTCGGACGACGTGTCGCTGCGCTATGTCTCATGTGCCTTAGTAAATACATGACCCAAGAATCCTCAATGTCATTTCAAATATCTACAGTAAAGTGACTCAAGCGACTTCTGCGATCTTCCGTAGTTGTTCCAGAGCGGTAGATTAATGAGACTACACGTTTCTTTGTGTCTCGTGAAATGACATGGACCCAAAGAAGGAATGAATTTTGCGTGGAGTTCTACCTGAATCTATATTTGAATAATAATTAAAAATATAAAACACTAAGAAACAACTATTTTAATATGTCTGAAATTGGGGATCAATATACAGTTTGTTTTCAGAGTAACTCAAAAAACAAAAGTATTGCATCTTTTGCAAGAACAATAGCTATTGCAAGCAGAAGAGACAAGCTCACACTACTAACTGGTGTTCCTATAATTTGGTCTTTTTTACATTTTAGATATCGGTATTATTTCAATTATAACTGTATCGAATTGATGAAACATACATTTTTATAAACAATAATGTCATACAAAGTCACACTGTGTTCATTGTCATAAGCAATGAATGCATTTGGAGGCGTAAGTGCTCGCCGAAGTTTATCGGCGGACGGCTTACTTCCAGGCGGGTAGTGGCATACGGCCCCTGCCCGAAGAGGTACGTGAGTGGTGCGAGGCCGCTCGTCGAGCCACGACGGCTCGTTGGTTGGCCCGGCTGGAAGCTCCACGCGCTGGCTTTGCCGCCGTGGAGGCTCTCCAGCCAGTCATCGCCGAGTGGGCGACGCAATAGCACAGGACCCTTTCCTTCCAAGCGATGCAGGTTCTTTCCGGGTACGGGTGCTTCGGGCAGTATCTGCACTCGGTCGCCAGGAGGGAATTGAGTCACGCCTGTCACCACTGCGACTGCAGTGAGGACTCAGCCCAACACACGCTAGCGGTTTGTTCCGCCTGGACGGCGCAGCGTGGAGTCGTCACTATGGTTATTGGAGTAGATCTCTAGCTACCGGCCATCACACAACAACATTCTGTGAAGACGTAATTTCGCGGAAGGAGGAGGCGGTGAAGGCTCGGGAGTATGATCTCCACTCGGATCAAACCGGGCGGTGGAGGTGCACGTACCAGCTCCTCAACCGTCCGGTGTGTGGCCGTGGGTGGACATGATGGGTTTTTCCCTCCATCCGCTACAGGGCCAGCTACGAAGAGGCGACGTCCGCGTGTACCGTACGTCGCCTAAAATAAAGAGTTTACCCGCAGGTGGTGCCCGCGGTAGCGGGCAGGCGTTAGGAGGAATCTGGATGTCGTAATAGCTGATGTTCCCGGATCCCTCCTATGTCAGGCGCAGAGTGGCACACCGTGTGGTTTTAGTCAGTCCGATTCCGACACACCACCACGCCGTAAACCCCGGTGGAGTGACGGTACGAGTGGGTTGCCACACTTTAAAAAAAAAAAGTTATGAATGCATGACTGATCTATACATGTAACAAACATTTTATAATAACTTATACCACATGGTATTCGGGGATACATGCCTATTATGTCTGATATTCGTTTTTTCGAAGTTCATCCCCAGTCTCACTCTTTTTGAAGAATCATCCAGACTGTTCAGTATTTCTTCCAGGTCATGCAGAGATTTTGCCAGGATGACTATGTCGTCTGTAAACCGCAGACGTGAGATGTATTGGCCATTGATATTGATTTCCCGTCCGTTCCAATCGAGCGTTTCGAAGACGTCTTCCAATGCATTGGTTAATAGTTTCGAAGATGTAACATCTCCCTATCTTACCCCACGATGCAATTGGATTAGTCTTGTGCTCTTTTGTTGTACTTGGACTCATTACCTCAGTGCTCATCACGTGAACATATCAGCAGTCGACCAGGCATCTCTGCGTGGATTCCAGGACAGCCCAGATCTCGACGGTATCGAAGGCTTTCTCATAGTCCACATACGCTAGACAGAGAGACTGGTTATATTCCTTTGTCTTTTCAATTATCTGTCTTAGAGTGTGTATGTGGTCCACGGTACTGTAGCCTTTTCGAAACTCAGCCTGTTCCACGGGCTGGAAGTCATTCAATTTTTGGGCAAGGCGATTCGTACTAACCCTCGAAAATACCATATATACATGGCTCAGGAATGAAATTGGACGGTAATTCTTCAGTAGGCTTTTGTCTCCTTTCTTGAAGAATAGTACTACCATGCTCCTGCTCCATGCCTCCGGTGTAGTTCCAGTATGAATAATGGAATTAAATAGTTTTCAGAGCTGTACTAATACGGGTATTCCACCGGCTTTTTTGAAGCTCTGTTGTAATTCCGTCTTCACCTTGGTGCTTTGTTGTTTTTAATCTGTCCTAGTGCCATTCTAATCTCGGCCAGATTGATGTCGAGAAGCTCATCGCAAAGTGGTGAGTCAGTCTAGCACACGGGTCATCCGCGCTACGGGTTTCAGATGGGCGGGTTCGTGAGCTGTATAGATCCTCAGAAAACTTTGTGATTTCAGCGAGAACCTCTAATTTAGGGGTGACGGTGGTGCCTTGTGCTGTTTTAGTTTAGTCAGGTGACAACATGAGATTTTTGGCTTGGTAAAGACTTTTGTGTCCTTATTTCGGACAATTGTGTCCTCAATCACTCGAGTACTTGTTTGGCAAATGTCTCATATTACCAGCCTCTTTACCTGCCTATTCAGTTCCTGACGCTCAGATGGAGTGATGTTTATTGTCTCTCGTCTTTTCCTCATAAGATCTAAGGTCTCGCTTGGAAGCTTCGACTTGCGTCCAATGCTCTTCGACTGAAAGTGGTTTGAATCCACCTCGCGGATGACACGGACCAGGTTGTTGGCGGCATCCTTTACGTCCTACACGGGTTCCAACATGGTGAACCGGTTCTGAAACTCTAGCTGAAAGCTTTTGCACCCAACTTCGACCTGCTGCGCAGTTGGTCTAAGAGCCGACTTTATCAGGCGTTCCCGTTCCTTTTTGATATATAGATTTAGGATACCTCTCACGAGTCGGTGATCACTTTCTGTATTGAACCTGTTGATCACAGAGAGATCCTTAAATATATGACGTTTGTTTGTGATGATGAAGTCGATCTCGTTCTTTGTTGCTCCATTAAGGCTTTGACATGTCCACTTCCTTTAAGATTTCTTTTGAAAAAAGGAATTCACAGATAGAGCCCCTGGGCCTCAAGGAAGTTTACCAGCATTTGACCCCGGTAGTTTCGGTGCCCATAGCCGAACAGTTTTACTCCAGTTTCGCCAAAATCGTGTACTCTCGTTTTCGCATTGAAATCGTTCGTGACAACTGTGAAAGAAGTGTTGAAACGAGACAGAACCTTAGCTATATTTTCGTACATGACTTCAACCTCATCATCAGGATGCGTGGGTGCGTACACTTATATAACCTTCAAGGAATACCTTTTTGTTTTTTTTTAAGATGAGGTACGCTACCCTTGACGATACACTGCCAACTTCCTCCACGTTGCCCTTGAACGACTTATGGATCATAAATCCGACACCGCTTTGGGATGGTTGGTCTCCCTGTCGGAAGTAGAGAAGGTGACCGGAATCTAGGGCTATCATATCCGAGTAGAATCTCTGCATGATCTGGAAGAAATGCTGAACAGTCTGGATGATTCTTCAAAACAAGTGGGACTAAAGATGAACATCGAAAAAACGAAAATAATGCATAATAGCTATGTGTCCCCGAGTCCCGTAACCGTAAATGGCGCTGCTATCGGGGTTGTGCAAGAATATCTATCTTCTACCTTGGGCAAACTATTAAACTTGGCCGGTATAACTTCGATCGGGAGGGTGATAGGAGGATTCGTCTGGGCTGGGCAGCGTACGGAAATTTGCGACACATCTTCGAGTCGTTAATCCCACAATCATTAAAGACCAAAACATATGACCAGTGTGTCCTACCCGTAATAACATACGGAGCCGAGACGTGGACATTCACCATTGGACTGGTCCATAAGCTTAAAGTTCAGCGTGCGATGTAGCGTGCGATGCTGGGCGTTTCTCTGGCTGATAGAATTTGTAACGAGGTTATTCGACTGAAAACTGGAGTAACTGACTGTGGGCCGGCTATGTCTCCAGATGAACCGGTGGTCACTGGAGCCAAAGTGTACTAGAGTGAAGACCACCATTGGGCAAACGGGGCATAGGGTACCCTGCGACGTGATGGACCGACGACTGGAGGAAGGTGGTTGGCAGCGGATGGATGCTAATTGCCCAAGACCGGGATGGTTGGCGCTCCTTGGGAGAGACCTTCGTTCAGCAGTGGACGGCGATAGTTTGATTGATGTACCACATAATTGTTTTGAAATCTAGGTGAGATTAGACTAGACTTCCATTTAAAATCTAAACTCTGCAAAACACTACAGTTGATTGTCATTTTTTTTTATTTAAGCATTTGCTAAAGTGACTATTCTCCTTGATAAAAAGCATGAATAGAATCGAAGAGTTGTGATGTTGTTGTATTATTATAATCAAAAGTATAAAAGCTATCTCCATAAGCGACTGTTTATATTCCTGTTGAATGCGTCAGAAATTAATAAAACTATATCACTTTGCATACACATTAATTAATGACGAATATGTATTTAATGAAAGCGTTAGGTACACTTTTCAAAGATTTTTGACTTTGTCTATAAATCATTGATAAAGCATTCTCCTCAAATTATAACACCGTGAATAAGTACCGACTTAATAAATTATTTTTAAGAATTTCTTACAGTCAATTTGTATTATGGTCTTGACCTCGTTCTTGAGTTCTTCGAGTTTCATCCTCAAGTCCTCTCATTATTTTTTATTAATTTTTTATTTTTCTAAACCTGCTAAAGTGACTACTGTGCCTGATGGAAAGTATAAATAGACTCTAAGAACTGTGGTCACCATGCTCATTGCGAATGCAGACCATATAGTTTGCTGATCCACATTATAATGACACAGTGAAATGTTTTTCACATCCCGCTTGGCAACATAAGAACTATGACAGTCGTCGTGGCAGTGTAAGGCGCGCACACTTACTACGATAATTATTACCAATGGGCCTGCATCAATGGGCCTGCGATCCAACACTCACCAACGAAAGAGGATGGGTATCACTTAATCTAACTCTCACGCTCCTCACTTGAATTTATTTACTTATAAATGACGTTTAAAAACCCAACTAAAAGTAGAATTGAAATAAAAGTATAATTTAATTATCTAAAGTTAGTAAAGGTATAATTATAATAACTGCATACATAAATATTTAGAAGGACAATGTACATACTTACAACTCTAAATTAATATGTGTAACAACGACAAAACTCAAAACTTTAAACAATGCTTAAAATAAATTCGGAACAATAAAACAAAAATACACGCGTTGACATTTTAACAAGAAATTCATAATTTCGTTAAAGTATCACACATACTTATGTCCGACGTACGGTTCTACATTAAAAAGGAAACCCAACTATGCCCACCCTTTAAATGTTTCAATTATACCTAAATACTTTGACGTACCCTCATTTACCAACATATTGTTGAGTCCAATGTGTCGCAACCGACGCAATGTATCTCGCCCAGGTTAGGCAGCCGCTTCTAACGGCCCGGACAGTGACCCAATTATTTGGACATGTGTCCGACACAATCGCTAGACGTTTACACAACACCCCATAAAGTTTATATATCTACATTGCCACTGAAAAATTCTAAAAATTTGTATTAAGCAAATGTGTGTTATAGTATATTTCATAATGCTAATTACTTTGTTGCTTTTTCCAATATGTATTGGACAAAAAAGCGAATGAATGCTCTCATCCCGTGAAAAGTCACATGGAAATATGCTCTTATCATAAAGGTCTGAACATTTCGCAAGTAAAACTTTCTTTTGTAGTTGTCTTCTAACACCTGTACACTGAACAAAGAACTTCGATCTTCAAATTGTTACCGGAATTCTATTACTATATATATATTACTTAAAATCAATTATTAGGTACAGGTATTCAAAGGCATATGAAACGTCCAATTTTCACCAGTGTCTTGGCTCCTGACAAACAATAAAGTGGCAAGCCTATTGCCGCTAATCGGGATGTTTTGTTTGCCAAAGCCTCATCCATCGACCAGCAGGTGCACCACGCGGTGCGCCATGTGCTTGCATGTAAGGTTGACTTGGAACCCTAAATTCTTGGTGGGAACCCTAAGATTTATGATTCTATTGTTTTGCCATGTTTTCCTTTGAAAACTAATTACTGTCCTGTTTCACATAAATGAACAATGCTTAGTTTCATTTAGAATTAATCCTTACATCTATCATAATAACAGAACAAGACAATGAAATTGTATAAAATAATATCTGAACCTATATTCACTTTCTGAGGTAGCAGAGCTACGCTGATTTCAGCACGAACGGACCTGCTCGATCGCAGTACTACCGTCTCGCAGCAAACTTACCTAAAGTAACAGCATCCACGTTGTCATATTTCGTTGGTGAATGCAAGACCGCAGGCCCATTGATGGGTGAGGGATAACAGCTATCGTGGTATGTGAACTTTACACTAGCACAATGACTGTCATGCGTTTAACGTACCCAAGCGGTGTGTGAGAAAGTATCTCATTAGGCCGACATAGTGTGAGTCACCATACTGCATTATTTGCTTTCATAATGAGCATAGCGGATGGATGCGGATTGCCCAAAACCGAGATGGTTGGCGCTCCTTGGGGAGACCTCTGTTCAACAGTGGACGGCAGTAAGTTGATAGGTTGATAGCGACCACAATTCTTGGATTCTATTCATATTTTTTATCAGGCAGAGTAGATTCATTTTGACAGGCTTTACAAAAGAAACGAAAACATATTGTACAAATTCATCACAGGTCCTAGGAGAAAATTTTCAACAACTGTTTCTTCTAAAATTTACGAATAAATGAGACAGAAAATGTTGGTAGGGTATTTTTTTTTCTACAGCAACATTCTAAATTTATTATCATTAAAACAGCAGTTCTCTTAACATTAAAATTATTTTATTCGAAGAGGTTAACTTACCAAACCAACACTTTTATAGCTATAACACTCATAGTATTAATACAAGATGACTGGTCGCACATGATCTATATATTAGCAAACCATAAATGTTCAAATAGGGTACACCGGCGTACGTGGCGAGGGACAACATTGAAGGATTTAGCGCCGACCGCGCTGTGACCCTCAGGAAATTATGTTGACGCAGAACTGGTCTTTATAACTTCATTAATTTTTTGTTTTACTAAGTATCTCCTCTATCCAGCCCGCAATCTACACGAACCTTGAAAACCTTTACTGATATAAAATCAAAAGGCCTAAAAGAATCGGGCATAAGTACTTCTTTACTCAGAATACTTCTCTGTATATTGTCTCTCTGACTTTAACAAGCGAGATCATTACAGATCGTAGTTGAATGTCATGTAGCAATATTACGTCGTATAATACATGAATAAATAGCCATTTATATCATAAACTTTTTTTCCCTAAGCAACAACAGGAAATGATAAATATACTCATAGTTGTTCAACTGCTTTTGGCATAATGACCAAGTAACTACTACAAGGTAGTATATTATCGTACTTACAAGTTTAAAAATAAATCTTCGTAATTGAAAAGAAATTTTCTGTTGGACGCCTTAATTTAACACATTACTTTTCACCGTAAGCATTTTTTAATATGGAGATACTTTTTAGCAAGACAATGTTGCCCAATTATCAGAACTTTCAGCGTTAATACTTTACAAGAAATAAAATGCTATCAAGTTACGGTATATATTACAATTGACTGTTTAAAAAGCTCCTATTAATTTATATACTTCTGTAAAAGTAATGGATACCTGTTTACAGTAAAAAAGAAAATAGTACAAAAGGTTCACTTCATAACGTGTGCAATGACGTCAAAATTCATTGGTGTGCAACAAATGTGCTAACTCGTTATTGTCAACTAAATAAGTTGTGATAAACTCAATGTGGATTTCCCCACTTTTAGTGAGATTGTGGAAAGTTTTAAATACCATAAAATGTGCATCAACAACTTTAGACAAAAGTTGGATTTTTTTTCTTGACTATCGGATTAGCAAAATCTGAAAAATAATCGGGGTAAACAGGTTTTAGCATATTATGAAACAAACAAAAAACATGACGCATTGAAGCACATCACTACAATTACAGAAATATTTCCAAATAGTTTATTGAATGAAGTAACCTCACTAGGCCTAATTTGTAGAATTAGTGGATTTGAACCTAATCCATTGCGTATACATTAGTATTTAAACTAATTAGGACTTTATAAACATGCAATTACACAAGTGAAAGTTCTGTTAATTGGGATTCTTCAAATAACCTCATAAAAGGAAATCTGCTGCGGAAATTTCTGGGTGGCCATGAAATGTCACCTCGTCTGGAGATCACCTTTTCCAGAAATATGTCTTGACTACCGGCAAGAATTCACTAGAGTGATGTGTGATAAGTGGCTTCATCTTGTTAAAACCATTTTCACATATTTAATAGAATTGACAGTAACTGAACGGCCTCGAGAATCTTCGAAAAAGTAGGATCCAATGATTCCTTCTGCTGAAATTGCAGCCCATTCAGTTACCTCTCGTGTTGAGTTTTGGGAATTTCACTGTTCTAATACCTACAATTTTGTTTGTTTACGCCTAAAAGGACGCCAAAGGATATGCCTTTCAGGTGAAAATGGGTTTAATCTGTAAATGAAATGTTGTCAAAATTACTGAATCGTTCTAACATTGTTTCAGCAGACGACTTGCGCAAATTTAAATTATTAGATTTTAGTGCCTGCACTATCTGGATTTTAAATGGATATAATTTCAATTGTAATTTCAAAAAACGGCGTAATAATGTGCGGGCAAATCATAATTTAACCGAAAGTTTGCGCGTCGATAAATCTGGATTACGTCAAACAGAAGCGGCAACTTGCAGCACATTTTTTCGGTCTGAGATCGCTTTGGGCCTCCAGTTTTCTTTACACTTAGCGTAGATTTCGTCTTCAGCCATTTCTTAATCAAAGGAGTACCCTGATAATGATTTAAGCCGTGTAAATCGTATTCAACGCGAAATAAGTGTCTTACAGTAATAAGCGAACTGTTGTTTAAATAAAATCATTTCACACAATAAGCACGCTACGGTCTCGTGAAGCGATATTGCGACAAAATTTCTAAGAAATGGGCTAGTGGTCAGACCCCTCCCCACGCCCCGCGCGAGATTTGTTTGCGCGGGATGTTAGATTCAAGTGTTAACGAATTCTTGGCCCACACTGTCCCTCGGTCTCCAAGAGATACGGTGTTAAACGATTCCTTTATTGATTTTCACCGAGTGAGTACTCTGCTTACTTGCTGCTTATTAAATAAAAACTGCAGTTAATAACAAATCGTACCCAAGACATCTATATCATACACCATTTGAGATTAATATCCGATTAGAGATTACACGGTTGAAACTCAACTAAGTTTAACAGTAGGGCAAATGGACATAATTACATTTCAAATAGCTAATTTATTTCTTAAGGTCAATGCAACAGAATACCTCGATAAGAAAAGAGTATCAAAATTACTTTATCCAAAAGTGATGTGAAAACACTTACAGAAGTTTGACTCCCCTGGGAACTCGAGTACTTCCAACTAGCTCTCAGAGAAATTCATTTATCCTATAATATTTTAAGTGCTAATGAAGTTTAGGTAAGACTTTATTCAATTATAATAGATTGTATTACGGTACCTGCGACCCAGAAAATTATTGAAATAACTTAATTTCTAAATTATTACGCGATTAAATTTTGAAACATTTTGTCTTATAAATGTTTTACTTGGCTTTTAGTGACCAGCTGAAAAACAATATTGATAATAATGGTACACAGGGTTAATTTTTTTTTGTTTGTATTAAGAGCCTGCCAAAGTGACTCTACTCTGCCTGATGGAAGGCATGAATAGAATCCAAGAGTTGTGGTATGGATACTCATTACAAATGCAGACAACGCGGTATGGTGACCCACACTATGGCTGCCTTGTGAGATGCTTTTTCACACCCCGCTTGGGAACGTAAAAGACATAACAGTCATCGTGACAGTGTAAGGCTTACACAGTTACCACGATAACTGTCACCCCTGCATCAATGGGCATGGGAATTTATACAATTTATAATGATGATGTACTCCTAGCCGATTTCGGCCACGGCGGCTAGTCGTAACGGAGACTAATCAATTGCGCACTAGGGCACTCTCTGTTCCGTCACTGTCATGGTCCAATAGGCTGTCATATTCGACACGACGAGGGAGAGATTTACCGCAGGCCCGACGGCTTTACGTATTCTCCGACGTACACTATGTATACATTAAATATATATACACAAAGTTAAGACAGTTCAAACAATGTAGTTCTATTATAATATAGAATGGGTCACGAATTAGTTAATATTTGAAAAAATCGTATAAAAAACCATTTGAAGTATTATAAAAATTGTTTATTTCAAAGAAAGCTATTATTAGTTGGAATTCATTTTTAAAAATTACATCGTCTAAATGTCCACCGTTTCGACGTTTGCACTCTTCTAAGCGAGCATCGAAATTTTCGAATACTCGTCGACAAAGAGACCGCAAGATCGCCGACATCTCTTCGCTGTTTTTTTCTTGTAGGTATCTTAGTGTATTTGGTTTATTGACGTAGACACGATTCTTCAAATAACCCCATAAAAAGAAGTCTGTTGGGAATAGATCTGGACTGCTGGGTGGACATGGAATGTCGCCTTGTCTGGGAATCAGCTTTTCCGGAAACATGTCTTTGACCATCGGCAGGGACTCATTGAATGTGTGACAATTGGCTCTATCTTGTTCAAACCATATAACCATATAAACATTTACGATTCTAGCATACTAATTCCAGAAGCATCGGTCTCAGAAACACTGGTAACATGTTTGCGCGGGATGTTAGATTCAAATGTTAACGAATTCTTGACCCACCCTATACAAAACACTGTACGTTATACTTTTTTTGTGAACTCAATGACATCACCTGTGAGATACCACAAACAGGTAGCGACTGCTCCTAGTTACCACTACGGCCTCATCAACATCAAGGCACAGCACACTGCATCTACGGCGCTCGTAAGAAAACAATTTCTCTCTGATCTAAGACCTACATTGCACACACTTACATACCATTCACATCACAAATTTACAGTATACCCCATACTACACACTTTTATAGCACACTCACTTTCATCAAACTGCACTTACTAACCTTACATTAATGTGTACTTCATAATGGGAGAAGACTCTGAATTTTGTAACACAGGCCAAATGTCTAACTCCGGTGTCAGGGACTTCACATATTGGTGTACTTTTTAACCTTTAAGTACTGACGTGGGTGTCTCATAGACGGTGAGTTAACAAAAATAAGCCTTATTTCGAATCTGTTAAAGATACCCCCTCGCTTTTCCCTGTAGTTTCGGGATTGAATACGTTGATTAATCAGTCGAGCGCTCACTAGCCTCGCGGCAACACGTTCGGCTGTGGAGCTGCGCAGTGTCTCACAGACGTAAGGTCAGTATTGATGTTGCAGATCTATTAGACGTCAGATCATTATTAGTGTGTATTTTTCTAGGTGTCTATAAGACGTAACCTCATTATTCATCGTATTGTTTTAGATGGATCAACCAAGTACTTCGAAAAGTAGACGGAAAAGAAAAAGAGTGGTTTGCGCTACTAGTGAAGACTTCGAAGATACTCTACAGTGTTGGATAGAAAAGGAAATTGAGGGCAATTTTAGCGATGTTGACGATGATCAGGCAGACCGCAGAAAACCGCAAATAATAATGGATTACAATAAAACAAAGGGAGTGTTGATGAAATTGACAAAAAATGTTCCAATTATTCATCAAATCGTAGAACCAGGCGCTGGCCACTCGCAATTTTTTTCAGAGTCTTGGATTTGAGTGGAGTCAACGCTTTTGCTCTGTACAAGACCTGCACTGCTGTTCGTGATATTCCTAGAGCACAATTTCTTCAGAACCTTGCTTACAGTTTAGTTTTGCAGCACTTGAAACGCCGAGTATACAATGATAGATTGCCGAGAGAATTGAGATTGACAATCGCACGCGTACTTGATCCAAATAAGCCCCCGGAGCCTGAAATAATACCCCCTGAAAGTACAGAAACATGTAAAATCTGCCCATCAAGACGCAAAAGATGTACTAAGCGCATTTGCATTGAATGCCGCAAGCCTATTTGTCTGGGCTATTCAAAAACAATATGCGTAGACTGTGTAGACAACAAGTAATTTATTTCAAAATATTTACGTGATTTCAGAAGTATTTTTAACCTAAGCAATACTATTATTAAGACTTATGTTTTAAATGTGAAAAAATTGCCAAAAAATATCTAAATAATTCTATTGTAGCTAAGATTAACATATATATTCTTTAAGTAAGCGAAATATAGGTCATATAATTTGTACCAAATAAATACTGATTTCATATGAAAATGTTGTTTTTTGTTACACTTTCTTAATAGAACAGTAATAAAAGGAAAATAATACAGTTAAATACGTGCAAATTAGTAAATAAAAGTAACCCTTTTCGAATATTTCTTAAACTGTCTGAGATACGTCACGTCACCATTCATGATATGACTAAATCACGTCAGTTCTTAAAGGTTAAATAAATATACTAAATATGTAAATAAAAAAACAGCCTAGCTTATGAAGAGTTTGTAAAGGTGTCCTTACTGATATTATAAATGCAAAAATATGTTTGTTTGTTTGAATGTTTGCCGTTCTTTCACATCGCAACAGAGCGACTTAAGTAAGTAATGAGTGGATCCGTTATCATTCATATTTGAATCACCACAAATTTTGTAAATGCCGATAGGTGACGCTGTTAGGTTTTTTCACCCGATTGCTTGCGGTACAAAATCTGTTATTAGACTTTATAAAAATGTCTCCGGTTACTGATAGATGGCACGCTGTTGAATAATTTATCTAGAATCTTCATCGATTAACTTTTTAATTGTTTAACTGTAAATATTATAAATGAGAGAAATTGTAAAAATGTATAGACGTTTGTTACTTTTTACGTAAAAATTCTATATAAAGGATTTAGGATTTATAATAATGTAGCTTATAAATCAGAATAACGCGTAAAGTGTTATTTATTAATAGACATATTCAGGAGTGGATTCCCGGGCAAAAACTAGTTCTCAATATACATACATATATAATGCATAGATATTTATCCATCCGCATCCACGTTACCTATGAACGAAAACATTTTACTTATTACAAAAAAGTAATCAGCAGAAACCATATATACCAACGTGTTAATAAAAAACGGTGAATTATGTCCGATTAAAGCTTATAAGAAACGTTTAAAATGACATTAATATCAACCATATAAAGATTTTTCATAAAACTATACATTTCAATTTTGAAAAGTACATTCGTCATGTAATACGAGTATAAATTTTGCACATCAACTATATCAAGCTAGCATTGAAATGAACAAACGTATAATACCTAGTCTTGCCATAAATATTGTAATAAAGAAAAAAGAAAATTGTTAACTGCAAATAACATTTATTACTTTTACAGTGTGTCAGTTTAATACATAAATATAAAACAATTAAAAATATAAAAAGCTTATTCGAAGTGGTCTCCATTGGCTGCAATACAGTCCTTTAAACGATGAGGCCAGTTATCAATAGAAGCACGCACTCTTTCCATGGGAAAATTCTTCACTGCCAATCGTATAGATTGTTTTAGGGACTCCAAATTATCATGGCGTTTAGAGCAAGCTGTACTCTCTAAAACTGACCACAAATCATAATCCAGCGGATTAAGATCGGGACTAGACGACGGCCAGTCTTCAGCTCTGATGAAGTCCGAAACGTTCGATTCCAACCAAGACTGCGTGGACCGAGCTTTATGACCCGGCGCCGAGTCTTGCTGGAAGGACCATACTTGGTTATTGAACATGGTGATGTTAAGGGGCTTAACTACCTTCTCAAGAATGGTATCTTGATACACTTGTGCCGATGTTTTGATACCTTTTTCACAAAAATATGGCTCAGTCACTCCTTCATAGCTAACACCCCACCAAACCATCACTGAAGTCGGATAATGTCCACGTTGCACTCTGTCGACTAATTGGGAAGCTTCCTTAGAGCTTTGAGCATAAATACGGTCATTTTGTTTGTTAAAATGTTGCTCAATTGTAAAAATTTTCTCATCCGTAAACAAAATTTTTCTGTGACCTCCCTTTGCGTACCGCTTCAGTAGTTGTTTCGATTTTACCACCCTATTCTTCTTTAAATTATCAGTTAAGAAATGGCCAGTGCGTCTCTTATAGGCTGCAAGTCCTAAGTCATCTTTTAAAATACGCGACATGGTTCTAGGTGCTATCTTCATTTCCCGAGATAAAATCTTTTGCTTTCGGACAGGATTTCTTCGAATTCTTTCCCTTACTGCTTTGACCACCTTTTTCGTACGAACACTACGTGGACGGCCAGATCTTTTTCTGTCACAAACAGAGGAGGTCTCATTGTACCTATTAATAGCCCGGTACACAAACATTTTACTAATACCAAGTGTATGGAGAGTTTTAAAAATTGCATTTGGCTCCATACCTACTTTGTGTAATGCTATCACACCGATTCGGTTCTCTTTATCACCCCACACCATTTTAATATCGCAAAATATTTTACAATGTATTGGCGCCAAAATGAGAAAACACAATGAACAATCGTATAAAAATGACAGATTCGAAATTCAAATGTAATATTTTTTTATAATTAAGTGTAACAGTATTTATGGCCAGACTAAGTAATAACGGAAACCGAATATAAGTTCAGAGACGAGCTAATCTTGTCTGTCCTCCGTGAGGGACATGATAAAATAACGTTGGAAATACGCACAGATTGTACAAGATCACAGCAGTATTATGTGGGGTTCTTCACAAGAGGCGCAGAGGTCGGAGGGATCACGCCGGATATTCTCGGGGCGCGTGTTTCAATCAGAAGTCACACACCGAGCCACTGTTCAATGATTCGACAAACACCTATTTGTACACATTGTTGTGTTTTTAGTTTGGTTTTTTACGATTTGGTGTTAGAACACTTTAGTATACTATCCACTACTAACATGTTACTAATTGTGAATCTAACGGAAAATATAATCATTAAATAACGATTACCTAATAGAAAGTTACCGTGTATAACCTTAAAATTAAAAAGGAAAAAACGGGTTGATCATTTTAAGAGCTGACAACGTTGTGAGTATTTGCTAAGTTTTTCTTTATTTTTAATTTCTATAACACTTCTTACAATCTTTCCAGTCTCACTTTCCCATCCACATCATACATTTCCCCCAAATTTACCTTTTTCTTCTTTGTCACATCTGCAAACGATTACATTTTCAAAGAGGGTTGAAGTTAGGCAAGAGATTGTAATGAAAAAAATCAGCTTGACACCACTAGGTAGAGATATGGAAGTGGCGAATGGTAACGATTAAATATCTTCACTAGTACTTTTGGCAAAGTAAAGTTTAACAAGAATAATGGAGTATAAAAATTAAAAGAATCCCGACACAATAAAACACTTCTAAAAAGTAGACAATAAATACGTGTTAACTCATTATAGTTTCAATTAGTAAATTTTTTATCCAGGTATCCCAGGAAAGAACTATCTACCCTCTCGCCCCTCATATTTAGACAAACTTAAGTTGCTGTTCACTTGCGATTTACTGCGGTTCCCCTCGACGCGGACCCCCTCCTTTCGTCATGTCAGAAAAGAGCTGATGACCTTTAAATGGTTACACAGATTTTCATAAAACATAGCTAAGAATACTCTCGATTAAGTCACCTTTATAACAGAAAAAGAATTATCCAAATCGTTTCACCCGTTTGGGAGCTACGATGTCATAGATAGTATGACACACACACACACAAACATCAAACCTATAACACCTCTCTTTTTGCGTCGGAGGTTAAAAATAATGAAATAGTGAATTTATTTTTGTAAGACTTAACAGATATTTTAACACGTCAGACTTTACAACTAGAAGGCGCTGGCATTTCCAAAGACTCAATCTGAGAAGAAATTCCGAAAACAAATCATAGAGGTCTCTTTAAAACCTTTTTGAATCAAGCTTTTGAAGAAAAGACCATAGTTTTGATTCGGCCTGTCCATACAGATGACATACGAGTCTCAGCCACCACGAACCCAAACCGTCATTAGTCAAGATTAACGACCCGAAACGCGACCCTACCGCCAGAAGGGAATTTGGCAGGTCGTGGAAACGCTCAAAACTGCCAGTATGTTTTAGTAACATACTGGCAGGTTGTTTGTTTGTTGGTTATATTTAGTATAACCTTAAATTACAACTCACATTATTCAAATTGAAAACAAAAAATAAACAAATTAAAAACAAACAAAGTACAAAATACAAACATAACAGCAATGATAGGAACGTAAATGTAAACAAATTTGCTATTTAAATAATTTGCCACCGTATAATGAGCCTTTTTACATAGTTTTTGTTTTACTAAGGGCTTACATTTATCAATACTTTGTTTTTTAATTACTAGTTTTTTTTAATAAGTGTGTAGGTTACATACAAATATTCACTTTACAAATTCATCATAAACAATACGTATACATGTATTCAATATTTGTTACATATATACACTACGACAACATATGCGTATTTGTGTAAGATATTTTCTACACATCCGACAAATTATAAAATGCGGGTAGACGTAATATATTATATTTTTCTCTGACACCTATCACCAGTCACAACTGACTACCACGATTAACGCTTTCGGAGCCTTACGTTAAATACGTACATATTTGAGTAGTGTAAATTGTACGAGTGCAAGTGTAACTTTTGTCGAGTTTTGTGTGTTGACTAACTTTTTAACTTTTAATATGCCTTCTAATATAAATTTCGTGTCTCGTGTGTGGTAAACATCAAAGTATCCTTATAAGCAAAGGATTGTTTACTTTCCTTGCAGCCGTAATTAAATTCACACCCTACAGACCTAAAAATGAATACTTTTCTCAACGTACACTAAATTTTCATATAGGTATTGAGATGCGACTGGCATGATACCAACTTTCTTTAAGCTTATCCCTCACGTAATGCCTATAGTAAAGATTATAAATTGCGCAAATAGCTCTCTTCTGCAACACAAATATACTTTGAACGTCAGCAGCATTTCCACACAAAAAATACTATATGACATTACACTTTGAAAAACTCTAATTTAGAAGCCTAATACATTGATTTTATTCTTGTTTAAGAGTAAATTATTGACATTGAACCAATTCAGTAAATTAAAGATAGTGTTATTTGCATCGTCGGTAATGCATTGCTTTTACTTATGTTTAGGTAAAATGGTGTCATTCACAAACAGCACTATCTACTGATTGTCTTTTAATTAAATACGACATTCATATCAACGTGACACAAAAATGGTATGGGACTTGAACCCCTATAGTGATCAAAGACCCTCTCGCCATTAAATTCCACTCTTTGGATTCTATCACCCAAATAAAAGATAAGTAGATCCAAAGTAGTATTCGTAATTCCATAGCAATACAATTTCCTTACCAATGTTGCACGAAAACGCAGTCGAATGCCTTTGACAAATTACAAAACAATTCCTAACGAATCCCATTTATCTTTCTGGGTAATTAACACACTTGAAAAGTTCAGCACTCACTTATCAAGCGATCTCTTTTGAAGGCAAACTGCGTAGAATATTATTTTTACTAAAGTGAGTTTGCAACTGTTCTAGAACAATTTTCTTAAAATTATACTGGAAGTGGGTAACACAGAGATAGGTCCATAATTTATAAGATCGGAGTATCTACCCGCCTTGAATAAGGCAATGATCTTACTATGTTTCATTAGGTCAGGAATATATCTTCGCTTATATTATATTAAGAGTGACGACTTGTTGAAATGCAATCTTCATCACAGAAATAGAGGGAAAAAGAATTGAAAATAAAACTGTTGTTAACTGAAAAAATAGGATTGTAAAGCAAGTATATGTATTTAAATGTATGTGTTTATATATATGTATTTCTATATTAATTATTTGGCGATGGAAAAAAATAATACAAAAAAAACGTTTATTGGTAAGTGTAACTTGAGCACGGCAGAACCAATCTTATTTTTAGTTTATACCCAATGAAAGTGCTTTGCGACAAAATAAAACTTTAACTGGACAACATCTATTGGGTCAGCCAGGACCTAATCCAAAGAATCTTCACTTGTTATAACAATATGACACGCAGAATTGCCAACTTTGAATAAATGACTTTTGACATAAATTATAGGAATTTCATAGTTCTCGTTTTTTTATGTTTTTCTTTGATAATCATCACCAGCTGTCATATATAACTGCATGGTTAGTGTAAGAGTTTAAGCGGTCACCTTGCTCCGTCTTACTCTGCTGAGGGTTGTGAGTTCGATGCCCACTTGAGACATCATTTTTCTTTGATGCTCCGCTATTTAGTAGTAGTGTGGTGTTACATGGCCTTTCACGATAAATGGGATGTCCATCAATATTTTCTTAATGCACATCAGTAATTCCTGAAATTAATGCTTTCCACCAAACAAATTTCTTGGCTTCAGAATGTTAATAATATCATAAATTGTCTTGTCTTTGATATAATAAAGTAATATAATAATTGGCAATACATTTACGAGTATTTCGCACACATGAGTGAGGAGCACAGAATAGCATTCACCTTTCGACGAAATTGTGCAAAATTTCGCGCAACGAGGTAGTTGCGAATATAGAGATATGGTGAATACGAGGTGTTGATGAAACCACCTATTTCTGGATATAAGCATGCGGTTCGTAGTGGTTTGTGTACGTAACGGAATGCTGCGCGTGAGTCGTGCTAATACGCGCTCGTCGATGGACATGTGTCGTGTGCGCCTTTTGTTTCTTACTAAAAATACACACGTACATGTAAGACACCCATAATTTTATATTTTATGTCTTGAATCTTAGGAAACTGAAATGAAGAGCGTAGAATTGTCACTTAGGTAGTTACTAATTAAAGTAAAGTGCCTACCAAGTTAAGTAATGTGTTACACTAAGACACTTGAAAGTTCTACCACAATAAAATTTGAAAGAGCGGAAGGCGTGCTCACCAGCGCCTGATGCCGTCCTGAGCATGGCCACAGGTGGACGCAACAAGTTCTCCCCTCCATCCACTACAGTAGCCGGCTGCAAGGACGCCACGTTCACGTATGCCGTGCGTCACCTAAATAGTGAATCCACCCGAAGTTGGTGTCCGCGGTGGACAGACACTATGAGGGGTCCGGATGTCATAACAACATCTGTTTCCGAATCCCCCTTATCTCAGGCGTATAATAGCACACTGTGTGGTTTTATCGGTCCGATTCCGACACACCACCCCACTGCAAACTCCGGTCGGGTGACAGCCCATGGGAGTTTCCAAATATGAAAAAATAAAACAACCTAGCATGAGGGTTACAAACTTTGGAAGTTTAAGAAAAAAAGAAATTACATTTACATGAAAATAAATTTACAGAGAATACCTCAGTAAAATTTAGTTTGTTATCAAGAACATAAAATTAATTTGCCGAGCACAATATTCATTTATGTGGCGGAAGCAATAATTCATTCACAGCAAAATAATTGTAGTTTGTAGTTGTTCGATATTATTTATTGACCCATCACAGTCGGAGATAAACTTGTCTCCCCAACCGAACCGATGACGTCACTTCTCAACTTAGTACAGGTCCTTGATTCAATTGATATTGTTTAGTTCATAATTTGCCTTTAACATGCTATTCTGTTATGTCTAGACGCCATGATTTAATCAGGTGTGAATTTTGCATAAAATTTTTGATATTACCTATCTATTACTATTTAGATTGTATGCAATTATTATCCGTATTATGTTATGCAAGTCGAATTGTAATAGAATTGCACCAACAAACAACTTCGATTACCATTGTCGAAGAAATCAGAAAAATAATCCTCAACAAAAAGTGATCATGAACTGTATTTATTTCTGATTGCGCCTCAAATAGCCGCTGTTACATTGTATATTATTTGATATCATGTCGTTATTTCACTTGTAAATACACCGAAATATACCTGTACCTGCTTCTTTAAAATCTGTTATAATTTCATTACGTATATTATTTACAAAATTTTTCGTTGCTATTTGCTGACATTAGTACTAGAAGAAAATATTTGTAACGTTACAAAAATTATGTTGGAGTATATTGATGGACTCAAAAGTGCATGTATCTATTACTTATTCCATTAGATAGTACACATAGAATAAATATAACAAAGTGGCCCGATGGGCTGTAATTAAGCTGTGCGATACAGAAACCCTGTCACGTCGGCCTAACCTAGCTTACAAGGCCCGACCTTGTAAGCCGATAAAGCCGATGCTGAGGCCAGACCTGCGACACCAACCATTGTAAGCAAGGCAGACTTCACAATCGTCTCGTTATTGATATTATGTTAACGGAGAAATTTATGGCAACCCGCGACCCTGTCTTCCTTCGAATAAGATGATTATAGTGCCTACATTAAATGCTTTATAGTCCATTCTGTTTATGGAAATGGCAGTAGCCGCCACTCCACTTAGCGTATAAATAGATACAATTATGACGTATCCCCATCATCATAAGAC
The DNA here is from genome assembly GCA_949316085.1 of Hypercompe scribonia. Taxonomy (NCBI): domain Eukaryota; kingdom Metazoa; phylum Arthropoda; class Insecta; order Lepidoptera; family Erebidae; genus Hypercompe; species Hypercompe scribonia. The sequence continues at coordinate 24,956,770 of OX438972.1, forward strand.
ATATCTTTCTGGCCTCATTCTAAATTCATGGTGGCTGGTGTATTTTATAGCTAACAGTCTTTTCAATGTCAACTCTCTTTGAAACTATAATCGTCCTGTTTTTAGTTTTTGTGTAAGTAAAAGTGCTGCAGTTTTCGGCAAAGAGACAGAAAATTACTAAAAATCGATAACACTAGCTGATTTTCTTTTTTTTAATTCTACGTAGAGATTAGAAAGAGGTATTTGATATGCATCATTCAATTAGAAAGTCTGCTTGACCGAAATGCAGACACGCGGGGAAGAAAAAGTCCTGGAGACATTACCGCCATAAAAAATTGTTATGTTACTTTATATGTATAATTTACGAGTACTACAATATAAACAAGAAAACCTAAACAAACTACTTTGAAAGTTAGTTTTTTCAATTTGTTGAATTTATTACTGCGATATTTTAATTAGTTATAGAAAAAACAAAATAAGACAGCGCATACATACATTTGGTATTAAGCAAATACTAACTGTATACTTTGTTCCCTCAGTCGCCTTTTACGACACCCTTTTAGTATACAAGACAACATCATTACAAAGAGAAGGAAAACTTGGAAGAAATCCTATTCCAACCCGTCTGGCCAGCGTGGAATAGTAAGATAAAACCTCCTTGCTAAGGAGAGGCCTATGTCCAGCAGTGGGCTGTAAAAGGCTGTTGATGAAATGATGATGAAATGATGAAATACTAATTTGCGACCTCTGACGGTGTGGCGTTCTAGGAGGGAGGCCTATGTTCAGCAGTGGACGTCTTCCGGCTGATAAGGATGAAAAAAAAATGATGATGATTACTTTCTTCTTAAAGTATGACTATTTTATTTTAGTATTTAAGTTTAATCAAGAGGTTCTAGTTTTCATATCCTAGACGGGTAATCTTTTTTAGCTATAAAACATTTGGTGTTGGTGTGGAGTCTGGAAGCTAATCCTGTAGACGGTAGTCGTTTAACTTACGGCAATAAACTTACTTGTAAATAAGTACAACAATAAATATTTAAATAAAAAATTAGAGGTTCTTTCTATTCTTTTTCATCTATAAAAACGCGAGGCTATTTTGATGTATGACGAAAACCTACATTGTTATAGTCAGTAATAATGCCGACTCTAAAAAGTGTTCTTACATTCGCAGGGCTACACATGTCTATTAAGATGAAGTAATAATACGACAGAGTGAACCACAAGCAATTATAATACGCTACGCAATGTCAGACAACACTTCTATCATCGCTTGTTGCTACAGTCTGAAGGACGATATTAAGTTTGTAGATAGACATGTTATACAAATTTTACGTCAAGACATAAAGAAGATAATTGCCTATAAGCACTGCTGTGAGGTCACTTGGTCGTGAGGTCACTTATTTGGTTAGTTGCTTGTTGAGAGGTGGATTTCTGATTAATAGTTATGATAAAATATCTGATGACTCCATCGAGACCACGACCTCGCAGAAAACCAATATTAAGCAACTCTTTGTTGATTTTTCACCGACTATACCAAGTTTGACACTACTGAGCTTTAATAGGGGGGTTAATAAAGGCAAAACACTTGAGACTTTTGAGTTGTAGTTGTCCAGGAGTTACTTATCATCAGGTGACGCGCTGCTCGTCTTCTATTATTCCATAAAAAGAATCGCTTTATAAACTAAGGAAGCAGATCAGTTAAAAACAATCTATGAACTTAAAACTCATAAATGTTCCCTCTACGACAACTTCCTTGCTATTTCATAAATTAAAGTCCAACAAGCAAATGGTCCAACTAATGGTGGTCACCGGTGCTTAACTCACAATAAAGGGTATCATCATTCTCTAGCCTATTATCCTTAAATTCCTCTCACATAAAAACCTGATTTGCTGTCGATTATTGAAGGTCGTTTATGGTATACGTATATCCTCTGTTTCTTTCCGTATCTGAGTCAGCTCGCCTCATCCAAATAATATCTTACACCTACTTACATTACATTTTAGTAGCACTCGTCGTCGTATCCTTTTAGGAGTTTAAGCATTTATTACTTTTCTTTAAATATGGAACACATCATACATACATCATCTGTAATGGTAAGAACAAATCCTTTTATATTTATTATTTTTCTTACGTTACACATTCATGCTTTTCCGTCACACTAATTTTATTTTTCTATGAAATTAAAATCAAAAAATAAATAAAAAAATATAAATATAATATAATAAATATTTCTATTTAATTAAATTCCTTTTTGGATGGATGAGACCGGGATCGTTGGCGTTCCTTGGGGAAGACCTTCGTTCAGAAGTGGACGGCGATAGGTTGATTGATTGATTGATTGATTGATAAAATTACAATTTAATGGCAAAATTTTGATCGTCAAATTAAATCTAATTAATTTGAAATATCTATATCTATTTAATTATACAATTAAACCATTTTCATTTTGTAGGTGCATTGAAGTTCAAAATTACCCATTAGAATCGAAAAAGTTGGCACCTGGCGTTACGCAATAATTAGCGCAATAGTGTGATTATATTCCCGGTTTCAGAATAGTACATCATATCTTCGAGTCGCTGATTCTGCAACCATTAAAAACCAAACGTTTTGAGCAGTACATCCTATCCATAATGACATACGGAGCCGAGACGTGAACTGGTTAGTTTTACCATTAGTTTAAAATAGTTCAGCGAACATGAAGCGATGCTGAGTTGATAGAATTTGTAACAAGACAATTCGACATAGAACAGGATTCGATATCTTACGGCAAATCAACACGCTGAAGGAGAAGTGGGCCAGTTTTGACTTCAGACGGACTTATGATCGCTGGAACCGACATATGTTAGAGTGGAGATCGAAATCAGGGAAACGCAGTGTAGAACGCTCTCCGGCACGATTGACAGACGATTTGAGGAAAATGGCTATTAGCTAATTTATGCGGACTGTCCAAGACCGGGATAGTTGCCGCTCTTTGGAGGTGTCCTTCCCTCAGCGTAAACGACAATATGCTAAAGTAGTAGAGCTGTACGTATGTGTGTTATCTTTCAAACAATCATTAGTTTAATGTCTAAAATATGTGTAGCAAAATTTCTAAACTAATTAAGATATATTGTAACAAAGATGAAGGTTATTTTTATTTATTTATTTATTTACGCTTCCTGCAGACAAATTGAGTGGGAATTGTATAAAAAAACCAACTATAAAGAAAATAGCCTGCTCAGTACTTTAGAAGTCGTAAGATAAGTTCTTAATAATTTTTGTCGTCAAAACTTTTTATAATAATGATTATTTCTAGCTACTGTTAATAAATTGGTAACACTGACTGACAGTAAATAATAAAAAACAAGTATCTATTCCTCCTATCCCTAACATAGTTTGTTGATCTCAAACTATTTGCCAGAAATATAAATGAAGAAAGAGACTACAAATAAATAACAAATTATAAAGTAACTTTTCCCAGTATATCATGGTAATATTCAAAACTGTTAGATTTTTTGCGTGCAATAGTTTTTCCCTATAACACACACAATATTCGAAATTGACAATCGGAAGATTAGATTTTCGTGGCTAAGGGCACCTCCAGATGTTTTGTAGATATATTATTAGAAACTAGTTTATGTGTGTCAGGTAACATTGGCCAGATTACGTGTGATATATTGTTAGAGGCGATAGTGACCCTCGTCACAAAAACGTGGAGGTAAACGAAATTCCCCCCGACGCGACACCAGAGGTAAGAATACCTATTGAATGATACGAATGTTCAAAAGTCATATAGTTAGAAGTTTAATAACAATATTTTCGTCGAAAATTGTTTTTTTTTCAGCAGAGAAAACAACCATTTGCTGCGTATTGAAGCGGTAAAACAAACGCATGTACAAAAACTTCGGAAATTTCAAAAAATTCTGTGGCATGTTACTTATGTGTGAATTCTGACATTCAATAAATACATTCAGTTTATGTGTGCAAGGTTCAGTAGTAAACGGTTAAGAGCAATTGTGGGCGCTACGAAATTACAGGATGCAAAACACATGATACGCCTGAGTGCTAAAGCTGTCGAATGGCCGCACAGTCGACTGTTTTTATGTGACAGAGCCTGAGCATGTCACCTTGTGCACTTGATGACACTCAAACTTGTTTAGCCTCGAGATCTTTAATGGATTACTGTTGTCTATTACATTTGGGCGGTTTTTATACTCTCATGAAAGTATTAAAATTTTCGAACCTTTACAGAATGAGTACCTCTACGAGGCAGGAACCGAATGAGTGAAGTCTAAACTATATTCTTGTTTGGTTGTTTAATTTCAGGTTGTTCCTAGGTAGGCTTTCTAAATTTACTGGTAAATGCAATTGTTAAGTATAGAATCCCGCAATTTTTTTTTCAATTTATTATGATTCTGCTACTGCTTTTTCGATAATGGTAACATATGATATGACAATATAAGAAATAATTTTAGACGTAGAATTCCACTGCGCCAATATGCAATATTTGAATACCGAAAAACAAAACGTGATTGTCCCATTATTTAATTAACATCTTGGATACTCTCAAATACTATGTGTGATATAGGGATTATTTCACGCAAACAAAAATCGAACAGTTTTGAATTATGACCATGATATAAAGTTACTTTACAATTTATTATTTACTCACAGTCTCCTTCTTCATTTATATTTCTGGTAATAGTTCGACATCAACAAACTACGTGAGGTACAGAAACATGTTTTTTATTATTTGTTGTCAGTCAATATTGCCAATTTATTAATAATTTATTTATTACTCATGTTATAAACACATACGAAACAATGAACCATCTTGTATCGTTGTTGCTGCGATAAAATATCAGATAAGATGTCAGTTAACCATTTCGTCTCGTCCTTTCAACATGATCTATTAAACACCTTTGATAAGGTCCATAATTCTCACAACAAAAGTTGCATCAAGAATTTATTTAGTTTTTAAGGATACCAATGACCAAAACATTTTTAAATCCTACAATTTTTAATTTGAACGCAAGTTTGATTGTTTGTTACTCCCAGTTCAGTTTATTATGCATTTTGCACACATCCAGAGTCCGTAGTACCCTAACTCGAATCCAAATTTTGCCGCCGCCTCACCGCCCGCCGTGCAGCCACACCGCAGTCATCACGGGGACACGAGTTCATCACGAGGCAGGTGTCACTCAACGTACGATAGGGTACTACACACCAGTTTTTGTACATCTGTTATATAGGTATAGAAATAAAATAAAATGATTTTAGAAAAATATCAAGGAACCACATCAAGAATTCGATAAATATTCTGAAATGTGCATTGTAAGTAAAGTGTCATGTCAGGTCTAAAAAAGTATTAATTGTGTTAATGGTTTACTATATAGAACTGACAGGCTTCCACATAAAATGAAGATATATACTGTCGCAGACTTTTGTTCAGAAGAATCCCTCGACAAACAATTCTTCGCTGTATTATTGTCGGCTACCTCCAATGGTTTAGATAGCGCAGACACAGATGGCTTTCAGACGGCAGAATTTTTTCTACTTACTTGATATTTATCGTGATATTATGGCCAAGCAACTTAAGTTTTAATACATTGTATCAGTCATGCTATAATATAATGACCGGAAACTGATGCTTTTTTTTTAATTGTGTTGATTGACAAACATCTTTTGAGTCTATATTTGTAACTGAATTAAACGTCTCTTTTTAAAAAAAAATAATGGTTCCTATACCCTACATTATAGATCATATATATTGCGATAAGTAAAAGTTTGTGATTGTTTTTTACTGTGAATTGTTTTTAGTTATCATATTTTCATATCGCATACGACTCAGTGTATTAATTTCAACATACTTGATTCAACACTTTCATTAACATGCAGGATCAAATATAGAAGATGAGCAGTTTTGAGATAGTGTAAGTCACTAAGACATAGAGTTCTATTGAGGTCCTTGAATTGTTTAATGAAATCTTTGTTGACGCAAACCAAGCCTAATAGTGCAAGAGTTAGTAACTCATAAATTAATATACAAGAATTAACCGCCAGCCACAGAACACGAGGCGAGTGACAAGCACATATCATGTCATATTTATACGAACGCAATATACGGGTTTATTTTACAACAAGCGCCGTGTCTAGACATTAGTATGCTAATATCAATGCTTACTTTGATACGAGCTTGTCTGTGCCAGTATCGACGTATCTAAATACAGATAATCTTTTTACATACACGCTTCATGTTATTTGAACTTGTATTCAACCAAAGCATGTAAATGTATAATTCGAAAGAAACGAAAAAACTTGAAGTTTGCTTAAAATGATTGGCTGTCGAAATTTACATATGATAACCTATAAGAAAATTGTATCGTTTAATTTGACGAAATATATTTTTAGTGGCTAACTAACTAACCAACCCACAATCTCTGGCTTAGTAATCGAGGCGAGTTCGATTCCCACCCAGGATATATAATAGTGCGATGAGGACGACCACTTCTGTTTTATTTACATACTTATCACATCAATAGAGACGAAATTCAAGCGTCAGGTGACTTCTAGTATATTTTTAACAGCCATAATTAACCGATAATATTATTTACTTTTCATACATATACGAGTATATTATAGACCCACCCTATTTTCATCTCAGACTAGAGTGTATGTGCTCCGTTGTGTGCCCGGATAAGGGATAAATAAACATTTAAATTAAAAATAAAATAAACCTTAAAAAGGGATGGGGTACTTTTTAATGGTTATAGCAGGGGTTCATGGCGATACCCTATACACGGAGATGTTACGGTTATATGGGGCACTCGTAACATCACACTATCTCGCATAAAGCCGGGCAGTTAACTTACCCTGCCTCGCCTTATCTTAGTTTTTACCTGTTAGAACTCCTCGTCTGACAAGTAGCGTGTGTGCTATGTACCCACTCGCAGAAACCGATTTCCTTGCAGATTTTTCATTTATAACTTATGTCTACACGCATAATGTTGCCCTACTTCTTCAATTTCATGATTTTACTCAACTAAACGAAACTATAGAAGTTTTCGCTTCCGAAAGTACAAAAAATATTTAAGTGTGAAACTAAGTTTATTTGCTCCCTACGTTTTCACAAACTAACTAAATACCTGATTAAAAAAGTAGATATTTAAATAAATATTTATAAATCGATATCTTTTCTAGATTACAATAACGTCAACATAAGTTCGTACAGCATACGAGTACTATTGCTTTCACTTTAACTCTTCAGCAGCCAGATGACGAATAGTCGACGAACTCTTCAAGTATTATAGACTCATAACTGTCAAAGTTGTGCGGCGAGGGTCTGGTGAGACTCGAGTGAGCTTCACGCGCCGTCTGGGCGAGCGACGAGACGACACCCAGTAATAATATACGTATTACAGATTACATACGGATGCATTATGAGCTGTACAAGGACTGCGAGAGCAGGCGCCTCGCATTGTTAGGACTCTCTAGACTACTAAACTGTTAAGGATATTACAAGTGTTAAAGAATTGATCGTGCTATTCGTTCGTGAATATTGACTTTATGATTATATAATCATTTAGCCAATATAACAATCAACACTTGTGATGATGAGTTAAGAAAGCAGAGTGTCAACATCTCAGTGTTAAAGGCTTTTGATGTAGTGTGATGTGAAGCTGTGTGTATGTTATATGTACATGTCTATCAATGAACACTCGACAAAGAAAAGCACAGTACAGATATAAACTGCCGTGTATTTTGGTAATAAACAGTAATATTAGTTACGTGATTACTGTGAAGTTTTAAGAGATTTCACCAATAGCGATTTAGCCGAATAATAAATATTCAGCAAGTCTTTTGGCAGAAGCACAATACTTGATACTAGAGATGCCACGAGAATTCTGCAACTATTCGAATATTCGAATAGCAAAAAACTATTAATGGACAACATTACTCAGAAACGGAGTGTAAGGGGGTGAATCACATCTTTCGCCACAAATCAACCTCAACTGCACACGGTGCATCCTACTCAATGACGAACGAGGCTCCGGTGACCGACCCATGGCGGTATGTCCATCCCAACATGCGTAGCTAAACGCAATGCCGTAACGTAAGGCCGGCTACGGGCAGCAGCGTCACCGATGCAACAAGCTACTCACAACCTGTCTTCCCAGTGTGGTGATTATGCTCAAAATCTACGTACAGAAGCAACAAAAGATACAGCCCCCAGTTCCCGGCAGCCCCGCTAGTCCCGGTCATGGTGTCGACCACGGTAACGTCAACGTAGTACCATAACCGAGACTCCGTCAACGTTTAACGCATACACGTTATGGCTAAACGCGCACTTGGTACAAATCGAGGTGGAACTTAGGCAAATTAAGTGGCATACTCTAGGGTTACGTGAAGGCCGAAGAGAGGGTAAGACATCATAGCCCTCGAGTCAGGCTGTTTTATATACTTTCGCGAGGGAGAGTAATAATCTCAAGGTGGCGTTGGGTTTCTATTAAATAAGTCTCTTTTTAGCAACGTTGTTGTGAAGTTCACTGAGAAGTACAGCCTCAAAGTGGTACAAGTGACGCACTGATTTCGGTGCATTCGGGTGATGAAGTGGAGGATATGTTCGATGACATATCGAGGGCCTTCCACTTCACTACTAAAACCTACTACAACGTAGTTATGGGTGACTTCAACACTAAAGGAAAGTACTCCCAGCACAGAATTGCAGCAAATCGATAATAAGATCCAATAGATTTGGACACAAGAATCATAGAGGACAAATACACGTCAACTACCTCGAACAGATGGCTAAACCCCAACGTTGTGACTAAAATGAGATCAATTTATATTTTAGTAGGTTTAATATCAGTAGTGATTATCGACTTATCCGAGGATTTCTGGATATCAACTTTGTATAAAATAAGATTTAGGCTCCGACCAACTCCGATACAAGCTATGATAGGATCTGAAAATTTCCAGTCAAATCTGGAAAGATCTATTTGCAGCCGTGGAAACCACAACGCAAACCGGGACCTTAAAAATGTGATTTGGATCCTCGGGGACAAAGGTATGAGATTTTGTGAAATGGCAAGGAAATGAGGGGCAAAAAATTAAGATTTTCTTGCCTTAGGCTAAGGCCTATGGAAAGGACCCTAGATTTAAGGAAGGTACGAGGAAAATTCGTCTATTACTTCATTGATGAAGTAGACTCTAAACCGAGAGATTAGCAGACGACCTCTGATAATCCAATATACTTTCAATTGGAAGAGCGATCGAGTAAAATCGACGGTTTTTTAACCGGACTGTTCTCTTGAAAGAAGCCACTTAGCGAAGTTGCCCACAGTAAGTAGTAAAAACGTTGCTTCCTTTTTGGCTGTCCTTCCGGAAGTAGAATACTTCTATGACCGATTGTATGCTTTGCATGCACCTCGTCCTGATCCCAAACTAGAAAAGTCCCTTGAGAGGATGCGTCACAACAGAACTGTTGAAGGCTGGAGGTAACACGTACTGAGGGAGCTCCAAAAGTTTTCTAATGTTATCCTATTCGTAAGGAGAACTCCGGAAGCGTAGAAAAGTGTGACAAGACCAAGTTAAAGAACTATTGAGATTAAGAATTTTTTCTACTCCCTCCATCTGATTCTAAAGATTCGGAGATTGAATTTCAAAAAAAAACACTATATGACAGTCGTTTCCACACGATTTGGCCGGCAAGAAGTACTTCACCTGCTACTTTTGGCCTAATTCAGAATTTAAAAGGTTTTATATGTAAATGCGAATGAAACGGCTCATGATATCAATATGATCTTAGTTAGCTAGCTAGATTGACACCAAGTACAATTGCCGAGTACCATGTTGAGTTGTCCGCTAGCTCTACAGCAATTCAATGATCATAAATGTGATCAAAATGTGAGAGTTTGTTTCACAGATAAAAACATATTTTCCTAACACTTCACAAAAATGAGAAACTGTTTTACTTAATTTTGTTTTACAAGTTTATTTTTAGAATCAAATGTTTTGTGGACAATTTTAAGATTTTATGAATCTATTATTGTGAGTAGCACGTGTACACTTCGTGATTTCTTCCTGATCCTAATCTTAAAATTAGTTCTAATATTTTAAATAACTTTTATTAATTCAGTACTTTTTTTCTATATTAAGAGTCTGCCAAAGTGACTCTACTCGCCTGATGAAAAGCATGAATACAATCCAAGAGTTGTGGTCACCATACTCATTACAAATGCAGATAATGCAGTATGGTGACCCACACCCAACAAAAACTGAGTCGGTCTATTATCACGACCAAGAAGCGTGGTCCCAACACTAAATAGTTCAAAGATATATTCAGCACTACAACCTACATCGAGATAGCATTCAATGTTTCTGTACACACAAATAATTATGTATGTATAGGTACGTACTGCAATTGAACTCACCACTTAATAAGTATTAGTGCCTACATTTGAATTGCCCGACTTTTCAATTTGGTTGGACTAACTTGAGCCAGTTCTTGTATGGCTACCGGCAAATATAAGCAATATCTGTACTCGTATTTTTCTATCCTAAGAGCCTGCCAAAGTGACTCTACTCTGCCTGATGGAAAGCATGAATAGAATCCAAGAGTTATGATCACTACACTCCTTACAAATGCAGACAATGCAGGATGGTGACACATACTATGGAGGCCGGCCTTGTGAGATGCTTTTTTACGTCCCCAAGGACGTAAAAGGCATGACAGTCATTGTAATGTTTTAATTGTGTGTAAGGCTTACCCAACTACCACGATAACTATCACCCCTGCATCAATGGGGTATTGGAATGTAGTACCTCGTTAAGCTGGCAACATATGTTTCATGTGACATATTTGATGTTTTATTTGTTGGGTGTGACCCCTCTTTGCCACAGAGAGCACGTTAAACCGTGGGCCCCGGATGTCATACGAACAACTTTAGCAAAATCACTCATTGTAAAAATCTAAGTTCAGCCGTACCGTGTTCGTGTGTCGTGTTTGATTAGAAATACTAAATTGGTAAAAATCAATAGTAAAAATTAAAAGTTACTATACATAAAAAATAAAACAAAGATATGGAAGAAATCTGGCCAATAAATAAAATATTGAACAATTTTGTTTACATCTTCATTATCATCAACGGTCTTGAATAAACTATCGCTGAAAACAGACAGTGTTTGTCTTGCGTTTTGTTAACAAATTAGCAAACAAGAGGAGTTTAAATTTCACCCATAGACAATTATAGTGAGGTATTATTTTTGGTGGCGCTTCTCACGTCAACGTTAGATAATGTGATAAAAATCGAACCAATTAAAACCACCTACAGTGTGTTCCGTTACAAGTAAGGCTATTGCAGGGTACACGGGTCTTGTTGACGAGGCGGAAAATCATTAAACATTAATTAAGAGCTTTAATTACGAGTACTATACGTTAATTAGTTAAGACACATGCCGCTCGTCTATAATTGGTAGAAAAGCTACAAATGGAATAATACCTACCAACATCGCAATGTTTGCCACTTACACTAATCAAACATCATTGAGGTTTTAACGATAGGTTTATACGAAGGAGTGGCTTTTAATTGCATGTACGTTTGCATAGTAGTGATCAAAGGAATATTTCTATATTGCTGCTTTGTTTATCAGAGAAACCGTAAATTTTCCAATATAAGACTCGCATAAGATTACCAGTTTAATGTTTATTGGAACCAAGACAAAAGCGTTGAACTAGAAGTACCCGCCAACAGTTGAACTATTGACAAAATAACGACTAATTAGATGCTGCTTCCGTTGGCGACTGTATTACGAGCTCAATCTGCTGGCCGTGCGCTGCCCAAAAATGCAATGTTGCGATGTCATGCAATGTTACCTTAGCTTTTGAGCGATTTGATGTGATTTTTATTATGTATAATTAATGGCGTAAGCTTACTCTAATAAATTCATATAAACTTAAACAGTTTTAAGAAAATTACCTCAAATTAATAATAATAACAAGGCCTTACCACCGGTATCTTGTTCCATGTCCCAGAAGTCGGTGGTCTACTATTTTTATATATTTAAATATGTATTCTGTTTTCTTTATGTACTTAAAAATTTAATTAATTTATATCTAAATTTAATAAAGACAATAGTAATAATTAGTATTATTTATTGCAGACTTTCTTGATAATTAAATGAAAATAAAAGTTGAAAATTAGGTACAGCGCCCTCTGTTCAGAATACTGTGAAGTAGTTCAACAAACACAAACGTTCAACCAACTCTTACTAGTATACTTTCTGATGATTGGTTGTATATCAGTACGCGACAAACAGATGGCGCTATAAGTTCGTGCATACGTAAAAATAGATGTTTCGTAAAATAAAATTACAAATTTTTGTTGTAGCTAGTTAATATCATTAAAAAATTAATGGCGGAGTTGATCATAGTTAATTTATTTTTAGATTTTTCATGTACTTATGTATGAGTTATCCAAAAATATTGCTTTTTAAGCGAATGTTCAAGAAATGACCATAACTAATTGAATTTTACTTTTAAAATTAATTAGTCTTCACCATATTGTTGAGAAGTGTAGAAATCTATGCCTTTATCGCCATTAACAGCCTTTAGTAGACATAGACCTGAGTTTAGTGAGTTTCGGCTATTATCGATGTCCAGTTGGGTTGGTATAACATTTGCTACAAGTTCACCTCCTTTCTGCAGTGCTGTTGTCCGACGTAGTTTGCTACCTTAATCGGCTGTTACAATACCTACTGGATAAATAGGGGTGATGCACACCCTATTCTAAGTGTATCACCACACGGATATGAGTCTACGTGCATACACAGAAATAAAAACATTTTTTATCCTCAAAATAAAAATAAATAATTCTTTTCATTGTGCTTCAATAAATTTAGTACGAAGTAGTATATATCTGACTATTATAGTAATAGTATATCAAACTTTCTCTCATTTTTATACAGAGATCAGGCGGTGTAATCTTGTTTGAGCCCCTTTATACATGTGTCGAGGTAGCCGATAACTTATCTTCAACTAAAATCATGGCAGGGACATCGTCCCATAATTTGAAGCGGAAGGATGCCCCTTTTGGTATCGAGTGGTGCACGACAGTGTAATTTTGGCCTGAAAACAATTTTTTAACTTTTATAAAAAACGGTAAACTTGTACGGAAAGTGCTTTGCAACAACAATTACCCCAGGGGTATGTCTAAGTGTTTACTGTTTATATTTTTTTATTTATTATTATTAGTATTTCTTTCCTTATATGTGAATACTGTCTTTATCCCATTAAAGATCGACTTCTACTTATATTATACACATACGATGATACAGGGGTGACAATTATCGTGGTAACTGTGTAAGCCTTACACTATCACGATGACTGTCATGCCTTTTACGTCCCCAAGCGGGGTGTAAAAAGCATCTCCAGGGCCGTCGTAGTGTGGGTCACCATACTGCGTTGTCAGTATTTAAAATGAGTATAGTGACCACAACTCTTAGATTCTATTCATGCTTTCCATCAGGCAGAGTAGAATCACTTTGGCAGGCTCTTAAGATAGAAAAATACGAGTACAGATATTGCTTATATTTGCCGGTAGCCATACAAGAACTGGCTCGAGTTAGTTCAACCAGATTGAAAAGGGGTAATTCAAATGTAGACATTAATACTTATTAAGTGGTGAGTTCAATTGCAGTACATACCTATACATACATAATTGTTGTGTGTACAGAAATATTGGACGCTATCTCGATGTAGGTATGTAGTGCTGAATATACCTTTGAACTATTTAGTGTTGGGACCACGCTTCTTGGTCGTGATAATAGACCGACTCAGTTTTTGTTCATAATTAAACATCAATTTTAATTCATCTGCAATCAGTAATAAATAAGTAAACTGTTGTATTTACTCCGAGTCTAAGGTTTTCACAACAACATGAATGCTAAATCAAGGATGAATCAAATTACCAATTCAAGCAATGACAGCCAGTAGTTAAAAAAAATGTAGTATGTGTCGAGTGAGTTGGGGACGGTCGCTAAACGTTCGACAAATGTGTAATGTGTGGAAGGATGTGCGAGTGTGTGCGGCTATCGCCGCGAGATGTCACAGTTCAGGGGCTATCGTACGATTTATTATCTGTGGCCAGGCGACACCGTTCAACAGCGGCCGATGCGCGCTACGGGCCCGTCTTGTACCAACTACACTGATTTGTATTGGGCCCTTGATGTGTTTATCGCGCTCTAATTTCATTATACGCATCGTTATTGAGCGTGAAGTTTTTTAGATAACTAACTACTTAAATGTGACCTGTTGCTCAATGGCGCTCGAGGTTATAGTGAATTCGGCTCACGCAAACTTCAAATACCTATTGTAAGAAGTAAAACAATGAACGAGAAAATACAATCTTGATAATAGTCACCAGGCCTATTTCCTCGTTACCTAGTCATAATTTTTCATTAATATTTACGTTTGCTATATCATACACATATATTGCTTGTGAGAGTGAGATATCCAGGCATTGAAAGTTGTCTTACCACTTACCACAAGTCATCTTGGAAGTGATTTGATATTAATTAATTTTTAACTGTTAAAATAATTAACAAAGTAAACTTTTTGTCATTCTATATGACACAATAAGAATTCATAGCAGTAAACTCATGTGCCACTCTTTTTATTTTTAAAAAACTTTGAAATTATCCATATTGATCCGAGTCGCAAACATACAAGTAGTGTGTAATGGGTGTAGCGCTGTAGAACACTCAATTTAAATATTGATATTATGGACGTATTCTTGCAGTGTTAACATATTGGATCTCGCTGCTGCATAGCGTATCAAAGCGAATGTTGGTTTACGAGTCACTTCCATACCATGTATGGACATTGGTGCCCTCAACGGTAAACGAGAAACGATAAAATATTCCAAGTAAATTCATAACTACGCCTACAATCGCGACTCGCACATGCACGCTTTATACCTCAACAGAACGACGTTTCGTAACTATATTTATTGAAAGTTATTTGTTAGTAGATTATCTAAGAAACTAATTGGGAATACGAAAGTAAACTCACTCGGTGTGACGGCTGAAAAGACAGAAAGCCAAAGTGGGTTCCGCTCGCGCGCTCTACAAGGAAATATGAATCATAATTGTGATTAAATTTGTAAGTAACGTTTGAAATCTTTAATATTCATATTATTCACTTAAACATTTCGAATGTTTATGCAACGAGTTTTAATTGAACACACTGAAGGAATGAGCTGTGTAATACTGCCTTGTAGTAGTAATACCTTATTCTTGCTGAATGACATGTCGTAGAGAACACACCTGGCATTTTCTTCCTATTGGGCACCGTTTATGGCTCCGATGCTATGCCATACTTTTGACTTTTATGTGTCTGTGGGTATATTGCCACCGTACATCCTACACTAGGCTGAAATCAACGGGACGCATTGGATGGAAACTGGACGGATGCGGTACAAAAGTGCTGAGAAGTCTTTTGAAACCTGGTTTGTAGAATGTATGTAAATATTCCAACATTTCTACTAAATGCATTCTAATTTTATCTAAAAGCAAAGATCTGAATCACAGGTTTCTAATTTAAGAAGTATATACCTAATATCAGTCTCCATCATCGAGTATAAAATATTTTTAATTAATAATCAAAAAGAATCCCCACAGGATAGCGCGCTGCCGCCTTATTGTATTGGTAAGCGGCTCAACGCACCTCCCGACAATACAAGCGTTTTATGACGCTTTAGGTTAATGGTAGTGTTGACTGTCTTGCACTCACCAGTTGGGTTTAAACTTCTGTGGTGCTACTTTATCGCGATAAGAATATTCCACAGGACTAGCAACAGAATCCAACTCTACTCAAAAATGTTACGGTTTTATTTAAAATGTCGAGCAGACGTTTGCATCTGCTGTATATTTTTATTTATATAAGTACTTTACGCACTTAATTTAAGCATCGGTGAACTCAACACACAGGGTATTCTCTTCCATCCCACCTTCAATTTTGTTAAGACGCATCGAACTGTGTTCAAGTGCTTAACCAGCATTCGTATGAACTTCAAGAATAACAAAACAAAATAGTGACCTAGGTTATAATCTCACCACTTATTTCCTAAACATAACACATCAGTGGTCGGTTCGTCATCCTCGTCAACAGTCTTTACTGCTTCACTGTTGGTCATAGATCTCTCCTTAAAAAGAAGGTTTACACGTATATATATTATGTTACCTATGTACATATCGGTATAGTTATATTAGATAATTATTATTCTTCAATATTAACTTAATGCGGTAAGTATTTACTGTCACTCAAAAATAAACAGATGCAAAAAAGCAACGTATGTGGAAGATCCAAGTTTTGACACTAGCGAACCGGCTCTACCGGAGGGATATCACACCCTCACAGACAACTATTCGTAAAAAGATTTTGGTTCGCTTTTGTCCAAGTGAGTGAAGTTACTGTGGTGGTCCTGCTTTCCCTAATTATACATACATATCTACGAGTACATTCTCCTTTTAAAGGCAGTCAAAAATCAAGTCAAAAATAAACATTTGAATGTATATTCTTATTATTGTAAAGTTTTGTAGTTGTAAGATAGAATTTGGTTTAGTGTATTTTTATTTAAATTACTGTGACATAAAATAAACATAAATAGACTTTTGCTGACTACTGAATGACTGAACGTTCAAAAAACTCTTCCTCGACATTGTGTTGTTGGGATTAAGAAAAGGGATTTGTATTTTTTCCTCATAAAAATAATAGAAACAACTGAAAAGCGATGAGGTTAGGTACACAGGAATGGAAAGCAATAAATTACCGAGCTCATTTTGTGACGGAACGAGAATAAGAATAGTTTCGTTTTCAAAGAATGCAAGATTGCAGAATTAGCATGAACTCTTGAAAGTTGTTATTGTTACGTTCGATTAACCCATATTGTGTACGAATGCTTGACGTCACATTACGTCCTCATTATAGGGGGAACTCAAAAGGCGGCAAGTTACTCAGGACTGTTAAGTTATAAGTGTCCTGCGCTTACCTCTACAGTACGATATAAAAGTGTCTATCATATAATAAATTACAGAATTTACAAACAACATAACATAAGATGAAAAAACTTTCTTATTTGCTGCATATTTCTAAAACAATTTCCAATTTTAGATGTTATTTATTATATTAATAGCCTTCCAAACCTGTTTCTGTTTCACATTTTACATTTGTTATCTCACACTCAATCTTTTAAATAATTGAATTTTGGACGAGACGTTTGTTGTCATAAACTTATTATTATTACATTTATTATCTTATCGTATGGAGTGATCAGATTTAATTTATTAATAATTTGAGCTAATGTTAGAGAAGGAACTTTTCAACCTTCATAACTTGATTGCGCCTCAAAATGTCCTACTAAAAGAAAATATACTATGCTGTTTAGGTAATAACGCACGATAACTATCCAGATTAAGTTATTGATCTAGTGGTGAGCCTGACTCCTAGGCCAGCAGTCGTGGGGTCAATTCCTACACAGAACAAACAGTGTGTCATGAGCACGTTCGGTTGTTCTGGGCCTGGATGAATATTTATATGTACTAGTGGTCGCCTATTGGTCAAAATTCGACCATAATAAAACACAACTGACATTACATAAATTTGTATAAGCGAGGGGTATTTCACGTGGTATTCTTATATTAAATGGGGCAAATAAAACTTTTCTGTTCGACATTCAGTAAGACCACAGTAAACATATTAAACAGTAATCTATGTCTATGTCAGTAGTCAATGTCTATAGACAAAATGATAAACAAAAGAAACAATTTGACCACAGAGTATGTATGCGTGTAACAAATATTTGTTTGTGTGTGTCAAATGCATGGTAGTGTGTATAATGTTTTATTTATTGATTTAATGTACTTTATAAGCATTATTATTGAAAAATATTAGCTTTCTGCACTTCTCCTACATATAAACTATAAGTTTGCTAAATTTCATACTCCTCCGTCAGTACAATTTTCGTATAAAGGGGTCCAAAGTTTTTGCTTCACGTATTAGTATATAGATTCAGAATTATAAGTATGTTTATCAGCATTCCGGTAACCGTAGCACAGACTCTGCCTCGTTTAGAATCAGACTGCCGTACGTGAAGTTATCATTATTAATTGCTTACTGAAACTCAAAGGCAATTGCATATCAATAAAACAGTTAGACAACCAGTTAAGAACGAGCAACCCGATATTACAACGATTAGCTTCGATAGAAATGGACCAACTTCGAGTTTAGGTGTAAAGATAATGTATTTATCTGTGTTATCGCTGGTTGCGAGCTGTGGCATTAATTGACTTGTTTTTAATTGTACGTGACCCTGACCCCCGAGTTATACTGACCGACAGACGGACGCTAACGTCGCAACTACATACCACTCTTATATTATTACATATCTATTTACAGTATACTAGTTTTCAACTAACATTTTGATAAACAATTGTTACATGGCAACCCTTAAAGCTGTTCGAGCGCTTTAATAGTGACACAACAGATAATTTACATTACAATAAACATCAAGATGCTATTCTGACCTGCTCGAAATAGCTTACACTCGCCAATCCATCATTCTCTTTCAATATACACTCAATCGAATCATGTACGAGTAACTCTTGACGTGCCCGGTTGACGGTGTTAGACTTTTACATTATACTCGTAGTAGTAGATTAACAGACATAACAGATCATAGCGTATGTCTATTTATCTAACGCAGTCTTAAGAAGATTCACAAAGAGAAATTAAAAAACTTGAAATTACACAAACTCAACACGTGCAGGTGCCATATCCAGATTAGACTTTATATTTTAAAACCAGTTCAGTTGTGAACTGAAAAGTTACGATAAGGAGCAGACTAGATGAGTTGGTAAACGCGCCACTACGTCACGTCTTAGGAAGGTCCACGATTGCCATCGGTTACATCTTTGGGTAGGTCTGTGGACACTGTCAATAATCAAAAGAAATTAACTACCTACCTTTAGTACATGTTAAATTACTACATACATATATTCCTTGCCGAGAACATTAGTCACGCATCTTTGTCCTAGCTCTTAGCTGGAATTTGCTGGCTACAATCGTAACACATGATTTCAACATGCAACGAGTCCCTACCGGTAGTCAAAGACATGTTACCGGAAAAGTTGATTTTAAGACGAGGCGACATTCCATGGCCACTCAGAAGTCCAAATTTATCTCCAGCAGACTTCTTTTTGTGTTGTTATTTGAAAATTGTGTCTACATCCATAAACCAAATACACTGTGTCCACTAAAAAAGAAAAATAAGCGAAAAGATGTCGAAAATTTCGGTGCTCGCTTAGAAGAGTGCAATCGGTGAAACAGTGGGCATTTAGACGACGTAATTTTTAAAAATAAGTTCCAACTAATTAGCTTTCTTGTAAATAAACAGTTTTTATTACATATCAAATGATTTTTATACGATTTTTTTTAATGTTAAGTAATTCGTGGCCCACCCCATATTTATTTGTTTATTACTGCAACATAGCGCACATTGGGCGAGGCTAGTGGTCAGATTGATTTTTTTTTTTAAAACACAACACCCGCATTAGGAATAAATCCTGTGTCGCGGGAGACTTTGCAAACATACAAGAAACTAACACAAATAACACCCAGACTCAGAACAACAATTTGTGGATCACACAAAGTGTTGTCCCATGTAGGATTTGAACCCACAACACTCAGCGAAGTGGAGTGCGGCGTGGTGACCACTTAAACCACTAGGCTAATCGTATTGATCAGTTGATTCGTTTATTATATTCTTATTACAATCAGGTTCTAAGCATCTCAAAACATTGAGTTTTTGGCTGGAGCTGAAAAAGTTTCTATTATCCCTAAGTAGAAACTCTTTCATTATAAATATTAAACATTGTATATACTCGTATATCATCACCATCATCATCTCAGCCAAAAGACGTCCACTGCTGGACATAGGTCTCCTTCAAGGTTCTCCATAACAGCCAGTCCCTTGCCGCCCACATGCAGCAGCTTCCCACGACCTTCACCATGTTGTTGGACCACCTTGTGAGGGCCTACCAACGCTGCGTTTCCTAGTACGCGGTAGCCACTTCAGAACTTTATGGCGCCATCGGCTATCGTTTCTGCGTGTAATGGGCCCCGCATCGGCCACTTAAGGTTAGTAATTTTACGGGTAATATTGGTGACCTTGGTTCGTGTGCGGATCTCCTCATTCCTGATTCGATCACTCAAAGAAACTCCGAGCATTGCCCTCTCCATGGCTCTTTGGATGACTTTGAGCCTTCTTATCAAGCCTATATTGAGCGACGGCGTCTCTGTGCCGCAAGTCATCACTGGTAACACACACTGGTCAAAGACTTTTGTCTTGAGACACTGCGGTATTTGTGATGAGAAAACGTTACGTAGCTTCACGAGTGCTGCTCAACCTAGCTGGATTCGACGGTTGACCTCCTTTTCGAAGTTGGACCTACCTAACTGAATACACGTAGTCGTCAACAATTTCGAGGGTAGATTCTCCAATTTTCACTGGAATAGGTGTCACATGGGCATTCAACATAATTTTTGCCTTATCCATATTCATTTTTAAACCCATTCGTTTAGAGACTTTACTGAGGTCATCAAGCATTGTGCTAAGATATGCCACGGTTTCTATATATACATATATATATATATATACTTATATTTATTTAAAAATAATATTTAGTTTAATTGTTGCGTAGAAAATTACACACGCTCTGTGCATTTCGCGGGTCGGTAACGTTATTTTGGCTTGCGCTTGCGCCACAGCTGTTACTTCCACTCACCGCAATTCGAACGGTCAGTAAACCTACTTACATCCATTTAACATTAAAGGCACAAAAAACCGAATTCCAGTGCTCCGATAATCATATATTATGTGTTATATGTGTGTTATGTAACAACTTGTACGTTATGTAACTCGCGCCAGTTGGTTAAACTGTGCTATATGTTCCACGTACAATTATATTAATTATATCGTGGCTATTAATAAGAACATGTTTCAATAATGTGTGATATGAGCACAAAAGGTCTCCCTAAAGCGTCTTAGAGAGATCGCGATACAGCTCAATGAGTCCGGCCCTGACCCGACCACCAAACACCTTAATTTTGAGTACCTACTTGTACAACCAGATTGACGGCTTCGCTGATCAACTGATCGGTGATCCACTTCGTAAGCTGGCTCGTTGTACCTGTCCATGCGCCTGTATCTATATTTGTGTGTGCGGCGGCGTGTATGAAACTTTCCTGTAATGTTTTTTATACCTTACAAGCTTCGAAGCGACAGCAAAAAGTTTTGATGTTACAATCAACTTATAACTTAGTCGGATATAATCGATTTCTCCTTGTTATAAATCGAGTTTTGGCTGTAGGTAGTATTTTAGTTTTATAACTTTAGGAGCTTTCGTATATTAAAAAAACATCTCCATAATTATTTTAGTTCAACCAAAGATCTAGGATGTATATTACAATGCTAAAGACTTTACAACCTCTCATGAGAACCTATATTTATAACGATTGGCGAGCCACTTCGTTTTTGCAGTATGCTTTTCCTACCTGTCCCAATTTGTAAAGATTTAGAACATCATTTACTACATACATCTATCGTGATTATAATCATCACCAGCTTGTCATGGTCATCTGCTAAAAGAATACTTCTTCTTAATAAGAGCAATAACAATAGGAGGTATACCATGCTGACATGATTTGGTACAGGGTTTGATTCTATTTTACCTTTCCTTTGCATAGGATAAATAGAGTTGATAACACTACATATTGTTAATTATTAACAGATGTTTAAAAATTCTTATCGAATTCTTATCGAGACGGAAAAATTATCTAGCCATAATCCTAGATATGCAAGTCAGAAATATACTAGTTTTGATTTTATTTACAAAAAACTGTTTGATTGTGACAAGATTATTAGTCTAGTTAAAGGAGTATGTGTTGATTTTAAAGAAGAAAACTTTTAAATAATACATAATTATTGACAGTAAAACCTTCAATATTGCGTTTAATTAAATATCTAGTAAACTTCTAAGAAGGGACACGATTTGTACGCTCTTTAAATGTCTACAAGCAAGTTGCGATAACGAAGCTTATCGAAACTCCAATAAAAAAGTATCAGCTCGTTATCTGTCGTCACCACATACAGAAATAGAGCAACGAATATTTATACTTAATCACTATAATCGGAAAATAACGAAGAGACGACGATAACACCGGGACCTTACGATGTGTCCGCACGATCTTAGCGCAACAATGGACTGTACACAGAGAGATTTAAAGTTAGGAATCGTTTGTTGTATCTGGAGTGACGATAAGATGTGCCCTTTGAACCGGGCGCTTCTCGAAGCGGCGATATCTCAAGAACGTCCTATCAGTCCGTGCCGGGGTCGTCTGCGCGACCCATCGCCCTGCCAGCCGCACACTACAATGCTCTGCACCACTAATGCAACAGCTCGCAGCACTCGATCATAATTGCACCACACATAAACACTTTACGTCAACTTTAATGTTAATTAATTTTAAAATAAAAAGCGATGTTTTAAGTTCATTTAGTCACGCAACCGTTACTTAGTAGAACGCTTGTGTGGAGGTACACCGTAATAGAAATTATGCAAAATTATACCAAATTAATATTCTTCCAACATCTTTGAATTATTTTATTTTAGGTACCAACTACATTTTACGCTTGGCAAACTTCTCATTTGGTTTTGTTATACAATAGTATCTAGGTACTAAAACTTAGTGCATTAACTAAGTATTAGGTGCTTGCATTAGACAGCACTTACCAAGGCAAGACTAAAATCCTTCCAGCTCTCTTCTGCTTTATGTACTTTTATCTAATTATACAGATGCAGAAAATATCATAATTAGATCATAATTGTATTTAAATTTACATTTAAATGTTTGTATTAAAATGTTATGGAGCTGTCCACTCAGCCAACATGCAAGTGTTTCGCGCCGGTTCTCTTTCTACAATCGCTGGTTAGTATTATTGGCTAATATTTTATTTTGACCACCTGACTTAGCGTTAAGAGACATCGTTGTCATGTATTTGTTAGTTTTCTAATAACGTTCACGTTTGTAGAATGTCAACTTGGCTAGGGGGGCTAAGCAGCGACCACTACTGGTTTAGTGGATTTGAAGTACCTAACAAAAAAGTACCAGGAAATATTTTTAGAAAACCATTGTTAGGAATATCGTTTAAAACAATACTTTGAGGAACGGCATTTAATATACCCATTTGATATAATCTATACGAATGTATACTTGGCTTACGAGTGGGACAGAGTCATTATCGTATGTGATCAATCTTCGTGCGTCAAGAGCGCATGCACACACATGATGTACACATTAATAGTATCAAGAAGTGAACAATCCCGAAATGTCACTCCCCCTCCCTCTGCAGCTCTGTTTTCAACAACTAAAGTACTCAGTATTGTATACGACACTTGTTCGTGTGCCTACATGGTCACAACTATCACTTAGTATACACTGATACTATATATATACCATCTATTTTGTGGTACGAGCACAGAAGTATACATCCTGAATCATATACATTTACTAGCTCTTACCCACGACTTCGTCCGCGTGGTAGTAGTCATCATAGAAATTTAAGAGATGTGAGTATGAGAACACTACTATCAGAAATAACGAAGTTTCATAAAAATTTACAACCAACATTTTCCACACCTAGAGGTGGAATTCTAAACAATCTTTCTCAGTGCACAATTTACTCTTGTTGATATTTTCTAGATTCAATGAATACTTGACTGTTATCAATAAGTTTAATAAACATTTGGCCAATGTTGACTGCTGGTACCCAACGTGCATAGAGTTAGATATCTTGGCACTACTGACCACTAGCGCTGATCTGTTTCTATTGGTTTGTTTGTTTCTGTTTTGAAAGAGTAACAAGTCCGATTACTTTACCATGAAATAAGAACGACAACAAAAATTCAACAAAAACGTAAAGAAAATAATGTACTCGTAAACTAAAGTTTATTATGTAAGTAAACAGTTGACATAGTTCCCACTGCTGCAGCGCCAGTTCTCACAAACACACGTAAACGCATATGTGAGCACAAACCAGCCGCAGAACACCGGTACAGTGCGTATTGGAAGTGAATATCGATTGTTTAAATATTCGCGGGCGCGTAAGTACAACAAACACTGGCGGGTATTTGCCCACCGCTTTTTAATACATTAGTGGAGAGCTTAGGTGTGTGAGCGAGCGAGAGGGACGGATAGTCGTGCACTTGACCAAACACATGAGGATCTGTGTCAGGACACTATTCATACAACGTTACTCCACTTTGGCGAGTAAACATGACCTCACTCAGTATCGCAGCGAATACTTTCCTAACTTAATTGATCGGAATTCGTGGGAGTCCCCTTGTTGCCGGATTGACTATGAATTCAACAAATCTTAGCCGAAAAAGAAACTATAGCGCAGAACACTAAACAGTGGTTCTAACGTCTATCTTTGATGTCACAAAGTACTCTATTCTTATTAATTGAAATTAATAATTAATAATTAATAATTCTATTGTTATTAATTGAAATTAATAATATTTGAAAATAATAAATAATAATGACAGAAGCCTATTCGGTTAATATGTGAATAGACCGCCATAGTGTAGATAGGCCGCCATAATGTGGGTCGCCATACTGCACTGTCTGCAGTGAGTACCGCGACCACCGCTCTTGGATTCTATTTATGTTTTCCATCAGGCAGAATAGCGTCACTTTGGTAGGTTTCTATTTAAAAAAAAAACAAAAAAAAATATATATATATCAAGTTAAGGTTTGTGTAAATGACGTAGTTTAGATATTACAATACTAGAAGTTTTGAATTTAATGATTCAATTTGCAGCGTAAATCGATTCATTATTGAAGAGATTAAGTTGAGTAAGCGATTCTATATTAGCATTCATCAATCGAAAGTGCAATACGATACAATATTAACGAATATTTACCAAGCAACTGTTTCATTTTATACTTATTTCAAACGTGCGTGTCACTGGAACACCTTACACAGACGAATTACTCAAATAATGTTATAATTGGCTAGCATAAAATTGATGCATGGCTTCTTAGAGACAAAAAGTTATCACAGGATTATGGTTGAAGAAAGAAAACTTGTCAAGTTATTTGTCTTATTTATGAAATAAAGTTAAAGTTTGTCACTAATATTCATTAGAAATTTCAAATTATATTAAAATGTGTTACGGGAATTTCTGAGATCGATGCTGCTGGAATGTGCTGGCTACAATCGTAGCACATGGTTTCAACACGATGGAGCCACTTGTCACACATCCAATGAGCCCCTACTGGTGGTCAAAGACATGTTTTCGGAAAAGCTGATTTCCAGACGAGGCGACATTCCATGACTGCTAAGAAGTCCAGATTTATCCCCAGCAGACTTCTTTTTATTGAGTTATTTGAAGAATCGTGTCTACATCAATAAACCAAATACACTACGTCAACTAAAAGAAAAATCGGCGAAGAGATATCGGCGATCTTGTAGTCTCTTTGTCGACGAGTGTTCGAAAATTTCACTTAGGAGAGTGCAAACGTCGAAATGGAGATCATTTAGACGATGTAATTTATGAAACAAATTTATAAACATTTTTTTATAATATATGAAATAGTTTTCTTATACGATTTTTTCAAATGTTAACTAATTCGTGGCTCACCCTATATTATCACAACATGAGACTCTTACTATGACACTAAATCAGTTACTTTTGATTTCTTTCGATTTTGAGAGTGTAGTTTTTCTACCAGGTGGATCACCACAATATTTCCAATCTGGTATATCTCACGATGTCGTTTCTAGAACGTTGTACTGTCGAAAAACCTTGTTAACACTGTCGCAAAATTAAAAATTAAAATGAAATTAAAATTAATTGTCTTAATAACATTTTGGAGATCCTCCTTCATATACTTCTTTCTTCGCTGCGTTATCCTGCAAAAAATAAACATAAAATATATTCCTATGAGCCTAGGAGCGGCGAAGCTTGCATGTGTGACACCCGGGGCGATGTTCATAGGTGTGTCACCACCTCGCAACCTATACCACAAGAAATCTAAAATTTGATGCAAAAAAACACGAGCGCTGGTCCGCATCTTGGATTTCGTGTTTTTAGCTTCATTTAGTCCCTGTGTCACCCGCTTATGGATTCTGGTCCTTGTGAAGTATTTTTCTCTGTAGGTAATTAGAATACAAATAATTTATCAACAATGACATTGTAAAAAATACTAATTATCATATCTAAGTAACGGCGTCATGTTATGATATGTCGTATACCGAGTGTGTCGGATTCAATGATGATTATGAAAGTTATTTTAAAAACAAATTCTTTAATAAACAAACTACGAGTATATATGATAATGATGAACACTCTGTATTTGACGTGAGCCAATACCACAGAGTCAGGCACTCTTGTAACCTTGATATTACATGACATCAACAATGTTAAATAGTCCACGACTGAACATACGAGTATAACCTCATTCCGATTTAAACACATAGGCAATCGCGATTCCTTTTTTTTTACCTGTGGAAACCCCCTCGGGCCGTCACCCCACCGGGGTTTACAACAGGGTGGTGTGTAGGAATCAGTCCGACTGAAACCACTCTGCGTCTGAGATAGGAGTGATTCGTGAACAGCTTTTATAAACTTCGGCGAGCATTTCCGCCTCAAAATCCCACGGAGGAATTCTGGCCAAGGCTGCTTCCGTCGGCACGGTGCGAGAACCGCGTATGGCTCTACCAGCCAATATCCTCTGAGGCCACCAGAGGCGAGCCCTATTCTGGGTGATCAGAGCCGCCGCCCACACTAGTGCACCATAAAGCGGCATTGACCGGACAACCTCCGTGTACAATCGTCTCGTCGCGACGCTGGCTCCACCCAAGTTAGGCAAAAGTCGCCCAAGAGCAGAAGCAGCGCCGACCAGCTTTCTAGCAAGTTACCGGAAGTTCTCGTATGGACCAATAGGGCCTCCGTCTTATTCAGGGCATCCCGTAAAACCAGCACCTCTATGCGGCAGACTACCAGAGAAACTTTCGTGGTGGCCAGGTGCGCCGCCTCTTGGAAATTCATACCCCGGGCTGTGACCAATGTGTCATCAGCGTAACAACTTAAGCTCAGTGCAAGAGGGGAGACGACCTCGAAATGCCCAGTCGTATCTCATGTTTCACAGGAGTGGTCCAAGGATAGACCATTGCGGAACACCACACGACAAGAGCCTCAGAACACCATGTCGGTCCTCGTACATCATCATGTACACTCCTCTAAATATCTGCCACAAGTCGCTTAAGATGCTCTCGTATCCTGTGGTAGTGGAGTACTTCCCTGATGCAGCTAAATGCCAGACTATTAAATGCGTTTTCACTATCCAAGGACACCGCCAACAGCACGCCATCACAGCTCACCACCTCTTCAGTCACAGCCCTCAGGCGCAACCCGGCATCGATCGTCGAACGCCCCGCTCGAAAACCGATTTAGGTGTCCGACAAATCAGGATCCATCTTGCATAAGTGCCGGACGATGTTGACAGAGTGAATCTTCTCAAACATTTTACCCGCCTCTTCCAGCAACATGATGGTCCTATAGGCCGCGACCGAATCGGCGGGCTGTTCGGGCTTCCTCAATAGGATCAGCGTTTGGACGCCAAGCTCGCATTAAGAACCTCCCTGAGACGGTCCGATATGTGGAGGCAATCGCTATTAAGTCAAATCAAGTTTTCTTATGCCGAGTTATGAAAACTTAATTTTTTTTAAGATTATATCAATTAATGAATCTTTAATTGCAATATTTATCAAAAAATACGTCGTTCAGACTCAAAATTATATATATATCAGAACTTTATATTTAATTTTTTATGCTTAATTTTTCCATACGAATCAATAAAGTCCCTAAACAGAGAATGTTTGAACGATATATTTAATAAATACGACACCACACTGTGCCTCGAAAATAGATTTTATATCTGTGGATTATTTAAGCAATCAGAACCAAAAAACTTAAAACATTAAGTTTTTAAACATTTAATTGATTCGAAAATACGTAAAAACGATAACATTATAAACTTACAATACCGAAATATATGTACATTGATATTTAGAAACATTTGGTATGCAAAGCCATATTATTTTAAATATTTTTCTAAATTTGTGAAGAATTTATTCAAAATCTTAAGTGTTTGCCGTAAGAAATATAACCCTTCTAATCTAAACAAACCTCACACAGCGTATATCGATGTAAAATCTATGTACTCACAAGTCTATGGTGTGGAATGTATGAAATGTAATCGGTAGCTGTTGTCTAACAAACAAAAATACCTAAGGGGCTTCTTTGCTCATATGAGCATGAACACATTGATTATCCATTAAATAATATATTTTACAAACAAAATAAACTTGTAAATTGCTTTAAAAAAACTGTTATTCTAAATGCGTCGGCATACGGTACCATTTTTAGAATCCCTCGGAATTGAGTACCTTTACTTTACGTACGTACTGTTCGATTCATGCATAATGCAAGTTTCAGTCAAATGTGGCACTACATTGAAATTCAAATATATCGCGCCCAGCGCCAGCGGTCGACTTGTGTACCTACAGCTCCCGTGTCAACCCACTGTTTCCACATATACGAGTAGGTACATTGTTAGAATTTAATAGACCTGTTGAGGAACTGGTATCATGTCCCTCCAACACAGAGTGAGGATCCTCCGATCAGGCGAGGTGATCGTGTCTGTGAGGCCGCGGCCCAACGGTTGATATTGGGCAATAGTACATTTGTGTGAGAATTTCTATATCGCTATGTATGTATAGGATGAGATAGGATCCGGAACGAGGATATACGCAAGAAAACTAAGGTTATCGACATAGCTCTTCGAATAAGCAAGTTGAAGTGGCAACGTAAGTAGGCCCCCCACTAGATGGACCGACGACATATTCCGAGTCGCGGGGAGCCGATGAATGCAGTTGGCGTCCAGTCGTACGACGTGGCGTTGTAGGGGAAGGCCTATGTTCAGCAGTGGACGTCTTCCAGCTGATCATGATGATGATGATGATGATGATATATGTATGTATAAAATGTTTGTTTAAACAAAACCCAAGTGTCCACGCCAAAAGGTGGTAAGGCCACGGTTCGGCAGAAATCTTAGATCTCGTAAGCAACTAAAGTTAAGCAATTCCTTTCCTCGAGTAAGTTAGGTAACCCTAAGATCAAACTTCCATTTCTAATCTCACCAGGAAGGACAAGGGCAACAGGCATTTGTATTTCTTTAGATCTAAGTGTCATTAGCAAGACATCATATATCCAATGGTCAGCCATCTGCTCCGTTGAACCAAAATCAGTCTTAGAATTTCGATCATCAAACCAACACAGTTTTCCAACTTATGTGTCTGTGGCGGGTGACAGGCAAACCTCTCCGACCAGCCACCCGCGCAGCACACCCAATGAGATCTACATTGTCGGTCCGCGGGTCACGGACTCACGGCAAAACGCTGACATACAAAGATATAAGAAATTGATGAATTGGTAACGTTGTGAAGTCCACAATTCGAACGCGTAGCCTTATTATCAATTTATATGTTCCACTAGATAGCCTTGAGTAAAGGTGCACACATTTGTAATGCACCGACATACGTATATTTATGTTAACTATGGACTTCTGATCGTTTCGCATCAGTGATTGGATCTATGTAAATGGGTTTATTTGGTATAATTTTCTTGTATAGATTTTAATATATTTAAATACAAAAATAGTATAATTTTAAAGTTCTGTTTGTCTCTTTGACTTGGCAGTCAGTGTCACTACCTACTCGGTGACACTGACTGCCAAGTCGAAGGTCGTGGGTTCGATGTCAAACTACGACAAAGAACTGTGACAAATGAGTGCGTGTGTATTTAGAAATTTTGTATGTCTGGTTACTCTAGAACAAACTCTCTACAGTTTTTAATCTCCAAAACTTGATATCTTAAATCTTAATATTTCTGATAGGATTGACTAATTGTACTGTATGTGTATCTTTATCAAGTTTAATAACTTCAATGTTGATGATATCTAATCTTTACCAAGTATAGTGAACTTTACTACCATGGTAAAGAAAAAAATAATGGTAATGTGACCTAATATTGGCAATACAAGGTGATAAAAATAATAATTCTCATTTGGCGGCAAAACATTACTTAACACCAAAAATTACAAATAAGAGCGACTAAGAATAACGAATAGAAAGATTCATGAGCTTGTGACTCCAATCCTCTGTAATCCTAAAAATTCTTAAGATTAATACAACATATTAGTACCATTGTAAGCACTAACGTTATGGACCGGACACGTTCACAAACCTGCTACAATTATGTGACATGTGTTCGCTATTTCAGCACTTGCTTAGCAATAAGCAATACCAACTCGAACACACAGGCCGAGTGCACGTGATGTCAATGTGCCAGTGATAGGAACACTCGGCCGGGAACAAAAAGTTGCTTCGTTCTACTGTTAGATAGCGCACAAGTAATAATATGCCGATGATGTAATAGCGGTGGTCGGTGGTGCACACTCAGTCCAAGTGAGTACCCACCTTTACACAAAACTATTAAACGGATCGTGTTCTGTATAATAGAATACTAAGTTATTCTTATTGTATCGCTATTAGTCTACTTTTTGTAGTTATCGAGCTTTCGCCAGCGGCCTCGCTTTCGTTTAGTCAACATTTTTCTACTTATTAACTCGGCGAGGTCATTAAAACATCTCGGACGTAGAACGTGTTATATAATACTCGTAGATATAAGAACTCGAACCAAATTGTAATCATATACCAACTCATATATTATGTACATTTATAATGAAGAGAATCTTCTGCGATTTCTTTGGCACTTTTCACATCGATAGAGTATTTTACTGTGTGTAAACTATTTCATTTTTATTATTACTCTCTTCGACGATGTTGTTTTTTGTGTGCATTTAAATTTACTTTGTTAGCTAAAACTACGAAATATGAGGCCCGATAGTTTATGTAACAATTCAACTCGTTATTCATAGAATCCATAAGTAGCCTGAATTATTTAACTGTTAATAATGATATATAATGGTTCACTTTCAAACAGAAACACTCTCTGCAAAGTTGACCCCTCATCAGAAAGACTTTCTGTCAAGAGCTCTGCAATAACGAGTAACTGATAAGTTTCGATAGATGGCGTCGTGCCGACACTCTAACCGAATCGCATTGACGTTTTTCCATCATTTTCATATGAGATCTGTAAATTGACCCATACGAGCAATAAAAGTATTACTTTGTGATTGAATTTATTTACAATCTATTAATTTATGGGGCAATAACCAAGGAAAGAACTGCTCGTCACAGGTTTTGTGTGAGGGCATGGTATTACTCTGGTCGAGCTGTGAGTATCATTGTATACTCATACATTGTCTCCTACAGTAAAACTGAACAATAAAATGGTAAGGACCAAAGTTACTTTGACTTGTTCTAATCCTTATATCAAGTACAGTAAATCTTGTCATGGTACTGAGAACACGATGAGAACGTAATGTTGAAATAATACATCATTCATTTCTTGTTTCATTAATTAACAGCAAATTTCGTATAAGCCCAATCGTCTTTCTTTGTCAATAGTTCTATAGGGAGTGTTCAAATAAAGAGACACAATTTTGCAACAGCGTCTAATGGACTAAGTTACATTGAGATAATGAAGTTAACAAATAAAGAGAAGATAGATCAAAGTACACTATTTGATTCCTTCCTTCCTTTCTTTTCCTCATCTGTTTCAATAAACGCCGGCGTGGTGGCGGCGCCAAACGGAGGTTAAGCTTTAATAGTTTGTTTATTTGGTGCTAATGAAGCTGTTAACTAGTCTATTACACGACACAAAGTATTAACAACAACTGTTGGGAGCCTGTTTCTGAAACTCAGTAACTCACGCTGTAACTCGTGTAGCACTCTATTTTAAACCGTTTTACAAAATGCAAGTCACCATTCAGACTGTGCTAAGCGCCAGGCAGATAACATAGCCTACACCTACATACGGTTACATATAATGAAGTACACACATTTCTAGGCTTTAGTCTATTATCTGATAAAATTCTCCAATTCACGTGGGTGGAGCAAGGTTCTGTCTGAAGAAATCCGTCGTTTAGTGTTAATCATTTGTTTACAATACCAGCCCTTAAGCTACTTATAACCAATTGAATATAGTCAAAATGTAATCTAAACTTAGATCCTGTCCAAGGGAAGGAGGGAGATAGATTCTAAGGCGATCATATTTTAGAGTAATACGAAATATTTTTTCATTTAGAAAGAATAACATTATAATGTAATCACTTTCAGTTTAAAAAATAGGGCTTACTCGATTACTCAGTGGGGTCGGGCAAGAGGCGAGCACGCATCGCCACCGCGCCTTCACGTCACCGTACACACTAAACGTTACGAAATACAATAAATATCTACAAGTGCATAAACAGTTAAATGTTTAAAGACACGTGGACACTTAAAGGTTTATAAATACATAAAAATATTAACTCCACTTTACTGTAAATTGCTTATTGTATATTTTGTTTTCTTATTACCGCTAACAAATGTGTGGAACATTAAATGCACACGTGTGAAGATGATGAGGTTAATTTGACATTGGAAAGATATTAGATTAATTATTTACCTTTTCTTCGAAAATATGTAAGTAAATATTATACTACTATGTACTATCTATATTAGAGTAATATGACAGGGATCAAGTTAAGTCAATGGACACTGATCGAGAGACGGTAAGCGCATTGAACAATCAAATATTGAAATTAAAAAAATATATGTACGATGATCATATCCGTTACACTATTTACATATTACAAACATAAAAATATTTAATTGAGTGCCACCGTTACTTTCTTCGTGCCTATAAACACCCATTAAAAATTGAACAGTTTGAATATAAATGTCTGTATTACGATTAGTATCTAACGTTTATCACTGTTACGAGCCGCTGTTTGTTATAATTACAAGATTGTTGTTCAACTACGAGCTTATTGATATTTGTAGTATTGTCACAGTTTTAGGACGTACTTTTAATATCATTATACTCATACTCATATGTACACCGAGGAATCCTTAAATCATAACACTGCTACTACTGGAATTTTGGGGAACCTTTCCTTTTATTTCATTTCTTTTCTATATTAAAAGCCTGCCAAAGTGACTTTACTCTGCCTGATGGAAAGCATTAATAGAATCCAAGAGTTGTGGTTACCATAGTCATTACAAATGCAGACAACGTATTATGGTGACCCACACTATGGCGGCCTAGTGAGATACTTTTTCACACCTCGCTTGGGGACGTAAAAGGCATGACAGTCATCATGATAGTGTAAGGCTTACACAGCTACCACGATAACTGTCACTCCTGCATCAATGAGCCTCCGGTCTCACACTCACCAACGAAACACGACAACACGGATGCTGGCGCTTTAGGTTGGTTTTCTGTGGGAGGGTAGTACTGCCGCAGTCGAGCCGGTCCGCTTATGCTGAAATCAGCGTGGCTCTACTACCTAGATTTTATGTTAAGCAGTTGAATATATTTATTTGAACACTGTTCATTAGTTCTAATAATCACTGAGTAGACTCTAATACATTCACTTCTGGAAAAGATATCGTCAAATACGTAACTGCAATGGGTTATTGTGAAAAGTCTCTCAAGATCGTAGAAGCGCATCGTAGCCCGTTGTTAAATATTAATATATAATATACGTAATTGAAAAACTTATTTTTAGAAAGATTCCTTGGAAAACTAAGGGTGTTTCATGCAGTATTTAATATTGTATCAAATTTCTCAATTAACCATCATATTCTTAAAATATTAAAAATAAATTCGTGATGTCTGGTGTCATTGCTAGTTTCATACAAATGTTAATTTCTTTCTATTGGAGAATTTCAGACGTATGAGTCTAAAATACAACTTTCAAAATGTGAATACTAACTGTATTAACGGCATTGTTTGGTGTGCGATACATGACAGGTCACTTGACATGTTTGATGCTCGCTTACATCATTAGTGGTGGCCTCAGGGGTTCAATGCTACTCTCTCAAATAGTACCATCGTGACGGAAGAGCACACCCTTCACCCCACACCACGAGCTACGGGCGGGGGTGGCACACACCCTCCACCTGTAGCTGGGGCTCGCGACCTGTGGAACGTCACCGCACCACACGCAACACGTTAGAATGTTCAAAGAGGGACAGATTCTTACTTTGACTAATTAGTTTTTAGTGACCGATTGATTTCTTAGTTTTTAAACTCAATATATCTCAATATACCTACTCAAGTTGTTTCTATTTTAAAGCTAAGGGTTTAGACCATTACATTTATATTGATAGAAGTTTTCGATTCGTACTATAAAAGCACATAATACACAAGATGCCAATAAGTAAACGGACTAGCAACTGTTTACATCTGAAAGCTCTCACCATTTAGATGTTACTTCGGAAATACTTAGCTTCGTCGTTGAACTATATTCGCAACTTTTGTAGTGAGTGATATTATAGTAACTAAATTTGATGCTGCCACACGTCTATGAATTCGTAGTTTCCCTTAGCGTAACCCCTTCGACTGTCATGGATGACCGACTGTTATTCCCGAGGTGCGTCGTGGCAGCCCGAGTTATTAATTGTAGCACGCAATCTTGTCAGGCCTGATGTGCAACGTGCTAAGTCTAGTTATTAGCATTATTAGTAATCGAGTGAAGGGCGCGGCTCACGCGTGGCGCTGCCTCGTAACTCGCCGATAAACGGGGCGCATAAAGCATCCCCTGTGGCTGAGGCCGCGTGACTCCATAGCGCGCTACTTCATATTCGGAGGTCAACAAACGAACAGTGACCGCGCTTCCTTTTAATCTTCGCTTTTTATAATGACCACGTTTTGCAATCGTTTACCGATCAACATAAGTTTGATCTACGACTGCCGTTTTCCTTTATACGCAGTTAATTCAACTATGTTTTATCAGAAAAATCACAAGGAACTACTTTAACTATTCTAAGATGATTGAAGCTTTAGTTTTTACGCGCTTTTTAGATGAAGAAGTCTCATATAATTTATGCCAAATGTTATATGGCAATATACGACTTTATCAGAGGTTATGGAAGTGATCAGTATCGTTTCAGGCACACCGTATTAGGTACATCAAGAACATATGATTACTGTACTCGTACATCTTCACACACCTCATCACAAAAACGTTTTCACAACAACATACATTGCAGGTACCTAAGGTCATTGCAGAATTCAATACTAAAAATTTCAAAATATTCCACTC
The DNA here is from genome assembly GCA_949316085.1 of Hypercompe scribonia. Taxonomy (NCBI): domain Eukaryota; kingdom Metazoa; phylum Arthropoda; class Insecta; order Lepidoptera; family Erebidae; genus Hypercompe; species Hypercompe scribonia. The sequence goes on from OX438972.1 coordinate 24,992,127, forward strand.
AGTTTGCAGACAAAACTTTGACAGTGCAAGCAGTTAGACCTTGGATCAACTTACCTGTAAAAATCCGACAAGAAGAAACCTTGCTAGTTTTTAAAAAGCTAGTGAAGGGCTAATATTGGCCTCTTGTATTTGTATGCCTATATGTGAATTTTTTATATGCATTTGAATGAGTGTGTATTTATGTTTGAATGTTTTTATATGTTACTCGTATTTAAACAATCCTAAAATTTTAAAATATATCCTAATCATGTTCATATCTCATTGTTCGGCAAAAATCACCGTGACCGATAAGACAGTTGATTGTGACATTTACACATTTTGAAACTCGTCTTTTGATTTGTTATATATGTGTGCAATAAAGATACATACCTATATTCGTATGAATAACAGATAACTACTTCAATACAAATTAGACAAAAGCACATTTATTATCGTATCTCCTTATCTATTAGAGAAGGCAACAGGTAGCCAACACTACTAATGAAGCTTTGCAACTTCACATCCGAAAGAACAGTGGTGAGTGAAGAAAAGATGAAGTATGTCTTACCAAATCCGTTTCAAATTCCAGTGTAACGGAAAGTTTTACGAGTCTATATGTTAACAAATACATATGTATGAACTTTTTTAGGTTAAGAAAGTGAACTTTATGTTGTGGATCAACTTTCTATCGTATATATATGATAAATTGACAGGTTGTATCGCATCCTTGTGGAGTTCATCAACTTTGTAAGGATATCAATTTCCTAGTATTATATTACTATGCATGGCATGAGCTGGTCGCTGTTAACAATTATCATGAGCACTCAGATGAGCCCGAAGATGAACCTAACTAAAGATGCCTCAAATAAACTACTCTACTACATTAAGATACACCGTAGTACGATTGTCGTCTCTATAAAATTTACTATAAGATACATTTTAGTAGTGTGCTTAAGAGAAGTTTAATTTGTAAAACATCAGAAGCGTGCAAAGACTTCAGGCGAAGTAAGATCTTGCCTTCGAAACAAAACTTGCTAGAACAAAAATATCATGTACATTTTAAATGTTTTTGTAACAATAGAAGTAAGCACCTACTTATGATTCATAGCGGTGAGTGGAAGAACTGTACAAGATTTTCCGAATACATCATTATTTTAACACTATCAGCTTGCTATAGGTTTGATGCTATCTATATATATTTGTATAGATTTCAGTCCAATCAATGTATTATACCTCCTTTTACAGCACTCCTGGTACACCGTTTATAATTAGATTCATAATAGCTTATATCTAAACAGTTCTGGCAGCTGCCAGCCTGTTCTAAGCCAGAACTATGAGCAGCAAGCGTAACGTAACATAGAATATGGCTAATAAAAAGCGTGTGCTCACTGACTGTTGATGAGTGGGCCGATAAATCAGCGAGAAACCAAAGGCGCTCGCCATTGTCTATATTATTCATAACAATATATTTCTAATGCTAATTTATACACTACGGATTTTTTGGATCATAGTTTTTAGTAATCGTATGTACAGGGGTTCCTCCCTATGGGCGTGTTTTCAGGTATCACGGACAATGCAGCTAATGTGTACGCATTGTGCTGATGGACAAATTTTTCGCAATAAACTATGTTAACACATATACTCAGCACAGACATAATAGACACACCAGCTGTTTGTGACATGTATAAATAGGTTCACCGTCATTATCGTCTTTCTGCTCATTTATCACTAGCAGTGAGTCTCTTGCTAAGGGCTTAGGCTATACACGTTGTGGAAGGAACGAGTGTCATGTCCCTCCGACACAAAGGGAGGATCCTCCGACCAGGCGAGGTGATCATGCCTGGCGGGCCACTGCCCAACGGTTGATGTAGGGATGTTGTATATATGCTAATTGCCACGCAAATCTCTATATCGCGATACAGGATTAGTAGTTACATTGTAGTTCATTACATTCATACATTTCGTTCATACTTCGTAGTTCGATGTATCTTCGCTAGATGGCGCTGTTATATATTTTTGATTGTGCTATAATGTGGAATCGCCACAACGTCACAAAGACGGCTGTCTCACAGAAACTACGTTGGTAGCTAAAACTACTCAGCATATTTCTAAATACGAGTTCGTACAGCAGATAGATAAATTACACCCAGACACAGAAGTCATCATACTAATAATTATCGTGGACGAGAATCCAATTTATAACATTCTACTGAGCAGCCAAGACAGCTAACCTCTAGATCAGATTAGACAGGTCAATCAAACTCTCTACTCTTGAATCTTCCAGAAGTATGGGAATTTATATTCCCATATAAATTCCCATACCTAGGCTTAGGCAGGCTGTTATTTAAAGATTTTAGTACATTGAACCACAATCCCGAAGTTTAAACGTTTGATCGACTCTTTAATGTGTCTACAATACAATGTTAGAACTTAAAAGGTTAGACTAAGTTTGATAAATGATCTCAGAGGATATTGACGGTTAGAGCCATATGCGGTTACCGCACCGTGTCGACGGAGGCGACGTGCACCTTGGCCGGAACTCCTCAGTGGGATTTAGAGGCGGAAGTGCTCGCCAAAGTTTATCGGTGGATGGCTGACTTTCGGGCGTGTAGCGGCTCACGGCCCCCGCCCAAAGAGATGTGCGAGTGGCGAGAGGCCGCTCATCGAGCCTCGATGGCTCGTTGGTCGTCCCGACTGGAGGCTCCACGTGCTGACTTTGCCGTTTGCGGTTATCGCCGAGTAGGCAGGGCGACAGCACGGGACCCTTTCCTTCCGACTGACGCAGATCCTTTCCGGGCACGGTTGCTTCGGGAAGTATCTGCACTCGGTCGCCAGGAGGGAATTGAGTCCTGCCTGTCACCACTGCGACTGCAGTGAGGACTCGGCTCAGCACACGCTAGCGGTTTGTTCCGCCTGGGCGGTGCAGCGTGGGGTCCTCACTGCAGTTATTGGAGGAGATCTCTCGCTACCGGCCGTCATACGCTCCATGGTCGGCTAGACGCAAGGAGGGGATGTCCAAGTGTGCCGTACGTCGCCTAAATAGAGAGTTTACCCGCAGATGCTGTCCGCGGAAGCGGGCAGGCGCTTGAAGGGATCATGACGTCGTAATACCAGCTGTTCCCAGATCACTCCTATGTCAGGCACAGAGTGGCACACCGTGTGGATTTAATCGGTCCGATTCCGACACACCACCCACTAACACAAACCTCAGTGGAGTGACGGACCGAGGGAGTTGCCAAAGCTTAAAAAAAATTGATAAATGAACAGTAAGCAACACTCCTTTGCACGTTAAAAATGTGAAAAGTGTACTAATTGAATAAAAAATAATTTATTGATGTGATGCGTGTACTAATTTATTAGCTGATAATGGTTGTTAAATAGCGCGAGTCATCAGACTACAAGGAATGGCCCAGCATACAATTGAGTCTTTGCTTCTTCGACGCTGCGCTGGTGGATCAACCTGTACATGGAAATTTTCTTAGCAACAAGAGCACATATGGTAAGCGATATGACTTTCAAATCCGAACTATTTTATTATTATGACGAGTGGTGGAGTGCGAGCGTTTAACATAACCAGTGTTCGGTTTATCAAATCGGCAAGTTCATGGCCGCCCGCGCCACCGATAATACTAGTATTGTTCGCACTAACTGTCGTGTTTCGCGATATCGACACGAATATTGTGTGTTACTGGAATATTGTGAATTGACACATTATTGTTAAGGAAATTTAAATTATTACGGGCACTGTGATCGTGTGCACAACTTGTTTTTTGTTATAAAGCAATCTTAAGCGATAGTTGAAGCAGTTGTCAGTTAATTAAGAGGTTTATTAAAATAATATTTAAGTAGGTATGAAAGTTAATATCCATGTCTAAGTGGCGTCTCCAATCAAAGAGGGGATTGACGGACACACGAGCACGGTCTCTTGAAACAAGTCACTCTACAGTTAGTTGCGTCAGTCTCACACGTCGCCTCCTCGGAGACTTGCGGTCTCTTTCATCAGATTTTCTTCGTTCTGTCTGTTCCTTACCTACATTTATGTTTCTACATTTTTCCCATCTCAAAACAATTATTGTCAGAAAATCCCATGGGTTTTAGTCAGGCGGCCAGCTGTTAAAGAAATCAACAAATATTTTGCAATGTTACACAGAAGGAATAGAGTCCAAAAAAAATTAAAAAAACACGAATATGATCATATAACAAACTATTTGATTAAATTCACAAGTTAATAAAACTGAACTTGTCTATAAAACACCATTAAATTTTTCGTATGGGTCTTGAATAAAAAAGTTTGTGCTAATTTTAAATTTATTGTTACTGGTGAAACTTCATTTAAATTTTAGTATTGACAAATAACAATATTTTTGGTATTTAATATCAATAAGCATTAGCGAATATTACGATGACGTCACAGGTCAAATGTCACACCCCTGTGGATCGCGGGGCAAGTGCCCCACGGACTGGAAGCGCCGGTGGGCCCTCGTGGTGAGCGAGGGCGCGAGGGTGCGACTCGCCGGACGTCCGGACCGACACATCAAACAAATATAACAAGCGGCTTTTCACTAATTGTATTCTGTGTACGTTCACATCATACGTACCTACTGACATCATAGAGCTTGTCTCTTAACGTTTCTCACACTCACAATTAAAGTGAATTTTAGTTAATAACTAATTACATAATCTGGTTTCCAACATCTTTTAACGACTACCACCAAATCAAGTGCTAGTGTAATGCCATTGATTGGATACAGATATATACGAACCAAAGGTAACAATATCCTACGTCCATTGAAAAAGCTAATGGAACTTATCGATCTGAAATTTATCGAATTTGTTTCATTTCATACCTAGAAATGTACAAGAACTTTTTATATGTTATAGGCTTATTCAACAATTTACTACTCATATGTCAGTCGTAAGTGAGAAACTTGTCGGGTTATATTAGTTCGTGTTCCCTTTACAGCAAACACATTTACTTTCTCCAAGGAATTGTCACTGTGTCACAACTAGTAGTAGGTAACAAATCAATATTTATTATAACGCATCAACTGATAAAATTTCTCTGGGACATACCTACACTGCAAAAGAATTTGGCAATATCTTCTACGTCGTGAAATACTTACTTCACCACTATATATTTCTTAACCTTCCCTTGAATCAATTTTATGATGATTTAGGGAAAAAAGGTATCTAGTTCCACTTGCTATTGTCTAATTGTGCGCTAATTAATTCCCTTGCCGGAGATAATTAACCAACACACGCACTACCACGGCGCGCCCTGGGCGAGGCACCCAGTCTAGTGACATCCATTCACGAAATGAGTTCGCCTTTCGAGAACATGTCGATCGAGGTTAGCTAATATCCAATGAACAATATAAAGATTCTTTTACACCGTTTTACATATCAGTATGTTATATAAAAATGTAATATGCCTACAAAGGACAGCTTCATTGCTAAAAGCAATTTTATTCCACCTTTGGGTGGATCAAAATGTTTCGAAGACAGGCGCAATTAGTTTGAAAAGGTACTATTCCAATGTATTTTTAATTTTGACAAATAATACTAACTATTAAAACATAATGATATATCAAATGTAGAGGGACCACAATTAAGAGTAATGTGAAAACAAAACTTTGTAACTTCAACTCGACGTAATATCTTTAAATTGTTAATTATCAACATTATAATTGTAATATTAGTAGCTTTGAATGTAGGAGAGCTAGTCGACACACGTGAGCACTGCTGGTTAGGTGTCATATACTCATAATCTGAGTCACAGAAGGCTGGTGGGACACAATTTGTTCGTTACTCTTCGCCGAGTGAGTGAGGATACCGGAGACCAGAACCCACCGCACTAATGACGTGATTTATGTCCCTGAGCGTCTATAATTATTGATCATTAACACATTTGTCCTCCTATACCCTACATAAACTTTATAATTAATACGTAGTGTCACCTGCCCTGCTCGTCTCGTGGGTGTCGTAAGAGACTGTTATGGGAGCAAACTACGCTGCAAATAGAAGGCAGTTAGAAACAAATGCTGTATGAACCCGCTTGACCAGCGCGTTATTGGTAGACCAAAACCTCCTCTCTAAGGAGAGATCTATGTCTAGTAGAGGACTATCAAAAGCTGTCAATGATAAAAGGAACACTGTAATTCAGATTCCGGTTTTTAGTACAAAAATATTCATAGAGAACATCGAATCCAATTCTAATTCGTGTTTGTACAAGTTTAAGTGGGCTGTTTTTGATCTGTCACCCTAGTTTGCGTGTTACCGGTTGCGCATTGGGTGTTGTATAGAATACTAGACTATACATAGTAACATATAAACTAAACTGACACTGGGGATATTACAACCTACATATTACAACAAATGAGCGGTAGTGAAAGTCGCTTCTTAAATTATGTTATCACAAAGCAAACGACATTTAATTTACTAATTATTAACAAACGGTGTAACATCCATTAGAACATTCATTAATTTTTACGGTTAGATACTTAGCATTCGTTCACATCCAACAGTCTATTCTACGTTATAAAGAAAGCACACCTACTAAGAATCGTTTCACGGAGGCCACAAGCCGCCCGTCCACAGATACCACAACCCAAATACATGTTAATCATGAATATTTTTTTATCGCCACATTTATTTTATTTTATGCTCTGTCCGCCTATAAATTTAAGAAGTAACGATTTCCTATTAGAAATTCACGCGACGCCATAATGTAATGAATTCTTGGGCGCACGTCGGCCGACACCATTCTCACAGACAGTTCGGTACCAGCTCGCCACCACACCACAGATTATGCTAGTGCCACGTGGTGCCGAATACACACCACACACACGAGCACGCACACCTATAGGTATGTACACACACGTGGACATCGGTTGCGTCCTGGATACGCTGCTTACTGCTGTAAGTGAATGGTATCGGTTGACTGTGAGACTGATGTTCCAGAAAATAGCTAAAAGTTTGTCACAATAAAAATATGTATTACATTATATTATCACTCAATCGTGTCAGCGGTAACTAAGTCGGCTTAGTTATTGTAATCACTTGCTATCGTTCGACCTTGTATACGGACACCGCACACGTACTTGCGCAGCTAAATATTTAATTATTATGACATTATTGGCTACCTTTTGTTGTAGATTGAATTACTTCATCGAAATGAGTATCAAAGAAGTTTTTTTCTAGTAGATATTCAAGTCGTAGCTAAGTATTATATATTTAAGTTTATAGTCTTTTTAATTCTGTGTGTCGCCACCGTCACGCCTCACATATGTTCAGTATAGTACCCATTCATACAATATTATATTGTTTTCCTTGAACAACATTTATAGAATTATTTGCGAACCGATAACGAGCTCATATTTTAAATAACAGCATTGGAGTGTGGAGGCGTTCACGAGCACGTGTCGACTCCGCGTGGCAGTTCAGCGCGCACATGTGACACACATAGTGGCGCACTCATTAACTAGTGTCTAATAGCACACTCGCCCACGATCGGCAAGGATCGCGCTATAAATACACAGCGCAGGATGAGCTCTACTACGTAGCCTCCCCGACGCTGTCCGCTCGATTAACAAATTCGTTGGACGCCAAGCCGCCGAGTGATCGGCGGTGGCCTCAGTCGGGTTATCGCGCGACCTCTTATCACCCGCGCACACACGCTAACGCATGTACGTACACACACACGCGTACATGCTCACACTGGGCCGCGTGTGTGTCTGTGTGCGTACGAAATAGGTCGCGTATGTCGCCAGATGTAATTAGAGCAAGAAACTGTTTATTGTTACCCGATAGACAGCGGTCGTTGCAATATCGCGTTCCACAATAAATGTTAATATTTATACGGTCGCGCGGACATAAATAAACACGTAATGGGGATGCTGTTGTCACGTGTCGGTATCGTGCGGTCACCTTCGGCGATAGCCCGTGACCCGGTGTGATTCTGGCGCAGCGTGCTGTTGCCCGCGCCGTCCATGACTGCAATGATAAAGTATACCTATATTGTTCACGAGCTCCCAATATGTCACTACCAACTGACAACGTGTGCCCACTGTATAACACATGCTAATTATTTTTTTTAATATGTATGCGATTACGATACTTAAGGGCATTATATTGTTCGTATTTAGTTATAATTCATGCATATAAATAAATGTATAAATAGCTGTTAGTAAAAATAAGCAACGTTAATGTTTACCCAGCATTAAAATAACAAACTTCGAACTTGAGAACTTACAAAACTCATGGTCAATGCGTTATTAAATAATCAGTGGTAACATTTTGCTGTCAAACTGATAACGACTTGTATAAATATAATGGTCTACATCCCGCCTGCCACACTGACTCTTACCAAAAGGTCGAACAGTTTTTTACTCACAGCACCTCGCACATATTTATGGCCAATACATGTTAAAACAGAACATATCAAATATAAGAAGGCAACTGCACCTTACAAGTCACTATCATTTCAATTGAGTTTGGGTGACCGTGTACTGCTTCATCAAACTGTTGGTAAAAGTATTAAAGTTATGTAAGTGCAAAGTATCAGCCAAAAGTAGAACCCTCCAAGACCTATATGATGCTGTCAGGCTCTGATATTCTAAAGGATCGTTTTATATCTTTATGTAAAATTTGCACGTGGTGCTTACCTGTTGGTGATTGTTGCACTATCGACACCTGTGCCTTAATCGACCCCGTTAGTATAGTTATCTGTACCAATTGGTGGGTAGTCAATAAAGAGAAAATAAAACGTCATCTTGGTTTAAAACCTTCGTTTTTAAAAAAGTCTTCGCCAATATGTTGAAGCTAAATCATACTCTGACTCCCATCCTAAAATCAGCAAAATACTAATGTGGCATGTTAATATTAAAACGTATTTGCTGCAAGTGCCCCTTTTTCACATTTCACAGACTTAATATCTAATCTACGAAAAAAAACTGAAAATACAATGCATTATTATTTAAACTATTATCAGTTTTCACTATAAGGAACATCCCATAAGTTACGTCACAGGAATTGTATTTATTTGACCGACTACACTTACGACCACGTGAACAAGGTGTAACAGATTAGTATCCAAAATCTAATAACTTTACTCCCAACACGAAATGAATGAACAGTAGCGTCAGAATCATATTTTTTACTACATTGAACATTAAAGTAAACAATCTAGAAAATTAACTAAACCAAAACAAATTAACGAACTAACAACACCATATCGTGGTACAACAAGCTGCTGCGAATGCCGAGTGCCCTTGTCGCATACTTCACACTTCGTTGATCCCCTCCCTTTAATATGCACCGTAATTCATAGATAGCCACTAAAAAGCTTTATGAAAAGATTTTATGAAGGTACTAGACAGCAAGTGATTTGAGTACAAAATAATTATATTCTATTTAACTTGCCTCGTTGGCGCGGAAGAAGCCTTCTGAATACTTGTACTTGAGTTAAAACTTATCAACCTGACTTTGTTTCATACGTTTTTCTACATAACCTAAACAAAAGAGTTGTTCTTAAAAGGCCTTCTAATGTATTTATTAAGAAATGATAACAGTTTAGTATGAGACAAAGTTGTGTTTACATACCACTAAGCCGTATAAATAACATTTAATTGTCAAATACTTGCACAATCGGCGTAAAGTAGCCATGAGATTGTAAAGAGCGGTGCGGATTGTCGATAACTGCGAGCGCAAACATAAACAAAGTTCATCGACTCGCCATCGAACCCTACAATACAACGCGTGCCTTCACATCAGCGAATAAAAACGGACACTTAACGGGTGCCCACTCAAACCAGATGTTCCGGTGTACTCACACACGCCAATACATATAGTCACTTGATACAGAGTTCGGATCAGAGCCATTGTCCAAATGAACATAAATAATAAACCACGATAAACTTGTAACATTCCTACATTCCGAAAATCCGTTTGCACATCGCCAACACGAGTGCCTGATTCCTAATTAGGCAGAACCTGTACCAAGGTAACCAGACCGCTGATAAACATTCTTATGTATATATATATATATATATATATATACATAAGAATGTTTATCAGATTATATATATATATATATATATATATATATATATATATATATATATATATATATTATATTAAGAGCCTGCCAAAATGTCTCTACTCTGCCTGCTAAAAAGCATGAATTGAATCCATAGTTGTGGTCACCATACTCATTGCAAATGCAGACGATGCAGTATAGTGTATATATATGCATATAACAGATAAATTACACCCAGACACGTAACAAATAATCATCACACAAATATTTATCTTAAATGGGAATCGAATCCACAACCTCCAGCTTAGCAATTAACGCCGTTATCACTGTACCAACAGGCCTGTCGATGTTTGACCGTGTATTCTCGTACATTTCTCACAAGCCTTCATGTGAACTGGAGTCATATATAATCACTATATAACAGCTTCGTAGCAGAGGCTTATGTCCAGTAGTAGTGGTCTATTACAAGCTGTTGATGATGAACAGACTTGAAGCGCCGGTAGCATAACAACCAGGGCATCTTAATGGGAATCGACCGCTAACAGGTTAAAACTTTTCAGATACATATTAAGTTTAGCTGGAGAAATTAACAATAAATTGCAAGAACTAGAAACATGCTAGGCACACTTTTAATATTCTTTTTTGCAAACAAATTAGCTCGATTTTGTCCTTTCGAACAATTCTCCGAATCCCACAGTACACAAATTCATCTGAAGAAAAACTAGAGCAAGTTGCAGTTACACAATACAAAGGCACGTATTTTTAGTTGCATCACAAATATTGTCAAATGAACATGCCACCTTAATTACCACAATAATCATTAGCAATGGAATATTATTGATATAATCTTCTATATCGTCCTCAATTGTGTTATAACTTTGTGAGTTGCGTTCACTTCGATGTAACATATTTCACTGGTAATAACATTATTATTATATTTACTGGTTGAACCTTCTGAGGACTTCCAAATATTTCTACGCCATAAAATCGATTGTTTGCCCATGCTTTTTAACAAATCATTGGTAATTAATATGGTTGGAAAAGATTTTATAGCGAGAAGATATTTTTATGATGAAACTTTTCATCATCTAGTGCTGGATATAATGGTTTAATCTCTCTCTAGAAAGACAGTTTTGGCCTATTAATCCACACTGGCAAAGTGGGTTGGTATAGAGTTTGTGACAAGCAGCGGGTAGAACACACAACTGTCGATGGCCTTTTTGCTCGGAGACGACGGACAGATCGAGGATAACGTTCCACCCATCAGGGAATCGGGCTGTTCTACAGATATGTTCCGAGAACACCGCCCCTGGGCCGGGCAAGATACCTACCCAAATGCCTCCCTGAGGCAGTCTGACATTTGGTCTGGGTGCCTCAAGGAGATGTAGGACGTTAATCTGACGTCTGGACGCTTCTCTGATTGCTGGAAGAATGGGAAGCTGATCCTCTGAAGAGGCAGGAACAGTCTACGAATTCAGTCGAGGCCTATAGGTCTATCGTGTTACTGGATGTGGCGGGTAAACTGTTTGAGAGGGTGATCTCTCTTATCTAACATCTCAGCGAGGTGGACCTCGATCTGTCGGACGCCCAATTTGGGTGAAATTTAGGCGTGGTGTTGTATCTGACCGTGGAACTGCCAAGGAGGTTGTCCAGTTTATCATCGTCTAGTGGGTTGGGTGGTAGTACGAGATCCTTTCCTTCCGGGTGACCTAGGTACTTTCCAGGCACAGCTGCTTCGAGAAATACCTGCACTTGGTCGGTAAGAGAAAATTGAGTCCCGCCTGGGCGAGACAGTATCGGACTCTCACTGCAGCCACCGGAGGAGATCTCTCACTACCGGACGTCGTACACTTCATAACCGGTAGCGATAGCTGTTTTACCAGGGTCATTACAGACGTCATCTTAAGGAAGGAGGCAGCGGGGAGGCCCGGGAAGACGACCTCTACTCACTGCGCTCATCAGAGCAACATGCCGCAACGAAGAAATTGTGTATACCACAAACAAAATATGGTCAGCATCGGTGAGGTAAGTTTGCATGATGTAAAATTTTATCAATGATTTATTATTCGACCACGTCACTGTGTTATACATTTGTCTCGTAACTTTAAAATTTTCATATCTGAGGAAAATGTTATCCAGTAGATAAATCGAACTTTAGTGAGGATGCCGTCATCTTATACCTATTATTAAATTTCCTATATCTGTTTGCTGTCCTCACTTATTGGTGAAAACTGATCAATAATCAATAGCTACTTGTACTATTGGCTGCTGGGGAACATGTCAGTTGTGTTAAGGACGTTTATTCATGTAGCAACTATTAATCCTGAATCACGCCATGAAACTTCCCCTTCATATTAACACACACGCAACTCACCTACTTCAACTGTTGAAACTTCACGTGGTTACGGCTTTCTCGGTTTCTGAAATAATTTTCGAACTCTCACAGTTCCTACAACAAGGATAAAAATATTGGTGATAATTGGTATAAAGAAAGAGATTGTAATATTTATTGTTTAATTACCAAATTATAACCTATATAGCTGAAGTCACGACATTTGTATCGAAGGCGCAAACGTAGGCGCGGCGGGGCTGGTGAATGATGAGCTCGCTTGGAGCGTGCCGGGGGAGTAGGCGAAGTGCGGTGGTGCGGGGGTGGCACAGGTAGAATAATTGTCACAATAAACAGTCGGTAATGGAGTGGCGCCGCGCCCAACGAGTTAATTAGTGAAATGACACCCGCCTCGCCTCGCGCCGCGTACCTCCGAAGTCCGCGCGAGCCGGCCACTCCCGATGTCCCACCCGCACATTACATTATAGCCAAAGCTATGAATTTTTGGCAACTTTTTTAAGTAACCACTAATTATAAATGTTCATGTTTGAGGGTAAGCACCGCATTATTAGTTGTTTTGTGTTTTCAACTCATTAACAACAAAATATGTTATAAGCAAGAAGGGTACATAGTTTTTATCCGTGCAATATTAGGCAGTATGATTCAAAGAACGGTTACTCGCGACGTTGTGAACTTTGAAATTTAATTTGCTTAAACCATTGTGGCTCTAAGACATAAACGCTTGAGACTAAAAAAAATAGTGAACACTCCACTTTGTTCCTTTCTACTATAGAAAATATATGCTCTTTTACTCACTTTTCCATTTTGACTTGTCGGACTGGGAAACAGCTAACTTTTGTTCTGCCGACTTGGTGTCAGATGCGGTGGTGCTGTGGAATGAAACCAAGTAACTCTTTCATGATGTTATCGAAAATCTTGAACACTTTATTCACTACACTTATAATTGATAATGATGAACATACCAGTAAAATGATATTGCCTATCACCGAAAAAAAACCTAAACCGGAAACTTCAAGAGTTAACATGTTGAAGTAAGCTAAACCTAAAAAAGGAATAAGCAAGCTATCAAATATGATTCTGATGATTGGAGATTTGTTAGAAAACGATCTCTCGTCGTTACAGATTGTAGTAAGTTAAAACTCAGCAGTAATTGACCAATTCAAATAAATATTATAATTTATACGTAATGTTATAGTAATGCAATGTATGTATGACAGTTAGAAGTGAAGCATACAGAATATTTAAAATAATGTGTATGGCCACAGGCCAAACTACATTAAGAAATTTGATGTTTCTAATGCTACAAGTAATGAATCGGCCTCCAGTTGAAACACACCATCGGCATTGCATGACGGGTAGATGTAATACCAGCACCATCTCACGGTGCCCACTATTTGAAACTATGGCATAGATCTTATGAATGAATGACCATTGCCTACTTCCAAACAGGTGCGTTACATTTCGTAGAACAAGAATTCCTCCTCGTATCCTCGTGTTTTTACTAATATGTAACACTTAACAATGAATGCACGGAATGCACAAAAACGCAACGCCGTAGCCATGTCCTCTCGTATAACCAAATTTGTTAAATTCATTATTTCCAAACAGTCGACAACGAATGCACGTTACCACGTAAAACTAGACGCTGAAGCGACACGATCTCACTCAATAAAACCTTTAACAAGAAATATAAATTAATTATTTAATCCATTAATTAAGATTTAAATTCAAATTCAATGTATGACAATGATTATGAAACAACCAAAAGTATATAAGAACACGTCACGGGGTGAATGAAAATAAAAAATAACATACTTTTCCATTTCAAGGGACTAGATAACCTGACAAAATATTTTATCGGCGTAATTGATTTGTATATTCATGCAATTTTACAGGTTTCTAGCACTAATAGAATGTGTGATGGACTAATAGACGGACGGACTGACATAATAAAACTATAAGGATTTCCTTACTGCCATAAAACCTAAAAAATAGAGTCTCGAAATCAATTTCTTTCGTTGCAAGTTGGAACGTTAAAAATTCGGTTAAGCAAGGTCGTCTTGTTTTCATCAGGGAAGCATTCGACTACCACGGGGTGCCAGTACCTGAGGCGGCGACTACCTTGAGGAGCGTACCGTCATGTACGAGGACCGAGATGGTATTCTGCAGCGGCGGCTAATGTTGTGGAGTGTTCAACAGGGGTCTGTCCTTAAATCACTAATGTGGAACATGGGATACGACAGGACCCTTCGAGGGCGTCTCTCCCCCGGGCTGGGCGTAATTTGTTACGCCGATAACACATTGATCACAGCCCAGGGAGCGAACTTTCAAGAAGCGGTGCGCCCGGCCACTACGGGAGTCTCTTTGGTGGTCGGGCGTATTGAGGCGCTGGGTTTACGGGTGGCCCTAGGTAAGACGGAGGCCCTTGTGTTCCATGGGTCTCGTCGTGGTCCACCCCCCTGGCACCTCTATCGTAGTCAATTCAGTCCTCGTACCGGTTCATTCCTAGATGAAGTACCTGGACCTGATCCTCTTCGGTGAGAACTTCCGACAGCTTACTCCAAAGCTGGTCGGCACTGGTTCTGCGCTTGGGTGACTTGGCCAATTTGGATGGAGCCAGTGTCGCGACGAGACGGCTGTTGCGCGGTCAATGGCACTGTATGGTGCACCGGTGTGGGTGGCGGCTCTGACCGCCCAGAATAGGAATCGCCTCTGGCGCCCTCAGAAGATATTGGCGGTTAGAGCTATACGCGCGTACCACACCGTCTCGACGGAGGCGGCGTGCGCCTTGGCAGGAACTCCCCCGTGGGATTTAGAGGTGGCAATGCTCGCCAAAGTGTAGCGACGGACGGCTGACTTTCGGGTGGGTAGCTGCATACGGCCCCCGCCCAAAAAGATACGAGAGTGGCGTGAGACCACTCGTCGAACCACGACGACTCGTTGGTCGTCGTGGCTGGCTTAGCCGCCGTGTAGGCTCTCCAGACGGCCAGCGCCGAGTTGGTGGGCGGCAGCACGGGACCCTTTCCTTCCAACTGACGCAGGTTCTTTCGGGGCACGGTTGCAATATTAGATATGTTGTGCATTTATTGTAAATCAAAATTGCCTTATACAGCATGTTAATAAATAAATATCTTAGAAGATATCAGAGTATTGAAGATGCAGCCATGTAAAGCGGCATATAATCTATTTTCACAAGAAAATTATGTTTAAATTATGGAAAGAAAGAACAAAATATTTATTTTGGCACTATTGGTTACTGGGCAATTATTTCAGGAACATTTTAACCCTAACTTCACTCACATCAATGTAGATTTTGTTCATTTGGGTGTCACAGGGGTGTTAATGGGATCAGACTAAAGTCTGGGAGACGCTATTATTATCATTATTCGTTCCATTAGAGCCGCAGTAGTCGACCGGAAATCTTCATTAGCATGATCAGATGTACGTGCGGCCACCACGTACCACCTTGTCGGACATCATAGTTACAAAAAATATATAAGGCAAAAGTTAAAATTTCGAAGTAAGGCGTAGCCATCGTGTGCGTGTATCGTATAGAGTACTTGTACCGTACAACCTCGCAGTAAGGGGGCGAGCAGCACGCAAGCAACTAGTTTTTCCTTTAGTGTCTTGACCATCCATTTATTTGCACCTGACGGCTGCTCAAGGACAAAAGTCGCATCGCATGAGATTAATTGCAGAAACGTTTACAAAAGTTAAACAAAAGTGAAATCACAGGGGCCAAGTAAACATATACTTTTTAATTTAATATAGAAATATACTTTAGTTAATGTAAAATTCAATTATTCTGATTTGTTAACTTAAAGATATATCTGACTAGAAAATCATTGTTGTGCGATGAACTATTTTAAGATACTTATTCTAAGCGCCTATTAAACAAGATTTCAAACGTATAAATTTCATGTTGTATTACAAACTTGTTAATAAATACTAAAGTGTACTGTACTCTAACTTTTTTTTTTTATTGTCGTGGTGGAAAATCCGGCTCTTCAGGAAGCAGGAGCCAGGAGTATGTGGTGTTTCCACTAAAAACCACCCCGGCAGACGGTCTCAGGCGTCCTTCTCCGAAGGAGACCCGGACCATATTATTTCGGGTCCCCTCCAAAATCAACGCTGCGCCTAGTCAGACCCTATCCTAGGGAGGCCACAAAGGCTTCCCCACCTATCAATCCGGTTGTTATAATTTGTTGCGACCACCGAAGCAACCATGCCCGGTGAGTATCTGTGTAAGTCGGTAGGTGACGCGACCTCTCTCCCTGCCTATCCAGGCTTCGAGGTTGGGCAGAACAGCACCGACAGCGCGTTGGCGTGCACTTTGTGGCTGTTCCGACCGCGCACGCCACTGTGCCAATGCCTGTCGGTGAGCGTTCTGCCGCATTTCGAGCTCGTCCTGGTCTTCCCCGCTGTCACCCCGACAGATAGCGCAAGTTTGGTCATAAACCCTTGCGTCCATACTATACTCTACCTAACGACGATGTAATATCAATTATAAACATATTTTTATTAAACCAGCAAGCTTCTCGCAGACCACTATATATTGGTCATTAAATCTGTTGTAATATACTCGTAACAAACCTTGTGCGTGTGTCTCCGTTGTCTAACGTACGTTGCATATTTCTATACTTGTTTCTTTTTTTATTCTTTAACTTCAGAATTTTAAATTATTATGGCAGGGTCCAAATAACTGTAAAATAAATTTAGTTGTATGTATATGTAAACTACTTGGGCCACTAATTCGGTAACATTTGAAAAAAAGGTATAAAAAAACCATGTGGTATAATTATAAAAATTGTTAATTTACAAAAATAGTCAGAATTATTGTTTTAAAAATTACATCGTCTAAATGACCACCGTTTCGACGTTTACACTCTTCTAAACGAACACTGAAATTTTCGAATACTCGTCGGCAAAGCGACCGCGAGATCGTTGACATCTCTTCGCTGATTTTTCTTTTAATTGACGTAGTATATTTGGTTTATTAATGTAGACACGTTTCTTCAAACAACCCCATAATAGAAATTAAATTTAAAATTTTAAAATTCGATCCAATATAACACTTCTAAAAAGTAAACAATAAATACGTATTAGTCCTTACTGCTTAAATTAGTAAAAATTTTATTCAGGACTGGTCTGCAGGTAAATTTGAAGATCATCCACATACAAATGATGCGCACACCGAAGATCTAGAGTAAGGAGATTGATAAACATCGAAAATAAAAGAGGACATAAAATGCCACCCTGTGGAACGCCGGCATCAATATCGCACAAACTTGATGATGTTTCATATATACGGACCGACTGCTGATACCCACGAAGATACAATGAAAACCATTACAGTACCTCGGTGGAGACCATATAATGAGTGAGAATAGATAAAAGGATGTCGTGGTTAACTGTGTTAAAGGCACTGGAAAAGTCAATCAGAACAAAGACAGTAATTTTAGCGTCCTCCAAACCATTCCTGATATCGCTGGTCATTTTAAGCATGGCTATGACTGTGTTATGCCCAGGTCTGAATCCTGATTGAAGGGGGTTGAGGATATTGTGTTGATGAATGAACTTAGAGAGTTGTTTATGAACACACGCCTCTAGTACTTTGGATAAGAAAGGGAAGATTGATATAAGTCGGTAATGGCTCGGTATCAGGAATGTTTGGAAGAAGGCAAACGTATACCTTGCGCCATGCGGCTGGACAGTGTCGGGAGTAAAGGGAGTAGTTGACAATATGAGATAATGTAGGGAGAAGTTGGTCTAATATAGTAGTTATCTTAAAGCGACTTATGTCATCGCAACCCACAGCCTTGGATGTTACTTTTAGGATGGCGTTTTTGATCTCATCCAAGGTAACTGGAGAAAATAATAATAATAATAATAACAACTTGTCAATTTTGAAGCGCCTTACTACAGGTATGTGCCCGACCCAGTTCTCAAGAACGGTCGTGCTACGTTATATTGGGATCGATCTATTATCACAGATAGGACTATTGTTGCCAATAAGCCTGATATTGTGGTGATAGATCGATTAGAGCGCCGCGTAATGATTGTCGATATCGCCGTTCCTCATGAGGAAAATCTCGTGAGAGTTGAAAAAGAAAAACAATTAAAGTATTTGGATCTGTCTCATGAGATTGCCGATATGTGGAATGTGGATTCGGTGATCATTGTTCCGATAATCATATCTGTTCACGGATTGATAGCCAAGAGCCTCGACCAACACCTTAAGAGGCTCACGTTAGAAGGTTGGATCAAGGGTCTGATGCAGAGGGGTGCTGGGCTAGAAAACCTCCACGTGGTGCACCCTGGTAACGTTGGCAGCACCGCCAACGGCTAATATTCTAGCACGAAGAGGAAACCATTGTCTTCGGCAAATCGGCCGAGACTTGGTCCAACAGAGCGGGCGTGTCTGTCGGATCCTATGTTGGCTCTTCGCTCTTCGGAGCATTGAGGAGGAAAACCTCGGTAAAAAATCACGATGGTGGGACCCTCTCTAGGGTCGGAGTTCCTCCGTTCAGCGGTTGGAAAGGTAGGACGGGCTCGGTGTGCACTTACACTGCCACCGAGCAGGCATCAGGAGACGCAGTCTCCCTGCCGCCGTCGGCATATCGTAGTCCCGAGTTGGAGTCTCGCGACTCCAATCGGGGGCGAGGGTCTTGGCTTAACCGCCCGGACTGCGAGGAAGAAAACCTCTCTAAAAAATTACCCCGAATCCCGTGTTCTGGTGCGTGACCAGGGGATGCATGGCTGATGGGTAGTTCAGTCGTAAGCGCACTCCCAGCCGGGGCACCTGCGGACCCCTCGGTTGGGCACAAATTTACGCTTGCCCGGGTATTGGGGATCTCTGCCCGGGTCGACCTTTATTCTCCCCATCTCGTGGGTTCAATTATGGAATACATATCAAACAAAAAAAATTTAAAAACTATGGAAGGAAAGCAGGAGATAGATGGTAGGAAGCAGAAAAGGTCGAACGACTTCTCTTCCAACGACGAGGAAGCATTGGTTGGGATGCCTATCTCGGTGGGGCTCCCAGAAGTTATTATGACTGCTGGGAGCCGAAGAACATCGGAGCGATTACGCTCCAGATCTACCGCGGGCGGAAGCTCCAATGCGAGAACGGACATGCTGGACTGCATGGAGACGGAGCTGTGTGACAGCCGAAAACGCGGCCGCTCCAGGGATGACGAGAGCGATACATCCCAGGAGATGCTACCTCCTAAGGTAGCAAGCAGCCGCAGAGGGAGGTCACGAACCCCGATCTCGGCCCCGTCAGGCTCCGTCTTCTGTAAGGCGGAAGCCTATAGACGGGTCAGGGCAGACAGCGAAATTTTCAGCTCTGCTGATGTCTGTACTGCAATTGCGGAGAAGACGGGCTGCAGTGCGGATAGCATCCGGGTCGGCACCATCCGCCCCGGTCCAGGTGGGCTTGGCGCTGTGTGGATCAAATGTCCAGTAGTGTCGGGCAAAGTCCTGGTCGACGCCGGAAAGTTGCTCATCGGTTTCGTGAACGCTAGGATCACAGTCCTGGCACCGAGACCGATGAGGTGTTATAAATGTCTGGCGTCGGGACACACACGCGCCAAGTGTGTTAGTTGTTTTGACTGCAGCGGACTATGTTTCCGCTGCGGTCGACCGGGGCACAAGGCGGCAGAGTGTTCTGCCGCCCCTCACTGCCCGGCGTGTGCGGCGGGTAACAAGCCCGCCAATCACCAGATTGGGCAGGGAGGCTGCAAACCTGCCCGTAATTCTCGGCAAGCGTCGGGGGCTAGCCAGTCGACCCAGGCTGCCTCTGACGTCGTTTCTGCTTCGATATCGTCGCCCATGGAGGAGGCTGTACAGACGGTCGAGTAATGGCCCAAGTCTCCAACCTCCTAGTCCAGACGAACCTGAACCACTGTGCTGCGGCGCAGGACCTTTTCCTGCAAGCCATGGCACAGTGGTCGATCGGTGTTGCCGTAGCCGCGGAACCCTATTATGTTCCTCCCCGTCCAAACTGGTTGGGTGACCGGGACGGTTCCGTGGCAGTCGTCGGCTCCACGGCGGCTCATTCCCCGCCCTTGTCGCTAAGGGACAAGGGTACTGGATATGTTGCTGCCGAGTGGGGGGGGATCACCATATATGGTGTTTACTTCTCCCCCAACCGGAGTTTGAGCGACTTCGAGGTTTTCCTTAACAACTTGGAAACCTCGATGCGGCGTCTAACGTCTGGGCACGTCTTAGTGCTGGGGGACTTCAACGCAAAGTCCATTGCGTGGGGCTCCCCCAGGACGGACGCTAGGGGCGAGGCCGTAGAGGAGTGGGCGGCCTCGGTGGGCCTCTGTTTACTAAACAGGGGCTCTACCAATACGTGCGTGCGACAGCAGGGAGGGTCGATAGTGGACCTTTCGTTCGCTACCCCTGCCCTCGCCGCACGAGTAAGGAACTGGCGCGTCCTGGAAGAGGTTGAGACGCTCTCGGATCACCTCTACATCCGATTTGAGCTCTCCCGGACCCAGGACCCCAGTAGGGGTCACGTGGCGCGGCGTTCTTCTCGCTTTCCGCGGTGGGCTTTAGCCAAATTAAATAGGGACCTACTAGAGGAGGCAGCCATCGTTCATTCTTGGCTGTCTCCGCAGGCCCCGACCGAGGAGGTCGACATGGGGGCTGGTCGCTTCCGCGATGCCATTGCGCAGATCTGTGATGCGGCCATGCCCCGCATCCAAGGTTGCCGGCCTCCACGGAAGGAGGTTTACTGGTGGTCCCAGGAGTTGGCGGACCTCCGCGCGGCCTGTACTCGTGCCCGGAGGTCCTACACCCGTAGTCGGCGGCGACACCGCGAAGAAGGCGGGGAGGACCAGCTTCATGAAGAGTACCGAGAGGCGCGGAAAACTCTGAAGCTGGCCATAAGCCGTGCCAAAGAAATTAAGAGAAAGGAGATGCTGGAGGGTCTCGATCGTGACCCCTGGGGTCGCCCTTATCGTGCGGCGCGGCAAAAGCTCCGCACGTCGGGCCCCCCCCTTACAGAGATACTCCAGCCCAGCTTCCTGCGGGAAGTGGTCGAGGGCCTTTTTCCGCAGCGGGTGGAACACACACCCCCGTCAATGACCTTCATGGTCGGAGACGACGGGGGGAACGAGGACGATGTTCCGCCCGTTAGGGAATCGGAGGTAGGGGCGGTTGTTCTACGGATCCGCTCTAAGAACACCGCCCCCGGGCCGGACGGGATACCTGCCCGAGTGCTGGCCCGAGCCCTCGAACACATGTCGGACCGCCTCAGGGAGGTCCTGGACGCTAGTTTGGCGTCCGGACGCTTCCCTGAGTGCTGGAAAAGCGGGAAGCTGGTCCTATTGAGGAAGCCGGGACGGCCAGCCGAATCGGTAGCGGCCTATAGGCCCATCGTGTTGCTGGACGAGGCGGGTAAACTGTTTGAGAGGATACTCTCTGCCCGCATCGTCCGGCACCTCTGCGAGGTGGGCCCTGATCTGTCGGACGCCCAATTTGGTTTTCGGGCGGGGCGTTCGACGGTCGATGCCGTGTTGCGCCTGAGGGCCGTTACCGAAGAGGCGGTGAGCTGTGGCGGCGTGCTGTTGGCGGTGTCGTTGGACATCGCCAACGCATTTAATAGTCTGCCATTTAGCTGCATCAGGGAAGCACTCCACTACCATGGGGCGCCAAAGTACCTGAGGCGGCTTGTGGCAGACTATCTTGAGGAGCGTACCGTCATGTACGAGGACCGAGACGGTGTTCTAAGGCGGCGGCTCATGTCGTGCGGTGTTCCACAGGGGTCTGTCCTCGGACCACTCCTGTGGAACATGGGATACGACTGGGCCCTTCGAGGTCGTCTTCCCCCCGGGCTGGGCGTAATTTGTTACGCAGATGACACATTGGTCACGGCCCGGGGCATGAACTTTCAAGAGGCGGCGCGCCTGGCCACCATGGGTGTCTCTCTGGTGGTCGGGCGAATTGAGGCGCTGGGTTTGCGGGTGGCGCTGGACAAGACGGAGGCCCTTTTGTTCCATGGGCCCCGTCGTGGTCCACCCTCCGGCGCCTCCATCGTGGTCAATTCAGTCCTTGTACCGGTTCAGGCCCAGATGAAGTATCTGGGCCTGATCCTCGACGGCAGGTGGCTCTTCGACGAGCACTTCCGACAGCTTTCTCCAAAGCTGGTCGGCGCTGCTTCTGCCCTTGGGCGACTTTTGCCCAATCTGGGTGGAGCTAGCGTCGCGACGAGACGGCTATACACGGGGGTTGTCCGGTCAATGGCGCTGTATGGTGCACCGGCGTGGGCGGCGGCTCTGACCGCCCAGAATAGGGCTCGCCTCTGGCGCCCTCAGAGGATATTGGCGGTTAGAGCCATACGCGGTTACCGCACCGTATCGACGGAGGCGGCGTGCGCCTTGGCCGGAACTCCCCCGTGGGATTTGCGGCGGACGGTTGACTTCCGGGCGGGTAGCGGCATACGGCCCCCGCCCGAGGAGATACGCGAGTGGCGAGAAGCCGCTCTTCGAGCCACAATGGCTCGTTGGTCGTCCCGGCTGGAGGCTCCACGTGCTGGCTTTGCCGCCGTGGAGGCTCTCCAGCCGGTCATCGCCGAGTGGGCAGGGCGGCAGCACGGGACCCTTTCCTTCCGACTGACGCAGGTCCTTTCCGGGCACGGTTGCTTCGGGAAGTATCTGCACTCGGTCGCCAGGAGGGAATTGAGTCCCGCCTGTCACCACTGCGACTGCAGTGAGGACTCGGCTCAGCACACGCTAGCGGTTTGTTCCGCCTGGGCGGCGCAGCGTGGGGTCCTCACTGCAGTTATTGGAGGAGATCTCTCGCTACCGGCCGTCATACGCTCCATGGCCGGTAGCGACAATTGTTTTACCGCGGTCACAACCTTCTGCGAAGACGTAATTTCGCGGAAGGAGGCGGCGAAGAGGGCCCGGGAGGACGATTTCCATTCGGACCCAATTCGCCGCCGGCGAACCGGGCGGCGGAGGCGCGCATATCAGCGCCTCATGCCGCCTTGAGTGTGGCCGCGGGTGGACGGGATGGGTTTTCCCCTCCATCCGCTACAATGGCCAGCCGCGAGGAGGCGACGTGCGTGTGTGCCGTACGTCGCCTGAATAGAGAGTTTGTCCGCAGATGGTGCCCGCGTTGGCGGGCAGGCCCTAGGAGGGATCTGGATGTCGTAATAGCAGCGGTTCCCGGATCCCTCCTATCTCAGGGGCAGAGTGGCACACCGTGTGGTTTTAGTCGGTCCGATTCCGACACACCACCTCGCCGTAAACCCCGGTGGGGTGACGGCTCGAGGGGGTTTCCACACGTTAAAAACAAAAAAAAAAAAAAAAAAAAAGGGTCTGATGCAGAAGGCAGTCCTCCTTGACACGGTCCGTATTGTGAGGAGGTTCCTGTCTCTGGAGCCCTAACCACCGGTATCTTGGTCCCTGTACCCGATGTCGGTGGTCTACTATTTTTTATATTTTTAAATATGTATTTTTTATTTTTTATATATTTAAAAATGTAATCAATATGTGTATTTATACGTAATAAAGAGAATAATAATAATAGTTATAGGTTATGAGTGAACCGGAAATATATCCTGAAAGATAGTACGGCTGACATCTGTCGGGCGTGTCACCGTCCTGGAGAATCTATTAGGCATATTATTTCCGGTTGTTCTCGTCTTGCTAATGGTGAGTATTTGCACAGGCACAACCAAGTAGCCAGGATCGTACACCAACAACTTGCCCTTAAATACCAACTTATCAATTTCGAAGTACCTTACTACAGGTATGTGCCCGACCCAGTTCTCGAGAACGGTCGTGTTACGTTATATTGGGATCGATCTATTATCACAGATAGGACTATTGTTGCCAATAAGCCTGATATTGTGGTAGTAGATCGATTAGAGCGCCGCGCAATGATTGTCGATATCGCCGTTCCTCATGACGAGAATCTCGTGAAAGTTGAAAAAGAAAAACAATTGAAGTATTTGGATCTGTCACACGAGATTGCCGACATGTGGAATGTGGATTCGGTGATTATTGTTCCGATAATCATATCTGCTCATGGATTGATAGCGAAGAGCCTCGACCAACACCTTAAGAGGCTCACGTTAGAAGGTTGGATCAAGGGTCTGATGCAGAAGGCAGTCCTCCTTGACACGGCCCGTATTGTGAGGAGGTTCCTGTCTTTGGAGCCCTAACCACCGGTGTCTTGGTCCCTGTACCCGATGTCGGTGGTCTACTACTATTTTTTATATTTTTAAATGTGTATTTTTTGTTTTTTATATATATTTAAAAATGTAACAAATATGTGTATATCACGAAATAAAGAGAATAATAATAGTTTAATGTTAATCATATAAATAATAATAAGTAAATAATGAGAAAATAATCTAATAAAAATAATAGTTTATATGTTTTGTAACTACATTGTATAACGCCAGGTCTCTATGTACCACGGTCTTTGTCATTAACCGTACGCTTAGCCACTCATCGAGCCCTTTTCAATAAGGCTAAACATGATATATCTGCTGTTAGTTACCTAGGAGTTACACTGCAGACTATCCTGGCTGCAGTATCAAATCAAGGTCACCATATTATTATCAAGTATCAAGTATCAACTCAATCAGCGCAGTAGAAGTGTATTGAGAGTCCTTTAAATGAATGATTACCTTTACATTATATCGGAAAAGAGCTGATAACCTTCAAATGGCTGCACAAATTTTCATAAAACATAGCTAAGAATACTCTCGATTAAGTTACTTTTCTAACAAAAAAAAATTATCCTAATCGATTTACCCATTCGGGAGCTATGAAGCCACAGACAGAATGACACACACACACGTTAAATTTATAACACCCCTCTTTTTGCATCGCAGATTAAAAATAAGTCTGCTCGGGATAGATCTGTACTTCTGGATTACCATGGAATGTCGCCTCGTCTGGAAATCAGCTTTTCCGGAAGCATAACTTTGGCTACCGGCAGGGACTCATTGGATGTGTGTGACGATTGTAGCCACCAAGTTCCAGTAGCATCGATCCCAAGAACTCCCGTAACATGTTTGCACGGGATGTTAGATTCAAATGTTAACGAATTGTTGGCCCACTCTGTATATAAATATATACATATACATATATGTGTAAATATATAGAGAGTGGGTCAAGAATTCGTTATATATATATGTATATATATAAATATGTATCCGTTTTAATTTATGTAAGTATAAGCTCCTTTATGCATCCATACGTAAATATTCATAAATTAAATACAAATTTAAATTTTTTTTCTATTTTCGCTAAATATTTCTAGCTTTTAATTAAGAGAACACATAAACTCCTAGAGCTCCTACAAGATCTGCAAGACCTATTCTAACAGACAACGCGTTTCGCGAAAATGACCTCTTTTGTTGTTTAATTTGATGTCAAAGTGCATTGTATAAGTTTCTCTGGTGTTTACGTTCGAAAAAATGCCTCAGTAGGATATATAAAATGTGAAATTTAACAATTTGCTTTTGTATAATATTTAAAAAATTCAAAATATTGTAGATTATATTTCGTGTACTCCATTCACTTTATACATCAGGAGATAGAAAAAGATCAAACAAAATAATTTTAAAACGATTCGTCGATGCCTCATTGAGACATGTACGTGTGCGTATATTTGTAAACCTTATCATCAAAACATTGGCTGATTGTTTACTTTCGTTGTGTGGCGAATGGTGAACGGAAGGCAATTGCAGACACAGATAAGATAGCGCTGTTTATGTCCGTCCGACACAGCTTACTGCGTTCGTCACTTCGGCAGGAAAGTGCTTACCCTTGTGGTTGATTCACTTCTAGTTCTATAAAACAAGAACTGTGATAAGCGTACAGAATTTTTGGATATTTCTTTATTACATTCAAATCAGTTTTGTCCGCTATGTCTCTGCCACACTTGAATAAAGGCTACTCCAAGTTAGAATCATTCTCACAGTGTTAAGGTGAATCTTAAAATCGTAGCTGCTCAAATAATTCTGCCCGCTATAACATTTCATTTAGTCATAATATAAGTACTAGAGAAGCCATTTCAAACAAAAGTTGTGTGAACTTCATAATAGAAGTGCTCGCGGGGTGCGCAGGGAATGTTACATTTTCATAGATTACAAATTAACAACTTTCCTTGTAGAAAATGACGTTCCAAAAATATATTATAGTAATAATGTATGTTTAATTATTTTTCTTAATAATTGCCTTTTATATATCACTACTAGCGTAATTAGTGGTTAGTATTGGCCGTTTTTAGTGAATTTTGGTTTATTTGCTTAAAGCGAACCGTTCTATTTGTGTAAATACTTCTTACGTAAAAACATATTTCGCTCTCATGCGTTGTTAGAGAAAATTAAGTAAAAAGAAATTACAAATTTGTAATTCTATACAAAGTTTATCTCTCTATATACAAAACTAATGTTGCCAGTTTCTGATGCTAAGCAAAATAATCGTTAGTACATATTAATTTTTAGAGTTGAAAATTATTTATAAATAAGAAATAATTAATAAAGCACTATTAAAAATATAAAAGTTAGGTTAATTAAAATAAAAATATGATTGCTTATATTAAATGCATTTGTATTAATTGAACACAAAAACACGTTACAAATTATGTGTACTACTCGTATAGATACAGTTGATCTGAACAGCTACATTATATTTTACATAAAAAAACCCATAGTTACTTAGTTCAACAAACTCTCAAATCTGAATCGTTCAATTTTCATAATCGATTTTCATTCATAAACGGTGGGCACAAAACAAATATTTTTCATTCACTTGGTACAAAATGATCGATTTTAAGTGTTTTAACATACAAAATGCCATTTTTGGAATATAAATGTTATTTAAAATTTTGTCATTCACTCACTACGAACTTAGCAGAGCGACTAATCGCGTTAATATTTCGCCACGTCAACGTATGGTGCAAAACATTTCACGACGATATCTGTTCTATACATTGTAATATTAATTCAATGAATTAAATGGGTTCATTTAGTCAAAGTGTTGTGTCCAAAACTATGTAGCAACGTTCCTATACTAAAGAGTAAGATTTCAGGGTCCTCGCACGTTACTTTAACAAAGTATTGCCCACAGAATAGTATCTATTACAGTCACAGGTTATATCTGTAAGGGCTGAACAAAGATAAAATAGTCCTAATCCATATAGTCCTTTGTATTATACACCATCTTAGATGGTTTATTTACATTGGGCAACGCTTAGCAGAGCGTTAAGTACTTTTAAAACAAAATAGTTAAAAGTGTTAGATAGTTTAAAACACTCTTTTTTTTCTATATTAAGAGCCTGTCAAAGTGACTACTCTGCCTGATAGAAAGCATGAACAGAATCCAAAAACTGTGGTCACTACTCATCGCAAATACAGACAATGCAGTATGGTGACCCATACTATGGTGGCCGTGTAAGATGTTTTTTCACACCCCGCTTGGCGACGTAAAAGGCATGACTTACACAGTTACCACGATAACTGTCACCCCTACATCAATCCGTCACCAACGAAACACGACAACACGGATGCTAAAGCTTTAGGTTGGTCGTCTGTGGGAGGGTAGTACTGCCCCGGTCGAACCGGCCCGCTCGTACTGAAATCAGTATGGCTCTACTACCTACTAACTTGGTGTGATGTAATTATTTATAGCAGTTTATTTAACAAACTCATTAAACTCACAAGTTTAAAGGAATGTTGGACATACTAATTATTGTACATCGAAATTTTGTTGCTCAGTTGTTGTTAATTAAACATAATTATTTGCATTGGTAACAGGAATATACACACACAAAGATACAAAGTGCTAATACATTCCAGACACAAAGTGCTAAACTTCATTACCCGCTGTAACAAGCATAATAAGCTGTATATTCAAGTAAGTATCACAAGTTAAATATATATTTATTGCAGTATTAGACTAGAGTTTTTAACTGGTCAAGTACCAGTTAAAAACTCTAAGCCTACATAATATAGAAACCTGACCAAAGAAAACACCCAGCAAGCCTATCGCACTAGATAACTGCTTTGTTTCTCTGATTATACAAAACTCGTGCAGAGAATACCCATAGACTACTAGTTTAGGAACACGTGGCTATTGGCGCTTCGAATTCGACCTATTAATTTTACATCGATATGTACTTTTCATTAAAAAGATAAACAAGAAGCAATAATCACCGAAACCGACATCATTTTGAAAGATACAATGCATTTGTAATGAAATTAATCTCATAGGTACATTAAAATTCCGTTAAGTGGCACGAAGTGTGAGTGTCGCGGGAGTCGAACCGGTCGGAGCGCGGCTAGCGCACCCGGCCGAACGCCGTACCGGGGCCACTCGCCATTACACCAATACTTTTCTATATTACTTGAGCTCTTTTATAACCTAACTATCCGCAGAATCCATTTTATACTGCACAACGATTCGAGAAATCGACTATAAAATAAATTCATTCGGTTGCTCAATAGTCTTTCTCTACGAACCAATTAATAGTTTTCTTTGTTCCTTTTTAAGTCCTGCACCTGCTTGCAGGAAGATTTCGAGCGAGACGAATTGTATGAAACTGTAATCTCTATAAGTTACGACTATAATAAAATAATAGCATATTTGAAATACCACTGCACCGGCAGGTGTGTGTGTGTCTCAGTACATAAATAATCATAGCACATATTACAGAGATATACTTTCTCTTTGCCACAACAGATATTCTTTAAGAGCCGGTATATTCACACGAATAAAATCACTAGAAGGTTCAGTAAATTGTAGTCAGGCCTGATGAAGTGGCCGGTGATAACTAAATGGATCCATACTATCCACTTGTTATCCGAATATAAGGAAGTATAAGGAAGTATAGTTTCTAATGTCCCTCTCTTCAGCACGTTGCCTTTCCAAGTCTTTTGAATTTTTAATGTTTAAATGACCTAATTCTTCATGCATTTTAGAACCCTAGCCTCTCAAATATGGGGTACTGAATCATTATACACATGTTTTACACACTTGTATAAATGTGATAAGCTATTAAACAGTAAGTCACAAACTCGGTTTCGGCTTCTATATGTGAACTATGTGTATGGTATTATAACAGTGTTCAAATATCTAGGGGAAGTTCATCAACTCAGTCTTCAGAAACGTGTCTGCTTAACCTTCCCAGAAGTAGTCAGTATGATGTTACACATCATTCACAAGGCATATATATATACATATAAAAGGGCAGACATGCAGTAACATAAATAAAACTGCAATCAGGTTATAAATAGATGAACCAGACGAGTTTGAGTGCACACAAAAAAGATCTTTATCAATGAAGTGTTCAAGGTGTTTACTTAACGAATATGTAAATCAGTTTCTATTTCGGTGCCGAGTGCTGTCTTTTATTAAACCTGTTACAACTTTCTACTTACACGGCAATAGATACTAAGCCATCGTCAACCATGAAACTTTCTTTCTATCTTAGAGACAAATTATATCACAGAAGCTATCATTTTTTTTTTGAAAAAAAGAAAGAAAAGAGCCTGCCAAAGTGACTCTACTCTGCCTGATGGAAAATATGGATAGAATCCAAAAGTTGTAGTCACTATACTCATTGCAAATGCAGACAATGCAGTATAGTGACCCACACTATGGCGGCGCTTAGGGATGTAATAAGCATGACAATCATGGTGGCGGTGTAAGGTTCACACAGTTACCACGATAACTGTCACCCCTGCATCAATGGGCCTCCGGTCATAATAAGACACTTTATTCATGATAGATAACAAGACCTACGGTGTCGATTGTGGCCTATCAAACGATAGGTTACGGGTTTAATAATTAATTGAATTTAATAATTACGATAACAGAGCACCGTGGCGTGCACCTGCTCATCTGTCCGGCTCGCAACTTTGAAAGCGCGATATTCAACAAAGTGTCGTCTGCGCGGAGCTGCGGTCCATCGATGTCCGGAAAGGCAGTGGACCGGGCGGTATTCCTGCGTACCGGAGTTGTCTCTTGTATTGATACGCTTATCCCACCTCTTATGTTCCTTAGGAAATGTTCCGGATCTGGATAAAGGCGAATGTTCAATAAATCTCCAAAAAAGGAGACCGCTCCAACTCAACCATTTGCCGACCATCACTTCCACTCTCTACAAGAAGCGCAAACGTGTCATCAATAAACAAGTAATCCGTTACACCATTACCGTACAATTAATTGTTTATTGATGATCACGTAACGAGTGATCAGAGGATCACTAATTGTTGAATGATCAGCAACACTGCTTTAGGCCGAACCGTTCCATGGGTGATCTTTTAGCATACTTCACACGCCTTTGGGGTGTGGCTGGACAAGCACGACGAGTCCTTAGCCATCAACCGCGACATGGATAACGTCTTTGATATGGTCTGGCACCGTTCGCTTCTCTCCAAACTGCCGGTATTCGGCCTGCCCCCTAAACTCTACAACTTTATTGTCACGTTGCTGCACAAGTGCCACATTAGGGTCTTGTGTGACGGTGCGGCCTCTGATTTTCAGTAGAATTAAACAGGAGCTTGTCACTACTACTACTACTGTACACCTAGTTTGACCTTGAAATATCACGAGAATGTGGTGCTGGTGGATAATCCGAGTATCCTCTGTATGAATATTTTCCGACATCTCAACCCGTGAGAGTATATTGAAAGCATCACTAAAGTGCTCTCACAGAAGCTGAATATACTGAACAGAGTGAGACAGTTCTTCTCACCTGATCATCTGTGTTTTCTTTATAAGACCCAGGTGCGGTTCTGCGTGAAGTACTGTTATCATCTTTACAATGGATCCGCACAGTATGTGCTGGACTCTCTAGATCGATTATAACGTCGAGCAGTCCGAATTATCAACAGCCCCGAAGTCACTGAATCCCTGGAGTCTTAGCAGTTGCGAAGAGATATCGCCTCTATGGCAGCCTTCTATAGTCTTTATCATGAAGTGTTCTGACGAACTTCTTCAACTGGTCCCACGTTTTCTTTTCCTCTATAGGAGTACTCGTGCTTGCCTTGGAAGTCACCGTTTTAGAATGGTAGACATACGCTCCCGAATTAAACGGTTCAGCTCTTCCTTCCTAAACAAATCAGTTAAAACCTGGAACTCACTACCGGCACACATCTTTCCCTCCCACTATGATCCTGGGTCCTTTAAGCGGGGAGTGAAGAAGTATCACACTGGGCCGAGATACTGCACTGTGTATATTCGCAATGAGTATGCTGACCACCCTCACCCTCTTGGATTGTATTCATGCTTTCCATCAGGCAGAGTAGAATCACTTTGGTAGGCTTTTAGATAAAAAAAACTTATCAAATACTTACTTAACTCCTTACTATATGTATATACAGATTTGAGATACACCTATTAGAATAATACATTTTATTTAAATTAATAGATAATTGCCTCTTAGTAATTATGTAAATAAGTCATAACAACTTATAAACGCAAACAGCTTGATTGCTAAGTAAAATAATTTTATATTTACGAACATTTAGAATTTTGTTGAAAATAACTAAATTATAGTTACTTAATAGACTTTTGATTTAAGGAGAAATAGTATTGCAGTTTTCAACAAATAAATAATGAAAATAAAACAATTTGTTTTCTAATTTTTAGTGTTTCTATGTAGGGAGTTTCCGTTCTGTTGTTTTTTTTTGAAGTCACATTGCACATTGCGGACGAACGAGAAAATATGCGAACTAGAGACAGAATTGAGCGGGCTATGGTGGGATATTTTGGATTTATCTGAAGTCTCGATAATACTACAATACGACTACTTACTTTATTTCCGGGAGAGCGAGCATCAGTCCCAAGGTGGTGTCGGGTTCTTGGCACACAAATCTCTCCTAAACAATGTGGTCAAGATCGAGAGCGTGCTTTCGAGGGTTGCCTAGCTTAAACTTAGAATGAATACTTGTATAACTTTCAGTGAATACACTGAAAGTTATGTATACAAGTATACGCTCCGACCGTGACACACCCTGACGATGAGGTAGAGACTGTGTATGAAGACATTAGTAGGGCCATACATATGTGTAAAACCCTCTACACCGTTGTTAAGAGGGACTTCAACGAAAAGTTGAGTAAACAAAGCGATAACAAGCTGTGTGTGGGTTCATTTGGAGTTGGTCGACGAAACCGCAGAAGCCAACTACTGGTCGACTTCATGGAAAGGGAGAGTCTTTGTATGATAAACTCCTTCTTCCAGGATCATGAACACAGAAAATCTACATGGATGAGCCCTGATGCTATTACTAAAAATGAGATCTATGAGTACTTCATCATGACGATATAGAAGTAAATATTTCATGGTGCTTGCTAGCCAGAACAAAAAAACTAATACAAAAGGTTCAAAATGCTTGCGCTCATTACTGCTTTCCCTGGATGTCATCACGTAACAACATAAATAAATGATAATAAGATTTTAAATACGGAAACCAGAAGGAGGCTGCATTTAACCAGCTTATTGTTTGGTGTAAACAAAAAAGGCACTCCTATGAGACCTAAATGAACCTATCTAAATGAGAAAATAGATCCCGAACGACGATATCCGCAAGAAACCGACGTACGAAGTTACCGACATAGCTCTTTGAATAAGCAAGTTGAAGTGGCAATGGGCAGGCCACATCGCTCGTAGAACCGACAACTGTTGGGGAAGAAAGGTTCTCGAGTGGCGACCATGTACCGGAAGGCGAAGGCGTGGCGTTCTAGGGGGGAGGCCTATGCTCAGCAGTGGACGTCTTCCGGCTGATGATGATGATGATGATGAGTTATATGCTGTGTTTTTTAAAATAAAGTTTATTATTATTATTATTTATATCACTGAGGTCAATATGGTTAAAACCGTGATCGCTTCAAACACCAACTGGTTAAGGGGAAAATTGAATATGAACACCAAGCTTGAAAGATCGCGTCTGATGAAGTCCCTCGAGACCTGCGTTAATACGAACGAACTCAGTCGGTTCTCAGTTGGTCAAAATCTGTCCCACAAATAGAATAGAATTACACTAATAGAATTAAGAGGGTCTCTGACCGCACTTTCAAACTGATAGAAGAAAAGCGAAACATATCACAGCAGTCTTTAGACGATGCGTCTAAATACCAGCAGTTCAACAGGTAGGTCTCTAAGTGTCTGTCATCATATTTTTACATGGTGATAATGGGACGACCTCGAGAATATACCCTTACGAATACAAAAATAAATATCGGTTAACTATTGACGGGGCAACCGGTGAATATAAAAAACCGACAGTGGAACACTCTGCTTCTACTCCTTTCTTTAGTAGTTAGTTCAAATATTATGTAAACTCTTCATCACTCTGTTATAGGTAGGTATTGCAATTGATGTGTAATAAAGGGTTTTTCCTTAGAAAAAGGAAAAATGAGAACCTCCTTGCTAAGGAGCAGTCTATGTCCAGCAGTGGACTGTAAAATGCTGTTGATGATGAAAGGGTACCCTTTCGGCAATACTCAATTAATGTTGTTGTATGAAACCTGCAGCCCACATAGGCCCTTCGTCCCTCCGGAGGGTATAGTAAGAAAAGCATTCCCCGCGTAAAAAAAAAATATTTGCCTACAACCTGTTGTCAGTATGTCGTTTCCGTCTCCTCCTCGGCTCCGTCAAACTACCGATCGTCTCGAGTCGCTGATAGTGATCTACCGATACCACCCGCTGCTTCGCTTGGAACTTTCGTTTTGCATGATGTAGTTAAAATATTTACTGGGAACTGGTGTGTTAAAAGTTTCCTTAATTACATTATTTATATTTCGCCCGCGGCTCCGCTCACGTAATTCTGTTAATGACGTATAAGTATCGTACGGAGCTTTCGTCCAATAAATTATTCTCATGTACTTTTTCACTGTTGTCAAATCTGAATACACATTTCTTATCGTATCGCATATAATTTACATTAGAGTAAAGTAAACAGTCTCTAGTGAATTCTAAAATGTATCCAAATCTTCAAGGCATTGCCTGTAATCTGGTCGTACTAATATTTTTCATTCACTTGGTACAAAATGATCGATTTTAAGTGTTTTAACATACAAAATGCCATTTTTGGAATATAAATGTTATTTAAAATTTTGTCATTCACTCACTACGAACTTAGCAGAGCGACTAATCGCGTTAATATTTCGCCACGTCAACGTATGGTGCAAAACATTTCACGACGATATCTGTTCTATACATTGTAATATTAATTCAATGAATTAAATGGGTTCATTTAGTCAAAGTGTTGTGTCCAAAACTATGTAGCAACGTTCCTATACTAAAGAGTAAGATTTCAGGGTCCTCGCACGTTACTTTAACAAAGTATTGCCCACAGAATAGTATCTATTACAGTCACAGGTTATATCTGTAAGGGCTGAACAAAGATAAAATAGTCCTAATCCATATAGTCCTTTGTATTATACACCATCTTAGATGGTTTATTTACATTGGGCAACGCTTAGCAGAGCGTTAAGTACTTTTAAAACAAAATAGTTAAAAGTGTTAGATAGTTTAAAACACTCTTTTTTTTCTATATTAAGAGCCTGTCAAAGTGACTACTCTGCCTGATAGAAAGCATGAACAGAATCCAAAAACTGTGGTCACTACTCATCGCAAATACAGACAATGCAGTATGGTGACCCATACTATGGTGGCCGTGTAAGATGTTTTTTCACACCCCGCTTGGCGACGTAAAAGGCATGACTTACACAGTTACCACGATAACTGTCACCCCTACATCAATCCGTCACCAACGAAACACGACAACACGGATGCTAAAGCTTTAGGTTGGTCGTCTGTGGGAGGGTAGTACTGCCCCGGTCGAACCGGCCCGCTCGTACTGAAATCAGTATGGCTCTACTACCTACTAACTTGGTGTGATGTAATTATTTATAGCAGTTTATTTAACAAACTCATTAAACTCACAAGTTTAAAGGAATGTTGGACATACTAATTATTGTACATCGAAATTTTGTTGCTCAGTTGTTGTTAATTAAACATAATTATTTGCATTGGTAACAGGAATATACACACACAAAGATACAAAGTGCTAATACATTCCAGACACAAAGTGCTAAACTTCATTACCCGCTGTAACAAGCATAATAAGCTGTATATTCAAGTAAGTATCACAAGTTAAATATATATTTATTGCAGTATTAGACTAGAGTTTTTAACTGGTCAAGTACCAGTTAAAAACTCTAAGCCTACATAATATAGAAACCTGACCAAAGAAAACACCCAGCAAGCCTATCGCACTAGATAACTGCTTTGTTTCTCTGATTATACAAAACTCGTGCAGAGAATACCCATAGACTACTAGTTTAGGAACACGTGGCTATTGGCGCTTCGAATTCGACCTATTAATTTTACATCGATATGTACTTTTCATTAAAAAGATAAACAAGAAGCAATAATCACCGAAACCGACATCATTTTGAAAGATACAATGCATTTGTAATGAAATTAATCTCATAGGTACATTAAAATTCCGTTAAGTGGCACGAAGTGTGAGTGTCGCGGGAGTCGAACCGGTCGGAGCGCGGCTAGCGCACCCGGCCGAACGCCGTACCGGGGCCACTCGCCATTACACCAATACTTTTCTATATTACTTGAGCTCTTTTATAACCTAACTATCCGCAGAATCCATTTTATACTGCACAACGATTCGAGAAATCGACTATAAAATAAATTCATTCGGTTGCTCAATAGTCTTTCTCTACGAACCAATTAATAGTTTTCTTTGTTCCTTTTTAAGTCCTGCACCTGCTTGCAGGAAGATTTCGAGCGAGACGAATTGTATGAAACTGTAATCTCTATAAGTTACGACTATAATAAAATAATAGCATATTTGAAATACCACTGCACCGGCAGGTGTGTGTGTGTCTCAGTACATAAATAATCATAGCACATATTACAGAGATATACTTTCTCTTTGCCACAACAGATATTCTTTAAGAGCCGGTATATTCACACGAATAAAATCACTAGAAGGTTCAGTAAATTGTAGTCAGGCCTGATGAAGTGGCCGGTGATAACTAAATGGATCCATACTATCCACTTGTTATCCGAATATAAGGAAGTATAAGGAAGTATAGTTTCTAATGTCCCTCTCTTCAGCACGTTGCCTTTCCAAGTCTTTTGAATTTTTAATGTTTAAATGACCTAATTCTTCATGCATTTTAGAACCCTAGCCTCTCAAATATGGGGTACTGAATCATTATACACATGTTTTACACACTTGTATAAATGTGATAAGCTATTAAACAGTAAGTCACAAACTCGGTTTCGGCTTCTATATGTGAACTATGTGTATGGTATTATAACAGTGTTCAAATATCTAGGGGAAGTTCATCAACTCAGTCTTCAGAAACGTGTCTGCTTAACCTTCCCAGAAGTAGTCAGTATGATGTTACACATCATTCACAAGGCATATATATATACATATAAAAGGGCAGACATGCAGTAACATAAATAAAACTGCAATCAGGTTATAAATAGATGAACCAGACGAGTTTGAGTGCACACAAAAAAGATCTTTATCAATGAAGTGTTCAAGGTGTTTACTTAACGAATATGTAAATCAGTTTCTATTTCGGTGCCGAGTGCTGTCTTTTATTAAACCTGTTACAACTTTCTACTTACACGGCAATAGATACTAAGCCATCGTCAACCATGAAACTTTCTTTCTATCTTAGAGACAAATTATATCACAGAAGCTATCATTTTTTTTTTGAAAAAAAGAAAGAAAAGAGCCTGCCAAAGTGACTCTACTCTGCCTGATGGAAAATATGGATAGAATCCAAAAGTTGTAGTCACTATACTCATTGCAAATGCAGACAATGCAGTATAGTGACCCACACTATGGCGGCGCTTAGGGATGTAATAAGCATGACAATCATGGTGGCGGTGTAAGGTTCACACAGTTACCACGATAACTGTCACCCCTGCATCAATGGGCCTCCGGTCATAATAAGACACTTTATTCATGATAGATAACAAGACCTACGGTGTCGATTGTGGCCTATCAAACGATAGGTTACGGGTTTAATAATTAATTGAATTTAATAATTACGATAACAGAGCACCGTGGCGTGCACCTGCTCATCTGTCCGGCTCGCAACTTTGAAAGCGCGATATTCAACAAAGTGTCGTCTGCGCGGAGCTGCGGTCCATCGATGTCCGGAAAGGCAGTGGACCGGGCGGTATTCCTGCGTACCGGAGTTGTCTCTTGTATTGATACGCTTATCCCACCTCTTATGTTCCTTAGGAAATGTTCCGGATCTGGATAAAGGCGAATGTTCAATAAATCTCCAAAAAAGGAGACCGCTCCAACTCAACCATTTGCCGACCATCACTTCCACTCTCTACAAGAAGCGCAAACGTGTCATCAATAAACAAGTAATCCGTTACACCATTACCGTACAATTAATTGTTTATTGATGATCACGTAACGAGTGATCAGAGGATCACTAATTGTTGAATGATCAGCAACACTGCTTTAGGCCGAACCGTTCCATGGGTGATCTTTTAGCATACTTCACACGCCTTTGGGGTGTGGCTGGACAAGCACGACGAGTCCTTAGCCATCAACCGCGACATGGATAACGTCTTTGATATGGTCTGGCACCGTTCGCTTCTCTCCAAACTGCCGGTATTCGGCCTGCCCCCTAAACTCTACAACTTTATTGTCACGTTGCTGCACAAGTGCCACATTAGGGTCTTGTGTGACGGTGCGGCCTCTGATTTTCAGTAGAATTAAACAGGAGCTTGTCACTACTACTACTACTGTACACCTAGTTTGACCTTGAAATATCACGAGAATGTGGTGCTGGTGGATAATCCGAGTATCCTCTGTATGAATATTTTCCGACATCTCAACCCGTGAGAGTATATTGAAAGCATCACTAAAGTGCTCTCACAGAAGCTGAATATACTGAACAGAGTGAGACAGTTCTTCTCACCTGATCATCTGTGTTTTCTTTATAAGACCCAGGTGCGGTTCTGCGTGAAGTACTGTTATCATCTTTACAATGGATCCGCACAGTATGTGCTGGACTCTCTAGATCGATTATAACGTCGAGCAGTCCGAATTATCAACAGCCCCGAAGTCACTGAATCCCTGGAGTCTTAGCAGTTGCGAAGAGATATCGCCTCTATGGCAGCCTTCTATAGTCTTTATCATGAAGTGTTCTGACGAACTTCTTCAACTGGTCCCACGTTTTCTTTTCCTCTATAGGAGTACTCGTGCTTGCCTTGGAAGTCACCGTTTTAGAATGGTAGACATACGCTCCCGAATTAAACGGTTCAGCTCTTCCTTCCTAAACAAATCAGTTAAAACCTGGAACTCACTACCGGCACACATCTTTCCCTCCCACTATGATCCTGGGTCCTTTAAGCGGGGAGTGAAGAAGTATCACACTGGGCCGAGATACTGCACTGTGTATATTCGCAATGAGTATGCTGACCACCCTCACCCTCTTGGATTGTATTCATGCTTTCCATCAGGCAGAGTAGAATCACTTTGGTAGGCTTTTAGATAAAAAAAACTTATCAAATACTTACTTAACTCCTTACTATATGTATATACAGATTTGAGATACACCTATTAGAATAATACATTTTATTTAAATTAATAGATAATTGCCTCTTAGTAATTATGTAAATAAGTCATAACAACTTATAAACGCAAACAGCTTGATTGCTAAGTAAAATAATTTTATATTTACGAACATTTAGAATTTTGTTGAAAATAACTAAATTATAGTTACTTAATAGACTTTTGATTTAAGGAGAAATAGTATTGCAGTTTTCAACAAATAAATAATGAAAATAAAACAATTTGTTTTCTAATTTTTAGTGTTTCTATGTAGGGAGTTTCCGTTCTGTTGTTTTTTTTTGAAGTCACATTGCACATTGCGGACGAACGAGAAAATATGCGAACTAGAGACAGAATTGAGCGGGCTATGGTGGGATATTTTGGATTTATCTGAAGTCTCGATAATACTACAATACGACTACTTACTTTATTTCCGGGAGAGCGAGCATCAGTCCCAAGGTGGTGTCGGGTTCTTGGCACACAAATCTCTCCTAAACAATGTGGTCAAGATCGAGAGCGTGCTTTCGAGGGTTGCCTAGCTTAAACTTAGAATGAATACTTGTATAACTTTCAGTGAATACACTGAAAGTTATGTATACAAGTATACGCTCCGACCGTGACACACCCTGACGATGAGGTAGAGACTGTGTATGAAGACATTAGTAGGGCCATACATATGTGTAAAACCCTCTACACCGTTGTTAAGAGGGACTTCAACGAAAAGTTGAG
Source organism: Hypercompe scribonia (assembly GCA_949316085.1). Lineage (NCBI taxonomy): Eukaryota > Metazoa > Arthropoda > Insecta > Lepidoptera > Erebidae > Hypercompe > Hypercompe scribonia. The sequence continues at coordinate 25,031,820 of OX438972.1, forward strand.
TAAACAAAGCGATAACAAGCTGTGTGTGGGTTCATTTGGAGTTGGTCGACGAAACCGCAGAAGCCAACTACTGGTCGACTTCATGGAAAGGGAGAGTCTTTGTATGATAAACTCCTTCTTCCAGGATCATGAACACAGAAAATCTACATGGATGAGCCCTGATGCTATTACTAAAAATGAGATCTATGAGTACTTCATCATGACGATATAGAAGTAAATATTTCATGGTGCTTGCTAGCCAGAACAAAAAAACTAATACAAAAGGTTCAAAATGCTTGCGCTCATTACTGCTTTCCCTGGATGTCATCACGTAACAACATAAATAAATGATAATAAGATTTTAAATACGGAAACCAGAAGGAGGCTGCATTTAACCAGCTTATTGTTTGGTGTAAACAAAAAAGGCACTCCTATGAGACCTAAATGAACCTATCTAAATGAGAAAATAGATCCCGAACGACGATATCCGCAAGAAACCGACGTACGAAGTTACCGACATAGCTCTTTGAATAAGCAAGTTGAAGTGGCAATGGGCAGGCCACATCGCTCGTAGAACCGACAACTGTTGGGGAAGAAAGGTTCTCGAGTGGCGACCATGTACCGGAAGGCGAAGGCGTGGCGTTCTAGGGGGGAGGCCTATGCTCAGCAGTGGACGTCTTCCGGCTGATGATGATGATGATGATGAGTTATATGCTGTGTTTTTTAAAATAAAGTTTATTATTATTATTATTTATATCACTGAGGTCAATATGGTTAAAACCGTGATCGCTTCAAACACCAACTGGTTAAGGGGAAAATTGAATATGAACACCAAGCTTGAAAGATCGCGTCTGATGAAGTCCCTCGAGACCTGCGTTAATACGAACGAACTCAGTCGGTTCTCAGTTGGTCAAAATCTGTCCCACAAATAGAATAGAATTACACTAATAGAATTAAGAGGGTCTCTGACCGCACTTTCAAACTGATAGAAGAAAAGCGAAACATATCACAGCAGTCTTTAGACGATGCGTCTAAATACCAGCAGTTCAACAGGTAGGTCTCTAAGTGTCTGTCATCATATTTTTACATGGTGATAATGGGACGACCTCGAGAATATACCCTTACGAATACAAAAATAAATATCGGTTAACTATTGACGGGGCAACCGGTGAATATAAAAAACCGACAGTGGAACACTCTGCTTCTACTCCTTTCTTTAGTAGTTAGTTCAAATATTATGTAAACTCTTCATCACTCTGTTATAGGTAGGTATTGCAATTGATGTGTAATAAAGGGTTTTTCCTTAGAAAAAGGAAAAATGAGAACCTCCTTGCTAAGGAGCAGTCTATGTCCAGCAGTGGACTGTAAAATGCTGTTGATGATGAAAGGGTACCCTTTCGGCAATACTCAATTAATGTTGTTGTATGAAACCTGCAGCCCACATAGGCCCTTCGTCCCTCCGGAGGGTATAGTAAGAAAAGCATTCCCCGCGTAAAAAAAAAATATTTGCCTACAACCTGTTGTCAGTATGTCGTTTCCGTCTCCTCCTCGGCTCCGTCAAACTACCGATCGTCTCGAGTCGCTGATAGTGATCTACCGATACCACCCGCTGCTTCGCTTGGAACTTTCGTTTTGCATGATGTAGTTAAAATATTTACTGGGAACTGGTGTGTTAAAAGTTTCCTTAATTACATTATTTATATTTCGCCCGCGGCTCCGCTCACGTAATTCTGTTAATGACGTATAAGTATCGTACGGAGCTTTCGTCCAATAAATTATTCTCATGTACTTTTTCACTGTTGTCAAATCTGAATACACATTTCTTATCGTATCGCATATAATTTACATTAGAGTAAAGTAAACAGTCTCTAGTGAATTCTAAAATGTATCCAAATCTTCAAGGCATTGCCTGTAATCTGGTCGTACTATCTGTCATTTGGAAAACATATTATATCTCACTTCATATGAATGGATTTGCGTGGCACAATGTCTTGGCATTAATTTTCTTGATCCACCTTCTCGTTGCTAATTTCTCCGAAATCCTGACCGTACACTTGCACGTCTACTGAACACAACGTTTCACAAAGTAACCGCTACAAACTGACATTTGTCTGACTTTGTGTCTTTAAATCGACGTCGGCTTTTAAACAAGCTGCAGGGACAAACGTTATCTGCGTCCATTTATGTATAATTATGACTATTTGCTGCTTTGCCCATGTGGCTACTGTAACTGAAGATAAGCAGGCCGAGCTTTGCTTTACATATTTCATGTGATTTAAATCGTAATGTGAATCGCATTCCATAATTACATTCTTGTAATAATTTTAATTCAACTTCCTATGTTTTGTGTGATGTAACACAAGAGTCTAAAAGCGTTTATTTCAGAAATATATATTTACAAGTTTATTGGACGCGTTTATATTTAACTTTATCACCAGCATATTTCTACCCTTTTCCCAAATTGATTTGGAGTGGGTGCTTCTCCAGAAACATTTGACATCTCCTTGCATGTCGGCTGAACCAGATGTTTCAAAACTTTAAATGTTCCTATAACCAAAGTTACATTTGACATCACATCACAGCGACAGCCTTTAATGGTCCACTGCAGAACACAAGCCTCTCCTTAGGAGGTTATATTTTATTCATGTATTACCACAAATCGTTTCAGATTGACTTATATAGATATACATTAATTTTTAGAACTTTTTGATTCAGACAAAATATAAGTATTTAATACTTTTCTGTCTATCACTTCTGGAATATAGGTGTAATGTGGTTTCTGAGTGATATTTTCTCAACTTTCTTATTACTTTCGATATTAAACTGAATAGGAATATCTAAATTGTTTTGATGAATATTTTCTGAAGTTAATGTTTCTAACTTGGTTTTAATGTAAATATGAATGTTGCATCATTTTCTCTTGGTTTTAATTTAATAACTAACTTTTTTTACCAAATTATTTAATAATTTGTAACGTAATAATCTCGCCTTAATTTTACGTACTTTGTACTGGTATTATTACGCCACTGTTTTTTTATCTTATATAAACGTTTTATTGAGCACTTTCACTCTTTCATTTACGGCTGCGCAGTGCGCGGGGTGTTTCACATTGTTATTTGTATGCACCAGAGGGTCAATTCCCGTAATTTAAAAACATTATGGAATTAAAAAAATATTCAATTGAGACTAAAATATAAATTGACTAAAAATAGACATTGTGCTCACAAAAATACTTCGCGACAGTCTGCTGTTGATCAACACTCGATCCCAAAGAAATGTTAAATTTGGCGTATAAGCAGAGACTAGAATAGGAAAGATGGTACGATCGTTTGGTTCAATGAAGTAAGTATTACGGGAGTTTAGAAAATTTGTAATTTTTATAGATTTAGAGGCGTTCTTTGCGAAATCCAACTATGCCACCTCGCATCTTTGCCACTCGCACCTTCATATTAGAAAAATGGCGACGTATAACATTTTTTAGTGATATCTTAACCCAGACTACGAGGAAAATATTTATAAACAAAATTCAATCAATAAATCAAATCAACCTTTCGCCGTCCACTGCTAAAAGACGCCAGCCACCTTCTTCAAGTCGTCAATCCATCGCGCCGCAGGGCGCCCTTCTACGTTCGCTCAATCGTGGTCTCCACTCTAGTACACTTGAGCTCCAGCGACCATCGGTTCATCTGGAGACATGACCGGCTCACTTCCACTTCAGCGTACTGATTTTCTATCGTATAACATCGTTACGAATTTTATCAGCCAGAGAAACACCCAGCATCGCACACTCTATCGCACGCTGAGCTACTTTAAACTTGGGGACCAGTCCAATGGTGAGTGTCCACGTCTGGGCTCCGTATGTCTGTAGGACGCACTGATCAAATACCTTGATCTTTAATGATTGTGGAATCGGCGACTTGCAGATGTGACGCAGTTTTCCATATGCTACCCAGGCCAGAGATCAAAATTAGAGCCGAAAAAAAATTCTACAATTTGTGAACCTCAACTTCTTCGTAAAACTAATAGCGTTGGCGTACGAGCATTGCATAATGTAATTCAACTTAAGCTAGAGAAAGTTGTATATTACATTTAAGGTTATTTACCCTATAGGCCTAATCTTCAAGCAAGCCACAATTCGGTAATAACAATGGCAGGAATTTATGAGACTTTAGTACAACCTTGCGTATTTCATCGTTAAAAAAATTTTTGTATTCATTTGGCTAATAAAATCATCGACAGTAACATTTTAAATGCCCAAATTTTTCGGAAAGTAATTTGATTTTGTAGTTTACAACAGTACATGGACTGTAGGCTAAAATCGACAGACATGACAGTTGGCTATCATAGCTCATACTAGTATAAATGAGTTCTATTGTTGCCAACAGGATGGTGTAGAACCAATTTTTTTAAATTAAAATCATTCGGTGATAATTTTCTTGATACACCAATAGTGTGTTGCTCTGCTTACTGCTACTTAATTGTAGAATGAGTCGTAGACAAAATATCGCTAAAAAATTGTAAACAGGCGGAGCGAGCAGAGATAAGAGGTGACAAAGTTGAAGTTCGTAAAGAGCACATCAAAATCTACAAAATGATCATGTTTAATACTTACTTTACTCTGACAATACTTTTTGCGACATAAATGAGTTCAAGAATAGATCAGAAATGAATTTCTATGAGTGCTCTTGAACTATATCCTACACATTGAATTTTCATTGAAACTAATGTAAATCTGCACATAAAAAATGCATATATTTAAGAACATCCTAAATAGACAATTTACTTTGAACCGTATGTACTCCTATACAAAAAAAAAACATATTTTACATGTTAGTTTATTATATTTAATCTGCGAAACGGCTTAACCGACTCGCGAAGGATTTTTACAATCAGCTAAGTGTGGTGTGCTGGTGAATTAAAAGAATAAATAAAGTTAGTAGGGAATGCAGAATCAGGGTTCCTTACAATAATAACCTTTCGAGATCTCGTAAATTGGTCAAACCATCAAGATACACAAGCTCAAGTAAACCGATGACACTCACTTGACATCGTTCTGTAAAAATCACAAAACTACAGATTATACTTGTAATTATCCAATATGGAAAACGAGGATGTATCAATATCGTGGCGGGGCCTAAATGTAGTCTCTAATGACACAAACACATTGACAGTGTTTGTTCAAGTGTTGAGTTACTACCTGACTTATAATTATTATGTTTACGTTAGAAGAATACATGAAGAAAAACTTTTTTATTATAATTTCTTCATCACGCGTGGTTTGAAATGACTGACTTCGACTTTTTATTTCGATAAAATTTTACAGTTTACACCATCTGAAGAATAATGCGAAAAAAACATGCCAAATAAACCCTAGTAGGTGTCTTTGTCATGTAGGGCCAATATGTGGGAGGCTTCGTCGAGGCTTGCAAGTGCGTTCGCGCGTTGATGTCTAATGTTGGCGAGCTTATTATTCATAATATTTGCGCCACCCGTCTCGCTACAAGCCACTAAATTACCTTGTTTATTGACCAAAAATCTGCGACATCTCCAAAGTTTGCCTAAATCAGGCTTCACCGTGACTAGCAATGATACAACAAGATTTTGTATATTGTAGATACCTCTCTTCTAGTAGTATTAAGTAATAATCATGTTCATAATTTGGACTCTAGTACATCTATTTAAATTCAAAGGTTTCATCGAGTCCAAGTTTCAATAAGAAATTACATAAGTTTTTTTTCATGTCACCGCAACAATAAATTGCGCCGTCGAAGAAGATCAAATAAATAATGAAAATAAATAATGTAGTATTAAAAATTAATAAGTTCACTTTCTGCCAGTTTATCCATAATTATAAATTTTGTGCATTTTAAATGAAAGGGAAAACAAAAAAAAATAATATCCTCTTAAATCTTCTGGATATCAGAAGTCCCTTATGAACTGAGAAAGAAAATATGTGCTATGGACGTGAATACCTCCAGTTAGAAAAGAAAGTTAGAAACTCCACCATTCATTGTAGATATAATCATAGACATCTAATTTCTTTAAAGAATAATTACATCTGATATGTTGCACGGGTAAATCATTGAATAAAATTGATATACCATTCCAAAACCCCACGATGTGAGCTCACCGGATGAGTGAGCTCATACCGTGTTCTTCAGCAAATCAGCAAGAACCAGTAGAGTTAGAAACTTAACAACGCGCGTGCTGAGCAGAAGTATTCTTATGTTTCAGGTCATGTCCCTTTAAGAATTTAATTAATAATGAAATTCAGAAAAATAGTTTTTAGTAGACAATCGGCAACAACTATAATGTTTATAGGTCTGTGACTTTATGGTTTTATAGCAGGAGTCAATATCTTAATACTTGTTCACTACATATTCTTTAATTCTTATTGAAATTATCAATAAACACAGGTTCACATAAAATGTTAATCAATAGAGCAGTTACGACAGCGCTATCTCCTTACACAGTATTCTCAGAGCTATATAATTAAATTAAACTACAAGAACAACTTGCGTGACAGTTGTTTTATGAAAACACAACATTTTTTTAATGAAAAAAAATAGTTTTTGTTATATTGAAACATACATTTCTTATCACTAAAGTTATTTTCTACCGCATTGGAGACCTCATATTTCAATCTTCTTTTGAAATGTCGATATTTTAAATTTTATTGGAAGTGTAAATCGAGCCTGGATCATTCGTTAATGCTTACAATATTTGGAACGTGCTAACTGCACACAGGCATTTATGTCGCATGTTCAAACAGTGTTAGACTAGATCGATATTGTTTTAAACTCACCTCATGGAAAGCATTGATAATAACGAATATAGTGGGCACCTCCGTCGTGGAGAAACTTATTCGCTCTACTCCATAAAGTTCTACAATTATAATTATTACTCGCAGAAAATGATTACAAATAATAATTTCATACAATTTCGATTACATTAGAAAAATTCAAATGAGACAATGATTCGACTAAAGCAGTGTTTACGGATCGTTAATGGTGACATAAATTTGAATGCCAATGAGTTGTTCGGGGTCGCTTTGCGGCGCCCGCCGTTGTCGGTATGCTTCGTGTGTCACCGATGCACTGCTCAAAGGCACCTCACTTATTTGTGAATTAGCGTCGTTCACTAATCTTTACTAATACGATTATTTAAACAGAACTTTGTTATCATACGCTAGATGGCGTTGTCGTGATACCGAGAAATAAGTTATGTAATCATTTTAACACAAATAAGTAACTAATTGGAGTTAAAACGCAAATTATTACAATACATATATTCAATTTCAAAGTTCGAAGTTGAACATTGATAATTTGTTGACACATTAGTTTAGTGAAAGGAATATAGTAACTAAGTGTGTGTTCGTCAGTCGACATACGGACCGAGCAAAATTCATAGTCATTGTATATATTATTGTTTCACCGCTAACACACTAAATGTGTATGTGTATGTACTTGTGATCAGTGTGTGTATCTACTCATTATCATATAATTATGCTGCAATGTAAACTATAGAACTCACAACGAGTCCCGCATCCACTTGCCTTGTTTTTGACGTGTCGAATGACGTATGAAATTTGTAATTCTAACTAATTATGAATACAACATTTTCCCTTCAATAAAAACAATCATGTATCATGTACGAATAATATTACAGATTGCACAATATAAGAGACTTTTTAGTAATGTTAGTTCAACGCTTTTAACATTCTTACCAATGCTGTTGAATTAACGTGTATAATAGCTAAACGATTTACATGAGCACTGATTAATATGATATTGATAATTAGGTCTATTTTAATCGGCTTCAGAAAGATGAAATTTCTAATTCAAGTGTATTTTTTTTAAAACTCAATAGTTATGGACTGTTAAAATCAATTGATATGAGCTAAACTATTGTTCTAAATTAAACTAAACTGAAATTCTACAGGCAGGTTTAGGTGCGGAGTAAGTCCATGGAAGTCGTTATCGACATGGTCACGTGACGTAGCGCTTGAACTACATGTGAATGTATAGAGATATATTTATATACTCACTGGTGCGCGCGTAGCCAGTACAAATAACACAGATTGACAAATCTTCATTTAAAATCAAACAAATTAATAAAAATTCAAAAATAACAACTGTTTGTTTATAATTTTAAGTTTTCACTCCTATCGACGGTCTTCGAGACTGCTTTCTGTTATTTTTTATATGATTCCTATATATTTGAACTTCTGAATAACCGTTAAAGGGTTTAAATTTTATTGTGAATTGTAAATCCCTTTTCGAAGAAACCTGCATCACAATAAGTACGAGTACACGCGACAGTTTAAGCTAAACATGATCAACAACTTTTAACGGTCCACTGCTGGACATAGGCCTGTCCTTAGCAAAGTGATTTTGGCCTACTATACCATGGTGGCCAGACGGGTTGGTATCCTTCTCTTTGCAGTGACGATACCTTTCATATTTTGTTCCCCTAGTCGACTCTTATGACACCCATGGGAACAATAGGGGTTTTGACGCTCTGTATTCTTAATCCGTCACTACACGAAGATTATTATTAAGCTAAATTAATCTTAAACTAAAAACAAATAATAAATAATAACAATAAATAATTAGACAGAATCAACCGGAGTGATCCTCACAGACCGGTCAAGTATCTGTTGTCCTTCACTGAATGAATCCACCCCCTGATTCTGAGAAAGGACTGAAAGAGCAATCACACACTTGTACCTGTTGAGTTGCGGGTATACATGAGCAGTGGCAGTTGCTTACCATCACGTGAGCCGTAAAATATGTAGATGTTTGAGTGCACATTACATACACAACTTTAATGCCTTTTCCCGTCCGAGATACATAACCAGAGACGACAACATGACCATTTTCCACAATCCTGACGTCCACCATGCGTTCTTTAATAATCATCAACAACCTTTCGACATCCAGAATTTTCAAATATTTATTATGTTCCGTATTGTTTCCAAAATAGATAAACTTGTTTTTGTGAAACTACAGTCTACACATACATAATTTTTATTTGTATTTAAAATAGGTTTTTATATGTGCATAATTTCAATTTGACCAAGGTGCTGTTCGCTAGAAACTTCCTTCCGTGTTCAACCGACAAGTACGGGAATATAAAGCATGTGTTAGACAATAACGTATTATAATTGAAGCCAGTGAACAGACACAGTGAACATGTTCCACGAGAACCTTGACATAGAGGATTGATAGAACAGTAGCTACGTATAGTAAAAAACTTAGTTTATCGTACATACATATGCATGTTGACGTAGGTGACATGCCACGCTGGAAGTACGAGTATGTCGGGAGCTGCGCAGGCGCTGGCGCCATGTCACCGTCTCGCTATATTACAGTGTTCGTATCGACGTATACTTGTCCATATGCGTACGACGTATATGTGCCTGGGCGCTGTTAGCTGTAGTTGTTAGTCACCCAAAAGTTACCAGTATCTAGTGATCTCGTCGTATATCGTATCACGAATGTTCAATTTTTGAAATACTCCAGTTTATCATTTATTATTTAATATATAAATATCTCGCACCAGAATATTTGTGATCGCGCTCCTCCTAACGCATTTATTATTATTATTTTTTGTAAAATTGCAAGGTATGAGAATTATAGTAGGTCGTAAAGTATTTCTTACTCCCCTGTGCCCAGGCGCCAAGACGCAGGCGGTCAGCTAGTATCTCATCATATAATGCAGTATATATATACATCTTCTATCTAGTTGAACTCAGTTGAACCCCAGAGGCTTTTCTAATTCACAGACGGACACAAAGGCTTCAAGGTTTTCATTCGTTCAAAGATGGAAAGGTGGATCATGCCATTTATCAGAGTTAATTTACTTTAAAATGGAGTTTATATTAGGGACGTTGTCGAAACTTCCGAAGAGTTTGCCGCACTTTTATGACATTGAGGGGCCCAATGTTGCATTGACGCAATATAATACATGCAGAGCTACACGCGAAATAACACATATTAACAAAAGAAATCGGTACAGTGAGAGCCCGACCCACTCTGCACACTCTTAACTCTAGATCAGTAGGATATATCTTTGAGGTATGTTTTGCTTCGAGGAGGCTCAAATAATCACCTCTTTTGATTGTGTTGCAAACGAACAACAAAGTGATAAAAGGGTTCTTTGAGGAACGGCATTAGAAAAAATATTTTAAAATAACATACTATCTTTAAATAAGGCCTGAAGGTCTAAAGTAATGCATAGCGTCCCACCACACGGTAGAAGAAATATTAATAAACATAATTTTATAAAAAGATTGACTTCTTCATATTCGATGTAATATGCGTGACGATGGCTATTTCAGAATTTACTTAGATTAATATTTCTGAACGACAAATTATTTACGACCAGCAGGTCCACATATTTCAACCTGAATGTAAATTAATTTCACTGTTAGAGCATATTATTTAAGAAATGTATTGCCTTCCAACCAAATCTGGTTACAGTATAACTAGAAATTACATCTATTAAAGTGCAAGTTAACAAAAAACACAATAAAACAGTGCACACCTTCTCAAATGATAATATATGTACGTGACTATTAATTTACATAATGTACATGCTTTCTCAAATTCAATAAATTATCCCTTGCTTTACAGGACAACTTGCTGGCCTTGGAAGTAATGGTTTTAGAGTGGTAGACGTGTGCCCTCGAACTAAATTGTTTAGTCTTTGAAACCAGGAACTCACTACCAGCGCATGAGTTTCCCTTCCACTATGATGACGAGTCCTTTAAGCGGGGCGTGAAACAGGGCTTCTCACTAGGCCAGGAAAGTATGGGTCACCATACTGCATTGTCTGCATTCGCAATGAGTCGCTGACATCTTTTCGCTGATTTTTTCTCTTATTTATTGATGTAGACACTATTCTTCAAATAACCCCATAAAAAGAAGTCTGCTGTTGATAGATCTGGACTTCTGGGTGGCCATGGAATGTCTTTTTAAAGTAATTAGATTTTAAACTAATGTAGTTGTTGTTTTAAGTGGACGTTTTTAGAAAAATGTAGCCAAATAAATAAATAATAAATAAATAAATATTTCGCACATTTAACACCAATATCGTCTATTTTCAAACTAAGCAGAACTTGTGCTATGATAACTAAACTGACTGATAGAATATGTATATATATTTTCTAAATACATACATATTATACATAGAAAACACCCAAATTTCGAAACAAATATTTGCAGATCATACAAACATTTGGTCCGACCCGGGAATCTAACCCGAGACCTGAAACATAGCAGTCATAATTCGAGGCAAGAGGCAGTTATAATTAATGCTGAATAATTTCCTTCTTGTCAGTGCACTCTCATACCAAGTATTGCCATTAAATTTGCAACTTTGAAAATAATATTGCGCTTTTGTCCTCTATTAAAATTATTTTATTTTCTCTCCTTCATGTTACGTACGACATCTGCAGCACGAGCCTTAAATATGTCTACGATTTATTGTTTTTGTAATTACACAATTGGGTTTAGATTTTCTCTTATATTATTCAAAAAATTGACTGAATTGCCCATATAGTTGTATTTCCATTTAATGAGATACTAAAACGAAGATATATTTGAATGTAGAGAAAGGAATGTATGTGGAAATATCTAAGTAATTGAAATTGACTTCAAATTGCACTAAATATTTCTAAAACAGTAACACTTTGTGCTCAGAAGTAATAATAGTGTTGTTTTCTAGTATCTACTCGTTGGCCTTAGACATAAACTCCATATGACAATGAGTTGTCCTTCGGTGAATTGTTATAAACAATTGTTGCAAGTAGTGGTACTGTTGGTCGTGGACATGGTACGAGATGTTAATGTGGTGGGCGCGGCGCGACCGCCAGCCATCAAATAATTTCTCGACGCGACACTTGCCCGCTCAAGGCTGGCCCGAGAGCCTGCACCTGCGGCCGCACTCACACCGGCCGCCGCGTGTGTACGAGAACACACACTTGCACGCCACGCGTCTATTAATAGACGCCTATACAACGCTCGGATGGTAACCGAGTGGTTGTGCTTAGTCAGTGGCGCTTCCATTTGCAAGGAATTTGATTCCAGTGAGCTGATCCTTGCTGACGTTGTTCCACATAGAGGTATGTGCTGCCGTTACATGTGTTTATGTAATACATGAGTTGAGTGGCGAAGTGTTCGTTATTTGCACACGCTCGAGGCGACTCGCTACTCGTCTAGACGACCTCGGCAGCTAAACTTTTTGTTATTATACATTCAAGTAGCCTAGCTCGCTCGCTTACTACATGTAGGTATACTTTGTTGGATGACGTCTCGTTTCATGGATTATATACTATTGTCTGCAGAGTTGTATGTGTAAGACGTGCAATAAACAACGAGCTGTGACGCGTCGGTTCAAACACCTCACCGTCCGCCAAACTACAACACAACTTCATATAAACTTTATCGGAGGTGTGTGTGCTGACTGCGGAGGAGAAGTGGAGAGGAGAGACAATTAAAACTAAACATATGATTAATGATTTATTTGGATTGAATTAGTGTTTATTACAAAAAGCAATAATTGCGCCGGATGATCAACTGGTCCCGGTTATGTAGCAGTCACAGCGATGTGCATTGAGACCCGTGACGTTGTGTGGGTACATCATATAGCATAGCTCATCAAAATCGCACTGTCTGATACACAATAGCACTTGATCAGCTGTAACACTATTAAATGTTTAATTATTGTACAATGAAAAGGTAACACATTAGATAGGTATTCGGCACAACAACTATGTCTGTTTTAATTATGTACTCACGTTACAAATTTTATAACATTTTTACTGCAAGTGTTAAAACGATGTCAACTCTTCACAACAATTTATAAAAGCTTAAATTTTACAATTACTGAATCGCTCATTAAAAAGAATTATTTTACAATCTCGTATGCTAATAAACAGAAGAGCGAAAGATAGACGTCGTAGCCGATGTCTATAAATACAGTAAAATAGGTACACAAATTATTAATCAATTTTCCTTCGTCGAAATGATCAAGCAGTAGATACCTATAGCATAAGTCTATAAAACTGTGCCACGTCACAGAACAGTATCCTTCACAACACAACATCGCTATGCGATGAATCTAAATCCACACAATATAACGTATTTAACTCACAAAACATGGCCACGTTTCCTTGATTTAACATTCTTATACACGAATAACAATTATCTATTACGTATCGGCACTCACCTCCTTCTGCAATAACCAACTCTGTGTTTACCATTTAGAGTTTATTTTGCAGTAGCATTCGATTCGTTGGTATTGACTCGCTTCACACAGTGGGAACTATTAGAGGTATTATTAAATGGTTCACGTCTAATACAAGTTATCAATGAATTTGCTTACTTAGAGTTATTATGCGACATATATACGTAGGTATACAATACGTACGTGAGGCCAACAACGCAATCCTGCTGTGTTTGCGAGAAATTAAATGTGTCTTGCATCGATACGCGTTTATAGTCTACCTTCAATGGATATTATGTTTAAAAAAAATTATATACTCATAAGCATATTTTTGTGTAGTAAAGACTTGTAGTGTTGGCCTTAAACGTTATATTCAATAACTCAAGTGAATATTTAAAGTGCTGTGTTTTTAATAGTTTTTGTTTAAAACACGTAAAATTTATTCCACGATACAATACAGTCCTATGTAACATTTTAACATATTTACCACCATACTAAACGTCGAGACCTTTGTTACTTCGTTCAAGTGATAACTTCTGTACCATATTCTGTACGTAGAGCTTCGGTTTGAGTTCTGTGTAAGTTTGATAGATGTATGTAAACATACAAACAAAGAGTAGGTTACTTCCCTGCGACGTCGCGTCAGTCAGACAACAAATATTTAATGTAAAGTGTGCTCGCCACTAGACAACAAATTCGTTTTCCTATCTAAAGAAAACATCATACACGACACAAAGAAACAATACTCGTAATCGGAGACATCGCAATGGCTCTGAAACAAATACTATTTAGAATGCATGTGAATACTCATATTGATGACTGGTGTGTGCATCGTCTCCATCTCTACATGTACACAGTGCGCACGCGTTAAATCTATACGACCCTACGTGTGTTTAACAGTAACAAGACAAATACTGTTCTCTGTTTTTCAATGTCACAAGGAACAAATATTTCGAAATATAACTCTGCAAGGATTCTGAAAATTCTCCATCATTCTCCATCTTCTTAAAACACAAAGATATTAAAATTAAGAATCGTTATTAAATGTATGTTATTGAATATTTCTATTCATACGGATCGAATTTATCGAATAAACTTCACTGTTAAATATGAACTTCTTTAAAAATGGAGTAAGATGAGAAATATATGGTTAGGAAACGATGGTGATCATCACGGTTCATCAGTGATCAATGACGAATGAAGAATGCAGAGTTTTTTGTAAATATCTTCTAGTAGCAGTCTTAAATTGAATAGAGACGTAATGCTTACGCGGTTCGTGAAGTGGAAATGTCTGGCAAATTACTTTTTAAAAAGCTTGGATATGACAGATTATTGGTCAAGTTCGTGATGCTTAGCTGGAAATTATTTGACCCAACGAAGGACTGCGACGGAACAACCAACGACAAGCGTCCCGTTATAACTGATAAGTAATGTCGGTTCATGGAGAGATTCACACACTTGCACTTATTTTAGCAGGCCCGTTGGTCACGTGGTTCATGATCGACATTGTGTGATCAGCACGCTCATTAGATCTTTCTGTAGACTGGATCCAGGACATCTGCTTATAAAAAGCATATAGAAAAACTGTTAGGGAGATTCGTACTTAAACTTGTAAGTAAAGACATTAATATTTTCAGGAAATAAATAAATTAATATTTCGAACATCTAACACACACCGCCATTTAGCTTCAAAGAAACTAAAGCTTGTACTATGAAAGCTAGATAGACTGATAGAATACTTATTTACTTATAAACAACACCCAAACTCCGAAATTGTCAAAATGTCTAAACTGTTTTGGTAATACTGTTTAAAGAATATTTTTATTCTTTACACCAATACACCATGTAAGGAATACCAGTACCATTATAAGAAGAATTCGCCGTCATCCACCTCGTCGCGGGCGACACTAGAGCCTCAACATAGTTCCTCTAGGTCGCTGGTACACCACACCTCTCACAGACCTACAAAATGTTACCAAATTTAATGTAAATAATGGTGACATTAAACTTGGTACGGCTAAGGTTCAGACCAAGAAGTTAGGGCTGCAACCTCACATGCAAGGAGTGCGCCTACTGATGACAAGGTTCTGGCAAGGAAAACATTCTGATTAGCGGCAATGTTCTCGCCACCTATTACATCGGCCATAACAACTGGCGAAAAATGTGCGTTTAATATACCTCTGCCTACCCCTTTGGGAAAACGCGTGATTTGGACATAAATATTTTAAATAAATTACACCTACTCACATACATGGAACAAATGATAGTGCTTATCAAATACTGGTTTGTCCTAGGTGGAAACCGAACCCACGACCTTTGACTTATTGTTAGATGTCAGAATCATTAGACTAGTCAGGTAAAGATGGTTGGACGCATGTTACTGGTCGCTAAGCTCTTTTATGAAATATAAAGTAAAACACTCCAACTTGTCATAATAATATCCATTGCTTCAGGAGAAGCTAGTTACTATGATTTCACAAGAAAATATATAAAATAGTGACACTAGAAATATGTGTCCATTGCATTATATAATTGAATAATTTTCATATTTAGATAAAGCTTATAGAACTGAAAAGTTTGTTTGTTTGGTTGGTTGAACGTGCTTATCTCAACAAGTACTGGTTCCAATCGAAAAATTCTTAGTGTTAGATAACCTATTTATAGACCATAACTTATACTCGTATACATTATACACCATCACACAATAACTCCTATACACCGTTCACTATCAAGTGGACTGTGTCCTCGTGCGTAATTTACAGACAGTCCTGCAGAGTAAATGTGCAGTTGCAGACAGAGATGCAGTAGAACACACATCACTCTATAAACATAATGAATTGTCGCCCAGTATATGCGTGTGCCTGACTTCTTACCGCTTGTTTTCGAGAGTTTGACTGCACGATTGGCCTAGTGGTTTAAGCGGTCGCCACTCCGCTCTCCACTTCGCTGAGTGTTGTGGGTTCAAATCCTACATGGGACAACACTTTGTGTGATCCATAAATTGTTGTTCTGAGTCTGCGTGTTCTTTGTGTCCGTTTCTTGTATGTTTGTAAAGTCCCCCGCGACACAGGATTTATTCCTAATGCGGGCGTTGTCTTTTTTTAAAAGAAAAAAAAGAAAGTTTAAATTAAATAAATAATCCATGAAACAAAGACCCATAATGAACTTTGGAATTAAGAAAAAGCCGTTCGAAGTTAGGTAACAAGCCAAGTTGCTTTTAATGGACAGCTGCAATGCGTGACATTATGATGAATGAATCAAAAGTTGTTTCTTGTGACTAAGCTTCCATCGTGAAACCAACACTCATGATAAATTACAGAGGCGAACTTTAAACTGCACAACATTGTAACAATGTCGTAGCGAAAACATCTTATAGTAGCATGCACCTATTTGTGGTGTCATTCAATTATTAAGCGATTTGGACGAGCATCACTAGTCCAGTTAAAAAGAAACATCTAGCAACCCACCCAGAACTGCTATCTTAGTATATAATTCCTTATAACATCTTCACAAATTTACCTTAGTAAATTTAAATACGTACATAGATACTACATGTTACCAAATGTACAATTTAGATACCCATCTTAAGTATACAGTCAAAGACGTCTCTTAACTTGACGCGACGTCTCCACAACGATTCAGGTACTCCCCAGTGGCTGCAGTGTTATCATTAAGTGTGAAGTTTAACAAGCCGCTATTGCTAACGCACTTAAATGAAGTCGGTCATGAAAGTGCAGGTACACTTGAATGTCTTTTAACAAAAGCGCTATTAAATAATGGAAGTTATGTCAATAATTTCACACTAACCACAGATGTGATTTACGGTGTAACCCGCCGGAGTGACATTGTTGTGCTGACAGTAAGTCATTCTCAACTTTCACTCGATTAGTTGTTAAGAGCTTGTAATTATACACTAACGCATCCGCTGACGATACATTGTGACAAGTAGGTGCATTGGGGATTATTTTATGTAACTATGGTATAAATTGATGTGTGAGGACAATGTTGCAACACTAAAGAGCAGCTATGTGCAAGTGGGCAGCAGGCAGGCGCAGTGGGTGCGCGCCGGTCGGGAGCGTGGAGCGCGAAGCCGCCGGTGGCGCATGTTAATGCGGCGCACATTCATTAGCGGCGGCGGCGCCGGCTCCCAGCGCACTGCAGCCTGTTTTAAAACAAGAATTAAGCACCGAACGAGATCTGAAAGCAAGAAAAGTAACGGTATCGGACATAACCAGCCGGCCGTCGGGCGCGGGGATCGCTCGCTCGCCGAGCCTGCCGCCGATGAATATATAAAGTTTATCGCGGGCGCCCACGACCGCGCGAGGTCGCCGACCGCCCATCCACCAAATGGACATGAGCCCGTGTGCACTGTCGTCATGTGTGTCCGCGGCTTACCCCCGCACACGCACCGGCACCCCGCGCACCCGCTATGCTGTACACATTCACACACGCACACAGACGCGCACGCACTACTACTTACCGCAATGCTAATTTTTGATAACATTCCACACGTACTCCCCAAATAGCTGTTCATTGTGTTCTGTTCACAGATGTCTCCAGTGTGTTTATCACTCCGCTGTATGGCTCATATCAACATGGTTGTTCTCGTCAGCGACATTATCGACATTACAATATACACGTAGACGCATTAACTGTCGAGAATATTAAAACTTTGATCATCTTTCATAGCGCTTCTTCACTCCAAGTTCGTATGGCTAATTCGTGTACGTGACTAAGTAAATGGGTTACAGGGCAGCGTTGTTTTGCTGTGGAATTCTTTATCGAACATTATCGGAACGCAGTATCCTAAAACTGAGCAATTTCGATGATAATGACGCGATTATGAGCGGGAGATAAGGCGACGAGCGGCACGATAGGAGCGCGTTGTACCCGCGTCCGCGCTATTTCACGGCCTCCACTGCTATGTCCTCGCTGTCCCACATGCAGCGGGTTCCAATAATAATCGTCGGGTTATTGGAACTCAACAAATATATGTGGACATTTTGGTAGAGAACAAATAAACCAAGTTGGTAGAGAACAAATCTTACAACGCAAAGGAACGCGTAACGCACTAGTAAACATTTCTAAAAGTATTTTCAAAGATCATTTCTTCAGATCACTCATTAAACTTTCATGGGACTATAGTATCTACTGCTGGCAAAGATCTCTCAAGATGCTGTACCGCATAATTTGCTGCCTTAGTGGTCTCTTGGTGATACTCCACATTCTTCATCCGTCACCACAAGGAAAAACTATCCTAACAAGGGAAAATTTGAAGAGCAGCACTTTACTAGTATGCACAAGTTTTAAAAACGAAAGATTTCTTAAGTGTTGAGTTACTCGAAAAAAACTACAAACATTGGCACAGAACTCAAACACACACAGAATTGAAATATAATCAGTAGGTAGTTACTTGCACATAATGAATTAAATATCAACTATATCAGAATTTTAGTCCGCTAAAGCAGTCATTTAGTCTTACTACTCGCACTAGTTGGACTATGGGCAAGCCATGGGTGACTTCGAGGAGCCGAGTGACTACTAAATTCCATAAAAAAAATTGTAGAAATTGGTCGTTACTTGAAGGAAGTAATTAAACGATTAATATATGTATAAAAGTAAAGCATGTGCACGTTACAAAATTAATGAGGCATCCATCGACACAAGCAGCGGCGAGCGTTACACTCACCTGTTTCGGTGCCGCTGCCGCTCTCCGCGCTCCCGACGAGCCACCGTCGGCCGCTTGACCGCAGCTAATGTGATAACTAGCCGCAAACCTGACTTTGTAAACACACTGCCAACTGCTGTAGCGTGTTTTCATCTATTCAACACGGCCGTGCAAGTGCAAAAGTTGTTACTCGCGTCGGCCCAGAGCCTTCCTTTGGAAGATAGGTAATGTGGTAGCGGCGATTGTGATAAATGGACCAGCAATACGCACCGCAGCTGCACGCCGGCTGACCTTTGCATTCCTGCACCCCGCACCCCGCACACCACCGGTTCGTCCACCAGTAACCCCCCTCTCGTCCTCCACACGTCGAAAGCCTCCGTCGTCCGTTATGAATCTCCTCGTGTGCGAGAGTGACCGTTACCGCGGAACTGTATTTTAAAAACATCATTTTATACTGCTGCCAACTTACCATAAACAAAATTTTTCTGTATGCGCGGCACAGGGTGTGCACGTAATAAGTGCGATCCAATTCTCCGTCGGACAGGAGGCGCAGTGCTACCATAGACTATTTGATGGTTTGAGATAGAGTGTGTCGCCCGTGGAAATACCTCGGAAACGACGTGGAAATCATTTGTAATATATATCGTAGACCTCAAGAAACTCCAGATCCGAAAGCTATACCAATAATTCAATCATTATTTAAGCCTGTGAAGATTGTTTAAGTAAGCCTGTAAAGATTGTTTAAGTAAGCCTACTCAGACGAAATTCGTATCAGTGAGAGTCAAATTGATTAAAATAAATACAGTGATAGCATTATTCGAATACAAAATCCAATTAAAATTTAATAAAAAAATTGCAATATTTTCTAAAAGCAGGTAAAAAAGTGAATGTTGGAACATTCTGCGCAGTTGTTGTAAGCACAGAGTTTAAAATTCGTAGCGTCAAAGTCGTAAACTCATGTAATCTCTCAAAAGTACTATTTACATAAATGACAACTTACAAGTATATGCATCACATGTAATTGTCCGTGTGGTGACGGATTAAGAATACGTAGTGTTACCACCCCTATTAATCCCGTGGGTGTCGTAAAAGGCGACTAAGGGAGCAAAGTATGCAAGACAACATCGTTACAAAAAGAAGGAAAACTTGAAACAAACCCTATATACCCTATATACCTATAACCCAAACAACCTGACTGGCCAGCTCGGCTTAGTAGGCCAAAACCTCCTTGCTAAGAAGAGGCCTATGTCCAGCAGTGGATTGTTAAAGACTGTTGATGATGATGATGATAATGATGTAATTATAGGACGCAAGTTGGAGAAGTGAGACTTAACATTTACACCATTTTGTGTAGTTGCTTTTAATATATATTTTTATTTTTTTAAACGTGAATGTCTCAACTGTTATTAAAGCAACATGATCCTACGAAAATTCGTTAAAATCTGTGCTCAACGCTCACTGAAATTAATGTACATCGCCGGTTTGCGAATAGTTATGGATTATTTTTAATATCACGGAAACTCCATGATATTAAAAATAATCAGGTCAATAATTTATGAATCGTTAAGAAAACCTATCTTTATTATTTAGTCCACTTAGTTTCAAATTAATTATTTATAATAGTTACGTTCAATAAGAGGTTCTATCATATATTTTGTAGAATGCCGTTGGTTCTAAAAGTTTACAGCTTCGCTTTGATAAAGTTGCCTATAGAAGCTCATTAACGTGACGCAGTGGGACACGGAGCGCGGTGCGGCGTGTGCCTTGAACTACACCGCGCGACCTCGCAAAGACGCAACGTGAAGACTCACTTTTCCTGAAACACTTTGTTACATTTGAACGCAGCCAACTATTATTTTTGCTGCGGGTGTCAGCTGAAGCACGTGGGTTTACGAGAGAATCGGAATATTGAGACGAAACGGTGCTGAGACAAGAGTCGTATTTATAGTATGTCGCGCACACACACAAACGTAAATAAACAGGCGCAAACGCACACAACAACAACAATGGCGGTTATTAATAGTTTGCTATAATGATCCGCTGTCAGCGGACGACGCGCGTCGTCCAGCGGAGCCCGGTGGCGAGCGACGTCGCCGGAACTACATGTATATATTGTGGAGAAGGAAACTTGTATAAGCAGCACAGCTTACTAAATAATGAGACTTCTGTTCCTATGATAGGATTAAACCACTCTTTACCGTTGTATATGTTATAGCATTTAAAACTTTGTCTGGGGCAGAGAAACGCAGCCTCTGACAAAGTTAGTTGTAGAGAAACCGTATTTAACACGCTTTTATTAGCTTCACCCGTTTCCTTATTTGTTTGTAACTGACTTTCATAAGTCTGTTTCTTTAATTTAGAAAATTATATATAACTAAAGTTTTCTGAGAATCGGAATCGGTGAGCCATTCAAAAGCATTTTGGTGCATTAAGGTCACCGTACAAATAACAAACCTTTCGTCATAAGGAACTATAAAAAATAGGTGAATTTGAAAATTGCAATATAGTTTCCATAGCGAACGCAACAACCTAACCAACAAGAAACATACCAAATCTCTTGTTGATTGGTGCTTGGTGGTACATTATATAATAAGAATTGTCCACGTGTCGATTCGACGCGCTACATCAATATGCCGACAATGAAACAGAAAGTAATTTGGAAATAGGTGTCATTCTTAACAATTATTATTGTGAAAAAAGAGCACTGAAATGTATTACTTAATGGTTAAACATTCATCAACTAGTCTAATATAAAGACGATCGTTGCTCAGGCACAAATTCGTATAACACAATATATCCAAACGCTTTGTTACAAATCAGATAGTCATAAAATACTAATTAGTCAACCTTTTCTATGAAAGCTTCTGCTCTAGCACGTACAGAACTATAATTGAACAATATTAAACCGACGCTAATTAATAGCCCCTTTAATGATAATTAATATAATATAAACATTCTGGCAGAGTTGCCACTCGGTAAAGTTGTTTAGATATGCGCTTAATTATGCTTTAAAATACAATCTTCATACGAACGGACAAGCATAACTTCAACATAAATATAATACAGTAAATCGGTTCGACAGAATGTCTGTGTGAGTGTTGAACACACGTGTGACGTCACACACAGTAGCCTTCGACTGCAGCTGATCAAACAGAGCTCAACATCAGCGATTCGACAGCAACAGACACGCGGCCGAGGAACTGGGCGCTTGCGCCTGCGCCGACCCAAAGTCACGTAACGCGCCGCCAATGACCGAAATAATCCATAATAAAATTAATGTTGCAAACAAACAATTTATTTACATAATAATAGGTTGCGTGGCCCGTTCTCATCTCATGACCGCGATTATCGCTATTTCATAGCTGACGCTTCAATTAGAGAGCTCATTGTTGGGCGCTATTTATTTAAAGTGCGGCGTGGAGGTTCGCATGCCCCGCGGCGCTGCGCAATAGATTACAATTACCAGTACGTTAATCGCTTATTCGTAAGGCTGTAGTGCGCCGGACGGGCGTTGATGTCTTTTACACGCGGAGTGTACTCGACACCACCCCATCTCGTACAGAGGGATGCGGGAAAGATCTCAACGCTTACCAGTATTTATGATATCTAAGAACTAAGTCTAAAGTTTAAAGCATAGTATTATTAGCATATTTTAATTCTGTTATTTTGTTCATTTACAGTGGGAACCAAAAATCAGATTTTCTACAAGTAACTAGTAAAGATATGGAGAGGCTCTGTCCTGATTACTCCAGATTATTCCTTGTGAAAGTGCCACAGCGTGTTGGTGGCCAGGGGCTTGTCCCTCTGTCGCATTAACATGTATTGTGTTAACGCTATATTTATCTGGCCACCGTGGTATATTATAGTAAGCCAAAACCTCGTTGTTAAAGAGAGGCCTATGTCCAGCAGTGGACTGTTAAAGGCTGTTGATGATATATTTATCTGAATGTTAATATTTTTACCTCTTTAGGGCAATATGAGTTAAAAATATTTCAAACTATAATAATTGAAGTAAGCATCAAAATTAAAAAGTATTCTAGAGCATTCACTGAGAGCCAGGTCACCCTTCGATATTTAATTCCTCATGTAACAGAATGTGTTATCAACACACGTACGTAGACACACAGTGCGTGCCATAGTGTCGAGGCTGTCGACTAAATGAGACTGGTCTGTGAAGGAAACCTGTTTGGTGTTGATACCAGTCCAGTACACATTTGAATGCTAATTAGCGCCCAAAAGCTACATCTCTTGCGACCATTGCTTTATGTTGATATCGAGTTTAATTTGAAAGTGCTATTTGGAAGCTAATCGTCCACTCTTTCGATTCAACAAGGGTTTACGAGTCATAGAATTATGGTTATGATGAAGTTAAATAGAAATATGTATTTCAAAAAATATAAAAATTAAAAATAATGTTTTGTTCAATTAATTTTAATGTTCATTGAATGCCGTTGTATATTATCTTGTATCACGAAGAAAGTTTAGACTGAAGCATTTACTTAAGACTGGGTAAAATGCATTACCATTGTCATTTATTGGAAATGAAATGGAGCTTTGCTTTCTGCTGAGAAAGAAGTAGGAATTGGATTGACAAGTCAGAGAGGAAAATCAAAATCGATCCACAAACGATGAAGTAATCGGTGAACGTAAACAAATAAGAAAAAATACATACAGTGGAACATACGCAAAATCTTCTCCTTTTTTGAAGCCGTTTAAAAATATTGTCGACAGTAAATTAATTAGGGATAGGGGCAATAAAGTGATTTTATTATAACGAGTCAATGGTGTTCATACAATAAGGACATGTTGGTCAAGCACATGGTGGCTTATGTACCATCTTATCCCTCCTTAGTGACCTTGTGACGAATGTGTGTGCACCTTCACTATGGACAAATATTATGTAAATCCTGGCGTCTGGACGCTACATAGCCAATCAAATGCGTGTTATTCAAGCTTGCATAGGATGGTTTATTTGTCACGCTCATAGCTGCTCTATCATATACGCTTCATATCAGAACTACTAAATTGATAATTATAAAACTGACAAAAAAGAAAATAAATTTAAAGAGTTGATACCGTACTTTCCTTCCGAGACATAAAAAATTAGCTTTGAAGAAAGTTAGCGCCTTAATGTTAATATTACATAAAATTAAAATGTTTTGTTTTTAAAGCTTTGACAATAATAATATTTAAGTTTTAATTTTTAATTTATATTTTCTTTCTATATTGTTACTGGTATAATTCTTGCAATAAAAAAAATGTTTTATAAACATTTTGTTTATGTATTGTATGGTGGCTTTGTATTTGTGCAAAAAAATTAATTGTAAGCTTTGTTTTTCCCTTCAAAAAAATGTTAAGATAGTATAAAATGAGGTATCACCGCTATCGAGCACAAAAGCCTTCGATTCAGACGCAGTCTACATTTACTGTGAAGAACACAAGTATAACCTATATATAAGATTCTAACAACGAAAGAAGTGACATTCGTCATTTCATGAAATAAATGATTCAACCTAACATTACTAAACAAAACCTCCTCAAATATTGTTGCGGCAAACAAAATGTCTATGAAATAGCAACTGGATACTATTCGATCTACAAACTCGGATCTAACTAATACTTATTTACCCAATCAGTCACGGACTTACAAACACACATAGGTTATTTAAAATATATTATTTATAAGTATGTTTATAGATATCGCTCATTCATTTGAAAACGATAACCCCGTAATGCAGCCCATCAGTGGAGCCGCACTGCCAGCGATATCTTTCTCATACCTATTTAACATCGTTACTAAATTATAGTTGATTTTTTGAACATCATTATTATGTTAATCTAGTCGCTGAACGTCAACTACTCAAGCGTAAAGTGTTATTTAGTTAAATTGTTTATACATTAGCGTGCGTTTGACACGGAAGCACATGGACGAGGTGGCGAGCTGCAATCTAGCTTACTACAGGCGCACGACCAATTGCATTGTGAACCCGAACCCCGTTTAGTAACTGAGTTTATTTAGGCTTATTTTGTGTCAGTGGGCAATACTTGCCCCTAATTATCATATCACTATCCACTGATAGCGCGCTCTAGAACAAATTGATAACCGACTCCGTTCGCAGCGCATTTTACACATTTGTCAGTACATAATGTTACTTTGCAGATATTTGTATAATGAGTAGTTTGTAGTCGCAATACGGTGCTGATGATGGTGAGCTAGATGGTATGGGGTGGTATTGGTAATGGATCGGTCACGGTGACAGTACCAACTCAGCGGTCGCTCAATTTATAAGTAGCGTGTATAAATAGCCCGACAATGCTTCGTGCACCGAGTCCAACGCTGGGCGACGAGGACTCCTCGTGCTATCACATTTATGTGGCAGAGTCGCGGTGGCATCGCATGCAGCCGATGGGCAATAAACATTGTTTTATGCGAGGGCGAGTCGCCCCCGTCCCCGGCTTATTAATAACATTATGCTCGATTAGGCATGTCCCTCGCGGCGCCTGGGGACGACGCACTCCCGCGTGTTACGTCATCGCCTGAAATACGCCCGAGTTTTACACGAAATCGGCGTTCGGCGGGCGAGGCGCTCCCGGAACGACTCTCGACACGAACAGAATGGAACCGGCCGGCCGTAGTGCCAATCCCGCGGTCAACGACTCCCGAAATAGATGCACAACGCGCGTACCTATAAGAAATTAAGAACCGGTCCCAAGCGGCGACACTCCGATACCGATAAAAATTCATTTCGAAAGCGGAATCCACCTGAGCGATTAATTTACTGCGGCTTTCACCGGTCGCGTTATCGAGTGGTGGAGTATCGGCAACCGCGCCCGCTGCGCCTGCGCTCAGCGCCACACGCGTCCGCTGCGTGCTGCCACACACCCATCCTCACCACATCATACACACGTGCTGTACCAACGATGACCTTACATCGCTGTTGTTGCTTTCCCGTGATCGCTCGATACTGTCCCTAATTAAACTTTAGAATTTTAAGCTAATTACAAAGTTAGTAGTAGTAGTCAGTAGTTTTATATTAAGTAGATATAACATAAACGAAAGGCAATGCAATCGAAGCGAAAACTTTAGAGAGTAATTAAAATACGCATAAAGGAGGTTGCATCTAAACGAGCGGTGAAGGCTCGGGCCTTGACCTACATCTTAATATTCGGTAAGTCAAAACTTTCCACCCGCTAATGAATAATGTACAGCATCTCAGGGGAATAAACAGCACGTGAATTATACACGTCCCGTGCTCAATAGACGGATAGAGACGTCGATCAGCTCGGTCGATATCGTTGCACGGTGCATCTGTCATCGATCACATGGCAATGCACTATAATCGATTTAATTATTAAACAGCGTACATCCCGAGGAAGCAAACTTACTAGTGGTGTATCTATTTGTCGTGAAACCAATACAATGTTGTGTGTTTATGCAGACGTGAGACACAATGCACGAGGTGCGAGAGCGCGGGACGACAGCGGCGCGGCGGCGCAGCTCTAGCGACGCGGGCGTCGGGAATATCAAGCGGCGAGTTAATGAGTTGAAAACGCGTGCTCATTGCCGGCCATGAGGAATTTTAATTAGTTAAGTGGGTTACGTGAGCGACAACGAGGAAACGCAACAGTGCGCGGATTATGTTGATAATATCAACTCCGGGAAGCGTTTCTTGCTTCGAACAACTCGTCTGTTACGAATTTCTTATTACGTACGAACCAACTGCTTCATCATCCCAGGACTAGCTGCATTACCTCATAGATGGCGTTTGCTTAACTATCATCTTTATTACATTTTTGGATAATTAGACAGTGATGAATGCGTATTGAAGCAACTATAGATATATATAATTTAAAAATACAGTAAATAACACTTAGTCAAACAATTATTATTGGTTGTCCGATGAGGGATCTATATTAGTGGGGAAGAGATGCGCACGAGTTTTCCCTCATTTTAGAGTTCACTTTTCTACCTCCGACAATTAAATGAACCATGTGTCGACATTGTGCATGTGTTGAACGCCAAGCCATTAGGTGCTATCGGGCGGCACGCCATCGCGACCGGTGACACGTCGCCGACGCGAGCGACACCTCCTGCGGAAGGTGACGGGCTCGCATCCATTCAGCACGTGTGACGTAACGTCACGGAGACTACTCAAAACGTGCCGAGCTCGTAAGCGGACACCGTAACACTCCTTAAAATTACCATATAATCCAGAGAGAAGTTCTCCGCCGGTCGCACGCGCCGCGAGCGGCGCACGCGACGCTCGTCGCCTCCGGTTACCTGAAGCCGAGACGACGTACGTCCAACGCGAACCGGGAGCCGGTCAACATATCCGTCGTCACAGGACCGGTTTCTCAACGATCCCCAGGATCTCCATCGTCGACCGTCGAACGTGGAGCGCGGACGACATCTTTACCTGACAGTATTAGAAAATAGGTATACGACTCTAATGCTGCCCGGTAAGATGCGAACCGCCACTCCAATCGAAGCAGGCAGAATGAGCAGGGTCGGCGCGTGGCGCGCTCCCGCACGAGGCGAGGGACGCTCGCGGCGCTGCGCGGCGCGCACGCGTGCTCGCGGTGGCGGCGCTAGACGCGGACTGGCCCGCAGCGCGGCGCCGGAGCGCTCGCCGCCTCCGCGCCGCGCCGCGCTGGGTGCGGCGGAGGCGGCGCCGACGGCCGCACGCCCCACGCCCGCGACACCGCCTGCCGCGCGCCCGCGCCCGGCCACCACCGACCCCATGCGCACCACCACCCTCCTCACCACTGACACCACCTAACACCACCACCACCGCTCTTCGTATCTGGTATTCTTCTAGCTTCGCCGTCTTCGTCTCTATACCGACTTCCAGGAGGTTCGCTGCGGTAGGAGTAGATGTGTATATTTCTTATAGAGGCACTTTTAGGAAGAGCAGATACTTATAAGTTGATGTGGCGGACGGAGCGACGCACACCCTGACAAACGTTACGTGTAGATCCCGTCGTTATCTCTAACTATAATAGCGGATGACCTGAGCCGATGTGACTCCTCGCGTCATATTTTCCACTAAGTTTAGATAACCCCGGTTTATATAACTGTGAACTCTGATTTACAATGTCCTACATTTGACTTATTTGCTTCATAACTATAATTCACTCTTATCGTGTTTGCGTTAAGGTAGGTACACAATATAATAAATTTTTCTCTAGTAGTCGACGTTAGACAGGATGGGAGCTGTGCAATAACACGATCACAAAGAGTGAATGGTTACCGAGGTGAAGACTTGTATGTGCTCTAACGAAATACATATAAAATTCATTTTCGTATAACATAACCCCAAATCAGATAGAGGAACCGTCCAGAAAAGCCTTGCCTGTGACAGCCATAGATTGTTAACGACACTATGCTCTACGTGGCTCTGTGTAGCATTAACCGTGTATGGTACTATTTGTTGACATTTATTTGGTCATGACTGGTGAACGTTGGATTAAATTGAGCAATTCACATTGTAGGTACAAGGTTGGAATACCCTGCTTTCCATGGTGCGATCATTTATAATATAATTTATAGTCCTGCGAGGTAACACTAATGGTACTTTACGTTGACACCAACTGGACCGCCATCAGTAATTGGAAAAAGACATTGTTAAATTATATGATGTAAGGGCTTTGAAGGTTCTATCTGGTGACTTGCCAGCGTTAACTACTTGCAGTAAAGTCAAATATTTTATCTTTTTTAATATAATATATCCGTGTGGTGACGGATTAAGAATACGTAGTGTTACCACCCCTATTCATCCCGTGGGTGTCGTAAAAGGCGACTAAGGGAACAAAGTATGCAAGATAACATCGTTACAAACAGAAGGAAAACTTGAAACAAATCCTATGCCAACCGGTCTGGCCAGTGTACTATAGTAGGCCAAAACCTCCTTGCTAAGGAGACGCCTATGTCCAGCAGTGGATTGATGAATATACATAATATACGATTATAATACGTTTATATTAAAGAGGACAAATATTTGAGTGAGTCGTTTCACTTTAGTCAGTATTGCTATTATTTAATGCTATGTGGTAAAGGCTCTCTTAACTCAACTGCTAATGTGATTTTAGCTTTGACGATCGTCAAAATTTTTGGAAATTGAGGAATTTTGAAAATTTGATTTAAGCTTAAAAATTATTCAATCAAATTGGCTGAATGTCGTAGTGCAACCTCATCATCACTTGTAATTAGCATAATATAATAAACATAGTCTAAAAACATACTTTGATTATAAGTCGAACTAAAACTTGAAAAATAGTTTGTGCCATATCTTAATATAGGAATAAAATAATGGACAAAAAATATTAGTGTTCTTGTGAAAAAAGCGTGGGGTGCTCGATACATTAGCTCTCGAAAATATTTGATCGGTACGTCAAAAAATTAAATGCAAGATATGGCACAAACTATTTTTCAAGTTTTAGTTGGACTTATAATCAAAGTATGTTTTTAGTTTTTTAAACTATATTTACTTTTTATATTTTGTTTGACTAGGTAATCTTAAAACATGTTTTTTATTTCTTTTTTTGTTTTACTTCATTTATTTAGTTTTATGTTCGAGTTATTAATAAAGCATGTTTCATAGTTTAAAAGAAAAAAAATTCGATTCTTGAAAGGTTAATATAAACTTAACATGAGAACTGGCCGTTCAAAGATCAAAATCGAGTCCAAAGGAGTCGATCACAAACAAAAATACAGCTGAAGCAAATAAATTAACATAAAAAAAATTAAAATAAATATGTATTTCGGCCTATGACACACAACGTCATCTAGTTTCCAACTAAGCAGAGCTTGTGCTATGATAACTAGACTGACTGATACTTCTATACTTTTTTTGTAAATAAATACATGCTTATTATATACAGAAAACACCCAAACTTCGAAACAAATATTTCCAGATCGTACAAACATTTGCTCCGACCCGGCAATCGAACCCGAGACTTCAAGCACAGCAGTCGCATTTACTACCGCTACGCCACCAGGGCAGTTAATAGAATTAAATAGAAAAAAATCATTTTTAAATATTTTTATTTACAAACATGACAGAACCATGCTTCATCACATACTAGCCGGCTCGACTGCGAGGATATCACGGTCCTACTTAACGATGAAGTACCTCAACTCCACGTCAAGTTATTCTTTCTCTGCATATTACCGAACGCGTGAGGTTTCCGAAGGAGCTCGTCAGAACTGTATAGGTAGGCAATCGAAGGGCAGCAACGTGCTTGTGAATCTTGAGTTCAGTCGGCATTTGACCTCAGATGACACGTCTGTTGGTTTATTGAAAAAATTACTTTCAAATCACAATAGTTCCTTTTAACATATTAAACTGTTTTGATTTTATCAAGGCAAGCCGTCGACAATGGTTACCAAAAGAATATTATAGTGCGTGAGGTTAAGTACAGAGGTACAGGGTCGGCGGTGTCGCTGCGCGTGAATATGAATGAGGAGGGAGCGCGCGCGCCGCGCCAACGCCAGCCCTCGCACCGCCGCACAAAGTCCACTCTACCACATTATATAATCCCATTTGAATGTACGTAAAAATCATCTTAAATTCAAAGTAGGCGAACGTATGACACAGTTCAGTAAGTTGCAATTCATTAATTTTAAAAACACAACACATGAAAATGAATAAGGCTGGTGTTCAGCCACGCGAGCGTGCTTTATTTAGGTAACACTATACGAGTCGAGATAGGTGCAGCCTTAGGCGGACGAGTTTTAAAAATATTTATTAGTTTGCAAATGGCGAAACACTGTTTGATTACGGTAAGGTAGGGATAACCCATACACCCCAGTACACCGGGACATGTCCCAGTATAAAGCATTATGTCCCGATGTCAGTTCGTTCCATTTTGTTCCTGTAGGTAGCTAGGTACCTGAACGAGTCCACATCAGGCGAGACATATTGGAATGAAACTCTATCTTTGTGTTCTCAATGTGTGTGTCACTTTTCTGAATGTGAATGGTCAAAGAAAAATTATATTTTTCTGAAATTCTCTTACTCTATTCCTTTTCAACATAAGTTTTTTTTTCTTGTCGTTAATTTCTTTTACGTACAAGCTTTTGCCCGTGGCTTCGTTCGCGTGGAATTTGGTCTACCACATTAAGCTTCGTAACAGATCATTTAATTTTATTTTTTGTAATAAAAAGTATCCATGTTACTTCTTATACCTCCAAAAACTTGTGTACAAAATTTTATGATGATCGGTTGATTAATTTTTGCGTGAAACCGTAACACGATAATTAAATTTGAGAATTGATTTTCAAAAATGAGAATTAAAAGTTTCTAATCTAAGAAGTATCAAACGTAAGTCTGATGAAAAACAATAATAATTATGTAAAGTTTCATATTCATCGAGCTTTTGAGTTAGGCAACGTCGCACTAAGGTCTTAAGTTAACTCTCTTTCCCATCAGCTCTCGCGGTGTAGCTCGTGCCTGTGTGGTAACCGAGTTAGGTAAAACATTACAAAGTTAAGCATGCTCAGCCAGGTCACTCTACGAATGGATAACCATTTTTAAACATAGAGAACCCTCCGTGCTTCAGAGTGCACGTTAGCCGTCTAAAAACATCTTTGGTTATTGTTACGCGTAGCTGGTGCCCAAAAAATTCCAATAACAGTCTTGCTACAGAACCGCGAAATCGTCTAGTTCTTGAGTTGTGGAGATCTGTTTAATGGTGTACCGTACTATGACGGTGGTGTATCGTACTACGATGACTTAAATCCGACTTCAAACTTATTTGGAAAAAAGATTCGGCAGCATGAGTGTCACCAGAATTATTTACAGAAGGATACATATCTATATCCACACATATTATAAACTGATATGTAATATAGAACTATACGCGGCCTATGAAGTCGACTTATTTATGAAATAAATTAAAATGTGTTTTTATATATATATATTTTCTGCCAGAGGAGTGCCTGTGCACCCATTTGCACCCCTCCCGACACCCAAGCTCGGAAGAAGAATTATTTAATAAAACTATTTTTTTATATTAATAGCCTGTCAAAGTGACTCTACTCTGCCTGATGGAAAGCATGAATAGAATCCAAGAGTTGTGGTCACCATACTTATTGCAAATGGAGACAATGCAGTATGATGACCAACACTATGGTGGCCCAGTGAGATGCTTTTTCACACCCCGCTTCGGGACGTAAAAGGCATGACAGTCATCGTGACATTGTAAGGCTTACACAGTTACCACGATAACTGTCACCCTGCATCAATGTGCCTCCGGTCGCACACTCACCAACGAAACACGACAGCACGGATGCTGGCGCTTTAGGTTGGTCTTCTGTGGGAGGGTAGTACTGCCCCGGTCGAGCCGGCCCGCTTGTGCTGAAATCAGCGTGGCTCTACTACCTACAAACTATGTCCCTTTCTCACAGCATAAGTGCTCAATTTAAAATACCGACACACACACACACAAACACACACACACACTCATACACACAAACAAACAGACACACACACATACACACACACACACACGCACGCGCGCGCTTATACAATCGGTTATATACAATGTGTCGTACACAGTTTATCATTTTGTCAATATACTCTCAATTATTAATTATCAATTCTTTACTACATTTAACAATGTATATAGGTGTTAAATATATAATATAAATAAGTGATAACAATTGTGAACCCTGTCGGACACAGCGAAATAGCTTAGCAGGAGGACACCACCTCGCCCTACCACCGCCTAAGAAACTAAGGATTATAAAAAAAACAAAACAACAAAAAGAATAATAGAATTGAAAAATGTGTCCACTAAAACGTTAAAAAACAAGAATTTTTGGCCCACACAAAGCGTTGCAGTGTGAGATTGACAGCCACAACTCTTGCAACCTACCATAGGTACAATCAATTGAGTAGTGATACAGTACAATTCCAGCATAAACTAGTACTTCGTTTTGAAGGATATAAATTTTCCGTACTAAGGGGAGCATTGTTCTAGAGTTTGAATAGTTTCACTACAAAATTAGCAGGTTTATGCCTCTAACATACATACATATCCCACTGAAAGCATAAGAAAAAGAAAATTCTTGTGGAGAAATGGTCTACGCAGAATGGATTAAGTAGCTCTTATTGTGTGCCGAATTGAATCCTTACCGTAACTGCCACTTACTTGCTCTTATTTTCTAATTGAGAGTAATTCAGAATGCCGTGTGGTGTACCCCTGAGTATCATCACCCCTATTCAATCCATGCGTGTCGCAAGAGGCAACCAAGGGACCAAAGGCAAAGAGGACGAAAACTTGAAACAAATCCTATACTAGCCCGTCTGGCCTGTGTGGTACATTGGACCCAAACCCCATTCTAAGCACAGGCCTATGTCCAGCAATGGACTGTTAAAGGCTGTTGATGAAGAATGGCGATCTCTTAATAGACTTTTTCTTTTTTTTTTGTAACGTGTGAAAACTCCTTGGGCCGTCACCCCAGCGGGGTTTACGGCGGGGTAGTGTATCGGAATCGGACCAACTAAAACTACAGGGTGTACCACTCTGCGCCTGACACAGGAGGGATCCGGGAACAGCTGTTATTACGACATTTAGATCCCTCCTAGCGCCTGCCCGCTACCGCGGGCTACATCTGCGGATAAACTCTTTATTTAGGTGACGTAAGGCACACGCGGACGTCGCTTCTTCGCGGCTGCCCACTATAGCGGATGGAGGGGAAAACCCTTCCCGTCCAGCTGCGGCCTCACTCAAGGCGGCATGACGTGGCATGACGCAAAGAATCTGCGTCAGGCGGAAGGAAAGGGTCACGTGCTGTCGCCCTGCCCACTCGGCGATGACTGCCTTGAGAACCTCCACGGTAGCAAAGCCAGCACGTGTAACCTCCAGCCGGGACGAATACCGAGCCATCGTGACTCGATGAGTGGCCTCACGCCACTCGCGTATCTCTTCGGGCGGGGGTCGTATGCCGCTTCCCGTACGTTAGTCAGCCCTTCGCCGATAAACTTCAGCGAGCACTCCCGCCTCCAAATCCCACGGAGGAATGCCGACCAAGGCACACGCCACCTCAGTCGATGCGGTGCGGTAACCGCGTCTGGTAACCGCCAATATCCTCTAAGGGTACTAGAGTCGAGCCCTAATCTGGGCGGTCAGAGCCGCCACCCACACCGGTGCACCATATAGGGCCATTGACCGGACAACCCCCGTGTATAGCCGTCTCGTCGCGACGCTGGCTACGTTCAAATTGGGCAAAAGTCGCCCAAGAGCAGAAGCAGCGCCGACCAGCTTTGGAGAAAATTGTCGGAAGTGCTCGTCGAAGAGCCTGCCGTCGAGGATCAGGCCCAGATACTTTATCCGGGCCTAAACCGGTATGAGGACCGGATTGACTATGATGGAGGCGCCGGAGGGTGGGCCATGACGGGACCCATGGAACGAAAGAGCCTCCGTCTTATCCAGGTCACCCGCAAACAAAGCGCCTCAATACGCCTGACCACCAGAGAGACAGCCGTGGTGCCAGGCGCGCCACCTCTTGATGGTTCATATCCCAGGCTGTGAAGTCCCAATGTACCCAATGTGCCATCTGAAGATGACCTCGAAGGGCCCAGTCGTATCCCTTATTCCACTGAAGTGATCCGAGGACAGACTCCTGTGGAACACCACACGACATGGGCTGCCGCCTTAAAATACCATCTTGGTCCTCGTACATGACGGTACGCTCCTCAAGATAGTCTGACACGAGCCGCCTCAGGTACTCTGGCACCCCGTGGTAGTGGAGTGCTTCCCGGATGCAGCTAAATGGCAGACTATTAAATGCGTTGGCGATGTCTAACGACACCGCCAACAGCACACTGCCACAGGTCACCGTCTCTTCGGTAATGGTCCTCAGGCGCAACACAGCATCGACTTTCGAACGACCCGCTCGAAAACCGAATTGGGCGTCCGACAGGTCGGGGCCCACCTCGCAAAGGTGCCGTACAATGCAGGCAGAGAATATCCTCTTACACAGTTTACCCGCCTCGTCCAACAACAAGCTTCCCGCTTTTCCAGCACTTAGGGAAACGTCTAGATACCAAGTTAGCGTCCAGGACCTCCTGGAGGCGGTCCGACATGTGTTCAAGGGCTCGGGCCAGAACTCGGGCCGGTATCCCGTCTGGCCCGGAGGCGGTAATTTTAAAACTAATTCGTGGAACAACCGTCCCTATCTCTGATTCCCTGGCGGGTGGAACATTGACCTAGTCGAATTACCCTGGCGTCTCCGACCAAGAAGGCCATCGACGTGGGTGTGAGTTCCGCCCGCTGCAAGAAAAGGTCCTTGACCACTTCCTGCAGAAAGCTGGGCTGGACCGACGTGCGAAGATTTTGTTGCGCCGCACGATAAGGGTGACGCCAGGGGTCACGATCGAGACTCTCCAGCATCTCCTTCCTCTTCAATTCTTTGGCGCAGCTAATGGCCAGCTTTAGAGTTTTCCGCACCTCTCGGTACTCCTCATGAACCTGGTCCTCATCGCTGTCTACACGTTGTTACCGCTAACTACGGGTGTAGGACCTACGGGCACGAGTACAGGTCGCGCGGAGGTCCATCAACTCTTGGGACCAGCAGTAAACCTCCTTCTGTGGAGGCCGACAACCTCGATGTGGGGCATGGCCGCATCGCAGATCTGCATAATCGCATCGTGGAACCTCGGTCGGAGCCTGCGGAGACAGCCAGGAGAGTATTATGCCTGCCTCCTCTAGTGGGTCCCTGTTCAGTTTGTCTATAGCCCACCGCGGAAAGCGAGAAGAACGCCGCGCCGCGTGACCCCTACTGAGGTCCTGGACACACCAGTTCCTTACTCGTGCGGCGAGGGCAGGGGTGGTGAACGAAAGGTCCACTATCGACGCCTGCCCTGCTGTTACATGCACATGTTGTTGGAGCTCCTGTTCAGTAAACGGAGGCCCACCGAGGCCGCCCACTCCTCTACAGCTTCGCCCCTGGCGGCCATCCTGGGGGAAACCCACGCAATGGACTTCGCTTTGAAGTCCCCCAGCACTAAGACGTGCCTAGAGGTTAGTCGCCGCATCGAGGATTCCAAGTTATTAAGGAAAACCTCGAAGTCGCTCAAACTCCGGTTAGGGGAGAAGTGAACACCATATATAGTGATCATCCCCCCACTCAGCAGCAACGTATCCAGTACCCTTGTCTCTAAGCGACAAAGGTGGGGAATAAGCCGCCGTGGAGCAGACGACTGCCATGGAGCCGTCGCGGCCACTCAGCCAGTTTGGTCGAGGAGGAACGTAATACGGCTTCGCGGCTACGGCAACACCGATCGACCACTGTGCTATACAAGAAGAGGTCCTGTACCACGGCACAATCTGGTGATTGGCGGGTTTGTTACCCGCCGCACATGCTGGGCAGTGAGGGGCGGCAAAACACACTGCCGCCTTGTGCCCCGGTCAACCGCAGCGGAAAGATAGTCCGCTGCAGTGAAAACAACTTACACACTTGGCGCGTGTGTGTCCCCGATGACAGACATTTGTAGCATCCCATCGATCTCACCACCAGGACCATGATCCTAGTGCTCACGAAACCGATGAGCAGTCTGCCGGCGTCGCCCAAAATTTTGGCTGACGATACAGGACAGCTGACCCACACTTGTAAGGTAGTAGAGCCACGCTGATCTCAGCACGAACAGGCCGGCTCGACCGGGGTGGTACTATCCTCGCACAGAAGATCAACCTAAAGCGACAGCATTCGTGTGGTCATCTTTCGTTGGTAAGTGCAAGACCGGAGGCCCAATGATGCAGGGGTGATAGTTGTCGTAGTATGAGTGTGAGCAGTGGACTCGCGAGGTCACTCTTAAGGTACCGTGGATCGAACCGTCGGCCAGGGAGACGGCATAGAGAGGGGCCCAACCACGGCTAACCACCCTGGAAGGCTGCCGAGTCAGGTCACGCATAATCTGCGGAGTGGCTCGTCGTGCCGATTGGTGACCGGACGGTGGGGCCCGGTGACCATTTACTGTACGAGGGCTCTGCCGTCCGACGGTTTAGTCACCGTATTGCTTCACCGTAATATGTAGCCACAGTATTCAAAGTCTTAGACTACACTGCCGCGACGACTCTCATGCCTTTTTTATGTCCCCGTTTCCTCTTTCCTAACATATCCCTCCACTACGATCCCGGGTCCTTTAAGCGGAGCGTGAAATGGCATCTCATTAGACCGCCATAGCGTGGGCCGCCATATTACACTGTCGTCATTCGCAGT
Source organism: Hypercompe scribonia (assembly GCA_949316085.1). Lineage (NCBI taxonomy): Eukaryota > Metazoa > Arthropoda > Insecta > Lepidoptera > Erebidae > Hypercompe > Hypercompe scribonia. Next base: position 25,068,923 of record OX438972.1, read on the forward strand.
GAGTATGGCGACCATCGCTCTTAGATTCTATTCATGCTTTCCATCAGGCAGAATAGAGCCACGCCGATTTCAGCACGAACGGGCCGATTCGACTGGCAGTACCACCCTCCCACAGAAGACCAACCTAAAGCGCCAGCATCCGTGCTGGCGTGTTTCATTGGTGAGTGCGAGACCGGAGGCCCATTGATGCAGGGGTGACAGTTAGTAGCCAGTAGGCCTGGCGATCTTTATACCATCCAAGGCTGTAAAAGTTCCCCGTAGCTTCTCGGCGAAAGAGTCCGCTGTCTTTGCGCCTTCAGCCCCGAGAAACTCCAAAACTCGAGTGCCCGTCTGGGCAAGGCACAAACTGACCTCCACCGTCCCGAAATCCTTTTCGAGATCAGCCCGGGCCTTTTTGAATGAGGTTGCATAGGATAGCCCGCCATCAGCTATCGCCGGTGATATGGTGACAACTACAACCGCGGGTTTTGGAGGTTGTAGTTTCCGTGGCTTTTTGGCAGTGACGATTGCGACCGGCGGTGACTGCGGGCTAAGAGTTGCTCTTTGGGTAGCCTTTTTAACCCGCTTTCGCAACCTCTTTGGCCTTTCGACTACCTACCAACCATCATTGTAGGGAGTAGACATGGAGGGTCCAGGTGTTGAGTCAGGTGTAGAAGCGGGAGCTTTAGCTCCAGCCTTTACTACCGCTTTTGACCTTGCCCTCGTTGTAGCCGCTTCAGTTGCTGCCTTGGCTACCTGTTGTGCCTTCGGAGCAATCGGAGGAGCAAACACTGACACAGCTGCTGCATATGATATACGACCTCCTGTGACGGGCATCGGAGTCGACGCTAATGCGACCATTCGCTTATCGGCAGCGAGCGGCGGCCGAACAATGGGGGCTGGAGGCAGTCTCGCCTTCAGGCTCGCAAGACGCCCGTCTAGTATATACCCCACTATGTCAAGAATTTAGCGCAAGTGGGCATCATGGACATCACCAGAACCGAGAGTGGGAACAGGTTACCTTGGAACTGGGTCCTGTTTGTTAGGCCTTTCCGTCTACGTCCGAAACTGGGCGAACTAGGTGCTCAGTTCAGCCACCTGTCCCGTCAGGCGTTCGTTAGCAGCCTCCAGGCGAGCTACGTTCCCAATGAGAGTCTCGACGACACCAGCAATAGCGAAGGAGGAGTCCTTAAGAGCCCTTACAAAGGAACTCTTATGATGCCTGGATTTGGTGGCCACTTTTAGAATTATAGCCACCCCCACATTTGCTCTCTCCTGCAACGCCACCGGTGTATTGGGGACAGAACCCCCCTCCACCGGTTCTCGGATCTTCTGCAGGAGATCCGCAATCTCCTCCTCCGCTGTGCTTTCGCCTTCCGCTCTGACCCTTTTATGGGCTTATGCCTTCGAAAACACAGAGTCCGATAGGGTCGAGATCGGTGTGCGTGATTGCCCTGTTCGACTGTTACCCATTTTTGGGAGCAGCATCTCCTGGGACGTATCACTTTCATCACCTCTGGAAGGCCCGCATTTCCTGCTTTCGTAGAACTCCATCGCTATCGACTCTAGTACGTCCATAATCGTACTGGAATTACCTCTGTCCGTCGGATTAGCCAATCTGGAACGTAATCGTTCCGATTTGCTTGGGCTCCCCGTAGCAGAAAAGACTTCTGGGAGCCCCTGCGAGATAGGTGTCCCGACTAATAAGTTCTCTTCATTGGAAGAAATGTCGTCCGTCCTTAAATTTTTCTGCTTTCGTTTGCTGCTTCCGCTTTCCTTATTCTCCTTCTTTCTGTCCTTGTTTCCTTTATTTTATATTTGGTTAATATTTTCCATATTTAATCCCACGCGTGGGGGAGAATTAATGGTCGACCCGAGCAGAGATCCCCTAGTACCCGGGCAAGCGTAAATTTATTTCCAACCGAGGGGCCTGCAGGTGCCCCGGCTGGGAGTGCGCTTACGACTGAACTACGCATCAGCCATGGATCCCCTGGTCACGCACCAGAACACGGGATTCGGGGTAATTTTTTATAGAGGTTTTCTTCCTCACAGTCTAAGCAGTTAAGCCAAGACCCTAGTCCCCGAGTAGAGCCGTGAGACATAGCCACCACCCCCGTCTCGAGATTACAATATGACAACGGTGGTAGGAAGATTAAATCTCCCAATGCCTACTCGGCGGCAGTGTGAGTGCAAGCCGAGTCCGTTCTCCTTTCTCCACTACTGATAATGGAGAAACTCCGATCCGTGAAAGGGTCCCACCTTCGTAATTTTTAACGAGGTTTTCCTCCTCATTGCTCTGAAGAGCGAAGAGTCAACAGAGGAACCGACAAACATTTCCGCTCTCTTGGACCAAGCCTCGACCGAATGGCCGAAGAAAATGGCCTCCTCTTCGTGTTAGAATGTTAACCGTTAGCGGTGATGAACAACACCATCACCAACATTACCAGGGTACACCACGTGGAGGTTTTCTAGTCCCGCACCCCAGACAAAGGATATACTTCAACCTTGATAATGTAACGGAATGTTTAGAAAACTTAAGACGAACCACTCTGCTCGCTTTCTTTAATCTTTGGGAAACAGACGCATTTGCTAAGTCACTATAATAAGCAACAGCATATTTTTAATATAGAAGCTGTAGAAGTTGAATCAGGTATTTTTAAAAATCACGTCATTGGTAGGGTTTATACGGTGTGTCCGAATAAATCCGAGAAAATGCTTTTACCTGCGCCTACTTCTACACGTTGTTCGAAGGCCTTCTTCTTTTGCCGAACTCCGAAAGGCAGATAATATCGTACACTCTGGTACACTCTGATGCTTTGTCCGAAGCAAGTATTAGCGAAAGTCATTTGTTTGCAGTCATGCTGGTGTTCTGTGCACTTTCTGATACTGCACAGCTATGGCATAAGTATCAGAAAAAAATAGCTGAGGACTTTTGCAGGCATGCACAACTAATTGATGACAATCCAATTGACACTCACCACCGATTCATCTAAAACGTGAAAGTCACTTGAATCTTTGTTTGTTGGCTATTCAAAATATAGTTACATCTATTGAGGGTAATTATATTTCTCAATATGGTAAGCCCGAGCCATTATTTAACACTAAACGTATTAATAGAGACTACGCGGTGGATATCAACAATCCAGTAGGTCTGGCCGAAATTATACAAAGTAATGTATCGAGACTAACTGAAGAACAGCGTTTAATATCTGATCGGGTCTACCGTAGCGTTGATAGCGCTTTGGGAGAACTGCTATTTATAGATGCTCCTGGTGGAACGGGTAAGACATTTCTCACCAAAGTGATTTTGGCAAAGGTTTGGCTTCGTCAAGATAAAATCGCGCTGGCTGTTGCTTTATCGGGCATAGCACCCACTTTATTGTCAGGAGGGAAAACTGCCCATACTATGTTTAAAATTCCGATCGACTTAAACCATACAGAAAGCCCTGTTTGTAACATTTCTAGAAACAGCAATAAAGCTAAGATTCTTTGTGATTGTAGCCTTCTTATATGGGATGAGTGCACAATGCCAAACCGAAAAGCAGTTGAAGCAGTAGACAGAACGTTGCGTGATGTCAAACAAAATGACCAACCCATGGGTGGCATTACCATACTTTTTTGTGGTGATTTTCGTCAGGCTCTCCCTATAACACCAGGTGGAACAAAGGCTGATGAAGTCAGAGCCTGTCTAAAGAGTTCTCAACTGTGGCATTACATTATCCCTTTGCATTTGACATTAAATATGCGAGCACAAATCGGAGGCAACAAAAATGCCTAAGAATTTTCAAATTTGTCAATTAAGATCGGTAACGGAGTGTATAATGAAAACCTATGCTGCAAAGTTTCGTTAATGCGAGACCTCATATCATTTGTATATGGAAACGCAAAGTAAATATCAACTTGCGAAAATTCCTCGCTTTGTGCAAGAGATATTTTGACTCCACGAAACGACCAAGCAGCAGCAATAAACGATGAAATTTTAGCTTTGTTTCGGGGGTAACGTAGAGTATATCTCCATTAACAGAGTTATGGAAGAAGAAGAATCTACCAACTGCCCAGTAGAATTTTTAGAATCCTTCAGTGCTGCTGGAATACCAGCTCATAAAATAAAATTAAAAGTCGGCGTACCCATAATGCTCCTTAGAAATATAAGTCCGCCAAAACTTTGCAACGGTACCAGATTAAAAGTGACCATTTTACAACGAAATCTGATAGAAGCAGAGATTTTAACAAAGTGCGGAATAGGTGAGAGTGTTTTCATTCCTCGGATTCCTCTCATTCCAAAAAAATTACTATTTAGTTTTAGACGAGCCCAGTTTCCAGTGAGCCTGTTTCGCAATGACGATTAATAAAGCCCAAGGTCAGACACTAAATTTGTGGGTGTTGACCTAAGTATTAGCTGCTTTTCGCACAGTCAGTTATATGTGGCTCTATCACGTGTTAGCAATTCTAGCAGCCTGCATGCTTTCATCCCCGATGGCCACACGTCTAATATCGTGTACAGAGAAGCATTACTGTAAAGTACATTTTTTAACTACTCAAACGACGGTGTATGATCCAAAACAAACCAAAAGATTTATCCAAAAAATGCTGCCAAAAGTCACTACTCCACGCGGACGAAGTCGCGGGCACAACTAGTATTTAATGATGATTTGAGGCAGAGCACACACAGTAAGTGTAGGGAAAGGACAAGTTTTGGGTGCTATTAAATTTCAACACCAATATAACTTGAACTGCTATTGTATAATGGAATGCCATAAGAGTGAATGGAAACTATCAATTTCAGGAGGTTTCATTAATTTGCTAGTTATAGTTGCTAAGTGTCGAGCCACACCCAATGTAGGGGCATTGGGTTTGGCTCGAAACGCACTTCGCTGTTTTTTTAAGATATAATGAACTGTTATTCTTATTAGTAATACATTAATAGATCGATACTATTTATTTTTTGTATACGTTTTACTAACACAAGTTCGACCACAAATCCTAGTTACTTTGAAAAAGTTCTTCGTTCAGTTTTTAATAAAAAAAAATATTGAACATAATTTTTTAGGTTCAGTGACTTATTGTAAACTTGGTAAATAACATAAAATGTTATAGTTATTAATACTAGTCTCCTGTAATCATTAGTTCAACATAGATAATTATAATTAATTACAGGTTATTATTTTAATATAAATAGCAATCAGGGCAAAATAAATAGACCAATGTTGTATTTTAGTTTTAAATGTGCTATTTTAAGACGTGAATTAAATGAAAATAAAGTATTATTAAGTTATATCCCACTATCAATTTTAAAATTTGCAACAAATATTCCAAATGACAGTACGTTAGCGCCATCTGTTGATGGAAATAGTTTGTCATCCACTCTAATAAAGCAGATAAGTACTCATCGTAAGCCACACAACGGTACAATATTAAGAATGTTTAATATTTTCTCCTTAGTCACCGTTTAAAAGTTTGTAACATTAAACTTTAAATGCATTTTTAGACAAATACTTGCATTGTTTCTTTTCATTTGATAAAACTATTTATTTGTACACGTTATAAAACTGTTGGGCAGTATTTATTTTTATTCTATGAATGTTAAGCAATTGTTATGATTATGATACCTGAATACTGGATACTGGGAATCTTTAAAATCTAACTTAGCGTCTAATTCATAACTTCTGAAAATTCCCGCGAAACGAGGCACAGATTAAATAGAACTTATCGAACCGTAGCATTTAGTTATTGCATTTCAAGATAAAACACAGTGAGGTCATTAATATATTTTTTTAATATTTATTTAAATAAAAATTGTAATCTTTATATTGAACTTTAATAAAAATTGTAAATATCTTTTCATTTTAGTTTTCAAACAAGGTAGGTACTTTAAAATTTTCGATACTGTTGGTTTACTTTGGTTTAATATTTTAATCCTAAACAGTGATAAAATACTTTCAGCTGAATATATATAGAAACATAAAAAAGTCCCAAAGAAAGTCATGAAAAACACAAATATGTACCTATAATGGTGGCTACTCTCTTACAAACATTATTTATCGGTATCAAAACGTGACACCTTATGATTTTCCTGTTATGCTACATAAAATTATTTCACCCTTAATATTATTCTTGATCAGCATGTTTTACAATTTAAGAAATCGCAAATAACAGTTTAATTATGGTAAATAACTAAAAACACAATAGCAACGAACATAGTAACCATTAACATAATCGACCCGACCAGTAACATTAGTCCGTAGTTTATCGCCGTGGGTCTTTTTCGTAAGACGGAATTCACCTAGAAATATATTTGGAAGAGGTTACCAAAAATAAAATGTTTTCATATTGTTTGGGTTTTATTATTTTTAATTAACAGTAACAATCTTACTAAGATAACATTTTTGTATGAAATACAGTGTTGTAAGTAAGAATTTGATCATATCCTATTTATAATTTTAGTAATATTAGGTTAAACTAAGATACGGCTTTCAGCATAAATAAAGGGGTTTAAGATTTTGTATTTTTAATAATTATATTTTTAGTAATTTTTCCATTGATTTAAAATATATGTCATATTATGCTGATGACCTGGCAACACACAACGCATCGCGTCATTAGTATAACAGTTTACAATAAATAATTTTTATTTTGACATTGTTGCGGTGAAAGAAAGTGTGAAATTTCGTATTACTGTAGCATATAAATCCTCTAAAATATAAGAAAAAGTGATGTTTAAGTAATTATTAAGTGTAACAAAAATCAGTGACAGGATGGCACAGCGTAGTTTTCCGCCAAGTGGGCCAAGCCCCGCTCCACCACCGGGCGCCATGCAACCTCAACAACGATACCCTGGGCCTGCACAACCTCAAGGCTCGCCTATGCCGCCTAGACCTTACCCGGGGCCCAATTTTCCCGTAAGGATTTAGTATTTCAGAGCAATAGTTTTGGTCTCGTCTTACAAACTGGACACTTGAGTTGTTAGCGAAGCTGTAAAACGTGTTTATTTATACTTAGTTAAAAGTAACGAAGAATAGAAAACTGCTAAAAACCTTGCATGAAATGTTTGCACAAGTAAATGTAGATAGTAAAAGTGAATTAGTAAATTGTGTAATGGAAACATAATGTGTGGTAGCTTTTCACCATCCAAGTTTCCATGTATAAAACATACATCCATAAAAACAATTGGGATGTTATATTTTGTTTTAATTATAATCACTTTTCTGCTATTTGCCAATTGTCTATAAAGTTGATCTAATATGTAAAATAATTAATAAATTATTAATGTAAATCAGAGCTACCGGGTATATGTTCTCTATATTTTGATGGTATGCAATGCACATGAAACATTTTTGAACAAGCACTGCTAGTAAATTCATCTTTATGGCATTAAAATGGCAAACTCCACTAATTGGCTTTGGTACAATTTAAAACAGGAGTTAAATCTTTTTCTTACGTTTATTTCTTTTTATATCTTTATTGATATCAACTCAAGTTGTTGCTCAGAATGTTCAATCAGTTCTTGGCTGTTATTCCCTAAAGTTGTATCTATTTATTTAGAATTAACACCCTCACTGTTAAGATTCAGAGAAGGATTTTCATACATTTTTTTAGTCTTTTTCTTTGATCAATTTCTCCTCTTCTTTTACTTTTAACAAATTTTTCTTTTTACTTTGTATATAATGCTTTAAAATTTGGGAGTTAATAGTATAAGGCTGTCGTTTAGTTTGCCATTTTCTTTCTTATTGACATGTCTGTCAAGTCAAGGCGAGTCAAGTCTTTTTCTTATGTCTTTTTTCGAAACACAAGAACTAGCTTTTGTCACTCCTTCTGATGTTCTAATAGTCAACTTTGGATGTCCTTTCAAAAATGCCTTCCACCAAACGTTACCTGAAACTGGGCCTCGGAACACCATATTTTTCAGCAATTTGTTTTGTAGATAAATTGTTAGAAATATCTTGTACAGCTTCTATTGGTTCCTGCAAATTTTTGTTGCTACACTGAACTTTTGGTGTCTTTAGCGTACTGTAAATAAACAATAATAATCATTTAGATATTTATGCATAACAATTAAGCGAAATAAGTTACACAATGCAAACACTTTTCTCTGTGATAGCAACATACTTTGTTCAAAAAATTGTCTATGATAATTGCCCTGGGCAATAACTATAGATATTAACATATGGGAGTAACTAAAGTGATAGTCGGCAATAACTAATATTATGTATATTTATGCCCACTGTTGGAAATCAAATTTAAGCAGATATTTTTTATAAAAACAGAGAAAACATTATTTCATCGTATGTTACACACCAATAGTTGAATATATAATGAAATTAAAAAAAAAACAACTTCTGAGCAAGTAATTCGTTATGCAAGTTGCTAAAACATTTATCTGTTTGTGTAACACATTCACGCGTCTTGACAGAATCCGCTATTACTGTTTTTCCTTTTTCAGTGTTGCCGAGTGTCAATTTTAAATCTACTATATATTGAACACGGAGCCATCTGATAAATCTTAATCGAGCTAGAATGATCTAAAAGAGCACCTCACAATATTTTTCTTAAAGCGGGCAATCACTGTCAGTATGCAATCACACCCTGGTTTACCATATCTGGCTTTCAATCCTGGTTGCTGTCAAGTCAAATAGCGATAGAATATTTTTAAATCAATAATACTTTCTTTTAAATAAAACAAGCAACAAGGGATATTTACTAAGCAAATTCAGAACTAATGTTTTGTTTCTTATTTCTAAATTGAACCTGTCAAAGTGACTACTTTGCCTATTCCATTTATCAATCCAAGAGTTGTGCTCTATGCTCATTGCAAATGCAGATAATGCAGTATGGTGACCCACACTATGGTGACCTAGTGAAATGCTTTTCCACACTCCGCTTGGGGACGTAAAAGGCAAGACAGTCATCGTGGTAGCGTAAGGCTCACACAGTTACCACGATATCTGTACATCCCTGCAGTAATGGGTCTGTTTGCCTCATAGAGGCTAAATTTCTTCAAAATTGTCTTTAAGCAAGTCATACATTTTGTTATCTCATTTTTAAAGTACAAAGAAGAAGCACAATGGCGTGAGCCAAAAATTACTTTTTTGTAAAATTCCTGTGCACTTTGAAGTGGTATGTAGTTAGTACATATATTGAATATGTTCATGGTTCACTTGGCTAACATTACTTAGGCTCCTAACATTTCCTGTCTATTATAATATTATATTGGATATTGAAAATTCTTGTCTTGTACTTTTTGTTTTCTTAACTTTTGCACTGCGGATTAACACATTCTGTGCTTATAAAAATACATGGATATTTCTCTATCCACATCTACTGGCTCCACCACTGTCGTCAGAGGTGTATAGTATACACACACATTGTGTTCCCGACAAGCGTACTGTATTCCACACTGCAGTAGGCAATAGTGTATAATGGTGCTAAAAATACTAGTTTACATAGCAAAACGGTGATGTGTGACATGAAATATACTTTTAATTTTTTAAATGTTTTTTATTATCCTTTTTTTTTTCATTCATTATTATCATTTGTCCAATAAGTGTTGCACAAATGAAAATGGAACTAATTTGGTAATATTAATTACAATAACTCCATGCCTCTTCGGATCATACTCTTACGATACCGATTTTAAGTATTACCGTCATGTTTAATGACAGAAATAACGACACCTGTAGGATATTGAAACCGAAACAACTTCAGAGATTATCTCAAATCCAATATCGACTTTACCTAATTCCACTAATTTCGAAATCCAGACCGGCGAGGGACGGGTCGTAGCATAATCGAATAAACAAAATAGTGTTACTGTAGGCGGTACTGTCGTTGCAGGCTCGCAGCGGGTTCACGCCGCCGCCGGCGGGCGCGGTGGGCGCGGGGCTGGCGGGCGCGGCGGGGGGCGCGGGCGCGCGCGCGGCGGGCGGCGCGGCGTACGGCGGCGCGGCGGGCCCCGCGGCGGCGCCGCTGCGGCCCGCGCCCGCCGCGCCCGCGCCCGCGCCGCCCGCCAAGCGCGCGCCCGACGCCCGCGCGCCCATGCCGCCGCAGCACAAGCCCCTGTACAACCCCGACGCGTACTCGTCGGCGGGGGGCGCCCCCGCCAAGCGTAAGAAGCGTCTCGCCGACAAGATACTACCGCAGAAGGTACCCGATTCGTTTACCTAGCGTTGTATGTTTTTATCGGTGACGAGCGTAACGATGTAATGCGGTCGTTCGGTGCCGGTTTCAGGTGCGCGACTTGGTTCCCGAGTCCCAGGCCTACATGGACCTGCTCGCCTTCGAGCGGAAGCTCGACGCGACCATCATGCGCAAGCGTCTCGACATACAGGAGGCGCTCAAGCGACCGATGAAACAGAAAAGGAAACTGCGAATATTCATATCTAATACGTTTTACCCAGGTATCGAACGTGCTTTACGTGTATGAGCGGAACGAAAGTCGTCCACCGGCCAAATTGAACGTTATCCAACTTTCTTCGTACCTTAAATTACGAGTACGATTTATAATTATGTATCGTATGATGTATTCGGCGTTATATAAGTTTCTCGTAGTGTAAAGCGGTGTCTATATGATATCAGAAAATATTCTTCTCACCGTTTAATCACAATCATAAATACCACCGACCCAGATAAACCGCCGTGCGCTTCTCCGCGATAACTGTTTGACACACGTCGCCGATGTTGCATTCGAAAAAGCGCTTAATGCTTATGCAACGATGTTAAAAATTAGAGAAGAAAAAAATTAGAGAACCATAGTACTCTAGGTAGAACGAAAGCTGCGATCGACGTTGAAACTGGCCGAGTTCCAACGAGGGTCGCGCTGAGCCGGTGCGTGTGTTGCAGGGCAGGGCGACAACGCCGTGCCGTCGTGGGAGCTGCGCGTGGAGGGCCGCCTGCTCGACGACACCAAGAACGACCCCAACAAAGTAATAGCTCTACTCCTGGCACCCACTGTCCTGGCTGCTCGCGTACCTGCCGCTGCACCGTAACGCGCAGCTCTCGTGGCCCGTCCTAGGAGCGATATGGCAGAAGGAGCCGGGCTTGTCTACTAGCGAGACCACACAATATTAAATAGTTAGCTTAGAGTTTGGCTCTGACGTCAAAAGATTGGACGCAGCGATGTTTAGATTCGATGATGGTATTCACGGATATATGTTAGATTACGCAGAGTTACAATAACGTCGTCATAGATACTTCAAGACATTGTGAGGCCAATCCACACTTAATCATTTTTTTTATATTGAACATGTCGATTTTTAGTATACATATAAAACTGACAAAATTCCCCTGATACAACTGATAAAGAAATCACATCCTCATTACTTATTTCTCTTTTTTCACTGTGTTTTTTAACGTTGGTAGATTATTTTATAATTTCCGTTACCAAAATTGTTACTTAACGAAGTGGGCCGCAATAGATAGTTATAATTTTATTTCTTTGACCCATAATTTAAAAAAACATACGTATTATCGATGTGTTCATAGGTAGAACTTCACAGTGAAATCTGTTAGTAGCAATGGCCCCTACGACCTCTAAACGTATTTAAGTCGGGACCGTCTCTGTAATCTTAAGCGATTGCTTACACTGATCTATAGCAGGTTCACACCGGTGTACATTTTGCACAAACGAGTGGAAAGGAGTACATACAAAGTAATAATAAAGTGTAAGGTGACGGGTGCGGAGGTGTTGCAGGTGAAGCGCAAGTTCTCATCCTTCTTCAAGTCGCTGGTGATCGAGCTGGACAAGGAGCTGTACGGCCCCGACAACCACCTGGTGGAGTGGCACCGCACGCTCACCACGCAGGAGACCGACGGCTTCCAGGTACTCCTCGGCGCAACACTAGGCGTCCAGGCTTCTGCAGATATCTTCGAGCACGTGAAGCTCTTCCCTACGTGATCCGACATTCGGATGAAAATTTACCTACAGTTTATTAATCCATATTTCAAATCAATTTGCTTAAATAGAAACGTATGGAAGCTACATGTATACATGTGTACAACTAGTATTTGAAATATTTGTGGTTCGATGTGGATTTTCTAGAAATTGCATACATATAATCATATCCGTGTAACGGTGATGAAACGAAGGAACGTAAATGCCGATGATGAGTTACGAAATGTGATAGAATGTCACGACGGTGACTGCACTCGTGTATTTTCATACTATGGTATATATAGGAATAGGCGGTTGAACGCTTGCGTGTCGGCAGGTGAAGCGGCCCGGCTACAAGAACGTGCGCTGCACGATCCTGCTGCTGCTGGACTACCAGCCGCTGCAGTTCAAGCTGGACCAGCGCCTGGCGCGCCTGCTGGGCGTGCACACGCAGACGCGGCCCGTGATCGTGAACGCGCTGTGGCAGTACGTGAAGACGCACAAGCTGCAGGACCCGCACGAGCGCGAGTTCGTGGTGTGCGACAAGTACCTGGAGCAGATCTTCGGCACGGCGCGCATGAAGCTGGCCGAGGTGCCGGGCCGCCTGGGCGCGCTGCTGCACCCGCCCGACCCCATCGTCATCAACCACGTCATCGCCGTGGAGCCGCCGCACGACACCAAGCAGACGGCCTGCTACGACATCGACGTGGAGGTGGACGACACGCTCAAGACGCAGATGAACAACTTCCTGCTCAGCACGGCCAACCAGCAGGAGATCCAGGGGCTCGACGCCAAGATACACGAGACGGTACGTCCTCGTTCTCTTTACCGCTTCGACCTAACCTTTACGGCGAATCGAGTCATCGTCGAAATGAAACCCTATACCGACCGCTCTGGCCGGCGTGGCGCAGTAGACCGGTACTTAATATCCGACGGTGGACTGTTGAAAGCTGTCGATGTGATGATGTGATTAACCGAACGAGCTCTTTACGGACGATTACTGAGAATAACATTTAAAAATGTCAGTCGCGTGATGCCTTTTTAAACTATCATCGAACGATTCCATATTTAGTTACTTATTTAAAAAAAACGCTAACGATAAATACCGTTTTATTATTTACCGTAAGAGTGGTACAAAAATTACGAGATGACCGAAGTGCCTACTTTTTCAAACAGCGATACACACTGCCGGGTCAAAAGCTAGTCGAGCATCTCCGAAGTTAACGCGTGAACTAAATACAGCGCCATTCTCATTCCTTATTATATTATTGTACAGGTGAGCTACAAATTAGTAAACGTTTGAAAAAATCGTATAAAAAAATAGATTTAATATATAGGGTAGGTATATTTGAATCTAACATCCCACGCAAACATGTTACGGGAGTTCTTATTTGCTGGTTGCAATCAATAACACATGGTTTCAACAAGATGGAGCCACTTGTCACACATCCAATGAGTCCCTGCCGGTGATCAAAGACGTGTTTCCGGAAAAGCTGATTTCCAGACGAGGCGACGTTCCATGGCCACCCAGAAGCCCAGATCTATCCCCAGCAGACTTCTTTTATGGAATTATTTTAAGAATCGTGTCTACATCAATAAACCAAATACACTACGTCAATTAACACAAAAAATCAGCGAAGAGATGTCGGGGATCTCCCAGTCTCTTTACCAACGAGTGCTCGAAAATTTCGGTACTCGCTTAAAAGAGTGCAAACGTCGAAACGGTGGCCATTTCGACGATGTAATTTTTAAAAAATAAGTTCCAACTAATTAGCTTTCTTGTAAATAAACAATTTTTGTAATATATCGAAAGGTTTTTTATACGTGTTTGATACCGAGCGTGGTATCGTTGGACTGGGTGTGTGTCACTAGTAGGGAGTTAAATAAAATGTAAGACTCCACGGTTTAATTACCTGTCGCCTTCTACTAAACTTCAGGTTTGTTTTCACCGAATAAAATGCTTGTAGGCCTTATACACTAACGCGTGTAACATTATGCTGTTATTGGTCTCGAACAATACAATTTTTTCAAATAGTAACTAAGTCAAGGCCTACCCTATATTATAAAAATTATTTATTTACAAAAAAGCTAATTAGATGGTTTTTTTTTTAAATAAATTACTTCGTCTAAATGACCACCATTTCGAGGTTTGCGCTCTTCTAAGCGAGCACCGAAATTTTCGAATACTCGTCGACAAAGGGACCGCGAGATTGCCAACATCTCTTCGCTGATTTTTCTTTTAGTTGACGTAGTGTATTGGGTTTATTGATGTAGACACGATTCTTCAATTGACCTCGTTAAAAGCAGTCCGATTAAAAGTCTGTCCCATTAAAAGAGATCTGGACTTCTGGGTGGCCACGGAATGTCACCTCGTCTGGAAATCAGCTTTTCCGGAAACATGTCTTTGGCCACCGGCAGGGACTCATTGGATATATAATAAATGACTCCATTTTGTTGAAACCTTGTGTTACGATTGTAATGTGCAAATTCCAGTAGCATCGGTCCCAAAAACTGCAGTAACATTTTGACATACTCAGCAGAATTAACAGTAACTGAACGATCGAAAAAGTAGAGCCCAATGATTCCTTTTGCTGAAATCGCAGTCCATACAGTGAAGTCCATGAGAGAATCAAGTGGCCTCTCGTGTTTAGCTTTGAGATTTTCACTGCTCCAATACCTGCAATTCTGTTTGTTTACGTGTCTGTTGAGGTGAAAATAAGCTTCGTCAGAAAATATGTCAAAATTACTGAATCGTCCTAATATTGTTTCGACATACGATTTGTGCAAATTTAAATCATTAGATTTTAGTTCCTGCCCTATCTGAATCGTATATGGATGTAATTTCAAAATACAAGGTAATGATGTACGGTATAACCCTAATTGGGTAGATGACTGTATCATAAATAAATACCTATGTCCACTTCATTAAAACTAATACCGCGAAATATCTCTAAAGGACAATTAACATAGCTTTTTATTATTATTACGAATTTTAATCAAATATACAGTGAAATATATTGTTCAATTGAGTAGTACAAAAGAGTGACGTTACAATTTGGTATTTCGTACATTTTTCATACAAAATTATCGTTTTGACAGATGATAAAAAGTAACTAATTTGACTATGGTGTCATCTAGCCTATTCAGCTGAACGTTTGCACGTCGATAAATTTGGATTACGTCGAACAGAAACAGAAACTTGCTGCACCTTCTCTTCGGTCTGAAAAGTCCGTGGGCTTTCAATTTGCTTCACATTTAGCGTAGATCCCGTCTCTTCGAACTTCACCCATTTCTTTATTAAAGGAGCACTCGGACACTGATTAAAGCCGTGTACATCGTATTCATCGCGAAATAAGCGTCTCACAGTAATTAGCGAACTGTTGTATAAATAAAATTGTTTCACTCAATAAACGCGTTGTAGCCCCGTGAAGCGATCCATTGACCGGATCCATCCGGACCCCTCCCCGCGCCCCGCGCTCCATTAGTTTGCACGGGATCTTAGATTCAAATCTTATGAATTTTTGGCCCACGCTACATTTTATTTGGTTTCAATTCACGTTTCTGTATTGTCCTTCTTTTTTCATACGTATTTAACACACTCACATTGAGCCGTATCTGTTGTTTAACTTTCTGTTATAAGTATGATAACTTTTCGTAATACAGGATATTTATTTTGTCTGTCATCATTAACAGCCTTTCACATTAACGTCATCATTAACAGTCCACTGCTGGACATAGGCATCTCCTTAGCAAGGAGGTTTTGGTGTACAGTACCACGCTGACCAGACGCGTCGGTATAAAACTCGTTTCAAGTTTTCATTCCCTTGCAATGATGTTGTCCTGCGCAGTTTGCTCCTTACTCGTCTCTTACATACACTTCGCGTTCTTAATCCACCACCACATGGACGATTGTTTATATTTCCTGACATAAAAATTATGTTTGTTTAATATTTTAATGATTGTCATTTTGTTTAACAGCATTTAATTGTGTTTATATACATATGTAAACATATGTGTAGCATGTAACAGTAATTGTAAATATGCTTGAGTAAGTTTCACACACTAAATGAAACATCAAAATTATAAATGAATCAATAGCAAATTGTCAAAAGAATAGAATTACGAATACGTATGGCTTCTAAAGTGCTTTTTCTATATATTTAATAATTAAAATTCGAATAATAAACCTTGCTTTGTGGTAGTTATCGCAGACTAGGCCTTAGAGGAGTAGGCGGCCTCAGTGGGCCTCTGTTTATTAAACAGAGGCTCTACCAACAGGTACGTGCAACAGCAGGGGGTCGATAGTGGACCTTTCATTCGCTACCCTTGCCCTCACCGCACGAGCACGGAACTGACGTGTCCTGGAAGAGGTAGAAACGCTCTCGGATCACCTTTACATTCGATTTGAGCTCTCCCGGACCCAGGACCCCAGTAGGGGTCAGGTGGTGCGACGTTTTTCTCGCTTTTCGCGGTGGTCTATAGCAAAACTGAATAGGGACCTACTAGAGGAGGCAGCCATCATTCACTTCCTCTGGCCAGCTTCATGAGGAGTACCGAGAGGCGCGGCAAACTTTGAAGTTGGCGTTAGTCGTGCCAAAGAAATGAAAAGGAAGGAGCTGCTGGAGGGTCTTCATCGTGACCCCTGGGGATACCCTTATCCTGCGACGCGACAAAAGCGCCGCACGTTCGGCTCCCCCCCTTACAGAGACCCTCCAGCCCAGCTTTCTGTAGGAAGTGGTCGCGTGCCTTACCGCACCGTGTCGACGAAGGCGGCGTGCGCCTTGGCCGAAGTTTACGGCGGACGGCTGACTTCCGGGCAGGTAGCGGTATAAGGCCCATGCCTAAAGAGATACGCGAGTGGCGAG
Organism: Hypercompe scribonia; assembly: GCA_949316085.1. NCBI lineage: Eukaryota > Metazoa > Arthropoda > Insecta > Lepidoptera > Erebidae > Hypercompe > Hypercompe scribonia. The sequence goes on from OX438972.1 coordinate 25,085,633, forward strand.
AGGACGCTCGTCGAGCCACGATGGCTCGTTGGTCGTCCCGACTGGAGGCTCCACGTGCTGGCTTTGCCGCCTTGGAGGCTCTCCAGTCGGTCATCGCCGAGTGGGCAGGGCGACAGCACGGGACCCTTTCCTTCCGACTGACGCAAATCCTTTCTGGGCACGGTTGCTTTGGGAAGTATCTGCACTCGGTCGCCAGAAGGGAATTGAGTCCCGCCTGTCACCACTGCGACTGCAGTGAGGACTCGGCTCGGCACACGCTGGCGGTTTGTTCTGCCTAGGCGGCGCAGCGTGGGGTCCTCACTGCAGTTATTGGAGATTTCTCGCTACCGGCTATCATTCGCTCCATGGTCGGTAGTGACAGTTGTTTTACCACGGTCGCCACCTTCTGCGAAGACGTAATTTCGCAGGAGGTGGCGGAGAGGGTCCGGGAGAACGATCTCCATTCGGACCCAATTCACCGCCGGCGAAATGGGCGGCGGAGGCGCGCGTACCAGCGCCTCTTGCCGCCGTGAGTGTGGCCGCGGGTGGACGGGACGGGTTTTCCCTTCCATCCGCTACAGTGGCCAGCCGCGAGGAGGCGACGTCCGCGTGTGCCGTACGTCACCTAAATAGAGAGTTTATCCGTAGATTGTGCTCGCGTTAGCGGACAGGCGCTAGGAGGGATCTAGACATCGTAATAACAGCTGTTCCCGGATCCCTCCTATGTCAGGCGCAGAATGGCACACCGTGTTGTTTTAGTCGGTCCGATTCCGATACACCACCCCGCCATAAATCCCGGTGGGGTGACGGCCCGAGAGGGTTTCCACATGTTAAAAAAAAAAGTTATCGCAGGATAGCTTAGCACCGATTAGATTGATCGATCGATCGAGTCGGTCGCAGTAGCGTCCGACGAGGGCCAGAACCGAACTGCCCGTGTCGGACACGTGCGTAAGAAAATAACAATCGACATTCGAGCGGTCCACTCGTTTGAAGAATTTAAATTAAAACAATATGCGATTAATCATTTCGGTCCGTCGGCCTCCGTCGCGACGGGCGCCCCGAGACTGCACTGACGCGCTAGCGTACCGTTGCAGGTGGACACGATCAACCAGCTGAAGACGAACCGCGAGTTCTTCCTGAGCTTCAGCATGGACCCGCAGCAGTTCATCCAGAAGTGGCTCGTGTCGCAGTCGCGCGACCTGAAGGTGAGTGGTAGGCGCGGCGCGGGCGGGGCGGCCCCCCCCCTCGCCGCGCTGACGCCCCCCCCTCCCGCGCAGAGCATGGGCGCGGCGGCGGGCGCCGGCAACGCGGAGGAGGAGCGGCTGGGCGCCTTCTACGCGCAGGCCTGGGCCGGCGAGGGCGTGGCGCGCTACATGCACGCGCGCCTGGCGCAGCGCCGCCGCGACCTGGAGCTGGCGCTGCTGCCCGCGCCGCGCCTGTAGCCGCCGATCGCCCGCGTCTAACCTCATCGCCGCCGCCTGGAGTCGCAGCATAGGACAGCGGAAGAACAGCCGATCACCCCTTGCTGTGTTATCGGAGCGCGCGAAACTGTTTTTAAGCGCGATAAAAGTTTAATCTTCGCGACGGTCGGTGTGAACGGACCCTAACAATATCATATATATAACGTAACACGCAGTGTAACGAATAAAACTTGTCAGCGCTTCATCTATTTAGAACTTTGTCGTGTTATATTTAGAGCAGTTAGTGTAGTGCATAATTATGTGTTATGTGTCACCGGCTTATGTAATAAATTGATGCTTGTAATTGATTTTCCACTGCGTTACAAAAGTATTTATTTAAAAATGCACGGCAAAAGTACGACTGTACTTTAGCGTGTCCGCTGCTATATTTTAGTGAATGCTCCCGTTATTGCATGAAAACTCAGTCATCGAGTTCTGAACGCCCCCTTCTCATAATTACTATAGCTGTAGACCGCTATGTTCATAATTGACATTAAACAGCGTTAAAAAAGCCTGAAAGCCTGAAAACTGTCAGAATATTGTAACATTAACTTAGAGTCCGGGCTGTCCTGTAATCGAAGTGCTCTCTATCGAAGCACCTTCAGAACCACGAGCGCGTAGTATTCTTGTCTCATTGTTATCTTTATTGTTTAGTTGGAGTGACAATGTTTTTATATCCATAATTTCGTATGGAATGTTCGATTCGATTGCATCTTCATCAGACGCAAATACTAACAATAATGTTAAACAGTTGGTCACCAATTCTATTGCGATTCTAAATAGTAATTATAATTAGTGATCATGAAGAAAAATACTAGACTGCGTGATTGTATACTTATAAACTTAAATAATAAATGAATGAAAGGCATATCTCGTTCCGATTATAATGTATGAAACCCTCTTACACGAAGCCCCACTGATCGTTTAAAAAAAGAAAAGGCTTGTAGACATAAGCGGCGCCAATTAATTAAATTAAATTGAAAATAATGATATAATCAGTGTGGTTCTCACATTTAAGACAAATCTAACGACACCTCTCGAGCATAAGATTGAGCGTTTTGACAACACGGGTGTCAGAAACCTGTCCACAAACATTCACTCGAACAAGATAATCCTCCCAGCGCAGTCGCGCCTTCCTACCTCATCAACTTAAAGTCCTCATCGTCCACACCGCTAGACTTGAGTCATATTTATATCAAATTAAAACTGGAATGTCACAGGGATGTATATTGGGTCTTACACCGCCTTAGAGCTGCCACAACAATCGAGTACCTAATGCATATTCAAAATCAATATATTAAAAATCATTATGCAATCAAATAATATGAATGAAATAAAGTCGAACTGCCAAGGTTAACTATTCTGCTTTTTTCTGCGGTCGCTGGCAGGTGGAAAAAAATGTAAGAGCAGCAATTTATTTGCCAATTACTGGACGTAATAAAAATAAAATAAAACTCAAACAATATATCTACCTACACGTATCAGATCTAACACAGTATTGCTTAGAACAAACTTTTTTATTAAACTAATCAATAAAGGAACAAATGGAAATAACTATCGGCGAAACACATAATGAGCAGCCATAGTAAACACAATGTTAAGCGCGGCATAAACACTGCGGGCCCTCGCCTGCACCACCTTATCTATGTTAAGAGGTAGATAGTGGCACTGCTGTTTACTTATCTTTTATATGTTCAGTTTATGCGCTGCTGTGATTCGTAAATATCCTTCACCGGTATAAGTGTATGCACAGTTCGTTCAATACTAAAACAGTAGCGATGGCAGCGTGCCGCCGCACCAAATAAGATCTTCGTGTATTATAGTAACATCAGTAGCATCCTAGTGTGCGCCTGCGCCGAGTACCTGGTAATTATCTTTACAAATTGATTTTATATTAAAATCTACATGTTTAAACGTTACCGGAATCTATTGCCGACATTTATCTTGTGACGTTAAATAAAGGACTGTGAGTAAATTATGTAGTACTTGGACGAATGTTGGTAAACTTATAAATGAAATGAATTTAAAAAGTATTACAAAAAAGCCCAGTACGATAATGTCAAATTTAAATTTAATGTGATTTCCGTGAAACAGCCATCTTCATCCTTATCTCTACGTTTATTTGTTAACTCGCGAGGCTCCAACTGGCATGACGTTGCAGTTCAAGTTCCAAGCAGCTTCATGTTCAGGCGCTACCCTGGTGCTAAGTACTCTCTGACTAAGTACCTCTCTAAGTAGACTCTGGTCTATAACATTCTCTTTTTACTCTCTCGCCTGTACTCGGTGGCATTTTTTGCCCTTTTTTAAGCGAGAGAGGGAAGAAATCCCGAATTGCGAAGTTCCGTCAAGTGCTTCACTCTATGTAAAGGTTTCCTATACATAATACAGTAGAGACAAATCAAGTATACTTTTGATTTTATTTGATTTGAAGACCTACGCCCTTCACCTTGTCGATCACCTGTTCACCTCACCTTGTCACCTGTTATGTCTGCGTATGCGTGAATCTTTAGATCAATCTAACCTATCGCAAATATGAGATGCATATCGGTGTATTCGTTATCAGATATAGCAACTAAATGTTTTGTTGTTTGTTGGTACATCAGCCATCTCGCGATAACACCTACTCATTTAGATAGCTTTGGTATTGTTTAATTGCGAAATAAACACTACTTATTCACTGTTTCAAAATATCCACCTCCAAATATTGTACACGTTAGACGGAGCGTGCAAATATACGAGACAAGGCGTATGTGATCACGAATTACATGTGTCTACTGTTGTGTGAAATCATTCTCTTACATCCGGGTACAGTATATATTTAAACGCCTGTTACTCATCTGTTATCTGTTTCAGACGTTTCACGTTCATGTGATAGTTTTGAACGATGACTCAAAGTAGATCTCCGGCCTTGCCACAGTGCCTTCCTATATTTACTACATTTTCAATTTGTATATGTACAGTGTTTATGCGCAGTATGAATGAGTGATGTAATGACGACTCGTCAGGAAGGCGACGTCGCGTCACGCCGGGGGTGCGTGCAAATATAGGGGCGAGGAGGGGGGGCTATTTAGAGTCGTGATTGATTCGTATTTGTTGAGTGTGTTTACCTGTCGGAAATAGCCACTAACGACACCTTATATGTAAATGTCAAAGTTTATTCGAGATATTGTCGCTCAGAATAATGACACCTATGTACAGAGAAGCACCGATCGGATTCTTTTGTGGACGAGACGAAGGCTATTTATTTCTAGTGAAATATTATCAGTTGCGGTGTTCACTGTTCAACAGTAAAATTATTTATCAGAGAAGTCGGTAACAATCTTTTTAATCAATTTGGTGAATCATGCTTTCGCGTTAAATCCGTGAAGGGGTCAGCAGCGGGGAATCCGAAGCGACCACACGGTGCGACCTATATTTATTCGTTATGATTTAAAAAAGTTGGGAGGTGTCAAGGGACATCCGGATGGAACGAAGTTGCTTTCGATTAATTGGTGAAGAAATTGTAATATTTTTTTTTATTTCTTTTAAGTTTTAAAATAATAAGCAGAAACATTGTCTGGATTCATTATTGTTATTATTTTCTATTATTTTATTATTTATTATGTACAAAAAACTTGTATAAACAAAACAAAAATAATCATCGCGACACTACACTATTCAAAGCCAAATAGGAAGACGAAACGAAAATAATTGGCTTGCTTTCTATGAGAGAGAGAGAGAGAGAGAGAGAGAGAGAGAGAGAGATAGACAGAGAAACGTGCGCACGCCGCACGTCTTACTATTCTATAGCAAAAAGTGTCGTGACATTTTTTCGTCTGAATTTTTTCCGTCTAGCCTCTTTCGCAACGCACGATAAGGGACTTCGTTCCAAAATTAGTTACATTAAAAAATAAATTCTCGTTTGCGGTAGCCAATCGAGAGCCAATAGTAAATCGTTGGATGTCAAGTATAAAAGAGTGAGGATGTCTACGGCCGCGTCGGGCGCTACTTCACGGCTAGGTTTACGTTTTTCGAATTCTGTTGCAGCATTAGTACACGCGAATAACAAGGATTCGCATAGACACTGACCAGGTAGAGCCCGTAGAGCTAGCGGCGGAGGGCGGTGGGGGGCGGCGAGGGGGAGGAGGGCGCGGATGTGTCGCGCCGGGGAGCCGATGGCGCCGCCGCCCGGCGCGCGCGACGACTGCGACGGTGAGTGCCTGCGCTGCTGCGTGAGTGTTTCGCGATCACTGCGGTACTGCTCTCGCACTTCACCTGAAACGATTGCTTCGGTGTCGCTTCTTGATGTGTTACATTTGTTTTACGCGAATCGTCAGTAGTAATACGAGTATTTATATACGTATTTGTTTTGGAAGTGGTATACGAGTGTTACGACTTATTATTTTTAGCAGGCCGTGTGTGTTTTGCTTATCTACCGGTGTGCAACAATGTGCCGTGTTTACTGAAGGAATGGAAAAATGTTATCAAGTAACCGTTCATATGACTATAATCAGCTTTAAATGTGATTTTATGTGATCAGGCAACCCGTTATAAACTCGTTTGCACGTATCTGATGTAACGATCGTATGCGGTATACTAAACTCTTCAAATTGGTTCATGTTTCGGGCAACTCGAGGGTCTCACCTACCATTTTTAACGGTGAAGTCAGTTAAATTGCTGCAGTTTTATCAACCTGACCCTGGGTCTTTGCGTTCTCGCAGACAAATACCTTTTTAGTATGTTATAAAACAATTTAGAACAAGGATATACTTTAATGCGTTTTATCTTTGGTCATAAATTAATTAAAAATAAATACTGCCGTTTGTGTAACGCAAGTATTTGAGCTCTTGCTCTATCACTGCTGAAGTACAAAGTGAAAATAACTAAACTAATAGATTAATTACAATCGCAGACACGCCCAGTAGGGTGTCCCTTATATGACAAAAAAAAATTTTTTTTCGAATTTCGAAATACATACCCTCTATAATTTTTACTAATGCTATAAGATACTTAAATATAAAATTTTATCAATCTAGCATAATTGCAACCAGTGCCGACCGAGCTTCAAAGTTTAGTAAAAAACGTGTTTTGTCCTAAAATTTCAGTCTGCTATAATTTCACTATAAATGCAATGAATTAAGTGAATAAAATTAAATAATAAATTAGATGAACATTAATCTTTAATTAAAAACATAAAGAAATAAGAATCATTCAGGGTAACTTCTTTTTAGAGTAGTTTTTTTTGCAGTCTGGATACAATTTTAGATGTTCCTGGACACAGCGCAGCAAGAACTGTTTTTGTTCTTCTTCAGCCGTGATAAGTCCGTTAAAATCTTGCATTAATTTAACAGCCCTTTCAGCAGTATCATTTACAACTCTCAAATAACTTATTCTTCTTTTAGCCTCCAGAAAAGCAGCATTGTTATTCCAAGAAGATACATCTTCCTTTAGAAAACTGTCGTCGATCTGCAGTCGTGATAAAAATTGTTTGCTCTTTTCCGATACGAAATCATCCAGTGCTTTGTCTAAAAAAAAAGAAAAATAAGTTAAATAACAAATAAAAATCAACAACAATTTTGAAAATAAATAAATAAGTATTGGACATTGAAATTGAAATCCAACAAAAAGTCAATTTAACTTACCAAACAACTTTTGAGTCAGTTCTTCCTTCGACGAGTCATAGCGTTTGCTAAAATCCGAGATTTTGTCCCTGTTGAAGTTGGCAATCATCTTCTTCTTAGTTTGGTTGTCAACTTCATCATCAAATAGTGATAGAATGACTGTCTCTTCACATAAATACCACAAGTGATGGCTGAACTTGCTTATAGAAGCTTTAGAAATTGTTGCGTCAACTTTTTCATACTCTTTTAACATCTTCAAGAAGCGCAAATCTTGATTAGGTGCTTTGGTCGCCACTGTACATTCGAGCCAAGGTTTAACATACAATATTACGAGAAATAAGCAAACATCTTGTAGAGCCTTTTTGTCCTTCGCAGTTACTCTGCATTGTGACTGAAGTAAACATATTTTTAAAGAATAGATCGCTCTCGCCATCCAGCGTGCCTGATGTATAGCTCCGGGGGGCCTTAGTTTTAATTTTTCCTCTGTGTCTCCTCCTAAAAATATTACGCACAGTTCGACCAATTCGCGGTAATCATCTCTTACAAAACCTTTATCTAATTCTGCCTTATAAAATAGTAACAACGCTTGAATGTCTGTCTCGGCAACCCGTGCTTTTACGAAATTAAGAGATGGTTCAATTTTAGTACAATCAATGTTTTTCCAATTTTCTTGGAACTTTTTGAACATCGGAATATCTGGGCTACTAGTAATTTGCTTAATCTTGGTTTCAAAGACAGCTTTTAGGACCAATTCATAAACATGATGACGACAGGCGAAAAGCAACAATTCTCTTCCTAAAGTTTGCTCCAAAATAGCACAAGCTCCATTGAAACGGCCCATATTGGAAGCTGTTGTGTCGCAGCACATTATTTGCACTTTATCATAAAGGTTCCAGTCAAAGAGAGCTGCTGATACAGCCTTCGCTTGATGTTTTCCAGAAGAACTTTCTAGTTTCGGCACTGCAAGAAGCTGCTCTCTATCGTCAAATGAAGCTATAACTGGCAAGCGTTCTTCTTTTGAACTCCGTACATCCAACCCCGGTAATAGTTTTCCATCCCAATGGACTGTGACTATGTCGGGTACATTGTTTTGGAAGTTAGATTTTATTGCTTCTGCCCTTGATTTTCTAGTTTCAGTACGAATTCGCTGAATCGAGGATTTGTTAATACAGAAATCATCGCTGCTCAGACCAAGCGCTTCTACCACCGCATTAAGAATGTAAACGGTATCTCTAATGCTTAACTGGCATCGATCTAAAGCTGCAACTAGTTTAGGTGTTATAAGATTCTTTCTACCTCTTTTTGAACTTTGTTCATGGCAGGGAACGTCCGGCAAGCTGAGTTCAGAATTCAAGATCTGTTCTTCGTCTGAATCTTCTACACTGTCTAAGTTATTTGTGGTGGAAGTAGATGCAACAGCTAGTGATTCTCTTTGTCTTACAATCCTTTCCTCTTCTTCCAATCGTCGTTGTCTAGATCTTTGTTCTTTTTCCGCCAATTTTTTATCTACACCACCTAAGCATCCCGGTCGACCTGGCTCTCTCTGTTTCATTAAAAATAATTTATCTTCCTCTATTTTCATTCTCTCAAAAGCATCAGCATGTGCAATATCAAACAAATTATCAAGATTAATTATAAAATTGTTCTCACGACTCTTAAACGTAATCTGAGTTTTCTTACAATTTTTTTGCAACTCTCTCCAAACATGATATAAATCAATAAGTTTCTTCACGCAGTTAGGAAATGCCCTTGTTGGAATTCTTGCTTTTTCCCAATATATGATGCACTCCCTAATCACAAGATTTGCACTTTCACTAACAGTCAATTTAACCTCACGAATATTGTAAAATAGGACTGAGAGAACTTGTTGATTAGATGGTAATTTTGCACCATTTATTTGGTAGCTAGTCAATCCAATAAGAAAAATATTTTGTTTATCACTCCGTAATTCCACCGACATGTTTACGCACTAAACAATGAAGCACTAATAGTCTCAAAAATCACGTACGAAATGGCAAATAAAACATGTCGTAACAGGTCACTGGGCAGTACTTAAGCAACTTGTATCAACAAGTTTAAATAGCAAATCGGCACGGGTTATCGTTTATATATCGAACTAATATTTTTTTTCTAGACAATATAGGGTTATTACGAAACTTTTAAGAAGGTATGCGTAAAAAAATATCGAAATTGAAATTTAAGGGACACCCTAACGCCCAGTGTAGAGTTTCCGTAGTTAGGTTGTGCTTACATTTCTCATTACGGGTTCTGGCGCCCTGTAACGTCGACATTGTTGACCGATTACTGAACGTAAAATAATAAAGCCTACTTGAGCTGTGTTAATTTTCCTTTTAAACTCGTTGTAAATGCAACTACCGTAATTTTTTTTAAACCGCCAGATATCGGTAGTACGAGTATTTGGCGGTTTTGTTAAGCGACGCTTCATTCTAACAAAAATCAGCACCTTAAGGCTTCAAATCTCCGAAATGGAAAAGAAATTGTCTTCACAAACCCTTATGTTTAAAAGATGCAATGATACCACACAATGAGGTACATGAATATAAAAATGACGTCCACGCTTTAAGGGGTGCCAGAGGTACAACCAAAACGTATTTGCTAAGATTTTATTTTAGCACTTTGCTAGTGTGATTACTATGTATGTTCATGCGAAATAATAGGTTTCCAGTACCAGTAGTCTTTGAGACATATTGGGGACGAAGGGATAGGACACAACTATAAGGGTTCCATTTTTGTCATTTTGGCAATTATTTTGGAACCCTAAAAAGGATAACAAAAAGTGTTTACTTATATGAATACAATGGTTAGGTGTAAAACTAAATTGAAATTTTCAAACAGAATACACAAAATAAACGAATCGGCCGCGCTTATTCATCCGTTCCAACGTTAAATGTTAAAAACCAACTCGAAACAGAGTTAGACCTGTACACAGAACCGTCAGTACTGTAAGCACTAGATAGTGATGTCATAGAATCGGACAAGCACGAATCGGATCGCACGTTGGTACGCTATGAGTACTGTGAGCGTGATTCAGACCACGGCCTGTTTTACAGTTTATAGTTAGTTAGACGTACACAGTAGGTGTGTGACGTGACATGTGTGCGTGCGCAGCGGCGCCGTGCGGCTGCGGGCGGGGCGCGGGCGGGGGCGGGGGCGCGGGCGCGCTGTGGCGCGTGGCGCTGGCCGAGCTGTGCGGCACGGCGCTGCTGGTGCTGCTGAGCTGCCTGGCGGGCTGCGCGCCCGGCGCCGCCGCGCTGCCGCTGCACCGCGCGCTCGCCGCGGGCTTCGTCGTCACGGCCCTCGTGCAGGTGAGCTCCTCGTCGGCCGTGCCGATCTCATCTGCCGTTTATGTCTAAATTCTTGGAATCTTTTCCTAATTTTAATTTTGTTAAAAGCCATCTTCTAGAGTGATCTCCAAACGCCGGCCGTTCTAGAATTCCGTTTGTGTAACTGCTAATTCGTCGAACCCGCCGGTGTTGAACGCCACCTTCTCCCGCGTTCCCCCTGTGCCCCCTTTTTTTTTTTGTCTGTGCGGCAATTTTTCCGGTTACCGCCCGCCGGTGGTAATGTCGAACGCGACCCGACCGAACGTCGCCCGCCATCGCGAGTACCGGTGACCGGAAAACCGGATGCACCCTGAAAAGGAAATCTCTGGAACCCCCGACGTACCTCGGGCGACCTACAGCTTTTAGGCGGCTCCCTTCTGCGTGGAAGGTGCGGATGGTTCGCAGCGCGAGCGCCGACGCTCAGGCTTGCTTCTGCAAAGTTGACAGGTGAAACCTGACTCGCCTTTACTCGCTAAACGGGGACGACAATAAATAAGCTAAATCGAATGAGACATTTGCTAACTGACATAGGGTACAACGGTAGGGGATTATCTCGCTCGGTAACATGATTGTTACCATGATACAGAGTCCGAGCGAAACTCTTTCAGACGCAGGAAGTCGCAGAACGATATCCGTCCTCCAGCAATGCAAACCTAATCACATTACAAGGACTTGATAGGTGATACCATTTATCACTCTAGCAGAAGCAAGCGGAGGTGGCAGCGCGACGCGCTACTGAGCACGCGCCACTTTTGGGAAGAGAAAGGGAATGTCGAGACCGAGATTATCTGCAAGCCGTAGGTAGATGACACGAGTCACGTCGGCGTTCTAGAGGTTTTACTTTTTAGGGTGCACCAGGTTCCCCGGTTATTAGTACCTTGAGACGATGGGCGGTTTTTGGTCGTTTCGAGTTCGACATAACCACAATTCGGAGGTTTTAGCACAGACAAAGCATTAAGTATAGGAAGATACTGCTAGGAGTTAAGTACCATGAGGCACGAACATTATCTTTCTTTTTTTTTTTGAGAGCCTGCCAAAGTGACTCTACTCTGCCTGATGGTAAGCATGAATAGAATCCAAAAGTTGTAGTCACTATACTCATTGCAAATGCAGACAATGTAGTATGGTGACCCACACCATGGCGGTCTATTAAGATGCTTTTTTACGCCTCACTTGGGGACGTAAAAAGCATGACAGACATCGTAGCATTGTATTGCACACACTTACTGCGACAACTGTCACTCCTGCACCAAGGGACCTCCGGTCTCCCACTCACCAACGAAACACGACAACACGGATGCTGTCGCTTTAGGTTGGTCTTCTGTGGAGGGTAGTACTGCCCCGGTCAAGTCGGCCCGTTCATGCTGAAATCTGCGTGGCTCTACTATCTGTCAAATCTAATATTGATGCAAAACGATGTGTAGTTCAAAATAGAAATCTAAGTTCAATTAAAAATCGTTATTTAACAACCTACACAACATTTGTAACGAGCAATTTTATATTAACAAATGTTATGATGATTATTTATTTAAAAGAAATTTAGTACTCTTTGGACGTGGTCTCTCTACTCCGAGGTGTTACCTCATCGAGACTGTGATTTGCGTACCACGATGAATAGAGAAATTAAAAAGTTGTCATATTTGTTGTAGAGGAATGTGTAAGTGAAAATATTGACGTTTGGGGAAAGGCTCTGCATATTATGAGCCATGATTATCAGACCCTAGTGAACAACGGAAATTCTGGGTCACTCGGTAGCGGATTCGCCTTCCACTAACGGTCGATCGGTCTCGTATTTACCTATCTTTCATATCGTTTTTCGGGCAGAAATAACATTCCTCCAATCGATAATCTTTCAGCCGTCTAAATCGGTAAAGACACTTTTCCTGGAATCCCTTAAACCCCCGCGACCGCGATCCGTATGTCTAATTAAATTCAATCTTAGCGAATCCGTTCTCATTTCTGAGATAGAATGTAAAAAGAGACGTCGAAAATAAGATCGTGATAAGACCGTGAGGTGTAAGTCGGCACTCGCCAGACGCTGGACCACGTGTCGGGGGCGTTCTTCAACCCGACGGTGCTGCTGGCGGCGGCGCTGTGGGGCCGCGTGGCGCCGCGCCGCGCGCCGGCGCTGCTGGGCGCGCAGCTGCTGGGCGCGGCGCTGGGCGCGGGCGCGCTGCGGGCGCTGCAGCCCCAAGCCACCGCCGCCACCGCCGCCTGCGTCACGCTGCCCGCGCCCGGCCTGGCGCTCCATAAGGTAGGCTGCGATACTGCACGCTTAAAACTAGTAGAGTAAGATCCCAGAGCAATCAGATATAACTTATTTTCGCACGGATGAAACCTGAAGTTTTCAGTAGCGTCCGTGTACCTTGAATACCTACGCGCTTTGTGGAACTTGCCGAGTGACACCTGGGCGGGTACCAGGTGAGAAAGGTAACTAAAACTAAGAATTATTTAACTTAAATTCACATGGCCAATTTTTATATACGTCATGTAGAATATTATTTGAAAATAATATCATAAGTGACAGACGTTTTTGATGGACCAGAGCTTTTGTCAGACTGTTTTAAGCTACCCAAAAAATAAATGAACTTTACTTATTTTTACATGTCTGATTCTTTAATATGTTATTGAAGTATTTATTTAAAAGTTATATTCAATCAGTTAGACAAATTAGAGTGACCAAATATCCCCTAAGACAAAAATGCGGTACGATAATTCACGATAATTTGGTAGAAACAGGAGTCGAATGAATTCAAATGTTGTTTACGTTTCAACCGGAGGTTTTCGGGAAGGAGTCATAGTTTAGAGTCAATAGTTAATAATTACTAAATGTTACTTAATAGTTAGTAAATGGTTCTTTACAGTCTAATTTAATCGAGTTGGGCAAATTTTAAATTATCCTAGCTAGTCTATTATACAAAAGCGGGCGACGAATAGATTAAATTTATGTACAAAGACATTTCTGCATAGTGAAGCTACGAGTATATATACCCTCTCTTTGTGCCGCTTGCTGTTTAGGCATGATGAGGACAATGCGTGCTTATGTTGGTGTAGGACCGTATGTATGATGAAAATAATTATCTTATCGTGAGAGTCATCGAGAGTTCGTACAGCCGTGCTGTAGGAAATAGAAAGTGCTGAAAGTCTTAGGACCTACGATAACTTTTCGCTGTTCGTTAAAAGTGGCGTAGTCGCACTCCGTGTGCAACAATACTTTGAGTAAGTCATTGTAAGCCTTATTTTTTTTTTTCACACAAACCAAACAACAAGAACTTATTCAAGGGCCTATTATAAAACTTTAAGAGGGACAGCCCATTGTGCCCCTACCAGCTTCAGTAAAGCAAAGCATTAGCAATGCAATGTGTTAGAATGGATAGAATTATAATTAAAAAACTTTTATTTTCTCAAAAGAAATTTACAATCAATTTCACTTTATGAGAACATTGTATACAAACCATTAGCACATTAGCACAGTAATGAGTAGAACAAGCGTTCATTTTCATTAAATAGCACGAGCTTAAGCTTGCAGATAAGAAAGCATTAGCATATACCTTTGTTTAAGTCACTAACTGCTCCAAATCTATGGAATAAGTGCTTACAGTTCAAGACTCACGAAAAAGACTTTGTTTGAGAATAGATAACACCATTATAAACACAAAATAGCAGTTAACATATATAGATGCATTCCAATGACAATAACCACTCAACAAACAGAATAACGAGGGTGGTAATAACAGATTCACACAATTAATAAAAATATGTAATGTGGGTAGAATGTGCAACGCCAACAGACCCAGATAGGTCGACGATATTTTATCTAAGTTGTATTCGGTAATATCGATATTTACATAACTTATAAGTATGTATGACTTGTGTCAAACTTATGAAGTTACATAAAATATCATTTAGTGTTGATAAAAAGGGTGTCAATTTTACGGAAAGAGGGAGGTCTGTACATACATATAATGGCTAATTCCCTTCTGCAACTTACACCCATACAATTGAATTCAGCAGCGTTTTCAGGTTCATAAGACTTAATGTGCAAATTATTCCTACCGTAAACTCCATCGTTCTCGTTGTAGAATTTTGTAAATTCAAAGCTATTGTAATTGCGAGCATTTTAGCATTTTAGCAAATTTAAAAGTATTAGCGGTAAAGTTATCGAAATTATGATTTAGGCTACAAACGTACTCGTATGTTCTATATAAGAATACGAAAGCTATTACAGGGCAAATCGTTCAACCTGCAATCCGGAAGTCCATGTGTTCAAACTTCATTCATTCATAGGTCTTTTTCTGACCTCAACTCCTCGAGCATATAACTAACAACATTCACAGCCTCTACACAGACACGGATTTATCATGCAGTATGTACGGTAGTGATAGAGAAGGCTGGCGCAAAACAAGATGGTCACGGTAATAAGTGGCCAACGTTTCAAGAAAGAACAGGAGGAATCGATAAAATCACAAATCGTCACCGGGCTCGACAGTTTCCGAGGATGAACAGAAAGACATTTATTAGGCGTAACCACTGTGATATGCGTTTGCAGGCGGCGCTGATAGAGTGCGTGCTGAGCGGCTGCCTGGCGCTCGCCAACTGCGGCGCGTGGGACGCGCGCGCGGCCGAGCGCCGCGACTCGTGGCCCGTGCGCATCGGCCTCACCGTGGCCGCGCTCTCGCTCGTCGGCGTGAGTACCGCACGCATCGCGTCGGTCGGTCATATGCTTGTAATATGCCGACTTAAATCGTTCTCGACGGTAGCGACCGTTCGACGGCGGTCCTGAAATTCATCATAATAATTATTAGAACCGGTAGCAAAATAGTACGAACGCTTCCGCTGCGCCGTCGATGACTGACCACGAACGATTCCGGTTTCAACTTTAGATCTGCCTGAAGATATGCCTTTTGGTGTTTTTGTTATCATTACGGCATAATTTCTTCAATTCTGTTGGTTTTGCCCTTTTGGTTTACGAAAATATTTTTGAAGTGAAAACTTCTTTAGGCGCGTTGAGCGTTTTGGTAGAGGGTAAAATCCTCGGTTCGCGTCACCGACATGCTAATGATAATAGTATATCTATAGCTATGGAGAATATGATATTATATATTATATATGAAATTTATTATTATTATATATTATATATGATATTATATATTATATATAGCTATATATGAAACATAAAAAATTTCATATAATTTTTGCATATAGTTTTAATTACTCTCAACTTAATAGTTCCGTTTTCACTTCTATCGGCAGTCCCACGACTGCTACTGTTTTTTTAAGATGTAATTTCTCAAAAAGTTATTATTTTTCGTAAGATAAGTTATAAAATTTGACCGTTTATGTTATTTATATAACGACACAAAATCTCCTAGGTGAGTCAGTTCACCGGCCGACGTTACAACGTTTCGTTACTCTCAATAAATTGATATAATTCCAAACGTACTTGCCACAACGGCTGAGCGAGGCATTGCGATTGCAGGGCGAGCTCACGGGCGCCAGCATGAACCCGGCGCGCAGCTTCGGGCCCGCGCTGTGGAGCGGCGTGTGGACGCACCACTGGGTACGTCCGCTCTCACCCGGCGATACCGATGCTTCCGTTCGTCCGCTCGTTTCCTATCTTTCTACGCGTACAAAGCTTCGTCGACGACGAATCGCTAACTGAGTAACTCCCTTCGTCGGTCACGAGCGGTCGTATCGAGCGGCATTCGGCCGAGCGTCTACGATCGGCGAGCGGATAGTGAAGTGTGCTCGTGTTCAGATATACTGGTTGTCCCCGCTGAGCGGCTCGCTGCTGTGCACGCTGGGCTACCGCGCGGCGTGGCACCCGGGCCCCGCGCCTCCCGGCCCTCCCGCGCGGCGCGGCGAAGGCGCGTGAGCCGGCCTCGACTGGCGCTGCCGAGGGCGGCGTGGCCCGCAGCCCCCGGCCCCCCCGGACCCCGGACCCAGGCGCACGCGGCGAGGGCGGTGGTTCTTCGGCTCAAATTGAGCGCGCAGTGCGTGTTTAAATGTATTTACGGTACAGATGTAATATTTATTAAATTAATGTTTATGTACGCACGTATTTTTCTATTCGCTATCCTTTTTTATGTGTTGCGAACGAGCGAACGGGTCGACTTATAAAAGATCGTTCGCCGTTTACCGGCCTCAGACCTTGCGACCTGAGGCCCCGAGAGCTTTGCCACGCTATCCGTATCCCCCCAGAATTAGAGAAACATAGCAACGCTCCGACGCTAGTTTTCTGTGAGGCCGTGTCGTCTGTGCCGTAGCGGAGTTCTCCTGCGGCCCGGCCCGCTTACGCGGCAATAACGATCGAACGAACGATAACGAGCTTCGTTTACTACCACGACTTGTGCCGTGATTGTACGGGAGTCCACGATGCTAAATCGGGATTTACTCGAGCGTCATAGAGACCTATTCGGTTGTGAAGCTTAGATGATGAAAGAAAAATGACATATAAATACCATTTCATCAGTGGGGGGAGCGGCTATAGATTTTCAAAAATGTAAAAAAAACAGTTCCATGGACATACTCGAGCGTGTCAGATAATGATATTATATATGCCCTACGTATTTTTAAAAATGTACATATGTTAATCTGACTGTTTCAGTGAAAGGGGTGGTCGTACGTAGGCGTGACAAATGAAAAAAAAATTTTAGTGCGCGTCAGATTTTCGAAGGGGATGTTAAGTGAAGCTAAAAAAATGCTCTTATATAATAATCTGACGATTTAGATGTGACGCAAAGTCGTGGCCGTTATTAGAATGTGCAAAAAAAATTGGTCAGTTTGAAATGCTCAAGCGCGTCAGATTAAGATATATATGGTTCATCTTGATGCACTAGACGTACTGTCTCATAATCTGACAATTATCTAGAGGGATTTAGTTAATCTGATAATTAAAAAATTGTTTTTTGTATTTTTTTAAACTATTGAACTTAATTAATTGAAAAGCTCAGGAAATAGTATGCAAATGAGAAAGTATATGTTATTTTAAAGTAGAATATTTGTATTTATAAGAAAATAATTATAAAAAATTAAATTGCTTAAAGTATTTTTTTTTCAATCATCTTCATCGGTAGAGTCGTCTTCCTCCTCTATTTATCGATGAATTTTTATTGTTTCGACTTGCGGAAATTGTCAGATTATATATTTTTCGTAATCCTTGAATTATTCAGTTCAAAATAAAAAAAATTAGCCACGCTCGAGAATATCCAAGTGACGTTTTTTTTTTACAATTTTATAGCCCTCCACTTCTTAGACGTCTCACTCAAATTGTCAGATTAGTGAAATCTACACGTTTTAGCACGTAACTAGCTCATTTTATCTCAATCTGACGCGCTCGAAAATTTTTGATGATCTATTTTTTTTACTAATCTGATCCTTTATCCTTGACGGGCGATCATATATAGAAGTCTCATATTTGGTGTAAGTACTTAATAGAGTACAAGGTATCCCCCTATATATTATTCTGCCGTGCTCGAGAAATCCCGGAATCCCCTCTTCGACTCCTCTACTATGAGGCACGATACCGAAGAGAATGAAATACCAAATGAAAGACCCACGATCAATATAGAGAACGACGAGAGAAGGTACTTATACACTACAGCAGCACGGGTGTTATGTCGGTGCTCAAAGAATGACATCGATTTAATCTCTGGTATAACGACCCCCGCGGAACGTGAGTGCAAAACTCAGAAACCTTCTCTTACCGAGAGAAATTCGCAAGAGAACGCTGCCTCCGTGCTGAGCGTTCATTCAAATACTATGTATTTTACTTCCTTACTTGTGAGTTATTGTTCAATATCTGACCCAATCTGACTAGTTGTTAACTCTAGTTACTACTACTTACTAGTTCTCAATCCTACAACACCTGATTCTGATCACAACTTTCAACATTTGTAAGTAATTAAATGTTTTGGTAAAATAAACTTGCTTTTGCGGTACACAGTGATTGATTTATTTATTTATAAACTGTATGCCCTACATTCATACATCGACGTACTTAGTGCCCAGGGCATTCTCTGCCAGTCAACCTTCGATTGGTGTAGACATTTATAAGAAGTTTTATAAACTTGATGCAAACTTGTAAATATACATACATACTCACAACAGAACATATCTCAAATATGTATAAGAATGTATACAGATACATAAAGACATACATATATTACATCTATACGAGTACAAGTACACTATAAATCTATACTAATATTATAAAGCTGAAGAGTCTGTTTGTTTTCTTTGTTTGAACGCGCTAATCTCAGGAACTACAGGTCGGTTTTGAATTTTTTTTTTGTATTGGATAGTCTATTTATCGAGGAAGGCTATAGGCTATATATCATCACGCTAAGATCAATAGGAACGGAGTACCAATGAAGAATGTTTCAAAATCGGGAGACTTTGTTCCTATTGAGAGCTTTCGCTGTTTGCGCTGCGTAAACGGTTAAAGTTTCGCATAAATCATGTATGACAGAATTGTTCCCTTACCTATATAAACGAAGTCGTGGGTTAAAGTAAGCGTCAGCCCAAAGTAACTATTCCACGTGGACGAAGTCGCGGGCGGAAGCTAGTACTGAAATAAAAGGAAGGCTATAGATTAAATAGTTCGACCGGTTCACTGAGAAAGAGATTATGACCTTTCTTTTTGAATATAAAACGGTTTGTGAATTCCCTGGAAGATTTGTAAAGGCAGACCTCGTAACAAATTGGTGATAGCGGTGGGATGACGTATGCGTGCTACACAGTCCCGTTATTCCGAACCCAGAGATGAAATTCCAAGATCGACGGTCAGTCTCATGTCAAGTAACTCACCGAGCCTGCATCCGGGATCGATAGTCAGATTCCAAGAAGAGCCCCCGTTCAGAAACTATATACTAGCAAAAATAAACCCAGACCTGGGTCTGTCAACCAACCTTACCGATTGGATACCCTTCTGTGAGCCCGCACTTTTCTACATCAATATAGCACCAAATAACGTGACTAAAGTTCATTCACCGAAGATCCAATTTTGCTGATTCTAATGGTGTTTCAGTACACTGCAATAATTCTGAGTTCGATTTATTATTTTTTTGTAAAATCTGCAAAATGAACGTAACATTCCAGTGCATAAACAGTATGTTCCAAATGTTTTTACAGACTTTAATTTAAATAGCATAATTTAAATTATATATTACTACTTTATAACTCTGTCTGTCTGTCGGTCATGTCTCCAGACGAACAGATGGTTGCTGGAGCCGAAGTTTACTCGAGTAGATACCACGATTAGGTAAATGTAGTGTAGGGCGCCCTGTGGCGCGATGGACCGACGACTTGAAGAAGGTGGCTGGCAGCAGATGGATGCGAATTGCCCAAGACCGGGATGGGGAGACCTCGTTCAGTGGACGGCTATAGGTTGATTGATTGATTGACTTTATAACTCTATTTATATGGATTACATATTCTGATATTCTGTACTTATTTTTTCTTTTTCTACAAAAAAGACAACGCCCGCATTAGGAATAAATCTTGTGTCACGGGGGACCTTACAAACATTCAAGAAACGGACACAAAGAACACCCAGACTCAGAACAATAATTTGTGGATCACACGAGGTGTTGTCCCATGTAGGATTTGAACCCACAACACTCATCGAAATGGAGAGTGGCGTGGCGACTGCTTAAACCACTAGGCCAACCGTGCAGTCCATGTCTTTAAGGAGAGGCATTAACTATACAGTTAATGCCTCTCCTTAAAGTAGAAGAATATACACATCCGATAGTACCGAAACTACCAATGAAAGTTCGGAGATAATACCTAAAAGCAATACAGAAAATAATTGCGGTAAAGTTCCTCTGACTGCATTTCCAAATTCATCAAGCTTTACAATGGTGACCGTGAAGCATTACCAGTTTTTCTCAAAAATTGCAATTTTGCGATGTGCCTTGCCTGTACGCACCAACAAAATGTACTATGCAAATTCAACATTTCTTAATTAAGGTACTGGTGAAGTCAAGTACCCTCCTTCCTAGACCTACTGCTGACGAGTCATCCACATACTAGAGTGTATCTGCTCTTACCACAGTGGAATCCTCCGACCACTGCCTGGTATCCATCGTGGATAATTTATTACGGGATTATTTGGCATCCGTCTCGTAGGCTCAACGCTGCTTTAAAGATAGATATCTGCAGCAAAGTACAGTTGCCGTAGCTGACGAGATTACTTTCGGTCCCCGGTCAGAATCCCCTAATATGAAGTCGCCAGCACAAAGACCCGTCCCTGTTTTAAATGCTAGTGCACGCAGGCAATCGGCATACTCTGCAGTTAATCGCCTTAAAACAGCGTATAGCAACACCACTAGATATTGCAATAGTGCGTACATTATAGCACAATGCTGGCCTGGTGAGGCGCCAATGTTCAACCATTCTCCATAAAAGGTGACTACTCTAATCAGGTCGGTTACCGACTTATAGCGGTCACCTACGTTCTCTGCAAGCTGCTTGAATGGATTACTAACAAGTTACTAGTCAACTACCTGGAGGATTACTCCTTGTTAATTGATCGGCAATATGGTTTTAGATCGAACTGATCCACGGGTGATTTACTAGCATACGTGCATGAGGAGTCCTTGGCAATCAGTCTCGAAATGGTCAAAACCTTGAGATAGAGCTTGGCACCGTTCACTTCTTTCCAAACTTATGACACTTCACTGATCCCCAAATTCTGTAAATGAGTTGCCGCCTTTCTGCACCACCACCGCATCAAAGTCGGTTGTGACGGTGTGGCTTCTGATTCTCAGCGCTGTTTCTTCATTGTAACATATGTTGCTATGCAGAGGGTAGTACAGTTGGACCTGCTCCAGGAACGCATTTCTCTTAATGAGGTTACGAGAAAGGGTGTGCGCGTTTTCTTCCAAAAAGTCTCGTTTCTGTTTCATCCCCACTTTTCTGAACAGTCAACTGCAATTATAAGATAAGCTCAGTATCCTGGTTATGAATATTTGTCGGGATCTCAACCTATGTGAGTACATCCAGAACTACAATAAGACGACCTCGTGGCAGCTAGGTGTACTGAACGAGGTGAGACGGTTCTTCTCGTCTGAGCATCTGTCTTCTTTACAAGAGCGTAGAGTACTGTTCTTACCTTTGTGATGAATCAACGCAGTATTTGCTTTAAGCTCTCAATCAGGCACGGTCCTAAAGCCACTGAATACCTTGAACTGTTTCTCCTCTATGCTAGTCTTCTATCACCTTTATCATGGAGAGTGTTTCGACGAGCTGTTCGAACTGGTCCCACCTTCTCCCTTTCTCTACACGACAACACGTGCTGGCCTTGGAAGCCACCCTCTTAGAATGGAAGACATACGTTATCGAACTAAACGGTTCGGTTCTTCCTATGCAAATAAATCAAAGCCTGGTGGCACTCACTCATGATCTTGGGTCCATAAAGCGGGGCGTGAAAGGCATCTCACTAGGCCACCATAGCATGGGTCACTGTACCATCTTGTCTGGATCTCCAATGAGTATGGTGACCACAACTCTTGGTTTCCATTCTTGCTTTGCATTAAACAGAATAGAGTCAATTCGGTGGATTCAAAATATAAAAAAATGTCAACATTATAAAATGAGTTTTCACCAAAATTTATGTCACTTCTCTCCCTCAGTAAGTCTTGCTGTAAGCAAAATAACCCAACACACCTGAGTCCTGGAATGTATTTTAACCTTTCGACTAGGGTAAAGTTTTATAATAAACATTGAAATGTTGTCATCCATACTAATATTGTATCATTATATGATAATTTGCAAAATAACAAAACTATTTCGCTGTGTAAAGTTTCAAACGAACATATTTTGACTGTGCCGACATAGCCAAATATTACTTGAAGCCAATCATACTAAATACTCATCTCTATTTAATTTGATGTCTAAGAACTGAACTATAAATAAATCTGAAAGATCTATAGAAGTCTTGAGACACCATTCTGAAATTGTTGGCACTACACACGCCGAGGTTGACTGAAAATACTATATCGCTATTAAATCATCAGAAAGGAATGGACGTTAATATTTCACCCAATGATAGAAAATACTCATGTCATAAAATCGAATATAAAATGCTTTTAATACGACAATTGATGAACTCAATTTAAATGAAATAAGAATAAACAAACAATTAAATGACATGTGACAAGTTCTTTCTGAAGTTCACGTGTCAATGAACGATTTGTTTGTTTGTCACGCGTTAACAACTTAGTCAATGTAATAGAGAGCTCATCGCTAAGTATATCAAATTACTTGGATTCTATTTTAAATGCTGTTTCAATTAGCAGATCTAATATACTTCTTCTGTCAATTTTAACTCCTTCAACATTGTATCATGAGTTTTTAGAAAATCCTAAAAATATTAATAAAAATCCTGATTGCCCTATTCCAGTTAGGTACTATAGAAAAAATCAATTCAATTATTCAAGTTTTCACACTTGATTTAATGAAAAGTTGCTTTTTGCTTATAATATTCCTTTTATCATCAGTCTATCGCAGTCCACTGCTGGACATTGTGTACCAATAAAACTCCACTGTTTACATGTCTGCCCGTTTACCGATACCTCATAATATGATGAATCTTAATATCTTTTCACTTAGTCACCTACAAGTATTCATGTCGCTATTAGCGATGACCAATTGCAATACACCTTTTCAGAAAGCTGAGATCATTGCTCTATAATCAACAGCGAATATTGTGCTAGTCCTTTATCAACTACATAGACTAGTTTAATTGGTTCGTGTTGTGTAGTAAGTTATTCGTCTTTTTATAGAAATTGCCCAGTCCTTGCAGAATGAATGTGATTCTATATTAATTTTTGGTGATGAGGGTATTTGACATCTTTCTAGTGTTCTAATCTAATCTAATGTAAGCGAATATTTGAATATTATTTGAAACTAAAGTTCGAATCAACTCGAAATATCAATAATTATTATCATACATATTTATTTTTGTATTAAGTTATCGTTTAATCAAAGTTCAATGTCAAATTATTTGTTCAGATTTATTTAATAATGGTGATGAATTTACATACTCGTATTTAACGGTCTTGTTCTACTGCAATGTTAGAGAAGCTTAGTTCAGACAAGTGACTCTTTAACTTGAACCTGAACCTCTATTTTCAAGCAGAAAAGTCCTATTGATTTCATAAAATTGAAGAATCATTCCTTTGTAGAACATGATAACATCTGTGCCGTATGGTCTGATTAGACAAACCATTTACCTGACCTCGACAGCCTCTAATATATGCAATATTGTTTTACCTTTCAATGGAAAGTAAAGAATAAGAATAAGTAAATACATAAAATATTCCGTAGACCGCGATATTGCCGACGTCTCTTCGCTGATTTTTTTCTTTTAGTTCACATAGTGTATTTGGCTTATTGATATACTCGTAGACACGACTCTTCAAATAACCTTACAAAAAGAAGCCTGCTGGGGATAGATCTGGACTTTTGGGTGGCCATGGAATGTCGCCTGGTTTGGAAATCAGGTTTCCCGGAATATTTTGTTTTTTCTATATTAAGAGCCTGCCAGAATGACTCTCCTCGGCCTGATGAAAAGCATGAATAAAATTCAAGATTTGTGGTCACCCTACTCATTGTAAATGCAGACAATGCAATATAGTGACCCACACTATGGCCTAGTGAGATACTTTTTCACGCCCCTCTAGGAGACGTAAAAGATATGACAGTCATCGTGGCAGTGTAAGGCTTACACAGTTATCACGATAACTGTTACCCCTGCATCAATGGTCCTCCGATCTCGCACTCACCAACGAAACACGACATCACGGATGCTGTCGCTTTAGGTTGGTCTTCTGTGTGAGGGTAGTATTGACCCGTTCGTGCTGAAATCAGCATGGCTCTACTACGTAATGTATATCTCTGACCGGCAGGGACCTATTGGATGTGTGATAAGTGGTTCTATCTTGTTGAAACCATGTGTTACTATTGTAGCCAGCAAATTCCAGTAGCATCGGTCAAAAGAACTCCCGTAACATGTTTGCGCGGGATGTTAGATTCAAATATTAACGAATTCTTGGTTCACCCTATATATAATACAAATATGAATTAACAACAAATTAGCACTGCAATAACACTCGTAAGTGCCATGTTTTATTAAAAATGATTGCTGTTGCAAATCATTCTATAATTTTTCAAACTGTCTAATTTATGAAATGCATGTTTCAAAGGATTCAGATTCACATTACTTATTGATAGGTGCATAGAGTTCCCGCCAAGAACTTTGGGCCCCTGGTCAACCTCACCTGCAAGTGGTGCACACGCTAACCGACGGATGCCAAAACATCCCGATTAGCGGCAGTAGGCTCGCCACTTATTATTTGTTTTAAGAACATTAGTTATGGTTTTTTTTGTTAAAATTTTGTTTATTCACTTACCGATGTAAAATGAAGTAATACTTGAATAAGAAGAGACCGATGTCCAGCAGTGCACAGCTAAAATCTGTAGATGATGAAGATGTCAAATTTAGACATATATTTATTATGTCTAAATATAACTTTACCCAGGGGTCTCGGGGGCGGGTAAAATTAACCCTTGAATTTTGCAAAGTCTCATTAGCAGCACTTGAGAGTTTCTGTATCGGCAAAGTCTACACTTGGAACCTCTATCCGAGACGGCCAACAAGCACTTCCGTCTCCAAACTCCAAGAAGTTCTCGTCGACACGCTGCGGTAACCACAAAAGACTCTAATTGAACTGTCTAAATCAATGGACTGAACAAATAAGTATAATAGCAATCTCGTTGCGATGCTGGGTTTACCCAGATTGAGCAATAGACACTAAGGGCATACGCAACGGCGGAGAGGTTGCAGCAAATTATTCTCGAGTTGGTGGAGTGTTAACATCGGGTCCTCATTCTCATTACGGCCATCGAAGAGAATCTCTCGATGCCGGCGTGTATAACCTCGATCGTATAAGGATATGCTCAGAAGGCTGCAAAGATGTTATCTCGCAGAAAGAGGTGACAGAGACAGTTTGGAAGAAAGATTTCCTCACGGATCCGATTCGCCAGTAACGGACTGAACGGCGGAGGCGAGCATTCAAGCCGCTATGACTGATAATGAATATACTTTGGTCAAAATGACTTATTTAAATTGTAACATCAAACCTCTTTTGGAATATATTAAAAATCCCCTTTTAGTAATTTTTCAAATACATGTTGGAGTATTCGATACACTGTAAATATAGTACTAAAATAGTGTTATTTTATTTTCGAGACTTCTTTTCACCGTCTAGATATATATATTTTATTTCTGTAAAACAAAAAATAATTGGCTCGAATTTACCGTCCCGATAGTTTGCCGCCTTAGCCTTACTCGGCCTATTGGCATGTCCGTCACTGGTATGTCCGTTACTTCGTACGGTGACGTGATCATCAGCAACATTCTTCTCTGATCTGTGTATCAGAAGGAAAACTTCCTCTGCCAAGTCGACGTGGCATTGGTACCACGCGGTCACGTCAACAAAACAAGAAACAAAACAAACGCCATCGCGCCGATAAGATACGCGACAACAGGATAATGTGTGGTGCGGGCCAGCGCGAGCGCTAACTCGGTCTGTTACTTTAGCTCACAACAGAAATACGTAGGTACTTCTAGTGTTATTAATTGTTGTTACTTAAATCATATCAACAAATTGTATATTTATATTAGATATAAAGGATCAATAAGCATGTCATTACAGCATTAACAAAACGCTCGCTGTCACTTTGAAACTGAAAAAAAATACTAAATTAAGTTATTTAAATTTATTTTTTAACATATTCACCATTAAGGCGTCTTCTTACTTTGAAAATTTAAAAAAATCGATTTTTATTTTTTTTAATTAAATTTTAATTAAATTTAATTTTTAAGAATCGGAAGGTCCATCTTATAGAGCAGGCATCGTTGATTAACCCGAAGTAGGTTTTTTCATGATTTTTCTGCAACCAAAACTTTAAACGCGTTTATCTCAAAACAAGATTTTTCGGTGCCTTGTTGATGAAATTTCGGAAACTATCCGGCCGATTGTCATGAAATTTAAGTGACATATTCTTCATAGTTATGGCTATAGCGCATATCATCAGATTATTGAAATTTTGATTTTAAGTATTTTTTTTTACAAAAAAATCGCATTTTTTTTTGCTTTTTCGAAAAACGTGCGCCATTTTGTTATTTTCGCGAATATCAAAAATCTGATGATACACGCTATAACCACTGATATACTGAATCTAAAACAGTTTTATTTTTTTGTTTCACATGACCCGTCTCGGAGACACCATCAACAAGCCACGACCATAACATTTTTAGACGGGTTTTTCGATGCTACTGTTGTGTTAAAAAAATTGTTTAAAAAACTAAAAATAAAAATTTTCATATATTCGAAAGATTTGTTTATTACATAGAATCCATTTTATCCCATAATTTTAAGCAAAAATCCTCGAATAAAAATCGCGAAAATAGCCTATTTTCGAGGTGCCTAAAGTGAGAAGACGCCGTAATTCAATTGTAAGAGCAAATAAAAAGAAGATTATTTGTCAATGAACTTTGTAAATTTTGTATTTCAATGGCTACTTAGCTTTCTCAAACCTCTTGAAGGTTTATTTTTATTGCAGTTTACCTAACTCACAAAGACAACGAGAGCTTAAAAGGTTGGCTTGTTAACGGCCCAGTTAGCTCTCAGTATGTTGGCGATGCACATCAGCGCTATCAGTTCTTCAGGCGCCGACACCGATAACTTCTAAACCGTCTCGGGCTTTTCGACGCTGCTGCGATAAACTGTGTCTACAAAAAAAACTTAAGAAACTATTATGTTACAATATAAATTACGTGGTTACAAGTTTTATAGGAATAACTCCGATTCCACAAGCAACTAGTAAGTGACAGTACAATATCGTCGCCAGTTCGGCAGGTCAGAGTATTTCGCCTTATTGGCGCTTATCATACGTGGCATGGCTGGCCTCACACAGTAGCCGCGGTTATCGGCTGATAAACGCTTTATTTATAAAAAAATTTCATCACTTCTATAAAAATCACAAATGGTGTGATAATTTATTGCATGAAATAATATTTGGGTATCTAGTAGTTTCGATTGGCCGTTTGTTATTCTAGTGAGGTTATCTCAACTCGCTTGTTGTAATAGATAAGAAACGGACACAAATTGATGCTAGTATATTGTTGACCGGGTGGCGTTACGTAGATACTCGCTCCATTTTTTTTCTTTTTTTTTTATAGTAGCCAACTAAAGTGACTCTATTCTGCCCGATGGAAAGCAGGATTAGAATCCAAGAGCGGTGGTCGCTATACTCACTGTGAATGAAGACAATGCAGTATGGCGGTCTATTACTATCCGCTCTAACGTAAGCCGTCTTGCATTCCCTGGTGGCCTTGTTGTACGCTGCTTTTAGGCAATCATCGTCAGGTTGATCTCGGGCGTGGACCTTATGCCACCCACGTACGGTAGGCCGCTTGCTTGTGTGCAACAGCATGAGCGCACTCGCGATTCAACCAGGGGCGGGCCTTATTGATAGTGCGATAGTGATTTTGCCAGCAACTGCAGACACACGTTGCGACAGATCCCTATCTTTAAATCAGCGTTAAGCCCATTTGATAAATGCAAAGTAATCTCGCATTCCATTACAGTCTGCTGACGAGTAGTGCCATAATCGCCGTTTCGCCGTCACAGGTCGTGGCGGAGCAACAAGAGGCATCGTGGTAGACACCAGGTAGTGATCAGAGGATCCCTGAGGGGCAAGAATCGATACTGTGTACTGCGCTGGGTGACTCGTCAGCAGTAGGTCTAGCAAAGAGGGTGCTTGACTTATAATGTCTGGTATCCTGGTAGGCTGTAATACCAGCTGGGTGAGATCATGCGGGAGAGCGAATGGCGGTTCGACCCACATGTTCAGTTCTGGACGATCCCCACCAGGACTCATGGTGGGCGTTAAAATCGCCCAGAAACACCTGTTCGGCGGTCGGAAATTTCTCCTGTGTTCTATCTGCTGCCTGACTGAGATGGTTGAAGATGTAAGTTGTCTCAGAGTCTCCGGAATGGGGTCGATAGAGGCACGCGTAGATTCTCCGTAGATTTGTGTCTCCTACAAAAAAAAGATCATGGGTGGCCGTATCGTCTCAAGGTGCTGATGGACGGCGCTGAGGTTTGCATTGAGGCCACGGATATTCGTGAACACCATCTCAAAAAATGAGTTGGTGGGAGAAGAGAGTGCTGCTGTTGTAACAGTATTAATTTTTTCTTGCGCTGCGATGGTTGTTAATTAGGGAAAGAGGAAACGGGGACGTAAAAAAGGCATGACAGTCGTCGCGGCAATGTAATCTAGGACTCGGAATAATATAGTTTCATGTTACGGTGACCGAATCATGGGACAGAAGGGCCCCCGTACCCTCTCGAAGTGGTCGCCGGGCCCTACCGTCCGGACACCAACCGGCACGACAAATCACTCCGTGGATTATGCGCGTCCTGACGAGGCAGCCTCCCAGGGTGGTTAGCCGTAGTTGAGCCTCTATCTGTGCCACGGCCGGCCAGCAGCACCACCGTTTCTATAGGTTTCCCTGGCCGACGGTTCGATCCACGGTACCCCCCCATAATGGCTTCACGAACACTCCACTCCTCACACACATACTACACCCACCAACGAAAGACAACAGCACGAATGCTGTCGTTTTAGGTTGATCTTCTGTACGAGGGTAGTACCACCCCGGTCGAACCGGCCTGTTCGTGCTGAGATCAACGTGGCTCTTCTACTTCAAAATCATAACGGACCTTTTGGTTTAGTAGTCAGTTACCCTGACCGCCCGAGGTCAGTGGTTCGATTGCCATCTGAGACAAATAAATTGTGTAATGAATACGATCATTTGCCAAGTGTCTGGGTGTAATATATGGATAACATATATTTAGAAATACTTAAGTAGGTTCATCAACAATCTGGTTACCATAACACAGGCTTTGCCTACTTCGGGATCAGACTACAGACTGCAGTGTGTGTGATGTGTGAAGTTGTCATGTGTCACACTATCCACATAAGAATGTGGATCGTGTTACAAACCCGATATTTACATACATCTTGTTGAACGTACCCCCACGACAGTTGTGGTAGCTGTCACAAGAACCACTATAGTACAGGTCCGCGACCTTAGGAGTTACGTTACTATGCGTACATTATTTCGGTAGTCATTGACCACTGTTCTGACATCCCTGCCTCTAATGCTGACGCAAACATACAAATACGGCAAGGAAGGTGAACATGTTTATGACGAATTAGACGACGATACAAAGTTACTAATGAATGTTAGAAGCAACTTGTACACCGTTACGATTATACACAAGGACATCGGTTGATATGCAATATACATAAATACATATTGTAATTAGATTGAAGTCATTAAATATTTTGTTTGGCAACATGGCTCAATGGTTTCACATTTATTGTTTGAAAATATACAAAATGGCAAAAATGCCTCACATTTATGTAAACCGGTTAAAATAGTACGTAATCGACCCCAAATAATCTTGAGTTTAATAGGGGCTAGGAAGAAGAAGGAGAAGGCGAAAGCGTCTGGCGTGTAAACCAAAGCCATAGAGTCCCAACTAAGTTTAATTTATTGGATTAGAAGAGGTTAAGGTGGAACTTCGGGTGCCCAATCGGTTTACTACGGTTTTCACTCACAGCCACGGTCCCTTTCTATTTAAGTAATTATTATACATTGGATTCCGTCTCTTCGTTCTGTGTGCTAGTGAGAAATACCATAGAGAATCTAATACTTTTGCGTCCCGCACAAAACACCGACAAATAAACATAGAGAATATAGAACATAAAAATTTACAATTAGAAAATAAGCGAGACTCGTGGCTCAGTGTTAATCAATCCTTAACTTATTGAGGTTGTGATCCCTCTGTGCCTCAGAGAGCACGTTAAGCAGTCGGACCCGGTTACTGTATATGCGAATCTTCTAGTACTACCTACCTCTCCAAAGTGTATATACATAGATATTATATAATGCAAAAAAAAACAACTATGAATCCTGTCGGGCGCGGCCAATCTAGAAGAGAAAACGAATACTTGGTGACCCGTAACACAGGTTATATTTTTTTAACCTACATCGGGCACCAGTCTTTCACAAAGGTAGAATCCGGTAACAAAATCACTATGGTAATATCTTAAGGCATACATTTGTGAAAAGAGAATAAAGTTTATTTATTATTTATTTATTATTCACTAACTGTGAAGCACAGCACTAGATATTTGTTTATTGCTCACGTACAAATGTTTCAATAAGTACAAAATATTCTTATTATTAGTTTACATTATAGTACCTGTGTACAATATACATATTATCTTTAATTCTAAATAGTAAGCCATTTCATTTAAATATTTCAATGTGTTAATTTTTTACCTCGTTTTAATACATTCAGACCTCTCCCTAATTTATATGTATTGTGCATGTTAATACATGCACAATACGTATACGAGTGTTAATACACTCGTATATGTACTCGTAGTAGTAAATTCAAGTAGGAAGATTAAGTATATCTAACATAGGTTTAATAACCTGAAATAAACCCTTTTTTACATGTGAAAATCCCCTCGAGACGTCACCCCACCAGGGTTGCCGGTGGGGTGGCGTGTCAGAAACGGAGTGATTGAAACCACACGGTGTGCCACTCTGAGCCTGAGATAGGAGGGATGCGTGAACAGCTGCTATAACGACATCCAATACCCTTCTAGCGCCTGCCCGCTTAATTTTATTTCAATTTTATTAAGTAATACCCGTTCATGAGAGAGTAAAAATGGTACTTACTACAGAAAACTATTTCAAATTTAATTGTAATCTGATTAAACACCCAATCGTGACACGCCAAATTATAAATAAAAGTTAACTACCTAAACAGCTAATAACTACTACGGCACGCTTGCCGTAGTAGTTATTAGCTACTACCTCATATCAAGACTTATAAATAAGACACCATTGGAAACAAGAAATAAAATAAATGTACTCAACTTAAAACGAGTAGTCAAAAAAGCATACATACCTACCTAAACTTTAGAAAAGAGCAATCTAACACAAACCTAGATATATACATATATTGGTATGTACCACCTTCGTCTTCATCTGTACTTTCCATCAGGTGAGATAGAGGACAAACGCTTAGTCCATTACAGATGTAACAAAAAAAAATAGGTTTGTGTATATATATAAAAATAGATAAAAAGTACAAAAAAATGAATGGTGTCGTGGGAACGGAACCAGGTAGGAACGAAGTTCCTTCGGATAATGTAGAATCGACACAATTTGCAAAATAATTTCCCACTATTATCACTGTCAATTGCATTCAAGTCACTTGTTGGTTCACTTGCCATTGTTACTATATTTATTATTGTTTTGATGAGTGGAAATTATATAAAAAAAAATTATGCACGAATTTTCGATGCGATGTTAAAGCTCTGTGGTTAAGGAATTCTCGACCGCACACATCACATTTACACGATTGACTCCGCAATTTCATCTTTTCGGGTGCTTTTGCTCCCATTTTGTTACTAGCATTGGCTTCCACAATCGCATATGCAGTTATATTACAAAAAAAATGTAAATATCTTCCTTGTGTTCGCTTTTGAGCGGAATTCATATTTAAGAGATCGCGTTCCAGATCTAGAAATATGAGACTTTTGAAAACAAATTACATGTTACTGTTTTGTCTAATGTGCATTATCAAGTGTTAGAAAGAGGTAGAAATAGTACGAATGTTAAGTGCGTGATAGATAGTATGAAACGTAGCACACATGACGCGCTGGCGCGCCTGCGCACGTCTCATTTAACGGTTTTATTCCACGCACTTTTTTCCACGCATTTTTTCTTACGGTTTTACTATCACATTTTTTTTAGTTCGGTCCCGCAGCAAAATCCCTATCCCCTCCAAGCCTGCCGTAAGGAACTTCGTTCCAAAAATGTCCTCGTAACCAATCACCCTGTAAATACTAAGATTATGCTAGTGCATGCCTTAATTTTGCCAATCATCGACCATGGTAATGTGTGTTATCTTAACCTGAATGCAGATCTGTTCAACAAATTAGACTGACTTCTCAACAATTGCATTCGGTTCATATTCAACTTAGGTAAGTATGATTATGTATCCGCTTATCGGAAGCTACTGTCATGGTTACCTAGTAGACAGCACCGCAGCTTGCGAGCGTTGACTACGTTACACTCCCTTATCCACTCTCCTAACCCACCCACTTCTGAGGGCCGTCACCGAAGAGGCGGTGAGCAGTGGCGGCGTGCTGTTGGCAGTGTCGTTAGACATCGTCAACGCATTTAATAGTCTGCCATTTAGCTGCATCAGGAAAGCACTCCACTACCATGGGGTGCCAGAGTACCTGAGGCGGCTTGTGGCAGACTATCTTGAGGAGCGTACCGTCATGTACGAGGACCGAGATGGTATTCTGAGGCGGCGGCTCATATCGTGCTGTGTACCACAGGGGTCTGTCCTCGTACCACTCCTGTGGAACATGGTATACAACTGGGCCCTTCGAGGTTGTCGTACCCCGGGCTGGGTGCAATTTGTTACGTAGATGATCTTACATATATGCGGGCATTCATTGTGACCATTTCTTTTTTCATATTAAGGGACGGGTTCTCGCCGTCACAAGTACCGTGTACTTAATGCTGATTCGCGTTGAAGGAACTCAATGGCAAACGGAAAAATAAGTTTCTACCTCTTTAATTGAGTTTCGACCACTTATATATTGTCGCCAGCTGAATGAATTCGGCCGTCTCGTCACTACTGCACACCACCCAATAGAACTCAAAATGCTGTCAAACGCTGTCACGCATGTTATAACTGTCTATATAAAATAATCAATTGTTAATAGTGCGCAAGTCTCTAAAAGTAGGAAATTTTTGATAACATATTAGTACGAGATGATGACTTTTGACCTTCATATCAAATATCACAAATATCTTACCAAAATAATTATAGTATAAACATTATACGTACATTATATATGCATTACAATATGTGTTCATCAACAGCGTGTAACAGTCCACTGCGCGTTCAAGGAACAATAAAGTAACATTAATTATTTAGGTACACTACACAAAGTTTTGTATGGAATATGATAATGAATCACGATAAAATATAAACGCCGATACCTTCGAAACATATCAACACTAGTGACCGTTAAGTCTGTATCACGTAAAAACACAATATATTCCTTGAACCAGATTCGCCGAAATTAAAACTGGAGTTGTACATGGGGTTACAACCCTACTAGGGTTCGTTATTCGAGACACAAGTTATCGCATTCCTACTCGGTTGGAATTATTAGTCTGAAAATATCCTGTTCTGCCTCTTATTGTGTAGAACAGTGAGAGGTGCGATAGCATCCTCCCCTAGGGTATGAGGTGCCCGAGATGTACCTCAATCGTGAGGTACGGCAGGGAAGACTGCAGAAGCCGATAACGTGTTCCTGGAGCTCCTCCCTAGTGCCGAGGTAGGCCGCCACGGGGTGTAGTGGATAGACCGGTTTCCCGGGAGTCTCATACACGCCTCTACGAAGGGTATGGTGCGAAAAACGTTCCCCGTGTTAAAAAAAAAACTCCAATAGTGTTAACAGCACCACTAAGTAACGAGAATATGTTGTCTGGCCTGTCCACACAAGGTCTTTACCACAGACGGAAATAATCATATCTATCTGGACGGAGCTACCGTTAGCTTGGCGAGTATCAGTCTGTTTGGCATCATTCTTGTCGGTCACCGGGTCGGGTCAAACGTTTTGCATGAGCTGCAAATATTTATATATTTTGGAGTTTACACATAAAACAGTCACGTTAGCTTTCATAGTACAAGTTCTGCTTAGTCTGTCCAGTCATATTACGAGTTTTACTTCTGAGTTGGTGATAATCAGCTATATTATTGCTAGCTAACTTGTCTCTAAATTTAATTACTCTGTAGACACGATTGTTAAGTTCTGAATGTGCAAAATAACGATTTTTTGCCTTTGAATTCAATAAAAGTCAAAAATTCGTCTTTTTTGCTAATGCCTTACAAATATCCAATTTCAATGGATTTATACCTACTATTTGTACCTATGACACACATTGTAAAGGATTAAATTCTTTACGAGTTTGTTTGTGTGATCGGCAAATATTTGTTTCGAAGTTTGGATATTTTCTATGTATAACATGTACAAAAAAAAGTATATAAGTCTTCTATCAGTCAGCCTGGTTATCATAGCACAACCTCTGCTTAGTTTGAAACTCGATGACGTTGTGTGTTAAATGTCTGAACTATTTATTTATTATTTATTTATATATTGTTTTATATATATATAAACATATATAATATATATATATATATTAGGGTGTCCCTTATATGACAAAAAAAAATTTTTTTTCGAATTTCGAAATGCATACCCTCTATAATTTTTACTAATGCTATAAGATACTTAAATATAAAATTTTATCAATCTAGCATAATTGCAACCAGTGCCGACCGAGCTTCAAAGTTTAGTAAAAAACGTGTTTAGTCCTAAAATTTCAGTCTGCTATAATTTCACTATAAATGCAATGAATTAAGTGAATAAAATTAAATAATAAATTAGATGAACATTAATCTTTAATTAAAAACATAAAGAAATAAGAATCATTTAGGGTAACTTCTTTTTAGAGTAGTTTTTTGACAGTCTGGATACAATTTTAGATGTTCCTGAACACAGCGCAGCAAGAACTGTTTTTGTTCTTCTTCAGCCGTGATAAGTCCGTTAAAATCTTGCATTAATTTAACAGCCCTTTCAGCAGTATCATTTACAACTCTCAAATAACTTATTCTTCTTTTAGCCTCCAGAAAAGCAGCATTGTTATTCCAAGAAGATACATCTTCCTTTAGAAAACTGTCGTCGATCTGCAGTCGTGATAAAAATTGTTTGCTCTTTTCCGATACGAAATCATCCAGTGCTTTGTCTAAAAAAAAAGAAAAATAAGTTAAATAACAAATAAAAATCAACAACAATTTTGAAAATAAATAAATAAGTATTGGATATTGAAATTGAAATCCAACAAAAAGTCAATTTAACTTACCAAACAACTTTTGAGTCAGTTCTTCCTTCGACGGGTCATAGCGTTTGCTAAAATCCGAGATTTTGTCCCTGTTGAAGTTGGCAATCATCTTCTTCTTAGTTTGGTTGTCAACTTCATCATCAAATAGTGATAAAATGACTGTCTCTTCACATAAATACCACAAGTGATGGCTGAACTTGCTGATAGAAGCTTTAGAAATTGTTGCGTCAACTTTTTCATACTCTTTTAACATCTTCAAGAAGCGCAAATCTTGATTAGGTGCTTTGGTCGCCACTGTACATTCGAGCCAAGGTTTAACATACAATATTACGAGAAATAAGCAAACATCTTGTAGAGCCTTTTTGTCCTTCGCAGTTACTCTGCATTGTGACTGAAGTAAACATATTTTTAAAGAATAGATCGCTCTCGCCATCCAGCGTGCCTGATGTATAGCTCCGGGGGGCCTTAGTTTTAATTTTTCCTCTGTGTCTCCTCCTAAAAATATTACGCACAGTTCGACCAATTCGCGGTAATCATCTCTTACAAAACCTTTATCTAATTCTGCCTTATAAAATAGTAACAACGCTTGAATGTTTGTCTCGGCAACCCGTGCTTTTACGAAATTAAGAGATGGTTCAATTTTAGTACAATCAATGTTTTTCCAATTTTCTTGGAACTTTTTGAACATCGGAATATCTGGGCTACTAGTAATTTGCTTAATCTTGGTTTCAAAGACAGCTTTTAGGACCAATTCATAAACATGATGACGACAGGCGAAAAGCAACAATTCTCTTCCTAGAGTTTGCTCCAAAATAGCACAAGCTCCATTGAAACGGCCCATATTGGAAGCTGTTGTGTCGCAGCACATTATTTGCACTTTATCATAAAGGTTCCAGTCAAAGAGACCTGCTGATACAGCCTTCGCTTGATGTTTTCCAGAAGAACTTTCTAGTTTCGGCACTGCAAGAAGCTGCTCTCTATCGTCAAATGAAGCTATAACTGGCAAGCGTTCTTCTTTTGAACTCCATACATCCAACCCCGGTAATAGTTTTCCATCCCAATGGACTGTGACTATGTCGGGTACATTGTTTTGGAAGTTAGATTTTATTGCTTCTGCCCTTGATTTTCTAGTTTCAGTACGAATTCGCTGAATCGAGGATTTGTTAATACAGAAATCATCGCTGCTCAGACCAAGCGCTTCTACCACCGCATTAAGAATGTAAACGGTATCTATCTTAACTGGCATCGATCTAAAGCTGCAACTAGTTTAGGTGTT
This sequence comes from Hypercompe scribonia, assembly GCA_949316085.1. Classification (NCBI taxonomy): domain Eukaryota; kingdom Metazoa; phylum Arthropoda; class Insecta; order Lepidoptera; family Erebidae; genus Hypercompe; species Hypercompe scribonia. Next base: position 25,122,379 of record OX438972.1, read on the forward strand.
ATAAGATTCTTTCTACCTCTTTTTGAACTTTGTTCATGGCAGGGAACGTCCGGCAAGCTGAGTTCAGAATTCAAGATCTGTTTTTCGTCTGAATCTTCTACACTGTCTAAGTTATTTGTGGTGGAAGTAGATGCAACAGCTAGTGATTCTCTTTGTCTTACAATCCTTTCCTCTTCTTCCGATCGTCGTTATCTAGATCTTTGTTCTTTTTCCGCCAATTTTTTATCTACACCACCTAAGCATCCCGGTCGACCTGGCTCTCTCTGTTTCATTAAAAATAATTTATCTTCCTCTATTTTCATTCTCTCAAAAGCATCAGCATGTGCAATATCAAACAAATTATCAAGATTAATTATAAAATTGTTCTCACGACTCTTAAACGTAATCTGAGTTTTCTTACAATTTTTTTGCAACTCTCTCCAAACATGATATAAATCAATAAGTTTCTTCACGCAGTTAGGAAATGCCCTTGTTGGAATTCTTGCTTTTTCCCAATATATGATGCACTCCTTAATCACAAGATTTGCACTTTCACTAACAGTCAATTTAACCTCACGAATATTGTAAAATAGGACTAAGAGAACTTGTCGATTAGATGGTAATTTTGCACCATTTATTTGGTAGCTAGTCAACCGATAAGAAAAATATTTTGTTTATCACTCCATAATTCCACCGACATGTTTACGCACTAAACAATGAAGCACTAATAGTCTCAAAAATCACGTACGAAATGGCAAATAAAACATGTCGTAACAGGTCACTGGGCAGTACTTAAGCAACTTGTATCGACAAGTTTAAATAGCAAGTCGGCACGGGTTATCGTTTATATATCGAACTAATATTTTTTTCTAGACAATATAGGGTTATTACGAAACTTTTAAGAAGGTATGCGTAAAAAAATATCGAACTTGAAATTTAAGGGACACCCTAATATATATATATTATATTACATCGAATGCGTCAGTGGCGCAGTGGCCGGGTCATATTTTTGTACGATCTGCAAAAATGTAATAAATGTAATAATAAGCTTAAATCTTCAAAAGTGACAACATTGGAAAAAGATGACAATCTAGAAAACCAGTAAGTTAGGTGGTTAAGAGATACCTGTGTTTTCCGGTCCCCGTGATAAATACCATTCAAAAACCGTCAAATGCCAGCTAACCATCGCTTTACACTGCGCTGCACTGTGTTTTAATTGGTAACGTAGTAAGCATAAAAGCGTAATATAAAGTAGTGACATAATTATGAGACAAACACTCAAAGAGATCGTTTAGATAAAAGAGCTTGTACATCTTCTGTGAATATTCAAGCGAAATAAAGAGAATGCGGTGCCCCACACTTTTGTATGGTTTAAATCTCGCTGCAGCTTGTAGGTCATGACATGTAATTCGATAGAACCAGGGTTATAGTAATAATAGTATACATATATTTAGCTCGTTCCACCAGTGATCTGAGAGAATGTGTCCTCTTTTCCACAGGTATACTCCGCTTCTTACCCTGCGTCAGGTCGTATTATTGCTCGGTGTAGTTCGACGTTATAAAACCTCGTGGTCGTCCAAAGTCAAGTACCCTTGACTTATGTTATCACAAATAAACTTTAAATATGTAAATAAAGCGCTATCAAACACACGCCGCCCGACTACCTACTCAGAGCTACTGGTTGTACCTATTTGTTTCGTATCAATTCTTATATGGTTAAATGTGTGTTTGATTACATAAGTCTGAAGCAGTAGCTATCTTATAGAAGGTTTGGTATGCATGATTTCGCTATTTCGTACGCATTTACTTATGAGTACTTACATTATGTCTTATGGAGTGATATGGTGTGGACATTTGTCGGGATGTTAACCTCGTACATTAAGAGGTTCACTAAGGCTACGTATGCGTTACAGTACCACTTCTAGACCACGCTTTTGTATCTCAAGACACGGGTTCGCTCCTGTGTCGAGTATTGTTCTCGTCTGCGAGATGATTTGTTGGACGGTCGATTGCAGCGGCGAGCAGTCCGCATTATCGACAGTCCAGGGGCCACCTTGAGCCCCTGTAGTTGCGAAGAGATGTCATACCTATGGCAGTGCTTTATCGCCTAGATGAAGAGTGTTGTAACGAGCTCTTGCAACTGATTGCAGCTTCTCCCTTCCTCTACACGACAATACGTGCTTAGAAATGACCGTTTAAAGTGGAAGTTATACGCCCTCGAATTAACGTGTCTGCTTTTCCTTCCTGTGCCAATCAACTGAAATTTGGAATTTACTACTTGTGCACGTGTTTCCTTCCCACTTTGATTCCAGGATTACTAAGCGGGTCGTGAAAAAGTATTTAACTAGGCCGCCATACTCGTAGTGTAGGTCACCGTAGTGCGTTATCTGCATTCACACAGACACAATGGTTACTGTCCGAATATTGTACATACGAGTATATTGTAATCAGTGATGTTATGATCACGTCGCTAAATAATTATAAAGGAAACAAAAAGACATAAATTCTTTTGTCTGTGTAAGATAATGTCAAAATAAAGATAATAGATTTATAAATTCAATATATTTGTGGGGTCACCTGCTACCTACTGCAGAACTTCTAGCTACTCCCTCTTTTTATCTTCGTTTTATGCTGATGATAAGCCTCGTTGCAATTAGAGTTGTTGTAGTGTAGAAGTAGTGAGCGATTCTTAACAAAGAATATGGCGGCGTAAGATTCAATTCAAGAGCAAGTAAGAGAGTTATCTTGTTTCGTCTCATTCAATAACAAACTGCATTCACTTGACAGAGTAATGCGCATAACATGTCTAAGAAAGTCAACGTAGTTATAAAAAATAAGTAATTCATAAATGACACAGTGACAAATAATAAAATTGTAACAAACAAGGTAAATGGTCAATGCCAGCCGCGCCGAGCACTAATTATATAATTATGCGACGGGGACGAAGCTTAATATTTCCCGTAGTTTGATAACAATAAGTACCTATTGTATACTCTGAGATGAAATACCTACACATCGGTAAGTATTGTCATGGGTAGTGTCATGATATTACTGAATACATAATTATAACTCATTGTTCAAAGCGCGTAAAAACATTTAATTATTCTATTATTTTTTTCATTTCACATTTGTATCTAATTCATCAGACAACAAAACTGTGGCCACTGCTATGTTGTTGTGAACAATTATATTATTATTATAACCAGCCAAAAAATAATTACACGAATGTTCTATTTCATTGAATTAAAATTAGTTTTGCTAATATAGGACTTATAACCGGGTCAAAACACGGGCCCACTTTGAGGCTGCACACTCCTCTTTCGTTATATCTAGTGAAATACTTAGTATATAAACTTGATCAGTGAAGAGCATGTCCAGTTAGAAGAGGAATCTGCACGTATTCCGCTTCATTGTGAGGGTTCCGTAGCGAAAATGGCAAAAACGAAATACAAACACGATAGTTTTGTCCATCCATCCGTCCACACTATATCTCACAAATTATGATTGCTTAAAACCTGCAGTTGCGCATGCTAACTAACAAGACCACAGGGTCTTATTATTTAGCGTATACTACTGCTGCCCAGAAGGCCCTCGGTTGGGTTCCCGGTTTTTTTAAATTTTAAATTTGTTTTCTGTATTTTGAGTAGCAGCACGGAGTCATAACAATAACGCGTCACACAATTTACACCTTTTTTTTTTCGTTTTTTTTTCTGTGCGGAAATCCCCCCGGATACCATCTACTGGTGGTTATGTCGGACTCGAACCGATCAAAAACCACACGCCGTCTCAGGTACCAATAGCCGGGGAATAATCAGGTGTACCCTAGAAAGGAAATCCCTGGAACCCTGACGTACCTCGGGCCATCTACCTACGGCTTGCAGATGACCCCTTTTCTGCTCCAAAAGAGCGTGTGCTCCGTAGCACGTCCCGCTGCTATCCTGGCCTACTTCTGCTCGGGTGACGGATGGTTTCACCTATCACCCCCAGTCTAGCGCTTATGGAGGACGGAGATCGTTCTGCAATCTCCGGCGCTCGAGCCGTCTGTGATACCGGACACGTTCCCGGGCCTGGCGGACCGGGAGAGTTCTAAAGCTCTCCCGGTCCCACTCCAACATCTCCTTTGCAAGCATAACTTGCTCGCAAAAGGAGACGGCGGAGTTCTACGCGCTCTCACTCCGCAACATGGCGGCGATCATGCTACCGAGCGAGAGAGATTCCACTGCGATAGCCGTCATACGGTCACGCCTCAGCTCCGCCCACGCTGGGCATTCTGCAAGCGTATGGAGCGCCGTGTCCACGGTCCGGCCATCGCAATGGTGGCACTCAGGCGTTGGCTCCTTTCGGATCAGACATAGGTGATCTCCGAAGCATCCTTTTCCAGTGATCACCTGCGTCAGCCGATATGAGAGTGTCCCGTGATTCCTCTCGAGCCAATCCTCCATAACGGGTCTTACCGCCGCAATGACGGCATGCCCGGCGCTTGGTTGCCCTAGTCGTTCCTTCCACTCCTCCACAAGGACCTGGCGGAGTTGAGTTTTCTGATTCTCGATTTCTCGAGTTTCAGGACTCCGGCCCAACTCCCGTGCCTCCTTGCGCCACTGATAAAGAGCTGCAAGGGCTCTCGCCTCCAGGTCCCATGGTGGAGTTCCAGCCAGGAGACTCGCCGCTTCAAAGGAGATTGTGCGGTATCCTCTTATGACCCTGATGGCCAGCACTCGCTGTGGTCGTCGCAGTATTGCGACGTTGCTCGCCTTGAGGGTCTCCGCTCACACTGGAGCCCCGTAAAGGGCCATTGACCGCACAACTCCCGCGTAGAGTCTCCTGCAGGAGTCATCGGGTCCCCTCATGTTAGGTAGCAGCCGCGTCAACGCCCGTGCTACTCCCACCAACTTTGGGACCTGACTTCGGAAATAAGTTCCGAAGTCCCATCGGCTATCGAGTACGAGCCCCAGATACCTCATGGAGGACTCAATGCCGATGCGAGTATCTCCTACTATGAGGCTGGATCGATTTGGTGGCTTGTTCCGAGGCCCATGAAAGAACAAGGCCTCGGACTTGTGTAGAGCTACCTCAAGACTCAACCGCCGGATTCGTTCCACGACTTGGGCAATCCCGGCCGTGGCTCTCAGGGTTGCCTCACGATGTGTCTTGCCGCACGCCGTCACAAGTGTGTCGTCCGCATAACACGTGACGACGACGCCATCTAAGAAAGCACCGCGAAGCACCCAGTCGTAGCCAATGTTCCACAGGAGCGGTCCTAGGACCGGTCCCTGCGGAACTCCGCACGACATTTCACGACTACCGAAACCAGTCTTACTTGGGTAACACAATTTACACCTAATATAACGGTATAGTCCGATAAATGATTTTTTTTGTGAGTAAATCTTTTACAGATATTTTTACACTTCGCACTTTACTGCTTAGCTCAAGGACTAAAGCAAACTAAAAGTAAGACGAATAAGGAGATGTGAACGAGGTGGTTATTTGCTTCACATTACACTCACCCTTTATTTTATGTAATATTTATAATACATTCGTTTTAGTGTTTACTACTTTTTTCAGAAGAAGCCTCAAAGGAAGTGGACCTGGCTATGCCCCGACGGAGCTACAAAAAACGAGATCGACTTCATCATCACAAATAAACGCCATATATTTAGGGATGTATCTGTGTTCAATAAGTTTAATACAGGAAGTGATCTCTGACTCGTGAGAGGTACCCTAAATCTATGTATCAAAACGGAACGTGCGCGCCTGATGAAGTCTACTCTTAGACCAACTCTGCAGCAGGTTGAAACTGGGTGCGAAAACTTCCAGTTATAGCTTCAGAACCGGTTCGCCATGTTGGAAATCGTGCAGGACGTACACGACGCCGCCAACAGTCTGGTACGTGTCATCCGCGAGGTGGGTTCAAACCAGTTTCGACCGAAGAGCATTGGACGCAAGTCTAAGCTCACAAGTGAGACTTTAGATGTTATGAGGAAAAGACGAGAGACAACAAATACCAGTCCATCTGAGTGTCAGGAACTGAATAGGCAGGTAAAGAGGCTGGTAAGATGAGACATTCGGCAAACAAACACTAGAGCGATTGAGGACACAATTGTCCGAAATAAGGGCACAAAAGTCATTATCAAGCCAAAAACCTCATGTCACCTGACTAAACTAATAACTGCACAAGGCACCACCGTCACCTCTGAGTCAGACGTTCTCGCTGAAGTCAGAAAGTTCTATGAGGATCTATACACCTCACGAATATACGATACCGTCGAGACCTGGGCTGTCCTGGAATCCATGCAGAGATACCTGGTCGACTTCCGATATGTTCAGGTGATGAGATGCCTCTAAGAAGCTGCACCAATTACCGTCCAAGTACACGAAAAGAGCACAAGACCAAACCAATTGCATCGTGAGGTAAAACAGGGTAATATTATATCTCTAAAACTACTTACCAATGCATTGGAAGATGTCTTCAAAACACTCCATTGGAACGGACAGGCAATCAATATCAATGGCCGATACCTCTAACATCTGCGGTTTGCAGACGAAATATTTGTTAACCTTTGTAAAATATTATTTGAGGCTTTTTGCTTTTTCGTGCTCTATACTGATTTAAAAATATATACTCTTTATAAACGTTGATAATAGACTCACTTCAGTTAACGTATAAAAATTAGCTCCCTTTTAGAAGTTCATTAGGATTTGCTTTCTACAGATTTTTATGCATACTCGACTGATAGAGAAATATAAAATACGCTATACAGATAGCACGCTACTACAATACAATGTAGGTGTGTATAAAATCAATTTGATAGAAAATTAAAGCGTCATATTAAATAACTGAATGTCGATTCTAATGATGAGTGCGAGTTGGCTGAAAATAGATGCTCCGTGATAGACCTTTCTCATACTAGAACATAACGTCTTGAAAACGCTCGACGACAGGGAATCAATATCAATAGCCGATACCTCTCACATCTGCGGTTTGCAGACGACATATTCATCCTGGCGGAATCTCTGCATGATCTGGAAGAAATGCTGAACAGTCTGAATGATTCTTCAAAACGAGTGGGACTAAGGATGAACATCGAAAAACGAAAATAATGCATAATTGGCATGTGTCCCCGAGTCCCGTAACCGTAAATGACGCTGTTATCAGGGTTGTGCAAGAATATATCTACCTTGGGCAAACTATTAAACTTGGCCGGCACAACTTCGATAGAGAGACTGATAGGAGGATTCGTCTGGGCTGGGCGGCGTTCGGCAAGTTTCGTCACATCTTCGAGTCACCGATCCCACAATCATTCCGACTGCCAAAAACAAAAATATTTGACCAGTGCGTTCTACCTGTAATGACATACGGAGCCGAAACGTGGACACTCACCACTGGACAGGTCCATAAGTTTAAAGTAGCTCAGCGTGCGATGCTGGGTGTTTCTCTGGCTGATAAAGTTCGTAACGAGGTTATTCGACAGAGAACTAGAGTAACTGACATCGCACGGAGAATCAGTATGCTGAAGTGGAAGTGGGCCGACCATGTCTCCAGATGAACCGATGGTCACTAGAATGGATACCGTGATTGGGCAAACGTAGTGTAGGGCGCCCTGCGGCACGATGGACCGACGACTTGAAGAAGGTGGCTGGCAGCGGATGGATGCGAATTGTCCAAGACTGGGATCGTTGGCGTTCGTTAGGGGAGACCTTCGTTCAGCAGTGGACGGCGATAGGCTGATTGAAGATTGTGCGATGGTATTGTACTCAATGACATGTATGCGACCGTACGCATATCAGCACAGCACCAGTAAATAATCATGTTTATTAGTTATTAGTGCACAGTGTCTGGTGTATCAGAAAGTGAACAGGAAATACAAATTAAGTACACACACACAAGTACAAATAGTGTAAATAATTAAAAAAGTACTTAAATATAAATAGGTGAAAATTGTAGATAGTCCATACTCTTTCTCCTATCACCCCGCTGCATCCCCCGCTTCGCAGAAGTGTCTTCGGTGCTAACTCTACCATTCCATGACTTTGCAAGCTGCTTAATGGTTGCAGCTCCCTGGTCGATATACACAGACTCACTTACCAAACTCCGCGATACCATACAAAATATTAAATAAAAAATAATTTTATTTGCTTCTCATCTGTTTTCACCAAAGTTTGTATTATATTTTGAGCATAAGCATACACTAATTTTTTGTTTATAGTACACGTGGTGCATACCTATAAGTAATTGTGATACTATGTCATCTCATACTTTTATAAAATGTCTTTTACCATGAAACAGTGTATACAATTGTTGGTGAGCCAAATAAATAAATACATTTCAAGACGAATATCTTGATCTAATTGCGTATAGCAATAACAATAGTATAGTATAGCTAATTATAGGGCATTGAGTAAATACTGCATCTCAGCAAGTATCTCTTATGACAATATCCAGTTCTCAAGATATCACTGTTACGTAAAATTTGATGACAATTACCATAGTCGTAGATAAGAGGTGCTCATGAACACTGCCACAATACTTATAACTACTAAGCAACTACCATGTCCTGTCACTATCGCAATCTGAAGTAATGTAATCCCATTTAGCTACTTATCAGATAGGTCCTCTTAATCGATAATATATTTGGGTATTGTAATTATTTTCAAGTAGTGAATGCCGTGGTTCAGCCGCAACGACGAAGGCTTAAGGATTAGGCGTAAATTTCACATTATACACAAATATTGCTAAGCGCTAGGTTCTTGGACGTTTTGTCATTCGTGTGTGGAACAAGGAATACTGTCGATAGCTGTGTGTGTGCGTGCGCCATGCTAAAAGGTAAAGTTTTCAGTATAATATATTCAGTGCCTAGTACTCTTTGGCTAAAGTGGTGACTTTTTTATGAACGTCTGCCAAAATGAGTCTAATCTGCCTGATGAAAAGCATAAATAGAATCCAAGAGCGGTGGTCACCATCCGAATGCATTCCTTGGTGTTCCACACTATGGTGTTTTTGGGAGATGCTTTCTCACGTCCCGCTTAAAAGAGCCGGTCGAAGAGTTGAACTGTTTAGTTCCAAAGCGTATGTTTTTCACATTGAAGTGGTGATTCTTGAATGACGACTCTGACACAAGTGTGTGTGTATGGGGAGTTGCGTGGTGCTGACGCGTGCGGAGGTGTGTCGCCGAGCTTGGGGGCTCGTCTCGTGTACCGCTAGGTAAGGCAACCCGACACCGGCACTCTCCACAATTCCCTTTACACAATTAACAACAACGCAGCGTCAACTCCACTCCGTTATTACACTTATTATACAGTAGTTAAATAGCGCAAAGAGGTGCTTACCTACACAGAATTTATCATTGAACACTGTAAACAAATGTAGTGCACTTGTTTAAACTGTCTCCGCTATCCAACTGTTACATTGCATAACCACTCGAGTTTGATGTTAACGAACTGCGATCCGAGACTCGAAGAGTTACGCCGAATGCCGAGAGATAGCGCACTTGTGTCTGACATGGACTACTTAAAAATGTGAAGCAGGAAGGTAACGTAATGGCCCTTGTCCGAGTAGGTTAACATATTGCAAAGTTACGTAATCATATACAGCTTAATTTATGCATGGGTGACAATTTCCTAACACGTTTAGACCCTTAGCGCCTTGGAGAATCAATAGTAGTCGCCACCAAACGACTACAATCTTTCTACATAAATTTGATATCGCGCTGGGGTCGTGGAGGTCTGATGGCAGTCGCTCCACGTAAAAAATCCAAGTTCTGTCGTAGACACAAACCAACCCCAAGCTAGTTCGCAAATAGGATCAAAGGACAAAATGAAGTAAAACTTACAAGTATTTATTGTAAACTCATGGGCAGTCACGTGGTGAAAGGCAACTTAAGACCTGCTCAACACCGGTTTATCACACACGGTATCGTCGCGGGCGAGCCGGCTCTTTCCTCAAGAAGCATGCCTATCATGGTAAATTATTACAATATAACATTTTGACAAAAATATTACTTAATTTCAGTCTTGTCTTGAGCGGGCTCTATTGCACTGACGTAGTTGGGAAGGCTGGCGATGCAATGTCATAATATGGGAAGTATGTATATTGTGCAATGCACACCTGAGCCTACGGTGGTAATCACCTCGAAGGCGTTACGTTTTCTTTGTCCTCAAAGTTATAAATATACATAAACATGTACAATAATATAAATATCTAAACTGTGACGTAATAACACTTGCTTCGTCAAATTAGTAAGTCAAGATCAAGACCTTTCGCACCAAATAATGCCAAGTATAAATCTACATATAAATATCGGTCTTATTGCGCACTACACACGTTTCGTTGAAAATCAAATAACAGCAGTATACAGTGAATATTTTGGGGTGTATTTAACGAAACTATACTTTAAGCATTATTACGCGTTTCTATGTCAAGTGCTGCAACGCTTGCCAGCTCCACGATCGATGATCTTCATATCTTCTCTCCTTCCCTATTGCAATGTGCTTTCATCATCGCTGTTGACAACCATTAGCCGTCCCGATCTTACTAAGCACGCCACCTTTACTTGCACTCGACTTAAAGAATGTAATGCCACAATTAATACACTCACATTACAACATCGCATTATTACACTATTTGTGATTTTACTCCTTGCATACGCTTGCACACAAATACCAAGAATACAACGCACATGTGCGTATTTACAAAAATATCCAAAATAAATGAAGTCTGTAACAAATAAATGTGTACTTCGGTCAGACTTAGATATTAATTGCCCGATTTTAGTTAATTGATAGTGGGTATGTAGGTGTATGGAAATTAATGATTCCTATCTATCTTGATAATGACGATAAACTAAATAAACAGTATGATTTCGCTGCCACGATAAAGGTACTCGACGATCGGCTTAGAGTTTTGGGTAACTGCAAATACTATGCAGTCGTTTGATAAACCCCCTGAAAATACTGAAACGGGCACGCTACGGCGGCGGTGACTGCGGTGGCGGTGGCGGCGGTGGTGCGGCGCGAGTGCGGTGCGCCGGCGCCGTCAGTCCGCCCCGCCGCGCCGCGCCGCACGCTCGCTCCACCGCCGCGCACTACTCACGAGGACATGGCACGACCACGCAACGGTCAGTACCCGTCACCGATTTTACCTACACGCATTTATAAATGTCAAAATGAGCGTCACGCCGCTCGCTACTTCTGCCTCATCGTAATCACAGACGCTTCACAATATTCAGTTAAATTCGGTCCCGGGTTCCTTCCCTTCGTTCGACTCGCAACGGCTCTACGTTATTTTTTATGTACTGAAAACGAAAAGAGAGCGTGAGTCCAAAAATTATAACGGTGCAAAAAGGACTAATTTTTACACATTCATATATACTTTTTGGACTCTTACACTTGAACATGCAATTACAACTATAAAGACCGTTTCACCGATTGTAATGCCTCTTTGTTATGATGCATTGATTAAAATTGTATTCTGCATCCCTTAGCTCTCATTTAATAGGAGTATTTAACTCGAGCCTCGAAAAAACCTTGAGCGCGACCAACTTATTTTTGAGTGTTCAAATCTGTGCAGTAAATATCATTCGAAAATATAGCGTAATAATGGTACAATAAAAACACAAACAAATTAAGCACTATCCCCTTTTGTATAAAAGATGTTCTGTTTCCTGGGCTTTCGTTGAAATCTCTTGTGCCAGCGCCGCGACAGCGGGTCGAACGTCAAGATTGAACACACCGGACGCAGGGCTGTATGAGCAACATTTGAAAATATTACCGATGAATAACTACGATTGGTAATATTAGCGGCTCAGTTAAGATCAAATAAATATTAGTGAATAGTGGAATCGAAGTTCATCAGATTGTAACATCTATTGGTGCACACACGGCATACCGCTAACTATTTTTACAAGCTCAAACGAACGAGTGCCTATCTATTAGATATCTAATGGCCACGACCAACTAGAATTAAGTGTACCTATGATAGCTTTTCTCCTGGGAACCTGGGCCTTGTGCAGTCGCAAATATCGTTTCGGTACCTTGTGTACCGCGGAGCCTAATTACGTCTGGTCGGCGCTGCCGGATTCGTCACTAGGGCGGCGGCGCCTAGGGGAGTGCCGCTACGGGAAAACACCGACTGTTTGCATAGCTCGTGAAATAAACTGTACGAACAACGTTAAGCTCTTGCTGATATGAATTCTATCGATTAGACTGCCACGTTAGGAATATAATAGACAGAATAAAATATCATCAATACGTAGGTACCCAAAACTTGTAGTCACAGTGAAATGTCAAGGCTACTAATCAAATTACTACATGTATATGTGCATGTGAAGGTGCCGATATAACTAAGTATACATGAAATAATAACGTGCCGGGGTACATTTGATTGTCCTCCAATTCTTCGCGTCTGATTCTGTGACGTCACAATAGTAAGGATATTGATTGGCAAACCTAAACGCGTTTCGTCCACGGCGCTCGGTGCATTATAATAATAAACATGTTGTTTCTTTTCATTTAAGTAAAAAAAAAAACATTTCTTCAACTTAAACATTCTTCATATTTATTATGTTAATAGCTGACCCGGCGAACTTCGTACCGCCTTAGCGTAGCGTACCTTATTGACTATAAAAATAGTTCAATTGATAGTAAATATTATTTTTCTCCGTAAGAACCTTCTCCTAATAATAACAAACACAACAAAAAAAGAATTAGTGAAATCGGTCCAGCCATTCACGCGTGATGCCGTGACCAAGAAAAACGGGTTTCATTTTAATATACATAGATTTACGAGTGTCGTGTAGAATCCACATCGGTACGGTGTCAGAAGATGGCTATACACGTGTATAGGTTAGATAGGAGTTTCTAAAAAGGAATTAGAGTTTAGAGAAAGAAAACAATATTGATAGTGAAACATATTTAACAAAATATTCTTGTAGATCTACTACTTGTCAAAGCATAACTCACGCTCACTTAAAGGACAGTGCAAAGATATTATCATTTTAGTGTATCAACTTTATAAGCTATTTTCTAATTCTAATATTTCTATAACTCATCCGATTCATTGCCTCATATTATATGTATGTATAGTCAAGTTGTCATAGTGTACGAATATAATTTGAATGTATGTGTATATTTATGTATATATTTGTATAATTATATGTGTATTTATGACGTATGTATTGTATGTGTTTATGTATGTATACGCACTCATGTATTGTATACTTTAATTGTCAATATAACCTCTGTGCACCTCCCTTACAATATTTCTAAACCACCTTAAGGTTGACTGGAAGAGAATGCCTTGGGCATTAAGTCCACCGATGTACAAAGTGCATAGTGTTAATAAATAAATAAATAAATATGAAGTAGTGTTAGGAAATAAGTAAAACTATTTTTTGTCAGAAGATATCTAACCACTAAAGAACATAAACAATTTAATAAATTCAACACTTCATAATGTGAATATGGATGTAAACATGATATCATAATATGGCATGTAAAAGGACAGGCCTAATGATGGATTTTTATAGACCTGTTTCTTCAAACTTATCGGCATTTTAGGCTCACAAAGGACCCCGGTTTGGGCCACGCCACATGGCCGGTTTGGTCATCGGATGCGTGAAATACAGATCAACTTAACCTATCGCCGTCCACTGCTGAACGATAGTTTCCCCAAGGAGAACAACCTATTCCGGTCTTCGGCAGTCCGCATCTATGCGCTGTCAGCCACCTCAAATCATCGGTCCATCGTGTTGCAGGGTGCCCTTCACTACGTAGGTCTAATCACGGTGGCCACTGCAACACATTTCGGTTCCAGCTACCATCGGTTGATCTGGAGACATGATCGGCCCACTTCCACTCAGCGTATTCATTATCCCCGTGCGACATCGGTTACTCTAGTTATAGTTTTATCGGACAGAATCATTTAGTATCACGTTCTATCGCACGTTGAGCTATTTTGAACTTGTGGACTAGTTCAATAATGACTGTCCACATCTCTGCTCTATATGTTAATGTAGAAGGAACGGGTGTCCTGTCTCATCCCCCGACCAGGTGAGGTGATTATGCCTGGCGGGCCGCGATCCAATGCTTGATGTTGGGCTGTTGTGTAGATATATGCTAATCACCACGAGAATGTCTAGCTTGTCTAGATCTATTGTGACTTCCACAAATAGTGCAGACACTGCAGCGCCATCTACCGAACAAAAATCGAACTATGGAATAACGAACGATTCAGAAGTTCTGGCGGCGATTAGCACATTTAGCTTACCAAAATCAACACAGGTATGATCATTCCGCTTTGTACGAGCTGTCTTTGTGTTAGAGGGACACGAGACCGGTTCCCCCACAGTGGTGTTGTGGTATTAATTATCAATAATTAAAAACCCCCGACTTTATGTAATGAACACGGTTAGTTTTTTATAAGTAGAGTTGATCTCTCGTGGAGTCGATCATCGGAGTTTTCAGAGTACTTCCCTGCGTATCCATTTTGTTCTTGAAGATGTAGATTTTGTGACAACATATTTTTCTACCTATGAAGTTAATAAAAAACCCAACATTATCAACTCTACTTATAAAACAAAACTAAAAATTTTACTTTTAATTACTGCAGCGCCACCTAGTGAGTTATTACGGTACTTGCTTTGATATTTCACCACCATAAATCTAAGAAAACCGTATCAAAAAAGGACTAGCAGTGTCAGAGATAAATGACAACATTAGTTGGTACAATCTCTCACCACATCGTCGTGGGTAAAAATACATATGACCCTCAATTTTCACCCTTGTACAACCAACCCCTATTTAGAAATGATTTACGTGGCAAAACGTTTGCCGAGTAAGCATTGGAAGTCGGTTCGACTTTTTCTTTACTTGTTTATTTATTACATACCTAACTGTCCCTTTGTGTACACAAGTAGGTACGCAAAAAATTAAGTTGTAGCTGATCGTCGAAAAGTAAAGTCTACGCTAATTTTAGCACTCGTACTAAGTTTAGTTATGTTGTAAATCGTCGGTATAATTGTGTTATCTAACTTAGGTATTAATTGTTATGCGATACTTTCAGATTGAGTTGGCAATAACAAGCTTCCACGCGTAAGATGACAACGTTCGATACATTGATATTTCAGATGAGGGGCCGGGAGTGGGCGCCTGGGTGAGACGCTGGTGGCGCGCGCTCTTGGCCGAGCTGGTGTCCACGGCGCTGCTGGTGTGGCTGGGCTGCGCCTCGCTGGTGCCGATAGCCGGGCCCACCTCCGTGCAGCTGACGCATCCCGCTTTCGCATTCGGCTTTTTGGTTGTGGCAAATATTTGCGCGTTCGGAGCGACGTCCGGTGCGCACATGAATCCCGCCGTCACGCTGGGCGCGCTCATATATGGCCAGCTAGAATGGCTGCCCGCCCTCGCGTACGTGATAGCCCAGCTACTAGGCGCCGTGATCGGTTTCGCTGGACTCGTGGCGACTTCGCCCGGCGACGTAGTCTCTAGTAAGACAGGTGTAACGTTGCCGGGTCCCGGAGTGTCGCTGTTGGCCGCCGTAGGCATCGAGGCTGTCATCACGGGCGTGCTAGTCTTGACGGTTTGTGGAGTATGGGCCGCACACGACCCTCTGCGGCCTGACTACACCGCGCCCTTAAAGATCGGGGTAGTTGTGGCCGGCTTGGTATATGCTGGGGTGAGTCTTACATTTATTAAAAACCTCAAACTTTTAACTTAAAAATATACAGTAGCGCTCAAAAGTATTTTGATAAGACTACTTTTGCAGTTATCTTTTTACTGAGTACTTCAAAATAATTTTAGTATTTTTATATTATTATTTATGACGTATTTCATCCTCTGTGAGTTACAAGTTGGAACTTGTTTGTTTTCTTTTTTTGTTAAAAACAAAACACGTCTATACATGCGCTCAAAAGTATTTTGACAACCATTCAGTTCCTTGCTGGCAGCGGTTCTACTCACACTGCATATATTTTTGTCTATAAGGTATAATTACTTCGCATTTATCAACCTGCCTAAGACTAAAGAAAATTCAAATGATATTAAAAATGCCGTGATAACTGCCCTACAAAGTGGAATGACGCAAGCAGAAGTTGCTCGAAGTTTTATAGTGTCACGACAACTTGTTAGTTCGTGGAACAAAGCTTATAATAAACGTAAAACTATTGAAAATAAGCTTCGAAGTGGCCGTCCGAAAAAAACATCCGCTAAGGAAGACCATTTGATAAAAAGGTTATCGACAAGTGATGTCCGAAAAACGGCTGTGCAAATAAAAAACGAGTTACAGGAAAATTACGACGTGAATTTACACGTTTCAACTGTAAAACGCAGACTAAAGGACTTCGGATTACATGGACGACGTCCAACTAAGAAACTTGTAATGTCTGCAAGGAATAGGAAGCTGCGCCTTGCGTTTGCTAAACGGTTCAGATTTTGGACGAGTTCAGAATGGTCCAAGGTGTTGTGGAGTGATGAAAGCAAATTTAATTTAGTGTCATCTGATGGTATACGGTACGTGCGACGTCCTGTAAACAAAAGATTTGATGTTCGATACCAAATACCCACAGTAAAGCATGGAGGTGGCAATATTATGGTCTGGGGATGCTTTTCTCGCCGCGGAGTCGTACCTTTAGTTAAGATAGAAGGTACTATTGATAGCTTTATGTACGCAGATATATGAAAGCAACAAATGCTACCCTATACTAAAGCAAATATGGCACCAGGTTGGTATTTTCAACAAGACAATGACCCAAAGCACAAATCGAAACGTCAACGACTTCATGAAACTCGCTAAAATCAAAATTCTCGACTGGCCAAGTCAAAGTGACGATTTAAACCCGATAGAGCATCTTTGGAAAGAACTGAATCGCCGCGTAAGATGTCGAAACTATTCAAATAAGGATGCTTTATATGAAGCACTAAGTAACGAATGGAGCCGAATACCCATTGATCGTTTGCAGAAAGAAACTAGTTGACTCGATGCCGGCGCGTTGTGGAGCGTTCTTGAAGGCTAATGGATATGCAACGAAATACTAACAGTTATTATCAAAAATAATATTTTTATTATTTTTGATATTAACTATTAGTATTTTATATAAAATAAAAAACTTTCCTTGTCAAAATACTTTTGAGCCGTATCGTAAATAATTTTTCTTTATGTTTTCTTTTTGTCTAAAAATACATTACATTTAAGTTTCTTAATTTGTGAAACGTATCATTACTTCAAACATAATCTTTGATTGGAAACAATTTTGTTATCATTTTTTGTGATATGGAATAAAGTTGAGTTGTCAAAATACTTTTGAGCGCTACTGTATATAAAACAAATTTATTTATTTATTTAATCAACTGCTCACTGCACTTTGCCCAACATACGATGTACAATAGTGTAGAATGTTAAAATATTAATCAATACTTATGTACATATAGGTATAATTAACTCTTACACTTAGGAAAATTATACAAAAATTTAATAAAGTACTAGTACATAATAAGCAATAGATATTGGACAATCGATGATTGGTAACCGCAATTGTAAAGTGTATACTAAACAATTTGGCAGCTCCTCTTTCATTCGATACGCCTAGTTTCTACAAAGTCTAGTTTTTAAGAAAAGTTTAATCCTAAAACTTTTAAAATTAGAGCGAGTCGACTTTTCTTGTATAGAGTGGCATTTTCTTCTTAATTTTATATCATTTGATTTGAAAGACAAATGTCTATTCTATCACGACCATTCTAATATATAACAGAGAGTTTTAAATGGTTTTATAGCCAGCCACTTGCCTAATACCGATCGATGCCAATCCAATACGATATGCTAGTCGTTGGGACTAAAATTGTATTCAGACAATTTTTAAAAATAACTTAAGATTAGAATAGGAAAGTCGATAGATATACGTTATAGACAGTTCTTGGATGGGACATGGGATTATGCCTACAGTAGCTTTAACAAGATGGAATCAAGCTCCTCTGTCGTTTGTGTAGACCGGCCACCAGGACGGGGACTTCAATGCCTATGCTATTACTCGACAAACAGATTCCGATGAGGCCTTAATTTCTAAATTAGTATCCCATAATATCCACCTGTATGTGTGACAGGGTCCTGCCACGGGTGCCAGTCTTAATCCTGCAAGGAGTTTCGGAGCAGCTTTGGTACAGAACGTGTGGGAGTGTCACTGGGTGAGTATCTGTGGCGATAGTTACATAAGGCGCATTAAAGCGCGGCGGGAGTGCGCGTTACGTGTCATATCTCCTTGATATTCGGCGATCTCTGTCCTAGGTTACATAATTTGAGCAATCATTTCATTCCTTGTTTTAAACAAAATGTATCAATTTCCGTAACACAGAGCTATATGCCTGACCTGCCTGAGCTTATGATATTTGCGGCAAAAAATAAATATATGTCTGTTCTGATTGATCCATCACGAAACATAATTTGGACGGTTGCAAACTTACCTGGAAACTATCCACAGGTTACAGCAAAATAAAGTTAATATCAGTATTGCGAGCATTGCGTAAAGAATCACATTGCATTTCAACCAAAGTCTGAAAGAACTATTATTTATATTTTTTTATCTTAAGCCACAACTTAAATATCCAATTGAGATATGGGGATCAGCAGCCGTAATCGATTTGACCGTAACAACTACAAAGAAAACACCAGATAGTCAGTCACCGTTACTGCCTCCTACAAAATTACTAATAAACTTAAAATGAGATACACCGACACAAGAAAGCAATCGGACGTCATTTAAGAAACGTGAGGGACGCAGTAGAGCGAAGTTAGTGACGCGCGGCGTGTTGCAGGTGTACTGGGCCGGGCCGCTGCTGGGCGGCGCGCTGGCGGCGCTGCTGCACCGCGCGCTGCTGGCGCCGCGCCGGCCCGCCGCCGCCCCGGAGCCGCACGACGCCGACATACCGCTCAACGACAAGCCGTAGCGCACTAATCTCGTCGATAACGCTTACTCTATTTAAATTTTATATTTTTTTTTTCTAAAAATAAGTTGTTTTCTTTTCACTTGACCTCGGTGGCGTTGGACTAAAACGTTAGGATGTTGCACTGCGAAACTATTAGACTAGGCAAAGCGTAGGTTAAAAGTACGTATCTATCCGCCCGTACTTGCATGCACTATTTTAGAAATAATTTTTCGAAGCACGATTCTTAGAAAAATACAAAAAAAGTTGTTATCCGATTATTTTCCACATCGAACACTGCCGTTGTAAAATCTAATGGCAGAGTAGTAGGTGGTAAGGTGCTAATAGAGACGAATGAAATTAATATTATCAATTTAGCGCGTTACTAACTTCACTGTGAGCACTAAATTTCTTTATTTTTTATTGATTACGCTGTTAATTGCTTGACAATAACTGGGTATATAAAGTCAAGAACGATGCCTAACGTGATTTTGTAAAGTGTGTAACAAAAACACTGTTGTGCTGCCACCGTACATGTCTGTGTATGTGTGACCATGACAGCCTGCGACCTGAGCATGTTGCCTACCCATAGTTCACCTAACGAATGCAACCGTACAGGTGCGTTATAAACGTAATGTCGACTAGTATCTACGTGTATATCGTAGCCTAATATTACAAGAAACACTATGTTGGTAAACGGGAGGACTTAACGTTTAAGGAATCTTCGAGTTATGTTTACCAGAACATATTTTTGATCAGCTGTGACTTGGCGTGAAACGCAAAAACATACACTGTATTTATAGATATCGAAAGACGTTGCCTTTTTTTTAACGTGTGGAAACGTCCTCCGGCCGTCACCCTACCAGGGATTACGGCAGGGTGATGTGTCGGGATCGGACCAACTAATACCACACGATATGTCTCTCTGCGCCAAGAGTAGGAGGGATCTGGGAACAGCTATTATTATGTAATTAGGACCCTCTTAGCGCCTGATCCGCTAGCGGGCACCGCCTTCGGATAAACTCTCTATTTAGACGACGTACGGCACACGCGAAATAGCCACTGATGGAGGTTCAAAACCCATCCCGTCCAACCACGACCATACTCTGAGAGGCACGAGGCGCTTGGTTTGCTGGTGGTGAATTGAGTCCGAGAGGAGATCGTTTTCCCGGGTCATTTCCGGCGTCTCCTTCCGCGGAATGACGTCTTCGCAGAAGGTTGTGACCGCGGTAAAACAACTGTCGCTACCGGTCATGAAGCGTATGATGGTCAGTAGCTAGAGATCTCCTCCAATAACTGCAGTGAGGCACCCACGCTGCGCCGCTCAGGCGGAACAAACCGCCAGCGTATACTGAGCCGAGTCCTCACTGCAGTCACAGTGGTGACAGGCGGGATTCAGTTACCTCCTAGCGACCGAGTGCAGATACCCGCCGACAAGTCAGCCGTCCGCCGATAAACTTCGGCGAGCACTGCCGCCTCCAAGTACCACGGAGGAGTTCCAGCCTCCGCAACACGTCGCCTCCGTCGACACGCTGCGGTAACCGCGTATGGCTCTAACTGCCAATATCCTCTTAGGGCGCCAGAGGCGAACCCTATTCCAAATATTCTATTCCTATTTCATACCATATAGCGCCATTGACCGGACAACCCCCGTGTACAGCCGTTTCATCGTGCCGCCGGTTCCACTTAAATTGGGCAAGAGTCGCCCAAGGGCAGAAGAAGCGCCGAACAGCTTTGGAGCAAGCTGTACAAAGTGCCACCTGCCGTCGAGGATCAGGCCCAGATACTTCATCTGGACTTGAATCGAATTGACTACGATGGAAGTATAGTATTGAAGAATATTTTGTTCTTTGCTGTGAATCTATTTTCTATTCTTTCGCTTAGAACTTTTCTTGCTTGCCGCTTAGCACCTTATGTATTCCCTTTTGTAAATTAAAAAAGTGTAAGCTAAATTTTAGTATGTTATTTGATAAACTATAAAACTTACCTATACGCAGCTATATATAGTGTAGATAGTGTTAGAATGACTAGACCCATACACACACCTATCTGGCTACATACTAATCCTGTATCACGAAATAGAGATTCTCGCGGCGATTAGCATATATACAACATTCCAACATCAACCTTTGATGCCAGGCATGATCACCTCGCCTCCGAGAATCGTCCCTTTGTGTCAGAGGGACATCACAGCCGTTCCTCTGTCTGGTCTGACCACTAGGTCGTTTCTCGGAAATTTTGTCGCAATGGATCACTTCAGTGAGCCGCAGCACGCTTACTGTGTAAAACAATTTTATTTGAACAACAGTTCGTTTATTACTGTGAGACGCTTATTTCGCGTTGAATATGAATTACACGACTTAAATTAGTGTCCGAGTACTACTTTAGTAGAGAAATGGGTGAAGGAGTTGGGACCGATGCTACTGAAATTTGCTGGCTACAATCGTAACACATGGTTTCAACAAGATGCGAGCCACTTGTCACACATCCAATGAGTCCCTGGAATGCCGATTTCTAAACGAGGCGACATTCCATGGCCACCCAAAAGTCCAGATCTATCCCCAGCAGCATCCCTTCTTTTTAAGGGGTTATTTGAAAAGTTGTGCCTACATCACAGATCACCTAATAGATTCCTCATACAGGGCCACAAGCGTGCGCCACACATAATTACTAAAAGAGGCTTATAAAGTTACGCTAAAAATCACTACATCAGTATCGTCCAAATTTGTGACCTGTAAACACAGCGAGGTACTTGTAATTTAAAAATAGTTTTCGTTTTAAAAATATATTGTAAATGGCTTACTGTGTAGTAAAATGGTGTGGCAAGTCACCTAAAACATCTAATTACCAAAAAGATGGCACAACATTTCATCGGTAAGTACATTATATGGTTATTACGATAACGTCTTTCAAATATACCGGAGTTCAACGTATACTGGTGGCTTAATAGTGCAAACCAATAATAGTTAGCAGTCGTTGATGTCTTTTTGAAATGTTCCTTTCACTCACCACGTAAATTACAACAGTTGGCTTTGTCTAATACTACACGCGTATCGACAGTGTTGTGATTCAGAAGTCGATTTGTTTGGTTCTCGTTTGATTTTTTTTTATTGAAGCGAAGACATTCTCTAAAGGAAGTGAGTGACATAATTATGCTAAAGGTTTCCTAAATGCCATGAAAGAAAGAAAAATTTGGACCGACGCAACTCGTTGAGGGAATGAATGGTTTCCAACTAAAAGTACTGTGATATGCTCAAGACATTTCACAGAAGATAATTTACATGCTATGAAAAACCGTAGTAAGCTGTTAAATTCCGCTATACCTACTCTATACTTGCCAGTTTTGTTAAGTACTTTTACTAGCACCAATAAAGGGGTTACAATAATAACATTAAGGGATTGAATGAAACATGATATTCTAAAATTTACGCATGTTACACGCCAACACTATTTTAAAGTAAGTAAAATATGCGTACCTAATATTATTATTACTTTTATTAAAATTTTAATTTTTCAAATAAATATTAAATAAACATTGATCATTTCATTTATTTACAAATAAAAAAAATATCCAGACTATCGAACCGAATTTATTGATCAACGTTCTTACCCTGTCCCATCACTATGGTTCGGTGCATTCTAAGTTTAGCCTTGAAATGTCCAATCACAGCGCATTAGACACGTCCCGCGCGTCCCGTACGTACTCCGAAGTTTGGTGAAGTCGAATCGTAACAAATTTTCGATAATGCAGTATCTATTAGTAGGTAATCTGTGGTCTACATCAATAGTCCAAATACACTTCGTCAACTAAACATTATTCGAAAATTTCAGTGCTCGTTTAGAAGAGTGCAAACGTCGATACGGTGGTCATTTGGACAATATAATTTTTAAAAAATAAATTCTATAAATAATCAATTTTTATAATATATTGTGGTTTTTTTATAGGAGTTTTTCAATTGTTACCTATTCCTGGGCCATCCTGTACTATAAATTAATTTTTTTCGGACAAATGATTTCAGATTTACTAACTAATTTAGATCTGAGAAGAAATAACGAAATAAACTCAGAAAATTTAATAAAAAAAATTATGTGAAATTCACACACGGTGGAAGTGAAGCTTTCCATAACATCACAACATATACACATAGGACGGTCTTAGGACTTAGGTTACTTACTCGATTATCAGTCGCCAGTGGGCCAGTGACAGATCGAAGTTTGTAGTATTGGTACTATTGGAACGTATGTAAGCGTTCGGACATGGCAATTCAGTCGGGCTGAATTTCTGGGACCACGAAAACCGTTCACTCGAAAAACCCACAACTTCTAGGTTTAACAAGCTGCAAATATCCGAGTGACTGCAACCGCACTACAACACTCCACCCGTTCCGAAGCGACGACTATCACGAGACACGAAGCACTTTTCTGCTCTACCAACTGCGAAAGCGACGAGTGCGCACGAGGAGGTACGCTCGGCTGCTCGGTCCGACGTGGGCCAGAATTACGACACGAACCGCTGCACCGACAGTACTGCGCTTGACGGCGGCAAGCGTTTCAGGTAACTACTGCGCTCGCCGCCCGAACCGCTCCCCGTCTGTTGGTGCGGCTGACGTTCCGTTCAAGATTACTGAACACTGTATCAATTTTTTATTTTAATTGTAATTGTTTACTTTGACTACAAGTTATTGTGTAATGTCACTTATATAATTACGAGTAGATTTAATCGAGAGTATTTGAATCTATAGTGCTTTTCTCAAAACAAACTTTTTTAGAGTTCTAACTTCAAATTTCTGCTAACAAAATTTATGTGTTCTTATTAGTGTTTTTTAACCCATATTAATATTACCCAAGTAATGAGTTCTCTTGGTTTGGATTGTATCACGTTAATATTTATGCATTTTTTAAAGATGAATTACAATATCTATTAAGTTATAACATAAATCAAATCAATGTTTATTCAAAAACTTTATTTTTTTTTATTATTCTATGCTCAGAACACGGTATTTACGCATATCACGTTAATAATAATAAGAATTTTAAGTTACTAACATCATTTCCAATTCGGCAAAGAACGGAAATGCACGACTTACATTATCTTGGTCAACGGTAACGGGTTCCATAGCTATGGTGTGGTGGTGAGCGAACGACATGGGTTATACATTTTCCACCAGCAGTATCAGATTCTTTTGCGAAAAATTGATGTATTTATGCGACTAGACATGATATAGAGCCTACGTTCCGACCGCGGCGTCGCGCCGGTCGGTTTGTCGTGGATCTACTGTTTCAAGTGCAGCATCACTCACCGTGTTGTTTTAGGCGCCACGAGCCCTTACCTCACTGCCTTGCCGATAGGTCAGTATCGTGATATTAATTACAACCACGAATCGAACCGTTCATATTGGACGTTTAGTGAATCGGACAGTAAACAAAATTCCTCTAAGGTTCCGGGACCGAAAACAGTTTGGCCGCGTTCGTTTCTGAACGAAATAAAACACGACGTTTTTTAAAATAACTATGGTATTAATAAATCTAAACTAATACAAATCTTCATAATTACATTACAAATAACCTACTTATTACTTGACAGCATCGTGTGCATTAATTTTCTCTAAAGCAATAAATACACTCGCGGAAGGCAAAAGAACACTAATCATACGGCGATACTTATTCACAATCATCCGCTGCGTCCGTCGCGGCGCGGAGCGGCCGGCGAGCGACGCTTCGCGCAGACCGTAAGCGCCGCGTACCCCCGCCCCCGCCCGGCGCGCTCGGCTCATAAGCGCTTGAGCACGCGCCGCTTGTCCTTGGAGGCCGGCGCGCGCGGCACGGGCCGGCGCTCGCGCTTGGCGCACGGGCCCTCCCGCGCCTCCTCCCGCGCGCCCTCCCGCGCCGCGCCCTCCGCCGCCTCGTCCCGCGCCGCGCCCTCCCGCGCCGCGTCCTCTCGCGCCGGGCCCTCACGCACCGCGCCGTTCCACGCTACGCTCTCTCGCGCTACGCTTTCGGTCTCCGAGCCGCTACTCTCCTGTGTGAAGTGAACTCGTTCATAAAATAAACAGTTAAAAGAAATCACGATTGACCGATCTCAACCGAAAAGAGGGCTGGTTTTAAGTTTATAACGATGATTAGTTTACTTTTTATTGCTTTCTAAACTTAGCTAAAGTTGCTTAGTTTACGACTCACGATATAGTTAACTCTAGGCGTTACTTCGGCACTATTGGCAATTTGGTTAATATTTCTAAAATTATCGACAGAACAGTGTACGACTCGTTCTAACACAAAAAAAAAAAAACTTTCGTATCATCATATCTTAACAACTCTATTCGTAAAGTAAGACTTCACTAGTAATAGATGCGTAGCAAGTAGCGTAGACACTAGAACTCTTTCGAATCGGTGTAAGATCTCGGCTTACGCCTCAATTGCCTGCAATATATAACAAGAACCCGAAGAGCACACAATGGGAGTGGGAGAAAGGAAAGAAAACTTTTTTTAATTCGAGGCTCTCAGTCAAATTGACTCCATTCTGCCTGATGGAAAGCATGAATGTCCGTGGGCCAAATTCTACATACAGCGCCACCTAGCGAAGATACATCGAACTACGGAGCAAGTACTAATCATGCCGCGAAATAGAGATTCTCGTAGCGATTTGTATACGAGGGCGGTTCAATAAGTACCCGTGTTAGAAATAAAGACACCATTTTTTTAAAAAAAGAAACATATTTCCAATATAATCTCCTTTTCGGACAATACACTTCTCCCAACGTTCCTGCCACTTTTAACCCCTCCAAAAATAGTATTTGTCGAACTCTCCAAAATACGCCTCTGTCTCGACAATAACTTCCTCGTTTGAGCTAATTTTTTTTCCGCGAGACATTTCTTCATATTAGGGAACAAGAAAAAATCACAAGGAACCAGATCAGGTGAATATGGGGGATGCAGCAGTAATTCATAACGCAGTTCATGCAGTTTGGCAGCGACAACTCCGGATGAATATGGTGGTGCGTTATCGTGGTGAAACAGCACCTTCTTTCTCGCCAAATGCGGCCGTATCTGCTTCAGTTTTTTGTCAAAGCGGCTCAATAACTCACTGTAGTATTGTCCCGTTATCGTTCTTCCTTTTTCTAAAAATCGCCATGACCTTTCCGGCCGATGGCACCATTTTCGCGTTCTTTGGAGCAGATTGACTGAGAGAAATCCATTGTTTTGATTGCTGCTTAGTTTCTGGTGTGAAATGATGAATCCAGGTTTCAACTCGCTGCAAAAACTCCTTCGGATCTCGCTTAAATTGCTCCAAACACTGCTTCGAAGTTACCAGCTGCATCTGCTTGTTGTACACTGTGAGCAATCGCGGCACCCACCGGGTCGACAATCTTTTGATCGATTTATCATGCAAAATATTAATTGCCGTTCCGGTTGACACGCCTACGGTCTCTGCTACTTCACGCACTTTCGTTCGTCGATAAGCGAGAATTATGTCGTGAATGATTTCCTCGGTAACCACGTCTGCCGGGCGTCCTGGTCGCTCCTCCTCAAAAACGGATTTTCGTCCACGTTTAAATTCGTTAAACCAATATCTAAATGTGGTCATAGACGGCGCAGTGTCCGCATAAACAGCATCCAACTTTGTTTTTATCTCCTCGCATTTTTTCCCATGCAAAAACAAAAAGCGAATTACCGAACGATACTGCTCTTTTTCCATCTTAGCGAAAATCACGAAACACGTCTTACTCGAATGGCTGTCAAATCCAAACTAACCTATCAATTAGTCTGAAATTTGTTTTACTGTTGTTTGATAGATGGCAGCATACAATAATAACACCAACTTTCCTCAGGAACGCCCTCTGTCGTCAAACACGGGTACTTATTGAACCGCCCTCGTATATACAACATCCCAACATCAATTCTTGGGCCGTGGCCCGCCAGGCATGATTACCTCGCCTAGTCGGAGGAACCTCCCTTTGTGTCGGAGGGACATGACACCCGTCGCTCCACAGTCGGTCTAGTGAGATATTTTTTTCGTGCGCCGCTTAAAGAACTGGTTTGTACAGGAAGAGCCGAACCGTTTAGTTCGTGAGTGTTTGTCTACCAGCGTCCAGCTAATACTACCCGATACAGTGCTCCATGCAGGAGCGAACTTGGGTTTTACTAAGACACACGATACTCAGATGACAAGTACCATCTCACTTTGTTCAGTATGCACAGCTTTCGCAAAGTCGCCCTACTGACACCTTCAATGTACTCTCACGGGTTGAAATCCCAGCAAGTATTCATACTCAGGATACTGAGCTCACCCTACAATGACAGTAGTGTTCTGAAAGATTGGTGAGGGGAAGAAATGGAGACTTTTGTGGTAAAGAGCATGCACATCTGTGTTTTCTCAACGTTGGACTTAACGAGATCCTCATTGAGAATGCGGCCGAGAACCAGGTCAAGCATAGTCACAAACTCCTGTCGTTTTGCTTCAACGTCTGTAAACTTGGCTGCAGGGTGTTCCAAATATCGTTCATGAACTTTGTTATTGTCTGCATAGCAATGTGTTTTGCAAAAGGCCAACATATCTATGATATGCAGAAGAAGCACTGTGGGCGCCAGGATGAAGCTCTGAGGTACACCAGCCTTAAATTGCTAAAAATCTGAGGCTGCGCCGTCGCAGAGGACTCTAATGCGTCATCCAAGTCACAGCTTCGAGGGCACGCCCAAAGGTGGAAGTTTGGAGAGAAGCAAACGCTGCCACTTTATCGAAGACCTTGACCATGTCGAGGCTGATGGCCAAGAACACCAAAGATATATAAGGTACGGTAGATGATCATCCGTGGATCGGTTCGGCTTACAGCCATATTGCCGCTCACTCAACAAGGAGTGATTTATCAGGTAACAGACTTATTGTTTATTGATGACACGAGGCTGTCAGTCAGCAATTGGTTGAGTTAGAGCGGTCGGCCTTGGGGTGCTTGGCTAGAAAACCTCCACGTGGTGCACCCTGGTAACGTTGGCGATGGTGTTCATCACTGCCAGCGGCTAATGTTCTAGCACGAAGAGGAAGCCATTTTCTTCGGCAATTCGGCCGAGACTTGGTACAACAGAGCGGGCGGGTTAGTCGGATCCTCTGTTGGTTCTTCGCTCTTCGGAGCAATGAGGAGGAAAACCTCAGAAAAAAAAAATCACGATGGTGGGACCCTTTCTAGGGTCAGAGTTCCTCCGCTCAGCGGTGGAAAAGTTAGGACGGGCTCGGTGTGCACTCACACTGCCACCGAGTAGGCATCAGGAGACGTAGTCTCCCTGCCGCCGTCGCCATATCGTAGTCCCGAGTTGGAGTCTCGCGACTCCAATCGGGGGCGAGGGTCTTGGCTTAGCCGCCCGGACTGCGAGGTAGAAAACCTCTATAAAAAATTACCCCGAATCCCGTGTTCTGGTGCGTGGCCAGGGGATGCATGGCTGATGGGTTGTTCAGTCGCAAGCGCATTCCCAGCCGAGGCACCTGCGGACCCCTCGGTTGGGCACAAATTTACGCTTGCCCGGGTATTGGGGGATCTCTGCCCGGGTCGACCTCTAGTTCTCCCCCACTCGTGGGTTTTGTTATGGAATACTCAAAAATTACAAAAAATTATACAAAGGAAGAAAACAAGAAGGGTAGGAACATAGAAGAGAGTGAAGAAATTTCGACTGAGATGCCTATCACAGAACGGCTCCCAGAAGTAAATCTAACTTCTGGGAGCCTAAGAAGATCAGAACGCTTGCGTTCCAGGTCCGTCGTACCGTCGGATGATAACTCCAGTACGACGACGAACACACTGGAGCAGATGTACATGGAGCTCCGCGATTGTCGCAAACGCGGACGCTCCATGGACGAAGACAGCGACGCGTCTCAGGAGTGGGTGCCTCCCAAAGTGGCTAGTAGCCGCAGAGGGAGGTCGCGCACACCGGTCTCGAGGCCGTCAGGCTCCATCTTTTCAAAGGCGGATGCCTATAGACGGGTTCGAGTTGAGGGAGAAAATTTAGTGGAGGAGGAGATCGCCGATCTCCTGCTAAAGATCCAGGGGCCGGCTTTGGGGGATTCTGCCTCACAAACGCCGGTGTCTATGCAGGAGAGGGCGAACGTAGCTGTGGCCATCATAAACAAGGTGGCTACGAAATCTACGAACCTTAAGGGCCAATTCGTAAAAGCCCTGAAGGACTCCTCCTCCACTATAGCTGGAGTAGTTGAGACCCTGATTGGAGATGTAGCTCGCCTCCAGGCTGCCAATGAACGCCTAACAGGACAGGTAGCTGAACTGAGTGCCCAGTTTGCCCAGTTTCGGGCGCAGGCGGATGGATCTGCGCCTGGCCCGGCTCCGCGGCGGCTTTCGCCCTCTGTCGATTCCAGTGATGCCCACCTTCGCCAAATTCTGGAGGCGGTGGGACGTATGCTGGATGGGCGTCTTGCGGGCCTTGAGGCGAGATTGCCTCCGGCCCCCGTTGTTCGGCCGCCGCTCGCAGCGGACAGATCGCGGACTGCATCAGCGCCGGCTCCGCCTCCCATTACGGCTGGTCGCAGATCGTATGCGGCGGCGGTGTCGGTATCTGCACCTGCGATCACTCCCAAGTCTGGACGAGCAGTCCGTACAGCAGCGAAAGCAGCTGCACCGAAGGCTGGGCCTGCAGCGAAGAAAGCTGCGCCAAGGATAATGGAGGTATATCCTTGCCTCCCCACTCCAAACCCTGGTGTTCTAGCAACAAGCCCCTCTGCGAATGCTCCCTCGAATAGTGAGTGGCAGTTAGTCGGAGGCAATAAAAAATAAAAAAAGCCCGAAAGCGTAGTAGGAGGGCTGCCAAGAACGCAGCCTCGACTACACAGCCGCCTCCGGTAGCACGGATCAACAAAACGAAGCCACTGAAACTACAGCCGCCTAAAACTGCGGCTGTGGTAATTACAGTATCACCGGAGGCGGCAAATGGAGGACTGTCCTATGCGGCTGTTTTCAAGAGGGCCCGGGACAGTCTCGCCACAAATAACTTCGGGACAGTAGGAGTCAGAATGCGCCTCGCCCAGACGGGAGCTCGAGTCCTCGAGTTCCCTGGGGCTGAAGGCGCAAAGACGGCGGACACGTTTGCCGAGAAACTGCGGGGTATATTCGAGGCCACGGATGGTGTAAAGATCGCCAGGCCTACGAAGTGCGTAGAACTGCGCATTTCGGGCCTGGACGACTCTGTGACGTCCGAGGATGTCCGCGCTGCAATTGAGGAGAAGACGGGATGCAGCGCGGACAGCATCCGGGTCGGCACCATCCGCCCCGGTCCAGGTGGGCTTGGCGCGGTGTGGGTCAAATGTCCAGTAGTGTCGGGCAAAGTCCTGGGCGACGCCGGAAAGTTGCTCATCGGTTTCGTGAACGCTAGGATCACGGTCCTAGCGCCGAGACCGATGAGGTGTTATAAATGTCTGGCGTCGGGACACACACGCGCCAAGTGTGTTAGTTGCTTTGACTGCAGCGGACTATGTTTCCGCTGCGGTCGACCGGGGCACAAGGCGGCAGAGTGCTCTGCCGCCCCTCACTGCCCGGCGTGTGCAGCGGGTAATAAACCCGCCAATCACCAGATCGGGCAGGGAGGCTGCAAGCCTTCCCGCAATTCTCGGCAGACGTCAGGGGCTAGTCAATCGACCCAGGCTGCCTCTGACGTCGTTCGTGCGTCGACGTCGTCGCCCATGGAGGAGGCTGTAGAGACAGTCCAGTAATGGACCAAGTCTCCAGTCTCCTAGTCCAGACGAACCTGAACCACTGTGCTGCGGCGCAGGACCTCTTCCTGCAAACCATGGCACAGTGGTCGATCGGTGTTGCCGTAGCCGCGGAGCCCTATTACGTTCCTCCCCGTTCAAACTGGTTGGGTGACCGGGACGGTTCCGTGGCAGTCGTCGGCTCCACGGCGGCTCATTCCCCGCCCTTGTCGCTTAGAGACAAGGGCACTGGATATGTTGCTGCCGAGTGGGGGGGGATCACCATATATGGTGTCTACTTCTCCCCCAACCGGAGTTTGAGCGACTTCGAGGTTTTCCTTAACAACTTGGAAACCTCGATGCGGCGGTTAACGTCTGGGCACGTCCTAGTGCTGGGGGACTTCAATGCAAAATCCATTGCGTGGGGTTCCCCCAGAACGGACGCAAGGGGCGATGCCGTAGAGGAGTGGGCGGCCTCGGTGGGCCTCTGTTTATTAAACAGAGGCTCCACCAACACGTGCGTGCGACAGCAGGGAGGGTCGATAGTGGACCTTTCGTTCGCTACCCCTGCCCTCGCCGCACGAGTAAGGAACTGGCGCGTCCTGGAAGAGGTTGAGACGCTCTCGGATCACCTCTACATCCGATTTGAGCTCTCCCGGACCCAGGACCCCAGTAGGGGTCACGCGGCGCGGCGTTCTTCTCGCTTTCCGCGGTGGGCTGTAGCCAAACTGAATAGGGACCTACTAGAGGAGGCAGCCATTATTCACTCCTGGCTGTCTCCGCAGGCTCCGACCGAAGAGGTCGACATGGGGGCTGGTCGTTTCCGCGATGCGATTAGGCAGATCTGCGATGCGGCCATGCCCCGTATCCGAGGTTGTCGGCCTCCACGGAAGGAGGTTTACTGGTGGTCCCAGGAGTTGGCGGACCTCCGTGCGGCCTGTACTCGTGCCCGGAGGTCCTACACCCGTAGTCGGCGGCGACACCGCGTAGACGGCGGGGAGGACCAGCTTCATGAGGAGTACCGAGAGGCGCGGAAAACTCTGAAGCTGGCCATTAGCCGCGCCAAAGAAGTGAAGAGGAAGGAGATGCTGGAGGGTCTCGATCGTGACCCCTGGGGTCGCCCTTATCGTGCGGCGCGACAAAAGCTCCGCGCGTCGGGCCCCCCCCCTTACAGAGACCCTCCAGCCCAGCTTCCTGCGGGAAGTGGTCGAGGGTCTTTTCCCGCAGCGGGCGGAGCACACACCCCCGTCGATGGCCTTCATGGTCGAAGACGACGGGGGACGGAACGAGGATAATGTTCCGCCCGTCAGGGAATCGGAGATAGGGGCGGTCGTTCTACGGATTCGCTCTAAGAACACCGCCCCTGGGCCAGATGGGATACCTGCCCGAGTGTTGGCGCGAACCCTCGACCACATGTCGGATCGCCTCGGGGAAGTCCTAAACGCCAGCTTGGCGTCCGGGCGCTTTCCTGAGGGCTGGAAGAGCGGGAAGCTGGTCCTACTACGGAAGCCGGGACGGCCGGCCGATTCGGTCGCGGCTTATAGGCCCATCGTATTGCTGGACGAGGCGGGTAAATTGTTTGAGAGGATAATCTCTGCCCGCATCGTCCGGCACCTCTGCGAGGTGGGCCCCGATCTGTCGGACGCCCAATACGGGTTTCGAGCCGGGCGTTCGACAGTCGATGCTGTGTTGCGCCTGAGGGCCGTGACCGAAGAGGCGGTGAGCTGTGGTGGTGTGCTGCTGGCGGTGTCGTTGGACATCGCCAACGCATTTAATAGTCTGCCATTTAGCTGCATCAGGGAAGCACTCCACTACCACGGGGTGCCAGAGTACCTGAGGCGGCTTGTGGCAGACTATCTGGAGGAGCGTACCGTCATGTACGAGGACCGAGATGGTATTCTGAGGCGGCGGCCCATGTCGTGCGGTGTTCCACAGGGGTCTGTCCTCGGACCACTCCTGTGGAATATGGGATACGACTGGGCCCTTCGAGGTCGTCTTCCCCCCGGGCTGGGCGTAATTTGTTACGCCGATGACACATTGGTCACGGCCCGGGGGGCGAACTTTCAAGAGGCGGCGCGCCTGGCCACCGTGGGAGTCTCTTTGGTGGTCGGGCGCATTGAGGCGCTAGGTTTACGGGTGGCCCTAGATAAGACGGAGGCCCTTTTGTTTCATGGGCCCCGTCGTGGTCCACCCCCCGGCGCCTCTATCGTTGTCAATTCGGTCCTCGTACCGATTAAGGCCCAGATGAAGTATCTGGGCCTGATCCTAGACGGCAGGTGGCTCTTCGACGAGCACTTCCGACAGCTTACTCTAAAGCTGGTCGGCGTTGCTTCTGCCCTTGGGCGACTTTTGCCCAATTTGGGTGGAGCCAGCGTCGCGACGAGACGGCTATACACGGGGGTTGTCCGGTCAATGGCACTGTATGGTGCACCGGTGTGGGCGGCGGCTCTGACCGCTCAGAATAGGGCTCGCCTATGGCGCCCTCAGAGGATATTGGCGGTTAGAGCCATACGTGGTTACCGCACCGTATCGACGGAGGCGGCGTGCGCCTTGGCCGGAACTCCCCCGTGGGATTTGGAGGCGGAAGTGCTCGCCAAAGTTTACCGGCGAACGGCTGACTTCCGGGCGGGTAGTGGCATACGGGCCCCGCCGGTAGAGATACGCGTGTGGCGAGAGGCCGCTCGTCGAGCCACGATGGCTCGTTGGTCGTCCCGGCTGGAGGCTCCACGTGCTGGCTTTGCCGCCGTGGAGGCTCTCCAGCCGGTCATCGCCGAGTGGGCAGGGCGGCAGCACGGGACCCTTTCCTTCCGACTGACGCAGGTCCTTACCGGGCACGGTTGCTTCGGGAAGTATCTGCACTCGGTCGTCAGGAGGGAATTGAGTCCCGCCTGTCACCACTGCGACTGTAGTGAGGACTCGGCTCAGCACACGCTAGCGGTTTGTTCCGCTTGGGCGGCGCAGCGTGGGGTCCTCACTGCAGTTATTGGAGGTGATCTCTCGCTGCCGGCCGTCATACGCTCCATGGCCGGTAGCGACAGTTGTTTTACCGCGGTCGCAACCTTCTGCGAAGACGTAATTTCGCGGAAGGAGGCGGCGGAGAAGGCCCGGGAGGACGATGTCCACTCGGACCCAATTCGCCGCCGGCGAGCCGGGCGGCGGAGGCGCGCATACCAGCGCCTCATGCCGCCTTGAGTGTGGCCGCGGGTGGACGGGACGGGTTTTCCCCTCCATCCGCTATAGTGGCCAGCCGCGAGGAGGTGATGTGCGCGTGTGCCGTACGTCGCCTAAATAGAGAGTTTATCCGCAGATGGTGCCCGCTTTAGCGGGCAGGCGCTGGGAGGGATCTGGATGTCGTAACAGCAGCGGTTCCCGGATCCCTCCTATCTCAGGCGCAGAGTGGCACACCGTGTGGTTTTAGTCGGTCCGATTCCGACACACCACCCCGCCGTAAACCCCGGTGGGGTGACGGCCCGAGGGGGTTTCCACACGTTAAAAAAAAAAAAAAAAAAAAAAAAAAAAAAAAAAAAAAAGAGCGGTCGGCCTTTTTTAGGATAGGTTCAACGTTAGCCTCTTTCCAGGCCTCCGGAACAATTCCTGAGGAATATGATAGGCAGTATAAGCGCGTCAATACAGGAGACAACTCCAGTGCGCAATTCGTAAGAACCATCGCTGGAATACCGTCAAGTCCACTGACTTTTCAGACGTCGAGGGGCACAGCTCCGCACGGAAATCACTTGCCGGATACGAATATTCCGCATTGCAAAATCGCAGGGCGGATAGGTGGACGGGTTCACGCCACGATCCTCGATTGGGCCACAAAAAGAGCAACAAGCAGTTTCACTTTTCACGTTTTCACAATCGAAATCCATATGGAGCCAGAGGAGCAGAGTATTATTATCTATTAGTAAATTTAAGAAATTTGTTAAGCTGAGGTTGTCCAAAAAGGCTTATTACTCAGTTTCAGACTATGTCACAGATTTAGATGTTTGGATTTCTATTACATAAAAACCTTAAGTTTAAGGAACGGAAAGATATTGTGTCCCTCTCTATAGAATGTTCTATAGAATTCGCATGTGTGCAATTAGAGCAATTCATTGTTATAGGTGTATATAAACCTCCCTCCGCGGATTTGAAACTATTTTTAGAAATAATGGATGAAGCCCTAAGCAAACTTGCCATCTCAGGTAAGAGCGTACTAGTCTGTGGTGACTTTAATATTAACATTCTTGATAAATCAAATTCCACCCTTAAAGTTCTTAGTCTTTTTAAGTCCCACAACTTGCTAAATTTGTTTATGGAGCCTACTAGAATAACCGCTACTACAGCTACTTGCCTGGACAACATCTATACAGATATTGTTCCTAGACATAAATCTATTATTAATAAGTTAGATTCTGATCACTCTGGTCAGTTAGTTAGTTTTGTAAGTAAAAAGAAAACAGTGCTTAAAAAAAACATTACTCTTGTACCAGTAACAGTTGATCGCCTGGAACGTATGAGAATTAACTTAATTAATAATTTACCTTCCTTAAATAACAAATTAGACCCTAATGCACTATATTGTTCCTTTTTTAATTCGTTCCTTAGTCTATTTAATTCAATATTTACCTCCAAGACGGTTACTGTTACTGATTGTCCTATATTTAGTAACTGGGCAACAGTAGGAATTTATAAGAGTAGGGAAACATTGTATAGGCTGTATCATGAAAGACAATATAATACTAGTGAGGACTTTAAGCAATATGTAAAATGCTATTCAAAGATTTTTAAAAGTGTCTGTAAATTAGCCAAATCTTTGTTTATTAAGTCTAAAATCAGAAACAGTAGTAATAAAATTAAAGCAACTTGGAAAGTTATTAATGCTGAGACTGGGAGAAGTGGAACAAAGGAGTCTGATTTTAAATTAAATTTTGATGGTCACATTACCAAGAATGACATGGAAGTGGCCAACACATTTGAAAAATTTTTTTCCACTTTCCCAGTCGCACTTACAGGTAATTTAGGCTCTTCCACCTCCACTGCAGAATCATTGATCAGAGAAAATGTACCAGAATTTTTTAATAATTTTACTTTTCAGTATATAAATCAACTTAATGTTTCAGCTGCCTTCAAATCTATTAATATAAAAAAGACAGCTGATCTTTGGGGAATTTCTGTAAGTGTCGTTCACTCAATAATTGACATTATTGTACCTGACTTAGTTATTATATTTAATAGATGTATAGATTATGGTGTGTTTCCTGACCTGATGAAGTATAGCAAGATAACTCCTTTGTTTAAATCAGGTAGTCCATTAGACCCCACAAATTTTAGACCAATTTCGGTCCTACCAACATTTAGTAAAGTTTTTGAAAAGCTGATACTTACTCAGTTGCTTAATTATTTTAATGAAAATCAATTGCTGCATACTAAACAATTTGGTTTCACTCATGGTCGGTCAACATGTGATGCTGGGGTTAAATTATTAGAGTATATATTTGAGGCTTGGGAGGAGTCACGTGACGCCTACGGGGTGTTTTGTGACTTATCTAAAGCATTTGATTGTGTGCAGCATGAAACACTTGTCAGGAAATTACACCACTATGGAATAAGAGGCAGTGCTTTGGATCTTCTTACTTCTTATTTGAGTGATAGGATTCAAAGAGTAGATGTTAATGGTAAATTATCCCAGGGATCAGCTGTGGCGGTGGGGGTGCCCCAGGGGTCTATTCTGGGTCCATTTCTGTTCCTTGTGTACATCAACGACTTGCCTCATCTTGTGAGGGATAACCATGAGATAGTGTTGTTTGCAGATGACACATCCTTAGTATTTAAAGTTAACAGACAGCAATCGGTAATTGACGATGTAAACAATGCTCTCTCTAAAATGGTACTTTGGTTTTGCGCTAATAACTTGTTATTAAACAGGAGTAAAACCAAATGTGTTAAATTTTATACTAGGAATGTTAAACAAGTAAAAACTAGTGTTTTGATGAACGGGGAGGAACTGGAATTGACAGACAAGGCTGTCTTCCTAGGTATAACTTTAGATTCACGGTTACAATGGGGCCCACATATAGAAACGTTATCTGGTAGACTTAGTTCTGCAGCTTATGCTGTGAGAAAGATTCGTCAATTGACGGATGTTGATACTGCGCGATTAGTTTATTTCAGTTACTTTCACAGCATTATGTCCTATGGTTTATTGCTTTGGGGCAGTGCCTCTGATATCGATTCAATCTTTGTGCTCCAGAAACGAGCTATTAGGGCTATCTATAAGATGGGCCCTTGTGAGTCACTAAGAAACAGATTCAAAGAAATTAACATTCTCACACTACACTCACAATACATTTACGAGAATCTTTTGTATGTTCATAAAAATCTGTGTAAATTTAAGAAAAATAGTGATCTCCATCAATTTAATTTAAGAAATAAAAATAAACTTGCCTTGCACACTACTAGGCTCCATAAAATATCGAATTCGTTTGTGGGTCAATGTATACAATTTTATAACAAATTACCAAACAACATAGTATTATTATCTATTAGTAAATTTAAGAAATTTGTTAAGCTGAGGTTGTCCAAAAAGGCTTATTACTCAGTTTCAGACTATGTCACAGATTTAGATGTTTGGAAATGAATTGCTCTTTTTTTAAGACCTATGATTGTGAATATAACTGCTATTTTAATATTTAAAAGATTTTGAGTTAAAAGAGTGGTGGTGAGTTTCTTTCCTGGGTTCTTTTCTCACCACTCTACCATGAACAATCTGCGAACCCAGCTAGCTATAATTTTAATCGACAGATTGTTCATCTTTCATCTTTTATTGTTTTTTTTTTTATGACGTTCATAAGTGTCTTTTGTGACCTAAATGAATAAATGAATTTGACTTTGACTTTGACTTTGACTTTGGAAATGAATTGCTCTTTTTTTTAAGACCTATGATTGTGAATGTAACTGCTAGTTTAATATTTAAAAGATTTTGAGTTAAAAGAGTGGTGGTGAGTTTCTTTCCTGGGTTCTTTTCTCACCACTCTACCATGAACAATCTGCGAACCCAGCTAGCTGTAATTTTAATCGACAGATTGTTCATCTTTCATCTTTTATTGTTTTTTTTATGACGTTCATAAGTGTCTTTTGTGACCTAAATGAATAAATGAATTTGACTTTGACTTTGACTTTGACTTTGGATGGAGAAGAATGGGTTCCAATGGCAACGCAGATGTCAACAGCAAACAAATAAAGTTTTCCTTTTCTCCTATTATACAATGAAATTATCTGTCCTGTTACTAATTCACCCTATTTTGCAATGTGTCATATTTATTACCAAAACTTAGAACTTTTAGGGAACTAGAAAAATGACAGATTTTAGACAAAATTTAATCATTCAAATTTTCGTCAAAAGGGGTATCAAGCTGCATTTATAAATACAAACACTTTTATTAATTCTTAACAATAAAACTTCGCACTGAGAGGTGGTCTTTTTTTGAGAGGGTATTAATATTGTCGACTTCTAGCATCTCAACTTATTGCGAGGTGTGCCATTCAAGAAACGAAAGAGAGAGCTTAATACCTACCTTATTGACAACCAGAACAAATAGTGTGAAAAACACAACATAACGTAAGGCACTCACCCGTCGCGGCGAGGCTTTGGTTCGCGGCCGCGCGGGGCGCGCGTGTATGTCCGTGAGCAGCTTGGCGCGCGCGAAGTAGTCGGCGTAGCGGTCGCGCAGCATCGCCGCCGCGTCCGCGTTCAGCGCCGACTCGGCGTTGGGTGCGATGAGCAGGCACTTGACGGCCAGCAGCGCGTGCTCCAAGCCCAGTTCGGGCCGCCAGTCACGCTTCAGGGTGTTCACGCACACTTCGCCCGAGTCTGGAGCCACGTTAGGGTGGAATAGTTTCGTGAGGAAGTAGGCGCGAGGCGGTGCCGTAGGGAACTCCCTACCCAGAACCAACCGCACCCGGAATACGCCACCAAAGTAAGGAGTGTCCGCTGAAATAAGGATTAGAGTCAACTTATAGATACTGCTGAATATCTGATGAACCAAAGATAGAATGGCTGTCTTAGTTATTTGTATTGGAATATTAGTTTAAAAGCAGTTGTAGGTCTGTGAGACTCAGAACCCAGCACCAAATATAAGACAATCACAAGACTCTAGATGTAACCTCCAGTCATAAATACAGCACTAGACTATTTTCCGAGCTTACCTCATTTAAAAAGACAAGCATTACTGTATATTTATTTATAATGATGAGTATTTGGTTACAAAAATTTGTCTTCATATACATGGCAGTCTAAATTAACCCTTATCAGTCGTAAGTCACCTCTCACGTGACAACAGTACTTTGTCGCTGCGGTTGTAAGTCACGTAGGAGGTGACAAGGCGAAACATGTCGAAACTCGCTCTGTGTGAAATGCAGGCAGTATTGTCTTATTACAATAGATCATACACAGCAATTGACATCTCCAGTTGTATTTCAATTTCTTTTTCCTACAATTCTTACAATATTGAAATAATTTTGCATATTTACCAGAACTAGCTACAACCTAGCGAGAATCACGTGTAAAAAGCTATCGAATGATAAGGGTTAATATGTTCATGATAAGTATACAACTAATGGAAACAAATATTTACTGTAGCACAAAACATGCTGAGCTTGTTTAAGGCGCACACAAATATGTTGATTACATTATCCAGTGTATTCTTTATACTAAGCAACTTTAATTGATATTCAATATCTGGAGGAATTTCCACTTATTCTCTGGGATTCAGCTGAATAAAGAGTAAAATAGAATTATTAAGTTTTGAGTAGGCATCATTACCGTTAATGGTGAAATGTACATATAACCTAAACATATATTTCTTTGAGGTCTGATGTAATATACACACCGAGACCTCCAGGATCCAAAGTCTATTAACACCAATAATTAACAAGTATTCTAATCATTGCTATAAATACTTTTCTTAAGACCTTAAGGTCTTCTAAAGCATTTAAATGTTGCACCTCCTATCTTAATAATAATTACTTATATTTGCTACAGTGGTAGGTATATGTAGGTACATGTATGCCTAATATAAACATATCTATCTAAAATATGACTTTTAAATCTAGGACTGTACTACTAAAGCGTATCGTGCCACCACGAGACGCTTTAGACTCACAACACCTCTGGCCACTCCTATGCAATCATTGTTCAAAAGTGTAATTAGTGGTGTATCCAAGTACAAAAACAAGAAATAGTACCGGGGCCTTCGATATGAGCGACGACGTCGGTGAGATCATCATCCCGTAGTACAAGCTTGATTCCTGCGGGAGGATTGGCTGCCAGACGCCGCAGTTCCCGCGAAACGCCGCGTAGAACCTGCGGGCATACGTTCTCCACGTTCGACATGCCGCTGCCGCCACAACGTCTTTTGCTGATTAGTCAGCTCGAGCCTAGCTACGGCACTCTGGAGATACCATCAACATCACTTCGTGTTCTGGTAAGTTAGTTCGATCTGTAACGGTCGATCGACATAATAAAATAATGAAATCCGACACAATAGATAAGTTCATGTACAAACATACACCGTTGTCACGAGTTAACAAATTTAAACACGTAAAACTTAAATTATGAAAGAAAATAAACTCTATTTTATATCAAACAAAATTAACAAATCAACTCAATTTAGAGTCAGCTAGGGTTGTAAATATTCAACTAGATAGTGGTTAGTGGTGTGTCAAATTACTAAACACAGATAGTATTGAAACCCTTTAGTCTATTTATGAAATAGTTTACTATGCACCTTACATCGTCATTTTCTGGGTAAAAGATGTTCTTTTTTTTTAGTTACAAAACTTAATAATTGAAATTCAGTTACACTTGTACTGTGTTACAACTTTTTTTCAGTAAACAGTCTTCAAAAGATATTTTATTAATATTTTAATAATGTTGTTTACCCACATGTTAATTTATTACCCATAATTACATCGACTTGCGTTTGTGATTTTATTTTAAATAACGTTTTTGTGTTTAATTTATACATAAGTTTAATATAACTTGTTAATAGAGTTTTCTTGCTGTACTGTCCTATAATTGAGGGTGTACACCGAAAGATTATTATAAAATTTTGGGAGTATAAAGAACTATGTTTGTGTACTCCACAATATATTTTTATTTGATGCTTCTACCACTTGAATAGGTAAATTAAACACAATATATACTTAATATGGGTTTACTGTTCAGATGGTACCAATATTCACAGCCTCACACACAATGACAATAAAAATTAAAAGAAAATGACACTGTATACACACCTGTGACCTTAACACTGAATAGTAAACAAATAGTACCTATTTAAACTGTATACAAGAGAAAAAAATGTTAAGCAAACCTATATAAGAATTGCAATAGTAAGTAATTATAAAAATATAAACTTTGAAAAAAATATTTTGTTGTCACACCATACATAAAATATTCCTAAACTTAGTAAATAAAAAACAGCCAACGAAGGGACAGAAAAAGAGTGTAAAATAAAAAAATAACTGTTACAAGCAACTTTAAACTAAAATTTGAAGTCTCTCCGTAGAGTGTTGATTTGTTATGAAAATTGTTATGTACTTAATTGATTATGACAATAAATCTTATAAAATAGTTGATAATTGTTAGGTGAAATGTTTAAAATAGGGTTTTAAAAGTTCTATAGCCACTAGTGATGAGAACACTGGACACAAATTAGTTTTGCTGATAGGCACAACACAGGACACACCCCTTGTATAGTTCTTTGTTGACACGAGTAGGCACAGTTGGAGAAAAAATACAGTAGAACAGTCACACCTCACTTGAAACACCGTTCAGGAAGTCTGATTTATGGCATCAAGTCAGTGGTATAGATGCTCATGCACTTTTTTGGAGATACTTGCAGCCAGTGGGTTTCTTGTTGGTCAAAAGGTAAGTGTCACTTATTCAGCTCTTGAAGACAGGTTGTGTAATTGAAGATATTGGGTGTATAACACGATGCACAAAAACACGATCACAACGGGGTCACCACTTTGGGAGTTATTATGTTTGTGTACTCTACAATATATTTTTATTTGATGCGTCTACCACTTGAATGGTTAAATTAAACACTGTATATACTTAATATGGATTTACTGTTCAGGTTGTACCAATATTCACAGTCTTTGTCTCCAAGAGCTTGAATTACACCTTATTAATCAGAGTAGCCACTTAACATTTTTGTGTCCCTAACTCTGTGTATAAAAAGTAGCGTCGTCAAAAACAGTGCTGCCACATGAACGATATAAAATATTTAATTTTAGTTATATCTGTGTATAGCCTTAGTTGGCGACCCTTTTATTGTATAAATAATTAAACCTGCACGGTTTCGCGACATGGTGTTTTCAAAGGTTATTTTACTAGGGTAGAGCTTTATTTATTTATTTAATGCATAACAAAAGGCTGCACCAATTGTCATCAATCATCAATATAAATATAAGCACACACGTTGTAGTTCAACTATAATATTTCAGTTACTATATCACGAACTGTTATTTTTCATTTAAATATTAATTTAAAGACATGTTATAATATTGTTGTTGGCAACTCTTATGAAATAAAACTCTGTTGTAAGTGTTGCCGCACTGTTGTCTCGTACTTAGTAGGGTAGAGTCACTGGTACATAATCGCATCACTAGAAGTAGACATGAACAAAGAGTAAAGAAAAAAAAAAGAAATGGTCATGTCAAATTTAATTATCTTCTATCAGTTGTCACCGGTATGAAAAATTGTTGTTTGTGAGTGTTATGGCTTACGGCTGTTGTCATTGTGTACAAAGTAAAAACCAAGTATGTAACAAACTATTTAGTTAGTAAACTTATACTGAAAGCTAAGTAAAATCCAAATTAGCACTCACGTGATTAGTTTAATGATCAACTGACAGTCTACTAATCAATCCAAAATTGTGCTGGTAGCAGAATTTCATTGTCGTGTGTGTGCTTATTATTATAGGTTCTTAGAACCTAGTGCTATCGACCATTTTTGGTATTTTGTAGCGTTCGCTTCTCTAAACTGCACTGCTTACAATTGATTATGAAAAACCTGTACCTAAATCTCACGATGATTGCTTGCCCTATGGTTGCATGATGTATGTGGTTATAGCTTGAAATGTGCATTGTAATACTTTCATATATGTTAAGTTCATATTTATATGTATTTTATATATATATATATATATAAAATATATATGTATATATATGTTACCAGTTGTCATTGCAAAAGGTATTGCATCTTGTAATTTCCCATAGTTCTTTGGATACTTCTAGGTACTGTAAAGTATAAAGTAAAGTAATAATATGAACAGATCTCCAGCACATTTTGATCTGGAATGTGTAGAGCTTGTGCCATCTTTAGTAGAGTGCAATAAACACATTTATACAGTTCTAATACATATAGATAAATTACACCTAGACAGAATAAAGTGATTTTGCTTATTTCTACTCCTTGGTGGCGATCAAATCCATGGCCACTAATTGAGCAACAGGCTTACTAACCACAACACCAATAAAGGTTATTATTACATGGGTACAACATGTTTTCAATAACATCAGACTTTATTAAATCAATATGATTTTTAAAGTAAGTAGTTAAATTTGTGCAGTTGTTTCTAACTGGACTTTCTTTCACTGCAAGGTGATTGTTGTTATGACACAAAACCAGTACTGGAACATTGAATATGTGGATGTAGTTCCACAACATGGCTCAGTGCTATCAATCTATCTCGATCTCTATCTCTATCTATCATGGATCAATGTTGTATCAGATATTAGCTTTATATAGTTTATATGTTTTACTAATACTATAGATGTATGCATACCGGAAGTACTCACGTTATAATTATTTTTTTTGTAGATCAACATCTGAGGTACTAGTCGGTATGGTGCCAAGTCGTACAATGAAACAACAAACATCCACAGAGCCGACGCCAGATCGGTCGGAAGAGGCGAGCGCGCGGTTTCGCGTGCGGGTGAACATGAAGCAATACTTCAGCGACGAGCGTGGCCTGGCGCTGGTGACGGTGCGGGGCGCGCGGCGCGTGCGCTGGTTGCATCGGCGCCT
Source organism: Hypercompe scribonia (assembly GCA_949316085.1). Lineage (NCBI taxonomy): Eukaryota > Metazoa > Arthropoda > Insecta > Lepidoptera > Erebidae > Hypercompe > Hypercompe scribonia. Next base: position 25,166,019 of record OX438972.1, read on the forward strand.
GCGCGCGCTGTTCGCGCTGCCGCCGCGCTTTTCCCTGCTCAGTGACGGACACTTACTACCGCCCGACGAGTTTCTCGCCGTGCTGCGCCCTGACGACCTCGTTGAGTGAGTATGTTATTATAAACTGCGATCGGATCGATCGTTCGTACGCTGAACGTCGTGCGCTCTACGGTAAGATCGTTCATGAACTCATATCGCAGACAGTTCGATGTTTCAATCGGAAATATACTTCCGACTGTGCAAGACGTAATAAACACACAAGTATACAATGACTTTGTGTTTGTTGAATATGTCTCCCAATCTTTATACATATATTATAACAACTTTCAACTATCTCGGTGGCGGTACTGATTGCGACTGCTGTGCTTGAGGTTTCGGGTTCAATCCCCGGGTCGGACCAAATGTTTGTATGATCTACAAATATTTGTTTCGAAATTTGGGTGTTTTCTATGTATATTTTTATATACTATATATATATATTTTATATTTACAAAAAAAAGTATATAAATATTCTATCAGTCAGTGTAGTTATCATAGCACAAGCTCTTCTTAGTTTGAAACTAGATGATGTTGTGTCAAATGTCTACTTCTTTGTATGAATAAATATGAATAAGAGAACATTAACTAATACCACATCCACTTACGAAAATAAACAAAATTATTTAGGTACAATTCCCAATTTAGCTTATAATGTTTAACAAGGCTTAAAACCTTTAGTAAGAGTATCAAATGTCATGTCCTTAATACATGGATACAGATTTTTTATATATTTTTATTTAACATCTCTTACGTAATGATATTTCACCTCAATATGTTTAGATCTACTGGGTCTTTGATTGCTTACTGACAATTTTAATGCACTTCGATTTTTATAATAGACTTCAATCACATAGAAAATCTCTATAATTTCATAAAATTTTCTAAGGTACACTGCTTCACAAGCAGCCTCAGATACAGCAGTATATTCTGCCTATGTACCTACTGGAAAGGGATACCGTTGTTTGCTTCCTGCTATACCATGAAATAGCCGATTCAGACATCGTGCAATCATACTCCCTGTCTAAGTCGTTACTAGCCCAGTCCCCATCTACAAAATGCTGTAACTAGCTAGCGTCCTTACAAAATCTTAAACAACAAGTTAAATAGCAAATATTTTTGGAATGTGTTTAGCATAATGTGTATGATTGTAACCCCTTTTAAAATGGCTCAGATAATTAACAGAACAGACAATGTCTGGCCTAGTTAGTAGAGCTAAATATGTCAATGATCCAATGTAAATGTTTAACTCTGTCATACCACGCAGGGGAAGATTGTTTTAATTCATAGATTGATCTTTTTATAGATTGCCCCACTGGGCAAGTTTTGTAATTATAATAGAAAAGTGTTTCTTCACAAATAATGATAATGTTATAATAATAAATATACACAGTCTTTACTAGTTAAACTTGTTTTTGTTATCAAGGAATTACACTTAGCATTCATCCATATTTTAAACAGAGAGAGAAAAAAAAGAGCAGTGTTACCAATATAAATGTACAATATTCCAACACGCCTCCTTACATTTATATTGTAAGCATTAATACAAGTTTCTTACATACTACAGTCAATATCAATTTATAACATTTATTTTACTCGCCTTTTAAATTTAACATTTCTCTAAATTTAGTGAATTTTAAATTTCCCAAAGGTTTTGTGAATATATCTACAATATTAATTTCTGACTCTATTTTTACAACTTCAATATTTCCTTGCTTAACATTCTCTTGTACAAAATGATAGTGAACTTCAATATGCTTAGAATTTTTGCTGAAGTTTTCATATTTAGAAATAGCTACAGCTCCTGAGTTATCTTCGTAAATTTTAACTGGCTTACAAACTTTAGTGAAGACATCATTTATTACACAAATAAGAAAATTTAATTCTGTTAATTCTGATAAAGCTACATATTCAGCTACATAATACTTTGTTACACTACTCTGTTTCTTTGATTGCCAGTATGTTACATTTCCAAACAATCTAATGACAAATCCCGAAGTAGATTTCCTATCTGAAATGTCTCCTGCCCAATCAGCATCCAGAAAACAATCAAGAAAGTGTGCATTATTATTATTATTACAATATGTTAATTTAATCTTTTGTCAAATACAAATACTTTAAAATCCTCAAAGCATACTTATAATGCGTTTCATTATAGCAATTTTGAAATCTGCTTAAATAATTTACACTGTAAGATATGTCAGGTCTGCACCTGAACTCAGATACTAAAAAGCACCAATCAAATTTCTATATTTCACACCCTCATTAATATCGGGTTGTTCCAATTTTAAATTATTTCCATGGGAGTTTTAAACAATTTAGCATTTTCAATGTTATATCGCTTAGCTAAAGACTCGATATAAGATTTCTGACTCATAGTTAAGATATTTTTTACATTATACATATATTCAATATCAATTCCAGTATAGTTTTTTACTTTACCAACATCCTTTATTTTAAACCTTTTAGATAATTTAGTCGTTTATATCTTCAATAACTTCTACATTTTTACAACACATTAATAAGTCATCAACAAATAATAGAATATAAGCAGTTAAGTTGTTTTTTCTTTTGACATACAAACAATAGTCATATTTACTTCTGCGAAAACCAAAATTAGTTAAGAAATCATTAAAACATTCGTACCATGCACGGGGACTTTCTTTCAAACCAAATAAGGAATTATTTCATTTATAAACTTTATCAGTTCCATTTTCATAGCCGATTGGTTGCTTTACATAAACTTCAGATATTACTTTACTATTTAAGAATGCTGTTTCAACATCCATTTGATGAATAGCTAAGGAATTTTGACAACAATAAGATAATAATAGTTTAAGTGTAGGCATTTTAGCAACAGGAGAATATAGTATCATCTATAGTATCATCAATTATATTAGTTTGCTGAAAACCTCTTACCACCAACCTTGCTTTGTATTCATTTTTGCTCTTTTTATATACCCACTTCACATCAATCACCCTTTTTTCCTTGGGAGGTTTGTCAACTAGAGTCCATGTGTTATTTGTCATTAAACTGTCCATCTCATTATTCATTGCTAAAAAGAAACCGCATCTTCGGATGCGGTTTCTTTATATATAATATACTGTATATGGCACACCTCCGCTTTTGCATTATGCTAGGCGATCTTCTAGCCGCAGCGTTTGTCAGTCACCAGTTGCATCCTTTTTTTTTAACGTGTGAAAACCCCCTCGGGCCGTCATCCCACCGGGGTTTACGGCGGGGTGATGTGTCGGAAACGCACCGACTAAAACCACACGGTGCGCCACTCTGCGCCTGAGATAGGAGGGAATCGTGAACAGCTGTTATGACGACATCCAGATCTCTCATAGTGCCTGCCCGCTACAACGGACACCATCTGTGGGTAAACTCTCTATTTAAGCGACGTACGGCACACGAGGAAGTCACCTCGCGGCTGGTCACTGTAGCTGATGGAGGGGGAAAACCCATCCCGTCCACCCGCAGCTACACTCAAGGCGGCATGAGGCGCTGGTACGCGTGTATCCGCCGCCCAGTTCGCTGCTGACGAATTGGGTCCGAGTGGAGATCGTGTTCCCGGGCCTTCTCCGCCGCTACCTTCCGCGAAATTACGTATTCGCAGAAAGTTGCGACCAAAGAACTGTTGCTTCCAGCCAACGTATGATGGCCGGTAGTGAGAGGTTTCCTCCAATAAATGCAGTGAGGGCCCCACGCTGCGCGGCCCAGCCGGAACAAACCGCCAGCGTGTGCTGAGCTGAGTTCTCACTGCAGTCATAGTGGTGACAGGCGGGACTTAATTCCTTCCTGACGACCGAGTGCAGATACTTCCCGAAGTAACCGTGCCCGGAAAGAACCTGCGTTAGCCAGAAAAAGGTCCCGTGCTGCCGCCCTGCCCATTCGGTGATGACCAACGAGCCACGATCGCGGCTTGACGAGCGGCCACTCACACCACTCACGTATCTCTTCGGGCGGAGGCCGTATGCCGCTACCCGCCCGGAAGTCTACCGTCCTTGTCCGTCAACTTCGGCGATTACTTCCGCCTCTAAATCCCACGGTGGAGTTTCCGCCAAGGAGCACGCCGCCTCCGTCGACACGGTTTGGTAAACGCGTATGGCTCTAACAGCCAATATCCACCGGAGGCACCAGCCCTATTCTGGGTGACCAGAACCGCCGCTCGCACCAGTTGTATCCTACTGTAACCCGTGGATAATTTGCACCCTCTGCCGCACCATTACCGTGACCAATACGATAATAAGTACGACTACCGGCAATTGGGAGCTGTAATATGAAGTTGCTTAGTCAACACGCTTGGTAGGTGGGTCGGTGATCACAATGGTGAGAATCATTATCTGGTTATGCTGCTGCCCGTCAACATTGCCGAAATTTAGTGATTCTCGCAGTTGTGTGGTTATACCGCCAAGAGTCGGTCTGCCAGAACCTCGTTCACTATTGTGTGCACCGCTTGCAGATGAGGTTTACGTTACGGGACCTTAAGTAGCCCCATAACGTAAACCTCATTACAACGTACTACATAGAATAACGCTAACCCGGATATTTTTTCATAGTGACGTTATGGAGAACAGTGTTAAGCATAAATATGGTTCTTATTAAAATTATTACCGCTGACACTACAATACTCTTGATATTTGATCTAGTTATTATTTATTTTCAGTGTGGTGCCTTCTCGTATAGATCTCGAAGCATATCGGGTCGAAGGCAACGCCCTCGACTCTGCCCGCCGCACCGTCATTTTGGCACCAGAGCTCGGTTCGAGCGATTCCAACCGCTCCAACGCTGTGGACGATCGCATCAGTTCCGCCACAGATCGCGATTCTAACGAAATCCACACCGGTGTCGACCAAACATTTAATTCTTTCGCAGTCGCCCGAGAACACAACGATAGCGAGGAGCTGAACGAGCGAAAAAGAAGAGCGCTGTTGCTGTTGGAGCAATACTGCGGCACCGACGAGTGTAGTGAGGCGCGCGATCCGCGTCCGCGCCGACGCAGAGTACGGCGCAGGCGCCGCGAGCCGGCCCCGGCCCCGCCCCCGGCCCCGCCCCCGGCCCCGCCCCCAGACCCCTCCCTGATCCACGCCGAGCCTCAGCCCCCGCCTCACCCCCCGCCTCATCCCGCGACCTATCTCGGGCCCCGTACCACCTCCGGCCCCGAGGTCGGCGTCTTGCGTAACGGCATTCAAATGTCGCGTACACCGAGACTTATTCGACCGCTCGCCGATACAGAATCGTTTACTTATACTGCATAACTTAAGAAATGGAAGGCGGCCGTTTATGTATGTCAAAGGATTTATTGAAGCTAGAATATACGACTTATTAAATATAAAATTTACTTCACATGAATGGATTTCCTTTAATAAGAGCTTTTAAATTTTTATTGATGAGTTACGTCAGAATCAGGGTGATTCGTGTACGTAGAAGTGTGTGTGTGTAAAAGTATTGTAGCAATACTTTTTGTAAAAAAAACTGTTGGATAGATTGTAATGGAGTTGCATTCACCTGCGAGAGTGCGATATCTGACGAGCTTCTGCAGGCGTGCACCGAATATCTTAATTTTCCTGTTTGTGCAGTCTGTGTTTTTAGAAGGTTAAAATTTGACAACGCTTAAAGGAAAACCAATTCGCAAACGCTGCAACGAAACCACACTGAATTTGTTTCATTGAAAGATTTATATTTTGTTGTATTGCTAATTGTGAGAATCATTAAAATGATTCGCATGTAAACAATACTACGTACTACTTATATCGAAAACCACTGGCTATCACCTTGTAGTGGTGAGCTAAGTTAGCGTACTTACTTAATTATCCTTTTCCTGGACCGATGTAAAGTGTTGATGTTATTTGAATATGTGTGTTTGGAAGAGTGATATGACGATTGAACCTGGGATAATCTCCGGGACCCCGACTGCACTCGAACACTTCTTTGCATAACAAGCCGAAACCATCCTAGCGGCTCAAACCACCCCACATACAGTCAAATTCCAAGGCAGTGACTTTATGCCCATAGACGAAAAATTCTTTCGTTATTCCGACGCGGGCCATTAAACGACGTGTGAAAAAAACAAATTAACTACCGATGGTGCAACGTTAATCCACGTGCGCGCTGGTTAATATCTTAGGTACTGCATCCAACGTGGACACTGCCAAGACACACGCTATACCGAACGTCCCAAAACTAAAATGATTTCAGGTTCTGGTCACGCTCGACCGACTCGTCGCCGTTCGTGCGAACGCCCCCACTCCAGGACTGACATTCTTAATTCTTAATTTACAAATGGTTAATGAGTACTCAAAAGTTGCGGTAGCAAGAAATTCAGGGCTTTTAATGTACTAAGAGCAGCGGTTCTCAGAGTATGTTAATATTCTAATATACAATGTGTTCTTAGGCTACAAGTTAAAACTTATAGAATAAGTCTTATATATCTTCCATCTGAGGACGTAAAAGACTACGTTTTCTCTTTTAAAAATATACTACTTAAACTATAGAAATTATGTGGTTCAGGTTGGTGGTGTGTGAAGCGAATCAGTTAGCGTAACAGAGGGTACGGCGCAAGGTTCAATCCTTGGGCCTCTGCATTATCTCACACGTTAATAGTCTTGTTAACATGATCAAAAACACCGAGACATCAATTTGCTGACGATACGTGTCTTTTCACAACTGTACGGAACGTCGAACAAGCCCATGCTTTGCTTCAAGATGACTGACCTATTAATGCGCGACACGACGCAGGTCTAGTGCTAAATGCGGATAAGTCTAATGTATATTAACTCCACTCGAAATAGAAGTGCTAGACAATCGCCTAAGCTGAAGGGAACATATCAATGAAGTAAGTGATAAATTAAGAAGGATATTGCCAAAATTTTCTATTAACAAACTTAAAATACCATATCAAATACTTTCACTTCTTTATAAGTCTGATGGAATCAACTGTATCATATGGACTATCCAGCTACGGTAGGACATATAAGACTTGCCTGGACCAAATATACACACTTCAAATACGTTTTTTTAAAAACCATTTGCCCAATTAATATTAACATCAATTACAAACATAATTACCATGAACTATTTGATATCTGTTAAATCATACTTGTATATACTGTATATTACTTGTATACTGTATTGTTGTATATTACTGATAGAAGTTTTTTTTAACAAAAATCTCAAGAGAACTAAAATAATTGATAGTAGCGTAACATTACAAAATCAGTTCTTATATTATATAATTTAAAAACGATACACACTTAAAAATTATGAAACCGTTAATACAAACTTGGTAAAACGGAGTACAACCTGTATGGCAGTAATTTTTTTTTTATACCACGATGGTGGCAAACAAGCATACGGCCCGCCTGATGGTAAGCGGTTACTGCAGCCTATGGACGCCTGCGGCACCAGGACAGCTACGGTAATTATGTAATTATTGTAATTACATGATTACCGTAGCTTATTATTCTTACATGTAATTTTGTCATTTCTCTGTACGCTCGTGCTTGAAGCTGTAATATTTTACAAAAAGTGATTCGTGTGGACATTGGGCGTTGTCTGCGACCGTACAATTGATATGTCTATTGGCGACTACCCACATTGTACATTTACATAATTTTGGGAGTTATTATGTTTGTGTACTCCACAATATATTTTTATCTGGTGCATCTACCACTTGAATGGTTAAATTAAACACAGTATAAACTTGATAGGCATTTACTGTTCAGGTGGTAGCAATATTCACAGTATTTGTCTCCAAGAGCTTGAGTTACAAGCTTGTAGTCGCTTTGTTAATCCGAGTCCACTTGACATTCTTTTATGTGTCCAATTCTGTTTATAAAAAGTGGCTTCGTCAAAAACAGTGTTGCCACATGAACGCTACACCACCCCCCTACGGAGAAAGACAACTAGTCTCTAAAAGTCTTAAATCTAACACGCCTACCCGATCGTGTGTTATAAGGCGCAGGATGAAACTAGCGTTCGACATTATCACCCCGCTCGAACCAACCCACTACCCGACCAACGTGGCACACAGACTCGACATTCTGGACGTGGCACTCCTAAAGAACATAAACCTACGTTTGTGTTCAGTAGAAGTGCTACACGAGTTAACTTCTGACCACAGACCTGTGGTCATGGAGTTCGCACCCAGACTGGGTCCCATCGACACAGGTCATCGTACCCCCACTAGACGAATCACGGACTGGAGGCGCCTCGGGACAAAACTCGAGGCATCCTCGTCCGTGCATCTAGACAGGATACCCGACCATATATTCAGTCACGAGGACACCGCGACGGCGATCGACTCCCTCACAGCACACGTGCAATCGTTAATTAACGAATGCACTCGGGAGGCACCAGCGACGAACGATCGCCGCTGGAACCTACCCGATGACGTACGTGAACTGCTGAGGCGGAAGAACGTCGCCGTACGAGCCTACGACAGATATCCATGCGGAGACAACAGGATCAGGTTACGAAGCCTAGAAAGAGCGGTCAAGTCGCGCATCGACCAAATGCGCCAAGACAGGTGGGACAGGACACTACAAGACCTCGAACCTACCCACCTTGCCTTCTGGCAACTATTCCGCTCGCTAAAGAGAGACACTATCACCTGTATGCCTCCTCTAAGCCGACCTAACCTTCCACCGGCCTTCGAGGGCCACCCGTAAACCCAGCGCCTCAATGCGCCCGACCACCAAAGAGACTCCCACGGTGGCCAGGCGCGCCGCCTCTTGAAAGTTTGCCCCCCGGGCCGTGACCAATGTGTCATCGGCGTAACAAATTACGCCCAGCCCGGGGGGAAGACGACCTCGAAGGGCCCAGTCGTATCCCATATTCCACAGGAGTGGAATATGGGATACGACGACGATAACCTGGATGTTATCCGCGCTGCATCCCGTCTTTTCCTCTATTGCAGCACGGACATCCTCGATCGTCACTGAGTCGTCCAGCCCTGAAATACGCAGTTCTACGCACTTCGTTGGCCTGGCGAATCGGTAGCTGCGAATAATCCCCGCAGCTTCTCGGCAAACGTGTCCGCCGTCTTTGCGCCTTCCGCCCCAGGGAACTCGAGGACTCGAGCTCCCGTCTGGGCAAGGCGCATCCTGACTCCTACTGTCCCAAGATTATTTATAGCGAGGCTGTCTCGGGTCCTCTTGAACACCGCCGCATACGACAGCCCCTCATTTGCCGCCTCCGGTGATACTGTAATTACTACAGCCGCAGTTTTAGGTGGCTGTAGTTTCCGTGGCTTCGCCTTCTTGACCACTGCCACCGGTGGCGACTGCGGAGTCGAGGTTGCTTTCTTGGCAGCCTTCCCACTCCGCTTTCGGGATTTTTTATTACCTCCTACTAACTGCCACTTGCTATTCGAGTGAGCAGTCGCAGAGGGGGCCGCACTTGAGAGGTCAGAATTTGGAGTGGGGAGGCGAGGAACCACCTCTTTTATCCTTGGCGCAGTTTTCTTCGGTGCAGGCCCAGCCTTCGGTTCTGCCGTTTTTGCTGCTGTATGGATCGCTCGTCCAGACTTACGAGTGATCGCAGTTGCAGATACCGATACCGCCGATGCATACGATCTGCGACTACCAGTAATGGGAGGCGGAGTTGGTACTGATGCGGTCCTTTGCCTATCTGCAGCAAGTGGCGGCCGAATAACGGGGGCTGGAGGCAGTCTCGACTCAAGACCCGCAAGTCGCCCGTCCAGCATACGCCCCACTGCCTCCAGAATTTGACGAAGCTGTTCATCACCAGAACTGGGAGTGGGGGAAGGTTGCTGCTGAGCCAGGCCTCGCTTCTCAGGGCCGTCCGCCTGCGCCTTAAACTGGGCGAACTGGGCGCTCAGCTCAGCTACCCGTCCCGTCAGACGTTCGTTGGCCGCCTGAAGGCGAGCTACGTCACCGATGAGGGTTTCAACTATGCCAGCAATGGCGGAGGAGGAGTCCTTGAGGGCTCTTACAAATTGGCCCTTCAGGTTCGTAGATTTCGTGGCCACTTTGTTTATAATAGCCACAGCTACATTCGCCCTCTCCTGCATAGACATCGGCGTTTGTGAAACAGAACCCTCCAAAGCCGGCCCCTGGATTTTTAACGGGAGATCGGCGATCTCCTCCTCCACTAAATTTTCTCCCTCAACTCGAACCCGTCTATAGGCTTCCGCCTTTGAGGGCCTCGAGACCGGAGTGCGCGACCTCCCTCTGTGGCTACTAGCCACTTTGGGAGGCATCCATTCCTGAGACGCGTCGCTGTCTTCGTCGATGAAGCGTCCGCGTTTGCGACTATCGCGGAGCTCCATGTACATCTGCTCCAGTGTACTCGTCGTCGTACTGGAGTTATCATCCGACGGTACGACGGATCTGGAACGCAAGCGTTCTGATCTTCTTAGGCTCCCAGAAGTTAGATTGACTTCTGGAAGCCTTTCTGTGATAGGCTTCTCGGCCGAAACTTTTTCACTCTTTTCTATTTTACTGTCCTTCTTCGCTTCTTCCTTTGTATTATTTTCTTTAGTTTTTATATATTCCATAACAAAACCCACGAGTGGGGGAGAACTAGAGGTCGACCCGGGCAGAGATCCCCCAATACCCGGGCAAGCGTAAATTTGTGCCCAACCGAGGGGTCCGCAGGTACCTCGGCTGGGAGTGCGCTTACGACTGAACTGCCCATCAGCCATGCATCCCCTGGCCACGCACCAAAACACGGGATTCGGGGTAATTTTTTATAGAGGTTTTCTTCCTCATAGCCCAGGCGGTTAAGCCAAGACTCGCCCCCGATCGGATTCGCGAGACATAACCACGATACTCCTTTCGGGATTACGATGTGACAACGGTGGCAGGAAGATTAATTCTTCCAATGCCTGCTCGGCGGCAGTGTGAGTACACACCGAGCCCGTTCTCCTTTCTCCACCATTGACAGTGGAGAAACGCTGACCCATGAAAGGGTCCCACCAACATGATTTTTTATCGAGGTTTTCCTCCTCATTGCTCCGAAGAGCGAAGAGCCAACAGAGGAATCGACAAAAATGCCCGCTCTGTTGGACCAAGCCTCAACCGAATAGCTGAAGAAAATGGCCTCCTCTTCTTTGTGCTAGAATATCAGCCGTTGGCGGTGATGTCCTCTTCCAAATGGCACAGGAAGAAACAGTGCCGTCGCCAACGTTACCAGGGTGCACCACGTGGAGGTTTTCTAGCCAAGCACCCCAACCCCAGCCTCTAGCCTAGCCCCTTCTGGGTTAGGCAAAGTCGGCTGGGGCTAGACAACTCGGCGTTGGGGGGATTCCTAGTCGAGCCTAGTCATCAAACCCCTACATCCCATTCTCAGGTGTTAGTTTGGGTGTGCCGGCCAACAGGCCCATACTACCCCGGCACGTGGGCAGTTAGGAACCCGACGCACATTAAGATCGGCGAAGGGATACACTCTTAGGGCACACCTAGCTATAAGTACACCCTTCTGGCCTTAGCCCGGCTGGGAGGCCAAGCACACTCACACCCCCGGGTTGTCCCACACGGGGACTAGGACTGTGTTGTTGTTGTTTTAATTAGTACATCGCGCAGCACCCCAACCGCCGAAATGGCCCTCGCGGGCCCTCCCGCGGGACCCACTCTCAGAGTGGGCATCAAAACCCTCCTGAATGACCCCGAAATCATCGAGGTCATTCAGAGGAAGTATATGACAAAAACCGAGCAGTTAACTCGGGAAATGGAGACAGAAACGTCTCCAGAGCCCGAGGCAAACTCGGGCGACGAAGGAGCGCACCATACAGGGTGCTCCGACGTCAGCGAAGACGAGTCCTCCTCCTCCTCCTCTTCAAAAGAGGACGACGAGCGAGAGGCAGGCTTTACGGTCGTTTCCTCACGGAAACGCACCCGTAAAACCAAAAAGGGCCCAAACAAGGCCCCCAAACTGACCGAGGGTAAGCAGACCTCGGCAGCCCCCGCCCCCGCCCCCGCCCCCGCCCCCGCTCGAGCCTCTTCAAGGTCTAAGGGCACCCCCTCCCCCCCAGGGAGGGCCTCGCCCACTATCGCGGACGCCTCGGCGGCCGCGCTGATGACCCCCGCCCCTCCACCGATCTACGTCCAGGAGAAGTCGAGATGGACGGCGATCTCCACCTGGTGCAACGAGCGCCGAATCTGCTACCACTCTGCCCGTAGCACCCAACAGGGCATCAAAGTCGCCCTAGCCACCGCAAGCGACCACAGGGCGCTTTCAAAGCTCCTTCGGGAAAGGAACATCTCGTTCCATACTTACACTCTCCCGAAGGACAGGAAGCTCCGTGTAGTCGTACGTAACGTACCCAGGGAGATCTCCCCCGAGGAGATCAAACAATCCCTGTCCGAGAACCACCCGGTGCATGAGGTACACCGGATGGTCAAAGGCCGCACCAATGTCGTGTACGACATGGTGATGGTCTCGCTAGACGACAGCCCCGCGGGTAAGGACATCTTCAAGATGTCATCCGTCTGCGGGCTGTCGGGTATAACCGTGGAGCCACCTCACCGTAGAAGTGGCATCTCACAATGCCACCGCTGCCAGCTCTACGGGCACTCGGCGCGAAACTGTTTGCGACGGAGGCGTGCAAAAGACCTAAAGATAGGGCCAATTGCACTGAGCCAGCCGCGTGCGTGCTGTGTGGCGAAGAAGGCCACCCCGCCAACTACAGAGGTTGCCCGAAGGCGCCTAAAACCCCCAAGGCGAAAGGACCTCAGCGTCCCCGCCCAGTCGTCCCTGCTACTGCAGGGACTGGGGGGAGCTTTACAGCTGCTCCTTTGCCGAAGACGAACGCCTGGGCCACTCCCAGGAAGATGGGGGAGACCTTCCCACCTCTGCCCGTGCGGAAGACGATGCAGGCCCCCATACCTGCCCCAGTACCCGCAAAGGCAGCCTCCGGCGTGCCCATGCCCACTAAACCTCTCCAGGGAGGGCCCAAGCCGCTCGTCGACTATAGGAGCCCTCCAGCCCAGCTAACCCTAACCCAAACTATCGACCCGGACCTATCCCTCGTGGCAAGGTTCGCGAGTGCGATAAACTTTAGCGAGCTTCGCCAACTCGCTAACCTAATTCGCCAGAACGAGGGCGATCCGTTGGCCCTCCTCAACGTCAGTATCAGATACTCGAGCGTACTCGAGAAGTTAGGCGCATTCAAGTGCAACCCATAACATGGATAGGACACCGACAAGCAGAGTCAAACCAAGATCACTCAAGCTAGGGTATTTCAACGCCAACGGCATCAGTAGGCAACGAGATGAAGTTGGCGAATTCCTTAGGGCACACCAACTCGACATACTATTCGCACAAGAGACCTTTTTGAAACCCTCGCAGAGAAACCCAAACGTTGCGAACTACTCTGTGGTCCGCAACGATAGGATTGACTTTGCGCTAGGGGGAACTCTCATATATTACAAAAGGTCCCTTCACTGCGTACCTATGGATCCGCCTGCGCTGACTAGCATCGAGGCTTCGGTCTGTCGAATAGGCATGACCGGACACCAATCGATCACACTAGTTTCAGCCTATCTGTCACCCAATCGGCAACTACTCGAGAGTGACCTCCGAGCACTGCTAGAACTGAGCGACGCCGTGATAATCGGCGGCGACCTTAACGCCAAAAACACCCTTTGGAACTGTCACCAGTCCAACGCCAAAGGCAGAGCCCTGGAGTCGCTCTCGAATAGACTAGCGTTCGACATCATCGCCCCGTTCGAACCGACCCACTATCCGCACAACGTGTCTCACCGACCCGACATTCTGGACGTGGCACTCCTAAAGAACATAAACCTACGTTTGTGTTCAGTAGAGGTGCTACACGAGTTAACTTCTAAACACAGACCTATGGTCATGGAGTTCGCACCCAGACTGGGTCCCATCGACACAGGTCATCGTACCCCCACTAGACGAATCACGGACTGCAGGCGCCTCGGGACCAAACTCGAGGCAACCTCGTCCGTGCATCTAGACAGGATACCCGACCACATAATCAGCAAAGAGGACACCGTGACGGCGATCGACTCCCTCACAGCACACGTGCAATCGTTAATTAACGAATGCACTCGGGAGGCACCAGCGACGAACGATCGCCGCTGGAACCTACCCGATGACGTACGTGAGCTGCTGAGGCGGAAGAACACCGCCGTACGAGCCTATGACAGATATCCATGCGAAGCCAACAGGATCAGGTTACGAAGCTTAGAAAGAGCGGTCAAGTCGCGCATCGATCAAATGCGCCAAGACAGGTGGGATAGGACACTACAAGACCTCGAACCTACCCACCTTGCCTTCTGGCAACTATCCCGCTCGCTTAAGAGAGACACCATCACCTGTATGCCTCCTCTAAGCCGACCTAACCTTCCACCGGCCTTCGACGATATCGAAAAGGCAGAGTGCCTGGCCGAGAGTCTAGAGAATCAGTGCACGCCCAGCGTAATACACTGCAACTCGGACCAAATAGCCGAAGTTGATTCGGAAGTAGAGCGCATAATAACCTCACTTCCTACATCAACACTAGCCTCAACATCAACGCCGACGGGGACGACGACAGATGAACAAGACCTAGACACGGTCACCCCCGAAGAAGTCGAAACGATCGTCAAGGGCCTACACGCTCGCAAGGCGCCCGGTTCGGACGGTATCACAAACAGGGTAATAAAACTCTTTCCGGAGAGGCTACTGGTCCTGCTGACGTTCATTTTCAACGCAGTGCTCAAAAACAACATCTTTCCACAACAATGGAAAGAAGCCGTTGTTATTGGGATACCCAAACCTGGCAAACCAAAGTCCGAACCGACCAGTTATAGACCGATCAGTCTGCTTAAAGGATTAGGCAAGCTATACGAGCGTCTAATCTACAATAGGCTGAAAGCGTATGCCGATGCTAATCTTCTCGTCCCCCACGAGCAATTCGGTTTCCGAACCGAACACTCGTGCGTCCACCAAGTCCACCGCATCGTTGAATACACCAGCGATCGGCTTCAACGCAACCTGTTCACAGGAATCCTCTTCTTTGACGTAGCGAAAGCTTTCGACAAAGTGTGGCACAACGGCTTATTATTTAAGCTGTCCACCATGGGAGTGCCACACGGACTCGTGCTCATCATACGAGACTACTTGTCGAATCGAAGCTTCCGCTACCGAGTAGAAGGGTCACTGTCCTCCACTCACCCCATTCGAGCCGGTGTCCCAGAAGGGTCCGTGCTCTCCCCCCTACTCTTCACGCTGTATACTAGCGACATTCCGAAGCATCGGTATGTGCAGACGGCACTATTCGCAGACGACACGGCTATCTACTGCTCAATAGTGAATCCCTCGACAGTAGCCAAAAAACTCCAGACCGCAGCCAACGCACTGGGCGTTTGGTTCCGGAAATGGAGGATAGAGGTCAACCCCGAGAAAAGCCAGGCGGTGCTGTTTCACAGAAGACAGCTAAGCTTGTATCCTTTGGAGAAGACCCCTCAGATTAAGATGTTCGGCAAGTCTATCCCTTGGGCTAGGCAGGCCAAATACCTAGGCATAACCCTCGACGACCGTCTAACCTTCGGCCCCCACATCAAGGCAGTCCGCAACCGGGCTGCCTTCGCGCTAGGACGTCTCCACAATTTATTAAACGCGCGTTCGAAGTTAGACTTGAAAAATAAAGTTAGGTTATACACGGCATGCATACGTCCTATAATGACGTACGGTAGCGTAGTACTCGCACACGTTAGGCCACACAGGATCCATAGGCTTCAAATACTACAGAATAGTTTCATGCGCAAAGCTACGGGAGCACCGTGGTATGTACGCAATGTCGATCTCCACATCGACCTCAGATTGCCGACCATCAAGCAATTCATAAAACAGTGCTCCCTTAGCTACTTTGACTCTGCTCCGACTCACCCCAACCCTCTAGTGGTTGCGGCCGTAGACTACACACCAAGTAGGATCTCGAAACTACGTCGACCCAGACACGCGTTAGAAGAGTTAGACGACGAAATTACGCTCGCTCAACGTAGAGCGAACACAGTTAAGCAATCTAATAGGAACCGTCCGCGTTTTCGTCCCCGTCGTCGGGGGCGGAATACGCGCCGCGTAAACCGTCCTCAAAACATGGGAGTAGGTCGCCCCAACGTAGCAGCAACACCCCAAGCCGAGGTTCGTATCCCGCTGGGGGTGCCCTTGGGCTATGTTGCTTAACAAATGACCGGTTGAGAGCCCTCAGCGCTCACCGTAATACCCGCGTAAAGTTGTAGAGGCCATCCCAGGCCAACAGCTAGGTCATCTCAAAAACAAAAAAAAAAAAAAAGGTGTCTCACAACAGTCAATCTATAGCACTCGTTCGTTGCGTACGCACGCACGCACGCAACGACCCCCTATTCGTTCGTTTCTGAACTTCTACTTTTTACAACACAAACAGCAAGCAGCAAAATGTCCGGCCGTCGCAAAGGCAGAAAATTAAAACGGAAGGCAAAGTCGCATTCGAAAGATAAAAAGACGGCCGGCGCCGTTAAAAATACCACCGCCGCTGAAAAGGCGGGCACCTCCGTCGCCCCTACGGCCAAAGCGAAGGCCGGCGCCGCTCCCAAGGCCAAGAAGACCGCGAAACCACCCACGAAGAAAGCAAAGGCACCTAAACCTAAGAAGACCGCACCCACACCCACCAAGTCGAAGTCTGCCACCAAGAAAACGACCGTAGCGAAGAAGTAGAGCGTCATCGCGAAACAAACGACACAAAACAACAGCCCTTTTCAGGGCTAACAATATATTCGTGAATGCGTGTGTCTTTCGGGGCACACACATTCGTTTCTTGATAACGCAGAAAGTCACTGTCATACCTATACACCACCATCAACACAAACGTTATAATATTTATTTATTTATTTATTTATTAAAGTTTGGAAAACCAACAGCTACAAGTTTCACACAGTAAAATTAAGTCGTATGAGTTAAGACACAGTTCACGATAGAAATCCAACGTTTTAGTACGGAGTCCGCGCACATTCTGGTAGTAAATGTTAAGTACAGTATCAGCCATTAATTTTGTATGTAAAAGCAGCAGTTATAGCAGCAGAATAAAGATACAGCAAATAATTCAGCCCTATCAGATCCAAAGTACACAACTCAATGTCAAAACAAATGCAAATGGTTACAAATAATAAAATTGTCGGGCGGTAAGCGACAGGTAAGTGAGCGAGAGTGCAAGCGAACAACAAGCATAGACTCAAGTAGGGGAGCGAGCAATCTTTTATATTGAATTAAATAGCAACAACGTACAGGAGTTAACATAATTACGAAGTTAAGTTAAGGAAAACAAACATAAGAATAATTATAATAATAATAACTCACTTACCTGTCGCTTACCGCCCGACAAAGATTTTTTTAAAGATCGGGCTGCCGCAATGAAATCCTCCTTAACATACCTGTTTAGAAAACATACGAGTACGATGATAGATTTCTCCTTTCAGTTGATGACCAGAGGTATTCTGTTAATGTAATTTATTTGAGCTTTAGATAATGTAAACTTCACTTTTTACTACTTATTTACTTTATACTACGGTATACTATACTACGGTTCTACTATTAATATAATAATAAATAAGTAAAAAGGCCGGTGTCGAGCAGCGCGACACCGCCCGACTGCCAACCGACGCACGCACACAATTACTGGAGACAGCGCGATTCAATCGTTCTTTTAACATTCTAGAGTGTATTTCTCTTAATGATGCCAGTCTGTGTGCAGGGGCGATTGAGTACAATCAAAAAGCACAAGGGTCGCTCGTCATAATTAGCCTTAATATTAATATTAGGAGTATTAATCGCAAAATAGAGATTTCCTCTTGGCCTTTATATCCGCACTGGGCATGCATATAGACGTTGTTGTGCTAACCGAGGCGAGTGTTGGACAAATGAAAATAATCCACCACCTGACATGAGTGGTTACAGCATGTTTTGGACTATACAGAGTTTGAATCAGAACGATGGTGTAGTGGTCTATGCGCACAATGAATTAGTGGCGATTGCCAATGAACCGAAACTACTGGAAGGTAATTGTCTCATTCTCACTGTTAAACCTGACTACACTGTCATTTGTTCCTATCGTCCACCAAGTTTTAAAAACCCAAACGTGTACCTAGAATCACTTAACGATATCCTTAAGGACATTCGAACTGAGAACATAATTTTTACATGTGATATTATATATATATTAATACATCACCTGATAACTTGTCGAATACAGCTCAGAATTATCTCAATCTTATGGCAATGTATGGTTTAAGACAAGGTATAGATAAGCCCACGCACATGAAAACATGTATCGATCACTTTATGGTTAAGTGTTTATATCGTTGGCAAACAGTCGTTTTTGAGCCTGCCCTATACTTTTATTTATTAATGGCATGCAAATAGAAAAACGGCATACTATACGTAACAAGGTGCTAATTAACTATGATAAAATTAAAACATTATTATCAGAAGAGTCCTGGAATAATCTTTATCAGGTCATCGACGTTTATACTGTCTCGGAAATGATAACAAACAAATTGATTAATGTGATTTCAATGAACACGCTCAAATAGTTACAAAATCAAATCGTTTTAAGCCAATAAAGCCGTGGATTACAAACGGTATTGTCAAATGCATTAGAAAAAGGGATAATCTACATAAAACTATAGTACAGTCACCAAATAATATACATCTAAAAATTAAATACCAGAAGTATAGAAATACATGTAATAATATTATAAAAGCGTTAAAAAAACAATACTATCAAGAAAAACTAAGTAAATGCAAAGGTAACATAAAAGAAACATGGAATATTATAAAGGAAGTATGTGATATGAAGAAAAAAAGAGAACAATGCATTGAGCTACTAAAAATAGACACCACTCCTACAGAGTCCCTTAATTTTGTCAACAACTACTTTACTGGCATTGGAAGTATATTGGCCAACGACATACTAAACATAATGAACAAATCGGAAGCAGAATTGTCACGTGAATCAGTTACGGGCACAGCACCATTAAATTCAATGTCATTTATGTTGACAGATCCAGGGGAAATAAAAGGAATTATTTTGGCTATGAGGTCGCGCAGTGCTCCTGGGTGGGACAAGATAACAGCTGAAATACTGAAACAAAACATTATGTCTCTTGCCTCAAGCGGTCCACGTTTCTGTGTAATCTATTTAAGTTTGACATCAGGCAAATTTACAGTTCTATTTAAAAAAGCCGTAGTATGCCCAATTTTCAAGTCTGGTGAAACAAAGATGTCAAGTAATTACCGTCCTATCTATCTCTCTTCTGTCAACGCTTTCCAAAATTTTAGAAAAAGTTGTAAACAAGAGAGTAATTAAATACCTAGAAAATAACAAATTTATCAGTGATTCTCAATTTGGTTTTAGAGAAAGCAAATCTACGGAGGATGCCGTATTGACTCTAACAACTTCTATAGTATCATACCTAGATCGAGGGGACAAATGTTTAGGAGTCTTCTTGGACTTACAAAAAGCATTTGACACCGTCAGCATTCCAATCCTACTAGCGCGTTTGGAGAATATCGGCATAAGGGGTATTGCTCATGATTGGTTTAC
This sequence comes from Hypercompe scribonia, assembly GCA_949316085.1. Lineage (NCBI taxonomy): Eukaryota > Metazoa > Arthropoda > Insecta > Lepidoptera > Erebidae > Hypercompe > Hypercompe scribonia. Next base: position 25,185,611 of record OX438972.1, read on the forward strand.
TGACTACTTGACCAATACCAACCAACGTGTTAGAGTATCTGGCTTTGAAAGTTTCGATTCTAGCTGCAGCTATGGGGTGCCCCAGAGTAGCACGCTGGGGCCAACATTATTTCTCCTTTACATCAATGACTTGTGCAAGGTGAGTACCCCACCACACACAGATTTATTGATGTTTGCTGATGATACTGCTCTCATCTTTCATGGCCAAACGTGGAACACGGCTTTCGAACTGGCAGAAATCGGCTTAGCTAAAGTCACAAGTTGGCTGGAAAATAATCTTTTGTCGATAAACACCGTTAAAATAAAATATATTTGTTTCGTTAAATCGTCCATAGGGAAACCTGACGCATCACATGTACTCAAAATACATACATTTCCATGTAATAGACAAGCATTCCATTTGGATTGCAATTGCTCCACACTTTCTCGAGTGCCCAATATAAAGTATCTGGGAGTTACAGTAGACGATCGATCAACTTATCTGGACTATACATCTCACATCAACAATAGCGAGAGTTAGAAAATTGGTCTATGTATTTAAAAACTTACGTACCGTAACCAGCGGCTTACTATTGATACAAACGTACCGGTCGCTATGTGAATGCTTAATCAGATACTGCATTTGCGTATGGGGAGGTGCAGCAAAAACCAGTTTAATTGGGCTCGAACGCGCACAAAGAATGGTGCTTAAAGTGCTTTTATTTCTACCGTATCGATATCCTACGTCCTCTGTATATGAACACGCAGGAGTGTTATCGGTTAGAAAATTATTTAGCTACGAAATATTACGAAGATATCACAGAAAAGTAGTCCCTAACTTACCAAAGACACAAAAGCGCGTTACACGCTGGCCCGTGCCATATGTTAAAACAACATTCGCTCGTAAAACGTACAACTTTTTAGCTCCCTACGTATATAATAAATGTTGTAAGATTAATAAAGTGAATACCATATATACATTAAATAATAAAAAAATAAAAAAAAATATTTTCACTTGGCTACACACTATGGATAATAATGATGTAGAGAAATTATTAGTACAAGAATTATTAACACACACACGCACGCACGCAAGCTTGCGCGCACACACACACACACACACACTCACACACACAGAAGCATGCCATTTATAAAATAGTCTTAAATTATTTTCATTATTGTGAACAGTAATAATTATCTAGTCGATGTAAAACTGTACCTGTATGTGGGGAAGCCACTGACACCTGCAACACAGTTTTAACTAGCGCGGGTGTCAGCGTATTCAATAATTGAAGTGTACCCATTTTTATGTCAATAAAGATTATTATTATTATTCTTCGTTTCTTTCTATCGCACTCAATCGCTCGTCCGTTCACTAGCTCTCTCGCAAGTACGGCTCCCTAAGCGGGCGGAAGTTTATGGGGCCGTACGAGAGTATAAATAGAACAGCGCGAGCGGTGTCCCACAACAGTCAATCTATAGCACTCGTTCGTTGCGCACGTACGCACGCACGCACGCAACGACCCCCTATTCGTTCGTTTCTGAACTTCTACTTTTTACAACACAAGCAGCAAGCAGCAAAATGTCCGGCCGTCGCAAAGGCAGAAAATTAAAACGGAAGGCAAAGTCGCGTTCGAAAGACAAAAAAACGGCCGGCGCCGTTAAAAATACCACCGCCGCTGAAAAGGCGGGCACCTCCGTCGCCCCTCCGGCCAAAGCGAAGGCCGGCGCCGCTCCCAAGGCCAAGAAGACCGCGAAACCACCCACGAAGAAAGCAAAGGCACCTAAACCTAAGAAGACCGCACCCACACCCACCAAGTCGAAGTCTGCCACCAAGAAAACGACCGTAGCGAAGAAGTAGAGCGTCATCGCGAAACAAACGACACAAAACAACAGCCCTTTTCAGGGCTAACAATATATTCGTGAATGCGTGTGTCTTTCGGGGCACACACATTCGTTTCTTGATAACGCAGAAAGTCACTGTCATACCTATACACCACCATCAACACAAACGTTATAATATTTATTTATTTATTAAAGTTCGGAAAACCAACAGCTACAAGTTTCACACAGTAAAATTAAGTCGTATGAGTTAAGACACAGTTCACGATAGAAATCCAACGTTTTAGTACGGAGTCCGCGCACATTCTGGTAGTAAATGTTAAGTACAGTATCAGTCATTAATTTTGTATGTAAAAGCAGCAGTTATAGCAGCAGAATAAAGATACAGCAAATAATTCAGCCCTATCAGATCCAAAGTACACAACTCAATGTCAAAACAAATGCAAATGGTTACAAATAATAAAATTGTCGGGCGGTAAGCGACAGGTAAGTGAGCGAGAGTGCAAGCGAACAACAAGCATAGACTCAAGTAGGGGAGCGAGCAATCTTTTATATTGAATTAAATAGCAACAACGTACAGGAGTTAACATAATTACGAAGTTAAGTTAAGGAAAACAAACATAAGAATAATTATAATAATAATAACTCACTTACCTGTCGCTTACCGCCCGACAAAGATTTTTTTAAAGATCGGGCTGCCGCAATGAAATCCTCCTTAACATACCTGTTTAGAAAACATACGAGTACGATGATAGATTTCTCCTTTCAGTTGATGACCAGAGGTATTCTGTTAATGTAATTTATTTGAGCTTTAGATAATGTAAACTTCACTTTTTACTACTTATTTACTTTATACTACGGTATACTATACTACGGTTCTACTATTAATATAATAATAAATAAGTAAAAAGGCCGGTGTCGAGCAGCGCGACACCGCCCGACCGCCCGACTGCCCGACTCCCGACTCCGACTCCGACTCCGACTCCGACTCCGAGATTTATAATAATACGTAAGTTAAGGTGACCTCTTTTATAACCGCGCTACACGACGCAACAACATTTGGGCGTGGCTTAATAGCCAATTAGAAAATGCGAAGTGTTTGATTGGACGTTATTTTAAGTTTCTAATGTGTAAAAACTGGTACGTCGTTTTCCAGAAGCAAATAAGTTGTAAAATGAATGGGTTCATATTGAAAACGAGTGACCATATAAAATAGATTGATAAGAATACGTTTTCAGTCATAATAAGTATTAAAATAAGATACGATAATTACATAGTTCTGTAAGTTAGAGTACTTTTAGTGTTTTTGGTGTACGTTATAAAGTCATTGGCTACGAGATAACCCTCTTATATAAAGTTGTTTGACACTTATGTTTGCATGCTGTTATAATATCTTCTGCGATTGAGGAGTATACATAAAGTTTCAAATATATGTTTATTAATTATGATATACGGCGAGAGATTCAAAGATTACTCTAATATGTATAAAAAGCGTAAATATAAAAGTATAATCTTCACTATTATATTATATTAGTAAATTAGCTGGAAAAGCATAAATGATGGAAATAGAACGGTCACAACGAGCATTGCTAAAGGTAATGTATTTTAAAAAAAGATGTTTCCCGACTAATAGTCTATACTCAATTAGCAACGTTCTATCAATGCGGCAGTTATACGTACTCTACACAATATTAACCCAGATAAGCCTGAAACTAAAATTTTCTGAAAATTTTGAAAAAAGTTACATTATTTAGTTTATTAGATCTTATGCAACATAAAAAAAATTATGAAAAAAAAATTAAGTGTAAGGCTTTCAGGGAAACAGCCGTCCTATATGTAGGACAGTAGGATAATAAGAGGAAATAAAAGACCATTTATGACAAAACAGAATGTAATCAAAAAGTGTAGTTTATTAGATAACTATTGATTATATTACCCATTGTTATATGTAATTTACTAGATTAACACTATTTATGAATGATATGTTTTCAAAACACTTGACACACACTCCAACATCACATTTCTTGCAACGTGTCAAACATTTTTTGTGACATTGACGACAGTGTGTTTGCTTCGATTGAGGAATAACCAGATGATTCATCTGGTCTTTACGACTATCAGCATGTCATGATGGGAGGGTCGGCTAGGCCCTCTTTTGGCATTTTTTCTGTTTGATTCAATCAAAGCAATTGCTACCCTTCTGCGAAAGCCAAGATGATCCAGTTTTCCATGATTTATTTTATATAACTGCCACGCATTATGTTCGGCAAGATCAATCATGTGTGTGAGCAACGGCATGTACCATTTCTTACCTCGTATACCAATTCAGTAATGTGAAATATTTTCATCAGACCGATCCACTCCTTCCATATATTTGTTATAGATGGACACCATATGTGGTTCTTCTATCACAATGTTTCTCTTTTCACTTTGTGAGAAGCGTTTGGCAGATTGTTTAGGATTTATTCCTACAGCATTAGAAGCAATACTGAATATATTATTGTCATGCCATTTAGCAATAATGAACGTGTTGTCATGTGTCGTTCTGTAATCGACAGCACCACGTTCCTTTTTTTTCAGTAACTTCGATGTAATCAGAGGACAACTAGATGTCCTGTTTTCTCCAGTCGTTTTTGAGCCTGCCCTATACTTTTATTTATTAATGGCATGCAAATAGAAAAACGGCATACTATACATAACAAGGTGCTAATTAACTATGATAAAATTAAAACATTATTATCAGAAGAGTCCTGGAATAATCTTTATCAGGTCATCGACGTTTATACTGTCTCGGAAATGATAACAAACAAATTGATTAATGTGATTTCAATGAACACGCTCAAATAGTTACAAAATCAAATCGTTTTAAGCCAATAAAGCCGTGGATTACAAACGGTATTGTCAAATGCATTAGAAAAAGGGATAATCTACATAAAACTATAGTACAGTCACCAAATAATATACATCTAAAAATTAAATACCAGAAGTATAGAAATACATGTAATAATATTATAAAAGCGTTAAAAAAACAATACTATCAAGAAAAACTAAGTAAATGCAAAGGTAACATAAAAGAAACATGGAATATTATAAAGGAAGTATGTGATATGAAGAAAAAAAGAGAACAATGCATTGAGCTACTAAAAATAGACACCACTCCTACAGAGTCCCTTAATTTTGTCAACAACTACTTTACTGGCATTGGAAGTATATTGGCCAACGACATACTAAACATAATGAACAAATCGGAAGCAGAATTGTCACGTGAATCAGTTACGGGCACAGCACCATTAAATTCAATGTCGTTTATGTTGACAGATCCAGGGGAAATAAAAGGAATTATTTTGGCTATGAGGTCGCGCAGTGCTCCTGGGTGGGACAAGATAACAGCTGAAATACTGAAACAAAACATTATGTCTCTTGCCTCAAGCGGTCCACGTTTCTGTGTAATCTATTTAAGTTTGACATCAGGCAAATTTACAGTTCTATTTAAAAAAGCCGTAGTATGCCCAATTTTCAAGTCTGGTGAAACAAAGATGTCAAGTAATTACCGTCCTATCTATCTCTCTTCTGTCAACGCTTTCCAAAATTTTAGAAAAAGTTGTAAACAAGAGAGTAATTAAATACCTAGAAAATAACAAATTTATCAGTGATTCTCAATTTGGTTTTAGAGAAAGCAAATCTACGGAGGATGCCGTATTGACTCTAACAACTTCTATAGTATCATACCTAGATCGAGGGGACAAATGTTTAGGAGTCTTCTTGGACTTACAAAAAGCATTTGACACCGTCAGCATTCCAATCCTACTAGCGCGTTTGGAGAATATCGGCATAAGGGGTATTGCTCATGATTGGTTTACTGACTACTTGACCAATACCAACCAACGTGTTAGAGTATCTGGCTTTGAAAGTTTCGATTCTAGCTGCAGCTATGGGGTGCCCCAGAGTAGCACGCTGGGGCCAACATTATTTCTCCTTTACATCAATGACTTGTGCAAGGTGAGTACCCCACCACACACAGATTTATTGATGTTTGCTGATGATACTGCTCTCATCTTTCATGGCCAAACGTGGAACACGGCTTTCGAACTGGCAGAAATCGGCTTAGCTAAAGTCACAAGTTGGCTGGAAAATAATCTTTTGTCGATAAACACCGTTAAAATAAAATATATTTGTTTCGTTAAATCGTCCATAGGGAAACCTGACGCATCACATGTACTCAAAATACATACATTTCCATGTAATAGACAAGCATTCCATTTGGATTGCAATTGCTCCACACTTTCTCGAGTGCCCAATATAAAGTATCTGGGAGTTACAGTAGACGATCGATCAACTTATCTGGACTATACATCTCACATCAACAATAGCGAGAGTTAGAAAATTGGTCTATGTATTTAAAAACTTACGTACCGTAACCAGCGGCTTACTATTGATACAAACGTACCGGTCGCTATGTGAATGCTTAATCAGATACTGCATTTGCGTATGGGGAGGTGCAGCAAAAACCAGTTTAATTGGGCTCGAACGCGCACAAAGAATGGTGCTTAAAGTGCTTTTATTTCTACCGTATCGATATCCTACGTCCTCTGTATATGAACACGCAGGAGTGTTATCGGTTAGAAAATTATTTAGCTACGAAATATTACGAAGATATCACAGAAAAGTAGTCCCTAACTTACCAAAGACACAAAAGCGCGTTACACGCTGGCCCGTGCCATATGTTAAAACAACATTCGCTCGTAAAACGTACAACTTTTTAGCTCCCTACGTATATAATAAATGTTGTAAGATTAATAAAGTGAATACCATATATACATTAAAAAATAAAAAAATAAAAAAAAATATTTTCACTTGGCTACACACTATGGATAATAATGATGTAGAGAAATTATTAGTACAAGAATTATTAACACACACACGCACGCACGCAAGCTTGCGCGCACACACACACACACACACACACACTCACACACACAGAAGCATGCCATTTATAAAATAGTCTTAAATTATTTTCATTATTGTGAACAGTAATAATTATCTAGTCGATGTAAAACTGTACCTGTATGTGGGGAAGCCACTGACACCTGCAACACAGTTTTAACTAGCGCGGGTGTCAGCGTATTCAATAATTGAAGTGTACCCATTTTTATGTCAATAAAGATTATTATTATTATTCTTCGTTTCTTTCTATCGCACTCAATCGCTCGTCCGTTCACTAGCTCTCTCGCAAGTACGGCTCCCTAAGCGGGCGGAAGTTTATGGGGCCGTACGAGAGTATAAATAGAACAGCGCGAGCGGTGTCTCACAACAGTCAATCTATAGCACTCGTTCGTTGCGCACGCACGCACGCACGCACGCAACGACCCCCTATTCGTTCGTTTCTGAACTTCTACTTTTTACAACACAAGCAGCAAGCAGCAAAATGTCCGGCCGTCGCAAAGGCAGAAAATTAAAACGGAAGGCAAAGTCGCGTTCGAAAGACAAAAAGACGGCCGGCGCCGTTAAAAATACCACCGCCGCTGAAAAGGCGGGCACCTCCGTCGCCCCTCCGGCCAAAGCGAAGGCCGGCGCCGCTCCCAAGGCCAAGAAGACCGCGAAACCACCCACGAAGAAAGCAAAGGCACCTAAACCTAAGAAGACTGCACCCACACCCACCAAGTCGAAGTCTGCCACCAAGAAAACGACCGTAGCGAAGAAGTAGAGCGTCATCGCGAAACAAACGACACAAAACAACAGCCCTTTTCAGGGCTAACAATATATTCGTGAATGCGTGTGTCTTTCGGGGCACACACATTCGTTTCTTGATAACGCAGAAAGTCACTGTCATACCTATACACCACCATCAACACAAACGTTATAATATTTATTTATTTATTAAAGTTCGGAAAACCAACAGCTACAAGTTTCACACAGTAAAATTAAGTCGTATGAGTTAAGACACAGTTCACGATAGAAATCCAACGTTTTAGTACGGAGTCCGCGCACATTCTGGTAGTAAATGTTAAGTACAGTATCAGCCATTAATTTTGTATGTAAAAGCAGCAGTTATAGCAGCAGAATAAAGATACAGCAAATAATTCAGCCCTATCAGATCCAAAGTACACAACTCAATGTCAAAACAAATGCAAATGGTTACAAATAATAAAATTGTCGGGCGGTAAGCGACAGGTAAGTGAGCGAGAGTGCAAGCGAACAACAAGCATAGACTCAAGTAGGGGAGCGAGCAATCTTTTATATTGAATTAAATAGCAACAACGTACAGGAGTTAACATAATTACGAAGTTAAGTTAAGGAAAACAAACATAAGAATAATTATAATAATAATAACTCACTTACCTGTCGCTTACCGCCCGACAAAGATTTTTTTAAAGATCGGGCTGCCGCAATGAAATCCTCCTTAACATACCTGTTTAGAAAACATACGAGTACGATGATAGATTTCTCCTTTCAGTTGATGACCAGAGGTATTCTGTTAATGTAATTTATTTGAGCTTTAGATAATGTAAACTTCACTTTTTACTACTTATTTACTTTATACTACGGTATACTATACTACGGTTCTACTATTAATATAATAATAAATAAGTAAAAAGGCCGGTGTCGAGCAGCGCGACACCGCCCGACCGCCCGACTGCCCGACTCCCGACTCCGACTCCGACTCCGACTCCGACTCCGAGATTTATAATAATACGTAAGTTAAGGTGACCTCTTTTATAACCGCGCTACACGACGCAACAACATTTGGGCGTGGCTTAATAGCCAATTAGAAAATGCGAAGTGTTTGATTGGACGTTATTTTAAGTTTCTAATGTGTAAAAACTGGTACGTTGTTTTCCAGAAGCAAATAAGTAGTAAAATGAATGGGTTCATATTGAAAACGAGTGACCATATAAAATAGATTGATAAGAATACGTTTTCAGTCATAATAAGTATTAAAATAAGATACGATAATTACATAGTTCTGTAAGTTAGAGTACTTTTAGTGTTTTTGGTGTACGTTATAAAGTCATTGGCTACGAGATAACCCTCTTATATAAAGTTGTTTGACACTTATGTTTGCATGCTGTTATAATATCTTCTGCGATTGAGGAGTATACATAAAGTTTCAAATATATGTTTTTTAATTATGATATACGGCGAGAGATTCAAAGATTACTCTAATATGTATAAAAAGCGTAAATAAAAAAGTATAATCTTCACTATTATATTATATTAGTAAATTAGCTGGAAAAGCATAAATGATGGAAATAGAACGGTCACAACGAGCATTGCTAAAGGTAATGTATTTTAAAAAAAGATGTTTCCCGACTAATAGTCTATACTCAATTAGCAACGTTCTATCAATGCGGCAGTTATACGTACTCTACACAATATTAACCCAGATAAGCCTGAAACTAAAATTTTCTGAAAATTTTGAAAAAAGTTACATTATTTAGTTTATTAGATCTTATGCAACATAAAAAAAATTATGAAAAAAAAATTAAGTGTAAGGCTTTCAGGGAAACAGCCGTCCTATATGTAGGACAGTAGGATAATAAGAGGAAATAAAAGACCATTTATGACAAAACAGAATGTAATCAAAAAGTGTAGTTTATTAGATAACTATTGATTATATTACCCATTGTTATATGTAATTTACTAGATTAACACTATTTATGAATGATATGTTTCAAAACACTTGACACACACTCCAACATCACATTTCTTGCAACGTGTCAAACATTTTTTGTGACATTGACGACAGTGTGTTTGCTTCGATTGAGGAATAACCAGATGATTCATCTGGTCTTTACGACTATCAGCATGTTCATGATGGGAGGGTCGGCTAGGCCCTCTTTTGGCATTTTTTCTGTTTGATTCAATCAAAGCAATTGCTACCCTTCTGCGAAAGCCAAGATGATCCAGTTTTCCATGATTTATTTTATATAACTGCCACGCATTATGTTCGGCAAGATCAATCATGTGTGTGAGCAACGGCATGTACCATTTCTTACCTCGTATACCAATTCAGTAATGTGAAATATTTTCATCAGACCGATCCACTCCTTCCATATATTTGTTATAGATGGACACCATATGTGGTTCTTCTATCACAATGTTTCTCTTTTCACTTTGTGAGAAGCGTTTGGCAGATTGTTTAGGATTTATTCCTACAGCATTAGAAGCAATACTGAATATATTATTGTCATGCCATTTAGCAATAATGAACGTGTTGTCATGTGTCGTTCTGTAATCGACAGCACCACGTTCCTTTTTTTTCAGTAACTTCGATGTAATCAGAGGACAACTAGATGTCCTGTTTTCTCCAGTCGTTTTTGAGCCTGCCCTATACTTTTATTTATTAATGGCATGCAAATAGAAAAACGGCATACTATACATAACAAGGTGCTAATTAACTATGATAAAATTAAAACATTATTATCAGAAGAGTCCTGGAATAATCTTTATCAGGTCATCGACGTTTATACTGTCTCGGAAATGATAACAAACAAATTGATTAATGTGATTTCAATGAACACGCTCAAATAGTTACAAAATCAAATCGTTTTAAGCCAATAAAGCCGTGGATTACAAACGGTATTGTCAAATGCATTAGAAAAAGGGATAATCTACATAAAACTATAGTACAGTCACCAAATAATATACATCTAAAAATTAAATACCAGAAGTATAGAAATACATGTAATAATATTATAAAAGCGTTAAAAAAACAATACTATCAAGAAAAACTAAGTAAATGCAAAGGTAACATAAAAGAAACATGGAATATTATAAAGGAAGTATGTGATATGAAGAAAAAAAGAGAACAATGCATTGAGCTACTAAAAATAGACACCACTCCTACAGAGTCCCTTAATTTTGTCAACAACTACTTTACTGGCATTGGAAGTATATTGGCCAACGACATACTAAACATAATGAACAAATCGGAAGCAGAATTGTCACGTGAATCAGTTACGGGCACAGCACCATTAAATTCAATGTCGTTTATGTTGACAGATCCAGGGGAAATAAAAGGAATTATTTTGGCTATGAGGTCGCGCAGTGCTCCTGGGTGGGACAAGATAACAGCTGAAATACTGAAACAAAACATTATGTCTCTTGCCTCAAGCGGTCCACGTTTCTGTGTAATCTATTTAAGTTTGACATCAGGCAAATTTACAGTTCTATTTAAAAAAGCCGTAGTATGCCCAATTTTCAAGTCTGGTGAAACAAAGATGTCAAGTAATTACCGTCCTATCTATCTCTCTTCTGTCAACGCTTTCCAAAATTTTAGAAAAAGTTGTAAACAAGAGAGTAATTAAATACCTAGAAAATAACAAATTTATCAGTGATTCTCAATTTGGTTTTAGAGAAAGCAAATCTACGGAGGATGCCGTATTGACTCTAACAACTTCTATAGTATCATACCTAGATCGAGGGGACAAATGTTTAGGAGTCTTCTTGGACTTACAAAAAGCATTTGACACCGTCAGCATTCCAATCCTACTAGCGCGTTTGGAGAATATCGGCATAAGGGGTATTGCTCATGATTGGTTTACTGACTACTTGACCAATACCAACCAACGTGTTAGAGTATCTGGCTTTGAAAGTTTCGATTCTAGCTGCAGCTATGGGGTGCCCCAGAGTAGCACGCTGGGGCCAACATTATTTCTCCTTTACATCAATGACTTGTGCAAGGTGAGTACCCCACCACACACAGATTTATTGATGTTTGCTGATGATACTGCTCTCATCTTTCATGGCCAAACGTGGAACACGGCTTTCGAACTGGCAGAAATCGGCTTAGCTAAAGTCACAAGTTGGCTGGAAAATAATCTTTTGTCGATAAACACCGTTAAAATAAAATATATTTGTTTCGTTAAATCGTCCATAGGGAAACCTGACGCATCACATGTACTCAAAATACATACATTTCCATGTAATAGACAAGCATTCCATTTGGATTGCAATTGCTCCACACTTTCTCGAGTGCCCAATATAAAGTATCTGGGAGTTACAGTAGACGATCGATCAACTTATCTGGACTATACATCTCACATCAACAATAGCGAGAGTTAGAAAATTGGTCTATGTATTTAAAAACTTACGTACCGTAACCAGCGGCTTACTATTGATACAAACGTACCGGTCGCTATGTGAATGCTTAATCAGATACTGCATTTGCGTATGGGGAGGTGCAGCAAAAACCAGTTTAATTGGGCTCGAACGCGCACAAAGAATGGTGCTTAAAGTGCTTTTATTTCTACCGTATCGATATCCTACGTCCTCTGTATATGAACACGCAGGAGTGTTATCGGTTAGAAAATTATTTAGCTACGAAATATTACGAAGATATCACAGAAAAGTAGTCCCTAACTTACCAAAGACACAAAAGCGCGTTACACGCTGGCCCGTGCCATATGTTAAAACAACATTCGCTCGTAAAACGTACAACTTTTTAGCTCCCTACGTATATAATAAATGTTGTAAGATTAATAAAGTGAATACCATATATACATTAAAAAATAAAAAAATAAAAAAAAATATTTTCACTTGGCTACACACTATGGATAATAATGATGTAGAGAAATTATTAGTACAAGAATTATTAACACACACACGCACGCACGCAAGCTTGCGCGCACACACACACACACACACACACACTCACACACACAGAAGCATGCCATTTATAAAATAGTCTTAAATTATTTTCATTATTGTGAACAGTAATAATTATCTAGTCGATGTAAAACTGTACCTGTATGTGGGGAAGCCACTGACACCTGCAACACAGTTTTAACTAGCGCGGGTGTCAGCGTATTCAATAATTGAAGTGTACCCATTTTTATGTCAATAAAGATTATTATTATTATTCTTCGTTTCTTTCTATCGCACTCAATCGCTCGTCCGTTCACTAGCTCTCTCGCAAGTACGGCTCCCTAAGCGGGCGGAAGTTTATGGGGCCGTACGAGAGTATAAATAGAACAGCGCGAGCGGTGTCTCACAACAGTCAATCTATAGCACTCGTTCGTTGCGCACGCACGCACGCACGCACGCAACGACCCCCTATTCGTTCGTTTCTGAACTTCTACTTTTTACAACACAAGCAGCAAGCAGCAAAATGTCCGGCCGTCGCAAAGGCAGAAAATTAAAACGGAAGGCAAAGTCGCGTTCGAAAGACAAAAAGACGGCCGGCGCCGTTAAAAATACCACCGCCGCTGAAAAGGCGGGCACCTCCGTCGCCCCTCCGGCCAAAGCGAAGGCCGGCGCCGCTCCCAAGGCCAAGAAGACCGCGAAACCACCCACGAAGAAAGCAAAGGCACCTAAACCTAAGAAGACTGCACCCACACCCACCAAGTCGAAGTCTGCCACCAAGAAAACGACCGTAGCGAAGAAGTAGAGCGTCATCGCGAAACAAACGACACAAAACAACAGCCCTTTTCAGGGCTAACAATATATTCGTGAATGCGTGTGTCTTTCGGGGCACACACATTCGTTTCTTGATAACGCAGAAAGTCACTGTCATACCTATACACCACCATCAACACAAACGTTATAATATTTATTTATTTATTAAAGTTCGGAAAACCAACAGCTACAAGTTTCACACAGTAAAATTAAGTCGTATGAGTTAAGACACAGTTCACGATAGAAATCCAACGTTTTAGTACGGAGTCCGCGCACATTCTGGTAGTAAATGTTAAGTACAGTATCAGCCATTAATTTTGTATGTAAAAGCAGCAGTTATAGCAGCAGAATAAAGATACAGCAAATAATTCAGCCCTATCAGATCCAAAGTACACAACTCAATGTCAAAACAAATGCAAATGGTTACAAATAATAAAATTGTCGGGCGGTAAGCGACAGGTAAGTGAGCGAGAGTGCAAGCGAACAACAAGCATAGACTCAAGTAGGGGAGCGAGCAATCTTTTATATTGAATTAAATAGCAACAACGTACAGGAGTTAACATAATTACGAAGTTAAGTTAAGGAAAACAAACATAAGAATAATTATAATAATAATAACTCACTTACCTGTCGCTTACCGCCCGACAAAGATTTTTTTAAAGATCGGGCTGCCGCAATGAAATCCTCCTTAACATACCTGTTTAGAAAACATACGAGTACGATGATAGATTTCTCCTTTCAGTTGATGACCAGAGGTATTCTGTTAATGTAATTTATTTGAGCTTTAGATAATGTAAACTTCACTTTTTACTACTTATTTACTTTATACTACGGTATACTATACTACGGTTCTACTATTAATATAATAATAAATAAGTAAAAAGGCCGGTGTCGAGCAGCGCGACACCGCCCGACCGCCCGACTGCCCGACTCCCGACTCCGACTCCGACTCCGACTCCGACTCCGAGATTTATAATAATACGTAAGTTAAGGTGACCTCTTTTATAACCGCGCTACACGACGCAACAACATTTGGGCGTGGCTTAATAGCCAATTAGAAAATGCGAAGTGTTTGATTGGACGTTATTTTAAGTTTCTAATGTGTAAAAACTGGTACGTTGTTTTCCAGAAGCAAATAAGTAGTAAAATGAATGGGTTCATATTGAAAACGAGTGACCATATAAAATAGATTGATAAGAATACGTTTTCAGTCATAATAAGTATTAAAATAAGATACGATAATTACATAGTTCTGTAAGTTAGAGTACTTTTAGTGTTTTTGGTGTACGTTATAAAGTCATTGGCTACGAGATAACCCTCTTATATAAAGTTGTTTGACACTTATGTTTGCATGCTGTTATAATATCTTCTGCGATTGAGGAGTATACATAAAGTTTCAAATATATGTTTTTTAATTATGATATACGGCGAGAGATTCAAAGATTACTCTAATATGTATAAAAAGCGTAAATAAAAAAGTATAATCTTCACTATTATATTATATTAGTAAATTAGCTGGAAAAGCATAAATGATGGAAATAGAACGGTCACAACGAGCATTGCTAAAGGTAATGTATTTTAAAAAAAGATGTTTCCCGACTAATAGTCTATACTCAATTAGCAACGTTCTATCAATGCGGCAGTTATACGTACTCTACACAATATTAACCCAGATAAGCCTGAAACTAAAATTTTCTGAAAATTTTGAAAAAAGTTACATTATTTAGTTTATTAGATCTTATGCAACATAAAAAAAATTATGAAAAAAAAATTAAGTGTAAGGCTTTCAGGGAAACAGCCGTCCTATATGTAGGACAGTAGGATAATAAGAGGAAATAAAAGACCATTTATGACAAAACAGAATGTAATCAAAAAGTGTAGTTTATTAGATAACTATTGATTATATTACCCATTGTTATATGTAATTTACTAGATTAACACTATTTATGAATGATATGTTTCAAAACACTTGACACACACTCCAACATCACATTTCTTGCAACGTGTCAAACATTTTTTGTGACATTGACGACAGTGTGTTTGCTTCGAT
The DNA here is from genome assembly GCA_949316085.1 of Hypercompe scribonia. NCBI lineage: Eukaryota > Metazoa > Arthropoda > Insecta > Lepidoptera > Erebidae > Hypercompe > Hypercompe scribonia. Next base: position 25,200,879 of record OX438972.1, read on the forward strand.
TGAGGAATAACCAGATGATTCATCTGGTCTTTACGACTATCAGCATGTTCATGATGGGAGGGTCGGCTAGGCCCTCTTTTGGCATTTTTTCTGTTTGATTCAATCAAAGCAATTGCTACCCTTCTGCGAAAGCCAAGATGATCCAGTTTTCCATGATTTATTTTATATAACTGCCACGCATTATGTTCGGCAAGATCAATCATGTGTGTGAGCAACGGCATGTACCATTTCTTACCTCGTATACCAATTCAGTAATGTGAAATATTTTCATCAGACCGATCCACTCCTTCCATATATTTGTTATAGATGGACACCATATGTGGTTCTTCTATCACAATGTTTCTCCTTTCACTTTGTGAGAAGCGTTTGGCAGATTGTTTAGGATTTATTCCTACAGCATTAGAAGCAATACTGAATATATTATTGTCATGCCATTTAGCAATAATGAACGTGTTGTCATGTGTCGTTCTGTAATCGACAGCACCACGTTCCTTTTTTTTCAGTAACTTCGATGTAATCAGAGGACAACTAGATGTCCTGTTTTCTCCAGTCGTTTTTGAGCCTGCCCTATACTTTTATTTATTAATGGCATGCAAATAGAAAAACGGCATACTATACATAACAAGGTGCTAATTAACTATGATAAAATTAAAACATTATTATCAGAAGAGTCCTGGAATAATCTTTATCAGGTCATCGACGTTTATACTGTCTCGGAAATGATAACAAACAAATTGATTAATGTGATTTCAATGAACACGCTCAAATAGTTACAAAATCAAATCGTTTTAAGCCAATAAAGCCGTGGATTACAAACGGTATTGTCAAATGCATTAGAAAAAGGGATAATCTACATAAAACTATAGTACAGTCACCAAATAATATACATCTAAAAATTAAATACCAGAAGTATAGAAATACATGTAATAATATTATAAAAGCGTTAAAAAAACAATACTATCAAGAAAAACTAAGTAAATGCAAAGGTAACATAAAAGAAACATGGAATATTATAAAGGAAGTATGTGATATGAAGAAAAAAAGAGAACAATGCATTGAGCTACTAAAAATAGACACCACTCCTACAGAGTCCCTTAATTTTGTCAACAACTACTTTACTGGCATTGGAAGTATATTGGCCAACGACATACTAAACATAATGAACAAATCGGAAGCAGAATTGTCACGTGAATCAGTTACGGGCACAGCACCATTAAATTCAATGTCGTTTATGTTGACAGATCCAGGGGAAATAAAAGGAATTATTTTGGCTATGAGGTCGCGCAGTGCTTCTGGGTGGGACAAGATAACAGCTGAAATACTGAAACAAAACATTATGTCTCTTGCCTCAAGCGGTCCACGTTTCTGTGTAATCTATTTAAGTTTGACATCAGGCAAATTTACAGTTCTATTTAAAAAAGCCGTAGTATGCCCAATTTTCAAGTCTGGTGAAACAAAGATGTCAAGTAATTACCGTCCTATCTATCTCTCTTCTGTCAACGCTTTCCAAAATTTTAGAAAAAGTTGTAAACAAGAGAGTAATTAAATACCTAGAAAATAACAAATTTATCAGTGATTCTCAATTTGGTTTTAGAGAAAGCAAATCTACGGAGGATGCCGTATTGACTCTAACAACTTCTATAGTATCATACCTAGATCGAGGGGACAAATGTTTAGGAGTCTTCTTGGACTTACAAAAAGCATTTGACACCGTCAGCATTCCAATCCTACTAGCGCGTTTGGAGAATATCGGCATAAGGGGTATTGCTCATGATTGGTTTACTGACTACTTGACCAATACCAACCAACGTGTTAGAGTATCTGGCTTTGAAAGTTTCGATTCTAGCTGCAGCTATGGGGTGCCCCAGAGTAGCACGCTGGGGCCAACATTATTTCTCCTTTACATCAATGACTTGTGCAAGGTGAGTACCCCACCACACACAGATTTATTGATGTTTGCTGATGATACTGCTCTCATCTTTCATGGCCAAACGTGGAACACGGCTTTCGAACTGGCAGAAATCGGCTTAGCTAAAGTCACAAGTTGGCTGGAAAATAATCTTTTGTCGATAAACACCGTTAAAATAAAATATATTTGTTTCGTTAAATCGTCCATAGGGAAACCTGACGCATCACATGTACTCAAAATACATACATTTCCATGTAATAGACAAGCATTCCATTTGGATTGCAATTGCTCCACACTTTCTCGAGTGCCCAATATAAAGTATCTGGGAGTTACAGTAGACGATCGATCAACTTATCTGGACTATACATCTCACATCAACAATAGCGAGAGTTAGAAAATTGGTCTATGTATTTAAAAACTTACGTACCGGAACCAGCGGCTTACTATTGATACAAACGTACCGGTCGCTATGTGAATGCTTAATCAGATACTGCATTTGCGCATGGGGAGGTGCAGCAAAAACCAGTTTAATTGGGCTCGAACGCGCACAAAGAATGGTGCTTAAAGTGCTTTTATTTCTACCGTATCGATATCCTACGTCCTCTGTATATGAACACGCAGGAGTGTTATCGGTTAGAAAATTATTTAGCTACGAAATATTACGAAGATATCACAGAAAAGTAGTCCCTAACTTACCAAAGACACAAAAGCGCGTTACACGCTGGCCCGTGCCATATGTTAAAACAACGTTCGCTCGTAAAACGTACAACTTTTTAGCTCCCTACGTATATAATAAATGTTGTAAGATTAATAAAGTGAATACCATATATACATTAAATAATAAAAAAATAAAAAAAAATATTTTCACTTGGCTACACACTATGGATAATAATGATGTAGAGAAATTATTAGTACAAGAATTATTAACACACACACGCACGCACGCAAGCTTGCGCGCACACACACACACACACACACACACTCACACACACAGAAGCATGCCATTTATAAAATAGTCTTAAATTATTTTCATTATTGTGAACAGTAATAATTATCTACTCGATGTAAAACTGTACCTGTATGTGGGGAAGCCACTGACACCTGCAACACAGTTTTAACTAGCGCGGGTGTCAGCGTATTCAATAATTGAAGTGTACCCATTTTTATGTCAATAAAGATTATTATTATTATTCTTCGTTTCTTTCTATCGCACTCAATCGCTCGTCCGTTCACTAGCTCTCTCGCAAGTACGGCTCCCTAAGCGGGCGGAAGTTTATGGGGCCGTACGAGAGTATAAATAGAACAGCGCGAACGGTGTCTCACAACAGTCAATCTATAGCACTCGTTCGTTGCGCACGCATGCACGCACGCACGCAACGACCCCCTATTCGTTCGTTTCTGAACTTCTACTTTTTACAACACAAGCAGCAAGCAGCAAAATGTCCGGCCGTCGCAAAGGCAGAAAATTAAAACGGAAGGCAAAGTCGCGTTCGAAAGACAAAAAGACGGCCGGCGCCGTTAAAAATACCACCGCCGCTGAAAAGGCGGGCACCTCCGTCGCCCCTCCGGCCAAAGCGAAGGCCGGCGCCGCTCCCAAGGCCAAGAAGACCGCGAAACCACCCACGAAGAAAGCAAAGGCACCTAAACCTAAGAAGACCGCACCCACACCCACCAAGTCGAAGTCTGCCACCAAGAAAACGACCGTAGCGAAGAAGTAGAGCGTCATCGCGAAACAAACGACACAAAACAACAGCCCTTTTCAGGGCTAACAATATATTCGTGAATGCGTGTGTCTTTCGGGGCACACACATTCGTTTCTTGATAACGCAGAAAGTCACTGTCATACCTATACACCACCATCAACACAAACGTTATAATATTTATTTATTTATTAAAGTTCGGAAAACCAACAGCTACAAGTTTCACACAGTAAAATTAAGTCGTATGAGTTAAGACACAGTTCACGATAGAAATCCAACGTTTTAGTACGGAGTCCGCGCACATTCTGGTAGTAAATGTTAAGTACAGTATCAGCCATTAATTTTGTATGTAAAAGCAGCAGTTATAGCAGCAGAATAAAGATACAGCAAATAATTCAGCCCTATCAGATCCAAAGTACACAACTCAATGTCAAAACAAATGCAAATGGTTACAAATAATAAAATTGTCGGGCGGTAAGCGACAGGTAAGTGAGCGAGAGTGCAAGCGAACAACAAGCATAGACTCAAGTAGGGGAGCGAGCAATCTTTTATATTGAATTAAATAGCAACAACGTACAGGAGTTAACATAATTACGAAGTTAAGTTAAGGAAAACAAACATAAGAATAATTATAATAATAATAACTCACTTACCTGTCGCTTACCGCCCGACAAAGATTTTTTTAAAGATCGGGCTGCCGCAATGAAATCCTCCTTAACATACCTGTTTAGAAAACATACGAGTACGATGATAGATTTCTCCTTTCAGTTGATGACCAGAGGTATTCTGTTAATGTAATTTATTTGAGCTTTAGATAATGTAAACTTCACTTTTTACTACTTATTTACTTTATACTACGGTATACTATACTACGGTTCTACTATTAATATAATAATAAATAAGTAAAAAGGCCGGTGTCGAGCAGCGCGACACCGCCCGACCGCCCGACTGCCCGACTCCCGGCTCCGACTCCGACTCCGACTCCGAGGTTTATAATAATACGTAAGTTAAGGTGACCTCTTTTATAACCGCGCTACACGACGCAACAACATTTGGGCGTGGCTTAATAGCCAATTAGAAAATGCGAAGTGTTTGATTGGACGTTATTTTAAGTTTCTAATGTGTAAAAACTGGTACGTTGTTTTCCAGAAGCAAATAAGTAGTAAAATGAATGGGTTCATATTGAAAACGAGTGACCATATAAAATAGATTGATAAGAATACGTTTTCAGTCATAATAAGTATTAAAATAAGATACGATAATTACATAGTTCTGTAAGTTAGAGTACTTTTAGTGTTTTTGGTGTACGTTATAAAGTCATTGGCTACGAGATAACCCTCTTATATAAAGTTGTTTGACACTTATGTTTGCATGCTGTTATAATATCTTCTGCGATTGAGGAGTATACATAAAGTTTCAAATATATGTTTATTAATTATGATATACGGCGAGAGATTCAAAGATTACTCTAATATGTATAAAAAGCGTAAATAAAAAAGTATAATCTTCACTATTATATTATATTAGTAAATTAGCTGGAAAAGCATAAATGATGGAAATAGAACGGTCACAACGAGCATTGCTAAAGGTAATGTATTTTAAAAAAAGATGTTTCCCGACTAATAGTCTATACTCAATTAGCAACGTTCTATCAATGCGGCAGTTATACGTACTCTACACAATATTAACCCAGATAAGCCTGAAACTAAAATTTTCTGAAAATTTTGAAAAAAGTTACATTATTTAGTTTATTAGATCTTATGCAACATAAAAAAAATTATGAAAAAAAAATTAAGTGTAAGGCTTTCAGGGAAACAGCCGTCCTATATGTAGGACAGTAGGATAATAAGAGGAAATAAAAGACCATTTATGACAAAACAGAATGTAATCAAAAAGTGTAGTTTATTAGATAACTATTGATTATATTACCCATTGTTATATGTAATTTACTAGATTAACACTATTTATGAATGATATGTTTCAAAACACTTGACACACACTCCAACATCACATTTCTTGCAACGTGTCAAACATTTTTTGTGACATTGACGACAGTGTGTTTGCTTCGATTGAGGAATAACCAGATGATTCATCTGGTCTTTACGACTATCAGCATGTTCATGATGGGAGGGTCGGCTAGGCCCTCTTTTGGCATTTTTTCTGTTTGATTCAATCAAAACAATTGCTACCCTTCTGCGAAAGCCAAGATGATCCAGTTTTCCATGATTTATTTTATATAACTGCCACGCATTATGTTCGGCAAGATCAATCATGTGTGTGAGCAACGGCATGTACCATTTCTTACCTCGTATACCAATTCAGTAATGTGAAATATTTTCATCAGACCGATCCACTCCTTCCATATATTTGTTATAGATGGACACCATATGTGGTTCTTCTATCACAATGTTTCTCTTTTCACTTTGTGAGAAGCGTTTGGCAGATTGTTTAGGATTTATTCCTACAGCATTAGAAGCAATACTGAATATATTATTGTCATGCCATTTAGCAATAATGAACGTGTTGTCATGTGTCGTTCTGTAATCGACAGCACCACGTTCCTTTTTTTTCAGTAACTTCGATGTAATCAGAGGACAACTAGATGTCCTGTTTTCTCCAGTCGTTTTTGAGCCTGCCCTATACTTTTATTTATTAATGGCATGCAAATAGAAAAACGGCATACTATACATAACAAGGTGCTAATTAACTATGATAAAATTAAAACATTATTATCAGAAGAGTCCTGGAATAATCTTTATCAGGTCATCGACGTTTATACTGTCTCGAAAATGATAACAAACAAATTGATTAATGTGATTTCAATGAACACGCTCAAATAGTTACAAAATCAAATCGTTTTAAGCCAATAAAGCCGTGGATTACAAACGGTATTGTCAAATGCATTAGAAAAAAGGATAATCTACATAAAACTATAGTACAGTCACCAAATAATATACATCTAAAAATTAAATACCAGAAGTATAGAAATACATGTAATAATATTATAAAAGCGTTAAAAAAACAATACTATCAAGAAAAACTAAGTAAATGCAAAGGTAACATAAAAGAAACATGGAATATTATAAAGGAAGTATGTGATATGAAGAAAAAAAGAGAACAATGCATTGAGCTACTAAAAATAGACACCACTCCTACAGAGTCCCTTAATTTTGTCAACAACTACTTTACTGGCATTGGAAGTATATTGGCCAACGACATACTAAACATAATGAACAAATCGGAAGCAGAATTGTCACGTGAATCAGTTACGGGCACAGCACCATTAAATTCAATGTCGTTTATGTTGACAGATCCAGGGGAAATAAAAGGAATTATTTTGGCTATGAGGTCGCGCAGTGCTCCTGGGTGGGACAAGATAACAGCTGAAATACTGAAACAAAACATTATGTCTCTTGCCTCAAGCGGTCCACGTTTCTGTGTAATCTATTTAAGTTTGACATCAGGCAAATTTACAGTTCTATTTAAAAAAGCCGTAGTATGCCCAATTTTCAAGTCTGGTGAAACAAAGATGTCAAGTAATTACCGTCCTATCTATCTCTCTTCTGTCAACGCTTTCCAAAATTTTAGAAAAAGTTGTAAACAAGAGAGTAATTAAATACCTAGAAAATAACAAATTTATCAGTGATTCTCAATTTGGTTTTAGAGAAAGCAAATCTACGGAGGATGCCGTATTGACTCTAACAACTTCTATAGTATCATACCTAGATCGAGGGGACAAATGTTTAGGAGTCTTCTTGGACTTACAAAAAGCATTTGACACCGTCAGCATTCCAATCCTACTAGCGCGTTTGGAGAATATCGGCATAAGGGGTATTGCTCATGATTGGTTTACTGACTACTTGACCAATACCAACCAACGTGTTAGAGTATCTGGCTTTGAAAGTTTCGATTCTAGCTGCAGCTATGGGGTGCCCCAGAGTAGCACGCTGGGGCCAACATTATTTCTCCTTTACATCAATGACTTGTGCAAGGTGAGTACCCCACCACACACAGATTTATTGATGTTTGCTGATGATACTGCTCTCATCTTTCATGGCCAAACGTGGAACACGGCTTTCGAACTGGCAGAAATCGGCTTAGCTAAAGTCACAAGTTGGCTGGAAAATAATCTTTTGTCGATAAACACCGTTAAAATAAAATATATTTGTTTCGTTAAATCGTCCATAGGGAAACCTGACGCATCACATGTACTCAAAATACATACATTTCCATGTAATAGACAAGCATTCCATTTGGATTGCAATTGCTCCACACTTTCTCGAGTGCCCAATATAAAGTATCTGGGAGTTACAGTAGACGATCGATCAACTTATCTGGACTATACATCTCACATCAACAATAGCGAGAGTTAGAAAATTGGTCTATGTATTTAAAAACTTACGTACCGGAACCAGCGGCTTACTATTGATACAAACGTACCGGTCGCTATGTGAATGCTTAATCAGATACTGCATTTGCGCATGGGGAGGTGCAGCAAAAACCAGTTTAATTGGGCTCGAACGCGCACAAAGAATGGTGCTTAAAGTGCTTTTATTTCTACCGTATCGATATCCTACGTCCTCTGTATATGAACACGCAGGAGTGTTATCGGTTAGAAAATTATTTAGCTACGAAATATTACGAAGATATCACAGAAAAGTAGTCCCTAACTTACCAAAGACACAAAAGCGCGTTACACGCTGGCCCGTGCCATATGTTAAAACAACGTTCGCTCGTAAAACGTACAACTTTTTAGCTCCCTACGTATATAATAAATGTTGTAAGATTAATAAAGTGAATACCATATATACATTAAATAATAAAAAAATAAAAAAAAATATTTTCACTTGGCTACACACTATGGATAATAATGATGTAGAGAAATTATTAGTACAAGAATTATTAACACACACACGCACGCACGCAAGCTTGCGCGCACACACACACACACACACACACACTCACACACACAGAAGCATGCCATTTATAAAATAGTCTTAAATTATTTTCATTATTGTGAACAGTAATAATTATCTACTCGATGTAAAACTGTACCTGTATGTGGGGAAGCCACTGACACCTGCAACACAGTTTTAACTAGCGCGGGTGTCAGCGTATTCAATAATTGAAGTGTACCCATTTTTATGTCAATAAAGATTATTATTATTATTCTTCGTTTCTTTCTATCGCACTCAATCGCTCGTCCGTTCACTAGCTCTCTCGCAAGTACGGCTCCCTAAGCGGGCGGAAGTTTATGGGGCCGTACGAGAGTATAAATAGAACAGCGCGAACGGTGTCTCACAACAGTCAATCTATAGCACTCGTTCGTTGCGCACGCATGCACGCACGCACGCAACGACCCCCTATTCGTTCGTTTCTGAACTTCTACTTTTTACAACACAAGCAGCAAGCAGCAAAATGTCCGGCCGTCGCAAAGGCAGAAAATTAAAACGGAAGGCAAAGTCGCGTTCGAAAGACAAAAAGACGGCCGGCGCCGTTAAAAATACCACCGCCGCTGAAAAGGCGGGCACCTCCGTCGCCCCTCCGGCCAAAGCGAAGGCCGGCGCCGCTCCCAAGGCCAAGAAGACCGCGAAACCACCCACGAAGAAAGCAAAGGCACCTAAACCTAAGAAGACCGCACCCACACCCACCAAGTCGAAGTCTGCCACCAAGAAAACGACCGTAGCGAAGAAGTAGAGCGTCATCGCGAAACAAACGACACAAAACAACAGCCCTTTTCAGGGCTAACAATATATTCGTGAATGCGTGTGTCTTTCGGGGCACACACATTCGTTTCTTGATAACGCAGAAAGTCACTGTCATACCTATACACCACCATCAACACAAACGTTATAATATTTATTTATTTATTAAAGTTCGGAAAACCAACAGCTACAAGTTTCACACAGTAAAATTAAGTCGTATGAGTTAAGACACAGTTCACGATAGAAATCCAACGTTTTAGTACGGAGTCCGCGCACATTCTGGTAGTAAATGTTAAGTACAGTATCAGCCATTAATTTTGTATGTAAAAGCAGCAGTTATAGCAGCAGAATAAAGATACAGCAAATAATTCAGCCCTATCAGATCCAAAGTACACAACTCAATGTCAAAACAAATGCAAATGGTTACAAATAATAAAATTGTCGGGCGGTAAGCGACAGGTAAGTGAGCGAGAGTGCAAGCGAACAACAAGCATAGACTCAAGTAGGGGAGCGAGCAATCTTTTATATTGAATTAAATAGCAACAACGTACAGGAGTTAACATAATTACGAAGTTAAGTTAAGGAAAACAAACATAAGAATAATTATAATAATAATAACTCACTTACCTGTCGCTTACCGCCCGACAAAGATTTTTTTAAAGATCGGGCTGCCGCAATGAAATCCTCCTTAACATACCTGTTTAGAAAACATACGAGTACGATGATAGATTTCTCCTTTCAGTTGATGACCAGAGGTATTCTGTTAATGTAATTTATTTGAGCTTTAGATAATGTAAACTTCACTTTTTACTACTTATTTACTTTATACTACGGTATACTATACTACGGTTCTACTATTAATATAATAATAAATAAGTAAAAAGGCCGGTGTCGAGCAGCGCGACACCGCCCGACCGCCCGACTGCCCGACTCCCGGCTCCGACTCCGACTCCGACTCCGAGGTTTATAATAATACGTAAGTTAAGGTGACCTCTTTTATAACCGCGCTACACGACGCAACAACATTTGGGCGTGGCTTAATAGCCAATTAGAAAATGCGAAGTGTTTGATTGGACGTTATTTTAAGTTTCTAATGTGTAAAAACTGGTACGTTGTTTTCCAGAAGCAAATAAGTAGTAAAATGAATGGGTTCATATTGAAAACGAGTGACCATATAAAATAGATTGATAAGAATACGTTTTCAGTCATAATAAGTATTAAAATAAGATACGATAATTACATAGTTCTGTAAGTTAGAGTACTTTTAGTGTTTTTGGTGTACGTTATAAAGTCATTGGCTACGAGATAACCCTCTTATATAAAGTTGTTTGACACTTATGTTTGCATGCTGTTATAATATCTTCTGCGATTGAGGAGTATACATAAAGTTTCAAATATATGTTTATTAATTATGATATACGGCGAGAGATTCAAAGATTACTCTAATATGTATAAAAAGCGTAAATAAAAAAGTATAATCTTCACTATTATATTATATTAGTAAATTAGCTGGAAAAGCATAAATGATGGAAATAGAACGGTCACAACGAGCATTGCTAAAGGTAATGTATTTTAAAAAAAGATGTTTCCCGACTAATAGTCTATACTCAATTAGCAACGTTCTATCAATGCGGCAGTTATACGTACTCTACACAATATTAACCCAGATAAGCCTGAAACTAAAATTTTCTGAAAATTTTGAAAAAAGTTACATTATTTAGTTTATTAGATCTTATGCAACATAAAAAAAATTATGAAAAAAAAATTAAGTGTAAGGCTTTCAGGGAAACAGCCGTCCTATATGTAGGACAGTAGGATAATAAGAGGAAATAAAAGACCATTTATGACAAAACAGAATGTAATCAAAAAGTGTAGTTTATTAGATAACTATTGATTATATTACCCATTGTTATATGTAATTTACTAGATTAACACTATTTATGAATGATATGTTTCAAAACACTTGACACACACTCCAACATCACATTTCTTGCAACGTGTCAAACATTTTTTGTGACATTGACGACAGTGTGTTTGCTTCGATTGAGGAATAACCAGATGATTCATCTGGTCTTTACGACTATCAGCATGTTCATGATGGGAGGGTCGGCTAGGCCCTCTTTTGGCATTTTTTCTGTTTGATTCAATCAAAACAATTGCTACCCTTCTGCGAAAGCCAAGATGATCCAGTTTTCCATGATTTATTTTATATAACTGCCACGCATTATGTTCGGCAAGATCAATCATGTGTGTGAGCAACGGCATGTACCATTTCTTACCTCGTATACCAATTCAGTAATGTGAAATATTTTCATCAGACCGATCCACTCCTTCCATATATTTGTTATAGATGGACACCATATGTGGTTCTTCTATCACAATGTTTCTCTTTTCACTTTGTGAGAAGCGTTTGGCAGATTGTTTAGGATTTATTCCTACAGCATTAGAAGCAATACTGAATATATTATTGTCATGCCATTTAGCAATAATGAACGTGTTGTCATGTGTCGTTCTGTAATCGACAGCACCACGTTCCTTTTTTTTCAGTAACTTCGATGTAATCAGAGGACAACTAGATGTCCTGTTTTCTCCAGTCGTTTTTGAGCCTGCCCTATACTTTTATTTATTAATGGCATGCAAATAGAAAAACGGCATACTATACATAACAAGGTGCTAATTAACTATGATAAAATTAAAACATTATTATCAGAAGAGTCCTGGAATAATCTTTATCAGGTCATCGACGTTTATACTGTCTCGAAAATGATAACAAACAAATTGATTAATGTGATTTCAATGAACACGCTCAAATAGTTACAAAATCAAATCGTTTTAAGCCAATAAAGCCGTGGATTACAAACGGTATTGTCAAATGCATTAGAAAAAAGGATAATCTACATAAAACTATAGTACAGTCACCAAATAATATACATCTAAAAATTAAATACCAGAAGTATAGAAATACATGTAATAATATTATAAAAGCGTTAAAAAAACAATACTATCAAGAAAAACTAAGTAAATGCAAAGGTAACATAAAAGAAACATGGAATATTATAAAGGAAGTATGTGATATGAAGAAAAAAAGAGAACAATGCATTGAGCTACTAAAAATAGACACCACTCCTACAGAGTCCCTTAATTTTGTCAACAACTACTTTACTGGCATTGGAAGTATATTGGCCAACGACATACTAAACATAATGAACAAATCGGAAGCAGAATTGTCACGTGAATCAGTTACGGGCACAGCACCATTAAATTCAATGTCGTTTATGTTGACAGATCCAGGGGAAATAAAAGGAATTATTTTGGCTATGAGGTCGCGCAGTGCTCCTGGGTGGGACAAGATAACAGCTGAAATACTGAAACAAAACATTATGTCTCTTGCCTCAAGCGGTCCACGTTTCTGTGTAATCTATTTAAGTTTGACATCAGGCAAATTTACAGTTCTATTTAAAAAAGCCGTAGTATGCCCAATTTTCAAGTCTGGTGAAACAAAGATGTCAAGTAATTACCGTCCTATCTATCTCTCTTCTGTCAACGCTTTCCAAAATTTTAGAAAAAGTTGTAAACAAGAGAGTAATTAAATACCTAGAAAATAACAAATTTATCAGTGATTCTCAATTTGGTTTTAGAGAAAGCAAATCTACGGAGGATGCCGTATTGACTCTAACAACTTCTATAGTATCATACCTAGATCGAGGGGACAAATGTTTAGGAGTCTTCTTGGACTTACAAAAAGCATTTGACACCGTCAGCATTCCAATCCTACTAGCGCGTTTGGAGAATATCGGCATAAGGGGTATTGCTCATGATTGGTTTACTGACTACTTGACCAATACCAACCAACGTGTTAGAGTATCTGGCTTTGAAAGTTTCGATTCTAGCTGCAGCTATGGGGTGCCCCAGAGTAGCACGCTGGGGCCAACATTATTTCTCCTTTACATCAATGACTTGTGCAAGGTGAGTACCCCACCACACACAGATTTATTGATGTTTGCTGATGATACTGCTCTCATCTTTCATGGCCAAACGTGGAACACGGCTTTCGAACTGGCAGAAATCGGCTTAGCTAAAGTCACAAGTTGGCTGGAAAATAATCTTTTGTCGATAAACACCGTTAAAATAAAATATATTTGTTTCGTTAAATCGTCCATAGGGAAACCTGACGCATCACATGTACTCAAAATACATACATTTCCATGTAATAGACAAGCATTCCATTTGGATTGCAATTGCTCCACACTTTCTCGAGTGCCCAATATAAAGTATCTGGGAGTTACAGTAGACGATCGATCAACTTATCTGGACTATACATCTCACATCAACAATAGCGAGAGTTAGAAAATTGGTCTATGTATTTAAAAACTTACGTACCGGAACCAGCGGCTTACTATTGATACAAACGTACCGGTCGCTATGTGAATGCTTAATCAGATACTGCATTTGCGCATGGGGAGGTGCAGCAAAAACCAGTTTAATTGGGCTCGAACGCGCACAAAGAATGGTGCTTAAAGTGCTTTTATTTCTACCGTATCAATATCCTACGTCCTCTGTATATGAACACGCAGGAGTGTTATCGGTTAGAAAATTATTTAGCTACGAAATATTACGAAGATATCACAGAAAAGTAGTCCCTAACTTACCAAAGACACAAAAGCGCGTTACACGCTGGCCCGTGCCATATGTTAAAACAACATTCGCTCGTAAAACGTACAACTTTTTAGCTCCCTACGTATATAATAAATGTTGTAAGATTAATAAAGTGAATACCATATATACATTAAATAATAAAAAAATAAAAAAAAATATTTTCACTTGGCTACACACTATGGATAATAATGATGTAGAGAAATTATTAGTACAAGAATTATTAACACACACACGCACGCACGCAAGCTTGCGCGCACACACACACACACACACACACACTCACACACACAGAAGCATGCCATTTATAAAATAGTCTTAAATTATTTTCATTATTGTGAACAGTAATAATTATCTAGTCGATGTAAAACTGTACCTGTATGTGGGGAAGCCACTGACACCTGCAACACAGTTTTAACTAGCGCGGGTGTCAGCGTATTCAATAATTGAAGTGTACCCATTTTTATATCAATAAAGATTATTATTATTATTCTTCGTTTCTTTCTATCGCACTCAATCGCTCGTCCGTTCACTAGCTCTCTCGCAAGTACGGCTCCCTAAGCGGGCGGAAGTTTATGGGGCCGTACGAGTGTATAAATAGAACAGCGCGAGCGGTGTCTCACAGGATGTCTCACAACGCATTCCGCTTCCGACGCGCGTCCCGAGTGGACGTGTCTGACAAGTGCTCGAGTGCTCCCGCTGCGACATCGCGCCCGCGCCACGCCGCACCTGTCGCTTCGCGCCATCGCGCCGCCTACGTCACCGTTGTGTGTCGGTGTGTCGTAACGGTCGCCCGTTTGCGGCATACTGCGTTCACTGCGGTTAGTGTTTTTGTGAACAGGACGCGTACATCCAAAGTCGTAGTTGTTGATAGTGGTGGTGTTGTTGTTGTTGCTGTCGCGTGCCACGCGATACGCACAGCACCCAAACCGCCGACATGGAGAAGTTATCAATGAAGGACCTCCTCGCAGACCCAGTCGTCTTCGCCGTACTCCAGGAGAGGTACGGGAACATGGTCGCGCGGAAGGCGCATCAAAAGATGGAGACAGAAGCGTCTCCAGAGCCCGCTGCGAGTTCGGGTGAAGACCACGAACGCGAACGCGAAAAGGGACAGCCAGAGTCCCCCTCTTCCCCCTCCGAGAGCAGCGAGGAAGAGTCCTCTTCAAGAGAGGACGAAGACGAAGAAGGTTTCTCCGTAGTTTCCTCACGGAAACGCAGCCGTAAGGCCAAAGGAGGCCCAAACAAGGCCCCAAAGCTGTCAGAGGATAAAGATACCTCGACAGCACCCGCCCCCGTTCGCGCCTCTCCGAGGCCTAAGGGCAGCAACTCCCCCTCAGGGAGGTCCACGCCCGCTATCGCCGACGCCTCGGCGGCCGCGCCAAGGATCCCCGCCCCTCCTCCGATATTCATACAAGAGAAATCGAGATGGACGGCGATCTCCACCTGGTGCAACGAGCGCCGCATCCGCTACCACTCTGCCCGTAGCACCCAACAGGGCATCAAAGTTGCCCTAGCCACCGCGAGCGACCACAGGGCGCTCTCGAAGCTCCTTCGGGAGAGGGACGTGAGTTACCACACGTACACTCTGCCGGAGGACAAAAAGCTCCGTGTCGTTGTTCGCAACGTGCCCAAGGAGATCTCCCCCGAGGAGATCAAACAAGCCTTGACACCCAACTACCCGGTGCATGAGGTACACCGGATGGTTAAAGGCCGCACCAACGTCGTATACGACATGGTGTTGGTTACTCTCGACGACACCCCCGCCGGCAAGGACATCTTCAAGATGTCATCCGTCTGTGGGCTGTCGGGGATAACCGTGGAGCCACCTCACCGAAGAAGTGGCATCTCACAATGCCACCGCTGCCAGCTCTACGGGCACTCGGCCCGAAATTGCTTCGCCCGCCCAAGGTGCGTCAAGTGCCTGGAAGACCACGCGACGGAGGAGTGCAAAAGGCCCAAAGACAGGGCCAATTGCACTGCCCCAGTCGCGTGCGTGCTGTGTGGCGAAGAAGGCCACCCCGCCAACTACAGAGGTTGCCCGAAGGCGCCTAAAACCCCCAAGGCGAAAGGACCTCAGCGTCCCCGCCCAGTCGTCCCTGCTGCTGCTGCTGCCACTGCAGGGACCGGGGGGAGCTTTACAGCTGCTCCTTTGCCGAAGACGAACGCCTGGGCCACTCCCAGGAAGACGGGGGAGACCTTCCCACCTCTGCCCGTGCGGAAGACGATGCAGGTCCCCATACCTGCCCCAGTACCCGCAAAGGCAGCCTCCGGCGTGCCCACGCCCACTAAACCTCTCCAGGGAGGGCCCAAGCCGCTCGCCGTCGACTACAGGAGCCAACTACCGCAAACGATCGACCCGGACCTATCCCTAGTGGCAAGGTTCGCGAGTGCGATCGATTTTAGCGAGCTACGCCAGCTCGCTAATTTAATACGTCAGAACGAGGGCAATCCGTTGGCCCTCCTCAACGTCAGTATCAGATACTCGAGCGTACTCGAGAAGTTAGGCGCATTCAAATGCAACCCATAATATGGATAGGACACCGACAAGCAGAGTCAAACCACGATCACTCAAGCTAGGGTACTTCAACGCCAACGGCATCAGTAGGCAACGAGATGAAGTTGGCGAATTTCTTAGGGCACACCAACTCGACATATTGCTAGTGCAAGAGACCTTTTTGAAACCCTCGCAGAGAAACCCAAACGTTGCGAACTACTCTGTGGTCCGCAACGATAGGATTGACTCTGCGCTAGGGGGAACTCTCATATATTACAAAAGGTCCCTTCACTGCGTACCTATGGATCCGCCTGCGCTGACTAGCATCGAGGCTTCGGTCTGTCGAATAGGCATGACCGGACACCAATCGATCACGCTAGTTTCAGCCTATCTGTCGCCCAATCGGCAACTACTCGAGAGCGACCTCCGAGCGCTGCTAGAACTGAGCGACGCCGTGATAATCGGCGGCGACCTTAACGCCAAAAACACCCTTTGGAACTGTCACCAGTCCAACGCCAAAGGCAGAGCCCTGGAGTCGCTCTCGAATAGACTAGCGTTCGACATCATCGCCCCGCTCGAACCGACCCACTATCCGCACAACGTGTCTCACCGACCCGACATTCTGGACGTGGCACTCCTAAAGAACATAAACCTACGTTTGTGTTCAGTAGAGGTGCTTCACGAGTTAACTTCAGACCACAGACCTGTGGTTATGGAGTTCGCACCCAGACTGGGTCCCATCGACACAGGTCATCGTACCCCGACTAGACGAATCACGGACTGGAGGCGCCTCGGGACAAAACTCGAGGCAACCTCGTCCGTGCATCTAGATAGGATACCCGACCATATAATTAGCCAAGAGGACACCACGATGGCGATCGACTCCCTCACAGCTCACGTGCAATCGTTAATTAACGAATGCACTCGGGAGGCACCGGCGACGAACGATCGCCGCTGGGACCTACCCGATGACGTACGTGAGCTGCTGAGGCGGAAGAACGCCGCCGTACGAGCCTACGACAGATATCCATGCGAAGCCAACAGGATCAGGTTACGACGCTTAGAAAGAGCGGTCAAGTCGCGCATCGATCAAATGCGCCAAGACAGGTGGGATAGGACACTACAAGACCTTGAACCTACCCACCTTGCCTTCTGGCAGCTATCCCGCTCGCTTAAGAGAGACACCATCACCTGTATGCCTCCTCTAAGCAGACCTAACCTTCCACCGGCATTCGACGATATCGAAAAGGCAGAGTGCCTGGCCGAGAGTCTAGAGAATCAGTGCACGCCCAGCGTAATACACTGCGACTCGGACCAAATAGCCGAAGTTGATTCGGAAGTAGAGCGCCTAATAACCTCACTTCCTACATCAACATCAACGCCGACGGGGATGACAGATACACAACCAGACCTAGACACGGTCACCCCCGAAGAAGTCGAAACGATCGTCAAGGGCCTACACGCTCGCAAGGCGCCCGGTTCGGACGGTATCACAAACAGGGTGTTAAAACTCTTTCCGGAGAGGCTACTGGTCCTGCTGACGTTCATTTTCAACGCAGCACTCAAAAACAACATCTTTCCACAACAATGGAAAGAAGCCGTTGTTATTGGGATACCCAAACCTGGCAAACCAAAGTCCGAACCGACCAGTTATAGACCGATCAGTCTGCTTAACGGATTAGGCAAGCTATACGAGCGTCTAATCTACAATAGGCTGAAAGCGTATGCCGATGCTAATCTTCTCGTCCCCCACGAGCATTTCGGTTTCCGAACCGAACACTCGTGCGTCCACCAAGTCCACCGCATCGTTGAATACACCAGCGATCGGCTTCAACGCAACCTGTTCACAGGTATCCTCTTCTTTGACGTAGCGAAAGCTTTCGACAAAGTGTGGCACAACGGCTTATTATTTAAGCTATTCACCATGGGAGTGCCACACGGACTCGTGCTCATCATACGAGACTACTTGTCGAATCGAAGCTTCCGCTACCGAGTAGAAGGGTCACTGTCCTCCACTCACCCCATACGAGCCGGTGTCCCACAAGGGTCCGTGCTCTCCCCCCTACTCTTCACGCTGTATACCAGCGACATTCCGAAGCATCGGCATGTGCAGACGGCACTATTCGCAGACGACACGGCTATCTACTGCTCAGGAATGAACCCCCCGACAGTAGCCAAAAAACTCCAGACCGCAGCCAACGCACTGAGCGTTTGGTTCCGGAAATGGAGGATAGAGGTCAACCCCGAGAAAAGCCAGGCGGTGCTGTTTCACAGAAGACAGCTAAGCTTGTATCCTTTGGAGAAGACCCCTCAGATTAGGATGTTCGGCAAGTCTATCCCTTGGGCTAGACAGGCCAAATACCTAGGCATAACCCTCGACGACCGTCTAACCTTCGGCCCCCACATCAAGGCAGTCCGCAACCGGGCTGCCTTCGTGCTAGGACGTCTCCACAATCTATTAAACGCGCGTTCGAAATTAGATCTAAAAAATAAAGTTAGGTTATACACGTCATGCGTACGTCCTATAATGACGTACGGTAGCGTAGTATTCGCACACATTAGGCCACACAGGATCCATAGGCTTCAAACACTACAAAATAGATTCATGCGCAAAGCTACGGGAGCACCGTGGTATGTACGCAACGTCGATCTCCACATCGACCTCAGATTGCCGACCATCAAGCAATTCATAAAACAGTGCTCCCGTAGCTACTTTGACTCTGCTCCGACTCACCCCAACCCTCTAGTGGTTGCGGCCGTAGGATACACACCAAGTAGGATTTCGAAGTTACGACGACCCAGACACGCGTTGGAAGAGCCAGATGACGAAATCACGCTCGCCCAACGTAGAGCGGACACAGCTAGGCAATCTAGGAATAGGAACCGTCCGCGTTTTCGTCCCCGTCGTCGGGGGCGGAATACGCGCCGCGTAAATCGTATACATAACATGGGAGTAGGTCGCCCCAACGTAGCAGCAACACCCCAAGCCGAGGTTCGTATCCCACAGGGGGTGCCCTTGGGCTATGTTGCTTAACAAATGACCGGTTGAGAGCCCTCAGCGCTCACCGTAATGCCCGCGTAAAGTTGTAGAGGCCATACCAGGCCAACAGCTAGGTCCATATAAAAAAAAAAAAAAAAAAAAAAAAAGGTGTCCCACAACAGTCAATCTATAGCTCTCGTTCGTTGTGCACGCACGCACGCACGCACGCACGCACGCACGTACGTACGGAACCATATAGTGGCTACAAGTAAAACGAAAAAAACAATGGCACACACTGCTGTTATAACCGAAGCTCCCGCTCCAGCTGCCGGTGTAAAGAAGCCCGCAAGACAATCTGGCGGTGGCGGCGCTGTTGCTAAAAAACCTAAGGCGAAACCCACTCATCCCGAGACATCGGAGATGGTGAACAACGCTATAAAGAAAATGAAGGAACGTAACGGATCAACGCTACAGGCCATCAAAAAATATATCGCCGCTCATTATAAGGTCGACGTCGAGAAGTTAGCACCGTTCATAAAGAAATATTTGAAGAGCGCCGTCGAATCGGGTGCTCTCATTCAGACCAAAGGCAAGGGCGCATTCGGATCTTCCATGCTAGAATCTAAATCCTCGTTGGCGAAGAAACCGAGCGATAGCGCCGGTGCTGGCAAGTTTGCCGGTGGTAAAAAGGAAACGACATCGTCGAAGGGCGGCGGCGCCAAGAAGGCCACCGCATCCGCAACCGGCGCTAAGACCAAAAAGGCCGCCGTCGCTGCTTCCGCATCGGCCGCGTCGGGATCTCCTTTCAAGTCGTCTAAGGCGGCATCTTCGGCTTCGAAAGACAAGAAGACGGAAGCCGCCGCTAAAAAGACCGCCGCCGTTAAAAAGGCCAAAGCGAAGGCTGGCGCAACCCCCAAGGCCAAGAAGACCGCGAAATAATCCACGAAGAAACCAAAGGCAAATATATAAAGGCCGCAGCCACACCCACCAAGTCGAAGCCCGCCGCCAAGAAAACGTATCTTCAGTCAGTCATCGCACACGCACACATAAGCTTACGAGAGCGACGCTACCGCCGCTCACAAAACAGCCCTTTTCAGGGCTAACAATATATTCGTGAACGCGTGTGTCTTTCGGCACACACATTCGTTTCTAGATAACGCAGAAAGTCTCCATATATAAATCAGTCGATCAATTACCAAAATATATTTACATGATTATTTCTGATAGGTACGCATTACCAATTAAAACTTTTTCACTTATACCTACCTTTAAATATTAATAATATAATAATAACTTACAAGTATCTGGGTTTTTCACAGTCCTTGGGAATACCAGAATCTGGCGTGAAACAAAACAATGTTACAGGAACGCTTCTTTGGCCGCCTAAAAAAAGTATTTAAAAGTCTTTTATCGGGCGGTAACAAGGTGCGAGACTATAACAGTTGGGTCATGCCGGTTCTGATGTGTTCCTTTGGTGTATTTAGATGGACTCAGACCGAATCAGATTCCCTTGACAGGAGAGTGCGTACATTGCTTACTGCGTTCCGCATGCACCACCCACGTTCATCGGTTATGAGATTGTATATTCCGCGAAAGTTTGGAGGTCGTGGTCTCTTTGGAGGTTTTGTTTGTGCAATTATGGACGAAGTTATCATGACGAATAACTAACGGAAATATATCCCGAAAGATAGTATCTCGGTTGACATCTGTCGGGCGTGCCAGCCTCCGTCCTGGAGAATCTATTAGGCATATTATTTCTGGTTGTTCTCGTCTTGCTAACGGTGAGTATTTTCACAGGCACAACCAAGTAGCCAGGATCGTACACCAACAACTTGTCATATTGCGAAGTGTCTTACTACAGGTATGTATGTATGTGCCTGACCCGATTCTCGAGAACGGTCGTGCTACGTTATATTTAAATGTGTATTTTTTATTTTTATATATATTTAAAAATGTAATGAATATATGTGAAATGATGAAATAAAGAAAATAATAATACATATATAATAAATATTAATATGATAACAATAAATAAATAAAAAATGAAAGTAGTCGTCGTAGGCGGTGTCGAGCAGCGCGACACCGCCCGACTGCCCGACTCCCGACTCCGGTATACTATACTACGGTTCTACTATTAATATAATAATAAATAAATAAATAAATAAATAAAAAGGCCGGTGTCGAGCAGCGCGACACCGCCCAACTGCCACCCGATGCACGCACACAATTACTGGAGACAGAGCGATTAAACCGTTCTGTAAAAAAAAAAAAGAAAGAAAAAAAAAATACCGCCAAATAACATTAATAACATTCTTCGTTTCTTTCTATCGCACTCAATCGCTCGTCCGTTCACTAGCTCGTTCGCTAGTACGGCTCCCTAAACGTAAAGTAAAGTATAAATAGTCCAGCGCGAGCGGTGTCCCACAACAGTCAATCTATAGCTCTCGTTCGTTGCGCACGCACGCACGCACGCACGCACGCACGCACGCACGCACGTACGTACGGAACCATATAGTGGCTACAAGTAAAACGAAAAAAACAATGGCACACACTGCTGTTATAACCGAAGCTCCCGCTCCAGCTGCCGGTGTAAAGAAGCCCGCAAGACAATCTGGCGGTGGCGGCGCTGTTGCTAAAAAACCTAAGGCGAAACCCACTCATCCCGAGACATCGGAGATGGTGAACAACGCTATAAAGAAAATGAAGGAACGTAACGGATCAACGCTACAGGCCATCAAAAAATATATCGCCGCTCATTATAAGGTCGACGTCGAGAAGTTAGCACCGTTCATAAAGAAATATTTGAAGAGCGCCGTCGAATCGGGTGCTCTCATTCAGACCAAAGGCAAGGGCGCATTCGGATCTTCCATGCTAGAATCTAAATCCTCGTTGGCGAAGAAACCGAGCGATAGCGCCGGTGCTGGCAAGTTTGCCGGTGGTAAAAAGGAAACGACATCGTCGAAGGGCGGCGGCGCCAAGAAGGCCACCGCATCCGCAACCGGCGCTAAGACCAAAAAGGCCGCCGTCGCTGCTTCCGCATCGGCCGCGTCGGGATCTCCTTTCAAGTCGTCTAAGGCGGCATCTTCGGCTTCGAAAGACAAGAAGACGGAAGCCGCCGCTAAAAAGACCGCCGCCGTTAAAAAGGCCAAAGCGAAGGCTGGCGCAACCCCCAAGGCCAAGAAGACCGCGAAATAATCCACGAAGAAACCAAAGGCAAATATACAGGGTGTCCAAGAACCTGGCGTCCAACTGGATTCCCACGATGCCCCAAGTTCTAACAGTACTCAGAAAAATATTTTAAAAAATCCACCCCATGTACTTACAGAATTATACTGATTTCAAAAAAAAAGGGGAAATGAGCACCCTGTGACATACTTTTGAATGCTGTGACTGCTAATGCTGATAATTTCGATATTTCTTGGAGGTTTTGTAATCTAGGGTATTGCTGTGTCTAAATAGAATGTAAAAATAAAGTACTTTTTGTACCATTTTAAAATAAAATATTATTTTAACTAAAGGTGATATGGAAAACTATTGAATTTCGCAACTTTGACCGACTGTAGTGTAAAAAAAATGTACCAAAATAGTATGGCAAGTGACGTCAAATTTTGACGCGTTTATTCCTCTTTTTAAAAAGGTATAATACTTACACATTAATTTGAAAAAAAAAATTTTGATAATATTTTTACTCAACAACCCAATTTTTACGATGTCTTACAGAATTCTTAGAAAGAAAAATTTACGACGAATTGAATCTAACCTCTAAAGAATTACTATTGTATGCTCATAAAAATAACAACAGGCCTCTCAAAAAACAGGTTAGACCGTAAGGGACGGTATGTGCATGCATCTCACCATAGTGATTCGTTATTACAACAGGAGGGAGCAAGACAGAAACTATCTTTGCGATTTGCTGGTTCTTCTTTATGGTACCCCATTATTCAGGTAAGAGTGAGGGAGAAAAAGGTTAGAGGTGCGAGTGAGATAGATAGTGACGCTATCTGGGATCGTGCTATTTAGGATAACAGTACGGTCAGTACACGTCACTGCCTCCTGCCGTTACTACGCACCTCTCTCTTATTGTTACCATTGATCACGTACTACGATTTAAAGCTTTGTTTATTGGACTCGATTACTCTTTGTGCTCTGGACTTTGAAACGAACTCTTTACGACGACCTTTGCCTGTGTTTGGACAGTTTGTGTTTTGTGTGTGCTACCATGGCGACCTACACTCCGCAAGAATACGCAAATATGCACTACATTTATGGAGAATGTAGAGGTAATGGACGAGCTGCAGCGAGACTTTACAGAGAAAGGTATCCGAGGGCTACGCGATATCCCGACCATCGAGTTTTCATTAATGTGCACAGATCACTATGTGACGGGCGGTTCCCCAATCAAGTAGCTGGTGAAGGACGACCCGTAAATGACTTCATACGCGATGAAGTTTTAGAGGCGGTGTCGGCAAATCCAAGCATCTCTGTGCGAGGAATAGAAGCTGATACGGGGATACCGAAGAGCACAGCACACAGTATTCTCCAAAAAGAAGAATATCATCCGTACCACGTACAGCGAGTGCAAAGTCTTTTACCTCGAGACTATCCGAGCCGAGTCGCGTTTTGTGAAACAATCCTGCAAAAACATCGAGAAGACGAAAACTTTATCGACAAAATTTTGTGGTCAGATGAATCAACATTTAAGAAAGATGGCTACATGAACCTACACAACTTGCACGAGTGGCATGTGGAAAATCCGCACTTGATGCGAGAAGATAGATCCCAGTACCGGTTCAAAGTGAACATGTGGACCGGTATTCTCTGTGGGAATATTATTGGTCCATTTGAGATGCCCGAGAATTTGACTGGCGAATCATATTTAAATTTTCTTCAAAATGATTTGCCAAACTTACTAGAAGAGACCCCACCAGATATGTGGTTCCAACACGACGGCTGTCCAGCACATTTTCGCGTATCCGTTAGAGAGTTTTTGGACGAGCAATACCCGAACAGGTGGATTGGGCGATCAGGAACAATCCCGTGGCCAGCCCGCTCACCTGACTTAAATCCGCTGGATTTTTTTTCTGGGGAACTATGAAGGAGCTCGTTTATGCGAAGCCCATTAATGACATCGCTGACCTTCGTGAGAAGATAACACAAGCAGTGCAGGTGATACGTCACTCGCGAAACATAAAGCGGTCCTTTTTAAGGAGAGTGAGAGCTTGTATTGCCGCGGGTGGTCAACATTTTGAACATTTATTGTAATAAAATATCTTTAAACTAACATTCTTTGCTTTTATTCTACTGGGAACCCATCTACCTGTGTGTATTTCCTTCTTGCTCACTCTTGGAACCGAAGTAAATAATAGTAGTAACATAACAGTTTCTAAGATAAGAAAGGGTCCGACAGTTACCGTTAGTAGGTAG
The DNA here is from genome assembly GCA_949316085.1 of Hypercompe scribonia. Classification (NCBI taxonomy): domain Eukaryota; kingdom Metazoa; phylum Arthropoda; class Insecta; order Lepidoptera; family Erebidae; genus Hypercompe; species Hypercompe scribonia. The sequence goes on from OX438972.1 coordinate 25,225,744, forward strand.
GCACTTCGTAAAAATTGGGTTGTTGAGTAAAAATATTATCAAAATTTTTTTTTTCAAATTAATGTGTAAGTATTATACCTTTTTAAAAAGAGGAATAAACGCGTCAAAATTTGACGTCACTTGCCATACTATTTTGGTACATTTTTTTTACACTACAGTCGGTCAAAGTTGCGAAATTCAATAGTTTTCCATATCACCTTTAGTTAAAATAATATTTTATTTTAAAATGGTACAAAAAGTACTTTATTTTTACATTCTATTTAGACACAGCAATACCCTAGATTACAAAACCTCCAAGAAATATCGAAATTATCAGCATTAGCAGTCACAGCATTCAAAAGTATGTCACAGGGTGCTCATTTCCCCTTTTTTTTTGAAATCAGTATAATTCTGTAAGTACATGGGGTGGATTTTTTAAAATATTTTTCTGAGTACTGTTAGAACTTGGGGCATCGTGGGAATCCAGTTGGACGCCAGGTTCTTGGACACCCTGTATAAAGGCCGCAGCCACACCCACCAAGTCGAAGCCCGCCGCCAAGAAAACGTATCTTCAGTCAGTCATCGCACACGCACACATAAGCTTACGAGAGCGACGCTACCGCCGCTCACAAAACAGCCCTTTTCAGGGCTAACAATATATTCGTGAACGCGTGTGTCTTTCGGCACACACATTCGTTTCTAGATAACGCAGAAAGTCTCCATATATAAATCAGTCGATCAATTACCAAAATATATTTACATGATTATTTCTGATAGGTACGCATTACCAATTAAAACTTTTTCACTTATACCTACCTTTAAATATTAATATAATAATAACTTACAAGTATCTGGGTTTTTCACAGTCCTTGGGAATACCAGAATCTGGCGTGAAACAAAACAATGTTACAGGAACGCTTCTTTGGCCGCCTAAAAAAAGTATTTAAAAGTCTTTTATCGGGCGGTAACAAGGTGCGAGACCATAACAGTTGGGTCATGCCGGTTCTGATGTGTTCCTTTGGTGTATTTAGATGGACTCAGACCGAATCAGATTCCCTTGACAGGAGAGTGCGTACATTGCTTACTGCGTTCCGCATGCACCACCCACGTTCATCGGTTATGAGATTGTATATTCCGCGAAAGTTTGGAGGTCGTGGTCTCTTTGGAGGTTTTGTTTGTGCAATTATGGACGAAGTTATCATGACGAATAACTAACGGAAATATATCCCGAAAGATAGTATCTCGGTTGACATCTGTCGGGCGTGCCAGCCTCCGTCCTGGAGAATCTATTAGGCATATTATTTCTGGTTGTTCTCGTCTTGCTAACGGTGAGTATTTTCACAGGCACAACCAAGTAGCCAGGATCGTACACCAACAACTTGTCATATTTCGAAGTGTCTTACTACAGGTATGTATGTATGTGCCTGACCCGATTCTCGAGAACGGTCGTGCTACGTTATATTTAAATGTGTATTTTTTATTTTTATATATATTTAAAAATGTAATGAATATATGTGAAATGATGAAATAAAGAAAATAATAATACATATATAATAAATATTAATATGATAACAATAAATAAATAAAAAATGAAAGTAGTCGTCGTAGGCGGTGTTGAGCAGCGCGACACCGCCCGACTGCCCGACTCCCGACTCCGGTATACTATACTACGGTTCTACTATTAATATAATAATAAATAAATAAATAAATAAATAAAAAGGCCGGTGTCGAGCAGCGCGACACCGCCCAACTGCCACCCGATGCACGCACACAATTACTGGAGACAGAGCGATTAAACCGTTCTGTAAAAAAAAAAAGAAAGAAAAAAAAAATACCGCCAAATAACATTAATAACATTCTTCGTTTCTTTCTATCGCACTCAATCGCTCGTCCGTTCACTAGCTCGTTCGCTAGTACGGCTCCCTAAACGTAAAGTAAAGTATAAATAGTCCAGCGCGAGCGGTGTCCCACAACAGTCAATCTATAGCTCTCGTTCGTTGCGCACGCACGCACGCACGCACGCACGCACGCACGCACGCACGTACGTACGGAACCATATAGTGGCTACAAGTAAAACGAAAAAAACAATGGCACACACTGCTGTTATAACCGAAGCTCCCGCTCCAGCTGCCGGTGTAAAGAAGCCCGCAAGACAATCTGGCGGTGGCGGCGCTGTTGCTAAAAAACCTAAGGCGAAACCCACTCATCCCGAGACATCGGAGATGGTGAACAACGCTATAAAGAAAATGAAGGAACGTAACGGATCAACGCTACAGGCCATCAAAAAATATATCGCCGCTCATTATAAGGTCGACGTCGAGAAGTTAGCACCGTTCATAAAGAAATATTTGAAGAGCGCCGTCGAATCGGGTGCTCTCATTCAGACCAAAGGCAAGGGCGCATTCGGATCTTCCATGCTAGAATCTAAATCCTCGTTGGCGAGCGATAGCGCCGGTGCTGGCAAGTTTGCCGGTGGTAAAAAGGAAACGACATCGTCGAAGGGCGGCGGCGCCAAGAAGGCCACCGCATCCGCAACCGGCGCTAAGACCAAAAAGGCCGCCGTCGCTGCTTCCGCATCGGCCGCGTCGGGATCTCCTTTCAAGTCGTCTAAGGCGGCATCTTCGGCTTCGAAAGACAAGAAGACGGAAGCCGCCGCTAAAAAGACCGCCGCCGTTAAAAAGGCCAAAGCGAAGGCTGGCGCAACCCCCAAGGCCAAGAAGACCGCGAAATAATCCACGAAGAAACCAAAGGCAAATATATAAAGGCCGCAGCCACACCCACCAAGTCGAAGCCCGCCGCCAAGAAAACGTATCTTCAGTCAGTCATCGCACACGCACACATAAGCTTACGAGAGCGACGCTACCGCCGCTCACAAAACAGCCCTTTTCAGGGCTAACAATATATTCGTGAACGCGTGTGTCTTTCGGCACACACATTCGTTTCTAGATAACGCAGAAAGTCTCCATATATAAATCAGTCGATCAATTACCAAAATATATTTACATGATTATTTCTGATAGGTACGCATTACCAATTAAAACTTTTTCACTTATACCTACCTTTAAATATTAATATAATAATAACTTACAAGTATCTGGGTTTTTCACAGTCCTTGGGAATACCAGAATCTGGCGTGAAACAAAACAATGTTACAGGAACGCTTCTTTGGCCGCCTAAAAAAAGTATTTAAAAGTCTTTTATCGGGCGGTAACAAGGTGCGAGACTATAACAGTTGGGTCATGCCGGTTCTGATGTGTTCCTTTGGTGTATTTAGATGGACTCAGACCGAATCAGATTCCCTTGACAGGAGAGTGCGTACATTGCTTACTGCGTTCCGCATGCACCACCCACGTTCATCGGTTATGAGATTGTATATTCCGCGAAAGTTTGGAGGTCGTGGTCTCTTTGGAGGTTTTGTTTGTGCAATTATGGACGAAGTTATCATGACGAATAACTAACGGAAATATATCCCGAAAGATAGTATCTCGGTTGACATCTGTCGGGCGTGCCAGCCTCCGTCCTGGAGAATCTATTAGGCATATTATTTCTGGTTGTTCTCGTCTTGCTAACGGTGAGTATTTTCACAGGCACAACCAAGTAGCCAGGATCGTACACCAACAACTTGTCATATTTCGAAGTGTCTTACTACAGGTATGTATGTATGTGCCTGACCCGATTCTCGAGAACGGTCGTGCTACGTTATATTTAAATGTGTATTTTTTATTTTTATATATATTTAAAAATGTAATGAATATATGTGAAATGATGAAATAAAGAAAATAATAATACATATATAATAAATATTAATATGATAACAATAAATAAATAAAAAATGAAAGTAGTCGTCGTAGGCGGTGTCGAGCAGCGCGACACCGCCCGACTGCCCGACTCCCGACTCCGGTATACTATACTACGGTTCTACTATTAATATAATAATAAATAAATAAATAAATAAATAAAAAGGCCGGTGTCGAGCAGCGCGACACCGCCCAACTGCCACCCGATGCACGCACACAATTACTGGAGACAGAGCGATTAAACCGTTCTGTAAAAAAAAAAAGAAAGAAAAAAAAAATACCGCCAAATAACATTAATAACATTCTTCGTTTCTTTCTATCGCACTCAATCGCTCGTCCGTTCACTAGCTCGTTCGCTAGTACGGCTCCCTAAACGTAAAGTAAAGTATAAATAGTCCAGCGCGAGCGGTGTCCCACAACAGTCAATCTATAGCTCTCGTTCGTTGCGCACGCACGCACGCACGCACGCACGCACGCACGCACGCACGCACGTACGTACGGAACCATATAGTGGCTACAAGTAAAACGAAAAAAACAATGGCACACACTGCTGTTATAACCGAAGCTCCCGCTCCAGCTGTCGGTGTAAAGAAGCCCGCAAGACAATCTGGCGGTGGCGGCGCTGTTGCTAAAAAACCTAAGGCGAAACCCACTCATCCCGAGACATCGGAGATGGTGAACAACGCTATAAAGAAAATGAAGGAACGTAACGGATCAACGCTACAGGCCATCAAAAAATATATCGCCGCTCATTATAAGGTCGACGTCGAGAAGTTAGCACCGTTCATAAAGAAATATTTGAAGAGCGCCGTCGAATCGGGTGCTCTCATTCAGACCAAAGGCAAGGGCGCATTCGGATCTTCCATGCTAGAATCTAAATCCTCGTTGGCGAAGAAACCGAGCGATAGCGCCGGTGCTGGCAAGTTTGCCGGTGGTAAAAAGGAAACGACATCGTCGAAGGGCGGCGGCGCCAAGAAGGCCACCGCATCCGCAACCGGCGCTAAGACCAAAAAGGCCGCCGTCGCTGCTTCCGCATCGGCCGCGTCGGGATCTCCTTTCAAGTCGTCTAAGGCGGCATCTTCGGCTTCGAAAGACAAGAAGACGGAAGCCGCCGCTAAAAAGACCGCCGCCGTTAAAAAGGCCAAAGCGAAGGCTGGCGCAACCCCCAAGGCCAAGAAGACCGCGAAATAATCCACGAAGAAACCAAAGGCAAATATATAAAGGCCGCAGCCACACCCACCAAGTCGAAGCCCGCCGCCAAGAAAACGTATCTTCAGTCAGTCATCGCACACGCACACATAAGCTTACGAGAGCGACGCTACCGCCGCTCACAAAACAGCCCTTTTCAGGGCTAACAATATATTCGTGAACGCGTGTGTCTTTCGGCACACACATTCGTTTCTAGGTAACGCAGAAAGTCTCCATATGTAAATCAGTCGATCAATTACCAAAATATATTTACATGATTATTTCTGATAGGTACGCATTACCAATTAAAACTTTTTCACTTATACCTACCTTTAAATATTAATATAATAATAACTTACAAGTATCTGGGTTTTTCACAGTCCTTGGGAATACCAGAATCTGGCGTGAAACAAAACAATGTTACAGGAACGCTTCTTTGGCCGCCTAAAAAAAGTATTTAAAAGTCTTTTATCGGGCGGTAACAAGGTGCGAGACTATAACAGTTGGGTCATGCCGGTTCTGATGTGTTCCTTTGGTGTATTTAGATGGACTCAGACCGAATCAGATTCCCTTGACAGGAGAGTGCGTACATTGCTTACTGCGTTCCGCATGCACCACCCACGTTCATCGGTTATGAGATTGTATATTCCGCGAAAGTTTGGAGGTCGTGGTCTCTTTGGAGGTTTTGTTTGTGCAATTATGGACGAAGTTATCATGACGAATAACTAACGGAAATATATCCCGAAAGATAGTATCTCGGTTGACATCTGTCGGGCGTGCCAGCCTCCGTCCTGGAGAATCTATTAGGCATATTATTTCTGGTTGTTCTCGTCTTGCTAACGGTGAGTATTTTCACAGGCACAACCAAGTAGCCAGGATCGTACACCAACAACTTGTCATATTTCGAAGTGTCTTACTACAGGTATGTATGTATGTGCCTGACCCGATTCTCGAGAACGGTCGTGCTACGTTATATTTAAATGTGTATTTTTTATTTTTATATATATTTAAAAATGTAATGAATATATGTGAAATGATGAAATAAAGAAAATAATAATACATATATAATAAATATTAATATGATAACAATAAATAAATAAAAAATGAAAGTAGTCGTCGTAGGCGGTGTCGAGCAGCGCGACACCGCCCGACTGCCCGACTCCCGACTCCGGTATACTATACTACGGTTCTACTATTAATATAATAATAAATAAATAAATAAATAAATAAAAAGGCCGGTGTCGAGCAGCGCGACACCGCCCAACTGCCACCCGATGCACGCACACAATTACTGGAGACAGAGCGATTAAACCGTTCTGTAAAAAAAAAAAGAAAGAAAAAAAAAATACCGCCAAATAACATTAATAACATTCTTCGTTTCTTTCTATCGCACTCAATCGCTCGTCCGTTCACTAGCTCGTTCGCTAGTACGGCTCCCTAAACGTAAAGTAAAGTATAAATAGTCCAGCGCGAGCGGTGTCCCACAACAGTCAATCTATAGCTCTCGTTCGTTGCGCACGCACGCACGCACGCACGCACGCACGCACGCACGCACGCACGTACGTACGGAACCATATAGTGGCTACAAGTAAAACGAAAAAAACAATGGCACACACTGCTGTTATAACCGAAGCTCCCGCTCCAGCTGCCGGTGTAAAGAAGCCCGCAAGACAATCTGGCGGTGGCGGCGCTGTTGCTAAAAAACCTAAGGCGAAACCCACTCATCCCGAGACATCGGAGATGGTGAACAACGCTATAAAGAAAATGAAGGAACGTAACGGATCAACGCTACAGGCCATCAAAAAATATATCGCCGCTCATTATAAGGTCGACGTCGAGAAGTTAGCACCGTTCATAAAGAAATATTTGAAGAGCGCCGTCGAATCGGGTGCTCTCATTCAGACCAAAGGCAAGGGCGCATTCGGATCTTCCATGCTAGAATCTAAATCCTCGTTGGCGAAGAAACCGAGCGATAGCGCCGGTGCTGGCAAGTTTGCCGGTGGTAAAAAGGAAACGACATCGTCGAAGGGCGGCGGCGCCAAGAAGGCCACCGCATCCGCAACCGGCGCTAAGACCAAAAAGGCCGCCGTCGCTGCTTCCGCATCGGCCGCGTCGGGATCTCCTTTCAAGTCGTCTAAGGCGGCATCTTCGGCTTCGAAAGACAAGAAGACGGAAGCCGCCGCTAAAAAGACCGCCGCCGTTAAAAAGGCCAAAGCGAAGGCTGGCGCAACCCCCAAGGCCAAGAAGACCGCGAAATAATCCACGAAGAAACCAAAGGCAAATATATAAAGGCCGCAGCCACACCCACCAAGTCGAAGCCCGCCGCCAAGAAAACGTATCTTCAGTCAGTCATCGCACACGCACACATAAGCTTACGAGAGCGACGCTACCGCCGCTCACAAAACAGCCCTTTTCAGGGCTAACAATATATTCGTGAACGCGTGTGTCTTTCGGCACACACATTCGTTTCTAGATAACGCAGAAAGTCTCCATATATAAATCAGTCGATCAATTACCAAAATATATTTACATGATTATTTCTGATAGGTACGCATTACCAATTAAAACTTTTTCACTTATACCTACCTTTAAATATTAATAATATAATAATAACTTACAAGTATCTGGGTTTTTCACAGTCCTTGGGAATACCAGAATCTGGCGTGAAACAAAACAATGTTACAGGAACGCTTCTTTGGCCGCCTAAAAAAAGTATTTAAAAGTCTTTTATCGGGCGGTAACAAGGTGCGAGACTATAACAGTTGGGTCATGCCGGTTCTGATGTGTTCCTTTGGTGTATTTAGATGGACTCAGACCGAATCAGATTCCCTTGACAGGAGAGTGCGTACATTGCTTACTGCGTTCCGCATGCACCACCCACGTTCATCGGTTATGAGATTGTATATTCCGCGAAAGTTTGGAGGTCGTGGTCTCTTTGGAGGTTTTGTTTGTGCAATTATGGACGAAGTTATCATGACGAATAACTAACGGAAATATATCCCGAAAGATAGTATCTCGGTTGACATCTGTCGGGCGTGCCAGCCTCCGTCCTGGAGAATCTATTAGGCATATTATTTCTGGTTGTTCTCGTCTTGCTAACGGTGAGTATTTTCACAGGCACAACCAAGTAGCCAGGATCGTACACCAACAACTTGTCATATTTCGAAGTGTCTTACTACAGGTATGTATGTATGTGCCTGACCCGATTCTCGAGAACGGTCGTGCTACGTTATATTTAAATGTGTATTTTTTATTTTTATATATATTTAAAAATGTAATGAATATATGTGAAATGATGAAATAAAGAAAATAATAATACATATATAATAAATATTAATATGATAACAATAAATAAATAAAAAATGAAAGTAGTCGTCGTAGGCGGTGTCGAGCAGCGCGACACCGCCCGACTGCCCGACTCCCGACTCCGGTATACTATACTACGGTTCTACTATTAATATAATAATAAATAAATAAATAAATAAATAAAAAGGCCGGTGTCGAGCAGCGCGACACCGCCCAACTGCCACCCGATGCACGCACACAATTACTGGAGACAGAGCGATTAAACCGTTCTGTAAAAAAAAAAAGAAAGAAAAAAAAAATACCGCCAAATAACATTAATAACATTCTTCGTTTCTTTCTATCGCACTCAATCGCTCGTCCGTTCACTAGCTCGTTCGCTAGTACGGCTCCCTAAACGTAAAGTAAAGTATAAATAGTCCAGCGCGAGCGGTGTCCCACAACAGTCAATCTATAGCTCTCGTTCGTTGCGCACGCACGCACGCACGCACGCACGCACGCACGCACGCACGCACGTACGTACGGAACCATATAGTGGCTACAAGTAAAACGAAAAAAACAATGGCACACACTGCTGTTATAACCGAAGCTCCCGCTCCAGCTGCCGGTGTAAAGAAGCCCGCAAGACAATCTGGCGGTGGCGGCGCTGTTGCTAAAAAACCTAAGGCGAAACCCACTCATCCCGAGACATCGGAGATGGTGAACAACGCTATAAAGAAAATGAAGGAACGTAACGGATCAACGCTACAGGCCATCAAAAAATATATCGCCGCTCATTATAAGGTCGACGTCGAGAAGTTAGCACCGTTCATAAAGAAATATTTGAAGAGCGCCGTCGAATCGGGTGCTCTCATTCAGACCAAAGGCAAGGGCGCATTCGGATCTTCCATGCTAGAATCTAAATCCTCGTTGGCGAAGAAACCGAGCGATAGCGCCGGTGCTGGCAAGTTTGCCGGTGGTAAAAAGGAAACGACATCGTCGAAGGGCGGCGGCGCCAAGAAGGCCACCGCATCCGCAACCGGCGCTAAGACCAAAAAGGCCGCCGTCGCTGCTTCCGCATCGGCCGCGTCGGGATCTCCTTTCAAGTCGTCTAAGGCGGCATCTTCGGCTTCGAAAGACAAGAAGACGGAAGCCGCCGCTAAAAAGACCGCCGCCGTTAAAAAGGCCAAAGCGAAGGCTGGCGCAACCCCCAAGGCCAAGAAGACCGCGAAATAATCCACGAAGAAACCAAAGGCAAATATATAAAGGCCGCAGCCACACCCACCAAGTCGAAGCCCGCCGCCAAGAAAACGTATCTTCAGTCAGTCATCGCACACGCACACATAAGCTTACGAGAGCGACGCTACCGCCGCTCACAAAACAGCCCTTTTCAGGGCTAACAATATATTCGTGAACGCGTGTGTCTTTCGGCACACACATTCGTTTCTAGATAACGCAGAAAGTCTCCATATATAAATCAGTCGATCAATTACCAAAATATATTTACATGATTATTTCTGATAGGTACGCATTACCAATTAAAACTTTTTCACTTATACCTACCTTTAAATATTAATAATATAATAATAACTTACAAGTATCTGGGTTTTTCACAGTCCTTGGGAATACCAGAATCTGGCGTGAAACAAAACAATGTTACAGGAACGCTTCTTTGGCCGCCTAAAAAAAGTATTTAAAAGTCTTTTATCGGGCGGTAACAAGGTGCGAGACTATAACAGTTGGGTCATGCCGGTTCTGATGTGTTCCTTTGGTGTATTTAGATGGACTCAGACCGAATCAGATTCCCTTGACAGGAGAGTGCGTACATTGCTTACTGCGTTCCGCATGCACCACCCACGTTCATCGGTTATGAGATTGTATATTCCGCGAAAGTTTGGAGGTCGTGGTCTCTTTGGAGGTTTTGTTTGTGCAATTATGGACGAAGTTATCATGACGAATAACTAACGGAAATATATCCCGAAAGATAGTATCTCGGTTGACATCTGTCGGGCGTGCCAGCCTCCGTCCTGGAGAATCTATTAGGCATATTATTTCTGGTTGTTCTCGTCTTGCTAACGGTGAGTATTTTCACAGGCACAACCAAGTAGCCAGGATCGTACACCAACAACTTGTCATATTTCGAAGTGTCTTACTACAGGTATGTATGTATGTGCCTGACCCGATTCTCGAGAACGGTCGTGCTACGTTATATTTAAATGTGTATTTTTTATTTTTATATATATTTAAAAATGTAATGAATATATGTGAAATGATGAAATAAAGAAAATAATAATACATATATAATAAATATTAATATGATAACAATAAATAAATAAAAAATGAAAGTAGTCGTCGTAGGCGGTGTCGAGCAGCGCGACACCGCCCGACTGCCCGACTCCCGACTCCGGTATACTATACTACGGTTCTACTATTAATATAATAATAAATAAATAAATAAATAAATAAAAAGGCCGGTGTCGAGCAGCGCGACACCGCCCAACTGCCACCCGATGCACGCACACAATTACTGGAGACAGAGCGATTAAACCGTTCTGTAAAAAAAAAAAGAAAGAAAAAAAAAATACCGCCAAATAACATTAATAACATTCTTCGTTTCTTTCTATCGCACTCAATCGCTCGTCCGTTCACTAGCTCGTTCGCTAGTACGGCTCCCTAAACGTAAAGTAAAGTATAAATAGTCCAGCGCGAGCGGTGTCCCACAACAGTCAATCTATAGCTCTCGTTCGTTGCGCACGCACGCACGCACGCACGCACGCACGCACGCACGCACGCACGCACGTACGTACGGAACCATATAGTGGCTACAAGTAAAACGAAAAAAACAATGGCACACACTGCTGTTATAACCGAAGCTCCCGCTCCAGCTGCCGGTGTAAAGAAGCCCGCAAGACAATCTGGCGGTGGCGGCGCTGTTGCTAAAAAACCTAAGGCGAAACCCACTCATCCCGAGACATCGGAGATGGTGAACAACGCTATAAAGAAAATGAAGGAACGTAACGGATCAACGCTACAGGCCATCAAAAAATATATCGCCGCTCATTATAAGGTCGACGTCGAGAAGTTAGCACCGTTCATAAAGAAATATTTGAAGAGCGCCGTCGAATCGGGTGCTCTCATTCAGACCAAAGGCAAGGGCGCATTCGGATCTTCCATGCTAGAATCTAAATCCTCGTTGGCGAAGAAACCGAGCGATAGCGCCGGTGCTGGCAAGTTTGCCGGTGGTAAAAAGGAAACGACATCGTCGAAGGGCGGCGGCGCCAAGAAGGCCACCGCATCCGCAACCGGCGCTAAGACCAAAAAGGCCGCCGTCGCTGCTTCCGCATCGGCCGCGTCGGGATCTCCTTTCAAGTCGTCTAAGGCGGCATCTTCGGCTTCGAAAGACAAGAAGACGGAAGCCGCCGCTAAAAAGACCGCCGCCGTTAAAAAGGCCAAAGCGAAGGCTGGCGCAACCCCCAAGGCCAAGAAGACCGCGAAATAATCCACGAAGAAACCAAAGGCAAATATATAAAGGCCGCAGCCACACCCACCAAGTCGAAGCCCGCCGCCAAGAAAACGTATCTTCAGTCAGTCATCGCACACGCACACATAAGCTTACGAGAGCGACGCTACCGCCGCTCACAAAACAGCCCTTTTCAGGGCTAACAATATATTCGTGAACGCGTGTGTCTTTCGGCACACACATTCGTTTCTAGATAACGCAGAAAGTCTCCATATATAAATCAGTCGATCAATTACCAAAATATATTTACATGATTATTTCTGATAGGTACGCATTACCAATTAAAACTTTTTCACTTATACCTACCTTTAAATATTAATAATATAATAATAACTTACAAGTATCTGGGTTTTTCACAGTCCTTGGGAATACCAGAATCTGGCGTGAAACAAAACAATGTTACAGGAACGCTTCTTTGGCCGCCTAAAAAAAGTATTTAAAAGTCTTTTATCGGGCGGTAACAAGGTGCGAGACTATAACAGTTGGGTCATGCCGGTTCTGATGTGTTCCTTTGGTGTATTTAGATGGACTCAGACCGAATCAGATTCCCTTGACAGGAGAGTGCGTACATTGCTTACTGCGTTCCGCATGCACCACCCACGTTCATCGGTTATGAGATTGTATATTCCGCGAAAGTTTGGAGGTCGTGGTCTCTTTGGAGGTTTTGTTTGTGCAATTATGGACGAAGTTATCATGACGAATAACTAACGGAAATATATCCCGAAAGATAGTATCTCGGTTGACATCTGTCGGGCGTGCCAGCCTCCGTCCTGGAGAATCTATTAGGCATATTATTTCTGGTTGTTCTCGTCTTGCTAACGGTGAGTATTTTCACAGGCACAACCAAGTAGCCAGGATCGTACACCAACAACTTGTCATATTTCGAAGTGTCTTACTACAGGTATGTATGTATGTGCCTGACCCGATTCTCGAGAACGGTCGTGCTACGTTATATTTAAATGTGTATTTTTTATTTTTATATATATTTAAAAATGTAATGAATATATGTGAAATGATGAAATAAAGAAAATAATAATACATATATAATAAATATTAATATGATAACAATAAATAAATAAAAAATGAAAGTAGTCGTCGTAGGCGGTGTCGAGCAGCGCGACACCGCCCGACTGCCCGACTCCCGACTCCGGTATACTATACTACGGTTCTACTATTAATATAATAATAAATAAATAAATAAATAAATAAAAAGGCCGGTGTCGAGCAGCGCGACACCGCCCAACTGCCACCCGATGCACGCACACAATTACTGGAGACAGAGCGATTAAACCGTTCTGTAAAAAAAAAAAGAAAGAAAAAAAAATACCGCCAAATAACATTAATAACATTCTTCGTTTCTTTCTATCGCACTCAATCGCTCGTCCGTTCACTAGCTCGTTCGCTAGTACGGCTCCCTAAACGTAAAGTAAAGTATAAATAGTCCAGCGCGAGCGGTGTCCCACAACAGTCAATCTATAGCTCTCGTTCGTTGCGCACGCACGCACGCACGCACGCACGCACGCACGCACGCACGCACGTACGTACGGAACCATATAGTGGCTACAAGTAAAACGAAAAAAACAATGGCACACACTGCTGTTATAACCGAAGCTCCCGCTCCAGCTGCCGGTGTAAAGAAGCCCGCAAGACAATCTGGCGGTGGCGGCGCTGTTGCTAAAAAACCTAAGGCGAAACCCACTCATCCCGAGACATCGGAGATGGTGAACAACGCTATAAAGAAAATGAAGGAACGTAACGGATCAACGCTACAGGCCATCAAAAAATATATCGCCGCTCATTATAAGGTCGACGTCGAGAAGTTAGCACCGTTCATAAAGAAATATTTGAAGAGCGCCGTCGAATCGGGTGCTCTCATTCAGACCAAAGGCAAGGGCGCATTCGGATCTTCCATGCTAGAATCTAAATCCTCGTTGGCGAAGAAACCGAGCGATAGCGCCGGTGCTGGCAAGTTTGCCGGTGGTAAAAAGGAAACGACATCGTCGAAGGGCGGCGGCGCCAAGAAGGCCACCGCATCCGCAACCGGCGCTAAGACCAAAAAGGCCGCCGTCGCTGCTTCCGCATCGGCCGCGTCGGGATCTCCTTTCAAGTCGTCTAAGGCGGCATCTTCGGCTTCGAAAGACAAGAAGACGGAAGCCGCCGCTAAAAAGACCGCCGCCGTTAAAAAGGCCAAAGCGAAGGCTGGCGCAACCCCCAAGGCCAAGAAGACCGCGAAATAATCCACGAAGAAACCAAAGGCAAATATATAAAGGCCGCAGCCACACCCACCAAGTCGAAGCCCGCCGCCAAGAAAACGTATCTTCAGTCAGTCATCGCACACGCACACATAAGCTTACGAGAGCGACGCTACCGCCGCTCACAAAACAGCCCTTTTCAGGGCTAACAATATATTCGTGAACGCGTGTGTCTTTCGGCACACACATTCGTTTCTAGATAACGCAGAAAGTCTCCATATATAAATCAGTCGATCAATTACCAAAATATATTTACATGATTATTTCTGATAGGTACGCATTACCAATTAAAACTTTTTCACTTATACCTACCTTTAAATATTAATAATATAATAATAACTTACAAGTATCTGGGTTTTTCACAGTCCTTGGGAATACCAGAATCTGGCGTGAAACAAAACAATGTTACAGGAACGCTTCTTTGGCCGCCTAAAAAAAGTATTTAAAAGTCTTTTATCGGGCGGTAACAAGGTGCGAGACTATAACAGTTGGGTCATGCCGGTTCTGATGTGTTCCTTTGGTGTATTTAGATGGACTCAGACCGAATCAGATTCCCTTGACAGGAGAGTGCGTACATTGCTTACTGCGTTCCGCATGCACCACCCACGTTCATCGGTTATGAGATTGTATATTCCGCGAAAGTTTGGAGGTCGTGGTCTCTTTGGAGGTTTTGTTTGTGCAATTATGGACGAAGTTATCATGACGAATAACTAACGGAAATATATCCCGAAAGATAGTATCTCGGTTGACATCTGTCGGGCGTGCCAGCCTCCGTCCTGGAGAATCTATTAGGCATATTATTTCTGGTTGTTCTCGTCTTGCTAACGGTGAGTATTTTCACAGGCACAACCAAGTAGCCAGGATCGTACACCAACAACTTGTCATATTTCGAAGTGTCTTACTACAGGTATGTATGTATGTGCCTGACCCGATTCTCGAGAACGGTCGTGCTACGTTATATTTAAATGTGTATTTTTTATTTTTATATATATTTAAAAATGTAATGAATATATGTGAAATGATGAAATAAAGAAAATAATAATACATATATAATAAATATTAATATGATAACAATAAATAAATAAAAAATGAAAGTAGTCGTCGTAGGCGGTGTCGAGCAGCGCGACACCGCCCGACTGCCCGACTCCCGACTCCGGTATACTATACTACGGTTCTACTATTAATATAATAATAAATAAATAAATAAATAAATAAAAAGGCCGGTGTCGAGCAGCGCGACACCGCCCAACTGCCACCCGATGCACGCACACAATTACTGGAGACAGAGCGATTAAACCGTTCTGTAAAAAAAAAAAGAAAGAAAAAAAAAATACCGCCAAATAACATTAATAACATTCTTCGTTTCTTTCTATCGCACTCAATCGCTCGTCCGTTCACTAGCTCGTTCGCTAGTACGGCTCCCTAAACGTAAAGTAAAGTATAAATAGTCCAGCGCGAGCGGTGTCCCACAACAGTCAATCTATAGCTCTCGTTCGTTGCGCACGCACGCACGCACGCACGCACGCACGCACGCACGCACGTACGTACGGAACCATATAGTGGCTACAAGTAAAACGAAAAAAACAATGGCACACACTGCTGTTATAACCGAAGCTCCCGCTCCAGCTGCCGGTGTAAAGAAGCCCGCAAGACAATCTGGCGGTGGCGGCGCTGTTGCTAAAAAACCTAAGGCGAAACCCACTCATCCCGAGACATCGGAGATGGTGAACAACGCTATAAAGAAAATGAAGGAACGTAACGGATCAACGCTACAGGCCATCAAAAAATATATCGCCGCTCATTATAAGGTCGACGTCGAGAAGTTAGCACCGTTCATAAAGAAATATTTGAAGAGCGCCGTCGAATCGGGTGCTCTCATTCAGACCAAAGGCAAGGGCGCATTCGGATCTTCCATGCTAGAATCTAAATCCTCGTTGGCGAAGAAACCGAGCGATAGCGCCGGTGCTGGCAAGTTTGCCGGTGGTAAAAAGGAAACGACATCGTCGAAGGGCGGCGGCGCCAAGAAGGCCACCGCATCTGCAACCGGCGCTAAGACCAAAAAGGCCGCCGTCGCTGCTTCCGCATCGGCCGCGTCGGGATCTCCTTTCAAGTCGTCTAAGGCGGCATCTTCGGCTTCGAAAGACAAGAAGACGGAAGCCGCCGCTAAAAAGACCGCCGCCGTTAAAAAGGCCAAAGCGAAGGCTGGCGCAACCCCCAAGGCCAAGAAGACCGCGAAATAATCCACGAAGAAACCAAAGGCAAATATATAAAGGCCGCAGCCACACCCACCAAGTCGAAGCCCGCCGCCAAGAAAACGTATCTTCAGTCAGTCATCGCACACGCACACATAAGCTTACGAGAGCGACGCTACCGCCGCTCACAAAACAGCCCTTTTCAGGGCTAACAATATATTCGTGAACGCGTGTGTCTTTCGGCACACACATTCGTTTCTAGATAACGCAGAAAGTCTCCATATATAAATCAGTCGATCAATTACCAAAATATATTTACATGATTATTTCTGATAGGTACGCATTACCAATTAAAACTTTTTCACTTATACCTACCTTTAAATATTAATAATATAATAATAACTTACAAGTATCTGGGTTTTTCACAGTCCTTGGGAATACCAGAATCTGGCGTGAAACAAAACAATGTTACAGGAACGCTTCTTTGGCCGCCTAAAAAAAGTATTTAAAAGTCTTTTATCGGGCGGTAACAAGGTGCGAGACTATAACAGTTGGGTCATGCCGGTTCTGATGTGTTCCTTTGGTGTATTTAGATGGACTCAGACCGAATCAGATTCCCTTGACAGGAGAGTGCGTACATTGCTTACTGCGTTCCGCATGCACCACCCACGTTCATCGGTTATGAGATTGTATATTCCGCGAAAGTTTGGAGGTCGTGGTCTCTTTGGAGGTTTTGTTTGTGCAATTATGGACGAAGTTATCATGACGAATAACTAACGGAAATATATCCCGAAAGATAGTATCTCGGTTGACATCTGTCGGGCGTGCCAGCCTCCGTCCTGGAGAATCTATTAGGCATATTATTTCTGGTTGTTCTCGTCTTGCTAACGGTGAGTATTTTCACAGGCACAACCAAGTAGCCAGGATCGTACACCAACAACTTGTCATATTTCGAAGTGTCTTACTACAGGTATGTATGTATGTGCCTGACCCGATTCTCGAGAACGGTCGTGCTACGTTATATTTAAATGTGTATTTTTTATTTTTATATATATTTAAAAATGTAATGAATATATGTGAAATGATGAAATAAAGAAAATAATAATACATATATAATAAATATTAATATGATAACAATAAATAAATAAAAAATGAAAGTAGTCGTCGTAGGCGGTGTCGAGCAGCGCGACACCGCCCGACTGCCCGACTCCCGACTCCGGTATACTATACTACGGTTCTACTATTAATATAATAATAAATAAATAAATAAATAAATAAAAAGGCCGGTGTCGAGCAGCGCGACACCGCCCAACTGCCACCCGATGCACGCACACAATTACTGGAGACAGAGCGATTAAACCGTTCTGTAAAAAAAAAAGAAAGAAAAAAAAAATACCGCCAAATAACATTAATAACATTCTTCGTTTCTTTCTATCGCACTCAATCGCTCGTCCGTTCACTAGCTCGTTCGCTAGTACGGCTCCCTAAACGTAAAGTAAAGTATAAATAGTCCAGCGCGAGCGGTGTCCCACAACAGTCAATCTATAGCTCTCGTTCGTTGCGCACGCACGCACGCACGCACGCACGCACGCACGCACGCACGCACGTACGTACGGAACCATATAGTGGCTACAAGTAAAACGAAAAAAACAATGGCACACACTGCTGTTATAACCGAAGCTCCCGCTCCAGCTGCCGGTGTAAAGAAGCCCGCAAGACAATCTGGCGGTGGCGGCGCTGTTGCTAAAAAACCTAAGGCGAAACCCACTCATCCCGAGACATCGGAGATGGTGAACAACGCTATAAAGAAAATGAAGGAACGTAACGGATCAACGCTACAGGCCATCAAAAAATATATCGCCGCTCATTATAAGGTCGACGTCGAGAAGTTAGCAACGTTCATAAAGAAATATTTGAAGAGCGCCGTCGAATCGGGTGCTCTCATTCAGACCAAAGGCAAGGGCGCATTCGGATCTTCCATGCTAGAATCTAAATCCTCGTTGGCGAAGAAACCGAGCGATAGCGCCGGTGCTGGCAAGTTTGCCGGTGGTAAAAAGGAAACGACATCGTCGAAGGGCGGCGGCGCCAAGAAGGCCACCGCATCCGCAACCGGCGCTAAGACCAAAAAGGCCGCCGTCGCTGCTTCCGCATCGGCCGCGTCGGGATCTCCTTTCAAGTCGTCTAAGGCGGCATCTTCGGCTTCGAAAGACAAGAAGACGGAAGCCGCCGCTAAAAAGACCGCCGCCGTTAAAAAGGCCAAAGCGAAGGCTGGCGCAACCCCCAAGGCCAAGAAGACCGCGAAATAATCCACGAAGAAACCAAAGGCAAATATATAAAGGCCGCAGCCACACCCACCAAGTCGAAGCCCGCCGCCAAGAAAACGTATCTTCAGTCAGTCATCGCACACGCACACATAAGCTTACGAGAGCGACGCTACCGCCGCTCACAAAACAGCCCTTTTCAGGGCTAACAATATATTCGTGAACGCGTGTGTCTTTCGGCACACACATTCGTTTCTAGATAACGCAGAAAGTCTCCATATATAAATCAGTCGATCAATTACCAAAATATATTTACATGATTATTTCTGATAGGTACGCATTACCAATTAAAACTTTTTCACTTATACCTACCTTTAAATATTAATAATATAATAATAACTTACAAGTATCTGGGTTTTTCACAGTCCTTGGGAATACCAGAATCTGGCGTGAAACAAAACAATGTTACAGGAACGCTTCTTTGGCCGCCTAAAAAAAGTATTTAAAAGTCTTTTATCGGGCGGTAACAAGGTGCGAGACTATAACAGTTGGGTCATGCCGGTTCTGATGTGTTCCTTTGGTGTATTTAGATGGACTCAGACCGAATCAGATTCCCTCGACAGGAGAGTGCGTACATTGCTTACTGCGTTCCGCATGCACCACCCACGTTCATCGGTTATGAGATTGTATATTCCGCGAAAGTTTGGAGGTCGTGGTCTCTTTGGAGGTTTTGTTTGTGCAATTATGGACGAAGTTATCATGACGAATAACTAACGGAAATATATCCCGAAAGATAGTATCTCGGTTGACATCTGTCGGGCGTGCCAGCCTCCGTCCTGGAGAATCTATTAGGCATATTATTTCTGGTTGTTCTCGTCTTGCTAACGGTGAGTATTTTCACAGGCACAACCAAGTAGCCAGGATCGTACACCAACAACTTGTCATATTTCGAAGTGTCTTACTACAGGTATGTATGTATGTGCCTGACCCGATTCTCGAGAACGGTCGTGCTACGTTATATTTAAATGTGTATTTTTTATTTTTATATATATTTAAAAATGTAATGAATATATGTGAAATGATGAAATAAAGAAAATAATAATACATATATAATAAATATTAATATGATAACAATAAATAAATAAAAAATGAAAGTAGTCGTCGTAGGCGGT
Source organism: Hypercompe scribonia (assembly GCA_949316085.1). Taxonomy (NCBI): domain Eukaryota; kingdom Metazoa; phylum Arthropoda; class Insecta; order Lepidoptera; family Erebidae; genus Hypercompe; species Hypercompe scribonia. The sequence goes on from OX438972.1 coordinate 25,245,387, forward strand.
GTCGAGCAGCGCGACACCGCCCGACTGCCCGACTCCCGACTCCGGTATACTATACTACGGTTCTACTATTAATATAATAATAAATAAATAAATAAATAAATAAAAAGGCCGGTGTCGAGCAGCGCGACACCGCCCAACTGCCACCCGATGCACGCACACAATTACTGGAGACAGAGCGATTAAACCGTTCTGTAAAAAAAAAAAGAAAGAAAAAAAAAATACCGCCAAATAACATTAATAACATTCTTCGTTTCTTTCTATCGCACTCAATCGCTCGTCCGTTCACTAGCTCGTTCGCTAGTACGGCTCCCTAAACGTAAAGTAAAGTATAAATAGTCCAGCGCGAGCGGTGTCCCACAACAGTCAATCTATAGCTCTCGTTCGTTGCGCACGCACGCACGCACGCACGCACGCACGTACGTACGGAACCATATAGTGGCTACAAGTAAAACGAAAAAAACAATGGCACACACTGCTGTTATAACCGAAGCTCCCGCTCCAGCTGCCGGTGTAAAGAAGCCCGCAAGACAATCTGGCGGTGGCGGCGCTGTTGCTAAAAAACCTAAGGCGAAACCCACTCATCCCGAGACATCGGAGATGGTGAACAACGCTATAAAGAAAATGAAGGAACGTAACGGATCAACGCTACAGGCCATCAAAAAATATATCGCCGCTCATTATAAGGTCGACGTCGAGAAGTTAGCACCGTTCATAAAGAAATATTTGAAGAGCGCCGTCGAATCGGGTGCTCTCATTCAGACCAAAGGCAAGGGCGCATTCGGATCTTCCATGCTAGAATCTAAATCCTCGTTGGCGAAGAAACCGAGCGATAGCGCCGGTGCTGGCAAGTTTGCCGGTGGTAAAAAGGAAACGACATCGTCGAAGGGCGGCGGCGCCAAGAAGGCCACCGCATCCGCAACCGGCGCTAAGACCAAAAAGGCCGCCGTCGCTGCTTCCGCATCGGCCGCGTCGGGATCTCCTTTCAAGTCGTCTAAGGCGGCATCTTCGGCTTCGAAAGACAAGAAGACGGAAGCCGCCGCTAAAAAGACCGCCGCCGTTAAAAAGGCCAAAGCGAAGGCTGGCGCAACCCCCAAGGCCAAGAAGACCGCGAAATAATCCACGAAGAAACCAAAGGCAAATATATAAAGGCCGCAGCCACACCCACCAAGTCGAAGCCCGCCGCCAAGAAAACGTATCTTCAGTCAGTCATCGCACACGCACACATAAGCTTACGAGAGCGACGCTACCGCCGCTCACAAAACAGCCCTTTTCAGGGCTAACAATATATTCGTGAACGCGTGTGTCTTTCGGCACACACATTCGTTTCTAGATAACGCAGAAAGTCTCCATATATAAATCAGTCGATCAATTACCAAAATATATTTACATGATTATTTCTGATAGGTACGCATTACCAATTAAAACTTTTTCACTTATACCTACCTTTAAATATTAATAATATAATAATAACTTACAAGTATCTGGGTTTTTCACAGTCCTTGGGAATACCAGAATCTGGCGTGAAACAAAACAATGTTACAGGAACGCTTCTTTGGCCGCCTAAAAAAAGTATTTAAAAGTCTTTTATCGGGCGGTAACAAGGTGCGAGACTATAACAGTTGGGTCATGCCGGTTCTGATGTGTTCCTTTGGTGTATTTAGATGGACTCAGACCGAATCAGATTCCCTCGACAGGAGAGTGCGTACATTGCTTACTGCGTTCCGCATGCACCACCCACGTTCATCGGTTATGAGATTGTATATTCCGCGAAAGTTTGGAGGTCGTGGTCTCTTTGGAGGTTTTGTTTGTGCAATTATGGACGAAGTTATCATGACGAATAACTAACGGAAATATATCCCGAAAGATAGTATCTCGGTTGACATCTGTCGGGCGTGCCAGCCTCCGTCCTGGAGAATCTATTAGGCATATTATTTCTGGTTGTTCTCGTCTTGCTAACGGTGAGTATTTTCACAGGCACAACCAAGTAGCCAGGATCGTACACCAACAACTTGTCATATTTCGAAGTGTCTTACTACAGGTATGTATGTATGTGCCTGACCCGATTCTCGAGAACGGTCGTGCTACGTTATATTTAAATGTGTATTTTTTATTTTTATATATATTTAAAAATGTAATGAATATATGTGAAATGATGAAATAAAGAAAATAATAATACATATATAATAAATATTAATATGATAACAATAAATAAATAAAAAATGAAAGTAGTCGTCGTAGGCGGTGTCGAGCAGCGCGACACCGCCCGACTGCCCGACTCCCGACTCCGGTATACTATACTACGGTTCTACTATTAATATAATAATAAATAAATAAATAAATAAATAAAAAGGCCGGTGTCGAGCAGCGCGACACCGCCCAACTGCCACCCGATGCACGCACACAATTACTGGAGACAGAGCGATTAAACCGTTCTGTAAAAAAAAAAAGAAAGAAAAAAAAAATACCGCCAAATAACATTAATAACATTCTTCGTTTCTTTCTATCGCACTCAATCGCTCGTCCGTTCACTAGCTCGTTCGCTAGTACGGCTCCCTAAACGTAAAGTAAAGTATAAATAGTCCAGCGCGAGCGGTGTCCCACAACAGTCAATCTATAGCTCTCGTTCGTTGCGCACGCACGCACGCACGCACGCACGCACGCACGCACGCACGCACGCACGTACGTACGGAACCATATAGTGGCTACAAGTAAAACGAAAAAAACAATGGCACACACTGCTGTTATAACCGAAGCTCCCGCTCCAGCTGCCGGTGTAAAGAAGCCCGCAAGACAATCTGGCGGTGGCGGCGCTGTTGCTAAAAAACCTAAGGCGAAACCCACTCATCCCGAGACATCGGAGATGGTGAACAACGCTATAAAGAAAATGAAGGAACGTAACGGATCAACGCTACAGGCCATCAAAAAATATATCGCCGCTCATTATAAGGTCGACGTCGAGAAGTTAGCACCGTTCATAAAGAAATATTTGAAGAGCGCCGTCGAATCGGGTGCTCTCATTCAGACCAAAGGCAAGGGCGCATTCGGATCTTCCATGCTAGAATCTAAATCCTCGTTGGCGAAGAAACCGAGCGATAGCGCCGGTGCTGGCAAGTTTGCCGGTGGTAAAAAGGAAACGACATCGTCGAAGGGCGGCGGCGCCAAGAAGGCCACCGCATCCGCAACCGGCGCTAAGACCAAAAAGGCCGCCGTCGCTGCTTCCGCATCGGCCGCGTCGGGATCTCCTTTCAAGTCGTCTAAGGCGGCATCTTCGGCTTCGAAAGACAAGAAGACGGAAGCCGCCGCTAAAAAGACCGCCGCCGTTAAAAAGGCCAAAGCGAAGGCTGGCGCAACCCCCAAGGCCAAGAAGACCGCGAAATAATCCACGAAGAAACCAAAGGCAAATATATAAAGGCCGCAGCCACACCCACCAAGTCGAAGCCCGCCGCCAAGAAAACGTATCTTCAGTCAGTCATCGCACACGCACACATAAGCTTACGAGAGCGACGCTACCGCCGCTCACAAAACAGCCCTTTTCAGGGCTAACAATATATTCGTGAACGCGTGTGTCTTTCGGCACACACATTCGTTTCTAGATAACGCAGAAAGTCTCCATATATAAATCAGTCGATCAATTACCAAAATATATTTACATGATTATTTCTGATAGGTACGCATTACCAATTAAAACTTTTTCACTTATACCTACCTTTAAATATTAATAATATAATAATAACTTACAAGTATCTGGGTTTTTCACAGTCCTTGGGAATACCAGAATCTGGCGTGAAACAAAACAATGTTACAGGAACGCTTCTTTGGCCGCCTAAAAAAAGTATTTAAAAGTCTTTTATCGGGCGGTAACAAGGTGCGAGACTATAACAGTTGGGTCATGCCGGTTCTGATGTGTTCCTTTGGTGTATTTAGATGGACTCAGACCGAATCAGATTCCCTCGACAGGAGAGTGCGTACATTGCTTACTGCGTTCCGCATGCACCACCCACGTTCATCGGTTATGAGATTGTATATTCCGCGAAAGTTTGGAGGTCGTGGTCTCTTTGGAGGTTTTGTTTGTGCAATTATGGACGAAGTTATCATGACGAATAACTAACGGAAATATATCCCGAAAGATAGTATCTCGGTTGACATCTGTCGGGCGTGCCAGCCTCCGTCCTGGAGAATCTATTAGGCATATTATTTCTGGTTGTTCTCGTCTTGCTAACGGTGAGTATTTTCACAGGCACAACCAAGTAGCCAGGATCGTACACCAACAACTTGTCATATTTCGAAGTGTCTTACTACAGGTATGTATGTATGTGCCTGACCCGATTCTCGAGAACGGTCGTGCTACGTTATATTTAAATGTGTATTTTTTATTTTTATATATATTTAAAAATGTAATGAATATATGTGAAATGATGAAATAAAGAAAATAATAATACATATATAATAAATATTAATATGATAACAATAAATAAATAAAAAATGAAAGTAGTCGTCGTAGGCGGTGTCGAGCAGCGCGACACCGCCCGACTGCCCGACTCCCGACTCCGGTATACTATACTACGGTTCTACTATTAATATAATAATAAATAAATAAATAAATAAATAAAAAGGCCGGTGTCGAGCAGCGCGACACCGCCCAACTGCCACCCGATGCACGCACACAATTACTGGAGACAGAGCGATTAAACCGTTCTGTAAAAAAAAAAAGAAAGAAAAAAAAAATACCGCCAAATAACATTAATAACATTCTTCGTTTCTTTCTATCGCACTCAATCGCTCGTCCGTTCACTAGCTCGTTCGCTAGTACGGCTCCCTAAACGTAAAGTAAAGTATAAATAGTCCAGCGCGAGCGGTGTCCCACAACAGTCAATCTATAGCTCTCGTTCGTTGCGCACGCACGCACGCACGCACGCACGCACGTACGTACGGAACCATATAGTGGCTACAAGTAAAACGAAAAAAACAATGGCACACACTGCTGTTATAACCGAAGCTCCCGCTCCAGCTGCCGGTGTAAAGAAGCCCGCAAGACAATCTGGCGGTGGCGGCGCTGTTGCTAAAAAACCTAAGGCGAAACCCACTCATCCCGAGACATCGGAGATGGTGAACAACGCTATAAAGAAAATGAAGGAACGTAACGGATCAACGCTACAGGCCATCAAAAAATATATCGCCGCTCATTATAAGGTCGACGTCGAGAAGTTAGCACCGTTCATAAAGAAATATTTGAAGAGCGCCGTCGAATCGGGTGCTCTCATTCAGACCAAAGGCAAGGGCGCATTCGGATCTTCCATGCTAGAATCTAAATCCTCGTTGGCGAAGAAACCGAGCGATAGCGCCGGTGCTGGCAAGTTTGCCGGTGGTAAAAAGGAAACGACATCGTCGAAGGGCGGCGGCGCCAAGAAGGCCACCGCATCCGCAACCGGCGCTAAGACCAAAAAGGCCGCCGTCGCTGCTTCCGCATCGGCCGCGTCGGGATCTCCTTTCAAGTCGTCTAAGGCGGCATCTTCGGCTTCGAAAGACAAGAAGACGGAAGCCGCCGCTAAAAAGACCGCCGCCGTTAAAAAGGCCAAAGCGAAGGCTGGCGCAACCCCCAAGGCCAAGAAGACCGCGAAATAATCCACGAAGAAACCAAAGGCAAATATATAAAGGCCGCAGCCACACCCACCAAGTCGAAGCCCGCCGCCAAGAAAACGTATCTTCAGTCAGTCATCGCACACGCACACATAAGCTTACGAGAGCGACGCTACCGCCGCTCACAAAACAGCCCTTTTCAGGGCTAACAATATATTCGTGAACGCGTGTGTCTTTCGGCACACACATTCGTTTCTAGATAACGCAGAAAGTCTCCATATATAAATCAGTCGATCAATTACCAAAATATATTTACATGATTATTTCTGATAGGTACGCATTACCAATTAAAACTTTTTCACTTATACCTACCTTTAAATATTAATAATATAATAATAACTTACAAGTATCTGGGTTTTTCACAGTCCTTGGGAATACCAGAATCTGGCGTGAAACAAAACAATGTTACAGGAACGCTTCTTTGGCCGCCTAAAAAAAGTATTTAAAAGTCTTTTATCGGGCGGTAACAAGGTGCGAGACTATAACAGTTGGGTCATGCCGGTTCTGATGTGTTCCTTTGGTGTATTTAGATGGACTCAGACCGAATCAGATTCCCTTGACAGGAGAGTGCGTACATTGCTTACTGCGTTCCGCATGCACCACCCACGTTCATCGGTTATGAGATTGTATATTCCGCGAAAGTTTGGAGGTCGTGGTCTCTTTGGAGGTTTTGTTTGTGCAATTATGGACGAAGTTATCATGACGAATAACTAACGGAAATATATCCCGAAAGATAGTATCTCGGTTGACATCTGTCGGGCGTGCCAGCCTCCGTCCTGGAGAATCTATTAGGCATATTATTTCTGGTTGTTCTCGTCTTGCTAACGGTGAGTATTTTCACAGGCACAACCAAGTAGCCAGGATCGTACACCAACAACTTGTCATATTTCGAAGTGTCTTACTACAGGTATGTATGTATGTGCCTGACCCGATTCTCGAGAACGGTCGTGCTACGTTATATTTAAATGTGTATTTTTTATTTTTATATATATTTAAAAATGTAATGAATATATGTGAAATGATGAAATAAAGAAAATAATAATACATATATAACAAATATTAATATGATAACAATAAATAAATAAAAAATGAAAGTAGTCGTCGTAGGCGGTGTCGAGCAGCGCGACACCGCCCGACTGCCCGACTCCCGACTCCGGTATACTATACTACGGTTCTACTATTAATATAATAATAAATAAATAAATAAATAAATAAAAAGGCCGGTGTCGAGCAGCGCGACACCGCCCAACTGCCACCCGATGCACGCACACAATTACTGGAGACAGAGCGATTAAACCGTTCTGTAAAAAAAAAAAGAAAGAAAAAAAAAATACCGCCAAATAACATTAATAACATTCTTCGTTTCTTTCTATCGCACTCAATCGCTCGTCCGTTCACTAGCTCGTTCGCTAGTACGGCTCCCTAAACGTAAAGTAAAGTATAAATAGTCCAGCGCGAGCGGTGTCCCACAACAGTCAATCTATAGCTCTCGTTCGTTGCGCACGCACGCACGCACGCACGCACGCACGCACGCACGCACGTACGTACGGAACCATATAGTGGCTACAAGTAAAACGAAAAAAACAATGGCACACACTGCTGTTATAACCGAAGCTCCCGCTCCAGCTGCCGGTGTAAAGAAGCCCGCAAGACAATCTGGCGGTGGCGGCGCTGTTGCTAAAAAACCTAAGGCGAAACCCACTCATCCCGAGACATCGGAGATGGTGAACAACGCTATAAAGAAAATGAAGGAACGTAACGGATCAACGCTACAGGCCATCAAAAAATATATCGCCGCTCATTATAAGGTCGACGTCGAGAAGTTAGCAACGTTCATAAAGAAATATTTGAAGAGCGCCGTCGAATCGGGTGCTCTCATTCAGACCAAAGGCAAGGGCGCATTCGGATCTTCCATGCTAGAATCTAAATCCTCGTTGGCGAAGAAACCGAGCGATAGCGCCGGTGCTGGCAAGTTTGCCGGTGGTAAAAAGGAAACGACATCGTCGAAGGGCGGCGGCGCCAAGAAGGCCACCGCATCCGCAACCGGCGCTAAGACCAAAAAGGCCGCCGTCGCTGCTTCCGCATCGGCCGCGTCGGGATCTCCTTTCAAGTCGTCTAAGGCGGCATCTTCGGCTTCGAAAGACAAGAAGACGGAAGCCGCCGCTAAAAAGACCGCCGCCGTTAAAAAGGCCAAAGCGAAGGCTGGCGCAACCCCCAAGGCCAAGAAGACCGCGAAATAATCCACGAAGAAACCAAAGGCAAATATATAAAGGCCGCAGCCACACCCACCAAGTCGAAGCCCGCCGCCAAGAAAACGTATCTTCAGTCAGTCATCGCACACGCACACATAAGCTTACGAGAGCGACGCTACCGCCGCTCACAAAACAGCCCTTTTCAGGGCTAACAATATATTCGTGAACGCGTGTGTCTTTCGGCACACACATTCGTTTCTAGATAACGCAGAAAGTCTCCATATATAAATCAGTCGATCAATTACCAAAATATATTTACATGATTATTTCTGATAGGTACGCATTACCAATTAAAACTTTTTCACTTATACCTACCTTTAAATATTAATAATATAATAATAACTTACAAGTATCTGGGTTTTTCACAGTCCTTGAGAATACCAGAATCTGGCGTGAAACAAAACAATGTTACAGGAACGCTTCTTTGGCCGCCTAAAAAAAGTATTTAAAAGTCTTTTATCGGGCGGTAACAAGGTGCGAGACTATAACAGTTGGGTCATGCCGGTTCTGATGTGTTCCTTTGGTGTATTTAGATGGACTCAGACCGAATCAGATTCCCTTGACAGGAGAGTGCGTACATTGCTTACTGCGTTCCGCATGCACCACCCACGTTCATCGGTTATGAGATTGTATATTCCGCGAAAGTTTGGAGGTCGTGGTCTCTTTGGAGGTTTTGTTTGTGCAATTATGGACGAAGTTATCATGACGAATAACTAACGGAAATATATCCCGAAAGATAGTATCTCGGTTGACATCTGTCGGGCGTGCCAGCCTCCGTCCTGGAGAATCTATTAGGCATATTATTTCTGGTTGTTCTCGTCTTGCTAACGGTGAGTATTTTCACAGGCACAACCAAGTAGCCAGGATCGTACACCAACAACTTGTCATATTTCGAAGTGTCTTACTACAGGTATGTATGTATGTGCCTGACCCGATTCTCGAGAACGGTCGTGCTACGTTATATTTAAATGTGTATTTTTTATTTTTATATATATTTAAAAATGTAATGAATATATGTGAAATGATGAAATAAAGAAAATAATAATACATATATAATAAATATTAATATGATAACAATAAATAAATAAAAAATGAAAGTAGTCGTCGTAGGCGGTGTCGAGCAGCGCGACACCGCCCGACTGCCCGACTCCCGACTCCGGTATACTATACTACGGTTCTACTATTAATATAATAATAAATAAATAAATAAATAAATAAAAAGGCCGGTGTCGAGCAGCGCGACACCGCCCAACTGCCACCCGATGCACGCACACAATTACTGGAGACAGAGCGATTAAACCGTTCTGTAAAAAAAAAAAGAAAGAAAAAAAAAATACCGCCAAATAACATTAATAACATTCTTCGTTTCTTTCTATCGCACTCAATCGCTCGTCCGTTCACTAGCTCGTTCGCTAGTACGGCTCCCTAAACGTAAAGTAAAGTATAAATAGTCCAGCGCGAGCGGTGTCCCACAACAGTCAATCTATAGCTCTCGTTCGTTGCGCACGCACGCACGCACGCACGCACGCACGCACGCACGCACGTACGTACGGAACCATATAGTGGCTACAAGTAAAACGAAAAAAACAATGGCACACACTGCTGTTATAACCGAAGCTCCCGCTCCAGCTGCCGGTGTAAAGAAGCCCGCAAGACAATCTGGCGGTGGCGGCGCTGTTGCTAAAAAACCTAAGGCGAAACCCACTCATCCCGAGACATCGGAGATGGTGAACAACGCTATAAAGAAAATGAAGGAACGTAACGGATCAACGCTACAGGCCATCAAAAAATATATCGCCGCTCATTATAAGGTCGACGTCGAGAAGTTAGCACCGTTCATAAAGAAATATTTGAAGAGCGCCGTCGAATCGGGTGCTCTCATTCAGACCAAAGGCAAGGGCGCATTCGGATCTTCCATGCTAGAATCTAAATCCTCGTTGGCGAAGAAACCGAGCGATAGCGCCGGTGCTGGCAAGTTTGCCGGTGGTAAAAAGGAAACGACATCGTCGAAGGGCGGCGGCGCCAAGAAGGCCACCGCATCCGCAACCAGCGCTAAGACCAAAAAGGCCGCCGTCGCTGCTTCCGCATCGGCCGCGTCGGGATCTCCTTTCAAGTCGTCTAAGGCGGCATCTTCGGCTTCGAAAGACAAGAAGACGGAAGCCGCCGCTAAAAAGACCGCCGCCGTTAAAAAGGCCAAAGCGAAGGCTGGCGCAACCCCCAAGGCCAAGAAGACCGCGAAATAATCCACGAAGAAACCAAAGGCAAATATATAAAGGCCGCAGCCACACCCACCAAGTCGAAGCCCGCCGCCAAGAAAACGTATCTTCAGTCAGTCATCGCACACGCACACATAAGCTTACGAGAGCGACGCTACCGCCGCTCACAAAACAGCCCTTTTCAGGGCTAACAATATATTCGTGAACGCGTGTGTCTTTCGGCACACACATTCGTTTCTAGATAACGCAGAAAGTCTCCATATATAAATCAGTCGATCAATTACCAAAATATATTTACATGATTATTTCTGATAGGTACGCATTACCAATTAAAACTTTTTCACTTATACCTACCTTTAAATATTAATAATATAATAATAACTTACAAGTATCTGGGTTTTTCACAGTCCTTGGGAATACCAGAATCTGGCGTGAAACAAAACAATGTTACAGGAACGCTTCTTTGGCCGCCTAAAAAAAGTATTTAAAAGTCTTTTATCGGGCGGTAACAAGGTGCGAGACTATAACAGTTGGGTCATGCCGGTTCTGATGTGTTCCTTTGGTGTATTTAGATGGACTCAGACCGAATCAGATTCCCTTGACAGGAGAGTGCGTACATTGCTTACTGCGTTCCGCATGCACCACCCACGTTCATCGGTTATGAGATTGTATATTCCGCGAAAGTTTGGAGGTCGTGGTCTCTTTGGAGGTTTTGTTTGTGCAATTATGGACGAAGTTATCATGACGAATAACTAACGGAAATATATCCCGAAAGATAGTATCTCGGTTGACATCTGTCGGGCGTGCCAGCCTCCGTCCTGGAGAATCTATTAGGCATATTATTTCTGGTTGTTCTCGTCTTGCTAACGGTGAGTATTTTCACAGGCACAACCAAGTAGCCAGGATCGTACACCAACAACTTGTCATATTTCGAAGTGTCTTACTACAGGTATGTATGTATGTGCCTGACCCGATTCTCGAGAACGGTCGTGCTACGTTATATTTAAATGTGTATTTTTTATTTTTATATATATTTAAAAATGTAATGAATATATGTGAAATGATGAAATAAAGAAAATAATAATACATATATAATAAATATTAATATGATAACAATAAATAAATAAAAAATGAAAGTAGTCGTCGTAGGCGGTGTCGAGCAGCGCGACACCGCCCGACTGCCCGACTCCCGACTCCGGTATACTATACTACGGTTCTACTATTAATATAATAATAAATAAATAAATAAATAAATAAAAAGGCCGGTGTCGAGCAGCGCGACACCGCCCAACTGCCACCCGATGCACGCACACAATTACTGGAGACAGAGCGATTAAACCGTTCTGTAAAAAAAAAAAGAAAGAAAAAAAAAATACCGCCAAATAACATTAATAACATTCTTCGTTTCTTTCTATCGCACTCAATCGCTCGTCCGTTCACTAGCTCGTTCGCTAGTACGGCTCCCTAAACGTAAAGTAAAGTATAAATAGTCCAGCGCGAGCGGTGTCCCACAACAGTCAATCTATAGCTCTCGTTCGTTGCGCACGCACGCACGCACGCACGCACGCACGCACGCACGCACGCACGCACGTACGTACGGAACCATATAGTGGCTACAAGTAAAACGAAAAAAACAATGGCACACACTGCTGTTATAACCGAAGCTCCCGCTCCAGCTGCCGGTGTAAAGAAGCCCGCGAGACAATCTGGCGGTGGCGGCGCTGTTGCTAAAAAACCTAAGGCGAAACCCACTCATCCCGAGACATCGGAGATGGTGAACAACGCTATAAAGAAAATGAAGGAACGTAACGGATCAACGCTACAGGCCATCAAAAAATATATCGCCGCTCATTATAAGGTCGACGTCGAGAAGTTAGCACCGTTCATAAAGAAATATTTGAAGAGCGCCGTCGAATCGGGTGCTCTCATTCAGACCAAAGGCAAGGGCGCATTCGGATCTTCCATGCTAGAATCTAAATCCTCGTTGGCGAAGAAACCGAGCGATAGCGCCGGTGCTGGCAAGTTTGCCGGTGGTAAAAAGGAAACGACATCGTCGAAGGGCGGCGGCGCCAAGAAGGCCACCGCATCCGCAACCGGCGCTAAGACCAAAAAGGCCGCCGTCGCTGCTTCCGCATCGGCCGCGTCGGGATCTCCTTTCAAGTCGTCTAAGGCGGCATCTTCGGCTTCGAAAGACAAGAAGACGGAAGCCGCCGCTAAAAAGACCGCCGCCGTTAAAAAGGCCAAAGCGAAGGCTGGCGCAACCCCCAAGGCCAAGAAGACCGCGAAATAATCCACGAAGAAACCAAAGGCAAATATATAAAGGCCGCAGCCACACCCACCAAGTCGAAGCCCGCCGCCAAGAAAACGTATCTTCAGTCAGTCATCGCACACGCACACATAAGCTTACGAGAGCGACGCTACCGCCGCTCACAAAACAGCCCTTTTCAGGGCTAACAATATATTCGTGAACGCGTGTGTCTTTCGGCACACACATTCGTTTCTAGATAACGCAGAAAGTCTCCATATATAAATCAGTCGATCAATTACCAAAATATATTTACATGATTATTTCTGATAGGTACGCATTACCAATTAAAACTTTTTCACTTATACCTACCTTTAAATATTAATAATATAATAATAACTTACAAGTATCTGGGTTTTTCACAGTCCTTGGGAATACCAGAATCTGGCGTGAAACAAAACAATGTTACAGGAACGCTTCTTTGGCCGCCTAAAAAAAGTATTTAAAAGTCTTTTATCGGGCGGTAACAAGGTGCGAGACTATAACAGTTGGGTCATGCCGGTTCTGATGTGTTCCTTTGGTGTATTTAGATGGACTCAGACCGAATCAGATTCCCTTGACAGGAGAGTGCGTACATTGCTTACTGCGTTCCGCATGCACCACCCACGTTCATCGGTTATGAGATTGTATATTCCGCGAAAGTTTGGAGGTCGTGGTCTCTTTGGAGGTTTTGTTTGTGCAATTATGGACGAAGTTATCATGACGAATAACTAACGGAAATATATCCCGAAAGATAGTATCTCGGTTGACATCTGTCGGGCGTGCCAGCCTCCGTCCTGGAGAATCTATTAGGCATATTATTTCTGGTTGTTCTCGTCTTGCTAACGGTGAGTATTTTCACAGGCACAACCAAGTAGCCAGGATCGTACACCAACAACTTGTCATATTTCGAAGTGTCTTACTACAGGTATGTATGTATGTGCCTGACCCGATTCTCGAGAACGGTCGTGCTACGTTATATTTAAATGTGTATTTTTTATTTTTATATATATTTAAAAATGTAATGAATATATGTGAAATGATGAAATAAAGAAAATAATAATACATATATAATAAATATTAATATGATAACAATAAATAAATAAAAAATGAAAGTAGTCGTCGTAGGCGGTGTCGAGCAGCGCGACACCGCCCGACTGCCCGACTCCCGACTCCGGTATACTATACTACGGTTCTACTATTAATATAATAATAAATAAATAAATAAATAAATAAAAAGGCCGGTGTCGAGCAGCGCGACACCGCCCAACTGCCACCCGATGCACGCACACAATTACTGGAGACAGAGCGATTAAACCGTTCTGTAAAAAAAAAAAGAAAGAAAAAAAAAATACCGCCAAATAACATTAATAACATTCTTCGTTTCTTTCTATCGCACTCAATCGCTCGTCCGTTCACTAGCTCGTTCGCTAGTACGGCTCCCTAAACGTAAAGTAAAGTATAAATAGTCCAGCGCGAGCGGTGTCCCACAACAGTCAATCTATAGCTCTCGTTCGTTGCGCACGCACGCACGCACGCACGCACGCACGCACGCACGCACGTACGTACGGAACCATATAGTGGCTACAAGTAAAACGAAAAAAACAATGGCACACACTGCTGTTATAACCGAAGCTCCCGCTCCAGCTGCCGGTGTAAAGAAGCCCGCAAGACAATCTGGCGGTGGCGGCGCTGTTGCTAAAAAACCTAAGGCGAAACCCACTCATCCCGAGACATCGGAGATGGTGAACAACGCTATAAAGAAAATGAAGGAACGTAACGGATCAACGCTACAGGCCATCAAAAAATATATCGCCGCTCATTATAAGGTCGACGTCGAGAAGTTAGCACCGTTCATAAAGAAATATTTGAAGAGCGCCGTCGAATCGGGTGCTCTCATTCAGACCAAAGGCAAGGGCGCATTCGGATCTTCCATGCTAGAATCTAAATCCTCGTTGGCGAAGAAACCGAGCGATAGCGCCGGTGCTGGCAAGTTTGCCGGTGGTAAAAAGGAAACGACATCGTCGAAGGGCGGCGGCGCCAAGAAGGCCACCGCATCCGCAACCGGCGCTAAGACCAAAAAGGCCGCCGTCGCTGCTTCCGCATCGGCCGCGTCGGGATCTCCTTTCAAGTCGTCTAAGGCGGCATCTTCGGCTTCGAAAGACAAGAAGACGGAAGCCGCCGCTAAAAAGACCGCCGCCGTTAAAAAGGCCAAAGCGAAGGCTGGCGCAACCCCCAAGGCCAAGAAGACCGCGAAATAATCCACGAAGAAACCAAAGGCAAATATATAAAGGCCGCAGCCACACCCACCAAGTCGAAGCCCGCCGCCAAGAAAACGTATCTTCAGTCAGTCATCGCACACGCACACATAAGCTTACGAGAGCGACGCTACCGCCGCTCACAAAACAGCCCTTTTCAGGGCTAACAATATATTCGTGAACGCGTGTGTCTTTCGGCACACACATTCGTTTCTAGATAACGCAGAAAGTCTCCATATATAAATCAGTCGATCAATTACCAAAATATATTTACATGATTATTTCTGATAGGTACGCATTACCAATTAAAACTTTTTCACTTATACCTACCTTTAAATATTAATAATATAATAATAACTTACAAGTATCTGGGTTTTTCACAGTCCTTGGGAATACCAGAATCTGGCGTGAAACAAAACAATGTTACAGGAACGCTTCTTTGGCCGCCTAAAAAAAGTATTTAAAAGTCTTTTATCGGGCGGTAACAAGGTGCGAGACTATAACAGTTGGGTCATGCCGGTTCTGATGTGTTCCTTTGGTGTATTTAGATGGACTCAGACCGAATCAGATTCCCTTGACAGGAGAGTGCGTACATTGCTTACTGCGTTCCGCATGCACCACCCACGTTCATCGGTTATGAGATTGTATATTCCGCGAAAGTTTGGAGGTCGTGGTCTCTTTGGAGGTTTTGTTTGTGCAATTATGGACGAAGTTATCATGACGAATAACTAACGGAAATATATCCCGAAAGATAGTATCTCGGTTGACATCTGTCGGGCGTGCCAGCCTCCGTCCTGGAGAATCTATTAGGCATATTATTTCTGGTTGTTCTCGTCTTGCTAACGGTGAGTATTTTCACAGGCACAACCAAGTAGCCAGGATCGTACACCAACAACTTGTCATATTTCGAAGTGTCTTACTACAGGTATGTATGTATGTGCCTGACCCGATTCTCGAGAACGGTCGTGCTACGTTATATTTAAATGTGTATTTTTTATTTTTATATATATTTAAAAATGTAATGAATATATGTGAAATGATGAAATAAAGAAAATAATAATACATATATAATAAATATTAATATGATAACAATAAATAAATAAAAAATGAAAGTAGTCGTCGTAGGCGGTGTCGAGCAGCGCGACACCGCCCGACTGCCCGACTCCCGACTCCGGTATACTATACTACGGTTCTACTATTAATATAATAATAAATAAATAAATAAATAAATAAAAAGGCCGGTGTCGAGCAGCGCGACACCGCCCAACTGCCACCCGATGCACGCACACAATTACTGGAGACAGAGCGATTAAACCGTTCTGTAAAAAAAAAAGAAAGAAAAAAAAAATACCGCCAAATAACATTAATAACATTCTTCGTTTCTTTCTATCGCACTCAATCGCTCGTCCGTTCACTAGCTCGTTCGCTAGTACGGCTCCCTAAACGTAAAGTAAAGTATAAATAGTCCAGCGCGAGCGGTGTCCCACAACAGTCAATCTATAGCTCTCGTTCGTTGCGCACGCACGCACGCACGCACGCACGCACGCACGCACGCACGCACGTACGTACGGAACCATATAGTGGCTACAAGTAAAACGAAAAAAACAATGGCACACACTGCTGTTATAACCGAAGCTCCCGCTCCAGCTGCCGGTGTAAAGAAGCCCGCAAGACAATCTGGCGGTGGCGGCGCTGTTGCTAAAAAACCTAAGGCGAAACCCACTCATCCCGAGACATCGGAGATGGTGAACAACGCTATAAAGAAAATGAAGGAACGTAACGGATCAACGCTACAGGCCGTCAAAAAATATATCGCCGCTCATTATAAGGTCGACGTCGAGAAGTTAGCACCGTTCATAAAGAAATATTTGAAGAGCGCCGTCGAATCGGGTGCTCTCATTCAGACCAAAGGCAAGGGCGCATTCGGATCTTCCATGCTAGAATCTAAATCCTCGTTGGCGAAGAAACCGAGCGATAGCGCCGGTGCTGGCAAGTTTGCCGGTGGTAAAAAGGAAACGACATCGTCGAAGGGCGGCGGCGCCAAGAAGGCCACCGCATCCGCAACCGGCGCTAAGACCAAAAAGGCCGCCGTCGCTGCTTCCGCATCGGCCGCGTCGGGATCTCCTTTCAAGTCGTCTAAGGCGGCATCTTCGGCTTCGAAAGACAAGAAGACGGAAGCCGCCGCTAAAAAGACCGCCGCCGTTAAAAAGGCCAAAGCGAAGGCTGGCGCAACCCCCAAGGCCAAGAAGACCGCGAAATAATCCACGAAGAAACCAAAGGCAAATATATAAAGGCCGCAGCCACACCCACCAAGTCGAAGCCCGCCGCCAAGAAAACGTATCTTCAGTCAGTCATCGCACACGCACACATAAGCTTACGAGAGCGACGCTACCGCCGCTCACAAAACAACCCTTTTCAGGGCTAACAATATATTCGTGAACGCGTGTGTCTTTCGGCACACACATTCGTTTCTAGATAACGCAGAAAGTCTCCATATATAAATCAGTCGATCAATTACCAAAATATATTTACATGATTATTTCTGATAGGTACGCATTACCAATTAAAACTTTTTCACTTATACCTACCTTTAAATATTAATAATATAATAATAACTTACAAGTATCTGGGTTTTTCACAGTCCTTGGGAATACCAGAATCTGGCGTGAAACAAAACAATGTTACAGGAACGCTTCTTTGGCCGCCTAAAAAAAGTATTTAAAAGTCTTTTATCGGGCGGTAACAAGGTGCGAGACTATAACAGTTGGGTCATGCCGGTTCTGATGTGTTCCTTTGGTGTATTTAGATGGACTCAGACCGAATCAGATTCCCTTGACAGGAGAGTGCGTACATTGCTTACTGCGTTCCGCATGCACCACCCACGTTCATCGGTTATGAGATTGTATATTCCGCGAAAGTTTGGAGGTCGTGGTCTCTTTGGAGGTTTTGTTTGTGCAATTATGGACGAAGTTATCATGACGAATAACTAACGGAAATATATCCCGAAAGATAGTATCTCGGTTGACATCTGTCGGGCGTGCCAGCCTCCGTCCTGGAGAATCTATTAGGCATATTATTTCTGGTTGTTCTCGTCTTGCTAACGGTGAGTATTTTCACAGGCACAACCAAGTAGCCAGGATCGTACACCAACAACTTGTCATATTTCGAAGTGTCTTACTACAGGTATGTATGTATGTGCCTGACCCGATTCTCGAGAACGGTCGTGCTACGTTATATTTAAATGTGTATTTTTTATTTTTATATATATTTAAAAATGTAATGAATATATGTGAAATGATGAAATAAAGAAAATAATAATACATATATAATAAATATTAATATGATAACAATAAATAAATAAAAAATGAAAGTAGTCGTCGTAGGCGGTGTCGAGCAGCGCGACACCGCCCGACTGCCCGACTCCCGACTCCGGTATACTATACTACGGTTCTACTATTAATATAATAATAAATAAATAAATAAATAAATAAAAAGGCCGGTGTCGAGCAGCGCGACACCGCCCAACTGCCACCCGATGCACGCACACAATTACTGGAGACAGAGCGATTAAACCGTTCTGTAAAAAAAAAAAGAAAGAAAAAAAAAATACCGCCAAATAACATTAATAACATTCTTCGTTTCTTTCTATCGCACTCAATCGCTCGTCCGTTCACTAGCTCGTTCGCTAGTACGGCTCCCTAAACGTAAAGTAAAGTATAAATAGTCCAGCGCGAGCGGTGTCCCACAACAGTCAATCTATAGCTCTCGTTCGTTGCGCACGCACGCACGCACGCACGCACGCACGCACGCACGCACGTACGTACGGAACCATATAGTGGCTACAAGTAAAACGAAAAAAACAATGGCACACACTGCTGTTATAACCGAAGCTCCCGCTCCAGCTGCCGGTGTAAAGAAGCCCGCAAGACAATCTGGCGGTGGCGGCGCTGTTGCTAAAAAACCTAAGGCGAAACCCACTCATCCCGAGACATCGGAGATGGTGAACAACGCTATAAAGAAAATGAAGGAACGTAACGGATCAACGCTACAGGCCATCAAAAAATATATCGCCGCTCATTATAAGGTCGACGTCGAGAAGTTAGCACCGTTCATAAAGAAATATTTGAAGAGCGCCGTCGAATCGGGTGCTCTCATTCAGACCAAAGGCAAGGGCGCATTCGGATCTTCCATGCTAGAATCTAAATCCTCGTTGGCGAAGAAACCGAGCGATAGCGCCGGTGCTGGCAAGTTTGCCGGTGGTAAAAAGGAAACGACATCGTCGAAGGGCGGCGGCGCCAAGAAGGCCACCGCATCCGCAACCGGCGCTAAGACCAAAAAGGCCGCCGTCGCTGCTTCCGCATCGGCCGCGTCGGGATCTCCTTTCAAGTCGTCTAAGGCGGCATCTTCGGCTTCGAAAGACAAGAAGACGGAAGCCGCCGCTAAAAAGACCGCCGCCGTTAAAAAGGCCAAAGCGAAGGCTGGCGCAACCCCCAAGGCCAAGAAGACCGCGAAATAATCCACGAAGAAACCAAAGGCAAATATATAAAGGCCGCAGCCACACCCACCAAGTCGAAGCCCGCCGCCAAGAAAACGTATCTTCAGTCAGTCATCGCACACGCACACATAAGCTTACGAGAGCGACGCTACCGCCGCTCACAAAACAGCCCTTTTCAGGGCTAACAATATATTCGTGAACGCGTGTGTCTTTCGGCACACACATTCGTTTCTAGATAACGCAGAAAGTCTCCATATATAAATCAGTCGATCAATTACCAAAATATATTTACATGATTATTTCTGATAGGTACGCATTACCAATTAAAACTTTTTCACTTATACCTACCTTTAAATATTAATAATATAATAATAACTTACAAGTATCTGGGTTTTTCACAGTCCTTGGGAATACCAGAATCTGGCGTGAAACAAAACAATGTTACAGGAACGCTTCTTTGGCCGCCTAAAAAAAGTATTTAAAAGTCTTTTATCGGGCGGTAACAAGGTGCGAGACTATAACAGTTGGGTCATGCCGGTTCTGATGTGTTCTTTTGGTGTATTTAGATGGACTCAGACCGAATCAGATTCCCTTGACAGGAGAGTGCGTACATTGCTTACTGCGTTCCGCATGCACCACCCACGTTCATCGGTTATGAGATTGTATATTCCGCGAAAGTTTGGAGGTCGTGGTCTCTTTGGAGGTTTTGTTTGTGCAATTATGGACGAAGTTATCATGACGAATAACTAACGGAAATATATCCCGAAAGATAGTATCTCGGTTGACATCTGTCGGGCGTGCCAGCCTCCGTCCTGGAGAATCTATTAGGCATATTATTTCTGGTTGTTCTCGTCTTGCTAACGGTGAGTATTTTCACAGGCACAACCAAGTAGCTAGGATCGTACACCAACAACTTGTCATATTTCGAAGTGTCTTACTACAGGTATGTATGTATGTGCCTGACCCGATTCTCGAGAACGGTCGTGCTACGTTATATTTAAATGTGTATTTTTTATTTTTATATATATTTAAAAATGTAATGAATATATGTGAAATGATGAAATAAAGAAAATAATAATACATATATAATAAATATTAATATGATAACAATAAATAAATAAAAAATGAAAGTAGTCGTCGTAGGCGGTGTCGAGCAGCGCGACACCGCCCGACTGCCCGACTCCCGACTCCGGTATACTATACTACGGTTCTACTATTAATATAATAATAAATAAATAAATAAATAAATAAAAAGGCCGGTGTCGAGCAGCGCGACACCGCCCAACTGCCACCCGATGCACGCACACAATTACTGGAGACAGAGCGATTAAACCGTTCTGTAAAAAAAAAAGAAAGAAAAAAAAAATACCGCCAAATAACATTAATAACATTCTTCGTTTCTTTCTATCGCACTCAATCGCTCGTCCGTTCACTAGCTCGTTCGCTAGTACGGCTCCCTAAACGTAAAGTAAAGTATAAATAGTCCAGCGCGAGCGGTGTCCCACAACAGTCAATCTATAGCTCTCGTTCGTTGCGCACGCACGCACGCACGCACGCACGCACGCACGCACGCACGTACGTACGGAACCATATAGTGGCTACAAGTAAAACGAAAAAAACAATGGCACACACTGCTGTTATAACCGAAGCTCCCGCTCCAGCTGCCGGTGTAAAGAAGCCCGCAAGACAATCTGGCGGTGGCGGCGCTGTTGCTAAAAAACCTAAGGCGAAACCCACTCATCCCGAGACATCGGAGATGGTGAACAACGCTATAAAGAAAATGAAGGAACGTAACGGATCAACGCTACAGGCCATCAAAAAATATATCGCCGCTCATTATAAGGTCGACGTCGAGAAGTTAGCACCGTTCATAAAGAAATATTTGAAGAGCGCCGTCGAATCGGGTGCTCTCATTCAGACCAAAGGCAAGGGCGCATTCGGATCTTCCATGCTAGAATCTAAATCCTCGTTGGCGAAGAAACCGAGCGATAGCGCCGGTGCTGGCAAGTTTGCCGGTGGTAAAAAGGAAACGACATCGTCGAAGGGCGGCGGCGCCAAGAAGGCCACCGCATCCGCAACCGGCGCTAAGACCAAAAAGGCCGCCGTCGCTGCTTCCGCATCGGCCGCGTCGGGATCTCCTTTCAAGTCGTCTAAGGCGGCATCTTCGGCTTCGAAAGACAAGAAGACGGAAGCCGCCGCTAAAAAGACCGCCGCCGTTAAAAAGGCCAAAGCGAAGGCTGGCGCAACCCCCAAGGCCAAGAAGACCGCGAAATAATCCACGAAGAAACCAAAGGCAAATATATAAAGGCCGCAGCCACACCCACCAAGTCGAAGCCCGCCGCCAAGAAAACGTATCTTCAGTCAGTCATCGCACACGCACACATAAGCTTACGAGAGCGACGCTACCGCCGCTCACAAAACAGCCCTTTTCAGGGCTAACAATATATTCGTGAACGCGTGTGTCTTTCGGCACACACATTCGTTTCTAGATAACGCAGAAAGTCTCCATATATAAATCAGTCGATCAATTACCAAAATATATTTACATGATTATTTCTGATAGGTACGCATTACCAATTAAAACTTTTTCACTTATACCTACCTTTAAATATTAATAATATAATAATAACTTACAAGTATCTGGGTTTTTCACAGTCCTTGGGAATACCAGAATCTGGCGTGAAACAAAACAATGTTACAGGAACGCTTCTTTGGCCGCCTAAAAAAAGTATTTAAAAGTCTTTTATCGGGCGGTAACAAGGTGCGAGACTATAACAGTTGGGTCATGCCGGTTCTGATGTGTTCTTTTGGTGTATTTAGATGGACTCAGACCGAATCAGATTCCCTTGACAGGAGAGTGCGTACATTGCTTACTGCGTTCCGCATGCACCACCCACGTTCATCGGTTATGAGATTGTATATTCCGCGAAAGTTTGGAGGTCGTGGTCTCTTTGGAGGTTTTGTTTGTGCAATTATGGACGAAGTTATCATGACGAATAACTAACGGAAATATATCCCGAAAGATAGTATCTCGGTTGACATCTGTCGGGCGTGCCAGCCTCCGTCCTGGAGAATCTATTAGGCATATTATTTCTGGTTGTTCTCGTCTTGCTAACGGTGAGTATTTTCACAGGCACAACCAAGTAGCCAGGATCGTACACCAACAACTTGTCATATTTCGAAGTGTCTTACTACAGGTATGTATGTATGTGCCTGACCCGATTCTCGAGAACGGTCGTGCTACGTTATATTTAAATGTGTATTTTTTATTTTTATATATATTTAAAAATGTAATGAATATATGTGAAATGATGAAATAAAGAAAATAATAATACATATATAATAAATATTAATATGATAACAATAAATAAATAAAAAATGAAAGTAGTCGTCGTAGGCGGTGTCGAGCAGCGCGACACCGCCCGACTGCCCGACTCCCGACTCCGGTATACTATACTACGGTTCTACTATTAATATAATAATAAATAAATAAATAAATAAATAAAAAGGCCGGTGTCGAGCAGCGCGACACCGCCCAACTGCCACCCGATGCACGCACACAATTACTGGAGACAGAGCGATTAAACCGTTCTGTAAAAAAAAAAGAAAGAAAAAAAAAATACCGCCAAATAACATTAATAACATTCTTCGTTTCTTTCTATCGCACTCAATCGCTCGTCCGTTCACTAGCTCGTTCGCTAGTACGGCTCCCTAAACGTAAAGTAAAGTATAAATAGTCCAGCGCGAGCGGTGTCCCACAACAGTCAATCTATAGCTCTCGTTCGTTGCGCACGCACGCACGCACGCACGCACGCACGCACGCACGCACGCACGCACGTACGTACGGAACCATATAGTGGCTACAAGTAAAACGAAAAAAACAATGGCACACACTGCTGTTATAACCGAAGCTCCCGCTCCAGCTGCCGGTGTAAAGAAGCCCGCAAGACAATCTGGCGGTGGCGGCGCTGTTGCTAAAAAACCTAAGGCGAAACCCACTCATCCCGAGACATCGGAGATGGTGAACAACGCTATAAAGAAAATGAAGGAACGTAACGGATCAACGCTACAGGCCATCAAAAAATATATCGCCGCTCATTATAAGGTCGACGTCGAGAAGTTAGCACCGTTCATAAAGAAATATTTGAAGAGCGCCGTCGAATCGGGTGCTCTCATTCAGACCAAAGGCAAGGGCGCATTCGGATCTTCCATGCTAGAATCTAAATCCTCGTTGGCGAAGAAACCGAGCGATAGCGCCGGTGCTGGCAAGTTTGCCGGTGGTAAAAAGGAAACGACATCGTCGAAGGGCGGCGGCGCCAAGAAGGCCACCGCATCCGCAACCGGCGCTAAGACCAAAAAGGCCGCCGTCGCTGCTTCCGCATCGGCCGCGTCGGGATCTCCTTTCAAGTCGTCTAAGGCGGCATCTTCGGCTTCGAAAGACAAGAAGACGGAAGCCGCCGCTAAAAAGACCGCCGCCGTTAAAAAGGCCAAAGCGAAGGCTGGCGCAACCCCCAAGGCCAAGAAGACCGCGAAATAATCCACGAAGAAACCAAAGGCAAATATATAAAGGCCGCAGCCACACCCACCAAGTCGAAGCCCGCCGCCAAGAAAACGTATCTTCAGTCAGTCATCGCACACGCACACATAAGCTTACGAGAGCGACGCTACCGCCGCTCACAAAACAGCCCTTTTCAGGGCTAACAATATATTCGTGAACGCGTGTGTCTTTCGGCACACACATTCGTTTCTAGATAACGCAGAAAGTCTCCATATATAAATCAGTCGATCAATTACCAAAATATATTTACATGATTATTTCTGATAGGTACGCATTACCAATTAAAACTTTTTCACTTATACCTACCTTTAAATATTAATAATATAATAATAACTTACAAGTATCTGGGTTTTTCACAGTCCTTGGGAATACCAGAATCTGGCGTGAAACAAAACAATGTTACAGGAACGCTTCTTTGGCCGCCTAAAAAAAGTATTTAAAAGTCTTTTATCGGGCGGTAACAAGGTGCGAGACTATAACAGTTGGGTCATGCCGGTTCTGATGTGTTCCTTTGGTGTATTTAGATGGACTCAGACCGAATCAGATTCCCTTGACAGGAGAGTGCGTACATTGCTTACTGCGTTCCGCATGCACCACCCACGTTCATCGGTTATGAGATTGTATATTCCGCGAAAGTTTGGAGGTCGTGGTCTCTTTGGAGGTTTTGTTTGTGCAATTATGGACGAAGTTATCATGACGAATAACTAACGGAAATATATCCCGAAAGATAGTATCTCGGTTGACATCTGTCGGGCGTGCCAGCCTCCGTCCTGGAGAATCTATTAGGCATATTATTTCTGGTTGTTCTCGTCTTGCTAACGGTGAGTATTTTCACAGGCACAACCAAGTAGCCAGGATCGTACACCAACAACTTGTCATATTTCGAAGTGTCTTACTACAGGTATGTATGTATGTGCCTGACCCGATTCTCGAGAACGGTCGTGCTACGTTATATTTAAATGTGTATTTTTTATTTTTATATATATTTAAAAATGTAATGAATATATGTGAAATGATGAAATAAAGAAAATAATAATACATATATAATAAATATTAATATGATAACAATAAATAAATAAAAAATGAAAGTAGTCGTCGTAGGCGGTGTCGAGCAGCGCGACACCGCCCGACTGCCCGACTCCCGACTCCGGTATACTATACTACGGTTCTACTATTAATATAATAATAAATAAATAAATAAATAAATAAAAAGGCCGGTGTCGAGCAGCGCGACACCGCCCAACTGCCACCCGATGCACGCACACAATTACTGGAGACAGAGCGATTAAACCGTTCTGTAAAAAAAAAAAGAAAGAAAAAAAAAATACCGCCAAATAACATTAATAACATTCTTCGTTTCTTTCTATCGCACTCAATCGCTCGTCCGTTCACTAGCTCGTTCGCTAGTACGGCTCCCTAAACGTAAAGTAAAGTATAAATAGTCCAGCGCGAGCGGTGTCCCACAACAGTCAATCTATAGCTCTCGTTCGTTGCGCACGCACGCACGCACGCACGCACGCACGCACGCACGCACGCACGCACGTACGTACGGAACCATATAGTGGCTACAAGTAAAACGAAAAAAACAATGGCACACACTGCTGTTATAACCGAAGCTCCCGCTCCAGCTGCCGGTGTAAAGAAGCCCGCAAGACAATCTGGCGGTGGCGGCGCTGTTGCTAAAAAACCTAAGGCGAAACCCACTCATCCCGAGACATCGGAGATGGTGAACAACGCTATAAAGAAAATGAAGGAACGTAACGGATCAACGCTACAGGCCATCAAAAAATATATCGCCGCTCATTATAAGGTCGACGTCGAGAAGTTAGCACCGTTCATAAAGAAATATTTGAAGAGCGCCGTCGAATCGGGTGCTCTCATTCAGACCAAAGGCAAGGGCGCATTCGGATCTTCCATGCTAGAATCTAAATCCTCGTTGGCGAAGAAACCGAGCGATAGCGCCGGTGCTGGCAAGTTTGCCGGTGGTAAAAAGGAAACGACATCGTCGAAGGGCGGCGGCGCCAAGAAGGCCACCGCATCCGCAACCGGCGCTAAGACCAAAAAGGCCGCCGTCGCTGCTTCCGCATCGGCCGCGTCGGGATCTCCTTTCAAGTCGTCTAAGGCGGCATCTTCGGCTTCGAAAGACAAGAAGACGGAAGCCGCCGCTAAAAAGACCGCCGCCGTTAAAAAGGCCAAAGCGAAGGCTGGCGCAACCCCCAAGGCCAAGAAGACCGCGAAATAATCCACGAAGAAACCAAAGGCAAATATATAAAGGCCGCAGCCACACCCACCAAGTCGAAGCCCGCCGCCAAGAAAACGTATCTTCAGTCAGTCATCGCACACGCACACATAAGCTTACGAGAGCGACGCTACCGCCGCTCACAAAACAGCCCTTTTCAGGGCTAACAATATATTCGTGAACGCGTGTGTCTTTCGGCACACACATTCGTTTCTAGATAACGCAGAAAGTCTCCATATATAAATCAGTCGATCAATTACCAAAATATATTTACATGATTATTTCTGATAGGTACGCATTACCAATTAAAACTTTTTCACTTATACCTACCTTTAAATATTAATAATATAATAATAACTTACAAGTATCTGGGTTTTTCACAGTCCTTGGGAATACCAGAATCTGGCGTGAAACAAAACAATGTTACAGGAACGCTTCTTTGGCCGCCTAAAAAAAGTATTTAAAAGTCTTTTATCGGGCGGTAACAAGGTGCGAGACTATAACAGTTGGGTCATGCCGGTTCTGATGTGTTCCTTTGGTGTATTTAGATGGACTCAGACCGAATCAGATTCCCTTGACAGGAGAGTGCGTACATTGCTTACTGCGTTCCGCATGCACCACCCACGTTCATCGGTTATGAGATTGTATATTCCGCGAAAGTTTGGAGGTCGTGGTCTCTTTGGAGGTTTTGTTTGTGCAATTATGGACGAAGTTATCATGACGAATAACTAACGGAAATATATCCCGAAAGATAGTATCTCGGTTGACATCTGTCGGGCGTGCCAGCCTCCGTCCTGGAGAATCTATTAGGCATATTATTTCTGGTTGTTCTCGTCTTGCTAACGGTGAGTATTTTCACAGGCACAACCAAGTAGCCAGGATCGTACACCAACAACTTGTCATATTTCGAAGTGTCTTACTACAGGTATGTATGTATGTGCCTGACCCGATTCTCGAGAACGGTCGTGCTACGTTATATTTAAATGTGTATTTTTTATTTTTATATATATTTAAAAATGTAATGAATATATGTGAAATGATGAAATAAAGAAAATAATAATACATATATAATAAATATTAATATGATAACAATAAATAAATAAAAAATGAAAGTAGTCGTCGTAGGCGGTGTCGAGCAGCGCGACACCGCCCGACTGCCCGACTCCCGACTCCGGTATACTATACTACGGTTCTACTATTAATATAATAATAAATAAATAAATAAATAAATAAAAAGGCCGGTGTCGAGCAGCGCGACACCGCCCAACTGCCACCCGATGCACGCACACAATTACTGGAGACAGAGCGATTAAACCGTTCTGTAAAAAAAAAAAGAAAGAAAAAAAAAATACCGCCAAATAACATTAATAACATTCTTCGTTTCTTTCTATCGCACTCAATCGCTCGTCCGTTCACTAGCTCGTTCGCTAGTACGGCTCCCTAAACGTAAAGTAAAGTATAAATAGTCCAGCGCGAGCGGTGTCCCACAACAGTCAATCTATAGCTCTCGTTCGTTGCGCACGCACGCACGCACGCACGCACGCACGCACGCACGCACGCACGCACGTACGTACGGAACCATATAGTGGCTACAAGTAAAACGAAAAAAACAATGGCACACACTGCTGTTATAACCGAAGCTCCCGCTCCAGCTGCCGGTGTAAAGAAGCCCGCAAGACAATCTGGCGGTGGCGGCGCTGTTGCTAAAAAACCTAAGGCGAAACCCACTCATCCCGAGACATCGGAGATGGTGAACAACGCTATAAAGAAAATGAAGGAACGTAACGGATCAACGCTACAGGCCATCAAAAAATATATCGCCGCTCATTATAAGGTCGACGTCGAGAAGTTAGCACCGTTCATAAAGAAATATTTGAAGAGCGCCGTCGAATCGGGTGCTCTCATTCAGACCAAAGGCAAGGGCGCATTCGGATCTTCCATGCTAGAATCTAAATCCTCGTTGGCGAAGAAACCGAGCGATAGCGCCGGTGCTGGCAAGTTTGCCGGTGGTAAAAAGGAAACGACATCGTCGAAGGGCGGCGGCGCCAAGAAGGCCACCGCATCCGCAACCGGCGCTAAGACCAAAAAGGCCGCCGTCGCTGCTTCCGCATCGGCCGCGTCGGGATCTCCTTTCAAGTCGTCTAAGGCGGCATCTTCGGCTTCGAAAGACAAGAAGACGGAAGCCGCCGCTAAAAAGACCGCCGCCGTTAAAAAGGCCAAAGCGAAGGCTGGCGCAACCCCCAAGGCCAAGAAGACCGCGAAATAATCCACGAAGAAACCAAAGGCAAATATATAAAGGCCGCAGCCACACCCACCAAGTCGAAGCCCGCCGCCAAGAAAACGTATCTTCAGTCAGTCATCGCACACGCACACATAAGCTTACGAGAGCGACGCTACCGCCGCTCACAAAACAGCCCTTTTCAGGGCTAACAATATATTCGTGAACGCGTGTGTCTTTCGGCACACACATTCGTTTCTAGATAACGCAGAAAGTCTCCATATATAAATCAGTCGATCAATTACCAAAATATATTTACATGATTATTTCTGATAGGTACGCGTTACCAATTAAAACTTTTTCACTTATACCTACCTTTAAATATTAATAATATAATAATAACTTACAAGTATCTGGGTTTTTCACAGTCCTTGGGAATACCAGAATCTGGCGTGAAACAAAACAATGTTACAGGAACGCTTCTTTGGCCGCCTAAAAAAAGTATTTAAAAGTCTTTTATCGGGCGGTAACAAGGTGCGAGACTATAACAGTTGGGTCATGCCGGTTCTGATGTGTTCCTTTGGTGTATTTAGATGGACTCAGACCGAATCAGATTCCCTTGACAGGAGAGTGCGTACATTGCTTACTGCGTTCCGCATGCACCACCCACGTTCATCGGTTATGAGATTGTATATTCCGCGAAAGTTTGGAGGTCGTGGTCTCTTTGGAGGTTTTGTTTGTGCAATTATGGACGAAGTTATCATGACGAATAACTAACGGAAATATATCCCGAAAGATAGTATCTCGGTTGACATCTGTCGGGCGTGCCAGCCTCCGTCCTGGAGAATCTATTAGGCATATTATTTCTGGTTGTTCTCGTCTTGCTAACGGTGAGTATTTTCACAGGCACAACCAAGTAGCCAGGATCGTACACCAACAACTTGTCATATTTCGAAGTGTCTTACTACAGGTATGTATGTATGTGCCTGACCCGATTCTCGAGAACGGTCGTGCTACGTTATATTTAAATGTGTATTTTTTATTTTTATATATATTTAAAAATGTAATGAATATATGTGAAATGATGAAATAAAGAAAATAATAATACATATATAATAAATATTAATATGATAACAATAAATAAATAAAAAATGAAAGTAGTCGTCGTAGGCGGTGTCGAGCAGCGCGACACCGCCCGACTGCCCGACTCCCGACTCCGGTATACTATACTACGGTTCTACTATTAATATAATAATAAATAAATAAATAAATAAATAAAAAGGCCGGTGTCGAGCAGCGCGACACCGCCCAACTGCCACCCGATGCACGCACACAATTATTGGAGACAGAGCGATTAAACCGTTCTGTAAAAAAAAAAAAGAAAGAAAAAAAAAATACCGCCAAATAACATTAATAACATTCTTCGTTTCTTTCTATCGCACTCAATCGCTCGTCCGTTCACTAGCTCGTTCGCTAGTACGGCTCCCTAAACGTAAAGTAAAGTATAAATAGTCCAGCGCGAGCGGTGTCCCACAACAGTCAATCTATAGCTCTCGTTCGTTGCGCACGCACGCACGCACGCACGCACGCACGCACGCACGCACGTACGTACGGAACCATATAGTGGCTACAAGTAAAACGAAAAAAACAATGGCACACACTGCTGTTATAACCGAAGCTCCCGCTCCAGCTGCCGGTGTAAAGAAGCCCGCAAGACAATCTGGCGGTGGCGGCGCTGTTGCTAAAAAACCTAAGGCGAAACCCACTCATCCCGAGACATCGGAGATGGTGAACAACGCTATAAAGAAAATGAAGGAACGTAACGGATCAACGCTACAGGCCATCAAAAAATATATCGCCGCTCATTATAAGGTCGACGTCGAGAAGTTAGCACCGTTCATAAAGAAATATTTGAAGAGCGCCGTCGAATCGGGTGCTCTCATTCAGACCAAAGGCAAGGGCGCATTCGGATCTTCCATGCTAGAATCTAAATCCTCGTTGGCGAAGAAACCGAGCGATAGCGCCGGTGCTGGCAAGTTTGCCGGTGGTAAAAAGGAAACGACATCGTCGAAGGGCGGCGGCGCCAAGAAGGCCACCGCATCCGCAACCGGCGCTAAGACCAAAAAGGCCGCCGTCGCTGCTTCCGCATCGGCCGCGTCGGGATCTCCTTTCAAGTCGTCTAAGGCGGCATCTTCGGCTTCGAAAGACAAGAAGACGGAAGCCGCCGCTAAAAAGACCGCCGCCGTTAAAAAGGCCAAAGCGAAGGCTGGCGCAACCCCCAAGGCCAAGAAGACCGCGAAATAATCCACGAAGAAACCAAAGGCAAATATATAAAGGCCGCAGCCACACCCACCAAGTCGAAGCCCGCCGCCAAGAAAACGTATCTTCAGTCAGTCATCGCACACGCACACATAAGCTTACGAGAGCGACGCTACCGCCGCTCACAAAACAGCCCTTTTCAGGGCTAACAATATATTCGTGAACGCGTGTGTCTTTCGGCACACACATTCGTTTCTAGATAACGCAGAAAGTCTCCATATATAAATCAGTCGATCAATTACCAAAATATATTTACATGATTATTTCTGATAGGTACGCATTACCAATTAAAACTTTTTCACTTATACCTACCTTTAAATATTAATAATATAATAATAACTTACAAGTATCTGGGTTTTTCACAGTCCTTGGGAATACCAGAATCTGGCGTGAAACAAAACAATGTTACAGGAACGCTTCTTTGGCCGCCTAAAAAAAGTATTTAAAAGTCTTTTATCGGGCGGTAACAAGGTGCGAGACTATAACAGTTGGGTCATGCCGGTTCTGATGTGTTCCTTTGGTGTATTTAGATGGACTCAGACCGAATCAGATTCCCTTGACAGGAGAGTGCGTACATTGCTTACTGCGTTCCGCATGCACCACCCACGTTCATCGGTTATGAGATTGTATATTCCGCGAAAGTTTGGAGGTCGTGGTCTCTTTGGAGGTTTTGTTTGTGCAATTATGGACGAAGTTATCATGACGAATAACTAACGGAAATATATCCCGAAAGATAGTATCTCGGTTGACATCTGTCGGGCGTGCCAGCCTCCGTCCTGGAGAATCTATTAGGCATATTATTTCTGGTTGTTCTCGTCTTGCTAACGGTGAGTATTTTCACAGGCACAACCAAGTAGCCAGGATCGTACACCAACAACTTGTCATATTTCGAAGTGTCTTACTACAGGTATGTATGTATGTGCCTGACCCGATTCTCGAGAACGGTCGTGCTACGTTATATTTAAATGTGTATTTTTTATTTTTATATATATTTAAAAATGTAATGAATATATGTGAAATGATGAAATAAAGAAAATAATAATACATATATAATAAATATTAATATGATAACAATAAATAAATAAAAAATGAAAGTAGTCGTCGTAGGCGGTGTCGAGCAGCGCGACACCGCCCGACTGCCCGACTCCCGACTCCGGTATACTATACTACGGTTCTACTATTAATATAATAATAAATAAATAAATAAATAAATAAAAAGGCCGGTGTCGAGCAGCGCGACACCGCCCAACTGCCACCCGATGCACGCACACAATTACTGGAGACAGAGCGATTAAACCGTTCTGTAAAAAAAAAAAGAAAGAAAAAAAAATACCGCCAAATAACATTAATAACATTCTTCGTTTCTTTCTATCGCACTCAATCGCTCGTCCGTTCACTAGCTCGTTCGCTAGTACGGCTCCCTAAACGTAAAGTAAAGTATAAATAGTCCAGCGCGAGCGGTGTCCCACAACAGTCAATCTATAGCTCTCGTTCGTTGCGCACGCACGCACGCACGCACGCACGCACGCACGCACGCACGTACGTACGGAACCATATAGTGGCTACAAGTAAAACGAAAAAAACAATGGCACACACTGCTGTTATAACCGAAGCTCCCGCTCCAGCTGCCGGTGTAAAGAAGCCCGCAAGACAATCTGGCGGTGGCGGCGCTGTTGCTAAAAAACCTAAGGCGAAACCCACTCATCCCGAGACATCGGAGATGGTGAACAACGCTATAAAGAAAATGAAGGAACGTAACGGATCAACGCTACAGGCCATCAAAAAATATATCGCCGCTCATTATAAGGTCGACGTCGAGAAGTTAGCACCGTTCATAAAGAAATATTTGAAGAGCGCCGTCGAATCGGGTGCTCTCATTCAGACCAAAGGCAAGGGCGCATTCGGATCTTCCATGCTAGAATCTAAATCCTCGTTGGCGAAGAAACCGAGCGATAGCGCCGGTGCTGGCAAGTTTGCCGGTGGTAAAAAGGAAACGACATCGTCGAAGGGCGGCGGCGCCAAGAAGGCCACCGCATCCGCAACCGGCGCTAAGACCAAAAAGGCCGCCGTCGCTGCTTCCGCATCGGCCGCGTCGGGATCTCCTTTCAAGTCGTCTAAGGCGGCATCTTCGGCTTCGAAAGACAAGAAGACGGAAGCCGCCGCTAAAAAGACCGCCGCCGTTAAAAAGGCCAAAGCGAAGGCTGGCGCAACCCCCAAGGCCAAGAAGACCGCGAAATAATCCACGAAGAAACCAAAGGCAAATATATAAAGGCCGCAGCCACACCCACCAAGTCGAAGCCCGCCGCCAAGAAAACGTATCTTCAGTCAGTCATCGCACACGCACACATAAGCTTACGAGAGCGACGCTACCGCCGCTCACAAAACAGCCCTTTTCAGGGCTAACAATATATTCGTGAACGCGTGTGTCTTTCGGCACACACATTCGTTTCTAGATAACGCAGAAAGTCTCCATATATAAATCAGTCGATCAATTACCAAAATATATTTACATGATTATTTCTGATAGGTACGCATTACCAATTAAAACTTTTTCACTTATACCTACCTTTAAATATTAATAATATAATAATAACTTACAAGTATCTGGGTTTTTCACAGTCCTTGGGAATACCAGAATCTGGCGTGAAACAAAACAATGTTACAGGAACGCTTCTTTGGCCGCCTAAAAAAAGTATTTAAAAGTCTTTTATCGGGCGGTAACAAGGTGCGAGACTATAACAGTTGGGTCATGCCGGTTCTGATGTGTTCCTTTGGTGTATTTAGATGGACTCAGACCGAATCAGATTCCCTCGACAGGAGAGTGCGTACATTGCTTACTGCGTTCCGCATGCACCACCCACGTTCATCGGTTATGAGATTGTATATTCCGCGAAAGTTTGGAGGTCGTGGTCTCTTTGGAGGTTTTGTTTGTGCAATTATGGACGAAGTTATCATGACGAATAACTAACGGAAATATATCCCGAAAGATAGTATCTCGGTTGACATCTGTCGGGCGTGCCAGCCTCCGTCCTGGAGAATCTATTAGGCATATTATTTCTGGTTGTTCTCGTCTTGCTAACGGTGAGTATTTTCACAGGCACAACCAAGTAGCCAGGATCGTACACCAACAACTTGTCATATTTCGAAGTGTCTTACTACAGGTATGTATGTATGTGCCTGACCCGATTCTCGAGAACGGTCGTGCTACGTTATATTTAAATGTGTATTTTTTATTTTTATATATATTTAAAAATGTAATGAATATATGTGAAATGATGAAATAAAGAAAATAATAATACATATATAATAAATATTAATATGATAACAATAAATAAATAAAAAATGAAAGTAGTCGTCGTAGGCGGTGTCGAGCAGCGCGACACCGCCCGACTGCCCGACTCCCGACTCCGGTATACTATACTACGGTTCTACTATTAATATAATAATAAATAAATAAATAAATAAATAAAAAGGCCGGTGTCGAGCAGCGCGACACCGCCCAACTGCCACCCGATGCACGCACACAATTACTGGAGACAGAGCGATTAAACCGTTCTGTAAAAAAAAAAAGAAAGAAAAAAAAAATACCGCCAAATAACATTAATAACATTCTTCGTTTCTTTCTATCGCACTCAATCGCTCGTCCGTTCACTAGCTCGTTCGCTAGTACGGCTCCCTAAACGTAAAGTAAAGTATAAATAGTCCAGCGCGAGCGGTGTCCCACAACAGTCAATCTATAGCTCTCGTTCGTTGCGCACGCACGCACGCACGCACGCACGCACGTACGTACGGAACCATATAGTGGCTACAAGTAAAACGAAAAAAACAATGGCACACACTGCTGTTATAACCGAAGCTCCCGCTCCAGCTGCCGGTGTAAAGAAGCCCGCAAGACAATCTGGCGGTGGCGGCGCTGTTGCTAAAAAACCTAAGGCGAAACCCACTCATCCCGAGACATCGGAGATGGTGAACAACGCTATAAAGAAAATGAAGGAACGTAACGGATCAACGCTACAGGCCATCAAAAAATATATCGCCGCTCATTATAAGGTCGACGTCGAGAAGTTAGCACCGTTCATAAAGAAATATTTGAAGAGCGCCGTCGAATCGGGTGCTCTCATTCAGACCAAAGGCAAGGGCGCATTCGGATCTTCCATGCTAGAATCTAAATCCTCGTTGGCGAAGAAACCGAGCGATAGCGCCGGTGCTGGCAAGTTTGCCGGTGGTAAAAAGGAAACGACATCGTCGAAGGGCGGCGGCGCCAAGAAGGCCACCGCATCCGCAACCGGCGCTAAGACCAAAAAGGCCGCCGTCGCTGCTTCCGCATCGGCCGCGTCGGGATCTCCTTTCAAGTCGTCTAAGGCGGCATCTTCGGCTTCGAAAGACAAGAAGACGGAAGCCGCCGCTAAAAAGACCGCCGCCGTTAAAAAGGCCAAAGCGAAGGCTGGCGCAACCCCCAAGGCCAAGAAGACCGCGAAATAATCCACGAAGAAACCAAAGGCAAATATATAAAGGCCGCAGCCACACCCACCAAGTCGAAGCCCGCCGCCAAGAAAACGTATCTTCAGTCAGTCATCGCACACGCACACATAAGCTTACGAGAGCGACGCTACCGCCGCTCACAAAACAGCCCTTTTCAGGGCTAACAATATATTCGTGAACGCGTGTGTCTTTCGGCACACACATTCGTTTCTAGATAACGCAGAAAGTCTCCATATATAAATCAGTCGATCAATTACCAAAATATATTTACATGATTATTTCTGATAGGTACGCATTACCAATTAAAACTTTTTCACTTATACCTACCTTTAAATATTAATAATATAATAATAACTTACAAGTATCTGGGTTTTTCACAGTCCTTGGGAATACCAGAATCTGGCGTGAAACAAAACAATGTTACAGGAACGCTTCTTTGGCCGCCTAAAAAAAGTATTTAAAAGTCTTTTATCGGGCGGTAACAAGGTGCGAGACTATAACAGTTGGGTCATGCCGGTTCTGATGTGTTCCTTTGGTGTATTTAGATGGACTCAGACCGAATCAGATTCCCTTGACAGGAGAGTGCGTACATTGCTTACTGCGTTCCGCATGCACCACCCACGTTCATCGGTTATGAGATTGTATATTCCGCGAAAGTTTGGAGGTCGTGGTCTCTTTGGAGGTTTTGTTTGTGCAATTATGGACGAAGTTATCATGACGAATAACTAACGGAAATATATCCCGAAAGATAGTATCTCGGTTGACATCTGTCGGGCGTGCCAGCCTCCGTCCTGGAGAATCTATTAGGCATATTATTTCTGGTTGTTCTCGTCTTGCTAACGGTGAGTATTTTCACAGGCACAACCAAGTAGCCAGGATCGTACACCAACAACTTGTCATATTTCGAAGTGTCTTACTACAGGTATGTATGTATGTGCCTGACCCGATTCTCGAGAACGGTCGTGCTACGTTATATTTAAAAGTGTATTTTTTATTTTTATATATATTTAAAAATGTAATGAATATATGTGAAATGATGAAATAAAGAAAATAATAATACATATATAATAAATATTAATATGATAACAATAAATAAATAAAAAATGAAAGTAGTCGTCGTAGGCGGTGTCGAGCAGCGCGACACCGCCCGACTGCCCGACTCCCGACTCCGGTATACTATACTACGGTTCTACTATTAATATAATAATAAATAAATAAATAAATAAATAAAAAGGCCGGTGTCGAGCAGCGCGACACCGCCCAACTGCCACCCGATGCACGCACACAATTACTGGAGACAGAGCGATTAAACCGTTCTGTAAAAAAAAAAAGAAAGAAAAAAAAAATACCGCCAAATAACATTAATAACATTCTTCGTTTCTTTCTATCGCACTCAATCGCTCGTCCGTTCACTAGCTCGTTCGCTAGTACGGCTCCCTAAACGTAAAGTAAAGTATAAATAGTCCAGCGCGAGCGGTGTCCCACAACAGTCAATCTATAGCTCTCGTTCGTTGCGCACGCACGCACGCACGCACGCACGCACGCACGCACGCACGTACGTACGGAACCATATAGTGGCTACAAGTAAAACGAAAAAAACAATGGCACACACTGCTGTTATAACCGAAGCTCCCGCTCCAGCTGCCGGTGTAAAGAAGCCCGCAAGACAATCTAGCGGTGGCGGCGCTGTTGCTAAAAAACCTAAGGCGAAACCCACTCATCCCGAGACATCGGAGATGGTGAACAACGCTATAAAGAAAATGAAGGAACGTAACGGATCAACGCTACAGGCCATCAAAAAATATATCGCCGCTCATTATAAGGTCGACGTCGAGAAGTTAGCACCGTTCATAAAGAAATATTTGAAGAGCGCCGTCGAATCGGGTGCTCTCATTCAGACCAAAGGCAAGGGCGCATTCGGATCTTCCATGCTAGAATCTAAATCCTCGTTGGCGAAGAAACCGAGCGATAGCGCCGGTGCTGGCAAGTTTGCCGGTGGTAAAAAGGAAACGACATCGTCGAAGGGCGGCGGCGCCAAGAAGGCCACCGCATCCGCAACCGGCGCTAAGACCAAAAAGGCCGCCGTCGCTGCTTCCGCATCGGCCGCGTCGGGATCTCCTTTCAAGTCGTCTAAGGCGGCATCTTCGGCTTCGAAAGACAAGAAGACGGAAGCCGCCGCTAAAAATACCGCCGCCGTTAAAAAGGCCAAAGCGAAGGCTGGCGCAACCCCCAAGGCCAAGAAGACCGCGAAATAATCCACGAAGAAACCAAAGGCAAATATATAAAGGCCGCAGCCACACCCACCAAGTCGAAGCCCGCCGCCAAGAAAACGTATCTTCAGTCAGTCATCGCACACGCACACATAAGCTTACGAGAGCGACGCTACCGCCGCTCACAAAACAGCCCTTTTCAGGGCTAACAATATATTCGTGAACGCGTGTGTCTTTCGGCACACACATTCGTTTCTAGATAACGCAGAAAGTCTCCATATATAAATCAGTCGATCAATTACCAAAATATATTTACATGATTATTTCTGATAGGTACGCATTACCAATTAAAACTTTTTCACTTATACCTACCTTTAAATATTAATAATATAATAATAACTTACAAGTATCTGGGTTTTTCACAGTCCTTGGGAATACCAGAATCTGGCGTGAAACAAAACAATGTTACAGGAACGCTTCTTTGGCCGCCTAAAAAAAGTATTTAAAAGTCTTTTATCGGGCGGTAACAAGGTGCGAGACTATAACAGTTGGGTCATGCCGGTTCTGATGTGTTCCTTTGGTGTATTTAGATGGACTCAGACCGAATCAGATTCCCTTGACAGGAGAGTGCGTACATTGCTTACTGCGTTCCGCATGCACCACCCACGTTCATCGGTTATGAGATTGTATATTCCGCGAAAGTTTGGAGGTCGTGGTCTCTTTGGAGGTTTTGTTTGTGCAATTATGGACGAAGTTATCATGACGAATAACTAACGGAAATATATCCCGAAAGATAGTATCTCGGTTGACATCTGTCGGGCGTGCCAGCCTCCGTCCTGGAGAATCTATTAGGCATATTATTTCTGGTTGTTCTCGTCTTGCTAACGGTGAGTATTTTCACAGGCACAACCAAGTAGCCAGGATCGTACACCAACAACTTGTCATATTTCGAAGTGTCTTACTACAGGTATGTATGTATGTGCCTGACCCGATTCTCGAGAACGGTCGTGCTACGTTATATTTAAATGTGTATTTTTTATTTTTATATATATTTAAAAATGTAATGAATATATGTGAAATGATGAAATAAAGAAAATAATAATACATATATAATAAATATTAATATGATAACAATAAATAAATAAAAAATGAAAGTAGTCGTCGTAGGCGGTGTCGAGCAGCGCGACACCGCCCGACTGCCCGACTCCCGACTCCGGTATACTATACTACGGTTCTACTATTAATATAATAATAAATAAATAAATAAATAAATAAAAAGGCCGGTGTCGAGCAGCGCGACACCGCCCAACTGCCACCCGATGCACGCACACAATTACTGGAGACAGAGCGATTAAACCGTTCTGTAAAAAAAAAAAGAAAGAAAAAAAAAATACCGCCAAATAACATTAATAACATTCTTCGTTTCTTTCTATCGCACTCAATCGCTCGTCCGTTCACTAGCTCGTTCGCTAGTACGGCTCCCTAAACGTAAAGTAAAGTATAAATAGTCCAGCGCGAGCGGTGTCCCACAACAGTCAATCTATAGCTCTCGTTCGTTGCGCACGCACGCACGCACGCACGCACGCACGCACGCACGCACGTACGTACGGAACCATATAGTGGCTACAAGTAAAACGAAAAAAACAATGGCACACACTGCTGTTATAACCGAAGCTCCCGCTCCAGCTGCCGGTGTAAAGAAGCCCGCAAGACAATCTGGCGGTGGCGGCGCTGTTGCTAAAAAACCTAAGGCGAAACCCACTCATCCCGAGACATCGGAGATGGTGAACAACGCTATAAAGAAAATGAAGGAACGTAACGGATCAACGCTACAGGCCATCAAAAAATATATCGCCGCTCATTATAAGGTCGACGTCGAGAAGTTAGCACCGTTCATAAAGAAATATTTGAAGAGCGCCGTCGAATCGGGTGCTCTCATTCAGACCAAAGGCAAGGGCGCATTCGGATCTTCCATGCTAGAATCTAAATCCTCGTTGGCGAAGAAACCGAGCGATAGCGCCGGTGCTGGCAAGTTTGCCGGTGGTAAAAAGGAAACGACATCGTCGAAGGGCGGCGGCGCCAAGAAGGCCACCGCATCCGCAACCGGCGCTAAGACCAAAAAGGCCGCCGTCGCTGCTTCCGCATCGGCCGCGTCGGGATCTCCTTTCAAGTCGTCTAAGGCGGCATCTTCGGCTTCGAAAGACAAGAAGACGGAAGCCGCCGCTAAAAAGACCGCCGCCGTTAAAAAGGCCAAAGCGAAGGCTGGCGCAACCCCCAAGGCCAAGAAGACCGCGAAATAATCCACGAAGAAACCAAAGGCAAATATATAAAGGCCGCAGCCACACCCACCAAGTCGAAGCCCGCCGCCAAGAAAACGTATCTTCAGTCAGTCATCGCACACGCACACATAAGCTTACGAGAGCGACGCTACCGCCGCTCACAAAACAGCCCTTTTCAGGGCTAACAATATATTCGTGAACGCGTGTGTCTTTCGGCACACACATTCGTTTCTAGATAACGCAGAAAGTCTCCATATATAAATCAGTCGATCAATTACCAAAATATATTTACATGATTATTTCTGATAGGTACGCATTACCAATTAAAACTTTTTCACTTATACCTACCTTTAAATATTAATAATATAATAATAACTTACAAGTATCTGGGTTTTTCACAGTCCTTGGGAATACCAGAATCTGGCGTGAAACAAAACAATGTTACAGGAACGCTTCTTTGGCCGCCTAAAAAAAGTATTTAAAAGTCTTTTATCGGGCGGTAACAAGGTGCGAGACTATAACAGTTGGGTCATGCCGGTTCTGATGTGTTCCTTTGGTGTATTTAGATGGACTCAGACCGAATCAGATTCCCTTGACAGGAGAGTGCGTACATTGCTTACTGCGTTCCGCATGCACCACCCACGTTCATCGGTTATGAGATTGTATATTCCGCGAAAGTTTGGAGGTCGTGGTCTCTTTGGAGGTTTTGTTTGTGCAATTATGGACGAAGTTATCATGACGAATAACTAACGGAAATATATCCCGAAAGATAGTATCTCGGTTGACATCTGTCGGGCGTGCCAGCCTCCGTCCTGGAGAATCTATTAGGCATATTATTTCTGGTTGTTCTCGTCTTGCTAACGGTGAGTATTTTCACAGGCACAACCAAGTAGCCAGGATCGTACACCAACAACTTGTCATATTTCGAAGTGTCTTACTACAGGTATGTATGTATGTGCCTGACCCGATTCTCGAGAACGGTCGTGCTACGTTATATTTAAAAGTGTATTTTTTATTTTTATATATATTTAAAAATGTAATG
Source organism: Hypercompe scribonia (assembly GCA_949316085.1). NCBI lineage: Eukaryota > Metazoa > Arthropoda > Insecta > Lepidoptera > Erebidae > Hypercompe > Hypercompe scribonia. Next base: position 25,285,876 of record OX438972.1, read on the forward strand.
AATATATGTGAAATGATGAAATAAAGAAAATAATAATACATATATAATAAATATTAATATGATAACAATAAATAAATAAAAAATGAAAGTAGTCGTCGTAGGCGGTGTCGAGCAGCGCGACACCGCCCGACTGCCCGACTCCCGACTCCGGTATACTATACTACGGTTCTACTATTAATATAATAATAAATAAATAAATAAATAAATAAAAAGGCCGGTGTCGAGCAGCGCGACACCGCCCAACTGCCACCCGATGCACGCACACAATTACTGGAGACAGAGCGATTAAACCGTTCTGTAAAAAAAAAAAGAAAGAAAAAAAAAATACCGCCAAATAACATTAATAACATTCTTCGTTTCTTTCTATCGCACTCAATCGCTCGTCCGTTCACTAGCTCGTTCGCTAGTACGGCTCCCTAAACGTAAAGTAAAGTATAAATAGTCCAGCGCGAGCGGTGTCCCACAACAGTCAATCTATAGCTCTCGTTCGTTGCGCACGCACGCACGCACGCACGCACGCACGCACGCACGCACGTACGTACGGAACCATATAGTGGCTACAAGTAAAACGAAAAAAACAATGGCACACACTGCTGTTATAACCGAAGCTCCCGCTCCAGCTGCCGGTGTAAAGAAGCCCGCAAGACAATCTAGCGGTGGCGGCGCTGTTGCTAAAAAACCTAAGGCGAAACCCACTCATCCCGAGACATCGGAGATGGTGAACAACGCTATAAAGAAAATGAAGGAACGTAACGGATCAACGCTACAGGCCATCAAAAAATATATCGCCGCTCATTATAAGGTCGACGTCGAGAAGTTAGCACCGTTCATAAAGAAATATTTGAAGAGCGCCGTCGAATCGGGTGCTCTCATTCAGACCAAAGGCAAGGGCGCATTCGGATCTTCCATGCTAGAATCTAAATCCTCGTTGGCGAAGAAACCGAGCGATAGCGCCGGTGCTGGCAAGTTTGCCGGTGGTAAAAAGGAAACGACATCGTCGAAGGGCGGCGGCGCCAAGAAGGCCACCGCATCCGCAACCGGCGCTAAGACCAAAAAGGCCGCCGTCGCTGCTTCCGCATCGGCCGCGTCGGGATCTCCTTTCAAGTCGTCTAAGGCGGCATCTTCGGCTTCGAAAGACAAGAAGACGGAAGCCGCCGCTAAAAATACCGCCGCCGTTAAAAAGGCCAAAGCGAAGGCTGGCGCAACCCCCAAGGCCAAGAAGACCGCGAAATAATCCACGAAGAAACCAAAGGCAAATATATAAAGGCCGCAGCCACACCCACCAAGTCGAAGCCCGCCGCCAAGAAAACGTATCTTCAGTCAGTCATCGCACACGCACACATAAGCTTACGAGAGCGACGCTACCGCCGCTCACAAAACAGCCCTTTTCAGGGCTAACAATATATTCGTGAACGCGTGTGTCTTTCGGCACACACATTCGTTTCTAGATAACGCAGAAAGTCTCCATATATAAATCAGTCGATCAATTACCAAAATATATTTACATGATTATTTCTGATAGGTACGCATTACCAATTAAAACTTTTTCACTTATACCTACCTTTAAATATTAATAATATAATAATAACTTACAAGTATCTGGGTTTTTCACAGTCCTTGGGAATACCAGAATCTGGCGTGAAACAAAACAATGTTACAGGAACGCTTCTTTGGCCGCCTAAAAAAAGTATTTAAAAGTCTTTTATCGGGCGGTAACAAGGTGCGAGACTATAACAGTTGGGTCATGCCGGTTCTGATGTGTTCCTTTGGTGTATTTAGATGGACTCAGACCGAATCAGATTCCCTTGACAGGAGAGTGCGTACATTGCTTACTGCGTTCCGCATGCACCACCCACGTTCATCGGTTATGAGATTGTATATTCCGCGAAAGTTTGGAGGTCGTGGTCTCTTTGGAGGTTTTGTTTGTGCAATTATGGACGAAGTTATCATGACGAATAACTAACGGAAATATATCCCGAAAGATAGTATCTCGGTTGACATCTGTCGGGCGTGCCAGCCTCCGTCCTGGAGAATCTATTAGGCATATTATTTCTGGTTGTTCTCGTCTTGCTAACGGTGAGTATTTTCACAGGCACAACCAAGTAGCCAGGATCGTACACCAACAACTTGTCATATTTCGAAGTGTCTTACTACAGGTATGTATGTATGTGCCTGACCCGATTCTCGAGAACGGTCGTGCTACGTTATATTTAAATGTGTATTTTTTATTTTTATATATATTTAAAAATGTAATGAATATATGTGAAATGATGAAATAAAGAAAATAATAATACATATATAATAAATATTAATATGATAACAATAAATAAATAAAAAATGAAAGTAGTCGTCGTAGGCGGTGTCGAGCAGCGCGACACCGCCCGACTGCCCGACTCCCGACTCCGGTATACTATACTACGGTTCTACTATTAATATAATAATAAATAAATAAATAAATAAATAAAAAGGCCGGTGTCGAGCAGCGCGACACCGCCCAACTGCCACCCGATGCACGCACACAATTACTGGAGACAGAGCGATTAAACCGTTCTGTAAAAAAAAAAAGAAAGAAAAAAAAAATACCGCCAAATAACATTAATAACATTCTTCGTTTCTTTCTATCGCACTCAATCGCTCGTCCGTTCACTAGCTCGTTCGCTAGTACGGCTCCCTAAACGTAAAGTAAAGTATAAATAGTCCAGCGCGAGCGGTGTCCCACAACAGTCAATCTATAGCTCTCGTTCGTTGCGCACGCACGCACGCACGCACGCACGCACGCACGCACGTACGTACGGAACCATATAGTGGCTACAAGTAAAACGAAAAAAACAATGGCACACACTGCTGTTATAACCGAAGCTCCCGCTCCAGCTGCCGGTGTAAAGAAGCCCGCAAGACAATCTGGCGGTGGCGGCGCTGTTGCTAAAAAACCTAAGGCGAAACCCACTCATCCCGAGACATCGGAGATGGTGAACAACGCTATAAAGAAAATGAAGGAACGTAACGGATCAACGCTACAGGCCATCAAAAAATATATCGCCGCTCATTATAAGGTCGACGTCGAGAAGTTAGCACCGTTCATAAAGAAATATTTGAAGAGCGCCGTCGAATCGGGTGCTCTCATTCAGACCAAAGGCAAGGGCGCATTCGGATCTTCCATGCTAGAATCTAAATCCTCGTTGGCGAAGAAACCGAGCGATAGCGCCGGTGCTGGCAAGTTTGCCGGTGGTAAAAAGGAAACGACATCGTCGAAGGGCGGCGGCGCCAAGAAGGCCACCGCATCCGCAACCGGCGCTAAGACCAAAAAGGCCGCCGTCGCTGCTTCCGCATCGGCCGCGTCGGGATCTCCTTTCAAGTCGTCTAAGGCGGCATCTTCGGCTTCGAAAGACAAGAAGACGGAAGCCGCCGCTAAAAAGACCGCCGCCGTTAAAAAGGCCAAAGCGAAGGCTGGCGCAACCCCCAAGGCCAAGAAGACCGCGAAATAATCCACGAAGAAACCAAAGGCAAATATATAAAGGCCGCAGCCACACCCACCAAGTCGAAGCCCGCCGCCAAGAAAACGTATCTTCAGTCAGTCATCGCACACGCACACATAAGCTTACGAGAGCGACGCTACCGCCGCTCACAAAACAGCCCTTTTCAGGGCTAACAATATATTCGTGAACGCGTGTGTCTTTCGGCACACACATTCGTTTCTAGATAACGCAGAAAGTCTCCATATATAAATCAGTCGATCAATTACCAAAATATATTTACATGATTATTTCTGATAGGTACGCATTACCAATTAAAACTTTTTCACTTATACCTACCTTTAAATATTAATAATATAATAATAACTTACAAGTATCTGGGTTTTTCACAGTCCTTGGGAATACCAGAATCTGGCGTGAAACAAAACAATGTTACAGGAACGCTTCTTTGGCCGCCTAAAAAAAGTATTTAAAAGTCTTTTATCGGGCGGTAACAAGGTGCGAGACTATAACAGTTGGGTCATGCCGGTTCTGATGTGTTCCTTTGGTGTATTTAGATGGACTCAGACCGAATCAGATTCCCTTGACAGGAGAGTGCGTACATTGCTTACTGCGTTCCGCATGCACCACCCACGTTCATCGGTTATGAGATTGTATATTCCGCGAAAGTTTGGAGGTCGTGGTCTCTTTGGAGGTTTTGTTTGTGCAATTATGGACGAAGTTATCATGACGAATAACTAACGGAAATATATCCCGAAAGATAGTATCTCGGTTGACATCTGTCGGGCGTGCCAGCCTCCGTCCTGGAGAATCTATTAGGCATATTATTTCTGGTTGTTCTCGTCTTGCTAACGGTGAGTATTTTCACAGGCACAACCAAGTAGCCAGGATCGTACACCAACAACTTGTCATATTTCGAAGTGTCTTACTACAGGTATGTATGTATGTGCCTGACCCGATTCTCGAGAACGGTCGTGCTACGTTATATTTAAATGTGTATTTTTTATTTTTATATATATTTAAAAATGTAATGAATATATGTGAAATGATGAAATAAAGAAAATAATAATACATATATAATAAATATTAATATGATAACAATAAATAAATAAAAAATGAAAGTAGTCGTCGTAGGCGGTGTCGAGCAGCGCGACACCGCCCGACTGCCCGACTCCCGACTCCGGTATACTATACTACGGTTCTACTATTAATATAATAATAAATAAATAAATAAATAAATAAAAAGGCCGGTGTCGAGCAGCGCGACACCGCCCAACTGCCACCCGATGCACGCACACAATTACTGGAGACAGAGCGATTAAACCGTTCTGTAAAAAAAAAAGAAAGAAAAAAAAAATACCGCCAAATAACATTAATAACATTCTTCGTTTCTTTCTATCGCACTCAATCGCTCGTCCGTTCACTAGCTCGTTCGCTAGTACGGCTCCCTAAACGTAAAGTAAAGTATAAATAGTCCAGCGCGAGCGGTGTCCCACACGCACACACTTCGCCTCCGACAGCCGCCCCGAGCGGACGTCTCCGAATCGCTCCCGACACCGACCACCGCTACGTGCGACGCCACGCCCCGCGCTACGCCGCACCCCTCGCTTCTCATCGCACCGCTACGCCGTCGTCACCGCTACGCCGACGTAGCAGCCGCCCGCCTGCGCTACGCACTAGCTCCCTGCTGCGTGCACCGGACCGTCGTCCGAGACACGCGGCTAACAGCCTTTGCGTATCGCACAAAGTCTCGATTATCGTTCTTTTTAGAACGAGAAAGGACCTACTTCAAGTCACGTCTGTGAACAAGACGCGTACAAACTAACGTCGTATTTATAAATACGACGTTGGATAGTGCGCCGTCCTTCACAGAGGCGCAAGTTTCTTTTGAACATATAAGTCTTTGGCCCCTTCAGGGAAAAACCTAAATTTGGTCACTCGGTGGAAACCTAACGGTGCCAACGAAACCGAGTGGGCGGTGACCCGACCCGCCTGCCTAGCCCCTTCTGGGTTAGGCGTAGTCGGCTGGGGCTAGATAACTCGGCCTTGGGGGGACTCCTAGTCGAGCCTAGTCATCACCCTCCCACCCCACCCTTACCTCCACATCCCATTCTCAGGTGTTAGATTGGGTGTGCCGGCCACAACAGGCCCATACCACCCCGGCACCTGGGCTGCTAGGAACCCGACGCACATTAAGATCGGCGAAGGGATACACGCTTAGGGCACACCTAGTTATAAGTACACCCTCCCGGCCTTACCCCGGCTGGGAGGACAAGCACGCACACACCCCCGGGTTGTCCCACCCGGGGACTAGGACTGCTGTTGGTGGTGTTGTTGTTGTTGCTGTCGCGTGCCACGCGATACGCACAGCACCCGAACCGCCGACATGGAGAAGCTATCAATAAAGGACCTCCTCGCAGACCCAGTCGTCTTCGCCGTACTACAAAAGAGGTACGGGAACATGGTCGCGCGGAAGGCGCAAGAAGCAATCGAGATGGAGACAGAAGCGTCTCCAGAGCCCGCTGCGAGTTCGGGCGAAGACCACGAACGCGAACGCGAAAAGGGACAGCCAGAGTCCCCCTCCTCCCCCTCCGAGAGCAGCGAGGAAGAGTCCTCGTCAAGAGAGGACGAAGACCAAGAAGGTTTCTCCGTAGTTTCCTCACGGAAACGCAGCAGGAAGGCCAAAGGAGGCCCAAACAAGGCCCCAAAACTGTCAGAGGACAAGGATACCTCGGCAGCACCCGCCCCCGTTCGCGCCTCTTCAAGGCCTAAGGGCAGCAACTCCCCCTCAGGGAGGTCCTCGCCCGCTATCGCCGACGCCTCGGCGGCCGCGCCGAAGACCCGCGCCCCTCCACCGATCTACGTCCAGGAGAAGTCCAAATGGACGGCTATCTCCACCTGGTGCAACGAGCGCCGGATCATCTACCACTCGGCTCGTAGCACCCAACAGGGCATCAAAATCGCCCTAGCCACCGCGAGCGACCACAGGGCGCTTTCGAAGCTCCTTCGGGAGAGAAACGTGCCTTACCACACGTACACTCTGCCGGAGGACAAGAAACTCCGTGTGGTCATCCGCAATGTACCCAGGGAGATCTCCCCCGAGGAGATCAAGGAATCCCTGTCAAAAGACTACCCGGTGCACGAGGTACACCGGATGGTGAGAGGCCGCACCAATACCATCTTTGATATGGTGATGGTCTCCCTCGACGACAGCCCCGCGGGCAAGGACATCTTCAAGATGTCATCCGTCTGTGGGCTGTCGGGGATAACTGTGGAGCCACCTCACAGAAGAAGTGGCATCTCACAATGCCACCGCTGCCAGCTCTACGGGCACTCGGCCCGAAATTGCTTCGCCCGCCCAAGGTGCGTCAAGTGCCTGGAGGACCACGCGACGGACCAATGCAAAAGGCCCAAAGACAGGGCCAATTGCACTGCCCCAGTCGCGTGCGTGCTGTGTGGCGAAGAAGGCCACCCCGCCAACTACAGAGGCTGCCCGAAGGCGCCTAAAACCCCCAAGGCGAAAGGACCTCAGCGTCCCCGCCCAGTCGTCCCCGCTGCTGCTGCTGCCACTGCAGGGACCGGGGGGAGCTTTATAGCTGCTCCTTTGCCGAAGACGAACGCCTGGGCCACTCCCAGGAAGACGGGGGAGACCTTCCCACCTCTGCCCGTGCGGAAGACGATGCAGGTCCCCATACCTGCCCCAGTACCCGCAAAGGCAGCCTCCGGCGTGCCCACGCCCACTAAACCGCTCCAGGGAGGGCCCAAGCCGCTCGTCGTCGACTACAGGAGCCAACTACCGCAAACGATCGACCCGGACCTATCCCTAGTGGCAAGGTTCGCGAGTGCGATCGATTTTAACGAGCTACGCCAGCTCGCTAATTTAATACGTCAAAACGAGGGCAATCCGTTGGCCCTCCTCAACGTCAGCATCAGATACTCGAGCGTACTCGAGAAGTTAGGCGCATTCAAGTGCAACCCATAATATGGATAGGACACCGACAAGCAGAGTCAAACCAAAAACACTCAAGATAGGGTACTTCAACGCCAACGGCATCAGTAGGCAACGAGATGAAGTTGGCGAATTTCTTAGGGCACACCAACTAGACATATTGCTAGTGCAAGAGACCTTTTTGAAACCCTCGCAGAGAAACCCAAACGTTGCGAACTACTCTGTGGTCCGCAACGATAGGATTGACTCTGCGCTAGGGGGAACTCTCATATATTACAAAAGGTCCCTTCACTGCGTACCTATGGATCCGCCTGCGCTGACTAGCATCGAGGCTTCGGTCTGTCGAATAGGCATGACCGGACACCAATCGATCACACTAGTTTCAGCCTATCTGTCACCCAATCGGCAACTACCCGAGAGCGACCTCCGAGCGCTGCTAGAACGGAGCGACGCCGTGATTATCGGCGGCGACCTTAAAGCCAAGAACACCATTTGGAACTGTCACCAGTCCAACGCCAAAGGCAGAGCCCTGGAGTCGCTCTCGAATAGACTAGCGTTCGACATCATCGCCCCGCTCGAACCGACCCATTATCCGCACAACGTGTCTCACCGACCCGACATTCTGGACGTGGCACTCCTAAAGAACATAAACCTACGTTTGTGTTCAGTAGAGGTGCTTCACGAGTTAACTTCAGACCACAGACCTGTGGTTATGGAGTTCGCACCCAGACTGGGTCCCATCGACACAGGTCATCGTACCCCGACTAGACGAATCACGGACTGGAGGCGCCTCGGGACAAAACTCGAGGCAACCTCGTCCGTGCATCTAGATAGGATACCCGACCATATAATTAGCCAAGAGGACACCACGATGGCGATCGACTCCCTCACAGCTCACGTGCAATCGTTAATTAACGAATGCACTCGGGAGGCACCGGCGACGAACGATCGCCGCTGGGACCTACCCGATGACGTACGTGAGCTGCTGAGGCGGAAGAACGCCGCCGTACGAGCCTACGACAGATATCCATGCGAAGCCAACAGGGTCAGGTTACGACGCTTAGAAAGAGCGGTCAAGTCGCGCATCGATCAAATGCGCCAAGACAGGTGGGATAGGACACTACAAGACCTCGAACCTACCCACCTTGCCTTCTGGCAGCTGTCCCGCTCGCTTAAGAGAGACATTGTCACCTGTATGCCTCCTCTAAGCAGACCTAACCTTCCGCCGGCATTCGACGATATCGAAAAGGCAGAGTGCCTGGCCGAGAGTCTAGAGAATCAGTGCACGCCCAGCGTAATACACTGCGACTCGGACCAAATAGCCGAAGTTGATTCGGAAGTCGAGCGCCTAATAACCTCACTTCCTACATCAACATCAACGCCGACGGGGATGACAGATACACAACCAGACCTAGACACGGTCACCCCCGAAGAAGTCGAAACGATCGTCAAGGGCCTACACGCTCGCAAGGCGCCCGGTTCGGACGGTATCACAAACAGGGTGTTAAAACTCTTTCCGGAGAGGCTACTGGTCCTGCTGACGTTCATTTTCAACGCAGCACTCAAAAACAACATCTTTCCACAACAATGGAAAGAAGCCGTTGTTATTGGGATACCCAAACCTGGCAAACCAAAGTCCGAACCGACCAGTTATAGACCGATCAGTCTGCTTAACGGATTAGGCAAGCTATACGAGCGTCTAATCTACAATAGGCTGAAAGCGTATGCCGATGCTAATCTTCTCGTCCCCCACGAGCAATTCGGTTTCCGAACCGAACACTCGTGCGTCCACCAAGTTCACCGCATCGTTGAATACACCAGCGATCGGCTTCAACGCAACCTGTTTACAGGAATCCTCTTTTTCGACGTAGCGAAAGCTTTCGACAAAGTGTGGCACAACGGCTTATTATTTAAGCTACTTACCATGGGAGTGCCACACGGACTCGTACTCATCATACGAGACTACTTGTCGAATCGAAGCTTCCGCTACCGAGTAGAAGGGTCATTGTCCTCCACTCACCCCATACGAGCCGGTGTCCCACAAGGGTCCGTGCTCTCCCCCCTACTCTTCACGCTGTATACCAGCGACATTCCGAAGCATCGGTATGTGCAGACGGCACTATTCGCAGACGACACGGCTATCTACTGCTCGGGGGTGAACCCCTCGACAGTAGCCAAAAAACTCCAGACCGCAGCCAACGCACTGGGCGTTTGGTTCCGGAAATGGAGGATAGAGGTCAACCCCGAGAAAAGCCAGGCGGTGCTGTTTCACAGAAGACAGCTAAGCTTGTATCCTTTGGAGAAGACCCCTCAGATTAGGATGTTCGGCAAGTCTATCCCTTGGGCTAGGCAGGCCAAATACCTAGGCATAACCCTCGACGACCGTCTAACCTTCGGCCCCCACATCAAGGCAGTCCGCAGCCGGGCTGCCTTCGTGCTAGGACGTCTACACTGTCTAATAAACGCGCGTTCGAAATTAGATCTAAAAAATAAAGTTAGGCTATACACGTCATGCGTACGTCCCGTAATGACGTACGGTAGCGTAGTATTCGCACACGTTAGGCCACACAGGATCCATAGGCTTCAAACACTACAAAATAGGTTCATGCGCAAAGCTACGGGAGCACCGTGGTATGTACGCAACGTCGATCTCCACATCGACCTCAGATTGCCGACCATCAAGCAATTCATAAAACAGTGCTCCCGTAGCTACTTTGACTCTGCTCCGACTCACCCCAACCCTCTAGTGGTTGCGGCCGTAGGATACACACCAAGTAGGATTTCGAAGATACGACGACCCAGACACGCGTTAGAGGAATCAGATGACGAGATCACGCTCGTTCAACGTAGAGCGGACACAGCTAGGCAATCTAGGAATAGGAACCGTCCGCGTTTTCGTCCCCGTCGTCGGGGGCGGAATACGCGCCGCGTAAATCACATACAAATCATGGGAGTAGGTCGCCCCAACGTAGCAGCAACACCCCAAGCCGAGGTTCGTACCCCACAGGGGGTGCCCTTGGGCTATGTTGCTTAACAAATGACCGGTTGAGAGCCCTCAGCGCTCACCGTAATGCCCGCGTAAAGTTGTAGAGGCCATACCAGGCCAACAGCTAGGTCCTTATCAAAAAAAAAAAAAAAAAAAAAAAAAAAAAAAAAAAAAAAAAAGGTGTCCCACAACAGTCAATCTATAGCTCTCGTTCGTTGCGCACGCACGCACGCACGCACGCACGCACGCACGCACGCACGTACGTACGGAACCATATAGTGGCTACAAGTAAAACGAAAAAAACAATGGCACACACTGCTGTTATAACCGAAGCTCCCGCTCCAGCTGCCGGTGTAAAGAAGCCCGCAAGACAATCTGGCGGTGGCGGCGCTGTTGCTAAAAAACCTAAGGCGAAACCCACTCATCCCGAGACATCGGAGATGGTGAACAACGCTATAAAGAAAATGAAGGAACGTAACGGATCAACGCTACAGGCCATCAAAAAATATATCGCCGCTCATTATAAGGTCGACGTCGAGAAGTTAGCACCGTTCATAAAGAAATATTTGAAGAGCGCCGTCGAATCGGGTGCTCTCATTCAGACCAAAGGCAAGGGCGCATTCGGATCTTCCATGCTAGAATCTAAATCCTCGTTGGCGAAGAAACCGAGCGATAGCGCCGGTGCTGGCAAGTTTGCCGGTGGTAAAAAGGAAACGACATCGTCGAAGGGCGGCGGCGCCAAGAAGGCCACCGCATCCGCAACCGGCGCTAAGACCAAAAAGGCCGCCGTCGCTGCTTCCGCATCGGCCGCGTCGGGATCTCCTTTCAAGTCGTCTAAGGCGGCATCTTCGGCTTCGAAAGACAAGAAGACGGAAGCCGCCGCTAAAAAGACCGCCGCCGTTAAAAAGGCCAAAGCGAAGGCTGGCGCAACCCCCAAGGCCAAGAAGACCGCGAAATAATCCACGAAGAAACCAAAGGCAAATATATAAAGGCCGCAGCCACACCCACCAAGTCGAAGCCCGCCGCCAAGAAAACGTATCTTCAGTCAGTCATCGCACACGCACACATAAGCTTACGAGAGCGACGCTACCGCCGCTCACAAAACAGCCCTTTTCAGGGCTAACAATATATTCGTGAACGCGTGTGTCTTTCGGCACACACATTCGTTTCTAGATAACGCAGAAAGTCTCCATATATAAATCAGTCGATCAATTACCAAAATATATTTACATGATTATTTCTGATAGGTACGCATTACCAATTAAAACTTTTTCACTTATACCTACCTTTAAATATTAATAATATAATAATAACTTACAAGTATCTGGGTTTTTCACAGTCCTTGGGAATACCAGAATCTGGCGTGAAACAAAACAATGTTACAGGAACGCTTCTTTGGCCGCCTAAAAAAAGTATTTAAAAGTCTTTTATCGGGCGGTAACAAGGTGCGAGACTATAACAGTTGGGTCATGCCGGTTCTGATGTGTTCCTTTGGTGTATTTAGATGGACTCAGACCGAATCAGATTCCCTTGACAGGAGAGTGCGTACATTGCTTACTGCGTTCCGCATGCACCACCCACGTTCATCGGTTATGAGATTGTATATTCCGCGAAAGTTTGGAGGTCGTGGTCTCTTTGGAGGTTTTGTTTGTGCAATTATGGACGAAGTTATCATGACGAATAACTAACGGAAATATATCCCGAAAGATAGTATCTCGGTTGACATCTGTCGGGCGTGCCAGCCTCCGTCCTGGAGAATCTATTAGGCATATTATTTCTGGTTGTTCTCGTCTTGCTAACGGTGAGTATTTTCACAGGCACAACCAAGTAGCCAGGATCGTACACCAACAACTTGTCATATTTCGAAGTGTCTTACTACAGGTATGTATGTATGTGCCTGACCCGATTCTCGAGAACGGTCGTGCTACGTTATATTTAAATGTGTATTTTTTATTTTTATATATATTTAAAAATGTAATGAATATATGTGAAATGATGAAATAAAGAAAATAATAATACATATATAATAAATATTAATATGATAACAATAAATAAATAAAAAATGAAAGTAGTCGTCGTAGGCGGTGTCGAGCAGCGCGACACCGCCCGACTGCCCGACTCCCGACTCCGGTATACTATACTACGGTTCTACTATTAATATAATAATAAATAAATAAATAAATAAATAAAAAGGCCGGTGTCGAGCAGCGCGACACCGCCCAACTGCCACCCGATGCACGCACACAATTACTGGAGACAGAGCGATTAAACCGTTCTGTAAAAAAAAAAGAAAGAAAAAAAAAATACCGCCAAATAACATTAATAACATTCTTCGTTTCTTTCTATCGCACTCAATCGCTCGTCCGTTCACTAGCTCGTTCGCTAGTACGGCTCCCTAAACGTAAAGTAAAGTATAAATAGTCCAGCGCGAGCGGTGTCCCACAACAGTCAATCTATAGCTCTCGTTCGTTGCGCACGCACGCACGCACGCACGCACGCACGCACGCACGCACGCACGTACGTACGGAACCATATAGTGGCTACAAGTAAAACGAAAAAAACAATGGCACACACTGCTGTTATAACCGAAGCTCCCGCTCCAGCTGCCGGTGTAAAGAAGCCCGCAAGACAATCTGGCGGTGGCGGCGCTGTTGCTAAAAAACCTAAGGCGAAACCCACTCATCCCGAGACATCGGAGATGGTGAACAACGCTATAAAGAAAATGAAGGAACGTAACGGATCAACGCTACAGGCCATCAAAAAATATATCGCCGCTCATTATAAGGTCGACGTCGAGAAGTTAGCACCGTTCATAAAGAAATATTTGAAGAGCGCCGTCGAATCGGGTGCTCTCATTCAGACTAAAGGCAAGGGCGCATTCGGATCTTCCATGCTAGAATCTAAATCCTCGTTGGCGAAGAAACCGAGCGATAGCGCCGGTGCTGGCAAGTTTGCCGGTGGTAAAAAGGAAACGACATCGTCGAAGGGCGGCGGCGCCAAGAAGGCCACCGCATCCGCAACCGGCGCTAAGACCAAAAAGGCCGCCGTCGCTGCTTCCGCATCGGCCGCGTCGGGATCTCCTTTCAAGTCGTCTAAGGCGGCATCTTCGGCTTCGAAAGACAAGAAGACGGAAGCCGCCGCTAAAAAGACCGCCGCCGTTAAAAAGGCCAAAGCGAAGGCTGGCGCAACCCCCAAGGCCAAGAAGACCGCGAAATAATCCACGAAGAAACCAAAGGCAAATATATAAAGGCCGCAGCCACACCCACCAAGTCGAAGCCCGCCGCCAAGAAAACGTATCTTCAGTCAGTCATCGCACACGCACACATAAGCTTACGAGAGCGACGCTACCGCCGCTCACAAAACAGCCCTTTTCAGGGCTAACAATATATTCGTGAACGCGTGTGTCTTTCGGCACACACATTCGTTTCTAGATAACGCAGAAAGTCTCCATATATAAATCAGTCGATCAATTACCAAAATATATTTACATGATTATTTCTGATAGGTACGCATTACCAATTAAAACTTTTTCACTTATACCTACCTTTAAATATTAATAATATAATAATAACTTACAAGTATCTGGGTTTTTCACAGTCCTTGGGAATACCAGAATCTGGCGTGAAACAAAACAATGTTACAGGAACGCTTCTTTGGCCGCCTAAAAAAAGTATTTAAAAGTCTTTTATCGGGCGGTAACAAGGTGCGAGACTATAACAGTTGGGTCATGCCGGTTCTGATGTGTTCTTTTGGTGTATTTAGATGGACTCAGACCGAATCAGATTCCCTTGACAGGAGAGTGCGTACATTGCTTACTGCGTTCCGCATGCACCACCCACGTTCATCGGTTATGAGATTGTATATTCCGCGAAAGTTTGGAGGTCGTGGTCTCTTTGGAGGTTTTGTTTGTGCAATTATGGACGAAGTTATCATGACGAATAACTAACGGAAATATATCCCGAAAGATAGTATCTCGGTTGACATCTGTCGGGCGTGCCAGCCTCCGTCCTGGAGAATCTATTAGGCATATTATTTCTGGTTGTTCTCGTCTTGCTAACGGTGAGTATTTTCACAGGCACAACCAAGTAGCCAGGATCGTACACCAACAACTTGTCATATTTCGAAGTGTCTTACTACAGGTATGTATGTATGTGCCTGACCCGATTCTCGAGAACGGTCGTGCTACGTTATATTTAAATGTGTATTTTTTATTTTTATATATATTTAAAAATGTAATGAATATATGTGAAATGATGAAATAAAGAAAATAATAATACATATATAATAAATATTAATATGATAACAATAAATAAATAAAAAATGAAAGTAGTCGTCGTAGGCGGTGTCGAGCAGCGCGACACCGCCCGACTGCCCGACTCTCGACTCCGGTATACTATACTACGGTTCTACTATTAATATAATAATAAATAAATAAATAAATAAATAAAAAGGCCGGTGTCGAGCAGCGCGACACCGCCCAACTGCCACCCGATGCACGCACACAATTACTGGAGACAGAGCGATTAAACCGTTCTGTAAAAAAAAAAAGAAAGAAAAAAAAAATACCGCCAAATAACATTAATAACATTCTTCGTTTCTTTCTATCGCACTCAATCGCTCGTCCGTTCACTAGCTCGTTCGCTAGTACGGCTCCCTAAACGTAAAGTAAAGTATAAATAGTCCAGCGCGAGCGGTGTCCCACAACAGTCAATCTATAGCTCTCGTTCGTTGCGCACGCACGCACGCACGCACGCACGCACGCACGCACGCACGCACGCACGTACGTACGGAACCATATAGTGGCTACAAGTAAAACGAAAAAAACAATGGCACACACTGCTGTTATAACCGAAGCTCCCGCTCCAGCTGCCGGTGTAAAGAAGCCCGCGAGACAATCTGGCGGTGGCGGCGCTGTTGCTAAAAAACCTAAGGCGAAACCCACTCATCCCGAGACATCGGAGATGGTGAACAACGCTATAAAGAAAATGAAGGAACGTAACGGATCAACGCTACAGGCCATCAAAAAATATATCGCCGCTCATTATAAGGTCGACGTCGAGAAGTTAGCACCGTTCATAAAGAAATATTTGAAGAGCGCCGTCGAATCGGGTGCTCTCATTCAGACCAAAGGCAAGGGCGCATTCGGATCTTCCATGCTAGAATCTAAATCCTCGTTGGCGAAGAAACCGAGCGATAGCGCCGGTGCTGGCAAGTTTGCCGGTGGTAAAAAGGAAACGACATCGTCGAAGGGCGGCGGCGCCAAGAAGGCCACCGCATCCGCAACCGGCGCTAAGACCAAAAAGGCCGCCGTCGCTGCTTCCGCATCGGCCGCGTCGGGATCTCCTTTCAAGTCGTCTAAGGCGGCATCTTCGGCTTCGAAAGACAAGAAGACGGAAGCCGCCGCTAAAAAGACCGCCGCCGTTAAAAAGGCCAAAGCGAAGGCTGGCGCAACCCCCAAGGCCAAGAAGACCGCGAAATAATCCACGAAGAAACCAAAGGCAAATATATAAAGGCCGCAGCCACACCCACCAAGTCGAAGCCCGCCGCCAAGAAAACGTATCTTCAGTCAGTCATCGCACACGCACACATAAGCTTACGAGAGCGACGCTACCGCCGCTCACAAAACAGCCCTTTTCAGGGCTAACAATATATTCGTGAACGCGTGTGTCTTTCGGCACACACATTCGTTTCTAGATAACGCAGAAAGTCTCCATATATAAATCAGTCGATCAATTACCAAAATATATTTACATGATTATTTCTGATAGGTACGCATTACCAATTAAAACTTTTTCACTTATACCTACCTTTAAATATTAATAATATAATAATAACTTACAAGTATCTGGGTTTTTCACAGTCCTTGGGAATACCAGAATCTGGCGTGAAACAAAACAATGTTACAGGAACGCTTCTTTGGCCGCCTAAAAAAAGTATTTAAAAGTCTTTTATCGGGCGGTAACAAGGTGCGAGACTATAACAGTTGGGTCATGCCGGTTCTGATGTGTTCCTTTGGTGTATTTAGATGGACTCAGACCGAATCAGATTCCCTTGACAGGAGAGTGCGTACATTGCTTACTGCGTTCCGCATGCACCACCCACGTTCATCGGTTATGAGATTGTATATTCCGCGAAAGTTTGGAGGTCGTGGTCTCTTTGGAGGTTTTGTTTGTGCAATTATGGACGAAGTTATCATGACGAATAACTAACGGAAATATATCCCGAAAGATAGTATCTCGGTTGACATCTGTCGGGCGTGCCAGCCTCCGTCCTGGAGAATCTATTAGGCATATTATTTCTGGTTGTTCTCGTCTTGCTAACGGTGAGTATTTTCACAGGCACAACCAAGTAGCCAGGATCGTACACCAACAACTTGTCATATTTCGAAGTGTCTTACTACAGGTATGTATGTATGTGCCTGACCCGATTCTCGAGAACGGTCGTGCTACGTTATATTTAAATGTGTATTTTTTATTTTTATATATATTTAAAAATGTAATGAATATATGTGAAATGATGAAATAAAGAAAATAATAATACATATATAATAAATATTAATATGATAACAATAAATAAATAAAAAATGAAAGTAGTCGTCGTAGGCGGTGTCGAGCAGCGCGACACCGCCCGACTGCCCGACTCCCGACTCCGGTATACTATACTACGGTTCTACTATTAATATAATAATAAATAAATAAATAAATAAATAAATAAAAAGGCCGGTGTCGAGCAGCGCGACACCGCCCAACTGCCACCCGATGCACGCACACAATTACTGGAGACAGAGCGATTAAACCGTTCTGTAAAAAAAAAAAGAAAGAAAAAAAAAATACCGCCAAATAACATTAATAACATTCTTCGTTTCTTTCTATCGCACTCAATCGCTCGTCCGTTCACTAGCTCGTTCGCTAGTACGGCTCCCTAAACGTAAAGTAAAGTATAAATAGTCCAGCGCGAGCGGTGTCCCACAACAGTCAATCTATAGCTCTCGTTCGTTGCGCACGCACGCACGCACGCACGCACGCACGCACGCACGCACGCACGCACGTACGTACGGAACCATATAGTGGCTACAAGTAAAACGAAAAAAACAATGGCACACACTGCTGTTATAACCGAAGCTCCCGCTCCAGCTGCCGGTGTAAAGAAGCCCGCGAGACAATCTGGCGGTGGCGGCGCTGTTGCTAAAAAACCTAAGGCGAAACCCACTCATCCCGAGACATCGGAGATGGTGAACAACGCTATAAAGAAAATGAAGGAACGTAACGGATCAACGCTACAGGCCATCAAAAAATATATCGCCGCTCATTATAAGGTCGACGTCGAGAAGTTAGCACCGTTCATAAAGAAATATTTGAAGAGCGCCGTCGAATCGGGTGCTCTCATTCAGACCAAAGGCAAGGGCGCATTCGGATCTTCCATGCTAGAATCTAAATCCTCGTTGGCGAAGAAACCGAGCGATAGCGCCGGTGCTGGCAAGTTTGCCGGTGGTAAAAAGGAAACGACATCGTCGAAGGGCGGCGGCGCCAAGAAGGCCACCGCATCCGCAACCGGCGCTAAGACCAAAAAGGCCGCCGTCGCTGCTTCCGCATCGGCCGCGTCGGGATCTCCTTTCAAGTCGTCTAAGGCGGCATCTTCGGCTTCGAAAGACAAGAAGACGGAAGCCGCCGCTAAAAAGACCGCCGCCGTTAAAAAGGCCAAAGCGAAGGCTGGCGCAACCCCCAAGGCCAAGAAGACCGCGAAATAATCCACGAAGAAACCAAAGGCAAATATATAAAGGCCGCAGCCACACCCACCAAGTCGAAGCCCGCCGCCAAGAAAACGTATCTTCAGTCAGTCATCGCACACGCACACATAAGCTTACGAGAGCGACGCTACCGCCGCTCACAAAACAGCCCTTTTCAGGGCTAACAATATATTCGTGAACGCGTGTGTCTTTCGGCACACACATTCGTTTCTAGATAACGCAGAAAGTCTCCATATATAAATCAGTCGATCAATTACCAAAATATATTTACATGATTATTTCTGATAGGTACGCATTACCAATTAAAACTTTTTCACTTATACCTACCTTTAAATATTAATAATATAATAATAACTTACAAGTATCTGGGTTTTTCACAGTCCTTGGGAATACCAGAATCTGGCGTGAAACAAAACAATGTTACAGGAACGCTTCTTTGGCCGCCTAAAAAAAGTATTTAAAAGTCTTTTATCGGGCGGTAACAAGGTGCGAGACTATAACAGTTGGGTCATGCCGGTTCTGATGTGTTCCTTTGGTGTATTTAGATGGACTCAGACCGAATCAGATTCCCTTGACAGGAGAGTGCGTACATTGCTTACTGCGTTCCGCATGCACCACCCACGTTCATCGGTTATGAGATTGTATATTCCGCGAAAGTTTGGAGGTCGTGGTCTCTTTGGAGGTTTTGTTTGTGCAATTATGGACGAAGTTATCATGACGAATAACTAACGGAAATATATCCCGAAAGATAGTATCTCGGTTGACATCTGTCGGGCGTGCCAGCCTCCGTCCTGGAGAATCTATTAGGCATATTATTTCTGGTTGTTCTCGTCTTGCTAACGGTGAGTATTTTCACAGGCACAACCAAGTAGCCAGGATCGTACACCAACAACTTGTCATATTTCGAAGTGTCTTACTACAGGTATGTATGTATGTGCCTGACCCGATTCTCGAGAACGGTCGTGCTACGTTATATTTAAATGTGTATTTTTTATTTTTATATATATTTAAAAATGTAATGAATATATGTGAAATGATGAAATAAAGAAAATAATAATACATATATAATAAATATTAATATGATAACAATAAATAAATAAAAAATGAAAGTAGTCGTCGTAGGCGGTGTCGAGCAGCGCGACACCGCCCGACTGCCCGACTCCCGACTCCGGTATACTATACTACGGTTCTACTATTAATATAATAATAAATAAATAAATAAATAAATAAATAAAAAGGCCGGTGTCGAGCAGCGCGACACCGCCCAACTGCCACCCGATGCACGCACACAATTACTGGAGACAGAGCGATTAAACCGTTCTGTAAAAAAAAAAAGAAAGAAAAAAAAAATACCGCCAAATAACATTAATAACATTCTTCGTTTCTTTCTATCGCACTCAATCGCTCGTCCGTTCACTAGCTCGTTCGCTAGTACGGCTCCCTAAACGTAAAGTAAAGTATAAATAGTCCAGCGCGAGCGGTGTCCCACAACAGTCAATCTATAGCTCTCGTTCGTTGCGCACGCACGCACGCACGCACGTACGTACGGAACCATATAGTGGCTACAAGTAAAACGAAAAAAACAATGGCACACACTGCTGTTATAACCGAAGCTCCCGCTCCAGCTGCCGGTGTAAAGAAGCCCGCAAGACAATCTGGCGGTGGCGGCGCTGTTGCTAAAAAACCTAAGGCGAAACCCACTCATCCCGAGACATCGGAGATGGTGAACAACGCTATAAAGAAAATGAAGGAACGTAACGGATCAACGCTACAGGCCATCAAAAAATATATCGCCGCTCATTATAAGGTCGACGTCGAGAAGTTAGCACCGTTCATAAAGAAATATTTGAAGAGCGCCGTCGAATCGGGTGCTCTCATTCAGACCAAAGGCAAGGGCGCATTCGGATCTTCCATGCTAGAATCTAAATCCTCGTTGGCGAAGAAACCGAGCGATAGCGCCGGTGCTGGCAAGTTTGCCGGTGGTAAAAAGGAAACGACATCGTCGAAGGGCGGCGGCGCCAAGAAGGCCACCGCATCCGCAACCGGCGCTAAGACCAAAAAGGCCGCCGTCGCTGCTTCCGCATCGGCCGCGTCGGGATCTCCTTTCAAGTCGTCTAAGGCGGCATCTTCGGCTTCGAAAGACAAGAAGACGGAAGCCGCCGCTAAAAAGACCGCCGCCGTTAAAAAGGCCAAAGCGAAGGCTGGCGCAACCCCCAAGGCCAAGAAGACCGCGAAATAATCCACGAAGAAACCAAAGGCAAATATATAAAGGCCGCAGCCACACCCACCAAGTCGAAGCCCGCCGCCAAGAAAACGTATCTTCAGTCAGTCATCGCACACGCACACATAAGCTTACGAGAGCGACGCTACCGCCGCTCACAAAACAGCCCTTTTCAGGGCTAACAATATATTCGTGAACGCGTGTGTCTTTCGGCACACACATTCGTTTCTAGATAACGCAGAAAGTCTCCATATATAAATCAGTCGATCAATTACCAAAATATATTTACATGATTATTTCTGATAGGTACGCATTACCAATTAAAACTTTTTCACTTATACCTACCTTTAAATATTAATAATATAATAATAACTTACAAGTATCTGGGTTTTTCACAGTCCTTGGGAATACCAGAATCTGGCGTGAAACAAAACAATGTTACAGGAACGCTTCTTTGGCCGCCTAAAAAAAGTATTTAAAAGTCTTTTATCGGGCGGTAACAAGGTGCGAGACTATAACAGTTGGGTCATGCCGGTTCTGATGTGTTCCTTTGGTGTATTTAGATGGACTCAGACCGAATCAGATTCCCTTGACAGGAGAGTGCGTACATTGCTTACTGCGTTCCGCATGCACCACCCACGTTCATCGGTTATGAGATTGTATATTCCGCGAAAGTTTGGAGGTCGTGGTCTCTTTGGAGGTTTTGTTTGTGCAATTATGGACGAAGTTATCATGACGAATAACTAACGGAAATATATCCCGAAAGATAGTATCTCGGTTGACATCTGTCGGGCGTGCCAGCCTCCGTCCTGGAGAATCTATTAGGCATATTATTTCTGGTTGTTCTCGTCTTGCTAACGGTGAGTATTTTCACAGGCACAACCAAGTAGCCAGGATCGTACACCAACAACTTGTCATATTTCGAAGTGTCTTACTACAGGTATGTATGTATGTGCCTGACCCGATTCTCGAGAACGGTCGTGCTACGTTATATTTAAATGTGTATTTTTTATTTTTATATATATTTAAAAATGTAATGAATATATGTGAAATGATGAAATAAAGAAAATAATAATACATATATAATAAATATTAATATGATAACAATAAATAAATAAAAAATGAAAGTAGTCGTCGTAGGCGGTGTCGAGCAGCGCGACACCGCCCGACTGCCCGACTCCCGACTCCGGTATACTATACTACGGTTCTACTATTAATATAATAATAAATAAATAAATAAATAAATAAATAAAAAGGCCGGTGTCGAGCAGCGCGACACCGCCCAACTGCCACCCGATGCACGCACACAATTACTGGAGACAGAGCGATTAAACCGTTCTGTAAAAAAAAAAAGAAAGAAAAAAAAAATACCGCCAAATAACATTAATAACATTCTTCGTTTCTTTCTATCGCACTCAATCGCTCGTCCGTTCACTAGCTCGTTCGCTAGTACGGCTCCCTAAACGTAAAGTAAAGTATAAATAGTCCAGCGCGAGCGGTGTCCCACAACAGTCAATCTATAGCTCTCGTTCGTTGCGCACGCACGCACGCACGCACGCACGCACGCACGCACGCACGCACGCACGTACGTACGGAACCATATAGTGGCTACAAGTAAAACGAAAAAAACAATGGCACACACTGCTGTTATAACCGAAGCTCCCGCTCCAGCTGCCGGTGTAAAGAAGCCCGCAAGACAATCTGGCGGTGGCGGCGCTGTTGCTAAAAAACCTAAGGCGAAACCCACTCATCCCGAGACATCGGAGATGGTGAACAACGCTATAAAGAAAATGAAGGAACGTAACGGATCAACGCTACAGGCCATCAAAAAATATATCGCCGCTCATTATAAGGTCGACGTCGAGAAGTTAGCACCGTTCATAAAGAAATATTTGAAGAGCGCCGTCGAATCGGGTGCTCTCATTCAGACCAAAGGCAAGGGCGCATTCGGATCTTCCATGCTAGAATCTAAATCCTCGTTGGCGAAGAAACCGAGCGATAGCGCCGGTGCTGGCAAGTTTGCCGGTGGTAAAAAGGAAACGACATCGTCGAAGGGCGGCGGCGCCAAGAAGGCCACCGCATCCGCAACCGGCGCTAAGACCAAAAAGGCCGCCGTCGCTGCTTCCGCATCGGCCGCGTCGGGATCTCCTTTCAAGTCGTCTAAGGCGGCATCTTCGGCTTCGAAAGACAAGAAGACGGAAGCCGCCGCTAAAAAGACCGCCGCCGTTAAAAAGGCCAAAGCGAAGGCTGGCGCAACCCCCAAGGCCAAGAAGACCGCGAAATAATCCACGAAGAAACCAAAGGCAAATATATAAAGGCCGCAGCCACACCCACCAAGTCGAAGCCCGCCGCCAAGAAAACGTATCTTCAGTCAGTCATCGCACACGCACACATAAGCTTACGAGAGCGACGCTACCGCCGCTCACAAAACAGCCCTTTTCAGGGCTAACAATATATTCGTGAACGCGTGTGTCTTTCGGCACACACATTCGTTTCTAGATAACGCAGAAAGTCTCCATATATAAATCAGTCGATCAATTACCAAAATATATTTACATGATTATTTCTGATAGGTACGCATTACCAATTAAAACTTTTTCACTTATACCTACCTTTAAATATTAATAATATAATAATAACTTACAAGTATCTGGGTTTTTCACAGTCCTTGGGAATACCAGAATCTGGCGTGAAACAAAACAATGTTACAGGAACGCTTCTTTGGCCGCCTAAAAAAAGTATTTAAAAGTCTTTTATCGGGCGGTAACAAGGTGCGAGACTATAACAGTTGGGTCATGCCGGTTCTGATGTGTTCCTTTGGTGTATTTAGATGGACTCAGACCGAATCAGATTCCCTTGACAGGAGAGTGCGTACATTGCTTACTGCGTTCCGCATGCACCACCCACGTTCATCGGTTATGAGATTGTATATTCCGCGAAAGTTTGGAGGTCGTGGTCTCTTTGGAGGTTTTGTTTGTGCAATTATGGACGAAGTTATCATGACGAATAACTAACGGAAATATATCCCGAAAGATAGTATCTCGGTTGACATCTGTCGGGCGTGCCAGCCTCCGTCCTGGAGAATCTATTAGGCATATTATTTCTGGTTGTTCTCGTCTTGCTAACGGTGAGTATTTTCACAGGCACAACCAAGTAGCCAGGATCGTACACCAACAACTTGTCATATTTCGAAGTGTCTTACTACAGGTATGTATGTATGTGCCTGACCCGATTCTCGAGAACGGTCGTGCTACGTTATATTTAAATGTGTATTTTTTATTTTTATATATATTTAAAAATGTAATGAATATATGTGAAATGATGAAATAAAGAAAATAATAATACATATATAATAAATATTAATATGATAACAATAAATAAATAAAAAATGAAAGTAGTCGTCGTAGGCGGTGTCGAGCAGCGCGACACCGCCCGACTGCCCGACTCCCGACTCCGGTATACTATACTACGGTTCTACTATTAATATAATAATAAATAAATAAATAAATAAATAAATAAAAAGGCCGGTGTCGAGCAGCGCGACACCGCCCAACTGCCACCCGATGCACGCACACAATTACTGGAGACAGAGCGATTAAACCGTTCTGTAAAAAAAAAAAGAAAGAAAAAAAAAATACCGCCAAATAACATTAATAACATTCTTCGTTTCTTTCTATCGCACTCAATCGCTCGTCCGTTCACTAGCTCGTTCGCTAGTACGGCTCCCTAAACGTAAAGTAAAGTATAAATAGTCCAGCGCGAGCGGTGTCCCACAACAGTCAATCTATAGCTCTCGTTCGTTGCGCACGCACGCACGCACGCACGCACGCACGCACGCACGCACGCACGCACGTACGTACGGAACCATATAGTGGCTACAAGTAAAACGAAAAAAACAATGGCACACACTGCTGTTATAACCGAAGCTCCCGCTCCAGCTGCCGGTGTAAAGAAGCCCGCGAGACAATCTGGCGGTGGCGGCGCTGTTGCTAAAAAACCTAAGGCGAAACCCACTCATCCCGAGACATCGGAGATGGTGAACAACGCTATAAAGAAAATGAAGGAACGTAACGGATCAACGCTACAGGCCATCAAAAAATATATCGCCGCTCATTATAAGGTCGACGTCGAGAAGTTAGCACCGTTCATAAAGAAATATTTGAAGAGCGCCGTCGAATCGGGTGCTCTCATTCAGACCAAAGGCAAGGGCGCATTCGGATCTTCCATGCTAGAATCTAAATCCTCGTTGGCGAAGAAACCGAGCGATAGCGCCGGTGCTGGCAAGTTTGCCGGTGGTAAAAAGGAAACGACATCGTCGAAGGGCGGCGGCGCCAAGAAGGCCACCGCATCCGCAACCGGCGCTAAGACCAAAAAGGCCGCCGTCGCTGCTTCCGCATCGGCCGCGTCGGGATCTCCTTTCAAGTCGTCTAAGGCGGCATCTTCGGCTTCGAAAGACAAGAAGACGGAAGCCGCCGCTAAAAAGACCGCCGCCGTTAAAAAGGCCAAAGCGAAGGCTGGCGCAACCCCCAAGGCCAAGAAGACCGCGAAATAATCCACGAAGAAACCAAAGGCAAATATATAAAGGCCGCAGCCACACCCACCAAGTCGAAGCCCGCCGCCAAGAAAACGTATCTTCAGTCAGTCATCGCACACGCACACATAAGCTTACGAGAGCGACGCTACCGCCGCTCACAAAACAGCCCTTTTCAGGGCTAACAATATATTCGTGAACGCGTGTGTCTTTCGGCACACACATTCGTTTCTAGATAACGCAGAAAGTCTCCATATATAAATCAGTCGATCAATTACCAAAATATATTTACATGATTATTTCTGATAGGTACGCATTACCAATTAAAACTTTTTCACTTATACCTACCTTTAAATATTAATAATATAATAATAACTTACAAGTATCTGGGTTTTTCACAGTCCTTGGGAATACCAGAATCTGGCGTGAAACAAAACAATGTTACAGGAACGCTTCTTTGGCCGCCTAAAAAAAGTATTTAAAAGTCTTTTATCGGGCGGTAACAAGGTGCGAGACTATAACAGTTGGGTCATGCCGGTTCTGATGTGTTCCTTTGGTGTATTTAGATGGACTCAGACCGAATCAGATTCCCTTGACAGGAGAGTGCGTACATTGCTTACTGCGTTCCGCATGCACCACCCACGTTCATCGGTTATGAGATTGTATATTCCGCGAAAGTTTGGAGGTCGTGGTCTCTTTGGAGGTTTTGTTTGTGCAATTATGGACGAAGTTATCATGACGAATAACTAACGGAAATATATCCCGAAAGATAGTATCTCGGTTGACATCTGTCGGGCGTGCCAGCCTCCGTCCTGGAGAATCTATTAGGCATATTATTTCTGGTTGTTCTCGTCTTGCTAACGGTGAGTATTTTCACAGGCACAACCAAGTAGCCAGGATCGTACACCAACAACTTGTCATATTTCGAAGTGTCTTACTACAGGTATGTATGTATGTGCCTGACCCGATTCTCGAGAACGGTCGTGCTACGTTATATTTAAATGTGTATTTTTTATTTTTATATATATTTAAAAATGTAATGAATATATGTGAAATGATGAAATAAAGAAAATAATAATACATATATAATAAATATTAATATGATAACAATAAATAAATAAAAAATGAAAGTAGTCGTCGTAGGCGGTGTCGAGCAGCGCGACACCGCCCGACTGCCCGACTCCCGACTCCGGTATACTATACTACGGTTCTACTATTAATATAATAATAAATAAATAAATAAATAAATAAATAAAAAGGCCGGTGTCGAGCAGCGCGACACCGCCCAACTGCCACCCGATGCACGCACACAATTACTGGAGACAGAGCGATTAAACCGTTCTGTAAAAAAAAAAAGAAAGAAAAAAAAAATACCGCCAAATAACATTAATAACATTCTTCGTTTCTTTCTATCGCACTCAATCGCTCGTCCGTTCACTAGCTCGTTCGCTAGTACGGCTCCCTAAACGTAAAGTAAAGTATAAATAGTCCAGCGCGAGCGGTGTCCCACAACAGTCAATCTATAGCTCTCGTTCGTTGCGCACGCACGCACGCACGCACGCACGCACGCACGCACGCACGCACGCACGTACGTACGGAACCATATAGTGGCTACAAGTAAAACGAAAAAAACAATGGCACACACTGCTGTTATAACCGAAGCTCCCGCTCCAGCTGCCGGTGTAAAGAAGCCCGCGAGACAATCTGGCGGTGGCGGCGCTGTTGCTAAAAAACCTAAGGCGAAACCCACTCATCCCGAGACATCGGAGATGGTGAACAACGCTATAAAGAAAATGAAGGAACGTAACGGATCAACGCTACAGGCCATCAAAAAATATATCGCCGCTCATTATAAGGTCGACGTCGAGAAGTTAGCACCGTTCATAAAGAAATATTTGAAGAGCGCCGTCGAATCGGGTGCTCTCATTCAGACCAAAGGCAAGGGCGCATTCGGATCTTCCATGCTAGAATCTAAATCCTCGTTGGCGAAGAAACCGAGCGATAGCGCCGGTGCTGGCAAGTTTGCCGGTGGTAAAAAGGAAACGACATCGTCGAAGGGCGGCGGCGCCAAGAAGGCCACCGCATCCGCAACCGGCGCTAAGACCAAAAAGGCCGCCGTCGCTGCTTCCGCATCGGCCGCGTCGGGATCTCCTTTCAAGTCGTCTAAGGCGGCATCTTCGGCTTCGAAAGACAAGAAGACGGAAGCCGCCGCTAAAAAGACCGCCGCCGTTAAAAAGGCCAAAGCGAAGGCTGGCGCAACCCCCAAGGCCAAGAAGACCGCGAAATAATCCACGAAGAAACCAAAGGCAAATATATAAAGGCCGCAGCCACACCCACCAAGTCGAAGCCCGCCGCCAAGAAAACGTATCTTCAGTCAGTCATCGCACACGCACACATAAGCTTACGAGAGCGACGCTACCGCCGCTCACAAAACAGCCCTTTTCAGGGCTAACAATATATTCGTGAACGCGTGTGTCTTTCGGCACACACATTCGTTTCTAGATAACGCAGAAAGTCTCCATATATAAATCAGTCGATCAATTACCAAAATATATTTACATGATTATTTCTGATAGGTACGCATTACCAATTAAAACTTTTTCACTTATACCTACCTTTAAATATTAATAATATAATAATAACTTACAAGTATCTGGGTTTTTCACAGTCCTTGGGAATACCAGAATCTGGCGTGAAACAAAACAATGTTACAGGAACGCTTCTTTGGCCGCCTAAAAAAAGTATTTAAAAGTCTTTTATCGGGCGGTAACAAGGTGCGAGACTATAACAGTTGGGTCATGCCGGTTCTGATGTGTTCCTTTGGTGTATTTAGATGGACTCAGACCGAATCAGATTCCCTTGACAGGAGAGTGCGTACATTGCTTACTGCGTTCCGCATGCACCACCCACGTTCATCGGTTATGAGATTGTATATTCCGCGAAAGTTTGGAGGTCGTGGTCTCTTTGGAGGTTTTGTTTGTGCAATTATGGACGAAGTTATCATGACGAATAACTAACGGAAATATATCCCGAAAGATAGTATCTCGGTTGACATCTGTCGGGCGTGCCAGCCTCCGTCCTGGAGAATCTATTAGGCATATTATTTCTGGTTGTTCTCGTCTTGCTAACGGTGAGTATTTTCACAGGCACAACCAAGTAGCCAGGATCGTACACCAACAACTTGTCATATTTCGAAGTGTCTTACTACAGGTATGTATGTATGTGCCTGACCCGATTCTCGAGAACGGTCGTGCTACGTTATATTTAAATGTGTATTTTTTATTTTTATATATATTTAAAAATGTAATGAATATATGTGAAATGATGAAATAAAGAAAATAATAATACATATATAATAAATATTAATATGATAACAATAAATAAATAAAAAATGAAAGTAGTCGTCGTAGGCGGTGTCGAGCAGCGCGACACCGCCCGACTGCCCGACTCCCGACTCCGGTATACTATACTACGGTTCTACTATTAATATAATAATAAATAAATAAATAAATAAATAAATAAAAAGGCCGGTGTCGAGCAGCGCGACACCGCCCAACTGCCACCCGATGCACGCACACAATTACTGGAGACAGAGCGATTAAACCGTTCTGTAAAAAAAAAAAGAAAGAAAAAAAAAATACCGCCAAATAACATTAATAACATTCTTCGTTTCTTTCTATCGCACTCAATCGCTCGTCCGTTCACTAGCTCGTTCGCTAGTACGGCTCCCTAAACGTAAAGTAAAGTATAAATAGTCCAGCGCGAGCGGTGTCCCACAACAGTCAATCTATAGCTCTCGTTCGTTGCGCACGCACGCACGCACGCACGTACGTACGGAACCATATAGTGGCTACAAGTAAAACGAAAAAAACAATGGCACACACTGCTGTTATAACCGAAGCTCCCGCTCCAGCTGCCGGTGTAAAGAAGCCCGCAAGACAATCTGGCGGTGGCGGCGCTGTTGCTAAAAAACCTAAGGCGAAACCCACTCATCCCGAGACATCGGAGATGGTGAACAACGCTATAAAGAAAATGAAGGAACGTAACGGATCAACGCTACAGGCCATCAAAAAATATATCGCCGCTCATTATAAGGTCGACGTCGAGAAGTTAGCACCGTTCATAAAGAAATATTTGAAGAGCGCCGTCGAATCGGGTGCTCTCATTCAGACCAAAGGCAAGGGCGCATTCGGATCTTCCATGCTAGAATCTAAATCCTCGTTGGCGAAGAAACCGAGCGATAGCGCCGGTGCTGGCAAGTTTGCCGGTGGTAAAAAGGAAACGACATCGTCGAAGGGCGGCGGCGCCAAGAAGGCCACCGCATCCGCAACCGGCGCTAAGACCAAAAAGGCCGCCGTCGCTGCTTCCGCATCGGCCGCGTCGGGATCTCCTTTCAAGTCGTCTAAGGCGGCATCTTCGGCTTCGAAAGACAAGAAGACGGAAGCCGCCGCTAAAAAGACCGCCGCCGTTAAAAAGGCCAAAGCGAAGGCTGGCGCAACCCCCAAGGCCAAGAAGACCGCGAAATAATCCACGAAGAAACCAAAGGCAAATATATAAAGGCCGCAGCCACACCCACCAAGTCGAAGCCCGCCGCCAAGAAAACGTATCTTCAGTCAGTCATCGCACACGCACACATAAGCTTACGAGAGCGACGCTACCGCCGCTCACAAAACAGCCCTTTTCAGGGCTAACAATATATTCGTGAACGCGTGTGTCTTTCGGCACACACATTCGTTTCTAGATAACGCAGAAAGTCTCCATATATAAATCAGTCGATCAATTACCAAAATATATTTACATGATTATTTCTGATAGGTACGCATTACCAATTAAAACTTTTTCACTTATACCTACCTTTAAATATTAATAATATAATAATAACTTACAAGTATCTGGGTTTTTCACAGTCCTTGGGAATACCAGAATCTGGCGTGAAACAAAACAATGTTACAGGAACGCTTCTTTGGCCGCCTAAAAAAAGTATTTAAAAGTCTTTTATCGGGCGGTAACAAGGTGCGAGACTATAACAGTTGGGTCATGCCGGTTCTGATGTGTTCCTTTGGTGTATTTAGATGGACTCAGACCGAATCAGATTCCCTTGACAGGAGAGTGCGTACATTGCTTACTGCGTTCCGCATGCACCACCCACGTTCATCGGTTATGAGATTGTATATTCCGCGAAAGTTTGGAGGTCGTGGTCTCTTTGGAGGTTTTGTTTGTGCAATTATGGACGAAGTTATCATGACGAATAACTAACGGAAATATATCCCGAAAGATAGTATCTCGGTTGACATCTGTCGGGCGTGCCAGCCTCCGTCCTGGAGAATCTATTAGGCATATTATTTCTGGTTGTTCTCGTCTTGCTAACGGTGAGTATTTTCACAGGCACAACCAAGTAGCCAGGATCGTACACCAACAACTTGTCATATTTCGAAGTGTCTTACTACAGGTATGTATGTATGTGCCTGACCCGATTCTCGAGAACGGTCGTGCTACGTTATATTTAAATGTGTATTTTTTATTTTTATATATATTTAAAAATGTAATGAATATATGTGAAATGATGAAATAAAGAAAATAATAATACATATATAATAAATATTAATATGATAACAATAAATAAATAAAAAATGAAAGTAGTCGTCGTAGGCGGTGTCGAGCAGCGCGACACCGCCCGACTGCCCGACTCCCGACTCCGGTATACTATACTACGGTTCTACTATTAATATAATAATAAATAAATAAATAAATAAATAAATAAAAAGGCCGGTGTCGAGCAGCGCGACACCGCCCAACTGCCACCCGATGCACGCACACAATTACTGGAGACAGAGCGATTAAACCGTTCTGTAAAAAAAAAAAGAAAGAAAAAAAAAATACCGCCAAATAACATTAATAACATTCTTCGTTTCTTTCTATCGCACTCAATCGCTCGTCCGTTCACTAGCTCGTTCGCTAGTACGGCTCCCTAAACGTAAAGTAAAGTATAAATAGTCCAGCGCGAGCGGTGTCCCACAACAGTCAATCTATAGCTCTCGTTCGTTGCGCACGCACGCACGCACGCACGCACGCACGCACGCACGCACGCACGTACGTACGGAACCATATAGTGGCTACAAGTAAAACGAAAAAAACAATGGCACACACTGCTGTTATAACCGAAGCTCCCGCTCCAGCTGCCGGTGTAAAGAAGCCCGCAAGACAATCTGGCGGTGGCGGCGCTGTTGCTAAAAAACCTAAGGCGAAACCCACTCATCCCGAGACATCGGAGATGGTGAACAACGCTATAAAGAAAATGAAGGAACGTAACGGATCAACGCTACAGGCCATCAAAAAATATATCGCCGCTCATTATAAGGTCGACGTCGAGAAGTTAGCACCGTTCATAAAGAAATATTTGAAGAGCGCCGTCGAATCGGGTGCTCTCATTCAGACCAAAGGCAAGGGCGCATTCGGATCTTCCATGCTAGAATCTAAATCCTCGTTGGCGAAGAAACCGAGCGATAGCGCCGGTGCTGGCAAGTTTGCCGGTGGTAAAAAGGAAACGACATCGTCGAAGGGCGGCGGCGCCAAGAAGGCCACCGCATCCGCAACCGGCGCTAAGACCAAAAAGGCCGCCGTCGCTGCTTCCGCATCGGCCGCGTCGGGATCTCCTTTCAAGTCGTCTAAGGCGGCATCTTCGGCTTCGAAAGACAAGAAGACGGAAGCCGCCGCTAAAAAGACCGCCGCCGTTAAAAAGGCCAAAGCGAAGGCTGGCGCAACCCCCAAGGCCAAGAAGACCGCGAAATAATCCACGAAGAAACCAAAGGCAAATATATAAAGGCCGCAGCCACACCCACCAAGTCGAAGCCCGCCGCCAAGAAAACGTATCTTCAGTCAGTCATCGCACACGCACACATAAGCTTACGAGAGCGACGCTACCGCCGCTCACAAAACAGCCCTTTTCAGGGCTAACAATATATTCGTGAACGCGTGTGTCTTTCGGCACACACATTCGTTTCTAGATAACGCAGAAAGTCTCCATATATAAATCAGTCGATCAATTACCAAAATATATTTACATGATTATTTCTGATAGGTACGCATTACCAATTAAAACTTTTTCACTTATACCTACCTTTAAATATTAATAATATAATAATAACTTACAAGTATCTGGGTTTTTCACAGTCCTTGGGAATACCAGAATCTGGCGTGAAACAAAACAATGTTACAGGAACGCTTCTTTGGCCGCCTAAAAAAAGTATTTAAAAGTCTTTTATCGGGCGGTAACAAGGTGCGAGACTATAACAGTTGGGTCATGCCGGTTCTGATGTGTTCCTTTGGTGTATTTAGATGGACTCAGACCGAATCAGATTCCCTCGACAGGAGAGTGCGTACATTGCTTACTGCGTTCCGCATGCACCACCCACGTTCATCGGTTATGAGATTGTATATTCCGCGAAAGTTTGGAGGTCGTGGTCTCTTTGGAGGTTTTGTTTGTGCAATTATGGACGAAGTTATCATGACGAATAACTAACGGAAATATATCCCGAAAGATAGTATCTCGGTTGACATCTGTCGGGCGTGCCAGCCTCCGTCCTGGAGAATCTATTAGGCATATTATTTCTGGTTGTTCTCGTCTTGCTAACGGTGAGTATTTTCACAGGCACAACCAAGTAGCCAGGATCGTACACCAACAACTTGTCATATTTCGAAGTGTCTTACTACAGGTATGTATGTATGTGCCTGACCCGATTCTCGAGAACGGTCGTGCTACGTTATATTTAAATGTGTATTTTTTATTTTTATATATATTTAAAAATGTAATGAATATATGTGAAATGATGAAATAAAGAAAATAATAATACATATATAATAAATATTAATATGATAACAATAAATAAATAAAAAATGAAAGTAGTCGTCGTAGGCGGTGTCGAGCAGCGCGACACCGCCCGACTGCCCGACTCCCGACTCCGGTATACTATACTACGGTTCTACTATTAATATAATAATAAATAAATAAATAAATAAATAAAAAGGCCGGTGTCGAGCAGCGCGACACCGCCCAACTGCCACCCGATGCACGCACACAATTACTGGAGACAGAGCGATTAAACCGTTCTGTAAAAAAAAAAAGAAAGAAAAAAAAAATACCGCCAAATAACATTAATAACATTCTTCGTTTCTTTCTATCGCACTCAATCGCTCGTCCGTTCACTAGCTCGTTCGCTAGTACGGCTCCCTAAACGTAAAGTAAAGTATAAATAGTCCAGCGCGAGCGGTGTCCCACAACAGTCAATCTATAGCTCTCGTTCGTTGCGCACGCACGCACGCACGCACGTACGTACGGAACCATATAGTGGCTACAAGTAAAACGAAAAAAACAATGGCACACACTGCTGTTATAACCGAAGCTCCCGCTCCAGCTGCCGGTGTAAAGAAGCCCGCAAGACAATCTGGCGGTGGCGGCGCTGTTGCTAAAAAACCTAAGGCGAAACCCACTCATCCCGAGACATCGGAGATGGTGAACAACGCTATAAAGAAAATGAAGGAACGTAACGGATCAACGCTACAGGCCATCAAAAAATATATCGCCGCTCATTATAAGGTCGACGTCGAGAAGTTAGCACCGTTCATAAAGAAATATTTGAAGAGCGCCGTCGAATCGGGTGCTCTCATTCAGACCAAAGGCAAGGGCGCATTCGGATCTTCCATGCTAGAATCTAAATCCTCGTTGGCGAAGAAACCGAGCGATAGCGCCGGTGCTGGCAAGTTTGCCGGTGGTAAAAAGGAAACGACATCGTCGAAGGGCGGCGGCGCCAAGAAGGCCACCGCATCCGCAACCGGCGCTAAGACCAAAAAGGCCGCCGTCGCTGCTTCCGCATCGGCCGCGTCGGGATCTCCTTTCAAGTCGTCTAAGGCGGCATCTTCGGCTTCGAAAGACAAGAAGACGGAAGCCGCCGCTAAAAAGACCGCCGCCGTTAAAAAGGCCAAAGCGAAGGCTGGCGCAACCCCCAAGGCCAAGAAGACCGCGAAATAATCCACGAAGAAACCAAAGGCAAATATATAAAGGCCGCAGCCACACCCACCAAGTCGAAGCCCGCCGCCAAGAAAACGTATCTTCAGTCAGTCATCGCACACGCACACATAAGCTTACGAGAGCGACGCTACCGCCGCTCACAAAACAGCCCTTTTCAGGGCTAACAATATATTCGTGAACGCGTGTGTCTTTCGGCACACACATTCGTTTCTAGATAACGCAGAAAGTCTCCATATATAAATCAGTCGATCAATTACCAAAATATATTTACATGATTATTTCTGATAGGTACGCATTACCAATTAAAACTTTTTCACTTATACCTACCTTTAAATATTAATAATATAATAATAACTTACAAGTATCTGGGTTTTTCACAGTCCTTGGGAATACCAGAATCTGGCGTGAAACAAAACAATGTTACAGGAACGCTTCTTTGGCCGCCTAAAAAAAGTATTTAAAAGTCTTTTATCGGGCGGTAACAAGGTGCGAGACTATAACAGTTGGGTCATGCCGGTTCTGATGTGTTCCTTTGGTGTATTTAGATGGACTCAGACCGAATCAGATTCCCTTGACAGGAGAGTGCGTACATTGCTTACTGCGTTCCGCATGCACCACCCACGTTCATCGGTTATGAGATTGTATATTCCGCGAAAGTTTGGAGGTCGTGGTCTCTTTGGAGGTTTTGTTTGTGCAATTATGGACGAAGTTATCATGACGAATAACTAACGGAAATATATCCCGAAAGATAGTATCTCGGTTGACATCTGTCGGGCGTGCCAGCCTCCGTCCTGGAGAATCTATTAGGCATATTATTTCTGGTTGTTCTCGTCTTGCTAACGGTGAGTATTTTCACAGGCACAACCAAGTAGCCAGGATCGTACACCAACAACTTGTCATATTTCGAAGTGTCTTACTACAGGTATGTATGTATGTGCCTGACCCGATTCTCGAGAACGGTCGTGCTACGTTATATTTAAATGTGTATTTTTTATTTTTATATATATTTAAAAATGTAATGAATATATGTGAAATGATGAAATAAAGAAAATAATAATACATATATAATAAATATTAATATGATAACAATAAATAAATAAAAAATGAAAGTAGTCATCGTAGGCGGTGTCGAGCAGCGCGACACCGCCCGACTGCCCGACTCCCGACTCCGGTATACTATACTACGGTTCTACTATTAATATAATAATAAATAAATAAATAAATAAATAAAAAGGCCGGTGTCGAGCAGCGCGACACCGCCCAACTGCCACCCGATGCACGCACACAATTACTGGAGACAGAGCGATTAAACCGTTCTGTAAAAAAAAAAAGAAAGAAAAAAAAAATACCGCCAAATAACATTAATAACATTCTTCGTTTCTTTCTATCGCACTCAATCGCTCGTCCGTTCACTAGCTCGTTCGCTAGTACGGCTCCCTAAACGTAAAGTAAAGTATAAATAGTCCAGCGCGAGCGGTGTCCCACAACAGTCAATCTATAGCTCTCGTTCGTTGCGCACGCACGCACGCACGCACGCACGCACGCACGCACGCACGTACGTACGGAACCATATAGTGGCTACAAGTAAAACGAAAAAAACAATGGCACACACTGCTGTTATAACCGAAGCTCCCGCTCCAGCTGCCGGTGTAAAGAAGCCCGCAAGACAATCTGGCGGTGGCGGCGCTGTTGCTAAAAAACCTAAGGCGAAACCCACTCATCCCGAGACATCGGAGATGGTGAACAACGCTATAAAGAAAATGAAGGAACGTAACGGATCAACGCTACAGGCCATCAAAAAATATATCGCCGCTCATTATAAGGTCGACGTCGAGAAGTTAGCACCGTTCATAAAGAAATATTTGAAGAGCGCCGTCGAATCGGGTGCTCTCATTCAGACCAAAGGCAAGGGCGCATTCGGATCTTCCATGCTAGAATCTAAATCCTCGTTGGCGAAGAAACCGAGCGATAGCGCCGGTGCTGGCAAGTTTGCCGGTGGTAAAAAGGAAACGACATCGTCGAAGGGCGGCGGCGCCAAGAAGGCCACCGCATCCGCAACCGGCGCTAAGACCAAAAAGGCCGCCGTCGCTGCTTCCGCATCGGCCGCGTCGGGATCTCCTTTCAAGTCGTCTAAGGCGGCATCTTCGGCTTCGAAAGACAAGAAGACGGAAGCCGCCGCTAAAAAGACCGCCGCCGTTAAAAAGGCCAAAGCGAAGGCTGGCGCAACCCCCAAGGCCAAGAAGACCGCGAAATAATCCACGAAGAAACCAAAGGCAAATATATAAAGGCCGCAGCCACACCCACCAAGTCGAAGCCCGCCGCCAAGAAAACGTATCTTCAGTCAGTCATCGCACACGCACACATAAGCTTACGAGAGCGACGCTACCGCCGCTCACAAAACAGCCCTTTTCAGGGCTAACAATATATTCGTGAACGCGTGTGTCTTTCGGCACACACATTCGTTTCTAGATAACGCAGAAAGTCTCCATATATAAATCAGTCGATCAATTACCAAAATATATTTACATGATTATTTCTGATAGGTACGCATTACCAATTAAAACTTTTTCACTTATACCTACCTTTAAATATTAATAATATAATAATAACTTACAAGTATCTGGGTTTTTCACAGTCCTTGGGAATACCAGAATCTGGCGTGAAACAAAACAATGTTACAGGAACGCTTCTTTGGCCGCCTAAAAAAAGTATTTAAAAGTCTTTTATCGGGCGGTAACAAGGTGCGAGACTATAACAGTTGGGTCATGCCGGTTCTGATGTGTTCTTTTGGTGTATTTAGATGGACTCAGACCGAATCAGATTCCCTTGACAGGAGAGTGCGTACATTGCTTACTGCGTTCCGCATGCACCACCCACGTTCATCGGTTATGAGATTGTATATTCCGCGAAAGTTTGGAGGTCGTGGTCTCTTTGGAGGTTTTGTTTGTGCAATTATGGACGAAGTTATCATGACGAATAACTAACGGAAATATATCCCGAAAGATAGTATCTCGGTTGACATCTGTCGGGCGTGCCAGCCTCCGTCCTGGAGAATCTATTAGGCATATTATTTCTGGTTGTTCTCGTCTTGCTAACGGTGAGTATTTTCACAGGCACAACCAAGTAGCCAGGATCGTACACCAACAACTTGTCATATTTCGAAGTGTCTTACTACAGGTATGTATGTATGTGCCTGACCCGATTCTCGAGAACGGTCGTGCTACGTTATATTTAAATGTGTATTTTTTATTTTTATATATATTTAAAAATGTAATGAATATATGTGAAATGATGAAATAAAGAAAATAATAATACATATATAATAAATATTAATATGATAACAATAAATAAATAAAAAATGAAAGTAGTCGTCGTAGGCGGTGTCGAGCAGCGCGACACCGCCCGACTGCCCGACTCCCGACTCCGGTATACTATACTACGGTTCTACTATTAATATAATAATAAATAAATAAATAAATAAATAAATAAAAAGGCCGGTGTCGAGCAGCGCGACACCGCCCAACTGCCACCCGATGCACGCACACAATTACTGGAGACAGAGCGATTAAACCGTTCTGTAAAAAAAAAAAGAAAGAAAAAAAAAATACCGCCAAATAACATTAATAACATTCTTCGTTTCTTTCTATCGCACTCAATCGCTCGTCCGTTCACTAGCTCGTTCGCTAGTACGGCTCCCTAAACGTAAAGTAAAGTATAAATAGTCCAGCGCGAGCGGTGTCCCACAACAGTCAATCTATAGCTCTCGTTCGTTGCGCACGCACGCACGCACGCACGCACGCACGCACGCACGCACGCACGCACGTACGTACGGAACCATATAGTGGCTACAAGTAAAACGAAAAAAACAATGGCACACACTGCTGTTATAACCGAAGCTCCCGCTCCAGCTGCCGGTGTAAAGAAGCCCGCGAGACAATCTGGCGGTGGCGGCGCTGTTGCTAAAAAACCTAAGGCGAAACCCACTCATCCCGAGACATCGGAGATGGTGAACAACGCTATAAAGAAAATGAAGGAACGTAACGGATCAACGCTACAGGCCATCAAAAAATATATCGCCGCTCATTATAAGGTCGACGTCGAGAAGTTAGCACCGTTCATAAAGAAATATTTGAAGAGCGCCGTCGAATCGGGTGCTCTCATTCAGACCAAAGGCAAGGGCGCATTCGGATCTTCCATGCTAGAATCTAAATCCTCGTTGGCGAAGAAACCGAGCGATAGCGCCGGTGCTGGCAAGTTTGCCGGTGGTAAAAAGGAAACGACATCGTCGAAGGGCGGCGGCGCCAAGAAGGCCACCGCATCCGCAACCGGCGCTAAGACCAAAAAGGCCGCCGTCGCTGCTTCCGCATCGGCCGCGTCGGGATCTCCTTTCAAGTCGTCTAAGGCGGCATCTTCGGCTTCGAAAGACAAGAAGACGGAAGCCGCCGCTAAAAAGACCGCCGCCGTTAAAAAGGCCAAAGCGAAGGCTGGCGCAACCCCCAAGGCCAAGAAGACCGCGAAATAATCCACGAAGAAACCAAAGGCAAATATATAAAGGCCGCAGCCACACCCACCAAGTCGAAGCCCGCCGCCAAGAAAACGTATCTTCAGTCAGTCATCGCACACGCACACATAAGCTTACGAGAGCGACGCTACCGCCGCTCACAAAACAGCCCTTTTCAGGGCTAACAATATATTCGTGAACGCGTGTGTCTTTCGGCACACACATTCGTTTCTAGATAACGCAGAAAGTCTCCATATATAAATCAGTCGATCAATTACCAAAATATATTTACATGATTATTTCTGATAGGTACGCATTACCAATTAAAACTTTTTCACTTATACCTACCTTTAAATATTAATAATATAATAATAACTTACAAGTATCTGGGTTTTTCACAGTCCTTGGGAATACCAGAATCTGGCGTGAAACAAAACAATGTTACAGGAACGCTTCTTTGGCCGCCTAAAAAAAGTATTTAAAAGTCTTTTATCGGGCGGTAACAAGGTGCGAGACTATAACAGTTGGGTCATGCCGGTTCTGATGTGTTCCTTTGGTGTATTTAGATGGACTCAGACCGAATCAGATTCCCTTGACAGGAGAGTGCGTACATTGCTTACTGCGTTCCGCATGCACCACCCACGTTCATCGGTTATGAGATTGTATATTCCGCGAAAGTTTGGAGGTCGTGGTCTCTTTGGAGGTTTTGTTTGTGCAATTATGGACGAAGTTATCATGACGAATAACTAACGGAAATATATCCCGAAAGATAGTATCTCGGTTGACATCTGTCGGGCGTGCCAGCCTCCGTCCTGGAGAATCTATTAGGCATATTATTTCTGGTTGTTCTCGTCTTGCTAACGGTGAGTATTTTCACAGGCACAACCAAGTAGCCAGGATCGTACACCAACAACTTGTCATATTTCGAAGTGTCTTACTACAGGTATGTATGTATGTGCCTGACCCGATTCTCGAGAACGGTCGTGCTACGTTATATTTAAATGTGTATTTTTTATTTTTATATATATTTAAAAATGTAATGAATATATGTGAAATGATGAAATAAAGAAAATAATAATACATATATAATAAATATTAATATGATAACAATAAATAAATAAAAAATGAAAGTAGTCGTCGTAGGCGGTGTCGAGCAGCGCGACACCGCCCGACTGCCCGACTCCCGACTCCGGTATACTATACTACGGTTCTACTATTAATATAATAATAAATAAATAAATAAATAAATAAAAAGGCCGGTGTCGAGCAGCGCGACACCGCCCAACTGCCACCCGATGCACGCACACAATTACTGGAGACAGAGCGATTAAACCGTTCTGTAAAAAAAAAAAGAAAGAAAAAAAAAATACCGCCAAATAACATTAATAACATTCTTCGTTTCTTTCTATCGCACTCAATCGCTCGTCCGTTCACTAGCTCGTTCGCTAGTACGGCTCCCTAAACGTAAAGTAAAGTATAAATAGTCCAGCGCGAGCGGTGTCCCACAACAGTCAATCTATAGCTCTCGTTCGTTGCGCACGCACGCACGCACGCACGCACGCACGCACGCACGCACGTACGTACGGAACCATATAGTGGCTACAAGTAAAACGAAAAAAACAATGGCACACACTGCTGTTATAACCGAAGCTCCCGCTCCAGCTGCCGGTGTAAAGAAGCCCGCAAGACAATCTGGCGGTGGCGGCGCTGTTGCTAAAAAACCTAAGGCGAAACCCACTCATCCCGAGACATCGGAGATGGTGAACAACGCTATAAAGAAAATGAAGGAACGTAACGGATCAACGCTACAGGCCATCAAAAAATATATCGCCGCTCATTATAAGGTCGACGTCGAGAAGTTAGCACCGTTCATAAAGAAATATTTGAAGAGCGCCGTCGAATCGGGTGCTCTCATTCAGACCAAAGGCAAGGGCGCATTCGGATCTTCCATGCTAGAATCTAAATCCTCGTTGGCGAAGAAACCGAGCGATAGCGCCGGTGCTGGCAAGTTTGCCGGTGGTAAAAAGGAAACGACATCGTCGAAGGGCGGCGGCGCCAAGAAGGCCACCGCATCCGCAACCGGCGCTAAGACCAAAAAGGCCGCCGTCGCTGCTTCCGCATCGGCCGCGTCGGGATCTCCTTTCAAGTCGTCTAAGGCGGCATCTTCGGCTTCGAAAGACAAGAAGACGGAAGCCGCCGCTAAAAAGACCGCCGCCGTTAAAAAGGCCAAAGCGAAGGCTGGCGCAACCCCCAAGGCCAAGAAGACCGCGAAATAATCCACGAAGAAACCAAAGGCAAATATATAAAGGCCGCAGCCACACCCACCAAGTCGAAGCCCGCCGCCAAGAAAACGTATCTTCAGTCAGTCATCGCACACGCACACATAAGCTTACGAGAGCGACGCTACCGCCGCTCACAAAACAGCCCTTTTCAGGGCTAACAATATATTCGTGAACGCGTGTGTCTTTCGGCACACACATTCGTTTCTAGATAACGCAGAAAGTCTCCATATATAAATCAGTCGATCAATTACCAAAATATATTTACATGATTATTTCTGATAGGTACGCATTACCAATTAAAACTTTTTCACTTATACCTACCTTTAAATATTAATAATATAATAATAACTTACAAGTATCTGGGTTTTTCACAGTCCTTGGGAATACCAGAATCTGGCGTGAAACAAAACAATGTTACAGGAACGCTTCTTTGGCCGCCTAAAAAAAGTATTTAAAAGTCTTTTATCGGGCGGTAACAAGGTGCGAGACTATAACAGTTGGGTCATGCCGGTTCTGATGTGTTCCTTTGGTGTATTTAGATGGACTCAGACCGAATCAGATTCCCTTGACAGGAGAGTGCGTACATTGCTTACTGCGTTCCGCATGCACCACCCACGTTCATCGGTTATGAGATTGTATATTCCGCGAAAGTTTGGAGGTCGTGGTCTCTTTGGAGGTTTTGTTTGTGCAATTATGGACGAAGTTATCATGACGAATAACTAACGGAAATATATCCCGAAAGATAGTATCTCGGTTGACATCTGTCGGGCGTGCCAGCCTCCGTCCTGGAGAATCTATTAGGCATATTATTTCTGGTTGTTCTCGTCTTGCTAACGGTGAGTATTTTCACAGGCACAACCAAGTAGCCAGGATCGTACACCAACAACTTGTCATATTGCGAAGTGTCTTACTACAGGTATGTATGTATGTGCCTGACCCGATTCTCGAGAACGGTCGTGCTACGTTATATTTAAATGTGTATTTTTTATTTTTATATATATTTAAAAATGTAATGAATATATGTGAAATGATGAAATAAAGAAAATAATAATACATATATAATAAATATTAATATGATAACAATAAATAAATAAAAAATGAAAGTAGTCGTCGTAGGCGGTGTCGAGCAGCGCGACACCGCCCGACTGCCCGACTCCCGACTCCGGTATACTATACTACGGTTCTACTATTAATATAATAATAAATAAATAAATAAATAAATAAAAAGGCCGGTGTCGAGCAGCGCGACACCGCCCAACTGCCACCCGATGCACGCACACAATTACTGGAGACAGAGCGATTAAACCGTTCTGTAAAAAAAAAAAGAAAGAAAAAAAAAATACCGCCAAATAACATTAATAACATTCTTCGTTTCTTTCTATCGCACTCAATCGCTCGTCCGTTCACTAGCTCGTTCGCTAGTACGGCTCCCTAAACGTAAAGTAAAGTATAAATAGTCCAGCGCGAGCGGTGTCCCACAACAGTCAATCTATAGCTCTCGTTCGTTGCGCACGCACGCACGCACGCACGTACGTACGGAACCATATAGTGGCTACAAGTAAAACGAAAAAAACAATGGCACACACTGCTGTTATAACCGAAGCTCCCGCTCCAGCTGCCGGTGTAAAGAAGCCCGCAAGACAATCTGGCGGTGGCGGCGCTGTTGCTAAAAAACCTAAGGCGAAACCCACTCATCCCGAGACATCGGAGATGGTGAACAACGCTATAAAGAAAATGAAGGAACGTAACGGATCAACGCTACAGGCCATCAAAAAATATATCGCCGCTCATTATAAGGTCGACGTCGAGAAGTTAGCACCGTTCATAAAGAAATATTTGAAGAGCGCCGTCGAATCGGGTGCTCTCATTCAGACCAAAGGCAAGGGCGCATTCGGATCTTCCATGCTAGAATCTAAATCCTCGTTGGCGAAGAAACCGAGCGATAGCGCCGGTGCTGGCAAGTTTGCCGGTGGTAAAAAGGAAACGACATCGTCGAAGGGCGGCGGCGCCAAGAAG
This sequence comes from Hypercompe scribonia, assembly GCA_949316085.1. Classification (NCBI taxonomy): domain Eukaryota; kingdom Metazoa; phylum Arthropoda; class Insecta; order Lepidoptera; family Erebidae; genus Hypercompe; species Hypercompe scribonia. The sequence goes on from OX438972.1 coordinate 25,328,607, forward strand.
GCCACCGCATCCGCAACCGGCGCTAAGACCAAAAAGGCCGCCGTCGCTGCTTCCGCATCGGCCGCGTCGGGATCTCCTTTCAAGTCGTCTAAGGCGGCATCTTCGGCTTCGAAAGACAAGAAGACGGAAGCCGCCGCTAAAAAGACCGCCGCCGTTAAAAAGGCCAAAGCGAAGGCTGGCGCAACCCCCAAGGCCAAGAAGACCGCGAAATAATCCACGAAGAAACCAAAGGCAAATATATAAAGGCCGCAGCCACACCCACCAAGTCGAAGCCCGCCGCCAAGAAAACGTATCTTCAGTCAGTCATCGCACACGCACACATAAGCTTACGAGAGCGACGCTACCGCCGCTCACAAAACAGCCCTTTTCAGGGCTAACAATATATTCGTGAACGCGTGTGTCTTTCGGCACACACATTCGTTTCTAGATAACGCAGAAAGTCTCCATATATAAATCAGTCGATCAATTACCAAAATATATTTACATGATTATTTCTGATAGGTACGCATTACCAATTAAAACTTTTTCACTTATACCTACCTTTAAATATTAATAATATAATAATAACTTACAAGTATCTGGGTTTTTCACAGTCCTTGGGAATACCAGAATCTGGCGTGAAACAAAACAATGTTACAGGAACGCTTCTTTGGCCGCCTAAAAAAAGTATTTAAAAGTCTTTTATCGGGCGGTAACAAGGTGCGAGACTATAACAGTTGGGTCATGCCGGTTCTGATGTGTTCCTTTGGTGTATTTAGATGGACTCAGACCGAATCAGATTCCCTTGACAGGAGAGTGCGTACATTGCTTACTGCGTTCCGCATGCACCACCCACGTTCATCGGTTATGAGATTGTATATTCCGCGAAAGTTTGGAGGTCGTGGTCTCTTTGGAGGTTTTGTTTGTGCAATTATGGACGAAGTTATCATGACGAATAACTAACGGAAATATATCCCGAAAGATAGTATCTCGGTTGACATCTGTCGGGCGTGCCAGCCTCCGTCCTGGAGAATCTATTAGGCATATTATTTCTGGTTGTTCTCGTCTTGCTAACGGTGAGTATTTTCACAGGCACAACCAAGTAGCCAGGATCGTACACCAACAACTTGTCATATTGCGAAGTGTCTTACTACAGGTATGTATGTATGTGCCTGACCCGATTCTCGAGAACGGTCGTGCTACGTTATATTTAAATGTGTATTTTTTATTTTTATATATATTTAAAAATGTAATGAATATATGTGAAATGATGAAATAAAGAAAATAATAATACATATATAATAAATATTAATATGATAACAATAAATAAATAAAAAATGAAAGTAGTCGTCGTAGGCGGTGTCGAGCAGCGCGACACCGCCCGACTGCCCGACTCCCGACTCCGGTATACTATACTACGGTTCTACTATTAATATAATAATAAATAAATAAATAAATAAATAAAAAGGCCGGTGTCGAGCAGCGCGACACCGCCCAACTGCCACCCGATGCACGCACACAATTACTGGAGACAGAGCGATTAAACCGTTCTGTAAAAAAAAAAAGAAAGAAAAAAAAAATACCGCCAAATAACATTAATAACATTCTTCGTTTCTTTCTATCGCACTCAATCGCTCGTCCGTTCACTAGCTCGTTCGCTAGTACGGCTCCCTAAACGTAAAGTAAAGTATAAATAGTCCAGCGCGAGCGGTGTCCCACAACAGTCAATCTATAGCTCTCGTTCGTTGCGCACGCACGCACGCACGCACGTACGTACGGAACCATATAGTGGCTACAAGTAAAACGAAAAAAACAATGGCACACACTGCTGTTATAACCGAAGCTCCCGCTCCAGCTGCCGGTGTAAAGAAGCCCGCAAGACAATCTGGCGGTGGCGGCGCTGTTGCTAAAAAACCTAAGGCGAAACCCACTCATCCCGAGACATCGGAGATGGTGAACAACGCTATAAAGAAAATGAAGGAACGTAACGGATCAACGCTACAGGCCATCAAAAAATATATCGCCGCTCATTATAAGGTCGACGTCGAGAAGTTAGCACCGTTCATAAAGAAATATTTGAAGAGCGCCGTCGAATCGGGTGCTCTCATTCAGACCAAAGGCAAGGGCGCATTCGGATCTTCCATGCTAGAATCTAAATCCTCGTTGGCGAAGAAACCGAGCGATAGCGCCGGTGCTGGCAAGTTTGCCGGTGGTAAAAAGGAAACGACATCGTCGAAGGGCGGCGGCGCCAAGAAGGCCACCGCATCCGCAACCGGCGCTAAGACCAAAAAGGCCGCCGTCGCTGCTTCCGCATCGGCCGCGTCGGGATCTCCTTTCAAGTCGTCTAAGGCGGCATCTTCGGCTTCGAAAGACAAGAAGACGGAAGCCGCCGCTAAAAAGACCGCCGCCGTTAAAAAGGCCAAAGCGAAGGCTGGCGCAACCCCCAAGGCCAAGAAGACCGCGAAATAATCCACGAAGAAACCAAAGGCAAATATATAAAGGCCGCAGCCACACCCACCAAGTCGAAGCCCGCCGCCAAGAAAACGTATCTTCAGTCAGTCATCGCACACGCACACATAAGCTTACGAGAGCGACGCTACCGCCGCTCACAAAACAGCCCTTTTCAGGGCTAACAATATATTCGTGAACGCGTGTGTCTTTCGGCACACACATTCGTTTCTAGATAACGCAGAAAGTCTCCATATATAAATCAGTCGATCAATTACCAAAATATATTTACATGATTATTTCTGATAGGTACGCATTACCAATTAAAACTTTTTCACTTATACCTACCTTTAAATATTAATAATATAATAATAACTTACAAGTATCTGGGTTTTTCACAGTCCTTGGGAATACCAGAATCTGGCGTGAAACAAAACAATGTTACAGGAACGCTTCTTTGGCCGCCTAAAAAAAGTATTTAAAAGTCTTTTATCGGGCGGTAACAAGGTGCGAGACTATAACAGTTGGGTCATGCCGGTTCTGATGTGTTCCTTTGGTGTATTTAGATGGACTCAGACCGAATCAGATTCCCTTGACAGGAGAGTGCGTACATTGCTTACTGCGTTCCGCATGCACCACCCACGTTCATCGGTTATGAGATTGTATATTCCGCGAAAGTTTGGAGGTCGTGGTCTCTTTGGAGGTTTTGTTTGTGCAATTATGGACGAAGTTATCATGACGAATAACTAACGGAAATATATCCCGAAAGATAGTATCTCGGTTGACATCTGTCGGGCGTGCCAGCCTCCGTCCTGGAGAATCTATTAGGCATATTATTTCTGGTTGTTCTCGTCTTGCTAACGGTGAGTATTTTCACAGGCACAACCAAGTAGCCAGGATCGTACACCAACAACTTGTCATATTGCGAAGTGTCTTACTACAGGTATGTATGTATGTGCCTGACCCGATTCTCGAGAACGGTCGTGCTACGTTATATTTAAATGTGTATTTTTTATTTTTATATATATTTAAAAATGTAATGAATATATGTGAAATGATGAAATAAAGAAAATAATAATACATATATAATAAATATTAATATGATAACAATAAATAAATAAAAAATGAAAGTAGTCGTCGTAGGCGGTGTCGAGCAGCGCGACACCGCCCGACTGCCCGACTCCCGACTCCGGTATACTATACTACGGTTCTACTATTAATATAATAATAAATAAATAAATAAATAAATAAAAAGGCCGGTGTCGAGCAGCGCGACACCGCCCAACTGCCACCCGATGCACGCACACAATTACTGGAGACAGAGCGATTAAACCGTTCTGTAAAAAAAAAAAAGAAAGAAAAAAAAAATACCGCCAAATAACATTAATAACATTCTTCGTTTCTTTCTATCGCACTCAATCGCTCGTCCGTTCACTAGCTCGTTCGCTAGTACGGCTCCCTAAACGTAAAGTAAAGTATAAATAGTCCAGCGCGAGCGGTGTCCCACAACAGTCAATCTATAGCTCTCGTTCGTTGCGCACGCACGCACGCACGCACGCACGCACGCACGCACGCACGTACGTACGGAACCATATAGTGGCTACAAGTAAAACGAAAAAAACAATGGCACACACTGCTGTTATAACCGAAGCTCCCGCTCCAGCTGCCGGTGTAAAGAAGCCCGCAAGACAATCTGGCGGTGGCGGCGCTGTTGCTAAAAAACCTAAGGCGAAACCCACTCATCCCGAGACATCGGAGATGGTGAACAACGCTATAAAGAAAATGAAGGAACGTAACGGATCAACGCTACAGGCCATCAAAAAATATATCGCCGCTCATTATAAGGTCGACGTCGAGAAGTTAGCACCGTTCATAAAGAAATATTTGAAGAGCGCCGTCGAATCGGGTGCTCTCATTCAGACCAAAGGCAAGGGCGCATTCGGATCTTCCATGCTAGAATCTAAATCCTCGTTGGCGAAGAAACCGAGCGATAGCGCCGGTGCTGGCAAGTTTGCCGATGGTAAAAAGGAAACGACATCGTCGAAGGGCGGCGGCGCCAAGAAGGCCACCGCATCCGCAACCGGCGCTAAGACCAAAAAGGCCGCCGTCGCTGCTTCCGCATCGGCCGCGTCGGGATCTCCTTTCAAGTCGTCTAAGGCGGCATCTTCGGCTTCGAAAGACAAGAAGACGGAAGCCGCCGCTAAAAAGACCGCCGCCGTTAAAAAGGCCAAAGCGAAGGCTGGCGCAACCCCCAAGGCCAAGAAGACCGCGAAATAATCCACGAAGAAACCAAAGGCAAATATATAAAGGCCGCAGCCACACCCACCAAGTCGAAGCCCGCCGCCAAGAAAACGTATCTTCAGTCAGTCATCGCACACGCACACATAAGCTTACGAGAGCGACGCTACCGCCGCTCACAAAACAGCCCTTTTCAGGGCTAACAATATATTCGTGAACGCGTGTGTCTTTCGGCACACACATTCGTTTCTAGATAACGCAGAAAGTCTCCATATATAAATCAGTCGATCAATTACCAAAATATATTTACATGATTATTTCTGATAGGTACGCATTACCAATTAAAACTTTTTCACTTATACCTACCTTTAAATATTAATAATATAATAATAACTTACAAGTATCTGGGTTTTTCACAGTCCTTGGGAATACCAGAATCTGGCGTGAAACAAAACAATGTTACAGGAACGCTTCTTTGGCCGCCTAAAAAAAGTATTTAAAAGTCTTTTATCGGGCGGTAACAAGGTGCGAGACTATAACAGTTGGGTCATGCCGGTTCTGATGTGTTCCTTTGGTGTATTTAGATGGACTCAGACCGAATCAGATTCCCTTGACAGGAGAGTGCGTACATCTCAGACCGAATCAGATTCCCTTGACAGGAGAGCGCGTACATTGCTTACTGCGTTCCGCATGCACCACCCACGTTCATCGGTTATGAGATTGTATATTCCGCGAAAGTTTGGAGGTCGTGGTCTCTTTGGAGGTTTTGTTTGTGCAATTATGGACGAAGTTATCATGACGAATAACTAACGGAAATATATCCCGAAAGATAGTATCTCGGTTGACATCTGTCGGGCGTGCCAGCCTCCGTCCTGGAGAATCTATTAGGCATATTATTTCTGGTTGTTCTCGTCTTGCTAACGGTGAGTATTTTCACAGGCACAACCAAGTAGCCAGGATCGTACACCAACAACTTGTCATATTTCGAAGTGTCTCACTACAGGTATGTATGTATGTGCCTGACCCGATTCTCGAGAACGGTCGTGCTACGTTATATTTAAATGTGTATTTTTTATTTTTATATATAAATATTTAAAAATGTAATGAATATATGTGAAATGATGAAATAAAGAAAATAATAATACATATATAATAAATATTAATATGATAACAATAAATAAATAAAAAATGAAAGTAGTCGTCGTAGGCGGTGTCGAGCAGCGCGACACCGCCCGACTGCCCGACTCCCGACTCCGGTATACTATACTACGGTTCTACTATTAATATAATAATAAATAAATAAATAAATAAAAAGGCCGGTGTCGAGCAGCGCGACACCGCCCAACTGCCACCCGATGCACGCACACAATTACTGGAGACAGAGCGATTAAACCGTTCTGTAAAAAAAAAAAGAAAGAAAAAAAAAATACCGCCAAATAACATTAATAACATTCTTCGTTTCTTTCTATCGCACTCAATCGCTCGTCCGTTCACTAGCTCGTTCGCTAGTACGGCTCCCTAAACGTAAAGTAAAGTATAAATAGTCCAGCGCGAGCGGTGTCCCACAACAGTCAATCTATAGCTCTCGTTCGTTGCGCACGCACGCACGCACGCACGCACGCACGCACGTACGTACGGAACCATATAGTGGCTACAAGTAAAACGAAAAAAACAATGGCACACACTGCTGTTATAACCGAAGCTCCCGCTCCAGCTGCCGGTGTAAAGAAGCCCGCAAGACAATCTGGCGGTGGCGGCGCTGTTGCTAAAAAACCTAAGGCGAAACCCACTCATCCCGAGACATCGGAGATGGTGAACAACGCTATAAAGAAAATGAAGGAACGTAACGGATCAACGCTACAGGCCATCAAAAAATATATCGCCGCTCATTATAAGGTCGACGTCGAGAAGTTAGCACCGTTCATAAAGAAATATTTGAAGAGCGCCGTCGAATCGGGTGCTCTCATTCAGACCAAAGGCAAGGGCGCATTCGGATCTTCCATGCTAGAATCTAAATCCTCGTTGGCGAAGAAACCGAGCGATAGCGCCGGTGCTGGCAAGTTTGCCGGTGGTAAAAAGGAAACGACATCGTCGAAGGGCGGCGGCGCCAAGAAGGCCACCGCATCCGCAACCGGCGCTAAGACCAAAAAGGCCGCCGTCGCTGCTTCCGCATCGGCCGCGTCGGGATCTCCTTTCAAGTCGTCTAAGGCGGCATCTTCGGCTTCGAAAGACAAGAAGACGGAAGCCGCCGCTAAAAAGACCGCCGCCGTTAAAAAGGCCAAAGCGAAGGCTGGCGCAACCCCCAAGGCCAAGAAGACCGCGAAATAATCCACGAAGAAACCAAAGGCAAATATATAAAGGCCGCAGCCACACCCACCAAGTCGAAGCCCGCCGCCAAGAAAACGTATCTTCAGTCAGTCATCGCACACGCACACATAAGCTTACGAGAGCGACGCTACCGCCGCTCACAAAACAGCCCTTTTCAGGGCTAACAATATATTCGTGAACGCGTGTGTCTTTCGGCACACACATTCGTTTCTAGATAACGCAGAAAGTCTCCATATATAAATCAGTCGATCAATTACCAAAATATATTTACATGATTATTTCTGATAGGTACGCATTACCAATTAAAACTTTTTCACTTATACCTACCTTTAAATATTAATATAATAATAACTTACAAGTATCTGGGTTTTTCACAGTCCTTGGGAATACCAGAATCTGGCGTGAAACAAAACAATGTTACAGGAACGCTTCTTTGGCCGCCTAAAAAAAGTATTTAAAAGTCTTTTATCGGGCGGTAACAAGGTGCGAGACTATAACAGTTGGGTCATGCCGGTTCTGATGTGTTCCTTTGGTGTATTTAGATGGACTCAGACCGAATCAGATTCCCTTGACAGGAGAGCGCGTACATTGCTTACTGCGTTCCGCATGCACCACCCACGTTCATCGGTTATGAGATTGTATATTCCGCGAAAGTTTGGAGGTCGTGGTCTCTTTGGAGGTTTTGTTTGTGCAATTATGGACGAAGTTATCATGACGAATAACTAACGGAAATATATCCCGAAAGATAGTATCTCGGTTGACATCTGTCGGGCGTGCCAGCCTCCGTCCTGGAGAATCTATTAGGCATATTATTTCTGGTTGTTCTCGTCTTGCTAACGGTGAGTATTTTCACAGGCACAACCAAGTAGCCAGGATCGTACACCAACAACTTGTCATATTTCGAAGTGTCTCACTACAGGTATGTATGTATGTGCCTGACCCGATTCTCGAGAACGGTCGTGCTACGTTATATTTAAATGTGTATTTTTTATTTTTATATATAAATATTTAAAAATGTAATGAATATATGTGAAATGATGAAATAAAGAAAATAATAATACATATATAATAAATATTAATATGATAACAATAAATAAATAAAAAATGAAAGTAGTCGTCGTAGGCGGTGTCGAGCAGCGCGACACCGCCCGACTGCCCGACTCCCGACTCCGGTATACTATACTACGGTTCTACTATTAATATAATAATAAATAAATAAATAAATAAAAAGGCCGGTGTCGAGCAGCGCGACACCGCCCAACTGCCACCCGATGCACGCACACAATTACTGGAGACAGAGCGATTAAACCGTTCTGTAAAAAAAAAAAGAAAGAAAAAAAAAATACCGCCAAATAACATTAATAACATTCTTCGTTTCTTTCTATCGCACTCAATCGCTCGTCCGTTCACTAGCTCGTTCGCTAGTACGGCTCCCTAAACGTAAAGTAAAGTATAAATAGTCCAGCGCGAGCGGTGTCCCACAACAGTCAATCTATAGCTCTCGTTCGTTGCGCACGCACGCACGCACGCACGCACGCACGCACGTACGTACGGAACCATATAGTGGCTACAAGTAAAACGAAAAAAACAATGGCACACACTGCTGTTATAACCGAAGCTCCCGCTCCAGCTGCCGGTGTAAAGAAGCCCGCAAGACAATCTGGCGGTGGCGGCGCTGTTGCTAAAAAACCTAAGGCGAAACCCACTCATCCCGAGACATCGGAGATGGTGAACAACGCTATAAAGAAAATGAAGGAACGTAACGGATCAACGCTACAGGCCATCAAAAAATATATCGCCGCTCATTATAAGGTCGACGTCGAGAAGTTAGCACCGTTCATAAAGAAATATTTGAAGAGCGCCGTCGAATCGGGTGCTCTCATTCAGACCAAAGGCAAGGGCGCATTCGGATCTTCCATGCTAGAATCTAAATCCTCGTTGGCGAAGAAACCGAGCGATAGCGCCGGTGCTGGCAAGTTTGCCGGTGGTAAAAAGGAAACGACATCGTCGAAGGGCGGCGGCGCCAAGAAGGCCACCGCATCCGCAACCGGCGCTAAGACCAAAAAGGCCGCCGTCGCTGCTTCCGCATCGGCCGCGTCGGGATCTCCTTTCAAGTCGTCTAAGGCGGCATCTTCGGCTTCGAAAGACAAGAAGACGGAAGCCGCCGCTAAAAAGACCGCCGCCGTTAAAAAGGCCAAAGCGAAGGCTGGCGCAACCCCCAAGGCCAAGAAGACCGCGAAATAATCCACGAAGAAACCAAAGGCAAATATATAAAGGCCGCAGCCACACCCACCAAGTCGAAGCCCGCCGCCAAGAAAACGTATCTTCAGTCAGTCATCGCACACGCACACATAAGCTTACGAGAGCGACGCTACCGCCGCTCACAAAACAGCCCTTTTCAGGGCTAACAATATATTCGTGAACGCGTGTGTCTTTCGGCACACACATTCGTTTCTAGATAACGCAGAAAGTCTCCATATATAAATCAGTCGATCAATTACCAAAATATATTTACATGATTATTTCTGATAGGTACGCATTACCAATTAAAACTTTTTCACTTATACCTACCTTTAAATATTAATATAATAATAACTTACAAGTATCTGGGTTTTTCACAGTCCTTGGGAATACCAGAATCTGGCGTGAAACAAAACAATGTTACAGGAACGCTTCTTTGGCCGCCTAAAAAAAGTATTTAAAAGTCTTTTATCGGGCGGTAACAAGGTGCGAGACTATAACAGTTGGGTCATGCCGGTTCTGATGTGTTCCTTTGGTGTATTTAGATGGACTCAGACCGAATCAGATTCCCTTGACAGGAGAGCGCGTACATTGCTTACTGCGTTCCGCATGCACCACCCACGTTCATCGGTTATGAGATTGTATATTCCGCGAAAGTTTGGAGGTCGTGGTCTCTTTGGAGGTTTTGTTTGTGCAATTATGGACGAAGTTATCATGACGAATAACTAACGGAAATATATCCCGAAAGATAGTATCTCGGTTGACATCTGTCGGGCGTGCCAGCCTCCGTCCTGGAGAATCTATTAGGCATATTATTTCTGGTTGTTCTCGTCTTGCTAACGGTGAGTATTTTCACAGGCACAACCAAGTAGCCAGGATCGTACACCAACAACTTGTCATATTTCGAAGTGTCTCACTACAGGTATGTATGTATGTGCCTGACCCGATTCTCGAGAACGGTCGTGCTACGTTATATTTAAATGTGTATTTTTTATTTTTATATATAAATATTTAAAAATGTAATGAATATATGTGAAATGATGAAATAAAGAAAATAATAATACATATATAATAAATATTAATATGATAACAATAAATAAATAAAAAATGAAAGTAGTCGTCGTAGGCGGTGTCGAGCAGCGCGACACCGCCCGACTGCCCGACTCCCGACTCCGGTATACTATACTACGGTTCTACTATTAATATAATAATAAATAAATAAATAAATAAAAAGGCCGGTGTCGAGCAGCGCGACACCGCCCAACTGCCACCCGATGCACGCACACAATTACTGGAGACAGAGCGATTAAACCGTTCTGTAAAAAAAAAAAGAAAGAAAAAAAAAATACCGCCAAATAACATTAATAACATTCTTCGTTTCTTTCTATCGCACTCAATCGCTCGTCCGTTCACTAGCTCGTTCGCTAGTACGGCTCCCTAAACGTAAAGTAAAGTATAAATAGTCCAGCGCGAGCGGTGTCCCACAACAGTCAATCTATAGCTCTCGTTCGTTGCGCACGCACGCACGCACGCACGCACGCACGCACGTACGTACGGAACCATATAGTGGCTACAAGTAAAACGAAAAAAACAATGGCACACACTGCTGTTATAACCGAAGCTCCCGCTCCAGCTGCCGGTGTAAAGAAGCCCGCAAGACAATCTGGCGGTGGCGGCGCTGTTGCTAAAAAACCTAAGGTGAAACCCACTCATCCCGAGACATCGGAGATGGTGAACAACGCTATAAAGAAAATGAAGGAACGTAACGGATCAACGCTACAGGCCATCAAAAAATATATCGCCGCTCATTATAAGGTCGACGTCGAGAAGTTAGCACCGTTCATAAAGAAATATTTGAAGAGCGCCGTCGAATCGGGTGCTCTCATTCAGACCAAAGGCAAGGGCGCATTCGGATCTTCCATGCTAGAATCTAAATCCTCGTTGGCGAAGAAACCGAGCGATAGCGCCGGTGCTGGCAAGTTTGCCGGTGGTAAAAAGGAAACGACATCGTCGAAGGGCGGCGGCGCCAAGAAGGCCACCGCATCCGCAACCGGCGCTAAGACCAAAAAGGCCGCCGTCGCTGCTTCCGCATCGGCCGCGTCGGGATCTCCTTTCAAGTCGTCTAAGGCGGCATCTTCGGCTTCGAAAGACAAGAAGACGGAAGCCGCCGCTAAAAAGACCGCCGCCGTTAAAAAGGCCAAAGCGAAGGCTGGCGCAACCCCCAAGGCCAAGAAGACCGCGAAATAATCCACGAAGAAACCAAAGGCAAATATATAAAGGCCGCAGCCACACCCACCAAGTCGAAGCCCGCCGCCAAGAAAACGTATCTTCAGTCAGTCATCGCACACGCACACATAAGCTTACGAGAGCGACGCTACCGCCGCTCACAAAACAGCCCTTTTCAGGGCTAACAATATATTCGTGAACGCGTGTGTCTTTCGGCACACACATTCGTTTCTAGATAACGCAGAAAGTCTCCATATATAAATCAGTCGATCAATTACCAAAATATATTTACATGATTATTTCTGATAGGTACGCATTACCAATTAAAACTTTTTCACTTATACCTACCTTTAAATATTAATATAATAATAACTTACAAGTATCTGGGTTTTTCACAGTCCTTGGGAATACCAGAATCTGGCGTGAAACAAAACAATGTTACAGGAACGCTTCTTTGGCCGCCTAAAAAAAGTATTTAAAAGTCTTTTATCGGGCGGTAACAAGGTGCGAGACTATAACAGTTGGGTCATGCCGGTTCTGATGTGTTCCTTTGGTGTATTTAGATGGACTCAGACCGAATCAGATTCCCTTGACAGGAGAGCGCGTACATTGCTTACTGCGTTCCGCATGCACCACCCACGTTCATCGGTTATGAGATTGTATATTCCGCGAAAGTTTGGAGGTCGTGGTCTCTTTGGAGGTTTTGTTTGTGCAATTATGGACGAAGTTATCATGACGAATAACTAACGGAAATATATCCCGAAAGATAGTATCTCGGTTGACATCTGTCGGGCGTGCCAGCCTCCGTCCTGGAGAATCTATTAGGCATATTATTTCTGGTTGTTCTCGTCTTGCTAACGGTGAGTATTTTCACAGGCACAACCAAGTAGCCAGGATCGTACACCAACAACTTGTCATATTTCGAAGTGTCTCACTACAGGTATGTATGTATGTGCCTGACCCGATTCTCGAGAACGGTCGTGCTACGTTATATTTAAATGTGTATTTTTTATTTTTATATATAAATATTTAAAAATGTAATGAATATATGTGAAATGATGAAATAAAGAAAATAATAATACATATATAATAAATATTAATATGATAACAATAAATAAATAAAAAATGAAAGTAGTCGTCGTAGGCGGTGTCGAGCAGCGCGACACCGCCCGACTGCCCGACTCCCGACTCCGGTATACTATACTACGGTTCTACTATTAATATAATAATAAATAAATAAATAAATAAAAAGGCCGGTGTCGAGCAGCGCGACACCGCCCAACTGCCACCCGATGCACGCACACAATTACTGGAGACAGAGCGATTAAACCGTTCTGTAAAAAAAAAAAGAAAGAAAAAAAAAATACCGCCAAATAACATTAATAACATTCTTCGTTTCTTTCTATCGCACTCAATCGCTCGTCCGTTCACTAGCTCGTTCGCTAGTACGGCTCCCTAAACGTAAAGTAAAGTATAAATAGTCCAGCGCGAGCGGTGTCCCACAACAGTCAATCTATAGCTCTCGTTCGTTGCGCACGCACGCACGCACGCACGCACGCACGCACGTACGTACGGAACCATATAGTGGCTACAAGTAAAACGAAAAAAACAATGGCACACACTGCTGTTATAACCGAAGCTCCCGCTCCAGCTGCCGGTGTAAAGAAGCCCGCAAGACAATCTGGCGGTGGCGGCGCTGTTGCTAAAAAACCTAAGGCGAAACCCACTCATCCCGAGACATCGGAGATGGTGAACAACGCTATAAAGAAAATGAAGGAACGTAACGGATCAACGCTACAGGCCATCAAAAAATATATCGCCGCTCATTATAAGGTCGACGTCGAGAAGTTAGCACCGTTCATAAAGAAATATTTGAAGAGCGCCGTCGAATCGGGTGCTCTCATTCAGACCAAAAGCAAGGGCGCATTCGGATCTTCCATGCTAGAATCTAAATCCTCGTTGGCGAAGAAACCGAGCGATAGCGCCGGTGCTGGCAAGTTTGCCGGTGGTAAAAAGGAAACGACATCGTCGAAGGGCGGCGGCGCCAAGAAGGCCACCGCATCCGCAACCGGCGCTAAGACCAAAAAGGCCGCCGTCGCTGCTTCCGCATCGGCCGCGTCGGGATCTCCTTTCAAGTCGTCTAAGGCGGCATCTTCGGCTTCGAAAGACAAGAAGACGGAAGCTGCCGCTAAAAAGACCGCCGCCGTTAAAAAGGCCAAAGCGAAGGCTGGCGCAACCCCCAAGGCCAAGAAGACCGCGAAATAATCCACGAAGAAACCAAAGGCAAATATATAAAGGCCGCAGCCACACCCACCAAGTCGAAGCCCGCCGCCAAGAAAACGTATCTTCAGTCAGTCATCGCACACGCACACATAAGCTTACGAGAGCGACGCTACCGCCGCTCACAAAACAGCCCTTTTCAGGGCTAACAATATATTCGTGAACGCGTGTGTCTTTCGGCACACACATTCGTTTCTAGATAACGCAGAAAGTCTCCATATATAAATCAGTCGATCAATTACCAAAATATATTTACATGATTATTTCTGATAGGTACGCATTACCAATTAAAACTTTTTCACTTATACCTACCTTTAAATATTAATATAATAATAACTTACAAGTATCTGGGTTTTTCACAGTCCTTGGGAATACCAGAATCTGGCGTGAAACAAAACAATGTTACAGGAACGTTTCTTTGGCCGCCTAAAAAAAGTATTTAAAAGTCTTTTATCGGGCGGTAACAAGGTGCGAGACTATAACAGTTGGGTCATGCCGGTTCTGATGTGTTCCTTTGGTGTATTTAGATGGACTCAGACCGAATCAGATTCCCTTGACAGGAGAGCGCGTACATTGCTTACTGCGTTCCGCATGCACCACCCACGTTCATCGGTTATGAGATTGTATATTCCGCGAAAGTTTGGAGGTCGTGGTCTCTTTGGAGGTTTTGTTTGTGCAATTATGGACGAAGTTATCATGACGAATAACTAACGGAAATATATCCCGAAAGATAGTATCTCGGTTGACATCTGTCGGGCGTGCCAGCCTCCGTCCTGGAGAATCTATTAGGCATATTATTTCTGGTTGTTCTCGTCTTGCTAACGGTGTGTATATTCACAGGCACAACCAAGTAGCCAGGATCGTACACCAACAACTTGTCATATTTCGAAGTGTCTTACTACAGGTATGTATGTATGTGCCTGACCCGATTCTCGAGAACGGTCGTGCTACGTTATATTTAAATGTGTATTTTTTATTTTTATATATATTTAAAAATGTAATGAATATATGTGAAATGATGAAATAAAGAAAATAATAATACATATATAATAAATATTAATATGATAACAATAAATAAATAAAAAATGAAAGTAGTCGTCGTAGGCGGTGTCGAGCAGCGCGACACCGCCCGACTGCCCGACTCCCGACTCCGGTATACTATACTACGGTTCTACTATTAATATAATAATAAATAAATAAATAAAAAGGCCGGTGTCGAGCAGCGCGACACCGCCCAACTGCCACCCGATGCACGCACACAATTACTGGAGACAGAGCGATTAAACCGTTCTGTAAAAAAAAAAAGAAAGAAAAAAAAAATACCGCCAAATAACATTAATAACATTCTTCGTTTCTTTCTATCGCACTCAATCGCTCGTCCGTTCACTAGCTCGTTCGCTAGTACGGCTCCCTAAACGTAAAGTAAAGTATAAATAGTCCAGCGCGAGCGGTGTCCCACAACAGTCAATCTATAGCTCTCGTTCGTTGCGCACGCACGCACGCACGCACGCACGCACGCACGTACGTACGGAACCATATAGTGGCTACAAGTAAAACGAAAAAAACAATGGCACACACTGCTGTTATAACCGAAGCTCCCGCTCCAGCTGCCGGTGTAAAGAAGCCCGCAAGACAATCTGGCGGTGGCGGCGCTGTTGCTAAAAAACCTAAGGCGAAACCCACTCATCCCGAGACATCGGAGATGGTGAACAACGCTATAAAGAAAATGAAGGAACGTAACGGATCAACGCTACAGGCCATCAAAAAATATATCGCCGCTCATTATAAGGTCGACGTCGAGAAGTTAGCACCGTTCATAAAGAAATATTTGAAGAGCGCCGTCGAATCGGGTGCTCTCATTCAGACCAAAGGCAAGGGCGCATTCGGATCTTCCATGCTAGAATCTAAATCCTCGTTGGCGAAGAAACCGAGCGATAGCGCCGGTGCTGGCAAGTTTGCCGGTGGTAAAAAGGAAACGACATCGTCGAAGGGCGGCGGCGCCAAGAAGGCCACCGCATCCGCAACCGGCGCTAAGACCAAAAAGGCCGCCGTCGCTGCTTCCGTATCGGCCGCGTCGGGATCTCCTTTCAAGTCGTCTAAGGCGGCATCTTCGGCTTCGAAAGACAAGAAGACGGAAGCCGCCGCTAAAAAGACCGCCGCCGTTAAAAAGGCCAAAGCGAAGGCTGGCGCAACCCCCAAGGCCAAGAAGACCGCGAAATAATCCACGAAGAAACCAAAGGCAAATATATAAAGGCCGCAGCCACACCCACCAAGTCGAAGCCCGCCGCCAAGAAAACGTATCTTCAGTCAGTCATCGCACACGCACACATAAGCTTACGAGAGCGACGCTACCGCCGCTCACAAAACAGCCCTTTTCAGGGCTAACAATATATTCGTGAACGCGTGTGTCTTTCGGCACACACATTCGTTTCTAGATAACGCAGAAAGTCTCCATATATAAATCAGTCGATCAATTACCAAAATATATTTACATGATTATTTCTGATAGGTACGCATTACCAATTAAAACTTTTTCACTTATACCTACCTTTAAATATTAATATAATAATAACTTACAAGTATCTGGGTTTTTCACAGTCCTTGGGAATACCAGAATCTGGCGTGAAACAAAACAATGTTACAGGAACGCTTCTTTGGCCGCCTAAAAAAAGTATTTAAAAGTCTTTTATCGGGCGGTAACAAGGTGCGAGACTATAACAGTTGGGTCATGCCGGTTCTGATGTGTTCCTTTGGTGTATTTAGATGGACTCAGACCGAATCAGATTCCCTTGACAGGAGAGCGCGTACATTGCTTACTGCGTTCCGCATGCACCACCCACGTTCATCGGTTATGAGATTGTATATTCCGCGAAAGTTTGGAGGTCGTGGTCTCTTTGGAGGTTTTGTTTGTGCAATTATGGACGAAGTTATCATGACGAATAACTAACGGAAATATATCCCGAAAGATAGTATCTCGGTTGACATCTGTCGGGCGTGCCAGCCTCCGTCCTGGAGAATCTATTAGGCATATTATTTCTGGTTGTTCTCGTCTTGCTAACGGTGAGTATTTTCACAGGCACAACCAAGTAGCCAGGATCGTACACCAACAACTTGTCATATTTC
This sequence comes from Hypercompe scribonia, assembly GCA_949316085.1. Taxonomy (NCBI): domain Eukaryota; kingdom Metazoa; phylum Arthropoda; class Insecta; order Lepidoptera; family Erebidae; genus Hypercompe; species Hypercompe scribonia. The sequence continues at coordinate 25,345,470 of OX438972.1, forward strand.
GAAGTGTCTCACTACAGGTATGTATGTATGTGCCTGACCCGATTCTCGAGAACGGTCGTGCTACGTTATATTTAAATGTGTATTTTTTATTTTTATATATAAATATTTAAAAATGTAATGAATATATGTGAAATGATGAAATAAAGAAAATAATAATACATATATAATAAATATTAATATGATAACAATAAATAAATAAAAAATGAAAGTAGTCGTCGTAGGCGGTGTCGAGCAGCGCGACACCGCCCGACTGCCCGACTCCCGACTCCGGTATACTATACTACGGTTCTACTATTAATATAATAATAAATAAATAAATAAATAAAAAGGCCGGTGTCGAGCAGCGCGACACCGCCCAACTGCCACCCGATGCACGCACACAATTACTGGAGACAGAGCGATTAAACCGTTCTGTAAAAAAAAAAAGAAAGAAAAAAAAAATACCGCCAAATAACATTAATAACATTCTTCGTTTCTTTCTATCGCACTCAATCGCTCGTCCGTTCACTAGCTCGTTCGCTAGTACGGCTCCCTAAACGTAAAGTAAAGTATAAATAGTCCAGCGCGAGCGGTGTCCCACAACAGTCAATCTATAGCTCTCGTTCGTTGCGCACGCACGCACGCACGCACGCACGCACGCACGTACGTACGGAACCATATAGTGGCTACAAGTAAAACGAAAAAAACAATGGCACACACTGCTGTTATAACCGAAGCTCCCGCTCCAGCTGCCGGTGTAAAGAAGCCCGCAAGACAATCTGGCGGTGGCGGCGCTGTTGCTAAAAAACCTAAGGCGAAACCCACTCATCCCGAGACATCGGAGATGGTGAACAACGCTATAAAGAAAATGAAGGAACGTAACGGATCAACGCTACAGGCCATCAAAAAATATATCGCCGCTCATTATAAGGTCGACGTCGAGAAGTTAGCACCGTTCATAAAGAAATATTTGAAGAGCGCCGTCGAATCGGGTGCTCTCATTCAGACCAAAGGCAAGGGCGCATTCGGATCTTCCATGCTAGAATCTAAATCCTCGTTGGCGAAGAAACCGAGCGATAGCGCCGGTGCTGGCAAGTTTGCCGGTGGTAAAAAGGAAACGACATCGTCGAAGGGCGGCGGCGCCAAGAAGGCCACCGCATCCGCAACCGGCGCTAAGACCAAAAAGGCCGCCGTCGCTGCTTCCGCATCGGCCGCGTCGGGATCTCCTTTCAAGTCGTCTAAGGCGGCATCTTCGGCTTCGAAAGACAAGAAGACGGAAGCCGCCGCTAAAAAGACCGCCGCCGTTAAAAAGGCCAAAGCGAAGGCTGGCGCAACCCCCAAGGCCAAGAAGACCGCGAAATAATCCACGAAGAAACCAAAGGCAAATATATAAAGGCCGCAGCCACACCCACCAAGTCGAAGCCCGCCGCCAAGAAAACGTATCTTCAGTCAGTCATCGCACACGCACACATAAGCTTACGAGAGCGACGCTACCGCCGCTCACAAAACAGCCCTTTTCAGGGCTAACAATATATTCGTGAACGCGTGTGTCTTTCGGCACACACATTCGTTTCTAGATAACGCAGAAAGTCTCCATATATAAATCAGTCGATCAATTACCAAAATATATTTACATGATTATTTCTGATAGGTACGCATTACCAATTAAAACTTTTTCACTTATACCTACCTTTAAATATTAATATAATAATAACTTACAAGTATCTGGGTTTTTCACAGTCCTTGGGAATACCAGAATCTGGCGTGAAACAAAACAATGTTACAGGAACGCTTCTTTGGCCGCCTAAAAAAAGTATTTAAAAGTCTTTTATCGGGCGGTAACAAGGTGCGAGACTATAACAGTTGGGTCATGCCGGTTCTGATGTGTTCCTTTGGTGTATTTAGATGGACTCAGACCGAATCAGATTCCCTTGACAGGAGAGCGCGTACATTGCTTACTGCGTTCCGCATGCACCACCCACGTTCATCGGTTATGAGATTGTATATTCCGCGAAAGTTTGGAGGTCGTGGTCTCTTTGGAGGTTTTGTTTGTGCAATTATGGACGAAGTTATCATGACGAATAACTAACGGAAATATATCCCGAAAGATAGTATCTCGGTTGACATCTGTCGGGCGTGCCAGCCTCCGTCCTGGAGAATCTATTAGGCATATTATTTCTGGTTGTTCTCGTCTTGCTAACGGTGAGTATTTTCACAGGCACAACCAAGTAGCCAGGATCGTACACCAACAACTTGTCATATTTCGAAGTGTCTCACTACAGGTATGTATGTATGTGCCTGACCCGATTCTCGAGAACGGTCGTGCTACGTTATATTTAAATGTGTATTTTTTATTTTTATATATAAATATTTAAAAATGTAATGAATATATGTGAAATGATGAAATAAAGAAAATAATAATACATATATAATAAATATTAATATGATAACAATAAATAAATAAAAAATGAAAGTAGTCGTCGTAGGCGGTGTCGAGCAGCGCGACACCGCCCGACTGCCCGACTCCCGACTCCGGTATACTATACTACGGTTCTACTATTAATATAATAATAAATAAATAAATAAATAAAAAGGCCGGTGTCGAGCAGCGCGACACCGCCCAACTGCCACCCGATGCACGCACACAATTACTGGAGACAGAGCGATTAAACCGTTCTGTAAAAAAAAAAAGAAAGAAAAAAAAAATACCGCCAAATAACATTAATAACATTCTTCGTTTCTTTCTATCGCACTCAATCGCTCGTCCGTTCACTAGCTCGTTCGCTAGTACGGCTCCCTAAACGTAAAGTAAAGTATAAATAGTCCAGCGCGAGCGGTGTCCCACAACAGTCAATCTATAGCTCTCGTTCGTTGCGCACGCACGCACGCACGCACGCACGCACGCACGTACGTACGGAACCATATAGTGGCTACAAGTAAAACGAAAAAAACAATGGCACACACTGCTGTTATAACCGAAGCTCCCGCTCCAGCTGCCGGTGTAAAGAAGCCCGCAAGACAATCTGGCGGTGGCGGCGCTGTTGCTAAAAAACCTAAGGCGAAACCCACTCATCCCGAGACATCGGAGATGGTGAACAACGCTATAAAGAAAATGAAGGAACGTAACGGATCAACGCTACAGGCCATCAAAAAATATATCGCCGCTCATTATAAGGTCGACGTCGAGAAGTTAGCACCGTTCATAAAGAAATATTTGAAGAGCGCCGTCGAATCGGGTGCTCTCATTCAGACCAAAGGCAAGGGCGCATTCGGATCTTCCATGCTAGAATCTAAATCCTCGTTGGCGAAGAAACCGAGCGATAGCGCCGGTGCTGGCAAGTTTGCCGGTGGTAAAAAGGAAACGACATCGTCGAAGGGCGGCGGCGCCAAGAAGGCCACCGCATCCGCAACCGGCGCTAAGACCAAAAAGGCCGCCGTCGCTGCTTCCGCATCGGCCGCGTCGGGATCTCCTTTCAAGTCGTCTAAGGCGGCATCTTCGGCTTCGAAAGACAAGAAGACGGAAGCCGCCGCTAAAAAGACCGCCGCCGTTAAAAAGGCCAAAGCGAAGGCTGGCGCAACCCCCAAGGCCAAGAAGACCGCGAAATAATCCACGAAGAAACCAAAGGCAAATATATAAAGGCCGCAGCCACACCCACCAAGTCGAAGCCCGCCGCCAAGAAAACGTATCTTCAGTCAGTCATCGCACACGCACACATAAGCTTACGAGAGCGACGCTACCGCCGCTCACAAAACAGCCCTTTTCAGGGCTAACAATATATTCGTGAACGCGTGTGTCTTTCGGCACACACATTCGTTTCTAGATAACGCAGAAAGTCTCCATATATAAATCAGTCGATCAATTACCAAAATATATTTACATGATTATTTCTGATAGGTACGCATTACCAATTAAAACTTTTTCACTTATACCTACCTTTAAATATTAATATAATAATAACTTACAAGTATCTGGGTTTTTCACAGTCCTTGGGAATACCAGAATCTGGCGTGAAACAAAACAATGTTACAGGAACGCTTCTTTGGCCGCCTAAAAAAAGTATTTAAAAGTCTTTTATCGGGCGGTAACAAGGTGCGAGACTATAACAGTTGGGTCATGCCGGTTCTGATGTGTTCCTTTGGTGTATTTAGATGGACTCAGACCGAATCAGATTCCCTTGACAGGAGAGCGCGTACATTGCTTACTGCGTTCCGCATGCACCACCCACGTTCATCGGTTATGAGATTGTATATTCCGCGAAAGTTTGGAGGTCGTGGTCTCTTTGGAGGTTTTGTTTGTGCAATTATGGACGAAGTTATCATGACGAATAACTAACGGAAATATATCCCGAAAGATAGTATCTCGGTTGACATCTGTCGGGCGTGCCAGCCTCCGTCCTGGAGAATCTATTAGGCATATTATTTCTGGTTGTTCTCGTCTTGCTAACGGTGAGTATTTTCACAGGCACAACCAAGTAGCCAGGATCGTACACCAACAACTTGTCATATTTCGAAGTGTCTCACTACAGGTATGTATGTATGTGCCTGACCCGATTCTCGAGAACGGTCGTGCTACGTTATATTTAAATGTGTATTTTTTATTTTTATATATAAATATTTAAAAATGTAATGAATATATGTGAAATGATGAAATAAAGAAAATAATAATACATATATAATAAATATTAATATGATAACAATAAATAAATAAAAAATGAAAGTAGTCGTCGTAGGCGGTGTCGAGCAGCGCGACACCGCCCGACTGCCCGACTCCCGACTCCGGTATACTATACTACGGTTCTACTATTAATATAATAATAAATAAATAAATAAATAAAAAGGCCGGTGTCGAGCAGCGCGACACCGCCCAACTGCCACCCGATGCACGCACACAATTACTGGAGACAGAGCGATTAAACCGTTCTGTAAAAAAAAAAAGAAAGAAAAAAAAAATACCGCCAAATAACATTAATAACATTCTTCGTTTCTTTCTATCGCACTCAATCGCTCGTCCGTTCACTAGCTCGTTCGCTAGTACGGCTCCCTAAACGTAAAGTAAAGTATAAATAGTCCAGCGCGAGCGGTGTCCCACAACAGTCAATCTATAGCTCTCGTTCGTTGCGCACGCACGCACGCACGCACGCACGCACGCACGTACGTACGGAACCATATAGTGGCTACAAGTAAAACGAAAAAAACAATGGCACACACTGCTGTTATAACCGAAGCTCCCGCTCCAGCTGCCGGTGTAAAGAAGCCCGCAAGACAATCTGGCGGTGGCGGCGCTGTTGCTAAAAAACCTAAGGTGAAACCCACTCATCCCGAGACATCGGAGATGGTGAACAACGCTATAAAGAAAATGAAGGAACGTAACGGATCAACGCTACAGGCCATCAAAAAATATATCGCCGCTCATTATAAGGTCGACGTCGAGAAGTTAGCACCGTTCATAAAGAAATATTTGAAGAGCGCCGTCGAATCGGGTGCTCTCATTCAGACCAAAGGCAAGGGCGCATTCGGATCTTCCATGCTAGAATCTAAATCCTCGTTGGCGAAGAAACCGAGCGATAGCGCCGGTGCTGGCAAGTTTGCCGGTGGTAAAAAGGAAACGACATCGTCGAAGGGCGGCGGCGCCAAGAAGGCCACCGCATCCGCAACCGGCGCTAAGACCAAAAAGGCCGCCGTCGCTGCTTCCGCATCGGCCGCGTCGGGATCTCCTTTCAAGTCGTCTAAGGCGGCATCTTCGGCTTCGAAAGACAAGAAGACGGAAGCCGCCGCTAAAAAGACCGCCGCCGTTAAAAAGGCCAAAGCGAAGGCTGGCGCAACCCCCAAGGCCAAGAAGACCGCGAAATAATCCACGAAGAAACCAAAGGCAAATATATAAAGGCCGCAGCCACACCCACCAAGTCGAAGCCCGCCGCCAAGAAAACGTATCTTCAGTCAGTCATCGCACACGCACACATAAGCTTACGAGAGCGACGCTACCGCCGCTCACAAAACAGCCCTTTTCAGGGCTAACAATATATTCGTGAACGCGTGTGTCTTTCGGCACACACATTCGTTTCTAGATAACGCAGAAAGTCTCCATATATAAATCAGTCGATCAATTACCAAAATATATTTACATGATTATTTCTGATAGGTACGCATTACCAATTAAAACTTTTTCACTTATACCTACCTTTAAATATTAATATAATAATAACTTACAAGTATCTGGGTTTTTCACAGTCCTTGGGAATACCAGAATCTGGCGTGAAACAAAACAATGTTACAGGAACGCTTCTTTGGCCGCCTAAAAAAAGTATTTAAAAGTCTTTTATCGGGCGGTAACAAGGTGCGAGACTATAACAGTTGGGTCATGCCGGTTCTGATGTGTTCCTTTGGTGTATTTAGATGGACTCAGACCGAATCAGATTCCCTTGACAGGAGAGCGCGTACATTGCTTACTGCGTTCCGCATGCACCACCCACGTTCATCGGTTATGAGATTGTATATTCCGCGAAAGTTTGGAGGTCGTGGTCTCTTTGGAGGTTTTGTTTGTGCAATTATGGACGAAGTTATCATGACGAATAACTAACGGAAATATATCCCGAAAGATAGTATCTCGGTTGACATCTGTCGGGCGTGCCAGCCTCCGTCCTGGAGAATCTATTAGGCATATTATTTCTGGTTGTTCTCGTCTTGCTAACGGTGAGTATTTTCACAGGCACAACCAAGTAGCCAGGATCGTACACCAACAACTTGTCATATTTCGAAGTGTCTCACTACAGGTATGTATGTATGTGCCTGACCCGATTCTCGAGAACGGTCGTGCTACGTTATATTTAAATGTGTATTTTTTATTTTTATATATAAATATTTAAAAATGTAATGAATATATGTGAAATGATGAAATAAAGAAAATAATAATACATATATAATAAATATTAATATGATAACAATAAATAAATAAAAAATGAAAGTAGTCGTCGTAGGCGGTGTCGAGCAGCGCGACACCGCCCGACTGCCCGACTCCCGACTCCGGTATACTATACTACGGTTCTACTATTAATATAATAATAAATAAATAAATAAATAAAAAGGCCGGTGTCGAGCAGCGCGACACCGCCCAACTGCCACCCGATGCACGCACACAATTACTGGAGACAGAGCGATTAAACCGTTCTGTAAAAAAAAAAAGAAAGAAAAAAAAAATACCGCCAAATAACATTAATAACATTCTTCGTTTCTTTCTATCGCACTCAATCGCTCGTCCGTTCACTAGCTCGTTCGCTAGTACGGCTCCCTAAACGTAAAGTAAAGTATAAATAGTCCAGCGCGAGCGGTGTCCCACAACAGTCAATCTATAGCTCTCGTTCGTTGCGCACGCACGCACGCACGCACGCACGCACGCACGTACGTACGGAACCATATAGTGGCTACAAGTAAAACGAAAAAAACAATGGCACACACTGCTGTTATAACCGAAGCTCCCGCTCCAGCTGCCGGTGTAAAGAAGCCCGCAAGACAATCTGGCGGTGGCGGCGCTGTTGCTAAAAAACCTAAGGCGAAACCCACTCATCCCGAGACATCGGAGATGGTGAACAACGCTATAAAGAAAATGAAGGAACGTAACGGATCAACGCTACAGGCCATCAAAAAATATATCGCCGCTCATTATAAGGTCGACGTCGAGAAGTTAGCACCGTTCATAAAGAAATATTTGAAGAGCGCCGTCGAATCGGGTGCTCTCATTCAGACCAAAAGCAAGGGCGCATTCGGATCTTCCATGCTAGAATCTAAATCCTCGTTGGCGAAGAAACCGAGCGATAGCGCCGGTGCTGGCAAGTTTGCCGGTGGTAAAAAGGAAACGACATCGTCGAAGGGCGGCGGCGCCAAGAAGGCCACCGCATCCGCAACCGGCGCTAAGACCAAAAAGGCCGCCGTCGCTGCTTCCGCATCGGCCGCGTCGGGATCTCCTTTCAAGTCGTCTAAGGCGGCATCTTCGGCTTCGAAAGACAAGAAGACGGAAGCTGCCGCTAAAAAGACCGCCGCCGTTAAAAAGGCCAAAGCGAAGGCTGGCGCAACCCCCAAGGCCAAGAAGACCGCGAAATAATCCACGAAGAAACCAAAGGCAAATATATAAAGGCCGCAGCCACACCCACCAAGTCGAAGCCCGCCGCCAAGAAAACGTATCTTCAGTCAGTCATCGCACACGCACACATAAGCTTACGAGAGCGACGCTACCGCCGCTCACAAAACAGCCCTTTTCAGGGCTAACAATATATTCGTGAACGCGTGTGTCTTTCGGCACACACATTCGTTTCTAGATAACGCAGAAAGTCTCCATATATAAATCAGTCGATCAATTACCAAAATATATTTACATGATTATTTCTGATAGGTACGCATTACCAATTAAAACTTTTTCACTTATACCTACCTTTAAATATTAATATAATAATAACTTACAAGTATCTGGGTTTTTCACAGTCCTTGGGAATACCAGAATCTGGCGTGAAACAAAACAATGTTACAGGAACGTTTCTTTGGCCGCCTAAAAAAAGTATTTAAAAGTCTTTTATCGGGCGGTAACAAGGTGCGAGACTATAACAGTTGGGTCATGCCGGTTCTGATGTGTTCCTTTGGTGTATTTAGATGGACTCAGACCGAATCAGATTCCCTTGACAGGAGAGCGCGTACATTGCTTACTGCGTTCCGCATGCACCACCCACGTTCATCGGTTATGAGATTGTATATTCCGCGAAAGTTTGGAGGTCGTGGTCTCTTTGGAGGTTTTGTTTGTGCAATTATGGACGAAGTTATCATGACGAATAACTAACGGAAATATATCCCGAAAGATAGTATCTCGGTTGACATCTGTCGGGCGTGCCAGCCTCCGTCCTGGAGAATCTATTAGGCATATTATTTCTGGTTGTTCTCGTCTTGCTAACGGTGTGTATATTCACAGGCACAACCAAGTAGCCAGGATCGTACACCAACAACTTGTCATATTTCGAAGTGTCTTACTACAGGTATGTATGTATGTGCCTGACCCGATTCTCGAGAACGGTCGTGCTACGTTATATTTAAATGTGTATTTTTTATTTTTATATATATTTAAAAATGTAATGAATATATGTGAAATGATGAAATAAAGAAAATAATAATACATATATAATAAATATTAATATGATAACAATAAATAAATAAAAAATGAAAGTAGTCGTCGTAGGCGGTGTCGAGCAGCGCGACACCGCCCGACTGCCCGACTCCCGACTCCGGTATACTATACTACGGTTCTACTATTAATATAATAATAAATAAATAAATAAAAAGGCCGGTGTCGAGCAGCGCGACACCGCCCAACTGCCACCCGATGCACGCACACAATTACTGGAGACAGAGCGATTAAACCGTTCTGTAAAAAAAAAAAGAAAGAAAAAAAAAATACCGCCAAATAACATTAATAACATTCTTCGTTTCTTTCTATCGCACTCAATCGCTCGTCCGTTCACTAGCTCGTTCGCTAGTACGGCTCCCTAAACGTAAAGTAAAGTATAAATAGTCCAGCGCGAGCGGTGTCCCACAACAGTCAATCTATAGCTCTCGTTCGTTGCGCACGCACGCACGCACGCACGCACGCACGCACGTACGTACGGAACCATATAGTGGCTACAAGTAAAACGAAAAAAACAATGGCACACACTGCTGTTATAACCGAAGCTCCCGCTCCAGCTGCCGGTGTAAAGAAGCCCGCAAGACAATCTGGCGGTGGCGGCGCTGTTGCTAAAAAACCTAAGGCGAAACCCACTCATCCCGAGACATCGGAGATGGTGAACAACGCTATAAAGAAAATGAAGGAACGTAACGGATCAACGCTACAGGCCATCAAAAAATATATCGCCGCTCATTATAAGGTCGACGTCGAGAAGTTAGCACCGTTCATAAAGAAATATTTGAAGAGCGCCGTCGAATCGGGTGCTCTCATTCAGACCAAAGGCAAGGGCGCATTCGGATCTTCCATGCTAGAATCTAAATCCTCGTTGGCGAAGAAACCGAGCGATAGCGCCGGTGCTGGCAAGTTTGCCGGTGGTAAAAAGGAAACGACATCGTCGAAGGGCGGCGGCGCCAAGAAGGCCACCGCATCCGCAACCGGCGCTAAGACCAAAAAGGCCGCCGTCGCTGCTTCCGTATCGGCCGCGTCGGGATCTCCTTTCAAGTCGTCTAAGGCGGCATCTTCGGCTTCGAAAGACAAGAAGACGGAAGCCGCCGCTAAAAAGACCGCCGCCGTTAAAAAGGCCAAAGCGAAGGCTGGCGCAACCCCCAAGGCCAAGAAGACCGCGAAATAATCCACGAAGAAACCAAAGGCAAATATATAAAGGCCGCAGCCACACCCACCAAGTCGAAGCCCGCCGCCAAGAAAACGTATCTTCAGTCAGTCATCGCACACGCACACATAAGCTTACGAGAGCGACGCTACCGCCGCTCACAAAACAGCCCTTTTCAGGGCTAACAATATATTCGTGAACGCGTGTGTCTTTCGGCACACACATTCGTTTCTAGATAACGCAGAAAGTCTCCATATATAAATCAGTCGATCAATTACCAAAATATATTTACATGATTATTTCTGATAGGTACGCATTACCAATTAAAACTTTTTCACTTATACCTACCTTTAAATATTAATATAATAATAACTTACAAGTATCTGGGTTTTTCACAGTCCTTGGGAATACCAGAATCTGGCGTGAAACAAAACAATGTTACAGGAACGCTTCTTTGGCCGCCTAAAAAAAGTATTTAAAAGTCTTTTATCGGGCGGTAACAAGGTGCGAGACTATAACAGTTGGGTCATGCCGGTTCTGATGTGTTCCTTTGGTGTATTTAGATGGACTCAGACCGAATCAGATTCCCTTGACAGGAGAGCGCGTACATTGCTTACTGCGTTCCGCATGCACCACCCACGTTCATCGGTTATGAGATTGTATATTCCGCGAAAGTTTGGAGGTCGTGGTCTCTTTGGAGGTTTTGTTTGTGCAATTATGGACGAAGTTATCATGACGAATAACTAACGGAAATATATCCCGAAAGATAGTATCTCGGTTGACATCTGTCGGGCGTGCCAGCCTCCGTCCTGGAGAATCTATTAGGCATATTATTTCTGGTTGTTCTCGTCTTGCTAACGGTGAGTATTTTCACAGGCACAACCAAGTAGCCAGGATCGTACACCAACAACTTGTCATATTTCGAAGTGTCTCACTACAGGTATGTATGTATGTGCCTGACCCGATTCTCGAGAACGGTCGTGCTACGTTATATTTAAATGTGTATTTTTTATTTTTATATATAAATATTTAAAAATGTAATGAATATATGTGAAATGATGAAATAAAGAAAATAATAATACATATATAATAAATATTAATATGATAACAATAAATAAATAAAAAATGAAAGTAGTCGTCGTAGGCGGTGTCGAGCAGCGCGACACCGCCCGACTGCCCGACTCCCGACTCCGACTCCGAGATTAATAATAATACATTAGTAAAGGTGCCTGCTTTTATAACCGCGCAACACGGTGCAAAAACATTTGGGCGTGGCTTAATAGAATTAGGCAATCGTAAAATGCGGAGTGTTTGATTGGACGTTATTTTAAATTCTAAATGTGTAAAAAACTGGTACGTTGTTATCTAGAGGCAAACAAGTAGCAAATTGAATGTGTTCATGTAGAAAACGAGTGAGTATATAAAATAGATTGATAAGAATATGTTTTCAGTCATATTTAGAATTAAAATAAGATGCGATAATGACATATTTCTTTTAGTTAGAGTTCTTTCAGTGTTTTGGTGAACGTTATGAAGTTATTGGCTACAAGATAACCTGTTTATATATAATTACTTGACACTATTGTTTGCATGCTGTTATCTTATGCGATTGAGGAGTATACAGAAAGTTTATAATATATGTTTATTAATTATGATACACGGCGAGAGATTTAAAGATTACTCTTATACCCATAAAAACCGTAAATAAAAAGTATGAAATAAAAATATTGTCCATTATTCACGTATACTACCTAGTGACTAATAATAAAATCATCTCGATAAGCCCGCAGCATCTTGTCGAGCCTTAATCCAAATATAGACAGCGATGTTGTGCTGAATTAGTTTATTATGTAGCCGACATTCATCCAGTGTGGACGTCCTCAGCGCTTCCAAACCGCTCCACCGCAATTCGCCTCATCGCACCCGCTGTCGCCGCCCTCGCTACGTCCACCGCTACGGACAACGCCCTGCTACGTGCACCGGCCTCTCGTCTAAGCGTCGTGCGGAGGAAGTAGTTGCGTAAAACGTTCTTTTTGGAACGCGATAGATAAGTTACACAACGTCGTATCTCTCGATACGACCTTATATAATACGCCGTCTCTACCAGAAGCTTAGGTTTCTGCACAAATAAGTCTGCAACATCCCTTCAGGGAAAAACCAAATTTTTGATCCTCGGCGGAAACCAAACGGTGTCAACTAAACCAAGTGGGCGGAGCCCCGGACCCCTTCAGGGCTAGGCAAAAGTCGGCTGGGGCTAGATCACTCGAGCTTGGGGGGACTCCTAGTCGAGCCTAGCGATCAACTCTCCCAACACTCCCATTTCCCGGTGTTAGTTTTGGTGTGCCGGCTTACACAGGCCCATACCACCCCTACACCTGGGTTGTTAGGAACCCGACGCACAATAAAACCGGCGAAGGGAATCTAGCTTAGGACACACCTTAAATATAAGTACACTCTCCCGGCCTACTTCGGGGCAGGACAAACTCAGCACTCATCCTTCCGGGTTGTCCCACCCGGGGACTAGGCAAAGACCGCGGCATGACCCTTAAGGCCCTTCGTATGTAGGGCCTCCTCAAGGACGAGGAGGTCGCAGCGTTTCTGGAGAAACGCTACGCGTCCGCCGACACGCAGGAGATCGTGCAGGAGTCCGGAGCAAACTTTTACGAAAATCATGAAGAAACAACCGTAATCAACTCCAACTCGGACACCAGCGAGAACGAAGCAGAGGACTCGGATGATTTCACCCTCGTTTCCTCGATGAAACTAAGCAGGAGGCCCACATAAAGCCCCCGAACTAATATCAAATTTCTTACTCTTGTTTATTTTTTCAGATAAAACCTTTTTCCTAATTTTCCACTACTTTCTTCATTTCCTCAAGTTTTCCTTCCCATGCCATTTTTTTTATCCCGGTCTAATAGCATATTTACTAAAAATCGTCCGCGTTGCATTGTCTTCCTAAAATTTAAAATGTTTATTGTACTAAGCTTCAGACCAATGTGCCTTAAATGAAAGGCTAATAAAATTGAAAAAAAATTTTTTTAGCAATTTTATAAAAGTATATTTGTCAGAAACCAACTAGGATCCGACTTGAATAATGGACAGTAAAAAAGGAACAAACTTTGTTAATGCTAAAATTAATATTAAAATGTACTAAGACCTAAAAACTCCAGTCGCCAACAATGAAAGAAGTTTAATTTTGATAAGATTTTACAGAAAAAAAGAGAGCGTAAAATATGACTCAACAAAATAGACACAACTACAAAATCAAAAATATTTCAACAATAGGGCGATAACTCAATATAAAAATAAAAACTTTACTCACCTTGCCAGCAAGACAGGTTTAACTCATAATGTTATATCCAATCAATCAGCAGTAACCATCTAAAAGGGGAAAACTCAAAATAACACTGCTTCAATAGTCAACTAAATACGTACAACTCAAAATAACTCCAAACTTTTTACGGTGGTGACGTGCACTCCGCTTGAGATTCTTATTACAACTAGTGTTGTACCCGTTTAAGCACGGAAGCAGATGGCTCGCTCGTTCAACAAAAAGGCCTATAGGTGCCATCCAGCGTTGCGTTTTGCACTTATTTTTAAATCTTTTTTATTGGCAGATAGGTATTTGTATCGGCAATCAAATGGTGACCTTAACTTAAAAACACAGATTTTTGACTTAACTCCCTTTAGATCTAGGTGTGCGATATGTACTCGGTGGAATGGCAGAAGCGTGGACTACCTCATGCTCATATTCTAATTTGGTTGCTGAACAAATTACATTCAAATGAAGTGGATGACATCATATCAGCTGAAATTCCTGATCCAGTCACTGATCCACATCTACACGATATTGTGGCGACACAGATGGTGCATGGACCGTGCGGTGCATTAAATCCATTATCGTCTTGCATGGCTGATGGAAAGTGCACAAAACGATATCCGCGACCGTTAGTTGCCGAAACAGTTACAGGGAACGATGAATATCCAGTTTATCGTCGGCGTTCAAAAAAAGATAATGGTCGAACTATCAAAGTTAAAGTTTAAAATCAAGAGATTGAGATCAGAAATGAATTCATTGTACCATATTGCTCGCTGCTATCACAAATTTTTGAAACACATGCGAACGTTGAGAGTTGTCATTCGGCCAAATCAGTCAAATATTTGTGCAAGTACGTCACAAAAGGTAGCGACATGGCTGTGTTTGGTATTGCGTCGGAAACTACGAAAGACGAAATCAGTAACTTCCAAATGGGCAGATACGTCAGTACTGATGAAGCACTGTGGCGATTATTGTCATTTTAAATTCATGAAAGATATCCCACAGTTGTACATTTAGCAGTGCATTTGGATAATGGACAAAGAGTTTACTTCACTAAGGCTAATACGGCACAACGACCTGAGAGACCACCATCGACAACATTGACTAGCTTCTTTGCAATGTGTGAAGCAGATCCATTCGCAGCGATGCTGATGTACGTTGAAATGCCCAAGTGTTACACTTGGAATCAATCAACAAAGAAATTACAACGTCGCAAACAAGGAACCCCAGTTCCAGATTGGCCACAGGTGTTTTCCACTGATGCGCTAGGTCGCATGTATACTGTTCGTCCTAGAAATGATGAATGTTTTTATTTGCGACTGCTGTTGGTAAATGTACGTGGACCAAAATCATTTGCGCATTTGAAAACTGTGAATGGCCACCAATGCCAAACATATCGAGAAGCATGTCAACTGCTTATTTTACGTACAACATGCATTTACATGTTGTGTTCCTGCTTATAAATTACTCCGACCTCAACACACACACACAACGTGCAAAAGGTGCATCCGGACACACTTGTGCTTCGAATTTCATGCAAAGACATTTGTTGTGAGATTCTTGGCACCTGAATACGATCGAAATCAAAGTGTACAAGCCCTTCGGTTGTCGTCAATAGGATCAAGCACGTACCTTATCCAGTTTCTTGCGGCCTCTATAACGATTAAGTTGGCTATCTCTGTATAATTAATGCTTTAAATTCTTTGTGTCAAAAGTTATAGTGCCATGACGGAGTGCCCCACAAAACAAAAGCCGCAGCTGTCGCTCTTCTACGCCGGCAGAGAGCTGCTCATCACCGGCGCCACGGGCTTCATGGGGAAGGTGAGACCACAGAGCACTTCATTAGCGTAACGTTAGTATCGAGATGTTGCACTCCTACCGCAGACCCAGCTGCGGCTAGGCTGGTTCGCTATGAACTCGTCTGGCCAGTATGGTATATACGCCAAAGTCTCTTGTTTGAGGACTGTTGAAGGTTGCTACTAGTTACTAAAGGTACTAAAAGCCTGCGCCCAGTAGTGGTTTACTAAAGGCTGGTGGTTGTTGATGATGATGATTTCATATCAACAGCGTACGCGTATTATATTCTCCAAAAAAATGACAATATGGAAGTTACCTGATGTTGGAATAATGCAATACGGCAAAAAACAAAGAGAGTTTAAATGTAATTTTGAAATATTTAATTATAATTTTAAGTCTCATTACAAAAACCAAGTTCAATTTGCTCACAATCTGAGAAAAATCAAGGACGCATGATAAGAATAAAACAAAGTTGTTTCTTATTCTCTGAACGCTTGAATCGTAAATACAACAGCTATTCAGGATGCCCTCGCTACCATGTAAGAGCTGGTATCTGTACAAAGTAAAGTGACACGCAGCGACTCACTGAGCCTTTGGCTGTGTGCAGGTGCTGGTGGAACGACTGCTATTGACGTGCCCCGGTGTGCGTCAGCTGCACCTACTGATGTGACACAAGCGAAAGACTCGAGCGGCTCAAGAGCTCACAGGTACTGCCCCTCAACACGCACAACTCTTGAGTTGATCAATGCCTTCCATATAAAAAGTTCTCCTTGTCGCAAACCAGCTGATGAAATACGATAATATTCCTAAGTTCCTTTCCGCCTCCACGTGTTAATAATTTCATGCCATTTTCAGAGGTTCCTAACGCAGAACGTATTAACCCAACTTAGTAACTCTCACCACACTATTTGTCCTAATTATAAATTTTAAATATTTTGGTTGACCGCCTGCCTGATCTGTGAGTAAGAAGGTGTGAAGAAATTTATGGAACACAAAGTATAGGAGGTTGCTCATACCATACAATTATGTAAACACTTGTCAGTTTCATATGGATCCATTCACAGGCGCTATTGCAACACGGTGCAACTTTGCGCTAAGATCTCGGCTTTTTTTTCTTTGATGCCGAGAAACTCGCCTACTCGTTTACCTTATGATCTGATACATTCATGTATTTTCTAGTCTTCTTGCCAGAAGGTATGTGTAGAAAGACGGTAAGATTTAAGTGGTTAGTTGAGTTTCTGTTATTAATTTCTTTATATATTTGTAATTGTGCAGGTTTTCGATAAAATCTACGCTCACAGCCCCTATCAACTTGACAAGCTGGTGGCGGTGGCCGGTAATGTCACTTAGCCGCGACTCGGTCTTGATGATAATACTATTGCGAAACTCAAACAGGTATTTGTACAGCAAATCGTATATTATTGCGACGGTGTACATAAATAGTGCACCCGTAAATAAACCTAAAACAGAGCACGGCAAATTAAATTAGATATAGATGCTAACAATACAGCATAATATAGCCTGTGCTGCATTATCTACAACCTGAAGGCAGAGGTTTCCTTAGCCGAAGCAGCCGGACATCGCATCTAATTGAAGGCTCCGCCTGTCAGATCCGAGGTCTTTGCTTAAAATCTGTCGGAATATTGCTGAACAAGTTTTGCTGAGCTTGCATAAGTATGTGTGTCTGTTCCAGGTATCGGTGGTGTTTCACAATGCAACTACCGCTAAACTATGGGTGGCGCTGCACGACGCCGTCTCCCAGAACGTGCTGTCAGCGATTAATGTGATGGACGTGTGTGACAAGCTGCCTGTGCTTCAAGTAAGTCACGTTTTGCTGTTGTATGTTTAGTAAAATTAGACCACAGCACTTGAAACATGCACAAAACCCGAAAAGCTTCCTTCAGCGAGAGCTACGGTAAAGTCAAAAGGTGCGTCCACGTTGAGTACTTCACTAGATGTGTCCCAAGTCCTTTTCAAGCTTTCTCATTAGTTCATCCTGCCCTCTATTTACTATTTCGCTTCTAAATATTGTCTCCAACCTTGACCCCGTCTATCACAATGATAGCAAGTCTTTGACAGATGTGGCCAGCCCCTCGCTACTTCTGTTGGTTGGCTTTAAAGATGAATACGTGAAAAAATTCATGGCGCATGTATTAGCTATTAAGAAAGAAAGCTATTTTGTGACAATTTGAACTTGATATTTAAAAGTAGTACTTTTAATACGTAATATAAACTCACGCAAGTTTACTTAATGGCTCGTGGGTGTAGGCGCTGGTGCACGTTTCCACTGCCTACACAAACGTAGAGCTGCCCCACGTTGAGGAGCGCGTTTACGAAACGGGAGTGAAGCTGCCAGATCTTCTCACTCTTCTGGGCACTACTTCCGAGAACACGGTGCAACACTTGATACCCAAGTATGTATACAAAGTGGTGACGCTATTTCTGATTTCACGATACACTGATGTGTCAACTTCATTTAACTCAAACTAAAGTAAGTTAAGTGAAATTGCCCTCAAACTCTGAAGACTAACAGTAGTTACCGCACTAGACTAGTTGGTAACGGAGAAAATAATATAGTATAGAAATGCATAAACTTGTTACTTTTAGACTAGAGTGGGATAGAATAAACTTTATTGAACACCAAAACTTTTACAGATTGTATACAAGAGTGTATCAGTTGGGTGATCGTGTAATACTTTTACATATAGTTGGAATCGCAGTAGAGTATACTCGTACACAAACATACAGTAATACAGTTATTATTTTAAGTGATACTTATGTCTGTATCTGTCAAAGGCTGATTCACTCCAAAGTCAAAACGTACATCTTCTCGAAGGCAGTGGCGTAGGAGGTAGTCGCCGCGAGGAAGCACTGACACTATTCTGTCGCCATCTTCTGGCCTTCCATCGGTGAGGACCACTTTGTACCTACATACAGTTGGCTCAGCTAATTGAAACGATTAAAGAACTACATAAGCATGTATTTCAGAATATTTCGGTCATGAAAGTGAAACTATCAGCACAATACTGTCTCCTTTAATCACACAACGTGTAATGATATTCATATCTCTAGTGATATCATTCCATCGGGCCCCTTCCCCTGGGTGGATCGAAGGTCTATCGGGCGTCACCGGTGTCCTAGTCTAGACTAGACAGGGCCTCCTGCGAGTTTCGAAGTTTAAGAATGATTGCAGAGCTAACGTGGTGCCCGTAGACGTGGCGATCGACTGCATGCTGGCGGTGGCCTGAGAGACCGCCGCTGACAAGTGAGTGTCCTGCACGTTGCGTTAAATATAAACACACTAAAGATTGTTATTTTAAACTCGTTAGTAGGTGAACAAGTTTGAAACCTGTTAAGAAAAGGTATGAGTCGCGTACTTTTAATTTTATTTTGCAAAAATAGCACTGAACAGGTAATAATAATGTCTAAAAGCTCAAAATATTTAACCACAACAAATTCTTACAAATCATACAATCAATACAACAAATGCTAGTGGCAATTTTATTCGATAAACATTTGTTTTGGTATGGTTCCTACCAATACTCATTTAATAAATGATTAAGACGTAAATTTATAGCATGTCAAAATAAAATAAGTCAATTTATTTAATGACAAGATGATTTAGAGATGGCAATGGATTAGACACTTGTTTATCTTATTCTACCCTCATTTCGAGGAAAGTTTAAATTTACCAGTCACTATGTATAATACTCTATTAATCCCTTGATTGGTACGCTGAGGCGCGTGTTTACTACTGTGGCTCGCAGGAGAATCCAGTGCGTTGGGTGCAGTTTTTACGTCGAAATGCTAGACGGCAATGTATCCCACCCCGTGGACAACGTGCGCTAGTACCCCTTCCTCCTCGAACTACATAATAGGTAAAACACAGAATATAAACTTGTTCATCCTAGCATCCAAGCTGCTGTGACTGCAGCGTTGGTTCAGCGCTTCAAACACTAAAAGGATCACTTCCTTTCTGCCATATTGGGACTACACTAACTAAAAATTAGACTTGAAGTTTATTTGTGAGTTTTATGGTACATTATAGAGTTGAAAATCGGTTTCAGATACGTGCTCAAAGTGCTCCAGATGGTGCTGCAGACAATGCCGCTGTATGCCGCGGAACTCCTTAGCAGGGTGTGCGGCAGACAACAACCGTTAGCATAGTCATTACCTTACACAACTAGTCGTCACTATATCGACAGTCAATTAGATAAATTTCATTTTTAAATCTAGCAACATAGAACTGCATCATCTGTCAACGTTATACCCATTATCGACCTACTTTGCCTACCATCGCTTCCAATGTCTTATGTGTGTACTCATTACAGATGGTATGCTGATTGAAAACTGGCCACCGTTCAGACACATCACGACGACCGAGAATGGGATTAAAAAGAAATACATGACACTTAGAGATCTTCGCATATGATATGTATATCTGTTTCCAGAATCAGCTTCATAACAGTTGTGAAGCGTTTGAGCGCGATGACCGACGTCCTCAACGACTTCTCGTGTCTCGATATTACCTTCAGCTACGACAACATGTACCAACACAGAGACAAGCTCTTCGCCAGCGACGGGCACCTGTTCCACCTGGACGTTAGGGTTGTGGAGTGAGTTAACGTTTCTATTTCTCAATTTCTTCTTATCAAAACAGAAGGCGAGAGAAACTAAAGAAATTGCTAGTTTAAGAATACACGTGAAAAGATTGATTAGACGATTACGGGAATTTAGTTTGTTAAAGCCACATGCTTGTATCAACCTCAATCTTGTGAAAGTACTTGATAATATTATCACTATTGCCTGCGGATTAGTTAACTTACAAGATTCATTGATTAAATAATTCTTAATCATGTACTTTTTATAGGGATATCTTCTATATCTTTGAGACTGTTAAATAAAGTTCAAATTTATAATATTGTTTTTTTATTAACAATCCAAAAATTATAAAATACTTTGATGTAGTATTGGATAAATATTATCTTTTCATAAAGGAACTATGACATTAATAAAATCTGATACATATTTTCATCATATTGAATGTCCAATATTTCTACTTTCTTATTAGTACTATAGTTGCAATCAGATACACATAAAATAGCCTTTTTAAGCCCCGTTAATAGCATTTGTAATTGCATCTGCACATAAAACTCTGGCTTGGTTTCCCATCATATATATAACATTTAAATGTTTTTTCAAATAAAGTGCCCCATGAGGGCACTTTATTTCTATAATGCTGTTTCTACAGATCCCATCGGGTGAACCTGCTAGCACTGGGTAGTTTTTGGCTAGCATTAAACCACATTTTTTAATTCGAGTTAACTCTTGGCAAATTTGTGCTGGTTGCCTTTGTAAATCCTGGTTCCATTTTTGTATTTTCAGTTTCTTGCTCAGCAAATTTTCGATAGCCATTTGGTATATTTTTTTAAAAATGTTTTGTAATTTTTATAAACTAAGTTGAAATTAATTGTGTACTTAGTAAATTTACAATACATCATTTTGAAATAACAAACCACTTTCAACAGAATTTGTTTAATAAAATTACGATATTTGTATTGTAATTTTGTTAAACCAATTTCCGATAATGGTTTGGTATATTTCTACAAATGTTTTGTAATTTTTCGAAATTGAGTTGCAATAAATTGTATAGTAAATTTACAAAACGTAATTACAGTATTTCTTGTTGTGCGTAAAAACTTCCAACATTTTTTTTGTAAATTTCTGCAGAATTTTTTAACAGTGTAGGTCACTGTCATGAACAAGTTTCCCGTCTCTTCATACGTTGCGTTTTTAAGGTACCCAGTAACCTCGTTCTTACATTTCAGTCTCGATAAAAGGTATAGGTTGCATAATTATTTAATCTATTATAAAGACGACCACTAAGACTCTGGTAGTTTCTGCTTGCTAAGGCCGTCTTAACATGAAGTCTTGGATATACAAAGTCCTTATGCAGGTTATATACTAATGGAGTAGTTGAGGGTTCGAACCTAGCGAAAAATGTTTGCGGAGAACTATATGCAGCACAAAAAGTTCACAAATATAGTGGATATAGTACAACTACAGCACGCAATGCGTGGTGTGCGAGGGGGCACGTGTTTAAGTGCGTGGCCTGAACACGGGTAGGTGTGCGAGGGCAGGCGTCGTTGATAGTTGTCTCTGTTTACGCAATGTTTCGATCTTGCCGTAACGTTGTTGTCTCAGATACGTTTTTATTAATTACTTCTTTCAACTACATAGTTAGCTCAAATACTCGTATAATGTATATCCTCTGGTTGAGGTGATTTTGGTTTGAATAATTTTGTTTTGCTAACGGATTTTGTGATTACTTTTAATTTAAAATGTTTTTGCTACAAGTATTTGACGCTTTTCAAATTAGTAACTAAGTGGATAATAGAGTATGTATGTTACCGATTACAACAAAATTCTATCATAGATAGATAGTTATTGATATTTAAATATCATTTACTTTAATGTTGAGTTGAGTCCATTTGTTAGGTAAATAGTTACTATATGATAGTAAGTAGCAGTGGCGTAGCGTGCCTTCGTGGGGCGCCGTATAAAAATTTGTTTGAGCCCTTATGTAGGGTAAAAATTTCTCACAAAAGAAAAAAAAATGTTTGCATAAAATTAAAAGAAATATTTATTCGTCATAATTATACAGATAGATTTATTATATTAATTTTTGATTACGCACGTTGGGGGCCGTATAATTGATACGGCAGATACGGCGGTAGCTACACCCTGCTAAGTAGATACCTATTCCTATATTTTCCTAACAATGTCATTAGTCTGTAACCATTTTCATATATACAACTTGGCACCCAAGTTTTGGCAAAGTAGTAATTAACAAGTAACACGATCCAATATACTTCTACTTAAATTAGTAAAAAAATGTTTTCATAAAAATACAGAAATGCTAATTTACAACAAAATGGCGACACCAAAATGGCGGCGAAATCAAACGCGAGCCTAACGGCGCGTCATGTTGCAAAATACTAAATTCTTATCACTGATCAGCTTTCACTCGGTTCTCTTTTTTTTTAATGAAATCAACATTTCTTTAAAATTTAATTCAACTATTTAATTCATTTCATCATCATTCATCAATGCATGAACGACATCTCCGCAACATGTTTTCTCGTATTTTAGCACATAAATTTTCAATCGTCGCTGGGGTTTTTATTTTATCGAATGCTTCAATGACCCTCGATCTCAGTTCTTCTACTGAATTAACGTCTGTTGAATGCACTTCATTTTAACACATCCCCACAAAACAAAAACTAGGGGTGTAAAATCTGGTGATCTAGGTGGCCATCGTGTAGGCTCATATCGTGCTATCCACTGTTCACCATACATGTAGTTAAGCAACACACAGTTGATCTTTGTAGTTAGACACTGACCATCAAGCAATTCTAAAAACTTAACAGCAGTCAAATTTCTATCAATGAAAATAGGACCAATTTTTTGGTTGCCGTGAATTGCTGTCCACATATTTAACGAAAAACGGTATTGGTGCAATGATTCGT
This sequence comes from Hypercompe scribonia, assembly GCA_949316085.1. Taxonomy (NCBI): domain Eukaryota; kingdom Metazoa; phylum Arthropoda; class Insecta; order Lepidoptera; family Erebidae; genus Hypercompe; species Hypercompe scribonia. Next base: position 25,368,404 of record OX438972.1, read on the forward strand.
GCACAGCATGAGGATTTTCCGTAGCCCAATATCGCAAGTTGTGATGATTTCATATGCCGATACTAGTAAAGGTACTCTCATCAGTTCACATGATGTTGGATAGCAATTCAGGGTCATTTGTTATTTTGGTACGTAACCGCTGACAGTACGCTACTCTTACGGATTAATCCCTGTTCAATAAGGCTTGTCCTCTTCGAAACTTGAATCGCCGTTGTTTATCAGCCTTTAAGATATCATGAATCTTTTTTATGCTCAACATCAAATTGACGAGCAGCCCTACGTAAACTGCATGTAGTGACACGCGTGAAATAGTCTAACACACATTTTTCAAGAGCAATCGGTGTTCGGGGCGCTAACTCAACATTACGAGGCACCAAACTTTGATTGTCTATTGATTTGATTAAAATTTGTTTGATTTTGTTTTAATTTTTTTTTATTTTTAAATTTTATTATTAAGTATAGCGTATGTGTGAAAGGTCATTGACCATTACGTAATATAACATTATACGATACATGGTGTTGTAAATTGCAAAACAGAAAAAAGTGTGATATGACTAAACTACTGAATGTTTCGTTCAAATTTTGCAAATCGTCTCAAAACAACTAAATAAATGTCTGGTATAAATATACGTGGCTCCGATAAATGTACTTCTTTTTTTTTGTGCGGGAATCCCCACGAATATAATCCAAATGTGGTTATGTCGGCATCGAACTGACCTAAAACCGCGCGCCGTCTCAGGTACTAGTAGCCGAGGAACCAGATGCACCCTAGTAAGGCATTCCCGAGAACCCCAACGTAACTCGGGCCTCCCCCGTGTAGAAACCCCCATGTTCACTTTTCTTCCTGCCCCCAAAAGGGTGAGCGTGGTCTATAGCGTTCGTATCGTTACCCCGGTCTGCTTCTGCTAAAGTGACAGATGGCCACACCTGCCACCCACAGGTCTGCGCTTGACGACCGGTAGCGAGAGATCTTCTCCAATAACTGCAGTGAGGACCTAACAATAAAACGTTCGTTGCTCATTTTCTATTTGATTTTGAGGAGTTTTCTGATGCATCTCCGGTGTCAAAAGTCCAATACAAATGAAATTTACATGAGACCACCTAGAAGCTACACAGAACCTAATTCGAAAATAAGTTTTTAAAGTCGGTTCATTAATGACGAAAATATCGCTGATCATACATAAAAAGGGTTCTGAAGAATTGAGAAATATCCTCCTTTTTTTTAATTCGGTCAATAGCAGAAACAGCTCTATTAGTTAATTGTATAGAAACTCTTTTGGGCAGCAACAAAACGGTAGTGATGTGCAACAAGGATGCCGACGCAGCTAAATAACAAAGCTCTAGGCAGTGAATCGACTCAGAACACAGAACACGAGGTAAGTAACCCTTTTAGGTATTAGTTTCTTAGCTTTTATTACAAAATTACGTAATAAATGAAAAATTTTGTGAAAACTACACGACGAAACACTGAAAACGATGTGTCCGCGTGTAGGTGACGCTGTTGCCGAAAATTCAAGACCAGAACGATCCAGATGCGTTGAGGGACGAGAGACATATATGAAATCCTAACACTGTAAACAAAAGAAAATTTTACTAAGTCAATATATAGGTTATGTGAATTTCCAAAAGTATAAATATTCAAAAACAGTATATAATAGCTACGGATGTTGTAATAAAACGTTTTCGTCACAGTTCAAGGTCGATTTGAGCAGAAAAGCTTTAGGTCGGTTGCCAATAACATTATTGAACATTCTCAGGTATATCACATCGGCTGGACTCTTAGGTGGGGATGAAATTTAGTGTCGGTCTTAACTTTCGAATTTAATACCGACACTAACTAATACAAACAGGAGGGTAGTTGATTAATTAATTTCTACGGGTAACCTCATTAGAATACTTTATTTAAGTCAGTGACGTTGCGGCTGTCCTGCCAGTCTTAAATACATATTTCAGTGATTAACAGTGTCATCGTGCTAATAAAATGGCTTCATACCAGTCAGGTAAAATATAATTATTTATTTATATTAACATATAATAAATCCACGTAGGTTTTTTTACAAACAACTCACGTATTTAAAATATATTAAGTGTCTTGGAGGATATTACAAACGACACAAATAACGCCCGTTTGTGGATCATTCAAAATTTTATCCCAATTTACGACACTGAGCGCAGTTGGAAACGGTGAGGTAGCTTTGGTATACCTCACAATTCTTCGGAAGCCAAGATAAACTTAAAGATGCTGACGCAACCTTCAGTATCAGCAATCTTCGGGAGTCCGTTAGTTTTTCTTCTTCACCAACAAGAACAGCAATAACTACTAGATCGATACGTCATCGTTTCTAAGCAAACCTCGGCATACTTGAGAACTCTTCGCCATTTCTAAGCACAACTCGACAATCATTATTAGCCAGCGCTTGCACGCATATATACCGAAGGTTCCGTAGCCACACCATTCGTGTAGTGATACTTATATAATTATTTAGTAGTTCCGTGGTGATTTATGGGTTCCCTCATCTTCGACTTGACCGACCTGTCGGTGTAGTGGCTTTCCTGGCTTGAATTTCGACTGACAACAGATATTGTGTGGTGAGCATGGTAATTTGTTTTGTGTCTGGGTGTACTTTATCAATGATATACGTGTATTTAGAAATACATAATTGTTCATCAGCAGTCTGATTACCGTAGCCCAAGTTCTGCCTAGCTTGAGATGTGACGTCCATTTGTGAGAGATGTTGAAAGCATATTTTTATAAAAATATATTCAAGTATGTTTAGCAGAAGTCTGGTTACCGTAGTACAGATGTCCTAAGTTATTATCTAGTCGTACCCTCCTGCCACGCTTCGTTGTCACTCATTATACTTGCATTTATAACTAATGAAGACCAAAAATGACGCGAAAAAAAGACAAAGAAAAAAAGTACATAACAACTTCCTTCACATATTGTTAAAATTTGATCTAAATTAGTGCAGGACTTTTTCAGTTATAGTACACAAACCACCTTCTAATTTTTATATAATAGATTGGCTTTTCCTGCGTCTCGACCCGTGTGCATGTCGGTTACCGCTGTAAATAGTAGCCTGCGTGTTACTCTTATTTATAACCTATATTAATAGAAAGATTTATAATCCATTTAGTAGTTTTTACGGGAGACAGTAACAATTTTATTCACATTTAAATATAGGGAATCGTAGGTGGGTAAAAATATCTTAGATGTTTGCAACGAACACAAAATAACTTTGTAAAGGTTCTTTTTACTATTTATACGTGTTATACAATACGGCTTATACGAGTGTCACATTTAGTTAAACAATTATCGTACAGCTTTGGTTCAGTTGCATGCGTCTCGCGTTTACGCTTTGTTCGAGTAAGTTCATAATTTTGTTCAAATTTGAGGGTGGGCCACGAATTAGTTAACATTTGAAAAAAATATAAAAAGAACCATTTGTATTAGTATAAAAATTGTTTATTTATAAGAAATCTAATTAAATGGAATTTATTTTTATAAAAATTACATCATCTAGATGACCACCATTTCGACGTTTGCACTCTTCTAAACGAGCACCGTAATTTTCGAATACTCGTCGGCAGAGAGACCGTTAGATCGTCAATGTCTCTTGATTCTCTTCTCTCTTCTCGCTGATTTCATCTTTTAGTTGACGTAGTGTATTTGGTTTGTTTATATAGATACGATTCTTCAAATAATTCCATAAAAAGAAGTCTACTGGAGATAGATCTGAACTTCTTGGTGGCCATGGAATGTCGCTTCATTTGGAAATCAGCTTTTCCGGAAACATATTTTTGACCACCGGCAGGGTCTCATTGGATAGGTGACAAGTGGCTCCATCTTATTGATGCCATGTGTTACAATTGTAGCTAGTAAATTCCAGTAGCATCGGTCCCAGGAACACCCGTAACCTGTTTGCGCGGGATGTTGGATTCAAATGTTACCGAATGATTGGCCCACCTTATATATTGACTACCCAATTTTGTTTTGTTGGATTAAAACGCTCACTTAATTAATTTGCTTTTGTGTGTGTTTTGTCAGTAAATGAATATTGTAAATTCCTTTGAGAAATACAAATTCTTTAACTGTAATTAACATTGTAATTCTCGTTTTTTTACAATATTTAAAGTGATTCGTTAAAGTGTCTATTTGTAGGTACTTTAATATTTCTCATTGCCATCTTTTTGTATTTTCTTTTTACCTTACTTTTATAAGCTTCGCACGTATATTTAGTTGTTTGTCTGTAACAGACTTTTTTATTTGCTTGAATCAGATATTTCCTCGTCTCTACACATGGATAAAATACATAAACTTGAGTTAGAAGTACTGGCTCGCCAGAAGTTTATGAATGCAGTAATAGAAGAAGGCGATTCTCCTATACAACAACTTCGCTCTGAAGCTTCCATCTTTATTACTGGAGGAGGTGGTTTCCTTGGCAAGCAGTTCATAGAAAAGATGATCAGGTGAGAAGATATTTTGGAATACATGATCATATGACACGGGCACTCTTACTATTAACACTCTTACTAGTCCACAGCTAGACATAGGTCACTCCTTAGATTGGAAGTTTTCGCCTACAATGCTGCGCTGGCCCAACGGGTTCGTATACAGTTTTATTTCAAATTTTCCTTACAGTGCTCTTATGACACCCACGGGATATACAGCGGTGGCCACATTCCGTATTCTTATCTGTCACACCGCAGACATTACGCGGTAAACATTGTTCTTACGTGCGTCTATTTAAATATATAGCGGGCTAAAACTATCTACATGTGTATTGTAATGTTGTCTATCGTTATGCTTTGCTAGACGTAATTACTGACTCGCATACAAAACGTTTGATCAAAGTTAGTCATGATACATTAACAAATGTCAAAGAACATTTGGGATGCTGGGCTAGAAAACCTCCACGTGGTGCAACCTGGAAACGTTGGTGATGGTGTTGTTCATCATTACTAACGGCTAATATTCTAGCACGAAGCGGAAGCCATTTTCTTCGGCAATTCGGCCGAGACTTGGTCCAACAGAGCGGGCGTGTCTGTCGGATGCTCTGTTGGTTCTTCGTTCTTCGGAGCATTGAGGAGGAAAACCTCGATAAAAAATCATGATGGTGGGACCCTTTCATGGGTCGGCGTTTCTCCACTATCAATGGTGGAGAAAGGAGAACGGGCTCGGTGTGTACTCACACTGCCACCGAGCAGGCATTGAAAGATTTAATCTTCCTGCCACCGTTGTCACATCGTAATCCCGAAAGGAGTGTCGTGGTTATGTCTCGCGTCACAAATCGGGGGCGAGGGTCTTGGCTTAGCCGCCCGGACTGCGAGGAAGAAAACCTCTATAAAAAATTACCATAAAAAATTACCCCGAATCTGATGTTCTGGTGCGTGACCAGGGGATGCATGGCTGATGGGTAGTTCAGTCGTAAGCGCACTCCCAGCCGAGGCACCTGCGGACCCCTCGGTTGGGCATAAATTTACGCTTGCCCGGGTATTGGGGGATCTCTGCCCGGGTCGACCATTAATTCTCCCCCAATCGTGGGATTAAATATGGAACAAAATTTAAATAAAAAGAATCAAACTGACGAGAAAAAGAAGAAGGGTAGGAAGTAGAATAGTGCACTGGAGTCAACAAAGAGGGAGCTCTGTGAAAACAGAAAACGCGTACACTCCAGGGACGAAGAGAGCGACACGTCCCAGGCGATGCTGCCCCCTAAAGTTGGTAGCAGCCGCAGAGGTCGGTCACGCACCTCGATCTCGACCCCATCAGGCTCAGTCTTCTCCAAGGCAGAAGCCTACAGAAGGGTCAGAGCAGAAGGTGAAAGCGCAGCGGACGAGGAGATTGCTGATCTCCTGCAGAAAATACGAGAACCGGTGGGAAGGGATTCTACCTCCCAAACACCGGTGTCTTTGCAGGAGAGAGTAAATATGGGGGTGACCATAATCCATAAAGTGGCCACCAAGTCCAGGAACCTTAAGAGTTCTTTCGTTAGGGCTCTTAAGGACTCCTCCTCTGCCATTGCTGGAGTCGTGGAAAACCTCATGGGGGATATAGCACGCCTTCAGGCTGCTAACGATCACCTGACGGGGCAAGTGGCTGAGCTCAGTGCTCAGTTCGCCCAATTTCGAGCACATCGTCCGACAGAAGATCCGGCCAAGACCTCATCTCAGCCTGCTCCCTCTCCCATCAGTATCATCCCTGATGCCCACCTGCGCCAAATTACGGACGCAGTGTGGCGTATGATGGACGGGCGTCTCGCTGAGACTACCTCCGGCTCCCATTGTCCGGCCGCCGCTGGCAGCACATAGACCGAAGGTCGCATCAGTGACGACAGCGCTTCCCGTTGTCGCAGGGTCGCATGTTTTATGCAGCGGCGGCGTCGGTGTCTGCTGTTCGTGCGGCTGCTCCAAAGCCGCAGCAGGTGGCTAAGGCAGTAGGTAGGACTGTAGTACCTAGGGAAGCACGTAAACCGGCGACCAAGCCTGGAGCGGCATTTCCACCGCTCCCCACTCCGACACCTTTATCTGATCCCTCCACATCTGCCCCTCCCAACGATGGTTGGCGGGTAGTTGGGGGGGCTAAAAAGTACCGGAAACGGGGTTAAAAAGCCTCTACCCAACAGGCGCCATCGGTGGCAGTGGCTACCACGAAGAAGCCACGTAAACTACAATCTCCAAAGACTACGGCTGTGGTGGTCACCGTATCACCGGAGGCAGCTAGCGGCGGACTGTCCTACGCGGCCATTTTCAAGAGAGCCCGGGACAGTCTCGCCAACGATTTCGGGACTGGAGGGGTCAGATTGCGCCTCGCTCAGACAGGAGCTCGAGTACTTCCCTGGAGCCGAAGGTATAAAGACGGCGGACACATTTGCCGAGAAGCTGCGGGGAATATTTGCAGCCACGGATGGTGTGAAGATCACCAAGCCTACAAAATGCGCTGCATTGCGCATCTCGGGCCTGGATGACTCTGTAACGGCCGAAGACATCCGCGTTGCGATTGCAGAGAAGACGGGGTGCAACGCGGAAAACATTAGGGTCGGCACCATCTGCCCCGGTCCAGGAGGACTTGGTGCTGTGTGGGTCAGTTGTCCCGTAGCGTCGGCCAAAGCTTTGGGCGACGCAGGCCGACTACTCATCGGTTTCGTGAACGCTAGGATCACAATCCTGGCGGCGAGACCGATGAGGTGTTATAAATGCCTGGCATCGGGACACACACGCGCCAAGTGTGGTAGTCGTTTTGATTGCAGCGGACTATGTTTCCGCTGTGGTCGACCGGGGCACAAGGCGGCAGACTGCTCTGCCGCCCCTCACTGCCCGGCGTGTGAGGCGGGTAATAAGCCCGCCAATCACCAGATCGAGCAGGCGGGCTGCAAGCCTCTCCGTGAATCTCGGCAATCATCGGGGGCTATATAGTGTGTAAGTGCATAACCCATGTAATCCATGTTAATTATTTCATCATTTATAATATACACGTGTAACCCCATTATCCTAACTATATTTAAGCAATGTTTAATATGAATAAATGTTCAGTCTTAATTATGATTTCGGTGTTTTAATTCGTCTCCTAATACACTCCGTACATGGCGACCCTGCCAGTAGCCAAGCAGCCGCGCGACTCGATTATTTGATACGACTTTGCCTAAAAAAGAGTGGAACTTTTATTAGGCTTTGTGCATAACGTAGTGGAAAATAATTGAAGCAATAATTATGGCGCAAAGACATCGATCTGTCGATTCGGACGTTGCGATTCGTGTGTTCCGTGAATCTTCAAATCATCGTGATGGGTAACCAAAAATCCCAGGAAGTTGTTATCGCTCAGAACGCAGCGGATGGGAAGAATGTGGCCAGGGCAGATGAAATACAACAACATATGTCCACTACAAATTTACTGCTCATGGTCATGTGTATAGGCATGCTTCTGGGTGTGCTATATTTCGCATATGTGCTATACAAAAAATGCCATATGCAATGGATATCGCGGCAGATCAATAGAGCTGCATTGAGAGCGTCTTTCTTTCGGCGACCACCAAAAATCTCCGGGTGTCTTGAGAGCAAAGCTCAGGCACAGGCTCCGAATAAACTGTATCCAGGTGTTGTGTAAAATCGGTTAAATAAAATGCGTGTGGTGCTAACTGTTCGGTTAAATCTATAAAAAGCGTGCAGATTGTCCGTACGGTACGGCTCGCGTAACACGGTATACAACGGAAACTATAGCTGTATTTAACGGACTATTTAATGGACTTTAATTGTTATTAATAGAATGCACTATAGTATAATAATGTGACGTACATACATATATTGTACTTGAATAAAGTTTGATCAAATTTTGGTGGTAAGTTATGGCAATCTATTTACAATCTTTATATAATGAATTAAAAGAAATTCGATCATATTTAATAAAAATAGGCCCTAAAAGGAGGCAAGGTAATATTTTAGTAAATAAATTAATTGAAGCTAATAAAATATATGAGCGATATAAAGAGTGGCTTAATGAGTATAATTTAAAATTAAGCAAACATGATGATGATGATGAACTAGTGCATAGTCTTTGCAAACAGTTTTTAGCATTATATAGCGAGATAACTGATTTATGTCAAAGTGAAACATCGAGCTCTGAAACTATTTTAACAATGAATACTTTTGATTTGAAAATTGCTCTGCAGTTATTGCCCTATATGACAGATACTGTGGCCAACACTAAGCAATTAATAGATAACATCGAATATTATAATTCTTTATTAGAGAAAAAAGCGTGTAAACAAATTTAATCAATTTTATTTTAAAAAGTAGACTGTCTCAAGCTGCGAAGTTGAGATTAAATACTAGTTATGCAAATGTGAATGATTTGATTTTGGATATGAAAAGAGAACTTTTACCACGTAAGGCGGCAACTGCAATTTCAAGTAAATTGGAGAACATTAAACAAAATAATTTACCTATTTCAGATTATGGCCAGCAAATATCAGAATTGTTTGTGGACCTTACGATATCGCAAGCGAATGGAAATTCAGAAAATTATAAAATATTGAAACCTTTAAATGAAAATATAGCTATTAAAAAATTCGCTGAGGGTTTGCGAAATCGTAGGCTCAGTACGATCATAGCCGCTAGGAATTTCACCACCCTAAAGGACGCAATCCAAGGGGCTCTCGATGAGGAAGGCACCAGTACATCCGCTTCTGGAGACCGATGAGGTGTTATAAATGCCTGGCATCGGGACACACACGCGCCAAGTGTGGTAGTCGTTTTGATTGCAGCGGACTGTTTCCGCTGTGGTCGACCGGGGCACAAGGCGGCAGAATGCTCTGCCGCCCCTCACTGCCCGGCGTGTGAGGTGGGTAATAAGCCCGCCAATCACCAGATCGGGCAGGCGGGCTGCAAGCCTCCCCGTGAATCTCGGCAATCATCGGGGTCTAGCCAGTCGGCCCAGGCTGTCTCCGATGTTGTTCGTCTGTCAACATCATCGCCCATGGAGGAGGTTGTAGAGACAGTCCGGTAATGGACCAAGTCACCAACCTCCTTGTCCAGACGAACCTGAACCACTGTGCCACGGCGCAGGATCTCTTGCTACAAACCATGGTACAGTGGTCGATCAGTGTGGCCGTAGCCGCGGAGCCCTACTACTCGTATGTTCCTCCTCGACCGAATTGGTTGGGTGATCGGGACGGCTCTGTGGCAATCGTCGGCTCCACAGCGCCTCATTCCTCGCCCTTGTCGCTAAGAGACAAGGGCACTGGATATGTTGCTGCTGAGTGGGGGGATCACCGTATACGGTGTGTACTTCTCCCCCAACCGGAGTTTGAGCGACTTCGAGGTTTTCCTCAACAGCTTGGAGACCTCGATACGGCGACTAACGTCTGGGCACGTTCTTGTGCTGGGGGACTTCAACGCAAAATCCGTTGCGTGGGGTTCCCGCAGAACGGATGCTAGGGGCGAAGCCGTAGAGGAGTGGGCGGCTTCGGTGAGCCTCTGTTTATTAAACAGAGGCTCCACTAACACGTGCGTGCGACAGCAGGGGGGGTCGATAGTGGACCTTTCGTTCGCAACCCCTGCCCTCGCCGCACGAGTTTGGAACTGGCGTGTCCTGGAAGAGGTTGAGAGGCTCTCGGATCACCTCTCCATCCGATTTGAGCTCTCCCGGATCCAGGACTCCAGTAGGGGTCACACGGCGCGGCCTTCTTCTCGCTTTCCGCGGTGGGCTATTTGGAAGCTGAACAGGGACCTACTAGAGGAGGCGGCCGTTATTCAGTCTTGGCTGTCTCCGCAGGCCCCAACCGAGGAGGTTGACATTGGGGCTGGTCGCTTTCGTGACACGATTACGCAGATTTGCGATGCGGCCATGCCCCGTATTCGAGCCTCCATCATCGGCCTCCACGGAAGGAGGTTTACTGGTGGTCCCGAGAGTTGGCGGACCTCCGCGCGGCTTGTTCTCGTGCCCGGAGGTCCTACATCCGTAGTCACCGGCGTCACCGCGAAGACGGCGAGGAGGACCAGCTTCATGAGGAGTACCGAGAGGCGCCGAAAACTCTGAAGCTGGCCATTAGCCGCACCAAAGAAGTGAAAAGAAAGGAGATGCTGGAGAGTCTCGATCGTGACCCCTGGGGTCGCCCTTATCGTGCGGCGCGACAAAAGCTCCGCACGTCGGGGTCCCCCCTTACAGAGACTCCCCAGCCCAGCTTCCTGCAGGAAGTGGTCGAGGGGCTTTTCCCGCAGCGGGTGGAGCACACAACCTCGTCAATGGCTTTCTTGGTCAGAGACGACGGAGGGGAGAACGAAGATAATGTTGCACCCGTCAGGGAATCGGAAATAGGGGCGGTTATTCTACGGATTCGCTCCAAGAATACCGCCCCTGGGCCAGATGGGATACCTGCCCGAGTGTTGGCACGAACCCTCGACCACATGTCGGATCGCCTCAGAGAGGTCCTGGACGCCAGCTTGGCGTCCAGACGCTTTCCTGAGAGCTGGAAGAGCGGGAAGCTGGTCCTGTTACGGAAACCGGGACGGCCTGCCGATTCGGTTGCGACCTATAGGCCCATCGTGTTGCTGGACGAGGCGGATAAACTGTTTGAGAGGATACTCTGCCCGCATCGTCCGGCACCTCTGTGAGGTGGGCCCCGATCTGTCGGACGCCCAATACGGATTTCGAGCGGGGCGTTCGACGGTCGATGCCGTATTGCGCGTGAGGGCCGTGACCGAAGAGGCGGTGAGCTGTGGCGGCGTGCTGTTGGCGGTATCGTTAGACATCGCCAACGTATTCAATAGTCTGCCATTTAGCTGCATCAGGGAAGCACTCCACTACCACGGGGTGGGATCATATGTTAAGAAAATAATATATTATTACGACTTTATTGGCTATTTCACGTTCAGTAAAGATTTCTCAATAATTTTAGGCAATTTGAAATAAATAATTATTTTTATTTATATAGCTAAAATTAGCTATATAGAACAAGCAACAATACACTATAACGACTACGAAATGTATAAACTTTGAAATTATATATCTAAATAATGTCACTTTTTTGTTATCAAAATATTTTTTTAACCGAAAAATAGTTAAAAATGTTTGCTGTTTACAAAAAAGGCTTAAAAAATTAAAGCCAGTTTTAGAAAAAAAATGGTAATCTGCTGTCCTAAAAATATCACAGTGGGAAGTAATGGGTTAATAGTCCACTACTGGACATAGACCTCTTCTCAGAAAACAGATACCTACTGTACCCCACTGGCCTTTATACATTTTTTTGTAAGAAAGGAAAACAAACAGAGAAACAATTCTATTTCAGCCTGTGTGGCCAGCGTGGTATCATTAGCAGCCTTCAACAGTTCACTACTGGTCATGGCCTCTGGTTGTCTTGCGTAGTTTGTTCCCTTAGCCGGTTCTTACGACACCTACGGGACAATGTGACGGCGTGGTGACAATTTGTTTTGTTAATCCATCACCGTGCGGATCGACACAGATAATGATAATGTCTACCAAGTTACTTACTCCAAACCAAGATGTAATTTTGCGGACTTCCACTCGGACCCAATTCGCAGCCGCGAACCGGGCGGCGGAGGTGCGCATATCAGCGCCTCATGCCGCCTTGAGTGTGGCTGCAGGTGGACGGGACGGGTTTTCCCCTCCATCCGCTATAATGGCCAGCCGCGAGGAGGTGACGTGCGCGTGTGCCGTACGTCGCCTAAATAGAGAGTTTGTAAGCAGATGGTGCCCGCGTTAACGGGCAGGCGCTAGGAGGGATTTGGATGTCGTAATAACAGCTGTTCCCGAATCTCTCCTATGTCAGGCGCAGAGTGGCACACCGTGTGGTTTTAGTCGGTCCGATTCCGACACACCACCCCGTCGTAAACCCCGGTGGGGTGACGGCTCGAGGGGGTTTCCACAAGTTAAAAAAAAAAAAAAAAAAAGATGTCAAAGAACATTTATCACAATTAACAAACAGTTAAAGGGCTTGGAGTTTCGGGTGGTTTCTGATTCAAATTAAGTTTGGGTCGGCTTCAAATCCACTATGATACAGACCGACGTTCTATTGTCGGACAATTTAGAATTTTAACTATCCATAATGATTGCCACAGATGTTCGTGTTGTAGACAGGACAGACGACTTAACGTATAAACATCCACTATTATTCTCACAGGTAAAACGATACGTTAAAAGTTCTTACAACAATATTTGATTATTTTTAGGTTGATTTCATCGTTCACATGGCACGAGCAATTCGATTCGACGGACCATTACAAGACGCCACATTCACCAACGTTCGAGGCACTAGAGAATATGTGTCGTTGGCCAAAGCGTGTAAAAAGCTGCAGTAAGTATCATTTATCGATTCGATTGTATTAAAGGAGAAGCTATATAATATTTTAATTAATTTGTGAAGTAGTATAGTCTGTTTAAAATTAATGATTACCATGTGTTGAACAAATGTTAAACTGTATTTATTTAAAACGATAGCAAAAACAATAGAAGATAAGAATAAGTAAATAGGTCTATAAACTTTATTAATTCAGAAACTAGGATTAGTTGAACTAAGGTTATTCTCGGATGGAAAGCATAAATCGAATGCATGTGTTGAGGTCTCCATACTTGTTGTGAATGCTGACAATGCAGTATGGTGACCCATACATGACGGCCTAGCAAGACGCTATCTCGCGCCCCACGATAACTCTTACCTCTGCATTAATTTGTGACTCTCACTTTGGCGGCCTCTTAAAATAAAAATTAATGCCTACTAAAAACTCTGCCTGATGGAACGCATGAACTAAATCGAAGATGATGGTTTTCAAGCTCCGCTTGGGTACGTAAAAGGCCAACAAGCCAAAAAAATACTTACCACGATAACTGACTCTCCTATACCAATGGGCCTTCTGTCTCGCACTCACAACAAAACACGACAGGTTTTTTTTTAGGTTAGTCTTCTGTGAGAGCGTAGTACTGCCCTGTCGAACCGGTCCGTTCGCTCTGAAATTAGCGTGGCTCTACTATTCACAAAGGTTAAGGTCTCCTTGCAGTTATTTTGAATCCTACTACAATTTGACCATGTCATTAGAAATTATAAGAAAGTATGTTTTCGTAAAGCTGCTTACGATAATTCTAGTTTGTTATCTTCCTCCCCAGGTGTTTCACATACGTGTCCACAACCTTTACTCATGCAACTCATAATCGTATCGGAACAGAAATAAAAGAACAATTTTATCCCTACCCTATTCCCCCTGTTCAGTTGATCGAGTTGGCGGAAAATGAAGCCAAGAAACTAAGACATGACTGAGGAATAAGTTTAAATTTATTTCTTCCATCTCTTTCGAACTCTTTTTTTTTGAATAAAAGATAAAAAATTTTGCTGCGATGGCATTATCATTAATAATGTCCTCGTAACAATATTTTATTAAAAGTAACTGAAAGTAAAAAAAATAAATATAAACGGTAATATATTCTTAAAAATAGTGCTTAAGTTTCTGGAAGAGATGCTTCTGTATTAAGGGGCCAGCACAAAAAAATCTTGTCGCTTTGCCGAAGTTCAAACTTCTACTCTATCCGATTCTTGGGTGAAGAATAAAGGTCGGCAACGCGTTGGTGACTATTATTCTATGGGGTACAGGTACAGGTACAGGTGTCTATGGGGCAGTTACTTCTTGTCAGGAGAAACAACTGACTGCCTCGGTGGCACTGTAGTAGGCGTTTGCGACTACTGAGCTGAGGTCTTGAGTTCGATTCCCGGGACAGACTAAATGTTTATATAATCTGCAAACAATTGTTTCGCACTTTGAGTGTTTTCTATGTAAAATATGTATCTATTTATTTGAAAAAAGTATAAGTATTCTATTAGTCACTCTGTCATACTACAATCACTGCTTCGTTTGAAGCCAGATGGTGTTGTATGTAAGATGTCCAAAAAAAGGGATTTATTATTTATAGTTGGTCTAGTGGTTAGTAATCCTGACTGCTGAGCAAGAGGTCGTGTGTTCGATTCCCATCCAGGACAAACCTTTATGTGATGAGAACGATCATTTGTTCTGTGTCTGTGTGTAATTTATTTATAAAATATATGTATTTAGAAATATTTAAGTACGTTTATCAGCAGTCTGGTTACCTTAGTACAGACTGCCTAGTTTGGGATCAGACGGCCGCGTGTGAGATGTGTGAGGATATCATTTATAACATCTGCTTATTTGCTCTTTATTTCACTAAAAAGAATAAAGTCAAACGTAACTGTTAAACAGCATTGTCTAATTATGTTATATCTATTTCCAGAATGATTCAAGGATGGCCCAACACATACACCTTTACAAAAGCAGTAGCTGAAGAAGTAATCGGATTAAGTTTTGAGGATCTACCAGTCTGTATTGTCAGATCGTCCATTTGGTAAATACCATTTCTTTTTTCAATTCATATTAACATTTAATTAGTGACCGATCGAAAGTTTCGGTTTCGGTCAACTCCAACCAAAAGATTTAGTTTCGGTGTCGGCTGCGCTGAGACTCCAGTGTTCGTAAATCATCGTACAACGTTCAACGAATGTTATTAGTCATATTGCACATATAATAAGTGATTAACATATAGACTGAAGTCTAGAGTTTGCGATGAAATACTAATACGATATGATGAAAAATAATGTTCTAATTTGACATTGTTTTATCGCATTTATTTGTTTTAATTTTTGCATTTTTGTCAGTTTCTTTTTTTGTTAGTGACACTTTTTATTATGAGTGTATTATTTAAATTTGCATTGTAAGTATACTTTTATACACTGCGTAGTATAACACATTTATTTTGTCTATAAATTAATAAATTAAAATATTTGTTATGTACATGAATGGTTGTCTTAACTTTAACTATCTGTATGTATGTAAAGGTGCAAAAAATACACTCTATATCAGTATACACCATAAATTTTAACTATAACTAAGATAATTGACAATGATAGCATAGAAGCAAATAAAATAAGACCATGTTGTTTACCTGCCAGTTAGCTAACGAGTTACGTTCAGAAAAATGTTAATGTGAATGTGCCCCATGTATTATACTTTGACCGGACTTTTCTTGTGCGGGCCAGGCGACTTATTTTCTTTGCCTCTTCCGCCATGGGACCCCACTGCCTGAAGAGCTTTTGGGTGCTTTGACATCAGGTCCGACAGCTCCTCAACGGTAGTGATCTTACACCGGGTGCCGGCAGCGACCTTAACAACAATTGTGCCGTTATTAGTCCAACATGCACGAGTGCCGAAGTGAATTCGGGCCTTGGCAAATACTGTCTGCCTTGTTTTGGTGAGAAATTCACGGATAGAAACGGTGGAACCTTTAAGTGCAGATTTAGCCCTCCATGCTGCCGACCGGAGTTCCAAGCTACGAAATCTCACCAAGATGGGCCGGTGATGATCTGTATCCGGTGTCCCAAGCCTGTGACAGACAATGAAGGACTCCGCAGTGCATGTTTTCAGTTGCAGCCTGTTGTTGACTATGTCAAGTGCCACTCTGCCACAGTCCTCACCGTCGGACTCCGCAACCCCCATGAGTAGAAGTGCTTTACGACGATGTCTTGTCTCTATGACATCAACAGCTTGAGTGCACTCCTTAATCTGCCTCCGTAACAGTCCCAACATGCTGTATATTAGTTCCCGAAAGGTTCGGAACTCCTCAGCAACCTTTGCAACCGTGTCCTTTGAGGTACTTGTGCATTGAAGCTGTGACTCCAGTTCAGCCATTCTTCTGGTGAAGGACTCCTCCAGGGATTTTTGAGCGGCTTCAATGTTCACCAACTGCGGCATACTATTGTGTAGTGTAGTGCTGGTAGGTGGTGACTACAAATTGGCTAAGATCCACACATAAACGCCTACAAACAGGTACAGTCCAATATTATGGTGTATAAAACAAGAACTTGTAATAGTTTTTAGGAAGTGTAGATATTTTAAATTAAATACAATTAAGAGCAAATAATTTTCTGTGTGCACTTTTTGACACCTACCCACCACCTCTTTAATTGTTAATTGTTTTTTTTTTACCTTTAATTGTTTTTCTTTTTCAACTTTCACGAGATTTTCGTCATGAGGAACGGCGATATCGACAATCATTGCGCGGCGCTCTAATCGATCTATCACCACAATATCAGGCTTATTGGCAACAATAGTCCTATCTGTGATAATAGATCGATCCCAATATAACGTAGCACGACCGTTCTCGAGAACTGGGTCGGGCACATACCTGTAGTAAGGCACTTCAAAATTGACAAGTTGGTACTTAAGGGCAAGTTGTTCGTGTACAATCCTGGCTATTTGATTGTGCCTGTGCAAATACTCACCGTTAGCAAGACGAGAACAACCAGAAATAATATGCCTAATAGATTCTCCAGGACGGTGGTACGCCCGACAAATGTCAACCGTACTATCTTTCAGGATATATTTCCGGTAGTTATTCGTCATGATAACTTCGTCCATAATTGCATAAACAAAACCTTCGGTTTCTCCGAAGAGATCACCATACCGTAGCCAAGACGTCGACGCTTTAAAGTCTATATCAGACCCGTGTAGGGCCCGATAAAATCGACCATGAAGTTCTTTACCCTTCCATACTTCCTTGCGATCAGTAGTACTAAGTACTACAGGTTTGCGCCAATTCTTTTTAGCCAGAGCGAGCGGGGTAAAACCAGTATCTACTGCAACTACATTACGATGCACTCCCACATTAGTCTGTAGAAAATATTCTCTGAGATTGTATATCTTGCGATTGTGTAGAGTCTTGATATTTAATAGACCACGACCTCCAAACTTTCGCGGAACATACAATCTCATAACCGATGAACGTAGGTGGTGCATGCGGAATGCAGTCAGCAATGTACGGACTCTCCTGTCAAGGGCATCTAATTCGGTCTGAGTCCATCTAAGTACACCAAAGGAATACATCAGAACCGGCATGACCCAACTGTTACAGGCTCGCACCTTGTTACCGCCCGATAAAAGACTTTTAAGTACTTTTTTAGGCGACCAAAGAAACGTTCCTGCAACATTTGTTTCACGCCAGATTCTGATATTCCCAAGGACTGTGAAAAACCTAGATACTTGTAAGTTTCGGTGGCAGATAGAGATCTGAGTTTTGTTGAATCTGAAAGTTCTATTCCTTCAGATTCTACAATCACGCCCTTCTTTACATGCATGACTGCACACTTGTCTACACCAAATTCCATTTTGATAGAATTAGTAAAGTTTTCAGTGACTCTTAATAACGCCATCAATTGTAATTTTGTGGAGGCCAGTAATTTCAAATCATCCATATAAAGAAGGTGAGATATAACTTGATCATCTTTCTGCAACCGATAGCCTAACCCTGAACCCTCTAACAGAGTACTGAGAGGGTTCAAAGCTAGACAAAACCACAAGGGACTCAGACTGTCACCTTGAAATATACCTCGCTCGATCTTTATAAGTATGTCATTTATCGCAGTCTGCCGACATCCTGGATAGCGAAGTGTTGTGCTCCATTGACTCATACACGACTTTAAGAAAGTGCACAGAGTTGCATCAATTTTATACAACTCTATCACCTTCAAAAGCCATGTATGTGGAACTGAGTCATAAGCCTTCTTATAGTCTATCCAACATGTCGCCAGGTTCTTACGACTACGACGTACCTGTTGGCTAATGGTCCTGTCTATGATAAGGAGCTCTTTAGTGCCACGGGCCCCACTTCTACATCCATTTTGAGAAATAGAGAGTACCGAATTATTATTTATGTGTGTAGTAATTTTGAGTCTCAAATTAGATGTTAGAAGTTTATATGTAGTCGGTAAACAAGTTATAGGTCTAAAATTTTTGGAATCCATGGCACTACCAGATTCATAGAGTAAATGGGTTACACTAGTGGTTAAAAACTGTGGTAATGAACCAGAATCCAAAGCTGCTTGGAATTGTGATGCCAAACACGCATGTGAGCTTCGGAACCACTTAAGCCAAAAGTTGTGCAGTCCGTCTGGACCAGGTTTTTTCCAATTCGGTAATGAACGGACTGCACAACTTACATCATCACATCATCTTTATTAATAGTAATGGGTTCCATAGCTGTTATAGACTCACACGAGCGTTTGACATCCTCCAACCAATCACCTTCTGTATGAGTGACAGGCACTGACCAGATGTTACGCCAAAATGAATTAGTTGTAATTTCATCCGGAAAATGCCCATCACTCACACATGGATTCGGTTCCTACCATTTCCGATAAACCCATTTCTCATTCCTTTAGAACATTCGATTCTGATTATACCGATCAACTCGCTTTTTATAACGTCTTATCCTATTTGCCCATGCATAAACTTTCTGCTTTAGAAAGTCTATGCGCTCTGTGACACAGGACATGTATTGTTGAGAACTAATGGTAGTCCCCAAGAATGCCTGCTTCACAAAGCGCATGACTCTTGGTCGTGTATTACCACTTTGAAAACATGTTAATTTAGCCATGAGTGTCCTAGTCTCAGCAATACGACGTTCAATTCTATACTGCCAAGCTGGTACAGCATTTTTGGGTCGAGTAGTACTGACACGTTCAATTAATTTAACAGCAACTACTCGACAAATTGCTATAGCCGCACAATATAAAATAGAATGTGTATTACTGAGATCTTCGCTATTATCAAAATAATCTGATAATAACGAATCCAGGACCCCCACCAGCGCTAAATTACGTTTATGAATGGGCAAACGGCATAACCGTGGTCTACCATTAATATTTACAAATCGGTATTTGTGAATCGCATCCTCCAAAGGACTCCTTATCTTATCGTTACATTGGGTACTTACGGATATAACTTCACTCTCCACTAGTTTATCAAAATCTTTAATACCTGATCGCAGCTGAGGTGTGCTATTGGCCACCGCAGTGTGTGACGAAGAGTGGATAGTAAAGCTTTTCCTTATGTCAGAGCGTATCCTCTCAAGTACTGTATCATCAAGCAGGTGACAGCGCTGTATAGCTCGTACTTGATCCGATAAACGTTGTGCTGAAACGTTGATGGTTGGTTCAAACTCCTGAAACAGAGAGGCTAGCCTAACACGGTACGCAGTAAGGTTCGTTCCCAACTCTGTAGCCCGAAAATATGCCCGCATGACATTCTCGTTTATTGATTTTGTCCACTTCATGCGTCGCACATCACCACCGGTAGCGGGGACCCTGTTTGAGGTCAGTGGTCCTCGTGATCCCAAGCTGGTCGGTGGCCGGGTACTCTCCTGCCGACGTACAGGTCTTGGCGTCGTCGGTGGAGAGAAAAACTCGTCGCTGGAACTTGAGCTCGACGCCACTGCTACAGCCGGAACGTCCATTGTTTCCTCCGGAGACGGCAAGGCGGAGCGGAGCGGCGAGTCCGGGGATCTAATTTGTGCTCTAGACTTAGCTCTCGTTAGCATATTGCTAGAATTCCTCCGTTAAATATTTCGACATGACGTTTAAATGTCATGTCTCACACATATTTCTTTAACGTAATTTAATGGTTTTTCTTCGTAGAAAAGTCCTGTTTTTTACATTATAGTGCATTGTAGTTCGTGTAAGAATTTGTTCCAGTTGTTTTTTTGTATAATACAGAAAGAAAATGGAATATTTTTACAAAATATGTTTTAGGAATTCTAGCTGCTTTCAGTGTTGCTAGTTGTTTTTATTATTATTATTATTACTAACACTCTTGGGAATAGGAAAGCACCCGGCTTTGATTTGGTCACCAAAGAAATTATTATACAGCTACCAAGAAAAGCCATCGTCTTCTTGACAATGTTATATAACGGCATATTGAGAGTGCAATATTATCCCATGTCATGGAAAGTATCACAAATACTTATGATTCACAAGCTCGGTAAACCACCCAATGCACTTACTTCCTATAGACCCATAAGCCTCTTGCCAATACTGTCAAAGGTTTTGGAAAAAAATTTACTAAACAGAATCCAACCGATTCTTGCAAGTCGAAAAACGATACCAGCTCACCAATGTGGCTTCAGGCAAAAGCATTCGACTATTGAACAGGTGCATAGAGTATACGATAGGATAAGGAAAACTCTGGAAGAAAAAGAGTATTGCTCATCGGTTTTCTTGGATATCCAACAGGCCTTTGATCGAGTATGGCACCTCGGCCTCTTGTCCAAAATTAAAAAACATCTCCCACATAGTTACTTCCTCCTGTTTAAATCATACCTAACGGAACGTATTTATCAAGTGAAAAGCACGGAAAGCACTTCAGGATTTTTTGACATTCTTGCTGGAGTGCCTCAGGGCTCTGTACTCGGGCCGATTCTGTATAACATATTTACCTCTGACCTCCCAGAAGTTGAAGGCATAACCATAGCTACCTTTGCAGACGACACGGCGCTACTAGCTACCAACAAAGACCCGAAATTAGCCACACAAACTCTGCAAAAAGGCCTTGACGAAGTAGCAAACTGGATGAGGAAATGGAGAATCTTAGTTAGTGGCCCCAACTCAGTACAGGTAACTTTCACTTTACAAAAGGAGAATTGTCCTCCATTGTCTCTTAACAGTACTTTGCTACCACACAAAGACAGCGTGAGATACCTGGGGTTACATCTTGATAGACGACTTACGTGGAAGCAGCACATAAAGAACAAGAGAGAGGAACTAAAGACTAAATTTAAATCACTCCTCTGGCTTCTGAGAAGGAACAGCAAACTCTCAACAGACAACAAACTGCTGATTTATAAGGCCATATTGAAACCAGTTTGGATGTACGGCATACAACTATGGGGTAGCGCGAGCTCTAGCAATATTCAGATCCTGCAAAGAATGCAAAATATCATACTACCCACCATATGCAATGCCCCATGGCTTATGACTAATCCTGAAGTCCACCACTATTCAAACATGAATACAGTCCACGAAGAAGTCCTGAATATCAGCCGGACATATCAATAGAGGCTGGAGAGCCACCCCAATACCTTGGCTACAGCTCTGCTAACCCGCACCTACCAAAAATGCCTTAAAAGAAAAGATATCCTACCATTCCAGGATAAAATAAAGTATGAAAGTTAAGAGAAGTGTTCTCAATGGACACCACACTCTACAAGCCAAACCGCAAAACCCATCTGCTTATAGCCTGGCTGATCGCAGATTCGTATAACACAAAAAAAAAAAAAATGTAAATCATTCAGCAAACCCGAATAAAGCAGTGATTGTATTCAGCTATCGTCGCTTAAAATTGAAACTTAAATAGTTCACTGCAAGGGTGACGTAGGTAGTTTTCTAAGTGCATCTCGATGAGTCCTATCTAAATATGTTAAAATTTTGAACGTAGGCGTAGATATTGACGAAATATACGCGAAAGAATTTGAAAAATGACCATTCTTTTTATGCACAATTACGAAATTAAAGAAAAATTTTACTAAGTCTGCAAAACGAAATACCAATCACTATATGTCACCACATAGGTGATTCTCTTGTCCAAACTGTAAGACTAAAACGAACCGGATACGTTGAGAAACGAGGGAGATATGTGAAATTATATTCATGTAAACTAACAACATTCTGACTCTGATAAATACGTACAAGTTTAGAGTTTTTACACTGAAAATTTTACATGCTCAAAACAGTATATAAAAGCGACCGTTGTTGTTAAAAAACATAGTTCTCACTGTTCGACATCGATTTGAGGCGAAAGGCGTTATTTCGATTTTCAACAATAATTACTCTCGATCGAGCCCTCGATTAGGCATAAAAACCAGTGTCAGACTTATTTTTCGAGTTATATGTGACGGATTTTAAAAAATGAGGTGTCGCCAACCTCTGTATCGACGCGTGCTGAACCCGCAGAAAAGAAAACTTTAAAAATTGACGTATCGAATAAAACTAATGAAAAATTTTATAAGAATATCCTTGTTAATGACAGTTGGTTAAAAGCATACATAGATTTCGGGAGTGAATGCAGCCTTATCAAACAAAGTGACGCAGATTCCTTAAAATTGTCTAAGATCTTTGATGAATTGCCTGTTGTGAGAGGTTTTGGGAAATCGGCAGTTCATCCATTATACAAATCTCATATCACCGTCAGAATTGATGAGGTTGAGGCATCGATCACTGTGCTTGTAATGGATGATGAATTTATACCAACATCTTTGATCATAGGACATAACTTTACCGAACTACCATTTATAACCGTATTAAAGGATAGTACTCATTTAATTTTTTATAAAAGCCCGAACTGCAATCTATTCAATATTGAAAATAATGACAATCCGATTAAGCTTTTCGTTACAAACATAACCCAAATTTTACATACAAAGACTCTACCTGTCTATACCAAAGACAACAATTTTAATGGAGATGTTTTTATTGAAGGATATTGTACTGCAGAACCTGGTCGAGAGTTTAGTTTATTTCAGGGTGCTTACAATTTAAAAGACGGAAAAGGGGATTTGATAATTAGTAACCTAACAAATCGTAGCATAACCTTTGAAGCCGATAGTTTGATAGCCCGGGCAGCTCCTTTAGTAGAATCAAACTTTAATCAGGTCAATAGGATCACTGCTGAAATCAAAGATTTTGAGCCCCTTCAAAAAGAAGACATTCAAGTGGGGAAAAATTTGAGTGAAGACGTCGTAGACAAGTTGCACCTTGTATTACAAAAATATAGAGATTGCTTCGCAACGAATTTAAAAGAAATAGGTTGTGTAAAGGACATGGAGATGCACATTAAACTTTCACATAATAGACCAATCGTATATCGCCCTTACCGATTGTCACACTTAGAGAGAGAGCAAGTAAGGGAGACCATTGATGAATTACTGCAAAACGATATAATTCAAGAGTCGAATTCCAGTTATTCAAGTCCAATCATTATGGTGAGGAAGAAAACTGGCGAACAAAGACTTTGCGTAGACCTCAGAGCTCTTAACAATAAAACGTAAAAGATCATTTCCCTCTCCCTTTGGTAGAAGATCAGATCTCGAATATCAGCAGCAACGCTTATTTCACAACTCTTGACCTTTTTTCTGGTTATTGCCAAGTGCCCATGGCTAAGAACAGTCAACATCTTACGGGTTTCGTCACGCCCGATGGGCATTACGAATTTAAACGGATGCCCTTCGGGCTAGCAAATGCTCCAGCTGTCTTTCAGCGAATGATAAATAAGATCCTTGGAAGCAAAAGATACGAATACGCCTTAGCATATCTAGACGATGTGTTGATACCTGCCAAGAATACGAATGAGATGTTTGAACGACTAGAGAAAATTTTGAAATTGATGAGAGAATTTGGCTTAACTTTGAAATTGTCAAAATGCCGTTTCTTCGATATTAAAGTCGACTATCTGAGATATGAGTTATCTGCAGAAGGTATACAGCTCGGTAGCGCAAAAACTCAAGCTGTCAAAGCATTTCCTCACACCTCGTAATGTTCACGAAGTTCGCCAGTTTCTTGGCCTGACGGGATACTATCGTAAATTCATCCAAGATTATGGATTGATTGCCCGGCCATTGACGTATCTGCCAAAAAAAAGATTCTGCGTGGTTGTGGTCCAAGGAACAAGAAAATTCGTTTTCGTTGCTCAAAGAAAAACTTGTCGACAGGCCTGTTTAGCTCTTAATGATCCTAAATTGGAGACCGAATTGCACTCTGACGCCAGTGCTCTTGGCGTAGGAGGAATCTTAATGCAGTGGCAAAAAGAAACGCGAGTGTTAAAACCAGTTGCCTATTTTAGCAGGCAGACCCCGCCTGAGGAAAAGCATCTTCTTTCCTATGAGCTCGAAACATTGGCTGTCGTGTGCTCCTTGAAGAAATTTAGAGTATACTTGATGAGTATATACTTTAAAATATGTACAGATTGCGTGGCTTTTAGAACCACCTTGACAAAAAGAGATTTGTTGCCGCGGATAGCAAGGTGGTGGTTACAAATTTCTGAATTTACTTTTAACATAGAATATCATCCTGGCGTCCAAATGTCACATGTCGACGCTCTCAGTAGAAACACCACGCTATCCGTTACAGCAGATGATAATCCATGTCTCAATGTTTATAGAATAGAACAGGAAAACTGGCTTCTTACTCTACAACTAGCCGATCCGGATATTGTTCGGATATTTAAAATTCTAAAACCCGAGGAAGACAAAGAATGTAAAGAAATAAGGAGTAATTATGAAGTGAAAAATGGTACCGTGCATAGGAAACTTGATGGCAGAATACGTTTGGTTGTTCCACGAAATGCTAGATGGCAAATATGTAAAGCTAGCCATGATGACATCGGTCATCTTGGCTATAGTAAAACTTTTGAAAAAGTCCAAAGTCAGTACTGGTTCCCCAAACTTAGGCGCTTTGTGAAGAAATATGTGGGCGCTTGCATTGACTGTGCATATAACAAAGACAGTGCATCTCGGCAGAAAAGCGGTCATTTGTTCCCTATAGAGAAGATATGTATACAGTTTCATACTATACATATCGATCACTTGAGGCCTTTCGTTAGGAGCAAGAATGGTAACATCCACATTCTAACAATTGTAGATGGTTTCACTAAATACGTTTTCGTGCGGCCAGTCAAAAATACGAAAGCAAAGACTACTATAAAGGTTCTTCAAAGTATATTTTTTGATTTTGGGTTGCCAGCGAGAATTGTGTCAGATCGTGGCACTTCTTTTACATCGTCGGTTTTTAAAGCTTTTTGCAATGAACATGGCATTAAACACATATTGAACGCAGTTGCTTGTCCCAGAGCCAATGGTCAAGCTGAGAGATATAATCAAGTTATACTCAATTCTTTATCTGCACAAAATTTTAATGGTAATGAACGTGACTGGGATAAGCAACTGGGTAAAATTCAGTGGGGACTTAATAACACAATTAATACAACCACTAAAAAGACTCCAACTGAAGCGTTATTTGGTATTAGAATGCGTGATGATCTTGCGAACAAAATGGGAATTGAAAGCACACAAGACGACGTGGAACGTGTAAGAAGTATTATCCGTACAAATATAGAAAAGGATCAGAATATTCAAAAACGTAGACATGACGCTAATCGGGTGCCGGCACCTAAATACAAAGTTGGTAATCTAGTTAAGATTTTAAGAAATAATTACGGTAATGATGGAAAAACTACTAAACTCCTATCTAAATTTGTCGGCCCCTTTTAAGATTTCTCAAGCGTTAGGAAATGATCGTTATCAAGTAACGGATATTCCAGGTTTTCCTAAAAGAGGTAAGCCTTATGAATCAGTAATAGCTTTTGATAGAATTCGACCCTGGATCAATGTGAAAGCTCTAGAGGTGTATGATAGTGAAACGAGTGGTTCGTCTTTTTGTAGTGAATAATGATGAGTGAGGAAGACAGAAACTTTGCCGGTTGTTACAAATTATCATTCATTATTGGTTGCTACATATAGGATTGAATTGGGCAAACATATAATATTATTATTTTGTTTATTATTTTTAACAGAAGGATAAGATAAAGCGAGGTGATGACTGGTACGAAATTTCAAATTACCTATACTAATTTCGTATTTTTGTTACAAATAGTATCTTTGATTTACATATTATAAGATTTTGATTAAAATTGATTTTGCACGAACAATATATGTTATTGTTTAATCTCAAAACATAGTAACTATTTGAAATTAAAATAATTAAGTTATGTTATTCCATATACTTATGAGAAAATTAATAACTATAATGTTTTCAACTCATTTATTTGTAAATATAATCATGTGTGCATACCTAAATGTAGGTATACATAGATAATGTAGATATACATAGATAGGACATAGATAGGTGAAGTAAATTGAAAAAAAACCTGAAATTCAATGTGATCGTTTCCAGGACATTGAGACCTGCGTGCTGAGTGGGGATCGAGAGTGTCGTTACAGCGAAGGAGAGACTCGCGAAGGTATCGGTGACTATCGTCGACTAACGCTATTCTTCTGTGGACACGAGCCTCAATGCACGTGAGTATTGAGAAAACTTTTTTCAAATGTAATTCATTCGGCAAACCCGAATAAAGCAGTGATCGTATTCAGCTATCGTCGCTTGAAATTGAAACTTAAATAATTTACTGCAAGGGTGACGTAGGTGGTTTTATAAGTGCATCTCAATAAGCCCTATCTAAATATGTGACAATATTGAACGTAGGCGGAGACATTTACGAAATATACGCGAAAGAAGTTGAAAAATGACCCTTTTTTTATGCACAATTACGAATATAATGAAAAATTTTAGTAAATCTACAATACAAAACACGAAACACTATATGTCATCACGTAGGTGACTCTCTTGCCGAAACTGTAAGACTAAAATGAACCGGATACGTTGAGCAACGAGGGAGATATGTGAGTTATAATCATGTAAACTAACAACATTTTCACTTTGACAATATGTACAGGTTTAGAGTTTTTACACTGAACATTACACATGCTCAAAATAGCATATAAAAGCGGCCGTTGTTGTTAAAAAACGTATTTCTCATTGTTCCACGTCGACTTGAGGCGAAAGGCATTAGTTCGATTTTCAACAATAGTTACTCTGGATCGTGCCCTCGAGTAGGCATAAAAACCACCAGTGTCGGGCTTATTTTGCGAGTTTCTATGTGACGGATTTTAACAAATAAGGTGTCGCCAGGCACGTCTCGACGAGTTCTATCTAAATGTGTAACAATATTGAACGTAGGCGGGGACATTGACGAAATATACGCGAAAGAAGTTGAAAAATGACCCTTTTTTATGCACTATTACGAATATAATGAAAAATTTTAGTAAATCTACAAAACTAAACACCAAACACTATATGTCATCACGTAGGTGACTCTCTTGCCGAAACTGTACGACTAAATCGAACCAGATACGTTGAGAAACGAGGGAGATATGTGAGTTATAATCATCATTTTTACTTTGGCAATACACACAAGTTTAGAATTTTTACACTGAAAATCTTACAAGCTCAAAACAGTGTATAAAAGCGACCGTTGTTGTTAAGAAACATAGTTCTCACCGTTCTACATCGATTTGAGGCGAAAGGCGTTAGTTCGATTTTCAACAATAATTACTCTGGATCGTGCCCTCGAGTAGGCATAAAAACCACCAGTTTCGGGCTTATTTTTCGAGATTCTATGTGACGGATTTTAACAAATGAGGTGTCACCAGACGTGTCTCGACGAGTTGTATCTAAATGAGTAACAATATTGAACGTAGGCGGAGACATTGACGAAATATACGCGAAAGAAGTTGAAAAATGACCCTTTTTTTACGCACTATTACGAATATAATGAAAAATTTTAGTAAATCTACAACACAAAACACCAAACACTATATGTCATCACGTAGGTGACTCTCTTGCCGAAACTGTAACACTAATACGAACCGGATACGTTGAGAAACGAGGGAGATATGTGAGTTATAATCTTCATTTTTACTTTGACAATACACACAAGTTTAGAGTTTTTACACTGAAAATCTTACATGCTCAAAATAGTGTATAAAAGCGACCGTTGTTGTTAAAAAACATAGTTCTCACTGTTCCACATCGATTTGAGGCGAAAGGCGTTAGTTCGATTTTCAACAATAGTTACTCTGGATCGTGCCCTCGAGTAGGCATAAAAACCACCAGTTTTGGGCTTATGTTTCGAGTTTCTGTGTGACGGAATTTAACAAATGAGGTGTCGCCAGACGGGTCTTGACGAGTTCTATCTGAATCTGTAACAATATTGAACGTAGACGGGGACATTGACGAAATATACGCGAAAGAAGTTGAAAAATGACCTTTTTTTTACGCACTATTACGAATATAATGAAAAATTTTAGTAAATCTACAATACAAAACATCAAACACTATATATCATCACGTAGGCGACTCTCTTGCCGAAACTTTAAGACTAAAACGAACCGAATACGTTGAGAAACGAGGGAGATATGTGAGTTATAATCATCATTTTTACTTTGACAATACACACAAGTTTAGAGTTTTTACACTGAAAATCTTACATGCTCAAAACAGTGTATAAAAGCGACCGTTGTTGTTAAGAAACATAGTTCTCACCGTTCCACATCGATTTGAGGCGAAAGGCGTTAGTTCGATTTTCAACAATAATTACTCTGAATCGTGTCCTCGAGTAGGCATAAAAACCACCAGTTTCGGGCTTATGTTTCGAGTTTCTGTGTGACGGATTTTAACAAATGAGGTGTCACCAGACGTGTCTCGACGAGTTGTATCTAAATGAGTAACAATATTGAACGTAGGCGGAGACATTGACGAAATATACGCGAAAGAAGTTGAAAAATGACCCTTTTTTTATGCACTATTACGAATATAATGAAAATTTTTAGTAAATCTACAACACAAAACACCAAACACTATAAGTCATCACGTAGGTGACTCTCTTGCCGAAACTGTAACACTAATACGAACCGGATACGTTGAGAAACGAGGGAGATATGTGAGTTATAATCGTCATTTTTACTTTCACAATACACACAAGTTTAGAGTTTTTACACTGAAAATCTTACATGCTCAAAACAGTGTATAAAAGCGACCGTTGTTGTTAAGAAACATAGTTCTCACCGTTCCACATCGATTTGAGGCGAAAGGCGTTAGTTCGATTTTCAACAATAATTACTCTGGATCGTGCCCTCGAGTAGGCATAAAAACCACCAGTTTCGGGCTTATTTTTCGAGATTCTATGTGACGGATTTTAACAAATGAGGTGTCACCAGACGTGTCTCGACGAGTTGTATCTAAATGAGTAACAATATTGAACGTAGGCGGAGACATTGACGAAATATACGCGAAAGAAGTTGAAAAATGACCCTTTTTTTACGCACTATTACGAATATAATGAAAAATTTTAGTAAATCTACAACACAAAACACCAAACACTATATGTCATCACGTAGGTGACTCTCTTGCCGAAACTGTAACACTAATACGAACCGGATACGTTGAGAAACGAGGGAGATATGTGAGTTATAATCGTCATTTTTACTTTGACAATACACACAAGTTTAGAGTTTTTACACTGAAAATCTTACATGCTCAAAACAGTGTATAAAAGCGACCGTTGTTGTTAAGAAACATAGTTCTCACCGTTCCACATCGATTTGAGGCGAAAGGCGTTAGTTCGATTTTCAACAATAATATAATTACTCTGGATCGTGCCCTCGAGTAGGCATAAAAACCACCAGTTTCGGGCTTATTTTTCGAGTTTCTATGTGACGGATTTTAACAAATGAGGTGTCGCCAGACGGGTCTTGACGAGTTCTATCTAAATGTGTAACAATATTGAACGCAGGCGGGGACATTGACGAAATATACGTGAAAGAATTTGAAAAATGACCCTTTTTTTATGCACTATTACGAATATAATGAAAATTTTTAGTAAATCTACAACACAAAACACCAAACACTATATGTCATCAAGTAGGCGACTCTCTTGCCGAAACTTTAAGACTAAAACGAACCGAATACGTTGAGAAACGAGGGAGATATGTGAGTTATAATCGTCATTTTTACTTTGACAATACACACAAGTTTAGAGTTTTTACACTGAAAATCTTACATGCTCAAAACAGTGTATAAAAGCGACCGTTGTTGTTAAGAAACATAGTTCTCACCGTTCCACATCGATTTGAGGCGAAAGGCGTTAGTTCGATTTTCAACAATAATTACTCTGGATCGTGCCCTCGAGTAGGCATAAAAACCATCAGTTTCGGGCTTATTTTTCTAGGTTAGGTTAGGTTAGGTTAGGTTAGGTTAGGTTAGGTTAGGTTAGGTTAGGTTAGGTTAGGTTTTTTTTTTTTTTTTTTTTTATAAAGGCACCCGCTATCGCAGGGTGTTGAGCCTGTTCCTAACACCTCCAATGTGTAAATATTTTGGAGCCTTTGTCCAACTGGATCTTGTCGTATCTTTAATTTTTTATTAATTTTACAATGTACAGGGTATAATATACAAATTATTCTTATTACTACTTACTACTGATACTTAACCTAGTTTTACTATATTTAAGGGAGTGGGTTTACAATATTTCTACAACTTATATTAGCGGTTCTTATTTCTATTTAATCTAACTTAATTTCTATTTCTGTTGAAAGCTGTACTTACTATAATAATTAGTTACTTATCACCTATTTACTTAATGATAAACAATAATAATACTACATTATTTTGTTATCATTATCTTATTCTACTTATTACGTTTATTCACTATTCCAACGATTTCTGTACAATATTTTAAAAATCTATTTCTATTCTTACTGGCTATAATTTGGCTAAGATTTTCTACAGTAACTTTGATCTTTAGCTCTTGTTCAACTTCAAATCTTTTCCTACCGAAGGCAGGGCATTCCACCACAATATGAATCACCGATTCACGTGCGTTTGGGTCGCATATGCAGGATGGGTTCTCCTTACACTTGAATCGTGTCAAGTATTCGGAGAACCCACCATGCCCAACAATTGAGTCGTCATGCCGGTGACCTCCATCGTTCGAACGACACCGTAAGCAGCCAGCGCGCAGGGGAAAAAGAGCCTGGTGACGGAGGCGGTCTCGCCCTCTCTGTACCTCCTATTCCACTCGCCAAGCGAGGCCTGTCGAAGACCTCG
Source organism: Hypercompe scribonia (assembly GCA_949316085.1). Lineage (NCBI taxonomy): Eukaryota > Metazoa > Arthropoda > Insecta > Lepidoptera > Erebidae > Hypercompe > Hypercompe scribonia. The sequence continues at coordinate 25,399,456 of OX438972.1, forward strand.
CTTCACGAATGAAACAGGGCACAGACCGTAGGCCGGTGCTTTCTTCAGCCTCAGAGCCGCTTCCCTGGCCAGATGGTCGGCCCGCTCGTTACCACTCAGCCCTGCGTGGGCCTTGACCCAGAATAAAGATATTTCCTTACCCTGGGCCATGCCTTTTTGAATGGCTACTCTGGCCTCCACAGCAAGGGGGTGGAGAGCGTGGTGGTTAGTGATTGTTAAGAGAGCGGCTCTGCTATCACTGAAGATGCCGAACGTGGTCTCGCCTCGCCTGAGAACCTCACTGGTCGCTTTGCATAGGGCCAGAAGCTCAGCCTGGTACACGGTACAGTGGGACGCCAGAGCAAGCTTGAGGGCCCTGGTCTCGACTCCGTTTTTCCACATGGATAACGCCGCACCGACACGGCCCTCAATCCTGCTCCCGTCCGTGAAAATGCGCACCTCGATGTTGTCGGTGCGCTGTAATTGGTCCTCGTCTATCACGCTTTTGAACTCCAGAGGTCCATGCTCCGCGGGGTGGGGTGCCTCTATAGCCGGAGCCATTCGTTCAATCTCTCTGTCCCCCAACCATGACTGGCACACCCCTCTCTTGGCTTCATACAACGAAGCCACCTCGCGAACTCTGAGGTCCAGAGGGAGCATACCAGCCAGGATCAGCGCAGAGTGCAGAGAGACCGTCCGATAGCTCTTACACAGCTTTTGGGCGAATCCGCGCTGTACCACGTTCAGTTGTTTTCGGACGCCAAGCCCATTCGCCGCCACGCACCAGCTGCTGGCACCGTACAATATGGTTGGCTCTACAGCTGCAACGTAAATGGTCCGAATCACCTCAGGGTGTAGCCCCCAGCTAATCCGGGCCATCCGCGCCAGTTTCCCGTAAATGCTGATCGCCTTTCTGCAGATATCTGCTACGTGTGCGTTAAAAGTGAGTTTGTGGTCGATGGTGAGCCCTAGGATTTTGACCTCTTTGGACAATCCTATGTCTATCCCGCCCATGCTGAGGCGCGGGACGTCGTACTTCAGCCTCCGCGTGATTACCATCGCACTTGTTTTATGCGGTGCGAATTTCAGCTTCATTCCGATGCCCCACTCCCGCACCCGCTCGAGAGAGGCATTGGCCTGTCTCTCAATCTCCAGAGTCGTGTCACCATCGAACACCAACACCACATCGTCCGCGAACGCCTGCACATAGACCGCATCGCTCTCCAGTTTGTGTAGCAGGGGATCCAGTATTACGTTCCAAAAAAGGGGCCCACCTATTGATCCTTGGACGCATCCCTTTTCCATCAAACGGCTGCACTCCTCATCCGCATACCTCACCCTTGCGACTCTGTCGCTGAGATAACTATTAATCACCCGCCTTAAATTCACCGGACACTTCTCCTCAGCCAGCCGTAGCCGGATAGCTGGCCACCAGGCGCTGTCGAAGGCGCCCTCTATGTCCAAGGACACCATAGTGACTATTCTCTTTTTATCAAGCTTAGCCCTTATGCGGCCCATTAGGTCATAGAGGGCGTCTTCGGTGCTCTTCTGGGGCATAAAGCCGTACTGGCGAGTGCTCATCCTCGGTAGTAAATAAAATTTAAGGCGGGCAACCAGCATCCTCTCGTACACCTTCCCCAGCACAGGCAATAGCCCAATCGGCCTGTACGATTTGGGGACATCATAAGAGTCCTTTCCTGGTTTCCTCAGTATTACCACCACGGCCTCTTTCCATATCTTAGGAAAGTAACCGTGGCGAAGACAACTGTTTAGCAGTTCCAGAAATAGCAAGGGGTCAGTCTCAATTGCATGAGTGCAAATATCGGCCGTAAAGCCATCCGCACCCGGAGCCTTCTTGGGGTTGAATCGCTGCAGAGCATCGAGCAATTCGTGCATCTGAAAGGGTGGATCATCATCATAATGACCCTCTTCCTCGTCCACTTTCCGTGCGGCTTCTCTGATGCATCGATGCCCCGCCCCATCCTCTTCAGTTCGATCTTCCGGGTAAAACGTTCGCGCGAGCAGCTCAGTGGAACCTTTCGCGTCCAGGTAAATTTCGTTTTCCCTTAATAACTGGTCCTCTTCCCTTGCCGTAGCCCTACCCAAAACCCTATACACTCCCTCCCAGACACCTTCCCTGTCCTGTCTTCCACAAAAATCTTTCCAGCTTTCGACCCGTGCTTTTCTTACTTCAGATTCATATATTTCCTTTTGTTCTAGGTACTGCCTGACTACCCACTCTCTTCGGACTGGTGCTGCGTTCCGGATTCTACGCCTCTTCGCGTTGACGTCTCTCTTCATTTTCGCGAGTTTCTCCGTCCACCACGGCACAGTAAGTAGCTCACTTTTCCTTTTCTTTGGAATATTCTGGTCGCAAGCCTGCCCGACCAATCTACTGTATTTTATTACTGTGTTCTCCACTTCATGGACATTTGTTACGTCTTTGACATTGATGTTGTTTTCAGAGATTAGTCGGGTTAAGTGAGCCTTGAAGTCATTCCAGTTCGCCTTCTTCGTGTTGTATTTGCGTGTGGTGCGTTGGATTTTCATCCCTTTTGCCTTCTCAAGATTGATTTTAAAAACTATGCCGTTGTGGTCGGAGCTCACGAGGCCCTCGTCGACTCTCCAGGCATCGATCCAGGCCAGCATATCGCTCGTACAGACTGTAACGTCCACGTAGCTGCAGTACCTCACTCCACCCCTCACAGTGTCGAAAGTCGGAACGTTTCCACTGTTAAGGACTTGGAGATCCATTTCCCCGAGCGCCCCACTGAGTATTTCACCTCTACTGTCTTCCAGTATACCACCCCACCAGGTGCTTTTTGCGTTCGCATCGCCTCCGAAAACGACTCGTTTAGAGCCCATTCTGCGCCCAATTTCCCTGAGATGGTCCACGTAGGGCCCTATGGGTTCACTCGGCTCGAAATAGAAGGATACCAGCGTGATCCTCCAGGCACCGGTTCGGATACCCACCACCACGATGTTATCGGTGGTGAGTTGCGGGTACTGCTCGATATCTAGATTAGGATCGAAAATGGCTATTGCCGCTTTCACAGTCCCTTCTCCTTGCCCGGTGTTCTGAAAGATCCTAAAGCCCTGGTATGCCTTCATCCTCTTCACTGCTCCTACATAGGGCTCCTGTATAAGGGCGATTGCGGCTTTGCGTCTCACGGCCTCGAGCATGAGCTCGTCAGTTGCGAGTTTCCGCCTCTGCAGGTTGGCTTGCAGCACACAGTATGGGATGGCGTCTACAGGAGGGACATCTCTCTTTGTCGTTCGGGCTCCCGGCTTCCGTTCCTCACTCCTTGTTCCATCTAGGTTAACTTTAGCAGTATGCTACACTGGATCTGGCCAGCGCTTCCCACTTTCTTCTGACTGGACAGATGTCGCTGAAAGCGTTATGTTCATTCTTGTCCATTTTGGCTCTGGAACAGTTACAGCAGGTTGGCATTGTACCCGCTAACCACTCGGAGCACTCTGTCTTCATGTGAGGCCCTCCGCAGTGGCTGCAACTCTCTATAGTCTCTCGACAGTATCGCCTACCATGTCCGTATCCCAAACAGCGCGAACATTGGACAAGAGGGGATTGGTCGGTTACCCGGACTTTCTGCAAGTCCAAGTGCACTGTACCGGCCTCCATAAGACGATTCCAGATTACTGGAGAGACTTTCAACACTACGTGTGCCATCAGTGGGTTTCTGCCGTTTCGCCTGAACTTCACGTCCATTCTCTCGTCTTCCGCGCTAAGTCCAGCAAACAGGTACTTATTTTGGTTCTTCAGGGCCTTGAGAATCTCATCGTCCGTATTACATTTTAATACATCCCTTAGCATTATCATGGGATCCTTGTTTTTTACTACTTCTACATTCAACTCTGTCCCAGCTCTCTGGATTCTTTCTTTCACCTTTTCTATTTCTTGATGAGTTCTGCAACCTATTATGACTTTCCGGTCTCTGGCTTTTCTGATCTTATCCACTCTTATTCCTTCTTCTCTAGCATTTACGGCCAGCCTAATCTTTTCTAGGACTTCTTCACCGGTTTCTGTCTCAAGTTTTGAAGTAATCGCTACCGAGTGAATAGCCGTATTCTCAAGAGACGGCTTCCTGCCAACACTTGCCGTAACCGCCGCATATGTCATTCGCTCCCGGCATTCCTGCTGACATAGAGCCGTTTTTAAAGTTTCCATCTCTTTCTTGTGTTCCTCTAGCAACTTTGCATGTTCCTCTAGCTTACTTAGGAAGGTGCTCTCCTCGATTTTCCTTTCTTTATTACAGTTAATCTCAGTTTCTCCCCTTTCTATTTGGGTTACTTCTGTCGCCTGTTTTCCTGTTCCAATTGTTTTTCCAAGAGTCTTTTCTCTCTCTAATTCTGACTCTTTGACCAACTGGTACAACCGGTCGATTGCTTGGGAAACTCCGTTTTTGATATCCGTCTTCAAATTTCTAGAGTTTCCGAGGTGGAGTTTTGCTTTGTTCAAGCATGCTCTGGCCTCGGCAACTCGGCTCTGATATTGTACTGAGGTCTTTGGGGAATCACCGGTAGACTCTACTGGCACCTTACGTACTTGCGGTTCCTTTGCTTCTATTAATTTTTGTTTTGGTGCCGGCTGCGTCCTCTGTATTATTTTTGGAGAAGTCTCTAGCCCAGGTTTTGGTTCAACTCTCCCTGTCTCCCACTCCCCTATGCTCCTTCTCACACGTGTTGTGGGCGCTGGGCCTCTCTGAAGAGAAGGTCCTGCCCTCTCATCTTCGTGTTTAGATCCCAGAGAACTCCTGTCCTTTTCTTCGCTATCGGATTTCTTGATTGGAGTGTGAATAGTAGCCATTTTAGTGTAGGAATCAGGCAAAAATTTGTTATTGTGTAGTAATTGATTAGTATACAGGGTTTGTAGAAGTTATAAAATGTATACTAATCTTAGTTGACTAGTCAGTAAATTATATAATCACAAAGAAAAGAAAATAAAAGTAATAATTTTTACGACGTCTCTGCGTAATGTCTAATCTGCTTTTTAGTCAATAGGTAATAAAGTTACAGAAATCAGGATAGTTATAAGCTCTATGTAGAGCCGTTGAAACAAAATATAAAAAAGAAAAATTTTACTCTATATAGAGCCGTTCAACTCTTCTTATCAGAATTGTCAATAATATAGGGATGTAAAGTCCCTGTCATAGACTATATAAAAGAAATAAAAGAAAAAATAAAAACTAAGCAACAAACAAACAATTAATAACTCTATGTAGATCCGTTTTTCTCTGCACGGCAGAGTTGTCTCTATTTATTAGGGGATATAGAGTCCCTGTCAATGAATAAAACTAAAACCGAAAGACGAATTTAGTAAATATTGAGATTTCCTTTTGTAGTGTCACTAAATTGTCGTGTCACGCTATGTAGTTTCCCCTTTTCAAATTTTTGCACTTCAAACCTTGAAAACAACACTCTAAAATCTCAAGTCAGAAGCGGCTCTATGTAGAGTCACCTCTACAATGCCACTAGATAGCTCTCCTTGCGGGCTCTTGTTTGACACTAAGATTGTCGTGATCGGAGCAGTAAGACCCGAGATATCAAGGATTGAAGTTCTGTGAAATTTTGTAGTTTCGTATTTTGAAAACGAAATCGACCCCCTTCAAATATTGAGACGGAGACGATTTTTTGGGGTCACAAGATTTCTATGCCCCTAAAAATAACTTCTGCGGCGCCAAAACCACGCTCAGACTATTAGTTCCAAAGTTACAGCCACCTAAAGTTTGGAAAAAATGTGGCTTCCGAAATTGCTTAGGTCTCACCTAGGTCTCTTTCTATCTTAGTTTTTAAACACTCTCTTATATATAAAAAATCTAATTTGCACTAAAAACTACAGTTAAGGGTCCCAGTTTTCTTGGCCTGGAGAAAAAACGGCTAATAACTTACGCTAGCTATGTCTAAATTAGGCTTAGATCTTAGTCTATTTACAATTACTAACTTAAACCTAGAATTTTCAATTTAGTATAACTCCACCATTTGTAGTCCAATCTTCTTGGGAGAAATTTTGGGCCGCAGCGCTCCACATACACTTTTAAATAAAATTGTCAGTTTGAATCTGGGGGTGCGATTTTCAACCCTTAGCTAGTCCGAAGGAAAAATTTTTTACCAAAGGGTTTAAAACTATTTTAATTTCACGGTTTATTATGTTTTTTACCACTTAAATTTTTGTACACAATCTGCACTCAATAAATAATCCGACAAAGATATAAAAAGGGGGGGTCACCGATCTACCCTTGGAGCTAGGGCTGTCGAAAGTATGACACACTTTGTACATCAATAAAATTGAAACCACTTAACTTTTTCCCACTCTTGAAGTGGTTTCCTGGTCTTTATGTAGTCCTGCACTAGGCCTGCTGCTTGATTTTGTCCTGGGAGTTCGGGATCAGGGACCTCGTGGCCACGCGGTTTTCGGAAAAACCGGTGTAACTTTCCCGAACGTGGCCGGAAAAATATGAGAGGGGTCTCAAAAGGTAGGTACCCCCGAGACGCACCCTCCCACAGTTGAAAAAATAGGGGTCACCGATCTTAAATCCCAGGAATTCACGTTTCTGTGAAAAATTTTTATAAGATTAACCCGAAAAAAAAAAAAACAGGTTAATGTTCTGGGAAAATCCACAGTTTTGATCCGATTTTCACAGGAACTTCACGCCCAAATAGAACTCGCGAAGACGAAACTTTTGATATATCACAGTCCACTATTAAGAAAACTTATACCACAACTTGTATTTTTCGAACGCGGAGCGACTTAGAAATGCTGCTAACGCGGCGGCGTAGCGTGCGGGACTGGGTTAGGTTAGGTTAGGTTAGGTTAGGTTAGGTTAGGTTAGGTTAGGTTAGGTTAGGTTAGGTTAGGTTAGGTTAGGTTAGGTTAGGTTAGGTTAGGTTAGGTTAGGTTAGGTTAGGTTAGGTTAGGTTAGGTTAGGTTAGGTTAGGTTAGGTTAGGTTAGGTTAGGTTAGGTTAGGTTAGGTTAGGTTAGGTTAGGTTAGGTTAGGTTAGGTTAGGTTAGGTTAGGTTAGGTTAGGTTAGGTTAGGTTAGGTTAGGTTAGGTTAGGTTAGGTTAGGTTAGGTTAGGTTAGGTTAGGTTAGGTTAGGTTAGGTTAGGTTAGGTTAGGTTAGGTTAGGTTAGGTTAGGTTAGGTTAGGTTAGGTTAGGTTAGGTTAGGTTAGGTTAGGTTAGGTTAGGTTAGGTTAGGTTAGGTTAGGTTAGGTTAGGTTAGGTTAGGTTAGGTTAGGTTAGGTTAGGTTAGGTTAGGTTAGGTTAGGTTAGGTTAGGTTAGGTTAGGTTAGGTTAGGTTAGGTTAGGTTAGGTTAGGTTAGGTTAGGTTAGGTTAGGTTAGGTTAGGTTAGGTTAGGTTAGGTTAGGTTAGGTTAGGTTAGGTTAGGTTAGGTTAGGTTAGGTTAGGTTAGGTTAGGTTAGGTTAGGTTAGGTTAGGTTAGGTTAGGTTAGGTTAGGTTAGGTTAGGTTAGGTTAGGTTAGGTTAGGTTAGGTTAGGTTAGGTTAGGTTAGGTTAGGTTAGGTTAGGTTAGGTTAGGTTAGGTTAGGTTAGGTTAGGTTAGGTTAGGTTAGGTTAGGTTAGGTTAGGTTAGGTTAGGTTAGGTTAGGTTAGGTTAGGTTAGGTTAGGTTAGGTTAGGTTAGGTTAGGTTAGGTTAGGTTAGGTTAGGTTAGGTTAGGTTAGGTTAGGTTAGGTTAGGTTAGGTTAGGTTAGGTTAGGTTAGGTTAGGTTAGGTTAGGTTAGGTTAGGTTAGGTTAGGTTAGGTTAGGTTAGGTTAGGTTAGGTTAGGTTAGGTTAGGTTAGGTTAGGTTAGGTTAGGTTAGGTTAGGTTAGGTTAGGTTAGGTTAGGTTAGGTTAGGTTAGGTTAGGTTAGGTTAGGTTAGGTTAGGTTAGGTTAGGTTAGGTTAGGTTAGGTTAGGTTAGGTTAGGTTAGGTTAGGTTAGGTTTTTTTTTTTTTTTTTGTTTTCTGTGTTTTTGACGTTATGTGTTATTACGTCATTTGAAAATTTTTCAATTAGTGCTATGTGTTGTACGTGCCTTTATTTTCACGCACCTATATTTTTTTTTTTTTTTTTTTTTTTTTTTTTTTTCTTTTTTTTTTTTTTTTTTTTTTTTTTTTTTTTTTTTTGAGTACCATGCACTAATATTTATTTGACATGCAGTTTATTACAATTTTAAAAATAAGATGCAAAAATTATACAAGATTAATATAGGACCAAAGTTAACTTGAACATTTAATATAGTAAACTTAAAAATTTAATAGATAAGATGCAAAAATTATACAATATCAAACTTAGACTAACTTTAACTACCATTGACTACAATCTTGAGCCGTTTGTTCTGCCCGCAGCTCTAATGACTCGTGCTCCGTACCGAAGAAACCGGTCTCTGCTTGCCTCGTGCCTGACGAGCTCAGCCAGGTTGCATGTGCTGAGGTCGATCCCGAGGCTACTCTCACAGTCGTGACGTAGTGACATATATCTGGGACAGTGTCTGATGAGATGTTCGACTGTCTCTATTGTCACGTCGTCACAGATGCACCGCGGGGAATCAGCAAGCTTGAACCGGTGCAGGTATTCTCTGACACCCCCGTGACCAGTAAGCAGTTGGGACCCCACATTGGTGTGGTTGCGGGTTCCAAATATCTTGAAGGCTTCTTGGACATCTTCAAGGAAGAGTTGAGTGGTTTTCCCGGTGGGAGACTCTTCGTATCTCAACTGCCACTCCTCAATCGTTGCTCTTCTGATGAGGTACCTGGCTCTGGACAACGGGAAGTCAGTGTACACAGGGGCTCTCTTGTCCTTTAGGGCTCCTTCTTTAGCCAACTCGTCAGCTCTCTCGTTGCCTGGTAATCCCGCATGTGCCTTGATCCACACCCACTGAACATCCCCTCCCTTCTCTTCTAGTTCGGTGAGCTGGTTCTTAATGTGGTTGGTGATTGGATGAAGGGAAGCTGGATCAGCCAGGGTCTCCAGTGCCGATCTTGAGTCGCTAAGGATGTACGTCTTCTTGTTATTGGAGTCTTTTTTCGCCATCGAGAGAGCTCGGGTGATGGCCACAAGCTCCGCCTGAAATACACTGCAGTGATCGGAGAGTCTGAAGCGGGCGTGCCCGATCTCCTGTCCTCCTCGCCATACTGTGACGCCCCCCCCGACATGACCCTCTATCTTGCTGCCATCCGTGTATATGTGGACCCTGTCTGGGTCCAGCTGGTCGAGTTCCTCCAGCGATGACACGCGCAGATGAGTCAACCCCCTTCTAAGAGCGGGATGGGGAAGAGCGAAAGGGCTGAGGCGCCTCTCCATTGTGTAGTCGGGCAGCGCAGACAGGGAGCGCCCCCTCCGAACCTCGTAGAGTTTGAGCTGTTCTTGTGCTCTCAGGTCCAGAGGGAGAATCCCCGACAGAACGGCTGCTGATGTGAAAGAGGTGGTCCGGTGAGCCTTTGCAATCAAGATTGCAAACTGTCTGGTGATTCTGTCCAGCACTACCCGATTGTACTTTTTCTTGGCGACTTCCGCCCAAACACTGGCTGCATACAGGACTGTAGGTTCAACCACAGCCCGGTATATAATTCGCAGCACATTAGAGTTTAGGCCCCATCCCGCCGAGGCCGTTCTCGCGACTCTTTTATAGAGTGCAACCGCTTTCCGATGTGCACCGGCCAAGTGTTCCCTGAAATTGAGGGTTAGGTTAGGTTAGGTTAGGTTAGGTTAGGTTAGGTTAGGTTAGGTTAGGTTAGGTTAGGTTAGGTTAGGTTAGGTTAGGTTAGGTTAGGTTAGGTTAGGTTAGGTTAGGTTAGGTTAGGTTAGGTTAGGTTAGGTTAGGTTAGGTTAGGTTAGGTTAGGTTAGGTTAGGTTAGGTTAGGTTAGGTTAGGTTAGGTTAGGTTAGGTTAGGTTAGGTTAGGTTAGGTTAGGTTAGGTTAGGTTAGGTTAGGTTAGGTTAGGTTAGGTTAGGTTAGGTTAGGTTAGGTTAGGTTAGGTTAGGTTAGGTTAGGTTAGGTTAGGTTAGGTTAGGTTAGGTTAGGTTAGGTTAGGTTAGGTTAGGTTAGGTTAGGTTAGGTTAGGTTAGGTTAGGTTAGGTTAGGTTAGGTTAGGTTAGGTTAGGTTAGGTTAGGTTAGGTTAGGTTAGGTTAGGTTAGGTTAGGTTAGGTTAGGTTAGGTTAGGTTAGGTTAGGTTAGGTTAGGTTAGGTTAGGTTAGGTTAGGTTAGGTTAGGTTAGGTTAGGTTAGGTTAGGTTAGGTTAGGTTAGGTTAGGTTAGGTTAGGTTAGGTTAGGTTAGGTTAGGTTAGGTTAGGTTAGGTTAGGTTAGGTTAGGTTAGGTTAGGTTAGGTTAGGTTAGGTTAGGTTAGGTTAGGTTAGGTTAGGTTAGGTTAGGTTAGGTTAGGTTAGGTTAGGTTAGGTTAGGTTAGGTTAGGTTAGGTTAGGTTAGGTTAGGTTAGGTTAGGTTAGGTTAGGTTAGGTTAGGTTAGGTTAGGTTAGGTTAGGTTAGGTTAGGTTAGGTTAGGTTAGGTTAGGTTAGGTTAGGTTAGGTTAGGTTAGGTTAGGTTAGGTTAGGTTAGGTTAGGTTAGGTTAGGTTAGGTTAGGTTAGGTTAGGTTAGGTTAGGTTAGGTTAGGTTAGGTTAGGTTAGGTTAGGTTAGGTTAGGTTAGGTTAGGTTAGGTTAGGTTAGGTTAGGTTAGGTTAGGTTAGGTTAGGTTAGGTTAGGTTAGGTTAGGTTAGGTTAGGTTAGGTTAGGTTAGGTTAGGTTAGGTTAGGTTAGGTTAGGTTAGGTTAGGTTAGGTTAGGTTAGGTTAGGTTAGGTTAGGTTAGGTTAGGTTAGGTTAGGTTAGGTTAGGTTAGGTTAGGTTAGGTTAGGTTAGGTTAGGTTAGGTTAGGTTAGGTTAGGTTAGGTTAGGTTAGGTTAGGTTAGGTTAGGTTAGGTTAGGTTAGGTTAGGTTAGGTTAGGTTAGGTTAGGTTAGGTTAGGTTAGGTTAGGTTAGGTTAGGTTAGGTTAGGTTAGGTTAGGTTAGGTTAGGTTAGGTTAGGTTAGGTTAGGTTAGGTTAGGTTAGGTTAGGTTAGGTTAGGTTAGGTTAGGTTAGGTTAGGTTAGGTTAGGTTAGGTTAGGTTAGGTTAGGTTAGGTTAGGTTAGGTTAGGTTAGGTTAGGTTAGGTTAGGTTAGGTTAGGTTAGGTTAGGTTAGGTTAGGTTAGGTTAGGTTAGGTTAGGTTAGGTTAGGTTAGGTTAGGTTAGGTTAGGTTAGGTTAGGTTAGGTTAGGTTAGGTTAGGTTAGGTTAGGTTAGGTTAGGTTAGGTTAGGTTAGGTTAGGTTAGGTTAGGTTAGGTTAGGTTAGGTTAGGTTAGGTTAGGTTAGGTTAGGTTAGGTTAGGTTAGGTTAGGTTAGGTTAGGTTAGGTTAGGTTAGGTTAGGTTAGGTTAGGTTAGGTTAGGTTAGGTTAGGTTAGGTTAGGTTAGGTTAGGTTAGGTTAGGTTAGGTTAGGTTAGGTTAGGTTAGGTTAGGTTAGGTTAGGTTAGGTTAGGTTAGGTTAGGTTAGGTTAGGTTAGGTTAGGTTAGGTTAGGTTAGGTTAGGTTAGGTTAGGTTAGGTTAGGTTAGGTTAGGTTAGGTTAGGTTAGGTTAGGTTAGGTTAGGTTAGGTTAGGTTAGGTTAGGTTAGGTTAGGTTAGGTTAGGTTAGGTTAGGTTAGGTTAGGTTAGGTTAGGTTAGGTTAGGTTAGGTTAGGTTAGGTTAGGTTAGGTTAGGTTAGGTTAGGTTAGGTTAGGTTAGGTTAGGTTAGGTTAGGTTAGGTTAGGTTAGGTTAGGTTAGGTTAGGTTAGGTTAGGTTAGGTTAGGTTAGGTTAGGTTAGGTTAGGTTAGGTTAGGTTAGGTTAGGTTAGGTTAGGTTAGGTTAGGTTAGGTTAGGTTAGGTTAGGTTAGGTTAGGTTAGGTTAGGTTAGGTTAGGTTAGGTTAGGTTAGGTTAGGTTAGGTTAGGTTAGGTTAGGTTAGGTTAGGTTAGGTTAGGTTAGGTTAGGTTAGGTTAGGTTAGGTTAGGTTAGGTTAGGTTAGGTTAGGTTAGGTTAGGTTAGGTTAGGTTAGGTTAGGTTAGGTTAGGTTAGGTTAGGTTAGGTTAGGTTAGGTTAGGTTAGGTTAGGTTAGGTTAGGTTAGGTTAGGTTAGGTTAGGTTAGGTTAGGTTAGGTTAGGTTAGGTTAGGTTAGGTTAGGTTAGGTTAGGTTAGGTTAGGTTAGGTTAGGTTAGGTTAGGTTAGGTTAGGTTAGGTTAGGTTAGGTTAGGTTAGGTTAGGTTAGGTTAGGTTAGGTTAGGTTAGGTTAGGTTAGGTTAGGTTAGGTTAGGTTAGGTTAGGTTAGGTTAGGTTAGGTTAGGTTAGGTTAGGTTAGGTTAGGTTAGGTTAGGTTAGGTTAGGTTAGGTTAGGTTAGGTTAGGTTAGGTTAGGTTAGGTTAGGTTAGGTTAGGTTAGGTTAGGTTAGGTTAGGTTAGGTTAGGTTAGGTTAGGTTAGGTTAGGTTAGGTTAGGTTAGGTTAGGTTAGGTTAGGTTAGGTTAGGTTAGGTTAGGTTAGGTTAGGTTAGGTTAGGTTAGGTTAGGTTAGGTTAGGTTAGGTTAGGTTAGGTTAGGTTAGGTTAGGTTAGGTTAGGTTAGGTTAGGTTAGGTTAGGTTAGGTTAGGTTAGGTTAGGTTAGGTTAGGTTAGGTTAGGTTAGGTTAGGTTAGGTTAGGTTAGGTTAGGTTAGGTTAGGTTAGGTTAGGTTAGGTTAGGTTAGGTTAGGTTAGGTTAGGTTAGGTTAGGTTAGGTTAGGTTAGGTTAGGTTAGGTTAGGTTAGGTTAGGTTAGGTTAGGTTAGGTTAGGTTAGGTTAGGTTAGGTTAGGTTAGGTTAGGTTAGGTTAGGTTAGGTTAGGTTAGGTTAGGTTAGGTTAGGTTAGGTTAGGTTAGGTTAGGTTAGGTTAGGTTAGGTTAGGTTAGGTTAGGTTAGGTTAGGTTAGGTTAGGTTAGGTTAGGTTAGGTTAGGTTAGGTTAGGTTAGGTTAGGTTAGGTTAGGTTAGGTTAGGTTAGGTTAGGTTAGGT